>CM034548.1:23424200-28424200 GCA_020055645.1 Tomocerus qinae
TAATTAAATGCTCCTTGGTATGCTTCAGTGAGTAATGTTTGATACGTACTGCAAGTATTTAGTTATATGAGAAATAAATATGAAATGGTTTATGTAAGAAAACAAACGTTTTGTTTATTGCATTCATTTTATTTACTAAATATAAGCGTTGATTTAGATTCACAAATATCAGTTTGGTTTAAAAGCTTCTGTCGACATTTAAGCTTTTTCACTTTTACCGTTAAATGTGACTGTGGGACGTTTTCATTGAATATACTACGTGCAAATAGTTTACTTTAGTTATCCAATGACGGCAATAAGGAGTTACTATTGGCTTTAATTTCTTACGGTAGCATGAATAATTGAATATATTCATCAATCTATATATTATGTAGTTTATGCTATCGCTAATGTAAATATAAACAAGCTGCTTGAAAATGACCGTTTCTCTCTGAATCCCTACTTAACTAATTAATACAGAAGTCCTTTTTTAAATTTCAAGTCACAAATTTCATATCCTTTGTAGCCACACATTATCTTTTTTTCTTTGATAAAATTCAAATTTACATAATACAATTGTTAGAAAGTTTACATCTATTTTATTTTAACGGCCGTAATGTACTAGTAGATAGGTACTTAGAGTCCGGTTGAACTATGATCAGACAATACATGAATCTATCGACCCGTTACAAAACTACACAATTATCTCCTATCTTTTATGTAGTCATATGATGATCCGATGTTTATCCATCTTAAAAGCTTGTTAAGTTGCAATATCAGTTCAAAATCAACGACTTGCTAAAGTGTTAGATTCGAGTGGTCAAGTACGCTAAACGGGGAAGGTTGAATATATTAATTAACTTACAATTGAATAGTGTGAAGTGAAATCAAGTATAATACATTTGGTTACCTCCATACAGTTATTAATTAGCACAAGAAAAGTTTTACAAATATTTTTCATGTTAATATTTGCTAACAATCCGAATTGATGTAATGCCGTCAGTGTCGTTCGTTTTTACCTACGTACAAATTGTTTAATATACAACGTAACAATAAGAAAGTAATATTGCATGTCATATGATAATTAAGTAATACGATTCCAGTAACTACTTAAAAACACGTGCAAAGACAAATCATTTCCTTACAAGATTATCAACAATACGAAAATTTAGTAAAACCAAAATGTAGTTAAGGTTTTCGATTATTGGGCAAGTAGCATATTAGATTATTAACTCCATTGTAGTAATAGTATGACATGAGATTTATGTATCCTAACGTAAATTTCTTTACTTGCTTACTTCATAAACTTCATTTGATTATTCACGCTTTCGTTCAATCTGTTCAATTATAAATACTGCCATTCAGTTGTAACAATACTAGAGCTATGCTCCGTGACCCGAGCTATCTCTTCCGGAATAGCATGCTGCAGCCATTTAAGACGATAGACATCATATTTTTCTTTGCTTAAAGTCATAGGGTTACCTCGACGAAGTCCTTGATCCGTTTCTCCGTACTCGTCCAAATAAGGAGGGGACATAAAACAACCTAATGATCAAAATATCCCCATTACTTTCTACCCAATGTAATATTTATTTAATACTCATTTCGTAGATTTGAGTACAGACCTTTACTACGACCTCCGAGAAAGAACACTTTACATTCCCTTATACGAAGGAAAATACCGTTCCCACTACCGCAATAATAAGCATGATAAGTACATGCTCCAACTGACATCTGACCCAATTCTGACTGGCAGCAATAACTCTAAAAACGATTTTAAATACATTATTAATTATCATAACGATAAAATAAATTTATTTAAACAACAACTCTAAATTTTCCCACCTGTGAGCATAACATCATTCCACAGATGAGGCACATTGTTGGGGTCTTAGATTCGTGGTAATCGCAGTTCGCACATGTAAAATACGAAACAGAGTTGATTAGCTCTGTATAATCCGCTGGTAGTGGAAAAAGTCGATCTGCCAATCGAGGGTATTTCACAACTAGCATTTTTGGCATCGACACTGGAGGAGCTAAGTTTAAGTTTTTAATTGGCGTGTAGTTATCAGTCTCTTCAAGCATCTTAACAACTGAAGGGTGACTAGCCCACCTAAAAGCAAAACCAGTTTCAGTTTTATATATAGGAAAATTATTGTATTAACAATACATTTAAAAATATCAATAATAATTTTTGGCAACATACTTGTATGGCATTTGCCAGGCAAAAGGAGAATCGAACATGTCTTCGAAAGTATTTGGAAGGCCTAAATAAGCGACCAGATTGTCGAATGTATTTTCGGTTTGTTCTAAAGATTTCGGAGCTGGAACGGCAGTTAAATGCTCATAGAATTTAGCACAGCATCGTAAAAACGGAATCCTGAAAAACATTGAATGGCAACATTGCTTCGTAAGTGTACATTTGTTCCTTTAATTAGCCATTGTAATTAAAGACAGACAAATAGTGTCCACGTACATGGATTCGCACACCGCTTTCCACACTCCTTCAAAATCCACATCAGCCCAGATGAAAGATTTCCCAACGCGACGCCAAACTTCGCTGATAATATGCACCTTTCGAGTGGTCGTATTTTCTCCAAAGGTGGGTTGAGATTCTGGATCATCCGTGTCCATATTCATTTCCGCTTCAGCATCTCTAATGTAGCGCTGGAAGTCACCCGTGATCAAGACTTGGGTTATATGAAACATATAAACCAAACGCAGCAAATGAAAGTCCTACAAAGAATAAAGAATTTAAATGACATACTTCTCCTGTAAACTGCATTTGGAATAATTAAATATTATCTAAATCGTGACTTACTCTCAAATTTCCATTAGGAATAGCCACATGAGCATAGTGACCATCTATCAGACGTTCACCCCAATAAAGGGATGAAATAGAAAACGTCAAAGACACGAGAAGGGTAAACGCATCCACTTCTAGTATCGATGGGAAGTCAAAAGGATTTTGCAGTAGAGTAACCAATAACTTTAGGAAGTGGGAACGAATATACTGAAAATTAAACAATCTATTAAAAAAGGATACTTATCAATCAAAAAAATGAAAAAGTAAAATCGCTTACGGTTGCACTCCCTTCCTGAAATTGTTGAGTGATCACGGCACAACCTCGTACTAAATAACGCAAACTCAAAGTCTTTCTCTGAGGAACTTCGTCGCCAAAGAATATTAAATTTTGATCGCGATGAAAGGCTTCCATTGCAGAAATGGTAAAGGCCACAGCCTGCCAAACCATTATCGGCTGGCGATAATCTGCATTATGCGGCGAAACGTCTAATCCGATCTGTATAGAAAAATTATAAAAACGTTTTATTAAACAAATATTAAAATCTATCAAGAATAAGGTAAAATCTGATTACCGTGTAGACCATTTGCGTGAAAACGTTCATTAATTCCAAAAATGTTGGCGAGTATGGCCCATCTTCCGATTCTTCACTTAACACAGTTGGAAACAATAATTCAAAATCATCACCATCTTCCTTCAATCTTTTTTTGAGCTCCGTATTACTTAAGGACTGCAACAGATGAAGACGTTTTAAATCCGCTCCCAGAAACGTCAAGTGCTCCTCCCCAGTTTGCATATATATAGGATTGCGATCCTTCATGTTAATTGCTGTTGTCTGTAATTAATTTCTCATTAATTTAGTTAATTAAGTTAATTAATTAATTAATTCAGTTTAAAAAATGCTGAATACCTTATTTTTCAGAAGAAGTTGCATTCCGTTAACAAAGACATCAAATGAACACCCTTCATCCAGAGAAAATATTCCATAGTTCATTATGGAGGGACTAGAAAGCGGAAGTACAGCGTTGTTGATGCAATCACATAACGGACACAAATATTCGTTTTTGTCCACATCGAAGCTTAGCGGGTGCCTCAATCTACAATTACCAGAATAATAGTCATAAATAGCAAATCGTCTAACATTGATATTTAATTACAACTTTGACGAAAATAATTATTTTAATAGAGTAATTTTATTACCTATAGGGACGTCTTCTTTCCTTCATTACAACTCCTTCGAAATGTTTTTCCCAACAGCTGACATGCATCACATGACCACAACACGAAACCATTGGGGCAGTCAATAAATCAGGAGCCAAAAATAATGGATCACGTTCTTGCAGAAATCTATTGTGGCTTTTGTTCTGGCACTGATTAAATAAATATATTAGCAAATTACATCACAATAACATTATTAAATGTGAGTAAAATTTATCAAATACCTCCACCAACAACTTGTCCCTATATTTGCTTTGTACAGTCGATCTTTGAATAAACGTTGCTAGTACAAAGGGTTTGTTGTCAGTATCAACTCTTCTTTCTTCTTGACAAAGGATACAAATTTGCCTATATAAATGCAATTGAACGTGAGCGGTGACTAATACAACTTCATAAAATATCTTTACAAAGTTTACATATTTCTTTAATCAACTATTGTGGACATACTTTTCTGGACCCAAGTGACTTGGAGATCTATTAGGACCCAGCGCAACGGAAAACGAATTGGAAACTTCCATCGTTTCAGCGGTCAGATCAGACGTTGAATGACTTAAAGCTTTATCTTCTAAAATAGTAAAAACAGAATTAGTGCTCCATATATTAGTGGAAATTTCTGAATGAGTCATGAAACAATGGTAAGGTATAACGTTAAGGGTTATTTCAACTATTCTATTAAAGACAATATAAGGTTTTTCGAAATGTACTACCTCCAACAAATAGTTCCCTATTTTTAGCCATAAAACTATTTTGCGCCTGTTGCATTTTCTCTAAATATCGCTTTTTGGCAGCTTCAGCCTTCGCTTTCTTCTCTCTGATCTCATCGTCATTGGTTTGCTGAACGTTAATGTCCATGTTATCAGCAGTGGAGACCATATCTTTGGGTTTAATGTAATTGTACTGCTGTCTGATCCATTTAATCATTTCGTGGTGTTGGGACAAGGAAGCATCTTTTAGCACCTCTTCAAGCAGTTTAAATAAATTCCACCGTTTGGCACATTCAGCAAATTGGAAAAAGTGTTCCTCTTCCTGTTCGCTCCGCGCAATTTCTTCATTCAACCCATGTCCAATTAAGTGGAGCACTTTTCTCATTTGCGAATCCGTGTAGCTGCGACTTTTTTTCTTAAGACATCTAACAAATGATAAATAATATAAACAATACTACTTGGCTACTCAAGTCACAATAAATTTTTAAATAAAATATTACGTCGAAGACTTACCTTTGAATTACGATTGTCATAAGATGAAGTAAAACATCTGACTTAAGTACGTTAACGACTAGGTTGAATGCAGGGGAAAAGAGGGGAAGTCTGGGTGGAGGGAAAACTTCTTTTTCTCCTTTAGCTTTTTTCCGCTCTCTTTGCTTTTCCTCCGCTTTCGACTGCTCTTCTCTGGTGTAGTGGTAATGGTACAAATCATACTCCTTGTAGAATTCTGACAAGACAAACATATTTCAGATTCAATTGCTTGTTACCATTTACATAACATACTTAATAAACAAATAAATAACACACCAGGCTTGAGCTCATAAGTCCAACTAGCTCCTGTTAATTTTCTGAAAGTGGCCAACTCTTCAATAACAGTCTCTAAGCCAGTCTCATAATTGACATTTTCAACCAAAGCTTTGTTTAAATTAGAATGGGTCATCGAATCAATACATAACTGCTGAATTATCTCTTTCTTGATACTATCCATTTTGGAAACCTGGCAAAGTTAAATTAAGTTACGGGTCTGTTCTATTTCCCGGCCATTTAGGCTTCCAGTCATTTTATACAATTTTCTAGTTCAACATATTATCCGTTCTCAAGATACATTAGCCAAATTTCCCACTAACCATTGCCACGCCAGGTGTGTATCGTGCAGATACAATAGTTATTATCAATCCGAAAAATTCTTCCACTAGCACGATGGTGTATTTTAAAGTGTCGTCCTCAGGGGCTTGTGGAGGCTGAGAAGATTAAAAAATATCAGCTAACTTCTATCATTCCCAATTGAATTTAATTTTTAGTATATTT
This sequence comes from Tomocerus qinae, assembly GCA_020055645.1. Taxonomy (NCBI): domain Eukaryota; kingdom Metazoa; phylum Arthropoda; class Collembola; order Entomobryomorpha; family Tomoceridae; genus Tomocerus; species Tomocerus qinae. The sequence continues at coordinate 23,430,214 of CM034548.1, forward strand.
TTTACCTTCTCGTCGAAATCCATTTCGGCCCATTGAAATAAACCAAATCTGTTTAGCAAATGCAATAGAAATTCATTGCTTTCAATTAGAGACGCGCCCATTTGGAGAGCAATTATGTCCTTGTCAAGCATGTCACTACGACATCTCACATTATGGTAGAAGTAAAGCTGATTCAGTAAAGAATAACCGTTTCGTTTCCACATACCAGCGTGAACCTGCAAAACCATTAAATGCAATGTAAATATCTGTTCCAGTCTTTTAAATGTCACAATGAATATCAGAAATACCTGCGAAATAAGAATCTGAGTTCGAAGAGCAGGTTCAATAATCAATTCTGGACACGGTTTCTTCGTAGTATCAAAGTCCCGAGAAAAGAAATCCAAACCAAAAGCTTCCAGATGCAAATGAAGTCCAGCTAACAGTCGTGTGAGCGGTAAGTGAACCGATACAGGCTGACAAGAAACGTCATACTCATAACAATTTGCAGAGTGGTTGGCCAGTTCACGCGTAACTGTTCTCAGATTGTCCAAGTCATAAATGGATCCAAGATTTGTCAGACATTCCCTAAACGAGTAATAGAATTGTATTTATTTCATAATTAGTGGAACATTTAACGTACAAAAATAGGATGTAATTAGGGAAACATAAATAAATTTTAAGTTTATATAAATATCTATTTTGATTTACCGATATATTCTTTTCAAGACGTCTTTGTCTGTTCCACACCACTCGAGTGTAAGAGATATAACAGGGGCTAATTTAATATGCAAGTTAAAGGCAGATTCCCATTCAGGCTCATACTCCATATGCTGACCAGTTTGTCTTGTCACGGAATCCATTCCCTGTTTTGATTCAATTTTTAGTTAATATTAAAAATAATGGCATTCAATCACCAATGCATATTTTTACAGCTATTTAGAAATAATTTTCAACACGTACTTGCATATAAGAAAGCAGTAATATAAAATCTCGTATTCCGTTGCGAAAATTTCTCTTTAACTTCTCCGTCCAAATAGTTGGAGGGCTGGTAAGAATATATTTGAGATCCAAGATAGCGAAATTTGTTCGTTTGAAAACGCCATTAGTCGTTCCACGGTCAAATTCAAGCTTCCGCTCTGTGATAAATATTTGATTGTTATTATTTAGACAAATTAAAAAGTAGAAGTAACTTTGTTAACACAAAAGTAGTTCATACCCGCATTAAGTTTCATTTCATACTCAGAAAGAACGGTTCTCATAATGGTCCATATCACATCGTGTTCTTCAATTAAAAAGTGCGCCACAGTTGGTACGGTGAATATTTGCACCGAAAGAGCCGTGACTGAGAATGCATGATCATGATCATCGCAAATAAACTCTTTCATTAAATCCGCGTAGTTCTTTGTGAAAATCTGCGACGCATAAAAATACGAAGTGACATTAGTCTTAAAGAAATAAAAGAAGAAGCGCAAAAATATCTTTACACTTACCCGTGCAAATTCCTTTTTCATTTCGTATTCCTTCAACATTCCAGTGATGACTAAATTATGCCACAAACCTCGAACTGCTTTCCATAATTGCGTGTCGCCTAACATTATCCCTTCAAGAATAGAGGTTCTGGAAGAATCGCGAACATTACACTGCTTAACGACGTCACAAAAAATATATCTAAATCCACTTGAGTGAGTTAATAGTTCTTGCATCCATGCCAGTAGTCGCATTGCAAAAGTCTGATGAGCTACAACATGAGATTGCATTACAGACACTCGAAGAGCTTTACCACCATTTCGGGATGTTTGCCTTTCTATTATTTGCTTAACCATATGACAGGACTGCAAAGAGAAATTTGATTGTAATTAAAACTTAGTGTAAATTATTACAATATAAAAATCTTAAAGACTTAATAATATTTACCTGAAAATTAGAGCACTTGACAATACTCCGACCTTCTCTGTCGATTATAGTTGCAAAGTCAACGGCATCCTTTTTAGAACATTCTACTGCTCGAGTTAATGTTTGAATAACAAGTTCAAAAGTATGAGTTTCATCGTTGTACAGAACTGTACAAAAAGCATCTACACTAGGCAGTTCTGATATAATGCTCATGTCTGTTTGAGTTAATTGCAGGGACGCAGGTAGGGAACAGTGCATTTCTGAGGTTAGCATTTCATAGCAATAACGTAAGACCACGTCGAAAAGTAATTTAGCACGATTCATCACGGTAGCAGGTAAATTGTGACCCTTTTGAGAACTCTCATCAACATTTCTTTCCACTGGCTCGTGGATTTCACAGAACACATTGGTTTTCCAAGCTTCAGTATCCCCACAATCACAATAACCCCCACCCCCTGACGTTGATATTTTGTATCTAAACATAATTTACATAATTTAGAGAACAAATAATATTTGGATTATGAAATTAAAATAGAATTGCTACCTATGATGTCTGTGGTCAGAAGATTTAAAACAATCAACGCAGAGAACACACGTGGGGTCCATCCCACAGTCTCTACAACTGTATGTGGGCTCCCCTGCCTTAAAAACTCGGCCACATAAAGCAGGTGGGTCTTCAAATTTAGCCAGTTCCTATAATACAATTAAATATTAGAATTATTTTATCCCCCTCTACAAGTCTTTAAAATATTTTTTTCAGTTGCTCATTTCAACCTGGAAAAATCTTTCTGGATCTCTATTGCCGGACAAGAAACGAACCAAGGGTTCAAACAGCATGACTTTAGCCTTGTCTTCATCATAGCTCATGCTCAAACAATTACACCCACGAGGAGGGCTGAATATTAGTGGCACTTTGGTTCGCCAATGTACTTTTAAATTTTCATCCTCAAATTCGTCATGTTCTAATTTGTATAACCATTCTTGAGCCACTTCTTCTGGTGTATCATTTAAAACATTTCGCCCTATTGGGGCAGTCTCACAGATCGTTGTTGATATTGAAGGAAAGACCGTTGGTTCGTCGTCGGCTTCCTCTTCCCCTAAACGTTGGACCTCATACGGTGGACTGTCAGGAGGACTGTCCATTTTTGCTTGCAATTAGTAATTCCTACTCAAATCTAGAAAATAAAAAATATAAAATTATCTATATACTTACAAAAGTATTGGACTGCAAATATTAGTAATTAAATGCGTCTCAAAAATAATGTAAAAGAGTCAGGTATAGAAATTAATTGGAACCTATTTCGTATAAAATTCTTATGCAAGTCATGTCTAACCAATGTATTAGATACCTTAAAACGAAGCCCGAAAAAAGCACGAAAGAAACCATATTATTTGCTAATCTGTGTCAGAAAGTAAAGGAAGACAAATGAAAAGTCATTAAAGTTTTTAAACGGTAGGAATTCTGAAATACTTAATAAAATGGTAAAATATTGATAGCATAAAAGTTCATTCAAATCAGTTTAGGTCTAACTTGCCCCGTTGACTATTTAATGAAATATGACCTTGGCTTGCAACAAATCAAAAGTAATCAATAAGTTCAATTTCAGTGTTAAAGTTTACATTACATTAGACGAATGACTGATAAGACTTAATAATAATGCGCAATCAATTAACACCTATCAATGTATGTAGATTTACTGTTATCGATTTGGTAATTGCCTACAAGTCGCAATACTAAAGGAATCAAGTTTATATTATGTAAACGTCATGTGTAAACAAAATCAAACAATAACAGTGGAGTATGGTAAATGTAATGACCTTATTTTAAGATAAGATTCAACATATTCAGCGAACAAAATTACTATTTAGTATTTTGCAATATTGTTTTACATTGATAATCCCGATCAAGACAGAACAATGTAGTGTCTAGATCTGTCGGCCAGTGTCCGCAATTAATTCCTAGTTCATCAGCAGTTTTGTATTAAGTCTGTAACTCAATCAATTAATTGATTAAACTTTCTTACCACTTTTCGGGACCCCAGAAGAAGAACGAATAAAATGATCTAGCAGCTATACGCAACAATGCATGAGCAGGCAATCAGCAATAAAACTGACGCGATGACGTGACTTGAGAAAATCAATCAGATGATGACTGACGAAATATATTGGGATTAATTAGCTTGGTTAAGCCTTTGGTTCAAGAAACAAGATTTACAGATGTTAAATCTTAATCAAATAAGCTCAAATGTTTTAAAATTGGTTTAACTGCGATGAGTTTTGTTTCGTCGGACAAAAATTCACATTTGGGTAAACAAAACACCAAATTTTTTAGTTCAGTTCAATCAGTCAGCCAAGATGATATAGGCTACCCTATTACATTATAATAATAATAATGTAATGTCAGTCAGTGAACCACTGAGCCACTGCGTTGTATTTTGTACTGTCTGCACTCATACAGACCTGTGCTATTTATCGCGTCTCGGTTTGCTAACTAACACAGCATAGCACTTGCTATTTTACTCCTCACTCCTTTCCTACAGCATAATTCTCATCTGGAGAAATTAAATCTTACCACTTTCTGATAACAAAGTATTCAGATTTCCTACCTAAAAAAGATTTAGTCCTTTCTGCCACCTTTTTGGGTTCTCTTTCGCACATCTGACCATAGGATTACACCCAAGTGCAAACTACTAATGCTAGGTGGCGGATGGCGCTTATTTCTGTAGCCAGCAACTACATTTGTCAACTTCCTAAGACTGGCTTCTTGACTTGTTGAATTGAGGAACAGTTGAGTTGAGATGAGACTGAGACTTGGACTTGGACTGGACTTTGAACTTTGATTGACTGTAAATCGGTCTTCTCTGGTAGTCAAGGCTGTTGTATGTATTGTATTGATAGGAGACATAAGGAGCAAATGCCCCCCCCCCATTAAAACCACGGAAATGGAAATTTTTTCTCATAATACCAAAAATGTTTTGTCAGCATTTGTAAGCCACTTAAACATTTCTTAAACCATCAATCATAATCATAATATAATATTTTTACAATAGCATGAAACAAATGAGTAATTTTAAAAATCGTAAAAGTTGACTTAACGACGAATAGAATTGGAATTATATCGATTTCCGTCAGTTTTTTTCAGTTTTTCACCCACTTGCCCTTTTAGGGGAAAATTGTAACGTAATTAGTATAGCCTTGTCTGTAGCTGACATGTCCGTTCACATGTCAGCTTTCTACCTATCCATTGCATGACTGTGCACGAGAAATATAGGTCATGAAAAAGGCAAATTAGCAAAAAGGTACATTTTTGGTTGTTTTAAATTAAATTAAATGAATTGTAATTTGTATGTTATATGTAGTAAAATATATAGAAAATGGCAATATTATTTTATCATGTCAAAAGGAGTTTGTAACAACCTCAAATTTAATCATAAATTCATAATACAGCTTAAAATGTAGCGAATGAGCGGATGCCATAGCAAAAAGACAAAAAGTAACCTTTTTCATACCCTGGATGAATATAGCCAAATTTGCATTGATTTTTAGATTTAAAAAAATTTTTTTAACCCTCCCTCAGTCCCCTAGGGGGTATGACCAATTTTGATGTTTATGAACTCGGCTTTTCTCTTTCCCTGTTGATTGTACCTACGAAATTGGAAGTATTGGAAAAATTGGAACAGTGTAGCTTGAACCGTTCGAATTGAAACTTGGAGTTTTTATTCTTTTCTGAGCATTTTCCAACATATGAGATAAAGACAGCCTTGAATAAACCCACGAAACAAACGGCGGGGGTTTGGTTCAACCTTTTGCAGTCTTTCTGCCGTCTCTTTTCCTAGTCTCATCTCAGTCTGGCGGTAGTCTCACGCCACAGCTACAGTTCAATCCGAACGAAGAACGAAGTCCGAAGTAGTCAGTCAGGCAGTCAGAGTCAGTCAGTTGTCTCAATCCAATCACTCCGAACGAAGTCCGAGAAGTAGTCCGTCAGTTGTCAAGTATCTCATTCTGGTGAGACGGTTAACAAATCAGTCAGTGCGGTACTCGGTGAATTACAGTGGCAGATTGACATTCGTTGTTCGTAAAATTACGGCAAAAAGGCAAAGGTTGAGGTTGAATATTTATTTTATATATTAATTTAACAGCCATGATAATAGTATAACTATTTAATAACTTTCTGACTGTGACTTGTCGGTTATTTCTTTGATATATCTTTTTACTGATAATAATAGTTGATAGTGTTTTCATGTCGTAATGAAAATGCATGCGTTTAATTTTAGGTATATATACTATACTATATTTTATTAGATTTTATGACTGTACTATGACTAATCACATTTTTCTAAATTTGATATTGATTTTTTTAGCTGTGCAACATCATGTTGGGGCCTGGTAGCTGGGTAAACGTTGCAGACGCAAATTCTGGAACGAAATGGGTGAAAGTGGTAATATTGTAGAATTTTCAAAATAAAAGCCAAAAGAAATACACATTTGACAAATCATATTTATTTGTATTGTATTTCAGCAACCGGACGAGGAGACAGAAGGTGAGGAGACTGAAACTGAGGAGGCTGAAACTGAGGAGGCTGAAACCGAGGAGGTTGAAACTGATGAGGCTGAAACTGAGGAGGCTGAAACTGAGGAGGCTGAAACCGAGGAGGTTGAAACTGATGAGGCTGAAACTGAGGAGGCTGAAACTGTGGAGACTGTAACTAATTACGCAGTAGTGGAGCGTCCATTCATTGAAGAGGCCACTAATCGTCCAACAGAAAGTCCTCATGGCACTTCTTCCGTGAAAAAAACGATAAAGAAAGAAAAAAAAAGTGACGGAACAGAAATCATAACAATTACTACGGTTGAAACATACATTTTAAAAAAGAGTTGCAAAAACAAAACTAAACCAAAGAAAATTCCGTTTTATCCTGCAAAAGGGTATTTCGTCGTTGGAAAGAATAACGAAGAAATATAACGTATTATAAAATACAAAAGGAGCCAAAGTACCAATTATTATTTTTACTATTTTATCGTGCAATGCTTGCTATATAAGTAAGGGAACTATTAATTGTGATTTGAAATGCAAAAATCCACAAGGTTATTTGGCATATCTGCTCTGAGCTTTAAATTAAGATTTAAGAATTAAAGTTAGAAAATCCATGCATGGAATAAGTTATCTGTCAAAAGGGTTAATTACTAAAAGTTTGTTCTTTAACTTGCATGTAGTATAATCAAGGTTTTGAGTGAGAATCGAAGAGTGGGATCTTCCAATTTTCCTGGGAAAATAGGGTATCGAAATGGCTTAAATATAATAGTACAGGTCAAAAAAATGATTGATTCGATGCTATCGGAATAAAAGTATAAATTGTAAAAATATCATTCATCTGAGATAGATAGATGAAAACACTAATATGATACGAACGAGTTTGTTATATATACATATCAATAATGGCTACCTTAAGCAATTCGATTAAGTAAACAAACATATAATACTATAACTATATATGATATGTTTTTGTTGTAGGATGAAAGGAAAAAAGTCAGAGCTTAAGGCCCAAACTTTACATTGTAACCTTATAATAATGGCATTCTAATTACCGTAAATATCATTCTTAACCTTTATTCAAGAATCGAACATTACTGTGTGGAAGTCCTTTGACTGACTGTATAATCTATCAATCTACCAATCTACCAATTTCGCCACGCAGTAATTTATTAGACGATAATTGTTAACCAAAATAAAATTTGTGATTCGGATTTTGAAAGACAAAGTCAAAACACAGATCTAGTCTGTTAATGTACCAAATCGGCCACACTCTTTGTCTGGGAAATTTGGTAACTTTAGTTCTGTTCATCTTAGAAAGTCTTGTAATAGCTCTTTCGAAAGAGAACAGCCATTGTCCAGTATTTTTGACCTCTCTCGTGTTTTAGCAACCTCTCCTCACTTCTAGCCATTTCCTTTGACTTTCTGTTAACTTCTTTTGACCTCATTCGTTTCAATTCGACCTTTTGGGAAGTTTGACACCGGATTAATACTGTACACATGTGTTTTTACAATTCTATTTTAAGGCTGGGTTGGCCATTAAGGTTAAGGTTAGGTTTAGATTGGCTTTGCTTGCTCTTAGTATTTTAATTAATAATATGCTAGTAAACTATTTTTGTACAATCGTTACCATCTTTTGTATATTTTTAAAATATTTTGTTATTTTTTGTGAACTTTTACATTACAAATAAAGGAAATAAATACTTTTCACGGCTCTGGTAATTAGTGCTGTTTGTTACTTCGGCTCGGCATGCGAATATTGATACCATTGCATTCATACTTTACTTACATCGATATATTTTATATAACTATAGCGTAGTGGCAGTCAAGATCAGGACTCAGGAACATCGAACAGTAACAACTTGACGTAACTTTTCGCCAATCATTATCATATGGTCGCAAAGCCGCAACGGTTGCTGTTCTCCAATCCACTAAAAACACCAAAATGGGTTCTATTTCTTCTCCCGATTGCGAAAATTTAAAGTGCACAAAGAATAAAATTCTAAATTTACAAACATTAAATCCATGCATCCAAAACATGAAATTTGTGATCAGTGGTGGAATATACCTTCGTGCACAAACGATAGAAATGGAGTTGAAAAAGGTAATTAGTTTATATTATCGAAAGCATGAACCATTTTAATTATTGCAACAAATCAGTAGATTTGAATTTCATTATTGTAGTCTACACTAATCATTTGTAATATTGGCGATTTTAATAAATGTTTTTTTTATTGAATTTCCATTTATATAAGTACAAGGCAAGGTCATTATGTGTAGTTTTTCCACTTCCATCCATCCATCCAAACAAAGATAAGCAATGTTCTATGCATCAAAATTTAATGCATTGATATTTCCAAAAAAAAGTCCAATGGAAACCTCTACTCACCTGACTCACCTGTGCTTCGTTGTTCGGTTGTTCGCACTACCAATACCAATCGTATTACCTCTTCACCGATAAACTTCCTTTCTTATGTCCGTGGAAATCAAAATTTCAATTCCCTTTTCCTGTTTTTTTGTATCAAGAATTAAACGCTCTTAAATCAAAGCTTTTATTACCCGTTCTATTATTTTGTAGGCATACCCTAGTAACCAATCCTACCCACCTGAACTATTACGTACTTTAGCCGTTTTTCTTTCAGCAGACTGAGAGGTATTAAAAATTCTGCCCGATTTACAAATACCCGAAATTGACTAAATTATTTTTGCACTGAATTTTAGTTCCAGAATAGTTCTTAGAGTCGCATTAATACATTTTTTCAGGGCCCCAGCCAGAAAAAAATTTCGGGAGGGGCCCGACAAATAATAATTAAAAATTAATACTATATTCGCGGGTTTGGCGCGTTTCGCGAGGTCAATTTTTGGGTTTTAAGGCAAAAATTCCTTTCTTTTCTTCGTTTCGGGGGGGGGGGGGGCGGGCCCTCTGCGGCCCTGCATTTTTTTATTGTAAATTTTTAAATTTTCGAAAATGTAACTCAGATTGAGTTACTGGCAAAAAATTTTGATTATTTAAACAATTACAAATGCGACCTTAACAACCATTCTGGAAGTATTTTGCTCCAAAATAAATTTTTTGGGTGCTTGAGCAGTTTCAGATAAATAGGAATTGGACAAAATTTCCTGTTCAACATTTTATTTTCAAAAACCCTCGATATAGAAGCAAAAAGGTCCATCGATTCACAAAAATATTCTATACAAATACCTAAATACATACCTAAATAAATAAATAATTATTGAGTGGATTACTGTTGCCTATAGATATATTTCGTGGGGGAATATAAGTAATGACTCTAATGACCATATATACTTTTAGAATTAAATGTCTCTATATAGAATGTTAAAGAAACACAAAATATTATGCAATGGCAAGCATTGCATAAAATGAATGGGAAATTTTTTTCTACAAAAACCTTCTTTCCAGAGATAAGACTCTAAAGCGATAAAATGCTGAGATCAGCGAGGCAGCTCACCTCATTTAATGTAATTATAATCATTGGCATGATGTCTACATTAAATATAGCATCGCCTTTAATTGAATCCCACTTTCAAATTTATCATATTATTTTAGCAACATATACAATAAGCAACGAATCCTAATAGATACAAAACTATGAAGTCTCAACAGAGAATGATAAGAGGTTGACTTTTATTTATCATGATGAAAATTTCATCTTTCTTTTTTTAGGGGATCAGCAAGCCATTTAAAAGTATCATCTGGGCTAATATTGGAGATTGCCATGCTATGGGACAGAATGCCATTACATTTTTCAGACAGGTATATTAAATAAATATTTTCGAAAAAGATTCATTTACTTGAAAAGAATAGAAAGAATTCGACGCATAAAAGAACGCATTTTAAAACTGCTTTACGGAGACAAAAATTTAATTTAATCTTTACCAATTCACTAAAGGCGATGGCACAGACCTTATGGGAAATTGGTGGCCGACAGATTTGGCTATAATTTTTATATGTTGTAGCCCTATTTATGTGGACCAAAACTCCCTCTAGCCAAAACCCCAGATGGCGCTTCGTTCTCGAGATATCTGGGGTCAAAAATTGACCCAACGACATGTCATATATCTTATACTATCAACACTTTAACAACAAATGACCCATCATTCGAAAGGTATTAATAAAGCCATTCCAATGAGTGCAATATTATACTTCCACGATACATAGGTCAAAGGGTAATAGCCTCAAAAGGGTATTAGGTGATTTGGTCCTTTCACAATATATATTAAATGGAGTCGAGTGACATATCATTCGACAGCATTTTGAAAGGAGACCAAAATGAGCACAGTATTGTACTTCTATAACGCAAAGGTCAAAGGTGAGCAGCTTATACAATCAACTAGGTGATTTGGTCATTTCGCTTTTAGCACTAAACAACGTTAAAGGACACATCATTCGAAAGAATATTGTAAACTGATTTAAATAAAGTAAAAAATATGCTTCCAAAACGCAAAGGTCAAAGGTTAAAAGCTTTTACATGGCATCAGACGATGTTATCACTTCACGTTATATATTAAATGCAGTGGAGTGTTATATCATTCGACAGCATTTTGAAAGGCAATCCAAATGACACCGTAATGTACTTCCATAACCCAAACGTCAAAGGTTAGCAGCTCATACAAGCAACTAGGTGATTTGGTCATTTCACATTTAGCACTAAACAACAAATACCCATGCTAAGTCCCATGCTAAGTCCCATGTTAAGTCCCCATGCTAAGTCCCATGTTAAGTCCCCATGCTAAGTCCCATGTTAAATCCCCATGCTAAGTCCTAACCTAACCTAACCTAACCTAACCTAACCTAACCTATCCTAACCACTGGACTGTGATGCCATGTAAAAGCTTTTAACCTTTGACCTTTGCGTTTTGGAAGCATATTTTTTACTTTATTTAAATCAGTTTACAATATTCTTTCGAATGATGTGTCCTTTAACGTTGTTTAGTGCTAAAAGCGAAATGACCAAATCACCTAGTTGATTGTATAAGCTGCTCACCTTTGACCTTTGCGTTATAGAAGTACAATACTGTGCTCATTTTGGTCTCCTTTCAAAATGCTGTCGAATGATATGTCACTCGACTCCATTTAATATATATTGTGAAAGGACCAAATCACCTAATACCCTTTTGAGGCTATTACCCTTTGACCTATGTATCGTGGAAGTATAATATTGCACTCATTGGAATGGCTTTATTAATACCTTTCGAATGATGGGTCATTTGTTGTTAAAGTGTTGATAGTATAAGATATATGACATGTCGTTGGGTCAATTTTTGACCCCAGATATCTCGAGAACGAAGCGCCATCTGGGGTTTTGGCTAGAGGGAGTTTTGGTCCACATAAATAGGGCTACAACATATAAAAATTATAGCCAAATCTGTCGGCCACCAATTTCCCATAAGGTCTGTGCCATCGCCTTTGCACTGGCAAGAATCATAATCGACAAAAGGAGTTTAATCCATGCTTCTCGCGAGTATTCTATGATGTTTTAATAGAATTCCAAATAAAGGTACTGTGTCTATAAGCAAAGGCAAAATAGTAGAATGAATACAAGGACGAGTTAAAGAGATTATTAAGACAGTTAATAATCAAGATAAATATTTCGTAATTGCACGTTATCACGCACCGACAATTTTGGCTAAAAATAAATTCATTTCCATGTAGGCCAAGCTAAGCTAAGCTTTTGTTTTATATTTTTTGGTACATGACATTTAATCTTAACCTATAATCATTGACCAAGTCGCCCTACAATTTCAGCTAGTAGAACTCATCATTAGATTTAGAATTATTCACTAAATATGACGCCGTTCAAATTATTCCATATGCACATCACACACAAATTGCTATTTTCCCAACAATAATCCATTTTAAATTCCATGATTCTTTTCTTTGTATTGTGTGTTTTAGTGTTTGTGAACTATAACGCATAAACTTTATGATTATGACGCATTACTTAAAGTGAAATTATAATTACGAATAATATGGATCAAAAAAGTTGCCCCCAAAGGTATTTCCGATTTTCGCTTTGTTTTAATCAAAATGCGTTATTATATTCTCCGATTTTACACTTTTTTTTCTTATTCCGTTACTTTTACCCACATTAGTAAAATGTAATCAGTAGGAAGACGTAGATTTAAGAAAAAATGTGTGTTTGAATTTAACCCTAGAATAGATAGGTGAAAAAACAACGTTAGACGATGATGACTACATATGCATGGAGACAAATACAGTATGGAACATTAAAAAGTTATCAGAGTTTTAGGACAACGGTTTTTCTGATAACCTTTTAATGTTCCATACTGTAAAGTGATTCTTCCATGAAAGGGGGACCAATAAAAAATCCTCCATGCGAGTCCTCATCCTTTAACGTTGTTTTTTCACCTATCTATTCTAGGGTTAAATTTAAACACACATTTTTTCTTAAATCTACATCTTCCTACTGATTACATTTTACTAATGTGGGTAAAAGTAACGGAATAAAAAAAGTGTAAAATCGGAGAATATAATAACGCATTTTGATTAAAACAAAGCGAAAATCGGAAATACCTTTGGGGGCAACTTTTTTGATCCATATTATTCGTAATTATAATTTCACTTTAAGGAATACGTCATAATCATAAAGTTCATGCGTTATAGTTCACAAACAAAATGAAATTTTCTACAGTAGTAGAGAGATGCATTTTTGACAATTACAAAAATCCATGAGGTTATAAGGCGTAGCTGCTTTGATCAGTAACAATGCAAAATGAAAAACTCCATGGATTAAGGTCCTTATCCATTCCATGGTTAATTATCCTGTTGTATTTATTTAAAGGTCCTAGCAATGGTAATCTGCCCAAATTCACTGGAATTTCATACTGATTTTCCACCTGATGCAGTCAGTAAAGCAAAGGCAATACTTGATAATTGTGAAGGTCGGAGCACTGGTAAGTGATAAAAGCAAAATCTTTTTGCAAAATATCTCTCACTCAACATACTAAATCAATATCCGTATCGTCTCATCATATAAGAAACGAACATTGAAAACAACGATCTATTGGGAGACATAAAAGGGTGTCTATGTTACTAAATTCCTAATATACTCAGATCATTCATTAAATATAATGAAAAATCCCATAAGCAATAAAATTTTTAAATTAGTAGATGAAATTATTTGTAAATACCCTTTCGAAAGAGCTATGTCATGACGTTCTACAATGTTGAGGACTAAAGCGACACTAATTTTTGCCCCTGGTCTACTGGAAGGGTTTGCGTCCGATTTTGTCGATTTTCAAACTCCACCTCAACATTCATCCCTAGATTTCGTTAAATCTAAAGTTAAACTGATTATCTCAAATTATTCTTGGGTTATTGTCCTATTAGACAGACAGACAGACAGACAGATCAGGCATTCCTATAAGACAGCTCCACTAAGTCAGAGTCAGATAATAGATTATTGGAAAATTCATTTTGAACTTAATTAAAATTGTTTATAAATGATTCGCATCAATAATTATTATAGAAAAGTTATTATTGAATGATTGCGAAAATTTTAGAGTTTGTATTTATACTCTAGGGGCGTACACTGATGGTCCAGGGATAGAATTGATCCGGAAACATGTATCGAAGTTTATTGAGAAACGAGATGGATTTCCTTCGGACTATAACAATATTATATTGTCAACAGGGGCAACAGAAGCAGCTCGAGTATATTGCTATCCTTTTAATAAAGTTATGTATCAATGAAACTATACGTATTGAAATTAATACTAGTTGAATGATAATTCTAGCAATTTTTAAAACTTTTCATAAGTGGATCAGAAAAGAAAGCCGGTGTTTTGATCCCCATTCCGCAATTTCCGCTGTATTCTGCTGCAATCCAAGAGTTTGATTTATGCCAAGTACTATATTACTATTTATAATCTATATCGTTCATTGCCTCTAGCATAATTTTACCAGCATTGACTAAACATTCTAAATTTGACCTCTATTAAACAGGTTGACTATTATTTAGATGAAGATAATGGTTGGTCTATCAATATAAAAGAATTAGAAAATATTGCATTGCTCTCCAAAAATAAATGTTTTCCAAAAGTGATTGTTGTGATCAATCCAGGCAATCCAACAGGTAAGGTTCCTATAAGGTTATTATTTCATTCTATTTCACTATTAAAATTTTATCAACCTGTAATGGAAGTAATTTCCATTGGGGCACTGTGCTATATATTATATCACCGTAGTAAAAAATTTTTGGTAGTACGACATTTGTCTTGGTTTGCTAAATTTTCTTCAAAATAGTATTGAGATAATTTTTAGATGTGTTTTGATATTTTATGGAAATATTTAATGTTATATAAATATAATAATTATAATACTTTTAGTAAGCTTTTGAAAAGTATGGTTTTAACTATTGCTTTAGGTCAAGTCCTCAGCAGAGAAAATATTGAAGATCTAATCAGATTTGCCTACCGTGAGAAATTGGTTATCCTTTCAGATGAAGTTTATCAAGAAAACGTGTATAATTGTGATTTCCACTCAGTTAAGAAAGTCATGATGGAAATGGGAGCTCCATTTAACAGAATGGAGCTTGTATCCATTTTTTCTGCTTCAAAAGGTAAATAGATACAAATCTTAAATAAAACCAATGATATTTAAAAGACTCAAGTCGTATATTGTTTATTTGAAATAAAGGTTACAGTGGTGAATGTGGACTACGAGGGGGATATATGGAAGTTGTCAATTTAGATCCGGCTGTACAGAAAATGCTGATTAAAAGCTTCAACGCAAAATCATGTCCTACAATCTATGGCCAAGTACACTTTACAGAAATATACTTATATTACGTAAATATGATTTATCCGAAAACCTTTTTACCTAGAATTTTAAATAAATGAACTTAGATTGCCGTTGATTGCATTACTGATCCTCCACAAGAAAATGACCCTTCCTTCTCTTTATTCATGAAGGAGAAAACTTACATTTTACAATCTCTGGCTAAGAAAGCAAGAAAAATGACGGAAGGGTTGAACAAAATAGAAGGACTCCATTGCAATCCAATTCAAGGGGCTTTGTATGTATTTGTGAAGGTAATAATGCACCTTAGTCAAAATCAAATTTAGAACCAATTAAAACTAGGATATATGTTAATTAAAATTCATTTGTAGATAAATATGCCAAAAAAAGCCATCGAAGCTGCCAGATTACAAAACAGACAACCAGATGAAATGTATGCTCTGGAACTATTGGAGAAAACTGGCGTCTTTGTTTTCCCTGGATCCGGTTTCGGTCAAGTGCCTGGGACACATCACTTTAGGTTTGTTCCAATCAGCTCTGTCGTTTATGATTGCCTAAAATAAGGATTTTATTGCATAAATTGCGTAATGGCCTTGATTTTCCTCGGAACGATCGTATATTAAATTGTCTTTCAATTATTACAGATCTACGATTTTGCCAACCATGCAGGAAATAGATGACATGTTGGGCAGGATAGAAACGTTTCAGCTTGAGTTTCTGGAAAAATACAAATGAAAAACGCAAAGAATATGGGGAATTAATATGTAAACAATATATTGAAAATTGAAGCAATAAAATGTTCTCCATATAAACGTTTTTTATTGACGTTAGAACGTAATTGATTGGGAATGGTTCGTTCAGATATCTTTACAATATTTACGAAAGTGGTTTCTTATATGGAATTGCTTGTCTAAAAACATTTTTCTGAGTTCATTTACATCACATTGGTTTCATTTTTTGGAAATTTACTTTAGTTAATCAAATTGCAAGCTAATTAAAGCAAATCAAGCAAATACCTCTGTACTAGATGAACATCCACATAATATGCAATAAAATAGGACATTCAACTTACTATGAAGGTCATCCGGTTTGATTTGAAACCATTTGGGCCAATAAGCTCGCTTACGAATCTATAAAAATATAATATTCTGTCAGGAGTATTGACTCTTGGTTTCATAACCATGCATCTGCATGTCATGACGTGTCCACTTGTACTGATTTGTGAACTTTTCTGTATTCAGAAGAAGCTGAGTGAATCTATGTTTTAAACAAGTAATATCTATTTCTTAACATCGATATAACTATAGATCTTAACACTTGTGGTAGTCAAGATCAGGACTCGGGAATATCGAACAGTAACTACAACTTTGAGTCACTCTTCGCCAATCATTATTGCCGCAAAGTCGCAACGGTTGCTGTTCTCCTATCCACTATAAACACCAAAATGGGTTCTATTTCTTCTCCTGATTGCGAAGATTTAAAGTACACAAAGAATAAAATTCTAAATTTACAAACATTAAATCCATGCATCCAAAACATGAAATTTGTGATCGGTGATGGTGTCTTCCTCCGTGCCCAAACGATAGAAAAGGAGTTGAAAAAGGTAATTAGCTTATATATTATCGATAGCATAAACAATTTTAATTATTGCAACAAACCACCAGAATTGAATTTCATTACTACATAGTTTATTATGTTAACAGTTCCCCTTCCCCGACCACGAACAAAGAAATACAATTAAAATTAAGTATCAAAATTAATGCATTGATATTTCCAGAAAGAAATGTCCAGTGGACAACCACCAGTCTCTACTCATCTTTCACTCACCTGTGCTCCGCTTGCCAATTGTTTGCACTGCCAATGTACCAATCATATTACTAGACAAGACACACTTCATTAGTTTTTTCGGTGGAAATCAAAAGTATTTCTAAACGTCTCCTTGGTAAAATGTAGTTTCCCTTTTCCCGTTTTTTGTATCAAGAATTAAACGCCCTTAAATCAAGAATTAGCTTTTATACCCTTTCTATTATTTTGTAGGCCTACTCACTCTATTTTATTTTATTGTATTACCCTATAACCAATCCCTACTGAACCATTACGTACTTTCAGACATTTTTCTTTTAGCAGACAGCAGACTGAGATGTATTATCTTTATTTATTTGCCCTGCCGATTATATGTATAAAGGCAACAAAGAGAAACATATTTAATTTGTTGAAGAACCTTTTTTCAAATGAATATTCTGTTCGATTTCCAAACACTCGAAATTTGAAAAAAATATTTTTGCTTTGAGTTGTACTTCCAGAATCGTTTTTCTAGAGTCGCATTTGATACTTTTTAAAGAGAATATTAGGAAAATTATATAGACACTATATACTAATTTGTATTTATTATTTTATAGGAAAAATTATTAAATTATTTTTATATAATTGGCGAAAAATTTAGATTAGTTAAACAATCACAAATGCAATCTTTATAACCAGTCTGGAAGTATTCCAAAATAAATTTTTTGGTTGCTTGGTTAGTTTCAGATAAATAGGAATTAGACAAAATTCCCTAAAATTCTCAAAATTTTATTTTCAAAAACCGTCGATACAGATGCAAAATGCCCCCATCGATTCACAATAATGTTGTCTACAAATATAAAAGATATTGAGCATATATTTCATATATATATATACATATGTGAATGGATTACTGTTGTCTATATAACTGGTGGGGAAATATAAGTAATTACCATGTACTTTTAGAAATAATCTCCCTTTACAACTTTAAAAAATATACATTGCAAAATATTATGCAATGGCAAGCATATTGCATAAAATGAATGGGCAATTTTTTCAACAAAAACCTGCCTTCCAGAGATAAGACTAAAAATGCCGAGTTTAATGCGATGTAAAATGCAATGCAGTTTTCACCTAATTTAATGTAATTATAATAATTTGCATGATGTCTACATTAAATATAGCATCCTTTAATTAAATTCCTCTCTCAAGTTTATCAATAAATACAATAAGCAACGAATATCCTAAGTTAATTTGTACAAAACTAACAAGTCTCGTCAGTGAATGATAACGTTTATTCATCATGATGCAAATTACATCTTTCTTTTTTTAGGGGATCAGCAAGCCATTTAAAAGTATCATCTGGGCTAATATTGGAGATTGCCATGCTATGGGACAGAATGCCATTACATTTTTCAGACAGGTATATTAAATCAATATTTTCGAAAAAGATTCATTTACTTGAAAATAATAGAAAGAATTCCTAAGCATTTTAAAACTGCTTTACGAAGACAAAATATAATTTTCATCTTAAATTAATTCACTAAGTCTGTCTTAAATTAAGTGGTCCACATCGATATTTTTGTATGCGTGATTTTAGTGAATATTCCAATAGTTCTAAACCCTTCTCACGACATTTAAGATTCTTTTCCTGAAGACGCCAGAAAAATTTTTCTATGCGCTTGCATGAATCATAATCGACAAAAGGAACTTAATAAGGAAATGTGTGTAGATATTAATAAGCAGAGGCAAAATAATACATGGTATTATTAATACAAGGACGAATTAAAGAGATTATTTTTAATGATTATCATATTATACGCGTAAACGTAAATATGACATCAAGCTATTTTAATGTAAATTGTTTCAAAGATTATTATAATTGTGTAACAGTGCAATGTAATGATATGATTCACAACAACCTGCGTAACGCTGTATTCACATTCACATTTATAACTCTATGACATTGAGACGCTTGAATAAAAAATACAATAGATTAAGAGTTAATATAAATATTCCATCCTTTCACATTCAAGGACGTATTTAGGGGATGATAGGGTGCTTAAGCACCTCCTAATATTTTGAAAGCACACTGCTAGATATTATCGTGTTTTCACTAAACAATATTTACTTTCAAATTGCTCGAAGTATATTTTTATTTCCATAGCATTCATCAATTTTTCGAGAATTTTCGAATCTGTTCTGCCATTGTCAAATACTTAGTTTTTCCCCTTCATTGAACCTTACAATTTGAGATTATCTTATGGTTACAGAAATGGAAATGTGCCTATAACAATTTGCCACAACTAAAATGAACTTTTTCTTTTTAAAACGCTTAAAACATATCTACCGAAAGAGTAGATGATGACAGACAGAAAGCACATATTTTGAGGGCAGGCACGTATTCAGAAATTAAGGTTTAAGTGTATTAAGTGTACTAGACTGGCCTTTATTCAATTGCTGACAATAATACACTAATGGCTAACCGACAAGTTTGGCTAAAAATAAATTTATTTTCATAGGCCAAGCTAGGCTTTTTTTACATTTTCTGTACATGATCTTAAATCTTACCTGTTGAGAAAACCTACAATCTAGCTATGTACGTGTTCTCAACACAAAGTTCAAAAATCGTTAGGAAAAATCTAAAAGTTTCCACAGTTAGGAAAAAACAGTTAGGAAAAATCTAAAAGTTTCCACAGTTAGGAAAAAACAGTTAGGAAAAATCTAAAAGTTTCCACAGTTAGGAAAAAACAGTTAGGAAAAATCTAAAAGTTTCCACAGTTAGGAAAAAACAGTTAGGAAAAATCTAAAAGTTTCCACAGTTAGGAAAAATCTAAAAGTTTCCACAGTTAGGAAAAATCTAAAAGTTTCCACAGTTAGGAAAAATCTAAAAGTTTCCACAGTTAGGAAAAATCTAAAAGTTTCCACAGTTAGGAAAAATCTAAAAGTTTCCACAGTTAGGAAAAATCTAAAAGTTTCCACAGTTAGGAAAAATCTAAAAGTTTCCACAGTTAGGAAAAATCTAAAAGTTTCCACAGTTAGGAAAAATCTAAAAGTTTCCACAGTTAGGAAAAATCTAAAAGTTTCCACAGTTAGGAAAAATCTAAAAGTTTCCACAGTTAGGAAAAATCTAAAAGTTTCCACAGTTAGGAAAAATCTAAAAGTTTCCACAGTTAGGAAAAATCTAAAAGTTTCCACAGTTAGGAAAAATCTAAAAGTTTCCACAGTTAGGATGGTAAAATTGTAAAGTGCTAAGATGAGCTAACTGGATGGGGAAATTGAGACTGGAGAAAATGAACGTTTAATTTTAGCAGAGAATTTATTTACAACGAGAAGTTAAGTCGTCTAAAGACAAGAGAGAAGTGTACATAGATTAAAGGTAAGTCACAGGTATTTATAACCTGTAGTTGACACAGTTACCTTCCCCATTTAGATAGGAGTTGACCTTACCTTCATACATAGAAAATTGTAGTCCGCTTCCAGGTCAGGTACCAATTATGTAATTATGGTGTCTGGAAGTGGACTTCCGTTCATACATTGAATAGAAAAGTAGGATAGAAGTTCACATTATCTTAAAGTTCTAGGACACAAAATTGCATACAAACATTTAAGAATTAATAGATAAATAATATTTTAGTATAGCCTATAAGAAAAAACCATTGTCCATCTAGATACAGACAGTCACTGGTTCCAGACACTAGAACCAGTGACTGCTATAATACATGGCTCAATGAAATCTAGGCTTAATACATGTTGCAATTAGACAAGGAGCACCCCATTTCAAAACCTTTAAACCTTGACCTACCCCAGCATATGAGGTATCAAACGAAAGGCAAAAATATACTAAACAAACGTGTTAGAACAGATTTTGACTTACTAACTTAAATTTACATAAATTATGAATGAAATTATGAATTACATTGGGAGATATAAGTTACATATAGATTTAATGCTGTGGATTTCCCACCTGTATCATTAACCAAATTGCCCTACAATTTCAACTAGAACACCCATCATTAGATTTCGAATTATTCACTACAATATGATGCAGTACAAATTATGACATATGCCCATCACACATAAATCGCTATTTTCCGAACAATATAATCATCCATTTTAAATTCCATGATTCTTTTCTTTGTTTTGTGTGTTTTAGTGTTTGTCAATTATAACGCACAAAGTATATATGGCGCACTCATTAAAGTGAAATTCTAATTAAGAATAATATGGAACAAAAAAATTACCCCCAAAGGTATTTCCGATTTTTGCATTGTTTTTATCAAAATGCTTTATGATATTCTCCGATTCCGAGTTTACACCCTTATCGTATTCCGTTACTTTTACTCACATTCACATTGGGGAAATATATTCATTAGGGAGACGCAAATTTAAGAAAAAATGTGTTTGAATTTATCCTTAGAATAGGTGAAAAAACAATTAACGTTAAACGGTGTTGACTCCATATCAAGGCTGTATTGAGGGGGGGCATTGGGGGCAAACCCCCGAAATCCAAGAAAAAGGGAATTTTTTTCTCAAAACACCAAAAAATTTCGCGCTTCGCGCGATTTTATGTGATTTTTAGGTTATTTTTGACTCATTTTAGACAAAATAAGCCAAAATTTTCCGCGCTTCGCGCGAATATGCCTAATATATTTTGTCCTATGATATCATTGCCCCCTCCGAAATCGACTTCTAAATACGGTACTGGTCCATATGCATTAGATGGAGACAAATAGAGTGATTCTTCCATGCGAGGAGGAAGGATAAAAAAATCCTCCATGCGAGTCCTCATCCTTTAACGTAGAAAAGTGGTCCCACTTTTGAATTTCGTAATTTTATTTTGCCGTAAACATCCTCCGATTTTCATGGAATTTTCTACAGTAGATGGGATGCATTTTTGACAATTACAAAAATCCATGAGATTATAAGACGTATCTGCTCTGAGCAGTAACAATGCAAAATGAAAAACTCTATGGATTAAGGAATTAAAGGGTTAATTATCCTATTGTATTTGTTTAAAGGTCCTAGCAATGGTAATCTGCCCAAATTTACTGGAATTTCATACTGATTTTCCACCTGATGCAGTCAGTAAAGCAAAGGCCCTACTTGATAATTGTGAAGGTCGGAGCACTGGTAAGTGATACAAGCAAAAAACCCTTGTGCACAACATTTTCTTAATCAGTATATTACACTGAATCAATATTCGTACAGTCTAATTATAATATAAGAAACGAACATTGAAAATATCGATCCATATAAGAGAAGAGACTTAAAATGATGGGTATTTTCCTGAATTCTTAATATACTCTATATCTATATATTTATTAAATATTATGAAAAACTTCATCAGCAATAAAATTTTATTTGTACTACTACGAAACCATGTCAAATGCATGTAAAAAAGCAGCGGAGATTATCATGCTTGGCGACGTTAATGATGATTTCAGCGTATTTTCCAATGACCTTTGATCTTTTGACTCCTAATGGCTTGGCCATAGCCTTCCCTAACGAATAGCCTTTTTGAACGTGCTATGTCATGACGTACTACAATGTTGAGGACTAAAGCGACACTTATTTTTGTACCTGGTCTACAGGAAGGGTTTGTGTCCGATTTTGTCCATTTTCAAACTCGACCTCAACATTCATCCCTAGATTACGTTAAATTTAAAGTTAAACTGATTATCTCAAATTATTCTTGGGTCATTGTCCTATTAGACAGACAGATCAGGCATTCCTATAAAACAGCTCCACTAATAAGTCAGACTCAGATAATAGATTATTGGAAAAATTAATTTGAACTCAATTAAAATTTTTTATAAAAGGTTCGCATCAATAACTATTATGGAAAAGTAATTATTGAATGCTGACATAGATTGTACAGTTTGTATTTATACTCTAGGGGCGTACACTGATGGTCCAGGGATAGAATTGATCCGGAAACATGTATCGAAGTTTATTGAGAAACGAGATGGATTTCCTTCGGACTATAACAATATTATATTGTCAACAGGGGCAACAGAAGCAGCTCGAGTATATTGCTATCCTTTTAATAACGTTATGTATCAATGAAATTATACGAATTGAAATTAATACTCATTGAATGATACTTCTAGCAATTTTTAAAACTTTTCATAAGTGGATCAGAAAAGAAAGCCGGTATTTTGATCCCCATTCCGCAATATCCGCTGTATTCTGCTGTAATCCAAGAGTTTGATTTATGCCAAGTACTATATTACTATTTATAATCTATATCGTTCATTGCCTCTAGCATAATTTTACCAGCATTGACTAAACATTCTAAATTTGACCTCTATTAAATAGGTTGACTATTATTTAGATGAAGATAATGGTTGGTCTATAAATATAAAAGAATTAGAAAATATTGCACTGCTCTCCAAAAATAAATGCTTTCCAAAAGTGATTGTTGTGATCAATCCAGGCAATCCAACAGGTAAGGTTCCTATAAGGTTATTATTTCATTCTATTTTATAATTACAATTTTAGCCACCTGAAAGGCTGAAATGTAAGTAATTCCCATTGGGCACTGTGCTATACTATATCACCATAGTAGAAAATAATTGGTTAAACGACATTTATCTTATTTTTCTTAAATTTTCTTTGAACTGTATAGTAAGATAATTTTTGGATGTGTTTTGCTGCTTTATGAAAATATTCAATGTTGTATAAATACAAGGCATTCATCACGCATAATAATGACATCAAGGAGATTATCTGACTTTGATTAATTTCTTAAAGCTCCAATTGAATTCTGTTTTCAAATGCAAGATTTTGTTTCGAGTAAACCGCTTTAGTACTTTTCTCTAAAGCTGCAAAAGTTGAATAGATACGTTTCTATGTTCTCCTCTACTATCTGTATAACGAATAATTCCAATAAAGTAATTCCATCTATAATATAATCCTAGACTTTTTAAATTTATCCACCTATGTATATATGTATGGTAGGGAGAGCCGAATGATTTCATAACATGCAAATATTCAGTCCATTTTGTAATCCCAGACTTGATAAGCACTATGCACAATTTCTAGTAAAGTAATAACACTATTAAAAAATGGCAAATAAATTTGTCGATATATATAACAGAACCAATTTGGATTAGTAGTTTTGAAATACTAATTAATACGCCTAATATTGCGAAATGTCCCCTTTCGCTAATCATCTCCATTCAATCACCAATCATATGTAAATTTATATTATGTTTTGATGTTATAATATTTTGAAAAGACTCATTTCAGTGGTTAAGAGGAAGTAGACATGCACGCGCATTTTGCTTTTAAGGAACGTGCATATATTACCTGTGCAGTTGATGAGAAGAAGAGATACCCAAAAGTGTTACAATCAGCACTTGTGTTATGCATGAGGGAGGGAATTTTGCGTTACGAAATATTTGCAGGTTTCCTAGTTTCTTCCTACCATACATATATACATAGATGGGTGATTTTTTAAAGTCTGCGATTATATATATAATGATAATAATTATAATACTTTTAGTAAGCCACTAGTTGAATCCTAGCACACAAAGTGTGCTAGAAAATGTTGCAATCAGTAAATTTCTAGCGACTGCGCATTGGCCCGAATTTCATAGACCGTTGATTGGGCTCAGTAGTCTAGTCCTTGCTCATTAATTACAAAATATTACGGACAAATATACAAACCTTTATTCAAGAATGGTGAAAGAATTCCATGCGCATGTCCCACTTTATGTTCAAAAGATTATGTTTATGTAGAGTAAAGATTGAAAAGTATGGTTTTAACTATTGCTTTAGGTCAAGTCCTCAGCAGAGAAAATATTGAAGATCTAATCAGATTTGCCTACCGTGAGAAATTGGTTATCCTTTCAGATGAAGTTTATCAAGAAAACGTGTATAATTGTGATTTCCACTCAGTTAAGAAAGTCATGATGGAAATGGGAGCTCCATTTAACAGAATGGAGCTTGTATCCATTTTTTCTGCTTCAAAAGGTAAATAGATACAAATCTTAAATAAAACCAATGATATTTAAAAGACTCAAGTCGCATATTGTTTATTTGAAATAAAGGTTACAGTGGTGAATGTGGACTACGAGGGGGATATATGGAAGTTGTCAATTTAGATCCGACTGTACAGAAAATGCTGATTAAAAGCTTCAACGCAAAATCATGTCCTACAATCTATGGCCAAGTACACTTTGCAGAAATATACTTATATTATGTAAATATGATTTATCCGAAAACCTTTTTACCTATAGACTTTTACATAAATGAACTTAGATTGCCGTTGATTGCATTACTGATCCTCCACAAGAAAATGACCCTTCCTTCTCTTTATTCATGAAGGAGAAAACTTACATTTTACAATCTCTGGCTAAGAAAGCAAGAAAAATGACGGAAGGGTTGAACAAAATAGAAGGACTCCATTGCAATCCAATTCAAGGGGCTTTGTATGTATTTGTGAAGGTAATAATGCACCTTAGTCAAAATCAAATTTAGAACCAATTAAAACTAAGATATAGGTTAATTAAAATTTATTTGTAGATAAATATGCCGAAAAAAGCCATCGAAGCTGCCAGATTACAAAACAGACAACCAGATGAAATGTATGCTCAGGAACTATTGGAGAAAACTGGCGTCTTTGTTTTCCCTGGATCCGGTTTCGGTCAAGTGCCTGGGACACATCACTTTAGGTTTGTTCCAATCAGCTCTGTCGTTTATGATTGCCTAAAATAAGGATTTTATTGCGTAAATTGCGTAATGACCTTGATTTTCTTCGGAACGATCGTATATAAAATTGTCTTTCAATTATTACAGATCTACGATTTTGCCAACCATGCAGGAAATAGATGACATGTTGGGCAGGATAGAAACGTTTCAGCTTGAGTTTCTGGAAAAATACAAATGAAAAATGCAAAGAATATTACAAATTAATATCTATACAATATTTTGAAAATTGAAGCAATAAAATATTTTCCATATATAGCCTTCAATTTAACTTTTATTTCGCTTAATATTGAAAACTGTATGAATCTCTATAATATAATCGTAGACTGAGAAAAATTTACCAATCTATATACGTATGGTTAGTAGGGCAGATTTGAATTTTACCGCGTTGATCTAAGGAGGCTTTATTACTACATTACCTTTCAAACTGGAGTCGCGCATGATGGAGGCTAATATAGTAGGTATCAATATAAGTCAATAATAAAGCATTTACAAATGAACGTTAGAAAGTGAAATGAACATTACTAATGCCACATCATTTTGATCAAAAGGATCTTTAACTTTTTGGCTTTGCCTGACCTCCAGAAAAAGCTATTACAGCTTTTATGATGGAATGAACCCAAGTTATATCAATTTTTCGCTATGTTTAGTTTTTCATCCAGGTCCTGTTGAGGGGTGACTGTGGCCTATTTATTAGTATAAAAGAACTTTCTTACTATGGGAATATCTGAGTTTGAACGATGAATTAGCCTAAATTTCACACACTTTCACACGACGTCACCTGTGAGAAATGGCTAAAACCACATATTTTAGTTCTATGCTGACTCGCAGTACCCGGTCTTTGTGATCAGAACCAGATCAAAAAAAAATTCAAGTAAAAACAACACTAACATGGTCTGTAAAGTAACCATTTGCAAATAATAGTAATAAAATACACATAATGAAATTAAACCGAACTTATATTACTATTTAAAATTGTATGCAATAGATATAAAAGAAAGTCAGCGGCAGAAGAAGTATGTCAGCAGAAGAGATTAAAAGTTATGCAGTAATGGAATCAAAGAATGAAATGGCAGGAAACAGTGAATGTTAACTAAATGAACTAAAAAGTTGTCCCATTTACTAAAACGTAAAATTTCATCTCATGAAAAAATTCACACAGCAACAGGACAATGTAACATGTAAACACTTTCATAATCTTATTCTACCATTCTTAACTATTCAAACTCATATCAGATAATCGCAGTCGTAGGTATTATAAAAATATCATAAAATTGTCGTACCAGAAGAAACAAAAATTCAGGCTACATCTTGTACATATAAACAAAGAGAGATTATTTAACAATTATTATAAGTATTACATTGCAAGTATCCAGACGAGATGTAAATAGTAAAACAAAAAACGAGGTAAAAATGAATTTATCTTGAGTGCTAGGTTTGCCCCTTGGCTGGGTTCACTAGTACAATATAATCATAGACTGAGAAAAATTTGCCCACCTATGGTATGTATGGTTGGTTGGGCGGATTTGAATTTTACCGAAATTATCTAAGGAGGCATTATTACTCCCAACTGAACATGATCATAACTGAACTGAATGAAATGAACATAACCAATGACACATCATTTTGATCAAAAAGGATCTTTCACTTTTTGGCTGTGCCTGACTTAATCTCACTCAATATGATCTGATGTATATGTATGGCCTCCAGAACGAGCTATCACAGGACTTTTTATGATGGATTGAAACGAAGTCATATCAATTTTTCGCTATTTTTAGTTTTTCATCACGTACTTCTGTTGAAGGGTGATTGCGGCATATTTACTAGTATCCAAGAGTGTTCATTTCCATTTAATTAGGAAAATTATACCCTGTCGGGTTCAAGCACGTATGCAGAACTGAGTTTCGGAGGGGGCTAGATTTCCAATAGATATTGAAAATTTTTGGCATTTTTTGAAGGAAATGAGTCAAAATGGCCTAAAATTGGCGAAATTTTTTGCTAAAAATTCCCTTTTTTTTGGATTTCGGGGGGGGGGCTTCAGCCCGTAAAGCCCATCCCTAAATACGTCCTTGGAGACCATGTAAAGTTCAATTAGGGAAAGCTATGTATCTGAATCTGAAACAGTGTTGGCATTTTGTCCACTTTTTCGTATTTCGTCCGGGCGGGACAAAATGAACGAAAATCAGCTTCAAGTTGTTTTAGACTTAAGAAATCAAAATTAAAATATTTAGAAGAACAAAATATTGCCTATAACCAACTTAACATTAATCTACTAACTGCAAACCACAAAATGGCACATTCTATTGATTTTTATCTGCTACTTTAAGATCTTTTATTTGTTGTTGACTATTGAGGTAAATGTCTTGAACGTGCCCCAAAACAGAGTGACCGGCTAATTCCTGAATAATAGTCGTAGAAAGTAGAAAAACAAAATTGGTCTCTAAAAACGCATGCAGAATTTGACAATTTATAGAAGTGTGAACTTAGATTCCTAGTTTTTACCTCTGGTTACGAGATATTAATGTTTTCATGTGAAATTTGCTATAACTCGCAATCAAAGGTAAAAATCAAATATAAGTGCAAACTGCAAACTGCTATAAATTGACATTTTCTGCGTTTTCATTTCTCTTAATTGTCAATGTTTATTATTTTTTAAAAAAATATTTGCCCTCGTAGCGTTTTTATTTATTAGAAAGCGTGAGTAAAACAAGAAATTTATAAAATAGTAATACATTATGTTTTTATATAGGTCGCAAAATATAAAGTGTGCCTTTAACAAAGCTATTTTTTAGCCATTTGACGGTAACGACAGAAATCAGAACTGTACAAAGAAAGCGACGGACAAATTCCACCTTTAGATCCAGAACTTAGTAAGTGGTGCTAAATAATTTTTTTTGCTCTTGGTTTAGAATTTTATTGTTAATGAACAAGATGGTAATTACTTAAGTATGATGAAGAATAACTCAATGTTATAGTGTATGATCGATGACTCACATGGTACCAATGTAAAAGAGTACTGAGTACATTTCCTCCAAGGAGGAAGTGTAGATAATGGGATCATCCCTATCACGTGTCGTTGCTTCGCAGCTGACAGTGTATAGGGATGATACGCAAAGGGAAGGCTTTCAATCAATTTTGTATTTTTGCGGTGCCGGGATGGAGGAGACATTTACCTACAATGTTTACATAATTCTCACCGCTTATGATAACAATATTTTATGGTAATTGTAGACAATAAAACAATTACATTGCGTTATTCAGAGAATTTCATCTCCTCTGTATAGGAATACACTTTCTGTCTGTATGTCTGACTGTCTGGTTATCCGCATGCACGATAACTTTCGAATGGTTGAAGCTATTCAAATCTTCAGGGTACAACCTACAGGTAAATGGAAAGAAATTTTAGAAATTACTAAAAATCATTACATCTTTGGTTATATTCATCGTACAAAGTTGTGAAACAGCTCGCTTGATAGCTGGCAGGTCAAAGTTATAGTCATCCCCTCAAAGTAAAAATGGGTAAAAATTACGAAAATAAACCATTGCAGAACGGATATAATACAAAGCAGTTTAATATTTAAACGAAAACGACTTAATTAAAATATATTCTTAAATTTTAAACCCCTCCCCCGGTCAGAGGGTGTGTCCAAAATTTTGCCCATTTACGAACTCGGCCTTCCTATTTATAAGTAGATTATACCCTGAGAATGTGAACATTCTAACTCAAACTGTTCGAAAGTTATCGTGCATACGGATAACCGGACGGACGTACAGACAGAAAGAGTACCCTATACAAGGCTAATGGAACATAGTGCAACGTCTTTTATTTCATTTTGCCTTTTGTCCAATTTTGTTACGGCTTGCCGTACGTTTAATTCGGCTTATTCAAACAACAACTGCAATTTGAGTGAAAGGTCGTTTTTATTCTGCTTATTCAAAAAACAACTGCAATTTGGGTAAAAAGTAAAAAAGCAAAGCCATTCCACATCCAACGACAAAATTTTGTCAACGCAATTGGTGCGGAACCCCTCCTAAATCTTGATTTCTGTAGTTAGGAAAAAACACAAACATGGAGATAAGTAGGAGGCTTCTTTTCTTATGGACTGCTGCCCGATGGTATGTACGGCCAGCTGGCGCAGGCGTGATACCAATCGGGCCACCTGATAAGAGGAAGTGTACTCCCTACTCTTTTAACATTGTATTGCTATATATATACTGTTATTATTATATGTACATCCTGAAGAAGGTATGTATGGCGGAACCGGGAGCCTAGCTTAGCCTCGATCCATTCACGTTCCATAGCCGTAACTTTAGTCGGCGGTAAAACTTGAATTTATGCACCATCAATGTTACTGTTTTGAGCTTGCCAGGAGAGTGTTATCTAATTACGAATTTAAATTGCAACGTTCTTGACAAAATTTGTTTGAAAATTTAAATGTATAACATTATGTATTATATTTTTAATTTATTATCAAATATTAATTTATAATCTTGAATCAAAAATAAGATTGCAAAAATTTAATAGGTATAATATAAATGGTAATGTGTTGCTTCACATAGTACTTGATTTGGAGTATGGAGCATACATTTTTTCCTAAAACTTGTTTGCTCACAACGTCATTAACATTATGCTAAGAAATAAGTACCCAAATATATTTATGAAAACCTCCATTATAACGCTTTCTCACTATCAAATAATCTTTTGAAAAATTGACTTTCTAACTTAATATAATTTTTGAATTTGCCAGGGACACCTCCTTCTGGAACGTCAAAGTATGAAGGAATAATTGTTAGCTACATATGAGTCCCCACTGCACGAGTGTCGCAGAGAAGAGAAAACAATCATGGAAACGAATCCAGTCTCTGACACTACAATCAGGAAAAGTAAACTGAATTTGTCAATTCCTCATGAGTCTGTGACAGATGGCATCGAAAATAAAGAATCAGAAAAGCAGTTGGATGACAGCCCAAAAGAAGTTCCACAAAGTCTGGAGAATATGGTTTTGGAGGAACATTCTGAGAAGGATGAGGTGGAAAAGATGACAAAAGATGTTGAAGTTTTGGATTTACAGGGACATCATAGCCGATTTCTATGGAGCAGAAACAACAGTGATATGCGGCTTTGGATAGAAAACCAATCTCAATACAGTTTCGTCATTGAGAAAAGCATCCGTCCTCTCACGAAACAATTGTCCAGATGTGCCGGAGTAAATCCTGGCGGACACACGATGCGATTTGCTTACCTGACGGACGAACTTCTAAATAAATTCTGTGAAACGACAGCAGAAGTTTTAAAATGTGGCAATATATTCACAAAACGAGTTTGGAGTTGTTGGCATCCCGAGATTAACCCTTTGGCATATGCTGAAGCTTGGCAATGGATTCTGGTCGATGCAATGTACCGTCTTGACCCCTCCCCCCAGAATAGAGAAAATACCAAACAGCTTGTGACAGTAAATCTGAATTCCCTGAAGCGCAGATACAAAAGTCTCATTGATAAATGCCAACTTTTGATAGAAAGAGCACAGAAAGGAAAAATGATCATCAAGAAAATAAAGAAAAAGGTAAAGGATAAGTACCTGGAAAACCCGCAAGACGTAAATGATCAGATGGTAGACACAATGATTCCTATTCGAAACTCGAGACCCCGATACAATAGCGTCAGGAGTGTTCCCGCTCTTCGGAGAGATGATTACGTTGTCAAATGTGGAGAGATGGGGCTTCGTATCAAAAGGGTCACCGGTGGTGAGATTCATTTTGGATCCTTGACCTACTCAAGTAAAATGGAGATTTTCCACTTATTGGTCAAACAAATAGCAGCAATGATTGACAAAGCCAATGAAAAATTGGAAAATGCCTTGGAGAACCTTTCTTTTGTTCTCTCGAGCCAAGAATCCCAAGAAATTAAAAAATCTGTAACTTTGAGGCATTTTGAAGAAATTAAAGCAATTATTCGTAATGAAAAATATTTCTTCAATCCGACTATAAAGCCCCTGGTCACAGCTCAAATCGAAAGGATGAAAACGGAAGTAAAAGATATCATTTCTGCCGTAGAAGGAAGAATTTCCTATTTTAAACTTCAAAGAAGAATGGCTAGCCTACTCAGCAAAAACGCGTCGAGTATCATGGAGGGAAAATTGCTTCTCCCGGAGAAATCGGAAATCTTAAGGAAACTCAAGGAATTCCACATGAAAATTACAAGCTTCCGAACTTCCAGCCATGCCAATTTAAAGTATACATCTATTTTTGGCGACTTGATTACGTTGTGACTAATTAGAGTTATTTTTTCGTTTTGTATTTCATTTGGAATGTATTTTTATTTATTTTATTAGTCAACACTCCGTACTGAATGATATTCTAGTGATTCCCGACGAATTGTGTTGAAGGAGTTAGAATGGAATGAAAATCTTGCTGAATGCACGACAATCATGTAAGTAAAGTTCTGGTTTTGGGAAACAGCAAAATAATATATGATAAAAGTATTTTAAACATCTTATTTTCATCGCAGTGTTGACGGCAACAATGAAGTCGCAGGAAGCTATTCCAATTCAAGCTACTGAATAGATCAAAACCAAACGTCATAACAAAAGGACTAAGAATAGACTGATCGTTTTCTGACTGCTACTGTGCCGCAGCGTGATACACTTTTGCTAAATGCAAATTAGGGGGAAAATACATCCAGCATCATATGTTCTGAACACTTCCTCGTTCCTTTTTGATATATCCCTAACATTGACGACTATTTAGAGGAAATTTTGTGGTTGAATATGACGAGAAACTTTTACAATAATTATTACGTAAGCAATTAGTACTACTTTCACTACTGGTTGTAATCTATTTATTTCTTCAGTGGCTGCTACTTATTTTCAGATTACCTATTGTAAAAGTTTCTGGAGTATCAATTCATTATTTCCTCACTTTATTAAGGCCTGCTTACCCGCAACCCTGTCTTCACTACGTTGTATATACACGTGGACAATAACAAATTGGAAAAGAATAAAATTCTAAATTTTTATCACACACACTGCCTTAGGATATCCCGATATAGCCACTTAATTGTATATGTTCCAAAAAACATTATTTATTTATTAATATATCATGTAAAATTATCATTGTAAAGTTGAAAACATTATACCATATCAAACGTAATTAAATGCATATACGCTGTTATATAAGGTTGACTTGGCTATTTAATACATCCCAGAAAAACAATTTTGCTACAAAAGTTATCTAATACTAGTGAACCCAGCTATGGGGCAAATCTAGCACTTAAGAGAAATTCACCAGGCCACCCAACACAGTAATAAAAACAATTTCGAAAACATGCCATTAGGTTGTTATGTTAACTTTGTAAATGCAAAGTACATTTAAATTAATACTATTAACTGTAGACCGTAGCATCAAATACAGGGAACAATGAAAGACTATATTCGAAAAAACTCCCACTAAGTTACCAAAAAGCTTCCTTTTAAAATCGAAATAATAAGATTCCCTCTAGGATTTTGGAAAAACGTACAAGCCCCATGAGTCAACTTACGAATAAATATTTTTAAAGAATAAATAGTGGCTCCCAGTACTGTTATTTAATTCTACAAAAAGATATCCCAACTGACACAAAAGAATTAAGAGGGTAGTAAAAAGTAAACCCAGCTCTATTAAAAAATGTTGAATAAGTTTGTCGATATTATAGCAGAGCCAATTTGGATTAGAAGTTTTGAAATGCTATGACAAAAGATGATGAAGTTTTGCATTTACAGGGAAATCATAGCCGATTTCTATGGAGCAGAAACAACAGTGATATGCGGCTTTGGATAGAGAACCAATCTCAATACAGTTTCGTCATTGAGAAAAGCATCCGTCCTCTCACGAAACAATTGTCCAGATGTGCCGGAGTAAATCCTGGCGGACACACGATGCGATTTGCTTACCTGACGGACGAACTTCTAAATAAATTCTGTGAAACGACAGCAGAAGTTTTAAAATGTGGCAATATATTCACAAAACGAGTTTGGAGTTGTTGGCATCCCGAGATTAACCCTTTGGCATATGCTGAAGCTTGGCAATGGATTCTGGTCGATGCAATGTACCGTCTTGACCCCTCCCCCCAGAATAGAGAGAATACCAAACAGCTTGTGACAGTAAATCTGAATTCCCTGAAGCGCAGATACAAAAGTCTCATTGATAAATGCCAACTTTTGATAGAAAGAGCACAGAAAGGAAAAATGATCATCAAGAAAATAAAGAAAAAGGTAAAGGATAAGTACCTGGAAAACCCGCAAGACGTAAATGATCAGATGGTAGACACAATGATTCCTATTCGAAACTCGAGACCCCGATACAATAGCGTCAGGAGTGTTCCCGCTCTTCGGAGAGATGATTACGTTGTCAAATGTGGAGAGATGGGGCTTCGTATCAAAAGGGTCACCGGTGGTGAGATTCATTTTGGATCCTTGACCTACTCAAGTAAAATGGAGATTTTCCACTTATTGGTCAAACAAATTGCAACAATGATTGATAAAGCCAATGAAAAATTGGAAAATGCCTTGGAGAACCTTTCTTTTGTTCTCTCGAGCCAAGAATCCCAAGAAATTAAAAAATCTGTAACTTTTAGCCTACTCAGCAAAAACGCGTCGAGTATCATGAAGGGAAAATTGCTTCTCACGGAAAAATCGAAAATCTTAAGGAAACTCAAGGAATTCCACATGGAAATTACAAGCTTCCCAACTTCCAGCCATGCCAATTTAAAGTATACACCTATTTTTATCGACTTGATTACGTTGACAGGTTAATTCATAATTATGCCTTTGCCTTTTTTTAAATGTATGAATTTTGAAATGAAAATTTTTAGAGATTATATTATTTTGTGTTTTCTAAATATTTTTTATTTCAAATTCATAAGACCAGATAGAGCTGTTAAAAACGTTTCAAAGTCAGAACTCCAGTCTGCTTTTTCTTCTAAGTAGAGAGGGTGATTATCAAACGGTTGTTCTTCAATTTCTGATCGTAGTGGAGCTGAACCTAAAATAAAGCCACAAATTATTGTTCATTTAGTTATTCATAGGAAAATATAAATTAGTATAGATGTTGGTTACGAGGAGCAAACGAGTCGTTCCAGATTTTGTAAAATCTCTTAAAATCGTTACCACTAAAATAACCATATCATTAAATTAATTGACTTAAAAAATCAATAATTACCGCAAAAAGCTGCAAAGCTTATTGCAAGTATAGAAACCAATACCAATCTCGAAATTAGAGACATATTTAGGAAAAGCTGAAAAGTAAAACAATCGTCAAGTAGGCTTATAAATTCGTTTATTCCCTATGGACGACAGAATTTTAGTAAGAAAATGCTGAACTGAAGACTGCCTCAGTTTTATGACGGGCGTGGTGACCAAAATGGCTTTATGTCACCTTTGTTGACTTTCAACTTGATCCGAGTTCATTTTACTGTTGTTTATAGTATAGGTATATGCACTTTTGTGTGCAGACTAAAGTTAATATTAGCATACGTACTTATTATATATATAGTGATATTATCGTAATACAGTACAGATATACTTATAGCTTTGTGGAATTTCCGGGGTCAATTCTCCTGAACCATCGATATTGAACTATAAACTCATAAAGTTTCTTTTTGACTGCTTTAATTTACAGCGCTATTATTAAATGACTTTTTATGATGGACTGAACCAAAGTTATATCGATTTTTCGCTATTTTTAGTTTTTCTTCCAGATCCTCTGTTGATGAGTGACTGCGGCATATTTATTAGTGTCCAAGAATTTTCTTGCTGTTGAAATCGCCTATGAAAAATGCAAGTAAAAACCACACTTACATGGTCTTTAAGCATCCATTTGTAAATAATAGTAATAAAATGCACATAATTTATGAAATTAAACCGAACTTACATTACTATTTAAAATTGTATGCAATACATATAAAAGAAAGTCTATTTAAGTATGTCAGCAGAAGAGATTAAAAGTTGTGCAGTAATGGAATCAAAGAATGAAATTGGCAGGAAACAGTGAATGTTAACTAAATGTACTAAAAAGTAAATCTCATTTATTAAAATTAAATTAAAACGTATTTCATCTCATGAAAAAATTCACACAGAACCAGGACAATGTAACATGTAGATGTAAACACTTTCATAATCTTATTCTACCATTCTTAACTATTCAAACTCATATAAGATACTCACACGTAGGTATTATAAAAATATCATAAAATTGTCGTACCAGAAGAAACAAAAATTCAGGCTACATCTTGTACATATTAACAAAGAGACATTATATAACAATTATTATAAGTATTACATGCATTTAGACGAGATGTAAATAGTAAAACAAAAAACGAGGTAAGTATATTAAAACGTAGAAAATTAAAATTGTTAACATATTCTATCATCTACTTTTTCAACTAAGTTACATGTCAATAAAATAAAAGGTAATAACAATTCTGCTGGGGGAGCGGGACGGTGGAGGGGGGCGGGTTTACAAGACGTGTAGATGGTGTGCGAGAGCGCGGTGTGCGTGTTTTCCGAGGGAGATTC
Source organism: Tomocerus qinae (assembly GCA_020055645.1). NCBI lineage: Eukaryota > Metazoa > Arthropoda > Collembola > Entomobryomorpha > Tomoceridae > Tomocerus > Tomocerus qinae. The sequence goes on from CM034548.1 coordinate 23,466,446, forward strand.
CAGTCAAGAAAGCGAGCTTGTGTGCGTATTGACAAGGAGCAGGGACGGCGACAGTGCCGGACCAGTTGAAGTAGAGATGGCACATTTTGTACGAGATAATCTGGATCCGATCCGGAGAGAGGCCTTGGTTGTCGTACAGAACGTTGAATGACGTCGGACTCACCGTCCCTTGCCGAGCTGTCTGCGACACCAGGAAAAAGTCGTACCTGCATCAACAACAGAATTTATATTTACGTATTGGAGGTAAGAGATACTATGCAAGATATATATTTACAATGGAGACAACTTGAGACAAGATTCTGGATATAGTAAAGTAAATGTAAAGTAATATTAAATACCTTTCTGGCAAAGTGACGACGTCGTCAACGACGGTGCCTGGTGGAGGATTGTCTGCTCCTTTAGTCCCATATCCTTTGGCGAACAGACGAGTGTTGATCTTCTTGGTGACCACGATGAACGTCAGCTTCGGAATCTCTTTCCCTTCACCCCCGTACAACTCACGCAACGCTTCCTGTTTAATTACAATTAAATTAATTATCCCTTTTATCATTATCTTATAGTTAACGAATTATGGAGGAACCTGAACTTGCTGCACTTCCAACACTCTGACGTAGCCCAGTTGACCTTCACCCACTCCATCACGGAACAGGATGATTCTGTCGGGCAGGAATCCGTTCTTCATCTTGTAGGCATTACAGCATTCTATACAAGTAAGTTAATAATAATTAATTAAAAGAATAATTAAATATAAATTAGATTAACTAAAAGGAGAGAGATTAACTTTTGATGTCGAGGTTGAGGTTCTTGGAGAGTTCTTCGTTGGACTGGTGGTTGGAGGTGACAGAGAAGTAGGATGCCAGGGAGGCCGAAGTCGTGCAGACCGTGGCACCAATGCTGAAGCCAGAGCCTTTCGCGCCGCTGTAGACATCAAATCCAACGACCATTAAGTTCTTGAGAGGCAACTTGATGGACCACGGCTCCCCGCCCAACTTCGTACACATCTGAATTGTCATCTTGGTCGCGATCGACATCAGACCCTTCGACACCGCGTTCTTCGCCAACATGCATTGCGACGGAACTAAATTCATTAATTAGATTATTATTTCTATTCAATTATTATTATTACAATTCAATTATTATTATTACTATTAACTACAATCACTTACTGCCCATGTCGACGCTGAGGCGTTTCTTGACGGCCGAGTACAGGTCCAGTTTGTTGTTCGGCAGAATCACGAACAGCATTTGGAAGTCCTTCCCACTTTGTTCAGCGTTGTCGATAGCTTTCAGGTAAGTCGGGATTCGAGTGTCATTAAGCTTCACTCTGCATATAATTAATTATAATTAAGATATTAATTAATTAAGATATAATTCAATATAATTATAATAATTATATCAAATATAATTATAGATTTACATGTCTAAAGGCTGGCGAATTTGGAAATTGAGAGGCCCAGAGACTTTCATCATAGTGCGGACCAAGTTGTCGACTGCCGATGCATCTCGTTGAGGGACGAGGATTATCCATTGGTCCAAGTTGACAGCGTTCAGGAGTTTCTTGGCTGGTGAATAAAATAAATATTATTTATAACTAAATTAATTTTAATTTAATTTAATTTTAATTTAATTTAATTTTAATTAAATTAAATCTAAATTAGGTCACATCGGAAAGCCATGGTCCAGTCTGCTTTGTCGTTGGCTTGTTCATTGGTTCCGTCGGCGAAAAGAATAGACTCTCGAGGGAGAGTGCGACCTGGACAGTCGACCAAGTTTTGGTCGAAGCCGACTTCCCACTGCATGATGTCCTCCATGACCTGATAATGATAATATAAATTAATGTAAGTTAATATAATTAATAAATAATGTAAATAAATATGTTAATAATTAAATATAATAATTAATAATAATTACTTGTGGAGTGGAGGTGAGTCTTTGGATGAAGGCGGTTATGGCGTGTGTCTTTTTGTTGGGTGGCATGTGGAGATGTTGTGCGAGGTCCTTCATGAGGGAGAAGTTGGCTCTCATTTGGTCGGTGAGTCCGGTGAGTTGGCAGAGTTCGGGGATGAGAAGAATGTTGTTGGTGTGGCCACGATGCAATTCTTTTTGGAGGGGCGGGAGAGGAGCAGCGGTTGTTGCATGTCCGAGATGTCGATATTGTAACGATTTTTGTAGTAGGCAGCATAGGTGATTGGTTTTCCTCCTTGCTCGAAAGTGGTCAGTGGATTGGCCTTGAAGTCGATGTCGTCCACCCGGTAGGTCTTCCTGTTGTAGTAAGTCATCACGATCGCCCCTTTCAGCTCCGTCTCCACCGCCTCTTCAAAATTCCTCGCCGACCCTTTCAGACTCTTCACCACCGTCAGCACGTTGTCCAGTCGAAGTACTTTGTGGGTCAACTCCACGCACAGAAGAACATCCTTCTCGTGCTTACGCATCGATGTCACGTACCCTGATATTATTTAATTCATTTTATATAATTAATATATTTATTTAATTGAGATTAAATAATATAAATTAAATTACCTGGCCAGAGTTGGAGACGGTGTTGGTTGACGGTGATGGCGGCGTGACTGTCGTAGAAATTCCGCCCCATCTCTTCCAGCCCCATTCCGTAAAGACATTTTCTGACGATGATGTTGTAGAACTGCGTGTAGACAGGGTCCGAGGGAAGGACTTTTCCGACGAGCCTCAGCTTCATCACAACTTCGGTCTCGTCCTTCTTGTTGATGCATGGCAGGGTGACGACCTCCTCTTCACTCAGGGGCGATGATTTGTAGAGCAGAGTTCCATCGAAGATGTGCGCTCCAATCACAGCTCGCTGTCCACGAACAATCGCCTTCCGAACGTCCAGCCGGTCTTCTTGCGGCTTGAAATCCACGCGGTATTGATAAAGAGCCCAATCCGCAGGGCATCTCAACCGAAAGTAGTTTGATACAAGCCCGATCTTCGTCCCAGAAGTCCCCTGCTTACTCGCCAAATCCTCCGGTCGTGTCACCGTCGACTCCGAAAACACATTCGGTCCCACAAGTCGGTTCCCACGATGAGCACCGCGCTCTCCCACTGCTTCCGCATCGCTCAATTTCTCCAGCATATATGGCTGTGGAGAACTCGAAGACGCCGACGAAGAATTATCCTCCGATCTTCTCCTGCAAAATACGAAAACGGGTAAATAGTTTGTAATTTGCAATTCAAAAAGTCATATTTTGAATGATTTTTGAAAGTTTGATAAGTCTCTAAAATTAAATGATATGATTATAAATCACTTACGGTTGGCCGGAGATATTCAAGCGGCCGATGCCTGTCTCGGGAGTTTCAAAATGGTCACCCGGGCGTCTAGGAGGAGATCCAGTTCTGGGGTAGTCAGCTCGTACCCGACCTCGGGCTCGTCCTCTGCCCATCGGTGCAGGCGTCGGAGGAGGGTAGCTCATCTTGGACTGGAGGACAACTTCGGCACAGAATCCAGGATAGTGAAACTCGGTGGAATCAGACTTCAGCGATGAATATGCTCGAATGGAGAAAATTGGCAGCAGGTCCAGGAGAGTCCAGGAGAGTCCAAGAGAGTTTTCTTGAGGTCCTTTCTCTCTGAAGATCAGGAGAATTGTGACTCTCCAGGCTCACCGGCCTCCATTTTTATACAATTTTTCAGAACAAAGAATCTGCCATCTTTTCCAATCCAACATCCAGATACTTCATTAGGAGACAAAGAAGAATAAAGAGTATGAACGCAAGGAAAAAAATATGTAAATTATGCAGAAATTATTCAAATGAGGATGAATAATATTCAAATTAGGATAAATAAGAATAATATTCAAATTAGAATAAAGAAGAATAATATTCAAATTAGGATAAAGAAGAATAATATTCAAATTAGGATAAAGAAGAATAATATTCAAATTAGGATAAAGAAGAATAATATTCAAATTAGGATTAAAATGTAAATTATGCCAATATATGCAAAATTGAGAAAACATGACATGGAAGTGTCATAAGGGATGGGGGAATGAAAGAACAAAGGGATTTGGAGAGTATAAAAAGCACCTACCTGAGAGCCTTGAAATCATTCTTAAGCTGAACTCTTTAGAGGAGCCAAAAATAAAAGTGTCCCCATTATTAGACTGAACTTCAAGTCTATTAAGTGGACTCTAAAATCTTTTCTCCGATTTTATTTAGGTCTACTCAGTGAACTAGTATGAATGATAAAAAGATCGCACTGTTTGTATATTTGAAAAACTGATATCGTGCGACGGCCGACATTGAAATTGGAGAAGAATGAAATGGGAATGATTCGGATTTTTTTTTCGAAACAGTGGTTTCTTATTTGTAATTTCTTGTCTATAATATCTTATGAGTTCATTTACATCACATTGGTTTCATTTTTTGGAAATTTACTTTAGTCAGCAAATTGCAAGCAAATTAAAGCAAATCAAGCAAATACCCATGTACTAGATGTACATCCACATAATATGCAATAAAATAGGACATTCAACTTGCTATGAAGGGCATCCGGTTTGATTTGAAACCATTTGGGCCAATAAGCTCGCTTACTAAACTATAAAAATATTATATTCTCTGTCAGGAGTATTGACTCTTGGTTTTATAACCATCTGCCATCCGCATGACGTGTCCGCTGGATCCCTACTGCACCGCAAAAATTTCTTATTGATTCGTGAACTTTTCTGTATTTAGAAGAAGCTGTGTGTATCTATTTTTAAACAAGTAATATCTACTTTTCTTTTATTATACAAGAATTAATACCCAATTTGATTAGGAAACCCTGTGGTTTTCGATTTTATTATGTGAATGCCCCAAAGTTTTAAGCACAACTTTTTCTACTTTTTGATACATTTTATAGAGATGCTGGTCCAAGTTACGTCAACGATGATGTCTGTTACTCACATGGTCTGTGAACAACTTAATAATTTCCATTTTAATTTATGTCTTCTCAACTCAAGTCTTAGAACTCAAAACACCATTAAACTATTAAGAATGGCGACTAGACTGTTTACATTATAGAAAATGAAAACGATATCAGTCATGGAAATGGGTTGTCCTTCACCTTATTACCCGTCCGGCGTCCTAGCCGTTTTATTTTATCCAGGTTTCTAAGATGTAGACAGCAATGATTAATGATATGCAGTAATAATATATATTTTAGTGGAGCCAAAATTAAGGATTACTTAAAATTTTACAAACTGACTCTACAGTATATCGTAAATATTTCATTTCTAGGGCTTGAGTTAATTTTTATCCGTTGTAAGCCAATTTAGCCACTGGCCAACAATAATTTCTTGTCACTACTTCGATCTACTTGGAATTAGGATTTTTAAAATTTTGTCTTGCCAGGCTGTACCCTTAATTCCAACGATCCTTCCACACTATTTTTTATCTATTTGAATAAATGTCAGTGGGTATACGTATGGAGTCTGATCTGAAAGATAACTAATTCCATTTATGTATTATCTTAAGATTGGTTGCTTAATTTAGTAATGTACCCATTTAGATTTTCACTTCCTTTGTCTGGCTGCTAATGCAACAACATTGTCATTCTGATAACCAGAATTTAGTTTCGGAAGTCATTACGGTACGTAGATTTTGCATAATCTAAAATTATCTCAATATTTTTATTCGATATCAATATATTCTAATTCCAATAGCTCTTCAAAGATCCATCAACTGCGAATGCGATTTATCACATCAAGACTCATTTGCTATCCTCGACCTTCTTAGGACTGTTGAGCGTAATGGCTAACATATCGGTAAGACATATAGATAAAAGAAATACTATATCATACAAAGTGCACCCAAAACACTACTTTCATTGTAAAGTTGGAAGACATTGTATTAATATTGTATTGATTTAAAACTTAAGTGGTCTATGGCAATAAGTCAGTAATTTGAGCCAAAAAACAACAGAAGCATTATTTTTGCATGTAAACTAGCACCGGTTGCTCTGGAACAATGTTTATTTGCATAAGTATACGAACATTGTTCATGGCTTACGGCTTACCATCGGTTGAATTGTTATGGCCTTCGGGTGACATTGACATAAAGCCTAATAGGACATGATGAGGACTGACTACAAACACTAACGATGGATTTAAAATGACAATGTGACAGTTTAATTTCAGTATGAAGTGCATACATTTAAAAAAAAATTATTTCTTAATAATGAAAGTTTACTTTTAGTGCGAATTTGCATCGATTCTAAATTTAGAACTTTTATAACCTCTAAGATGTCATTGTGTGATAAAGAACATGCATATCTCAAATGTGAAAAACAAGTCAATGTTTTTCTTTTGTGGTCTTTATCTTTTAAGAGGGTAGATGTACGAAAATAGATAAAAGTAATGTAGGCAAAAGGAGAAGGTGATTTTGTGTATATTGTCGAATGTCCTGTGGCGGATTAATAAGTGAGCATAGCGCATTATTACCCAGTTAACCCAGTACCTATGAAATGAAAGTAAATAAAAGAAAATGTAACAAAATGCCTCAATTTGCAAGTTAAATTGTAGCCTTAAGAGTTATATTCTATGTTAATCTCCCTTCTGATAGTTACAATTACAGAATGAAGAAAGGAAGATAAAAACGGAGCATGGTTACAAATTATTTCCAAGTTAAGATTGTAAAAGTAAGTGGGACATGAGCTTTGACTAATTGAAACGTGAATTTGTATTTGCAGAGACATTACCATGGAATGAGAATTTGTATATTGTTGAAGATTGTACTCTTGTTGTGGGGACTGATTGGATTAGTCATCATTTATGTTAAGGATGTCGACCTTCCCCAATTAATTTGTTTTAGCAAAGACGGCATCAAAGTTGTCGCAGCATTCTTTGTAATTTCTTTACTCCACTTTGCATCGATTTCAATACACTTAAAATATACAAATAACAAAAGCTCAACGGCTTATCTTCGACGACAGCTTTCAAAATCTAGAACTGCCAGTTCCGAAAACGGTATGAAATTAGTTCCACTTGGTGCCAAGCTTGACGACATGTAAAGAAAACCCAACTTCTCCTCGATTGATTCGCATACAGTTGAAATATTATGCAATAAATAAAAAAAATATCTACGAAGGTTCTAGATAGGTTCATAGATTATCTATTCCAAGAATTAAGAAAGTGTTTTACGTAACTTGTAACCTACCAGAGTTCATACAAAAATTATTGAAAGCTATGTAACTTTGATAATGTGCTATGATTCTTAACTTTTGAAAAATTAGTATCTCAATAATTGCTGAATTTAGATAAGCAACAAGATAAAGTAGTTATAAATCACGACAACACAAAAATCAATGTACTTGTATACTATTATCTAAATGTATTTATATCGGCTCTTGGTAATATTAGTTTTACGTGTAGCAGTGGCAGTGATACAAATGAAACTATAACCTCACTATTCCATTCGGAATCAAAATAGGGAAAACATAAATGTTTTTTTTGCAATAAATGATATCATTAAGTAAAAGTTGAGATATCTAATTTAATAACTAACTTACTTCATAGCCATAAGGTTTATTAGTTTCCTCAAAATGTGTAAAAAGAAATAAATTGACAAATTATGGATTTCAATGCCTTTTAGCTAATTATTGTAATAATTTCAGCAAGTCATTTAATTATTTTTCAAATCATCTGTTTACAATATTTTTAATTAGGAAAAATAGTGAAGAATGTAATAAATTACCTCAGAGCATTTAAACTAAAAGGGTAAGTACACTTTATCTATCTGCTTCATTAAGCTCTTCATGACAAAGCATAATATTGTCATCCTTGTATGTTGTAATATTATTTCTCCTCACGGTTTAATTAAATTAAATCTTCTTGCCGAAGTAACACGTAGAAATAGTTGCATTAAGGAAAGAAATTGTCATTGTTTTTTGCTATGAAGAATTAAACACAATACGATATTTCTTTTGTGATTTGCAGATGATATGAAAAGTGTAGAGAGTACTTTCACATAAAGAAGAGCATGATAATATGATAAGGAATGATAGCATCTTCACCCATGTTCATTTTAGGTAGAACTCTTCATTTTTAATGAAAATGTTTATATTAGAGTTCTTGCATGCTTATTAACTGAATCCTTTAAGTAACAGATTACACTGTAAATAGTGAAGCTTGGATGAAAAGATAATCACTTTCATTTCTTAAACTACGTGAGTGCAAGTGTGACTGGGACCACCAACAAAATTTACAATACCAGTAAAGCAATGATATTCTTTTGCATCCGTTGGATATCTACCAGCATTAGTATTCAGGTACTATATAGTAGTAAGTACTATATAGGTACCAATTATCCTATGCTTTTGTATAATAAAACACATTTACATGCCATAATTAAAGAAAATTGTTTTTTTTATTCATTTAGTATGAATTTCAGATTGTTGATAACTTAATTCCATGTAAATTCTATTTACACCAGGCAAATATTTATTTGTACGTTAATAAATGATTTCTAACTTCAGTAATAAGTTTTAAATGGATACCATTTTTAATTATGAATGACAAATATAAGTTTTTATGATTTAATGTTCCAATTTCTGTCGTTCTCCATCAAAAAATACGATAATTTCCAATAGGTTCATGCGTCATAGTTGCGCATATTTTTATGTGCACTACTAAGCGCTGCTGTCTATTTGAGTAGGTATGAAAAATTGAAACGAGCGTAAGATTTGATATATAGGCTATTTGGCTGAGAATTGGTTTGGTATATACCTACGATTGAGTTTAATGTTGAATAGTATTATAGTTGATTGCTGACATCGTGCACTACTGCATTAGCTATTATAATATTACCTGTATTGTCTTGCTACAGATACATAGTAGAATAGGAGCTTACCGGTATAAATATTTGCGGTCGTGCTATCTCTCACCATTCACCAACCGTTACTTGTAAGTACCGAGTGTAAATAGGTATATATGCGAGATTTATCTTAATGAGTGTAAAGTTGTTTAAGTAGGAGGATTTTACACTTGTACTCACTATAAGCACAAAAGGGATAGACATTTCTTGTTCATCAAGCAGAATGGAGTTGGGCTAGTAGAGCATAGGAAAATATTGCATTGTACATAGTATATTTGCGTTATTGTTTCTGGAGCTATTTATTTATTATGGGAAAGGCTTTGTGTAGGTAGATCAGAGAGGTTAGTTTAGAGTTCAGGCAGTTGGATGAGAAAGTTTCCGTATCGACGCACGACCCAGTGTTCTCTTTTCCGATTCTGCTCTCTAATAAACTCTTCACAAACAAACAAACGACCTTTTAATAATATAACCCTACTTTAGGTTGAACATCGTGCAAACAGTCAACAACCTACTTCGAATTCCTATTCAGCCGTCCAGTTAGCACGGAATATGAGAAATGCACTAAAAAAAAGTTACAAAATACTAGATTACATGATTACCTAATTAACTTCATTCACAAACTCTATTGCTCCTAAATATATTCTCCAACAGAAGAGTTTTTAGAAAACATTTTATTTACAATAGACATTCACATTTTCATTCGGACTATATGGAACATTGTGAGAAAAAAAACATGATTTTTTGCTCACACATTCTCCTGAATTGTAACATCATTGTTGTTAGACATTAGAATAACAAGACAAAGTAAACCTTGGATTTTTTTGACAATCTAACATTATTTCCTTAAATCAGTCATGTACCTGCGTTCACCTTGTACTTTTATAGACGGATAATTCTACCCACTAACGAAAAGTAAATTAAAATAACTAACTGCACTAACTTGCAGATCTAACTTGGACTATTAAATATTTGAGCATATCAGCTAGTACTAACTATGTGTGTGTTGGCATTAAAATCTTGTAGTAGTATAATATGGATGGTTTTTATGATTTGCTTCGCTACAGCCATATGTGTGTGAATAATGAAATTATGCACTACTAATACATACATAAGTACATAGCAATTTCTTAATTATAATTTAACTTGAGGTCCTTAAAGCATATATTTAATTTTTTATGTTTTGCTCATTGGTTAGCATGACATTCAGCAATGGGATAGCACAACAAGTTTAGCAGACAAATGAAAAACATCACTTGCTAATTTCTAGTCTGTTGCTCTTCTACTCAACGCTTAACTGCTCATTCACCAAAACTGCTAAACTTAATAGAAGCAGAGCGCTCAGCTCAGAATCAGACCAAAATAATCTGCAAGAATCACACTACAATATTCAGAGCGGCTTATAGCTCACCAAACAATAGCTATATTATTTTAGATGAACAAACAAAACAATATTTTACAGACCTTTGATAAGTTTACCTACACCTTCATCAATTCTAACACGTTTGGTACTAAATGTAGACAAACATTCCGACAGAAGCAAATAAATGTTGTTTCTAGTACATTTATATTATTTACTTACATATTATGTTCATTAGTTTATCGTATGAATTGTATTCTCTGTGCGCACATCATACTACAGAAATCTACAAGCGGAACGGAGCTAATTGTACTATATACCAATGGTACTTTGACTATTTATATAACATACTTGTTTAGGTTGCTATTTCTGGAGCTACAATAATGTGAAAAATTAATCTACGTAATACAATATTGTAGTTAAAGTTATACGAGATAGATGAGAACTTATTTTACAGAAATATTTCTTACAAGTTTTATGAATATTAAAATATTATTTAGCACGTATAAGATTATAACTATATTTAGCATGTAATTTATTTAATTAGTATCACATTTACATCATCAGTGAACTTAGAATGGAATTCTTGAAGGTAGTTCCTTCGTTAGCATCTCCTTTGGCCTTCTATGCTGTGTAATTATGGTCAAATAAAATAAAAAATCGTGAAATTAAAAAACTTTTTAATATTTGGATATTTTTACTCGACTGTCGTCCTACTTATATCAATTATAGTTATCTAACAAGAGTTCAGTACTATCTGCGATAAAGATTGAGAGGAAAAAAACAAGCGATAACATGAATAATGATGATTGATGATGATATGGAAAACAAAGTTAACTACTTTGATGAACTGAAAGTTTAGGAGCCGCCATAAATTTTATTACTACATAACAATCAAGGTTATTAAATAATTGATATAATCAATTTACATTTACACTAATGCTTGCACTGAATGTCTGTTTATGTTTCTATTGGTCGACTTCTTAACTTATGGTCAAAAATCCTCCTTAATTTATTCTTTGTTTAAAATGTTTTCCAATTTAATTATTTTAGCATTTTTCTTGACAAATACTTTGATTAATATGAGTTATGTCCAATTGAAAAATAATCAAAAGTTTTGAATTTCAAGACAATTTACAATGAGGGACGAAACTTAAGCTAGGAAATGTAAACACATAAATCCTTAGTAAAATGTAATCAATTATTATTACTAATGCAAGTAAATAAATGCATTTAGTTTGCATTTAGTTTGTGTAGTTGACAGATATGAATTTTAATCTGATTTTGATGTACTAATCTTATTTATACCTTCACGATGTAGACGTAGAGAGAATGTGGATGATAAAAGCTACCGTCCTACATAAAAATAGGAAAACCACTTTGACAAACCCTTACGATTTAGGAAAAATAAAAACGCTAATAAGCAATTGTCAGTGGTAGATGTGCACTTTTTAGTTTGTCATTTGTTTCAAATATTTTTATGTCGTCAGTTACATCTGCACATCCTGTAATCAATGTAGACGGAAAGTAGTGTCCTCAATAGGACTAAAGTTGTTTTGGTGGTGGTACTAAATACACAGAGGAATTCATCTAGTCAAAAATAAAAAACTTAAGGAAAGGTACAGGGCACAACACAAATTAGACTGGCGATTAAATTTACCGTTTTAGAGAATACCTAGTTACGTTTTATTGCACTAACTTTGGTTGCGTGATAATCTTGTACTGAATCAACCCTTTCGGAAATTGTAGAGCGTTTTACTACGTAGTAAAATTGTAGTTAACCTGTACTCAAGTACTCACACTATTCACACACAAACATCGCATCATTTACTTTAGTATCTACGGATGGATTTTTTACAAGACTCACCATAAAGTAGTACGTATATAATATTATTAAATATTATAATGTTGATGCTAACTGACGAAACGACGGACTGATGAGCGTTTATTACTCTAAACAGTAGTGATCGTTGCGTCCTGTTATTCTGATGTTTGCATCTTATTGTCCTCGCCTTAATGCGAATTAGCTAAGCGAAATGCAAAACTTTCATGTCTGATGCTGCATCTTTTCATCTCAAGTTGAAATAGTCAAAAAAATAAAATCAACCAAATCGTTGTTCAATGGTCATTGAATTTCTCAAAACTACAAATCATCATGTCATGACAGTTTCACAAATAATATTTGCTGTAACAAATAGAAAACTAGTTTCGGTATTCAGACCACTATACGAATAGCAAACACATTTAACAGTCGAACTCTTTCCTATATTGTTACATGGCTATCAAATTTAAGACTAGTGAAACAATAACAGACCAATTATTTTTTGCTCGGCCTATAAGTACAAAGGACGCCCATTTATACTCCATTAAATCAGCACCGGAAATATGATGTAGTTATAAAGTTATAAACTAGTTACATCCAGTATGATCCAGTTCCCTGGAAACACTCAGAATATTTTTTCTTCAACACCGAGATATAATTTTAATTTGTTTGTGGTAATAATGTCAATAAATAGTGCATAAAAATAGTATAGGTAGGTTACAAAGCGTTTTTATACTCTCAATTCAAATTTTGTCGTGTAGAATCAACAGGTGTAAATTTACTCCCATCTTAAAATGTATTTAAGTATAACGTAGAATCAAAAAGAGGACGGAATCATAATTTTGGTGGACATTTCAACATTTTCAGCATCTATATTAATTAATGTGTGATTTTGTTGACATGTATGTAATCTTTTGTTTAACTAATCAGTCCCATTTCATATATAACACAAAGAGGCTGAGAAACCTCACCGCTATAGTTTATTATATGCCATGTCTCTCGCCTTTCCCTACTTCTCACAATGATATTCGCAATTTCCTATGCAAAATCTAATTTTTCACTTAGAGTCACTTTACAAAGTGAAGCCAACTATTTCAATATTTTTACCCATTGCAATCTTTTATGTTATGAAAAATATTAAAGTTACTCTACAGTGTCTCATATTGGTACAATACGGACAAAAGTAATAAACTGTGATTATTGGACTAAAATAAATGATATTATAACAAATATGACAAATGCAAATAGCATTCATCATACTATTATTAGTTATCATTAATTTACTTGTACTTAAATTGACCATAACAATATTGTGCATGAAAACATTCATCTGCAGCCAACATTTTATGCAAAAATTTTGTATATTTGCCCATATTATAAGACAGTTCATTCCGTTCATTATAGCCAATCTAAATTAGTAATTCATAACTTAGAAGTACATAAACTATGATTCTTTTAAATACTATATCAGTAATTTTAGAATGTTATGGCCTTTGTCACTCATAGACGAGTATGTGTATTAAATATCCATGTAAAGCATATTGATTTACATTGAGACATTCTAGTTTCATTTAAACGAGGCTGAATTATTGTATTGAATACATCCTAACCCTTTGAAAATATATTGAGTTTCTACGCAAACGATAAATTACGATAACGTCTTGGGTATATTAATAACTTTAGCATATAATTTTTGTATCTTGTAGTAAATAGAGTTTTGGCTTTTAGTGCTTGTGTTAAATATTTTGGAATGTATAGTGTTTACATACTTAATGACATAAAATTTAGATTTCCTTTGGCAGTTGTTGCAACCTAGATGAAAATAAGCTATAATTACAACAGTGCATAAAAATAATTCTGTGGTACGGAGCCTGGAGTTGGATTTTCTTGATTGATAGAAGTATTTCGATAGATTAGTGCCTCCAAAAGTAGAGTACGTGCTATAGCCATAGGTTTTCGCTATTAGATATAGGAAATTTCTCTATGATTTCATTTAGATTCCCTTAAAGCAGTTTATGGAAACTTATTTGTAGTTGTTGATGTAAATTGTAGAGTCATTTAGTATAATATTGTGCATATATAGTAGCACACATTTCACAGAACAGCAACAGGTAGGTTAGTGGACAATACTTCTTGTGCTGGGAGTGCAAGTACTGTTTATGTACATGTATATAGCATTGAGTATTGTAGCTAATACTACTGTTCCATGCAAACGAGATAGATAAAAGAGCTTTAGTAGGTAGTGGCTTGGAAAAAGGTTCTCATCCAACGTAAACTGAATGGGCTGTGATTTTATAGTTAGCTTTACCTTCAGGTTAACTCAATCACATCGCATGCATCCATCCCAAGACTCGTGTGAGATTATAAGGAGCTGTGTGTAAGAAGGAAGGTAGAAAAGGGAGAGAGACGAGTGAGCAAGAACGTCAGTTTCAACTCTAATTGCTATTGCATGCAATTTAGACGAGTACTTGTGCTGTACCTGTACTGACTGACTGTTATTGTTGCAGCAGCACTTTGTAGTTGCGAGTTGAAGAATCTCATCTTTTCTGTTTACCTTCTTCTAGTTTCTTACCTGCCAGCAATATAGCCACAACAGAAGTTGAGCAACGCTGTTTACAAGTTAGTGAGGCAGGTATAGGCAGAAGATCCTCAAGTTGACTTACATTGCAAGGTGGTCGAGTCTATTCAGTGAAGTCCTCGCGTCTCATCTCACCTCATCTCAATTTCATTGTCTCAAGTGTTGCGTAAATTCTAGGTTATTGGACAGTCTCTGTTTAGTCAATACAAGGAATCTTCAGTGACAATGGAGAAACAACAAAATCTCAATAACTGTGATTCTATGACTTCTGTTACCGTTAAGGATTATTCTCCTGCACCGGAATACCAGGATCCACCTCCGGTAAGAAAACCATTTCATTCCACCTCCCAAAAAATATCTCCATTGTCTGTTACAATACTCAGCATTTTAAAATTACATTCTAAAAGGTACAATACGGAAAGCCAATTGTGTATTGATGAGTCAATTAATATCCTTATTTATATTTTACATTCACGTTAATAAGTACAGAATCATTTTATAGATTTACCCCAAGGAAAACTCTTTTTATTGCTCATTATTTATATGTATAAAAGTTACAACGCATCATGGGAAGAGGAATCGCTAGAGTTATTGCTAAACGATAATAAAGGCTAAGATAAGATATCTTTGTAAAAATAACACTTGATGGTGTAGACATAGAATACTTGTTGCACAGATGATGTATTGTTAGTTCATTAGATTTTTATTTTTTTTATTGCAACAAGTTCCCTTCATTTTTTTGCATGCAATTACAACGTAATCTCTTGTTATCTGTATTTACATTACTTGATGAAAATCACTAAATGGGAAAGATAAATTCATTCCCACATAATCATGACATACCTAATAATACATTAAATAAACTCATCTGTAGATTCCTGTTGAATGTAAAATTAAATTTAGAATTATAAGAATGCATAATAGTTGGTAGATATTATTAAATAGATATTTACACTTTAAAACCCATAGTCATGATTATGAGAATAAGGTTGGTAATAACCAAAATAATAGAAAATTAATTCTTTCTGACCATTATGAGATGAATAAGTAAAGCATTGGTCGTCGAAAATATTTTATGGTTTCTTGCGAAATGCACTTTACGGTTTGAATTACTTAACCGAATAAGATTTGGATTCAAGGTATTTAGAAAAAACCTTAGACTTTAGGTAGGTAGGGTAATTGACTTGTTGGAATGGGATAGTGCTTATAAATAGTGTGTATGGTGAATACGGACAATTGTGCACGCTCGTTTGCATTACATGATCGATTTTGAATGCTCCGAGAGGTTATTTTTTTACAATAACAGGATAACAGCATTGGTGCCACAAAAAACTGCAATTCACATAAATACTTTACACATCAACAACCATAGAGATCTGCAAAAGTGAATAACCTCTCTCACTCTCGTCCAGGAGTGACAAAAAATAATTTTGAGAAACAGCAAGTAACCACTACGGACTTGCATTGTACACACAAGACTATATTCAGTTATCTTCACATCCGCAACGTTATATTATTATTATGATTGCAAAATGCAATAGCACCGTGCAGTCCACTATTTCATTAAATTGACACAAGAACTTTTCATGGCGTACTCAAATGGAGAGAAGGGGATCTACACCTATTATAAGTGATATTATTAAATAAATATAGTTCATGAAGAGCCTCA
Source organism: Tomocerus qinae (assembly GCA_020055645.1). Taxonomy (NCBI): domain Eukaryota; kingdom Metazoa; phylum Arthropoda; class Collembola; order Entomobryomorpha; family Tomoceridae; genus Tomocerus; species Tomocerus qinae. The sequence continues at coordinate 23,482,671 of CM034548.1, forward strand.
GGCTTCCTTTTGAAATAGGTAGGTGCATAAAGTCAGGCCAAAGAGTTTTAGACCTCAACTGAAAGGACTATTTCAGTGACAAAAGCGAAATCTATTATTTGTAGTGAGTCTTTTTAATTTTGATTGAAAGTTATTACGGAACGGTTTTAGTTTTTCTATTTTGAGCAAGCGTGCACATTACCTATTATGTAGTTATTATAGTAATATTTCATGTACTGTTTTGTCATACAAATGGTTACAAGCATACACAATACAATTATAAATTGCTGCTTATACCACTTTTTGCTTGTGTTAGTAAACAATTGCGGAGTGTCCTTCATCCTATTCATATTTTATTGTACTGTGCGTTGGGCACTGAATGAATAAGTATTTAAATAAAGAATTTACAGCTTACCATTTCTAAAGCATGATTTCTTACTATAACATTAAAAGTTGGAGTTATGTGAGGTCAAAACTTAGGTATGAGAATTCTACTTGCAAATGGCTACACATTCAGAGCCAATAAATCCCCACATTTACATGTATAGGTAATAAGTATAACAGAACTCATGCATGTAAAATGATATTTATCTTTGGAAATGCTTTTATTCATTTTCTGCATTCACATGTGAAAAAATATGACAATTTTCTTGCAATCTAGATATATACTTAAGTAAAAGGATGGAGTTTTAGCGTTGCGGTAAGCAGTAGAGAGAAATGAAAGACATAACAGACATTTTTATCATTCGAACGAATCGTTTTAAAATGCTTTGAACCACGAACTATAATATTCTACAATGTACACAGTATACCTCTCTAGTAATTTATACGTGGAGATTAGAATATTGAACTGATTTGTATTTAATCTGGATAGACAAGTCTAATGTGTGATTGTCAGTTTTTGTTACTTAACTATATAAGTATAGAATCATTCATCAAGAACGAAGTGAGTTAAATGGCGACCAAAACGAACGTTTTTAAGTAACACTTTAATTCTTTCCTGCATTTGGAAAGCTACAGTAATTGCTTTAAAATGTATCGGCAATTTTTCAATAAATGTGAACGTAGCACATTATTTAAACTGTGAAGCATGCATAGATTTGTAGTATAATTTGAATTTTACAGATACAGATTGAGAACCGCAATTAAGGAAATTAATTTATCTAGAAATCATTGTTAAAAGAAATGTATAGAGTTAAGCATAAAATCTACATAGCTACTGATATAGATAGTTAATTTGATACTTTCGACAAAATCGGCAGATGAGGTTCAACTGCCAGGAATATGGTAAATAATAATAGATTTAGTATGAGGCTGCGTCATGTCATTCAGATCGGTTGGCTTACATCACTGCAGATTTGTATTAGAGATAATAATGAAGCATGGCATCCAATCATAAAGATTTCATTTTATGGCATATTTGCTTCAAGGTGTAAGTGTGCAAGTGTGTAGGTGTAGCTACCTAAAACTATTTACAGACAGTTTAATAGATATAAAAGAATATGCATGCAATAAGTTTATATACACCTTATATAGATGTCTTATAGTTGGGCATGTACTACATTACAGCTATGATTATGAGAGTGAAAAGAAAAGAAATCGACTAACTAAGCGATGCGGTACTATACACGAGGAGAACTAATGAATAAATGAATGGATTGAGATATTTGTGAATAGTGTGGCTAATTTTGTCCTCAGGTCATGTGAAAGTGAAACTTTTCTATTCCATCGTGCATCCTGAAACCTTTGAATAACATGTGAATACATTGCTAACATGTAATATTTATGTATAGCTACTCATCAATTTGACTTTAGAAACTCCTTTTATAAGAATCTTCAAACATCCTCGTGAGGTACATGTTCACTCTCATGTTAAGACACAATTGCAACATTTGCCATCCTTTAAACAAATACAAGGATTTTTCTCAACCAGCACTATAATGTTATCTACAGTCCTCTTATTATTATTGCATTCTTCTACCTACTAAATCATCATCACTACTTACTCGTCCCTCACTCAACTCACAACCAACTAATAGTGAATGTATTCTTTGTGCATGTATTTTATGTACATTCCCACTGAATTGAAAGTCGTCTCCACACAGCTTATTACTATTATTATTACTACATACAAAAGAAATCAATGATTCTGTAATATTGATGGCGACAACATTTTCAACATGAAAATACATGTAGGCGCTATCTGCTTTTATGACAAAGCAGGAAGTAACAGCTTCGAATAAAAGACATTTTCCACAATTTGTCTTTAAATGGAAAACCTAAACAAATGTGCATAGTAGAGAGTGCATTTCCATTTAGAAGTGCACTCACTAATGCACATTTTGTATTTCTTTTCTCTGACAGATTGAATCATTAGAATGTGATGATTTACTACCTTGCCTATCCTATAGATGTATTGCATTAAATACTAAAGTACACCACTGACTTACATTTTTTGCAATTATCTTTTGTATACATAAATGCATGTAATTACTCTGTCTAATATAGTATAATAAAGTTTCACATGCTATTAACCACGTTTACCTTAATTACACTTCAAAAAGTAGCAGCTATAGAGATCAATTATATTTTTTTACATTCAGACAAAACGTAAATACAGGTACAAATTCATTTTGGACAAACCTTAGTATAATTGTACTATTGCATGGCAGAGGTTTTATTTAAAAGGAAATTAATATCGTATAAATTTAGTAAAATTGTAAATTTTTGTTGTCGAAATATTAAAATCGTGCTTCGAATAATATATCTCTATTGTAATCCATAGTTTAAAAAACCTAATAGGTGTCCTCAACCTAAAAGTACTGTGAATCTGCCGGTGTAGTGGGGGCACGCGGTATGTCTTTTTTGGATTGTAAGTCGGCAATAAGCATTAGAAATTAGACACTTCTACAATATAGATGGAAATAGTGTGCATCAGAGATAAATATACAGATGTATACACTAATAGGCTGAACAGGTAGTTATAGTATAAAAGAAGATGATGGTAGTTCTGGTAGGTTAAGTTAAGGTAGCAAAAGGTAGATGAAATAGAAATGTATTTGATAGAAGGATGAAAATAGATTAGTAAGATAGAATGTAAGGAGAGTAATTTGAAATGCAAATGAAATGTAAAGTGTTCACGACACGAGTGACAATAAGGAGAGAGGGGATTAGAGAGCATTTAGCGTTTAGTGTAAGGTACATTCAGAACCCACGTAATTCCAAGTTGTTAAGGAGTATTACTACAATATTATTACCGTTCTAAGTTTGGCTGAATGTAATTGGGATCGGCTTATAGGGCAACAACGCCAGCTTAGGCTACGGCTAAGTAACCATAGGATTTTATTCTGAACCTAACCTATTCTATCAGTTTGCTCCAATTTTTTGAGAACGCTTTCACTTCCCAACATTCAATATATCTGTAAGAGAACTGTCCTTACCTGTGTGAGTGCTACTGTGCAATCTCAAACTCTATTGCATTGGCATCTTTCATCCCAGTCATTCTACACTCACTCACTCTACTTCGCTCTACTCTAGTACACAACAAGCTCTACAACTCCTCTCTATCTGATTGTTGAGCTCAGATTTATTTTGTGATGGCATTTGAAAGTAAGAGAATGAATGCAAATGCATTTTATAGAGGCATGCTAATGCATGACTTGTCTGCTGTGCGAATTGCGATACAAGAAGTGCATAGATTAAATAGGTACTCGCTCTACACTATTTTTTGCTGCGCATACTTAAGAGATTTAAATAATGGTTCTCAATCAGAAAGGTGTCGTGTCGTGTACAGCAATGTTCACTCACAAGTATTTTTAGTTAGTAGCTAACCAGACAGACTAATACTATATGATCATGTCTACCTCAAAACCTAAAGATTTTCCTTAGTGATAAGCAGAGAGTGATAAATGGAGATTTCCAATATTAAAACAAAAGGAATTGATCAAATGACGGAACGTCTTGTAACAAATATTTTCTATAGGTATTATATTTGTATAAAAATTGTTTTACTTTACACACTAAAAACTTTTCACAGCAGTAATTATGCTTTATTGCTTTTGTTGAACTACACAATTTACTGTCACTGCTGACTACCTTTTGTTTAATAGTACTTATTACTAGATGGTTACTACATTCAATAAAACATACAAAGGAATAGCAAGCCGTAGCAGGAGATAGAAACTTTACACATTAGTTACGTATTACTACACACATTTTCACACTCCATAATCATCACGGATTTCTTTTACCAAATCTTGGTTTGTACAACTATGGTTTGTTCGATTTTCTAACCTCACTAATCGACAGCGATCTATGCATGAGATACAGCGACATTTCCTTTTACTGCTCAATTGTTCCATTTTTTTTACAAACTGTTATGTCCATGAATATATACGTATATCTGTTTTTATTATATTTCGCGTTAATACATCACAGAAATTGTATATATATTTTTGCACATAAATATTGGACTTAAAGTATGATTCATTTTATAGTCACTTTCGCAAACAAGTTGTTTTTCGTCATTCCACACAATATGTACAAATAACACAAAGAGAATAATTAATTTGATATAAAAATAAGTCCATTGTTATACGAAGTAAAAAAAATCTGAAATTGTAAAGAAATAAATCAAACCAGTGTATAGACATGAGCATTTATTCCAACATCAAAACTGCAAAAATACACGAAAGGATTAAGTAGGCACATAATCGACACACATACAGATTTTATTAGGTAGGATGTAAAGCTAACGTATAAGGCGTGGTATAAAACACTACCGTGTTGCCTTGAATATAAGTTGGTCTGCAAATTCTTTAACTGATAAATATGCACCGGATACACAGAAGCCGAACATGATTTCAGAATGGGGTTTTTTGAAAAGTAGGTGGGGAATTCCCCAAAGAGAAAGGGGAAACTCGCCCAACCAAGACTTATCCAGAAATTTGTAGATGCAAAATGCTCTAAAACTATCTTGTAGGTAAAATGAGAGAATAAATAGGATTTTAGAGTGGCTACTTATTTATAGTTAAGAAAAGAATGTAGCTATCTGTTTACAAATTATATTAAATTAATTACGGATGGGGTATAAAAGACACAAGTAGGGATAACTACGGTACTGAGTAGTGACGGTAACAAACAACAATGGAGATAAAATTCATGCTGGTTAAAAAATGGCAACGACAATTGACAATGTATTTGTTTTTTTACAGGCGTACAAAAATGCAAGTCTCAAGTCATCCCCAATGGTGCAAGTAACCAAGATAGTGGCAGTGGCAGTCGTGGCTATTGCTGGGATGCTTTCCTTTGCTCTAGTTTTTTCAGCATGGCTGAGTTCTTCAAATTCAAACAATACTGCCTGCCAATACCAGCAGTCACCGGTGCGGAAAAACTAGGCCTTCTTTCTAGTCTCTTGCTCACTTCACTTTTTCTTTATTCACTACTTAACTTTTCATTGTGGTAGTGTTAGGTTGTTTTCAATCAACAATAATGCAATCCTCTATCCACTTATCTTAATGTACAAGTATCTTCATCATTTCATACTTTTTCATCTTTCATGCTTGCTACTACTACATTATACAGAATAGAGCATAATAACAATACGTCGGTTTATATAGTACAGCCGTATAAGTCGATAAAATCAGCTCACATTCTCATAACTGCTCTCAGATTACATACACAACATATACACAAGTATATTTTGAATGAAACAAGAAACCATGACTTATTCACAGGTAAACAGAAAAGAAAAAACGACGCAATGACTACACTCACCTACATAATCCGTGTACATTACAAATACATAAAGTTGTGTAGGAGGCTTTACATTGCATGCATCTACTACGGCAAGAATAAATCTACATTCCACTAAATCCCTTACTCCTGTAATGCCAAGCTTTATATTTTTTCTAATTAGGTTATGTTATGAAATGAACATATTAGTAATTAGTGCGCGGTCTCCATTTTACACTCGATTTTTATTTATGTTTCCATTTTCAAAGTAATTCTAGTACTGTTTGTACATGTACAATGAATTATTCTAGAGGTCATTATTATTGTTATTTCGAACTTAAAACGAAATTGAGAATTAAAAAGTCGTCACAAATTGTAATACCTCCTCAGAAATGTTAATTTTCTATCTAATATCAAATAGGAAAAGTTGAACAACCTTATTACATGGAAATTAACAGGCTTTCGCTTACGAAAGTTTTAGCTTACGATAAAAATTGCTAAATGTGTCCGTATTATTGGCAGCACGAAGCTTACATGTAGCTTATATATAATCTAATGATTCGTAGGTGGATTTTTTTTGAATTGTTATCACATGATTCTATGATTTACAATCGGAGCGTTAAAATGTTCTGCACGTTAGAAAAAATGACCTCCACCTAAGATTGCTATGTAATTGAAAACAGAAGCTTACGTGAGTTTAAACAAATAATTCAATGATTAGTTTTCAAAGGTTAAGCAATTATTTTACTGCGGCGAAGCTTAAACTGTGAATATAATTGTCATGTCCTTCGTGACATTGTTGTACCTGTACATGAACATTAATGTACGAGGCAATTACTGTAAATCACAAGATTATTTGCTGTGCATCTTTTATAGCAGTGTCCTTAAACTATAATGCGGTTTGTATATTGGCACACCAGCAGCGCCCAAATAGCATTTACAAGAAATAATGGTAGATGCATCCAGGTGCTTATGTCCCATAAACCACCATATCGTCATAATAATTATGTTCTCTTCATCCCCATGCATAATGCACGTGTAAAAGAAATGCAGACAGTATTAGGATATAGTACTTATTTTTAAGAGCAATTAAAAGTGTAGAGTTTGTGCTTTTGCAAAACTAACAAACACATCACATTCATCCTTCTCTCTCAGTATAATGCAAAAGCGAAGTCGGTTAGTTAGCTTCACTAAGAGAATGTTGTTGTTTTTCTTTTAATTCTTATCCTCGCCTATTCCCATCAACTACTTTTGTAGTCTTTTTATTATTATGATTATTTTTTAAATTATGATTGTTACCATACTCAGACCTGAGTTCACTCGAGCTAACACAGACCATCATAATATGTCATATCACAGCACCTACCACCATAACCTATCTGCTTACCCATCTATCTCTACCTGTCCATCTCTTCTTATAGCTACTCTTCTTTTGCTCTTTGTTTCGCAAATGTACCTTAATACAACCCATAAACATTGCATGGTACTAGGTACACTAATTTATTATTCCTAGTTTTCTTTGTGTGTAAATATCAAATGTATAGTTTTAGTCTCTAGTAAACATTATTAGCTTTGTTATTTATCAAAATCATTAGGCCTTAAATATATTCATATCTAACTACGTACGGACCAAAGGAAAATGTGCAATTGCAATTTTCAAATATTTTACCTGTCAATATAGGCAGAATTGGCAGAATCTACACTAGTGGCTGATTTATATGTGTATCTGTATGCATATGTAAAAACCTGTATACTACATTAGGCAGATACTTACCATCAAGAAACGACCAAAAATAACATTTAGTGCAAAAGTTTGAAAGTTTTGGGCTTTCCTGAACAAAGTACTTGCAGTAATTGTAATCGGCTGAATTTGAATTTAATAGAAATGCTTTAGACTATACTATTTTATACTAGAGACCCCAGTACTGTTAGACCCCCAGTCCCCACTATTGCTAACTAGTTCTATAAAAACATTTCTATTGATTTTCAAAAGATTGAAAAATATTTCAACATTTTGGTTGTTTTGAAATATGCTAATCATAACCCAGAGTGTAGTTGATTTTGTATGTAAATATGCATTTCATAGTTGCTCATTTTTTATTTTAGCTGTCACTACTTAATATGGTGTTATAATAATGATTAAAATTATTCTGAAATTTCTATTAACAATATTTTGAGCACATATTCCTATTTTGCCACCCCAGATTTTCGAAAACATTGGTTTTCAATAATTTTGCTGTTTCATTCTGTAGTTTTCTCAGTGGACAATAATAGCATTATAGCAAGAAGCTATTTTGGCAATATACGAAAGTAATACATTATACCTTTCCTGAGAATAAAATGGTACCTGTACGTATTATAGGAGTTGGTGTATTAGCATATGTATGTGTGTGTACAGGAATTTCGACGCTAAGTTAGTTAGCATGGTATTTATGTAGTATAATATCATTAACTGAAATGAGGACTGCAACTGACAAGAAGGAGCATCTGAGCTTAGATTTTACAATCACTTTGTACAGTTGCTTCTTGGTCTTGCATTTGTCTCCATTGTATTTGACAACATCCGCTCGGCTGATAAATGGACAGATACACAAATAATAAGTTAATACCTATTATAATATTCTCACGCACAACTTTTACACACCGACTTGACTTTTAATTTTACTGTAAATTTTTTTCTTTAGTGTCTAATGTGGTTTCTATTCCACTGACTTATTGCCTTGCATTGTATTGCAACTGCAGTATGCTGTGCAAAGTGAGACAGACTTTGCAATATAAACATTGGTATAATATAGACATGTATGTATGTAAATGGCATCAGTTCACATTTCACATCACTCAGCAGTGTAGAAATGAGAATGAAGCATGATGATACTTTGAGGCAGACGTACAGAAGAGTAATATAATAGTAATATGGGTAATGATATGAAATGAGGCAGAGCAGAAGTGGAATAAACAAGATGATTGCAGGCAGTTAACTTGGTGGTAAAAATGTGTGCTTGGATTAGGTACACTCATTCATAGTGTAGTTCTCATTCTCATTCAATATCTCTGAGAACGTAGCGTTGGCGTTTCATGGGAAACCTACGTAACTGATTTACAATTACGATTGTTACTCACAATTACAATTTTTACAAGTCAGTCATGAGCTCTGTACACGAAATAGACTGGTGACCCCTTGGGTAAAACATTTCTATGCACTTCTCACATCTTCCTTTTCATTTCCTCTTCAGTTTCCATTTGATATGACCTCAGAGTTACCCGACAATTTTCTAAAACCCAGGATGGAAAATAATCTGCTTCCTTGCATTTATCCAATATCTTGCTTGTCCTACTCACGCAACAACCAAAGTTCATATCCCCAACACATTTAGCAGTTTTGTTGTTATGCAAAAAATTCTGTTGCTTTTCTTTTACTTAATTATTGCCCCATTTTCTAAGGTTTCTATCTATATGCTACAAAATATGATGGAAAAATAACAGTTTTAATTTTTTTTAGCTTGAGGCTCTTCTACCTCCAGAAGCCCTTAAGAGCATGCTGGTTCTTGGACAAGGACTGCCTCAAATGTCTGCAGAAGCCTTGGTAGCTCCTCAAGGAAACGATTTAGAATCTGCTGAAAGCAAAGCAGAAGATTCATCGAGTAACAAAAAGGACAAGGACTCATCTGAAGAGGATAACAGTAACAGTGGAGAGGATACGGGCGACTCTCTTTTTAAGTTTCCAGTTGAGCTTAATCTGCATGAGGTAAAATTCCCTTTCCATTTTGCCCTAAGCATGATTATATGACCAAAAAATATTTCACAACATTGCTAAATTGCCATATATGCAACTATGCGAGGTTACAACTTTCAATATACTTGCAATTTACATGGTTAGCATATCGAAATGAATTTTAAAATGAACATTTCCATTTTAACGCTATAGGTTCTTGTGTTAGTTTAATTTTTTGAATCAATTAAGACAGAGTACTTGCCATAAATCACCGTAGCTTCATTGCCCAAAAAGTGAGGTATGTAAATACGCTTACTTTTATAGTAGTCAGGTTCGACATAACAATTGTTTGCTTTCGTGTTGCAATTGCGATGTGTCAATTCTCTAACCGATTGTAAAACTACTATCATTATAGTTATGGCATGCCAGTAGTACTATTTCATGATTTAGAACTCCCCAATGGGTTTATCAACTGCATAATTATCTCTATCTCGTGCATCTATTCAAATATTAGTATTTATATACTGCATATATTTGACTATGCTAATAGAATACATCAGTAAATACTCAAGAGACATACTTGACCAAGAGTTTAATGACATAAGATTTGTAAATATATAACGATGCCACGTATTTTGTAAAGTGGAATGCATTGCAGTAGATTTAATAGCAGTACAACTTTCCAAGTATCCCAACATTGTTTGCATGGTTGAAATCATGATATGTTGAAATGTTATTGATGTAGTTCAGTTATAATTTTAAAAGTCTATTTTTGTATCGATTTCAAATTTATCATGAATAACTTACCAATTTCTTACTTAAGATTGCTATTCATGACTTTACTTGAGATTTAATTTAAGCGTAAAATTAAATTTTTCAGCATATGTTTGAGAGAAATCACCGTTCCCACATGAACTGCATAATTGAGAAGAAAAAGGCTGAAGAGATTGTAGACGAACAAGCAAAACCACTGCCCCCACTTTTGGGAATCAACATGAGCACTGATCCTCGCTATTTACATTTTACTGGAGAGAAAATGGCCATTTCTTGTGATTCTGGAAATGATCATCGCCAAGCTCCTCCAATGTCAGGATTGGAAAATCGTCCTCCTCCAAACATGGGCAACTTGGCAATGCGAATGGAGCCACCACCACCACAAAATATGATGCCACTATCTTCCTCCGGTTCAAACTCCATCCCAATTCACATTATTGGACCAATCCCTCTCACCAAGGCCGAATCTCAACAGTTCCAGGCTCAGGCTCAACAACAACATAATATGCCTCAATTTATGCATCAGCAATCTCACAGCAGTCCATTTGGCATGCCACCAATTCATATGATCCCTGTCCTTGTTCCCAACGGTCAAAGTGGAAGCGTCGAGGAATCAGATAGAATATATTTAGAACCTCAAGGTCCACAAATGCCACCTCATTTAATTCACCCTCAACAGCTTTCCGTAGGACCTCAATCAAATGAAATTCGCGAAAGAGCACTGCCGTACCCAATTCCTATTATGCCAAGGCAACATGCTCAACATGGTAAGAAATCTTTACTATTTGGATTAGCTTTTGTATTTCAATTCCATTAAACCTCTGCTCTTTTTTTTACTTTTTTTCGTTTGGTTATCATTAAAATGAAGAACTACGAGGTATTATAATACTGCTCTACAAAGTGTGACAAACAGCATAGTTTGACATTGAAGATTGTAGAAATTTACTTTTTTGAGCTTTTCAGAGGAACTCCCTGAAAATAGGAGTGTGCTACGTTTTCTATTTGTTTTTTCTTGTGTGCATTTTCAATGTTGGCTCACGATCAATATTTTATCTGTTCATGCAGTAATGCATAATGATTGGATTGGTCATCGCCTGAGATTGTTTGCGATATCCATTGAAAAGATGCATAATGCAAATTAAGCATTCAATATGCTTTTATTTAATCAATCAAGGTACTTATAGTAGTGCATTCTTACACTGTAAAGCCGTTTTTTAAAGAAACTCAAAGTAAGTTCCTGCTCATCTATGATATAAGATGAAAAATGCAGCTCACGACAAGATAAATTATTGCAATGATTACAAAGAAGTCTTCAGATTTTGTACAGCAAGGTCATTTACAACCAATTCTCCTTTAATTCAAGTTCGACCTTAACGCTAGCTATTCTCTCTTCTACATCTCCACTTTTAGCTAAAAAAATATTGCATACAAGGAAAAAAATATTTACAGCATTGTAATGCAATATGCATGTACTTTACCATACATAGTAAATAGAAGGATGATATAACGTTCCAACTCTTGCATTTTATAATCACGTTCGCTCTGCAAATTTTTTACGTTGACTTAGGAGGTAGCCAAAGAGGCACTTTTAACAATAAATCAATAAAGGATATGAATTAGCATTCATTGCCAATTTTTTTGCTAAAGATTTAATGTGAACTAACATAAATGGTTACTTATATAGTACTATTTTGGTTATTTATAAATATAAGTTTTTAAATGATGCGTTTTTCTGCTGATTCATGAGTTGACGAGTATGATTTCTACTCTACCTACAATTTCATTTAAGTATGTTCAATGAATTATATCACGGAAAGTTTTAATTCAGCCTAATTTTAATGTAGTATTATAATTACGTGAAATCTTAATAAATAGTTTGCTATTTCATAGTCACGGATGCAACTTTCTACAGTTAAAATATTTAATTCGTCATAAAATAATTGTGGTTGGGATTTTCTGTTTTATTGTAGTTATCCGACCTCGCTCTACTGATTCAGTAATGGAAGCAGCTGCAAATAAGAAGAGAGTCAAGAGATGCGCCTGTGACTGTGCCTGTAAGAATCAGCATCAAGACTAAAAAACAAAAGCATGATGTGTGTCGTGAAACTTAAGATCCTATTTCTATATCATAATTTGCTATTGTAATTTCTCTCCGTTAAATTAACAACGTTTCCACATTTTTTGGTAGCCAACTAATCGTAGCTACTCATGTTATTAAGACAAGTAGTTGAAAAATTCGTTAATATATTTTGTGAGTGAAAGAATAAGGGCCCTAGATTTTAATATATCTGTTGGTTTTATCCTACCTATGTATATTCACATATACTTTACCCATATTATGTACTAAGGAATGATATGTTATGCTAGTGTGTTTTGGAAAAATATTTTAGTTGTCCTTCCTACCGAGTTGGCTTTTACTAACATACATTACATTTTATAAGTCTTGTATTTTTACCTATTAATTGTTAAGCAAATACTTACAAAAATAACAGCGCATCACGTGTACTATAAGCGAACGAAGAGGAGTATGAAGTCAGTATTTTCTGTAAATGTAAGTAATAAACTATTGTCTATGTCAATAAATTCGTTTACTAAAGTACCCAAGTCACCTTTGCAAATCATCCAACTTTTTATGGAATCATTTACAACGAAACATATAATTGCATATTCATTGCGTTACCAAATTGTGGTAGAATACAGTTGCTACTGTGCTGACAACTAACTTTGAAAAAGAAGTACACTTCAATAATGACAAAGTAATCATATTTTATATCTACAAGAGTTATCAATTAACTTTGTCAAAAGGGTTTGTTTAAAAATTGTTTTCAAGTATTGCATTAAGTTAAGATAGCGGGGCAAGGTGAGAAATAGGAATGTCAATGCATTAACATGTTCAACCGATTTCGATTACTATGAAACTTTTATCAAACATTGGTCATTACATTCAAATAGTACATGAGCACATAATCGGGATGTCATCTTTAACTTCGACATTAATATGCATACAACTTACAAGGATTTAATTGGCTCCACACCAACCAGGTTCCCAAAAATTGTGATGCCTGGCATTCATACAAACATTAATACATATAATACATACAGAATTCAATGCGCATGTGCCACTTTAGGTTTATATTCATGATGATACTTACTACATTATACATTTCCTATATGATTTACCATAACATGCATATAAGCGAAAAACTTTTCTAATCAGGAAGTTTTGAATTTTTGAAAGTTTTGAAAGACTGATTTTTAAGCAATGAATGACTATTAAAATTTATACAATTTTTATATTACCATAACAGTCGCCAATTTACTGGTACGTTGAAAATATTATTTAATAGTCCTTGACACGATCTTTCTATTGGTATAAGCCTTGTTTAATACACGGGAGGTATTTATTTTTGGCTGAGACACCATGTTATGATCATAAGCGACACTTAGCAGCTTATAAGTGACTTTCAACCATATGATCATAAACGACAATTTTCTTATATTCAGTATAAAATGTCCTTCAAACGTTGCATAAATAGTTCAAACCATAAAATTTCCATTGCTAGAGTAGTCTTTTAATTTTCCAAGCACAACAATGGATTATTACGAAAATGACTTTCAGGTTTATACTCATGTCTAAAGCGTAGTATATGTGCAAGAAGATCTTTAACTACAATTATGTCTATAATTTAGTCAAACAACAATCTATATTAATATGGATAATACCAAAAATACTTAAGCTAAATGCCTACACACTGCAATATTTAAAGTCTTAACTTTCCATACAGTACAGAAGAAATAAGGAAAACACTTTAAAATTAAAATTGTCGCTTATGATAAAATGGCCTTTGTCACTTATGATAAAATGGCCCCAGTTCATTTTAAAAAGTGTCGCTTATGATGATATGGTCCTAAACTTTCAAACCCTAAAATAAATACTTTCCATGTAGCTATGATTAACAAGTGGTATACCGTTCGAAAGCCCGTTTCAAGGACTATCCACTGACATAATAAAATAAGACAATTTCAACCCACAACTAAAATGACAACATTTCTTGTGATCCATGTCTCAAGTTGATTCATTTTGAATTAATAAATTACAAAATGTGATTTTAGTGTAATATTATTTTACAAGGGTTCCGTTTATATCGTTTATCTATAGACTATGATATGCAGCTTTGGAAAAAAATCCGTAATGCGGTTACAGAGTACCCAGGCCTATATCACTTTGATCAAACTGCCACAACTCTATGTCGTTTATGATGATCGAACCCCTCAACTTTCGAACTACTTACTAAATAAATACTTGTCTTGTGGGTACATAAAGAAGGCTTATGCCATTCGAAATGTGGTCTCATAAAATGATAGCGTAGACCAAGTCAAAAGTTTTTTAATTTGAATTTATAAATTACAAAATGTGATTAATGTTAACATTGTTTTATATAACACTATAGGCCCAAGCACTTCCGTAAAATTGTGATGTGAGCCCAGAGCAGAGTAACAGTAACAGTGAAGTTCCTTTCTTTTGAAGTATGCAAATTAGGCGATATGTTTAAGCAAAAGTAAATAGATGCATGCACGAACAAAATTCTACGTTTGTATATATAGTGATAGTGATTATATTACCATTGCCGAATCTAAGAAAACCATTTTATATTTCCATTGAATAATATTAATTACATGAATAGGAGAAACAAATTTTGGCGGAATACCTGTTATGAGTTGTATAATGATGCACTAAAATATTGATGAAATATTATTTTTGCTAAGTTGACCTGTGATCACTTACTGTTTTATATTTTGTCTGGTATAAAAACCAGTACCCAATCAAGATAAAGCTCTTTGATTTATTACATTACATTTGTATGTCATTTAGTAAAATTAAACGTTCTACAAGATTTTCATAATTAACCAAAATAGGGTCGTGGGCCCAAGGGAGGCGATCCAAAATTTGGCGAATTTTGTGCAAATGAACCAGTTGCGAAGCCTCCATATGATCCAGATACCATTCCATTTGGGCCAAACCCATTTGTACCTGCACCAAATGAAGTTGCTCCATTTGGTGCTAAATTGTTTGCAGGGACTCCATACAGTCCTGAATTCATCCCATACGCTCCCAATCCATTAAAACCAGCTGCTATTCCATTTGCAGCCAAAGCATTAGCGGAACTTCCATAATATGCTCCGTTTGCAGCCATAGCGGAACTAGTACCAGCTATTCCATAAGCACCGACTCCACCTGCTCCAAAAGAATTTATTCCATCTACTCCATAAGTGTTGACTCCACCTACTCCATAAACGCTTGCTCCATTGACTCCATAAGCGCTTGCTCCAGGTGCTCCATAAGCGTTTGTTACAGGTGTACCAAAAGCACTTGCTCCAGGTGCTCCATAAGCGTTTGTTACAGGTGTACCAAAAGCACTTGTTCCAGGTGTACCAAAAGCACTTGTTCCAGGTGTACCAAAAGTACTTACTCCAGGTGCACCATAAGCGTTTGTTCCAGGTGCACCATAAGCACTTACTCCAGGTGCACCATAAGCACTTACTCCAGGTGC
Source organism: Tomocerus qinae (assembly GCA_020055645.1). Classification (NCBI taxonomy): domain Eukaryota; kingdom Metazoa; phylum Arthropoda; class Collembola; order Entomobryomorpha; family Tomoceridae; genus Tomocerus; species Tomocerus qinae. The sequence goes on from CM034548.1 coordinate 23,498,421, forward strand.
ACCATAAGCACTTACTCCAGGTGCACCATAAGCGTTTGTACCAGGTGCACCATAAGCGTTTGTTCCAGGTGCACCATAAGCACTTGCTCCATTTCCATAATATCCTGGAATGCTTCCACCGTTTCCATAATACCCTGGAATGCTGGTAGCTATATTATTTACACCATATCCATAAAACCCGGCAGGTGAATGCCCATCAACTGATCCATATGGCTTTTTTCCTTTATGAGAACCTGGTCCGTTAGATTTTCCACCAAAGCCAGGATTTCCTGACAAGTGAGACTTTCCTCCGTAACCATGTCCATAAAAGCCATGGGTCCCTGAATGTGGTGTTCCCTTTCCATAGCCGCCGTATCCAAATGATCTTCCTCCTAATCCTTGGCCCCAGGCTCCTTGTGAGCCTAACCCTATCCCTTGCACGGCCAAACTGTTGACCCCCAATGCTTGGGATCCTACATTGTTTCCTTGGACAGTCAAGCTGTTCATTGCTACTCCTTGTGGTGGGCCTGTGCCGATTCCTTGGACAGTCAAACTGTTAATACCCCCTCCTTGTGATCCTGCAGCTACTCCTTGTGCAGCTAAACTGTTAATTCCTAATCCTTGAAATCCTGCAACATTTCTTGCCCAATTGTTGATCCCTCCGCTGTATAAGGATGTAGCCCCTCCTCCAATAGGAACTCCACTTCCGTATCCAATCGCTTGATTGCCATTTGCTGCTGGAATAGAATTGACAGGTTTAGTTACACTACCACTTGATCCTGTCAAATAAAAATTTTATTCATTTGAGAAGTGTGTAATATACAATGCATAATTTTGTTGCTATAATTAATAGATTGATGAAGATTTTCATTTGATAAATGTATAACCACATTTTCAGCAAAAAATCTACTAGTTTAACAGAAAATAATGTATCTAATGCCTACTGATTAATTGATTATTGGTTTTCATTCTTATATTGAGATCGGTAAAATTTGTATTTAGTGGCAATCTTGATGAAAAGTTATTTTAAATTCCAAATTAACCACTGCGGCTTAAGAACCAAAAATTGGATAAAGGTAGTTTAAATTTAGAAACTATTATTTTGAGGATTTAAGAGATTAATTGACTTGATGACAGCAGAACAATTATCTATTGTTCATTATTAGTAATAGTAAGTACCTATTCCAGATATCATGTTGAGTTCGTCTTACCTCTTATGGTAATACATGTTACTATTAGCATGTATTTCGCTACAGATTTCAAACCACTGTCCATTGCTGAACGATTACTGCTTGAGAAAGTATAATACAGGTATTTATTATACATATAATTTAGTTCTCAGTTCTCTTCGGTATCTATTGAAAGTATCCAGAAAAATAATGCAATGAAAGTTAACCCTGACTTTTTATACCTTTTCCCGATCCATAGTTTTAGATTGTATTCCCAGATTAGAAAATTTTTAACGAATTTGTATAGCATGGGCTCATTACCTACCTAATAGAGTATATTGAGCTAATTGTTTAATTTAATTAGTAATAATTTTATTACCCTATTCTTCATTATTTTTCAGAGTTTTAATGAGCATATTTGACAACGAAAGGATTAAACATGCACGTATTTACAATTCGATAAAATATATAATAGTTATAGCTTTAATTTTATGACTAGTGACTACATACATTTCAACAAGCATAGCATGACTACAACTAGTTTTCAAAGTTTAGAACTTGAGATTATGGCAGTGATACATATATTTATATATAGAAGCTGATGTAATGAAGCAAAAGTGTTAATGGAAGTAAAGTATAGCTTAAATGGGGCTTTGGAATTTTATTTTGGTACATTTTTAAACCTTGCAGTTGACAATGTATCACAGATTTGCTTTAAAAGAAAATCTTGGCGTAAAATGGAAAATAATTACTTTTTAATACACATCAAGGAATTAATTGTGCATACTTACTAGTTGACAATAAAATATTCTAAGCTGACGAAGCACCCTTTTTGCTTGCATTTATCACACGGTTCAATTCATTCTTTGGTATTATATTAAGTATGTCTAATCCTGACAGTAATTGATGTTTTGAAGTTCCGATAAATGCGTTGTTAAGAAACGCTGGGAAACCTCTATATCCGTCTTCCATGGTAAATAAAGGTACTCGAAAGATGCCCATTACCTCTCGACCATACTCCCGACAATTCACAATGTTCTTCTCAATTTCTTGAATTTTTGAAATGGGCACCTAAAATATTCACACATTTTAAAGTATTTCTATTTATTATAAATTCCTTTCTATTTTAACTAATATATGATTATAATTACAAGACACCTTTAATTGTGAGAGCAAATGAAATATATTGAGTAACTCTGGCATTTTAGTGGTGATAATACTATGCGCGAGTAAAATTAAGACTAACCTTGAACGCGTAAAAATGCAAGAAGAGACCCGACTCCTTTTTGTGTGTGAATAAATAATCATCGGTTGACATCTTGATGGTTTCTTCATTAATGTTCATTTCTTCAAATAATTCTCGGACAAGACCTTGAAGTATTATTTCTTGTGCTTCTTTAGCTGAAAGACCAATAAGAGAATCGTCAACCTCCCCTCCAGGAAATCCTAGGTGGCCATCAAACCGCATTTGCATCTACATATTTACACTGAATTAATAGATGTACAAATGACGTATTAAAAATTATTACAAAACCAAGTATCTAATATAATCGTATTATAGATAAACATCTACAGCAGGACAAAAATTCACCAAAAAATTATCCTTTCACTTGTCAACATACTCAAGAGCAGTGTACTAGTAGTTTGAACTTTTATTATTAGAATAACGATTGTTATAATTCTAGAAGACCGGAAGACTTACTAATACAGCAGCAACAGCTGGGAATCTCAAAACATCGGCATCCCAATCAGCATAAATCATGCAGTGCACTGCATGACTTCTGACATTTGCTGCAATTGAATCTTCAAATGGGACTAACGAAGATTTTGACAGTTCTTGCACTAAAGCATCGTCTTTTAAACCGATTTCAGCCATATCTATTTATCCTTCAAAATTTTAAAAATGAGTTTGAGTAATGAGAAACAGCGTCTAGATCGAGAGTCTAGAGAAACAAAAACACTATTATAATACTATTAATTAAACCGTTAAACATTCACTGTTGAATGTCCGTAACTTAAAAAGCTGCCAGCAATTGTTGGATCTATTTCAAAGAAATTAGAATGACACGTCAGTACGGCCCCACACAATGATATCGTGATACGCATGTGTTTCCACAATGCCCCATTTATTATAAGAACTAGGTGGTTAGCCCGTACTATGGACAGGGCTCTCTCTATTATACATGAGGCAAGTTTGAAGAGTCAAATGAAACAAAATTTCAATGATGTTTCATTTCACAGTTTACCTCACAATCACAACTTGGTTGTTGACACCAAGCAGTGTCAAACGCTAATTTGAAATCGACCATTTCTCATATGGGTGACTTTAATCATTTCGCAGGGGTGCTATAGCTATTCCTCACGGGTAGTTAGTGAAAAGGGTCCAGTTTTACCACTTTACGAAACAGATTTATACTTGTACTAGTGAACCCAGCTAAGGGGCAAACGCAAACCTAGCACTCAAGAGAAATTCAGCAGGCCACCTAACACAGTAATAAAAACAATTTCGATAAGATCCCTTACGTTATTATGCTAACTTTGTAGTTACAATTACAAAGTTTATTTAAATATACTTTTGGTTGCAAAATTAGCTACAGCCTCAACTTCCTGTTAAAAAATAATTTCCTAAACCAAAATAATAACTAGATCGTAGCATCAAATACAGGGAACAATGAAAGACTCCATTTTGAGAAAAAAATCCCACAAAGTCACCAAAAAGCTCCCTTTTTAAATCAGAAAAATAAAATTCTCCCTGGGATTTTGGAAAAACGTACAAATTATATGAGTACAACTTACGAATAAATGGTTAGTTACCCAGTACTGTTATTTAAATCTACAAAACGGTGTACCAACTGCCAAAGGAATCAAGAGGGTAGTAAAAAAATAAACCCAGCTCTACTAAAAAATGTTAAATAAGTTTGTCGATATAACAGAACCAATTGCTATTTAATAAAGCACATTACGATCATTACGAAATGTCCCCTTTCGCTAATCATTTCCATGCAATCACGACTCACCACCATATGTTAGCGGTAATAAGTGAATTCAGGCATTAGCCCTAATGCCTAGAGGGCATTAAGCTTAATGCCTAAAAATGCCCGGCATTAGGCCTAAAGAGTAGTCTTTAAGCTTAAAGCCTAGGCATTAAGACTAATGCCTGAATTTTGCTCGGCATTAGGCTTAATTCCTGGTCTTATTGCCTGATTTGGATGAAAATGAAAGTAAACAACAAAAACTTAAGTCTATAATACACACAGTCGCTGTGTATTCATGTAAAATATAAATGTGTGCATCTTGATAGGTAATACTAATGTGCACATGTAGATCATGAAAATGGTTGGAAAAAATAGATAGTGTAACATGCGAAAATCCAAATCTTTAAGTCAGACGAATATTGAGGAAATAAAAAAGTGTTTATTGAAACAGGGTACAGAAAAGAAAGATTCAACCGATTTATAACTCAAGAATTTTAAAGTTGTTGCATTCAAAGATCATGTTACTGGTGAAGAGACTTCTTTGTTAAATAGCATGGACAATACAGATGTTTCTGCTACGGAAGATTTGTATGACATTATAATGCACACACACTTGTAGCGGTCACGGTGGAAGGTATGTGTTAAGAAAAAATTGCATTTTTTTCATAGCAACCAGGCAATGCATAAAACATTTATACATTTGGTTTCACCAATATTGATTTGGGAACTCTTGTTCTCTTTGGTTGACATTGTTCACACTTTATATCCGATCTCATTAAAAACTGTTTTATTTTCTCAATATTCTTCTGACAAGATTTTATACTTAAATTTTCAGAAATAAAAATAACTGCACTATCTTAATTTTTTCCAACCATTTTCATGATCTACATGTGCACATTAGTATTACCTATCAAGATGCACATCTCTATATTATAATCGCAGAGTCGATAAAATTTACGTGTCTATATTTCTATATATGTATATACGGTTGGTAGGGTGTTCCCTAAAGCAAAATGCGCATGCTCACTTTCTCTAAACCACCGAACAATGCATAGGGGCATGTACCAACCTATCGATGTCTCTCTGTATGTGTGGTAGGAGATCCTAGGGAACGTGCATATATTACGTAACGCAAAACCCCCTCCCCAATGCTTAACGCAAATCGCAAGTGCTGACTGTAACACTTTTGGGTACCTACTCCCCCAACAGCCAACAACTGTACACGTAATATATGCAGGTTCCTTAAAAGCAAAATGCGCATACTCATGCATTTCCTCTAACTAAACCAACGTAATGAGTTGATGCATAAATCATTATAACAACAATACTAGAAAGTAGAAATTTACTTAAGTTGATTATTGGTGATTGAGTGGAATTGATTAGCAAAGGGGATATTTTGTAAACATGGGTTTTTCAAAATACAGGGAATTCCATAAATAAAGCTCAAGTACAGGTGATTGAGAAGTATCTATGACTACTATTTACTAATTTCGAGGTATTGCGAATTTGAAATTAAAACCTTATTATCTCGAAATTGGAGATGAATATGAATAAACGCAGAATACCACACCTCAACCAGGTTTTTCTGTGATTTAGGAGTCCAATTTTGTCATCCTAAGACCAGTATTCTCGGAGAAGTTTTAAGTTTGCCAAAAAAGTTAAGGGCTAATTTGATAGTCGAACTCACCAGACGACTCGACTGCTACAATATATCGACAAACTTATTTAGCATTTTTTAATAGACCTGGTGTTACTTTTACTGTCCCCTAGATTTCTTTCTGCCAGTTTGAACACCTTTTATGTAGAATTGAATAACAGTTTTGGTTAACATAATAACTTAAGGGAAATACCGATTATTTTTTTGGAATTGTTTTTATTGTTGTGATGGGTGGCCTACTGAAATTCTCTTGAGTGCTAGGTTTGCCCCGCTTAGCTGGGTTCACTAGTATTATACATTTATATTTTACATGAATACACAGCGACTGTGTGTATTAGACTTAAGTTTCTGTTGTTTACTTTCATTTCCATCCAAATCAGGCAATAAGACCAGGAATTAAGCCTAATGCCGAGCAAAATTCAGGCATTAATCTTAATGCCTAGGCTTTAAGCTTAAAGACTAGTCTTTGGGCCTAATGCCGGGCATTTTTAGGCATTAAGCTTAATGCCTAGGCATTAGGCCTAATGCCTGAATTCACTTATTCCCGCTAACACATATATTACTTGTGCAGTTGATGGGAGGAGGAGGTATTCAAATGTGTTGCAGTCCAAACTTGCGTTAAACATGAGGGAGTGGGTTTTGCGTAACGTAGTATATGCAGGTTTCCTAAGCTCTCCTACCAGACAAACATAGATAGATATGTAATATTTTCCAAGTCTGGGATTATATTATAGATAGTGAACCCAGCTAAGGGACAAACCTAGCACTTAAGAGAAATTCAGCAGGCCACCTAACACAGTAATAAAAACAATTTCGATAAGATCCCTTACGTTATTATGCTGACTTTTAAATATACTTTTGGTTGCAAAATTAGCTGCAACCCCAACTTCCTGTTAAAACAGAATTTCCTAGACTAAAATTTTAACTGTAGATCGTAGCATCGAATACAGGGAACAATGAAAGACTCTATTTTGGGAAAAAAATCCCACTTTTATTTTCTACAGTGGTTGGTAAAATTAGCTGCAGCCACAACTTCCTGATAAAAATGAATTTCCTACAACAAAATAGGGTAATTCATTTTTATCACCTGTAGATCGTAGCATAGCAATACAGGGAACAATGAAAGACTCCATTTTCGAAAAAACTCCCACAAAGTCACCAAAAAGCTCCCTTTTTAAATCAGAAAAATAAAATTTACCCGGGGTATTTTGGTAAAACGTACAAATTCTATGAGTACAACTTACGAATAAATAGTTAGTTACCCAGTACTGTTATTTAATTCTACAAAACGGTGTACCAACTGCCAAAGGAATCAAGAGGGTAGTAAAAAAATAAACCCAGCTCTACTAAAAAATGATAAATAAGTTACTAAATTTAGCACATGAAGGTATGCGTTGGGGTACATTATTGAAAACATTAATTGGACTTGCGCATTTTGCTTTTAAAGGAACATGTATGTATTACGTGTGCAGTTGATGGGAGGAGGTACTCAAATGTGTTGCAGTCAACACTTGCGTTACACATGAGGGAGTGGGTTTTGCGTTACGTAGTATATGCAGGTTTCCTAAGCTCTCCTACCAGACAAACATAGATAGATAGGTAATTTTTTCCAAGTCTAGGATTATATTATAGAAGATTTTGGAACATTTCATGTACGATTTATAATAATAATAATAAAAACAATTATCTTTTGAAAATTAGTGTTTAACCCTCAGGTCCACACAATCCATCTGTTGAAGCTTAAGAGCCCTTTTTTCCCGTTTATGCAAATTCAGATGATCGTCAAAAATCAGACTGCCATTTTCTGCAATTCACTCAAAATCTGAAATTTAATGTAGTACAATTTAGGAATGGTTAAGGTAAAGTCTTAAATCCGGCTGAATAGTTTAGAGTCCACTTAGTGGACTAAAGAAAATCGGGGAATAGTTTTAGAGTCCACTGAGTAGACTGGAGATGATCGGGAAATTAAGACTTTTATTCTTGGCTCCATCCTCCGAAGAGTTCAGCTTAAGAATGATTTCTAGGTTCTCAAGTGGGTGCTTTTTGTACTCTCCAAATTCCTTTGTTTTTTCACTCTCCATCGTTTCTTGACACTGTCATGTCATGTGGTCTCAATTTTGAATATATTTGCATAATTTATATTTTAATCCTGCCTAGTTTGAATGTTATTCATCCTCATTTGAATATTATTCTTAGTTATCTTATTTTGGATATTATTCTTAGTTATCTTAATTTGAATATTATTCTTAGTTATCTTAATTTGAATATTATTCTTAGTTATCTTAATTTGAATATTATTCTTAGTTATCTTAATTTGAAAATTATTCTTAGTTATCTTAATTTGAATATTATTCTTAGTTATCTTAATTTGAATATTATTCTTAGTTATCTTAATTTGAATATTATTCTTAGTTATCTTAATTTGAATATTATTCTTAGTTATCTTAATTTGAATATTATTCTTAGTTATCTTAATTTGAATATTATTCTTAGTTATCTTAATTTGAATATTATTCTTAGTTATCTTAATTTGAATATTATTCTTAGTTATCTTAATTTGAATATTATTCTTAGTTATCTAAATTTGAATATTATTCTTAGTTATCTAAATTTGAATATTATTCTTAATTATCTTTGAATATTATTCTTAGTTATCTTTGAATACTATTCTCAGTTATCTTAATTTGAATATTATTCTTATTTACTATAATTTATCCTCATTTGATTATTATTCATTCTCATTTTGAATATTTTCATACTTTTTCTTTTTATCCATTTAATTTGAATATCGCCTAATTTACATATTTCTTCCCTTCCGTTCATACTCTTCATTCTTCTTTGTCTCCTATTGGAGTAACACATAGTGCCTGACTCTTTTTATGTTCTCCATGGATGGTGGAATGGAAAAGATGGCGAATTCTTTGTTCTGAAAAATCGTATAAAGATGGAGGTCGGTGAGCCTGGAGAGTCACAATTCTCCTGATCTTCAGAGAGAAAGGACCTCAAGAAAACTCCCCTTGACTCTCCTGGACCTGCTGCCAATTTTCTCCATTCGAGCATCTTCATCGCTGAACTTTGATCCGACCGAATTTCAGTTTTCTGGATTCTATGCCGAAGTTGTTCTCCACTCCAAGATGAGCTACCCTCCTCCGACGCCTGCACCGATGGGCAGAGGACGAGCCCGAGGTAGGGTACGAGCTGACTACCCCAGAACTGGATCTCCTCCTAGACCCCCCAGTGACCATATTGAAACTCCCGAGACAGGCATCGGCCGCTTGAATATCTCCGCCCAACCGTAAGGGATTTCTAATCATTTCATTTTAGAGATTAACTTTCAAAAATATTCATCTATATCATTCAAATTAAATAAACATTTTTGAATTTATTTGAAATACATTTGGTTGGATTTGATGTCTACAGCGGCGCGAAAGGCTCTGGCTTCAGCATTGGTGCCACGGTCTGCACGACTTCGGCCTCCCTGGCATCCTACTTCTCTGTCACCTCCAACCACCAGTCCAACGAAGAACTCTCCAAAAACCTCAACCTCGACATCAAAAGTTAATCTCTCTCCTTTTAGTTAATCTAATTTATATTTAATTATTCTTTTAATTAATTATTATTAACTTACTTGTATAGAATGCTGTAATGCCTACAAGATGAAGAACGGATTCCTGCCCGACAGAATCATCCTGTTCCGTGATGGAGTGGGTGAAGGTCAACTGGGCTACGTCAGAGTGTTGGAAGTGCAGCAAGTTCAGGTTCCTCCATAATTCGTTAACTATAAGATAATGATAAAAGGGATAATTAATTTAATTGTAATTAAACAGGAAGCGTTGCGTGAGTTGTACGGGGGTGAAGGGAAAGAGATTCCGAAGCTGACGTTCATCGTGGTCACCAAGAAGATCAACACTCGTCTGTTCGCCAAAGGATATGGGACTAAAGGAGCAGACAATCCTCCACCAGGCACCGTCGTTGACGACGTCGTCACTCTGCCAGAGAGGTATTTAGTTTCATCCTAAAATATACAATATACCCAAGGCCTTGTCTCTATGTAAATATATCCAGGACCTTGTCTCTATGTAAAATCTCTTACCTCCAATACGTAAATATAAATTCTGTTGTTGATGCAGGTACGACTTTTTCCTGGTGTCGCAGACAGCTCGGTAAGGGACGGTAAGTCCGACGTCATTCAACGTTCTGTACGACAACCAAGGCCTCTCTCCGGATCGGATCCAGTAAATCTCTTAAAAAATGCGCCATCTCTACTTCAACTGTCCCAGCACTGTCGCCGTCGCACACAAGCTCGCTTTCTTGACTGGAATCTCCCTCGGAAAACACGCAGCACGCACAACGCGCTCTAGCACATCATCTCCACTTCTTGCAAAAGGTTCCTGAATTAGGAAAATATTAGCTACTGCACATCAGTATTACACAATACAACTCTGCATAAACTGTTCTAAGGGATAGAAAATCAAAAATGCTGCCAGACAAAAAAATATATAATAATAAATTGTACTCCAACCTTAAAAGATGGGTAAACTAAATAAATAAATAAATAAAGAAGTAGCACATAAATTAATGAGAATCCTTTAAACTTCCGTGTTGCCCTTCCTCTCGTTCTATCATTTCAACACATCTTTCGCTATTTCCAAGTCAATTTCGGCCACCAAAGGAAACTTACAGACAGTGTTCGGTGACCAGCCGGCTGTTCGGCTTAAATGACTGGCTAAAATGGCCGGCCGGTTGGTTGAAATTCTTTGTCAGCCAGTGGCTAAAATAGCAAAAAAAAGCGAAATGAGGCTATGCGAACTAAGCAAATCATTCTTCATTTGGCGGGAAATTTAAAAATCTATGATTCTTGGCCATTTATTGGCCACTAGCCATTTCTGCCATTTTAGCCGGTTGGCTGGTCAAAATCTTTTTTAGCCGGCTAAAATGGAACACTGGTAACAGACAGCTTAGCATCCCACCACCAGCGACACTGCTGTCATAGTATCGTGCTCTGCAGCAGTTAATGTTTAATGTATTTAATTTTCTATTCCAGTTAAAAAATGTCAACGACATTGAAAATATTGTTATTTTGTGTAGCATATTTATTAATTTCAGTGCTAACATGTTTAGTATTGACATTTGTATCCTTTATGTACCTAATTTATCGTCTAGCGTGTTTATTAAAAAGTGTATTAGTAATGGTTGTGCATTTCATCGCAATTTTATGCGTACATATAATGGACGCCATAAACGAGTTATTTGACTTGAGTCGCTTTACGTTGTTTTAAAGTAGGTTAGGTAGTAGGTTCAGCAGACAATCTGACAAATCTCCTGAAAAATCCGATTATAGATTTAAAAAAGTTAAGTTTGGGGTAATAGGATATAACGGTACATTTGATTTGTGAGACGAGACTGAAATAAACCGCGCTCGTTAGATGGTTCCTTGTAGTAGCGATAAAAATACGATGACAGAATACATAGATTCGTACATACAACGCAAGACAAACTAAACTGACTAGACGGGCTTCTTACAGCAATCGTTGTGAGGGAATAAAAGAGTTCACGTTGGGTCGCGGTAGGTAATTATCGAAATTAACATTATTAAGTTGTCCTAACTTGTTTTTAATAAGCTGTTTTTGTTCTAATCTTTTCAGTGAATTGTCTATTGTAGTATCTGCAGAGAGGGATTTCTGTTTGATCTGAAATTCGTAAAGACTACACAGGTGACAGAATTGTATTTTTGCCAGGTTGTCAGTTGTTGGTGCATTGGTAAAAGAAAATTCTGCTACTCTTGACTCTGGTTCCAGATTTTATTTTTACTAACAACTAAAGTCGAAGGTATATTGTATATTTTGTACTACATATTCTACATTCTAGGGTTTAGGGTCTATTTACAAATAATAATGAACGATTCTGTTTACAGCCGATTAGTATTTATTAGCGAAAAAGTTATTTGTAGTTTCCGAGTTGTGTCAGCGTTGCATAATAATATTATCATTTGTCAATTACATAATTTAATGTTGTCATTCTCAGGACAGGATGAAGAAATTTTATGACGCTTGTCACGGAGGAACGCTTCGACCCGTTGCTCCACAAATTCCAGATCGTAAGCTAAGCCCTTGGTGTTCAATAAAAATTTTAAATGGACCCGTCGTTCGGATTTTCAGCGTTAGCCAACGTCTACGAGATTATCTTAACAACGTTTATTTGAAAGAAGTCGGTGCTGGTGCTTTAGTAGTTTTGGTGACTGCAAGTGGTACAATTGAAGTGTTTAACGTCTTGGTCAGTGCCTTAATTGACATAAAATAGAAATTGAATTAATGTTTCTACATTTTTTGGTTATGAAATATTTAATTATTTATTTTATTTGTGATTTTCACAGATGCGTCGTGCGATTATCGTATTCGAAAGTGGTCTTCAGAATGTGACATGGGGAGATATATTTTATCCGTCGACCCTATCACAGCCGATATTGCTGCTGTACTCCAGACATACTGGATTCTTCGGCAAACCTCTACTAAACGTCAACAATGCAAACGTGTTCGGTCAGCTGGAGAAGGATATTCACATTGGACTGTGCGTGCCGTCGACTTTGGATGGATTGCTAATATTACCATGCGGGATGAGCTCTTTGAAGTTTTTTAAAGAATTCTCTCTACCAAAAGAACAAGGTGAAATAAGTCCATCTGGGAAAATCTGGTTTGAAAGCGGAGTTGCAGTAATCAAGCCGATTGAGGATGGATCACACATGGCTCTGATTGGCACCGAAGACGGTAGATTGACAATTGTCGATACATTTTCTGATCATCCTTCCGTTATAGCTTTCGTAGATCTTACAAAGTATGCTGAAAATATTACTGAGAATGTAACTGACAATATTACTGATCGGGTTATTGTCCCCATTTCTATTGACGGGGACACAACATTAGGAACTTTTGTGGTTGGCACTGATTGCAAAGCTATTTTTGTTGTAAAGTGGAATCGCGAAAATTCGTCTTTGGTGTTTCATCACCGATTGGGGTTAGTAAATCCAGGTATATCGACAATATCGCTACGTCCGGATAAAAACATAATCGCACTTGGTGGTTGGGATGGACAGGTTCGGTATCTCTCGTTTCCACAAATGTCACGGCTAGTTACACTCAAGGCACATTCATCGTCTTTGAAGTGTTTTCATTTCTTCCTTCATAATAATCAGGAAGGAAAAGTCAAATATTATCTTGCATCTACGTGTGAAGGAAAGTTTTTGACTTTCTGGGACATATACAATTAATTAATTATGCTTAAGATACAGATTAATTTGTTAACTACTCCCCAGTTGGTTCTGTCACTGGAATAGTCAATAATTAATGGTTTTATAATATATTGTCCCGGTGCTACAACCACTTATTCCCTATCATTCAGAAGAGCATGATTACTCGTTGATTTCAACCCTTTGTTTTGGAATCAGAATTTAAAAACTTTTCTGTGACTACCTCGTCCAACGTTAACATTTCCTAAATTTGAGTCAGAACATAATAATCATTTCATTAATAAGTATATTCAGAAATTCTTTCCGAATGTCTACGAGGCTGTCAATGATTAATATTTAGAGTTAATAAAATACACTGGTAATGTCACCAGGTTTTCATCGTTGCTTCATTGCTTGTAATTGGTCGCAGCTGGGTTATTATTTCTATTTCCAATATTCAAACTTTTATGTCAGAGTATCAATTTGCTACAACGCGCTGGTTAAAAGTAAGTTGTAATGCATTCGGTAGTGCACAATACTTCACTCTAGGAAATGGGGAAGCCTAATAACATACAAAAATGGCCCCAAATGGGGTGGGAGCAATGTAATTAAATAGCAATCTATGTAATAGATTAAGAAACTTAAAATAGATACAACAATTTCAGCAGTGTGAGTGATTAGCTGTTTATGCACATCCTGTAACCTTTAAGTGTGAGGTTTTATCACGGATGAAAAAAAAACCCTCAAGAAGGCTAAATGTATAGAGATAAATAATTTATTGTTGTTAGCTGCTGTTATGAAACTTACCTGAATAGCTAGGAAAATGTAGGAAATCTTTCATCCAACTCCTATAAATTCCATTTCGAAAAAATGAACCAATAGAAGAAAGCTTTCTATCATTAAATTTTTAGTGAATGTTAAACATTTGTGTATTCTTAGGTGCTGGTTTTATAAAACACCTAAAACAACTATAGAACTTTGTTCATGAGCTGTCTTGTTAAAATTAATTGGTGATTAATGGCAATTATATTGTTGAGCAAATGAGAAGGACAGGAAATATGACGTTCAATACTTAGGAGTTAGTACATAATGAGCAAAATAATATTTTAGGAAATATAGTTTTAAGACAAACATTTTTGCTTGGTCAGCCAATCGTAAAATTGCAAGATACGCTTGGTTCGATTTTTTTGGTTAGAATCTATAATAAAATAGCATAATATAGCGTGTGTAACTATATCAAAGAGTTTTTTCCTGTGTACTTTTAATAATAAGCAAAGAAGCACACCTATATCTATAAATTAAATTGTAATATTTTAACTGTATCCATCCATGTTTGTAAATCATCTGGTGCATTTTATAATGTGATAGTTTTGTAATGCTACTCCAAATTTAATTGTAGAACTTTAGGGAGAAATCAGAGTCAATGTTTAATGCACAAAAGTTTTAATGATATGCTGTACCTTTAGTGACTACAAAATTTTTGATATGCAAAGTATAATTAGTAGTATATGTCTAGATAATATTGATGTAGTATTTGTCCCTATCCGTCCATAAGATAATGGCTGCTAGTGATTGATATATATTCTAGTATGCTGTAATACCTGTATTTTTATACATAAGTATTTAAGAGGGATGACTTTCGTTTGAAATTAACAACTGATTTGTGTGTCCCTCAAATAGTGTAAAGACCTAAGAATTAAGATTACTAAAACCTTAGCACATTGAAATTGTAACTACAATTAAGTCAGCCTACATCATAGAGCATGAGAGAAAAAGCCTGGACCTGACTGGTGCTGTCACACTAACAATAAATCAATTGTACTAGCTATGCAGCTAGTTGATTTTCGGGAAGTTGTAAATTGTTAAAGTATTATTATATATTATGTAGTGGTATAGTAGAGGGAGAGAGAGTAGAGACCGTGCTATCAAAGCACGAATTGTTTTGGTTTTCAACACTGAAAATTGTCTAAATGGAAAAAACGATTATATTTAGAATGTTCTATAGATTCAGATGAGAGTTGGGTGTGCCAACAATATGCGTGGAGATATATTCTAAATGTACCCTTTGTATTATTTTTTTCTTTTACATTGCAATGTGTTGCGTACATACCAAAGTAATAATGTAATAGTCCCTAAGGTATCTGATGCATCGAAACATGGCCAATAATTTATTATTTTGTTGGTAAATGTAAATTACTGTTTCAAAAACTGCAATAATTGATTCATGGATTCATTGTATTTAATTTGTACTTAAAATGGAAGATACGATGAATTTTGTCTTGATTTCATGAGCTACTAATAAGTACTTTGCCATACTGCCGTCAAAAAGTATATATTATATTAGATCGTTTTCCATTTAAGTTTTTTACCATTAAAAATGCCATGATGGCTCTATGGCTTTCAATGTAATCTATCCCAAGTTTTTTTACTAATGTTATATTGTCTACTATAAAAGTGAGGCAATTAGCTGTATTTCTTAAACGAATTAAGAGACTAATTTTTGTAATGTGAAACAATGATCTCATTAATACGAAATAAAAACACTTTTCATTTGAAACGCTTGAACCTTCTATGTCCGAATTTATTGTAATTGACATTAAAGTGCATGACATTACTCCGCAATTCAATACTAAACTAAGCAACACTAAAAGTATTAATTTATAGTGCACTGGCATAATAATAATAACATTTATACATGAGATAATACTTGAAGAAAAGTATGGATTCTTAGTTAACGCTGGCGACCATAATTTACCAAAAGGCAGAGAATCGTCACCCATAATTTCGTTTTACTTGTTATTTAATTACTTGCCGGTCAAGGCCTTGTAAATTACACAGCTAGGGGGTTTACGCGAATAACATGTCCATTTACTATTTTCTAGCACACTCTCTACACCAATCCTCAATAAGGTTCATTATCGGTTTATGCAAAGTTTTTTTTAACAACGTCTGATATAATTAGTTTTAGGAAAATCAGGAAGGGCCGCTCACAAGGTTACTAACTAAAATATCAACCTTGTTTTCAAAAATATTGGTCTGCATTTTAAAATTAGCAATTTTTAATTAGTTTTAATCTTGCACAATGGGCTAGATAAATGTTAAAATAAGTAAATTTATAGCGACCGATTGGCCCGAATTTCATCGATAGTCCAGTTATTATTTTGTAGACCAATTATTGATGCATAAGTTTTTGAAAATAAAATGCAGTACTGGTAGCCTATAATAATAGCCTCGTCATTACAAAATGATACCAATAACATACATACCGACCTAGATATCGACAGAATTGCATGCGCATGTCCCAGTTTGCCTTTATCTAATAGTAAAGATGCATTAGATAAAACAATTGGACCATAATTAGAGTTGTATTTAGCAACTACCAAATTTTTATGCTGATATCTTTTGAAATTTAACAGCAGTAAGGCGGTTTAGTAGAACATTCTCTTTTGACAAGAGTGATTTGGCATGAAGATCTTCTAATGCATACAAAAGTACCGACCGGTTCGGAATTATTTACTGCGCATGTCCCACTGTGCATTCATACTATAGTAAAGATTTAGTGTAGAACGAATGGGGACTAGCGATAGTTGCCTAACAGTCAGATTGAGATGTAGCTGACAGACAAGAAATATCACATACGGTTCGTTTAGTCCTCAGGGTGGGTAACAAATATTACATTATTATATTCAGCGATCTTTTCCAGCTCATTTTTGCTCCTAGTAATTGGTCTTTTGTTCGTGGCTGGTGTATCAGTAAACTATGGAGATAAATGGGAAATCAATAGACCATCCACCAGGCCATGGTCCTATTCTAATTACAATTAGGTTTCGTGGTATAATTAAATCTTTAAATTTGGACTAAAGCCGAGTAAGTAAGTTTTGGGAAATTCTGGCTCTATTCACTATATATTCACTAAATGTCTGTATTATATCTGTGCAAGGGCGTATCTAGAAATCAAATTAAGGGGGTGCTTAAACACACGAGCAGATTTTTCTTATGTATAAAACTACTTTTTATCAATTTTTGAGAATTATCTAGTGTCTTTTTGGAAAATTTAGGGGGTGCTTAAGCACCCTAGCACCCCCCTAAATACGTCCTTGTATCTGTGTACCAGTGTAACACCGCTAAACATTAAAGAATTGACATTCCGGTATTAATGATTGTTCCCTATTAGTAGATAGATAGATATTTATTGTGCTGTTTTTTTATTTTCATTACAAAAAAGTATATTCTGCCATGATATATTTTGCCTATTAGATTAGTATCATTTATTAACGTAAATCATTCATTATTTTCATCGGCTGCCAATTAACCGACACACACATGACTTTTGTATGGGGGACTTTTTAACAAATAGTGTGACTTTGTATGGCGTGTTGTGACCTATTTTATGAATGTGTATTGAATATTGAATATGTATGGTGATAATTTAGATAGATAACAACTTCAGAAACCTAAAGCAAAGTAATGAAAATATATCGTCCAAGTAGAAACTGTCATAGCCTTGCAAAATGTATTGATAGTTAGGTATGTGGGTATAAAGTGAAGGGAAGTCAATGCTCTTAGCTCTGGCAGTGACAGTGATACTGATGATAGTGAATCATCCCATACATATTCAATTTCCCATAAACATTCATAAACCGCCATACAAAGTCACACTATCTATTTTTAGCTATCCCATACAAAAGTCATGTGTGTACCATACAAATACCTATTTTCCCTTATTTATCACATATTCAATTGCCTTACATTTTTATACAGATTGAGACAATTTTGCCTATAATGTGTTTGTACACACGATATAGTTATGTTATTGTTAATTACATGTAATAACATCTCCTTTTGTGGCATATGCAGTCAAAAGGTTATAATATACCATTAACTGATTAAATCTGATGTCATTTATTGCGCAGTATAAATATTTGATATTTAAAATCATAAAGGAATAATAGTATCTTCATTGATATATGTAACCTCTTAATATATACTTAACTACTCAGTTCATGATATCAATGTTAAAGTTGGAGAAAGAATGAAATAATGATGAGCAAAAGAGTATCAATTACATATCTAGGTAAAAGACAATTTCTATGGTGGAAGTGTAGAGTCAAATTACACCCCAGAAATCAATGAGACAAAAAATAAGTAATTAGTGAATATAATTACAAATAGATGAGAACTGGGAACAACTTGTACAATTTAGATGAGCAGAGTGATTATTTACCCTCCCTAAGCTCATGACAAATTAGTTGGGCCGAGGATTTCTCCAATTTGCTGAACAATGGCATAGGTTAAACTTTAGAGTCCAACTTCCCTTGGATAGGTACCATATTGATATGATGGCAGATAGTACGTTTATTTTTAATTAAAAATAAATCAAGCATATAGGTAGAGCGTTCTCCTTAGAGATTAAAAGCTCTTATGCAACCGAAAACGATTAAAAGTATTAATCATAGTCCAAAGAGATAAGCTCAGTAAGATAATACAACTGCATGGAATACTTATCATTACACATCCTTTCTTGCGCATGAATTTCTTTGTGAATACCAAACTTAAGCTTTCCTTAGCAAATTCAATGTAGCAGCAGATGCTTACAGAAACTAAGCTATGCACAGCAGAAACCCGAGTCGGGTTTTTTAGTTTCGGTTTCAGTTTCGGAGGATGAACATGTGGGATTTCCATAGTCACACTCATTCTCCTTCTTTGGTGCACAACTTAACCATACAAGCTATACCATACCTGCTTAAAATTTGAAACATATTCCAAAAATAAATCTCACTTTAATTTCTCTCCAACAAATCGAATGTTAAATTCATTATTTACAGTAGTACATAACACTAGCTATTTAGGACAATCTGAGACTGCTACTACTACATCGTGCAATGTATAATGTATAGCCATTTCAATCTACAAGGCATTAAGTGTACAAGTGCAGTTGTTCGGAGCAAAGTGACATATACATTAAAGCAAACTCAGTTGTGACAGTTATAGCGTCTTCAAAGTCAAATCATCGCTAATGTTCTTATACTCTGTAGCTCCATGCTATCTCCAGGTAACAAAAGCATCGCAATAAAAAAGCAAAAACCGTTCAATTTATAGTGTTAGTATTACTAGTCTGTAAATAGTCTTTTAATACAACAATACAAGTACCCAATTCTAAATATTTATTATAGTAAGCTTCCTCTTTAGTACCAATCTCACTCTGATTATGCATCCCAAACATACATAACGTATTAGGTATATAGGCTACTTTTCAGCAATAGATTGAGATAAGTTCAACTCTAAAGGTCGGTTTTCTTAAACACTGCAAGACTTTTCCAGGTAAAAATGTATAAAAGCATCGTTCTGGGAAAGAAAGATTTCCAAGAATCACATTTCCCCAATCAGAGTAATCCGAAATCAGACAGGTAAAGAAAGACGGGATACTCTTACTTCTTACGTATTTATGCTTAGTTTACGTATGATAAGTAGTAACTAGTTCTGAAAATAGGGACATTAATACGGCAATATCTGTCATATAACTTAGTATGTTAATCTGATAGCTGACATTCACCAAGAGCTAGCCCACACATAAATCTGGGAATCCTATATGGATTTCATGATACATAATAGTATTTACTGCTACTTCTTCCTAACTACTTATTGGAAAGGATATTGATATTTCTGCGGTTGTTTGTTAATAGATCATTCTATATTATATACCTACCCACTCTTTAGAACAATATCTACTACGTCCCATTTTTATTTGAGAATGAGACAACCATTGTCTCGTACTGTAAATGATCTGGCCAGTAAAGATTTGACCTTCCTTTGGAGAGTTGGCTAGTTGTAGAGTCAGGTCCTTGGCTTTGTTGAAGAAAAAGTGCGTGTTAAGCAGGGTAGTTGCTATTGCCAGACAGTTTAATGGCAAGGAGACTGGCGACCTGGAGAAAAATAGAAAAACAACTCATTTAGAAAGTAAATAACTGAGCTTTTTGGGTGTTGATATCATTTCTATTGCAGACATGGACATATTACATTAATTTTAATTTTGTGTCTGTTATGATTTATAGTAATATGGTTTGATTTTTGTAGAAATTACTATAGCTTTGAGATTTAACTCGTGTGTTTATGAAGCTCGTAATTCTTTGTCACGTACTACTACTTAGGCGAGATTATTATTAACAACAACAATAAGATTTCCCTGGACGAGCTAGACTAATAATAATACATATCCAAGTAGAAACGTAGTATTCTGATATAGCTGGCAGTAAGGGTTCATTCTTGTATAGCCTTCCCTTGTATACAATCCATAATGATGTAACTATAGTAGGGTGCCAGCCAGGGGTACCTTTCTGCATTCGCACATTGAAAATATAATAATGCAATAGTATCATATTGCACCTTGCATGTATGTAGAAATCAGTCTCATCAATCACTACGTAGTCCCTACTCACTCCGTTGCAGATACAATACAGTCACATTCTTGCATTACACTTTGACATATCCTGTCGCTTCTGTATTTGTATCGCGACTGGAAACGGTAGCTTCTAACTGTTTTTCTCGCGATACAAAAAGTGACCACAATAATATTCGAAGAATACAGTGAAAAGGATCAGAATTCTTGAAAAACGTACTTTTGTGGTGAACAAATAACTTTTTCACATCCATGTATAAACTTTTCACAACGGATCCTATTATAGACTATAAAAGTTTTCTGTTTCAATAAGAATTGATTGAAAAATGCAATCCACGTCTAGATAAAGCAGTAACATACAATTACAACACAGCAGCTTATTGACCATCATCAAGTAGTTTGTCATAAACGGACAATGGCAAACTTATCGAATGGTAAAACTGTCAACAATTCTCATCTCAAGAAGAAAAACATTCTCAACGCAAATTCAATGGTAAGTGAAAGAAACAACTTTCCATTTGGCTATAAATTGATAGATATAAATAATGGCATTACGAAGCATGCATGAGTAAAATAACAGACATTATCATTGATGGTAGCGATAAGATAACTGCCAAATGTAGTCATCACTATCTGTATCCATGAAAAATGTCATCACATATCTTAATGGTCTCACAATCAAGATGCATTTTACTGTACTACTTTCTTAACTGTGTAGCATCAAATTGGCCCAGTTTATTTGAATTTCTTTGAAAGCATTTTGTCATCTATTCTAGCCAGCATTGCATTAATTTGTGTCCATTCAGCCGAATTCAGTATAGATGCTATTACTTAATGTAAACGAAATTGAGATAGTAAGAAGCTCAAGACTTGACCAAAAGCATAAGATAGCCGAAATAAATGTGCATAGGAAGCTGCTGTAAGTAATTAAGTAGTAATCCTTACACTTGCTTAATTTTAATGTTGCATATGGTATATTTTTGATTTGACAAAATTGTGATCATATGTTGACTGGTTGAGCCTGCAAACTTTGGACGAGTGCCAATAATATTGGCATTTACATGCAATACCTTGCACTTTAGACATAGCTGAAATAATTTAAAATGATTACAAAGAGAGCTAATGTGACGGGATTTAAGAACCGACATAAGGTCCCGATTCTTTCTGTATTCGCATCCAACCTATAGATATATATATTCATTCACAATAGACGTGTTTTCATGTCTGATGCGCTATGACTGCGAGTGTAGATGTTGTGTAACGGTGTAAGGTGTAACTGCATGGCAAAACAGGATCCCATAATCCTCGTGGGTGAAAATACTTATAGATCTTTTGATAGAGAAGCTTGCATTCATTTCACGGTTCATTAAAGTTCTAATCTAACATTTCAAAGACTGCGATTTGAAAGATTTCTGACTTTTAAGAGTTGTGTAAGCAAAGATGATTTTCCGTGCTAGGAATGCATCCTTTTATATTGCATGTATGAAGCTAACATTTCTATTATCACCATCCGTAATGTGAGATAATTATAATTTAGATAATTTTGGGTGTCTAGGGTCTTAGTAATTTCAAGACAGTCTCATTAATGTAGTAATTCCTACTTAAGATGCAAATATCCAGCTAACTAAGAGTCACAGAACCTCTGTGTACATTTATTACAATGGTTTAGCATGTATAAATAGTTCCCAACTATAGCTCAGTCTGGAAAGTAAACATTAGAAGTCTCAGGGGTTGTTATTGTTATACTGACAAACAACAAACGGAAATGTAATACGCATAATAAGTGCATAACGTCAGTAGATAGTATTGTATTCATAGGATAGGCATTGTGGAGAGGGACCTTTCTGAGAAGGAAACTATTTAATATCTTAAGGTATGTGATAATAGGCTGGGAGGAATGGGATATCACAGAGAAGACTGTGAAAGAAAGAGATATAATTATGAATGCGTATAGTTGAAGAGTTGATCTTCTCAAAGGCAGGCAGGCAGCGTTGTAGCCGTCATCCTTTCTAACCTAATTTGCTGGATGTATTTAATTGAGACGCGGACAAAAGTGATTGGAGTGAGTGTCCTATGTGGATTATGTCTTATTATGTATTCCTCCTTTAGTTGTGTAGATGTAGAAAGCAGTGTACAAAATTTACCACTTTTTAGGCTTTTTTACCATCACAGTGGTAAAAATGCACTTAATGGTAAAAATGCATTTAATGGTAAAAATGGTAAATTTCAGCCATTTATTTAGACAGCTTAGTATAGATACACAAGACTTACTAAAATATTAATAGGTTTTAAAACTTTATTTTCTATGAAATATTTCCAATTAGCCCTTTAGTTAATCAAAGTAATCCTATTCATTTAGTTGTTCGAAAGTTATTAAAAAATGTTACTAAAACCAAGATTGCATTTGGTATCACCAATTTAAAATTGATATGAATGCCCCAATTTAATTGCAATTATATACTATCTCAATCGGCAAATAAGAGCGATTAGTGTCCCCATCGGTTGAATCCAACTCTGATTGAATGGACATTTACCAATTTGTGACAACAATCATCAGCTGCTAAGCTATTTCATAATTTGGCACTCAATTTTATTCAAAATTTAAACACGAAATTTAAATGAAACTATTTTTTACCATTTTTACCAATTTATACCACTTACCACTAGTTTTTAAGTGGTGGTATTTAACGTTAAATACCATTAAAAACCACTTACCACTGGTAAGTGGTAAATGGTATTTTGTACACTGGTAGAAAGACAGAATAATAAACATTCCTAAATCACACAATAAGCCACTAGATTTACATAGTCTGACAGAGCTGATACTGGTTAATAGCTGTGTGACTGTTGTGGAGTTTGGTTTTAATGGTTAGTATCTCTTCTGGCTCCGCTTCATGATTTGGCTTTTTTGCTTTGACTTGTGAGACTTGACTTGAGTTTTGTGTTGTTTAGTTAGCGTGTGTGTTAGTGAGTTCAGTTTGAGTAAAAGTAGATGGATATGAATCGGATAGATGAAGAGAGTGCAGAAGGAGCACATTGCATATCTGTAGGTATATAATGAGGGATATACGAGGAGTGCGGAACTGAAATATACGAGAGAACATGAGAGCGTATTATAATCTGTAGATGTGTATGTATGTATATGTACCTATGTATGTATATGTACCTATGTATGTATATGTACCTATGTATATGTATGTATATGTATGTATGTACGGGGCCTGTAATCGGATCTAAAAATGGAAAGAAGAGAGCAAGGAATATCGAATTGCACGAGAGATGAGAGCATTTGTATATGAAGTTAGAAATACAAAACCCGGGTAGGAACACGATCTTCGAACCGAAATAATAAACCAGTGAAACACTATCTTCCTCTCGTTCCATCCATCCAACCCTACAGCACTACATACCTACAACAACTTCGTTTAACTTCACTTTTATACTACTACTACATAATAAACTATCTCAGTTTGTATTTAGTTCAACGTAGAGTATAAACCTAGTCTTAGTATCAACGTCTGCCTGGAAAATCAACTTTAAACGTTATAATATTAAACTACTACTGTCTTATGCATAAAGCAAGCAACTTCTACTCTACTACTAGTCTACTACTTTGTAAAAATACCATTGAGTGTCTTAGTACACCTTACATTTACATTAAAGATCACACAATAGTCAGTCAGAGTCAGTAGGTAGGTAAATGCATGAGAGCCAGAGGACAGAGACAACTACAAATGATGAGACTGACTTAAACTGCTTTGTTTTCACATGCACACACACTCATGCACACACGTACATAGGTAGGTCGGACAAGTCTCGACTTAGATATCTCTCAAAAGTCTCAAATGCATCCAAAGAGTACTTGCTTCTTTTATTTGTTCTCTTTCTCTTGTATGCTTGCTTGCCTCTCTCTCCTGATCTTCTTCTGCTTCCAAATGTCTCTCTTCCTATCTATACACGTTGTACTAAGTATCAGAGAGGAAAACAGCAAATAATACTCCATATGTCCTCTCTGCAGAATAATCCGATCCCCGACAGTTTTACATTCTCCACTTCTCTCTTACTCATTTCAATCTTGAACAACATCCACTTATCACTAACTATTTATTTACTGACATATTTGTTTCCACTGAAATATTATGGAAGCCAGGACGTAGTCCAATTTCAATACGTGCTGGCAGAGTAGAGTGCATTTTCACAATATACTTTTTTGCCATTTATATCTATCCACTAATAGTATGTATATATGTTGAGTAGTCAGTGTCGAGTTACGATGCATGTAATGTGGATGTATAAAAAGTGCAATTAAAAATAAATGTACCTCATAATTGTACTCTGTATGCATAATATTATATACTTAGTTAAAACATGATCTTCTTATATTACCCTTTTTATGCATACCTATAATAGCACAGGCATTAAATCTCTATACCTTTATGAAGAATTTCCTTACGCAACATCCACACTAATTATCCGTTCCGTACAATTACTTCTCAAATCATATTGCGACTAATTTAGGATGTTTATATATTCTCTATATCATGTAATTAAGCAATGCTAAAAGTTACATAAGCAAAATGAGTCGAGTTCAGGAGTGGATCCTAGGAAATATCAAGTACCAACCGTATACATTCTGCAGAGAGTAAAGTTTACCTATATCTACCATAAAAATCTATTCGGTGCAAAATAATGACATAGGTTCCCATATTATTTGCCTTTCTGACGACTTTTTTTCTGGCATTATAAACAATTTTGTAGTTTATTATTAGACATTTGTATTTTGTATCTGCACCCACATGATTATTGTGCATACGCAATTTGACATTCTATACACTACAAAGGTAGCAGCGTGTTCACATCATTATGACAATGGGGGAAAGTCCGATCGCTAATAATTACACCAAAGATTGAACTGTCTATATTATCAATATATACGGAGCACTTATTTTACCCGCAACATCTTTTCTCCTGTGCATCTCGTATCAAATGACATTTTGTAGTCATTCTGATGGTTATCATTATTTCACTTCAATCTGCACCAAAAACCAGTAATCAATATCAGACCCATATTCGTTACATCGGATTTTAAGTGGTAGCCGGTAGAAAATGTTCCGTAAAAACGTTTTATGTTACAATACACCATTAATAGAGTCCTTGATACGTTTTCTGTAGGATCTGAGCTCCAGCTCCCTTTTTAATAATATCAAGAAGCAGGAGAAAGATTCTCTGCTTGTACATTGTAGAAGAGACTACAACATTAAAATCATTGCCATAAAAAATTGCATACAGCATCGGCAGAGAGAGTAGATATTTGTATAGGTAAGTACCTATATAAAGTAACTAATGTTATGTGATCCAGTATTCATAGAAGACTGTATCTATTATCTATGTGGACATTACATTCAATAGAGTGACAATATATTGTTTTGAAGAAAGTAATGTCTGTCAAAGTAGCTACTTTCTTAAAACGTAGAAGAAGGGTGCTAATAAAATCTATTCAACTCTAATTGACAGACAAATAATGGAATAACAACGCGTTGGCGGGTTCGGTCAGCTTAGAATTCATTCGTAATAGGTCTTTTCTGTATCAACAATTAAAGAAAACAAAGATGATAAAGGTCAGCCAGCTAGGAAACAGTGACAACAGTTTTAGATCGCATTACAGCTGCTTGCCCATCTGGAAAGGACTTACATTAGCCCAGAATGCATATAATTGAACTTTTTCTTTGCCTAATTAGTTTATGAAATAGGATATCTGATCGATACAAAAACCGTCATTTACTAGGCTTTTTACGTCACGTTGGTAATAACAAACACAATGAAAACACATTCTACACAATCATCCCTATCATATTATCAGGCCATATTTTCCTTGTCACATTGTTGTTATTCATCCATAATATATACGCATTTGTCGCATTTTCTACAACAACAGGGTCGTAGTTAGGTACTCGCTAAATTTTAGCTTTGCTTCTTCTTTGTATTGGAGATTGTAATTAAAAATAATTAGATCTCCGTTTTTTGTGGACAAGGAAATGAAATTCGCGATTTCTTAACTCCCTCGACTGAATTCAATCTACAGTTATGCTCATGGGAAAATAATTAGGCGGATTCAATCAGTTCATTGCATTCTGTAGGGAAAGGGTCAGGACTGTAAATCTGGAGAGGGTGTAAGTATTGTTGTTACTTGTCATCTTCAAGATTACAGTCCATATTGCTCCTATCATTTCCTCTCTCGTACTTTCATGAAGATTTCATGACTCGAATATGTTTTGAGTCCCAATAAAGAACATAATTAGAAATAATGACAATGGAATGGAAGAGTTGGTTTTGTTGGTTCACGTGTACAATTAGGAAGCCAAACTAAATATTGAGTTACTGATGTTGAATCGCTGTATTAGATGACAAAACGTGCAGGAAGACTGTGAATGACAAACTAATCGTTTTTATTACCATTTATCAGTTCATTAAATCATGAACCAATTGTCAAACATTTAAAACACCGAGATCAGTAGATTGTACTGCATTTCTTCTTTTTATTCCATAGGGACCGGACGAATCGAACGAAGTTCTCGACCTAAGGAAATCTAATCCAGGTAAAATTTGTAAAATGTTTCCTACTAATAGGCATCCATTTCCCTGAATTTGAGTATTTGTAACTCCGGACAGAGAAATGCAATAACTAAATAACCACGTATAGCAAAACTTGAAGGAAAGTCAAACTATTATGATGCAAGCAAAATACTATTAACCAGTGATGTACGAACCTTTCTAATACTTACCCAAACAAACGACGATTAATTACTGAAGCCAAATGTCAGTGTCATAATTAATATAATGTAAGGAATTTTTTATCGAAAACAGCTCAGAGCTTAGTTTTTGACAAAATGATTCGAATCATAAGTAGTAAAACGGTAATGAAATGAGACTTATAAATCGTATAACAACAGAAGACAATTTCCAAAGAGTTTGCAGAGATTGTAATTGAAATGGAAATACAAATGTTATAGTTGAGATTTTGAGTAATTACTGCTCCTCCAATGATAGACTGATAGATAGATAGAATTAAAAGGAACTTGTTGTAGTAATTAATTTTCAATGACAGATAAACTATGTTTCTGGTGTGGAAAACGAGGGTCATTGTCGGACAGTGGAGTGGAAAGCGATTTCTGTTCGGAAGTATGCTTCGATCAATTTCGGCGTGATTCCTTCAAGAAGAGATCAACGTGTATGTGGTGCAACAATTCCAACCATGGAGTTTTCAACATAAACACAATGTCCAGTTTAGATGAAACAAAATTCTGTTCCGAATATTGTCTTACCCAGTTCAAGGTGAGACTGTTTTGCGAAGAGACTTCAGCCCATTTGGACAAACTCAAGGTTTACATGAAATGCTATGAAATTCTCTATCAATAGTTTCTGTACTTAATAATACTGCGACCCATCTATTTGCTGAAGGCTGTTGGCGGAGTATCATAATGCCTGTAACACATGCCTTAATCTATATTTTGGGATTTCAGGATGGTAGTATGACTATGATGAACGGCGGACTAGCCTCTACATCCACAGCTACGACTTCGAAGTCTTCTATCAAATCCCCAATATCTGTGGCATCTCCCGAAAGTACAGTTGGTGTGACTGACTTGATCACTCCTGACCTATGGCTGAAAAAGGCGCAAATTAAAAAGAGTCCTAATTGTACGGTGACTTCACCGTTTCGCGTACTTTCTCCCAGGGGCAGTTCAATTAGTCCTCCTATGGTATCACCGTCCCCTTCCATAGAGCTGGAGACGCTTCCTCTAAATGATACTTTACTGAATACAAAGGGATGTGGAAATGGGCTTGGATCTGTAACACTCAATCGACTGCCAGGTATCACTCCTTTGACGTTGTCGAACTGTCCACTGAGCAAGGTACCTTCACCGATTACTTTAGGTAATGCTGTTGTGAAGACCAAGTGCCCAAGTTTGGGAAACGATAATTCCATCGGAGAAACAATGCGAAAACGGAGCAAAATGAGTTCACATCAGTCCCCGAATGAGTATTCAAGCTGGAATAATATAAACCAAGGAGTAAAGGGACTCAATACCAAAGCAACTAATTTAAGAGTTGGAAGAGCGAGCAAAGTCAGAATCATGGAGCAGCAGAAGTCGGGAAAAGAAAGTCCTCTTGGTCTTGGTGGAAATATGAAAGGAGCTAGAGTTCCTTTAAGTATGGGCAATTGTTTGCCTTTTCAGAATTCACCCGCACCTAGGACTCCTAGCAAGCCGAGTCAAATCCTTCCCTACCCACAAAATCTTTTCATGACCAATGGACATGCCAGCAAATTAAATTTCGGGAGTTTAGGTTTGGCTTTAAGCGGTGGCTTTGGGCTGGGAGGATTTCCGTCAAACTTTCTCCCTGCAGATGAGAATAGTACTGAGAGTAGTAGCAGCTGCAGCACCACTAGTCAGGCTTTGGACCCCAAACGAGGAGAGTTTTTTCAGCAAAGAGTTAGTCAAAGGACCAATGTTAGGCTTGAAAGCAGAGAGAGTCAAACAGAATTTGAGAGTCATGAGGCAGATTTTGGAAGCCAGAATATGTCATCTTCTAGTACGATGTCCATTTTGCCTCCAGTGACCATTTTGGTACCATTCCCTGTTGCTGTACCTATTCCAATTCCGATTCCTATCCCGGTGATCATGGGCTCCGGTTTCAGTATGACTGAGAAGACCTTTAACACATTTAAAGGGAGTAGCGACGATGTGTCTGGGACTACAGAAGAAACTAGTACAAGTCAAGTCCAAGTAGAATGCAACAGCACATCAGGTAAACGAGATGTTTCCACTGAAAATGATACGGATGACAGTCAAATTAATTCCAGCAGTACTCCGAAACCAGTCGAGAGTGGCGAGGGGAAGACTCAGACTGTTTGTGGATTGGTGAAGGTAGAAGTAGAAGACTCCCTGTCTGCAGCTCAATAGAGTGATTGAGCTTTCCAAGAACAACTCTCGTTTATTTCACATTTGTACATTTCAATAGCACTATGAATGCACATGCATCTTTTATTATTTTCTCATTCACTTGCTTGCTTGCCAGAATTGCTTTCTTTATCCGTCACAACTTTCATGAGGATTAATAGATTTTTTCTGTGAATAATTTGCCACGTATTGTTATACGATGATACATTGAAAAGGTAAAATATAGAATAAGAGTTAATTGGTTATTGATATTTTAAATAATTTGTGCAATTACAGGCATTCTAGTTTCATTAACTAAAGTCTTATTGATATAATGACATCCAACTTCTTGGTAAATAAACTATTCCTGGTTGTCGTATAATATGTACTATGTCAAATATTTAGTCTACCATTAATAATAAGAACCAAATAAAATAGAGTATACTTACTTTTTGTGTCTATCAATTCACAAGTACTGATTTCATGCTTATCATGTTTATTATAGGAACTCATAATTGAAAGATAGTGTACCACGACTATTATTTTTCAATAGAGGATGTAGAGCATTCAATTACAAATGAATGTATATATATGTACAATAAATAGGCGTTGCCCAATCAAAAGATTTGTTCGATTTCAGATACATATAACTTTATTTCCATCTTGAAGGAAGAATACGTACACAAACATTAAATACCATTTTGTAATAAATACTTTAAACTTGAACAGAGGTTGAGGTAACTTTACTTTTACTACATTTATCACATTTAATGTACAAGGATTCACATTTCTAGGAAAGACATGACAGAGAGTACTATCTAACACAGGATATACCCCCTGAAGTATTAACACTGAAACATTAAAAACGTTGTATGTATAATGATTGACATAGATAAGACAAATTGACTCATTCTGCATTATAAATAAGACAACTTTTATTATACAGACATTGATGAATAACTATCTTAATTCTTTAACAGACTGAGTATGATACAAACAATAAATATTTAGTAATTATAATGGATACTGGGAATTTGGGAATACTTAGATTAACTAGCAAACATTGGAAATCATTTTACAGCTTTTCATCACCGGTGCTGAAAACTTCGATCTTACTCAAAGGTCATACAGAGTAATATGATAATTGCAAATATGTAAGTCTTTTCAATAATAATCAACTGCGCTTTAAATTAAAATATTGAATTACCAATTTCTCTAGCAACCTTTGAATAAAATCACTTGACTGAACACTTCAGCCATCACGCTCAACACGATCTGGAACATATTGGTAAATTATCTGAACTTACATCATGGCAATAAATAGAATTATCCACAAGTAGTGATACATTAAATATATATATAGGTTTAAATATTCGAAACAGATTGAATGGTATAAGTTTCAGGAATTTGGCGATTTAGCTTTTTTGACATGTAACCTGCAATTCACAATACAAGTAGCAGCAGACGTCGGATAAGTATCCCCACAATGACGGTAACTACAACCCCAACCGCCATATTAATATGTGGATTTGCAACATGTGGATCGGGATCTTCTTCAGCAGGAGGGTTTCCCATCGGATCATGGACAAAGGCTTGTCCATTAGCGTTTGCATTCGGAAATACCAGGCCAATAACCTGTTCTCCTTCAATACCCAGTAAATCGCCATTATCTCCATTGGGATTAGCGTTCAAATGTGGAATAACAGGTGCGTGGAGTTGGTCGCGTCTAAAGTCGCCACCGCTATTATCACGGGCTTCCTGGTCATTGTCCCCAAGTTCTTCTGCTAAGTTTCTGGGCGGTGAGGATGGGATGTGGAATAACCTTAGAGCTGCTGACGGAGGAGGAGGTTGCTCCAGATGATTAACAGTCGCGTCATCTGATCTTGCTCCCATTCGCTACAGTAAAAAACAAAATTGCGAATGCTTAATTACATTAAAAAAATACACAAATGGAAAATGCCATGAACAATATTGAATAGACGTACAAAGACCGGAGAGTTACAATTGGGCCCGCAGATAGGGCATACCCATCCAATAGATTGCCGAGCCAAACGACGTCGCTCTGCCTCAGAGAGCTCCAAGGATCCAATAGCTCCTGTGTTAATAATAATTACGCATAAAAATACTAAATATTTACAATTCATTAAATCAGTTACTGAAATATAATATTACATACCTGGTGATGGAGTGTTCATGAATGACTGCAACGCCAGTAAAGCTGTACGGATGGACCAAGACGGCCTCCAGGTCTCAGGGTGATACGAAGATATTGATAGACAAATCTTAACTCCAGTCTCAAAACGTCCATTGGGCTATTTAAAAATTCATTATAATTATTTTTATTATTATGTACTTAATAATAAATAACAATAGCACAATAAACATATTCATTACCGTTAGCATAATTATTGATGGAGGTTTCATTGGATACTCCGCAGGTAGAATTATTCTCCCGTGATAGAGACCGTGTTCAAACTCCGTGCCCGGAGTCCCTCTGATTGTGAAATGCCACTCAAATATATTATCATCAAGAGGACTGGCAGCAATTCCGTCATCTGAATTACGATGCATCTCTTGAGCTTCTCGCATAATTCGCCGAACAGCTGAAGAGCAACATAATATTTGGGTACTTATTACTTATCGCGTGTGACAATGTTACAAATAAAAACGATGGCAATATTTCCATAACTCATAATTACATGTTCGTATATTTTGCTCACTACCAGGATTTCGACGATTGTACTGGGAGTCGGCGTCCGACCTTTCCTCCGTTAACACGGTGGAGATATTAGGATTAGGAGCACCAGTCCCATTCTCGTTAGGCTGGGCTGCAGAATTATCATAGGTTTCCTCCGCATTTTGAATATTATCAGGCTGATCCATTTTCAAATATCAGTGTAAAAATTGAATAAATAAATCACAGAAATGTTGAATTGGTATTAAGTGATGACTGGCGAAACACGATCCTGCAAAATAATAAAGCATTATATGGTAATTAAGTATGACAATTCATTCCAAATATATAAAACATTCAACTGATTTAGTGTGTCTGACCCTAAGAAATGTGAGACTAAATAACTACGTTTTAATCAGTTGTCAGTATATTCAATATTGGACATTGCAACAGCTGATTCCGCATAATTATTTAAAAGTGAGGATTTAAAATTCAAAAAAATTAATCCTGGGCAATTTTATAATAGATTACTAAAATACTTACACATTTGTGGTAGTTTACTTAATCCCAAACAGTTGTCAGTTAAGCTAGACAATAGACAATCGTGGAAGTCGAGTAGTTAAGTGAATAATTTGTATTTTGACTGTATCGTAGTTAGCTGACCTGCGAATAAATAATCAAAAAATAAGAAATATTATTACTATTATTGTCATTTGTATGAATGCGAAAAATGAACTGCAAAGAATGTCAAATGTCAACTTACGTACTAAGACAACAATAACAATGCAACCTATTTGACAAATCAGTCTATCAGCAGTCAGACATCGAATAATTGCGAATTCCTCGTTGTACTTGATTGAAGTGTTAGTTCATGCTAATAAGTTCGGAAACAGAGTGAGGTGCCAATTGTGTTCTTCGTGATATCTGATTTCGGAGAAAAGAAAATCTTCTCGGCTACTTCACAAAAGAAGTTATACCTACTGCTGTGCACAGCAGTACTCAACAACACATCAGCAGATCAGCACATCTGATTTCTATCCTGAGTATTCTGATCTTCGTTCTCCAATGCGGTACGTGTACATAGATTCCTACGAGCAAGTCAGGATTTAGTCGTCAATAAAATATTGTTTGATTCTTTGTTCTTTGCTGACTGGATTTGGAATGGAATTCTTGAGTTTGAAAATTTTATTATTAATTTTGACTCTGTATGTTCCTAAATTCCAGTCTGTTGTATTAATGGTGTGGCTGGTTGTGTTTTATAATATTTGCTGCAAGCTAGAATTCTAAATCATAAAATGAAAAATGTGAGGTTGAAGTTTAGTAATGAAAATATGTAGTTGGTGTTGGTGTACTAAGTAAATTTTGTCAGTCAGGATTTTAATACCGCTTTCTATTGATCTACTTTCTAGGAACATAATTAATAACCCTGCAATGTTTATAACAGAAGATTTATTGCAGTAAAGGCTGTCTCACCTTGACCAGAACTCTAAATCAGTTTTGGGTTTATTACTAGGTTCCAATCACAGGTTTTGTAGCCCTTTATAATCTTAACGTCTCTCAAGGATAAAACCTCTACTGTTCTACATTTTTAATATTAAAAATACTAAAACTGGTTCAACGTCTGGAGGAGCCGTTTGTTTGTATGCCTCACGCACAAAACCTCAGTTTTTAAAAAGATAACCATAAAAATTTGCATGTGCATATACTTAGCTAAATTTGTTTTTAAGACACCAAATATTAAATGTCCGGTTCATAATTTGAATGTGTATTTTTGAAATCGTCTCATTTAATTATGTGGAGTGAAAGTAGTCAATAAATTGAAATCTATGGTACAGTAATATTCTATAATAAAAGCGTGACACACTACCTTGTAGTCGAGCAAGAAGAAAGTTTCATTATTCGTAACTGTGATCACTTGGCCACTTATTAGTTAATAAATGTGCAAGAATGTGAGAAGCTGAGACAGCCTCAATAGTTAATCATTAGTGAATGGTATGGTAATAAGGCCATACAATGCTTTAATACTACTTTTGTTACAATGACCCCAAGTATTACTAAAACAATGTCGCATGTTAATGATAAAATTGTCCATCATAACATAAAACGCTTATTCCTGCCATGCTACATTATGGACCTTATTCCTTATTGAATGTATGCTGTGCACAGGGCCGCAGTTAGAAAAAAATTTCGGAGGGGGCACTGATAAAAAATATCACGAAAAATATCATAAAATATTTAAGCGATTTTTTGCGTTTTTAGACAAAAATGTCTATTTTTCTCGATTTCGGGTGGGGGCACGTGCTACGCTGCCCCCTCGCAGCGGCCTTGCATGTGCATTGAAACGGAAATCGATCCTTAAGGATGACTTCCCATTCTATAAAATAAATATATGTATATTAGATGTAAATTCGAAGTAATTCCAATAAATAAGTTCGAAATAATTCCAATATATTCTCAGTTTCTAATTATATTAAGTTTTGTAAACTAAAATTTAAAAGCATACTTAGTACCTTTGCTTACCATAAATTGAATCAAAAAATAAATAAATTAAGGGCTTTGTTTTGTTTAGGCTGTACTCATTTTTAGAAATTAGTACCTCCTATATCCAATTTCTAGATACGCCATTGGGCTGGGTAGTAAAGTGGTGCTAACAGTTGTACGAAAATAGTACCGTTTTTGATTATTTAATTTCGGTAGTAGGAACTCAATAAATCTCAATGCAATAGAGAAAGATTTGAACCCTTACACCTGCACCTAATTTATAATGATTTGTGTACTTTTAATGTTTGTTGTATGCAACAAGGGGAACGATGTTTACACAAAAGCATTATTTATTGTTCATTTTTATTTGCATATAATATTGCAATTACATTTATTTGATTAACCCATATCACATCAAGCCAACATTGGAAATAGTGTAATATAGGATTGTTTCTTGGTGCCCGTGAAACAATTCCTACTGTTTTTGAAGCAACTTGTAAAAGATTTAACTTGCCTTGAATTATTTTGTCTCTTTTGGCAGTCTCAGTTTTAGACAGTAAAATATGCTTATGTACATAACATTTTTAACTCAATTTTCTAAATAACAGTTTGAAAGCAGTATATTTTGTGACTAAGTTATGTATTTTATGTACTCAAGTTGGTTTGTTAGTTTTAAGTCTTCTGTCAACATTTTGATATTATGTCACAGGTCACATGAGGAATGGACGCAGCACATTTTTTATGAACCACGCTTTGGTAAATCCCAGATGATCACCAGGGGATGAAAGCAGATGAAGTCTTCCAGATTCCTTAAGCGTTTTTAGTCCCAACCAATCCTGATAGGACACAAAGTATCCAATTTATAATTATGGGTTTGAAAACACTTATTCAAAAGGACTATTTTTCAAAATTGGAAATGGAATTGAAGATGTGTACCTCCTTATACAATGTAGATTCTTCGAGGGTAAAAAGCTTTTGATCTTGTCCAGTCTCATAGAATCCAAACCACTCGCTCTCCCTTGGTTGGACAATGGAGTCACTTTCAAACAATACTAAAACAAGATTCCGGAGTTTTAGCAAATTCTCTTTGTAGGTCGTATTTCGAACCTGAAATTAATAAAGTTTCGAGGATTTATAAATTGTAATTTTGATTTCCATGAAATAATAGTACAATTGAATAATGTTTACTCTTTCGTTATTTATATCCGCAAGGAACACGCTGTTTTGCACATATTCGTCGTTTTTGAAAGGATCATGCCAGTATTCTGCTTGAACCAAGAACTTTTGCACCCAACTGTTTTTGAAATATACTATCTTTTAAAGTTCCATTTAAGCTTATAGTAATTTGTCTAGCTTAAGGTAATCTCTTAGGTTTTCAACCTAAATAGTATAAATATGTTTCTATATTATAAACTAAGTTCCGATACTTTTACCTTGCATATGCGGCATGTGTCAATAATTTGTCAATGATTTCACACCATTCTTGTTTGGGAGCTGAACATTTTGGAAGACCAAAAACCCCTTGATGCTGGCCTCCAAGTGATATTAAATTTAACATAGGAGGATCAGGACATCTTTGCGCTACAGCTCTCCTAGTAGCCATTTGTCATTAAAATAACATTAAATTAGACAGACTTTAACATTGAAGAAACATAAAAGTTATTACTGATATAATATTATCTCTCCACATTTATTGAATAAAGGATGCTAAATGATCTTAAGCATTAAAAAGTAAAGCTGTATTTAATTCTCACAAAAACTGTCCTCCTTGTGAAAGTCCGATTGCATTGTATCCTCCTTGTAAATTGGAATCGTTTTTAATCATTTTGCAGACTGAGTTAATCTGGTCATTAACATTTACAAAATATCCACTTTTGGTATCCTAAAATTAGTTTCAATCCAATAAAGTATATAGTTAAACTAATGTAGAATAATACATAAAAAACATTAAGTATAATAAGCAAAATTAGTAGCCCACCACTTGGTTTATGGCTGTCAATACTTATTTCAGTTTCAATTCACGCTTTCAGTCTGCATATATAGGAAAATGATCTATGATAATTATTTTAGAATACTTCAAAAACACTTATGGTTTTTATATGAAGTTGCTTTTATAACACAATGGAACATTCTTCTCTGTAAAAGTAATCCAATGACAATTCTAAGTTCCGGTTCAAACTGCTAAAAATCATATTCATGGCATCGCTAAAGCCGAATAACAATATATACATAAAAAACAACCGATCATTGCAACATTTTTTGAATCAGATTAAAAATATGGATTTAACTGTTAAAGCGTGGTTATAAAGAAGTTTACTACTGCTATGAAATCTGCAAATCAAATCTATTTTGCTATTTTTGCTAGGAAAATCATTGTAAAATATTGCCATTAAAATTAAAGACAAGTGTTAGGTTGAAATTTAATCTGCTTATTATTTGTATTACTTAACATGGTTGCATTAAAAAGTAACTTACTTCCACTATGCTACTTCCTATTTGTAATGAGTGCATATAAATTCCAGGTAATACATCGTCAATAAAGGTGAACGCTCGCTTTATATTCCAGGCATTGTCACCTTCAGTAATTCGAAAATAAAATTTCAAAAGATACACTTTAATCATAAAATGTATTGCAATAAAGCAATCCCAAAATATTAATCGCTATCGCCACAGTTTTATATTCTGTACTATAAATACAACTATTTACACATCATATCTATACGATGTATTAAATATAAATTTTTCAAATAAGCTAACGTACTTAAATCTAAAGCAAATATTTTAATTATCAGGGAATATTAATTTTAGAATTAATTATAAGGTTTCTCACAATAGAGGTTTCCCACAATTGGTGACCGGTCACTAAATTAACATGAATAGGTATTGAAATGACTCCAATATATTGGGTACAGACAGGTATTGCAATACCTGTCTGTATTATCCTGGAATTGTGGGAAACGTCTATTGCTTTCTGGTCACTAGTTGAACTGAAGCTCAGTAAATGGAGGCATAAATTGTATAATAACTGCAGCATTAACTAAAATTCAAAGTCATAATTTTACAGTAAGTAGTACCCATTCCATGCCAAAAGACGATGGGAGTATGATTTCCAGATTTGCTCAAAGGTTTTTTAATCTCTTTGATGGATCCATAGATATTGTTAGTTTCAATCTCGTTCTGTCGAATAAGCTCATTGTCATAATCTTCAATGTGATTTGGTAATCCCAGACTTACAGTCCACAACAGTTGAAACGATATTGAAAAAATCAGTATTTGCACCGTAAAATTCCTCTGCTTCATATTGCAAGTAATTAAACTCTTTTTGACCGCGTAAGCTCTATTTCGTCCTTCTACTGGTTCTAGAATTAGCAAAGATTTTAACTTCATTGTATTGGTAATTAGTAATCAATTAGTTCAAATGGCTGAAAGGGGTATTTAACGGATAAAAAGTTCTTCCGAACTATTTCCTTAAATTATACTTTGTCTACATAATAATGCAATGTTGGGTAACTCTCAAACATCGTTCCGCTGTACACATTTGTGCACCATATTACAATTAATATTATACATTCAGATCATTATTAAAATATCTTATTTGTAAATTATCTTATTTTTTATTATTTGTTATATACAAAACTGAAAATATCGACGAGTCAGTACTGGAGCCGGAACCCTACAGGCGAGGGGCCCTGCCATTCTGTTAATGGACAGGGCCGCCTGTGCATGCAATGCAAAGAACTAATTGCATTGCATTACATTCCAGGGCCCTGCTCTAATCACCCTAACACCGAAATCATAAATGACAGTGAAGAACAAAATTGCATAGCAAATAGCAATCAACTTCCTTTTCACGTATATTCATCAATCTTTATCTTTACTACTACGTAAACGTGCTATTGACCGTTGTATGAAATAAATAACTTACTTACAGAAAAAGTAATTATCATGTAACTGTGTTATGATTTACACTTCTAAACTAACTAACGATTTCCATTGTCACTTTTTGTCAAGGCAATAACTTCCTTACCACTCTGCCTCTGCCAGTTGGCTCTCAAAAATATTCATTCCCGCTAAATATTCGCTTTTATCAAATTACTTTGTGTAGTCTTCTACTCCACATAATAATAAATATTTATTATAGTATAAATGTACGTGTGTCCATGCAGTTTGGTTAGGGGTTAACCGTTAACCTAAATAAATGAAAAATTGAACATTAGAATTCTGAAATTTTTGACCTCTTTTGAGGAAAAACTTCCTTTTTCTCAGATTTAGGTGGGGCGTTGCACCCCACGCAGACTACTGGATATGTATTTGATTAGTATAATAGTTTTAATCATTATTATATTATACTATCAAGCACGTCTATAATGACAATCTGAGCTGAGATAGATGACCGATTTTATAATTTGATAAAGGTAAATTGTTTACCCTATGGATTCTAAAATGACATTTCCTTCTCTTTAGATGTGGGGAATGGGAATAGGAACAAACAACTTTCAGGAAAAAAATCATTTTTAACCCTGTCAAGGGTTATATAAAAAAAATATCTAAAAAGGAAAGAAAAACAGCATTTAAACCCTTGGACGGATTTTAATGAAAGTTGGATTGAAAACCCGTCATAAGTATATCTCCGGAGGTTTTAGGGAAAAGGTGTAAATTCTCAGTTTTTTATTTCAAAAGGCCCGGCGAAGTGTAAAAAGTGGGTTTTTCGGATTTTTTTCGAAAATGAAAAGTTTATTTAAAAATTTGTTCGTTTCAAATTAAAAACATTATAAAATTACACTTTAAGGGTATATCAAATATTTTTGTTTCGGTGACCACCGCTAGGTGTCAAAGGTCAAAACGTGGCCTGGTGACAAGTTTCACCGTCTGAGGTATCAATGAAAAGCTAACCTAGACCCCGATGTCGCTATAAAGGCATTATTTTGGCTAATACGGTATTAGTGACTTCTAAAAGGTTCATATAATACAATAATACATCAAAATTGATGTACATGCATATCAAATATGATAGATGACGCATGACTGACTTTAGCATACAGAAATAGGGAAATATCTTCGGAATTAGTTCGGAATATGGTCAGAGTTCATATGTCCGATATATAGCTTATAGCTGTAGTCTTCTATCGGCCCTAGCCTTCTATCGGCACTAGCCTTCTATTAGCCAAAGCCTTCTATTAGCCAAAGCCTTCTATTAGCCAAAGCCTTCTATTAGCCAAAGCCTTCTATCAGCCAAAGCCTTCTATCAGCCAAAGCCTTCTATTAGCCAAAGCCTTCTATTAGCCAAAGCCTTCTATCAGCCAAAGCCTTCTATTAACCAAAGCCTTCTATCAGCCAAAGCATTCCATCAGCCAAAGCCTCCTATTAGCCAAAGCCTTCTATTAGCCAAAGCCTGCTATTAGCCAAAGCCTTCTATTAACCAAAGCCTTCTATCAGCCAAAGCCTCCTATTAGCCAAAGCCTCCTATTAGCCAAAGCCTTCTATTAGCCAAAGCCTGCTATTAGCCAAAGCCTGCTATTAGCCAAATCCTTCTATTAGCCAAAGCCTTCTATCAGCCAAAGCATTCTATCAGCCAAAGCCTCCTATTAGCCAAAGCCTCCTATTAGCCAAAGCCTTCTATCAGCCAAAGCCTCCTATTAGCCAAAGCCTCCTATTAGCCAAAGCCTTCTATTAGCCAAAGCCTTCTATTAGCCAAAGCCTTCTATTAGCCAAAGCCTTCTATCAGCCAAAGCCTTCTATTAACCAAAGCCTTCTATCAGCCAAAGCTTTCTATCAGAAAAAGCCTTGAATCGGTCCTAGACTTCTATCAGTCAAAGCCTTCAACGAAGTACCGCTGCCGGCGTAAGAAAGTGAACATAACCAATGCCACATCATTTTGATCAAAAAGGATCTTTAACTTTTTGTTTGGCTGTGCTTGACTTAATCTCAAACGTGACCTGATGTATGAATGGCCTGGAATAGCTATTACAGAACTTTTTACGATGGATGGATTATACCCAAGCTGCATAAATTTTTCGCTATTTTTAGTTTTTCATCCAGGTCCTCTGTTGAAGAGTGACTGCGGCATATTTACTAGTGTCCAAGAACTTATATGAAACAAGTAAACTTAAACTATTATTTGATTTTGATTGAACGATGAATCTATGTAAAATGCAAGTAAAAACCACACTTACATATAGTCTGTAAGCAATCATTTATGAAATTAAACCGAACTTACATTATTATATTTAAAATTGTATGTAATATATAGAAGAAAGTCTATTAAGTATGTCAGCAAAAGAGATTAAAAAGTTATGCAGCGTGGAATCAAAGAATGAAATGCCAGGAAACAGTGAATGTAAAGTGAATGAACTAAAAATTTGTCCCATTTATTAAAACCAAAACGTATAATTTCATCTCATCAAAAAAATTCACATAGCAACAGGATAGTGTAACATGTAAACACTTTCATAATCTTATTCTACCATTCTTAACTACTCAAACTCATATCAAATACTCGCAGTCGTAGGTATTATAAAAATATCTTAAAATTGTCGTACCAGAAGAAACAAAAATTCAGGCTACATCTTGTACATATGAACAAAGAGACATTGTCTAACAATTATTATAAGTATTACATGTATTTAGACGAGATGTAAATAGTAAAACAAAAAACGAGGTAAGCATATTAAAACGTAGAAAATTAAAATTGTCAACATATTCTAACATCTACTTTTTCAACTAAGGCATTATACATATCAATAAAATAACAGGTAATAATAATTCTGCAGGGGAGAGGGGCGGGTTTACAAGAAGGGGGGCGGGTTTACAAGAAGTGTAGATGGTGTGCGAGAGCGCGGTGTGCGTGTTTTCCGAGGGAGATTCCAGTCAAGAAAGCGAGCTTGTGTGCGTATTGACAAGGAGCAGGGACGGCGACAGTGCCGGACCAGTTGAAGTAGAGATGGCACATTTTGTACGAGATAATCTGGATCCGATCCGGAGAGAGGCCTTGGTTGTCGTACAGAACGTTGAATGACGTCGGACTCACCGTCCCTTGCCGAGCTGTCTGCGACACCAGGAAAAAGTCGTACCTGCATCAACAACAGAATTTATATTTACGTATTGGAGGTAAGAGATACAATTACAATATATATATTTACATGGACACTGGACAGTGACATGTTTTACATAGAGACAACTTGAGACAAGGTCCTGGATATTGTGGATATATTTACATGGAGAGTAATATTAAATACCTTTCTGGCAAAGTGACGACGTCGTCAACGACGGTGCCTGGTGGAGGATTGTCTGCTCCTTTAGTCCCATATCCTTTGGCGAACAGACGAGTGTTGATCTTCTTGGTGACCACGATGAACGTCAGCTTCGGAATCTCTTTCCCTTCACCCCCGTACAACTCACGCAACGCTTCCTGTTTAATTACAATTAAATTAATTATCCCTTTTATCATTATCTTATAGTTAACGAATTATGGAGGAACCTGAACTTGCTGCACTTCCAACACTCTGACGTAGCCCAGTTGACCTTCACCCACTCCATCACGGAACAGGATGATTCTGTCGGGCAGGAATCCGTTCTTCATCTTGTAGGCATTACAGCATTCTATACAAGTAAGTTAATAATAATTAATTAAAAGAATAATTAAATATAAATTAGATTAACTAAAAGGAGAGAGATTAACTTTTGATGTCGAGGTTGAGGTTCTTGGAGAGTTCTTCGTTGGACTGGTGGTTGGAGGTGACAGAGAAGTAGGATGCCAGGGAGGCCGAAGTCGTGCAGACCGTGGCACCAATGCTGAAGCCAGAGCCTTTCGCGCCGCTGTAGACATCAAATCCAACGACCATTAAGTTCTTGAGAGGCAACTTGATGGACCACGGCTCCCCGCCCAACTTCGTACACATCTGAATTGTCATCTTGGTCGCGATCGACATCAGACCCTTCGACACCGCGTTCTTCGCCAACATGCATTGCGACGGAACTAAATTCATTAATTAGATTATTATTTCTATTCAATTATTATTATTACTATTCAATTATTATTATTACTATTAACTACAATCACTTACTGCCCATGTCGACGCTGAGGCGTTTCTTGACGGCCGAGTACAGGTCCAGTTTGTTGTTCGGCAGAATCACGAACAGCATTTGGAAGTCCTTCCCACTTTGTTCAGCGTTGTCGATAGCTTTCAGGTAAGTCGGGATTCGAGTGTCATTCAGCTTCACTCTGCATATAATTATTTAAAATATAATTAAAATATAAATATAATAATCATAATAAATATGATTATAGATTTACATGTCTAAAGGCTGGCGAATTTGGAAATTGAGAGGCCCAGAGACTTTCATCATAGTGCGGACCAAGTTGTCGACTGCCGATGCATCTCGTTGAGGGACGAGGATTATCCATTGGTCCAAGTTGACAGCGTTCAGGAGTTTCTTGGCTGGTGAATAAAATAAACATTATTTATAATATTTACTGATTTTAATTGTATTTTAATTAAATTAAATCTAAATTAGGTCACATCGGAAAGCCATGGTCCAGTCTGCTTTGTCGTTGGCTTGTTCATTGGTTCCGTCGGCGAAAAGAATAGACTCTCGAGGGAGAGTGCGACCTGGACAGTCGACCAAGTTTTGGTCGAAGCCGACTTCCCACTGCATGATGTCCTCCATGACCTGATAATGATAATATAAATTAATGTAAGTTAATATAATTAATAAATAATGTAAATAAATATGTTAATAATTAAATATAATAATTAATAATAATTACTTGTGGAGTGGAGGTGAGTCTTTGGATGAAGGCGGTTATGGCGTGTGTCTTTTTGTTGGGTGGCATGTGGAGATGTTGTGCGAGGTCCTTCATGAGGGAGAAGTTGGCTCTCATTTGGTCGGTGAGTCCGGTGAGTTGGCAGAGTTCGGGGATGAGAAGAATGTTGTTGGTGTGGCCACGATGCAATTCTTTTTTGGAGGGGCGGGAGAGGAGCAGCGGTTGTTGCATGTCCGAGATGTCGATATTGTAACGATTTTTGTAGTAGGCAGCATAGGTGATTGGTTTTCCTCCTTGCTCGAAAGTGGTCAGTGGATTGGCCTTGAAGTCGATGTCGTCCACCCGGTAGGTCTTCCTGTTGTAGTAAGTCATCACGATCGCCCCTTTCAGCTCCGTCTCCACCGCCTCTTCAAAATTCCTCGCCGACCCTTTCAGACTCTTCACCACCGTCAGCACGTTGTCCAGTCGAAGTACTTTGTGGGTCAACTCCACGCACAGAAGAACATCCTTCTCGTGCTTACGCATCGATGTCACGTACCCTGATATTATTTAATTCATTTTATATAATTAATATATTTATTTAATTGAGATTAAATAATATAAATTAAATTACCTGGCCAGAGTTGGAGACGGTGTTGGTTGACGGTGATGGCGGCGTGACTGTCGTAGAAATTCCGCCCCATCTCTTCCAGCCCCATTCCGTAAAGACATTTTCTGACGATGATGTTGTAGAACTGCGTGTAGACAGGGTCCGAGGGAAGGACTTTTCCGACGAGCCTCAGCTTCATCACAACTTCGGTCTCGTCCTTCTTGTTGATGCATGGCAGGGTGACGACCTCCTCTTCACTCAGGGGCGATGATTTGTAGAGCAGAGTTCCATCGAAGATGTGCGCTCCAATCACAGCTCGCTGTCCACGAACAATCGCCTTCCGAACGTCCAGCCGGTCTTCTTGCGGCTTGAAATCCACGCGGTATTGATAAAGAGCCCAATCCGCAGGGCATCTCAACCGAAAGTAGTTTGATACAAGCCCGATCTTCGTCCCAGAAGTCCCCTGCTTACTCGCCAAATCCTCCGGTCGTGTCACCGTCGACTCCGAAAACACATTCGGTCCCACAAGTCGGTTCCCACGATGAGCACCGCGCTCTCCCACTGCTTCCGCATCGCTCAATTTCTCCAGCATATATGGCTGT
This sequence comes from Tomocerus qinae, assembly GCA_020055645.1. Classification (NCBI taxonomy): domain Eukaryota; kingdom Metazoa; phylum Arthropoda; class Collembola; order Entomobryomorpha; family Tomoceridae; genus Tomocerus; species Tomocerus qinae. The sequence continues at coordinate 23,542,868 of CM034548.1, forward strand.
GGAGAACTCGAAGACGCCGACGAAGAATTATCCTCCGATCTTCTCCTGCAAAATACCAAAATACTTTTTAATTCACAATTCAAAAAGTCATATTTTGAATGATTTTTAAAGTTTGACAAGTCTCTAAAATTGAATGATTAGAAATCACTTACGATTGGGCGGAGATATTCAAGCGGCCGATGCCTGTCTCGGGAGTTTCAAAATGGTCACCCGGGCGTCTAGGAGGAGATCCAGTTCTGGGGTAGTCAGCTCGTACCCGACCTCGGGCTCGTCCTCTGCCCATCGGTGCAGGTGTCGGAGGAGGGTAGCTCATCTTGGAGTGGAAGAGAACTTCGGCACAAAATCCAGAAAAGTGAAATTCGGTCGAATCAGAGTTCAGCGATGAAGATGCTCGAATGGAGAAAATTGGCAGCAGGTCCAGGGAAGTCCAGGAGAGTTTTCTTGAGGTCCTTTCTTTCTGAAGATCAGGAGAATTGTGACTCTCCAGGCTCGCAGGCCTCCATTTTTATACGATTTTTTAGAACAAAGAATCGGCCATTTTTTCCAATCCAACATCCAGATACTTCAATAGGAGACAAAGAAAATGAAAAAGAATGAATGCAGGGGAAAAAATATGTAAATTAGTCAGAATAATATTCAAATTAAAAGTGATAAAAAGAATAAGGATAAAAATATTCAAATTAGGATAAAAATATTCAAATTAGGATAAAAATATTCAAATTAGGATGAAAATGTTGAAATTGTGATGAAAATATTCAAATAAAGATGAAAATATTCGAATTAGGATGAAAATATTCAAATTAGGATTAATAATATTCAAATTAGGATGAAAATGCAAATTATGCAAATACACTCAAATTAAGATTTAAATGCAAATTATGCAAATATATTCAAAATTGAGATGAACACGGAATGGCAGTGTCAAGAAAAGATGGGGGGATGAAAAACAAAGGAATTTGGAGAGTATAAAAGGACCTACTTGAGAGGCTTGAATTCATTCTTAAGCTGAACTCTTTGAAGGATGGAGGCAAGAATAAAAGTCTCCCGATTATTAGACTAAACTATTCCCCGATTTTCGTTAGTCTATCCAGTGGACTCTAAACCATTCCCCGATTATCTCCAGTCTACCCATGGACTCTAAACCATTCCTCGATTATCTCCAGTCTACCCATGGACTCTAAACCATTCCTCGATTATCTCCAGTCTACCCATGGACTCTAAACCATTCCTCGATTATCTCCAGTCTATCCAGTGGACTTTAATCCATTCCCCGATTATATCCAGTCTATCCAGTGGACTCTAAACCATTCCCCGTTTTTCTTTAGTCTACTCAGTGGACTCTAAACCATTCCCCGTTTTTCTTTAGTCTACTCAGTGGACTCTAAACCATTCCCCGATTTTCGTTAGTCTATCCAGGGGACTCTAAACCATTCTCCGTTTTTCTTTAGTCTATCCAGTGGACTCTAAATCATTCCCCGATTATCTCACAGTCTATCCAGGGGACTCTAAACCATTCTCCGTTTTTCTTTAGTCTATCCAGTGGACTCTAAACCATTCCTCGTTTTTCTTTAGTCTATCCCGTGGACTTTAATCCATTCCCCGATTATATCCAGTCTATCCAGTGGACTCTAAACCATTCCCCGATTATATCCAGTCTTTCCAGTGGACTCTAAACCATTCCCCGTTTTTCTTTAGTCTATCCAGTGGACTCTAAACCATTCCTCGATTATCTCCAGTCTATCCCGTGGACTCTAAACCATTCCTCGATTATCTCCAGTCTACCCATGGACTCTAAACCATTCCTCGATTATCTCCAGTCTATCCAGTGGACTTTAATCCATTCCCCGATTATATCCAGTCTATCCAGTGGACTTTAATCCATTCCCCGATTATATCCAGTCTATCCAGTGGACTTTAATCCATTCCCCGATTATATCCAGTCTACCCATGGACTCTCAACCATTCCCCGATTATCTCCAGTCTACCCATGGACTCTAAACCATTCCTCGATTATCTCCAGTCTATCCAGTGGACTCTAATCTATTCCCCGATTATATCCAGTCTATCCAGTGGACTCTAAACCATTCCTCGATTATCTCCAGTCTACCCATGGACTCTAAACCATTCCTCGATTATCTCCAGTCTATCCAGTGGACTTTAATCCATTCCCCGATTATATCCAGTCTATCCAGTGGACTTTAATCCATTCCCCGATTATATCCAGTCTATCCAGTGGACTCTAAACCATTCCCCGTTTTTCTTTAGTCTACTCAGTGGACTCTAAACCATTCCCCGTTTTTCTTTAGTCTACTCAGTGGACTCTAAACCATTCTCCGTTTTTCTTTAGTCTATCCAGTGGACTCTAAACCATTCCCCGTTTTTCTTTAGTCTACTCAGTGGACTCTAAACCATTCCCCGTTTTTCTTTAGTCTACTCAGTGGACTCTAAACCATTCTCCGTTTTTCTTTAGTCTATCCAGTGGACTCTAAATCATTCCCCGATTTTCGTTAGTCTATCCAGGGGACTCTAAACCATTCTCCGTTTTTCTTTAGTCTATCCAGTGGACTCTAAATCATTCCCCGATTTTCGTTAGTCTATCCAGGGGACTCTAAACCATTCTCCGTTTTTCTTTAGTCTATCCAGTGGACTCTAAATCATTCCCCGATTATCTCCAGTCTATCCAGGGGACTCTAAACCATTCTCCGTTTTTCTTTAGTCTATCCAGTGCGGACTCTAAACCATTCCACGATTATCTCCAATCTATCCAGTGGACTCTAAACCATTCCTCGATTATCTCCAGTCTACTCAGTGGACTCTAAACCATTCCCGGTATTTCTTTAGTCTACTCAGTGGACTCTAAACCACTCCCCGATCAGTGGACTCTGAAATTGTTCCCCGATTTTCTTTAGTCTACCTATGGACCCTAAACTATTCCCCGACCGATTATGACATCCTTGCCCCCTCCGAAATCGACTTCTAAATGGTATTGGTGTCAGATAAAATTGGACGGATTCGGTCCAATTAGGAAAAATTCGGTCGAAATCGTCAAAAGGACAGATGTTGGTTTCAAAGCTGCAAATTGGAATTTTATTATTTTGTTAATAAGATTGAAGAAACTATAAGAATTAATACCATTTGAGAAATTATTATTTCCTACGAAAGTTCTGTTGGTTATATATTGAGAAGATTTATCTCTAAAATGGCAGAAATAGCTATTTTACCTGTTGCTGGGTGAATATTCCAAATTTTGATATGTGGGCCATATCTTAGACAGATTTTGAAAAGCTAAGAGCCTTACCGTAAAATCTGAATTAATTGACCAGGATGAACCATTGTTTCAACGATGTCATTCGATGTCCAAATAAATAGTTTGACCCCTCCGATAGGGGTGAACTATTTTTTCAAGGTAAATATAAAACTTTTTTTGTAAGAATGCCAAATTTTTAATGTAAATACTAAAGGCAGTGTCAAATGAGTGAAATGAGGGAAATATAATTAATATAACACATTAAGTATGTTTTATGTTTTAAGTGCATTCAGTCATCTCTATTATGTAGTTTGAAGAGAAAATTGGGGCAGTTACGCTTTCGATTTTCCTGGACTATTCTTTTAAATTCAAATGTTAGAGAAGCGGTTCAAAGCTTTTTTTAAAATTTTTACAAAAAGTCCACTAAAATGGCTAAAACGTTTTATTGCATATTTTTACGTTTCAAAAGATTTGGAGTGGTTCGGGAGGTGACCTAATAATAATTTTTATAGATAACTGGCAAGTTTGCTAATTTTATTAAAATTAGGTTCGCTATGTACCCAAGAGGTTGTCCCCACCCAAAAAATGACCACCCTCAAGCCCAAAATCAACTCCAAACCGTCTGAAACGAAAAAATGTACAACAAATTTTTGGTCTTTTTAGTGGAATTTTATGAAAGAAAACAAGCTGTTGACGTAATCGATTTACCTTCACTACCTTTGGTTTTCCAACTCTTGTAATTGTCTTTTTCATCGTATTATTAGACTACGCGGAACATTAAATTGTGTTGCTACTTTCTGTATGGAATTTCTCTTAGCTAAATTATATTGCTTTATCTTAATTTTTGCCGGATGAGATTGTATTTTAATGGTCTTTTAGGAGTCTGGCTCGATTCGAAATTCTGAGAGACACTTTTCCACTAAAATGATGGCATCTTGAGCTAAGCTGCAGCAATTGCCGATCATAATCTAAAAATCTAAGTAAATCCTTATCTCCAATCTATTAGCATTTTCCATGTAACTATTGCCATCCAACTTACTCACATACGTTTACAAAATAGGGGGGTCAATTATTTCGAAGAGGGTCAACTATTATTTGAATGAACTTGTTATCGTGAAAATATAGTAGTTGACCTGGGGGTCAACTATTTTGAACGGGGTGAATTAATTCGGATTTTACGGTATGTGGTTTATAGAAGACCTTCAAATATCAATGAAAATTTTCCATTTTCGCTTAGTTTTACTCGAGATTTTTGATCCGACAAAATGTGGGGGAATTGATAAACTTATCAAAACATTAATCCTGTCGAGACATTTACTTGTATGTGGTTCTACCACTGGTAAATATATTTACCAAGTAATGAAGGTGAAATTAATTTTCATTGCAACGGACGAAATAATAGAGACGTATTTTAACCATACAATAAATATATTTTCTAAATGCAGATGTCATTTAAATCAAGTTGCACTGAGTTAATGCGCTAAAATAAAAAATATTATCGTAAAATGCTTCCATAAACTACATTTAGCTATAGGAAACCTGCCATGAATAGTTCAATTGTAGATTTCTGTCAAGCTCTACATGAGCAGTTAAATTGGTTTGTCAAACATTACAACTGTTACATAATACCAGTGAATGGTTATGCTAATGGTGATACGTGTTGGGTATTATAAGGCATTGCATAAGCAGTTATTAGAATTTGCATATATTCATAGCCAATGTGGTTCTTTCTCATGGTCATTTCAATAATGAATGGATGATGGAACTGTAATCTGTCTTTCATCAGCAAATTCAGCATCCCCGTCACAACGTCCTAACTCTATGCTGTCTATCTATACATATTTCTATGATCTATACCATCATCAGATAGTAGATAGGTAGGTACTCATAGTTTTAACCATTTTTGTTCAAGGTGCACAGCAAAATAACGTCTTCCGCTTCAACGACGAGAGGATTTGAAATTCAAAACTGTTAATACATCAAAATATAATATCCTAATGTGATTTTAACGAGACTAATGAAATAAATTTCTTCACATTTTTGGAATCTCATTAAGAAATTGTTTTAATACTTTATGGGTGCAATAAAATATTTATGTCTCTTAAATTAATTGCCCTTTTTGCAACGTTAATAACAATCTTTTATATATCTTCTTGTTATCTGGAATTTGTTAATGCGTGTTATTTGTTATGTCAATACAAGAAAAAATCGCTCTACACATGCCAGTGATAGTAGCGAGGTTGACATTTATGATGTAGTGTAGATATTCTACATTACATCGGAAATAAGTATTGAATAATCCATTTACAAAGAGTTAAAACGTACTACATGCTTTAATTACCACTGTCATTTTCGAATGGTCCCCATTCTAACTATACATCTGCAGTGCAGTGTGGTCAGGATGCAGCTATCCAAATCGGCGTCAGGCATATCGTAACAATAAGCATCATTAAAGTAATTATATCTTTCATGTTTGTTGGTCCTTATCTATTGTATTGTATGAATGCGGTTGTCAATAGTTAAGTGTGTATGTATAATGGTATGAGTGCTACGTAGGATGGTATCTTTTTTCAGGAAGACTCAATATCTACGCGGCCCATGGTCAGTCTATGTATCTCATCTCAATTAGTTTTGTTCAGTTTTCATTTATCGCACTGATACTTACGACGTACGTATTCTATGTACCTACTTGTCTTGTCACTACTGAGTGTTGGCTTTACTGCAGATTCAAGTTTGTCGGCAAAGCAGTAGTCATTGGACTGTGCATAGGACATATTCCTATCTCCAAATTGTAAATATATTATTGTGTTTGACAGAAACAACCAAAAGTAAGTTATACAAATTTTATCTCTGTTTATTTGAAACTAAAATACTGAAAATTTTTTGGTTTATGTCTATAAAAATTTGTTTATGTCATTGTAAAAGATATCAAATTACTTAAATTTACTTTGTGTTTTTACAAAGGGGTAATGTGGGCATATCTTAGGTTCTAACTTTTGTTGCCAATCTTTTGCTCTTTCATTATAAGAAGTTATTATTAGGAGCCAGTGCAGAACTGAGTTTTAATAGAAGTACCGATTTTAAATGTTTTGCAAAAGATAAAAATGTTTCCACATAAAATTAAAAGCTATAGTTGTTGTTTACCCAATTATATCACAGGCCAAATCTTTTGTCTCAGCAGCATCATGACATTATCATAAGTGATAATTACATAAATGTACATTGTGTGTAGGTATTATTAATAAGAGTGCGTTAAATTAAATACGTTATGTCTCTATACAAGTAAACACAGATAGTTATGTAGGTAGGTATAACATTTATATAATTTCAACTTCACTTTAGTCATTTATTTATAATGCAGTTTTTAGCCGAATACTATTTCTATTAATTTGATGTGTTCACTGTCCATGAAACGAAGGTCGTATGAATAAAAAATGTACTAGGGCTAACTTTCTAAAAACTGACAATAATATTTTCCTGTTTGCTACTGCAGGAGCAAACTACATGGGAATCGCTTATAACTGTGACATGCTGACGCGGTAGTGTCAGTACTACTGTGGTCTGGTGTGTGTATTGCGTACACTCATAATAATAAAGCTAATCATGGACTATACATTCACTTAGCTAAAAAGTTTCCAACTTTGTTAATACCAACGTTAAGTCAATACATTTTAGGTTTAATGATTAAGCAAGGTATAAATATACTTGAAACTATACAAATATATATTACTTACCATGAAAAAACAATATTAACCAAATTAGATTACAAACCATTGAAAGATTTAGCATTTTGACAAATATAATTTATTTGCATTTCCGAAAAAATATAGACAAGATTAAAAGTAACAAGATTTCCCTGTTTCCTCCGCAAATGCAATTTATATATTGAAACTGGAGACTATATTTCATTCTCCCGTCCCAAAGAATATTCATTCTAATTACAAAGGAACTATTTTAATTTTTCTGATAGACTGCATAGAAGAATATCAAAGTTGTATGTAAACATGACGTCATAACCAACCCCTAATCTCCGTAACTGGTAGCCTGACTTTACAATAAGCATATTTGTAGTCAATTATCCCAAGAAAGGTGGTTTTTTAGTAAACATCTTTCGATGCGTTGGAATGTTATGTTATGATGGTTGTAGGCTGTATAAACTGACCGACAGACGGACGCACAAAAAGATTCCATAAGCTAGTCTCACATTTTGCACCTGTTCCATGAGAATTCAATGTCGCATTTTTTGTTTCACTTTTACAAGTATAGCTCTTGTGGCCTCAGCCTTGCATTGCATGATTGCATGTGCTGAACGTACCTAAAGCGAAACACGATACAAATAAGTTTATTCTTAATTAATAGTAGGGATCTAGGTATCTCTTTTTACTGACATGTTTTTATAGGTAATACGAGTACATATAACATTAATTTATATAACCTTCGTGCTATTAAGTAAGTTAACCATTACCTATGCAAGAACCTACAACTACCTTACCTGCACTTTTCCAAACACTGTTAGATAATTGTATGATTCATGTGTATAATTAATTACTATGAATCTAATGCATACGTGGCAATGCAAATCATTAAAACATTATTACAAAGTACTGGATTTGAAACGCCATGAAATATTTGAATAAACATTGCTCATTGTTAACAAAATCGGAATAATTAATGTCCAGGAATTTAATGCAGAGCCTTTCTGCGAATAAAATTAAAAATCATCTTATAAATTTTTATACCACCTAATTTACTTTTACTCAACTGCTATTATTATGGTTTCATTTTTATCCCAGCCTCATCCTTGTGCCCACAGGGGCTCTAAATAACCACTTAGTGTAAAACAATCTACTATTTGGAGCATGCTACATGTTACTTTTTACATCCACCGTTGAAATGCAAATAAAAACTAAACTTAAAATAATATAAGTTAAAAAATTACAATATGGGGTACAAAAATCATTACGTATAAACATTATCAGTAAACAGCCCTATAGGAAATGCACTTCTCTTCTGAAAACATTTACTACTATTCGTTATGCCCCGTATTTTAACGACACATGTCAAACCACAATTCACAACATTAAATTGACTACAGTTTCGTTTACTCGTTCATTGGGGATACGTCTCTTGTGCAAACTTTTATGACACAGGAAAACAAATAATTTGACAGCCAGTTAGATTCATTGTCAGAAAATAGGTCAACAAGAGACATGAATTGTTTTATTTACTATCAACCACTTTATGGTGATGTTCTCGATGTGACTACCGCACTGTCACAAACTTTTGTGCTATTCTAAATAAATTTCAATATGAACTAATCAGCATAAATATTTTAATAGACATAATTGAATTATCTTTAAGATGTCTGGAGAAGAAAATAAAAAAGAAGTAAATCCTGCAGAAGGTGCTGGGCAACAGCTACCACCTCCAGAGGAGCCGTTGCCTGCAATCGAAGAAGTGGTAACAAAGGAAGTGATAGAAGCCATCGTCAATGGTTACGATGATAAATTGGAACTGATAGACTACACCGCGGAATTAGGGACGAAGGCTGGAGATAATTACATGTCGATAATGTATTCCGTGACAATAGATATGAAAGTAAAGTCCAGCGGAGTTTTTGCCAATCAAATCCACGTGATGTTGAAAACAATCCCAAGAAACGCGTTTCGCCAGCAAATGATAAATGAGTGTTTAGCCTTTGTCAAAGAAATCAAAATGTACGAACAAGTTTTGGAGGACTTTGTCAATTTTCAGGAATCCAAAGGTTTGTCAGAAGACGAGATATTCAGAGGTTTCCCTGAATGTTACGCAGCAGTCCATAATGGAACAACGGACTATTTAGCACTGAAAAACTTGCGCATTGAAAAGTAATAAAATCTCAGTAAGCAGAATTATGATTATATAATTCAGTTAAAATATTGTAATTTGGATTTTTCTAGGTATGGAATGGGTAACCGTGTTTTAGGACTTGACCGGGACCATGCTGATTTGGCTTTAAAGAATTTGGCAAAGTTTCATGCTATCTCCTTTGCAATGTTTCAAGGAGATGCTGAAAAAATGCTAGAAAAGTATCCGTTCTTGATAGAAAAGATGTTTATGGCTCCCGAAAACATTCAAGAGCCGCACAAAATGTTCATGTCCCAATCTTATAAGATGCAAGGAGATTTATTGAGGAAAGAGAATTTGAAGGAGGAGGGAGATTTGGTAGAGTCCATCTACTCTGATAACTTCTGGGTTGTAATGCACGAACTTACAAGTCCGCATGTTAAATGGCCAGTAATTGGGCATGGGGATTGCTGGACAAATAATATGCTCTTTAAATACGACAAAGTTACCAAGAAACCCATCGCTCTCAAGTTCGTTGACTTTCAATTGTCTCGTATTGCGTCCAGAGCTATCGATCTAGGATACTTCATTCACACAAGTCCTTCAATTGACCTTTTAAATGAGAAAGAGGAAGAACTGCTTGGGGTTTATCACTCAGCATTTATTGACTTTGTCTCTCGGCTTGGAGTTTCTCCCCAAGAGCATGATTTAACGCTGGAGAATTTGTTGAAGGAATACGACGAACATCGTCTCTATGGAGTTAGCACTGGTTTGATGCTTGCTCCAATGTTGGCTGCTGACTCTGCTGACGTTCCTGATATGGAGGGCATCTCAGAAGATATGATGACAGCTGAAAAAACTGAAGAGTTTTTTAGTGGAATGCTGAAATCATCTATGGCTTTAAAGAAAATTAAAGCTCTAAGTCAAAATCACTTACCTAGGTGTAAAGGGTTCGGAAAAAAGTCAGACAAATGATGTCCCTATTGCTTTGTTTCAAACATTGTGTCTCTTATCTATAAACTTTCTCCTTCATTTCTATATTCTTATTTCTTTTCTTACCTTTCTTATTGTTTTTATTCACCGTATAATGTTTTAAAAAGGTTATGAAGAGTGTCAGGCACTTCAGATATCTTCCACATAAATACAATCACATTATAATTGTGGCAGTTTTGCTAGAATCGCCATTTATATTTTAACCTGTCTGTAACACCACCGCAATTTGTGTCTTCCAAATAGGCAGGTTAAGATTGTCATCAACGTTAGTATTAAAAAAGAAAATGTGCATATTTCATTTGGGTGTTAATAATAATTAGAGCAGGCAAAAGTTAAATACCTCCTTTTAATCGTCGAAACGATTGATCTATAAGGTACCATTTAAACAATTATATCTCAATTATAGATTTATCATTTCATATTAAAAAACATTTTAGTACTTTGTGTACACTAATTCACTAATCGCAGATATCTTTTTGTTTCTGTTGTAGTTTGTATACCACTATTACGATAATGACATTTTCTATCTTTTAATCAAAACAATTCAATTACATTTTGTCAGTAAATCAAAATGTAACAGGAGTTCGATATTTAACTTTCGTCTACTATCAATGATTGCTGTATAATGAAGTTTAAATAAATAAATATATGCAAATACCAATTAACGAATTATCAATAATGCAATAAATAGGAATATGATAGATTAGCGTCCGCAATAATCATTTACATCCATATGTATAGCTTTGATTAAAAAGGGTTGTTTTCGATTGAGAAAAGTTTTCCATGCTAAGATGCAACGGTGTATGCTACAGTATGTGGTGAGAAAAAGAGACCACATAGATTACATGTCCTTTATAGGAAATGATTTGAAAAATAATTGTCCATAACCTATATATTTAATATCTACCTACGCACGGTAATCACTATGGCCACTTTTTTGATCACCGTACTGTATGTACTGTACATGTGTGTGAGATGTACATAAGTATTGTCAAGTTGCATTCTTTTGATAAAATAATACTAATTTATGCAATATACCGTATATTGACATGGAATAGAGACAAGACAAACTCTAACTATTAAATCCTGTTGAATACAAAAATTACGAGTCGAAGTATTAATACAATTGATTTTGTTATACTATGTATATAATCCCTACCCCCTGACCATAATAAGTATCATGGAAAATTGGATGTGTACATCGATTAGATTGTTTTAAAGTCAAATTTATTATGAGCAAAAAATAAGGAATGATTTCACTCTGCCTTATTCTGATTTTTAATGTACAAATAATATTATTTGGCCAAGTCAGAAAGCATACAAATGAGCGTATATTAAGAACCTTTATCAAAGGGTATTATTATTCGTGTACATTGTATGTAATAATAGCACATATTTAGTAATACTACCATAATAGCACAAATTATGTAGCTGCCCACTGTATCAATTATCAACTGTGTATTAAAAATTAACAACAAACGACATGATAAAATGCTAAGTTTCAAATGCAGCCAATGAAAACTGAAATTCATTTAGCATCAAAATCATAGAGGAATATTAAACATATAGCATACCCATAAATAGATATGAAAGTAGATTACTAGATAATTCTATTTAACTGGGAGTGTTAGAGAACCGTTACAATTATTAGTGGAGTCATTTCACTGGGATTAGTTTATACAATTTATGTATTATTATGCTGTGCACATCAATTTAAATGTGTAATAAAATATATGTATTAATCTACTAATTGTAAATATTATATTCTATTATTTGAACTATTTTGATAGCAGCGTAAGAGATTCGGTTTTTAGGCACACAAATGAACAAAATATTACGTAACTAAACAAAAACATAAAATTGCTTAACATGTAGTACAAAAATGGAACATTTATTGATGTAGGTCAAACTAAACACTTGAGACGGATAAAAAGTACTTACACCATACATTGATTGTGCAAACTCCTATATTCCTCATAAATAGAAATTTCTTCTTCAAAATTGATTTATTATAGTTGCAAAGTAGTTTTAATATTCGAGAGGTTGGGGTTTGCACATTACGAAAACTTTCCTCGTAATTTATAATTTAGCATTAAATTGCAAAGTGAACAAATTATGGAATATAATAACCAATATGACAAATAACTACTTGTACTGATATTAAGTTGATAGCAATTATGTTTTATGAGAAGAATCGTTCGCATCATTGCACTACAATCCACATTAAATTGCTAAAATGAATTTACCCGTTCAGTTAATAATTTTTATTCAATCTATATCAAAAATTAATTATCAAAAACATCATTTCTGTATAATCTCGCTAACGTTACTAATTTCGCTTTCGTTTTACTTAGTATTAACTTTCTTGTAGTCAACATATAGGGATCGAAATTGAACACAATAAAATATTTCCAGATTCGGTCTCCAAATACAAAAGATACATGAAGCTTTGTATCGTTGTAACTGTCATACAAAGTCAACGTTTATTTATTTTATAATTCAGTGTATATTCAGTATATTTGACGTTGTCAATACCGAAAATTAGCTCTCAGTTATTGTGAACAAAAATATTATAAACTTCGTTTCCTTAATTTCGTTTCTATGATTGTCCGGGGCATGCCACCGGAATACATAATGACATTTCGGTTTTTACCACAGATACTAACTAATAGTTTAGCTTAGTTGTATTGGACGGTGATAGTTCACAAGTCGCAACATACTCTAAATATGTTTTAGTGCATCACATTTAATTACTTACTTTCATACTTCATAACTAGCATTGTATTCACAATATAAAACAGTAACTTGATAATTGTAACAACTTAATGGCAATTATTTGTATTTCTTCATACCACAAAACTTTCAAACACACTTCACGTAATAGTTCATACAATTGGAGTAAATAATAAGAATTCAATTTTATACTAAGATCATTTAAGTAATCTACTTTTAATTAGGAAAATGAATTAAAGATTTAAGAACTGCATAGTCGAGTTAAAGATCGACAGGTAGAGCAAGAATTATTGGACGGCTTTATACTTGTACGATTGCAGGCGATTGTAAACTAATGAAAAGTCGATTATGCATTTTGATTACTTCATAACAAACGCTTCCTTCAACCAACTTCCAAATGGCTTTGAACCTTTCATGAACAATTTGGCATTTTTTAAAGAAAGTGTACCCGCAGTTGGCGAATTAGCTTGAGATTGCTCACTCTGTTCCATTATGCGCTGTTCAAATATTCCTGCATGCAACAAAAGTCATTATTTATCTCATTAAATAGATACGAATGCAACAAGTAAACAAAACTCAAGGTTAGTTTACATAAATATTCCTGAAGATCTTACCATATTTATGGGCATTTTTTAATCTCAATTCCAGAAACTCATGGAACATGGACGTCTCCGAAAACCATTCCAAAAAGTTCTGAGTAGCTTTTGAGTCACATTGTTTTGCAAAATTTTCTCGCTAAAAGTATAACAAGTAGCAAAATTAACAGTTGTTTACAAACAACACTAATATTATACTTGTGAAAAATAATCAACCAGAAACTTACGTCAAAAATCTTTGTTCCATCTTGTTGAACAATAAAAAAGCTGGAGAAATGACCCAGAGTCTCAGCAAACATGCGAATGAAACATTCACTAATTAATACATTTTTGGTTGATTCCTTTTGATCAGCCAAGTTAAGAACAAGTTGCAGAGCATCTTTTAATTTCCTATTGATTCGTTTTGGGAGTATAGTTGCTTCATCTCCTACACAACTTAGTACTTTATTGCCATCCAAATCGACCACGATACCCTAAAATAATATTTTCGAGAGAATGAGTTAATGTCTAGACATTTCATTTTGCTAAAATGATACAAACATGTTGTAAAAGTTCGACTTACATCGTCTAACGTCTTATCCCAGGGAGTTTGAGAGCTGCGAAGGACACCAATCAAAAATGGAGCAGGAGCATCCAGTACGTCTGTCATGCTCAGCGGCAAAATAGGTACAAATGTGTGTTGCCAAGTAAATGGATACAACATCGACTCCAAAGCTTCCAGGCACAGGGATAAATTACTAGAAAAAACAAAAATGCCATATAAAAATCGAGAACAGACCCATAAACATGTCTCACAAGGGAATATAAAAAGTTACCTTAAGGCTCTACTAATAAGAACCACTTTACGTTCTAGTAAAAGTGAACCGAACAACTTGATTACAATTGACAAATCTATAGTAGTGAGCAGTGTAACTAAATCTCCTTCGTCCAATCGATGATCAGCTCTTCGTCGCAGAGTCACGGATTTTGGAGAAACAGTCAAATTCTTATAGTATTGAATGGCACCTTCATGATAAATCTCTTCTACAATAGGCTCTTGGACAGTAATACTTTCACCGGGATTCGGAAATGGCCTTTTATATAGTTCTTCCATCCAGAAGTGTTTCTGATACTCGCTTAAACCATGTCTTGAAGTTATTTCTCTTAACACCTTCATTAACATAAAAAAATTTGGTTAAAATATTCCCCGAACCAATTAATGACTTATATTTAGTACCAAGGAAGTGGTTTTTCAATGTTTCAAATAACAGTAACTTAATATTAATTTCTAGATAATTACCTCCTTATAAAATCCAATGGCACGATGTGAACTGATAAGACAATAAGTAATGGGTATGCAAATCGTGGCTCCTTCCGGCAGGATTCGATAACAACACCCATACTTTCTGGATCCTCGTTGGTCAGTTATAGCCAGCGTGTAAAACTGAGCGGAGATACCTTCATGACATGGCCATTCCAACGAATCCGGAAAACAGAACTGCTCTACACCATCTGCTAACTTTACCTATTACAAATAAATCAAAATTAGTCATTCTATCTTCTGAATATTTCAAATAAATCTATCAGGCACTACAATTGCCACAATTGTATTAAATTATTTTAAATTCAATTTTACATTTGACGGATATATCTCTCTGATATAAGGATGATATGAGCCTTTGTACGGGTCTCGATTTAATCCAACGACCAATAGACACTCAAACAATGGCTCTCCGTTATGGGGAGGTTTCTTGCTATTTTGTATCATTCGGTGAAGTGAAGCTCCTAATTCTTGCATTCGGATACTGGACACTCTACGAATATATCCTTTACGGGCCTCGACAACCTAAAACAATTAGAAAAATAAATTGTAAATCGAGTCTCATTGGTTGTTGTGGTATACTTCGGGTACAAAAAACAAAAATTACCTGTCTAGCAACGTTAGATATCTCCATATCATTTTCACAGTCACTGTCACCTGTATCTGTAGTACTATCCCCCATAGGAGTGTCACAGGAAGACAAACTATCTGAACCTATTTGTATTCCAGAGTCAGTACTGGACGTTGCATCTTTACCATTTGGACCTGCTGCAGGGAACAGCTGATTCATCAAGTTTTGAATCTACATAAAATATTTTGATTTAGTTAATTCGATTGATGGCTAAATATTTGCTGATGATAATTAAAAATTTTGAATTTATTTACTGCATTACCGAATGTTGGATTCCAGAGCGAAAGTGTTTATTAGGAGTGGAGCCGTTGCTGTTTTGCGTATTTGTTGACGAATTGCTTGAGACGGTGGAGTCTAAACTAGGATAGCCTAAATTATTTGGCATGTGGGGAACGGTATTTCGTCGAGTGTTGTTGCCACATCCTACGTGATTAAGGGCCCATTCGGATTTGGATTTTGTACTCAGGTGTTCTTCGCTCTGAGATTGGCTGACATTGTCGTTGCTGGAACTTTCGCGCAAAGACATATTGGCATCTAAGTAAGTCTGCGGATTGTGCTGATAGTCGTGAGGAAGTAAAGAATGAACACCATCTCGTTCGCCCGGATATTTTACCCAGTCTCCAGGCGATTGCTTTGTGTGTTTGCTATTTACAACATTTAAAGGTGCATTTTTGATTGTAGTTACATCATTTAGCTTTTCTAAGCCAAACTGAGAATTCCTGTTGGCATTGCCTCTGACACTTTCTAAAGCGGTGTCCTTAAAAACAAATGCTGCGATTTCATTTCCAATTGATTGCCTTAAACGACCATTTTGACGATAGTCTGTCATCGCATTGACCATATCTGTGTCCATGGCGGATGGTCTGAGACGATTTTTATTCCTCATTACTATTTGAGATTCTGTTTTAGACCTTGTCAATACGGGATGAGCCAAAGTGCTGGGATTGGCTGCTGCAGAGTTCCCACTGTGACATTTAGCCCCTTCAAAACCTTTATTTTTAGGAATTTCCGTCTTTGTCTTTTGATTTCTACTTATCTTGGCAGAATTTTGCGAAACGTTAGCAGTAGCGAACACATAAACATCTTCATTAGCACTCGTTAGTTTATTTTTATTACTGCCATTAGAAATTTTGTTATTATTGGCCACATTAACTGCAAAAGGGTGGTCAATATGAAAACGTGTACTAGCAGTTGACGTCAGCACATTGTTTGCATTTTTCACTGGCGAACTCCCTGAATGACAAAACCCATTACTGTCCTTTTTAGAGTTCATATTATTTCCTTTGGCCTTCCCACCACTATTGTTTTGATTGTCGGAAAGTATATCATAGAGGAATGTACGGGGAGGTTTTTCAGGCGGTGGACATTTGGGGAGCATAGGAGGTTGAGGCACAACTTCTTTGGTTAATACAACATGGGCATCTTGCGTTTTATGACTGCCGGAATCAAAATCGTTAACGTATCTAACTTGATTTTCTGACAAGGTCCCATACTGCGCATCAGCCATAATCACCCCACTGTTTTGTGGGTTGAGACGAGTTGTGGGCTGATGGGACATGGGTGGATTCAGAATTGGAACACTTCTCTGATCTCTGATGTCAAAATGTGGAGGCAAGTAATTTCCTGATTTCTGATTTGGCAATTGAGAAGAGTCTGACCTTTGGTAAGAAGTTACGGAAGCGTTGCTAATTGCAAGATTTTTGGAAGGGTCATAATTAGGAAGCTGAACGTGAGATTGGCTGGGCCGAATACAAACACTAGCCGCCCTTTGGGCTTGGGCTGATCTTTCGTTCAAACTGTTATCCCCGATTCCAGGGGAGATGGAAGACACAGTTGTTCCCGATGCATCCAATGATTTCACTCTCTCAAGAACTAACTTTGTCTTGACAAACCTTGAATCCACACAGTCGACTAAATCTTTTTGACGAAAGGCATTGCTTCTTTTGACACGGCCGTAGACTCCTGAGGAGGAGCATGTGGAATTGGAGGCTGAAGATTGTTGAGTATTAGAATGGGAATCAGAGTTACTTATGATATGAGTATTAGCAAGATCACCTTCTAGTGTATGCTGGTGAACATCTTTATCTACGCTGCTGCGGGCTACGTATGGAATGTTATTATTAATAGAGCTGCGATTCTCTGTCTCACATGCTAATGCATTATTTAAAACATTTACGTCTGTTCGCAGAACAGAATCGTTTTGAACTACTGAGTAACGCGACTCTCTTTGCATTAATGCTCCGTCTGTATGCAAACTGACTGAGTTGCTGACGTAAATCCCATTTCTTCGATTTCCACTCACGAAAAGACCATCAGAAGTAATGCCACTTCGTGTATTTACATCATGCCCACTATTGTCTGGGTTATTTCTGTTCCCATCTCCCAACAGCCCATGAGACATTTTCGTTTTCCGAGTCTCCGCTTTGCAAACAATGTTGTTTTCAACACTCCCATGATTGTAAATAGATGCCCTGTCCGGTTTCTGATCCATTTGGTACCACTGATATTGGGGGCTGCTTGAAGGACCTATCATCTTCATTGATGATGGAGGAGCTGCATATTTGCCATCACCTTTTCCCAACACACAACTACTTGTGTTCTCATTACTGTAGTTACCAAGTACTTCAAACTGCTGCCGAAGTGACTGTACTTTGTTCCCATCCATCTGAATTCACTTCATTCAATCCCAGCTCAAGTATCTACAAAGACAAATATAGGTAACATAATCAAATACATATAATAATACACAATCATTGCAACAATACTAGTAACACAGCACAAACAACCCAATAATTACTTAGTATACAAACGTTGCACATCAATCAACGAAGCATAACCTTTGCACAAACACATTAAACCAAATAAAAATTTAATTTTTACCTATTTCCAATTTTTTGGATTTACGCCTAATAAGTTGTACCTCTGTTTCCTACTTTGTAGCAAACAAAACAAAATAGCAACTATGTAGAACTGTTGTACACACTGTAAACGAATTGACAAGTTGGTAACGGTCAATAACACTGCCTACTACAATTAGTAGAATTTAAACAGTTGCAATGGGCGTCTATTTCATTTTAGTATTTAAAAAATTTATTTGGCAAACACTGTTAATCAAAAATCTCTCCTGTAGTAAATTTTACTCACTCTCGAGTATTGAAATGTATTTCAATGCAAAATACATTGAACATCCTAAGCTAACAATTTTGACGTGACTAAAACAAATAGGAATGAAACGCTAATATAGATACAGAATTACAGAATCACTGTATTTTCTATTATCGTAAAATGTCAACGGAAATAAATCTTTAAATATTAGTATAACCTGGTTTAAATAGTTTCATAAAAGTTAATTTCGCTCAAACAGTTTTTTGCTAATACTGCACTTGTAAATTCAGAAGCATGCCGAACAATGAATACTTCAATGAATGTGTAATGAGAGCAATAAGTGGTAATCTAATTTGTGCTGTTAATAGCCACTTCCAATTCCAATAGTCCTTACCACAGACATACGAAGTTACCAACCCCAATCTTATCTGCAGATAATTGCACTGTTGAATCATTAATACATGACTAACTTGACTGTATCAACTTTTATTGTGTTTTTGATTTTGAGGACGTAATAAAGCTATAATCCAACATGAAAAATCAAAACAAAACGGTATCATTTGCAATTACTCATGCCCATAGATCATAGTACAGACGTCACTTTAATGGGAATGTGAAACGTTAAAATGTCCATGATGTCAGTTACTTAGGATTTATTTAGATTAGAACTAAAAAAGGATTTCAGTTTTTTGTTGACAAGCAATACCAAAGAAATTTTATTTCAAACAAAATTCTGGGTTATTAAACAGAAACATTTTACTTTGTATTAGTAGTGGTAAAATTAACGATGATTAAAATCAGGTGGAAGACTAAACAAAAAATTTCTAACAAAAATATTTTATACGATACATCAGCATCCACAATATTTTTCATTGTAGAGAATGAGACTATTGTGATTGTGGCATTTGATTTACGTGCTGAAAGATAGTTATACAAATGATGAAATGATGACCACTTGAATTCTGAAACTTGGCCATGTATTAAATTTTTAAAGTTTTTCTTGAGTCCTCATCCTCATTTTCTCATTAGTGATATGAAAATAAGTTACTGTTATTATCCAGTCTTACAACGACTTAGATAACAAAGGAAAAGCATTTAGAGTGGTAAACAAAATAAATACGCTATTTATATGCTAAAATTAAGTATCAGTGAGCTAAATACCAAATAACCGTAACAATGCAAGGCTGCAAGATCATATCTATGAATTTTTTGGATGCGATTAAGCTTGCAAACTTAAACGAGTTTAGTGGAGGCACGTTATTCGTTTACTTAGGTAATTAAAACTTCAACGTGAATATGAATAATAAATAATCCTAGCTGGTGTTCATAGAGTTTTCTTAATAAAATAAATCTTTTGTATAATGATGATGTAATTAGGCATTGTAGTATTATTTTTAGAATTTCCGAGGTAAGGAGGTGTTATTAATGCAATCGAACATGTCTTGAACACTATTGATGAAAATTGGTATAGCAAACATCGGTAGTTTTTCGTAGGCTTTCTGTTGATTTTATGTGTAATTTTAAAGAAACATTACAAACGCTTAATGAGTTTAGGTTTCTTGAACGCGTAATTCTATCTATTTATTGTATACAACCACATACTAATAATTACTTCCAAGATGCATGAGCATTTGCACTTTGCATAATAAAATATGTTTTTCTCAGTTCCAAATTCCAAAGACTTGTAATGTTAATCACACTGATAGTTGATGAGATTGAGATCTTTATATGCCATTATACATGGTTACTATATTATAACTATTTCATTCCCGTCAGATACATATTGCCATGTCATGAACAAAGTTTACTTTAAACGAAGAACATATTTTAAGGTGCTTGAAATTCATTTGCTCAAAAATGTTTATACAGTAAGTGAAATACTTGATTGCCAGTTAGATCATAACTATATATAACAGATAAATATAGCAATAATTAAAAGCGACAAGAAGACTTTTCATATAATTGCCTTTGCGTCCAGTTATGCATGTAAAACAATTTTTCAAATATTGGTTAACTGCTAATTACTATATTTCGTGAGGGAGTATGAAGTTTAAAAGATGGGATAAATCTAGTACATATACAACTTGAAGAAAAACAAATACTGTTTATGGGTTATCACGATTGAGTATGACCTGCTGTTACTACTAAACCTACAGTACTTAAGCTATTATAATGTACGATTAAGTACTATTTACATCTCTACCAATGCTATAGTTAATCCTAATCATCATGCATCAATGTAATCGACAACAAACTCTATTAAACCATCAACTCGACTGCACTTAACATAATTATCTAAATGTATGTAGTCCTAAAAACCATCTACTGAATGCATGTGAAATGGATAAAGCTGTAAGGACAAAAAAGGTTTCAGCTATTGCAAAATATTTCCTTAAAATCATGCTTAACTAAACGACTATGCTGAAATTATTTTTCATTTGATGAGTCAATAATGCCGAAGGTATAAAAGTATACTTTATGTGGGTAGAAGATGTTTATGTACTTCTGGGATGAAAAAGTAATAAGCTATAAAGTATACAGTGTGAATGGGTGGATATATATATGGAAATACCATTGAAAGATAATTACTTCCTTAGCTTGAATAGGGAAAATGGTGACAAACATTATCTTATCCTCTTTTAAAATATTCCACGTCCTCTTCTAAAATCTACATACTAAAATAAATATTTACTTTCAAGATATTCAATGAATGAAATTAAATGCTCATTTTCAACGAAATTATCTCAATTGTCAATTATAACCGTCGCCAATTTTCACCAAGAAATAAAAAAATGATTGCCGGTATGAAATTAGTATTTCTTAAAGCGTTAACGGTTAACGCTAATGTTTGGTTAACGCTTCTTCAACCCATATTTAAGACAGTTATTAATTATTTTAAGTCATAGATGCTTGTCAAATTGAAAGATATATACCTAACGCACGTTCAATTAATAATTGAGCGGTTTTAAAATAGAATCTACGGTGTCCTATACAATTTGCAGTTAAATGCAATTAAAAATGAATAAAATATAAAATTTCAAGCTTACATTTTTTGTCAGAGAGTGGCATATTGTTGTTTCAGTTAGCGAAGATTTTATTGCTAAAGAAGCAGACAATATTCAGTGACTCCTTATCAGTCACTCATCAGTTACATTGTCTGAAAAATCGATTGGAGGTTGGCACAGTCAAGAGTCAAGAGCACAGAGTTGGTTGCTAGCAGTGTGGACGGAAACTTAAAATAATAGCGAATAGCAGTCACCAGTCACTAGACCATGTCATATTGTACATGTGCTCACAACTATCAACTATCCTTTTAGATATCACTTTTAAAAATTACAACTGATGACCTCAAAATGAAGAAATCAATTACAATAAAGGATTGTTGGAAACCCCATCCATTTAATTGACCATAATATTCATTAGTGGATGCTGGATGGATGCGTGACGATGTCCCACCCAGTCCTAGCGATAATTCACCTTCAATTACCAATTGATAACTGAAGAATTTATATTTCAGTAGTTTTTTATCAGAGAGCTATGTCCAGGATTCAGTACTGATGGCCGTGGCTAGTAAGATATAATTTCGAAATTCGGACAACGGGCCAGGACATAGTTAATAATTTCAAAATTGACGAAATCTCAAATTTGTGCTACATTCTGTAAGCAGTGAGCAGTTTACAAAAGACACTGATTGATTTTGAGTTGAGCACACAATTAACTGCTACTAACTACAGTGAAGAAGTAGCACTAATGACTAAAAGGCCACAGTCCACATCACTTATCAGTAAATACAAAATAATTGAAATACAAAACAAACAAGATCAGCTACCTTTTGCTGCTGAAACAGTTTAAATTAGAAACATTTTGTTTCAATAATCCTCTTTTGATTTACCTAACTGTAGAGTTTGTAGCAGGTATAAATAAACAATAAAAGATTCAAAAGGGATCATTTTTGATGTTTTATTACAGTAGTGGAAAAGAAAAACGTAAAATACACATGCCTAACATAGCAATCATACTATTAGAAATACTATTCTATACCTCTCGCTATTTAGATTAGAATACATATCAAATACCAAGATACTGGCACGATACAATATAATGCAAAATAATATAACATAAAACGTAGCATATAATTTAGGGCCTTCAAACCTATAATAATATTATTACATTGTCTCATACATACCTACTCACATTAACATACTCGTCTCTGCGATTGATGCTCCTGCTTGCTTTATATTATGGGAACGCAACAAACGTAGACTCCCTTCGTGTGTGTACATTCACAAATTCACAGCCTAAACCATTCGCATTCGGTGGGTCGGTTCATCATTGATATACCTTTTTCAGTTATAGGCATAGCTGTGCATTAGACCAGTAGTCATTATCCTATACGGCTAAGCGAAAATATGTTGTTTTGACGATGGACATGTACAAAAACCCACATGTACTGGTACTTTGTACATGTAAGAGTGCATGCAAACTGCAAGATGCAATAGGTATTTAACACTAACTAAATGATACAAGATACTGCAAACATGCAAAATACATTCTTCTGCATCTACCCACAATACATACAATTACACAGGCACTAGCCACCTTGATTTTAGAGACTGAATTTGAGTGAGGGGAAATCTACACTTTTTAACACAATTTATACAAACACCTTTTTTGTAGGTTTAAATGATTTTAAATCCCGGTCCTTATCCTTAGGCAATCTAAATGATAATTTACTATTTTTTCAGTAGTAAGAAAATAAATTATACATTATTTACTCATTACATTTTTTGTCGTTTACAAATTAAAGCCATTTTTTGAATTAACAGGGGATAATTGCAGCAAACATTTCTGCTTACTTTACCACATTAAATGCAAATTAAATCTTTTTAACTATAAAACTATCAAAAAATGCTTTCCGCCTCAGCTATTAATTTTCAGGTTTACACTCACTTTGAATTACAAAATACGGTAACTTCGGTGAAATATTAAGGCCTGTGTAAGACTTTTGAATTTTTTGAATGCATAATATTTCCTCGAAACCCGAAGTTTGGCCTAAGGTTCGAAGTTCGAATCAAGGTGTAAAATCTTAGATTCAAGGGTTGATGAATAGCAATCGGTGAAAAATGAAGGCCTCTAATTTGTTTTTAGGGCAGGATTGTGCTAATGCATTGATTGCCGGGCTAGTCCGATATATCTGAGGAATTTGCTTGAACGAAAACGCGTTTCTTTTTCGTTGCATATTAGAAGTTTGTTCTACTCTACACACAATAGAAGACTGTAACAAGCCATAACCTTCTTAGCTCACATTGCCACTATCTGTCGATTTGTTTTGAGTTTTCTTTTCTGTATTCAGTTTCAGATTTCAGAATCAGTCTTTCGATGTCTGTCTTCTGCTCTCCTCGACGAATGTAACGCCAGTCACAAATAAAAGCGTTGTCGTTTTCATGCTTTAACTCTTACTATTACTTTACTACTTTGTTCAAAAATGGCTGCTGGGGAACAACAAGTATCATCTTTACCTTTGCCCCCGTCCTGCTTTATTGGACTTTTCAGTGAAGAAAACATTAAACGGGGTAGAGCACCAAAACCGCCACCACCGCCATCAACGCATGATAACTATTTGATGTTTGGAGTCCCTTTCCATGCGGATGATGTCATAATTCGACCTTTGGAGAGCCAGGTAACTATCATTACTAAGTTACTAGTACAACGATAATTAAGACCTTTTCACGGTTAGGAACTTTTGGTGGGCCAATATAGATAGTCCACGTAGCTTGTTCATGTTCTGCCCACCAAAAGTTCCTAACCGCGAAAACGTCACATTTTATTAAAATTATTGTTGATTGTATTTTAACTTTTAAGCTAAATATGATAGATGGAATAGTTTTTATAAATATAATATTAATGTAAATATAACATTACATAAAATCTTTGCTGTTTGCAGGGAATTAGAAGACTGTACCCCCAAAATTTTGACCATCGAAGAGAATTGAAAAAACTGAATCACTCTGTTCTGGTCAACTTTCTTGATTTACTGGATATTATGATTCATAGCCCGGAATCATCAAAAAGACAGGAGAAAATAGATGACATCAGCTTACTGTTCATTCACATGCACCATTTAATCAATGAATTTCGTCCGCATCAGGTAAATAAATCATATGATAATGACGGTTTAAGTTGTACATTTTGTGTAGTCATAAAACTACGCATATTCATTATGTACTACCTTAATTCTAAATTACAGGCTAGAGAAACTCTGCGTGTGATGATGGAGGTTCAAAAAAGACAAACATTAGAGACATGTGACCGATTCCAGAAACACTTGGAAAAAAGTGTAGAAATAATTAGACAAACTCTCGGCAATCTTCCCGAGCAATTTGATGCGGAGAGTAAACTGCTGGCTGCAACAGAAGGATTTTTTACGACTCGTCCCTCAGCTACTAAAAAAGCTTTAGTGAGCAGTCAAGACCAGATGATGTGTGATATAGTTGACTCATTATAAAAAAAGTGTTGCTTTATAATCTCGATTATTTGCTTTTTACAATTTTTAGTATTTTAAGAGTGAAATTACATTTAGACTTTACCATTACCATTAGTTAGCTTTATTTAAGTATGACTTTTGACATAATTTAAATATTAGGTAGCCGAGTATCCTAAATTCTAGCGACTCATTTTTTCATTGTAAGAGAATTACAAATAACCA
Source organism: Tomocerus qinae (assembly GCA_020055645.1). Lineage (NCBI taxonomy): Eukaryota > Metazoa > Arthropoda > Collembola > Entomobryomorpha > Tomoceridae > Tomocerus > Tomocerus qinae. Next base: position 23,568,005 of record CM034548.1, read on the forward strand.
ATTAAACAATGCCTGGTAGTGTATTTTTAAATGTGCAAAAACTACCAGCTCTAAGTATATCTATTTGTATGGTTTGTATACTAAAACCTCATTGAACTATTTATAACTAGTATAATATCAATAGTATAAAACTATCATTTTTTTAAATTGTTAATTTGGGACGGATAAGAAAACATTGTTAAGTAAGAACGTTTGTCCCACTATAAACATTCGAGTGCAACATGGTTGTTATTAACGCTAAGACTTCTTGACAATTTCTCTCTGTAACCTGCAGGACGATCAAAACTGAATATTTTTAGGTTTATTTCTTTTTAGTTTCGCCAAGAAGTAAATATATACATACGGCAATTATTGTATCCCCAATGCTATTTTTTCTTTCAAAAAGATGATTTCCTATTCTGAGTTTCCTACCAAAAGTTGGCACATATGTGGAACTAATTTGGCTGCTCGGTTTCCATTACCAATCTTAGAAAATGTTGTATTTGTATATGTATTTAATAATCTTTCACTGAGTGATGAAATCGGTTTATTGAAATGTTATTACAATTATTAGTTGTGCACTTATTACAAAGTGGGAATAAAACTCGAAGTTTTGAATTATATATTTATTCATATAACGAAAATCAATACATTTACATGGATTAGAAACAACCACGAATTTACATTCTCAAAGTCATTATTTTAGCCTTGTAAGGGAATCATTGTTATTTGTATTATTAATAGCTTCATGCAAGCAGCTATTTCTCTCTCCTTACAATAGTCCATTAGTTGTTCTCTTCTAAAACTACTAAAGTTCATATCGTAGTCCATAGTTCATAGCATTCATGAATAAATAATAGAGAAAAAAGAAAAAAAAGTAAAAAGAGATAAGTAAATAGAACTATCACTACAAAACAGTTTTGACAAAAACACTAATTACACTATGATTTACTTAGCTAACAAGATAGGTTGTATAGTGATTAGTTCTAAAAAACTACAGCAATCAAAAAAATTCATTATGGAATTCAACTCCGAAAAAATAGTACTAGTGAAAGTGCAGGTAAAAGTTTCATACTTAATTGGGTAGGATTATAAGTTAAGTAGGGTAGGGGTTTCTAAATAACTATGTCTTTTGTGATAACGGCAAGCATTCTACTATAATGCAATCGATATCAATCCAAAACTCAGTAGTTTAAACAAAAAAATCATAAATAACGACAACTAACATATGTTAGTTAATATCGACCACGAAAGGGTCGTCTATTGCCTCGACCTCCGCCTCCTCGGAATCTAAAATTGCCACGTCCACCACGCACTCCCCGATTTGACGATTGTTGAGAATCTAAGAGTAATTATTTATATAATCATTAGATAAAGCAGTGTAATACAGTATTAAATCATTACATTATTCAACCAGAGATCTCGGTTGAGGTAAACCAGGGGGAAAATGAGGAGTGTGGAGGTCGTGGAGGGGGAGGGGGAGGTGTTGGAGGGGGAGGAGGAGGTCGAGGAGGAGGAGGTGGAGTAAATTCTGGAGGGTCTTGGGGAGGTGTGGAGGTGTTGAGGAGGTGGAGGTGGAGTGTCTTGTTCAGACGAATTTTTTAAAGTTTTTGTGGAGGTAGAGTGTCTTGTCCAGGCCTAGTTTATAAAGTTCTTGTGGAGGGGGCTTATTTTCATTCCAATAAACTAACTTATTTGAAGTATGACACTTGATTTTATTCACTTACTAACTTGCCTGACGAATGACAGTTGATTTTATCATGTGTGCGATTATTAAACTGAAATTCGGTAACAAAATAACTTGCCGGACGAATAAATAGACTCATTCATCAAATTAATAGAGTTGCATAGCTTTAAACGTGACCTACCTGTGTGTGAAGTGAAGACCGAAGTGGTGGAGTGAAGAGTATCATACTCCTAAGAGTCGTAGTCCCTCCGCATGTTTTCAACAATGTACCCCAAGTCCCTCCGCAAGTTTTCAACAATGTACCCCAAGTCCCTCCGCATGTTTTCAATAATGTACCCCAACACATACCTCCGTGTACTAAATTTAGCACATGAAGGTATGCATTGGGGTACATTATTGAAAACATTAATTCTGCGGAGGTGAGTATGAATGGAATGCAATGCAATGCAATGCAATACTATGATCTCGCGGCATTCAGTCACAGTGTAGCTACAACTACAACTCTTCTACTCTCCTCCGCAGAATTAATGTTTTCAATATAATGTACCCCAATGCATACCTTCATGTGCTAAATTTAGTACACGGAGGTATGTGTTGGGGTACATTATTGAAAACATGCGGAGGGACTTGGGGTACATTGTTGAAAACTTGCGGAGGGACTTGGGGTACATTGTTGAAAACATGCGGAGGGACTACGACTCTTAGGAGTATGATACTCTTCACTCCACCACTTCGGTCTTCACTTCACACACAGGTAGGTCACGTTTAAAGCTATGCAACTCTATTAATTTGATGAATGAGTCTATTTATTCGTCCGGCAAGTTATTTTGTTACCGAATTTCAGTTTAATAATCGCACACATGATAAAATCAACTGTCATTCGTCAGGCAAGTTAGTAAGTGAATAAAATCAAGTGTCATACTTCAAATAAGTTAGTTTATTGGAATGAAAATAAGCCCCCTCCACAAGAACTTTATAAACTAGGCCTGGACAAGACACTCTACCTCCACAAAAACTTTAAAAAATTCGTCTGAACAAGACACTCCACCTCCACCTCCTCAACACCTCCACACCTCCCCAAGACCCTCCAGAATTTACTCCACCTCCTCCTCCTCGACCTCCTCCTCCCCCTCCAACACCTCCCCCTCCCCCTCCACGACCTCCACACTCCTCATTTTCCCCCTGGTTTACCTCAACCGAGATCTCAAAGTTGAAACTGAAAAAAATTATAAACTGGACTTACTGTATACTCCGGCTCGAGAAGAGAATTTTCCACTAGGGGGCTGATATCTTACAATATCACGTTCTGCAGTTCGAGGAGTTTTAGCTGCAGGACCAACAATGGTGTTCAGTTTTCGTTTTTCTGGAGAGCCGCTCATTCCACCTCTTTGCAAGGGTTTCCATGACAAACCAACGATGCTAGTATACTTAGGTGGATTGTGGAACACATCTTTGACAATCGTACTGACATTAGCACAGAGTTTCAGAGCCTGAATCTAATAGAAACAAGTACATACATAAGTAATTATTTATTTTTAAGCCAGGTTAAGTTGGTCAAAGTCAATTGTGACGTTCAGTTACGTTTAGACATAGTGTTCGCTTATATTACATATAATAATTTCAAAAAGTGAAAATAAAATCGACTTTAATTGACATCACAATATCAATCGCAATACAAATGCTATACTTATTCACAGTGATTTAAAAATGTAGTGTAAGAGCCTTACCTTGTATTTGCATTCATCAGTTTGGAACTGTTCTCCTTTCTTGGCAGCCAAATCTTCTCTCAAACGCTTCATATACGCCTGTACCGTTCGAGCAAAATATTGAAGCCGGTGGCGACAATCCTTAAGTCTCTCTACATCAACGTTTAAAAATTCAGGAGCAAAGCCACCAAGTTTGTGAACCACGAACAAGATGCACTCCACAAATCCAAAATTATAATTCACGTTTTCACCATCCATTTCAGGGGGAATTGGCAAGTAATCCTGCATCAATAAAAGTACATTAATGATAGTGACTTATTTCCATCTTAAGTGAAATTATTTAAAATATCATTGCCCGTAATATATTTATTCTTTAATATCCCCATATGCATGGGATTACCATGCAATACATCATAATATCAGATAAAGATAAAAGGAAGATTAAAAAAAATTATTACCAGCAAAAGTTTGTACACAATTTCCACGCATTGCAAAGCAACATCACGATTAAGTTGCTTAACGTGATAAGTGAAATCCGCAAGTGAACGCAAAGTTTCATTTTGAAGTCTTTTTCCATCCTCAAGAAGAATGAAGTCATTAAAAACTGGCAGCACTTTTGTGCAAAAATACTTTACGAAAATGTTTGAACTTATGTTAGGTTGCTGCAATAAATAAAATCACAATTTATGAATGATTTCATTCAAATATATCATAACAAATGATAAATTAAGTCCTTACAAATCCAATCTTATATTGCTCTGGAACCAATGATTTAAACTATTTATTATGTTCGTTCATTTTTAAACGAAAAAAATTATAATAACATTTGTACCAGTATGAGAGGATAAGCTGCTTTACAAATCGTCAATAATCGCTCAACGTTTTCGGCATCTGCAACAATGAAATCCTTTTCAACGTCTAGAAGTCCAATAATCATATCAATTACAGCCTGCTGGCCACTAGTTGTCTTCAGAATTTTCGTTTCCAATAAAATATCTATCAGCGCCGGAAAGTCGTCTCCAACTAAAGTCTGAAAATATATCATTATATTATGAATTTTTGGGTTAATAAGCATATAGGATTTTTAAATTCAAAAATTTATAAAATATGTATGATGTAAAATTTAAAATATTTTGATTTCGATGATGTAAACATACCCCAGCAGCTTTTTTGGCTTCTGATAATAGAGTTTTCTCAAAGTCCGCGTTTACAATCTCTGGACTAAAATCTTTAAGTTTGGTTGATAAGAACTTCAAGGCTCTCTCCTTGACAATATCTTCCCCAGTGACAATTTGGGAAAACAAACCAACGAGGGCAGCTGTGAATAAAAATTGGCGTTAATTTTGGTACCTAGAAGAGATAATAAGTATATATGATAATTTAAAAATTCATGAAATAGTTACCTTGTGCGTCAATGTGAAACAGACTGACCAAGCAGGTCTGAATTCCATGCAATTCCCCAGAGTCTGCGGTTTGTAATAATTGAGAGTATACATCAGCAATTTTGGGCACAAATGTGCTTATCTTTTTGCATACTGTTATGAGATCTTTCACCACCTGTTTTCGGATCTTTAAAACCAAAATATTTGCACTTTAATAGGTTGAAACATACATCTCTATCATTTCAAAATTAATATTATTAATATTAATAAACTTACCGATATGTCATCATCCTCGCATAAGTCTAACAATGCATCAATGGCATCGTTATACAGAAGGGGAAACATGTCTAAAAATCTCGTGATAAATTGGGACGCCAAACGTTTCTCCTTGTCTGACCGTTTCACAGCTGACAACAAATCACGAAATTCGGGCTCCAACTATTATAAAAATATTTAATTGGGTTTTTTAAAATTTCTTATTCTAAAATAAGCGTATGAATGAAGAATTTAATGTCTTTACCGTTGTCTTGTCAGTAGCAGAATTAAGTTTTTCATAGATTTTGTACATCTGCTCTATTCCACTCGTTTCTTGTTGGTTTTGTGTGACAGTCTTGGTTTCCTTTACTTTTGACTTTGAAGAACTTGCAGCATTTTCCACTTCTGCTGTCGCAGCGACAGCCCCCGTTCCAGGCATTTTTCTGCACTTAATGTGACCAATTGACAACTAAACAGAACGAAATGAGAAATGTTTTGACGTTTTCAGCTTTTGGCTTTACATAATATTATAATTCTTTAAAGTAGAATAAAGGTTAATGAACGATGAAGCAATTAAACTGTAAAGTTAGTGTACAAGCTAAAAAGGTATGTAAAGTTGAGGTGATTGACATAATATAATTAGTAATAATAAACCCTAAGGTGTGCTCTAAATAATTTCAGCCTTCATTGTCAGTGTTTACGTTCACTAGTTGTCAGTTGCATGTATCTAATACACTTTACAATGGACATGTGACAGAAATAATTGACATTTGGAGCCTCGTGGTTAATTCATACATAAATACACAATAATGACAAACGACTATAACAGAACCAGCTTATTCTGCTTCCAAAAGCCTTTAATGCATTTTTGCACTATCTAGTCAGCATTTAGTCATAAGTAACCATTATTACTTCAGTTACAAGATGTAAATATTGCAAATAAAAGCTTACCTTTTTCTCGAACAAAAAACCTCTTCAAAAACAACTGCTTAAAGTTGAACTGACTGCTGACTGCCGATTGATAATTTCGGGTAGTCGGTCTTTCAGCAAGTTACACGTTACACCTCATCAAACAGCACCGTCGTCTGAAGTTCTCAAAATATCAAATGAAGCTCTTATCTCATAATAGACGTACGCACGCACTAATCTCAGATCTCAATACAAACACCGGAAAATGCCAGCCAAGTTAGCAGAGAAAATACTAAAAGTCTCCCATTCGTACTCGGCCTATGTTAACAATTACATATAACCAGTACGAGTGAGGGACTTAAAGTTTGAAGTTACATACGATACCCTGTCGGCTGCTGCTGGGTTGCTTTGTTGCCTAATTGTGAAAGCGCGTGTGTGTTGGTTGGAGCTAAAGCTAACCTCCCAATCCTTCTGGGATAGTATTCAAGCCAGACAGAGGCACAAGTAGAGGAACTTGGCAACGCTCTCTTTATTCCTACCCTCCTCGCCGTGATCGCTGAAATGATGCATACTTCTCATACCGGCACCTAGCTAATACCGACTAATACTTCTGGCTAATCTTACAAATTACATAATATTATTACATTATGGAAGGTTCAAAATTGTTTCGTCGCTTGGAAGGACAAATGAGCATGAAATAAGTACTTTTTTGTATTTTGCAATAATTTTAATCTATACTAGCCCCCAGCACAGTTATTAGTTATTGAAATTCGAAAGATTTGAGCATCAACATACAAACTTGGTTTCATTCAATATGATAATTGTAACCCAGACACCAGACTGGAGTTTATATTATTTGCTTTCCTCAACGAATAAATGTGGATTGGTAAAAGTGCTTTATCTCATAAAGTGAAGAACATGAAAAACAACAGAATGATAGGCGCCAACCACGTATCCACAGATTTGGGGCCGGTGGGACCCCCTTAAATATCCAGAAATAGATGATAGACGATATTTTTTGTCAAAAAAGGTTAAAAATCCAAAAAAATTTCCCGCTTTGCACGAATATATCTTCATTTTATCACTACCCCTTTTTGTCAACACCTTTTTGTCAACACCATTTTGTCAACACATTATTTTTAGAAATCACTTTTTGTCAACACGTAGTAAGCTTTTTGTCAACACATATAAGTTGTATGGTATATACGTATAATATGTGTATGCAAAACATGCTTAAAGATTATTTGTCCAAGAACGGATAATTATGAAGCAAACGAAAAATCCTCAGGCTATTCTAAAACTTAAAAAAATATTCTTAAGTTAACCAAAACGACTCTGAGTGGATTTATATTATTGATAACATACTATAAAATCTTAGAATATTCGGTATACTTTTTTACTGATTATTTGGCTTATTTAATTGTTTGATTTAATATAATACAAGTACTAATAGCCATTACTTATTTTTACCATTAAGTCAGAATAAGTTTTTTTGGTATAGCATCAATTGCTGTTGTGTTGACAAAAAAGATAATGGCTGTTGACAAAAAATAAAATGGTGTTGACAAAAGGTGTTTTCGATTTTTTTTGCTCTGTTGACATTTTAGTGTTGACAAATTGGGGGTAGGTCATATTTTGGTGCCCCCCTTGGTCAAATTCCTGGATACGTGCTTGATCGGCACATATTTCCACAGTTCTAATCAAATAGTTCTTAATGATGATAACTGTAACAGTGAATTGCAATTATCAGAGCTAGCAAAAGCGGTCAGATGTATCTGAGAGGATTTTCTCTGATTCGGGGTAGAAGTAAAGTATAATCATCATATCTACAAACTGATTACATTACACCATGACTGTACTCACCACTAATTGTCGCGCATTGCCAAGATGTATGAGTATTTGCAATAGAAAATAATAACAGTTCTGCACCTGCCATTTGAGTCTACTGAGTTACAACTGAGTAAAAAATTTAAGTAGCTCTTCTTTCTCATTTACAACCGAGAAACTCGAGAATAACAAAGCATCACATCCAGATGAATCAAGAGTCATTTTAGAAATTATTGGCCGTAACTATTTATTACAAAGGTATTTAATGGTTAATATAATTATAACTACGTTAAATTGTAATTACTTGCCAAAGTAAATGGGCGAATGAACTCTCCTAAAATATGCGTAAACCAGGGCATGAAAAACCTAAGGGTTTTTGCTGCTTGATACCAAAAACCTGACCCAAAAATCCACCTTTTTCAGTTTTTGACCCTAAACCCGGATTTTACTGTTTGATACCCAAAAATCTTTCCATTCATACTCTGACATAAATCTACAAAAATACTTTTGGTAGATTGTAGAATTAAAGAATAAATGTATTTGGAGTTTTACGGCAATAATCGGGCGCGGAAGCTGGCTGTATGTACATGTAGATTGAGGTTGGGATATATTGGGAGAGTAGAAATGGACTTTATGTAAAAGGGTATCGTCGTATAATATTCGTCTCAGGCAGGCATAGGCGGCAGGCAGGCAAGCTCTCACTCACCATAGCAGGTTCTTGTACTGTACTTAGGTGAATGTGAAAGTGTATTCGTGTATAATGTATATAAGGTACTATCCATGAATATGAATTTTGTGTGTCCTGTCTGTCCTATTGTCCTAATGTATTATTGCAACTTTGTATTTGTATAATATATGTATCTGTAATACGTTATAATGATTTCTCAATGTGCCCCGTTTATACTTAGTTGCAACAAGTTATAACTAGAGGGAGTGGGGCTCTCTTTTACACATCAAAAAGTATCTCCTAAATAGAATTAATCTTAGTGAGACTGCATTCTCCAGTCCCAGTCCCAAAAATGTCCAACACAAAGTCCCCCATTCTTGGGTTAAAATGGTTTCAATATTTTCAGTGCTTCTATTATTCATCTCTTATTCCAAAATCTTAATTCTGCTGTATGCAGATGGGGATGGTACGGTTGGTGTAACAGTGTTAGACTGTTGTAGTAAATACGAGAGTTATGGCTATGGCCTTATATTATGGGAATTGATTTGAGATTATTCCGACTTTCGATCGCTCCAGTCCAGTCAGACTTCAGATTCAGTCAGACTACCGAGCGACTACCATCTACTAGAATATGTTTTAAAGGCTGTGACATGTTTGAGACTGGCTGACGGGCTATCTCCTAGCTTTGCTCTTGCTACGCTGGTGTTGCTATGCTGTGTGTGATTGCTTGTTCTTTCTGTCTGTCTATCTGTCCAGCGAGACAACCCAAGAGACATTTACGTCACATTTATCCTGCGTTTTAGTTTTATCTTATGTACCTATCTCAACCTTTATTTATATATCCATATTCATTATAACAAGCACTATGAATTCAGACAGCCAGAAGTTCTGAAGCATCTGAAGTATATAAAATCACAGTCATGGAAAATCTTTCAGATCCGATCTATGACCAACAAGGGAAGAAAAATAGAGTAGGGAAAGGCGGGGGGTAGAAAAATGGTAAACTATTTTTGACTCAGAAATAATGAATAATGACCACTAGTAAAAATTATTATGCTTCAAACTTAGGTTATCTTTAATTGTCTGTAAATCCGAGGCGAAGGACAGTAGAACTGTTTTATAGTCTCCATTTTTATGAGTGAGGACTATTTTTTTCATCCTATTGTAATGAAACCCTGCAAGAGTTTCTTGTAAATTCATAAATTGTTGTTGTAATAATCCACAATTGAAAAAATCACTTTAGTTCGGGAAAATATATTGCTTTATGGTTTAACATGAGTATGATTGAGTACTTATTTAAAGTTGTTTTCTTTTAATTTATTTCTTCCAATGCTGAGAAAACCAACAATTTGAACTGCGCAAGTAGGGGGAAAGGTAGTATATTTTCCATGCATAGTACTATAAGTAAAGTAATGGAGAAAGATGTAAAATTCTCATAGTTTATCATTACTAAAAATATCCTTGTCACGACACTGCTATTCATTCGTCAGAATGTTACATTATACATGACATTTAAGACTTAAGCGAGTACACTCTAAACTTGACGCTGATGTTATTGACCTCCTTAATCCTGGACTTTTAGTTAGGGTAACTTGATTATGCAATATGTAAATATAGTTTGGATTGTGCAATGGTGGATGGAAATGACAATGAAAGAAAGACTTAATCATGTATTGCATTTTTATTATTATTACATATTTTATAATAATACTAGCCTCGTAATACTTCGTTTAAAAAATAATAAAAGTCGCCATCTCATTAGTTTGGTTACATCCAGGAGCGGAAGTTAATGTAACTTCAAGTAAGGAGATAATTTAATTTATAATTACCCACACTACACGACACGTACACAAGCCAGCAGTTTGGGAGCATGTGAACGGTACATAGAGAATAGAGGCTATTAGGAAATACATAAGAATATACATACATTGAAATTTTGCATGGAAACGACAGTAACTCGAGAGTAACAGCAGACAGAGATTTTTTGGCTGAAACGGTCCATATGATTGTGTCAGCCACTGACTACGGAATGATAACCTGGGAGCTTTTCAGCACTATCTCTATTTGTCTATTCTATACATAGTAGGAATGCTAACAATAAGATAGGGAATCGCAACCTACCTAGTTAACCATTTATATGTACTTACTACCTACCTACATTAGTTTATAGCTGATAATAAATATCGTTAAGTATAATTGGAGCGGGATAAAGTAAAAATTCATTTTGAACACAAATTCATTTTCGGCTGACAAATGTTCTAGTCAAAGTTGAACAAGATACACAGAGTTCGTTCATTTGTCACTATTCTGTTTGATTGAACAATACGTAAGTATATAGTTAGTAGTCATATATCATAATTCATAATATCGTTGCATATTGCACACATTAAGAATTGGCCCTTTATAAGTTGGTAGAACAGAGCATTACATTACACAATCGATTGAATGAAACACATTCAAGTCGACTCGAAACAGACTGCTCCATGTCCACCTTAAGAAGTATAATATTATATCAATATCGAACCTTTTTTTATTTTCAAGCGGATTGCAACTTTGCAACGAAGATTTAAGTAAGTGGACGTAGGCTGCCTGCACACTTCTTCCCTAGCAGTATCAGTAGTAGTACTATACCTACCTACATTACATTCATTTATCCTAGCCACTACGGACTAAATACACTTATCAATATCAGTACGCGACAATAATTATAATATATGTTAAGCATCAGTACAGTACAGTACGCACTTTTTGCAGGCTGCAATACGCCCCGCTCACCAGAGAATGTATCAAAAGTGGGGTCACTCGGAATCAGAGGTGTGTCCTCTCTTGTCCGGCAACGATGCCTTCCGTGGGAGGACTCCCAAAAATGTGGTTACTTTGGGCTGTGACATGGGAAGCTGAAAATTTGGGTTGGCTCACTCCCACTCTCGCAAAAAGAAAACTGAATCCCACCCAAAATCTAAATGCAATAATTAATTATTCATATAAAAATTATTTACATACAAGTACAAAAACTGTGTACACATAAAAACATTCTGTCTTTGTGACTGTGACGCATTCACTCACTCTTACAACAATCACACGAAGAATATACATCCAACATTCCATACAAATTGAAAATGACTCATTTCAGCTGGAGAATACCACAGGTGCAATTGTCGCCCGTCTATTGTCCCATTGTCTTGACTTTTGTCTCCAGTAATTTTGATATTTTTTCATTTTCTGATCATTATTCCTTTCACTTGTTCAAGTATCTAAATATCCACTACATGATAGAGATCTGCACGATTGTGACGAGCTGCATGCATTCGTTAATCGTTAAGCTTGGATGGAAGTTTCCAAAAAACAGATATGGAAGAGAGGACAGACAACGGATATTAGGAGTGTGTCCAACACAAAGTACAACAGACAAATACGACCACGAGATGTAACTGCCTAAACGAAGCTAACAAAATTATTCAACCAGTACGACGACACACCTTTATACACAACTTTCTCTCTCGCTTTCATCTCACTTACACGGTACATACAACTACTACAACAATTACAAAACCCCTAACTAGTTCTATCTTAATGATTTCTAAGATGTACTTTTACACATATTCATAATAACGGAGAACAGTTCAGTTACAGTTGTTTCAATGCCTTCTAAAATAATGCTGTAGAGCCGAATCTTGACGGCTGAGCAAATACGAGGGTTGTCCCTTCTACTTCCTCCTTTCACTCACTCAGTGTCCCTCCGATGCCATTATGTTGTGCACTTGCTCCAGTTTGTATGCCAACCGTTGTTTCTGAGAGAACTCGTCTTCCTCCAACGTCATCATCAACTGATCATTGTATTTCGAGGCGTAGTTGTATAACTCCAGTAGAGCACTCTCAGTACTAAACTCTGCAGCGTGCAGCTGTGGAAAACAATTTAACCATATGAAATTAGACAGCCACATCACATAAATATTCCCCACTTTTGTTTTATCTCCTTCGTTCCACTTACTCGAGATTCTTCAGCTAACATCGCGTTCATATCTTGATCGGAAATGCAGGGCATGGCTTTAATATCTGCGTAGTAACGTTCCACCCATTCTTTGTAGCTTGGAATGTCTTTGGCATACAACAGCTTACTACTAGGCGAGTCTTTGCCTGAAAATTCAAATTTACATGATTCCTATTATTAAATCCATACGGCAAGAATAATAAAACTCGATAATTTGGAACTGTATCTTTTACTTACCCAGACGATGCTCCGACGTTGAGCAAGCGTCCATGAAAGTTTGTGCAACGACTGAGAGACAGGAATCAACGATATTCGATTTGTGAATATCGAACACGAAATTTGGGTTTTTGATCAGGTTCACCCAAAATCTTAATGGCAAACTGGAAATTCACAACAAAAGTCGTGATTGACATACCATAATTTTCACATAATAATACAAATCTGCTAAGTCGAGTCTAATTAGATTAAAATTAATTTCCATACCTGTTACTTTTCCATGTATGAACCACCTCCGGGTCTGTAATACCGTGCTGAAGTGCCTGATCGTCCAAAAAGTCGAACATGTACTTAATTGCCAAAGGAAGTGCGCTTCCTCTGTGAGCTGTACTGAATATAGTCTCAAATAAATCGTCCACAAACTTTTGTAGGGTGAGCTGTAAACATCAAAAGACAACTTTACAATCAGAACAAATCAATAACATACTCAGCAGCTCAGGTGGAATGAGCAGAATCCCAACAGTAAAGTCCTACACAGACTTTCACAACTTTTAAACCAGGCTGAGCACGAACGAAACAGCAAATGACGATGTCAAATGCCGCTCCTTCACATAGCGATATACAATTGATTTTATATTTTAAGTATTATGGCGAAAGATATACCTTGGTAGCAAGCAGTCGGGTGAGATAAATTTCAGATACCATTTTATTTCCACGCTCTCCCTCCTTCTGATTATCCGAGTCATGATGCTTCACCAAATGCCAAACCTTGATAACATTAAAAAGTATTCATTAATAAGTACAAATCACACAACATAAAAACTATTATTACATCCAAATAAAATATTAAATGTTACCTTCATGCCACCTTCTCGGTCGTGATTTAATGGAGAAGTAGCTCTGCTGAGAGGAGGACTTGCCGAGTTGTACTTGCTCAAATTCAGCGTCTCATACTTGTGCGATTTTTCAGAGCGTTCAGAGAGAATGGACAAGTTGTACATGGACGATTGCTTTGGAACCAAAGTAAGACAAGCTGCATCTGGTACCTAATTCCAATCGATAAACATTAGCACTTATAAAATATATTTAAATTCAAGACACTTTGCATAAACACAACGAAGTATTTACCCGGTAATGACTTAGAGTGTTGAGTTTCTTCCATTCTCCCTCAGTCTTAGTTGTACTATCTTCATCATAAAGAATAAGTCGACCCTTGTTGCCCGTGCGCCATTCTAATTTATACAAAGGGAAATAATTAGATGCTAATTATTCATGACTCATAGCAATGTGATGCAATGGTGTTGTAAAAAGGTTTACCAAGATCTAGATCCTCTTTCCTGGGGCGTTGACTATATTGTGTGGCTCTGTAAATGGTATCGAGAGCTTTCTCTTTCACTTGAGCTATTGTGTCACAATCTAGAACTTTCACAGGAACATCTGTGTTTTCTTGGTTTAAGTCGAGGCCAGTCATATAGGTTGTTTGATGCGACATGGATACAAACACAGTCTACAGAGAATTCTATATTTTAGAAAAGTGCCAAAAAAGGAATTTCATTTATAGTTTTGGATATTGTACCATGGGCTTGTAGCCAATTGACTGTCGGATAAGCTTCTCTTCACTAAGTGAATATCTGGCTTCAGCAGTTACAGCATCAACAGGCCCTTTGTCTACCTGTTGCTTGATGGCTCTGTAGAGCATGTAGAGTGGCTCTCCTGCACACTCCTTCAGGAACTTACATAAGAGAAAAGTGAACCATGCTGACAACATCTTTTCTGCAACACTCTCGGTTCTGTACAACATGGACCATTATTAAATTTTGAAAGATCCTATCATTGCCATATGTGCGTGACATTAAAGTATCAATCTTACCTTCTCAGTAAAAGCTTTGGATGATTCTTGCTCTCCATAGATTTTTCAATCAATTCGGCCAATAGAGTCTTGAGTATATCTGTACAATATTCCATTTTCCCTTGTAAAGACACCATGATTAATGATGCCACGTTGACCCTTCAGACAAAAAAAACATCAGTTATAAAGAGTGCCATTTTTATGGATAGACTTTTTGCAAAAACAATTTATACCTGTCTCTCATGGAGAAATAACGATTATTTTCCAATGTGCGAATAAAAAGTAGAAGGAAAGTTTTGTTCAAAATAAGAAGACCAAAATGGCGGAGACCCTTTGCTTTGTAATGTAAATCAGGTCTGTCTAACTGCAAGACAGCATGGTCTTCTCCATTAGGAAATAAAATCTTCATGGAATAATTGCGGTAATCAAGGAATGGGATTCCGGCCGAGGAAACATCCCCAGTTAAGTCAGTCATTTCAGTCTGCAGCTCAGCAAAAGCTGTAACAAAATAAACCCCGCATTTTATATTTCCGCGTGTTCCTACTTCCTGTTTCTAGCACACTTTCTACAGTGGAAAATAGTCTAAAATAGAGCATACCTTCTTTGCATTCAGCAGCAACTCTTAGTTCAAGTACGTCCATTTGTTCTTGCATATTCTTAAGAACGCGATTACTCTCCGTAGATTTCCGGCGGTATGCGATCAGAATAATAATAAAGACCACAAGAAGAATACAGCCGCCAGCAATCATGGCGTACATTATTTTCTGAGGAAACTCGGCTACTGACACATGATCGTAGCGTAAGCGGCCAATAATATATGTGAGATTCTTTCCAACTTTTACCTATTACAAATAACATATAGAACGTGAGATTGAGGTAAAACGACCATTACGACTACACTTTATACTACTGAACTACTGATGCATTTATTGACTCACCATAACTGTGGGTGGCTTTGATGGATCGACTCGACCGTCTTCCCCCACGTCTGGAGGTTGAACAGTTGGGGGTTTACATGTCAACTGGTTCTTGGACAGCGATGTTACATTACAAACGCTGTTTCCAATCAGAACTACTAGATCTGACTCGTCTGAAGCGGAATTCAAATTCCTTCCCTGAAATATATTAATAAATAAAAGCGTTTTAATATTTTATTTAGCCCATTACCACGTAGCGATTTTATGTTCTGGTAAAACAATTCACTTACATTAATTGTCAGGTAGTCACTTTTGTACTTCTTTGTTTTCTCTTCAAACTGATCATATTGAGGATTAGGAAATAAGAGAAATTGATGGTTCTCTTGTGAAAAATTAAGTACATGATAAGATACTGTGTCCAGAATGAAGCCATACTGCAGTCTTAGATAGCCATCTTTGGCCTCAGCGTCCGAAAAGTTTGGGGTAACTTCAAAAGTTGGAGTCAAGCAAAACATTGTTTCATTCCCGGAGATATTGCACGGCTGTACATAACAAATGAAAGCATAAATGAAAACAAACTATAAACTAAACATAATTAGTTGGTCTGCTGGTCTTTGAATTGTTGTCAGTAACTTACGCTAATGTATTTGGTTTCATTGTAGATAACATATATGAAAGGCTCTTGAACAACGTCAAAATTTTTGCCCTCTACTGTTACATTTATTCCACCAGCTGGAATACCACGAACGGGTTTTTCCTAAAATAATTACAACACGATAATAAATTGAACCAAATTTCCATTTTTGGAACCAAATTTTCTTTTTACAATGAACAATTCAAGAAATGCAGCGAACCTTTTCAAGAATTATTTCTGGATTATCCACATAGGTAAATCCAGGCTCATATGTTCTATCTCTTTGATCGAATTTCACAATCACGTGCCACTTTCCTTTTCTTTTGTTACTGCCAGTTCTGCATTCGATTCGGGAAGATTCTTTCCTGTAAACAAATAGATCAAATACGTTTATATATTACTAAAAATACTCTTGTATGGATAATATTACAAGTGCAAAATATTATTCTCTACAGCATCTACATCAAGAAACTAAGGCGGCAAATGCTATCATTTTTTTGCTCTTATTTTTTATACTATATGAGCAAAAAATATTTTCTACACACACAATGTAACTCATTGATACTATTTTAGTCAAACATCACCCGCATAGAATTCGTAGAATGAAATACCTAACAGTGTCATCAACAGTACCGTCAGCTATCGATCGCCTTTTCAATGTTCGTTTTACGAAATACTGCTTACATGTATATCCTTTGATCTACAATTGCTCATCATTGCCTTCATTCCTAGACTTCCTAGCCGCAATCTTTGTACAAGGTTATACTGTGGCCTTGTTGTATATTGAGGTCGAGATATTGACATACTATATAAGTATATCCGAAGCTATACAACTTTACAGCCATAAACATCATGCGCGACTTATCTACCCGGAGATTACTGGATTGTTCTATTATATCTGTAAAACTGTGGCGTGGTGGAGCTGATTTCCTGGCCACAATACTGAGGGAAAATCTTTTAGCATATCAGCACCGAAACCTTAAAACCACTTACTTCTATTTATAAAATCTTTGGATGTTTGCAGTAATAATAATTATGTAGTTCAATTACAGTGACTATTAACTCTTTCACTAAAAGGTCACCATCAAATTTGATGACCAAATATTATATTGCACCGAGATTTGAGAAAAGCTAGATTAAATGATATAAATATAGACGTACAGTAAAATGGAGCACGGGACATTATCCACGAAAGCCTGAATGTGACTGCCAGAGCTGAGGTGTTCGCCGAAAATGGTGAGCCGGGTTCCACCGCCTATGGGTCCCCGTGAGGGACTGATTCCTTTGATTTTAGGGTCAACAAAACTGTATTTTCCGGCTGATTCAGCTCTGAAGTCAGCAACTTTGACGATGATTGGTCCAGCTTTAGGTTCATTAATTCCAGGTCCGTCTAATCTACATATAATTCGTCGGGTTTGCTGATACAAATGACGATATGGTTCACAGGAAACTCCAGCAACTGTTACACCACTATAAATATCCTACAATACAAAACAAACACGTTAGAACAAACTCGTAGTTGAGATTAATTCCATATCAACACATCTCATTGCAAATTGAAAGACTTACATCAAATGTTTTCCCGAGATTAATTCCTTCAATGGTAACGTTAGTGCCCCCTTCCCATGGTCCTGAAGAAGGACGGAATGAGCGAATTTCTGGATTTGGACATGTCTGATTGCGACTGAGCCAGACACCTTGACCATTGTCACATTGTTCCCTTACTTGGCAACGGTTGGAACTCTGGCACCAACCACAACCGTATTTTTCGTCCATTGCCAAACACATGCCACAATTGTCAGCCATCGCAGGACATCGGTATACCATAACTATTTGATGAATATAAAAAGACCACAGTATTAAAATCGGAAAGCTTACTCAGTTTTTACTTAATTAAAAGAAACATACTGTGAATGTTGTCTGGGTTGTCAAGAGATTTAGTTTCTCCTCCGCCCCACACCACTGCAAACGGTACTGTTATATTGGAAGCTGGAGAATTGTAATTAAATGGAATAGGGTCGCAATATATTGTATTTTCCACAAGCTGAGCATTGGCAGGGGTTACTCGTCCTTCAATATTGAATCGACACGAAAAGCGCGTTTGGACAATAATTTGTTGCTAAAAATAAGTTTATAATTATTGTAAATTTGAAATATTATATGTATGATAATATGTTTTAATTAGAAAATATCTCTTACTGCTATGTTGTCCACTTTCACTTGAATCCTCTTTAATGTTCCGTAAGGAACTAAAAGCTCCGATGAACCATTTGTAACATTTATTCTCGGACAAAAGCCAGGTCCACTACGAATGCTTGGACCAACTCTCTAATGAACAATAACCATGACATTTAATAAATACTCATAGATTTCGCAATTAATTAATTACGTATGATTAAACTTGAAAAATCCTGCAAGACTTACGTTGAGACCAGTGACTAAGATATCATTTCTGCAATTTTCTGCTGTATCATGAGTACATCTATGTTTGTCGACACACCAATCACAGGGAAATGCAGACGTAACACAGGAAGTGCACGTCGTGTAAGTATTGCAATCAAAGAAGACAAAGTCAGTTGCCACAAAATCATTAGGAGCTGATCCCTCCTGAGACATTCTCACAGACAACGTTGCCGTGAAATTATCTAAAACAAGCAAAAGCGCCATCAGTAAATTTTACAGGTGGAAAATATAAATTCAATCTGGTATGAATTAATTACGTTGTAAAGCTGGAATTGGGGGTAAATCTGATGTTGGTGGAGTGTAACAGGTGACACCATTATTGGTTAAATTGGCATGCGTTTTTAGAGTTTTCCCACTTTGAAAACGGAAGACACACCAAAATTCTCCTGAGCGTGTTGGAAGGTGATCAATATTCAGTGACAACTGCATCAAAAGGTTTCATTTATATTCATTTATTCAAGTGCCAATTATACTGTGATGTAAACATGTATCATTTATATTTTACTTACAGTGCGAGCGGTTGAGCTTTGAAGTTGACTGGGATTAACCATAGTTATTCTAGTACATTGGCCACTTTTATATGAAATCCAATAAAGAGATAACTCTGACGATTTAGTTCCTTTTGGACAATTATTCTTCAACGTACACCTGCGGATTTTACATTCACAGTTATTTTCCACTTTAGCATAATAATGTTTATTAATGGCATCCTAAATTGAATGAAATGCAAATTGGTACATACTTGTTTTGTAGAGAACACCATCCACAATAAGGATCTCCTGCTTCAACACATTCATTACACGAAGGATACTCTGAACAGTTGTGCACTAAAACTTTTGAAATCTACGCAAAGATAATTGCATTTGGTTAGCATTAATATTTAAATGAGAGGAATTAGTATTTAGGGAAATCTAGAGCAGGTACCTTTCGTTCAGTCATTACATACAGATGAGCTTTTTGAGGATCAAAGTGCATGTCCGGATTAACTCGACTCCCACCATCAATTACAATGTCATCATACTCTGAACCAGACTTGCCACTCTCAACAACCACCTGATAGACCAAAATAATATTATAAAGAACTCAAAATACATCATTACAAGAAACTCCTTATGCGTGGAATGGCATCTCTCTACCTTTTTCAGATGACCATCATGAGTTCCCAGGAACACAACAGTGTAGTTTCCAGCTGACGTGGCTGCTACAGATGTAAGAAGAGTCGTAAAATTAAGCACAGATATTGCCACAACTGGTTTCTCTCCTCCCAGAGGAGTGTTGACATCCATACCACAAAAGTCCTCTTGAATAATCTTCAATTTCTGTTCAAATAGAAACATTCAGAGTTATATTAGTTTACTCCCAACTGAGGTGTTGCTATATAAAGGCATAGAGACCAAATGCAACAAGACTAACCGTTGGGACGCAGGGTGCGTTTGTCGCTATGAACCCAAGACCACGATTTCCTTTTCCTTGGAAGCACAATGCAATATTCTCTACAAATTTCCGGCGAATATCTTTAAGGGAATAAACACATAGTGCACTTTCCCGCCCCGGGATGTAACTTCCGGGAGTTTCTGCACGGGCAAATACCGCAAAAAGCACGTCGTCTTGATGGGTCACATCCAGTTTGTTTGCTAAATCAGGGCCAGGTTTTCCAACGAACGCTGCTTGAACTAAGTTGAACTTGCTCCCTGTCGTCTCACTTACGCATTCAATTGGAATTTCCGTATATGAATAGTAATTAGAGTCATTTTGACACACTCTGACAAGCTTCGAGATGAAGGGAGAGTTATTTCCAACTTCTTTCTTTTGGGTAGTCATAAAATACGAAAATCCTTCTGAACTAAATCCGAAGATGTAGTTTATTGTGTACTGCTCTCTCATGCTAATGTGCATTTTGGTCCCCGACGAGACTCCTGTTGTTACAATTGCAAAGTTGCCCTTATGGAGCAGACTTCTACTTGAAACTGCGGGGACTTCATGACGATATGGCGAATTTCCAGTGTATGTCACTCCAACGTACAAAACCTGATTCATCCATTTCAAATTAGAACAATATTATTTCCGTTTGGCGAACTTTTCTAATATATTAGTCATCAATTGGGTTAAAAACTGGATGACTGTTAACCCAAACCACAAATAAACTAATACAGCAAACGTTCATTTACTAAATAGTAACGTAATTCTATAGCTCTTTACAATACAACAAAACAATACATTAACAAAATGACAAAATAGTAAATGACGTTTGTATTGTATTTAGCACAACACCTAGCAACGCCTTTCATTTTCCAAGGGATAATTTACGTTTGATTAACAGATTACCACTACAATTATTTTTTACGGTATGCCCTCTAAACATTCACAAAAACATGAATTTACTAACGTGAAACTATACTATAGAGATTTGCAAATATGTACGGGGTTAATTAATTCAATTTAATTATCAGCTGCAACTTCTAAAATTGTATAGTGTAATGACTATTGTACTAATAAATAAGTGTAATTAAAAGGGACTTACAGTAGATGTAGGTGGAGTGGGTGGTCCTGGCGCAATGAATGCCACAGTGCTAGCTGATTCATTATTGGCCACAATGGCTTCACTGATTAATTCAGTTTCGGTATTGGAAACATTATCGAGACCAAGGATCCAACAGATCCCTTGATAAAGACTTCCACATGAGATCAATTTTGCTCGACTATAATCTACGACGAGAGCTTTATTCACATTGTTTGTGAGTGAAACTTGAGCTTTTTCCGGACAATCGCGATAGCCGGAGCATTCCGTAGAATCTTCATAGGGTCCCGTCTTATTCCAAGCAATTAGTCGTAGATTCGGATCGAACTGGTATATTTTATTTACAGCGCCTATGTACAGTATTCCAGTTTCCTTATGAACCACCAAGTGGTTGTTGACACTGCTATTTCCTTCAGAGGGGTCTACAAACGTTGCCACGATATGGGAACTTGGGGAGCACAAGCCTGAGCTTAACAACTCAGTGGCAATTATCATCCACAGTATTCCGAATTTCCATACTGAACCCATGGCGGTAGATCTTTCCTACCAGTGAACTCCTTTCCTCGATTCAACTCATTCGGAATCTGAAAAAACAGTCCAGTTTATTATAAATCCATTTATCAGCTCCACCGGAAATACACAACATACCATAAAATGTTGTAACGACCTAATCTACCAATGTTTGTTTATTGGATTGAGTGATACACAATTATGAGTCAAACAACTATGACTCATGTAATTTCATATAATATTACTGATATGCTACGATGGAATGTGATGAGCATGCACGTATTAATATATCGAACTGAAGTTACAGTGGTACTTGTGTTGATAATGATAACACAACTACATAACATGCCACCATATCAACTTAGAAATACTTTTCTTTCTCAATAGCCAACTTACAAATGCACCAATTGACAAATTGGCATTCGATTGACGTACTATAGACTAAAATAAAATTGCCTATAAAAATGCTTATGAAATACTTCGTAAAATATGACTAACTTTCGACCAATGGGCTAACTATTTTAACTGTTATAATTAATTATTTCTATTGATTAAAGTAGTAAAAGAACTACTTCCTTTATTTTACAATTTTAACGACAATAGCACAGTCTTACAAAAACTAAATCAAATATGCCAATATTGTCTATATTTCGTCAGCAAATTAAAATA
Organism: Tomocerus qinae; assembly: GCA_020055645.1. Taxonomy (NCBI): domain Eukaryota; kingdom Metazoa; phylum Arthropoda; class Collembola; order Entomobryomorpha; family Tomoceridae; genus Tomocerus; species Tomocerus qinae. The sequence goes on from CM034548.1 coordinate 23,590,184, forward strand.
TTCAATTTTAATGATGACGAAGTATTAATTAATAAAGAAAATTGACCTTGAGAACTATAAAAAATATACTTTTAATTATATTAAAAACATGACAATGCTCTAAAGAAGCTGAATAAAAAAAACAGAGTATTATGTTTATTGATGTCAGTCCTTTCTGCAAATGTATTACACTCTTTAACAATGTATTTTCAAGGCATTGTAGTCTGTAAAGCCTTCAATACCAATAAACAATGCTCTATAATTTATCAAAAACAAAACAATCAAAAACTTAATTACATGTTTTGACCAATTGGAAATAGATCCCAAGTGCAATACAAAATGACTAACAATAAAAATTGTGGCCGCAATTGTTTAAAACCAGAACGTTTTGTTAAAGTTAAATGACTTTCGTTTTAGACTAACACTAACACTCTTGTTTTACCAACATTCGCTACTAATACTTTTGTTTTAACAAAATTCGCCATTTGCAGTCATTTGGTAGAGCGTAAATTATCAACTGATTGTTCATAAAATGATAAAAATGCATTATATAGATAAATGACCAAATTAAACTAAGATATATTTAATATTTCTAGATAATAATGACATTGCCAAAATATGAATTATGTCTGATAAACTTTCGAGCTAAAGAGAAGGGTTTTAGATGTGAATAAAGAATTTTGTAAAGTAAACAATCGAACAGAAGGTACATCAACAAAACCAACACCCAAAAATATCAGTTGGCAAGAAATGTGCAACATTCGGAGCATTTCAGCTGATTAGATGAATTATTTTAAGAATATTATTAAGTGTTTAAAGAGTTGTAAATAAATGTATAAAATTGAAAATTGTTAGTTTAGTCAATGCACTAATTGATTAGCGGCTAGATTGTGTTTGTTTATATATGCATAGAGCATTAAACTTTGTCAACATTGAAATGCGGAATTGTAGTAAATGTAAATAGAATTTTTTTATTGTGATTATCTAAATAGGTGAATGTTGTACCTTTACATTGAATGTTGTTAAAGGACGGATGTGAAAGAGTCCATTAAAGTGGTTCAGTGATTGGATTGAGTGAATGAACAAAATAGATAAACGGCCGATAAGGGCTTTGTATTTAAGTAGTGTATTAAATGGAGGATTATATTAGAAAAACTAAACAACAACAAACGGGATTAACTGATAGTGATGATGATATAGGTAACTACGGTAATAAGTAAGTAATGTACGCACCTATGAAGAAGTGATGATGAATGAAATGGAGCGAAACATATGTAGCAGCATTTGGCAATGGAAGTTCCTAGAGGAGGAGAATGTCAACGTGATTGTCACAAAGAGTTAACATTCTTCAATTGAGCCACAAATTATTGGTTATTTTGAACTCATTAGATAAATATTCGTTGCTAGTTAAATAAAACTTCATTCTTTTTTCTGGCTGTCACTTTGTGTTGTGTGTGTAGTACTTGTAGAGTTCAGTGCAGATTGAATGGCGTCCATGAACTGTAGTCGTCTTGAGTGAGAAAGTGAAGGCATGTCCTGCCACCACCCTTGCACACCTATTATTGTCATAGTCGACTCTGTAGTCTCCCTATACTACCCTGCCTGCCTGCATCTATCCTACATACATACACGCTATATACATTATTATCAACACAGAAGAGTACACACCACATTACACACATCAGTACATAGCCCATAACATAGCTATCCTACCCGTTATTCTCCCTCCCAGGCACACTCACTCACCATCCCAGGCACAGCCCTACTACTACACTGCTACTTACTACTACTATAGTCCAGCCAGAACGAAGAGCCTGCCTGCCTGCCTCAGTCTCCTCTCTACTGTTCTTCTATGCTTAACAGCACAAAGTGCAAACACAAAACTCAAGACATTATACATGCTATTATGTCCGTCTACATAGGCGGTATACGTATTATCTCTAGATTATACCTACCTATAATACTTTTTACTTAGTGCTTAGTACTGTAAGTACCTCATTTAGCGACAATACAAGTCTTTCCACAATTAGACTTGTATACATCTTTCAAAAACCACTGCCGTGCCATCTGACCACTCATTTTAAACCACACATAGTAGTTTTCGAAAGTAATTCGTAAATACCGCTAGTTTAGACATTTCCATCTGTTTGTTCATATTTTATGTAAAAAATTATACCGTTTCCAATGCATGTAGGCTACACTAAAATACTAAAGATAATAAAAATGACAAAACTACAATTTAATTCATTTCATATGCTTCCGCGACCATTTTCTCCATTTTTAAGTTTAACATTCAACCAAGGAATTTAAGGTGACCACTAATCAATTATTATTAATATTCATCTGGACAAACAATTGAACAGAATTTACTATATACTAGGTAGCATATGATATGCTAATTAATGCTAATTAATGCTAATGAAAGATAAAGACATAATATTAGTAGTAAAATCTTAATATTTTAGGACATTATCAATGTCGGAAGTGGGAATACTAGCAATATGGCTAGGTTAAAAGGCCCCACCCCGAAACCTAAAACCTAATAATCTTACCTAATCTAAGAATGGGGCGTTTACGGCCAACCATAGGGTCGGGTGGGGTCTTTGTCTTTCCACCAGGACTATTATGTTTATAAAAGTACTAGGGCTAAAACGTCTATTATTAGTAAAATATTGAAAGAATCTCTTCTTATACCATTGACTTTCATATGAAATAATTTCCTAATTGGACTAAGTGGACCAAATTGAACTGAATTGGGCCGAATTGTACTGGTTAAATTTTTAAACATGCTAATCAATAGTAGAATCACAAAATTAGAAATATTTTAATGATATTCTGTACCGTAAACGATTGAAAGCTCACAAGTAATACAACTTTGCGCGCCCATTGGAATACATATGCACGTAACAAAAAAGAAACATTTTCTAACTGCGATTAATTAATCATTTTTTCGATGATGAGAGAATTTAGTTTACTATCTCTACATTAGTTTTTGACAGCTAAATAATGGATATTAAATTCAAACATTTGCACTCAAAATATTAGGTTTCCGCATAAAAATTAATTTTCAATTATGTAAAATGTTTGCTCATAAACCCCGTTAGCTTTGCAGTATAGAAGAAATTTTGATTCTTATTTTGTTTTTTAAAAGCCTTTTTTCTACGGACAGTCAAAACTCACATCCTCGCTTAATTAATTTCGCTAATTTCGAGAGGAGAGCTTTAGCCCATAAATCTCTCCTAGTACGATACACTTTTTGATGTTATTGGCAATCGCTATGGCAATGAGATTTTCATTAATTTCCATTTCTTAAGACTCCAAAAATATATAAGTTTAAAATGTTTAAACGAAGTACCTCAAAATCTTTTTGAGTTATAAATGGATGGCATACACTTCATAACTAAGCCAGGCAGACTCAACTGAACAAAATTAGAAAAATTATATTGTACCTAAGCTTCTTCATAAATGCCAAACAAGTACAATGCAAGACAAGTAAACTTAAACTTATGTTTTCATTTCTACTAGTTATAATGTTTTAAGGAGGATTAAAATTGAAATCATGAAAAGGATACCATGGCATTTTTCAGACGGGTCTGTTTCGACTATACTTAATCGTAAGCAAACATAAGAATTGGAGAGACATAATATAACACTTTGCTTGCCGTGAATAATTAGTGATAATGGTTTCCCTGAAAGTTTCTGATCATAAAGTAGATGTTTAAACGCGAAGCGAACGGGTAAAAACACGATCGATCTTGTATGCTGTGTATGTAAACTGCAAACAAAGTATACAGGAAAATATTCCGTCTATGAATGAATAGTGCAATGCTTTGCATGTTGATGATGTTGTTTGCTTGTTGCTTTGCACTTTGCACTCACTGCAATAATAGCAACTTGCAATTTGCATATGGCGTTGCCAAATACGATAATAATTATAAATTAACTAAATAATATGATCAAGAATAACCGATACACTAGCAATACCTTTTTTAATATTTATATAAGTTCCATTCTGTTCAGGGTTACTATGAAATGAAACAAAGACGGGCATGCTATGCACACGTCGTGGCGCAAGCGGGCCACTTTTCGTGTGGTTAGGTTATACATAATATCTATAACATCAATTAAAATATCTTTCCCTCTTTTGATTTTGGCAATCGTCGTTCTAGTTTTTGGAATATTATATCTACTATTGATTATAATATGCAGATATAATTAGTTATTACGTATATCATGCTAGTATAGAAAAGTTGTGACTACCTGCTAGTTGAATTGAATGATCTTTCGAATTAACTCGCGGGCAGGACTCAGTCACAGAAGTTTGCCCATTGCAAAGTAATTTTAATTTCATTTTCATATGGGCAAACTATTTCATACTTGGTACTATATTGTATTTACGAAATGCTACTAACGCTACATATTTCAAAATGGTTATGATGGACATTGATCATATACATAGGCAATGGTGCCACTCATAAAATGTAAGTATGAGATTAACCATATTTTGACTATTCTTAGCAAACCATTTCTTGATCGAAAGTTTTGTATTTTGGTATTCTTAAGATTAGATTTTAAAAAAATTATTCTTTGCTGTGAATTGTGGACATATTATGATGTGCAATAGTATTTTCGGTCAACAGGTAAATTGCGCTATATATTATATAGGAAAATGTTAGGTAAGAAAAAGTGATAGTAGGAGAGGGGGGTTACTGGGTCATATTACGAACCTCATCCTTTAAGTAGGATTTAAGCACCCGATTATTATGGAGGGGACCAATCACCGATTTTAAAACGAATCTTGAGTAGCCGTCAAAATGTCTTTTTTTATCATTGAGAATTGTTACTTTTCCTCGTGTCCCTCAAGGTTTAATGAAATCCTATAGTCTCAAAGTCGTCAGTGTTATGCTATCAATAGTGTGCCAAATCCAACGCATTATCTCTTTTTTCAACCAATTGTTTCTTTGAACTAGTGCAATGCAAGTGCATGCATTGCATGAATATCTTTAATTTTTAAACGAAATGCATGGAAGAGATTTGTGCCCGTCTATGACAGACTTAATTATGCATTAATATGTGATGAACCTGGAAAACAATTGTCTGTATCATTGGATCTACAGATACACAACGCCTATAGTAAAGCACAATATCTTGCAAGCAATGAGATTGAATTGTAGAAAATAGAATTACTCGTCAAGGAGCAAACTCATAACCATTCAATTCCTGGTAATGTACATTCTCTATTCTCTACCCTCTTCTGCTACAATGCCAGCGATTACACACAAACTTGTTATCTAGTTTCCCAGTTGCAGCCATCAGGCGCATCCACGAACTCAGGAGAGAAGAACGCAGCTTTTGCTCCGCTGCAGCTCGTCGTCGTCTCCTCCATGGCCATACCTACTCATACTTAAAGCTCCATACGTCCAACTTCCAATTTCCAATCCCTTCTCAAACTCTACAAACTTTTAGGGCCTAGGTACCTATTTGTACAAAAAACAACCTAGCTGTGCTTGTAAAAGGTGCACACACATGCATTCAACAAAGATTCAACACAAATACTACATCCAGTTGTATGCAGCCCATGAAACTTGCACTACTTCAGAACGTCTCTTTGCGTTGGTCTTCGGGGACATCCAGAGATTACCCGTATATAAGCACCATTGTCAAACCTTTCATGGAATTGGATTTGGCCATTATCTGCCTTATATGTCAATTTTGCTTCATTAGGCATCGAAATTTCACTTTTACTGCAAAAATTGCATAAATGCATTTTTTAGTAATTACATAAAGATGATACATTTCTAAACGTACGAAATCAATTTCCCGTGACACTTGTTACTTTTATAGAATGAATGTTTATTGTCTTTTGGCCACTGTTTTCCATTTAGTAATTCAACGAATGATCAATCATAAAATATATCCCAATGTGCGCTGAATCGTAGACTGTTCTATATATATCATCCATAATATCCTGTAAAACATTCGGCCGAAAATCTCAATTCCCTCACTACACCCTTCCTATGTGCTGTCATAATATCTGGAGAGCCCTTTATTCATTTGTAGCCGGGTAGACAGTTTACACAGAACAATACAATACCAAAGCAAAAGGCTCTACTCTCTTCTAGTCTCTACGAGAGGAGGAGGCCTAAGGAAGGTATATCAAACGGTAGTACTGCCAATAAGTTTTAAAGGTCCTGTAGCATTTGTAACTTGCCCTGTTCGCTCCATCTAATGAAAAAATAGCCAACTTTAAATCACTAGAGCTGATTTTTTCGTTAGCACACTTTGTAAAAATATTTTTCGATTTCTTTGTTCACATCGCATTTGATTGCATGAACATGTTAAAATAATTAGTCTCCTACACACTATGAAAAATTTTATCGTAACATATGTCATGTAGTAAATTACATCAGCAGAAAAAAAGGTTCGTGAGTTACCAATAATTTTTTAATAATTTATATGGTATCCACCGCTTTATTTTTCTTACCCATCATTATTTTCAGACCAAACACCAAATAATTTGTTTCAATTTTTCAATTGCACACATAAGCTCTATCCAATGAGCCAATTACGTTAATAAATAATGCAATCGTAATAAGGAGGTATTCCTGCAATTGATAATTTTAATAATTTAATCCAAAATAATTTTTTGTATTCAGCAAAGGTCAGGAAACTAATGTGATTTTTTTCTAACTTTTGGTAGATAAAAGCTATTGCAAATCAGCAAATGCGCATAAAAATTTAATGTAACCTCTGTAATATAATTATTTCATTTTTTTGATTTCCTTTGAATTACGTCCATCATATTTGAAAGTAAAGTATTTATTGATCGTTTCTTTACAATCAAACATTTCATTACATCGAATTAAGTATTAATAGTTAACCTAGAAAATATTACCCATCTGGTCTACAAAAATTCACACCCCCCGCATAAGTTTGAAATTAGCATATCTAATTAAATGAAGGGTCAATATTAAATAGCTGAACGTTTGTTAATTTTAGAATTCCAAATTTTTAAAAAGAAATTATGAGCAGGCTTTTCACGGTCTGTAAAGCCACGAATAAAAACCGATTATTCGCGTGAATTCGCATTGACACTCTTCGCAAAACGTTTAATTAAGTCTTCTTGACGAATTAGCATTTAAGCATCAAACGGTTATCTGATTTTATGATTTTAGCAGAATTTATCAATCATTTATCTTACGCCCTTTGTCCGCGAAACATGTAAAATTTTTACGCATCTAAAACAACTAAAAATTTCACATGTATCGCGGACACCCTGTATATAGTTCAAGGTGTTGGCTCTTATTTTTCCTATTTGCTCTATTTGCTTATTCGACCAGGTTCTGGACAGAATCTGCCCAGAGCCTGGTCAATTTCAGCCCGACCAAAATGTCATTATTTCGCTTATTATAGCAGATTTCGCTATTTTGAAACCTCGTTTTTTATCAATTCCTAACATACGATAATCTGAAATCTGCACAACAGCCCGAATTCTGGCCCATCTAGGAAAGGATTTAAGTAGCATGAGGAAAAGACTCAATAATTGCTATATAACCACTAAGCCTATTAACAACCTTTTTGACTTAAAAGTATCTTAAAAAGTAGACTTAGGGTAGTAGGTACCATTTCCGCTTAGTTCTACCCGATATTTTGATAGAGAAATGTGAGAAATTTGACAACTTACCATAACCTTAATCCGACCACTGACAATCGGCTAGAAAACTATCAAAAGTACTATTGTAGAGTAGAGTAGAGTAGACTACCTAAGGTCAGAGTTTTATGACTATGTGGTTTGCCACTTAATGTGATTATAAAATATGGATGGGTATCTAACTAGTAACTACCTGTGTTTCATTAAAATGTCTGTGCCAGATAACATAATTTTTTTCCAATTAAACTAACTTAACTTTAATAAAATAAAGTCTAACTGCCTCCGCTCCTTCAGCGAACATTAGTGTTTAAACTAGGTTAGGCTTGTACGTTGGGTGTGAGACGGACGGAGTTACTTTTACGATTCTTCTATAGCTGCCACTCGGAAGCAAGAAGACTTGGATCTTCTTACTAAGATCTAATTTATTGTCAGGACTGTACATCGCCTAAAGCCAGGAATCTGCTTAAAAAATGGAAATGCTTTGCTTCCGCTAAAATATTCATTTGACCATATATTATTTTAGTTAGTCTCTAAAAGAATTTCAGCACTTAGGTATATTCTAGTTTCTGGCATAGTATTTGTACTTGTGAAAACGTAGTTGCACATAGTCGGTTATACCAATCATTGGAATGGAAGTACAAAATGATTCAGAGGCAAAACTCTTTATGTATAATTTATAATATTTATATAATTTTTATATAATTTATAATGTCATTAATGTTTAACTCATGACCATAGAATTCTATCATTCTGAAAAATGAGTTTTTCTGTGCATTGTACGTGTACTAATATAATCGAGTCTGAAAGTCTGAATACTTCTTATACAGAATAAGTCTGAACATTTCAACCTTGTACCAAGTGAACGCACGTATTGAGCAATTATACTTGCTAGGTGCAAAAAAATAAATGCATCAAAGATAGTAAGTAAATGGGAAGATGGGCTTTCCAAGAAAAATTCTGAATGGGTGGGAGTGTAGGGGTTGGACCTTAAATTAGGCAAGGTGAATTCTATTCTGAGTGGGTTAGTGATTGGTTCAAATATCACTTTGACTCACTTAAAATGCAAAACAATCCAATGAGAACATGAATATTTTTATTGGACAATTAGGATAACTTAATTTGAATTTTAACCCATGTATAACCATAACCCACGACACCCTGAAACTCCAGCAACACCGAACTCAACCGATTTCAAGGTACGGAAATCATAAATACATACATGATCGTCATAAATACAAAAGAATTTGAAAACTTCAGGCAATTTTTGTCGAAATTTTCCCAAATTGACCTAAAAATAACAGCACTTCAGTTTTCAATACAGCCTTGAACGCGCATAGTGAAATTATAAGAAGAAACCGACATTCTCCCGCTATTAAACTAGGTATTCTATATCTATTCATACAATTACAACACATATATATGCATTATGCATTTAATCATTTCGATTTGCGATGATTACATAATATTATATACAACATTCCATGTTAAAATTATTATATACTAGAGCTGAAATAATAATATTTTCTCCGAGCCAGAAGTGAGATTAGACGGTAAATGAATTATACGCAGACTAAGAGTAAAAGATTGCACCTTTTTGTAAGAGTTACGTTGTAATCTTTCCTACATGTTATCATCTTAGGAAAGAAAAGACAGTAGTTCGTAGACAGGTCTAGGTATATACTGTACATATTAAAATTCTATATATGCAATCAAAATGATTAGAGTATAATCTCTTCATCTTTTGAGACGAAAAATTTTTTAGCTTAGCCAACTAGAAAATAGAGACACCCAAAGTAAAAATTTAGAATAAGAATGTGGATTAAAAATAATTTGTACTTTGTGCAAGGAACCTTAAAAATCGTTTCTCCAAACTGTATGAGTAAAGAAAATTGTTGCAGCAAATGAGTATGACTATTCAACTTTTACTGAGATATGAATTTTTTCAGGGCACAAGTTGGTTCATTGTTTCTCTAGAGAGCACTGAAAAATTGACGTTTATCAAATCCATTTTTGTTTAGATGTACTTGTACATGCATGCATCTTAGTGGCCCCGAGACCATTAGGATTGATTGTGAGGAATTCAGGTTTTTGTAGTAGTAGAAGCTCATAATAAGGATTTGCTGTTCTATATGCAAAACGTTCTCAGTTTGGATTGATTACTCCAACCCCGAACAAGAATTCCATGATACACAAGCTAGCCACAGTAGCCGTAGCAAACCATTGAAAATGAAGTACACTTGCAATATTTTTCGGAAAATAAGTCTGACTTTCTTTAAATCATGAAGAAATGATGCGATGTATTTCATTAATTTCAATAAATATGCTTTGAAATTAACTGCGCCTGTCTAAACACATGCGCCTTGAAATTATTAAAAATGCTAGTTAAATACACTGAAAAAAGAAGAGCTTATAGGTTATTCTTGACCAAAGTTATAGTCTCTCTCTGTCTCTAGTCGCCTCTTCTCCTGGTTTACTCCAGTAACAGTACAAACACAATTGTTAGTCAGAATTCGGAACGAAACGTCACTCACAGATACAAACAAGTGTATAAAGTGCGTTATCTATGTATGTGTGTACGGTGTTAGTTAGACTGTGAGAGTATACCAAAGCTGTTGATTGGTATGGTATAGTATACTAGATCGAGGAAAGATCATAACACCGACAAGCTGGAGTGTAGGGAGCCAAGTTTAAATGGAATTACTAGCGTGAAATTTTTGACTCGTCAGTCGTCACTTAAAAAGTGAAAACCGATTTTAAATTGAAGGAGATAATTGTTTTTCTTAATTGTAACCCTTTTAATCCTTGCCATTAGTATACTCTACTAGGAACGCCGTAGATTAGATGAAGGTTTTCCTGTAGACAGTAAGGGCGCAGAACAGGCTCTGAATTTTAGATATTGTTTAGATGTATAGTTGTAATGAATCATAACTAGGGATTTTAAATAGCAAATTAGTTTTTAGAAATTCGATGGCGGAGCTAGAGAAGCGCCAGGATGTACCTCCAACCCCCCAACCCGCCAGACACAAGCCAGCATTTACGGCTTACAAACTTTTAATTGACCCTGTATTGACAAAAGGAGGGTTCAAACTTTACAGATTTGATGGGTCAATCCCAGATGATCCGCTGTACCCTCCTGTTTCAGTTAGGGATCCTCGTAACCCTAACATGAAGGCACGACTCTGGAACAGGATTGAACCATTGTCACTGCCTATTCCCCATTTCAAGGTCTGAAATGAGATTATTACCAGCTTTGCAATATTGGCGGGAGTTGGTCTTTGACAATTAAAATTATTTATTGAGTATTTACTTTATCTTTAAAACAGATCGATGGAAATTACACAGGAACACCTCCTCGCCTAGAGGTTACTATAAAGAATGTCAATGATAATATAAACAAAACTTTCCTACGAGAAGCCGTAAGTCATACTATCCTTTATGTAACATTAACAATACTTTTACTTATTCGTCCTAAGTCCTAACCCTTTTTGAAATCTTGGTCGCTTAGGAAAAACATGTTTTAATAATTGTGAAATAACTTTTATTTCAGCTTATAAAATGTGGAGAAATTGAGGAACTGTATATTTATTACCATCCTGTAACTAAGAAGCATTTAGGTCTTGCTAGGGTTATATTCGAAACCACATCTGGAGCCAAATTGTGTGTTGATAAACTCAATAAGACTTCAATGATGGGGCAGATAATTGAAGTATTTTTCGATCCATTCGGGCAAAAGTGTAAACAAGTTTATGAAAACCTGACGACTGAGCGAAAAGTAGTAATACCAAGAAATGAGAAGAAACCGATTGAGAATGACAGAAATAGTAAAGGCTCGTTAAATGCGGAATTGGCAACTTCAAAATTGGGGAATCAAATCAAGAAACATCGATCTAGTAACGCTCTTCCTCGATCTGAGTAAGTTGACAAAGGATTTTTTGCACAGAGTACTTTTCGTAATTTGTGTTTTCAAAATAAAACCAATTGAACGTATACGTATAGATACACCCCGTCGAGCGATTTGGGATATGGAACTACAAGTGAACGGAGTTCAACCTACAGCGAAGGAAGTCATTCATCTATGGTTAATCACTATGGATCGTATCAACATGACCTTTACGACACCCACAGTGGAAAACATCCTGACACTTATTTAAGTAACCCTTGCATGAATTCCTACCAAGCTGGCAAAGATCACCATGAGTCCATGCGATATCCAATGGGTAAAATATCATCATTGATAAAGTATTATTCAAGACATTAGAGGTGTAGCACTGCAAAAATATTACGCGCGCTTTCTGCTGAATCTAGGATTGTCTTAAACACACTGGGTTTTATTAAAAACCATTAACTTTTAAATGCATACATACAAGTTGTTAAACATTTTAAATGTGTCTCAATGAAAAGCATGGGAAATATTTTCTATAGAAGTACATATACCGTGAAACTTATACTTGACATACCGTGAAAAATTTAATTTTAATACAAACTGGTGTGTTTTAAGATAATTCTGCAATGAAATGTAAAAATAAATGCAAAATAATATTTTTTGTTTTGATGTAGAACAAGTTGTTATTCAAAAAGATTTCTCGGCAACACAACAACTTCAGCCACCTAAACCTGCTGTTTCGGATGGAGATTCTCCCAAGATGGATTTGGATACTCGAATAAAATTATTGCTAAAAACCAAAAAGGATAATGACTTCGGCAAACTTTTTGGAGTGCTTACCTCGAGCGAAAGTGAGTCAGATGCAGAGTCAAAGCATCATCACTCCAGAAAGAGACCACGATTATCGATAAGCAAACATGAAATATGGGATAGTGGAAGCGAGGAAGAAAATGTCGAATCTGCATTCGCTAAAAAATTCAAGAAAAATACATTTGTTCCTGTTGAAGACGAAAATACAAGATTAAATAAGAAACATTTGTCACCGCCTCCTTCTCCTTTCTTAAGTTTAAGTAACTCTAGCCGAAGTCAGAAACAAATAGTTAAGGTATGCTGTTTAAACATATTATGATTTTATTTCTTAGTGACTAAAGTAGCAAAGCATATGGAACAATATGTTGGTAATTAGTCAACGGCTATGGAAATAATAATTTTTATTTTTTACAGCCTGTGGGATTTGATAATGAGCTAGATCAAGTGTCCGATGATTCTGGAGGACTCTCACCTCAGAATAAAAAGCAGGAGGACGATGACATGAGTTTGTCGTCGCTGTCTCCAGATAATCCTTCCTTAATTCCAATTCCTCCTCAGCCGCCGCCACCTGTGCCTACCACCTCACTTCCTCCTCCATTACCTGCATATCCGCCTCCTGAACCCTATTTTGCAAACTATTCTTGCATGCCAAATAGTCAATTACCTTACGGCCAATATATGTATTCAGCTTGGAATCCTCCATACAACAGTCAATCAGTTTCATTCCAACCACAGCCCCCGCCAATAGAGTCGCTTCATTACGACGATAAGCCTCCGCCTCCTCCAGAGCCTCCATGTCCTGAAGAGGACCCTAATGCTCGAACTACACTTGTAAACAATTCTACAAGGTACGATCGACTCTTATCAAAAATCAAAAATAAATGTCCTAACGAATTTGTGTTACATTTGTTTATAGTTGTACGTGTGATCTTTTCGTCGCCGAGATAAAACGTATTTTAAAGAAGGATATTATTAAGAGGGTTATGCACAATTGTGCATATAACGAGTTTGATTTATGGGCATCTCGAAATGAGCAAAAATATAAGGTATTTTATTCATTTTTGTGAGATGCTCAATTTGCTTATACTATAACCTTTTAAGACAATAATGTGGCTACGCAATCTGTCTTATATTAACACTTGTTATATGATAATGATTTTCTTGGACATTGCAGGAGCAGAAGGAAGCAGAAATCAAAACTATATCTGAACAGGGCAAATCGTCGACAAGGATAAAACTTGTAATGCCAGATGTATCAAGCGATGAATACAAAACTGGACGACTTAGTTTTATGTCTTCTATTCCAAAATTACCAAACTTCAGGGTAACACTTTTTCACATTCTGTTAATAAGGTCTGCCAAGTGCATTTGGTTATTAGATTTCATGTATTTGTTGCAGAAAATTATTCCGGAAGAAGAGATTCCAGTTAAAGTTCCAAAAGTAGTGAGAGAGAAACCTTCAGTAAACAAATATGAAACTGAAAGCGATTCTGGAAGCGAATCAGAAAAGGAAACTAAGGTTAGGAACTTATTTCTATTTTTAAGATACAATTTTTGTGTTTTATGTTGTCGAAAGTACCTTATATTAATTGACTATTAAATGTTTTATTCTCATTGAAAAATAATTCATTTGGCTAAATTTTACAGGAAAGCAGGAAGAAGAAATTCAAGAAAAATGGCAGAGGTGGGCGATTGTCGTGGGGAGGTTCAATGTCTTCAGGTAACTTTATAATTATGCTTGTAATAAAATTCCATTGAAAGTGTTCGGAAAATGAAAATCAATAATAAATAATATTAAACATTCAAATTATTCTTCCATATAGATTCGTGGACCAGTTCCAACTCCGATAATGATAATGATAACGATAAGGAATCTGTGGCGGAATCAGTGGTGTCTGCTCCAGAGCTGATAAGTGATGAAGAAATTCTGTTTTCAGAACCAGAGGAAGTCAAAGAGGAAACAAATGTACTCTTATCTGGAGCTGAAAAGTATGTACCCATATTGCTATTAATGCTTATCGTAATCATATATACCTTTCTGCACACAAAATCGTTACAAGACAGAATAATCATTCTCGGACTTATATAACTAATGTTCGTTCTGAATCGGAACTTCCGATAAAATGACTTCTTAGTATACCAAGCGATTAAAAGTTGACTCAAATTAATAAATAGTTATTTGTGCTTTAGTTTGAAAGATATGGAAGCTTAAATTCCAAAATTATAATTTTAATTTACGGAACAGAATAATAGAATTACACCTGTGGGTAAGGTAAGCCGATAAACGGTTTACACTTTGTAAATGAGTTTCAATAATATAAACCGGGCCTCTAAATATGCAGCCAATATTCAATTGTTCCGGTCCTCTGTTCGTGAGCATCCTTTAATATTGTATATACTTCAGCTAGGGGCCTGGGGTAATGTTATAATGTGTATTATTGAATGTTAAAAATCAAGCACCAATCGTACATTGCAGTAACAAATTCAGAATTACTATGTTAATCAAGTAAAGATTACCAATGGTATTGGTTTGATGATTTCAAATAACTAATTTGTAAAACTAAGCTTATGCTCTTCTTTATCAATTATAGTATATCCGATGATGATGAGCCACCACTTGGTCCTAAAGTTGAGACTGCTAGCAAAGAAGAGGAAAGAAAAGAAGAGTTAGAAAGTGAGAAACTCAGCGAGCTTTTGAAGACGGAAGTTAAAGAAGAGCAAGTGGAATTGTCGGAGAAAGAATTGACAGGCGTGGATGCATTAAGTAATGCATCGTCTCCTACTTCTCATTTGATGGACCACAATTACTGTATTCAAATCCCCGACTTACCTCCTCCTAGCACCTTTGATCTAAGTCCTCTTTCCCATAGTCCTGAAAAATCTCCGATTCCTATTAAGCCTGAAATATTACCTGTTCCAGTTGTTACTTCCAAAAGTAGAAAACGTAGAAAATCTTTCAAACGTCGTAGCGAGCAAGCTGAGCAAGAAGCATTGTACCAATTTCTCAGCAAGGGTGTGGATGAAGAGGATATTATGTACATTAAAATGGCCTATGAAGCTATGTTGACCGACACAAACGATGATTCTCAGGTTTGCTCTATTTATATTTTTGTACTACTTCCGCGATTTATTCTGAAATATTATGGCTGTGTATGTGGGATATGTGATCTTATTGGAATACCTCTTAGCAGGTACAATATTGAATTGGGGGTTTTGGTAGTGACAAGACTCATAATTTTGTGATTATTACATGTGATTGTTGCGAAATCAATTTTCTTAGCAGGAAATTTTAACACAATTGTACTTACGTTGTAAGTGGGGCTTGATGAAAAAATTATAGCGTACAATTTTATTGAGTGTTTTATGCAATTAATTGCAAGACCTCTCCGAAATTATTCATTCCTAGTGACGCTAAACCCTATGGTGTGATTTAATAGCTAAATTAATGTTTTGTTTTCAGTACTGCTGGCTGAGTGCGACTCATTGGGTTGACTATCCTGCAACATACAATCCCAGACTGAGACCCGATACTGCAAGACGTGTCCATTCTACTGGATCGGCTCGATCGGAAGGGTTTTATAAAATGACCGCCGAAGAGAAGGCGAAGCACAAACGTCAATGGGGCATTCGGTCTTCGGTGAATAATATTCAATCCCTCGCTCTGGCACCAGTGGGCGTTACTCATGACAGATCTCAAGGAAAGCAGGCACTGTCTAGAGAAGCCCGTTCTAATCAGAGACGGCTGCTTACCGCATTAGGAAATGAAGTTGATTCCGACCTCTTGAAATTCAACCAGTTGAAATTTAGGAAGAAAAGTCTTAGATTTGCCAGAAGTCGAATTCATGACTGGGGTCTATTTGCTTCAGAAGCCATTGCTGCTGACGAAATGGTCATTGAGTACGTGGGACAAAAGATAAGACCGCTAGTTGCGGATGTCCGCGAACGAAAATATGAGGCTGTAGGCATAGGAAGTTCATATTTGTTTCGTATTGATCTCGAAAATGTCATTGATGCTACTAAAGGAGGAAATGTCTCTCGATTCATCAATCACAGCTGCAATGTAAGATTAATATTCTAAATTATTTATTGTTTTTGTTCATGTGTAATAACATATTTTCTTCAATTTCCCGTGGGTAAGTAACCAATTATCACTACAAATTTATAACCAATGTTATGTTTGTTTTTCAGCCTAACTGTTATGCCAAGATCATCACAATCGAAGGTCAGAAAAAAATTGTTATTTATTCAAAGCAACCTATAGCTGTAAATGAAGAAATCACCTACGATTATAAGTTTCCAATTGAAGATGACAAAATTCCTTGTCTCTGTGGATCAGCACAGTGTCGTGGAACTCTTAACTAATTATTGGTGTAATCTGTACCTTAAAGCTAAAACACTCACATCACAAGTAAACCTTTTCGTGTTACAATGTTTTATAAATGTTAATCGTGTTATAACCTACTTAGTACAGTGTGTAACGTATATTTAGTAGATGTCTCTCCGTATTTGATGTCCCTCCGTATTTGATGTCCCTCCTTTCCAATTCGTATCGTATGTTTTCGAAACCATACTGGCTGAATGTCCTATGGGCTTAAATATTTCCAAATAAAAATTTGCTTATTCGTTTTGAAAAGATTGCTGAACAATAAACATGATTTATAACCCTGTCCAATTTGCTTCCTTAACTTTCATACACAAAATTACCCTCAGGTCATTCCTCAGATTTAACCCTTAAATCTGTTCAATTAGAGTTGACAGGAGTTTATATCAAAGGTTCCTCTTATTTACTAGCAATATATTGATCATTTACTCACCATTCAGATTGATTGGTCCAACTTACTTCATAGAAGCTCTAAACCCCCAATCTTAAAATTTATATTCTAATTGATTGTAGCAACTGGCCAAAGTTGTTATGAGCACTATAACGATCTTACCAGGTTTTCATTATTTCCTATTTAACAACTTACTGGATTTCACAATGAAAATAGTGGGGGTAGATGGCAACTTTGGAATAAATAGCAGTTTCCAAAAGTTAAGATAGTGAGTAAATGATTACCATGGATATTTCATATTTTTGGCTATTTTTTAAATCATACAACAACATTCGGTACTAGCTTCTGTACCTAAATATAATTTTCAAAAATTGAAGAAAATTTATGAACCGATTTTCCTGTCAATTTCTATTAATCATAATAAATGTGCTATGTAACTAAATATATATTAGATAGATAATCAAGTCTCCCATTGGGATTGTCAGCGTTACAAATAGCAGTACAAGATCCGATACTTTTCCATTTGCTACTTAAATTCATATCTATAAAGAATTTTCTCAAAGAAAGAACGGTTATGCATACCTGCAAAGTCAATTTTTCCCTCCGAACTAACTATGCAATTTTTTTTGAACCCTGACAAATGTAATAATGAGATATTGGATACAGTCCAAAATTATCAACAATAATGAAGTCTTATATACTCTATATCTAAAAACATGCGAAAACGTAATAACTTGAAGCGCATAGGATATGAAAATTATCTAATTCCTACTAACTTCAAAGCTTCCAACTTATCGATTTACATTTTTGGTGCTTTTGTCACCCTTCGTCAAATGTCCTTATTGTTAGTCATATTAATGTTTGTGGATTGTAATGTAACTTGTTTGTGCTTTGTAATAAATATTAATAATGCAGTTAAATAATTGTATTTGGTGTGAGACCAGCTAAGTACCCTAGATAAACCATGGAAAGACAACTATCACCCGTCACGTAATGGCGGAACCCATCATCCTCTTATTATACGAATGCTAGCCAAAAAATTCAATCCCGTAAGCCTACCAATCAATCAATGAGTTTATCTGGGGTACTTAGCCGGTCTGTTTGGTATTATGCAACTGTTATATTATTTCTATAATTAGGATATGAACGTGACGTAAGCTAAAAAGAAATAATACCAAAATGTGTAGTAAATGTGTTATTTTAGAAAAAAATCGTAATCAAATAAATGATGTCTTTAAATTGATGTTGTAATTGATGTTGTAATTGATGTAACTGGAATAGATAATTCTTGTCTAACTAATTAACGTCTTGATTTTCGGATATAAATACGCGACCACTAGATACTTGGCTGTTGCTACGCCCGATAGTGAATCACAATTATCTTGTCCCAAAGTACTATTTGTTATTGTTACTTTCAATTATGGAATGAAGTAAAATGCAAATGTATCCTTGTTTTTACCCCTACATCAAATAAATAAAAAGGTTTTTTGATTTAGTCTTCCAAATTAAATGAGAACAATTTATTTATAATTCCCGGATCTATGTTACTATAGTGATCAATCTACCCTGACAATTTTTGTAAAGATAGTATAATTTTTCTAATTTTGTTTAAAAGGTCATCTGTGTAGTTTTTGTGCCAATAAGTTTTCAGCAAGTAACGCGTTGATTTTTTTATTGTAGAAAATGCAATAGGAAGTAAAGTTTTGTTTACAATGAAGAACTTGTATATAAATATCAATAAAATAATCTATTTATGTGTAATTAAAGACATGAACACGTAAGTAGCTTTGATTATTCATACCGTATTTTGCAATACCGCTTACCCGGTTGAATTATTGTTTCATATATACAATCGGTCACCCTACATTTTTAAACTGTTTGGAAAAGGTTACATTACAGATGTATCAAATGAATTGTTTACAAAATATAGCTATGCAAAGAATTGCGTCAATTGGCTTGGAGCTAAGTAGATATTAGAAAAAATTTATAATAAATTATCTTTTAGTTAGGTATTTTCCGAAAGATCAAACATTGTTTTTCTTGACTTGGTTTTCCGAGATACATAAACTAATTCTAATGGGTAGCCTAAATCGAAAAATACGGTAGCAATTTTATATGCTGACAAAACTGACTATCATTTTTTAGAATTTTGGAACTTATGCATATCAATTTGAGATTGTGAAATATCCGACAATGCATTTTGAACTCTTTCTAACAATGCCTCCCCACGAACAATGACCTCCTTCAGTTTTAATGCTACGTCATGGTTTTCTTGCTCCAGTCGTCGCAAACTTGCGAGCTAAAAAGAAATAATACCAAAATGTGTAGTAAATGCGAAGCTATTACACATACTAAACGAACGAAAGAATTATTTTCGAAAGGTAACTAAGTAAGCACCTGCAATTCGGTAGAGGAATCTTCACTGGGCAAAGATTCAATGAGACAATCTATATCTTTTGCACATCTTGCGATCATTGAGGCAAATGTGAGCGTGTAATCTATTCATTGTAACAGACAAATATTAGATTACAGTGATTGGAATTTTTTATAAAATAAATCCATGAATAGTCATTCAATTTCACCTTCCGGTGGATTGAGAGAGTTTTGATTTCCACTTCGATCAGGAAATTTGCTTGGAGTAGCAACTTGTTGAAGGACGCCTACACTGTTGCAAAAGTTTTCTGCTTGCTAAAAATTAAAACAGATATTAAGCAATCAATGAAACTTTAACAGACAGTATAAAACCTTAACCACTTCAACAAAAACAAAGCCTTATTGCTTACTAACAATCATTCAACCCACCATGTAAAACTACATTACAACCTAATTCATTTTGGAATAATTTATAATTTTGCTTTTCAATACTATTTTTACTTTTTGGAGGTGTTATTCATTTCCCTGTTTAGTTTAGTAGTTTATTGTAAATTATCATAGCATTTATGATAATGATTAGAACATAATATTAGCGCATTGGTATTATTAAATACTTACGACTTACAAAATTGACTGCATCCTGGAGTTGAGTCAGTCTGTCTGCCATTATTTCTGATAATTTTACGCAGCAATAAATAGTTTTTAACTTGTCAAGACGTCAAGATTTAAAAGCCAGTCTGTCAGTTGGCGCCTCAATTCACCGATAAGATATCTGTACTGCACAGATAAGTCGGTTGTGTATTATTTTACTTGTAGGTTGTAGTAGCTGTATGTAACTGCACTGTAGTAATGTAAAAATATCAAAGTAATGAAATTCGGGCCTCCTCCAGCAGGTTTCACTTTACATTTTAAGAAATTCAAATTTCCTGGCAGAATACACACATACACCACAACGATATTCAACAGAGGGCACATCAATTCACTTATGGATATGGATACATTTTGTACATGGGTAGTATATAAACGGAATGCCTTTTAAATGCTTGCAGTGCACCTGCACTTAGGGTATACCAGCATGAAGTTACAGGAAATCGAAGTACCCGAATCCTTCATCCAACTCTACACCTGATGTGGGGTTGAAATTAAAGTAATTAGTTATTCTGCTAGTGACCTGTACCTTTCAAAGTTTCAAACCAGAGTACAAGGAGGGGGCTTCCTCCAAAATCGAAGAGAAGAAAATTTTGAAAAACATTTTTTTCGAATGGCATATATTTTTACAGATAGCGTGGCGAGTCGAAAACTTTTTTCTGGCTATGGTCTTTAATAACTTTGAAATATGTTCATACTAGGTCACCAGTGCTGCTGCTGAATTTCAAAATAATTAGGCATTTTTTTAAATTTCGAAATTTGCTAATATTAAGCTGCAGTGGACTTGTTTTATGTAATAATATACATTACATACTCCCTTTGTCATTTCAAAAAAACCACAAGGTCCATGGCACAGAACATAGAGACATATATAGATACTATCAGTTTTATTTATTGCGATGATAAATATGGTTTACTAAATTAAAATATCACAAAGTGGTGCTTGCATTAAGTGCTTGCAAAAAATTATATTGTAGTTCATTGTTCACTATAGATAATTTGTTTTCCCCCAAATATGTTTAGTTTCTAAAACATATTCATTAAGGCATCAGAGATAGTTAATTAAACATTGGAAAAAATATTAGTATTGGATTATCAGTGCTGCAATTTCCTAATCAATTTTTAATAAACTAGTAATACACAGAACATAAGCGAGTCAGTGGGTTTTTTGAAAACAGTGAAAATTAAATCCATTTTAAAGCATGAGTGTTTAAATTTTTAGTTACAATTATAAACTTTAAACTTGTTATACTAAATTTTGTTGCAATTTTGTTCACTCTGGCAGTTTAATTCATCAAGTGGTTAAATAACAAATTACCATCAATATAAAATTACAGAGATGTTCAATATGTTTACTTTGTAATGACATAATATATTATTAGTGGTCCGGGAACGAGTAGAGGAAATAATCCTTTTTAACTTTATGCGATCGGTCGGTAATCACAATTGACGGATTCGGGCGCATTTCATTTTCCAACCGGAGAGATTTGCGTGTAACTTGACTCTGCTGTTATAGGATAGGTGAACTCTACACATGTATTTTGTAGTACTGCGGACTGCTCTGCATGTTCACATTAGTAGAGTAAAGGACGGCAAGCACACAGCATCAGCAGCATTGCATGCCTAGCGGATAGCTGAACGGCTGAACTTGCCTACGAAAGTCTGCCTTTCAGTGTTGGATCGGAGCACGCGGAACGTCGGATCACTCTGTCTGTCTGTTGAGAAGCAACGCATTGCTACTCTTGTGTACTTTGATTTTCTTCGTGGATTTAACCAATAAATTAACTAATTTACAGGTAAGACAAATTAAATTTTTCGTCTTTAATACATTTGTAGTAAGTGTATCACCAAATTTTTGGTAATTAACGTTTGAAAAGCATTGAAAAACGTAAAGCAATATTGAAGAAAATGATGAGCACCGCATGGTTGGGTGAAGCCGGACATGGCGCATGGCGCTAAGTCATGAGATGAGCCGTACACCTTGTATTCGTACTGTCTGATTCTATCTGGAGTTAAAAATTTGTGCTGTAACTGTAGTTATTCTACGATTGCTGAAGTGAAATAATTATTTTGAAAAGGCGATTGCTAATTTATTCATTTGTTTCACAAATTACAGAATGCGGTACGTAGCTGCTTACCTTTTGGCAACTTTGGCTGCCAAGCCTAATCCAAGCGCCGCTGATATCGATAAAATCCTTAGTTCTGTCGGTATTGAATCCGATAATGAAAAGGTTAAGAAAGTAATTTCCGAATTAGCTGGAAAGGATATTGATGAAATCATCAAAGCAGGTAATATTCAATTAATTCATTATTCATTTTGATGTCCTGATAGTTAATATTTATTTAATGATGATCAATTTTCACCATCTTTCGACTGAAAGTTATGATGCTATTTTTATTTGTCTGATGACTGCATAATAGGCTTTTTAACTAAGAAAAATTTGAGTGATCGAAATGGAAACTTCATTTTATTTTTGTTGGTTACAGGACAAAGTAAACTTGCCTCAATGCCTTCCGGTGGTGCAGTAGCTTCAACATCAGCAGCCGCCCCAGCGGCTGCCGGTGCAGAAGCTAAGCCAGGTACCAATTTGTTATCAATTACTAAAATTATCAACATTGTGTTTGTGATGATCAATCTGATCACCATCTTTCGACTGAAGATGTTGATGATAACCCTACATGTCTGATGCACAAATTTAATTTTCTATTACCGATTGTTTATAGCATCGTCGTTAATTATTTTTTTCTTTAATGCGTTATTAGAAGCTAAGAAGGAAGCAAAGAAAGAAGAGTCTGAATCGGAAGATGACGATATGGGTTTTGGACTCTTCGATTAAGTACGATTTCGAATTACATAGCGACTTCTTTTCTTATGTTATAATAAAAGATAAATAATAATATGCTGTGAATTTGGAAACGTGACAACGTAACTCTGTACCCATTATTTGACACATTGGTGCATAACTATATAACGTATGTTCTATTTTGGTCCATTTCTGTCTTACATAAATTCTAATTTTAAAACCCATAGATAATAGACAGTAAGGTAACCATGAGCCGCTTGTAAGCGGGCCGCTTACATGTCGTCTAAAAATCTTCGTTACCTACTACTAGTTACCAAATCACTACAGGAAATGTGACAAAAGTCACACAGCACGGCATCATCATAATCTATTTTACAGCTCATGGTTGGGATGTTACTATAACGTTTTGTGTGGTTATTTTGTATATTCATTAGAAGGAAAAGAGTTATTTGTTTACTCTTTATATTATATAACTTCTTTTCATCTTTTTTGCTACGAAAATATTTGTCATTTATATTCTTGATGACTATCTTGACTACTACTGAGTTTAGCTATAGTCACGAGGTTATCATTGTCCTCTTTTTTAGTTAGGTTAATTAACTTGTAGATTAATAGGAAGCACTACAGTCCGTGATTTCATAATAAAAACATATTTACAATAATAGTTGAAATTTTAAAGCGGCTGTAGGAGAAATTTGTATTATACCATGCAAGAGCCTTACATGCCCATGTCTCTGCAGCTTATCTCCATTTCCTTATCCTAGACGATCTGCATGTCGTCATCCTCATCTCCCTACCTATCTATAACTTACCTGTGTACTTACCTCAATCTACCCATACAACACAAACACACAAATGATGTATTACAACATGCATCCATAAATAAGATTCATTCCGAATCTGACCAGGAGACTAAGTCCTGGTCAAATAAACATTCGCTCCTCAATTGTTCTGTGCTCTTTCACTCATCTCATTTTACGCACCCAATCATACCACAATCACATAGTGCACAACCCGGGTATTACTCTGGCACAGAAGTGCCAGACTACTTTCTACACTCCGGGACTAACCCACTTGATCATGCCCGAAACCTGTAAGCATTCTGAAGCGGCTTATGCAAGTCGGGAATGGAGAAGAAATGATCTAGGGGACTTTCTAGAATCTGCAGGTGCTAGAAAGTCCCTGGTGACTTTCTAGCACTATTTTTCCATTTTCAAATTGTTCCCGAAGGCAGACTAAATAATTGTTGAAATTAAGTAGCGATACCTTGTTGTATGCGTTGCCGGTCACTATTTTCGCCTCTTTTCTGACCTAACCTAATAAAAGATAAACTATTTTTAATTAGGTAAGGTCAAAAAAGACCGAAAAATAGTGACCGGCAACGAGGTACTGATTGTTATTTTATGATGATGATGATTTAGAATTTTGATGATAATAATCTGCCTTCGGGAAATTTTTGGAAACATAAAAAAGGATGCTAAAAAGTCCCCGGGGACTTTCTAGCACCTGCAGATGCTAGAAAGTCCCCTAGATGAGGAAATGGGATTCAGCAGCTACGAGTGCCCGTTTTCCCATTACAACCAAGAAAATGTAGTAATGTAAATGTTAAATACCTTTATGCGACTTTTCTGCGAAGCTGTATGCATGTTTGTCCTTCTGCCTTTGTTGAAAAGGGTGTCAGATATACAAATAACGTCAACGCATCTCAAAAAGATTGAACTTCACTACCCACAAAATTTGCACGAAAGGGTTTTGGATATTAGGCCATCAAAAGAGCAACAAATACATTGTAAATATGCTATAAATGAGTAGAAATCCAGAAATGCAACTAAAAATTCTAGGTTACTAAGTATAAGTAAGCTGAAATGAACACTATTATTTTGTCAAAACGTTTCAGTTGCCATTATAAGCAGCAATAAGTAATGAAGCCTCTTGGTATCTAAATATCAGAAGTTATGCTTTTGAAACTTAACATTAAAAGTTTGGATTACCATCCAAAATATCCTGCATATGCCATACTGCCATGTAGGACACAATAGATTCAACACTCAAATAAACAATCACTCAGACTCAACCTTTGACGATTCTCCGGTTGTTATTATGAAGATAATTTCTGTCAGGGCGGGCAGATTAGTCATCTTTCATCACCTTCCATGTAGCTATATTTGTGCTAGGTTGGGTCGTTGGGTTAAGGTAGATGACAGAAACTAACCTAGCTGAAAATGAACAATATATATAAATAACAGGTCAGGAAGATCAAAGGTGGCATATATTATGTCAGCTGCCTACCGTCCTAATTACTCTAACCAAAAATCCTAGCGGAGGTCTTACCTTTTTTGAATGACTTAAGAACGAACATGTTTTAACATTTCACAATTGTTTCACAATTTTATGTGAACTGCATTTAACCTTTCCATTCTTAGTAAATAATTGACAGGTACCAATAAGGCTGTATTTAGGAGGGGCATTGGGGACAAATGCCCTCCGAAATCCAAGAAAAAATAATTTTTTTCTCGAAATAAAAAAAATTCTCGTTTCTCGCGATTTTATAGGATTTATAGGCTATTTTTGACTCATTTGGACAAAATAAGCCAAAATTTTCCGAGCTTCGTGCGAATTTACCATATACATATGGCCTTATGACATGATGTCATTGCCCCCTCCGAAATCGACTTACAAATACAGTACTGATATGTACCGGTAATTACTAAAGCATTTTTATGGTAAATGAATCTAGACACATGCTTTAAAATCGTGTGTCTAGATAGTCTACAAAAAAAGTCAGGTTTCTATGAAAAGTAGCAGGGGGCAATATTATTATCTTTTATGCAAACTATACACATAAATATAAATCATTTCATTGAAACCAAATTGGATTATGTTTTCGACTATTAGTAGTAGTACAAAAAAATGAACTTTTGACTATTTGAAATAAA
This sequence comes from Tomocerus qinae, assembly GCA_020055645.1. Lineage (NCBI taxonomy): Eukaryota > Metazoa > Arthropoda > Collembola > Entomobryomorpha > Tomoceridae > Tomocerus > Tomocerus qinae. Next base: position 23,616,040 of record CM034548.1, read on the forward strand.
TTGTGTAACAAGCTGCATAGCACCAGAAGTCAGAAATAAACGTTATCTTTGTTCCCGGTCTCAAGTTGCTCTATAGTGTCTCAATTTGTTTACCAACCTAATGTGAAAGAATTTGCAAATAATAGAAAAAGGAAATCGTCAACAGATTTGTTTAACTTGGCAATCTGCAACTGTTCAGTTATCTAATTAGTACATTATAATTATGAAATTAGAAGGATATTCAGATTCAGAACGAGGAACACTAAATACCTTATTCGATTTTTTCTGATGTTTTATATAGCTATTAGCTATACGCTAATGATCAGTCTAGAGTCACGACATTGAAACACTATATGCAGATGGCGGATATACATGAAATTGACATCCAATCATGAATGTCTAATAAATATTTTGGTGTTGGTGGATGTGGAAAGCGGATAATAATAATATTGTCCTAGTCCTTAAATCGGTGGCATTATTTTCAGAGATAAAAGTGAGAAGCACAACAGAAACAACCATCCGCCCACGTCTACTCTTACTACTCTACGCTAAGCCTTACACCTTATGCTTGGCTTAGCCTACTTCCTACTCTACTACGCGGACACAGCGTTTTAGCAACATAGCAACTGCTATCAAAGCGTTACTCACAAACCAGATTTTCAATTTTATCAAGTGCAGTTTTTTGACTAGAAATCAATAATTTTTGAAGATAAAGTGTCGTCTATAATTCCGATTTCGTCCAGACCAAAAGGTCCTATCTTAGGGTGGGGCGCCCCATCCTAGGGTGGGGCCTTTTAGTCTTTCCTTTCCGATTTTAAGGAAAATGCAGCATTGATTATTGTAGTTTGTATGTATTTGTAGGAGAATTCTGATGACTCATTAGTTTACTACGCCTCATAATTATCTCAAGTATCAACGTGTCACCGATGACTATGATGACCCAAGCTTATGTTAACTACCCTTATTGATGTAGCTCATCCAATCATTCATCACACTAATAATGGCCAATTCATGTCCCATGTCCCACGTCAAACACCACGACAAAGTTTTGACACAAAACATCACATTTGAAGTGGTATGTTATTTACGCAACATTATTTTTTAATCTTCATTATGCCCCTTATTTTGCTGGATTAGAAACGTTGAAAAAGCGGTATATATCAGAAAATGGGGCAATGTATGGGTACTAGGGGAAATCACCCAGGAACTTTGAATTCTGATATAGTTTAAAGTATCTATGTATTGATATTGATTTGACATAATAATATTAAATCTGATATAAAAGCTATACAGCACACTTTATAAAGCATTTAATATCCTCTAACTTATCAATTTAATAGATACTTTTTTGCGTTTTAGTGCTAAGTGAAACAAACTTGACAGTGTTAAAGGTTCAATAAGTAACTGGTGATGTCACGCGCTAATTAGGACACTTCATGGCCAAGGGAAGTAGACTGTTGTTATGGTTTTGTACTGTAGATACATCTCTAGAGAGGGGTAAGGAAAACATCACCCAAAACCCGAAGTGGGGAAATGCATATAAAAAGGAATTCCTGTTTACTTTTCCATAAACCAGCCGAAAACAGCCGCGATTTGGGTTTCTTTATTGAAAAGTAAATAGAAATTGTATTACATGAATTTCCCCTTCGCCACTTCTGAGTTTGAATGATGTTTGCCTCTCCCTATACAGATATGTACCTCGTACAAAATCATGACAGCAGTCAAACTTTCCTTGGTCATGAAGTGTCCGGATTAGCAGCAGTCTACGTTTTTCGGTACTTGGTCATGACCATGTGTGACTATGAGTCGGAATCTGACTTTCGGAAGATTGTTCATATGAAGCGGTCTATTTCCAAAATTTTCCCCCTGGGATAGTCATTTTTGTGTATGAAGAACCCCTTTGAAGTCATAAAAAATACAAAATCCTCAAAATGTTACCACGTGGTTTGTAGCAGATTTGGACTTCAAAATTTAGGGTTAATGTTTGATTTTAACTTGATTTACTGTAAAACGCAAAGTACCTAATATGTATTGTTGGGTCAGATCAAGTCAGATGGCTTGGAATGGCATCAACACATAGGATGTGATAATATAAGATGTGGACAATACAATATCAAATATCTGAAAATATGGCATGACTATAATTAAAAATTATGTAGTATAAATTATAATTGATCATCGGCCTTTTCAATTAAAATATTTATTTGAATTAAGCGGGTCAATTTCGGATTCCAATGTACCCCAATTTGGTCGTCGTCGGTGGAAAATGGTGTTGTAGAAGGTACTAGGATGATAATTTGATTATGGTTGGAAATAGGTATGATGCGGTTGACCTGAGCGGTGCACACCTGTGGTGTGTGTGTTCCCCTAATTGCTGTAATTTTAGTGAATAACGTATATGTGCGGGAGTACATGGATAGAGTGTCACATGGTGGGAAGGTGAGGAGCAAATGAAGTCTCCACGTCACACATATTATTACTCCGTTGAATGTTGGTAGGAAAGGGCAGGAACAGAATTCAGTAAGTAAGAAGAAGGAGGTTTTTGCTGTTTTTTATACACTGTTGTTATCATCACATCACAGAGTACAGTCAGTTAGACAGTTAGACATTAGATATCATAGGTGAAGGCATTGTTTGAGCGAGTTCTAGCCGATTGCGAGTCTTCTGCTGAGTTGAGTGTTGGAAAAGTCATTGTCAGTCTTTGCGGTGGTGGGGGTGGTGAGTTGACGTTAGTACTGTGAAGAGAAGACTGTACCAAATTATTTTATTTTCTGCTGATAATTTCGGATATTTTCTCGGACAGTCCATCTCCTCCTTATTCAATATTTATCTCCTCAATCGCCAACATGACGTCCAATATTATTCCAATACGCTTTCAAGAGCACCTTCAGGTGAGTTTCATCATTTCGCATATTATTACAATTAGTACACACCTGACATCGTTGTTACAATTATAATATGTCGGGTTAATTTATTTCTGTCAACATATTGATCTCCTGTGAGATGAAGCATAGGGTCAACTTTAAATTTTGTTGGGTGTGTCTAATAAAGCTGTGTGGGTTATTCGAAATCAGCAGTTGGAAAACTCTATCATTTGACATTTTATACTACATAAGCTAGATCTAGATTCCAATACTAGACACCCAACCTTCAACATACTAATTCCTAATACCTAATACCTATATAATATGATCTATAAATACCAATTCGACTGTTTATACTCTTTATATATGTTTGCATGATGGTCGATGTTTACGTCAAACTCTAATGCGATACTATGCCAATACCTACGTCGCCCAATACCAAAATTATCCATTTTCGACTCCCGAAAAATACTTTTGGTGATATTTATCACAACTTTATAGATATTTATTCGTGTACATTGACATTTAATTGTCCGATGCTCCGTATTTATGCTATGTTTTTTGTTAGTATGGCTATTTTATGATTTATTAGCTATTATTATCTGCAGTGTGAATTAGTACGTTGTACTCTACAGTAAAAATTATAAAAAATGCCGTGCCCTATTTTCTGCTGCCAATGAATGAAGCTTTCATTTCTGCATTGTTATTATAGAACTCCTGCAATCAGTATTTTTTACTGAACTTATTTATACATCGCCTGTAATACTATATTGTTATTTAAGGGCGTTTATCGTCCGCAATATTTTGCCATACTTTAATTTAGTATTCTGTACCTTGTATTATTAGCAATATTTTATTTTTTGACCATCGGTCATCATAATCGGTTACTCTGGTCTTTTGTCGTCAAGTTTTATCATGTAGTATTTTAGATACTGTGATATCTAATGTCGAATAATTATTTGAATACGAATACACATAGACATATTGATAAAATATTTTTGTTTAGCTAAAACTCGTAAATGAGAAAACTTGTAGGTCGTAATTATTTAGGCCATATCTTCATTAGTATTGTACCTTATCATAAAAGAGAGTTTCACTTCCTGCTGAAAAATAGTTGCAGTGACTAAACTATATTGTTTACTCTGAGGAAACTATGAGTCACCACAAAGATGAAAGACAAGATTTACTAGGTACTTGGATTGTACTGATACTATTTAAGTTGTTGTACTATACATATATACATACCAATAGAACGGGCATAAACTACTTATAGAATTATAAAGTAATGTAAGTAATGAAGTTTCAAATGTAATGTGCATATATTGTGTTTGCCTTGATTGAAATTATGTTATGAATTCGATGACAAATCAACTGTCTCCTTATTTTATTTTGCATATTTTAATAGCCGGAACTTTATTGCCTTTCTGTTACAACACAAATAAATGAGTCATCTTTTACTAAGTAAAGCAGTAAAACCCAAAAGTCTTTTTAATAGAAAAATGTTGTTTTTGTAGCTGTATGACTTGCATTCTCAGTAGAAGTAATCAACTATATTATAATCTGTGAAACATTATATTTAATTACTGGAAAAACACTTCTCTTAAATTTGAATGAAGACTAATCATAATTACTTGGGCATTATGTTGCATTACTTTTTCTGCATCAATAGATTTGGATTATTGCATAATCTGTAAATTTGATACAAAGTATTACAAAGTAAGAAAACGTTAAGTAGGATTGAAATTGGATATAGTGGGTGTATAAAGGATAAGTATGCGCCAAATATTTATGAGGTTATTAGAGACACATTTCCAAATTATTGATATTTGTCGGTGACTATTGTAGTTGTGTTTAATAGAGCATTGCAGTATTAGCTTGTATCTTCTGTACGTGCTATTCTTGAGGCGAGTGAATCACTTGATGTGCATACTTAAAGATCGACGTGCGTATATGCCATTAGTTTGTGAAATTAGAGCCGCTGACCTCAGGCCGAAGTCATTATATTTATATTGATAATAATGATGACACATACACATATGGATAGCAATAGATACATATTTGAGACTTCTTCTCGTGTCGGATTTAGGTAGGTGTTTATATAACTCTGGCGCAGCGTTGGGATTGAGCGAAATTGATTAGGTACTTCAAATGAAATATGATATTGCCCATATCCTTATCAAAGGATATGAACGAGCGAGATATTATCTCGTTTTGTAATGTTAATGGCTTTGTTGTAGTCCATCACATGCCAACTACATATTGTACGTATCTAGTGTATGGATTATGGAGTATGTTTAGCATCATTAAAGGTTCATATAGTATGCATCTAATTCCATATACTCCAAAATGTTTTTATTCATAGTGCAAAGTATTGACTGTGCACTTGTCTCATTAGTCCCCTGTATTTTATTATACTGTACAATACGTTATAGACACGAATGGCCAGTCTTTTAGTTGTTTAAAAATTAGACAGACGATAATTTAATATGCAGAAGTCTGTAAATTATTTCGATTCATAGTGTTGTTGATAACGAACAGATTGTAGCATTACTTTTGCTTCATGGTAGGCGTATATGAGCCAGAAACATCCGATTCATCGTCCAACAGAGCAGAATCCTTCTTCTGATTAAACTTGAGTTCTTTGCCGTATTGCACAGCATTGAAAGTCCAGTCTGACTGGCAGGATGGGATTTTTAATATATTTCGTCTTTGCATCTTCAATGCTCGTTGAAATGCAAATGGCTCACTCAGTAAAACAAAAATCTTTTATGCCGTTGAAAGATGATAAGTAGGTATTATTTTGACTGTAGTCTAGTCGTAGTATATTGCTTCATGATTAAAAGGTACTCAACTTCGACGCCTGAAATCTCCAGACTGTAATCATTGCCAGTATGAATTCGAGATACAAACTCATCCCTTGTAATTAGTACTATGCGAGAAATAGAATTCTTCGAAACTTATGACGCTATTTATTGAAGATTATACAATCGATGGAAATGTGAGGTAAACGTGATACTAAAAATATGACAATCCCTTTCAGGAGAAAATATGTTGGCGGAAATCAATGAAATTAACTCCTCCGCAAATGTTGTAGGCTTATTACAAAAATGTTTTCTAATTATTTCAGCTAACCAATATTGGCATAAATCAAGCGAACATCAGCTTTAACAACTTAACAATGGAATCGGATAAATTCATTTGTGTTCGAGAAAAAGTTGGAGAATCGGCTCAAATTGTGATTATCGACATGAGTGACCCAAATAGCCCCATCCGAAGACCGATAACGGCTGATTCTGCAATTATGAATCCTGCCAGTAAAGTCATAGCTTTAAAGGCACAAAAGACACTTCAGATCTTTAATATTGAGATGAAAAGCAAAATGAAGTCTCATTCACTGCCCGAAGAAGTCATCTTTTGGAAATGGATATCTCTCAACACGATAGGTCTCGTCACGGAGAGTGCAGTGTACCACTGGAGCATGGAAGGCGAATCCATTCCTCAAAAGATGTTTGACAGACATTCAAGTCTGGCAGGAACTCAGATCATCAACTACAGAACGGATCCTAAACAGAATTGGCTTCTTCTAGTGGCCATTTCTGCTCAGGTATTTTTCATATAAAATCATTGAGTTCTGTAGCCTGTGCCAAGAATTCGGTTTAAGAATTGTCTTTTTTATTACTCCAGCAAAATAGAGTAGTTGGAGCTATGCAACTGTATTCCGTTGAAAGAAAAGTAAGCCAACCTATTGAGGGTCATGCGGGAACATTTGCCCAATTGAAAGTGGAAGGGAATCCAGAGCCTTCTAACATTCTGTGTTTCGCCGTTCGAAATTTGCAAGGAGGAAAGGTAAATTATAATCTGTTCTTTAAACATGAATCCCAATTTCAACGCTTGTTAAATGTAAAATGTGTCTTTCTTCCATCTATAGCTACATATTGTGGAAGTGGGAGGAGTTCCCCAAGGAAATCAACCTTTTCCTAAGAAGGGAATGGATGTTTTCTTTCCTCCAGAAGCTCAAACGGATTTCCCGGTTGCTATGCAGGTAAGTTTCTGACAGATTGAATGGCTTGGAAGATTCAACGAAGCAGATAATTCCATTGAGTATTTATTTTTAGGCCAGCACGAAGTATGATGTCGTTTATCTCATTACGAAGTATGGATACATCCACCTTTATGACTTAGAGAGTGGCCAATGTATATATATGAACCGCATCAGTTCAGACACTATTTTTGTTACAGCTCCTCATGAACCTACAGGTGGAATCCTTGGTGTCAATAGAAAGGGACAGGTATATCAGTCTTTATATATTGGATCGGATGTAGCCATATAATTATTTCGACATTTGTCTCAAGTTACCAATTACTGAACTCTTTCTGCGTCTCAGGTACTCTCGGTGACTATCGACGAAGATACTATTGTCTCTTACATCGTTAACAATCTTTCCAATCAAGATTTAGCTCTCAGGGTAGCTTACAGGAATAACTTGAGCGGAGCTGAAGATTTGTTTATAAGGAAGTTCAACACTCTGTTCCAAAATGCCTCGTATACCGAAGCAGCTAAGGTAATGATTCAGTTATTAAAACTGCTGTCATCAGCATTATCTTCCACTTCTTTTTCCATTCACTCATTCATTCATTCTCTCACGCACTCATTCTCTCCATTCAAACCCAGTGGATCGTGCTGAGAGTGAGTAGCATAGAAATGAACTCGGTGGTTTGTTATTGTCATTGTCATTATAAAATAAGTATGTAATGGGATATGTTCTCCGTAATTAGGTTGCCGCTCAAGCACCTAAAGGAATATTGAGAACTCCTCAAACTATACAGAGGTTTCAGCAAGTAGGAACTCAACCAGGACAGACATCTCCTCTACTCCAGTACTTCGGAATATTGCTGGATCGTGTACGTGTCTTTTGCAGCTGTCTCTGTTATTGTATACAATCCATATGGAAGTATATCGGCTATTAATAAATGTAATTGCTACTCAATAGGGCCAGCTGAACAAGTATGAGTCTTTGGAACTCTCTCGACCAGTTCTTCAACAAGGAAAGAAGCAACTAATGGAAAAGTGGTTAAAGGAAGACAAATTGGAATGCTCCGAAGAACTAGGAGATTTGGTTAAACAGGTGGATCCAACTTTAGCTCTGTCTGTGTATCTGAGGGCTAATGTTCCCAACAAGGTAATAAATCCTTACTATGGTTCCAATTGTACTTAACCACATTTTCATTTATCTTGTGCTTACGTTTATTTTGATGGGGTACTTTAAATCTTACATTATTTTTTTTAGGTTATCCAATGTTTCGCAGAGACGGGTCAATTCAACAAAATCGTTCTGTATGCCAAGAAAGTAGGCTACACTCCTGATTATGTTTTCCTTCTACGCAATTTGATGAGGGTTAACCCCGACCAAGGTGTTGGATTTGCACAAATGTTGGTCCAAGACGACGAACCATTGGCTGATATCAACCAAGTACGAATTTTTAACTCTTATTCTATATCTGTTAGGTAATTACAAACTTTTATGAAGGATTTAATACAAATGCTCCCTGTCTGTTTAGATTGTTGATATTTTCATGGAACAAAACATGGTTCAACAATGTACTGCTTTCCTCCTTGATGCATTGAAAAATAATCGCCCTACTGAAGGACCTTTACAGACCAGGCTTTTAGAAATGAACCTTATTGCTGCTCCTCAGGTAAAAATTAATGTTTATCTCCACCTTTATAGTGTTTAATTAAAATGATAAAAGGAACACTAATTTTAAATATATTTTGTTTCAGGTGGCAGATGCAATCCTTGGTAATCAAATGTTTACCCATTATGACAAGTCACACATTGCACAAATGTGCGAAAAGGCTGGATTACTCCAACGTGCTTTGGAGCATTACACAGGTTGGTTCAGTTATTATTTTATGCTTGGTAGTATTCACATTGGTATGATTATGTAGCTTCTATGATTATATTTGTTAAAATCGGCTGTTTACACGCTGTATTTGTCGTGAAGATATTTTTAACAATGAGAGACGTAAATTAAAATTAATTTTTTGGCATTATTTCTGCAAACTCTAACATTTAATTTTTGGTATCAGATTTGTACGACATAAAGCGTGCTGTAGTGCACACACATCTACTTAATCCGGAATGGTTAGTGTCGTATTTTGGTTCCTTATCCGTTGAAGATTCCGTGGAATGCCTAAAAGCAATGTTAACGGCTAATATCAGACAGAATCTGAACATCTGCGTTCAGATTGCAACCAAATATCACGAACAGGTGAGACAAAATTTTGCATTTCATTTCACGTTATAATATAACCCGATGTGTATACTAAAGCGATAATTTTTGTTTGTTTTCAGCTAACAACCAAAGCTTTAATCGACTTGTTCGAATCATTTAAAAGTTATGAAGGATTGTTCTATTTTCTGGGATCCATTGTCAACTTCAGCCAAGATTCTGAAGTCCACTTCAAATACATTCAAGCTGCTTGTAAAACAGGGCAAATAAAGGAGGTGGAGCGGATATGCCGAGAATCAAACTGTTACAATGCGGAGAGAGTCAAAAATTTTTTAAAAGAGGCAAAATTAACGGACCAATTACCTCTTATTATTGTGTGCGACCGATTTGACTTTGTCCATGACTTGGTTTTGTATCTATATCGCAACAACCTACAGAAATATATTGAAATCTACGTTCAAAAGGTATATAGACATATTCCATATTCATAATTAATTACTATTGATTTATACTCTTTTATACTGTGGAGTTTTGTGTGCGTAGGTGAATCCATCGCGTCTTCCTGTAGTGGTTGGTGGGCTGCTAGATGTCGATTGTTCCGAAGATGTTATTAAAAGTTTAATAATGGTGGTCAGGGGACAATTTTCAACGGATGAATTGGTCGAAGAGGTAGAGAAACGAAATCGCCTGAAATTATTGCTTCCTTGGCTGGAATCTCGAACACACGAGGGTGTCGTAGAACCTGCCACTCATAATGCCCTTGCTAAAATTTACATTGACAGTAACAATAATCCGGAGCGGTTCTTAAAGTAAGATTTCCCTAGACTCTTTTTAGTGGATGTTTATGCATAGGTACTAACTCTTTGTCTGATTTTCCTAGGGAGAACCAGTTCTATGACAGCCGAGTAGTTGGGAAATATTGCGAGAAAAGGGATCCCCATTTGGCATGTGTGGCGTATGAGCGAGGTCATTGCGACAGAGAACTAATCAACGTTTGCAATGAAAACTCCTTGTTCAAATCGGAGGCGAGGTAATTAAAACAAACTAATTGGTATTAATGCTGAATCAAGGAGATGTGGTTGTGCTAATTAGACATTGTTTATTGTAAAGGTATTTAGTGAGACGCCGAGACCCAGAATTGTGGGCTGAAGTATTAAATGAAACAAATCCATTCCGACGTCAGTTGATAGATCAAGTGGTTCAAACAGCACTATCAGAAACTCAAGACCCCGAAGATATATCTGTCACGGTGAAAGCTTTCATGACAGCGGATTTGCCTAATGAATTAATTGAACTTCTCGAGAAAATAGTGCTAGACAATTCGGTCTTCTCTGATCATCGGTATTGTGGTCGTTCGTTCTTGTTACACATCAAAGAGTTAGTAGAACTTTATGTCACGACACGTTTCTCGTTATTTTATACAGAAATCTTCAAAATCTGCTCATTCTGACTGCGATCAAAGCTGATCGGACACGGGTCATGGAATACATCAATCGCCTGGATAATTATGACGCTCCGGATATCGCGAACATTGCTATCAACAATCAGTTATTTGAGGAAGCCTTTGCAATTTTCAAGAAATTTGACGTGAATACTTCTGCTATCCAAGTCCTCATCGATCACGTCAACAATTTGGACCGGGCATACGAATTCGCAGAAAGATGTAACGAACCTGCAGTGTGGAGTCAGTTGGCAAAAGCTCAGCTTCAGAAGGGACTGGTGAAAGAGGCCATCGATTCCTACATCAAAGCTGATGACCCGTCGGCCTACATTGACGTCGTGGAAACTGCCCATAAAACCGGTCCGTCATTTTAAATTTTGCAAATTATCCATAGTAGTTAATTGCTGCTTAATGGACCATTTATTTGCAAATTGCAGGAAGCTGGGAAGATTTGGTCCGATATTTGCAGATGGCAAGAAAGAAGGCGAGAGAATCATACATTGAGACAGAACTCATCTATGCCTACGCAAAAACATCCAGACTGTCAGATTTGGAGGAATTTGTTTCTGGTCCAAATCACGCAGATATTCAAAAGGTTTGTCAACCACACTCTATCCAACGTTTATCTGAGAATACTTGTATAAATAATTAATTATTTGAATGCTATATTGCAGATTGGAGATCGCTGCTTTGATTCCGGGATGTATGATGCCGCAAAACTATTGTACAACAACATTTCTAACTTTGCACGATTGGCTATTACGTTAGTCCATTTGAAGGAATATCAGGGAGCTGTGGATAGTGCCCGAAAAGCTAACAGGTAACGACTTGTTTGTTTGTTCATTAATTACTTTCTACTCAGCTTTGTAGTAGGTAGCTCTAAGTACAAAACTCTTAATTGTGTCTGCAGCACGCGAACTTGGAAAGAGGTCTGCTTTGCATGTGTGGAATCCGGGGAGTTCCGTCTGGCCCAGATGTGTGGTCTTCACATTGTGGTTCATGCTGATGAACTGGAAGATTTGATCAACCATTATCAAGACCGTGGTTATTTTGATGAGCTGATCAACCTCCTAGAAGCAGCATTGGGTCTCGAGAGAGCTCATATGGGCATGTTTACTGAACTTGCTATTCTCTACTCAAAGTACAAGCCAGAGAAAATGAAGGAACATTTGGAACTGTTTTGGTCCCGTGTCAACATTCCCAAGGTTGGTTTAATCTATTATGTTGTGAATTATATACTTTGGGATCAGTTATTAATGAGCAATGTTATGTGCAGGTATTAAGGGCTGCTGAACAGGCTCATTTGTGGGCCGAGCTCGTGTTTTTATACGACAAATATGAAGAGTACGACAACGCGGTAACGGCAATGATGTCACATCCAACAGAAGCATGGAGAGAGTCTCATTTTAAGGATATAATAACCAAAGTTGCTAACATTGAGCTATATTACAAAGCCATCCAATTTTATTTGGATTACAAGCCGATGCTTTTGAATGATTTACTTCTTGTTTTGGCTCCCCGTATGGACCATACTCGATCTGTCAACTTCTTTGCCAAAGTAAGCTCATATCTCTGTTCTGCAGCAATAAAAGTTTTGGAGTTCAGATATGATATTTGACATTAAAATGTTTGTTCTCTCTTTTAGGTCAACCATTTACAGCTGGTCAAGCCTTACTTGAGAGCTGTTCAAAGCCTAAATAACAAAGCTATAAATGAAGCATTGAATAACCTTCTGATAGAAGAAGAAGATTATCAAGGGCTCAGAACTTCCATTGATGCGTTTGATAACTTTGACAATATCGCCCTAGCCCAGAAATTGGAGAAGCATGAATTGATCGAATTTAGACGTATTGCCGCCTACTTGTATAAGGGCAACAACCGGTGGAAGCAGTCCGTGGAGTTATGCAAAAAAGACCGCCTTTACAAAGTAAGTCTTTTCCTGTTTTAATCTTGTTTACTTTATGTTAAAGCCGAATAACTAGGCCATGGGAATGTTTTCAAAAGTTATGCTAATAAGCGTATTCAGTAAATCCTTTTAAGACATGTTTGTTTGTGTTATTATAATTCCAGGATGCCATGGAGTACGCCGCAGAATCCAAAAACCCAGATATAGCAGAAGAACTACTAATGTGGTTCTTAGAAAACGGAAATCACGATTGTTTCTCTGCATGTCTTTTTCACTGCTACGATTTGCTGCATCCAGATGTTATTTTGGAACTGTCGTGGAGAAATGGTATTATGGATTTTGCTATGCCCTATATGATACAAGTTCTGAGAGAATACCGAACTAAGGTTGGTTGATTTTATTTCTGTTGACAACTGCATAGCGAATCTAAACATTATAAACAAAATCAAATGCACGGAAAATATAATTTTGGTCTTACAGATTGACAAACTGGAGGAAATGGAGATGCAGAGAATGGAAGAAGGTCCTACTAGTGATCAAAAACCTATGATTATGGGTGAGGAAATTGTTTTGTCTTGTAGTCTTGATTAATTACAATAAAAGTGTGACTCTATAGCAAGACATAATTTTATAGAGCCCCAGCTTATGCTGACTGCTGGACCAGGAATGATGCAACCTGGATACCCAACGGCCGCCTACCCTAATGCCTATGGTGCCAGTGGGGTTCCATATCAAGGGTACGGTATGTAAGCGGCGACTGATCCATATATACGTTTATGTATTATGTGGCTTTGTTGAATGAAATCACTATATTGTCCTAAAATACATCAAATTCCACACTTGGGAAATTAGAAACTTGCATTGAAGTTAGAAATAGACGTGTAAATAGTGTTATAAGCGGTATGATTGATTAATTTAATTCTAAACAACCTGTGGTTGCATAAATAAATGTGGAGGATGGCTGTTAATATAGATAGTTAAATTAAACTAGTAATTTAAAAGTGCATTATGGGATGGTTAGATGGATGTGCGTCATTGTCAAGTGGGAATAAAGCCTAGGAACACTACTCTCTAGGTATGATCCTACTGCCTACTTGTGTCTTTTCTCAGCCATCGCATAATAAAGTATATGCTTGCATTCCCTCATTATAATTGAATTATCAATTTACGATTAGCTTGTGTGATCATTATCTGTACTGAATGACTGATTGTGTTTGTTATCTTCTTTATTCGTTAATTCATAGCGCTAATTCTAAACAAGTAGAGCAAATAAAATCTTTGAACAATATTATGGTTTACAGACTGTATTTCATCTCAATCCTTTATTCTAATAAAATGACACATATTAGAAGTAAATGAATCGGTGGCTCTATGCATTGTTACATTTTTCAACTATTTATTTAACAGTTAACATAAGTAATGGTATAAAATATTTTAGAGTTGTGATATTAGATCGCGTAATATAGTAGCAGTCCTTTGTGTTCTACATAAATTTTGCCGGCTACTTACTCACGAAGCATCAGGCTAATCACTTAGATCCAACGAAACTCTCCAACTTTTGCAGAAGAGTGACGTACAATTGGTGTTCATATCCCGTACAAAAGTCAGATAATTTTTCAACGAACTCATTTGTAACTCCACGCTCTTCCAACATGTTCATGAACAAATCGTACAAGTACTACAAAATAATTAGACATGAATTACCACGAGTTCCAATTAGTAACCAGTCAATTTTGAAACAATTAAATTATAGTCTAACTTACGCCATCAAGTATATCTCCTGCTACAACGTAAACTTTGTCATTTAATTCTCCTTCGGTAAGGGATATTTCATCAACGACAAAAACATCATCTGCAAGAAATAAATTACATTACATTACGCTATAAAAAACACCAGTTTGAATTGAATCAAATAATGACAGAGCGTTGACTAGAGCTAAACGTACTGTATTCCTCTTGAGAATCATTTGGAGCTTCATCCCGAATGAATGAGCAGGTAAAAGTGAGAGTTTGGGTGCCCTTCTTTATGTCCACATCAAAGTTTGGTCTGGAGCGCATTTCAGTAACTTCTCCCTGCTCATTCTTTTGGGTAGCGCTTGGATCGTCTGAGGCATCTGCGTCAACACTATGGTTGACATTTAAACTCACTGTGATTCTGTCGAAAGTAAAAGTTTCTTGTAATTAGCTCAATATGTATTTAATTAGATTGGATTCATTTAATACTGGAAATTGTACTTACTCTTCTTTATTGAATTTCTTAGTAAGTGTAACATCAGATTGGTCGGTAGTAATTTTAAAATCATCCAGACTCGTAGGTAATTTTACAGTTCTTTGGGCTTTTTTCTCCGTCGCGATTTCTTCAGCCAAAAAACTGAGCAACTCTTGATCTCCTAAATAAATAAATAATTAAATTTTTTTTATAATAAGTCCATATATAACGCGTTGAATGTCTAATTTTTAATTGTTAAGATAAATACCTTTAGTGTGTAATTCATGCAAAGTCATTGTCTGCATAATTCCCAAATTCCCAGTAGTCTGTTGATTCATTAAGAGCGGGACCTTATGTGAAGCTGCAGGAGAAACAGACATCACCGATTTGCTCCATGTTCGGGTTGTTTGCCGCATGACATTGCGAAACAAGGAATTCATCATCTGAAAAACAAATTAAAGTCAGATGTAAAAATACTGACACCTTCTTTAATAGCTTCAAAATAAAACTGACAACTGAATATACAATTTACAAAACAAATTATTAGTAACAAAAAATAACGTTTAGCATTGGACACAATCTTCAGCAAGTAAAAATATTTTGTGATAACTACTTCAAGATAAACTATAATATGATGTAATATTGGCTATCTAGTTTCGGTATTCAAAATCAGAATAGGGGTAGCAATATTTCACATGTGAGAAGAAGAATATACTAGCTAAGAGATATTTGATATTTATACGGCGGGTAACAAGTCTGACTAACTACAATTTCAAAGGCAAAGACAAAATTGGCGTAATTACTTACTTTGACCTTTGGAATAAACTGGCGTGGCGAAATTAACCGGGTAGAAAAGATTTAGCGGAGACCGGTTCGGTTGTCAGTCTTTTAGAGCGACCTGCAGTTCTTATGGCAGTTCTGTGAATGAAAATGATTTTCTCGCCGAACAACCAACTCGTTCTTCGCCTTCAACTCAACCTCCGACTACAATTCCCACTCTACAGAGCTCTACTTGCTGCTAGTTGATAGGAGAAGAAAATGCTAGAAAAGTAGGAAGAGATGAAGATAGGTAATGGGGCTCATCCTATATACCCGACACCCGACAGTCAAATACCGGACAACCGACACCCTCCCACCCGACGCCCGACAACGACCAAATACTTTCTACCCGACACCCGAGAGCGAACTACCAGACACCCGATACCTTCCCACCCGATGCCCGACAGCCCCCAAATCCTTCCCACCCAACGCCCGACTACTAACTACCGGACATCCGATGCCTAACCAACCGACACCCGCCGCCTTCCCACCCGACAACTGACGCCCTTCTACCCGACATTTAGATTTTTTGGACATAAAAAATTTTTTACACGATGCATGTGCAGTTCACAGCATACCCGAAAGTTTGAAAGGATGGAAAAGGATGGACTGTCATAAGCTAGAGATTTGAGCTTCCTGGTTGCCAATACCAACACTGGTGTGGTCAATAAGCAGAAAAGAAAGAAAACGTGGGATAACAGTGCAATTCTGGAAATAAAAATGTATGTGTGACAGAGCCGCAGCAAGAGGTCTTTCGTAAGGTGAAGTAAATGGGTAATCTAACCTCTTTCTGCGAATAAATTGAAGTCTAGGCGCATTCAATTAACTCGCTTGGAAAAAAACTTGGGTCATAAATGCAGCCACTGATTTAACGGTTCTGAATTACGATAGGGTCATAAAAATAAATCACGTTATTTGTATTTGCACTTTAGAAACACAGAGAAATAATTCAAAAATTAGGTTTGTAGGTAGTTCCATACATATTAACAGTCAAAGTTTTATTTACATTTTGAAGATCTTCCATAATTATCTTCACTTTTTTAAAAATGATGGAGAAAATATTTATTGTTTCAAAATTTGTCCTTGCTCAATGGTGGGGGGGTGATACAATGGGGAATCCTTTGCCGAAGATTGTCTTGCAAGTGAGCGCTCAGGCGAAGGAATATGAATAGGGATTGCGATAGGAGATTACTCCAGTCACGGGTCCAAAACCGACGAGAGCTCTGCAGGTTGATTACAAACGCAACGAGGGCTACGGCGGAGAATGTCAACGAGGAGAGTTTCCACGGAGACTACTCCGGGGACGGTTGCTAAGGCAACTCTCCCCGAATGTTTACCAAGGAGACAACGGATCAGTAGTGAATGCCAATGCGAAAAGTGTTACCGTAGATTCCGCTTACTGGAAGCAGAGTTACGGCGGGACATGTAAATTTGAAGAGTGAGTGCCTTCGACGTGAATCTGCCGGCGGTTCACAACGCAACTAGGACTCCGGGAGAGAATGCAAATGTGAAGAGAGAGAGACTCCTCCGGGAACGGTTGTGACGGTTACGGCGGAGAAGGCCATTGCGGAGAGTGTTCTCGGGGAGTCTCCTTTACCGACTGGTTCCAAAGACAACGCGGGCTCTTGAAGGTAATCCACCCGTGGTCATTCCTCCGGAAACAGTAGCTACGGCTACGAAAGCTCCGCTGGGGGATGTAAATCTTGGGAGTGTTCTCTCTAATCCTCAACCGCCAACGGGTACCAAACGCTGCGAGAGTTCCGGCGGAGTATATACATGTGCAGAAATAATGCTCACGGGGAGACTCCTCTGGGAATGGTTTCGATGGTAACGACGGCTACGGCGGGGAATGACAATGCGGAGAGTGTTCTCACGGAATCTCCTTCACCGACGGTATTAGTAGTGTACTCCTTAGTAGTATTGGCCATTTTGACAATCATAATGGTCATTAAAAAAAACACCGAAGTAATGCAGTTGTTTTCTATGCAAACAACATTGGCGAAATGTCTCACCAACAATCTGTATGTCCCAAAGAACCCGACAGAGTTTAGCTTTCTGTCACGTGGGCTTAATATGTTAAAAAACAAGGTTCTAAATAGATAAAATAGTAGTTAGATTTAATAAAGTTCCTCAATTTTACTGAAATAGATTTAAAATTGATTGCTAGACGATGTACATAAATTATGATTTTATCTTTAATGTGTTTGCATTACAATTATGCTGTGTACCAAATTATATAGTTGTTGTTTATGTATTTAAATCCATACTCCGTATTAAATGTGTTAAATAAAAGAACCATTGGTTCGCCAAAATGTAAAATTTTTAATTGCCATCCTTTATTCTTATTTGCTAGAAGGCAAATACTAATTCAAAATTCATTTTTATTGAGTATATATTTGCAAATCTATTAAACAGATTTTAAAAGTTTATTACCTTCGATAGAAGGGATATCTGTAAATTCTAGGCAAAATTGATGCACAAAGGCATGCCCATTGTTACATAATTACTCTCATAAACAAGATAATTTACACCGCAGTCATAAACAAAATAATTTACATTATAAAAATTTTATATTTCCAAAAATCTAAATGTCGGGTAGAAGGGCGTCAGTTGTCGGGTGGGAAGGCGGCGGGTGTCGGTTGGTTAGGCATCGGGTGTCCGGTAGTTAGTTGTCGGGCGGTGGGTGGGAAGGATTTGGGGGCTGTCGGGCATCGGGTGGGAAGGTATCGGGTGTCTGGTAGTTCGCTGTCGGGTGTCGGGTAGAAAGTATTTGGTCGTTGTCGGGCGTCGGGTGGGAGGGTGTCGGTTGTCCGGTATTTGACTGTCGGGTGTCGGGTATATAGGATGAGCCTAGGTAATGGTTGGTGGCGTGTTTGATTGGCCAGATACTCTCGGCGCCTTGCTTGAAATCCTACAGCTTTTCCAGTTACTTCACAGGGAGCCTAAACTTATTCTGTGAGAGGCGCGGATGTTTGAATTGTTAATTGGATATCATATAGGATCTCTGTCATTTGATTAGATGGCAACATTCATTTTTTGCTAAAGAACGAAGACTTTGTAGAAGAGTAAAGCAGCGAGAACATTTTCTTCTCCGTCTTTGCCAGGTCGCCGCAGATTAATCCCATAGTCATTGGATGTTGAAATTAAATAATAGCCGAAGAGCTGTTAAAAGTTGTGATGCCGTACATTTGAGATCATAGTTAATTAAATCTGCACCCAGAGTACGGGCAGTCAGTTTAATAAGTAAGATAGCTCATTATTGCTTCATATATAATTGACAGTTGACTTTGCTTTGCATTTTGCCAAATCATCTGTTCCTTATTTTGTACGATCTGTATTGTAGTATACGTGTAGGTACGACTGTGCCGTGCGGCGACTGACTGGCACTATCTTCCTTAGATTACGAATCTCTGCTCCTTCTATCTGTAGTGTCGTTCCTATGATTCTGATCTGATATAAAATATGATTCACTTGTCAATTTAACACGTGCTGGCTGTCCACCGTATAGATGGTGACTGGCCCAACAGATTAATTATTAGTAAGTTCACCACTTTTCAATTGACACTGGGTACAAGTCTGTCTATCTATATTTGGTGATTTTTATTTTTGACTTTGTGCTAGCAAATCGGCAATATCGGCAATAATGCTAATTTTGAATGATGATAAGTAAAATAATTTTAATTGCTGTTTTCATTACAGCTAGTAATATCTCTTCCTCGTTGAGTGGACGTGAACTTTGACTGTATCTGGCGATTCCTTAGCTGTAATTGAAAATATATTCTTCGAAGTAAATAATTGGCACCATGGATTTGGATGTAACTTCTTGTGTCAAGGACTTTGATGACTTAACCAATGAATACAAGAACCTCATGGTAATTTTCCTCTATATGACATTTTTAGGTAATTTTGTAGAGTTTAATTAATTAACGTTTTTTATCTTATATTTCAGACTTTACATAAAGGTTATGTTGACAAATTGGAAGAACTGGCGACATTGCAAGCGAAATGTGTCAAAGAGCTTAATCATCAGCGATATCGAATCGGGGTGATCAAGAAATCCATGAAGAAGTAATTATCAATAAAATCAGTTAATTTATTTTGAATTATTCCCAATAAAGTTTAAAAGTATGGATAAATACATCTGTAAATAAATTTCAACAGGGAATCGAAGAAGACTGAAAATAAGGAAATAATGGAAGAGCTTGAAAAGAATATAACAAGACGAAAAGTTCAGCTTTATGAAATGGAAGAAGCTCTCCCCAAAAAGAATGGGTTATATTTACGTATTATACTGGGTAACGTAAACGTTTCCATTCTTAACAAGGACGATAAGTAAGTACTTATGACTTGTAAATTTAAAAATAAAATGACCTGACAAGTGAAAATAATTTTGGATTAAAAAAACAGGTTTAAGTACAAGGATGATTATGAAAAGTTCAAGTTTATCGTCAATGGAATAGGAATGCTGATTTCCATTATTAATATTGTTGCAAACTCAAGGTACACATCATCTATGTTCAAAATGGCTGGCAAACTTAAATTATGTTAAACATTAGAATTTTGTTTACAATTTGCAGAGTCCTGGATCTTCTTTTTATGTTTCTTTTGGTGTGGTACTACTGCACCTTGACAATCAGAGAAAGTATCTTGAAGGTTAACGGATCTCGGGTCAAAGGATGGTGGCGTCTTCATCACTTTATCTCAACGGCACTTTCTGGAGTCCTACTTATTTGGCCGAATAATAGTGTTTATTATGCTTTTCGCACACAGTTCATGTGGTTCAATGTTTACATAAGTAAATACTATTATTATAAATCTACTACCATTCGGCTATTTACTTTTCATAATGCTCTGAGTTAACAACATGGTTGAATTTTTGAAGGTTTGGTCCAGTTTCTCCAATTTCGATATCAGAGGGGTTGTTTGTATCGTTTGCGGGCTTTGGGAGAACGACATAACATGGACATTACTATCGAAGGATTTCATTCATGGATGTGGCGAGGCTTAAGTTTTTTGCTCCCGTTTCTTTTCATTGGATACCTTTTCCAATTATATAATGCTTATGTTTTGTATACTTTAAGTTCTCATCCAGAGGCGACCTGGCAAGTAAGTACTTAAAGGTTTGCACTCGTTCTTTATTGTTCAATTTACGTTGCACATTTATTTGTGATGGCTTTTTCCAGGTACCGGTATTAAGTGTAATGTTTTTCGTCGTTTTTCTTGGAAATATGATCACACTACTGCTGGTAATTCCGCAAAAGTTGAAGGAGAAAGTAAGATTAAAGGAACGATTTGCAAGTCTGGATAAGTATCTGAGAGGCCAAACTGGTGCGGAAGGGGCTTCGTCATCAAAAGTAGTACCCGAAAAGAAAGATAATTGACATTATTTACTACATTCGTAGCTCATATCGCACTGATTCCACTACGTACCAAGCAAACTGTATTTTGTGAGAGTACAGTAGACAGTCACAGAGATTAGCGTTACAAAATTCAGTTTTCTTTTTGAGGTGTTATTATTATATGTCACACGGTTATGTTCTTATTGGTTATGTATTAGCTATAAAAATTGGATTTGCTGCTTTTGACATGTAATGCAGTTTTGTGATAAAGATATATGATCTGTGTCAAATAAAATAAAACACGTTTCAAGGATTACTTGTGCTAATTTTTTTCTTTTAATACAATCTTAACACAAATTGGCTCAAAATTGTTGTGAGCTACTACATTTTAGATTTTTGTTTCAAGGGCTTCTACGGAAACTACCTACTGTACGATGTTAGGCCCTTCAAATATCTCAAATTAACTTTAAAGTTAATTGGATCTCTACAGTTTACAATATAACCGGTCAACGTTCAATACTGTTTAATATGATTGAAATCTATCATAACATTTTATTTTTTATGCATTTAGTATATACTGCAATAAGTTAAGAGCAATAAACATATTTACGTGCGTCGACTTTTATTAAAATTGCATTAAGGTACGATTTTGCGTTAGATAATATATACCATAACATTCGATTATATAACACTGAACATAAATATTTCTGCAGCAAAATATTTTACTTTCACATAATTTGAAAATGATATTCTATATTATTATGACTAAATATGAACATTGCTTTGGTAAATAAATGATTCGAGTTCAGTCATTTATCATAGCAAATTTAGAAAGAATTTAGATTTAATTTTTGCTTAAGAGGCTATGTTGTAGTAACTGTAACTCGGTTGAGTTTCTGTTATCATTGTTAGTTGATTTGGAATGCAAGAAGAGGTATTGATAGGTAACAGTAAAAGGCTGCAGTTGGTAAGAGAGACGAATATTCATTTCTTATAATTAAATCGGACTATGGAAACTTCCATCTATGGAATTGACTGTAACAGATTCGTCTGCAACGAAATGCTCTGGCTGTATCCCTTCATTCATCAGACCATCGCCTACAATCAAAATAATCAATTTACCTAAATGACTACAACTGCCACCACATTAAACAGTTGACAACACAAACTGGAATTAATAACTTTTGGCCACAAAAATTTTACATTTAGTTCACATTTTAAATATTTTTGGAATAGTGTACAGTAAATAATGACAGTGAGCTAACCTGACGCTGTTTTAGCCGCGAGAAGTTTATCACTTGTGACGTAAAAGCTAGCTAGAAAGAAGAAAGCAGCTCCAATTATTTGTACGAAGCAAGTAATAAACAAGGCATATTGCAAACTATGAAATTCGACGTATGGATCATTTTTCTCATCATCAGTAGGAGTTGTCGTCGAATCACTTTCATTGGCACTCTTTATGATAATAACGGTAGATTTCGAAAGAACGTCTTTGAGAATATCAGACACCTAAAAACAAACCAGGTTTGGTAAAAAAAATCGTTAATTTCAACACTGCGTGTTTTTCTTCTTTTGTAGCAATTGTGCTGAAGGTTATTGGTCATAGGTTGCTCACCTTTCCAATGAGGTACGGGCTCCCAGCATCTCCTAGAGCGTGAGACACCAAAATTTGGAAAGCTGCGGCCG
Organism: Tomocerus qinae; assembly: GCA_020055645.1. NCBI lineage: Eukaryota > Metazoa > Arthropoda > Collembola > Entomobryomorpha > Tomoceridae > Tomocerus > Tomocerus qinae. Next base: position 23,638,517 of record CM034548.1, read on the forward strand.
TAGATCGTCTTGTTGGCACAACTACATACTGAGAAGAAATAATATTCAATACTAGTTAGTTTGTCGATGAATAATTACTAACATTTTCAATTTTATGTACACGAACATAATAACGATATAATTACCAAAAGCATATCGGCAACAATTGACCAGTTGAGATTGACCAGCAGTTCGCCCACGAATATCAAAGTAAAGCAAAGGGCCGTATTGTAGTTTGCGGCTAAACAGCCGAAGAATATCATAGGAGTACTGGCAAGTAACGCATAGGCGCATATAAGAGGATCTCCACTGCTATTATGTTTTCGATATTTTTGGGCAAGGAATGATCCTAAAGGTACGCCAATCAGTCCAGAAAACATTGTGATGATACCAAACGTGTCAGCGACACTGGAATGACAGAATCAATTTCAGGATTAAGACCATCATGTGCAAATATTAAATAGTAACAAAAAGTATTAATATCGTCCTTACTTGGTAGTCTCAGTTTTTCCATTTATTTGTACCGATTGGCCATAGGAAATGAACTTTGGACCCCACCAAGCAATGGCTCCAACCACGAAAGCAACACATGTAAATCCTATCGTTGACGTTATGAAACTGCGACTATGAAAGTGTAACAATCCCCATCGTATGAAATAGGATTAAAATTAAAATGCTATGTCCATTACTGAAAACTTAAAATGAATGTAATTACTTTTTCGACAAATATTTAATATCTTCAGTCCAGGCAGTTGGCTGTAGAGTAGACTTTTCACATTCTCCACGTTTAGGATCGACCAACACGAAAGCTATAAGCAACACGGCAATAATGCCTAATACCGGAGTAATACGGAGTCCATATTGCCAGTATTCTGGACCCCCAGCGATTTTGACTGCCTGGGATCCAATAATATATCCCAGCCCACTAATTTCAAAATACATTTTTGTAACATAGTACAATATCCAAAATTAGGTATACAATATCATAATGTAATAATATCCAAACTGACCTCCCAACAGGAATGGCGAAATAGAAGAGTGCAAGCATACGAGATCTGCAATCATTTACAAACATATCACTAATGATAGTTGGGGCGATTGTTGAGTAACTGGCTTCTCCGATGCCAACAAGGGCTCTTAGAAATATAAACCATCCGAACGATTTCTGTATTAAAGCAATTTGTTCTTGATTAATCAGTATAATTAGATAGTGTAAGTGAATTTATGAAGAACAATAAAACTTACGCCAACAAATGAACCCAACAAAGTGGTTATGCACCACAGAAACACACCCGACCCCATAATAAGTTTTCGAGAATACCGGTCACCCAAATATCCAAACAACGGGGCAAATACCATATAGCTCATTATAAAAGCTGTTTGAATGAGCCCAGCTTCACCATCCTTAATTTTGAAATTCCTTTGAATGTCGTCTAATATTCCTACAAAACAATTCACAAATTTTATTACCACCTTTTTTCCTTTTATTACCATTTTTACAATTGTAATACCAATAACAAGAGTAAATGACATACCAGCAACTGTGAATCTATCCATATAATTAATCGTGTTGACAAAGCATAAAATTAAAACTGTCGCCAACTGTCTTTTCGTATATGAGTTTTCATCAGATCTTATTTGTTCCGTAGTGCTGTCATCAATAACTCCAGTAGCTCGACCAGTTAAATCCAGGTCACTGATATCAGCGGTTTCTTCACTTTCTTCGATCACACTTGCTGTTAACCGCTGGTACTTTGCCATTTTTATGCCGATTTAGTGAAACTGGCTGAAAATAAAATCATTATTTATGAACAAAAGTAAAACAGTAATGGGGTATTATCGCTGACTACAAGCCATATCTTAGATACTTCGCTAAAAAAACTAATAACAACAAAAGTTATCATGGTAGACAGAATGAGTCAGTCTGTCAACCTGTCACGAAGTATATTAGTACTACTTTATCACTTTACTTTATCCCTCAAACTCAGGTTTTTGGCCGTCGATGAAAGCAAAAGTGCTACGGAACCTGATAAAAGACTTCTAATCTTATCTTCAGTGAAACAATTGGGACTTGAGACGATACATTGGCATGATGTTTAATGGTTGGTAAATAATTTTAAAATTTGCCTGTATTGTTGGTGGATATGAGGTTTTGGGTTGTAGATCAAGTATTATTGCAATAGAATGAGTCACACTTGATATACAGTTTTGGATATTGAATGTGTACTTATAGATATCGTGATTTAAAAGTAAACAACCAATAAACAAATAAAAGTGCATAATAATACGGAATACATACAACACATATAAAAAGTAAGCCATTAAGACACAATCTAACCACAATATAACCAAATAGGATACAGGAAATCGAAGCTAAAAAGTGACAAATGACAAAAATGACAAACAACCCAAATACTCAAAAAATAGAACCGAAAGGAAGCAAAATTTAATAAAAAAAATATTCGAAAATGAAGTAGTTTTAAATAGATATTTACAATTGACAAACTAAAACTTATTTGTTGAAATTTATTGATTAGCAAATGCAATATTTACTTCATAAATGGAAGATGATATCCATCTTACTTATGATTTATGTTAAAAATTGTTTAAAAACTTACCTTTGAGATCCAAGCAGTACACATCCAACCAATTTAGACCAGTCAGATAGTACTATGACTGTGTAGCTAATACTTCAACGACAAACAGTCAGGTACAATATTATAGTCTTTTGTGACCGTCCTACCTAAAATTCAAAACAAAATAATTATAGGACATAGGAACACAATTGGAATTATACTAGAATTATCCGTGACCTGATTTTCAAATGAATCATTTTGTCATCACAAGTAACCGTGTATCACAATACAACAGATGACAGAAAACCAGATACTAATTCATAATTTCGCAACAGCCAACAGCTGTTGGTTGTCATTAAATGATTTCAAAAATGATAACAAAATCCAAGAATTGTAATTCAGTGATCTATCAACAACTGACAATTTACGATTATCCAGTCAACCCCAAATATTTGTTCATTAACCAGCAAAAAATTAGTTGTGATAAGAACATTGATCATGATTCAGCTATTTTGTTTGACTAAACTGAAGGATAAAAATGAAGACTTACTCAATCGCTATTCAAAATCCAATAAAAGAGCTCCGTTGACTCGATCCATGATTAAAAGTAAAAGAATAAAATTAAACAGTTGACAAACCAAAACTCGCCACTTTAAATGTTTGTATTGTGTGGGGTGGGATGCAAACTTTGGAGTTAGAGTTTCTGTTGTTGACCTTTTGTCAACTGATAGTATTTGAATTTCCCTCTCATCAAAAGATATACCTTGTTTGTCAATTTAACATCCTTTCACATCCTAACACCAAACTAACTTTCTCTTACACTTTCTCTTCCATTCATTCATTCATTCATAGTATTTCTTGTGTCACTTTATCTCGTTCTCCCTCACGTCACCAATTACTTTTCCCAATTCACCATGTATTGACATGTATACACTTTACTATTTATTATTACAGAAATGTTTATACATGTTAGCTTTTTCATCATTGCCTGAAAACTTTGTTCCAAAATAAATCTACAAAATTCAGTTTCTGTTTTTGCTTTTCATGATAAAAATTATTACATGGTATTACATGTAGTCGTTGCTCATTGCCATAATGATTATCCGTTGGGTAGGTACCTACTAATATGTGATATAAATGGAGTATACGTATATTTTATGACCGTTATTTTTAGTTTAGATGGAAAATGTCAAGGAGAATGTCTTTTTATAAAAATAATATTCATTGTATCATTTGATTCTTCACAGTGTAATGAGTAATGCCATTACCTACTAATACATTATAAAGTAGAACTGACCTTTTGCTTAGCTAGGGATATCTAACAAGCTATGTATGAAAGTAAGAAATTTTTATAAGCCGTTTTAAAATTTCAGTGAAAAAAATTAAACACTTGAAATACTCGATTTTTATTTCATCTGGATGTAATTATTGCCATTGAAGCGCGTTAAGGAAGCAGTTCTCTCCCTAAATCCTAGATAAAGAGAATCCTTTTCTCAAAAGGTTAAAAATGGTAAAATTTTCTTTCAAATAAACTCGAAAATGTCACGGTTTTGCCAATATTTTTTGGAGTGCTCCTCCTTGGTCCAATTGCATGTGTCTTGTGAATTTATTTATAGGAAACATACTATACATATATCATGAAATGCAGTTAACATTAGTGTCATGAGTTGAATGTGCTCTTATTATTGCTCATTTTGAGACAAAGAAAGTAAAAAAGAAAAATGACATGTGTATATAAAATGTTTGGCATTAAAATATGCAATTATTAAAATGATGAATAAGCAGTACATAAAAACTCATTTATTGAAGCTAGCTTTATATGCATATATTTATTGGTTTCATGAGGGTTTTAGCAATAACATTGTTAGCAGTATATATGAAAGGGCATAGCATGAGTAGGTATAGAGTTTTATTTCTTAAATTGTTCTTTTGCATAGATAGTAAAAATGGTATTAATATGGTTATAATTCGTTTTTGACACTGTTAGAAATATTTGGATAGTGTAAGTGTAAATCGCGTCATAGTGGATGATAGGTGTTTGGATAGAATTGGTCGAATAATAATAGAAGGTGAGAGAGTTAGTGAATGAATGGCTGGATTTGGTTAGAGATAGGATGTTTTATAGAGTTTTCGTTCGACAGAGACGTTGTGTCTCCTTCCTATCACCTATAGAGCCCCGTCGGAAAATTCGTTAGATCTTGAACAGGGAATAGTGGAAGAGATGGAGCTGACGATGAGTTGCGTAGCGGCAGGAGAGGATTATTGGGCAACCACCCATCATGTCAACTACTAGTACAATGCCTGGCTTGGTGAGGGCCCTTGAAAACTTATTGTTAGTTGCTATTCGCTGGTTGCATTGGGATCATCAAACAAGTAGTGTGTTCCGTTTCCCTTCAAAACCCTTATGTACATTACTACATAACAACACCGAAAGAGCAAGGAAGAACATTCGACGAAACTCACATTATAAAGAGTCCCTATGCTCTTGTCATTGCACCGCCTAAATAAATCCTATACTAGCAATTAGAGCAAAAAATTAAAATTTCTACCATAATTTCACAGTCAGACTGGCATTCACAATTTTCTCTACTTTGACTTTGTTTTCATCCTATTTCGGTTTGTGTTGTTGAGTATAGTTCCAGTGCCAGGCCGATCTGTCTGTGTATTTGGAGTTCCTAAATTACATAATAAGTTTACCCGTTCGCTAAATCACACATCTGTGAGCGAATCGATATTACAAATTACAGAATTTTAAAATTTGCTTCCAACGTTGTATTGTACGTACATGTTTTAACGTTCCGCCACTTCTTACCTGTTTTTAACTGTCAAACGCTGAAAACAATTATAATTCACCAGAGAACCGTATAGTATATAAACTCTTGTCAAACTGGTATTTCGTTACAAGTTACGAGACACAACAAAAGTGACAGCGAACTTGAAAAGCAAAAGGTGAAAAGTGACATTTCTTCGAAAAATTCAAACGTTTAATTTGTTACCACGCAAAACATCTTGATTGTATTGCTATTAATTCCTCTACATCATTACAAATTACAATACAATCTGCCAATTTACTAACAAGTCCATCATCCATTTGACTATTTTCTTTGTATTGATGAAGGCTGCTAATATGGTACAACAAAATGATTCTGACTAACAACGGCCCTTTCAGTGTTTTATTGACTTTTTACGCGATTACCAGTGTCTGAAAGTTTTAGGGACCTAATTATTATCCAATTCTATTGTTCAAAATATTTATTATCAGCGATTTTTTAACTATTTTACCACCTAAACTACCGCAGTATTCTGACAGTATTAATTCACAGAGAATTCTACGGATCGTATATTGACAATTTTAATTATAGTAAGGACATCCGTCATCATTTACCACATTTATGCAAATCATACCTAGCTCACCCATGTTTTAAATTTCGACTTTTTTAAAAACAATTTTATTAATGACGTGAACTAACATTCAATTACATCCAAAAAATTGTTTTTCGACCTACGACGACATTTTTTAAATCAAAACATCAAACATCCGGAGAAAAGAGAAAACTACATTTTTGAGAAATTATGTATTCATACATAATTTAATTGTCAATTGTCACCATTTCAATCATCTACCATTCAAAAAAATTTGATGTCATATACGGATATTAACGTTAATCAAAAGAACAGCTTTCGTTTGTGCCTGTCATTTGAATGATATTTAGTGATCATTTTTTCGTACAAACAATTTAAGCATTTTAATAGGCGAATTTTTCCAATTTTCATTTAAACTGCAATAGTTCGCTCTAATTCCAGTTAACCCAGAAACACGAGGCAAATACTGTGTTTGTTAACATTGGGACATTTATAGATCGGCGTAATAAAAACTTTCACTATTCTTCTCCCACTTTTATGCAAGAATTTCAATAATCAACAACATATCACTATTAATAAAGTAAGTCCAAAAACACTACATCACATTCTGTAGTTTGTTGATTTAATATGTATGACCATTTATTAATTGTTTCTCTGCTTTAAATATTGCTACAATTATAAGAAATATATCCTTATTTTATTGTAAAATGACTGCAATTCTATTTTTATTTTGGCCTGACACACTAACCTTTCTATTTTAAACATTATATGTTGGGGGCTTTCAGTTTAGGCTTGCGTGTACATATATAAATGCTTTTAGCATGAATTCGAGTATAAAAAAGATTCAGAATATTTCATAATATGCTATATTATTAAAAAAGGTATTTTTTCATTTAAAAAAAATAGTCGACAGAAGAAATCATTAGATTATTACATATTTTATCATCTTAAAGTAATTATTTAAACTATTATTCTGTACTTCGTGTCACCATGGAATATTTCTTTGTATACTTACTCACACTAGTCAATACGAAGTCCATAAATTGATTAAAACTTGCAATTACACAAAGACGACATGTCGTGTCGTGGTAGTATCTTATCTTACTTTTACTGAAAATACATACAGTGAACCCGGGAGAACTATTTTTTGCAGTGTATGTCTCAATAGTCACCACATTATAAAGCGCTATGCATATCATTCACATACATAGTGCTTTGATCTGTATTTTTAATTAAGTAGTCATCTAAATCTTTACTATTTATTAGTAATTGTAGGTATACGAACATGAGTTTTGCCGTTTCACCTTGTTGCGAGTAATTACTTTTCATATAAACCTGGATTATGAATTTCTTATTTTCATAAAAGTCCCCTGCTTTAATGATTCACGAATTTTAAACATTTAGACAATATTCTCCCCTCATATTACTACCCCCTTGGAAAATTATTATTATTTGGTTATAAATAAGACTCCGTGTAAATTAATTTCGGTTTTACGGCAGATTAGGTAAAGAACATTTTCGATTGTAATACATTGTCATATTAAAATCTTGAAGGTCGTCCTATTTATGTACAATATGCTTAATATTTAAGTACTTTTTCGTAAAAATGGCCTTAGTAAGACAATACTGATATAACTGTAGGTACCTATATTGTTAAGGAGGATATCATCGTATACGAATGTAGTTTCCTGGTTCCCCAAATTACTATATTCCCAACAGCATAATTACTATATTCGTGACCAGTATTTTGGTTACTAACTAGTCGAAAGAGGCAAAACAAAAATATTAATTGTATAGCATTTAAAATAGTCAGTTGCAGGCTTGTTGGATTTTTACGTATTAAGACGAATGAAAGACTGAAAATTGGGATAGATATCTTAGAGTAGTATTTTACTTGTTTTATTGCTACAATTATTAAGCTACAATTATGTCCATCAATAAGTGGAGGGGCATAAATAATTTTAGTGTAGCTTCGTTGTTAAAGGAAACTTATTAAAATTGAGATTGCTAACAGCTTGAATTAATAGGATTTTCCATCATATAATCTATGGAGATGAGTGTTGAGTCTTGAATTATGCATAATGCGCCAACGAAACGGACATTGTTTGGGTTAGTGTTGCATTGAATGTATCATGCATAGAATTTGAATAATAGCATTTACCTGCCTTAGTTTCTAATTGTACTATGGAAGATAGAAAGGTAGAGTAGAACTTGTAGAAATAAGATTATTTAGATCAAAAAGGATGTCAGTGACACAAAGGCAAGCTGTACTGTATCTGTCTGTATGTAACTTGATATTTGAGACTGAGAATACAGATCTATAAATGCTCCGCTTAGAAATCACGAGTTGAGGTTGAGATATGAGATGATGCATATTTCCGTGATGTTGAGTTCAGGAGTAAAAATAATATCTTTGTACAATGTATACTGTGTTAGACATTTAAATCCATTTCTTTTCTAATAAAGTTTTACATAAAACTATTATAAATAATTAATCCGGAAGAATAGCATGCAATTATAAAGTAATGGATATTTTGATGTACTATTCTTCTTTGCTTGTATATTTTATTGGTCCGAATTTTTCATTTTTTGTACTTGTGGTTGCCAATATAAGCGAACCAGAGAAAATAAGCATTATTTGAAATAAATTCTCAACCTTAGCGTTTGGCAATGTATATTTTGTATATTGCCCATATTAAATTTTTATATTGGTCTCTTTTTATTTTGAGTTTTCAAAATTTGGTTTTTAATTATCGATGAATTTTTATTGCTTTAGATAATTTCTAACTTTTATTTTCAACGGATATAAACCAAGATTCCAGAAGATGCTTTACAGAAGTCTTTTATAAGTGTTCTAGTTTTGTAGTCGAAAGCCTGAATGTCAAGCAAACTAATATTAACCAAATCTGCTGAATAAATAGCTTCATCAATTTTGCCGGCTGTTTGCAATGAAAGCGTGCGTAGGTTTTTCACATCTTTATGTAGATACTACACTGGTTTAAATTGAGTAAAATTCTTTAGCATATTAAATAATTCAAAGTACATTTGCATGGTCCAGAGGCAAAGGATTCTGAATAAATGCTCTTTGCTATTCCTTTATTTAAGCTAAAGTTATTTATTTCTGTAACGCAATGAAGTAAGCGTACGTAAGTTGGAAGTAGCACCAGCAGCCACTTCTTAATTTCATCGAAAAACGGTTGCTTTAGCTCGCCTTTCAATTTTCAGCACTTTTCCTAGTCTGCCCTGAAAATAAATTCGATTATGCCATTAGCATATATCAGTATGTTATGACGTCATGAGTAACTTTAACCTTATTTTCATCAAAAGTCATTTCTTTCTGTCGGTTTAAGTTTATCTTTATGGCATAAGCGGCATGTGTAGCTTGTATGGAAATAAAAGTAAGTGTCCTGATGGAAAAGATTTAACTTGAAGTGTAGTACAGGATGCTTTAAAAGTGCTATTATAATAATTTGTGTTGCCATACACAGAAACCTTACAATTACAATCAAAAGGAAATGATTATTTGAATCATATGAATATATTTGTGCATTATGCAGCCTAACCTTACAACTGTAAAAAGTTTTCCAATATTCTGTATATGATATTAGTTGCATAAAATGGGGAAATCAATTTGCGAATGCATTCTGAGACGGAAGCTTTAGCTGTAGGCTGAAGTTTTTCAAATTTTGTAAAGTTAAAGTTAAAAAATGTTGACTAGAAGGAGTATAACAGCAGAGTGTGATGTAATCAAGAGAGTTTGAACGTTGGATGATGGTGTAGGATTTTTAAATTATTATGATGGGTAGGTAAGTAGTAGGTAGTTTGTCCGAGTATAAAAATATTGTTGCATAGATAGACATGGTAGAACGACAGATCCATTCATACAGCATGCAGCGTGTGTAACTGTAGAAAATAGAATAATAATAGGAATATGAAGTACCTAGCCAGGAGAAGCGGAGCAGTACAGAGCACTCGCAGCGATCGCAACAGTACATAATATACATTTAAATTTTTTTTATTATCCATCCATATAGTACAAGAGAGAATAAATAGGATAGACGCAAGGCAGAAAGCCAGCGACAACCTTGAAATATGTAGCTTAGCCATACATGAGTCTCTCTTGGATTGCATCTCTATGTGTTCACCTGGTAGAAAGAGAGTACACAAAAAACGATTACTTGAGTAAGTTTGTCCATGCCACACTCATTCGTAGCGTGGCAGGGTTGATATTATTGTGAGCAGGAGAGTAGGTAGGTAGCTCTATGATTGTGTGTTTTAAGACGACAGGGCCAAGCTGATACAAAAAATAAAAGCTACGTTCGTAATATTATTATGTACAATCTTCGTGTATCTGATGTATCCCTATGTGCTCTTCAAGATAAAGCCAACAGCGTTAGCGTTATTCTGTCATTCTGTCTAACTCACTATTCTCTACATTGGTTTCGTGGCCTGTGTTTTATTGCGTCCAATGCAGCCGTGCTCTTTCTGCAAATCTAGCCCGACTACTGAAGCAAAACCAAGCTAACAATAGCCGTTGAGAAAGGAATCGAGTAATGGTAGGCAAATTAAGGAGATCAACTCCAGTAGACAAGGAAGAATATTTGCTCCTTCTTCTCCGACCGACTCTTCCATTTCACTTTACAGTCTGCTCTGCACTCAATTTTATACAGGGTACTCATTAAATATCAACCATGGCGTCAGTCATCACTCGAGATCCAAATGCTCCTGCCTTATGCACGTTCAAATGGGAAGCTACTACGAAACTTGCAGTCAAATCAAAATCGGACTATTTTCCTGCTTGGGGCTTTTCAACAACTGCTGCAATCATGGCGGAAACCGAGAATAATCCTGGAGCAGTAGGAAAAGGAATAAAAATCGGACTATGTTCTTGCTCTGGACCTTTTTTCAATAATTGATGCAATCTTGGAAAGGATTGAGAATAGTCTTGGAGCAGTAGGAAAGCAACACAAAAACCGGACAATTTTCATGCTCCGGTCATTTTTCAAACAATTTTTGAAATAATGACGGAGATACCCAGCCACATTGGCTTTGGCATTGGAGTACGCGGTCATCTGACCATCAATGTGCATGCCACTGCCAGTTCGAATCTTGGCTGGGTAATATGACCGAAGGCTGTTTAAGGCGACTGTTTGAGTTGTAAAAGTGGATAAGACACGAGTTTTACATGAGCCACAATTATTTTGAGTGATCTTATGGATACTTCGTAATATAACATGCGAAAGTAGCTTTAGATTACCTAAGTCTTTGATGGGTTTGTATACTCCCAAAAGTCCCACAAAAATGACTCTTAATGACAGCCTTACGCCTCTCGGGCATTAATTAACAACAATGCCAATGTTAAGGGAGTTGGCAATGGGTCTGTAAATGTGACCTGCGCCCAGTACTATCACTTTGTAGTGAAGCAGTACACTCCATATAACATACAATTGACGGAGATCAATCAAGAATACTAAGCATAGTCCTAGATTTCAACTTTGAAATTGGAAGGTACTACGGAATTTCTATTTGTAGGAACACTAAAATCGGACAATTTTCCTGTTCGCGGGACTCTTTTTCAACAATATTTGCTGTCATGATGGAGACTAAGAATAGATTTTGGGTTTTACACTTTGGAATCAAAAACCACTACAAGTTTCTAGCAATAAGAACACCAAAAGGGGACAATTGTCGCTGTTGTTTTTTTCAACAGTGATAAAAGTTCCCAGAGGTTTCCAAATCAGAATATATTGCTCGGATACAAAAGCACAAAACCTTCTCTAGGTTTTTACATTCGGATATTTCCATACTATCAGTTGGACTGCCCACACGAAGTTACACTCTTGAAGAACACTTTTCTAGCCACTGTAAGAAACCGCTTAAAACATCTCTGCTCTAAAATTATGAGTTGAATTCAAATTTGAATGGATTTATGTTATGTCTATATCTTCAGTCTAGAAGTACATTCCAGCATTAGTTGATATAAGTCACCAGTGGTTATAACTATTACAAAACCCTGTTAAGCAATGTTCTTAATATTTTTGAGACAATGATTTTAATCTGTCAGTAGTAAAAAAGGATTTGAAAGTTGTGTTGGTGGATTTATTGTCAACATTTTCAGTGACTCGGCATTGTTTCAAACCTTGAAGTATGATTAAAGAAAATGTCATAAAAGATAAATTATGTTTTGTTGAGCATTGACTGTTTTGAGCTTGCACAATTGGTAGCGGACTACTAGAGAAATTCGGGGGCTGTTTTTTGGGAGACCCTGTGTTACTATTATTGCACATGTATGAGTTAAGTGCTATAACATAAGTGGTTTCTTATGAAATGCTTTTTCATAAAAGCAAGGTAGATGTATTAAATTGTTTTGTTTCCAGCTTGCAAGCTGTAAGACGCAGACGGTATCAGGTATAACATGAAACGACAGTTAGTTTAGTAGGAGTAGGTACCATGCAATGCACTCGTACATCGCACACCGTACGTTTAAAGATTTACATACGTATAACAAACATTTCCCCGAAGCAATTACGAAGCAAGTCGCAATCGTGCCAAAAACAAAGTATGATACTGGCTGGATATCTATCTGCCATCGTTCAACTGCATTTTATTCTATTCAGGGTTGAATTTGCTGTAAAAATAAAAGATGGTAAATATATAAATTCCAATTAAAATAACATGGAGGGACACTTGAGATGTCTACACTCTACGCCAGTTCCTTATAATATAAATGAGATGAACTGAATTCGTCGGCTAATTTTTCCTTGTATCTGGAGTGAACGTATCGTGAAATGCCAACCTTGATTATGTCTAGCTATGTGTCGTATGCCTATGCAGCATTATTTATTGTTTGGATGTCAGTTGAAAAACGTTAGCTGAGCACGTACTAATAGTCTTATCCAAAATTCATACGAAATTCTTTCTGGTAGATAAGCACTATCTAGTCCACACTTGCTCAATGTATCCTTTATCAGTTTAGATGGTAGTATATACACACATAAAAATGCAGAGACTTTTGCCCGTAATCAAAGACATTCTAGTGGCTAATCAACAGAAATTAGTGTTAGTGAACCAAAAAAGATTAGTCTCCTTGAGACAATAAATGTCTAGTGTACGAACATAAAAAAGAGTCATTTGTCTTTTCATTCAGTACTGGTGATTACCCTAGGAAAATAAATACACAAATGAATTTAGACTAGGCAGGGTTGAAACCACAAAATAAGGAATATTAATTGAAATTGACTTTGTCTGAACTTGGTGCTAGAGAAGAAAGAAGTTTGCCCTGAAATGCTTCATCACCATGTCGAAAAAAAAGATTCCCATGTCCCTGTTTTCAACGCATTTAATTGTAATCTTTATTTGTAACTAAATATCAATTTTACAGGAGATACCAAATGGAATGTGAATAATATAATGCAAGTAGTGCGAATGGTATTTGATGCGAGATGAATTTTATCTGTTGGTAATTTGTTTAGTCATAGTCACAGTTTGTATGTATATAGTACCTAAGTATACAAAGGGAAGACATATAAGAGTACCTGTGAATGTGTTTCTATTTAGTCCAATCAAGTGTTGTCTATTGTAAGTCGTAAGTACACAATAATAGCCAGGTAAGTAAGTATACTATCTATCTATACATACAGTAGAGTCCACACATTATATCCTCTCCCTCCCCACTACATTTTACAGAAAGTTTACTCTTTTTGTGTTGAATGTCGAAATGAGAGCAGTTCTGAAGAGCTACCACATAACATACATTAACTAGTAGACGAAATAGCATGGCCATGTAGTTATCTTGCAGTATATATATTTTATGTTTATGTCGTAGTATGCACACTCTCAACAATTCGTCGTGATACAAGGAACTGGCAGAAATGAGGCTATAGAGTCGGCAGTCCAAGATTCAGCTTTTCAGACTAAACGGTATGACTGCACCGGTGAATGGCCTCTAAAACAAGTGTGAGAGAGGATTGTAAAGTACAGTACAGATGATAGACGAGAGAAATAAATGTGGATGAGGAAAGTAAACTACATAAGTATGCACATTCTATAAAATAATATTCTTCACGAGCTAAGTTTTAGTTTACTTCAAATGCTATGTAGATACAGTATTATTGCAGGTAGGTACACACAATGTATTCTGAGGAGTAAGCATGAATTTTGCTATGGTATCTTCTGATGTGAGGGAAGGGAAGCAAAGAAGTCCAATCCAATGAAGATTTACTCATGCATATTTAGAAACGTGATATCGTCAGAGCGTCGAAATAATTTTTGTCTCATTCGATATGCATGAGCGACGACAATGTCAGAAAAAACACGCTTCCTTTTGAAAGTTTATACGTATTCTCTCTAAAAAATGGTTCATGGGTCTCTGATGACAGACTTTTTAGTCATTGAACTTGTATTTTCGTGGTTACAAATTAAAGACGCATTTTTGAAAGAATAGAGACGTTTGGCGAATCACTAAATGTTGCTCAAAATGGATCACTACTACAAAGTAACTACACCTTTCTTGTATGCACCTATTATAAACTATGCATTGATACCCTAACATCAAACACACTTTGAAATCAAGTTACTAACAACTCTACCTATTCCACTTCACATACAAATAGTATACATAATAATGTGCTCGACATAACATGGATACAGTTTTCAGCTTCTTTGCAAAAACCCAAATACTATTACAATACCTAAATGAGCAGACAATAGCCAACTGTACATAGTTGTAAATATTGTTCAACACAATACTTAAAATACTTCCAGGGCTCTCCTGTTTTTATCAACTATGCTATTCACTGTCCTTCCGGTAAATTTCTATTGACACTACTACCACCAGCCAAAGATACATTTACATAGTTAAATAAAACATTTCAGCCACGTAAGATTTCCAGCAGGAATGATTTAAATAGGTACCTCTGTAGAGAAAGCCTAATGCTACTACAGCACTTTTGTAGCTTCATATTTACCTCTGTCATTATTGGATTGGAATGTATTTACCCTGTGTTATTAATTGGATTTAGATGGTACCTGACTCACAGATATTCCGTCAGCATTATATTGATTGTCTTAATGATTTATTCAGTACTAAATATCACGATTGGTATAGTAAGTATATGCAGACATGAAACTTGGTTGGATTCTCTATCTGATAATAAGTGGAATTAAGTAATAAAGGACATCATTTTGGTGTCGACTACAATGTTCGTGGATCTTAATGTATTTAGTTAGTACCTATAGATGAATTATTCATGTAGTTACTGAAGTATTGAAAAGTTTCTTAATGAACAGACAATATTTACACAAATTGAATTTGGTAACTGCATTTAGATTAAGTGTAGCATCATTTGTATATGTTATTGGCAAATACACTATATAGATCTAGATCGTAATCAAATAAAACCCTAGCACAGTATACTTGGCTTTATAGGACGAGCCTACTTTTAATTCAATTTCTACGTCTTTATTTGTGGTGTGAAGTAGACGTAGGAAAAAGTAGACTAGGCAGCTCTACTATTGTAGTTTTAATACAAAGCCAAGAGATTTTTTCCACGAACGGGTCATTTTTTCTGATCTCAATTAATTGCAGAGGAGATGCTGAAGTCCACCGTTTTTCATTTGACCACGTCCGGTGCAGAAAGCTCTCGTGAACTCAATTGAGTAAAGAACCTAATAATATTTCCCTTTGAAATATCTTTTCGACAGTTTTAGAACTCATGCGTCTGTATTTCGTATGGTCTACACATTTGCTTTCCTTGGTTTTCTCTGATGATATCACGAACGGCTTATAAAGTTCTGTGTCTGTTTATGAAAGTTTATTCATTCCAGTTCACTTCTTTGTTCATTTCCTATAATTCTGTTCTTACGATTGGATACAAAAATACCTATACAATAGTGGCATGTCGACGATAATGTAAATGTATTAGGTGGAAAGTTATATAATGGGTTTTATTATTATTACTACGATATAAGTGAAACAATAAGAAAGCCCCTTGCTGCTATGTGTCGTTGTATAGAGGGATACATTTATTACGTGGCTAAGGAGTATCAAATGTCACACAATACAAATATGTTCTGCGATACGACTTCCTTTTACTCATTTCTCAGAAAGTGTATAGAGAAACTGCTTCTGTCTGACTGAGAGAAGTGACTAGTAGTCACAATATAAACGGGGCGTCATATTCACGTGACCAATTCTGTGTCTGCAATAGAAAGATACATTTTAATCAATACCAGTTAGTCCTTAAAGTAAATAGATCTTACAATCTTACACAAACTGTAAAGTTTCCTATCGTCTAGAAAATCATTTTAGCATTCAACCAAGAAACAAAATCACAAGTTTCACAAAGATAAATTCCAGCATTTTCCCAATTTCTAACGCAAACATTGGTTCATGAATATTAGATACAATTCAATTAAAGTACTCCTTGAAATGAGATTAAGTAGGCTTAAGTTTGACATTTCATTGGTTAAATCATGGTAGAAAATGAAATACTTCGTACTGTCGATGATTGTGTGACCTTTTGTAACTTATAACTCACGAAATTATATTATTTTTATACGAGATGTGAAAAACGGTAAAAAGTATTTTAATGGGCTATAACATAGTTTTAGTACAGTTGTGGTTTTGAAATAGATAATTGAAGGCGACGGCGTTGGTCTATATGGGTTGAGGACATTTCCAGATAAGTCGTCCTTAAATGTGTCACAAATGTGTCTTTTTTTAAGAGATGATAGTTGAATTGGTCATGGCTCATTATTATCCTATTGGGGGCAGACGATATGGCCATTGACTTTTAGGATCTCATGGAAAATCTGGAATATTAAATATTTTTGCGGACATTGGGTTGTAATGTAACTACAAAAATGTTCGCATTTACGTCGTGCATGAAGAATGTATTCTGGCTGAAATAGCATAAGAGGGAGTTATGTCTAGGAGCATATAGGACGCTGTATTAAAGGGAGTTATAATGTTATTGGCGCTTCCAAAACAGAATGCATTTGGATTCTTATGCATAAGTTCTTGTCGCGAGACTCAGACTTCACATATTTTAATATTACATAAGCGTACATAACTTCTTTTGTATGTAAGAAGGCAGCGAGCCCAGATAGCCACAGTTTCGCATTTCCCATTCCCCCTCTCAACTTATGGACACCCAGGAAAACTGGAGAAATTTAAGGTTTATGGGAAGGAGGGGAACATTTTGCTTCTGCCCACTAGCTTTTACTTTCTTGAACCACTCGCTGATTGAGCATCTTTTCAGAGTTGGAGATGAGCCTCCCCACCCAAAACAATTGGAAAACTATTACACTCCAGTTTTACATCTAAAACCTTTAGCATAGAGATAATGCTCTTTTTTGTTCTCAAAATCAGCATCCCCAGCATGTACGTATACAGTATATAGTAGATATACCAACTAAGCTGTCAGAAGACGAATCCTACTATTTTATGTGAAGCCAGTAAAATGCTCAACTCTGTCAAGTAAAAAATGTGTAAATACAGATGCACACATATCCAGGGATATTAATTTTTGTGCAGCTTTAAGTAGATATCTTACTTATGTGAAATGTGAATGTAGGAAATGTAAAAGGTTGCATAACTCATCGTCATCATGATCCACAAGGCAGTTCCATCCTAGAACATACCTCAAGCTTTTTTTATCCTCTACTCATATGCATTTGTTCCAGCATAAGTACATATAAAAGTTCTTGAAAGAAATATATTACCTAATCCTATATACATATAACTACCGGGGAATTATATATAAAATATATTACTTACTGACTATGCACTTAGTTTATCTTAAATAGACATTTACACAATATAAAACAGCTACGCTGAACATTATCAATTGCATATCAGCAAGAATTTTGGCTACACTGTACATTTTTCAATATTTTGCAGCTTTGCAAAACTTTTATTTTTTGATGATTAAAATAACAATTCCATTTTCCTTCGGAAAGCTCGACTTTATTTTGCGTGGTGTTTTAATTACAACTTGTACACTTATCTCTAGCTTATTGTACATTGTAATTACATGGCTTATTTGCTTTTACTGTGATGAGAAAATTCATGAATTCTACAGCGAAGTATTTACATAGAGTGCGATAACATGGTAATCTGTAGAATGTAATCTTTCCAAGAAGATATGACAATGTGGTCTCTGTCGCTAGCTAATTCCTAGACTCACTCGCTGCCATGCCAGTTCCATTCTCGCTTGAGGCATATGGCTTTGAAGCTGCTTGTGACTTGTGCCAAAGATGGAAGAACACTATAGGAATGAGTGAAGATTATTTATTCTAGATTGGTACATAGGTGGTATTATGGTTTACCCTTTACCTCCGCTTTCTCCTGAAAACACTCTTGATATAAATGGAAACAGTAATGAATGTAGTAATTCTGACAAATTATATTTACAGAGTTTTATAATACCTTTGACTTTTCAATGTAACCTCGAATTATATAGCATGTGTAACCTCACGGTGATGCAATTCTCTTTCTATGACTTCTATTTTTATACGGATTCATTGCTTTTACACAACAATTAAACTGTATAACACTTACAGGAAATCGATAATGATGCATTGTAGTAAATATTTGTTTGCTCTTCCATTGTATATCCAGGAGGTAACTTGAACCTCTATTTATAATGGCAGTCACGTTGAAGAACTGATAAATATTTCACAAACATTTGTTTACCGTGTGTAATTGAGAAATATTTCGACTTTCCTAGAGTACAATGCTTTTGCCTCAATTGCAATAACTATTAAGTAAAGCTATCCTTGAAAAATAGTATAGCGACATTCTATTACATAATATTGTATTATTGCATAACCACTTTCAAAGAAATTCCATAGGACAGTTTGGGATTTCTCATTGTAACTTGAGCTTCGTTTCATTAGTTAGAATGATGTAGATAGTCAGCATCATTTCTTGCATTTCTCAACCGCTTTTCAAAAGAAATGTAACGCCTGTGAATACATTTGCATTTATTATAGTTTCTACTGAAATTAAATTAGTTCAGGTAAATGTCTTCCTTGCCTAATTATTGAGCTTCAAACAACTGTCAATGTAGAAATGGTAGCAATTGGGTTTGAATGACTAGATTTTGCATCCAGCTATGAATTCTCACAAGGAAAACTTCCCTAATTAAAGGAAGTAAATTATAATACCCAAAAGTTCTTTAATGATTCCGGCCTCAAAGAAAAATTTTGTCAGGACGAGGACGGGATGTGTATAATACAAAGTTTCATGCAAATGTAGCATGAAATGGAGATGTCTACTTGAAAGTCAGTGGCACATGGTACATGGCTATGATTAGGACAGGATAAAGAGAGTGCCCATTAAAACACTACCCATTTGAATTGTTGGAAAACAGAAAAGTGTTGTCCGTAAGTTTTTAAATACAAAGGAATGACCTAAGTTTTTACTTGTACACAGTACAGCATTGGTAACAAAGAATTTAATTCATTTGCTCAAGAATTTCGCGTTTGGCACTCGCGAGCGTAGCTTAGGGTGCGTACCTAAAAACCGGTATATGGAGTATGCTATCCTTCTGTTTACGGCTTATAATGTTGTATCTACTCTCATTAATTGATATTATTACTACTACTTGTGTATAAGAAAGGTATTGCATTCATATCTCTTTATCTCTTTAACGTCGTTTAAAAATCACCTTTTTACACGTGCATTGTTTTTCTTATTTGCATAGCTAATGTTGTGTGCATGCACGCAATTCAAAGCACATTGCGATCCATTTACAATGCCTGACTCACAGTATGAAGGATTTAACTGTGGTTTGTATGCTAAATACAAAGGAGAAAGACATCGATTACTTTCGTTATGAATAGAACGGATGAAAAGAAAATGTCTCTAGGCCCCTTTATCTACCAGGCAGGGGTGGAAAAAGATTCTCTCTACTGCTACTGTAGTGCTAGTTACATAGGCAACTAACCGAACTCGAGAAAGTATTTTCACAAGTACGACTCTGGGGTTTGCTTCCAGATGTCTTTAATCTCATTGTTCTTCCCTAGATCTATACAAACACCGATATTGACTATCAACTTAATTGTGCATTTCCAATTTAAATAAATATCTATACAATAGAGAGTAGAGATTGCATAACTAGACGTTTTCATATTTTCCAGCATAGCTATTTCATTATTTGTTCCATAGCATTTATTATTAGAATGTCTAATGACCTTAATGTCAGTGTCTAAGTATGGTCATGCATGAATTCGATTCGAGGCAGAAATTTACATGTTATTTTAGCAATTACGTTCTAATGAAGGCTCTGGTGATTTTTAATGATATGATATGCATCTAAATCAATATGCATATATTTTGTGGTAGCTGTGTTGCTCAAACGAAGCTAATAATAATCAGATGTATTGATCGAAATAATTTCCACCTCCATTTTCTATTCATGCATGACAGAACATATCTGTAGGTAGATTCGTACGTAGGTAGGCTAAAATCTTTAGTTTAGACGAACATAGATCCTTTAATAAAATTAATTATCTAACAAATCAATTTTGGCAATCTCTATCAAAGTGCAGCAATCTTATTTTTCTAAATGTTAATTGCTTACATTTATATTCATGATAAATTTACTCAGTTCTCTGCACATTTCTTTATAACTTTGCTACTGACTTGATAATTGCAATTGAATTTATGTAACTAATTTTGATTCAAAGTCGGTATAAGTAATACAAGACTTAGAATTAGTAATGCAAGTTTTTTAATAAAACATTTAGATTAAACATGGGATGCTTTAAGTCAATTAAGTATTCCGGTTTGTTTTAGTACCGGTAAATTAATGAATTTGCTTGCTATGTACATATTTTACAAATTATCGTAATTGAAGTGAAAGAGGTTTATTTTTCATTTAATTTTATACTAGATTAACATTTTTGGTTATTATATTTAGTAAGGTACAGTTAATAATATTAAGTAAATGCGACAAAAGAGAAACTTGGATTTAGTAGAGTTATTGGTTGGAAGATTTTTAGGTGGATGTGAAAACATCATGGAGGATAGAGAGTTTGTTGAGTTGAACATAGCTAGGAATATGTCCCAACACATCAGTAACAAGAAATCAGTACTGCTGTGACAGGACAATATCCTAGCCGTGTTTATTGAGGAGTAGTAGTACTAGTATTGTTTTAACTGAGTTGGAGGCACTAATTGCGGCGGTAAACGACGAACATGGCACTAATTGGAGTTGAAAACGTAAGAATTCACGGGTGAATCACAGATAGTTATCGGTGTATGCAATTAAGTGTGGAGTACATGTCTATTATTAGGAATCGTAGGTAGGTGGCTGTTGGAGTGAGAGGAGCGAGTTTTTTAAAAGAGAATATCACGTCAATGTCGGTGGGGCCAAGATGTGTTTTATTGTCTGAATGTATTGCAGTTAAAATAAATGTATGTACACAGGTTAAGAATATTAGAGAAATGTGGTCCTTCTCCCTTGACAAACTTCACCTCGAAAGTCGTAACGTAAGAGTGAAGTGAAATGAAGTGAAATGTAGGAACGAAACAAGTTGAGTTTACGTAGAAATGTAATGTGTCATGTAATGTAATGCAGACTTGGCTGGTGGTTCTCTGTGTGTAGGGCCGATGCTTTTATCATTCACTCATCGATCGTAGGCTTTCCTCAACAGCGCCCCACCCTCAAATCCCGTGATTCGAAACACACTTTCTCTCTCTCTTCTTCTCTCTCTCTGATATTGCTACACTCTTTCCTTCCACTCTCTGCACCATCGTACTACAACAATTCTCCTCTAGTCTATCTCTATGTAACTTGCTATTCCATCACTCTATCTATCTCGCTCTCAGACGCTCTTTGCCATGCCATCCGAATGAATTCAACCAAGCCAGGACACAGAATAGAAATGGTGAATATTATGTAGCCGGAGAAGCCAGACAGTCTGATTGTGAGTTGAGCGACGGATGGATGCTGC
The DNA here is from genome assembly GCA_020055645.1 of Tomocerus qinae. NCBI lineage: Eukaryota > Metazoa > Arthropoda > Collembola > Entomobryomorpha > Tomoceridae > Tomocerus > Tomocerus qinae. The sequence continues at coordinate 23,660,398 of CM034548.1, forward strand.
CCTATCCAGACCACCACTACTACCACCACCGCTACTACTACTACTACTACTACTACTACTACTACTACTACTACATACTAACTTCCCTATCTATAGATATACACTCTTAGAATATGCGTATACTTATAGTATAAATACACATCCACTCACTCCTCTCTCCTCCACACGACTCTCTTCCCTTCCCTAATCCAAATCTACTATGGACGAAACGTCGGAAAAAAAACACCCGAATTCGGGTACTCTCTTCTGTTCTGTCAATGTCTCTCTGGTGCATGTGTAGCTAGGCACATGAAGTAACTATACACGCTGGAGGTATCCACTTACTCTTTGTATAGAATTTCACTATACCTATATAACTCACTTCCTAGTACTTAGCTCTCTGCGTTGCTTTCCCCCTCCTGCCTCCTGGTACAATATTGTGATCGGCACGCGTACAGACCGCCAGCTTCTCTATTGATAATACTTCCCTATTATTATCATGTCCCGTCTTAGCTAGAGATCAGATGCAAGTCTTATAATATCCTCTCACCCTATCTCACAGATTCAATGTGCACAATACTCTAAACATAGTCAAGCGCAGCACATTCGCTTTGACTCTACCATGTGAATGTTATCTTGCATAGGAAACTATAGCCTTTTCTGTCTTGGGATCTAGACGATGTACAGTAGTAAGAAATAGACAGGTAATAGTAAACGTAGAGCACCTACGCAGACAGACTTCTACTACTTACTTATGCACCTTTGCTATCTCGTAAGTATCATCTCCCTTCTTACGCAACACTTACTATATAATCAGCCTCATCTCTCTGCCTACACGAACAAACCCCACAATCCGGAAACTTTGAAGCAAATGTTACGAAAACCTCTGTCCTCAATGTGTACGGAAGGTAGCTTATTAACGATGTATGATAACTAAATAGAGTACCTACCTATCGAGCTACTACAAACCGTGCGGCTTTACTAAGCTATAATTTCCCTTTTTATTCCTTTGCCATATTGACTTTTGCACTGTTATCCCCGTAGACTCCTATGATGATTTATAAGAGTGTGTTGTAAGGAATGTTTGTGTTTGGCAAGAATTTCCAGCGTAAAATTGGAACGAGAGGAAAAAATGGATAGTTAAAAGTATGGGTGTACACTTTGACTGTTTTCTGCAGTTGTATGTAAAATGTAGTGAATATGATTCAGGTAAATGGGAAAATGGAAGTCTGGTAGATTTGAAGTGAAGTAACTAGTGAGAGAGGCAAGACATGTTGACGTGGTAGGTACATGGAGCTATATAGTTGAAAACAGCTGTATCTATTAATATACTAGGTCTGTTAGTGAACCGTGTCTTTAATTTTGATGGAAGTGAGTGGAATCGGAGCACATTTTCAAACAAGTCAAGTCTGAAATGAATTGGATTCCGACGAGTGGGAATGGTTAGAAAACTGGCACTGAAAAACTATATTATGATATGTAGAGTATGATCAAGAGTGTATGTAAACATGAGTGGATGTGAAAAACTATGCAGATTGGTTGTTGTCAAATGATAATATGATGAATAGAGAAATACTGTTAGCTTTTCTTTGAATTTCTCAGAAATTCGCAGAGATGTGAATTTGTTGAAGGGTGAGGTAGGTGTGTAAAAATACATTTTGAGAAAATGTGGCGTTATTGCTGATAAAATGTGAGTTAGGAGTGGACAAAAGACAAAGTTCACGGGTTTTGGCGAGGACAAATAACGGAAGTGCACTGACTGGGTAGTGACACTCTTGCCAAGTGTGGAACATGAGACGAGGAAAAGTAAAGGGTTTAGACCAGGGACCCGAAACACTAATCGATCATGATGGAAAGAAGTGAAGGGAGTCGGGGCGCCGGCGTCCTCTCTTGCTTACCCGGCATCATCCATCCACCTCCATTTCCAGTGCGCACTCAGAATTTCTCCCACTCCAGCCACTCTCCTCTTCAAAACTCGGCTCCTTCCTGGACTAGCTGGAGTCAACATGCACTCTTCTTCTTCTTCGTCTCTCAGTTCTCTCTCCCAGTCCCACACTGCATGTCGACTTTCCGTATTATTACTCCCGCATTCTCTCCAGCCACTCTCTCCCACGACTCACATCACTATACCCACACCACCACGCTAGTATAATATCGTACTACTACGTATACGTATTATAACAACACTTTTGTCTGTCTCATTCTCCTCTACTTTCTATACATACATACATACTACTAGAAGCGGAGAGAGAGAGAGAGAAAGAGTACATCATTACTTACTACTACTACCATACTAGTAGACTACAATTTATATAATATTGCAAAGGAGAGGAAGAAATAACTATCGGACAGATATATTTAAGTAGTATATATATATATCCATAGAATCAAATTATAAGTAGTAGTGCCTATATAGTAGAAAAGGAAGATAGTACACGTTTTCCACACATAGACACATATAAAGGAGGGGACTTTCTCTTTCTTTCCTCACCATGTGCACTTTTGGTATGATGTACATACAGGAGAGTACTCAACCCTGAGTACACATTCACAGAGCAATCTATAGTAGTATTATTGCAAGAATGAATATCCAAGTTGTTTTACTCGTACATATACAGTTCCATTCTATTTTATTCCATCACATCCAACCAGGATCTTCTACTGGTAATAGTGCTCTGAATTCAACTGACTGAACTGAACTCTTCCGTAAGTTTCTCCTGATACTCTGGGAATACCAACTGACTACCTACCTAGCAGGTACCTATCAAATACACATGCTATGCTATTTCTGTATCACTCTTATATAATATATATTATGTGGCTTTGGCTTGAACCTATTATAAGGAGTCCACTCAAAACGCCGAGCTGATTGTGTTCTCAGCGCTAAATATTCACCTCCCAATGTCTACATTTCTCTTTCAATTCAAATTGCTCAAGTCAAGCCTGGCCTTTCTCTCCCTCTCGACTATTTTAATATCTACTTGGCTAAACTACCTTTCCTCACCTATGTACACAATAATCACACATCCTGTCCTATATTACATGTGCCTATTTAGATGTGTGCTATTATTTGTGCTGCTGCTACTGCTCTTGAATTATGAGTTAAATTCCATCAGCTCTAGGAAACTATTCCATTAATAGCAATCACAATAGCGCCAAACAATGGATAATGTTTTCAGTTATGTTCCCATAGGTAGTTTCCAAGGTTCAGATTACTCATTCTTCTTTTCATACGAGGTGCAATTCTCTACAGCTTTAACCGTTATTGTATCCGCTTGCTTGAACGTGTCATTCCCTGTATCAGATTATTATAAAGATACAATACAGAGGAGGAGGTAACTAAACTCAAAATCTCATTAGTTCTTCCCCAAGAAAATTCGATTCTCACTTTGCTCAACTGAAAATTCAATCCGTCTTTTCATTTCCTCCAATAGCGTCTAATGATGTAGAGCAACGTCTTGTAGTAGATAGGCCGTAGTCTCCATCCGGCTTCCTGATAAAATTCGGTACTCCAGAACTATCTTATATTATCAGATCAAAGACTGGATTAAAATACCAAGGATTTCATGTTCCCTCATTAATAGTAGTTTTGAAATAGTTGTGTGGCTTAATGTGTTTATTTATAATGTACACCCTCCTACAAAACTAATAACGTACTAAATATTTTATAGCAAAATAGATAATGTAAATGTCGGGTGCAGAGTATACTCTGTTTATATATATAATTATCTCCATAATATATTATCTACATTAATAGGCGTTCAAATAAAAGGGGCTATTCATAAATCACGATCAGTAATCTATTTATGCTCCCTTCCCGCAGCAATATACGTGAAATAAAAAGTTGTCATAAAATTTATGTAGGGGAAAGTTGAAGAAATGTAGAACTGTGCCCAGGAGCAACTATCACCTCCCTTCCTGACTTTCTTGGCTGTAGCAACTGCATGAATTCTGTCTCGTTGATGATTCAGCAGAATGTAATGGACGGACATAGAGAACTACCATGTCTTTCACTTTATTTCTCCACAAGCACACTTGATATCTCACTCATTGTCTCACAGTCCCTCTTCTCTCTACCTTTCTCCAGACATCCTCTGCTTTCCCTATTCATGCTCGCTTTATTCTCTCTCTCTCTCTCCTCGACATTCTGGTGTAGGCATATTTTGCAAAGAGAAGTTTCTTATGTTACCCATATCACTTTATAATGTGCATCTACTATACAATAATAGAATGTTGGGAGTTGAGTTGAGACCCTTTTTTGTCTACTCAGGCATTGCATTTCCTTTCTAAATGTACAGAATAAATAGCTACACGTCCTTTGTACATTTATCGGACGGAGTGAGTACATTTATGTATTGTTTACATACTTACCAAAGTACCTACGGGAGATAAGTACTGCACGATTCCCCTGCAAGAATATTAAGTACATACTTCTTCAAAAACAGACAACAATTTGCTACTACATTTTAATTTACATGCTGTCGACATTCAGCCAAACAAGCACGCTTTCAAACAAATCCCCCTAGCTTAAAATAAGTGAATATTACATAGAGTATTCAATATATTTTACAACATTTGCTATTTTCTAATTGAAAAAAATTAGAACATGGTACAGCCGTAATGGAATAATAGCAGGAAGACATAGACACTGTATCATCCAAACATTTTGGAGCTCACTGGAAAAAACAAAAGTATCTGATAAATAGGAAGTACTTTACCCAACCTAATGAAGCCATTTTGAATTATGCATCGTACTATTTAAGTGACCCTCATCATAGAATAATTTAAAATGCTTTGCAAAGTACTCCACATTGACGTCAATCTGTTTTTAAATACTTATAGGAATAATACTCAAAGTACAGGGTGGAATACCCTACTTGTCTCCATATAGATCTCAAAAAGCCAATTGAGATACAAGTTTTCTAAATAAAGGAAGGAAATTTCATCCAAATTTAAAACAAACATATTTCCGAAACAATAAAGTTTTTCCAAAATTTACTCGTTTTTTTATTTTTATATTTTATAGCATCTATCCTGTCAAATAATATGACTGGTAAATGACACTTCCTAGCCTTACCGTCATCTTATCCATAATTTTCTATCAATTCAATAATATGGTAAATTTTGCAAATTGTGTGCAGTTTTTGGCTACAAAAATGGAAATATTCACTAAAGCATTGGAAAATTATAATTTAACTTTTGTATTATAATCTCATCTCATATTGTCACTCATTTTCTGTCTCCCGTACTGTTTATTGCTCTAGCTACAATGTGATTCACCCTGTACTAAGGAAATAAGTGCTTAATATATAGCACATATTATATTCAACTTATTTGACAACAATAAAGAAATTATAAGCATTATGGTGCAGATAAGTAAAATAAGTGCGTAGAAAGAGAATTTTAGGTTTCCGAAAACAGACAGAAATAATATTTATAGGACGTTGACTATCTTAATGAGTACATAGCTAATTACTGTGGTAGAGACGACTCCATATTTTAGTATCATAATGAGGATACCTATTGAAATGAATAAAAGAGGTCATTAAGACAGTCAAGGTTTAAATGTGCAATGAAACTTTAGAACATGTCGTTAAGAATAAATTGTGATAACAACACCTATACTTGACTCACCTTGGCTAATGGAAGTAGCTCTGGTTATTACGAGAATGCAGAGCAAAATAATTATTTTGTGTTGGAATAAGACTGAAAATTCGAGACATAATAGTGAAGATCTATACATAAATATGTCTGCCATATCTAGAAAATGAGAGATAGGATGGAAGTAGTAGTAGGGGGCCCCGTTCGTGCTTTTTGCCAACTGACTCCATTTACGTTTCTTGGTTTCGTGTGGAAATGCCTTTCCCACTTACGACTACCTAACAATAACATCTTGAGTACTTTGTTTACCGAGCGAGTATTATGGGATACATCCACCAAACAAAGCTTGCCATATTTAAAATTCGATTAGCTTTTTGTGTTGTACTTTTATTTGGTACTCATGGAAGTAGAATACATAATGGCGAAATTGAGATGCCTAAAATTAAGAAAATACCCAAGAATAATTTTTTGCGGATGACGCAGACAAACACGTGCATAATGCTATTGTTATTTTTGGTCTATTTCATAAAAGTATGTTAGCATTGAAACATTTGCTGCGTATAGAGAGACATTTTGACGAATTTAGAGAACGGCTATGAATTTTTACGGAAAAAACAATTTTTGATGAGGGATTGCGATAAAATAGATGTGGAGATTGGTTGGTAGTATATTTTGGCATGGCGTGAGTATATGGATCATTTCATCAAGTTGAGGATAATTTACGGAAATCTAATATTTTAGTAAATGAATGGTGTGTGTGGAATTAAAGTGTGAATTGACTACTGTCCTGTTATTTTTGGAGATTGTACTTGCGGTTATGTGAATGTTATGAGTGCCTTGATTTTCGTGGTAACTAAGCTGAACATCAAGTATGTAAAATGCCTCTTTACATCACGTTAAATAGATAACAAAAATGTAAGCAGGTTTTGGGTTTGTGCACATATGTTACCTTGCACAGACAGTGTCGAGTGTTGGCGTGGCGGAAAGCTCTTCATCCGACTTTTTATTCGGTTATGCTTGGATTTTTTCGCATTAGCAATGCTGGTAAAGTAACTATACATAACATAACATGCCACACATCTGGAAAACTAAAAAGTCTGTTTTATCAAATGGATAATAATAATATGAAGTTTTTGGCTGTACACATTTGAGGGATAGTTCCAAAGTTACTTACGTAAGTACGTACAACATAATGCAATATGTATCTATCTCTCCTCGGAGTCAGAAAGTCAAAACTGAGAACTCCAAAAATATCTTTTCTAATTGTAAGCCTTTTCTGAGTCTAACCTATCGCGGCGTGCATCGTGCTTTGAATTCTTTTTAAAAGCTCACAACTTGAGAGATAGTTCGTATGTACAAGATTTATAAATTTAATTAAACACCACCCATAAGTAGATTCCTGGCACATACATCTTACCCTGTACACATACAAAATACCTAGTAGCATACGCATACGTAAACTATTTCTCTTGTATTCTTTAAATCTAGGTAAGCCTATTAAGAAATTGCATATTACTTATTCCCTCTCTCTGAGTAAGCAGTCTGGAAGGAACCAAATTGACTTTACAAATGTCACAGCCGTTCACTTTTGGTCAAATGCTCTTTATGAATCAAAAAGTGATAGAACATAGGCTGGAATTTATGAGTTTGCCGACAATGCATGAGATGGATAAATTAGACACAAGAGAGACCTTTAAAAATCACATATCTGTTCAGTTCCCTGTCAACATAACTAACAATTATTTAATCTACATACGTTTACCCCACTCTGCCTTAAACGATAGTTTGTATGGTTTCGGTACATTTGGTATTTATTTCACGATCAGAAAGTGAGGGCAGTGCGGTATATGCATTCCACATTTTGAGGATAGAGATATGACCCAAGTTCTATGACCTAAAGGGATTTCAGTCTAGCTCGTCGATTTCCGTATACTTACTAACTACTACTTACTCTTCAGCTGTGCAACTAAAGTAGCAACGACTCAAACTTGAGAATCAATATGATGTTCCCAGACCAACTGCTATATAATACCCCCTTTTCTCCCACTACACTCTATACATCCTTTTCCTACATTTGAGAAATAGGATGGATCGGATGGATGGAAGCGAATGAATGGAATGACTGCTTCGCTGCCTCCTGCAAACTCATGTTCAGCGATACTACATAAAAATGTATTTTTACAATTACAACGTGTAATGTCCATGCTCCCTGTAGCATACTTACTTACGACAATCTTGGATATACTTACTGTCGTCTTATTTACTAAATCCCCTATACCTTATACCTCTACTTAATATTCCAATTATTTAGAAAAAAGGCTTATTCACGGTTGACATAAAAATGCTCACTCACTAACCAACCGATAGAGTAATTCCAAAAGATACTAGCACAAACCTTTCAGACAGTCGCACGGCAATATTGACCAGAATTTAAATTTGGGTTGGTTTTATGTAGTGCATCGATTTTAAGCCCCCCAAAGATTTAAGTACCATCCAACTGCCATACTTTTTAATGCTCCTTATATAAATGTATATAGGTATGTACTTAAGTACATCTCAAATAAAAGCAGTGAATCATTTAAAAGGACAAATAGCATACAATTTACGTAGGTGTAACAGCCAAGTAAATGTTGATTCTACAATGGGTTTTTGAAAATGTATCCATAGTAGAATTTTACTGCTATTGCTATTCTCAGTCATGTTCTAGAATTGAGACAATTTCTACTTTTCTGTGAATTTGGCATTATGGATACGTTTTGATATAATTTGTTAATAAAAAGTGATAGATATAAAAGTGATGAATTTTATTGTCTTTGTCATAAAGGTCAAAAGAGCACGTTCGGTAAATATTTAGTATACAATAGGATGCCATAGAAGTGGTAGGCGATGTAACTGTAACAGAAGAAGACGTAGGAAGTGCTGGTTATTGGGGGAGAGGTACACTCTGATAAGATTGGTACTTTAGTGCTCACGAGAAGTGGTAATCTAATATATAATCTCGTGTATAAATACACATTGTTAGGTGGATGGAATAGGAAGCTGTCAAAGCTTTTTAGTGGCTTCTTTCATGCTTGTAACTTTTGGAACATTATGTCGTCGTTCGTTATTTCAGGAATTTTGTGACCGACAGTGAGTCTGTCTGACAGACCCAAACTCCGTCTGACTGCCAATAGCAGTGGCTGTTCTTTCCTCCAGACAATGACAGTTATCGCTTTTAAAAAGAAATACTCAGGCAGGCTCATTAAGAAATCCTAGAGTACCATACAATTTATAAAGACAAACATAATAAACACAGTGCTGATTGCAAAGACACTCTTATGAATAGCTGTTGTTCACAGAATTAAAGCAGTTAAAGCAAAAATAATTTCTTAACTCATTATTGTCAGAAGATGTTGACATAATGGGATCCTTGTTTTGTTTTATGATGTGATCAACAATGCAAACAAAGTAAGACATGACAATTTCACGCATTCGTGGTTTTACTCCCTCTCCTTCCATATACGCGTCTATTTCGATTATATTATAGCAGATGGGTGGCTAACTTCATTTAAAGATGATGTTTGTTGTGTCAAAACGGGGAAGCCATAACAACTTCAAACAAGAGTGTATGGTTATGCAATTTGAGATTTAATGTACGAAGTGGATTGACTTTGCCCAAATAGAATTGCGAAGAGTCACTTGCACTTAATGTCGTTATGTCTGTATATAAATAGCATCTCTACTATCAAATTCTGCGGCTAAACGTTCTATTTTATACACAAGAGGCATTTTGGTATCACAACAATTCGGTTTTGAGTTTTGAGGACGATATGAAGCTAATGTGATTTGATTACCTTCGAGATCTACTGACTTCAACTGCTATAGGATACGCTGCTACATGCTACTTCATTTTTAATGAATATATCAAGACTTGATATAACTCTTTGGGTACTTTCTACGTTCTCCTACACAATAATAATATTATCAGCAAGGGAAACCATTTCCCAATCTGCCCATTTTAGAACCATTTACCGATATATTATCAGTAATTTTTGGCACTGTGTTATTTATATTGGTATCATTACTTATTTAGTATAGACATATTTCTCAAAAGCGTATAGAAACTTTCTCCGCCGTTTATTTTAATGCATGATATGATACCATGTATTTTATTACATGATACCCCGCTGTCATTTTTCTAGCAGTTTTAGTTGTCTCATTTGTTCACAGTTACGAGTCGTGTTTCGCAGAACACATTTTGAACGCTTTAGTGATGTTATATGGATGAACTACTCAACCGAACATTATACTTGATGTAGTTGCAGCTACGCGGTGCATTACATGTTATTATCCTTACATTTAACTTGTTAGTTTCAAGTAGGTAAAGTCTCTATGGTGTTCATTGCTACTAATGAAAGACAAAATCCAACTTACTGCCTTTCTAATAATAAATGTTTAGAGATTATATCTAACTATGACTTTTCAAAACTCAGTAGAAAGAAGAACTGTTTGCATTTTTATGGTTTCCCCGATATCACCTGCGTCAAACCTGTTCTTAAAACATTATGCTGTACTGCACATTGATGTTAGACAGTCACTGTCTTGAAAATGTATTTTTACGTTTTAATGATGTCCACGAATGCTGAAATATTACATTTTAATCATAAACCTCTCAAACCTACCAATCAAATGAATAAGACATCAATTATAATGTCAGTATTGTATTTTTAGACAGTTGCCTGGATACTTTAATTACTTACGTCATGAAAATCCAAATAATACTAATTAAATTATAATGTATAGGTTTCCTATCCTAACTCTTCCACGAATTCCCCATCCCTATAAATCAATCTAGATATGCGGGATAGAAAAACGAATTATTCATCTATCTATTCATTAGAATCTAAAAGAATCCTTACAATTGTTTATGTATCTATATACAAGAGTCTACAAGATAATGAACAAGTTTCATATATTTGGCTGCAGTTTGGCAAGACATGTAGCTTTTTTGAGGGGCACTTGAACGGCTTCAGCGGAATCATTCCTATTGAATCGGTAGAAATTCATCAGGAAGAATATTGACATCAATCACATATAAACAGTAAGCTACAAAAACCGAGTTTCCTGTCATGTCTTTTACTTCCAATAGGAATATACAATATATAAATCATCTATAAGTTCTACTGTATAAAATATTGTGATCCAATTTAAATGTAACTATGTACCCTGTGGTTTATGTCATGTTGGACACGATTAGGTGGTTACTAATTTGTAGTAGCAGAAGCAAAGAGTACATACAACTGCCAAAAAATTGTATTTCCACGGGTTTGAAATCAGATTCAGCATACAAATTGAATCAACGATGCATTTTATGAAATAAAAGAATATCTTATGAATGTCATGATCAAATGAAAACTGAATGGGAAATTCAAATCATTTGAGTAGTCAGTTTTGTGAAAACAAGCGTAAATTCTAGAAAATAATGTATTAGGCATTTTTACGACTCATGTTGGTCCAAGTCTCTTAAGTACATGAAAAAGTTTATAGCCACGGCCTTGACTGGAGGTTTGGTCAGGACATTCACACTTACTTGCTAGCTTGTAAATTAATATATAAAATGGAGTGAAACACCTTTCTTAGCTGTGGGTGAGTGATAGTTTATTTGTATTCATGTGCAGTTTGATGCTTTTAAGTGGTGGAAGGTAAACACCTAAGGGTACTAGGGATGTGCATGCTATTATGCCTAAAGCACCGTGGCAGTAGCTAAATATAAATTCTTTGCTAGCAAAGCAAACGCCAGTAACTATAAGTACCTATAATATTTTCTGTCTGATGAGCTCTACATTTAACGTTCCATTTTCTCTCTTGCATATAAATCTGGGGAAACTTTTTATGAGCAAATAAGTACACTTTAGACGTATTGTAAGTAGCACAATGTTGAAGTGTATATATAGGATTGTGAGAGTGTACGCATACCATTGGGAACTCCAAGTAATTAAACCAGGAGAGGATGGTCCTTAGAATGAAACAGTCTTGTGTTAATCCAAAGCAATATAAAAGGATAACCAATGTGGCTCATAGAAATAATGGTTTATTGACATGATACTGGCTATAGGTCAAAGGCATTGACTTTGCGCAAATGTTACAAGAATCTCTTGCAACTACATAGGTACAAATATTCATGCTTAGCCAGTATCTAGATGTATCATGTCAACGTGTGTCTGTTCGACTCTCTTTCTGGTGTACTTCTCTACACTTCAAATATCCATAATATTTGTGAAAGGTAGACAGCACAAGTAAAAAACAGTTTCGGTCGTTGAGGAGCATTATAAGATTATTTTAGGAACAACTCCATCAGGTTTCAGGGCAATCCAGTAGAAACTCACCGACACGAAAGGACACAACCACAGCTACAAGATATTTGTTAATCAAATGACACAATATCTTTCATCCAGTTATAAAACCACTCACCACATTTCAATAATCACATTTTCTCAACCATTTTCTCAGCCAAAATAATAAAACGAACCTCTAGAAGAGTTTAAACTGATAATCAACGTGTTTCGTATTTAGATTTACGATAATATTTCAGATACCATAAAAAACGTAGAAATAGATTTCACGAATCATTTGGAGCGTCTGTGGCATTTACTGCCACGAGTTTGTTGTGAATAGTGAGATTCTCAAGTTTACTTAACACTCTCCTATACCGCCAGTTGCATCGATACATCGAGGATAAAAACCTAAAGGTCAATACTTGAATAATAATTCTTATTTTTATCTTTTGAGGAAAGTGTATTGTTCTGCTAACATCCTTCAGTTTACCAATTATTACTAAGTAATTACATAAATGCCTAATTTATTGATTAGTAACGATAAGTAGTTGTGTGCGCAGTTTGGCTTCTCTTTGATGTTTTAAGTGAATTGGCAGAACTCAAGTCGCTAGCAAACAATCTACAACACTTTTGCATAGCTTAAAAATTTTACGATATGCATTCGCTATATTCTACTTGGTACATGCGATTTTTGAGCTAGTACTTGGATTTCATACAGTAGGTAATTGAATTTCTCTTGAAATTGAAGCATGCGTTCTGTTTAAAAACGAGTTTGAATTGGAATACAATTTCGTTTCATGTTCACCTGCGCTTGCAAAATCTATGTACATACTAATTAGATGAAAGGCTAGAATAATATTTGATTGGCTGACTCAGTGTTCAGTAAATGGATTAAAAGTAGAATCACATGAAATGTTCCATCCATAAAAAGGCACTGACCACATTTTGTCGATAAATATGTACATAAAGTAATAGAAACTTAATAGGGCAGGAACTACATAATATTGTGTTACTTATATTCATTATAACTCAATACACCCTCTTATGATAATCGTACACATAATCCAACAGCAGTGGGACAGTGTGTACATAATGGGCGGTAGAAGTGGGTGCGTATAAGAGAAAGGATGTTCTATCCGATTCGCCATTATAATGTAGACAAACGACGTAAGTAGTAATACTTTATTTATAATGTGCATACACGTTGCTCAAACTGACCATTTTGCACATACACGCACCGATATTATTGGCATGGGAAAGAGTAGGACACTAAACGACAGAGGGAATCTCTTATCGTAACTACCCGGTTAGGGTTAGGCATAATACGTTCATCGTTTCTGCTTCCCACTATATAAAATCCTCGCCAAAGTATACATTGGATTTACTAATCAACACAGAAATAAAATTTATGGGCAATAATTAACTAAATAAAATGCCGAAATTCTATTGTGGAACAAGTTTTTTTAATTGGCGTTGTGATTGTTGTCTCATCTCATGGTATTTATCTTTTTAAAAAATTAGATTTTTCTCCATACAATCCGTTATTGTCGTTTTACGCTGATTTTCATATTTATAAACCACAATAACAAATGTATGTACAATGTACAATGATAATTTCTCGATGACGTGTTTGGCGTTGGTAAATGCAATGATGATGTAGTACATGATGATGCATGTTGGAATTGACAATTAACCAAAACTGTCAGACCCAGAATTCCTGCATAAGGTAGAATGTGGTTTAAAATTACAAGAAAATAATTTTCTGCATTTTCTTCTAAATGACGCAGTAGGAGAAGTAGATTTTTTAAACCGTAATTATAATTAGTATAGATCTGGTTTTGATATAAAATAGACCGCAGTAAGGGGTTTGCTTTTATAGTTTCATGTGAGGGAGGGACATAGTAACGTACGTAGCATATGTAGAACCATAGAATGACCAGGGACGGAAATAATTAGTAAATTCCATTGCGACAGAAGTTGAAGTATTTAGTTCCCTACTAGAGCAGTAGTTTTACATCGTGGTCAAATGACTTACAACTTACAATTACAAGAACATATGGAGCTACATACATCTCAAAGGATAATGTATAGGTGTATTATGATGGAGTGTTTTAATCAGACCCCAAAAAATTTGTCATTAAATTGAGGTTCACATGTCCGCTGTCAGTTCCTTGTCACTATGGTCTCTGTCATCTGCGAATTTAGTTCCTATGTCTGTCGACATTCTAGTTGTGAGTGACCTCTTGTCGCAAGTCACAGTTAAGGGCGCCTTACCTACCCAGCAGCATTGCATGGGAATAGCAGTTCTGTGATAATATTCAACTGTATGAGAATCAAACCATGGGATACACTTTTTATTTACTGTTTAGAGATATTAGTTAAGGATTTAAGCAGTTAAGCATATAAAAGCTATTTATCACAAAATGAAAAGGAAAAATCAAAAATTTTATCCTCAATTCCAACATGAAAGTTTTTGTTGGTGGTGAATTAAGTCTAACGACTGTACTTTGGTGCTTTTTAGTAATGCAAAATTAGTGTTGAAAAGGTTTCTCTAAATAATGTTATCTTAAAAAACTTGATTGGACAGTTAGTACTTAAAATATGGTCATTCAAAGGGAACATTGCAAAGAAAATATTTTCTAGTCCACGGGTATTAAGTTGTCGAGGTATCCTTAAGTTTAAGTATCATTCCGTCCGAACTGAACTATTCCTCTTGCTTGACTATTCCTGCACTATCTAATAATCTTTTCATTGCTCGTGGACAATAATTTCTCTTAATGTTCGACCAGGAGACAGAAAACTTCTATTGTAAATCTTTCTAATATGACATGAATGAAATCAAATCTTCAATGGAAGTGATCTTAGGTTGACTTATAAAGGTACAATTGCGAATTCTTTACTTTCGAAATTATAGCCATATATTATCTACTACAGATTATACAAATATATTCACTCCCTATACAATTGTACTATATGCCACAAGGAAACCTGTCCTTTAGATATAATGCCTTATTTAATTCCCCTACCGCCGTATGAGGTACCTTCTTACCTACATAATATAATCTGCAATAACGTTTACAAGATTGTCTCAGCTAAAGAATAAGATGGCTGTCATGGGAAGCACGACTATTTGATACGGTTAGCTCAAAGTGGACTGCGTTCTGCAATCTTGCATAGCATACATTGTACTGCGTGCTTAAATACAAAAATTCAAAGTCCTGAACTAATAATGCCTCAGCTTTAATGTCCCGTAACATGGTTTTTTAAACTGTGAATAACTACCACTTTAAATGGACCATTAGCTCCTAGATGGCTGTGTTTCCAATAACTCTCAATATGAATAAATTCATTAGGACGAAGATAAATTTCATTTTTAAGAAATATTACAGATTAAATATTATATTAGTTATCTATAATTATACCATACATTTTTTTGCGATTATATTTTTGGCGATCCCCTTTATTAATCGATTTTCAACTTGTATGAAAAGAGACCTTTAACTTGAAATGAGTAGTTGAAAGCCTTTGTAGTGGAATAATTGATATGATTCCGTTTTGAAAAGGTTGGGGTTGTTTGAAGTCCCCCTGTAGATTTTTTGATTGTGGACTAATAAGGTCTTTGAGAGATTATTATATTATGAGGTTGTTATCCACAGGTTCGTTGAAAAGGGAAATGTAATAAAAATAGAAGTAGGTCTTGAGTATTTCTAAATTCAGTTGTAGTAAGTTGTAATTAGGGAGTAGAGTTGTATCCTCTCCTTATCGTTATTTTAGTCATGTAATTATAGTTAAGAGTGAAGGAGAGTTGAGAGAGTATAGTTAGGGACACACACAGGTTGCGATTAAAAGACATAAAAGGAAAGTATAATATGTATAGGCATAAAAATACACAGCTTGCTACTTTCCTTGATTTCCATCTACATTAGATATATGGGTGGTGAGTGGGTAGAAGTATATGTAATAGGGAATGGGACGACATTTTCTGAAAGAGACCAAACACCGTTTTATATGAAAAGGAAACAGGAATGTTGGTAAAGCGGGAGTTTGGTCGGGTAGTGGCGGTGGTGGTGCTTGGGCGGCTGTATGGCTTCTGTTGTGTGTGTATAATAGTACTAGTAGAGTTGGTCCTTTCGTTTGGAGATCCAGAGCTACTACTTTTGCTTGCTTACAGATTTTTTTGCCATTCTTATTCTTACTATTTAATAACAATCTTGGAATTAGAGGGTTGGCATTTGCTTCTGGAATTTCTCCGTTGGCTCTTTCTTTTCTCCGGTGCAGTCTGACATTACTAGTACAACTGCATGCATTGGGAGACTGACTTTCTTTTTAGGAGAGTAGTAGGACGCATTCATTTGTGAGAGATTACTTACCTTTGATTTCTTTCGTGGTGTAGCATTGTGTGTGTGTGTGTGACTACTACTTACTTACTTACTGTTACTAGTACTTTCTCGGTAACGGTAACTGCTTTTTGTTTGTAGCAAGTTGAGTTCCGTTGAGCTAGCTAGTTTCAGTTTTGCTTGCATCGTATTACGTAATTCTTATACTTACATAACATACCTAGCAAGCAGATATCCTATTTTGCCCCAGCCAGATGTTAAATATTGGATTTGTATCAGGCTTCAATTCACGGATACGTTTTCTGGATCCCAGACTTCCTACAGTTCTCTTCCCACCGTATACTCTGAGGGATTTTGATTTCACCGCATCGTATTCATCAAAAAGAAAACTAGACTGGCAGACTTTTACCATAAGGCGATCTTCATTGGCTCGGCCAGTCCACTCGCTTCTATTCTTCTACGCTCCTATCAACGCAGCTCAGGGTACGCTTCTCATTATTTCAGAAAACTTACTCTCAAGTTTCTTTCACCTTCGAAACCATTTTTGGTAAACACATGATTTGAAATTTCTTAAAAGTGATAAGACAAGTTGTTCTTGGCTTGTTGGCAACGATTTTTGGGTGAGTGATTGATACATACAACTTATCTATTTCTAGCTGTCTGCCCATGATATAATATCCTGTTTGTTACATTGTTGTGTCGACTTTCTCCTGCCTACTTTCTATTCCTCCTTTCTATTCGATTGACTACTCTACTCAATAGTTTCTATGATTTTCTAGCTGATATTGTAGTGAATATTGCATTTGTATCTTGGTGTTTACACCAAGATTACTTTATGATCGAGTAAAAGAGCGAACAATAAGTTGATGATTGACACTTTGTGCTTCTCGTTTCGTGCTTGATCTTCGTTGAGTGAACATTCAAGTGCTGACATAGACTTTGCACAATGTTCTTTGTCTTGGTTGATTTTTATTGATTATGCCCGTAGCATTTCCCTTCCCCCTTTTTATGGGATTTAAAGGCATAAAAACGAATATTCCGTCAGTGCACTAGATTATACGAATGAGCATAAAGTTTGAAAACGCTTACTAGAGTTTCTCAACTTGTGCATTTTGCATGTACACTTTATCCTTACTCACGCTTTCCTGCGACGTCATTACTTTTTACTTATTTAGTTATGCTTGGCACAAGTAGAAAATAATTCTCACATGTCTCTCTACTACTTATACGCACTCTGAATAATTTCATTGTCACGTCCATCCATAATGTAGCTCTAAAAGTAAATGTGTCAATTAGATTAATTTTTCAAATAGTCCTTCCAGTCAACTTTTAATTGAAAATAAATCGTATTTAGGATCTCTGGATTTACTTTAGCATAGTTGATTAGATTATCTACTCCATTTTGAATAGCCATAATATACTAGAGTGAGATTTGGTTAGTAGTAGTACCTTACCTTATATAGAAATAGATTTGTCGCAAGAGTAAGTTGGGTAATTTGCCAATGGAGTTATAAAGTGTGACCTTTCAGTGTATTTTATGCCTATTGGTTCGATTGAGAATGATTTTGTTACTCTGCGGTGGGGTTTTGCATGCGAAAACACAATATCTAAGTGTTGATAGTAGAAGTAATATATAGCCAAGTCTCTTTAGCTGTCTACCACTCACTAGTACTACGAGAAAGTATATTATTATTATTAGCAGTACCTATAAGTATCAGAGTATAGGAAATACATTATCATAGCAGTAGTAAGTAGTGTACAGATAGATATATTTATTGAAAGTGTTGTAGTGAATGGTTTTCCGGGTTCTGGTGGGGAATGGCAGATATAGAATATATGGGTAGGAAAGGAATTGATAGCTATGTCAAAAAGGGATTTGAGACTGGAAGGCAGCATGGCAAATACTAATGGTTAGCTGGAGAAAGGCCGTCTGTCTCATGCAATGTTATGTTGTAGCTTACGGAGAGACTACATTAGGAACATTACTCCGTTGCAGTGCACTGGAGAAAGAAGTTGTGAAAGGACTGTGCATTGTGGGTGATGCGAGTAGGCTGGAAGTAGATTTGGA
The DNA here is from genome assembly GCA_020055645.1 of Tomocerus qinae. Classification (NCBI taxonomy): domain Eukaryota; kingdom Metazoa; phylum Arthropoda; class Collembola; order Entomobryomorpha; family Tomoceridae; genus Tomocerus; species Tomocerus qinae. The sequence continues at coordinate 23,678,697 of CM034548.1, forward strand.
AACGTTCGGTTTTATGGAATAAAGAATATCCAGTTGGCTCAGTGCTCAGTGTTGTGAAGAATGAGAATGATAGCGTCGGGGAGACGGTTGAGACCTGTGAGATTATGTACAAGGTACATGCATAGTACGAAAATTGATTGATCAAGAAAGATTTTGTGTTGGTAGCAGGTTGCTGAGAACTAGCGAGATGGAGGGAAGCACTGTTAACGGCTTGGCCATGGCGACCGCCCCGCTTGAAAACGGAATCAGCAACGTCAACGGAACTGGAGACGATACCAATTCGGCCAGGTCTTCGCCAAGTGTAGGCGCCGGCTCTGGATCCAATGGAAGTGTGTCGGGATATGAAAATAAACTTTTCGTCGGCGGCCTCAGTTGGCAGACAACTCCAGAGAAGCTTCGTGACTACTTCTCCCAATTCGGAACCGTCACCGACGTGCTAGTCATGAAAGATCCTATCACACAGGTAGTCCACTTATTACTTCTCCCGATACCTATTTAACAATATCATATGCACACCCGATCAAACATTTATTTCCATTCCGCCGATTCACCTTTCTTCTCCTCCAAACCCGGCCCGGACTCTCTTCCACCAACACTCCAGCACATTAGCACGCCGCTCTCCATTTCCTTTTACAACCCGTCTCTCTCTCCACTTTCATTATGACTCTCTTTTACTAGCACATACATAAATACCTCATGCACTCATTCGGCGTATTCCGCCCAACCAAAAGTTCCCTCTGATTTAATCCTGAATCCTATTTACTCGAGAGGGACTCATTGTCTACTCTACCTACTAGTTAGGTGTCGACCTTATTAGTAGGATTGGACATACTCCATCCTGCACAAAGCTTCCTACTTGACGACCTACACTCCGTCCCACTCCATGAAACTAAAATACTCAAAATACTACTTACTACGTTCTGTTGCAACATTTTCACAAACAACCTAAAAATGATGCAATGACTCGTTTATTTTATGGCACAGAGACTACACTCACTACAAACACTAACTAACTTTCTCCCGAGCTAAAGGAATTTCCCGACTTCTTTGATATGCTTACCATATCGGCAAAAAATATTCCTTTTCTTTTATGTCCATGTGTACCGGTATGTATCGAAAAATTCCTTCCATCTAATATGCTACCAGATTACGTCAATTATGCTATTTTGGAAATATCTAGGTGTTTGTAGGAAATTACTTACTTTTTTATCAAAGTGCCATTTTACTTTTGTATGTACTTATATAGCGCTTGTATGGAAGGACTGTATTATTATATACATTAGGTGAGAAGTTTGGAATAGTATGTCATTTGCATACATAAACTTTGACATTTGAGTCCTCTTCCATGCCTTCCAAATTTACCGGGTACATACTTATTTTTCAGATTGTGCCAATCAGTGTTGTCGGGCAACAAAGAATTGAATTGTGCAAAATTACTTTTGTTGAGAATACATGAAAGAGATTGTTAGTATAGAGAAATAAAGTGTAGGCAAACATATGTACGGAGCTAATGGAGCCTTCTTGATCTTTTAAAAGGGTACTTGCAGAAATTGTGTCTTTTTTTTGTCAGTTTTGAGTAGTGCATGCAACTATCACTTACCTGCAACAACTTCTAGTACTAGAAAGCCACAAAATGAGTAAATAGTGGAGAGAGTTTTATTGCAGATAGCTTAATTGTGATGAGGTCAAGTCTGAGACATATCCTTTGAGTGTATCAAGACCGTTTTTTGCGGAAGCTTTCTATGTAGCGAATACTATACACTTAAGAATTCAAGTGGAAATGAGCACCGCAAAAAGTATTTTCTTTATTATCGTGATTTGTCTGGATTTATTTGTGCAGAGGAGCCGTGGATTTGGTTTCATTACCTTCAGCGATTCTGGTACCGTTCCCCGCGTTTTGGCAGTGCCCATGCACACTTTGGATGGCAAAAGAATCGACCCTAAACACGCAACGCCACGATCCAAGTCCGGGTAAGTTACCGTGTCATATCATGCAAAAAATAGCCACAATACTTCTACTCTTGGCCGGTTAATAACAATACAACTCACTGCTCACCATTGTACTCTTTCAAGAGATAGCTATTTCCATTCAACTTAAGTTGGTCTTTGTTGGCAGCTTTTGTCTGTCGGCCGATCCTACTATAGGAAATGCTGGCTGTTACAAAGCACGGACGGATTCTGTATTCTAGTTAATCTTCCTTTCTTACCTATCTTTTTTGATTGCTTCAATTTGACTAAAATATTTTTCTAAAGGAAATCTCTGTTATCATCAAGTTATGTAGGTGCCTATAAACTGTGCCTATTGTTAAATCCATGTACCTTTCAGCACATTCTACTCCTACTACATACTCCCTATGTATATCATACTAATCCTGTAAATGTACTTTGTATCTGTAGCTATCTAGCTACACGGGCAATGCCACAGAATTTACTAACGGTTTAGGTTCTCGTATCTCTCTCCGCTTTATGTATAAATTGTGCTGTTAGATTGAAAAAGCAGAAATATCTGCAGTAGAAGGCTAAAGATGTTTGGCATTACTGTCTCTTTTAGTAAAGGATGAGTTTCAGATATAAAAACACAAAGCTAATTATAAAATTGCACATGTTTATATTTGAATATAGTTCAAACAAGACGAAGAAGGTTTTTGTGGGAGGTGTCAGTCAGGAGACATCCGTTGAAGAAGTCAAAGCATACTTCTCACAATTTGGGAAAGTAAGTTTACCGCAGTAAATGTCAATTCAATTTTAACTCAAACATAAAAGTCGTTATGAAACATTCCCCGTTATTTACGTCCCTGTGGAAATAGGTTGAAGAAGCTGTAATGCTTATGGATCAGCAAACAAAGCGTCACCGTGGGTTTGGATTTGTGACTTTTGACACCGAAGACGTTGTAGACAGAATATGTGAAATCCACTTCCATACGATCAAGGGAAAGAAGGTAATATAAAACTTATTCATTACTAAAACTACCAAAACTTTGCATATATATTAAATATGCGAAATATTTGCATTGCACATTCATGTAGGCATTTTTGGGGAATTGCTAATAAATCATCGGCATATTTAACAGTGTTTCATAGACACTAAAATATTTTAGTGCACGTTTCATACCATAATATTAACTCAAAAATAACACATACAATTTCTCAGAACCTTGCCAATTTTGCAATCAATGCATGACCATGCAATATTCTGTCCATAGAATGACGACTTCAAAAATGTTTTCAACTATTTTATCTATCTTTAGATTATCGATTTTAGTGTAAATTTAAAACATGTAATAAATAAAATCTTAGGTTAATTTAGAGTGTTTATTTTTTGAAAGTCAGGTTTACATTTATACGATTGCAACATTTTCGTGTAAGATATATTAATGAGACAACAGTACAAACACGTGATGCACTAACTTGCATTTGCATGCAGAATAAGTTCCATGAGTATTCCATGAGTTCCTAATAATCGATATAGAATTTTGTGTAGTTTGATTTTGCAATGGTAAACATCGTATATTTGAAAACGAACACTAATTTATGTCCGTTGTGTTTGTATTTAGGTGGAGTGTAAAAAGGCTCAACCAAAAGAGACAGTTGCCAGTCTCAATCTGTTGGCAAAACGGATGGTACTTCCTCTATCTGCAGCGTCAACACTGGCAGCCCAAGGTTTAAAATGTAAGCAGTCTCATTTCATCTTTTAAAATAGATAATCATTATGGTGGTAGACTATTGCATGTGCATCTTGCTTATCGGTTCGGTGTAGGCTGTTTGGAAACGATCTAGTTTTCAAATCGTAATATCCTTGGGAATTTTTAATGAATAAATTATTAATCAATAAATGTGGTAGTGCTGTATAATAATGGGAATTGACAATTTTATTAGCTGCAACTCTGGGAGGAGTTGCAATGGCACCAGCAGTAGCAGCCGCGGCTGCGGCGAGCTACTCGAAGTTAATGGGTGCGAGTATTAACTATCCTTCTCTGGGGAGCTACAGATACACGCCTTATCCATTGCCAAGCCTGGTAAGTGTAGTTTGATTTTAAAATTAGAGGAATTGTAGAGAATAATGAGCACCGCATTGCAATGATTGACTGCATAAAGTTCTCCATCCCTTGAGGAAGTGTGGGAAAGGTCGTCGCCGCATGTGGAGAGGGAGGAGGATAGGAGGAGGAGGAGGATGGGGATGATGATGGAGAACTTGTGTTGCCCTTTTGTATAGTGCCTTGTAATGTAATGTATTTACACTCTATTTTGTTTGTATTTAGAATGCAGCAAATTCTAATGCTATTCCCAGTCTTTCAACCAGCCCCGCTTACGGGACTTACACACTTCCTGCTTCAGTTGATGTCTCAGGTCTCCAAAATATAGACTGGTCTGGAGTTTACAATGCGTACGTGTAGAATTGTTTGCTAATGTCCTGTCAACGGAAGATGTTCGACGACACAAGCGAGTGTTTACTATTCCAGAGGTTTAACTATCAACGTTTTTTCCACTTCACATTGCATATAAACGCCCTAATAGGTAGTTTTGATTTTGTAGTAAATAGCAGAGGTAATTAACATTTGATGTGAACATTATTACGAATCTCTAATATTTTCTTATGTTGAATTTGAAAGGTGTAGCTAAAACACAGCTCTGATTATGTATTATTAAGTCATCATAATTAGTTTAGTTAAAATTATGAATATTGTAAGTTGCGTTTTTAAGTATTGATAACTAGAATTGAATTTGCAGTTGCTAGTTGTCACACTTAACATCTTTGTTTAATTACTTTTTAGCTCCATATTGTAACGTCAACCAACTCTTATCCAATTTAAAATGACTTGTTTCAAATACCAAGTAGTCGTGACTATTTATATTATTTTAGTGATATGGTTATGATCGTAATTATTGTTTCTTGTGTAAGTAGCCATGATAATTATTTTAAGTAGGTATTCAGTAGCGCTTCAGTTGTCTGTAAGACACTTTAGGAAGAGGCGCTAAAGTGGTCAACATTTACTTATTTATCTGAAAAGGCACTCTATTTTTTAGCAATAAATTATTGTAAGATTGTCAAATAAGTTACTTTATTTGTCAAACTACTACAAGGATGGTTAATTCGGCCTTTGGGTTGAATCTTTGGACGATGAACATGTGGGACCATTATCCACCTCTGTAATTCACTGGGCTGCAGTCGTTATATAAATCATCCTCTCAGGTAATATAATCGTTACCTTCTACATAATACATTTTGTATCTTATGTGTTGTACTCTTATAATACGTACTAGTGTAGGTATTATAAACTTTTTAATAACAATGTATTACCTGTAGAGCTGTTTTATCTTTTTTGTGTTTGATGTATAACTACTAAGTGTATATTTAGAAATAACTTGTATTCGGAGTACTTGGCATAGTTTGTGCTGTCAAATGAATTATCTTTTGTTAGTCTTTTCTTTTACTCAGGTAGTATTATGACTAAACGTATAGTTACTACATATTATTACACCATATATACTATATATAGGCACTGATAGTATTGACAAGTTGCTGGTATATTATATTGTTATGTTGTATTGTATTATTCTTACTTTTAAGGTTAGCAACTGGCGCTTTTTGTAACAATTTGCAAATCTTTGTCTAATTTCCATTTTATATTTCTGCTTGGTTAAGCAAATTCGACGGAGCGTAGTTACATTACCTTATTGAAAGTACAGTTAAGAAGGAGGCAAAATATTATTGTTGTAAAATGAAGCAGTTGGATTTTGTGGGATTATTGAAGTGTATCTCTTCAGCTTAGAAAGTTCAATTTTGTCAGTCAGTCTGTTGCAACGCAACTTTAATCCGTTAGAATCTCTAGATCAGTTCTGAGTCATTGGACTTGACAAAGAAACATTTATCATTGGTTTATCCCCAACTCAAATCTATTTTCAAGAAAATGAGACTTTATTCACACTGCATATCTTGCCTTACAACAATTAGTAAAAACAGTGTAAAAAGTAGTCAGTAATGCATACTAATTTTCTAAAGTTCAAATTTATCTTGTGAAATTGTGGAAATGTTAAGCCGACAATTTACTCCCATGAGGCCTCAAAATCAAATCTACCTAGTTAGATATGACCACAAATTAATGATTGTTCGCTTTTGTTAGTGCTATACGTACGGCTACATCGCAGTTTGTCTAAAAGGTACTCCGAAGAAGAAATAGCACTCAATAGTAGTATATTATACTCAAGCTTCAATCCATTGCTACTGATTTGCAGCACTTGGAGGTATGCTAATCATGGAAATGTGTGTATGCAAATGCTTAAATAGCACAGGTAGGTAAGTACTAGTAGGGGATAGGTTGTATAGTACGTACTAGTTCTCTGAATTTGTATAGACGTTGTTGAACATCTCTATAGTAAGTTTTCACTAGACTGCCGGATTTAATAGGAGACTCCAAGTGACACTCCCTCACTCAGTTCAAATACATCATCCCATTACATTATTGCCAGTCATCTTTCTTGGTTGTCATTGAAATTAGGTTTCAAGTACTGTGCACGAGCAAAATGGAATTACACTACATCACCAAACGTAGTAAATAGGAAAACAATACATTAGCATTTTACGTCTATGTATAATAGACGAATAGTAAGCTGAGTAGACTCGAGCGATATTATTATTATTATAATTTAGAGCAGCACTACTACGTACTACTTGAGCACACACTACAGTGTATAAAATAAATAGGTGTGTGTGTGTGTTTGTGGTGGTAGGAATATTATTATGATTGTAGCTATATATAATAGTTTACCATGAAGTGACTTTGATTGTTCACTCTCTCAGAAGACTAGTACAGTACACAAAGAGACAGAAGCTATTAAGTAGAAATAATTCAATTGTATCTGACAACTTACTGTTGTGTAGCTGGATTTCAATAGATTGCCTTTACTGTGTATAAATGCAAAATAATAAATAGAGATTGATAGGAGTAGGAGAAGGGTGACACTTTTGATGTTGTTATGTAAAGTGTTGCAATTATCTCTGCATTTGGAAAACCTACTCACACACACGTTTGATGATGGTACTAGTACTACTTAAAAACTATGTTACCATAAAAATGATTACTGTGCTATAGATATTACATTCGACATGTAACGCAGTACAGTAGTAGAATCGTAGAATCAAGACTAATAAACTTCACAACAAAATCCCACGAATCATGTGGCACCTACTTCGCAATAATATTCGCAATAATATTTTATCCGACTACAGTATCTCTCTGAATGAGACTTCTGATGCAAAATAATTGTCGACGCGACTCTGTCATTCTATTCTATATGTATATACCTATACATACACATGTACGAGTAAAACTTACGATAAGTTTGTACTTAAATGGGAAAAGTTACTTAAGCAAAGGAAATGTAGCAGGCAGCTTTCGGGCAAAAAAAGGTGAAAGTGGTTCACAGATACATTCAGCTATAATATAAATAGTATCTGTCAAAAGCAGTATTAAAATATTCTAAGCTGCTACATTATGATACTAGTAGGAGGCATGACTGGAGTATTCAAAAAATATTAAAACAATTTACATTATTCTAATTATATTAAGATATCATGCATTTTAGTGTATTTATAGTCTAGGAACTATATAGGGACGTATTTGATAAATACTAAATTATTACTATTAATTAAGAGAGATAAGGTTAGCATTCATAAGTAATTACTTAGGAGTAGGATGGAGGACTGATTGTTGTTGTACAGTGGAGTGGAGTGGACAGAATTATTAATTAATTGTTTATTTCTCTTGTTTGCCTAGTGAGAAAGACGTGAATGCCGTTTCTTATATTGTTGATGAGAGCGAGGGAGGGAGGGATATTATTATTTGCATAAAGTAAGTAGGCCTAGCAGTGTTTCATATCCGTTTTCTCTATTGTGTCCGTAAACGTGAATGATTATTTTACTATTGATTGACTTTGCATAGTACCTACCAGTAAAATGTGTTTTGAATTTGTTAGGACATTTACTTTAGATGTATTGCCTCTTATACCGTGTACAATACATAGTCTCTAGTTATTATTTATTTATATTTATGTTGTAGTAATTGTTGACTATTAATTTATCAAAAAAGTTCCTTGGTGTGTATAAGGGAAGTCCAATTATTTCATTACAGATCGGGAATCCAAAATCTCCAACTATAAAAGGTATCGATGTTAAAATGGACTTTTACTTATTGCACACACTGTGATTTGTCTACTTATTTTATTTTACTGTTATTATCATTTTGATATACTGTATTGGATTAGTAGCGAGAATGACTGGAATTCGGTTTAGTGAGAGAAATAATATAAATTCAAAGGCGACAGAACGGAAGGAATAATACAACTTGTTTGGTTTAAACGGTGCGGCTTTAATTGACTTTTGTTGTTAGAACTCACCGTAGGCAGACAGGCTGCATTATTAATTAATTGCTACTCGTAAGATAATTGCCTCATGCTGTATAGATTCTATAGTGGGACAACCTACGTACATAATTTGTGAAATGGTTACAGTATTGTAAGGTTAGTGATTTCGTAGTAGTGATCGTTTATAAAGAGATCTGTTGTTAAATAAGAGTCCTATTCATTCAAGACGACACAACAACAGATACGCATCACATTTTATATAGGTAGCTTGGTCTACTTACGGACCATTTCATTTTGCAGCATGCGATGCAACTGGAAGCATCTCAAGATTTTTAGTCATTACCTACCGTCAGTTTTAAATTCAGGCGTTATATTATTATGTCACCGATATTATTATTACCATACATACTGGTACACAGTACACAACCAATTGACTTCTTTCTTTAGTTTAATGCTTTGACCATTTAATTCAGTAACATTCAATACTAACCAATCATCTTTTGATATTCATTTTTACATGTGCGGCTGGAGCGGTGTGGTAGTACTTACTAATTAATTATATTAAGTAATGTAATTACAACACGCAGCCACCAGAAAAGGTTGGAGTTGGTATAGTCGGTACTCATTCACTATTATACTGTTACTACACTTAATAATAAACACAATTAATATATCAACAAACAAAGAGAAAGGCACGTCAAGTTAAAGTTTAACGGTTTTCTCATTTTCATTTGGGAAGGAACAAATTCCTGTTGAAACAAAATTACTAGATAATCCAATTAAGTATAGTCTGAGCTCTGAAATGTATGGATTTTGAAAATAAGTTCTCTGTCTCTTCTCATTTTCAGAGAAATGCTCCAGATTTTGTCTCTGGGCATTGGATAAAACAATTTTTATAAAAAAATCATTTGCCTTTTGTGGAATGTTTGCATAATGTTTCAATGAGGAAAGGAGATCCATTTTCTACCCAATGCTACATTATCTACTTTGTAAATTGTGCAGTGGTTCATCAATTAACTGTCTTGTGTAGGATTTTCTATACTTTTCATTGAGCAGATGTACTTAACTTAACTGGGGAACTTTAATAGAAGCCTCTCTCTCCATGATGACAATATTAGCAGAGACTGATCTTGAAGTTATGCATATTATAGTCTACATACATACATCTACATTATACAATACATACTTACATTAACTTACATTTACATTAGATAATAGATAGGAACACTAAGATATTATTAATATACAGTCTTAAAACAATATTTCAACCTCCATATACTAACAAGATATTTCCCTTTATTGGTACACTATTATTGTAATAAAGATGCGCATAGGTAGTCGAATGGTACTCACTCGTTTCCTTTTATGTATTTCTATCGTAATCACATTTCCTATTGGTTCTTAACAATATTCCGTGAATACCTATTATATGTATTAGCAATATAGAGCTAACTATATATACAAGTACACATACATACTGCATAGTATTTATAATAACAATCCAAACCAAATAATAGTATTCAGTCAAACTATCACTGCTATGAAAATTCCCGGCATAGATATAATAATTAGGCTGCAGCTATAAAGGTAATAATAAATAGGTTCACTAATTAACATTGTTTGTAAGGGAAAGAAAATCTTATACTTGTACTCAACTTACTCAACTATCTACGTTAATTGGCTGTTGTACATCTTCTGCCAGATACAAAGTACTTTTCACATACTGTTCACTCTATTTCTAAGAGTTCATTCATATGATAATACAAAAAACTGAGCAAATTGTCTCTGTATTTTAATGATTAAGAAATGAGCTGAAAGAGATCTTTACACCATTGGTGGCAAATCTTTACAATCCATCTCTGTTTTATGGCGTTAGGGAACATCGCAGATTTATATGGTACATCTCTTATAATTTGATCATCATTTGAACAAACGTTGTTAACTCCTGCAAAAAGTGCTCTTTTCACATTGCAAGTAAACGTTCATGAATATTTTGAAATTGTTTCGAGGGATTTGAAAGGATTCTTTATTCCTGTTTAACTTTTGTGTGTGACTGCACATGAATGCGGAACAGAGTGGATTTTAAGTAGGTAGTAGATTTTTGGTGAAGTGGTTGAGAGGAGTTCACATAGTTTAGGATTTGTCTCATTGACAGAAAAAGTATGAATACAAATGGTGGAGAAAGGGATGATATATTACGTATAAATCATTCGTCTCGTGATTATTCTATTGAGGAAGTGGTACAATATAAAGTCGTATTCTAATCCTTGTAGTATTTCTTGTTTCTGTGAGTTCAGATAAACATATATAGTGGATTGATTGGTGATGTCGTCGGCGGTGTACATTGGGGATGGGAAAGTACACATCTCCCATAGTATGATATCAGATCTTCCTACTCCCTACCTTAACTCACAATAAATTTATGTATATGGTATGTAGTGGCAGGAATAATAAGTACATACTTACTTACTTACTTACTTACACAAGTGTAGATATATATATATAAATCTATATATATATATAAAATAGATAATAGGATATTATACTAAAATTGGATAAGGATTTATTGGAAAAAGTCTTCTTGGAACGGGTTGGTTTAGTAGTAGTAGTAGTATGGGTATGCATGTGTATACTACTTACTTACTATTGCAGATATTATACTAGGTAGGGTATATTGAGTGCTAAGAGAAATACGTACATACGATCACTACATTTATTATGGTACGAGGAAATGATTAAATCGGAGATATAGTACAAGGAACAATAGGGAGAACATACATACCTGTAGACGTTTATGTTGCTGTTTACTATTGTTGTGTAGTAGCAAGAGTGTGTAGCTGTTTGTATTGTATGAGAAGTATCAGTACAGGGAGACAGACAGACACAGTGTACAGTTGTTTGTACAAATAATAGTGGAGTTGTACTACCCGGGAGGCAGCAGGGAAGGAAAGGCTGAAATTAATGTGGTCCCTTTTCGTGGAATGGAGACAGATGGAGAATGGAAACACGTTGTGCCACTCTCCAGAAAGAAACAGAGCACTGCTGTCTATGTCTATCCGTAGACATATCTGTAAAACAGGGATAATAACAACAAAACTAACTCTACTATGCATTAAATAAGCACTACCTACTAAATATGTACTGACTGTACCACATTATAGTAAAGATTATATTAAACCAGGCCAGGGAGCCCCGAATGGAAATCTTGAAGCCATATTATACAATACATAGCTAGGCTATGACTACCTACGCAAGGAAAGATATATAAATTCGTACACTATCAGATATAACAACCAATAAATAACTGAAGAAAGCTTTGAGAAACATATTCGTGTATTCTTGTAGTAAAAAGGAAAGAACAGAATTCCTGTTGACTTTTCTTCTTGTATCCGCCTTGTGCGAGAAACGGCAGTATTTGATCTCACTGATCTCTCGACGCTTCCAGTTACCTGACCTTTGCAATCTTTGAACTGGATAATACTTTCTATCTAACAATCCTTTCCCACTATGCAATCTCTATCTGTTCATGTACTCTATGAACTCTTTTCTATCACCAATAACATAGTTAATCACTATTTTTTATCGATGTATGTATTTACGAAAGTTCACCACACGAACTGCTCTTATACCAATTAGGAATAAACGAGATCCAGTTTGAACCAACAACGACATAATAATAATATTTATAGAATCCCCACCCACCCACCTAAACTGAATATCTGTACATAGAAGTACTATTGCTACAATTATACCTATACACCTATATACTACAGGGATTCCAAGACTTTTCGTTCTGACAGGACTCCATTCCATCCTGTCAATCCCTAAACAAAACCAGGTAGTAGTGTCGATACTAGTTGTGATTCAATGTAAATTTCTTTCCTCGGAGAAAGTTGAGCAATAATGTATTTCAAAGTATCAATCAATAAGAATGGGAGTAGCAACAATGTTTCTTTCATTTACCAGTGATAAAATTCTTCGTGAAATTGGGAAATACACACAGCAGATGAAAAGACAAGTCCAATGTTCAATCTTTATATTTTCTCTTTGTGAAAAGTATCCTACAAAGTATTAAGGGGTTTTACTTTTACACTTTTTTAAAACCAAATATGCTTTGGATTTGCGAAGAAAGAAGGAACATTTTGTGGAAAGTAAGCATTATGAAAGATGGAGAAAGGAGTCTTCTTCTAATGGATTATATTCACAAATCCTGTTACTATATGTCTTTAGAGCGACATGTATATAAATAGTTGGAGAAATATGTTTCCACAAGTTGAAATAATGGTACAGGATTTCCATGAAGAAGATGAAGGAAAGACATGAATAATCAGACAGATTGCTCCTACAATAATGTAAACCTGCAGGAGTAACAGTAATGGGACACTAACAGGTGTTAGTTGTAGGTACTTGACGAAGGGAAATGAAAACGCCTTGAATAATTGGCATGAATTTGTACTCCTATGTAGGGATATTAGGCAGGAGAAGGGACAGGTGCGTTCTGTAGTAGTTTATCGACTGGACTTTCTCCGACTTTCACTCTACTTTCTTAATGCGTATCGTTGGAATTTGTAGGATGGAGTTGCTCCTTTGTTGTTTGAGTATAATGGAGAGGAGGGGCTATGTCTGTAGGCCTAATATGCAATTTGTCAGCCTAAGAACGACTTCAGGTGTTGTAAAATATAAATATCTGCGACTACGACTACTAAATCCCAACTGGAGCAAGGAAATGTGGTTATGTATATGTATTCTGTGAAAGTACGATTGTTTTATGGTTGTATGATGCATAGTTGCCTATACTGCCTACAGAGAAACTTCGAATTAGGTATTTCTAATAGCAATAATTAGAGTTAAGTCTCTTACTACACTATATACTAGCCTTATCACATTTTACTGAAAATTCGCGTCTACTAGAGAAATCCTCACTTTATTCTATATTGTAGGTATTACTTATAACTACTGTAAATGTACGTAACATAATGTACTGTACTTGCTTCGGTAGCGTAGTAGAAATCTCTAGACACTGTGTACTGATACTTAGACTTTATTACGTTGACTCACTATATACTTACAACAATTAGGTTAGTCTGATGCGCTATATGGTATGATAATATATATAGTGTGTATAAAACTATAGTGAGTATGTCTGTTGTGTTGTGTATTGTGATTGTGCCGTTGTTGTGAATAGTTAATGTAATGTAACGTATAAATGTCTACTAACCATAATTAATTACATAATTAAAAATTTTAAATAGTAATGACTTAGGTATAAAATTGATATCGTAATGGTCTGTGTATTTGTTCCTTGTATACTTATCTTTAGTTACCTCCCTAAGTGGCTTGCTTGAGCAGCGACTTAAACTCTAGTACATTATATTAGATATATGATTCACAATGATTTTGAAAGTAAATGGATACCTATTTAGTACTTGTGTTACTAGTACATGTATTAATTGGATTTTGTGGAACGTACGAGAAACTCCTTAATGTTATTAAGTACTTAATGTATATGTATTTGGTATTGTAGTTATTAAATCATATACTAAAAAAAGAAAGTATTCCCATGCATTGAATTGTTAGTTTATAGTTTTCCCCATCCCCACTCTAACTTACACTACAGCGCTGTTGTTGTTATGTGCTATGAAAGTATATTATTATATAATATCTAATTACTACTACTATCTACTCCAACAAATCGTAGTCTGTGTACGGATTAGCTATTTACGAGCAGTTCTTGTATTGTGAGTCGAGTGGATTGGGTATATTGTGTATTGTACTCGTCTTTATTATTATGTAATTGATTGAGTCGAAATCGGAATAATAGTGATACACAACGTGTTACGTAACTTTACCAATACATGTTTACTTACCATTACCAGTATCATAATATTCTAAGAAATAATGATACACTTAGCTTTTATAGAGCAGGACGTAAGGAATTGTTGTGTTGTAATGTAATGTACTAGTATTGCATTGTGCTCTACTATACTAAAATAGTGTAGTGATCTGATCGACTACATACATTATACATTATAATGCGTTATTGGATTGTGTAATTGTGTATGAGTAACATATTTATTCATAGATGAGATGATCTAAATAGCGTACGTATGCATAATAATACTTATTAATAAGCTGCTTGTATTGTATCGTCAGTTTACAATATGTACGAGGGGTTGCAACGAATCTAGCAATGTAGATATATAACCAAACAGAGACTGGAAGTCAATGTGCTTTTCATAGGTATAGATAGAGTAAATAGAAACTTGCCTTCATCACTTTCACTTCTAAAAGCATCGAGTTGTCTAAAGACAAAGGATTGCAGTGCAGAGTCAGAGACACAAACACACGACCCAACAACCAACATGAATAACATACACAAATTGTGCAGAGTCAAATCTTGTAATAATTCTGTATTGTACAAATCACTCTGCATCCGTAAAGAAAGTATGTTTTCTAATGTAGTAGGCATTCCTAACAGTATAAGAATACTTAAGTAAGTCAAGGCAGAAATGCCGTAAGAAATGTCAAGTCAAACCATGTTACAGACTTGAATTTTCTTTTTTACCATGAAATTTTTACATTGTGATTTGCGTTACGTAGTGCATAATATGCCTACCTGAATATATTTAAATACCTACATGTAGTGATATACCAAATAATGTTGGTTATTATATAGATTGTACTATTATTAAGAATGTATAAATACTCTTTGATATTTACACCAGGCAGACTAGACTCAACTCACGGAAACGAAATAATAAGTAAAAGTACGTAAGGACTGTAATTGGAGAGAACAGAAGGGATATTTAAGGCAGCGCCTACGTTGGCCAAAGTCGAGTGAAAATGATTGATTGTACAATTATGAAACGCTTTCCTTTTGGATCTCGTGGATTTATGTGGTTGGATTTACGTCTGGCTGTAAATGATCAATTTAGATCTTGATCAGACTAATCTGACAATGATTCCCACTCGACGTGATTTGCTGCTGTGTGGGAGGAGTAGCCCTTTCTGTAGCCTGACGTTGACTTGACATTTCTCTACTCTGACTCACTTAGAGCTTTCTTTATTGTCTCTCCTACTTACTACTCGTACATACTGCATTATTCTCTCTCTCTCTCTTTTTAGTCGAATACTTCTGTATCATTCATAGCTACTACTACTACTATACATAATATACTTTCTTTATGATATACATACATGTAGGTACATGCATATTATTGACAACATAACTTCTAAAATCTACTCTACCTACTTCTACTATAATAATATACATAATATATATATACTTCTACTATACTACTACTATGATGAATTAAATACATAATCTACATACATGCTACTACTATCAGTATTATTAATTAATAGTAGACTTAAATACATAGGTACTACTACATAAATACATAGGTACTACTACATAAATACATAGTACATACATAAATACATAGTACATACATACTACATACATACCTACTATAATACTGTGCATTTACGACAACTAACATTTAATACATTCTTCTTCCTGTAGTTTATCCCAGTGATTAATTAGCAATCTGCCATGATGGATGTTTTACTATTGTCGATCATAGCTCTTGAAGCTCAAAACCATTCGATGCATTTCGTAGCTAACCATATCTTAACATATAAGGAGAAAACAAAAATGAATGTTGTTGCTTTCTACGACGGAAAAGTAGTATTTCGCATGTAGAGGACCGAAGAACAAGACATACATAATAGACAAACAGACGATTCACCCAATCTTGAACTGATCTGTAGTGACTCTTAGTATTTTAGTGCCCAAAACCTCCCACCTTGTCCCCAAAAGTAAGTCATGTCAACATACACACCTACTACTACTATACTAACTACTACGTACTAATTACATAATAAATTCCTTAGACAAAAATATTATTATACTATTATACTCGCGTCGAGTATAGTAATTGACTCGTGGGTGAGTATAATATTATTACATGTAAGTATTATGCTATATAATTACAAAAAATAGAGTTGAACCAATCTTCTTTCCATTTACGTAACCAAAACATCGAAGTAGACTCCACAAAATGAAACTGAACTATGCAATTGATTAAACTAAATATTGTCTCTGTATGTAATTTATTAGGAGTACAACTTTATCAGTATATATTTAGGTGCTTGTTGGTTGACTGTAGTCCACATGGCGGACGGACTGAATTGAATTCTACTCTAATTCTAACAGTGCAATGGTTGAGCCTGCTGCGTATGTATGGACTGTCCCCATGTGAATTTTGTAATTACCTACTTAATTAATTACGTAATGATTATTAATAACTATTTATTATATGTAGGTGTACTGAACTGTATGTAGGTACGTTCCATATAACAAACAAATTTACAAACGTAGAATTGACTAGTACGTTGTTGTGAGTATTGAGTATACATGTATGTACAACTTGTGTGTACTGTATGTACTATTTATTACTAAATATTTACTATACACTACCTCGTTTCCGGAGCAGATTGCTAATTGACTCATCAGTGGCTAAAAGAACAATCTCAAAGTTTTTGAAAGATATCAATGTTGATGATATTACATACACGAGTACCGACAGCAGCAATAATATTTACCATTATAAATAACTCCTATAATAAAATGGATTATATTTGTACCCTCTCTAGTAATTTTTGTGACCATATTATTTATCATGGTTTTCGTCCAGACTAAAGATGAGACATCCACATTCAAATTATCTGTACTCATTAAGAATTTTCTCTGCCTATACATTAAGTGTCGAAATACACTTATCTATAATAATAGTGATAATACTTCCTCTGAACACATTTATTATTATTAATTTATAGCTTGCTCTTTGTACTGTATATATCAAAATTACAATTGGTAGTCCACCATAGTATGCGTAACAAGTTGATGTGTATGTATTAAAAACATCTTACGTAATTTGCTATTGTTGATCACGCATTTGACTTTCCCAAGTAGGATATTTACATTTACTTATTAGTATTGGTTCTATGCATTTGATTTGTACTTATTAACTCTGTATTGCATTGTGTGATCTAATCAAATGGGTTTCGCAAACCGAACTTTTGACAATTTATGATTATGTAGCCTTAAATGCTAATCGTAATAAGCTAATAATAATTTACTTACTTACTAAAAAGCCTGGTAACTTTACATTTACGCTCTGTCCAATTATGTTATGTATGTAATGTATATGCACTCAATGTAGTAGTATTTACTAAATTTATTTAGTCACCTTTGAATTTGACAAACTAACTATTTCCCTATTTGTAGTAAATACGAGTCGCCTCGATTTCGACGACACGAACCTCAATCTTGCGTAATTTTCCTCACTCATTCTGACTTACAACAAAAGTAATTGTGTTTCTGTGTGTACGTAGTCTATGCGTAGTTATCGTAGTCTAGTGTATGTACCTATTAAACCATACCTAATCTCAAAACGTAGAAGTATGTATATATAATTCTATTGTACTGTATAATCGACTACCTAGTTCTTATTCTTCTAATGAGAAAACCTTCAATCTGTAGGCTGAAACGCAACGAAATGGTTTGTTTGGCTGGATTAAATCATCCTTGTGGAAAGCCAGGTGTATCTAGTTTAAACGACCTATATAACGTATTATGTAGGCTATTAGTGCTAATACAATTCGTTCTATACTTTGATTTGTACTTTAGTAATATACCTTTCTCTGTGTGTGATGTAATTTAGGTATTCTTTCACTTTCTATGCGTACATCTCTATTAAAACTTTCACTTTACTTTCACTAGTAAAGCTTCCTCTTTTCGCGTTCTGTTGACAATCTCCTTTTATGGGTTTTTCTATCCGTTGTTATCATACAGTGCGTGTCTATATTCTATACGTGTATTTTGATCATTGATATACGCATGTCAATCGCTTTTTGTCGTTGGTCACTTTATTTGATTAACTACTGGTATAATATACCATTATTATGCTAATGCATTTTATTTTACAAGTCAAAGCTAAAAAAATCAAATTTTAAAAAATGTGCAATTTTTTGTGCATGGTTTGGATTGTATTAGAATTCTATGGATGAATATATTTCAATAATAGTAACAATGGTATTTATATTATGTTGATGTACTGCATTGCAAGTAATTTGACAAGACAAATTAGACGGTTGGCTGTGACTCTTTTTCTTTTAACTCTCTCTAGTTACATAACTTGTGTAGTGTTAAAAATTGAATTGTTTGCTACATGATCATCGTGATCGTAAAAGTAACTGTAACGTGGTAGTACTACTAAGTAGATTATAGATGAATTTAGTTAGTGTGCCGCTAAATTGTGAAATTATGTTTAATTATTTTGTTACCCTGGCCCGAAACCAAACGAAACCAAAGTAGAGCGTAGAGTTGCGACCACAAAAAAAAACAAGAAGTCACCTCCCCGCAACTAATCTAACATAACGGAGTAAATGTTCAAATAAACTTACTACCAACTACATATAAGTAATAATAATATGAAAAGCATATGAATAAATGATAGCATATGCGATTCCAGTTTTATTTCTTGGATTTAGCTCTGCTGAGACGATTTTCGGAAAGATACGTACACAATGAAAAGAAAGAGAAAGTTGGTCATCTATGATGATGATGCTTTCTCCTGTATAAAGAAAGTCGCACTCATTTCAGTACTATGCTCACAGCAATTAAATCTTATACAATAGAGAACTGGATCGTATGTGGTGTTAAAAGGTGTTGGTGTCTTTTGAATGTTTTTTAGTCTAATGCAGACCATAAACTTTGCCTGCTCTCATCTATCTCATTCATCTGTATCTATTAATTGTACTTGTACTGTTGTACTGTGGTCTGCAAGGGACTGCACCAGCTTACTGTTAGTTTAAGTAGCCCCCGTACAGTAGTTATTTGTAGTTCATTAGATGTGGAATCCTGCTTCGTAGATTTGTATATGGAATGGAAGAAATAATATGTGTCAGTTAATATGTGTGGGAAAACTTTTTGCATGTTCGTTTTTATTCTTTTACATACATTACATTATATCACTCTGTTCTGCAGCATCTCAATATCAACACATAATATATATACATATTGTACGTATAATACTTTCTGGCTATATTGTCTCAATCTCTATCTACTTAATTGTAAGCATACAATGTAGTCATGCCTAATTTTCGTACCTGTTTCTCCATTTGTTAGTATAGCTCATATATATTATTAATGTAGTTTGATTGGCTATAGTACCTAAACAATAATTATTCTAGGTGCATAATTAATTCAAGTAGATAATTTTTGCAACATCTTCACAAACCCAAAACGGCTCATAATAATTATGCATTTTCTCGTGGATGGACAAGGGGAATAATTATCTATGCAAACACACCTCTTTTTAAATCTATTTATTTTTATACAAATTATTAACATCAAAACAATCTGTATATATTGTTTTAGATCTCTTATATATTGTTTTATCATTGTAACAAACTTAGTTTCTTTTATGTTGTGCATAATTTTTTAATGATCATGAAAATGATCATATGAGTTGAACATTCATTGTTTGATTGTAATTTAAAATATTTCAGCCCTTGTCAAATCCCATATTTATTTCACTGTTGTGCAATTTAGCACGCGTTCGTTGAATCTTAATGTAGGCATTTGGGCGTTTTGGCTTATACTTTCCTCAATCCGACAAATATTTCTTTACGTACATCTTGTTTGGATATTGTATTGCATGTTTCGTAAGCATATTGTAATCATTTGAAACTTTGCATAAAGGTACCATTGCAATGCAGTCAACAACTTGTTCAAAGCTGATAGCTAGAATCAGTTTTATCGATGTTTGTTATATTTGACATGCGTAGTTTTTACATCAATATTAATTCCCTTGATGGTAATTATGTCGAAACGATAAATCTTTTGAAATGAGAATGCGAAGAATTAATTACACATTATTCTGTTATGTGTTAAACTATTCTGTTTTCCATTCGGTGTTTTCCTTGCCATAATTCGCATTTTTATGTCCTGAAGTCTTTTTGGGATAAATCATGTATATGTCGTTTCCAAATCATGACCTGGGATATTTATTACATATTTATGATTGTTTTTGACAATTTCAATTCTATTGTACTCTTATCCTACGAGTAAATTAATTTACATAAAAAATTAATAATTTTGGTTGATTTTCCAATGAAATTAATTCAAAGATAGGCTTGTAGTTTACAATTTTATATTACAAATGTTACAAAAGCTCGTAAGACAAGGGTACCATTTTATATTTGTTATTGTGTGGATATTGTAACTGTCATCAGTTTTGTCGCAGTTGGATAAGTTGTTATTGTGCATTTATGCTTTGGATTTGATTTCACCACCGTTTGAAAAATTGTAGTCATTATATATATGTACAATATAGCAAGCACGGAGTATGTGTGGCATTCATATTCGTATACCTGTAAATAATAACTATATAAAGGATGCGCCGACCTGCCGACAATGACTAATAAACATTAGGCCAACTGGACATTTTTCGGAATCATTTTAACATCATGCAGATTGTCTCTCAGGGAAGATGAATGGATGAGATGTCTTAATGTATAGCAGCAAACTCTCTATGGGGTAAGTTGAGCTAATAAATATTTTTAACATTTTTCGTGTCTTTAGAGAATTCCAACTGTTTTGTTTCAGATGTTAATATTTTCATTTGATTCGTTATTTATTATTGTTTGTGAATGTACAAATGCATCAATAAAAAAAACTATGATTTTTGGTATAAAATATTCTATTTAACTGAAAACATTATCTTGACGATGAGTTACATTACAATCTTGACTAAAATGCGATAATTTAATGGTAATAAATGAGACACTGAAATAATGTGTTGTTACTCCTATCCCAAAAACTTGTAAATTAACAAGAACATTGCATGATATAGTATTCCTTACATACTTGACTATGGCTTTCTAAATAAATAGTTTATCAGCCCCAAAAAATAATTGAAAAGACACTTGCAATAAAAGAAACAGGATAATCAGGAATATTTGGCCTAAGTACATGTCCAGTCTATAGAGCATGGATTTGCTATTATTTATAGTGCATTTTTCATACAGATATTAACATACGGGTTTAGTGACTACATTCTAGGTTTTTTTTAAAACTTCATTAACTGTCTATGTCTTTATTGAAATTTTAAAATATGCTTACTCAATATGGATTGAATATTTTAATGCAATAGGTGTGGTTTAAATTTAAATTATTTTTTAAGTCTTGTAAATTTAATATTTGTACTTGCATCTCATATCTCAATGTTAGTAACCTGGCCAATACATATTTAGGTTATGCTATGATGTATCTGTTTGTAGGTGCCTACTAAATTAACTTGTACGAAAAATTATTCATATCAATAAGGAATTATGTCGCATGATAGTTATCAATAATTTCCTAATGAATCCATTTCCATCCATTGAATTATGATGACGGGAAGGTAAATAAATAGTGCATTATTTATCGTATGAAATTTTTAAGATTGATTGGAAAAATGAGCGTTATATCTCAAATAGTTAGATAGTTACAATACAAACTAGTACAATTTACACAGGACAGGGTGACTTTTATTGCTTGATATTGATTGTTTGTGCGTTTATTACTCTCTAGCCACCAACAAACCAAAAAGTAAAACGGAAATACAAATAATCTCTCTAAAAGAATGTTCACAATAATGACAGATATTTGGACTTTGATAAAAAAAAATGAAGTAATTGCAGGTCAATGAATCGAAATCGAATGAAAATTGATTTCTCGTCCTAGAATATTACCCTAGAGCAATAAATAAAATAGTACTTAAAAATATGAGGACTATAAGCATTTAAAAGTCTAATAATTAGAAATTTGAATCTTTCTGCCAGCTAAATAATAATGAATTAATTTCTACTAAGTTACTTTTGATACGTTTGATTAATTTTTAATTAGTAAGCTATTCGTAATGATGCAGCAATTGCGTATAACTAATTTAAATTCAAAATTGTAGCAGTGTTAGAAGTAAATCCTGGATTCAACAAAACATTTCACTATTTATTGCTAATGACTTTGTTAGTTTTAAATGGTGTCTTAAAACACTTTTAGGATGTTGATTTTTTGCTTTGTACTTAATTATTATAATGATTTTATAAATTTATAGTTGTGCAAATATGCCTTATAGGACTTTGCTAAGCATTTCTCCTAGTGATAAATATAATCCATCTGATTTAAATGTTAAAAATTTTATACAATAAAGATATTGTCCATTCACAATTTTCATCAATTTTCAGTGTGCTTATTTATTTTGTGAAATTAACACGGCATTTGCAATCTTGAATTCATTAGCGCTTATAGTCAACCACCTACAGGCATCAGATCAATAAAAAGGGCTAGACAAACCGAAAAGCTGTAATGAATCGATTTAATATCCCATCAAAGGCTATGTATGGTTGTTAAATCTTGTTCCAAGGCATTTTTACTACTTGTGATATAAATTATGATTAACAACCGTAAATCAGTAAAAACGTTGAGACATTGCCTGAAAATAGTTAAAAATATGTTGAAGACGTGCTAATGTGCGATGAAGAGTGGAATTTCGAATTTCCAACTTCCTTGCCATAGAAAATACGGAAACGTAGCGAATAATGTTTAGTTGACTGAAATCGTACATGGCTGAAACGTGTTTAGACGCCAAAGACCACCTCAATCAGTTTTTCCTTCAGACAGTTATGAAATGGTAAGTGAAGCAGGCAGGAAAAATGGGAAATTGGCAAAGAATAGAAAATTCTTGTGATTCTTCATGGGTTCTGCGTATATGTAACATACGTCAATGCATGTCATAGTGTAATATAATGAGTATTTGAACAGAGTATAATTCAGCTATTCGACACCTGGTCTCCTCATGTTGCCGTATTGCATGACATGAAAATAAATCTAATCTTTTTGGCAAGGTGGTTTAAGAAGGTACCTATACCGCTTTACATGCAATAAAATTGAAACTAGAGAATTATGATATCACACAAAATAAGAATTTTTATCTCCCTATTACGCAATATAACTGCAGAATTATGGAAAAATATGTTGGTTGAAACCATCTTGAGATTTACGTGATTTATATTTATTTAAATATTAAACTGTATTATTATTTCATATCTTGGACATATAAACGGTTGCCCTCGATTGCCTATTCATGTTTATCTTCAATTTCGCTTCTTACATGACCTTTTGAAAAGTCTTTTGGCTTCAGGATAATTTGAGAATTTTATTGTGCTCTACAGATGCATTGTGCTATAGTAAAGGAATAAAGAGACCTTTTACTTCAGGTAAAACCGAAACCCCTAGACAAGGCTCTGTCACGCTATATCAGTATTACAATATTTAGCTTTCATAAAATGAGTTCATCGGATGTTGTGCTGGTTGGTCGGTTGTTATGCTAGCTCTCTTGTGTTCGGTTCCGTCTGGTAGTTAGGTCCTCTCTGTCCTCTGCTTCATTTTGTTCCCACATTTCCCTTCTTTCCTCAATTTAAAACCTACCTACACAATACAATACAGCACAGGTACTCCCAGCAACCAACCGACCTACTACCAATTTAAATTCGTTTTGGGACCATACTACTATGAATATTCACTGCATTCAATAGCTAACAAACAACAAAGAGTAGGTAGCTTTCCAAAATAGCTGCAATATCAACATGAATTCTCATTTCACTGCTCCAGAATTACTAACTATACGCATTGTAATACTACTCCACCACTACAATACGATGATAAACCCTACTACATCCTACTTTACTTGGGAAAGCATAGTATAAAACACAAAAGCCCGTCATGTACCGTATTTTCTCTTACATCACTATCACACTATGAAATAAACTCCCAGCATAATATGACAATGCAGAAAATATTGATATATTCCTCGTGATATCATTTCATGGAAATTATAGTTAGAAATTACATAGAAAAATATTTTAACTTATAATGTTCTACTTACAAGTTCAAAATCTTTGAAAATATTTTGAGGAGTTGATGAATTGTTCAATTTTTTAAATTTTGATTGGCAAGTGGAAATTATTCAGCTTGTAAAAATGTTTTATTAGGAATTAGAAATGGATTTTTGAATAAAAAAATCCTGAAAAGCATTGAGGACAATGGTTATTTCAAGAATAGGTTTCATTGACGTGGAAAATTTAAACTAATACGGTATTCATAATTAAGCGGAGACTATTTTGTAATTTAGTTTGTGGAGAACTTTGCTTTTCCATCTATGTTTCATTTAATATTATAATTTATAGGATGAATAAATGGGTAAATGCCATTATCTCCTATTGTGCTGGATAAATGTAGAATGTAGACGGCAGCTGTAATTCCTGAGTAGGTAGAGTTTTTGCTGTATACTTAAGCGGGAGAGTGTCTTCTGTTAGATCTGTTGAGCTGGAAACTTGATAGGCAAGAAGATGAAGAAAGACTACCCACCCCAGGATGTACAGTGTTAATTTTACACGCACCTTTTCTACAAAAGAGCGGTACCGAAAAACAAGGATGGTTATAGTTATCCACTAAAGCAAAGCAATCTATTAATATTTCATATAAAAAGACCTTAACTAAAACCTTATTATTTGTACATGGAACTATAGGTATGGTAAGATTAAAGGGAGTGTAGTAGAGAGCTATTTGTATGCTGACTGGATTTGTAATGTTTTTATACTATGCCATTATTATTTTCTGACGAGATCCATACAGAAATGCACCATAAAAATATGGAACATTCATGAATGTACCTAAAGGAAAGATACAATGGCAAAATAAATTAAAATACAATTCGCGAGCAAATAATGCAAAGGCCATGTAGACCTGGTTGTTTATCACTTTAAAATGCCAGAGCAGATAGATAACAGTCAGCTCGTACCTTTGCAAATATTTAGTTACAAGGGGAGAGAATCTAATTGGAAGCTTTTTAGCAGGTAGATACCATACAATGTAATATTATGAGAGTACGTTGTGCTAAGTTACTTTGTATCAACTCACACAGTGCAACAATAATGCAATCTGCCTGCACATTACGTGGGTACTCCACTCTTCCCGACGAACAGAGCGTCAACGGACAATGGATGATTGAAGAGGAGTCCATGGCCTTTTGTTTTGCAGTTGGAAGCTAAATATTACTTTACACTATAATATATTACGTCTTGCATCAATAAAAATTAATGTGACATTCTATTTGATAATTGACCATTTTAACAAAATTGATTGTATCTAACTAAATAGACAACCCACAACAATAAAGGATAATGTACATGTAAATAATTTTGTTTGTCCTGTTTTATAGCACATTGTAGATTCAATATGTTTTAAGTACACAATTTTACAGGAAAGTAATAAGGTACCATAAAAGTACTCAATTAAACAATTTTAATTACATTTTATGCATTAAAACACACTGTGCATGAAATTTTACAATTAATATAATCATATTGTCATTTGTTGTTTGACATACCGTTTTTCTTTGTACATAAAATGTTTGACAAATCGTAGGTGTATCTAAAATATATAATTAAACTGTCGTTGTCACACAGAATGTGGTAGGACATGGCATGACAACAATGACAAAGTTATTACAATTGTAGACATCTTACTTGTTTTAACCTCTAAGAAAAATATTTTACAGGGATTCTTTTGTAATAAAACGCTTCTACTACATTGACAGTAAAATGCATAGGAAAATCTGTCATTTCCTTCCATTTTCAATATATTTTTCAAAACAGAGAGTGAAATTAAAAGACAAAGGCATTGTATGATATTTGTAGTGAGGAGGAGAGTGTGTGGGCGACTATGAGATACTGTAACATAATTTTCGGTCTCTGTTGGTTAGTCAGGTAACATAAATAAGATATGTTTAAATCTGCAAGTTTCTACTGCATCATTTCGCTGACTGAGTCGAGATTTTTGATCAGGGATAACTGCCTTGTTGAACAGTAGTTCGTAAAGTATCTACACATACATACGTATAGGTAATATTATGTACATACGAAATGTAAGGATACGGAGAGAGAGGTAGTCGAGGAGAGGTAGTAGGGAATGTGTTTAGTGAAGTCAGTCAGTTCACTTCAGTTCAGTTCAGTGTACGAGGAGGTTTCAACCTTACAGTCTGTTTGACTCACACAATCAGTCAGTGCATTTGTAACACTAGAACCAGATATATCGTGTGTTTGTGTTTTCCTGTGTCTGTAAAATGTAAAATAAAGCAAAAAAAGTACACTCACAACTCTATGTACTCCAATTTATTTTATTTTGGTGTCTATTCCTTTAGATTGTGTTTATATAATTTTATGTATTATGATCTGATTAGTATATATACGTGTATTCTTCTCTCTCTAACAAATCTAAAATTCTGCCCAGCGGCACTTATTAGTTGTTACCATCTCTACTCTATAATTCTAATCATTATTATAAGAGATTCATTAACTATAACAACTCCGATATAGTCAAATTCAGTTCCTTTTTTATGTAACTCGTATTTATAGATAGCTTGTTACATTTACAACTCTATATACACATCCTGTACAGGATATCACAATAACTTATTTAAACTAACGATGAGTAAGGACAAGGACACTATTAAAGAGCTAGCTTTAACGTCTATATCGTCATTCGGCTCATTGACCATTTAATTCACACGCTATAACATTTATATTATGCGTACACATACTCTCAATTTTATGCTAAGTAGTTCCGTCAATATTTCTTGTATACACACACGTTACATAATCTGTTTATTTATACTTTTATAATTTGCTATTTAAATTTTGACAGTTCAACTTTTGTTTTTATTCATCAACAAATCACAGAACTGAAATGAACTGAGTATTTTTTTTGGAAATTTATCATTTTAATTCTTTCTAATTAAATTCTGAATATAAATCATAGTTTTAAGTTAGGAACAGAAAATTGTTTTGAATATTGTTAATAGAGAGAGGGTGTGGATTTTCATTCACGCTATAAATACATCAACTAATAAGTTTTCGGTTTTCAATTTTAGTACAGTGATTGCACGAGTGCTGTTGGATCTTGGATCTATATAGGAATATTATTTCTGTATACGAAGTATAGACTTAAATATATGCATGCGGTCTCTGGTTACGTCATCGTTCCTCTGTTACTAATACAGTGATTTTCCTTCTAACTTTAATTGTTACAATTAAATAGTGTATTGTGTCCATATCTATATTACACAATTTGTCCATTTTGGAACTCTAATCTGCAGTAAAATCCAATAACAATGGTAGACTGTACAGCCTGCTCAAAACCAAATATAAAGGTAGGTAATTAATTTCTAGTACAATTAAACGTGTTTATTTTTTGTTGATTATTTTTTTATGATTCTAACAATAAACTAAGCTATTTATACATTTGTGCACAAGTTTTGTACGCTATAAGAGTTTTCAGTATCCCTGTGCAAGTTCTTCCTTTCTGTGAATTATATATAGCTAATCTTTAAATAGTGTATCTTTATTTTGACGCTGTGAAAATTGCAGATGTGCAGTTTTGCATTCCAGGAAATAAACATCTCTGCAATAAAAAGTCTGAATCCGCCTTTTCTTTTCTCTATAGTTTTGATTGTCATTTGTCTAAGAAATACAATGATAAGAGTCATTCATAAACACAGATGGGATGTTATAGAAATAGATTCCTACAAACTTAATCTTTCATCTTTGGCTTCCAAGAACGTATATATTGCCAATTACAATTTTTACAATGTACTTCCCATTCCTATATAGACCTAGGTGGTCTTTTCATATTATTATTTCACCGTATTTCTCCCGGTATTGAAACGAATATTAAGTTCAACCAAAGATTTATAAACAGGATATTGTTAGCGCATTCCACTTTCCACTTCTCCTTATAGACGTACATATAAAATTACCATATCAATTTCCTGAAATCGATATGATATACTTATTTCAAATTACACTTGTAAATGTTTCTGCCTTGTGTATGTAAAATCCGTTGACTCATAGATAGCTGATCACTTACATACAGATGTAGCAAAAAAATCTATATAGGATAAAGAAAATAGTACAAGGCATGGCTTTGAAGATGGGATGGAGCCTTGGTAAAACTGTTCATAGTATTTTTAATGTTGATGCAGTGTCCATGTATTATTGGCTAATGTGAAGTTTACCGTTTGATATAAAAGGCATCCCATTAAAAATGACTGGTCAGCATGTCAGAATCGAATTAAACGTAAAGCGATATCGTAATTTATTATTGATAGCAATAACTTTGACAAACCATTAGCCTTGTCCTTGAGTCCTTTTATCGTACGTCACTGTACTATACAGTGTTGGGTTTAAATGGACATTTTATGTGTACATCTGCACTTTATTGGTACAATGTGATACACAGAGTAAAATGGACCCATATGCTAAAAGGCAATTAACTTTGATTTAGAAACTTATTACTAGCTTTTGTCTATACATATAAATATAATAATAGACAGTGTATACATATACGTCACTAGATTTTGAGAATCGAATGATTTCCATTTAACGCATTTGTCTTTCTCCATGCATTACACACATGAAATCTTTGTAACAGTCTTCCGCTGAGAACGAAAGGATGATCTGCAGATTATGTGAGGCTTTACGACGCGTTATCTTGGTAATAGCCAAATCAAATACCATTAGGTTTACAGATAAATAAATTATATACCTTGCTTAACTTATAAACTTCTCCCTAGGACATTTATTATTTTACTATGCATACTAAAAATTGATTGTTTGCCTTTCCTTACTATCAGTTAGCATGTTAATACTAATACCCCAACATATTCAAACGCTTATATTAAATTTGACATCAATATTAATTTTGAAGGTCTCTGTCGGTGACTGTGCAGATTCTGACTCAGATAATGCAAATAAAGTAATTGCTAATGAAAAATGTGAGAAGACATAAATAAACCATGAGATACAAAAAGATAAGGCGAGAAGCTGATTTATTACTAAATGCAACACGATCATATTTACCATGTTGAAAACCATTCATTTTTATGGAATGATGTGCAAACAGGATGGGAATCTTGTATCAAAATGAATTATGCTACCCAAAGATTCACTTTTCTTGCAAAAATTCATTTTTACAAACACACGAAATGTTGTGGTCAACAAAATCGTGTGTATAGAAATAATCTAAGCTGTTAAAGCTTATTTGTAGAATCTATTAGAACGCCAATCTACTTAACAATTTCGTAGTTTATTTATTCATTGAGCGAATGAATGATTCTACTATGTGACACAGATACTAAATTAGCGAAATTGCTATAATAGAAAATGTGCACATTGGCACTAATGGAATTATTGTATGGGTATTAACATAGATACCACGCGTATGCACTTATAGTATGCACAATTTGCTTATTGCTTTCATACCATTAACATAACTCAGATGTATACACTAAACACAGTCGTCTATAGTTTACAGTGGCTATGGCCATTTCCTTTCATCCTTGTAAAAGTCACAATAAATAGCTGTTCCGATTCTCTCCTTATTTATCATCTTCTGTCATGTAGTCAGCATCAATAGGCAAAATCTTTATTTTGGCCTTTTATTTAACAACATGGAAATATAAATATCTAAAGCTGTCACTTGCAATGTTTCAATGACAACTACAATTACAAACTTGTATTACAAACGGAAACCTACTTCAACATTGTTACATGGTTTGTAAATAAGATAAAACTGTTGTGTTTATGTAATGTTAGTTACTAGAAATAAAAGATTAGGAATTGCATTCTGTTTCAGCTTTTAAATAGGAAATTTCCGCCGGTAATTATATAGCTTCCTTAAAATGGATTCTAGTGCGAGCTAAAATGACTCGGTTTATGTACTTTGTAATGTGGGGAAACCGAGATGCGTTTTTAACTAGATTACTTTACTCTACAAGCCAAAGAATATTTGGCGTGTAAATTCGGAAACACTAATAGGATTTTTAATCTAAATTAAATCTTAATTGCATTCAATCAGTCGTTTTAAACAAGTTTAATTTTATTTTTATGTGGATTTTACAGCAAAAGTGAAATATGTAAGATTATGTAGTATTGTAATTGTAATAGTACCTAAATTTTTGTAATGTTTGATAATTGTAATAGTCTTTGGTGATTTGGAGCTCCTGTAACGATTTTATTACTTAAAAACCAGTAGCGGCATGCTTTTAATTAATGCCAAATGCACTGCCGTGCTTGGTAATTGTTATACCACTGTCTTTGCATGTCGACTATCTTGCTACTTGATTCAGTACTCGCAGAGGATTGTAAATGTGTTGTTGGGCAGGCGGTTGCAGTAGGTTAAATATAATATTAAAAAACGATATTATAAACTGTATCTTTAGTTTAGGTAGTCGATGTATGGCCACTCTTGATTCTGCCTACAAAAGATGCTTGTCTACGCTTTCCTTATCATTCTCACGCGAATCGGTCTGCATGGTTGTTGCACTTCGCACTTTCATTTGGACCATTTACAACTTTTCCATTAGAAATTCACATCGCTCTTATGGTTTAGATCAACTTGAAAGACTAACTCAATCAGCTTAGCACAAACAGTGCACTAAAGGATTCATAATACAGTAGAACTTCTTTGCAAGGCCAAAACAATTCTTCATTTCCTTCAATCTATCCTCATTTAAGACTGTCCTACATGCATTTTGTAATTGTCAAAAAACTTGGTATTTAATTAACTTTTTTATTTTAGAAATTAGTATCAAATTAATTTCAATAATTCTCCCAAAATACTAAAAGATGTTTTAAAATTCTCAAGTAAATAGTCCAATGAGTAAGTTGAGAAGAAAAGTTGAAAAGAGATTGAACGTAACCTTTGGTTGTAAACAAATGCCGTCATAACGAAAGTTTGCTGTAGTTTAATACACTTACTTGACTGCTGATCTATAATACCTCCTTACCGTTTGCGTTTCCTTTGCCTATTGTGTTTTTTCAAGCATCATAAATTAAATCATGTACATAATTATTTAGTTCTTTAGACCGCTAAGAAGTAATTTAAATATAAGTAAGTGTATACTACAATGTTCTAGGTTAGCACAAAGCTCGAGGTCACGCTAGTTATAATTTCATCGCTAAACAAAGAAGAAAATAGCATACTAATTTCTGTGGTGAAATACAAGCAATATAACAAACATGCTATGAATGTAAGAAACCAACTCAGTCTTAAGATAACTTATCAATTTAAATCTCCGTTTGTATCAGGATGCTTGTTGTATCTCTTAGATATCAGATAATGCTATATAGACCCTTTGTAATTTTATCATCAAGTTCTATTTTAATACAATCTTATACTATGAAGATGCGCAGTTAAAAAAAGTCAACCGCCTACAGGAAATTTTACTCACTATTTAATGTCTAATGATTTCGAATAAAGTTTGATCTATGGAATTTAGTGCTACCGAATCGATTTATCAGTAATAATTTTTACCGAGACTTGTTTATAGTAAATGCCAACTTTATCTTATATGGAATGTATACAGTCATGAATTTAATAGATTTTACTTTATCATCAGAATTTTATATACAAAGTCTAAATGCAAGATTTATGTATTTCCTTTTGTTCCAGATTTTCTTAT
Organism: Tomocerus qinae; assembly: GCA_020055645.1. Taxonomy (NCBI): domain Eukaryota; kingdom Metazoa; phylum Arthropoda; class Collembola; order Entomobryomorpha; family Tomoceridae; genus Tomocerus; species Tomocerus qinae. The sequence continues at coordinate 23,710,688 of CM034548.1, forward strand.
TTTATGATAATCAGCATTGTTTCATTTGGATGAGTAGTGTAGACAATTTATCAATAAAAATGCATAACAAGTAAATGATCATATAATAGGTAACATCTTATCAGAAGTGTAATACAGGATGTCTCATTTGAAGTGACTTAAATGTGGATTAGTTAAATGCAGATGTTTTCCAAGTGTGTATGTTGATTTTTAATCTTTGTACGGTGTTCATTAACCTCGGTAGATGTAGGAGTACTATAAGATTGTTGGAATAGGTAAATGGATTCTCTTGTAACATTTGAGTAAAAATCGTTGATAAAGCTCCAGGAAATAGTGTAAGGATATAAATTGATATAGCGTAGGTGAAGGAAAAAGTCGACAAATCTCATGACATAAATTAACATGTAGTTGTGATAAGAGGATTATAAGTTATAAGTACCTTGGTGAGGTTTATCGATAAGAAAGGCGAGTTGCACTTATGAAAGCTCAGCTACTTGTTTTGTATGGGCAATTTGTACTTGTGCAGAGAGCAATGTAGTAGAATAGTATTATTATTAGAAGGGGAATTATTGCAAGGTAGATAGACAGAGGCAGAATCCGTATAGGCTATTTGCAAAAGGTCAGGTTGAAGATAACAATGTTAGCAGGCAATAGAAATGTTACAATTTGCTCTGGCCATTGTTAGTCAGTACATCGGCGAGACGGTGAGAGTGATGTAGTAATAGAAGGAATGTTCTGAACTATAAATGTTTAATGATGTATTATTGGAGTAGCTTTTGGTTTGGCTTAGTACCATAACGGTACTAGGCACACTACTAGTAGACTGCAAACATACCAACTACCATGACTTACCTTTTCAAAATAGGAAGATTGTTATATTCCACATGTAGCTACACAAGAACTACCTTTTAATAAGGATGATTGTAGTCAGAGATTATACGTGTTTATGTAGGCATAATATTACACCTGAACTATAACATACAAATTAGTAGGTACTACTTCTATTCTGCTGTAGGTATATTTTTATGTCTGTGGCTACCTTTCTGCTGATCTATCAAATAGGTTTAACCCGTCTGGAGAGAGTTTTTCATATCAAATACCTACAGCTACAACCAATTTTGTTCTTCTCTGTTAGATTAGTTAGATTACACCCATTTTGCAATGCTCACTGTCTATCTGCATTACCTAACTGTACCTATCTATCTATTTCACGCTATAGTACTACTACATACTAGTACTCGTAACTAATCGAAACTTTAACTTATAGGCAAAAACTATTTTTATGTTGCGCTGCTAGTCTTTTATATCAGTTTACACAAAAACAAGTTTATTAATGACCCTATTAGCAATTAATTTTATACGTAATAGTTCATTAACGATTATGGGCACAAACTATTGGGAGATTTCCAACTATTTATCAAATTGGAGTACTTTTTTAATTACCTATGGTAATTAGTTCATTAGATAACTACAGAACTTCTATCTCGTTCTGTCCACCATAATTCAAGATAGCAGACCTTGGTTAAATGTGCAGTTGTAGTTATGCCATAGCGCAGTATAATATTATGAACGTTACCGTATATTCATTGTCATTGTCAAGCTACTTATTATAAATAGAATATATAATATAGTAATTAATGTCTGTAATTACTATAAGCTTTCCAAAAATAATAATAACGCCTCGGATATTACTTCAGCACCCGTAAATTTAGAATAGTAGGTAATAGCACTGCATAGTTGCAGAACGTGGACATGTGTGTTATTTCACAGATGCTAAGCACTTATAGCGTCACGATAGTGTCACATAGTCACATAATGTCCATTTATCTACGATTCATGGTTCTAAGATTTCTTTATCTCTAGGCACAAGTGTGAAATGGCATTACAGCATGCAGTAGATTAACACAAGGAACTGCATTTGAAACAGATTACCAACGGAGTGAATAATAATAGCATACATAATAGTACCTCATTTTTAACGTTGGCAGTTTGTTTGCTTTTTTCTGTAATTTCTGCTTTTGGTGTGAGTTACGGATAGAACTAACCATTATTATGAGTATGTGAGGTAAACCTGTCTCGTGTTTGCTGACTGATTGTGAGGTATGCTGTAAAGATCGTTAGCCTTGCTCTTTAAGGGTAGAACTTCACATAGAAATCCCTACTCGGCATAACACTCAATAAATAGACACCAACTGACCATAAATGAATTATTTTCTCATAGGTAATGGAGATAGCTAATTATTATGCCATTAAGGATAGAAAAGTAATTCCCTTGAGTATATAGCAGATGACCAGAATTTACCTATAGAACTAAGAGATAATTAAGAGATGAGACAAGAAGGAGTGGTGGGAGAACATTTACAGGAAGTTGGAGCACTCCAAACAAACATTGTCCATTATTAGCATTTTTCTTAAAAACGTTGTCCTTGTCTATAGCAATTGAATCCTTACACTGATATATATACAGTTGTGGGTACCCAGTTTTGACAACTGTGGGAATAACACTTTCTACATTGTTTTCTGTTCAGTTGCAAAGTGTTAATAAGAGTTTCCGGAAATTATAAAAAGGTTCCGAGCTGTCAAGTTTATTTAATGTAATTCTCATTATAATGCATTGTTTGACCACTTAAATTAATCACCTGATTATTAAAACATATTCTAACAACACTTACAAGGTACTTTGATTTAATTAAATGAAATTAAATGACAAATGCAACAATTTAAAATGACAAAAAGTCTCACCATTTATTATTAACCCTTACGCACTCCCATTCTGTGTGCATACCTAAATACTTATTAACTTTCATTAAAAAAATAATAATTAATGCCATGTAGTAAGTCTGTGACCTCGTGGCATTAAATTGAAAACCATTTTATTAATTATTAATTCAGTCGCAAGTTTAATTCATATTAAAGCTATGCATTTGATTAATGCATAACAATTTTGGTCTAGTGCACTTAAACTGTCAATTTGAATCTCTGTAACGTATGCTCGTAAGTGTAGTAAATTGTAAGTACGAGGATAAGGTAGGGCGGTTTTATAAGAGTTAATGTACACGAGACAGTAGTGGCCGTGGTGTAATTCATAGCGAAAGATTATACATTCATAGGTATGTTATTAAAAGAACACAAAGAGAGTCAACAATGGGTGATGGATAAGAGAAAATTCTTCTTTTGTATCAGAATAATTGACTAAAAATTCCCTTGAAGTGTGAAAATCTATATGAAACTGCTTTCTTAGAGCCTTGTTGTTTTGCCTGGCCTATTTTCTTCTACTGTGACTCCTACTCCTTTGGTTGTTGGATAGAGTTGACTGACTAACTGAAACAGTAATTGATGGTTAAGACTCTTTACAATTTCTTAAAGAAAGATTTGTTAGTCATTCCATCACAATATCAACCATAGGCAAAACAACCACAAAATATTCAGAACTATTCACTATATCCTCCACTCTTACCTTTGTAGAATATATCTTTTATCGAATGTAACAAAAGATTGTCATGTCAAAAGAATTTGTTATGCCAATTTTTTAGTTTACTAGTGCCTAATCGTTTTATGGGAGCTTTTCCAGTAAAAATGTGAAACAACATGATTTTATGTATCTTTGTTCAGTCTCAGGGGCATTGATTGGTTAACAAATTTTTTTGCATGTGTAATGCTCCAAGAGTTGTTTCTAGTTTGTCATAAACTATTAAGTAGACTGGCTGCAAGCAATTCTAAAAACATCGATCTAGAAGATACATGCATGTCAGTTACCTATATCACGTCAGAATAAAGTATCTACGTAATCTACACACAATAGGCAATATGTCATATTTACATTTTATACCTGTAATATTATAATGGAATTTTTATCCACAATTTATTAAACCCGAATGTTGCCAATGCATGATAAATAATAGAGCAAGGCAGGCGTAACAAATTTATATTGGTGTTTTATAAAAATAAAGATCTATAGGTTATTAAACTGATATTATTTTTATTAATATTTGCTGCTCATTCTGCTGGAACTCAATCATGTGCTTTTTATCTTCCATCCTTTAATCTCACTAAGATACATTCTCTACAGATAATTAAAAAAAATAATTATTATCAATTCTTTATTTGAGACTTCTGCTTTGAATCAAGTTCATGCTACTCTGCACGCAATTGTTAAATAGAAACAGCATGAAGTACCTTCAGATTTTTGTGTAATTATATTTATTATACCATTTTATAAATTCACGTAGTTGTACATGTAGCTACATATTTATTCGGAGTATTATGTGTAAGGTTGGGATAATAAGAATTTCACGAGTATTTTTATCCTTTGCTGACTCAGTCTTTTTTTCTATGAACACAAGCGTGGAATTAACCTGGGCGACCTTTTATAAGTAGGGATATTCAAAAGAGTGTTTCTTTTCTTATGCTATGGAACTACGTGTATTAAAATCGAGTTAAAACTGATCTACTGCATGCGGACTTTTCTTGCTGTGTTTCCTAACAAAAGTTTTTATGCACATAAATAATAGGCTTTGTACTCTACATACATACACGCTACAATCTTATAGGTACAAAATATGATCCCATGTTATTAATACTTGTACAATGTATTACATAGAAAAAGATTGTGGTTATATATCGTGTACAGCGTTATAGTATTACATGTTTGGCGAATTTGGTCCAACTGTCAGTGTCAGTTAATGTGCTCCAATAATTTGAAAAATTTTGATATAAGAGATACATGAAATGGAGAGGAGGTTTTTCTCTACTGACTTATTATACCTGCAAGCAGATGAAAACCAAGTCATAAATTTTTAGCCTATCTAATCCAATTTTCCGAGACTTGTATAATTAGCGTTGTGACATGACGTTTAATGTTTTAAGGCTACTGCTGCCGGGTAATACAGAGTAATACTCCCTCGCACCGAAAACTTTGCTCCACTTAATCCTTTTTTATGAAGGCACGTTTTATAAAGCTATATATGCACTAATGTATTATTTCATTGTTCTTCTCTAACATACTCCACGACCAAAGTGCAGAGTTGTGTAGGTACTGATATAAATTATATACTTGGCAATTACACTTCCATGTCAGGAGGGATAATGACTTGTTCTGTTAATGCAATAATGAGTCTCGCTGGAGTAGGTATCAGGTATCTCTGGATCAGGAAGATAGCGTCCATGTATCTAATTATCTCTTACTATACCTTAGGTGTGGATGTCAGTATCGTATGGCTCTGTTGTTTTTGCTGACATGGGCATGACACGCAATCATCAACAAGTCGCCAAATAACCCTGCATGGCCCAAGTAATTTAGTTACCTCGTTTTCCCCATAATCTTAATTACAGAATGTGGTATATAATCATAATGTATGTAGTTCACTCCAGTCAATACTGATACAATTTATCATGCCAAACTTAGACCATACGATACGAAACTTATCTTTCATTGATTTTTCGTTTAATGGGGTTCTATTTCGCAATATTGTATTACTGATAAATTGAATAATGAACCTGTCCTATATCTTAGGTTGAATATTATAGTAAATACACAAGATATCTAAGATTAATACCTCAATTGAAAAATGTTTTCGCATTGAAAATTAGATTTTTAATATTTGTTGTTCAGAGATATGAAAATCTGAGTTAAATACAAACAAAAGCGTTTAAAAAAATAGATGTCTATAAATAATGTGTATCTACTTGTTTTTGTGGAAATAATCTGTGTATCCGTTTGCTCATTTAAGCCTTATTATGTTTTATATTTTTAGACAGCGTTTGTATAGTTAAGGTGAACCCGTTTGGTTTTATGATTGGTATACCTATATGCGTAAATCTGTTAGATGAAAGGTAAATTAAGCGTTATCTGTTTATTGATGGTGTGTTCATGGACCTTTCATATCTCTTTGTCAGCTAAATTACCTTGTCACACCTTCATACACATACTCGGTACTTTTCCTATCTTAACTCAAGCATGGAAAGATATTCAATTCAAATAAGCCAGCCATGGATTTTCCTGATAGCAAAATGCCAATGTACTTAAGGGATTATTACACATACAATCTGCATTTTTAAAATAATCCATTCATCATTCATCTAAAAACGCTTAAAGCAAATTGATAAATAACGTCTGTAGAGTTAATGTATATCGTAAGTAGGCAGTGGTTGAAAGAATAATAAATAAATATGAGTCTAACAGAGTAAATCGAGAAAGACGTACGGTACTGAGGTTTCCACCTTGGCACCATCCTTAGCTGCAATATTTTCTTGGCAGGGAATAAAAAACTACTTTTTAACAACATTTTGTTATGGTTTTTCTAGTTTGTTACTTCTGGTGTATAATATTTTATCTCTACTGAGAGAAAAGGAGAAAAATTAGCATCGAGAATTATGTAAGATGATTCCTGCAGTACTAAAATGAATGACTCTTCTTCCCTGTATAAAAGTATCCACTTTACGCAATCATGTAAGGATTGCAGAATAGCCATGTGGTTCAGTTCTTAGATGACTTAATGACATGTAAATCTATTTTTGTGATTCGTGCCTCTTTTGGTGGTTGATGATACATTGCATGACAATTTATCTTTTGAATTCCATAATCGGCAGAATAAACAATGAAATATATTTACAGATATACCTTTACCTGAACCAAACAATTTAAACTAGTGTAGTTATTCATAACTTTCAAAAAAGATGAGTGCTTTTGGGATTTGTATACACGTTATACTATAAAGCATGCACTAACATAAATCCTTTTTATGGCTACATCGCCAGGGGTAAAATATTTGTGGATTAGTTACGCTTATAAATCTTTGTGATGATGACGATGATAGTTTGGGCTTTTTATTTGTTTTTTATACTAATTACGAGAAATTAATAGTTCTCGCTTTGTCTCGTGTTGTTAAGGTGTATAATAAGTAATTGTGATATTGCTATAACGTTTATGTACCCACTAGCCGTAGTTTTGTATATCTAGTGATTTTGTTTTATTATGTTTTCGTTGCAGTATGGATGATATAGCTTAATTGTACCAATTCCTCGCTGGATTCTGTGATTTTGTTGTATCTTTTGACATCAAAGCATTTTGATCGTCTTATTTTCCATGGATTTGATCAATTCTCAGGTACCTATCTGAAAAGCTATTATTGCTCCCATTCCCCATTAACAGAGTAACATTTTTGCATGAACTATTTAATCATTAATCTACAGGTTTTTATTTTTGGTTTTATTTTGGATTGGTTCAATTTAATTTTTTGGAGTTTTTGTTTTTGCTGGATTGCTTTTGGTTTTTAAAGCCATTTTATTTACAAGCTTATTTTATAAATATATTTTAAAGTATCGGTTACAACTTTTTATTTATAATTTCAATAATAACAATGGAGCATGTGGGATGATCACAAAAGAAATCTCATTACATTATTCCTACTCCTTTACATGTATCAGTTGTATTTTATTTCATTTAGACCAAAGTTCAGATAAAAATGGTACAGTTCTTTATCAGTTCTAACTCTCAAGCACCATTCCAATTTAAAGGAATCAAAAATTTTGCAATAGGTTGTATAATTATAATAACTTGTGTATTATGATTGACAGCTTGGTTTCCGTGGAGTGCGGACATCAAAATTTAGACATATTTTCGGACAACCAGCCCGTAAAGAACTTTGCTACGACAATATAAAGATCACCAAAAATGCACACGATTGTAATTTCTGTGCAGTGAATCCTAAGTTCCTTGCAAGTAAGGCGTCTGAGACACTTTAAGATCATTTACTACATTAAGTAAGGTAATCATCAATAAATCTGTAATGAATTCTTTTTTTGTTATAACAGTAGTCACGGAAGTTGCCGGTGGAGGATCGTTTCTAGTCTTACCTTTGGAAAAAGTAAGTACATTGTTCAGATTTCTGTAAGTGTGCCTATGGGATGCAATTTGCACCTTTGTACATTGTATGGAATTCTTTTATCTCGTTTATCTAGGTTAAAAAATCGTGTCTTTATTTTCTCAATCGTGAGCAATGTTTTCCTTATGGTGTCATATTGCATTTTGCAGGTTGGTCGAATAGAATATCACAATGCGTACAAAGTAACAGGGCACGCTGGTCCGGTTTTAGATGTGAAATGGAATCCTTTCAATGATAATATAATTGCTTCATGCTCTGATGATGCTACAATAAAATTGTGGCATATCCAAGACGGTGGCTTGACTTCTAATCTTACAGACTGGCTAGTCGATCTAACTGGTCACAAAAGAAGAGTCGGTTTCATAGAATGGCATCCAACTGCAGAAAATATTCTCGCAAGCGTTGGATTCGATTACCTTGTATGACAAATTCTTTTTTCTATTTTCATTCTTTAGCTATTTCTGCGAGGAATGTCAAGAATTAATACCGCTTTGATACAAATCTCGTAATTCTATTGTCAATCTAAAGGTGGTGATATGGCATGTGAGCAAGGCGGAGTCTATCAACGTCATAGACTGTCATTCCGACATCATTTACAGCATATCCTTCAACCGTGAGGGCTCTCTACTTGCAACTACTTGCAAGGACAAAAAACTACGTGTTATTGAACCTAGGTCAGGACGCGTTGTGAATGTAAGTTTTACCTATTGTAAATTAAATAATTTAGTTTTATTACTGTTTAAACGGGGTATTTATTATCTACAGGAGGGAATGTGCCATCTTGGAACAAAAGCAAGTAAAGTTGTGTTTCTGGGGGATAGTGAAAGACTGTTAACGACGGGATTCGCTCGTTACTCGGACAGACAATTTGCAATTTGGAACCAAAATGATTTATCTAAGCCGCTAATGATAGAAACCATTGATTCCTCGTCGGGAGTTTTATTTCCGTACTATGACCATGACACAAGAGTTCTTTATTTGGCAGGGAAAGGAGATGGTAATATTCGGTACTACGAAATGGTCGACCATGCTCCGTGGGCGCATTATCTGAACCAATTTCTTTCTGGATCTCCTCAGGTAACTACATACACATCAGAATAGATTGACTGTCAGAAAAGCACTTACAAGTAATCTGGCTTATTTATTAATGCGTGGATAGGCAGCTGCAATTTGCGTGGTAGCTAAAGTTATGACATGATAATACCAACATAATTTTGGAAATGACATTTAGAGAGGACTGGGTTGGATGCCTAAGAGAGGTTGCGAGGTTTTGCGATGCGAGGTTGGACGATTCTACAAGCTTCATGCGATCAAAGGACTCTGCGAGCCTATATCAATGATTGTTCCTCGAAAGGTGATCCACTCTACCAAATTAAAATGTATCGTCGTGTATTTATAGATCAATTACTTAACAACATTTGTTTTTCTCTGTTTAGAGCGATCAGTTCCAAGAAGATATCTTCCCAGATACTTTAGCTCCCAATCCAGCACTTACTGCATTGGACTGGATCAAGGGCATTGACCGATCACCTCTTCTGATCTCATTGCGCACAGGTATTTATATTTACTCTATTTAAGTTGTTTTCCATGTACTAATTACTTATATTTAATTGCACTGTGTTGTAATTTATAGGAGTCGTTGTCAAGACTCATCGCCCCATTACTTATAAAGCCAATGATTTCAGTTCAGCAGCTCCAGATAGGAACAGTGAAAAGAAATTCGCATTTCTGGCTCAGGAAACTGTTCCAGATTACAGAACACTCGAGGTACGTTTTCAGGACGATAATATCCTCTCCCCTGTGGACATGACACTGCCTTATATAATATTAAAAGCTACCTTATTACAACGAGATCATTTTGTTCTGTACTTCTCCAAGCCTAGCTGTGGAATCGTTTGAAATTGCTAGACTCCATTACCTTGCTTTTTATGTGACTGTGACTTAAATTATGCTATTCTCTAGGGGGAAACATTCACAAGGGTCAACTATAATTCTCAAAAGCATTATCGAATGTTAATTTCAAATTATAATTTATGCATGATCCATAATCACTTTTAAAGCCAACAGAAAAAAAAAGATTTTGCATGTTGGCGAGCTTTTGTGTTGCATGTAATTCCAACTTTACGCTAGTTGCATGTTTGGTTGCGCAGGAAGAGGGTGCTTTTCAGATGGAAAGCGGAGGGGAGGATAGCGAGAGCATGAGTTGTGATGACCATGACAATGACGATGGAGATGAGAGCGACATTCGAGATGATGACGACAAGGACTACGAAGGCAGCGTGGATTTTGATAGTTATGATAGTGGTGTCAACACAGACCTGAGTTTGGGGACGGTTGCCCCGGACGCATCTCCTCCGATTAATTCCAGATCCGCTTCCTCTAAAATTTTACAGCTCATTCAACTTTTGCAGCAAGAAGCTAACAAATATGACGTGGTAGTGATTAACCAAACTAAATAAACTCTAATAATACTACTACAGCTAACAATTTCCCTATTTTAGAGCTACAGCTAAAAAATTAAAAGCTATGTGTAACTTCCAAGTAATGGAGGCTTTCCAGTAGACACTAAAGCCGTAAAGCATCCTTTAAAATTTAATTTTGATCTTTGAATTTCTTAATTTGGCTGATGAAATGCTAACTAATGCTTAAATGCTCCTACGTTCACGTAATATTCATTTTTTTCAAATTGCAGACTTGATCACATTTAACACTCTACCATTTCATTTTTAAATTGACCATTCAAAAGTAATTCTGCTTCTCTTTTTGTGAGCCAAGTGATGAAAAAGCGTCTGTTTAACGTGTTTCTGGAATGTCTTTTCTAAATCAAAATAGTAGTTCCTTGGTGTTAAAATTGGTGTTAACACCGTGCAATGAAAGTTTTATGGTTTAACAGGCCCGAGAGAAAGACACGAAGGAAAAGTGGGAAAAGACTCGAATGAATCAAGCAGTACAACAACGGAAAGTGGCATCTATAATATCGCAGTTGCAGAATACAGGATCCGCTCCGAACTTAGCATTAGCAAGTGTGGCTCCGAATGCAAAGCCAGAGTCTAAACTGGAGAAAGAAAAGAGTTCTGAAATTGGGGAACTCAGTTCCGCCGATGATGTAAGCAAAGCCCAGCTTTATTTATGAGCTATGCACTTGCACTAATTACACTAGTCATGGAATTACGCCTAATTTTATTTTATTTTGTGTTTTTTTTCTGTTTTAAAGTATCGGCGAGCGTACATGAGAAAATGCTTTGAAGTGGAAAGGCTACAGCTTATGGTTGCTGTGCGAGAAAAAAGAATACAAGAGTTGGAATCGCATATTGAGCTCTTGTCTGGTGGAAAACTTCCGCAACCGAGTTATGATAACGTGATAATGCAGCACAAATTTAGATCAGATATCGCAAAAGCTCTATAAAAATTGCCTGTGTTAGAAGATGTTAACATTTTAAAAGTTAACTGACTGCTTTTCTGTTTAACTATATACAATAATGACTGTTATTACTTTCTGTACTGGAAATTCTGTTTTGTAAACTGTACCAATTTTTTAAGTTCTTATTTAGTCACTTCTTTTGTTCAATTTCATTCTCTTCTGCGACATTCAAATATATACGCTGTAAATTTCTTTACAGCTCTTTTCTTTTCTTTTACACGTATAACCCTGTTATACTTACTGAGGTATAGAGGCAAGCACTTGATATCTATCTAGTCACTTATTAGTGAGCTTCATCCGATTTACCTTTTAAACGTATAATTACCAATATTACCTAAACCGAAATGCTTTCATTTTTTAAATACCTAATGTAATTATTCCGATACTTACTTACCAAATCGTTTTCAATTGATTTGCTTAAGAGAAATCATGCTGTCATAGTAATTGTTATATGACTACAATACTACAATTAAAAAGCGCATTTATCATCAGTAGATAATTGTATTGCAGTGCAGGTTTCTTTATATTTTTTCTATTTGCAGGAGAAATGCGTTTCTGCTGAGGCTAAAAGTGTGTAGATATTTTTTCTGTGTAAATGATGTAAATTTTCCGTTTTAAATGCTGACCAATTGCTTCTTCTGTTTACTCATTGCAGTATATAGTTCTTTTCGACCTGTGTGGACTTTAATACAATTTTATGAAATGTGTTGTGTGAACTGATTGTTTCGAGTAGTTGTTAGTAAATTTAGTAGGCACGGATTCTCTACTTGTTTCACTTTCACTCTGTTGATTGTTTGATATATGTTGGTATATTATATACTTGTTAGTATAAAATGATGATGCATGTTAGTATATATTTAATTACTTAGTATACACCCTTTACATTACACTGTGAACATTCATTTACAATAACTTTAATTTGACATTTTTATTTCATGCATGACATACTGTCAGTATAAACATTTTATTATTCAATTTTGATTCCAAAATTGTTCCGCTCATTAAAAACCTAAATAATGTTTATGGTTATAGAAATATTATATTGTAAGTATAGTAGAAGTTGTAGTAGTAGCTTAGAAAATTTCACGGCTCGTTATGGCTCCTTTTCATACTTGTAACGGTTAATATTTTGAAAAGATGTATTGTATATATAAAATGGATATTTAAATGTGTACTGTAAATGTCTAGATATCGGCTTTCTCACAACGAGACCAATGTTGTGATAAAATTGTTACGAATACTGAAAAAGAGGATTTTAGGAAAGGGTAATGTAACGGAGAGCACTTGATGATTAGGAAGAATTGAAATGAAATATAAATACACATCATACTACAATCATTGAATTTAGAAGAAGATAATTATAGCAATAAGAATGAAATGGAAAGAACTTAAAGCATGTCAAATCCTCATTAATCTTAAGGCTAACTGGCTATGCAATTGTGCCTGAGTCGTATGCTTCGTTTTCCAAACCAGCATTACTGCGACTGATCGAAATCTGACTCTGAAAGAAAAACTTCTCTCCGCACATTTTTAAAATAGTTACTAAATTTTAGTAGCCTTACTACCAAATACTAATAAATTTACAAAAAACACCGTACTGATATACAATCGCACCTTATGGTGCAATTTCATGGTAAACGCCTTTAATCTTCCTAAAATAACTAACTCTGCTAATGCTCTGGCAAAACTGCTTAAAATAACAATTATTCATCCAGCTCTTCGAATCACACACAAAGTGTTTTGGATCCAAGTAGTTCTTACTCATTCTATTTGCTTAAGGTTTATCATTCCTCTAATCGCATTAGTAGATAAATATGTTAGTTAAACACTCATTGGGAATTGTACAGATATTAGCCTAGAATCTAGAGCCAATAGTATTAAATTTATTCCACTTCTTTTTAATTTGTAAATCCTTTCTTGTTGTTATAAGCAATAAAATTAAATCATAAAAATCCGACGGTTTTCTTGTTTCTTATTTCTTCAAATATTCTCCGGTCATGGCATTAATATATTCTAGAAAACATGATAAAATAGTACAAATAGAGATAGCGGGCTGATTTCTTCAATGGCATTACTAAATTACCATATCTACATTTTTAAATATCTATTAGTAATTTATTGCATGGAATTTTCAGCATCACATTTTCAGTTTACCTATTATACATGTTAGAGTTCATAAAGATGTATCGAGTACGTAGTACGTACTATTTTTATCTTTTAGTACTATACTACTGAGTCCAGCTAAGGGGAGAACCTAGCATTCAAGAGAATTTCAGCAGTCCAACCATCATCATCATAGTAATAAACACAATTCCAAACAAATCATTGGCATTTCCGTTAGGTTAGATTATTATGCTAACCAGCTCTACTAAATAAGTTTGTTGATATAGCAGAACGCAGAACCAATTTGTATTAGAAGTGTTATAAAACAATTCATGCCACTGAGTAGACTAAAGAAAATCGGGGAATAGTTTAGAGTCCATGGGTAGACTATAAAATAATACCGGGAATAGTTTTAGAGTCCACAGAGTAGACTACAGAAATACCGGGAATAGTTTAGAGTCCAAGGCTAGACTTTAAAAAATCGGGGAATGATTTAGAGTCCATGGGTAGACTATAAAATAATACCGGGAATAGTTTTAGAGTCCACAGAGTAGACTACAGAAATACCGGGAATAGTTTAGAGTCCAAGGCTAGACTTTAAAAAATCGGGGAATGATTTAGAGTCCATGGGTAGACTATAAAATAATACCGGGAATAGTTTTAGAGTCCACAGAGTAGACTACAGAAATACCGGGAATAGTTTAGAGTCCAAGGCTAGACTTTAAAAAATCGGGGAATGATTTAGAGTCCATGGGTAGACTATAAAATAATACCGGGAATAGTTTTAGAGTCCACAGAGTAGACTACAGAAATACCGGGAATAGTTTAGAGTCCAAGGCTAGACTTTAAAAAATCGGGGAATGGTTTAGAGTCCATGGGTAGACCTAAAAAAATCGGGGAATGGTTTAGAGTCCATGGGTAGACTAAAAAAATCGGGGAGTGGTTTAGAGTACGTGGGTAGACTAAAAAATCGGGGAATGGTTTAGAGTCCGTGGGTAGACTAAAATAACACCGGGAATGGTTTAGAGTCCACTGAGTAGACTGAAGAAAATCGGGGAATGGTTTAGAGTCCACTGGATAGACTGGAGATGATCGGGGAATGGTTTAGAGTCCACTGAGTAGACTAAAGAAATATCGGGAATGGTTTAGAGTCCACTGAGTAGACCAAAGAAAATCGAGGAATGGTTTAGAGTCCACTGAATAAACTAAAGAAATGTCGGGAATGGTTTAGAGTCCACTGGATAGACTGGAGATAATCGGGGAATAGTTTAGAGTCCACTGGATAGACTAACGTAAATCGGGAATAGTTTAGTCTAATAATCGGGAGGCTTTTATTCTTGGCTCCATCCTCCAGAGAGTTCAGCTTAAGAATGAATTTAAGCCTCTCAAGTAGGTCCTTTTATACTCTCCAAATTCCTTTGTTTTTCATCCCCCCATCTTTTCTTGACACTGCCATTCCGTGTTCATCTCAATTTTGAATATATTTGCATACTTTGCATTTTAATCCGAATTTGAATATATTTCCATAATTTGCATTTTCATCCTAATTTGAATATTATTCATCCTAATTTGAATATTTTCATCCTAATTTGAATATTTTCATCCTAATTCGAATATTTTCATCCTAATTTGAATATTTTCATCCTAATTTGAATATTTTCATCCTAATTCGAATATTTTCATCCTAATTTGAATATTTTCATCCTAATTCGAATATTTTCATCCTAATTTGAATATTTTCATCCTAATTTAAATATTTTCATCCTAATTTGAATATTATTCATCCCAATTTTAATATTATTCATCGTTATTCTTTTCATCCATTTTAATTTGAATATTGTCCTGCCTAATTTACATATTTTTTTCCTTGCGTTCATACTTTTCATTTTCTTTGTCTCCTATTGAATTATCTGGATGTTGGATAGGAAAAGATGGTAGATTCTTTGTTCTGAAAAATCGTATAAAAATGGAGGTCGGTGAGCCTGGAGAGTCACAATTCTCCTGATCTTCAGAGAGAAAGGACCTCAAGAAAACTCTCCTGGACTCTCCTGGACCTGCTGCCAATTTTCTCCATTCGAGCATCTTCATCGCTGAACTCTGTTTCGACCGAATTTCACTTTTCTGGATTCTGTGCCGAAGTTCTCCTCCAGTCCAAGATGAGCTACCCTCCTCCGACGCCTGCACCGATGGGCAGAGGACGAGCCCGAGGTCGGGTACGAGCTGACTACCCCAGAACTGGATCTCCTCCTAGACGCCCGGGTGACCATTTTGAAACTCCCGAGACAGGCATCGGCCGCTTGAATATCTCCGGCCAACCGTAAGTGATTTATAATCATATCATTTAATTTTAGAGATTAACTTTCAAATATCTTTATCATTCAAAATTACAAACAAATTACAAACTATTTACCCGTTTTCGTATTTTGCAGGAGAAGATCGGAGGATAATTCTTCGTCGGCGTCTTCGAGTTCTCCACAGCCATATATGCTGGAGAAATTGAGCGATGCGGAAGCAGTGGGAGAGCGCGGTGCTCATCGTGGGAACCGACTTGTGGGACCGAATGTGTTTTCGGAGTCGACGGTGACACGACCGGAGGATTTGGCGAGTAAGCAGGGGACTTCTGGGACGAAGATCGGGCTTGTATCAAACTACTTTCGGTTGAGATGCCCTGCGGATTGGGCTCTTTATCAATACCGCGTGGATTTCAAGCCGCAAGAAGACCGGCTGGACGTTCGGAAGGCGATTGTTCGTGGACAGCGAGCTGTGATTGGAGCGCACATCTTCGATGGAACTCTGCTCTACAAATCATCGCCCCTGAGTGAAGAGGAGGTCGTCACCCTGCCATGCATCAACAAGAAGGACGAGACCGAAGTTGTGATGAAGCTGAGGCTCGTCGGAAAAGTCCTTCCCTCGGACCCTGTCTACACGCAGTTCTACAACATCATCGTCAGAAAATGTCTTTACGGAATGGGGCTGGAAGAGATGGGGCGGAATTTCTACGACAGTCACGCCGCCATCACCGTCAACCAACACCGTCTCCAACTCTGGCCAGGTAATTTAATTTATATTATTTAATCTCAATTAAATAAATATATTAATTATATAAAATGAATTAAATAATATCAGGGTACGTGACATCGATGCGTAAGCACGAGAAGGATGTTCTTCTGTGCGTGGAGTTGACCCACAAAGTACTTCGACTGGACAACGTGCTGACGGTGGTGAAGAGTCTGAAAGGGTCGGCGAGGAATTTTGAAGAGGCGGTGGAGACGGAGCTGAAAGGGGCGATCGTGATGACTTACTACAACAGGAAGACCTACCGGGTGGACGACATCGACTTCAAGGCCAATCCACTGACCACTTTCGAGCAAGGAGGAAAACCAATCACCTATGCTGCCTACTACAAAAATCGTTACAATATCGACATCTCGGACATGCAACAACCGCTGCTCCTCTCCCGCCCCTCCAAAAAGAATTGCATCGTGGCCACACCAACAACATTCTTCTCATCCCCGAACTCTGCCAACTCACCGGACTCACCGACCAAATGAGAGCCAACTTCTCCCTCATGAAGGACCTCGCACAACATCTCCACATGCCACCCAACAAAAAGACACACGCCATAACCGCCTTCATCCAAAGACTCACCTCCACTCCACAAGTAATTATTATTAATTATTATATTTAATTATTAACATATTTATTTACATTATTTATTAATTATATTAACTTACATTAATTTATATTATCATTATCAGGTCATGGAGGACATCATGCAGTGGGAAGTCGGCTTCGACCAAAACTTGATTGACTGTCCAGGTCGCACTCTCCCTCGAGAGTCTATTCTTTTCGCCGACGGAACCAATGAACAAGCCAACGACAAGGCAGACTGGACCATGGCTTTCCGATGTAACCTAATTTACATTTAATTTAAATTAAATTAAATTAACATTAATTTAGTTATAAATAACATTTATTTTATTCACCAGCCAAGAAACTCCTGAACGCTGTCAACTTGGACCAATGGATAATCCTCGTCCCTCAACGAGATGCATCGGCAGTCGACAACTTGGTCCGCACTATGATGAAAGTCTCTGGGCCTCTCAATTTCCAAATTCGACAGCCTTTAGACATGTAAATCTATATTTATATATTTATTATAATTATTATAATCATCATTTAATTATATTTTAATTAATTATATCCAGAGTGAAGCTGAATGACACTCGAATCCCGACTTACCTGAAAGCTATCGACAACGCTGAACAAAGTGGGAAGGACTTTCAAATGCTGTTCGTGATTCTGCCGAACAACAAACTGGACCTGTACTCGGCCGTCAAGAAACGCCTCAGCGTCGACATGGGCAGTAAGTGATTGTAGTTAATAGTAATAATAATAATTGAATAGTAATAATAATAATTGAATAGTAATAATAATAATTGAATAGAAATAATAATCTAATTAATGAATTTAGTTCCGTCGCAATGCATGTTGGCGAAGAACGCGGTGTCGAAGGGTCTGATGTCGATCGCGACCAAGATGACAATTCAGATGTGTACGAAGTTGGGCGGGGAGCCGTGGTCCATCAAGTTGCCTCTCAAGAACTTAATGGTCGTTGGATTTGATGTCTACAGCGGCGCGAAAGGCTCTGGCTTCAGCATTGGTGCCACGGTCTGCACGACTTCGGCCTCCCTGGCATCCTACTTCTCTGTCACCTCCAACCACCAGTCCAACGAAGAACTCTCCAAGAACCTCAACCTCGACATCAAAAGTTAATCTCTCTCCTTTTAGTTAATCTAATTTATATTTAATTATTCTTTTAATTAATTATTATTAACTTACTTGTATAGAATGCTGTAATGCCTACAAGATGAAGAACGGATTCCTGCCCGACAGAATCATCCTGTTCCGTGATGGAGTGGGTGAAGGTCAACTGGGCTACGTCAGAGTGTTGGAAGTGCAGCAAGTTCAGGTTCCTCCATAATTCGTTAACTATAAGATAATGATAAAAGGGATAATTAATTTAATTGTAATTAAACAGGAAGCGTTGCGTGAGTTGTACGGGGGTGAAGGGAAAGAGATTCCGAAGCTGACGTTCATCGTGGTCACCAAGAAGATCAACACTCGTCTGTTCGCCAAAGGATATGGGACTAAAGGAGCAGACAATCCTCCACCAGGCACCGTCGTTGACGACGTCGTCACTTTGCCAGAAAGGTATTTAATATTACTTTCCATGTAAATATATCCACAATATCCAGGACCTTGTCTCTATGTAAATATACCCAAGGCCTTGTCTCTATGTAAAACATGTCACTGTCCAGTGTCCATGTGAATATATATCTTGCATAGTATCTCTTACCTCCAATACGTAAATATAAATTCTGTTGTTGATGCAGGTACGACTTTTTCCTGGTGTCGCAGACAGCTCGGCAAGGGACGGTGAGTCCGACGTCATTCAACGTTCTGTACGACAACCAAGGCCTCTCTCCGGATCGGATCCAGATTATCTCGTACAAAATGTGCCATCTCTACTTCAACTGGTCCGGCACTGTCGCCGTCCCTGCTCCTTGTCAATACGCACACAAGCTCGCTTTCTTGACTGGAATCTCCCTCGGAAAACACGCACACCGCGCTCTCGCACACCATCTACACTTCTTGTAAACCCGCCCCCCCTTTTTTGTCAACCCGCCCCTCTCCCCTGCAGAATTATTATTACCCGTTATTTTATTGATATGTAGTGCCTTAGTTGAAAATAGTTAATGATAGAATATGTTGGCAATTTTAACTTTCTATGTTTTAATATACTTTCCTCGGTTTTTGTTTTACTATTTACATTTCGTCTGAATACATGTAATACTTATAATAATGTTAGATAATGTCTCTTTGTTAATATGTACAAGATGTAACGTAACCTGAATTTTTGTTTCTCTGGTACGACGATTTTAAGATATTTTTACAATACCTACGACTGCGAGTATGTGATATGAGTTAAGAATGGTAGAATAAGATTATGAAAGTGTTTACATGTTAAATTATCCTGTTGCTGTGGAAATTTTTTGATGAGATGAAATTTTACGTTTTAGTTTTAATAAATGGGACAACTTTTTAGTTCATTTACTTTACTTACACTGTTTCCTAGCATTTCATTCTTTGATTCCTTTACTGCATAACGTTTTTAATCTCTTCTGCTGACATACTTCTTAGACGGACTTAGACTTGGATAGACTTTCTTTTTTATCTATTGCATACAATTTTAAATGTAGTAATGTAAGTTCGGTTTAATTTCATAAATTATTCTCATTGGTGAAGTCGTGTGAAAGTAAGAAATTTAGACAAAATCATAGTTCAAACTCAAGTAGTTCCATAGTAAGAAAGTTATAGCACACTAATATAAATACTATGCTGCAGTCACTCATCAACAGAGGATCCGGATGAAAAACTAAAAACAGCGAAAAATTGATACAACTTCGGTTCCATCGATCATACAAAAGTCCTGTGATAGCTCGTTCTGGAGGCCATACACATACATCAGGTCATATTGAATGAGATTAAGTCAGGTACAGCCAAAAAGTAGAAGATCCTTTTTGATGAAAATGATGTGGTGTTACTTACTTTCAAAGTTAATTCCCCCCCCCCCTTTTCTCCCATGCCCAAAACGTTACACATGAGCTGTGGTATGTGCAAGGTTTGCACATTTTTAAAATCGTGCCATGAAAATCACAGGGCTTACCAGAACCCAACCAAGGATTTGCGCAACCACTGCCTTACTTCAACCAGTACTAGCTTAATATATTTGAGGGATAACATCTACAAAACCGTCTACAAAAATAAGACACAGAGAAAATTAATACAGATATAATAATTTTGAAAAGGGGTAGAAATTCTACACATAGCTCATGTGTGAACGAGAATGGGGGATTTTCCACTGGGAGTATCCATTTAACTGGGTAGGATTATTTTAGTTTAGGTTTTATTAGGTTAGACTTAGACACGTTAGGGGATTGCAGCAGCGGGCAGATTAACTCTCGTCCGTATGAACACCGCTATGAGCGAGTACGCAGATAACTTCAGCTCCGTCTTATAGTAGTGCATGTCAGGCTATAGGTTGGAAAGCTTGTTTTTCGGGAATGAATGCACAGGTGAAATGAAATGCGGAAAGAGGGACTGCACAAATCCCGAATCCAATGTAAGGAACCTCTGAAGACCACATGGCAGACAGAATTTTGGGACTGGATGTTGTACTTTTTCCAAAGCTTCCATCAGTCGGTTCTACAAGACTTTCTCTTCTCTCTCCCTCTCCTTTTCAGGCCGAAACATAGGATTCTATACATAAAAAACGGTGCCGTTTCTTTATAGGTACCTTAAATTGTAGATATGTTATTTAAGTAGAATCAAATAATAATAATTGTATTCTAAGTTAAAAAGTAAGAAAGTACTATTTAAAAATGACCTTCAACTGGAGTAATTTAAGTAACTGCAATTTGCAATGAATACTTAATTTACTTATTGTCAACATCACGTTGTCGATATGATTAATATACTTACCAACTGCTACTGCTACTTTTATGTACTACTACAACCAAGGGCGTATCCAGAACACAAATTCAGGGGGTGCTTGAACATGTTGCAAGAGTTTTCTTAAGTATGAAAATACTTTTTATTAAATTTTTGAGAAAATATATAGTGATTTGGAGAAATTAAGGAAGTATTGTAGAACACTATCACCTTCTCCCTAAATACTCCCTGACTACAACTGCAACAACGGCATACTAAATTCTAGTGAAAATCAATGCCGTTCAAACATTATACCAGAAATCTAACTAAATAGAGAGATGGAAATGAATATTGAGATGTCTAAATTGATTTTCATTAAAATCTCTGGCATACGTTTTAGATAGGTGGACGTGTGTATGTATTCTAGAGTTTATTTCCTAACCTAATTTTTTGGTTGCATTGTATCAGGATATGCATTCCAAATAGGATGTAATGCATTTTACCTTTAAATACCCAAACGATGCATGACTTATGCCTACCTACAGTGTATCCATTTACAAATGAAGGAAAGGAAATGAACTCTTTATAGAAGAAAGAAAGAAAAAGCGCAATCTAAAAGGAAGGTGTCCGACGAATCTGATGACTTACTATTTTTCTATGGATAGTTCATTCTTCGCACTATTCTGACAAACCTTTTTCTAAAAATGATAATTCCCATTTAATAATTTCTTCTTGTCACTATCCTCATATCACGTGTTTTGTTTTTAGTTACTGTTATTCTCAACTGTGAAATACAGTATTACAACCATAAAGATTATTATCTCTGTATATTAATTCATAATTGTCTTATTAAACTTATATGAACGTGTAACCTTGCTGAAGACCGTATTTTCCGTATGGCCTAAAATTGTTAAATCAGTTGATGCCCTCGATTTGACATTTTACTTCGCATTGACCTCCAGATTAAATAAGTGATAGTATGAAAATGCCAAACCATGAATGTATAAAATCAGCTGTAGCTTTCCATTATTTTTTAAAGTTAAGTACGTTTTTTACAGATAAATATTTATATAAATTTAATATAATATAAACGTTATGGAATTTTATATCCTATTCTATATTTCTATCCATGTATTAAATTATTTTTCGGATAACTTATAATACTCTAATAAGGAATGATGGCTTCGTATATAATGAGATGTACAAACATACATAAATAGGTAGATAAACTTTAAGATGTCATGCTATAATCTACAAAGTTCATTGAAAATATTCAGGCTACAGTATTTCCTAAGGTACTAACTATAAGGTTTATTGCGCAAGCATTCATTTATTATTTGCATCGCAATAGAAGTAATCTTATCAGTTGCAAATGGTGTAGATGTGGAGGAAGGCGAAAACGTATGTACTTAAGTGTAATGAACATATTAAATTGAAAATTTTCAAAAATGTTTAAATATTTTTCAAACTATTCTTCACCGTTTCTAAACCATTTTATATCGTATTTAATTTATCGTCAGGCAGAACCTTATCACATTGATTTTATTTTATGATAATTTATTATCTAAAGAAAAATACTAGGGAACTATCATTGCATCCGGAAATAACAAATTAATTACACAGAAATGCGCTAAAATTTTTTCGAGCAAGAAAATTAAGAAAAATTTGATGAGATGATTTTGTATTCAACGATGCATGTAGTTAATGCAAAACAGTCACAATTGAAATACATTGTATAAATGTCATTTTAATGTATTATGAAATACAATTTTAATAGTTTACAAATGCTATGAAATTTCACATGGGTACTTAGAAATAATAAAGTTATAAAGGTAAAAGTTATTTTATTTTCCTATTGTTAAATACCACACAAAAGCAAATAATTGTTTTCTATTTTTATTTAATGTAATTTCATTATTTGGTACTTATTTGTACAAGTTGATAACATGCATAATCTGATTTTTAATTACGCAATTAGAATTAACATAAATCAATGGCATTTGGATTGGAATGCATAAAGATCTACTTTAACTCGTTTACAATATTATTGCACGCATTATTTAAATTATAGCAAAGAAATCCAATTGTTCCTTTTGGCATGTTAAAAGAAAGTCTTGAAAAGTAATATCAAAATAGAAATATTTGCGCAACTGGTATTTATATTTTATTAGATAATTGAAACTCACCATGCAACGACAGGATTTTTAAAAATCTAGAATTGACATGTATTTCAGATACAAATTGATTATCGTTATAAACATTTCTATAAACTAACCATTATATATTATGTTGATAGTTGATACAGATCATTGCAATGTATCTTTGCATTAAGTCATAAATATTACATAATTTAATGTGATTAACATAAATTTTGTTTATTATTACGCTAGAGTTATTTATAAGTATTTCTTGTTATAGATCTCTATTAAGGCACATCATTCATAGTTATTACCACATTAATATGGATTTATTGTAGGCATATATTTGTCTACTAAATGGAAGAAAGCTAAAAGTTACCTCCTCTTAACGAATTAACATTATCAGGTATTTTAGTATTCCGCAATTTATTGTTTACTATAAATGTAGGAAATAGGAACACAAAATACACACAAATTTTATCTACATAGATTTCTTAGGAGACGTCTTATGATTTGCTTGCAGATATATTTGAGAATTCATGAACAATGATTTGTCTGTTTCACGGTGTCCATGTGTCATCGCTTCTAGTTATCTTCAGCTTGAGGAACAGTGACCGAGTGTCCGGTACCCTGAAATAAAGGATTGATAAATAATTGCTATAAAAATTATATTACGAAACCCTTTAAAGATGATTTATTTCGTCATTTTGTAAACAAACAGGAAAGGGAGATTGTCCAAGTTCTAATGAATCTTAACTACAGATCCATTGAAAGATGATACAATAAATGATATTGTAAGGAGGGAACAATAGGAAAAGGATTGCGAAGTTGAATATCAAGGCACTAGTTTTGACTATAATGATGCTTTAGCTAATGACGTTGTATATTAATGTAATGACCTCGAATGATATAAAATCTATAAACTTTCCATGATGTCCATTCATTAATTTTATCGCTGTTCTATTTTCAGGGACAAATTAATTTCAAGTGTAGGGTATAGGAAAACATTGAAGAAGGGGAAAGATTCGTTTCGTGCTTTCTAAACTAGATTTTGTAAAAATGTTTTCACATTTCGTAAATTTTTATGCATACAATAGCTTTTCCATGAAACGTTTCCTTTCCCCATTTTATTGTTTTATTTATAGATTGCATAAATTGTATTGGCTATTAGGCTGGCATAATGTGTATACAATATGAATCAATGAATACGACTTTACATGTGTGGCTGTAGCTTCTTTTCATACAAAAACTGACAAATGCGTAGATTAAATAAATCTGTTTACCAACAGAATTGGTAAACAATGTAATAAGGAAGCGTAGTACAATAACATATTCCGTATAACAGATTAAACTTACGTATGGCGTTCTCTCTCCAAACTTGGACCAGAATGTAACTTGACATTTGGTGCTGTGTCCAGTTTTCTGATCAAACATTTTGCATGAGTTGAAAGGTGGGCAATAGAGATGAAGACTAATGGCTGGCTCCGTATGACTTGGATTTTCCACGCGATGAAGGCCAAGAGAATCTAATGACGCACAAAGGATAGTAAACAAAGTGTTTTTATTCGAATTCGTCTACCCTTACAATTAGAAGGAAGACGTCATAATATCAGATCATGCCGTGGTTAATAGTAATAACTGTATGGTAATAATATAGAAGCAGACTGTTATGATCAGGGAAAAGCTATGCATCATCGGAGATCAATAATAAAGCAATAGTAAAGTTAGAGTTACCATTGATATAGCAAATTTCATTAGAACGAAGTGTATTCCTTGAAATTTCTTGGAGACCATTATCTTCTTCTTCTGATTTAGGCCAAGCAAAGCGAACTTCACTTAACGAACCTTGTAGAATTTTCATGAAGCAGTGAGCATCTGAATGGTCATGAACGGCGGAACCATGTCCTTCCCCCCAACAGACAATCATTAGATTGAATTTACCATTCCCTTCATCAACTAGATTTCTTGTGTACCTGTACAGTCATAAATCATTAATATAAAAATAAATTGTAGAAATTATATTACGCCACCTACTTAATTTTGGAACTAAGGAAATTTTTATAATTGGATAGTAGTTGCACAAATTAAAAAAAATATATTATTCAAATATGATTAGCAATATTTTTTTAACTATTTTTTCGCATAGCAATGTATTAAATGAACAAAAAATTGAAATTATTAAAAGCATAAAATATTATTTTTATAGCATTTCTGTCCGTCGTCCGTCCACAAATATTTGTAGGATTAGAAGACATAATAAGATACATAATATTATACACTTCTATAGTAGAAACCATTGTTTTAATTGGTTAGACCTGAACTACTTTGAATTTCATATGCAAACTGCGCATTAGACTTACTACGTTACATTGACATCAGAATCTGACCACCACCAACTTTTCTGATATTCATTGAACTCTGCTTATCGTTACTTAAGACGCAAAAAAGAAGCAAGATCTACTTTCCACACTGTATGACCTTAAGGTCTGCCTGCAGCAGGACCAGCTATCCTTTTTCTATTGATGGATATAATAACGCAGGTGCTATCAGAAAAATAATCACCTAGATAGTTAGTGCCTATTTTTTATCTGCCCCAAATCCAACAATTTTTCAACCGCATGATACCAAAACGGTCAGCCAAACCCGTTGATTTAGTTTTTAGTTATTAAGCATTCTTATAAGTTATGATCTGACGCGCCATCGGGCTCTCATGCTCCCAGCTACTATGCTTAAAATAATCTAGAAATGCTACTAATACACGCACGTAAAAAGATCCTTTGGGCCTTTTCCCAAATTAAGAGTCTACCACAGAATAAATTGTAAATACAATTCGTATTTATTTACCTAGGTCAATGGTTAAGCATTGTTATGATCTATAGTGTTTAAAAATAGGTGTACGTCAAAATACTTTTCTCCGTTGACATTGCTTTGATCTAAATATATTTGTAGAAAAGGTAAAGGGAAAACAAAGCACCTTTCCCATTTCTTTGTTGTAGTTTCAAAGCCATTTCCTAGATATGCCCTTGGTATCCTTAAGATGCATTGTGTACTGTAAGATGACGAAATTGAAATGTAGATTGCATGAAATGAAGTAATAGTAGAATAAGTAGAATAGTAATAATTCCAAATGGAGTAATGGATATGTAAAGATCTACATATAGGAAGGAAATATTGATTAATGTGATATTTTGCGTGCAGTTTGTAATTCTACGATAGGGAAGTGACTATTTGACAATGAAGGGTATTAAATGCACATCGGTAAGCTTACATGCAAACAATGGAAAGTGTATCTGGTGGGTTGTGCATAGAGATTTCAGGCGACTGCTGAAAGAAAATCTATATTTTGTGCAATAAGGGCAACGAACTTCAGTGCTTTTGTACTTTACCTGTATTGATCGAATTTGGCAAACTTTTTCCAGTCCATAGGGTTGCTCTTGTATGACTTCATGATGTTTTGAACGTATTCAACGTTTACGTGATCACTTTCAAAAATTGCATGGAGATGAGACACCAAATCATCCAGAGACTCCACCACTGGAAGTTGACCATTCTCACCGTAGGTTATTACTGGGCTCATTTTTGACGATGCAGTAATTACTACAACTAACAGTAACCAAACACTAGTAAAGTATTGTTTTAAAAATCTGGGTCACTGTCCTATTTGAGATTTAACAGCTTCAAATTTCTGCCGACTTTGGCAATTTTATGCAACTTTCGCTGTAAAGCTAACTGTTGAACAAAGATTGTTTTGCTTGCACGCTCGAGCTAAACTGAATGTGAATGGCACATTGATGAAGGTATACTTTCAGGAGTCCAATCCAAACAGCTTGTAAAAGAGCATGGTAAAAGTATAGCAGTTTCAGTCTTCTCTGTACTTACAATAGTCTCACTAATGTAGTGCATTGCATTGCATCGTATCTATGTATATCGCCTACTTACATAAATACATAGTACATCGAGTCAAGAACGGGAATTCTACAAAAATATGTACCTACTATACTACGGATAGGGACTTCCAAAAGGATCATGCGTAAAACTCAATTGTTTCCTTGACTTTAACTTCTTCAAGGTATCTACTTATCTTCAGATAACTTATCTGATTTTATTAAAGCTCTTACTTCTCTTATCATTTTGACAATTCATTTCCAATTGCCATAAACGTTACAGGTGGAATTGTAATTGCTTATCAATTATTCAATTTTCTTGCAGTAGCAAAAGTTAAGAAAATACTTTAGTGCTCCTAGTAACCTTTTAGTTAAGATTCGTATCAGTAAACGTCTATCGAAATTCTTCGCGTGTAAGATATAACTGCGGCGTTATCTACAAGCTTTCCACAGCCACCCCTAATTGTCAACACCTTTTTATCAACAGAATTGTACATGGTTAGGTTAGGTTAGGTTAGAATAGGTTATAGTGTTGACAATTTGGTGTTGACAATTCGGGGGTGAATCTTTAAAAGACGTCCACTGGTTAGATTTACAAATAAAATTAGGAACTCCGGCTAAGCTGCCTACAACCCAAATCGCATGAAATATCTTATACAATACAATACAATATATTTTAAGCGTCACTGTAGTACTCATCCTATTTGTAAGGTAAGATCAGATAATTGAATTATCTGTAGACACAGAAAGAACGTTGTTACATTATGCTCGTATATTTTATACAGAAGAAAATAGTAAACAGGAAGTTTTATTATTGATGCTATAATTATATGGCAAGAACGAATGAATAGTCGATTCACATATACCAAGAGGCGTATGCACAAGATGTGAGATGAGACGATTTCATTACTCTTATTTAAATGAAATCCATTTCAAAGCCTACTAACAATAAGAAACATTTTAAATACATATCCATGTATCCACTCAACTTCACTGCTAACTGCGTAGTACAAAAATTGAGTGCTTTATAATTCTTTAATAGAATTCTAGTGCATTAGAATTGTATTGTCAGATCAATAAGTATTTCATTGATTGTATTATATATAACAGACAATATTATCACGCTATCTTTCGTTTTTGTACATATACATACACATTAGCATTTAGTGTGTATGTACTACCCACATATAATAGATCAAAAGCTATTATAACCTTCGTACGAATAGATCTACGGAATATAAAGATGTTAAAAAAACTCGTGTCGAAAAATGGAATAAAATCGTCAGAGTAATAAATTGCCGTAAAATCCATATTATCGTTTGTTAATGCATATTGAGTATTGAGTGCTTTAGTGGTCCGAATTCCTTGTCAAGTATTTAGTCATATTAAATGAAACATCCAAGTAATTCTGTTATGTACCTGCTCAAAGATATAGTTTTATCATTGGACGAGAAATATAATAGCCGCTTGTCATTGTCTGTTGGTTGTTTCAAAAATTCGTTAATTTAGTATTTTAATAGCAAATGTTGATTTATGTTTTTACCAAACTCTAAGATGCGACATGAGAGGAGAACTTCCAATCTTCAAATGATTATCAGTCAGTAAATTAACCTTGGGTTTGTATATACCCTATGGTAGTCTATCGTTTTGGAAGAAACTTTCCTCATCGGCATCATCAAACAGTTAAAACGGGCGTATTTAATTCGCTGTACAGATTCTTATATCTATCATTATGACGTACACAAACTGTTTACAGTGTTCAAGACTAGAGACGAATGGTCATGTTGTTATTCCTAGTAGTCACCATTAAAGAGCGTACTAAGACAAAATTAAATATTCATTATTTTTAAAGGTATCTCATTCCCAGATTATTTATTCCTATGGTTTGCCACGTTATGTTGAAATCGTCAGAAGTTTTGCATTCTTCAGTGATATCGTACATAAAAGAAATAAAAAGTCCTCGTGGATTAAGAAGACCATTATTGATACTATTTATAATTATAGCATCAAGGCGATGAGGATATTCAAAACTGGAAGTGAAACCATATCGCATGACAGTTATAGATAAGATTTGGCTATCTCCTCTGTCATAAGAGTAAGAATTGCATCATTTGCGGCTTCTAGTCTAATTCTCTTGAATGACTATTGGTCCCTATGTTGGAATTTCTGCAATTTCACAATAATAAAGTTGAATGTCACAAGTCACAAAAATATGTTTTCAGAAGAGTATGAAGTTGGCAGCGCCAATGTGGAAATGATTCTTAGAAAAGTATAATCAAAAGAACAATAAATAATCTAACTTCTATCTCCAGTGCAAGAACTCGAGCTTCAAGCTTTGAAACTTAAAGAACTTCAATTTAAGCACTGGTCTGAACGTCTAAAATGGCTAGCAATTAATTTGTGAAATGAAGATCGCGTATGAAAAGAGCACAATTTTAATGAGATTTGAGAATTGGGATAATGAGAGAAGGGTGGTCCATAATTAAGGTGAGACAGTGAATTTCATCAATTATAAGTATAGAGTCCATTCTATAATACAGTACAAAGTACAACTATTCATATAGGAATATAGGTATTATGATTCTATTACGTATTGCCACTATCTGCAGTTTGTTTTAATACTTAGAGATGTCCATAACTTTCGACGACGCCATTGGATGCAATCGTTGAGTCCATTTCCATTTAAAAATTATTGAAGGGGTATTTATCTCAATATGATATGATTGAGAATTGCAGGCAATTACTACACGTGTGAACTTTGGTTTGCATAATTACTTGTGTTAATCTGTTATTCAAATATTTCTAATGTAATTTAAAAACATAAGAAATTCTCAATACCTATAGGTAACATATGATGCCAAAGGACATTTCGTTGTTCATATCGACATTAAATTTTACCCTATTGACACTGATGGTAAGGCAATCCGTTGTTTGTAAGCATTATTCGATTTTTTCAGTTCATTTATTTTGTCAATAGTGATCATAGCACAATTTCGTAAAAAGATTCTAAATATAATTTTGAAAAACGTTTGCATTGGTATTGGTAAGCGGTATGAACGAATTCTGGCAATTTTACCGGTCCATTTATGGACAAAATCCAACAGCAATAATTGTATTCCTCCTTCAATAATGTTAAATTTGTTGTAAGTCCTTATCTATAAAATTCTAATTGTAAAAATATTTATTCCTATGTCGTATGTTTTATGTATATTCTATGCTACGGACGTTGCTCATTGTTGCATTGTGGAGGATTCTTGTAGGATGTTTCTTTGTTACTAGTAGCCCCCTGAGCAGAACTCAATTTCGAAAGGTATGCAATGATCATGCGTATTGGACATGCAAATACCCTACCACACATAGTTACATACATAGATATATAGGCAGGTAAATTTATTGCTCTATCTAAAACGGTGGTTATAAAATAGAATGAATTCTATCTGCATTTTCTGCATTACGCAGTCGCTGTGTAATTACATAATATTTCAAAACTATTATAGCGAGTATTTATATTTACATGGATGCCCTAAAGGTCTTGGTTATTTTTAATGATTACCAAATAATTATTAGGCAATTCTCTGACGTACCTAAATGCCTCATCACATTTATAGTTGTTTTCCAGGCCTCATCTTAAACTGTTTCTTCAATCCTTACAGGTTAAGCTTAAAGTATATTATATGATAAAAACTGGAAAAACTGGATCTGGTTAGGCAAGATATTTTTGACAGTATGATATTATTATGCATAGACACATACCTATGTTGTTTCAGTATCAAAGATTTTGATATTAATCATGTAACAACATGAAGATCAAACTTTTCTTTATCATCATATTTCTATGCAATAAGCATCTATGAAAATAAATGATCCGCATCTCAATATGTAAGATGAATTAAGAAAGATAATCTTTGTTTACCATGTCAAAATATTTTAGTTAAATATTTAAAGATATTTAAAGAGGAATTTATTACACTAAGTTTTTTAATTCATAATATCCCTGAACAATTATTTAAATTAATTGACATAATGTGACAATATGACTACGACAATATTTTTACAATTTTTACATTACAGATAACAAAACTGATTTCATAAATCTTTGATTTAGTTTAATTTTGTAATTAAGGGTCAAATAACTGAAAGTGAATTAACGACCTTTAACTTATTTATTTCTTGTATTTTTTAAATTTTGTTAGATATTATTCTTTTTCATTAATTTCATGTTTTGAATAAAAATTCATTGCTCTGTTATATCTGTGTACTTTGTGACTTTAACCCCTCTTCATGTATGATTACCATGAACATAACATGACATTCTTAATACTTATTTCCTTTCCATGTTTACACATGTAAAGTGTTATCTGTGCTACCAATTAAGCCCTTACCATCCTATATAAAATATTATCATGGTACATCGCACACCCTTATCTTATATACATAGCTTATGTGAGTCACGGAAAAATACGCAGCAAGCACTAGAGATAATTGCAGTTTTCCCAAATCTTATTTCTGTGTTTTTCGCACTTAAGTATTCATGTTTGCACTTTGGACAAATATTCAACCCAAATCGATTATCACTACCTATTTATAAATCATCATATATAAAATCATATATTATGAAGAATTGCTAAATATAAAGTAACTTTAAAACCACATTGAACATGTAGGAAGTAAGGGCAATGGAGTATGGACATCGATATTTGGGGAATTACTTATGTTAAATGATAGTAAAAAATGCTGTTAATTTTGTTTTGGCTAACAGTTACATCCACTCACGGCTTGAACAACAGGTTGTTATACCACTGCTTTACATTGTAAAAAAATTAGAGTTCACTTCAGCTTATTTATAACTATGATATGACATTGATGGCCATAAACGTAAAATTATCGTGCAACCTCAAGTAACTGATGACGAGCAAATGGGTAATAACACCGTCTGCAAACAAAGCATTGTGTGGGCCTAGGTATTATTGACAGTGGGAAAATAATCAGCGGTCAAATCAAATTACCCTGCACAACAATTTGCTCTGATTGATTCGGAGAATTGTTATCATCTTTCATTAACACAAGCTACCAAATCTTATTTTGGCAAAATATTTTCGACGCGTATTTGCAAATGCAAAGTTGACCTTTGTGAGAGTACGACTAACTGATATGGCAAATGGCAATATCCGCATTAAGCTTCAGGGATTATTGATTAAGTTCTGCAATTGAATCGTTGAATCGTGGGCATAGAAGAAATGGTATTACTTTACTCTAACCTACCCTACCAATTTTGAAAAAAAATTAAGTAAATGTGAAATGATGCAAATTTTGAAATATTTAGCAAAATCGTCAAATTTAAATAAAAATGTTTGAAGATTTGCAAATTTTCAACCTTTTTGGAACTCAAAGAGCAATCCACCATGAAATTTTTATTAGAATATGCAGCAACAATCATTTCATAGTCATTTCATGTATACCCTTAGCAACTTTAACCAGTACAACTTGTTAAATATGTTCCTGGATACTGATTTTCATTTCTTTTAGGAAAATGCCTATCATTATAAGTAACCACCAGCAGAGGCGGCTTTCCCAATGGGCAGACTGGGCAGTTGCCCAGGGCCTCGCGCTTTTGGGGCCTCGCGCAGAGCTTTGACAAAGAAAGAATTTCAACTTGTTTGTGTTGATTTCACTTCAGAAATTCTGGTTTTGCATTTTGGTTTAAGTTATACGTTTTGTTACAGCTTTAAAACAGAACCATTTTTAGAATTCAAGGAAGAAAAGTATATCGAAAGTAGACATCGCGCAATCTAGTAAAAACATACTGGTAACACGAAAGCAGCATCTCTCAAAATTATTATATAATTACTATATACATTTCAATCCACAAATTAGTAGAATTTTGCGATACCAAAACTGCGTAATTGCAGTAGATGTAGACAATTATGTTTCCACTAATAGGTTTTTTTAATTTTAGTTGAGGTGGAAACCCTTATAGGCTGAAGCCCCAACCCAAAATCCAAGAAAAAGGATATTTTTTCTCAAAATAGCAAAAAAAATTGATTATTTGGCATTTTCAGGCCAGTTTTGACTAATTTTTGTCAAAAATTGACAAAGTTTTTCGCGCTGCGCGCGAGTATATGTAATTGAGATATAAGTAGCACATAATATAGCCCCTCCCGAAACTCATTTCTGTACACGTACTTGTTTTGTTTTCAATAACATTCAAAAAACCATAAAAAATTTTCACGCTAATTATTCATATGCCAAATTCATTTAAATACGGAAAAATTCGTAGATTTGAATTAATATAATAATTTACATATTTGTGAATTATTATTATGGAACATTTTGCCCAGGGCCTCGCAAATCCTAGAGCCGCCACTGCCACCATGCCACGATAATTTGGTGTGGATCAATTAGTTTGACAGTTAAAGTTAGATAATTTAACCTGTGGGCCTTTATGGATCTAATCGTATACTTCATCTGCCTAATATCTTTCTATATTGACCGGGTTGAGTTATTCAAAATGCCGTAGCAGTATTAAATATGATAATTATGACAATAGGTAATGTGTAGTATATTTACTTTTACTTAAATAAAGAATCTTTATATACGAGTGATATAAATAATTTATTATAGTATTTAGTTTATCCGTTTTCACAACATGGTTATTCACAGATTATATTTTATTATTGATTATCCTAAATTTCTTGAGCGTTGTGTTGAGTGTGATGCTAAGCGATTTATTCAGACGAGAATGTATTGCTAATTATTGCTATATGTTATTAATAAGCACCGATGTATGGACTGAATAGTTCTAAATTAAGTCATAGCACCAGGAAATATTTTCACCTTTAGTAGTAAAATACAGTTCTGTGCCTTTTATGAAAAAGTATGTAAAAGACATCCTTAACAAAATACGAATATAGGTACAAACTTAAGACATGAGGACAGCCACATGCATAAAAAGTTGTGTATAAAAATACCATGCAGTGATGTGGTGTTACATATTTTTATCAAAATTTTTTACCATTGCCATCGCCTTTTTCATTTGAAGCACTTTGGAGAATGTTTGAGAAAATGTGAATTGTGTTCTTGAGCCCAAACAGGTAGTTACTGTCAACCCTGCCGTTCGCCGGAAAAACATGTGCAAAATCAATCATTCGAATTCTCAACCAATTTTCAACCTGCTCTTCAGATCCCTCACCCAACCTTTTCAATGTGTTAGAGTAGATATTATCTTCCACGTATTTTCCATCGTAGGCGATTAAGAGAGAACTAGAGTAAAACAAGTACTCAGTTTGCTTTTCAAATAGATTAAGGATGCCCATTAGCTTCTTTAAAATTGGTTCAGCTATACAGTTCTCCACGTTGACTTTGCTGTTCAGAAAGTTGCGAAGTGCTAAAGAATAACAAGAAAATCAATTAGTTTCCTTATTTTGAAAGACACGATAAGAAAAGTTGATGTTTGCGTATTAATATCTAAACTGACAAGGTTGTCATATCATTCAATGAAATAGACTATGAATTAAAAGTTACCTGAATACATTGATGATTCTGTCAATGACTTTCCCCATTCCCTCTCGCACTTAAACATTGCTTTCTCCTTTATATCGTAAAATTGCATTCCTGTAATGCTGATCCCAAACTTATTTTTTGTACCTGCATACTTTCTCTGCAATCATTTCGTTCAAACATCAAAAGTTATTGATGACCCTTAAAGATTTGTTGGCATGCAAGTTTGATAATTTTTTAACCCTTTCATGTTCAATTTTTTCAGGTGGAGCCAATGGGTCCCATGTTTCCTTGCCAATTTTTATGTCAATAATACACGGGCGTGAAAACCCTTGTACGACATCATCCAGCATCAAATACTCTGTTTTAACTTGATTTGCACCTAGAAATAAAAACATTATCATCATCAGAACTATAGAATATAATATAATCTGATATTAACTAAATACAAAATGATAAAATTACTTTTAAGACTAGCAACGCCGTGAAAACCAGGAATTAATTTTTGTAAGCTAAGGCAGGTAGCATTGCAGGTATTCTCATTATTGCGAAAGACATCTTTGTAAAAATTTACTTCTCGTTCTCCTAAAGGCATTTTCTGGACTGGCTTAAGTACATACCCTAATCTATGTTTTAGCACTCCTGAAACAAAATAATTTATTTAAAATATAAATTAAATGGATGATCACGACTGAACAATAAAATGACAAAATATGGAATAAAAGCTGAGCTAATTACTCCTGTATTAAATAATAAATAATTATGCATTAATTATATATTTATTTAAATTTAGACTGACCAGTTCGGGAATGGCCGGCAATTTGGTGTTCTAAAGCTTCAGTGTCTACTTCATCCAGCTCTCCAACTCCATCAAATAATAAAACTATATTTTCACAAAATTTATTTACAGCATTTTATAATTATTAATGTTGAGCACATAAATTATTACATTTAATTTGACGTATAGAAGTATAGTGATGGAATGACCTCTGTCTACAATAATTAATTATTTTGTTTATATAACAAAATTTTTTTAAAATCCGAGTTACCACCATTCTGAATCTTTTCTTCATTATCCTCCGGAAGGCCAACTCGTGAAACTTGAATATTATCTTTACTAAAATTCATCTTGAAAAAATAACTGCACCTGTCGTCTTTCCAGCCATGAGGAACTCCAGCACATTACTTACGCCCAAGTAGACCTCAACTCAACAGCTGATGGAATAACTCAACCGTTGATGAAACCCGACGGTCAACGAAACATTTACCCGACAACAATAGAGAATTAACTATAAACTGTCCCTTGGCTATAGCCCAAATTGTTTAGATAACATTTATGACGAATAAAACTCTTTAGTCGTCAGTTAAACCACCCAGCTGCTTGTTATTGGTAGTGAATGAAATGTTCGTTTTAATTCCGTTTAATACAAAACCGTGCAAACCCAGAATTTTAGGTCATGTTTTAAATATTATGATCAACATTAGATTCCGGATATTTCAGGTTTAACCCACTTGTTCTAAAAACGGTTTGCTGAATAATTTGAAGTGATGTCACTCGACTGTAATAAGGAATTTCCTGTGTAGGTGTTAGCTTGAAATGTAACAATTCTAATTACATTACCCAATAATTTTTTATTAACACAGTGTTAACATAATTATGCCAATCTGGAAATTAGAAAACGAAAAGTTATAGTCACAATTTAGGTCTTTTAACGATCCCGAAAATAGGGAGTTGATAATAATAGAAAACGCAGTAAGTTAATTATTAATTGCTATATCTATTAATATTATAAGGTTGAGCTCTTGGACTATATAGCACCGAATTTAACGTATTCCTATTTCCTATCAATTATCAACATTATTGTGGAAATTGTATTCCCTTGCCCTATAAAGTATCACACCATCGGGATCAATTGGAATGCAAATGAGATGCTTATGAGAACCAAGTTCTTCAAAAAGAACCTATAGAAATATAAGTACCTACCAATTCACTTAAAATTTCATGTGGGGATCGATAAAGACCACCGGCAACGGCCATCGAGTTGTCACAGATTTTCATTTATAGTTATTAGGGCTGCAGTTAGTCTCATTTGAGAATGTGCCCACCAAAATTCGACTAGAAGAGATTTACACTTTTACTGGCCAAATAGTGGTGAGTGAGACTCACCAATACTCACCATTAAGCTAACTAAAATGACTCACCCTACAATCCTGAACCTAATTTTTAACATAATCTAACCTAATACTATAACTTGGAACAACGGCCATTGCCTACGATGGGGTATTTTATTCTTGCCTTCCAATCAGTGTGCCTTGTTATTGGCCAATAATATTATTATTGGTTATGCTGAATAGAAATGCTCTTAGTT
Organism: Tomocerus qinae; assembly: GCA_020055645.1. Taxonomy (NCBI): domain Eukaryota; kingdom Metazoa; phylum Arthropoda; class Collembola; order Entomobryomorpha; family Tomoceridae; genus Tomocerus; species Tomocerus qinae. Next base: position 23,747,456 of record CM034548.1, read on the forward strand.
AGAACTTAGGACATTACTTTTAAGTAATTTTAGCCAGCCAATAGCCATTTTAGCCACTACGGATTGGAATAGTTATTATCTCTCCAGTGGTTAGCTGACGTCGAATCCAGTGTTCTTTTAAGGAAGTCTAAATTGGTCAAAAACGAAAATCCATTCTTGTATTTTGCGACTCCGTTGAAAATTTGTATATTGTATTAAATAACTACCTTTACGCCTTTACATAAGTTGCTACATTGCTACAGAATTAAAGTAACAAAAGTGAGACGGAAACGGAACCGAAGGATAATAACCGTTCCCTTCTTGTGACTTTGATGTGGTTGTGTTGTGGTTGATGTTGCTGGCTATACTATACATACGTACTAATTAATGTTTTCAATAATGCACCCCAACCCCAACGCATACCTTTATGTGCTAAATTTAGTACATAAAGGTATGCTTTGGTGTACATTATTGAAAACATTAATTTTGCGGTAAGACTAAAAGGCTCGTCGGGCGATACCCTTAGGCTAGGTTATATTAAGTTAAATTGGGTAAGGTTTTTAGGGTGGTGCTGGTGGGTGAGACTTTAATTTGGCCGATACACAACGGCAAACAGATAGTATTTTGGAACCAATTTCATAAGCCCTCGTAGTGAGAGAGGATACCTGGTATGCCTACTTCTTACCCCTCCTTGATATTTTATGGGATGGAAATACGGTGCTTATAGATATATGATTACATGGCCTAACGGTTTAAAGTGGGATCTTGAGCTGAATTGTCGGAAAGATATTTTGGCGAGTATGATAAGTTTAGTCATGATCTGAAAGCATTACAGTACAGAAATGGAACGGAAGGAAATCATATCCACAACTAATCTGTAACCGAGCAATGATGCAAATAGGTACCTACTTAAATTGCCTTTGAGAGTTTATGTACATAATGAAATATAAATAGATGAAAGTAACGGATATAGGTATGTATAGGGAGTTTATTAGACTTTAATAATCTACGACCCAGAATCACGCATTTTATTGCCTATCTACAAACATACATATAGTAGGATTTCACCTGTTACGATAGATGTACATACAGTTTACTAAGTAGTTTCTATGTCAAGTTACACTGCGGTTTTCTCGATTACACTTCTGTTTAATTAAATAGGTTACTTTTTGACGACTATATAATATAGACTATAGACTGCATCTACTGTAAAGAGAATACATAAATACGATGAACTGGATTTCCATTGCTGGTTAACTTTCGTTATGGTTGAGATTGTCCAGACGACTTTCTTTTGTGTCTAAAATTTTTGAAAATATCAATTCTATCAATGAAAGAATCAAATCGTGATTGAGAACAGAGTTTTGGCAAAATCTAGCCATGCGTTCTATTGTCATGTCTAAGCGATGTCTTCCCCACATCCAACGCACCCACACTGCACACACAAAATTAGTTAGTTATCTCAAGTTATTAATTCAGTTTCTAAAATTCCAATAGTACCTACCTGGTATCTTTTTCTTTAAACAGTTTTTCAAGTCCAACTCGGTGTAATACCCTGTTTGCTCATCTATTATTTCGTTTGAATCATTCCACGCCTTCATTGCGGATGTAAACAATTCCATGTAACCCAGAAATGCTTCTTCCGACAGAAACATGTCAAGGGTCTCCTGCACGTAGTTTTCCAAAGACTTCCCACTGATAGACATAAATGCACCTACAGAAGCTGTATGAGGTCGATGATCGGGTAACCATAGAACATCACAAAGAAGTTGGGTTACGGCTGCTGCCAGAGGGTAAATGGAAGCATTCGTTTCTTCTGGAAGCGGCTCTGCAAAATGTTTTTGTTTTAACTTAACCAATTACTTTAATTTGCTACTTTTAATAGTATTTAATTATTCATTTAATTATTTAATTATGTTGCATACTAATATGGAATAGGAATCTAAATTGGACTTCAAAATCTACCTTCCGAAAGCGCTTCTGCAAAGAGCGAAATTTCTTGTTTGTCTTCTGACGAGTATTCCCCTTCTACACTCATGGATTCCCTAGACTCAGTTATCCAGGGATGCTCTTCGCTTTCTGTCGCTTTTGTTTCCTTAATACAAAATAAATTTTAAATGTAGACATACAACTTGATATTTTTTAATTTATAAATAAAATTAATAAATAACGAAATCCTTTGTGAATTCTAGAATTATTCTCCTATTTACGAGCTTATTGTGCAAAAAATAATAATGAAAATGTTTCGATAGTTATTATTATGCAGAGAGATGTAAGGACAGATATGAAGAAATAAAATTAGCAGTACCGGCGTAGACGCTGTAATTATAGTTTTTATTTCTTCCGGTGGTATTTTCTCACCGAACTGCAAAAACGACGAAAAGAGTTTTGAGCCTTTGGAATCCCCCGGAGTTTTCCATCCTCCATCTGGAGAACTGGGAGCAGACAGGCTATCAGATTCAAATGTTGGTAGAGCATCTCTCAAAGTATTTATAACGCCTGTGAATTTCTTTGCCAACTGGAACCGAAAAGAATTTTTTGCATAAAGTTATTCAGTGTAAGAGGGCTTAGTAAAAGTAAATGGAATCAATATTTTTATAGCAAAAGAATGTTACTTTATCAAATCTGTGAACATTAGTTCCTCCATCAGAGAGACAAAACGCATTGAACCCTTCTTCACCATATGCCATAAATTGCCTCAACTCATGGCAAAATCCTAAGATCGGGTGATAGCACAACTGCTGAAGATATTTTTCCAGAAGAGTCTTCCTCTGATTTAATACAGCACTGTCTACTTTTGAGAAAGATAAATTCAGCCATTTGTTCGGTGCTTTAATCCCCTTCAAATGAGGTTTGTATATCTTGATATCTTCCAATTGGCTTTGCAGATTGATAAATTCCTTAAATCGGCGTTTTACAGTTGTTGTTCGCAAAACGATTTTGCCTAATTGGCCGTCGTCATCCTCTTCAGGATAAACTCCTTCGTACTTCACATTCAAGAATTCAAAATCATATTCAAAATGAATTATCGGGATTTAAGAACTTGTGAAATCTTTTTGCGAATGCTTTACCTGAATGCAATACAAAGTGAATTGATCGCTAGAATCATTTAAAGATTCTGCCCTGGAAACTGTGACATTAGTAAATAGACATTGGATTGGTTCTGGATCTTCAAGTTCGTCGACAATCTTTTCCATCCTGTACAGAAATATGTATACAGTAAAGACTTAGAGAAAGAGATAAAAAAATAATTAAATAAGATATAAATACTTGTCTATATCAGTATTTAATTGCATTATGCCGCTTCCAGATCCATCAGAGCCAAGACTGGAAGCACTGCTTTGAGAGTTGAGACTCGGGCGACCTTTGACAACCGGATTTCTCGGTAATTGACTGCTAGGCTCTGGGGAATTTGTTTTGGGTAGATCTTGAGATTGTGAATTGTCGCCATCCATGTCCATAAGATTTTTTCTGCTTTCACGCTGTTCGAGTAATGATCTCAGTTTAGCAATAGTTGCTGCAAAATCTTCGGGCTCTTCGTACATGGGGGAAATGTTATTTTTGTCCGTTTGATCTGTTGTCAACCTCTCGTTATCTTTATTACTATAATCAAATTCCTCTTGACGAAGTATGACTTGACTTTTTGATTCATCTAAAGACTTGGTTTCCAAGTTGTAATTATTTTTCAATTTCGCCGACTCGTCAAATGAGTAATGACGGCTGTTGACTTTATTTCCAATCGTTTGATCTTTCCATTCTGCACAAGTCAAATTATTCCCATTCTCGTTCTCCCTAGTAGAGCCTCTTTGATCGTCGCTTGACTTCCTACGTTGCAAATCCTCGCTTGTGAGAAGTTCTTTAGTAGTTGTTGCTGCTGCGGGAGAGGAAGTGAATTCGGTTGTTGAAGAAGTAGTTCCTAATTTGTTTTTGAAGTTTAATGAGTTGTAAATACTCTCGTTTATCAATGAAATGAATTGAGAAAAATTACCTTGTGCAGACAAACTATCAAGACTTCCATGACATCCTTCTGGTAGCAGAGGTAGAGCTGCTGTTGTAAGAAGACCACTTAATGCAGATGAAACAGATCCGAATAGTGGGTTGCTTTTTGCAAGTTTTAGCTTTTCTTTTACAACTTTTTTCCCATTGACTTTCTTGGTTTGGAAAGAATCCTCCTCCTCTTCATTCTTCTTAGTTAATGGATCTTGTTTTCCGAGTTTGTCTATCAGATTATTTTTTTGAGGCTCATTTTCCTCTAATAATTTGTCATTTTCAGTCTCATTATTTTCAACATTTTTTCCGAAGACATCTTCATTCCCTTGGTTTTCAACTTCCTTAGATTTGGCAATTGTCTTTGAAGGAAATTCCCAGATTCCTTCCCTTTCTTCAGAAGTAAAGTCAGTTAACTTTGAATGTGCTTCATTTAAAGATGAATCATCAGATGGAGTGATATTCCTAGAATGGAGTTGTAATTCATCATTGAAGAAATCCACACTTGGTTGAGGTGATGGAGTGGATTTGCCATTGTCCAAAAGACTTTTATCATAGAGCTGACTAGGTCTATCTTCGGAAACGGGAGAAGATGATGTTATTTTAATAACTGAATCTTCACTGGCAAAAATGCTGGAAGAGCAGGTCGAGACGGGTGTCTCTGGAAGAGGACAACTGTGAGATCCGCCATGACTCATTTCCAATCCTCCAGAAGATATTAAACATACTAAACTTGTGTTTATCCATTTGGGTTGGATGATCATATCCACGTAGTACAATACGAAACATTTTACAAGGATTCCTGATAAAAATTGGCAGAGAAGATTAGACTGTAAGTCGGGGATCACAAGTTCACGAAGAACCAAACAAACCAGATGCTCATAATGTCTCGACAGTTCACTTTTTTGCTCAATGAAGGCATGAGACAACCTGTATTTAAATGCCATTGCATATACTTGCCAATTCTTTCAAAAACTGTTTGTCACTACATAAAGCCATGTCTACATTTACTCTTTTTTTCTACTATTTTTCTAAACTACTTCTACTTTCATGCGCAATTCTACTGGTAATGAACAGATCGCTCATTCATTCATACTGTTAATGCATTTAGGGAGATTGTACTTGAAATTTTTGGAGATATTGTCATCCGTTGTATCTCCTCGGGATACTACATCACAATATTCTTTCCAGTGACAATGGACTAGTTGAATCGCTTCTTTAGCTAACGTTGTTCGGTCAACCTATTTCACAAAATCATTTATGATGCATAATAAAATTCATTCAAGAAACTACCAAAGTATGAAATTATGGGTTACCTGTCTCAGTTTCTCATTGAAACGTGTACATACACTCTGGAGGACATTTTTGAAATGTGATGGAAATGTTTCTTCATCACTGATTCGATTGTACCATGGGAAAACATAACCCTGGAGAATTTCATCGATAAGAACATCTCTTTGCTCTTCAATGCGGGATGATAATGTTTTGGCAACTGGTTTTGATTGTTCATCGCAGGAATCTTCGCATGTTTTGTTTTTCTCTGTTGTACTCTGCTGTCGAATGAAATGTGTAATGGGCAGAAATGTGAGACGACTTCTCACACGAAATAAGGGACTCAGATAAGAAGTTTCAGTCGATGAAAAGGGACCAAAATAACTTTGATTTACTATTATGAATATTAAACAGAGAATGGTCGTGTACAATACTAGGAATAAAAAGTTTCCCCAAGAGACTATTATATTTTCCCCATAATCTAAAAGTAGCTTGATCAAGATAGAAGCTATCAAAAGAAGAATTCCCGTAGCTAATTTGGTCGATGGCGGCCACGAACCACTCGTTGGTCTTGAATACTGCTCGCATAAATCCTCAGTTTCCGTCATAAGAGATTAGTTTTTAATTTCCCATTGATAATTTTTAAGATCATTTCATTCAGTCCTAAACTATCTCTAATTATATTCTGCAGTCAAAGTTGAGGTATTATTGGAAAGGAGTTTGATATAATATTATATAGGCCATTAGGAAATGTCGCTTCGTATACTCTTGGTACCTTGATATTATTGATTTTGTTTTTCTTGATTTATATGTGTTTAAGCCAGTCGGGTTCATCAATTATTGTTTATTCTGCCAGGTATCACTGTTGGACGCAATTAGTTATAACGCAAAGGGACTTCTCAGACAGGATGAATTAATTCTATAACCAAATCAGACATCTTATTATCATACAGCCTCCACCCATACAAATCTGTCATTGTAAATATATTGCAGATCCTGAATAAACTATTTATTCACGTTGAATAATATGACGCATTCAATTTAGAGGTATCTATGTACATAGAATATTTGTTCATACACTAATATACGCCATAAGGTTATTTAAGCATCGCTCTTTTTTCTTTTCCCTACAATAACAACCTGAACGAATCTTCTAGTAGTACAAAGCACATGCACCAAAATATTTTAAGACTTGTTTTGGAGAAAGTAGTCTGAGAAATTCTCTTACTTTCGCTATACTCCTACATACACTTAGTACTCATTGAACTATTTTCATAGAAAAAGTGTCCATTATCTTTATTGTTATGATAAATAATTTGTCATCATGAAGGGAAAAGATCGAGTGAAACTCCACTCGATCCTCCTAGCCACGTCTTGAGAGAGTGTCAAATGTGGTTCTCAATTTCAATAGATACCACATTACAATATATTAAAATAATTATACAGGTCTCATCTAATTTCATTCAATCAACTCCTATCCAGCATGCAGCCACAAAAGGCTTCCAGAACCCTATACTTAAATATTTAATTCCCTTTGCTATGAGCTCTATTTCTACAGAATATATTTACCTACTTCCTTGTAGATTGCAGAAGAGAAAAATGACAATACTTGCCTCTGACAGGTCTAAAGATTTTGTACTTGGAGCATATTTTATTTCGAGCATCTAGTACCCGAATCTAATTCAACAAGTTTTTGCAGTTACATAGAGGTGTCAGTACCTACAGAAAACTCCTATACTTCAAACAATTTCGTATGCATCTGGCTGACATCATGCACTACTGAATTTTCACAAGTGATCGAATAATTTTTGCCGTCATTAAATTTTTAAACGGCTACTTATCTTATAGTATCTTTATATTATACTGAACTAAAGGTTATTCGTCTTTACCAAAAATTGTCTGGCTAGCATTTGCAGGATACAAATAGCCTGTTCCCAGATTTCCCATATAGAATATAAATCTTCAAATAAATACATGGCAGACATAAATGAATTAAAATATAATTTGACTCGACTTTGCTCACGTCCATATTTAAGTGTTGCTACAATATCATTGAAATGTTTCTTGAATGAATAGTTCTAATTCTCTTTACCACTTAATATTTGTATAGAAGTAATTGGCATTGTAAATATAGGCTTATAAAAGAATAAAATGATGTTGAGAAAATAATTTATTCAATGGAGGGTTTTATTTGCATAGGATAGCCTGTTTGCATCAGGCAGTGTTGAGCAAGTGGAAGCAAAGTAGCTGAGATCCTTAAGATTGTGTTTAGAGCAAAATGGAGGAGAAAAACTTACCTGCATGATTTACAGGTGTCTTCTGCTCTTGACTTGTAAATCTACAGGAGCCAAATAGTTTCCCTTGAAATGTAGGAGTACCGATAATCTTTTCCCGATGAAAATAAGTCCAAAAGCACGTTTTAATAGGGAAATATAAATGTAATAATGCTTGGTATATACAGCAAAATGGCAATTAAATCGTTGGGAGAAATTGGGATACTTTCTTTTAGCTTTCCCTGATGCTAAAATCTTAACATGGCCAGCTGTTGGGTAAATAAGCCATCTGACTACTCCGTAAGCGGAGATTTAAGTTGTCTATGGAGTGTATGGAGTCTGTGCTGTGTACTTAAGATTCAGCTATAAACCTATTGTGTACCATTTATCATGATACAGTGTATAACTTGGTAAAGTAGCTTGTAAAAAGGTACCCATATAAATATAATCTGTGGCGAAAGTCCAGTAGTATACATTCCAGGGTATATCCGATTTCAGTGTGTGGGCCGAGTTGAGGAGGATACTATACAGCAATGTAAGCACTCAATGTTGTGCAACTCAAAACTTTCTATCCTTATGCTGATTTCAGACCGAAAAAAGGTATTGTCTATAAAGAGAGAGTCTACTAACCCGAAGCAAGCATTTCTACCTATATATGCAAAACTTTTCATCGATTGAGTGACAAGGACAAAAACTGCATTTACAGGAGGATTTCATGCTAAAGCAACTAACTACTGCCAACGTCAATATTTTTCATTTTCCAATACACCTTCCCTACACCGCTTTTCTACCCATCGTGATTCTATTATATTGATATAACGTGTCCGTAATAGTTCCAGGTGATATAACCCCTCTTATGATTCCAAACACACACAGCCGACATACCGAAGTGTGTGGCTTATGTACACATATAGAAAATCATGTTAAACCACTTTCTCCTTCCCAGAAGCTACTTTGATGGTGAAATCCGTTCCTGATTTTCTGGGTTCTTTTCTAGCTACATATAGATGGCTCGAGAGACCCTTTTGGCTTTCTCCTCTCGGTTGTCTCTAACCCACGTAGGAAGATTCTAGAAATCCGGGATATCAATTTACGCTTTTTGCCCCGGTTAAGAATAGATTCCTTTTTGTCTTATTCTCCATCATGTCTAATCTCTATTTCTTAGACTCAGGTGTTCAATACGAGATTAATTGACGTCACTTTCACGATAAACTACTGCGGAATAGCAGTAGTAGACGTTTATTTCGGATGATTTTGACGTCACTCAATATTAATAAAGCAAATGATTTAGGGGTGTCTGTAATTCGATATGTCATATACCGAAATAATAGAATAGCTGGTATTGAGAAAAAGCTCTTCGATGCAGACAGTCTAACAAACATTTTGTGTGTATTTTTATCTCAGGTGGCATTTGGACTTAAATCAGTAAGATTTCCAGATTATTCTATAAATACGCAATGACCTCCATTTGAAGTGAAATGGCAAGTTAAGCAAGATAGGATCGAATATTTATCCCCATTGTCCCATTATGGTATATTAAAAAATGAAATCATGTAGCTGTGTTTATTTATTTAATCTAGTAATACTCTTATCAAAAATCTGTAAAGTCAGAAACTTTTGGTATTGGCAGAGATTATGCGGCATGTGCATGATAGTTTGAGTAAATGTTTTTGACAAAAGAATTAGTCTTCAATTGCGTATTGAGCAACAAAGTCTACAAACCTCCTTAAATCTTGTAGCACAATAAAGAGGGATAGTGAACTGGATGCCCTTTGATAAGACATTTTTTTTGTTAAGTTAAACTCAATTGGAAGCAGACGAAAGCTTCTTTTATTTTTGTATTCAATTCGTATCTATACAAAAAGAGGGATATAGAAAATGAAAGAGGTACCTAATCATGGTGTAGCACGCGCTGGGGCTTAATTACCGTTGAATTGAACAAAGAAAACGTATGTCTGATGTAAGTATAATAGGAGTAAATTAAGTTACACTAGATTTTCATTGTAGTCAATGGATGCAGCAAGGCGAAAATATGAGATTGATTGCTGATAGCGATTACAATTATAAATAGCGTTGTCAATTTACTTTTTTCGAGTATGGTTATCTGTAATAAGTAATTTATATCAAGTTGGACAGGAAACAAACAAAACCCTACAGCCAAATCTCACAAGATATAATATCTGGTTTATTCAATGAACATCTTTTACGCTTGTAACTTGTAGCGTCAAACTCATTTTTACAGCACAACAAACTAAAAGCGAAATGAACAAAATGGAACCATATTACCTATGTAACTATACAATTTAGCAAAGAAGCTTTAATGCTATATTTCCAAGCTATTTTTCTGCCAGGAAACATTTCATTACCTTCATTCTAATGACATTTTTTAATTTAAATGAAACTGATATAAAAATATTTGGTTAATCTGTTGGAATAAGTGCGCTGCAGAATTTATTTTGACCAATATTAGTTTCAGCAATCAAGAAAGCAATGCAGTGAACCAGTTTTATTACTGGAACAATCAGCGGAGCACGCAATTTTTCTGCTGGATTGTTGGAAGCGCAGATTAATTACAGTCGTATAATTACGTGGTAAGAAAGAAGCTCTATAATATCATCAGCATTCCAATCCTTACTCCATAGCCTCATACATATTGTATCTCCTACTTGTTCTTCTTCAGTATTGTTCTTGAATTATCATACGAGTCGAGTCTACAGCATAAACACAAGAGAGCATAAAACATAGAAACACCGACCCATAAACACTTGTATTGTTAGTCAGGCCAACCAAGCGACGGGACTATGCACTTACTTAATCATTACCTAACTTTTTGACCCTCTCATTCCCCTAATTAACCTCAAGTCGAATCTTCTTCACCTTTTCAAATCCCGAGTCACCTCCTTACAAATTTAAAACACTTTTACCTTACTAACATGGTGAACATACATTTTTTTACTCATGGTTAGAAATTATGTTCTCTGAAAACCAACTCTCCTACTGCCACTATTGATTTATTTCACATTTTTTGGAAATAGGAACACAAGCTCTAGAATATTTACGAGAATTGTAAATATTTGAAATCATTGCCAACCAATCATGATTTTTAGCCAAGAATTGTACCATTGGACTATTAGAAAACACAATTGGGTTTTGATGTTTAATTTAGTAGTTTGGATTGCCCTGAATCATCTTTTATCTCCAGAATTGAGAAACTACATCCATTTGATAATTTAGTTTCAGAATTACTTCCACTGTAGTCCACACCACTCTTGAAATGCCAACGCATTGTATGTACGATCCCTAGGTGCATTTTTAGAGTGCTTATCAACACTATATTTGCATTTTTGTCCACCAGTAATAAAGTCCGATTTAAACTGAAAGGCAGAAATTACATGTTCGTACGTTGTTGCTGAGCTCATTAACAATTTGTTTAAAAAAAGTATCTAAGTATTTATATAACTATTACCCACCAGGTTCCCCTAATAAGTAATATAAGAAAGATTTTTGCACATTCATGCATGAATAAATTATGAGTGTAAAAGGAACTGACATTGATCGTAAAATAGTTACATAAAAAAGAACAATACTGTTTCTGTGCTCATCATGTCCACCCCCACAAGTTTTATCCCTCAATTTCTAAACCATCATATTAATTTCATAATATTATAGTAGAGAGAGGGTAGAGTATTATATATAAACATTTCTAATAGTCTTGATATAGATAGCATCTAATATTTAGTATAGGTCCACGCATGGTGTACAAGTACTCAACAAGAATGGTAAATGTATCAAAACCGGCAGAGTGCAGGGTGCATTGGTATATAGTGCTATAAATGGAAGTAGACTGGACACGGACTGGAGACGAGACTCTGGTGAGATTGCGAGACGGTGGAAAGTTAGGATGTGATGGTTTTCGCAATGATAACAACAACGTGAACGAACGAAAGGAAATTAGCAAACCACCTGCAATGCAACTCTTTTAGCCTCATCCATGAAAAGTTGCCCTGCGTATTGTCTGCATCTCTAATGTGATGATAATCAACGACGCTTTCGCTCACTTATTGCCTAACCTCCTTTGGATACACTTATCGTTGTAACTATTTACTACCTATCCACTTATGCCTATCTCCATCATAATAATATCATATACAATTTCATTTCGGATGCTACTAAATATATGCTTTTTTTGGCTTAAGCCGGTTGCTCTTTACTCGCAGACGTCGTCCTGCTAAATATTACCAGCCTACTGCTAAATTGTGTGTGCTTTAATAAATGCGTGTGCTTCACTGATTTTGATAATCTTGGTTTTGCTTTGGCTGACATAATATCATATGACACGCCTCAACATAAACGCCATCATACTAATTACGTAGACGTACATTTTTGACTTTCAGTCGAAACTAATCCACTACAACATCAATTGAGTTATCTTTTTAATATGGCTAATATTACTTGAGCTAGTTTGAAATTGAAAAACTTGAAGTAGAATGAAAACCTAGACTTCATGGCTTATGCTTAATGTCATGCAATGCCACACACCAGAAACTACATCAGTTCCTTAAATTTCATACAAGAAGCTTAAATTTATTATTCCCGTTGCTCAAGAATCTCCTTGCAAATAATGACGTCAAAAGCAAGTATCAAACAACATTTACTATTTAATATGAACTCATTTTCAAATTTTAAATAAGTTTTAAAATTTAGAAGCTGGCATTCCTAAGTGGAAAAAAACTTTATTTCTGCAGAAGAAAATATTTCAAATGTAATTGAAATACAACTGAATGCACGTGCTATACATATTTTTACTAACACAACAATATCAAAGTTTGGTTAAAAGAAAAAAGTGATTTTTAGGTACATCTGAATGAAGAGACTCTTACCAAATGCTTCACCGGAAATGTAATTCATTTTGCTGGACATTTTTATACAAACATTGTTAACCATGCAATGAGCAAGCAATACTGAAGTATTGTGGCCAGAAATATTTGTAAAAACTGGTTAGCTCTGATAGTTTGGTTAAGTCTGATATACTTGTCAACTATGTTTGGTAGGTAGTGTCTGATATACTTTACAAAGATTTACAATAGGAAGGTTTTCTAGCGTGGTTTAAATTTCTTGATTCTACTGAGCTTCCTTTCTGGTGGAAGGAAGTAAGAAATGAGAACTGGTGGTGGACATGGCTGATACGCAGTAACATGTTGTACACATAGCGAAGTACATCGAGATTCCAATAAAAATACATGTACCGTGGAGCGCAGCTTGATCGTAGTAAACTAACAATAAGTATTAAACTGTTTTGGTATATGAAGCCATAATAATAATCATTGCTCTTAATGGTTACCAGCATAATGTAAAGAAGAGCTGTTGTAATTTGGTTAGTATTTTGCAGTTGAGCGTAAGCGTAAGGTTACTTCATAAGTACTTATATAAGTCAAGATTTCTTTTTCGCATTACTAACTTGTCTTATAATAGAGCTATAGATTATACTACTACATTATAAACTGTATTATAGTATTGGCATATGAGCAGGTGCAAGTGGACGGGACAATAAAAATGAGATTTCCTTCTACTTGAACCATTCCAAAATCAAAATAATGATTTTGAAGTACAGGCACAGACTGCTAAAGCCATTCTGTAATTGATAATATGATGTAGTAATAGTAATTGGCATGCAAATGCAGAATGGTAAACGACTATGTAAAATGTACTATTATTAGAGTTAAGCTAACTGAGAAATAAAGAAGTGCGCTCACCTAGGTACACTTGACTTAAGGAAGATATCCAAGTGTAATCATAACACCCAGTGAACTGATTGAACTGGCTAAAGTAGCGGAGAATGATAATGGTATGATATAATAGAGTATAGTATCAATAGGATGGATATACTTTACTAATGTTATAGTTGTTGAATAGGTATGGATTTATAGTAATAATAATAATGAAGGGTAGAATGGATTTCTACGTATAAACGGAAGGATGGCCGATGTAAAATGCTTACATCATGTTATGGTAGATACTTATAGTTATTACAGGTATGTAGGTACATGCCTCCTTACGTAAGTGTGAGTATGAATGTGGTATATAGTGCATTAATTCATGCATCTAGAGATAGGATTGTAGAATGGGAGCTTGTGGTAGTTATTTCATAGAAATAATAATGTAACCACAGTCTGTGTACACCGATTCGGCCCCAAGTAAGGTTAACTTAAGGCTAACTCTCCTTGATGTGTGCTATAATCTGTTTTGGTGTAGTACACACGAGTTGCACCTTAATCCAACTGTGAAGAAATTGGCATGTGCTCTCATCTTTCATTTTTTGAGACTTGTAGCTCATCAAAGTTGAGATCTAGATCTAAGCAAGCAACCCTCGACAATCCAAGTGTGACTGGAACAAGTCTTTCTTACTTCTTATTGCATAGCATGACTTGGTGTATACAGTACTGTAGCCATTTAAACACAACTTGACTCTGGCTGAATTAAACTAACTAACAATGCACATAATAATAAATATTAAGAGTAAGAAAAGCTACTTATTTCTTCACTTATTGTGTAGTAGGAAGAGGTATACCTACATATGTTAAATCCAGGTATATATTTTTGACATGGCACTGGCTTTGGCACTGCAAGAGCGATTCAGCAACTTTTTTACATACAACACGGCTTTCTGACTCTAAATATCTGTAATCTTGTCTCATTGTCAGTAAGTGTGGCGTACCCTCTAATTTCCTTGCTGTATCGTCAGTATCAGCTCAGTACCTACCACACCATTCCTGAATTACCATTTCCATACTTTTTATCCTGTACTACGATACATACGACTCTCGTGCGGAATAATCTTTCTTCATAATTCTATTTAATTCCAACTAAGCACACACAGCAATAATACGAAATTCATGAATGGGTACCTGAACTGAACTCACCCACTGACACTCCACATTATTATTACATACTTTAACTACAAAGAAGTCCTCATTCCATACAATGTACAAGATGTAGCACGATCACAAGCCATACATATGTACATACATTACTTCATACATTCTTTATTTCATTCTTTGTATGAAAATAAGGAGTTTGAACTGCAACTCATGTCTAGCCTCCTACTTCGCAATATTACAGATGGAAAAATGATAATTCCATTGCACTTCAAACTTCTTCTATATATTATATTCACTTTTAATTCTATTAACATTCAAAGTGGATTTATCATACACACTAGCCGATTCAAGACACCCATGGCGTTTTTTTCTGGAGGCGTGATACAGATACAACCAAGCAGTCATACTAAAACCCCCGCATAAAAAACCCATTCTTCACCATTTTAACATCTTATGATTATAATTGCACTTCCTTATGTTTTATAATTAATTCAATCCAGCCACCTAAAACTTTCATTCAGAATTAATTGTGCACTCCGTCGTTCATACATTTTTTAAGTCACAAGTCAGAGTTCTTTTGAGCAATACTTAATTCTATCCATACAATACAATTCTTAAGTGATTCCTAAAAACACTCAAGAACATAGGTACTTAAATGTCAAACCACTAGTAACCATTTTTGAAGACAGTTTCTATTATTTGCTTACTGTCAGGTTTTGTTTGGCTTTACTCGCATAGGCTGGAGTGGCTGGAGATCTTTTCTCGACAACTTTTCTGATATTATTCTCATGTAGATAAATAAATGGTAAGTGATACAAGTCCTTTCATAACCACAGAGTGCACGTCTTTGATTTCATCGAAATGATGATCATTGTTCGTCCACCGGGAAATTGTGTGACAGACAGAGTTACATGGCTTAATGGTCACATACACTAATGCGTTTACCTGGATTACATCTTATATAACATCTCTCTTGTCATCATACCTCTATTGTTATGGGCTATATATAACCAACTTGTTATCGATTGAAAGCTCTGAATTGTATCAAAGTTCTTTCTTCAGGATTTTAGGAAGCAAGACATAACGTTTTTACCCATTGTAATATTTTTCTGAGTATTGGATTCTGAGACGTTGTTGATTAGCTCAATTTTGTTGTGTTATGTAGACTCAGTACCTAACAGACAGAAAAACACAAAGGTACTACGGTTTTCGTTGTAAGTGAGTGTAGGTATCTGTCTTGGTAATAAAAGTGCATAGCCAGAGATAAGGAAAGGTCAGAAGTTAGGGGATGGGATGAGATTATAAGATAATGGAGACTACATACTATTTAGATGTTATTATGATTTGTATCGAATTATCACTCTCCAATTTAACACTAAACTGCATGTAAAAGCAACACGTATACCTATTCCTAGTTCTGTAAAGTAAATTACTAACATCTACACTAAATATTCTCTGCTTTAAAAAATTGCAAAAATTGTAAGTAATAAGAAGCGTCGCTTATAATGGTTTGCTCGTATTTTTTGCACAAGACAGACGATGTTTAAATGATAACAATTAGTTTTGAGAGGATGAGTGAAATTGGAGAAGACAATTAGATCTACTTGAGATTCTGTTAGCGAAAATTTGTTCATCCTAGTAGCAAATACATTACTAGGTATACTCACATTTCATTTTGATTTTCATTTGGAGTCATACGTAATACGCCCTTGCCTGGTCTTAGCTGCATGTATTCTGTAATTTCACATGTAAAACTTGCAACGTTCAAGTCCCAACGTCAACTCGACAAATAACAAGCATTGAAAACGATGTAATATGCATAGGGACACGGTACAGTATTAGCTATAAGGCTTTTCCTAATTATTATCTGAAATCGGATAATGGAGACATGACAAGAGATAAAATCAGATGAATAGAATGAATATGTTATTTGATATTGTGTTTTGCCTGGGAAAACGTATTTAAGATACTCTCATACCAATTTCTTTCTCTGCTTCAATTCCATGCGAAGTGGGGTAACTATATGAACCGATAACCTAAGTAATTGTAATATCAGATAAAACTCATCTGATGCTAGTCAACGCATTGAACAGAAACTACGCAGTCACATCCAAATCAAAAATGACATGATATTTATCCGCGTACGCTCAATATGAGACAATACTTGAATTGAGAGTAGCTCTCATTCTAGGAATACAACAATGAATGGATTTTAGACAAAGCTCCTTTATCATAAAATCGCTATTATTATGCATATTTTATTGTGAGCTTACCTATATGCTCCGATTATTGAATCGTATCAATGTCCACATACGCTTACCTTCATCTGCAAAACATCTTACAAGCATCCTACATCGAAAAGAAGTTTAAACTTGGTTCTCTACTTTACTACTAATAATTACTACTTTTACTACATCACAAGTCATTTAAACTCAATCATCCACATTTAGATTATTTAGTTCACAAGGTTCGTTGCCAACTACGCGTCAGTGGATTAAACAATAAACATCCTTTAAAACTGAATGAGGGGCAAGAGAACTTAGGTACACAGAGAAAACTGAAGTATAAACAACTCTTGAAAAATCAACAAGGCAATCTCCACAGGTAACATTTATGCATATTGATATTTATCTTTATATATTCAATAAATCCTATTTAGTTGCAGAGAGAATCATTTAATTCTGAATGAGCAGTTTCTCGAAAAGGACGTCAATTCAATACGGATTATTATAATTTCATTTGCAATAAGTAGTTTGTTTTGGTTAAGGACGGAAGTGAAACTAAAAATAGCAATTTTAGATTGTCTGTATAGACGTGTTGGCTAGTGACTAGCTTGTAGCTATAATGATCGTGGTAAAATGACCTAGGCCTTTGCTAAAATCTTTGTTGGCCTATGGCTAAAAATAAAAGTTTGAAGTTAATTCAAGCTATAGCAATTTTTATAAGATAAATACATTAAAAATTGTTTGTAACGCTAGGAGGACAGAGGAAGTTGATCTAAATCCGCTTTGGCACCATTAAACTCAAAGGTAAGTAATTAGGAACTACTTTTTTTGGGAAGAGTATGTATGAACATTGTGGTGGGGCATTTTTGACCACTAGGCCACTTGATACCATATTGCAGGTCATTATAAGCTAGATTGTTGGATAGTTAAATACTATAAAAGGCAAGTTTACTAAATAAAAGACTAATTTGTTACCTGAGGTTAAAGGGATGTTTAAGAGGGATTTTTGGTTAGGAACGGAAGTGAAATTAAAAATAGGAATTTTAGATTGTCAAGAGTAGTGTAAAGTGCGTCAATAGATATCAAATGAGATCAGCATGTTATGAATAGTAACAAATTATTTTTAGGCACAAGTTTTCGATACCTAACAGGTTTATTATCTTAGATTTTTATGAATATGTACTGTTGACTGATGTAGGAGGTAGAACCGACACTTGAGACGGAGGCGATTTAAGCGTAACAATTGTACCGATATGGAAGTACTAATTGTGAGATTGTAGAAACCACTTGAGTAAAGCATCTTCATTAAACAGAGTAATTTTTCTGTTGTTGGGATTCTACTTTGCTATCTCTGAACAGTGAAAAAGCTGCTTTGACCTTTGAAGCGTATTGTGGCTGTGTTGCTACGGCCCAGAAATATTTGAAATACAATATTATTAGTCTTAGGCAACTATTATTCTCACCTATGAGGCATAGAACTCATAGTAGGTACAGATCCATCCATATCGTACGTATTGATCATTCACCATTAAAACAGAAGTTCAAAATAAAAAGCTTTGTTAACGATAATAGCCTAAAGAAGTGCGAACTGTGTATCAGTGGTAGAGATAGAGATAATGAAGCTCCTTATTATTATATAAATATATCGTAGTTTATATGTAGAAGAGTGTATACCTACTTATTTATGTTATAGATTGAGCTGACTTACTCTGTTCATTTATATAATTATTTACGGTTCAGCACAACAGTAGTATGATGTATCTGTACTAGTGGCAACAGATAGTAGTTTTGTATTTTTGTAAGCATGATGGAGATCAGATAATAGGAGTAGGTAAGTAATCTGCAGGCCAGAATGAAAGTAATGAATATAATAATAGAGAATAATTGTGATTAAGCGAATACGATAAAAGGTGGATGAATGGGGAGATAGTAAGGAGATGGACTTTGGAAGAGATCCAAATAAGTCTTACTTAAGCCGAATGGGCGCTTGTTTGGATCAAGTGGCACAGTGTGTATTATTGTTTGTGAGCTTGAAATTCTCCAGCTAAGTGCTTGGTTTATCAAGACGCCGCGAGTGAGACTCAATCGTTTACCTTCAGTTTTTATCTTCCTTAGGTGTACCATTTTGCGTAAGACATATTGCAAGTGAGGAGAGGAAGCAACTTCACTTAAAGAAGAAACAGTTCCATTTCACAGCTTCCTCTCACTCTATCTCCCTCCTTCCATTACTCCTCATTTACTTATGGGGTTAAGCGAGAGCATCTACAGACACCAGACTCTTCAAAATTACTCTGCATCATTTTCTCCTACCAGCCAATTTCCGCTCATCTCCTCAACTTCATAAACATAACAATTTATTAATCTTCCACATGCTTTGAATTTAAGTACCTTCCTTCATCCTAAATCCTCCATTCATCTACTTGGGTCAACGTTACATACTTTGGGATTTAACGGTGCATTTTACACCTTCGTATGACATCTTTACTTTCCGTGTCCTTGTTAATTGGGCAACATAATAGAGGTGAGCAGACATAATTATAAGGCTAGACATCTCTAACAGTCCGTCTGAAATTACTGCTAAACATCCAAGCCTGCTAAATTATAGCAATTATATCTATGCATGTATTAAACTAAATACTAGTCTTTATATACCTGCTTTCAACCTTTAAAATTACACTGATATATATTCAGTCAGTTAGGAGGACTCTTATATAATCTACAATTTCTTATTAGCATAGGAGCATCAATGGAAATAAAGAAATGCAAATAATATTAAACACTCAGATCTGAAGAATTATTACAGAGTTACTTCAAGGGCTCAGGTCTCTAAGGACATTTCATTTCGGATTATTTGTGATTTAATAATTACCGTTGGTCTTTTATATAGTATATGTATGACTCTATATTACATTACAAAGATAAGTTACTCATGTCTAAGACAATAGATTAGGAAAAGTCCTTAGTGAATATTTTAACAGAGTGACTAAATGGAAATCATATTTCAGGTTAGTAAAACGAAGATTAAAACGGCTGATATATGTATTAAAGAGAATTAGGAAAGAACAGAAGCAAAAAGAGATATACTACTATAAGATATATTTATTAACGTTCCAGTTGTGCTTTATAGTTATTTATAGTACAATAAATAAGATAAATTATGTGTGGTGATAATAGTAAAGTAGCAGCTATAATACTATAGGTTTTCTATGTTAATCGTAAGTTACTTATTAGTTTTGCGATTAGGGAAACGAAAGCCAGCCGACACGGTAAAGTAATAAGCAATGCAAATATGAAATGGAGTAGGTAACTATTATTTTACTTTTGCCATCCAGACAACTCTGGTAAAATTAATATTTATCTAGGATTGAATAATTATTCCTCATCATTAAGTATGCTTCACTCTTTCAGCTATTCATTTTAACAAACTGATCTTATGCACTAAAACACATTAATATTTTAGGCCGTCTTTAATGTCACATTTCATGGGAAAATATACAAATTGGGTAGCTAAAAGCTTTATAATAACATTTTGATGTTCAAACTTGTGATCTTCCGTTATTGGCTATAGATTTTCCAGTTGTACGCAACATTCTCTTCCAAGTATGATTTAGGTAGATTTATTTCTATTTTTAATCTTAAAAACGTATTTTTCCGAATATTCTCTAGGTAGAGTAAACGAAACTCAATTTAGCTTTGGTTTAGATGAATTCCAGATTTAATATCATGGAAAAATCATGACGCAGGTAGGTATATAAGATGTTCCATTATTGGCTATAGATTTTCCAGTTGTACGCAATATTCTTTCCCAAGTAGGATTTAGGTAGATTTATTTCTATTTTTAATCTTAAAACGCATTTTTACGAATATTTTCTCGGTAGAGTAAACTAAACTCAATTTAGCTTTGGATTAGATTCTAGATTTTATATCGCAAGAGATGATGATAGGTAGGGATATAAGATGTTCCATTATTGGGTATAGATTTTCCAGTTGTGCGGAATATTCTCCTCCAAGTATGATTTAGGTAGATTTATTTTTAATCTTAAAAATGTATTTTTCCGAATATTTGGTAGGTAGAGTAAACTCAATTTAGCTTTGGGGTAGATAGATTGTGGGTTGTATATCATAGAGAGATCATGACAGGTAGAGATATAAATTAATTTTCCAGATGGGGTATATTTATTTTTTGCAATTTTTGGCTGGAAGAAGTGGTAAGTGGTATGAATATTTTTACCAGTGTGCCGTGCAAAGTGGTTTGGTATGGTTGTTAGTTAGCATGGCTGGGTGGCATGCAACATACGTAAGTAAGTAAGTAACTGTAGGGAAAGAGAACAGGAGCAAGTCAAGATGGATTTTATTTCGCCAGGCTAATAAATGGTTTTAGTTCTTTACTTCTTATGTCTTATAATTTAATTTTTACTCAGTTTACTAGTCTTACTACTTACCAGTTATGAAACAGTGAATGGTTTCGTTTAGAATGGATTACATGGATAGTCGGTAGGCAGAGGAAATGGAGGAAGAGCTTGAAAGCAGCAGAGCAAGAGCAAGCCTAACACTACAATAGGCAAGCTGCATAATATAAAACATCCATGCTAAGTTACATAGCTATTACTAGAACATCACAATCAGTTATTCTCTCAGTCTCACTTTACTACTCCGATTAGGCAGACAGAAACAAAGATTTGCGCAATAAGTATACACTATACTTAAGCGTAGGATAAAAGCGTAACAAACATCTCTGTTTTGTGTGACTACGTATTTTGCATATTTTACTACACCACTAAAGATAAGCTGCAATAATAATATTATTATTGTAGAACATCTACTACAAGAAGAAGAAATGCAAATCACAACATATCGCATTACAATACTACGACGCTAAGTAGTACAAGAAACGTGCAAGTTTCTTGCAAGACAAAAGACATTTCTCTCGAATCTAAGGGAATCTGTAGCAGACTCCAGGATTTTTGTGCAACAACTGGATCTATTGTTCTTGTGTGAGTGACTATTAGTAGTTAACGAGCTGCATAATCTCTTGTGCAATGTGATTCTAACTTGTAATTCGAGATACAGCTAAATTTCTAATGAGGAGACATGCGAAACTGCAAAAAACAATCATAATAATGGCAGGACTGAAGGAAAGAATAACAGCAGAATAGCTGTAGGTGCCTAATAATATTTCTGGGAGATTCTTCTATTTGGGAAAAGGAAGGAAGGAGAGAGAATAGTCAACGTTCGAAAGGTAGTAAAGGGAAGATAAAGTCATAAAACGCACAGAAGAGTGTGCAGGAGACTTGGTACAGACAACCTTAATCGCACTACGTGTACGTAGTCTGCTCGAGAGTAGAGAGCTAAAGAGATAGAGAGGTATATACTCTGAGCGAAGTAAGAACTCGGCTCACTTTCAGCTTCCCTCTCTCAGCAGTCAGAATGGCATGGCTGGGCAGTCAAAAAGTTTAATCCAACGCAGCGAAAGCCTAGCCAGGTGAATTTGGTGAGGCAGAGTAGGAGAACAAGAGTGAGTACAAGTTTGACTGGAAGTGGGTGAAGAAGTAGTCGACGAGCTCCAGCGGTTCGTTCCGCGGTCCGTCTGTCTCAACAACCAAGAAAAAAGTTTGTACTTTAGAGATTCGTTTTCTAGTAGTGTGAGTGATAGTGCTCTGCTTGATGCTTTGATCTCCTCTCAATTCTGGATGACTGACTCACTGGCCTATGGCCTCACTAGCGTCACTGCACTTATTGTTATACCAACATTCATCAATACACACTTATTAGTTTATCTAAATAAATATCCAGTTGGCAAACAATATTAAAGAATTTCCACCTTGCCCCGTCTCTCACTCAACTCTAAACAAGACGTCCTTATACTCCCAAGAGTTCATGCCACGAAATTAACTATGACTTCCAAGAAATCCGCTACCGGGTTTCTCTGCCTGGTTTTTCTCATCTTCAATTCCTGCAATCAAGGTTAGTCATTTTATCTTCCATATGCATCACTTTATTGACTAAATCTGTGTCCGTATTTTATGCTTTTAAATGCAATCGCCACTAAACGCGAAACATTCAATCTAACACATCATTTCGGTCTGAACGTCACTTACCTATTAACTACGCACATTGCATTCTTTTTTAAAAGCATAAGTAATCATATCTTTGAAAAATATCTGGAATATGGATGTAGATACATAATAATATTTCATTACATAGCATTTAGAATAAATCATCATTGTATATTATTTTCTACATGTAGCAAGTTCTAATATATTTCAGGAACTATATTTTATCTATGCATAGACCGTTTGAATTTTTGTTACTAATTATGTCAATTTGTTTTAGTAGTTGTAGTATGATGGAAGTTGTAATTATATAAGTCAAAGTCTGAGTCCTGCAGCCGTCAAATGAAGTGGAAAATAAAATAGTAGGTGATAATATGGTGCGTAGCTGTTATTGTGAGTAGTAGTATAGAATATAGCAACCTGTGGGAGAGGACAGACAAGTGTATGGAATAAGAATAGTAATAATAATAATGTGTTAAAGATACATGGTCACCTGGCCTATGGGTTGGTGTGTGTGGGGCTATGGAAAATGGTAATAACCGAGTATGTCATGTCTATCTCTCTATTCCCCTTCGAAAGCAACGTGCTCACACATAAATGTGGATCTGTATCAGCCAAATAGAGCAACTGTATAACAAACATTTCCAAACACACAGGATAAACTAAAACCATTCAGCACACATATGTGCTTCTGTTCCAAGGGATTTTTCCATTCTTACATCTTTGTTCGTCAAAAGTACGGATCTATTATTCTGCTAAGCTCCATTCATCCCTTAACGATATGCAATATCCAATTATATCTCTACCAACATATCTATAAAACCTACATAATCATCGTACACAACATAATAATCAGCTTTCTACATTTTACTAATGGAGGAAGGCTATACTTGATGTGTGTAGGTGGTTTAGTAGTAAGTATGGAACCACCATCTGCGTCTACCCAACATTTGGAACTTATGGATAAATCCAATAATGTAAATAAGTAATGAGCTAGGTACTTTGAAAATAATTTCAACACTTTCCTTCGGCTCAACTTGCGTCTGCTCTAGTACTTCACTTTGTGACCTACGGAGGCCGAACGATGCTATCTCAGTTCATGTTTACTAAATTCTTATTATCGCTTTGTTTTTAATGTTTCATTTTCTCTTATGATCCATTCTCATCTTCCGACCCACCATTTTCTTTCAATAAACAATCTACTAACTACCCCTTCATTCTTGAAATCAAAATTACTTCAAATAATGATATCAAATGTTATAATATGTGTTGGCGATGGACATCTAAGTAAATCATATTTATAACACAATTCTTGTATTATAGTTAGGTAGGTCTGAGATCTTTCAAAGATTGAAAATATCATCTTGCCCTTCTTACCTATATCAAATGTATTTACAAAAAGTTAGAGCACATTCTCATATTTCACAATCTAAAATAATCGCAATGTACGATATATCTGTAGTAGAGATTGCTATGTATTCATTTTGGCAATGGTTCTTGGCCAATGCTAACAAACAAACAATTATTGTTTCAAGTGCTTTACGTTTTTCTCTGTTATTCTTAGGTAGATAATCCTTTTTTGCTTGAAATGACTAACGTTCTTACTGTGCAATACTTTTTTGTTTTATCTGGCATTATCTGTTGAACAATCCTCCATAAATGCTACAAAAGTAAATAGAGGCTTGAAAAAATGAACATACTGAAACGGCAGGTCATTGTCATGGTCATTCAGTCCCGAATTATATTTACACTACAAAAGCCTGTCATTTCCTGCGTATAGTATGCATTACCTCGTAGTACTGGCGTTGTCAGTTGGATAAACTAAAGACTCAAACAACAGAATTATACGACCCAGATGGTAATTCTTTGTTAGTAGGCAACGCATAATTATTTACCTATATGCCCTGGATAATTAATTATGTCTGTTACACAAAATTACGTTGTACTATTCCTAGTCAAATTTACAAACGCTTATAGAAATTCCTCTTTTTTGCTGTCCTTTATGACCTTTATGCATTTAGTCCGTTTTATCAACATTTTCTTCGTAATAGAATATTGAGTATTTCATGAAACGTATCTGATCTTTAAGTTAAAAATGACGTAGCTATTATTTTCCATTTATTTTCCTACCCTTGTTGGCAAAATTAATGATCGTATACTTATACTGAATACATACATACGTATATGCTATAATGCATTTTATGTACCGTTCTCAATTTTATTTTGAAAATGCGTTACAGTTTTGTTGTGGTTGGGTAACATGCGGAATCCAACACGATGGTAATTACGTATGGTTACTGACAGTACAGAGTGATGTAGTGCACTCAATTTTGCAATTAACACCAATGATCTTATTTTAGTAAATGTTCAAATATGATTTATGATGTTCTGGCATCTTCTTAATTAAACAATGCATAAATCTCATTATTTTGTTTATTATTATTTCACTTTAGATTGCTTCTAATAGGGTTTTCAAAGCAAAAACTTTATGTAATAGTAGATTTAAAGAAATTGGAATATCTTATTTTGTTGGTCTACTTAAATGCATATATACCATTGCGTGTACATGTAATAACCATTTGGGATTAGGGGTTTCTGAAGTCTTACAATCTGTGTAGTGCACCTGATTGAATTATAATCTTGCTGATATTTAATACGATTCAAAATGGATGTATAGAGTACGCCATATGTACAAAGCCGTGCAAGACTCATCTTTTCAAATTGGCAGAGATGCTGGCTAATGTATATTCTCTAACAAGAAAATATATTAAAGCTGTCCAAAAATTATTTACTTAAACACATTTTGAAATGTTATTGTTGATGTTTATTTAGCTTATCACTGTTTCAACTGAGACGTGAAAACAAACTCTTAAAAATTGTAAAACTGAAACTCTAATCCCATTTAGTATAACAAGATGAATGTGATTTAATGCTATTAATTTGGACTGTGCAATCGGAGAGCATAACTCAATTTGCACGGCGTTGAATGGTTTAGTAGTTTATGCCAAGTACTTAGAAATAATTTACATAATGTGACATGAAACTGCAAGGACTTATGGTAGAATAGAAATGCCGAGTGTTTTCTCTCAATTGACACATCTGTGTAGATTTAATAATAATAAGCAACTCATTTAATGGTTTTTGAATAAATCTTTACTAACATATTAAAATATCAACAAAAATGGTAGAGGGTGAGGAATCTCTGGACAAGATTTTAATTAGGCACATGACAAAATAGAAATGGCAATGTGAAGTTTTTCTTTGTGTACAAGTCTGTATGTATATAATTACTAAAATGCAGAACTTGGTTGCCTCATTTGTGTATACATTCTCGGTAAATTTGCAAAGGACTGTAAAACTGAAAAGATGGAGATGCAGAGCTTGGAATTGATGTTAAAGCTTGGGTTGATGTTTATAGAAGTTGGGGCAATCACTTGTGAAACAATAGAAATAGCCCTGTTACTGTAGTAAACACCAAGTGCTTTGGAGTTTTTATGGGATTTTTGAGACTTGTGTGCAAATAGAAAAGCAATATTTATTGTTTCGAAGAAGTTTCGTTGAAATAATAAAAATTAGAGCGTAGCACATTCCATCTTCTCAGCAGAGCCTGTAGGGAGCGAGAAATGGATTGAACAAAGCTCATATAGAAAACATGATCAATCTTTGTTGTAGAGCGTTTTGACGTGACCTGTGCATATGTAGATAGAAATGCAGACTAAAGTGTTTAATGTAAACTAACATACAGTAAGTAGTAACAGTAAACGGCTTTGCATTGGCATTCAGAGAGCAAATGCCATGTAATATTCTAGTTTACACGTCTTCATAGCTTAATACTTTTCTATTGAGCTACCTATTAACTAACAATAGGACCCAAGCATTGAAAATATTAGATTCAGGCTCGCTAATGCATTTATGGATTTTCTGGCAGACACGCAACACCTATTCCAGCGGAAGTTATACGTAACACTGCAGCACTGATCACTTACGTTCCTACCCCGTCTCAAAATGATCCCTACCTACCTTCCTTTTTTGATGCATTACCACAATCTTTTACTCTATAATACTCCGCTCTAAATCATCTATTAATGAGATCTCTATACACTACTAAAACATTATACCATTTATTGTAAAATATTGTTGTCAATATCGTGCACATTTGGCGAATAAGTGAAAGTCTCCCTACCTTTCCAAAACCAAACAATTTATTCCAAATTGCATAGCTAATAAACATGATTAAGGATGAAAGGCTATCCACAAAATGAAAACTAAATAGATGGCAATTTTAAACAGTACATACCAAATAACAACGTGATGAAAGTTCATACCAAGTAATGTACTACTAAACTTATATTATACAATGTCATGGTTTTCTATACTGCGGTGGGGATCTGATAAGGCCGAGTGGAATAAATATCAACCTAACTATTGAAAATATGATTTTCGGAACCGTGCGGCTTTTACATGTTCTTAATTACAATTGCAAAATTTACAATTTCATGGCACACGATTAGATCTTTATTAACTAGTATAATATTGTGTCAAATGTTGTAAATTCATCTGTAAGCTATTTGCAAAAATATTTTAACTATTTGACACAATTATTTGATTATTAAGAGAGCAATTGAAAATTTTCAATGGTAGGGATTTCAATTCCATCTAAAAAAAATACAGCCAAGTCTCTGTAATATAATTTTGTTTTCATCTTAATTTTGTGAGAACTCCTTGCGTGTCGAATCTAATATTCACATTGTCAAATCTCAATTCTGTGATAACAGATGCTTTTTGGATTATCACGTATCACAATCAGTGGAATATTAGCATAGCGATTTGATTTCCCATGCGATATTGTTTCCCTCGGTTTTTATTCTTTTCAGGAGTTGTTTAGGGTACACAGCGTGTTTTTTTATCAGTAGTTTGTATGTAAGCCCTATCTTTTCATCATTGTATACTTAAGTAACGAACACTGTGAATTAGCAATTTGAGTTGAGCATTGTAAAAATACTTTTTAAGGGCTGAGGCTTGAGTTTCATTTGAATCCAGTACCTTATGTATTTACATGTTGTAGTAAGTAGCTTCCGATTCTGTCTGTACTAATCCTGGTTAAAAGAAGAACTGTCTCTCTCTCTCTCTCCGTGCATTGTTTGTTTCTCTTTTCAGTCAATATTGTGTGCAGAGATAGAATAATAATGGCATCTAATGCATACACGTCAACTTATGTAAACGAACCATGTCGTAGCTGTCATGCTATATTTATTTATGTTCATTTTGTAGTAGTACTTATGAACTGTGCACCCTATGGTAGGATTATGTCTTATATAACGTCTGTTGAAAATTGCATACCTAAGTATCTAGTAGTACGAGTGAAAATGATATACACGCATTTTAATTTCAGCATTTATTATAATAGGGTCTTAATTGAGAAAGGTTATGGCTACTAGCCTAGAGTCAAAATTTATTACTTTAAATATAATTTTGGTGCAAGATAATTTCTGTAAAAATCGGATTGAGAATGTGGTAGAAAATAAGTATTGCTATTACATGGCTTATCGCTAGTTCTAAGGAGGAAATCTGTTATAATTATTTAGTACTTAGTGTTTCAAGGAAAATACCCTAAAGGTGTATAAATACTCTGCGTTTAGCTAAATGGTGAACAAAGTGTAATAAATATATTCAAATTTTCTCTATAACGACTTAACGGGTGTAAGTATAGTTATCAGAAGGTAGTTAGGTACCCTTAAAATTAGTACAGGAAGTTGAAAAATGGTTATTTTGCATAACTATCAAATAATTCTTGATCTTGACTCTGTTGATATAAAACTTTTAGATTGTATGTACTTGGACCCTAAAATTTAAAGAAATACGAGATTTGTTGTATGGAAAGCATTTATTTATATGTAGTCATGCTGTGTTTACAGGTAGACATGGAAAAATGTAAGAAACATGGTAAATCTTGTAGAGAATGTTGTGCATGGTGAGAGTACAGAGTCGAGTGAGTGAAACGGTGAAAGTTAGGCATTAGTTACAAGGCCAGTGCATATCTGCAGCGTATAGAATGGAATTGACGTATCTGCTGTCAAGTGTCAAGCGTATGTAAAACGGTGAAATAAATAGTAATAGAGTTCCTTGCTATAATTTTATCTAAATAATTGTTAATTTTATTTGAATGCCATGTGCTACAATTATCCATTAAACGACGGACGGCAATACAAGGCAGCGATGGAATTAGCAATGTGCTGACTCAACTGCTGACGCTAATTTTCACAGTCGCACGTTCGTGAAGCATTTTCGGCACGTCATCGTTGGTCAATGTAATACTTGACGTTTGTTCATTGTGTTATTATTACGTAGAAAGTTCTTGGGGAGTCACACACGATCTGGAAGAAAACCCCGGGCAAAGTACAATTCAATGCTACCGTGTTTTTTGTCACGGAATTCACACAGTCCGAAACTGTGTGGGCGTCTGGCCCTTTCTTATGAGTTACAGGATTTACGATTACTCCTTTGCCCTCTATACACTCTCTTATTTTCTCCGTTAATAAGTACAAAAAAGTCACTCCCCCCAGTTTCCCATAATTCCGTTTCTTCTATTTCAAGTGAACACATTTTAATAGCGCCTTCAATTCTAATAGCCATTCATATTTATTACTCAGGATGTAAATTATACTCCCTTTCGTTTTAACTAATAAGTCTCCTCTAACTTTTCCTACATTTATTCTAAATAAATTCTTTATATACTAATAGAATACATAATACAACAAAACTTGTACTTTCTATAGAAATGTCCAAAAGCATACAATCTCTATTTAAACTCTTGCAATTCTTGAAACTTAAATGTTTGGCACTGTTTGACATTGTATATCTGTACTACTTATCACTCCTCTCAGAAGAAAAAAGTAAATAGCTGCAGATATCTCCAGTCTAAGAGTTACAAGTCATATAAGACCCTTTCAATGGAACAGTTTAGAATTAATTGAAAAAAGTAGGATCGATACGCTTTCAATAAGTCTTTACAAAAGCCCTTCGGTATTTACTTTATAAAATCCATTTTTGAAAGAGAGAAAACAGTGTCGCTAGGATATTCTTTTATAGAAGAGGGTTGATTACATATTCATGGAGTGTTGTTGGGAGCTTTGATTCAGAGACACTTACTTCTAGCAGCAAATGCAGCGTGTGGCAGTAGTCAATTGGCTATTACTGAAACTCAATGGGTAATAAATTATCACAAAAAGGCACATCAATTTTAGTAACAAGGAAAACGACTGCACGGGATCTAAAGACTACTACGACAGCTTAAAGCTAGCAGTGTACATGTAGCTGGCTTTACAAGAAGGAGGAGTATATAAATACTTTTAACAATCAATACACTAATGATCATATCACCAACCTCATGGCCAAATCTTAAAACCGTCTGTACACTCTGTTTTTCTGTATGTATGCTTTACACAAGCATTTCAGTATTTCCTGGCAGAAATGTCCAAATATTGAGTAATAATTACTACCCTCTCTTCCGCAACTTAAAGACGTGCGTAGAAGCATTGTAATATTACACCCTAAACTCAGTATTTGTTGAGTGGAGTAGAAGTAAAGACATAAAAGTTTATATAGACCAAAAATGTTCGTCCGTGGGAATGGAAATGTTTAGAAGAAATAATGATACTATGTGGAGAAGAAATAGTATCTTTAAAATTATTAATGGCAAATAGTAACAAAAAGAAAGCACAGAAAATAGGATTTCAATTAAATGCTAAATAATGAAACTGAAAAAGCCAGCGCATGCAAAACGAAAGTAAATGTAGAATTAATGAGATTAAAAGAGGTTTTGGGATAAATTTGGTATGGCGATATAGAACAGAATAGGGAAACATTCTTAGCATGTAAGGAAATGAAAGCCGACTTATGATTCCAATAAAGATAGTGTTTTTGCGCGGAAAAAACCTAAGAGTGTAAAAATATATTTATGGAGGGTAACATATTTAAAAAATCTGTCTCTAGTTGCAACATTCAACAAATAAGTAATAGGGGAACGAAACACAATATTATTGCATGCTGCGACAAAATTGTTTGTTTAGTATTTACTTTATGACATTTGTACTGTGTACATATGACATAGTAAGTTCCAAATTGCTATGTATGCGTGCAATAAAAATACTTTGTGGTTTGTAGCAAGTAAACTCGGTGATTTGTTGCATTTAAAATTGCTAAAATTATATGCATATAGGTAACTACATTTACATTTACAATTTACCAAAACTGGGCCAAGATAGGTATTTACTAGCATTAATAGCCGAATACTAACTGCATGTATTTTACCAGGCGGAATGTTAGAGTTCTAAAAACAAAGTACTAATTTTTATATGCCTTCCAGTGACATGACCAAGCCTAACCTAGCTGATGGCACGATAAAATGTTGTTCTATTACTAAATGTCATAGGTAATATAGGTAATTCTAGTTACTAACCATTACCACAACCAAATTCTACATAATGTTAGCTACAGGGTATTTTCATACAAACAGAATCAACGTATACTAAACATAACAGTATGAATATGAAACTATAGAATGAAATGGTGGTTATTTTATTTTTTATTCCATTCCAGACGAATTCAGAGAATGTGACAATAATATTAGATATAAATGGTGAAATTATTACTTGTATCATGTAACACTATGTTACAATAACAATTTTGTTTGTAGCTACTTTAATTCAGCAATAATGTTAACAAAGGGTTGGAAAACAACTAAATAGCAATCTACTATTCAATTTCTGATGTTTTGGTGTATTGGCAACTCATTTCTAGTTTGGAAGGGATTCTGTCTATCTTCCTTCTCATGTTACAAGTTGAATAGTAAACAATTAATGATTTAATTATGTAACGCAAAGTTTGTAGACTAATTATTATATTGTTAAAAGGAACATTTGTTTCAGATGAATACGTTTTGTTACAGTACTAAAGTTTTCGGATAATCTAGTCTGAACATTATGAGGATAATACAATAGGGAAGAAATGACAATTGATTCGAAGTTAGAGATACTTGAATTGTGAGTTTGTTCATTGTATGTAGGACAAAACCTGGGATTTTCCTAGAACATATGGGAATATGTTATCTAAAACCTTTCTATTCATGTGTGAGTATAGAATTTATATTATAAATAGATCACTTTCGATTTTGAATATTTAGTAATCTCATTTCCGCATGTTCTTATTTAACAAAGAGAGTAAAAATACTAATCTACAAATATGTATAATGCAGTCAATGTAAGAAAGTGAGTATTTATTCATGTATTAACAAATATGTTTTAATCCTGGAGGGAGATGCAGAAATGAAATCATAAAAGTTTGTTCATGAGTGAAATACTTTCTGTTTTTAGGTGTTCAGTAGAATTCGGTTTGATTTTACGATGAAGTGGGTAAAACAATGTCGAGGAAAGTGGGACTTTCTTGTAATGAACGGTGAAGTGTGTTTGGACGAGATTATTGCGTGACGGAGTAATATTTTACTCTGAATATACATACTAATCTCGTAATGCCTATATAATACTCGAGGAAAGTCGAAAGTTAGTTGCTCTCTCATATATATAAGCCTTGTCAAATTACATACAAGTTTCACTACTAATAGTTCACCTTTTGTTCTTGTATATAGTCAATGCTTGACTATTTATACTTATTCCATGTCGCCAAGGCTTTTATCGTGTTGAGTTTGCTTGACTTTGACTCTGAAGCGAAGGACTACATCAAAAATCCCCTTTTATATTACACAACTAACATGTACATACATCTATAGTATAATAATACCTACCTACATCGTAATAATACAACCTCACCGATGACAAAGATCACAAGTCAAAGAGTTCTGTAAATCCAAGCGTCCGATCACGCTCCACTCATAGACATTACACGAAAAACTGAAAAAGAAAGCATACATTAATACACTTGGGAACAATAATATCACATCTTGCACGATAATAATACACAATAGCTAAGAGAGACTCGTTCACGTGCACCTTCAGACTACTCACTACACACATGCACACTTTACTGCTACATGTCTACTGTCTACATCCATTTTTTTTATTATAGTATAGAGTTATGAAATCATGTCCATCGCCATACTGACGTACTTTCTCGACTTTTACTATTTTTTAACACTTACGCTACAACTACGACTTACTGCCCATTTTTTATTGTATAATCTAAATAGTTCAATGTGGCATGTGGACAACAAATAATAGCGCCCGTTTTATTCCAATGTCCTTTCATACATGTATGGAAAATGTTCATCAACCATTTTTATCTACTCCGACGTTCAAAAGAGTAAATTTAGACGTACGGACATTAACATAGGAATTTCAGGGGAAACTGGTGAAAGTAAATACAAAGAAATGAATTACTTGTGCAATTTCACTTGGTCTACAGTTATTAGTGGGCAGGTAGCCTAAATTCACCCAAATTCACCAACTTCCTAGAAGGGATATTTATATATTGTGACGCGTAAACTAGAGTAATAGTATTGAAAAGAATTGTTCAAATGGCACACAAAGCAAGGAGATGTAGGTGGATAATTTTTATCTGATCGTTTCATCATAATACAAGAAAATAGTCATCGTCTGACAGGAGCAAGGACGCATTTTAAAGGATATTATAGTTATTACAGATTATTCAGCATGCAGTGCCAGACTGGCCCAAATACAAGTAATATTTTCTTTGTAAAAAATCACGAAATGTTTGTTGTTTCATTTTGTCCATGTCATAGGTTCAATTTGATTTCCTTAGGTAACGGGGAACATTGAGAAAAGCGACATGAAACAGTACCTAGTGTAATTTAATTTTGAAGTAAATAGATATCATTTGTTAAGTGCATGAATAATTTTACCGACAGATTTCCTAATTACTGTTAGCTTTTATAATGATATTATAATTATCTGTAGCTGGATGCATTACATAGAAGATATTAATCATTAATGGTAACTCTAGCCTGGATGAAACTTATCGTTCTCATCTGCATGTTCATCTCAAAGACCGTGTGATGTGTTTGCATAATAATGTCAACTAATAGGGCTTGTTTCAGCTATCGCAAAGTACAATGAGTATCTTTTACACCTCTGAAAAGCAATTTGTTTAAAATGACCCTGATTAATATTTGCCGGAAACGTTTTTCAGGAAGAGCATTGTATTTCTCGCAAAGTACGCTTACCTTGAACCGGAGTTATGTTGCGGACAACTCTACCGTTTATACTGCACTGTCAATTCTTGAACCTGATGACACCGGCGATATCAGTTACAGAATAGCACCGAGTCACACAAAGCAAAGCTGTCCTCGTTTGTCTGTTCATCCTACTTTGGGCTCCATATACGTGACTGCAATCCCAAAAGGTCAGCTAATAATCATTCAGTGGAATTTATGTTTGAGTTGCTATTGTCAGCGTGTCTCTTTTCTTTGTTGCTCCTTTTTCATTTAGCTATTATCACTCTCCCTATTTCCTCTCTAACTATTCTTAACACAACTCCATGCTACACAAACCGTTTCTTTCTCGATAAAATACAGTATTCCATTTAGCTGCATGCTTATATATTATTTTGTATTGATTTTTTCAAAAGTATGGTACTATAGTATAGTATATGTTATAAATTACAACTATAGTTATCACACTACAATTTATTGTTTTCAATATACGTGCCTATTGTTTTGTATGGAGCTAATTAGAACATTTCGTAAATTTATAACAGCGTACTTTCCTATAAACTTGTTCCGAAATCATTAAATACATCATTGATGATTGATTTGGGTAATTAAGGTGACATAAAATCAATGGAGAGATTTAGTTAATATCCTGTCATTTATGAAGATGAATTATAAAAAGTATAATTTTAGTCTCGCTTTATGCTTTAGTAGACAAGTAGCGTATCTCCAATTTCTTGGCTTCTTTCGTTACACCAACGGGGACCTACGGTTCGATTAACTACAGCATTGCCAAATTAATAGATTAATATACTGTATATAGTTACGGCTTTTTTACAATTATTCTCTGTTCAAATCAGGAGCAATTTGTGTCTTACTGTAACTTACAGTTTGTACTATACTGTAAGTAATTAGACCTCTCTATTCCTAAAAGTTAGCCAGTTTAGAAAAGTTAAATTAATAATGAACTTCATCTACTTTTCGGTTAATTTTAAATTACAAACTCGAGATAAGGAAAATCCAATTATTGGATAATTATATAATGTACAATTTTGAAAACGTGTGTTACAGGGTTTCAAAATGCAAATACAACTTGCAAGTACACAGTGACCTCAAATCTAAACGGAGTAACAGGCCATCGAGACATAAACACCGATTCATTAAGACTAATAATGAAAACGACCGAAAGAACTTCAGAAGAAAATGCAGTTGATGATTGCAAAAACATTTCCCTGGTAAGTTTCTTGTTTTCTTAATTGAGTCAGTTTTAGTGATGGAGTACATTAGAGTTTAGAGGATTTCGAAATCTGATGATGGATTTGTTTGCAGGAGGAGATATGCTTTGACGGATTAACTAGCCTCGAGTTACAAATAATGGAAAATAGCGTACCAACACAGGTCATGGTTATGGGGAATATGATACAAAGCTGCCAAAACAAAATCCCAGTCCAATATTTTTTGGATACAGTTGGGGAAGATATCATGTCAATTAGAGGAGATAGTTCAAACGGGTCTTCGCGACAGTCCGTATGGATAAAAACATCTCTAGACAGAGAGGCTACTTCATTTTACAATTTTTCAATCATATGCTCAGTGCCAGGGGAAAATTTGGTGGGTAACAGAAACATGACACTGCCCGGTACACTTACTGTACTTGATCAAGATGACAATCCACCAGAATCACAAAAGGGAACTCAACATGTAACGATTTATATTGATCTTCGTCAAAACAGTGTTGACGAAAACGCCCGATTGAATTCTTTGGAAGCTAACGATCTTCTCTACATAGATCGGGATATTGTCGAGGTGAATAACTTTGAGATCAATGCTCTGAATGACACAAGAGAGATTCTTAATTTCCAAATGATGAAAGTGGCTGGAGTACATACAAAAACCAAGTCGACTGCCGTTCTCTTAAAGGTATCCTTGAAAAAGTCACTGAAAGATGTCAAAATTTGGGACGATGAATATTGTGTCGCTGTCGTTATCAACGATACGACTTTGGTAAAGAAAATGGAAAACTCAGAGATGCACTACACAGTCTGTTTGCATTGGGGACACAGAACGGTAGAGGCTGAACGAAGATCTGATCTCACCGATGAGGAATTGAAATCTTTGTTAAGCAATGGGATTTACGAAGCTCGATTTCCAAGAAAGTCCTCCATGCATGCTCTAGTCATGTACCCTTTTCCAGATTTGATCAGGGATATCAGCGAAGTAGAAATGCTTCCCAACTTGGACTTCAGAATTGAAAAACTCCAATTGTTCTCTCATGAGCATGAAGATCTAGCACCGAGTGTCTATTTTGGGGCTGAAGAACAAACGAATAACCCCTTTGCGGTCACAAGTAGGACGGGCATCATTTATGCTACAAACCCGAGTTTCCTAAGAGATGCATCAATGAAGCATATTTCTCTTCGTCTGAGTTGGAACATTCCAACGAACGGTAGCTCCCAAGTTGAAAACCGGTCCTACGGAGCTAACGTTACCATTGTATTGGACGGAGACACTTATGAGACCGGGAATAATGGCACAGTCCCCTGTGACGTTGAGAGTTGCGCAGAATTTTCAGAATCTCACAAATGCGAGTCATCCTGTGGATTTGGATCGCTGAAAAATTGCGTGTGGGTTCCGAGACAAACTCCCATTGAGCAAAATTCCATTACTGCACCAATTAACACAACCGTTAGCAATCTGGACTATGCGACATGCTCTGCAAGTGTCGAAACATGTCCCGATGGGAAATGCGATGAGCTCGAATCTATTCAACCTTTCCGATGTCCTCAAGATTGTGCTACAGATGTAAAAGGATTTAGCCGTCTCCGGCAGCGAGCCAATGGAAAGAGACATGGAATCGAATCTGCATCTGGCGTTTGTTCTTGTCACACCAAAACATCTTGTTCATGTGGACATCTTCCCTTAACAAACAAACAGGTTTCCTCCAACTCCTCTGATGCTCCAAGTACTCCAGGGACGTCTGCTGAACCCTCACCTCGCCATTTCCATGCTTCAACATCTTACACCGAACAACCAAAATTAGGCCCAATACAAACTCCAGACGCTTGTGGAAAAATCTGCATCGTCTTTTTGGTCACACTTGTCGTATTTCTGTTAATCATTGTCGTCTTCATCGTCTACGTCTATAGATCCAGGTAAAACACACATTTTCGGCTTCTTATTACTAATTAACTTAAATTGTGAGACAAATTCAATACTGATCTTATTCATAGATAGATACTGTATGAAAAAATTGTAGTTCTAGTTCTTACGTAAGGATAATACTTTGGAAAATATTTTTTGACCTAGGGAAATAGGTAATTTCTTCCCATGATTTTCTACCACGTTAAAACAAACTAGATATACTTACTCCTTACCTGTATTACCTGAGCAGGTGAGGCTACAGCCTCAGTGGTTTCTTCATAGAGAAAGTCAGTCATGTGTAGGTTACCTGTATTCATTTCTGACTTTTATGAGTCGCAAACCAAATGGGTTACCAAAAAGTCTCCACACAATACGCTAAAGCTAGACCAATTCTTGGTAGATTGTAATAAATCACCGGAATATCATTAAGTACCAAAGAGTAGAGTAGCATAATCAGATAACTGCTTGCCGTTACGTTGATTGAATTTAAAGTTATCAACTATATGTTGGTACTGGCTGTGACTACACCGTTTCTGCGAAACAAGCTTTATTTGCAAAACAAGTAGAATGCACTTGGTAATTCAAATACTGTACTAATGCATTATTTTATGGAGATATTTGCAGAGACCCGACAGGCATGACATAATAAGTGCAAAGTTAGATATTTTTGAAAGTGGCGTGTAATCGAATCATAAAGGAAAAACAATATTTATTAGTACGAAGATTTTAGCCAGGAGATATTTTTTATATTAGCATGGATCATTACAGTGTTACATGATCTGCACATAATGGGAAAATTTGAGTGATCTATTCCTGGTAGAATTATTAGTGCTACGATGGTTCTGTTGACGATTCGGGTCAAAAACTTTTAAATTGCCACCATATCAAGTGATAGACTATCATCAATAATTTCTCCATAAACGCCTACTGAAATGAGTAGAAAAGAATTCTAGATAATGTTACTCAGTTACATATAAAAAAAGTAGATGGAATATGCAAAATTATGTTTTTCCGGCTTTTATATGGCAATTGTCTGGCCCCCTGAGCGCTATGGAAATGTCAGTTAGTTTAGAAGCATATTTTCTGTTATATAAGCAATTCTACTAATCAACCTTTCATTGTTATTATAGCTCGCTACACAAACTGTTATATCACCCCATAATATGAAAGTATTATAGTCCTAATAACACAATGCACTTTGTCTCATTTTTAGTGCCTGCATTTTTGGTTCTTGTCTATGTAGCAAAGAAGGGCGATAGATCGAAATGCCTATCAAATTAAATTCTTTGATGATTTTCTATAGACAATTGCTTGTTCACTGATCCGTTATAGCATTGCTCTAGCTAACACACCTAATACTAGGATTCATAAAGTGTAATGCCAGAAGGCCTTCAAAAGGAAAATAATGAGCAACCTTTTAGTATTTTAACTAAACCCAACTCTTACAAAATATGTGAGTTATATACTAAGTAGCGTAATAAAGCTTCCTCAGAAGTTTTGATTGCTGAAAGAAAATTAGTTCCGGATTATCTTGATGGGAACAGGAAGATGCTGGCTTTGAATTTGTCAAATTATATTTGTCTCCAATCTCAAACCAAGTGAACACTCTGTTGCTTCAGGAAAACTTGGCTATGAATTCGGAGGTAGTGAATAGACCATCTGCTTTAAAATTATTCACCAGTAATACTTTCACATAGAAATTTCTTCTTACTACTTCTTACGTATGCAAAGGAAATTTCTTAGTTATGTAAAAGAAAATTACCTACTTATACAACGAAAATTCCCTCTTTATACAACGAAAATTCCCTCCTTATACAACGAAAATTCCCTCCTCATACAACGAAATTATTACATAATATATCAATCTCTTGCTTATACAACTTTACTTTCTTACTTACATAATCAGCATTTCTTCCTTCTTCGAAGAAAATTTCTTACTGCCTAGTTTATACTTCAAAGTAGACAAATTGCCACTTCTCAACGAGAAATCAGTCATGTTTAACACTCTAAATAAATTATAGACCGTTATCATTCCTATTATCTCTTTGTTATCGTCGAAGTATCAATACTACAGGCCATTAGGGTTTTTGTATGGATTTTAGTTAAATTTTAGCCATACAGACTAATAATATGTAATAGTAATAATATAATTAGATATGCATTGTTAAATAAATGAAAATGTTATTTGCAGAGTGTCTACAAGAAGGAAATCTCGCAATGTAAAACCGAATATGTCTATCAATCCAGCCGGTATGGTAGTGTCTGGTATGTACGGACACGGGCTGCCCATGGACAATGGCAACAATATGAACGACCCAGATTATATGAGAGCGGGAATGGATAGTGACACTTATAATGGAAGAACCAACGCCCATTACGGTTTGGGCGACTATTTGATGGTGAGTTTCATATTGATATTCTATCAGTTTTGTGATAAAGAGATGGAAGACTTCTCCATGGGAGTCTTTTTTAGGAAAACGTATATTCATCATTCTAAATGTCAAAAAGGTATGATCCACTGGAATTCTATGCATGCGGGTAGTAACTTTTGTTACGCTATTACCTGCAACGGAAACTCCAGGTGTTTTCTTTCTCATCAGCTTGATAGATGCAAAATTCAGATCAATGTTCTACATAATATGCATAACAAATACAAAATCACTTTCCATGATATGATGGCGAATTTTGTATCTATGCTCTGATTAGCAATTACTTATCATGTCTTCAAAGAAGCAACCTCCATTTGCAACAGATTCGACCAGGTTGTTATGTACTATAGGTACTTGGACAATGTAGTTAGAGTTGGTTATATTATTGTCGCATGTAATCCTTCCCTGAACGAGTTATCATTTAAACGATAAACTCCTGCTGTGCTAATGTTTTCCGCACATGGGCTTCATTACATAATGGTTAGAAAGGCATTGTGGATATTAGTGGTGCCATGAAATCCGAGAACTAAATTATAATCAATAAACTTTGATAAGTTTATCTTTCGTCATTTCTATTCCGAAAACGTGGAAGGCTATTGCAGAATCAGTTTCAAAGGAATTGCTCTAACACGTTAGGAAATTAAATTTCACGACCAGCAGGCTGTATAATATTGATCTTTTAATAAAATTACTCTGATGTCTATCTTCCTATTTTGATAATTTCTGCATAAAAGATTATAGCGGCATTATTCCATGCGTTAAGGAATTACATCCTACCTAATTCAATTTGGAACTAAATATAATCAATGCAAATTGTTTCTAAGCATCCACTAATTACTAATTATCCAATTTGTCCGTTCATCTGTTGAAGTAAAGTAATCCACTTAAATTAATCATGCATTTGACGTTCGGAGAATGTTTTTTGATAGTTTTAATTAATTTATAACATCAGAACAATAAAATCATCTCTTTAATACATTTTGCTGCATCATACTTTTCAATATTTAAGGTGGTAGTAGTAGTTTTATGTGTCTGGGTAGAGAAGGACATTTTAGGGACTTCTCGGAATTGTATTAGTGCAATATAATGAGCACTTCAAAGCCAAAATGTAATTAGAGTCTAATAATTTACTATTCAATGTCAATTTTGCAGGTGGACACAAAGTGGGAGATTCAGAGAAATTCTTTGCTTCTAGAGCAAGTCTTAGGAGAAGGGGAATTTGGACGGGTACTCAAAGGAAAAGCTCACAATTTACCCAACCATGAAGGTATGTATTCAAAAAATAAGATCGCTGTGTAAATAATGTTTAAAAGACTCAATCCAAGTACTAAAAATAAAATACATGGCAATTGTGGGATTTTTTGAAACTTTAGGGATTCTTGATGTTGCTGTAAAAATGCTCAAGGATAACAACTCAGAAAACGGAAAATCGTGCAAGCAAGAATTCATGGCTGAGTTTTCATTATTGCAACAAGTCGATCATCCAAATGTTATTAAGCTGCTGGGTGCTTGTACATCTCCAGGGGGTCCTCCTTTGCTTGTAATGGAATATGCTGAGATGGGTTCCTTGAGGTAAAATGAAATGCAACGACATTTGATGGAGACTTTTCGGGAAAGTAAAATTGTAATTTATAATCTACAGGAGTTTTTTGAGGAAATGTCGCCGAGTAGAAAGTGTTGGTAATGGGTCTTCAGGGGCCGTTTGGTCGGATCCGCAAAGCCCATCTAACCCGGTTCTAACGTTCCACTCTACACCGGCAGAACAAGATGCTTACTTGAATGATTCTCAGTATATTGTTACTCCACAAGAAGTATTAGGATTTTCATGGCAAATTGCTAAAGGAATGGCGTATTTAAGTGACATGAAGGTAATTTCCTCTAAAGGAAGTTCACACACGAACTAAGCATATTCGTTTTTGAAGGATAAAAGATTAATTCCGGTATACAAAAAATCTAGATGGTTCACCGTGACCTTGCAGCACGAAATATTCTTTTGACAAAAGCAAAAGTTTGCAAAATCTCCGACTTTGGATTGACGCGTGATATTTACGTGGATGATGCTTACAAAAAGAAGAGCAAAGATCGAGGTGAGTGAAAAATAAATTAGGGATGGGTTATTTGTTTTGATGCAAGAGTGCTATCTAAATATTCGTTTAATATTTCAGTTCCAGTGAAATGGTTAGCTCTGGAATGTTTGGCGGACGAGCTGTACACGACAAAATCTGACGTGTGGGCATTTGGGATTCTCCTGTGGGAACTGGCTACTCTTGGTGCTTCACCTTATCCTGGAATTCAGAATGAACAATTGTACCAATTGTTGAAGTCTGGCTATCGCATGCAGCAACCTGTTAATTGCTCTGCGGAATTGTAAGTCTTCTTCGTTTTTCTGATTGACTGAGTGATAATAGAGTATAATATTAATATTATACTGTTCTATTGTAGGTATGAATTGATGCTCCATTGCTGGGCGGGTGAAGTTACCAACCGCCCCAATTTCCATCAGCTGGTCAACTCAATTTCAAAGCTACTCGAGGACGGAATTGAATATCTGAAGCTGGACATCCCTACAGTGAACAATCCAGGATATGACTATTTCCTTCAGGATGAAAAGCCAACCGAACTTAAAGAAGTTACTACTGATGCACAAATTTCTCAAGCAGGTTGGTAATTAAAGTCTAGAAGTGATTCGTGTGTTTAAGGATTAGTATAATTTCGTAACAGTTTGATAAATTATTGATATTAGGGCAACCCAAAGTAGGTGCGGACGGTTCCATGGAGAATTTACGACTGATAGACCACGAGATCTCAACGAACGAAGACTTCGAGTCCAACAGCACGGGCTACAACAATTTCGTGCATACGTACATAAACGAACCAAAAAGTGTGAGGGAGAGTCGCCGGAAAACCCCGGTGAATTCTGGTTATGAAAGTCCCATCAAAGTCGTCACTCCAATATCAAAAGAATAAATCTCTAGTCTTAGGATTCCTATGTACATACATACACTCATTTTTGTATTAAGTCCCCTCCATACCTCATGTTTTGTTCCAGTAGATAAAGATGTAGTGTTGCTAGATATTTAGACGCTGCGTATCACGATCACTTTCGTATATAAAGTAGGTAGTGCATATATTATTATATTACATTTGTTTGTGAAGCCTATTCATGTAGGATTATTAATCAGTATATGAAGAGCATATACTACTATATAGATGTAATGTATTTGTATGTGTCGTAGGAAGAAGAAGAAACACCTCGTTACACTCCATTATAACACTAGAAATAGTGAACAGTCAAGAAAATATCTTTCTCATTACCAGATATAGATATAAACTCATAACTATAAGCATAATGTAAGTACCTTTAGAAAATGTCTACAAATACGAAGTCATTTTGTCTGTGTATTTACCCCAAAGGAGGCTGAAAACCATTATAATTAAATAATGTTTACATAAATGTGTGAATTGTAAACTTATAGTAGATATAGATAAATGTGTGTGGTTGGTGTGACGACGCCAAAAATTTATATGTGTAATGTTACCAGTACCTATACTTCCCTATGGGTTTTGAATCGACTGTTGTTGCGTCAAATATTTAGTTTTTGTTATTTAATCCATTTTCATGCGTTAATCTTACTCTTAAATAGTTACCATTACCAGTGTGTTGTGTATTCATTACAAAAATATTATGTTACCATAAACTGTTACCTCTCCTCTAAACTCTACTGCCGAAATAATGCTTGCCTATCTTATGTTGCTTCATAAATGCAATTAAGTACAAGTTTATCGTGTTTAAATGTTACTTCAATCATAATATCAATATATTATCAAGGTACTTATATGCTCTGACGAATGTTTTCTCTGTGTTGAAATCAAATCTTGTTGTGAAATAAAATCTACATCTACAAATGTAAACCCCTTCCTGTCTATATCAATCAATTATAATAGTTTACCAAATTACACTAAATCTTGATACATAATACATCCATTGCCTTCGCTTTCATTCTCAGCAGTTAGCATTTATATCCACAAGGAACTATTTCAACTCCTCTACTCCTTTTTTCATGCAACTGACAATAACTTCAATAGAAATCATTAAACTCGATAATGATAATATTAGATACTTGAGTATCAGTTGTCAGTTAAAGATAATATCATCCGAATCACTACTTTCCTATGTAATTTAGATTATATGCGCAAATAATACATTTTTTATCAACTGAATCTGTGATAGTAGGTATATATGATCCCCTTCAAAGTTTCACATAGCATGTTCAGTTTTTTTTGAGTTCACAGTGACCAGTGTTTCCCAGATAAGAAATACTAGTGCAGTGGTTCAAATGGGCAGAATTAAATATTCTTCTCTGTTATATTGTAGTGTAATTGGAAGCTGACGAAGATGCAACGAGGTGGAAAATCTGTATGTGTATCTTGTCCAAAATTAAGTAAATGTATCTAACACTGGTTACAGTTAGCACAATTCTCTTGTTATTATACTCGACTCATATTGCAAATTGCAACTGTATATTTTCCTGAAGGCATAATTAGATGCATTCTTCGATGAACATATCTTGTCTTGTTAGGAACATAGCCTTTGGTTGAGGAGTAACCTGACCAATTCTATAAAAGATGTTATACTGTTATACACAATACATGTTTAGCAGTTTTCAAACCCCTCACAATCTAGATTCTTTCACTACTACCAAGATGCGAATCAAATTTTGACACTAATAATCTTTCTGTCTATTGTTAAATACAGTTTATATTTTGTTTATTTACATGTAATTTCAAATTGCCTACTACTAAGTGCATACAAAAATATGGGAAACATACAATAATACAATATGTTGAAATCCTCAAAATCCTACGTTTTGACAACTGTTAAAAACTTTATTAAAAGGCATTAATTTTTTCTCGAATATCTCTATGTAAGTTACTAATTGTATTTAAACTCTATATTTCCTACCAGGAAGTATAACATAATACGCAAGTCATTCGATCGCAACATGCATAGGAAATTATTTAATAGCATTTATGTATAATTATTTTGCTTTGAAATCGACTCCCTTAAACTACT
Source organism: Tomocerus qinae (assembly GCA_020055645.1). Taxonomy (NCBI): domain Eukaryota; kingdom Metazoa; phylum Arthropoda; class Collembola; order Entomobryomorpha; family Tomoceridae; genus Tomocerus; species Tomocerus qinae. The sequence goes on from CM034548.1 coordinate 23,791,946, forward strand.
GAAATTTACATTTAAAGCAACTCAATACTACTACAAACGCAAGTTTCAAAATAGCCGTGGAAAACCATATCTCCATGGGTTTGTGTGTAGATATCTTAATTAGTAATTAGGTATGACATAATATTTTAATTGGGAAATGATATTTTAAGCACATATACAAGCTTAGCATATATTTGTTTCTTGCAGTGAATGGCATATTATAATGATCCCATTTGCATCAAGGTTTATATATAGAAATGAACATCAAAGGAGTTTAATTATGGATTGGAGTACATGACCTGGAGATAGGTTCAATCAAAAATGGGATCACAAATTAGGCAATAAAGCTAAACGAATAAAAAATTAGTAATGGCCAAAAGCTGTTAATTCAGTCAGTGTAAATGGCAATAAGTATCCCTCGGAGAAAATGAAAAATCGTTTGCAAAGACGAAAAAATGGAGGATTTGGCGAAAGGAGCATAGTGTTCAATTTGAGATTGTTGTATAGCTATATGGCTAGCAATAGGGAATAGTAATATGGGAAGCATGCAGCATGTGTACGAATGTAGAAAATAATAAGAACAAGATAAGTCTTCCTTTGTCATATCGAGCTCAACGTCGACTAGATTTTTAGTGAAAGTAACGGGGTCATACATTGTGGTAGTGAAACAAATGTAGTTATCGTTACATAGCATACATGACATGACACTACATGGACTCGAGACCAGACTAGACGTTTTTAGTAGAGCAGCAACAGACTTGTATCCTCAGTCACTCAGGCATATTTAATGAATGAAAGTGTATACACACACATGCACTACATAAATGCAAAATGTTGAGACTTGGTCATTCGGCGAGTAAAAGCGCACTAATGTAATGTTATGATATGAAGAAATATAATAGACCAGGTTACACGCCTTCCATATATACTCGAGGTTTACATTTAACACTTTAATACTTACTTGCATATGGACGTGATAAAAAGACGAGCATATGCAAATTAGTAATGCAGCCAACAAGCCAAGCGAAGCAATAATGAAGTTTCACAGTCATTCAAATGCCAACTGTGTCTTTAGAGCTACGCTTACATGACTTCTATTTCCATGTCGCTTGTCTTTATAGAGTGTTGTCAGGGCAGCCAGCCATTATACTCCTAAAGACCAAATTTCAATTTGGAAATAACATTCTATTTGAATAGCTATTGATTACGTACTCGCCTTAAAATAATAAAAGGATTCTAAAACGGATAAAAATGTGCTGTGAAATTTTAAATAAGATATCTAATCAAAAATAAATGCAAAAAAACAAGTGGGAACAGCACCGACGTTCCCAGGCTGTCACCCATCCAAGTACTAACAGGGAGAGAACTTAACTTAGCGTCACTTAATTTTACTTAACTTCAGTGATCGGACGAGAATGGTGTATTTAACTACGGCTGTTGGTATACATCTCTTTGTCTTATCTCATCCTGAAATTGTACAGCACTCAAGCTTTTACTGGCTTATCTCAGTCTACTTCAAGGTGTTTCTAAATAATTTTAGCTCTTATTTATTGCAATTGGTTATTCAACTTACTTATTCCATTTTGTATTTAATTCATTTTTAAATGTACTTTGGATGCATTTTCTTCATTTTTCTATAATTAGTCCAAGATTTAATGGCTCTGCTCTCTGCGTAGAGTTGACAGATTAATAAAATGGAATAATAACCATTCCAACCGAATTTTTAACATGGAAAATTAATAGAATTGGTTCTAGACATTGGAATTGGTTTTAATTCCGACCTATGATCTATTTATTTATGGCTCCATTTTAGTACCCAGTTTACTTCCCTTTGTTAGTGTTTGCTTAAGAAGTTTGACTTTAGAGAGACCACACATTTTCCCTTTCAAGTTATATATAAATGTAACGGTTAAACATTATGTGTACATGTTTGTACCGCTACATATCTAGTATTATACATTTCCCACGGATACATTGGTTACCTTCAGAAGTCAAAATACATACCTTGTGATGTTCTCAATTTGTGTATTAATTTTATTTAGATTCTCGATATCTATCCAAAATATGAAACTAATGTCTCAAATCACTCAAAATATTTGCCTAGAATTGCCGTCCTTACCTGAGATGGTCACCAGAGATAGAACAGGCAACTCTCCAAGGTGTGTATTTAATTTTTACCAAAAAGTGCTATGGATGCACGTAGGTATTGTTATTATAATGTGGTAGGTACTTGTCGCAACACAATGTGTACATTTACACGTTTGTTATGAGCAAGTGTTTTTTCCAATTACATTGAGTACATATTCAAATCCCTTCCCTTAGTGCAGTCAAATTGATATTTAAGGACTTAGAGTGTTGATTTTCATTTGCATGATAATAACAGAAAAAAAGGAATTTTGACAAAAATGCTCTGTGCAATATGACAATTTAACTAGATCACATTGCTTGAGCATATGCCTATATGAATCTACGAATGTATAATAATATGTTAAAAGCAGTAGTTCTGTACTACGTTTTACACTATTATTTAGAACATGTACATAAGTAAAGTACATGCAAAGTGTGTTAGAGAGAGAGAGAGGTTCACACAAAGATAATTTTTTCTTGTTTTATTTTTATTTCATGAGACTTGTTTCTCTTCAATTATCCTCAATTGTAATCTAACTACTTGTACTTGTGTAATTCAGCCTATAAGCATTTTTAATCATACACAAGTCTTTATAGAGTGCCAAAATAGATATAAGAATCTTTTCTGCTTCCAATTTGTATTTTTACAGAATATTTAACAATATTAATTGTCATTTCGTAACGCTGAGCTCAAAGGGAAATGTATAGACATAATATTGGTGAGTGTAGCATGCATGAAGTAAGTTGTCTACTGAATTCTTAAAAAATCTATTCCAACATTGACTCCTTTAATTTTCAAGCTACATATCAGATTCATATCGATACCTTTACTCAAGAGAATGCATAATTGAGTACATTATGGAGATCTGATTTCGCCAGACATTATGCCCATATGTAAAATATCAGTGCCATTTATCATTTTATTCCTTTAGAGTCATTTATCTTCAATATGAGAATATAACGAGAGATCTTTGCAATAAAATTCAACAAAAACTTTTATCTCGCTGCAAATCTTTCTCAAAAGTGTGAATCATTGTATATATAAACATCACGATTTGTTTTCTCCGTGCCCTGAAGGTAAATGATGACAATTATTTAGAGTGATCGTCTAAATCTTATGTGATGTTCACTCAAGCTTAAACTACTACCACATGTTAATGTTTTATGCAATTTCGACTTATACACGCACAATCACACGTTATTCTATATATAAAACAGAAAAAATCCATTCGTATTTGTTTTTATTGTATTTTGGGGGTAATGGGAGATATTGAATTGAGAAAATGGTGATGATTCATCGCAGTAAATATTTATTTTACCTAAATCATATAATTTATATGCAGTTTCTTTGCATTGTATCCGTTGTTTGCTTAATTTATTCATTACTGACTTCCACTTACCATAAGATAATAGTGACTTACAAGTTACACGTCGTTTTACATCTCTTATAGTTGAAAGCATAATTATTCTTGTCTGCTTATAAATTGGGGGCTGAGATTAATGCATATAGAATAGTGATATTAGTATGGTCTTAGAAAGTAGCTCTTCTAGTTTTACATATGGTGAGAGATTATGATCTTTGGTTTTGTCTTAGAGATTAGGAATTACAAGGCAAATGAATTCTTGTGAGAATAATAGTCTACCTACTCAAAATATGAGTATGCACCGATGAGGTATTCATGGGCACATAAACATGTCTTGTATAGTGCATTGGAGAGATAGTGTATGGGTACATAGTAACCAGAGAGTAAAAGCAAGTTTATTTTGATAATAAACTTGAGAAAGGATGACATTCGACTAGTCGATAGATAAATACAGAGATAGTGTGCCATACCGGCCTACGTCTTTATAATTATTACGGTGGTTGAACGCGTGTGTTCGTGTGGAGCACTACAGGTCAGGCCATCACGATTAGCAAAATTCTCCCACAACAATATCCATTTTCTTTTAACTCATATTCTATTGCAGCCACTTTGCAATTTGGAGATGTTTATGCACAGCTACAGCTAGTAGGAGGAATTATTTTTTTCCATTCAGCTCCATAGCCTTCTACATGGATTCATACAGCGTCTACATATACAATTTATAAAATGTTTACATACAGGTACTTATTGTCTACATTAACTACGTTATCTTTTCATTTCTGACATTGACTGAAATAATATGCTGACTTTGTTCAAACTAAATGAAGATTAAAGATGAGCTTATCCTAAACGATTTCAATTCTAAGAATTTAAACATTTAATTATTTCAAAACAACTATTTAGCTACCTGTCTTCAAATTAAGGTGTCAAGTACATTTATATCTCATTTTATTCTTTAAAATTACCTTTTACAAGATAAATCTGTTTTCCTGCATTTCGTTTGATATTTATCTATGGTCGGCTTTATACATAAACAAGTAAAACGCATACCTAGTTCAATAATCATGAATCACATCATTAACATTCAAACTTTACAATGCAGAGGATGCCAATTGCAGTATACAAAGTAAAGGATGTCATGTAAAAACGACAAATTAAAAACTCGTGTAGTTCACCGGAACTTGGGAAGACAAAGGTTTCGGAGGAAATATGGTCAGACAAACAACCTTAGGTGAAACTGAAAGGTTCAGATAAAAGATAAAACATCTTAATTCAAAAGCTGCAGCTAAAATTGTATTTGTTTATCATTCCAAAAATAGATTCAGGAAAAATAATGTATTTTTCAACTGAAACTGGTGAAATGGGACGAATGGATTTACTCTGCTTGAAATTGTCTAAGATGAAGTGTGTACAATGTATATACCTATATAAACCTATGTAGTACATAGTTATAAATTTCAATGTAACAAGGCAATAAATAAGGAACTTAGTACATGAGGTTATAATAGTCCATTTAAGTTTGAGTTCACGTTATGATTACCTAGGCAGGAACTATTGTGATGGAGAAAATTTTCGCACACATGCCAAAATGGTAATAGCAAAGGAAGGTATAATATATTTTTTATTGTTGGTAACCTGAAACGAACCCTCATCATTACATCTTAGGCACCTGCATAAACTTTAGATGTGGTTTTGATTGTTCTCTAGCATATCTGCGTAGGCTTATAACATAGTTGGTATAAGTATGTTTCGCATTAAGAACAGTAGTAAAGTATGCAGTGTGGTTTATCGTAGAATAAATAGCCATAGAAAAATGCAGGTGTAATGCCTGACATATACGAGTAGAAGAGCGTAATAATTCGTCCCTTAGTAGCATATCCTGTATTTCGTTTTACTATGGTTTCTTGATAATTTTAAAGTCTAGCTTTGACTGGGATGATATTGTGGGGTTCAGTTGAGTAGTAGAAGTTGAATTTTATTGAGTTTACCTGGTGTAACAAGCATTGAGTTGATTGGGACTAGTACTACTACTACTAGAATTGTGTGGACTAGACCCAACCATCTATATCTATAGAATTACAATAATATTATACAGATACATATCTAAGTGAGATTGCAGCATGGTTTATGTATACAGCTATAGAGAGTCAGTCGTGATACATTCATGTATGATTTGTTGGTGGAGGAAAAAAGGGCAGAGACCAAGAGATCTATGTACAAGATATAGGTATATGTATATATATGTACAAGGTATATGTATGTATGAGTCTGAGACAGAGGATTCAATTCAGTAGAAATGTGTTTGCACCCTTTCTGCCTACAAAATGCACCCCTCACTTCTATGGTCTCTGGTTTATTATGCACGATGTTGATTGCTTCACACAGGTAAGGCTATGCAGTTGGAGGGTAGGCTAGGAGCTGTGCACCAGGTAAGACTATGTGAATAGGGTAGGTTATAAGTCTAATAGTTAGGATGGTATTAGCAATAAGTGAGAATGTACATCCTGCCCTGTCCTCCTCCTGTTGTCTTTCGCTCTACACGACACTAGTAGGAGTAGTGTAGTCCTAATCGTAAGCCAAGCAAGAGTCATCAGCCATTGCATTGGACTAGGACGAGGATTTTCTCACAAATTTATTAATTTCAAGTGCTTTTTCCTCCAAATTTCAGTGCATGAAAGAGTCAGGGGAGTTGTTTGTGCTGGACAAGATTGACCATTTCGTGGATGTGACAGAATTGGCAAGATTCGGGTGTCTGTGTGATCTGTGGAGTGAAGTGGATTAAATTTGCTGACCAATGACCTGAGACACTGAGCTGGCTCCAAGATGAGTGGTCTGGCATTCCGTCGTGGCATGACGTTTGTGAGCTTCTTAACTTGTTGTGCAGCTTTAGCATTACTTTTAGCTGCTCTCAGCACTCAACATTGGATCGTTGCCAGGGCTCACAGAACGACTAACCCAAACTTTTCGGATGGAAGAATTCATTTCGGGCTTTTCTACGGAAGGAAAAATCTCAATGTAGGATATGGATGGAGACCTACAGATATCAATGGTAAATCAACCATTAATGCAATTACCTTTTAAAACGAATGATAATAGCCTCATTAAGTCAAAGTCACATAAATTGTAACTGTACCTGTAATTATAATTAGCAACCCTCTCAATTTCAGATTTCAAGTAGCATAAAGTATGAAATGAAATTTTTTGACTGTTATTATTATTATTGCTTAGAATGACAACATTCAAAATTATATCGTAACGTTCTTGTAGCACGCTCTATAAGATGCTGAGATAGGCTATTATTATATGTATTTATATAAATGAAAGTTGTCGCATCTAGTAATGCGTGGGTATACATAAATATATTTAATTGAAAAGGAAAGGAAACCGTAATAACTTAACAACAGAATAATACAGATAAATGAGTGTAGCTACCTTCTTTCCCATTAACTTTATATATATATAGTGCATAGTAAAAGAGTACAATAGTACTAGTTAGCCATATACATATTGCATGACACATTTAGAATTTAAAAAATCTCATGAGAGTAAAAGTGATACGGTCGTAGCGCTAACTATGTATAGCTATGCATATTTATACAGCAGCGCTGTAATTTAGATTAGAACTAACCTAGTGCATAAAAGAACTAGTATTTTATGATAAACTACATGGGTCGTTAATGATAAGGGCCTCTTATTTTGCAAGTTAGGCTACGTCATCTAGAAAAAGATTTATGAGTACTCTTATCTGCATTCATAAACGCTTCTTTCGATGCACCAAATGGTTTTCTGATAATCGCATATAGTTCAAGTTCCACCAGGTTATACCATAACTAGGTTTTACAACAGAATAGTAGTACGAAACTGACTGGAACGATGTTTGATGGAAATCAGATAACACTGCAGTCTGCAGCTCCACTGACCCTAAGTAGTACATGCATCATCGTCAATAAAGATTACTCCGCTATATGCAATATACGAGAAAGTGAGGCATTTCTTAGGAATTTTCAGATGTAATTTATCATTAATCCCAGGGAATGAGTCATGATCCATTATTTTGTATGACGTATAACAACAATGTCGGTAGGTACTTATTTTGCTTTTTGTTTCTTTCAGTCATTGAAATTTTGAACAAGGATCGGAATTTCATGAGCTATGGTCTGTGGATTGGGACAATTGGCTGCATTTGTTTAGCCATTCTATTTGCAGTGTTTTCAGCAGTATTTGCTTTGGTAAATACTGCGACAACTCCAGTAGAAGCTATTACAGGAATTCCTGGACTTTACATATGGAACTGCGTCGCATGTAAGTGTTTAGCTATTTGAAAGGTGTTAGATAATTTTAGTAATTGATTACAGAATATCAGAAAGTATTTATAATATGGAGATTGTGTGATTTGTGATGTTTGAACTGTGTGTTTGGTTTTTTAATTATAGTAGCGAGTAATATGGGCGCCTTAACCACATGGGGCATCCAATATCATCTTAAACTTCGCCATAATATTCTGCCATTGGAAGATCGAGAGAATCACTGGAATTCAGATGGATTTGCAGTTCTGGGATATTCTTTCTGGTTCGTGGTTGGGGCCACCATAATTCATATTCTTAATGTAGTTCTGATATTCCTGGGAGCCCACCAGTCCCGTCGCGACCGTCACAAAACACTGAAACCGATGAAAGAGGAGAAAAGCAATGGTGCCATTATGCTCTACTAATAATGATGCATTTACAACTATAGAAACAAAAATCCATCGTATCTTGAAGCAACGCAGTCAGTTTTTATAATTTATAATTTATTGTCACCACCAATTTTTAATATTAAGGCGACAAGCGAATCTAATTCTGTTGTTAGTAATTGTAGTATACAATCGTGTATCGTTAATAGGAGTAATTATTTAATGCAGATACTGAAATAATTAATGACTTACGAGTTGAATAGAGTACACTGGTATACTTGAAAATGGAATATAGTATAGTATCACTTAGTAATAATATGGAATGTCAATTTTGGTAAACATAGAAATTTAATCAATAGACAAACTGTTCTAAAATGAAAAATGACAAAGAACTGCTGGAATTTGAAATAATCTTGACATTTTTCTGCTTAATACACAACCAAATTGTGGATCGCTCTTCTTATTCCGAACCTCCAGTTCTATGGAAAAATTGTTTAGTCAATTAACACATCATTCGTGTCAACAATAAGACTAATAGGATTAAGCAATGCAAAAATGTCATGTCAAACTTATAGACACGCCTTGAAGTTACTTTGTACGATTGATTTGGTGAAACTAGCTAAACACTATACGACTTTCCAGTAAATGTAACGAAATGGTATTATGTATGCAGATCAAGTATTTTCCTGCATTTTTATGTTTGCAACGCAATTTTTAAAATCTACTGCATTATTGTTCTGAGTAGTGCGAATACATTTAATTATTTTTAAGTAGATGGACAATTGCTATTATTTTTAAGCAGTAAAGTAATAATAATATTATCTTACTACATACATGGAGTAAAATGTAGTCATGTAAATACAGTTTGTGTCAATTGTTTTTTTTTAATTTGACCGTTTAACTGTATTACTGTTAGTATTGACGTTCTAACTAAATGAAAAGTGGCCGCAAACAGCTACAGATGTGAATTGATTCACAAGTAACATATTTTTAAATAGTGTCATGTCATTAAACTCGTTTACATGTGAATGGGAGTATCAATATATTATCTAATCTTCGGGTAGGTTTGTTTATTTGTACAACCCTAATACTAATATAAATGATCCTTCAAAATATAGAATAGTCTTAAAAGTATTAGTAGTATTATCTCTTTTCCTTTTAATGTTTTTCTACAAATAGAGTTAGTTTACTTTCTAATATTGTACGTAATCCCTTAATAGTTAAGTTGTAGTTGTAAGATGGTAACTGAAAATTACGTGAGAATGTTAAGTAGATTATCAGTCGTTCAATTCTTTGGATTTCTTTAAAATTTCTTGCATTACGTCGCGTTCGGAAAGACTCTCCTTTTCAGCTAATTGGACCATGAAAAGCGCTATTTCTTTGTGCGTTTTTGTCATGGCCATTAATTCTAAAATTTAAAAAAGTAATCAATGTAGGTAATAATGCGTTGATTTAACCACTACATAAATTTTTTTACCTAAACTTTACAAGTTATTGTAATAGCCATAAACTGTTTTAATACAATGTCTGCTTTCATAATATAGTTACGCGTTTATAATAAAGTTTTATACTTAAACTATTCGAAAATATATTATTTACCTTTGGCATGAGGAGCAACAGTAATTTCTGCAGCAGGTACATTAATAAAGATGTCATACAAATCAGTTCTACTTGCAATTGTTGCATCCATACATCCAATCACATGAAATTTGCTATGCTAAACATAATATTTCTCCTTAGTATATTACATTAAATCATGTTAAAATAGTTATATCTTTTCAAGCAATTATGAAATGTAATTAATCAAAAAAGAACCTTAAAAACTTCAAGCTCTTCGTCGATCAAATCCGTCCATGGATAAATATCGCTCCACTTAATTTTTTCAGCGAGGAAAGCTGGGAGACTAAGCACAAACTGAAAAAATAGCACCCAATATGAAATGATTCAATTCAGTAATTTTTACAATGTAACGATAAATCAGATTTTACTTACTTGGACCAGGCTGTCCACATTGTGGTGATATACAGCAATTCGTTTTTTATACAGCAGCGCAGAATAAATTAATATTGTTTCCAATCCCAGTTTATTGATAATGGCTGCCAAACATCAAATACCGTTTTAATGCTGAATAGAAAATTTTAAGGGGATATTGTCATCATAATTTAAGTAACTTACCTTTCAATTTGTGATTTTTGTAAGGGTTGTTTGTATCAAACTCATTTGCATAAAAAGTTCCATTTTCGGGTGTGGAACATTTACCAGTCACACAAACCGACAAGAATAACTGCAACATCACTGAAGCGTGCCCTGATTTGCAAAAGCTCTTTGATAATATTCGGCAGAGAGTTTCATACCTCTCAGGATTAAAATCCATAGCAGTGACTAATATCGCAACTTGTTTTACCTATAAAAAGTAATAATTTATTAACCTGATAAGTAAATGTAATCAATAATCATGGAATCAATTTCTACAGTAAAATAAAATAATCTTTCAAATTCTCAGATTGTTTCTCGGCCTAACTTTTTTAAGCTTGTCAGATGAGAATACTTCTGTGAGATAAATATACGCCCACTGCTTATTGAGACGGAAAATTCGAAATTGTCTTTTACTGTTTTGAGCACTAATAGAAGATTTGTAAACAAAATCACATTTCAAGATACAAACAGCTCTCTCTTGGTATGACAATTCCGGATAGCTCCATGTCCAAATAACATCTCCATTTTCATCCTTTTCTGCAAATTAAAAATATTTTTAGTTGAGCCTAGCTGAAATGCTAAAACATGCAATACAAAAGAAATAAAAATGAAACTACCTATGACATGACATGACATTGGATGACAGAATTGTTCTTCAAGTTCCATTGTACTATCTCCCATATCATAAATCTAAAAAAGTAAAATCAATTTTGAATTTACATTTTCTTGTATAGCCTTATTTTTCTAAATTAGTTTCGTATAGTTATTTTCCCATTAGTGCTGCAAATCATGAAGTTTAATAACAGCAACATAATTTTTTCCTATTTATAAATTTTAGGATAATTGTGACATTTAGTGACAGACAATTTTAAAACGTATGGCTTTGACTTACATTGACAGTTTGGTCTTCTCGTTTTCGTTGAGTCTTGATCCTGTTCATTGCTCTACATTTTAGTGACTGATATTTAAAATTGGCTTCTTTAGCGCTTGTCATAATTCTGTATATAGTCTAATCACAATGTTTACTTTAAAAGCCATCCCCGCCACCTACACTCATTTAAACGAAAGACGTCATCATCCCGTCTGCTCCATATTTTTTCATTCAGCACTCAGCAAACTCAGCATTCAGCATTGTGAGTGACAGAAAGAACAACAGACAGAAGAGGACATGAGGTTTTAGCCGATGATTACCCTTTGGTATAGCGAATGAGAGATCTTCCAAAACGCACACGAAAAGGTAGCCGACGGAGTTGGATGCTCTATAATGAAATGAATTTTGAACCTAAATAGTTTTAAATTAATTCATTATAAAATTGATAAACGATTTTATTAAATGTTTGATTATTTCAGACAATTTGAAATTGAAAGGAGGTAGTTGTTTTTGGGCGGAGAAAGTAGTCTATTAAGGAAAGTTTCATTCTACACGTCGTAAGGTTTAGAGTACATAATTAATAATAAACAAGACATTGAAATTTCTGTTTACACTAAATCTCTGTAATCCCATTTTCCATTTAAGACTCTATTACGAATAAGAAACGATAGCAGCCTACAATATCTCATATTGGTCAGAGGCAGGCTTTGTGGAGAACTACATTCACAATTTCACATTTTAAATAAGGCTACTACAAATGGATTTTATTAGCCATGGGTATAACTTCGTATTATCGGTGAACTAGCTTCCATTTTAAATGGTGGTCTTAAAAGTTAACTTTGACAACGTTTTACCTGGTGGCTGGTATTACAGATGGTGAAGTTAGTTAAGAAGAGTTTCTAAATGATTTCATCCGTCTGTGCCTTATTTTTTAACGGTTGAAATAATAGGGGACTGTAGTTTATTAGCATAATATGGCATCGAGAAATAAAGAGAGTATTGCAAAGGATGAGATAAAGGGATAATTACGTTGGATCAAAGCACGTCTACAAGTTATAGCCTAACAACAGCTTTGTCTGCTTTTGGAGGCCCCGCATTGTCGGTTGCTTTCACATGCGACTTCTGGCGTTTTAGCTCCAGTTCAGGGCTGCACCAAGAGTAGTGCAGTGTGAGTGAGAGGGGTTTTGGTTTAGGAAGTTGAAGTCGTGAAACTTTAGTTAGCGAACTTGGTTCATTTGAGCAAGTTCTCAGGTGTTGGTTGGTGCGGCGTGACTATTCTGTCTTTCGTAAGAATCCGATTGTCACACGCGCCGGGTATTTGACCGGTTAGAAAACTGAAGGGAAGTAATTTTTTAGACAAATCAGCAATTGGATAAGTCGTGAAAATGTCGAGATACTATCAGCGTCCCGAAAACGCGCTGAAAAAAGCTAATGGTAACACAATATGGCTCATTTTATATTTTGTCATTTAATTGGTGGTGTGGCATGTTATAGTTATACCCTATATATCTTTTGATAGTACTGAATATTGAACGATTCAAAGTAGAACTTTTTACGTAGATCATATTTTTAGTTTTTAGGTATTGAAGTTATAACATCATATGTCATAATGTTATTGATTGATTGATTTCTAAATTCCTCCCTGTCACCCAATTTTTATTATTTATTTGTTGAATATATGACAATAAAAATTTTTGATGTTTTTCATGCATCACTGATCAAATAAAAAAAATTTTATTTTACAGAATTCATCGAAGTGGGAAAACCAACCCGAGCGTTGGACACACTTTACGATGTCATCAAAGGAAAGAAACATCGGGCTTTTAGTGAGAAAGTTATTGAGCCAATTATGCTCAAATACTTGGAACTCTGCGTGGAACTTAAAAAGCCTCATACAGCTAAAGAAGGCCTATACCAATATCGACTCATGTGTCAATCTGTAAATAATTATTTGGGTTTTAATTTAATATATATTAAATGCTATATGTTAAGTTTTTTTTGACTAATAACTTTATTATGTTTCAGGTTAATGTTGGATTATTGGAAAAAGTCATTCGTAGCTTCATTAAAATGGCAGAAGAACGAACAGAAGCTGCCAGAGACAATTTAAAGAATAAAGTTTTGCTAGAACAATCTCAACAAGCTATTGTCGAAGTTGACGATTTAGATAACTTATCTATGGCCGAGATGACATTACTCAAGTAAGTTTTTGATGTTACTTTTTTAGAAATCAGCATTTACTCTAATATACTAAGATGTCGAATAAAACATTGAGTAACTTTACACTGTTCTGATATTTCGAATTTCGTTAAAAACCTTTTCACTGTTTAAAAATGCTTTCCATGGGTATAGTATGTATCTATTGATTATTGATTATTTATTAAAACTATTGATTATTTATTAAATAATAGAATTTGCAAACTTTAATGTCGCTGTTAAAATGAAAAATTTCACTGTATACTCTCTAGTAAAACACTTCTCTGCATGTTGCATTTAAAATAGACCTATAAGAAGCAGTAGGAATTTTCAATATTGTGCTACAAATTTCCCATTGTTAATAACAGCTTTTGAGTACAGCATGATTCGAATTCTTAGACTATCAAGATTTTAAGTAATTTTGATTTATTGGTTATTTGTTACTAAAATTTAATAATTTACTCTTCTCTGGCAGTGTCATCACGGAAGAGCAGGCTCAAGAGAGAAGTGACAGAGCCGCATTGATTCCTTGGGTGAAATTCTTATGGGAATCCTATACCCAATGTTTAGATCTGCTTCGTAACAATGCTCGTCTGGAAAATTTATATCACGATATTGCCCAAATGGTAGGCACAACGGAACTATTTTATATTTTTGTACCCATTGGTAATAACCCAATATAATGGAGTTGAAATGATTAGCACACTTAATAATATTTTTACTTTGCAGGCATTTAAATTTTGTTTGAGCTATAATCGCAAAACAGAATTTCGTAAGCTATGTGAACGTCTTCGGAAACATTTTGATGATATAGTCAACCGTGCAAGTTCTCAGATGAATAGCATTGATTTTTCTTCCCCCGAGACGCAGCAGCTGAATATGGAGACAAGATTGTCTCAGTTGGACTCTGCAATCACCATGGAGTTGTGGCAAGAAGCCTACAAGGCCATTGAAGATATACATCTGCTTATGAACCAGTCTAAAAAGTCTCAAACAAGAATGATGGCTTACTATTATCAAAAGCTTTCTCTTGTATTTTGGAAAGCTGGAAATCTACTATTTCACGCAGCCACTCTTCTAAAATACTACATGCTATGCAAAGACATGAAGAAAAATGTTTCTCAAGATGAATTGCAAAAGTAAATAATTTACAAAATTGTGTTTATAACTTTTAATTGTGACAATAAGTCTCACGTATTGTTTTTTTCTAGGAATGCTTCTCAAGTTGTTCTTGCGACGTTAGCCATACCATTCCCTGTGGTTCATCCTGAGTTTGAACGTTTTGTTGAGACGGATAAGGGCATGCTCGAAAAAGCACAAAAATTAGCCACACTTTTGTTTCTTCCGCAACCTCCTACTAGAGCTTCAATGATTCGAGATTTAAGTCGATATGGAGTGTTATCTAATGCCATTATTCCTCTCCAGGAACTTCACGAGTTGCTGGAAACTCAGTTCAATCCTTTAGGTCTCTGCGCTGAAGTAGACAAAACTATTAAATCTATCACTGTTGTCGAAGATAACGAATACTTGCAACAGTATGTTGAGGCGTTGCAAGACGTAGCTTTGGTTCGTTTAATTAAGCAAGTGTCACAGGTAATAAAAGTGTTTCTAATTCGAAAAGCATTGTCCTTTTTAATTAATTTTTCTCAAAAAATAACCTCATGATTTGTATTTGTAAACTATTCTATTTCTTGTAGGTGTACCAGAGCATAGATTATCCCCATTTGCTAAAACTAACTGTATTTACCACTCAAAGTCACTTGGAGCAGCTGTTGGTAGATGCAGTTCGATATAATGATATGCAAATAAACATAGATCACCGTAATGACTGTGTAAAGTTCGGCTCCTCGCTAGCTGAAGCTTCCAGGGAAGATCTGCCTGAAGGCCCACATTTACAAGCAATGCCTTCAGAAGCTGTCCGTTTACAATTAGTAAACGTTATGAACTGTCTCGAAGAAACAATTGATATGGTCAATCCTCCTCATCTAATTGTACGTTTCCATTTCATTATTTTATATTATACAATTAGCGAGTGTTACTGAAAATTTTTTTTTGATGAAATTAAGGGCAGAATGTAATTTTTAAAATTTCAAAATAAATTTTACTTTACAGACTGACGAAGATAACGTACGGTCAAAGATTGTTCAGCATTACATGTTGACTGAAAAACAAAACCATATTCAAATTCTTCAGCGGCAAAAGATTATCTCGGAGCGCCGTGAAGAATTGGAGAGATCGGCAGTGGATAAGGAAAATGAAGAAAAGTGGCGAAATGAACAAATGTTGAAGCAGCAAATGATGATGGAACAAAAACGACTGGAGACTGAGCGAGAAGAGAGGGAGAAAAAGCGGATGGAGATCGAAAAGGAAGAGATCCATAAACGCCGATTGAAAGAGAAGATGGCTCAAATTGCAAGTACACCATTTGGGCAAAAGGTCGTGAAGAAATTAGAAGAAGATGATTTGGCCAAGCTAGACGTTGAAACAGTAATGTTAAGACAGCAAGAAGAGATGGCCAAGGAAGCTAAGGAGCATTTGGCTCGTATGAGAGCGCAGGAAAAACGTATTGATCATCTGGAGCGGGCAAAGCGAATTGAAGAAATCCCTGTAATTGACAAGTTCATGAAGGATAAAAAGGAGTTTGAGAAGAAGGAATGGGAAGCCCATGAAAAGGAGCGGATCACTCATTTGATCGAAGAACGCAAAATTGCTGTCGCTAACCGAGATCGTATGAAGAGAATGATAGAAGACAAAGAAGCTTTCCTCAGTAATTTGCTTCAATCCCGCCGTCACGTTTTTGAGGCTAAGCTTCAAGAATTTAAAGATCGACTTGATGAAAAGAGAGCAGAGCGATTGGAAGAAAGGAAGGAGAGACGGAAGAAAGAACGACGTGATAAATATATGGCTGAGAAGGAGGAAGAGGAACGCCGAAAGGCAGAGGAGATCCGCCGTGAAGAGGAGGATCGGCAGAGAATAGAGCAAGAAAAGATCGCGAAGGAGCTTGACGAAAAGAACAGAATCACGCGAGAGAAACAAATGGCCAAGGAAAGGGAGATAGAAGAACGAGAAAGAGCTGAAAGAGATCGAGAGCGCTCTGAACGGCGGGGACCAGCTGAACCGGATGTTTGGCGGCCGACTCCCAGAGCAACTCCCTCGGCTCCTTTGGACCGTCCTGCTGCAGCCACTGCTGCTGCGACTGGAACACCCGCTGGAACTGCTACTCCATGGGTACCAACCAGACTAGCTCAAAGAAAAGCTAAAGAAATCACAGATGATGTGGATACTCCCCCACCATCGGCGCCTCCAGCTGCACGAAGTGCATACGGACGAACCTATGAGCACGGCGATAAAGAGAGGCCTCAAGAACGAGAACGTGGTCACCGAGAATTTGATCGGGAAGATCGAGGCTTTGAACGTCGCTCAGACCGTGACCGAGAATTTGAGCCTGACTCGGAGCGTAAGAGACCGGCAGAACGGGAACGAGACTGGGGGAGAGACCGCAACCCAGAAAGAAATTGGGATCGGGACGGTGGAGACCGAGAACGCTCTGGATTTAGTCGGGATGGACCCCGTGGTGGAAGAGACAGAGGAACAACTGGGGTAATATATATTTCCCAAAAATATTTGCATCGTGGCATCCAGAAACTTAAAAATTGCTATTGAAATTACAGGGAGACGAACCCTCGTCTTGGAGGACTCCGAGAAGTGACCGAGGTGGTGACCGGGGAGGTGAACGAGTTGGCGAAGGTGGTCGTGGAGAGCGAGGTGGAGAGCGAGGGGGAGATCGTGGAGGTGACCGTGGGGGAGATCGTGGAGGAGACCGAGGTGGAGATCGCGGTGATAGAGGACATGGTAGAGATAGAGACTCTGGCACTCCGTAAGTCTCTAATGTTTTTGTTGAACACTAATTATGACTGTACTCCTAGAATTTCTTAATTTTCAACCTATTTATTACATTTTTTAGGCGGGGTGGACCTGGTGGATTTAGGTGAGTTATTTTACTATAAAAACATTTTCATGGTGTTAAAATATAAGAGATTTTGAGATAATATATGAGCTTTAGTACATTAAGAATATTTTCTACAGACGTGATGACAGACGTGATGACCGGCGTGATCGTGGAGGTGATCGTGGTGGCGACCGTGATGGCGGTTTCGGTAATGATGACAATTGGCGGCGGCCGGCAAAGAAGGAAGATTCAAAACCTAAGTGAGAGAATGTCTCTGGTCCCTAGGACATATTTGTCATATGCTAATGAAAATATCACTGAATATCTCTTATGTGTAGAGAGAATTATGGTAAAAGTGAATTTGCGTGTCTTTAAGAATAGATTATTTGCAGTTCTAATATCAAATAATAAACTAATGAATCAAATCTGTGTACACGTTAGTGTAATAGTAAGCTTTACTAACGAATAAAATTCAAACTTTCGAATAAAAATGTAAATAATTTTAATTTATGTACATGCATACTATTATTGCCTAATGACGGGTCCATTTTCGTTGCAAAGTCCGAGTTCCAATAAATAAGTATTCACAAAATCACTCCTGAGTTTGAAACTAATTGAACTTTTAGATAATCACTATATATTAAGCTCTTTTGTTGTTACGTGTTTACTTGAGGGTATAGCAGAATAAGGTACGTATTTAGGAGGGGCAGTCATAGTGCCTCCTTCAAGCCTCAAGGTTATTTTCGAGTATTTTTGAATACCTGTAAAATTTTTGTAAAACTTCTTTGCTTGAGTCTCCTTAAACAAATTCGCAGATACGTACTACGTCCCTGAGGCTAATGAAATGCACCAGTCCACTTTTCTTCCAAGGTGGAACGGAAAGTTTCATAGTATTTTCATAACATACCTTTACAAATTTTCTCAAAGCATTTTCTATTTAATTTTTAGCGTAATTCAAAGCAGCAATGTCAACACTCAGCCTACTTCATTCGCATGATATAATATGTAATGGAAATTTTAAAAGTTTAAAAATATTAGTTTATTAGAAACCAGAGGCAATCGATAATAATATTGGTCGCCTATTTACATTTGACAGCTGATTGTGACTCGTGGTGAAAAGCGGTGGTAGCCATGCTTGGCTAAACACCGATTTCAATTCGTGTAATTGATGGGCCTATGTTTGTCACTTGAATAAAGCTGAACTCTGAACTCTGATTGGTGATATTTTAAAATGTTACTTTTTCTATGTTGTAAGGCTGTAACTATTGAACTCCAACTATGTGAATTTTACATTACTGCTTGTACCCCTGATATGATGCCATGAATCGGAAACTTTAAGGTAAGAGGTTACGTGGAGTAGGCAGTTACTGCTTGTACCACTGATGCCGTGCATCGGAACCTTTCAGGTAAGAGCAGATAAGAGGTTACGTGGCGGACGGAGTAGGCAAGCACGGCTTGTACCGCTGATACCGCGCATCGGAACTTGTAGATATGGTCATGTCTTACACAAAATATTATGGACGAACGTACATACTCTTAGTGTATGTACCAAAGTTGTGTAAAATTTCCGCTACTTTACAAAAAAATGCATACACAAATAGTAGGTACGTTTGCCCATGCTATTTGTGTGTGTACCACGGTTGCGTACATTTATACGCTCCTTTTTTCAGAACAGAAAAATACGTCGTTGGGTCGTCCGTACTATTTGTGTGTATACCATAGTAGCGCGCATATATTTCGCGCAACTGTGGTGTATACACAAATGGTACGTATAGGTTCCATTAGGTACATTTCGCACAAAGTATATCTATTCAATTTTTGGCATAATCCAAAGCATTGTACAAACTCAGCGTAATAAATGGGCGTGAAAAAGTGGTCTCCAGAAAGGGCTATTGCAAAACTTTTTATGATAGATAGAACCGAAATTATTTCAATTTTTCACTATTTTTAGTTTTTCATCAGGTCTTCCAGGTGAGGAGTGACTGTGCACCATTTATTATTAGTGTCCGTGTCCAAGAAATTTCTTACTATAGAATAAGCTATTTACTTGAGTTTGAACGATAAAATAGATTAAAAACTCACTTTCACACATAGGGAGAGTATGAGACCATATATACCAGTATATTTAAGGTTTATCAAAAATCCATCCGCCTTCGTGTGTTCCTCGATAGTCCAGGATTTCAAAAATGTAAGGGGAGGAATAAAGCCAGAAGTAAAATATTTTTTAACATGCATTTAGATAGGCCCGGTTGCTATGCAGGCTTGCGTGGTGAGCCTCCTTAAGCAACCTTTTGCAAATAATAGTAATAAAATGAACATAATTTATGAAATTAAACCGTTTAAACTATAAGCTTTTAATGATAGTCCTCTGTTAAATTCATTGAGTAATTAATCATTTCAAAACGGAGAGATATTGGCAGAGAAGTTTAATAGCAATTTAGGTGAAATTGCAATACTATATCAGATAATGGATGCTACTAAGTGTACGAAGTATGAAGCATGACATTATGAATATGAACTATATTATTATAGATTATACAAAAATAAAAACATCATCGTTTTAATCATTTAATAAGCATTTAATTATTATTAAACTTGAAATTATTACGCAATTAAATCTAAGTCTTACTAACTTATTTTCAACTTCTTCGCTATTTTAATATTGTACAGTTACTGAGAATGAGAATCTTTAGTCTTATAATTACTAGCTATCATAGGAATGAAATATAAGATCAAAGCCACTTTTACACAATATTAAATGGCTACAAAATTTATCTAAATTATGTAAATGTATATATATACATCACTAAAGCATTCAAACTAACCTATATACTTTCACATTGCTATCACAATTAGTAAAACAGATTTATGTAAGGATAGGGACGAAACCATCAAAATTTTACATGATCACTTAAAGACGGTTAGCGTGAAACTAATGCCTATCTTTATCTTACAGTAGCTTAAACTAAAGAATTTATTTCAACTTTAATTGAATAAATAATTTTTATCCATTTAGTCGATTAAATTAAGAGTGGAGCTAGCAAAGTCACTAAGTCGTTGTACAGAAAAAATGACAAAAATACCTAAAATCTAAATATGTACATTGCACTACCACTAATTTCCAAAAGCTATCAGAATTAATAGACACCAGCTAGCTATAAGTTGCAAGGTGTAACTAAAGCAACATGTTAAATAAGGACAATTAAAATATCATATTTAAATTTCATTCAAATGTTTGACAATATTGTAAAGGCTATGTATACTTTCTCCTCGTCTTTGATTATTTCTAAAGACATAATACTCTGCCTTTTGGTCAACATAAGCCCTAAAGGGACTGCTCTCGAATATATTAATTTTGTCATCCCAATTGAACGGACCGACGTATAAGGTTAAATCTTCAAATTCCTGCAAGAACTGAAGCACACTTAAATTATTTTCGTACTTCCTTTCCCATTGAAGAACCAGAACATTTGTTTTAACATTCTCCATAACTTTCGCTGCATTTGCCAATGAATAGTTTATCAGAACAAGTTTGTCTACGCGCACAATACTATAGACAGCTATAATTCCTTTTAAGCTTAATTGTTTCACCGAATCTGGTACCAACCTCAAATTAAATTCGACTGTTTCCTTACTGTTACTCTGGATTTCAGCATACAGTAAATTGGGACAATCGGCAAACAATTGTAAATCCTTAAAATTCTCATCGCATTCTACCACTAATCTTTTCAAATTAGGTAAATCTACTGGTTGGCTGCTAAAAATTTTTGTTTTGTAATGAAGCGACCAACCAAAATGAATCTTTTCTATTGTTAACGGCAGAGCAAATAAATCAATGGATGACCCATTGAAATGTAATTCCCGAATCTCCATTGTTGTTTTTACTAAAAATGGAATTCTTCCTAATTTCAAAGTCTTAACTACAACCTTACAAACATTCCAATTAAAAACAGGAATTTTATACAATGACATCTGCTTTGCATTGAGGCCAAGACACTTACTTAAGTCTAAATTTGGAGTCGTTTGTGATAATTCATCAGAATCCGCAACTTCGTCGTCCCCACAAGTAATCGTGATATTCTTAGCTTTGCTAAAATCGATCAAATCATTTACACAATATTCTCGAAGAGAACGACCGTTCTTCCAAAATTTCAAGTCGGTTAACTCAATGGAAAGTGGATTGATGGGCCTTTTGTTGCCAACCTTAAGGTTGCAAGAATTAAGATTAATGTGCGTAAGAGAAATAAGTACATCAGTAGAAAATGCCAAGGTTGTCGGTGGTTTGTTGAAGAACCCATTACAGCGAACGGTCAATTCCGAGAGAGAGAGATCTGTAAACCAATCGCTGATGTCAAAATCTCGTCCTAAACGGGCTTCTTTATTGACTATGAAGACATTATGAAGTTGCAAGTCCTTTATTTGTTTTTGTTGCTTAAAAAAGTCCTTAAACTCTTCAATACGCCAATCCACTGAATCTAAAAATCGGAAAGAAGTGAAATCCACAACTGTCGTCGACTCAAAAGAATTGCAAAATGTTTTCATAAAGTCATCAGGTCGTAAAGTTGTAAAGTCGTTTAAATGGCCAAAAGTGATAGCAGCATTTTTTCTGATTGTGGACTCCACTCCAAGGTTCCAATTTTTGCATACAACACGGAAATTTTTCTGATCTTCAAATTCAAGAAGTCCAAATATATGGCCCATAATCTAGTAACAACATTTTACACTTTAAATTTATGCTACTATGCTAACATGGTGGATTAAAATTATATCAAACTACAAAATTAAGTTTGTTCGATTTATTTTATTACCAGCGGATTTTGCAGTGCAGCGGAACAAGCTGACTCTGAATTCTCTGGCTCTTCATGGTCACAGATGTTAGATATTATGCGTTTCATTTTTTTGAGTGGCACCTTCCACTTTGGCGTAAATGCGAAATCAAAAATTACGGCTTTCATCTCCATTGGTTTTAGTACTTCCTAAATTCAATTAGAATAACATTTAAGAACATTTAATTGGTCATTTCTAATTGAGAGTAATTGAAGACGAGCCATTAAAATTATTTTAACCAGAAAATATTTAAATGGCTGAATTTAGGAAGCGGTTTGTTGCCACTGTCTCCGCTGTTGCCGCTGGGAGGTATGGGGGTTAGCAGCAACAGCATAGCAGCGGCAACAACGGCGACACCCTACAACTACTAGCGGCAACAGCGGCGACACAGCTAGAACCACTAACGGCAGCACTCAACAGCGGAGACAGTGGCAACAAAGTATTGATGCCTAAATTCAGCCTATTTAAATATTTACAAAAAATGGCAAAGCATAACTTTCACCCATAAACATTAAGGATATTTTTAACATATAAATAATATATAATCAACAATAATAAATAATGTATTTACCATTTTCCGTTTTTCGTCTTCCGTAATAATAAATTCATCGAAGAGACGGGAGGCTATTTTCTTGACGTTAATAAATTTCCTTCCAGCACGTTCGTTTTCCATTATGTTTTGAGTCACGGACTTGTTTGTTTTGTTGTCTTATTTTGGGTTTAAATAATGTCAGCTGTCAGTTTATTTCATCAAATTTAAAAGTTTAAATCTAGTATTGGGTAAAAACTTTCAACTTCATAGAAAATGCGTCAAAACTATAAACAGACGATAGTTGTTTCTGTCTTGTGAATTAATTCTTAGAAATATGTTTTAAAAATGATTCCGAAAGTTCCTTTCAGTTGTTAGTTTCAATCGGGCGGGTGATATCAATCCCGCTTCGGGAAAACATATAATGAACAAACATGCCTTTTTGTAATAGCCTAGTGTGCGTGCATCAAAATTATACACTGTGCAATCGGTCTCCTTCGGCTTACAATAAGGTACAAAATATTTTATAACAGAAGCAATGCATGCATTCTGTGTCTATGCAAATCAGGGTTGCGGGGATGAAATAGGATGGATAGTTAAAGTCGGACAAAATTAATTTCTTTCTGGATAAAATTAGTTTCTTCCATGGACAAAATTAATTTCATCCATGGACAAAATTAATTTCATCCAAGAACAAAATAAATTTTATCTATGGACAAAATTAATTTCATCCAGGACAATTTTCATTTCGTCCGATTTTAACTATCCATCCTTTTTCATCCCCGCAACCCTGATTGCAAATCTTTCCAGCTTTCAGAGTTTCGGATTTCATTAGCATTAGCAGTCATGTCACTGGGAGGGATTACGGAGAAGACTATTTTATGAATATAAAAATTCTGACGACTAGCGGAAGACTCAAGAGGAGCTTACATACAATATACCTATACCTACCTATTTACTAATTAATAATACAATACATACAATGTATATTGAGATAAAAGCGAAGAATTCCAAATGCTTATAATATTATTCAGTCAATTCATATTCAAAGTGGATAACAGAACGAAGTCGATAAAATTTCCTGCAAGAAAATGAAACTATCTTAGCGAAATGATATGATTTACAGTCAGCGACAGACTCTAAAAGGAATAATTCGGATGTGGCAGAAACCTGTTCAAAACGGCGGAAAATCAGCAAAATTATCTCTATGGAACTAAACCCCAACTTCCGAGCTGTACAAGATCATAGATTCCAAGCAAGGAGCCTGTCATTAATCAAGACAAAGTCAATAATATACTCCTTGGTGCTGGTAGTACATATTGCCAAAATGAGATAGATTAAGCTCCTATATATCCATGTAAATGGTGGAGGTGGAGTGGATGGCGGTGTATTTCGTCGATTCCCAATCCGAAGCCGGTAAGCCGGCTCCCTAGAATTGCCACATACACAGTGAAAAAAATAAACTATATCAGCATGTATGAACATCATGAAATGTTGTAGCCAGAAGATTCTTCTTATACAAATGCAAACCAAGTAAGCCAAGTGACATTTTCAACCACGTCGTTCGTTTATTTGCAATATTGTTTAACCTCTACACGTATAAGGATAGTACAGTATGAATATGAATAGATACGTGGGTTAATATATTTATAAACTCTAACGTACATCCACATCGAGTGCTACGCAGTACGTTATACAACGCTTGCAGAGGAGAATGGAAACAGCAGAAATGAATTATTGGCTGGCTGACACCATTCGTGGACCACAGATATATAAATAGGAATATAATTGTATGAGTAACATGATACTTTCGAGTATGTCTTCTATCTTAGTGGAAAACAATTAAAAATAATGAATCCATTCCTCTGACATTTTTCATTTCAACATTCACATATCTTCTTACATAAGAATCAGCCTTATATTTAAGGATCAAATCATTGAGGTTGTTTTTCTTTAGGATTGTTATTGTTACATCCTAACCTCCAGACTCCAAATTAGATGGAAGTAGGATAGATTCTACACTGTCATACCCAACTATTGATGGTATTTAACTCCATAATGCTTGTTTCTAAAGCAAAAGCGATAAATGTTTGCGATTCATTCTAATTTAGCATCTCACTGTATATGGAAACAGAAGTATGAATGAAACAAATCCAGAATCCAGATATTATATATTATCTTAAAATAAATATTATTATATTCCATTTGTTTTAATTACTACTACAATTAATTAAATAGGTAAATATTTTAATGGCATCGTTTGCATTAAGGTTAAACAAATCATAACCATAGCTGACAGAGAATCTGGACTGGATTGATGGAGAGAGAACTGATGAAGAAATGAATGAGGCTGTAGTATCTGTGTGCAAATATTATGCGAGAAATAAACATGCGCCTTCCAATTCCATAGTATAGTTATAGTAGTACCTTGCCGTGCACATTGGATTTCATTAAAGTTAATTCATTCAATTTTCTCTGTAAATATTCCACAATATTTCTTAATTTTAATACGGAGTATTAATATTTTTGGAAACCATAGCATGCAATGGCAGGTAAAATGCTTGCAGATATAAGAAGCCATTATAAATCCTCTAGTGACCATTCAATTCAGAATCTACTGAAGCAGATTAATAAATTCTTAAAAAGGTATTTAAAGAATACTACTAAGTTTTTCACTATACGGTTGGTTAATGAAAAGAGATGGATTTAATTGATATGGGACATGAAACGTTGTGGAATTAAGTGAATGGAAAATATGAGGGAATGTGGATTTCAGCGAATTTGCAAAATGATTGATTTTGGAGCTAATTGAAATGATTAATGATGGGATATGGATTTACGGGATTGGGGAAGAAAGGTGTCGAGATATACAAGAAAGTCTATTAAGTATGTCTGCAGAAGAGATTAATTAGCAGTAATGGAATCAAAGAATGAATGCCAGGAAAGTGAATGAACTGAAAAGTTGTCACATTTATTAAAACTAAAACGTAAAATTTCATCTCATCAAAAAAATTCACATAGCAACAGGATAGTGTAACATGTAAACACTTTCATAATCTTATTCTACTATTCTTACCTATTCAAACTCAATCAGATACTCACAGTCGTAGGTATTATAAAAATATCTTAAAATCGTCGTACCAGAAGAAACAAAAATTCAGGTTACGTTACATCTTGTACATATTAACAAAGAGACATTATCTAACAATTATTATAATATTACATGTATTCAGACGAGATGTAAATAGTAAAACAAAAACCGAGGTAAGTATATTAAAACGTAGAAAATTAAAATTGTTCTATCATCAACTATTTTTAACTAACTAAGGCACTACATATCAATAAAATAACAGGTAATAATAATTCTGCTGGGGGAGGGGGACGAGTTTACATAGAGGGGGTGGGTTTACAAGAAGTGTAGATGGTGTGCGAGAGCGCGGTGGGCGTGTTTTCCGAGGGAGATTCCAGTCAAGAAAGCGAGCTTGTGTGCGTATTGACAAGGAGCAGGGACGGCGACAGTGCCGGACCAGTTGAAGTAGAGATGGCACATTTTGTACGAGATAATCTGGATCCGATCCGGAGAGAGGCCTTGGTTGTCGTACAGAACGTTGAATGACGTCGGACTCACCGTCCCTTGCCGAGCTGTCTGCGACACCAGGAAAAAGTCGTACCTGCATCAACAACAGAATTTATATTTACGTATTGGAGGTAAGAGATACTATGCAAGATATATATTCACATGGACACTGGACAGTGACATGTTTTACATAGAGACAAGGCCTTGGGTATATTTACATAGAGACAAGGTCCTGGATATATTTGAAAGTAATATTAAATACCTTTCTGGCAAAGTGACGACGTCGTCAACGACGGTGCCTGGTGGAGGATTGTCTGCTCCTTTAGTCCCATATCCTTTGGCGAACAGACGAGTGTTGATCTTCTTGGTGACCACGATGAACGTCAGCTTCGGAATCTCTTTCCCTTCACCCCCGTACAACTCACGCAACGCTTCCTGTTTAATTACAATTAAATTAATTATCCCTTTTATCATTATCTTATAGTTAACGAATTATGGAGGAACCTGAACTTGCTGCACTTCCAACACTCTGACGTAGCCCAGTTGACCTTCACCCACTCCATCACGGAACAGGATGATTCTGTCGGGCAGGAATCCGTTCTTCATCTTGTAGGCATTACAGCATTCTATACAAGTAAGTTAATAATAATTAATTAAAAGAATAATTAAATATAAATTAGATTAACTAAAAGGAGAGAGATTAACTTTTGATGTCGAGGTTGAGGTTCTTGGAGAGTTCTTCGTTGGACTGGTGGTTGGAGGTGACAGAGAAGTAGGATGCCAGGGAGGCCGAAGTCGTGCAGACCGTGGCACCAATGCTGAAGCCAGAGCCTTTCGCGCCGCTGTAGACATCAAATCCAACGACCATTAAGTTCTTGAGAGGCAACTTGATGGACCACGGCTCCCCGCCCAACTTCGTACACATCTGAATTGTCATCTTGGTCGCGATCGACATCAGACCCTTCGACACCGCGTTCTTCGCCAACATGCATTGCGACGGAACTAAATTCATTAATTAGATTATTATTTCTATTCAATTATTATTATTACTATTAAATTATTATTATTACTATTAAATTATTATTAATTCAATTAAATTATTATTATTACTATTAACTACAATCACTTACTGCCCATGTCGACGCTGAGGCGTTTCTTGACGGCCGAGTACAGGTCCAGTTTGTTGTTCGGCAAAATCACGAACAGCATTTGGAAGTCCTTCCCACTTTGTTCAGCGTTGTCGATAGCTTTTAGGTAAGTCGGGATTCGAGTGTCATTCAGCTTCACTCTGCATATAATTAATTAAAATATAATTAATATGTAATTGTAATAATCATAATAAATATAATTATAGATTTACATGTCTAAAGGCTGGCGAATTTGGAAATTGAGAGGCCCAGAGACTTTCATCATAGTGCGGACCAAGTTGTCGACTGCCGATGCATCTCGTTGAGGGACGATTATTATCCATTGGTCCAAGTTGACAGCGTTCAGGAGTTTCTTGGCTGGTGAATAAAATAAATATTATTTATAATATTTTAATTGTATTTTAATTAAATTAAATGTAAATTAGGTTACATCGGAAAGCCATGGTCCAGTCTGCTTTGTCGTTGGCTTGTTCATTGGTTCCGTCGGCGAAAAGAATAGACTCTCGAGGGAGAGTGCGACCTGGACAGTCGACCAAGTTTTGGTCGAAGCCGACTTCCCACTGCATGATGTCCTCCATGACCTGATAATGATAATATAAATTAATGTAAGTTAATATAATTAATAAATAATGTAAATAAATATGTTAATAATTAAATATAATAATTAATAATAATTACTTGTGGAGTGGAGGTGAGTCTTTGGATGAAGGCGGTTATGGCGTGTGTCTTTTTGTTGGGTGGCATGTGGAGATGTTGTGCGAGGTCCTTCATGAGGGAGAAGTTGGCTCTCATTTGGTCGGTGAGTCCGGTGAGTTGGCAGAGTTCGGGGATGAGAAGAATGTTGTTGGTGTGGCCACGATGCAATTCTTTTTGGAGGGGCGGGAGAGGAGCAGCGGTTGTTGCATGTCCGAGATGTCGATATTGTAACGATTTTTGTAGTAGGCAGCATAGGTGATTGGTTTTCCTCCTTGCTCGAAAGTGGTCAGTGGATTGGCCTTGAAGTCGATGTCGTCCACCCGGTAGGTCTTCCTGTTGTAGTAAGTCATCACGATCGCCCCTTTCAGCTCCGTCTCCACCGCCTCTTCAAAATTCCTCGCCGACCCTTTCAGACTCTTCACCACCGTCAGCACGTTGTCCAGTCGAAGTACTTTGTGGGTCAACTCCACGCACAGAAGAACATCCTTCTCGTGCTTACGCATCGATGTCACGTACCCTGATATTATTTAATTCATTTTATATAATTAATATATTTATTTAATTGAGATTAAATAATATAAATTAAATTACCTGGCCAGAGTTGGAGACGGTGTTGGTTGACGGTGATGGCGGCGTGACTGTCGTAGAAATTCCGCCCCATCTCTTCCAGCCCCATTCCGTAAAGACATTTTCTGACGATGATGTTGTAGAACTGCGTGTAGACAGGGTCCGAGGGAAGGACTTTTCCGACGAGCCTCAGCTTCATCACAACTTCGGTCTCGTCCTTCTTGTTGATGCATGGCAGGGTGACGACCTCCTCTTCACTCAGGGGCGATGATTTGTAGAGCAGAGTTCCATCGAAGATGTGCGCTCCAATCACAGCTCGCTGTCCACGAACAATCGCCTTCCGAACGTCCAGCCGGTCTTCTTGCGGCTTGAAATCCACGCGGTATTGATAAAGAGCCCAATCCGCAGGGCATCTCAACCGAAAGTAGTTTGATACAAGCCCGATCTTCGTCCCAGAAGTCCCCTGCTTACTCGCCAAATCCTCCGGTCGTGTCACCGTCGACTCCGAAAACACATTCGGTCCCACAAGTCGGTTCCCACGATGAGCACCGCGCTCTCCCACTGCTTCCGCATCGCTCAATTTCTCCAGCATATATGGCTGTGGAGAACTCGAAGACGCCGACGAAGAATTATCCTCCGATCTTCTCCTGCAAAATACCAAAATACTTTTTAATTCACAATTCAAAAAGTCATATTTTGAATGATTTTTGAAAGTTTGATAAGTCTCTAAAATTAAATGATTAGAAATCACTTACGGTTGGGCGGAGATATTCAAGCGGCCGATGCCTGTCTCGGGAGTTTCAAAATGGTCACCCGGGCGTCTAGGAGGAGATCCAGTTCTGGGGTAGTCAGCTCGTACCCGACCTCGGGCTCGTCCTCTGCCCATCGGTGCAGGCGTCGGAGGAGGGTAGCTCATCTTGGACTGGAGGAGAACTTCGGCACAGAATCCAGAAAAGTGAAATTCGGTCGGATCAGAGTTCAGCGATGAAGATGCTCGAATGGAGAAACTTGGCAGCAGGTCCAGGAGAGTCCAGGAGAGTTATCTTGAGGTCCTTTCTCTCTGAAGATTAGAAGAATTGTGACTCTCCAGGCTCACCGACCTCCATTTTTATACGATTTTTCAGAACAAAGAATCTGGCATCTTTTCCTATCCAACATCCAGATACTTCAATAGGAGACAAAGAAAACGAAAAGTATGAACGCAAGGGAAAAAATATGTAAATTAGGCAGAACAATATTCAAATTAAAATGGATAAAAAGAATAAGGATATATAATATTCAAATTAGGATGAAAATATTCAAATTAGAATGAAAATATTCAAATTAGAATGAAAATATTCAAATTAGGATGAAAATATTCAAATTAGGATGAAAAATATTCAAATTAGGATGAATAATATTCAAATTAGGATGAATAATATTCAAATTAGGATTGAAATGCAAATTATACAAATATATATTCAAAATTGAGAATGAACACGAAATAGCAGTGTCAAATAAAGATAAGAGGATGAAAAATCAAAGAAATTTGGAGAGTATAAAAAGCACCTAATTGAGAGCCTTGAAATCATTCTTAAGCTGAACTCTTTGGAGGATGGAGCCAAGAATGAAAGTCTCTCCATTATTATTAGACTTAACTATTCCCCGATTTTTTCCAGTATTTCCAGTGTACTCTAAACCATTCTCGGTATTATTTTAGTCTACACACGGACTCTAAACCATTCCCCGATTTTTTAGTCTAGCCATGGACTCTAAACCATTCCCCGATTTTTTAGTCTACACACGGACTCTAAACCATTCCCTGATTTTTTAGTCTACTAATGGACTCTAAAACTATTCCCGGTATTATTTAAGTCTACTAATGGACTCTAAACCATTCCAGGTATTATTTTGTTCTACCCATGGACTCTAAACCATTCCCCGATTTTTTAGTCTAGCCATGGACTCTAAACTATTCCCGGTATTATTTCAGTCTACTAATGCACTCTAAACCATTCCCGGTATTATTTTGTTCTACCCACGGACTCTAAACCATTCCCCGATTTTTTAGTCTAGCCATGGACTCTAAACTATTCCCGGTATTTTTGTTCTAGCCATGGACTCTAAACCATTCCCGGTATTATTTTGTTCTACCCACGGACTCTAAACCATTCCCCGATTTTTTAGTCTAGCCATGGACTCTAAACTATTCCCGGTATTATTTTAGTCTAGCCATGGACTCTAAAACTATTCCCGGTATTATTTTAGTCTACTAATGGACTCTAAACCATTCCCGGTATTAGTTTAGTCTAGCCATGGACTCTAAACTATTCCCGGTATTATTTTAGTCTACCCATGGACTCTAAAACTATTCCTGGTATTATTTTAGTCTACTAATGGACTCTAAACCATTCCCGGTATTATTTTAGTCTACTAATGGACTTTAAAACTATTCCCGGTATTATTTTAGTCTACTAATGGACTCTAAACCATCCCCGGTATTATTTTGTTCTACTAATGGACTCTAAACCATTCCCGGTATTATTTTGTTCTACCCACGGACTCTAAACCATTCCCCGATTTTTTAGTCTAGCCATGGACTCTAAACTATTCCCGGTATTTTTGTTCTACCCATGGACTCTAAACCATCCCCGGTATTATTTTGTTCTACTAATGGACTCTAAACCATTCCCGGTATTAGTTTAGTCTAGCCATGGACTCTAAACTATTCCCGGTATTATTTTAGTCTACCCATGGACTCTAAAATATTCCCGGTGTTATTTTAATCTACCCACGGACTCTAAACCATTCCCCGATTTTTTAGTCTAGCCATGGACTCTAAACCATTCCCCGATTTTTTTAAGTCTAGCCTTGGACTCTAAACTATTCCCGGTATTATTTTAGTCTACCCATGGACTCTAAACTATTCCCCGATTTTCTTTAGTTTACTCAGCGGAATGAATTGTTTTATAACACTTCTAATACAAATGACTCTGCTTTCTTCTATATCGACAAACTTATTTAGTAGAGCTGGTGTTACTTTTTACTGCCCACTTGATTCCTTTGTTCCAGTTGGGACATCTTTTTGTAGAATTAAATAACAGTACTAGGACCCTTTAAAAATATTTATTCGTAAGTCTAGCCTTGGACTCTAAACTATTCCCGGTATTATTTTAGTCTACCCATGGACTCTAAACTATTCCCCGATTTTCTTTAGTCTACTCAGCGGAATGAATTGTTTTATAACACTTCTAATACAAATGACTCTGCTTTCTTCTATATCGACAAACTTATTTAGTAGAGCTGGTGTTACTTTTTACTGCCCACTTGATTCCTTTGTTCCAGTTGGGACATCTTTTTGTAGAATTAAATAACAGTACTAGGAGCCTTTAAAAATATTTATTCGTAAGTTGTACTCATGGAATTTGTACGGTTTTCCAAAATCCCACGGGGAATCTTATTTTTTCTGATTTTAAAAGGGAGATTTATGGTAACTTTGTGGGAGTTTTTTCGAAAATAGAGTCTTTCATTTTACCCTCTATTTGATGCTACGATCTACAGTTATTATTTTGGTGTAGGGAATTCCTTTTGATCAGGAGGTTGGGGTTGCTGCTAATTTTTCCAACCACTGTATAAAATAAAAGTATATTAATTTAAATATACTTTGTATTTACAAAGTTAACTATTCTAATGGGATGTTTTTGAAATTGTTTTTATTACTGTGATGGGTGGCCTGCTGAAATTCTCTTGAGTGCTAGATTTGCCCCTTAGCTGGGTTCACTAGTAATTATATATACACCTTTTTTATAGTAACGAAAATAAAAATATGTTGTAAACAGGAGTAGTATCGGAGGATTTGAATAATGGTAAATAGTTTTCGTCTATTACACTTTCCATGCTTCCATCCCATGCTCAATGGCTCGTCACTACTACTACCCTTCGTATGCTTATTTTTATTATGCTCGTTTAGTACAACTTTCCACATGTTAGTGGTGGTATAACTATTTCCGAAATGACAAGACTAAGTCAAATTGAAAATAAAAGAGGTCCGTGGAGCATCTTTCCAATAAGATTTACATTTAAAAAATTTAAAATGATTGTATTGTAAGTTTAAAAATATTTTTAACACTTTGAGATATGGATGATAGCTAAACGCTATTTGTTAGTACAATATAATATTATAATAAAACTATGACTATCATGATATTTGCGTAAATAAATCAAAACACCCTTTGCTATATATTGTTATTTCTATTTTTATTGTAAAATTTTAAAAGATTGTTACATGTTTCTGTATTTCAATTCACATTTAACTGTTTTGTATAATGACTTTTGGTAATAATTAACGTTTTCACTTATGTACTCCAACACATACCTTCATGTACTTACGAATGCATGCTTTGGGTACATAAGTGAAAACATTAATTGTAGCTTATAGTTACTGGAAATGCTATCGGAGATATGAGTTTTACATAATTATGAACAATAACGAACCAGCTGCTACAGAAATCAACTATTGGTCATGGGAAGTCATGGAATGTGTATTAACGGAGCTTAATCCAATGCTGCCATTGCTGAAGTAAATGAATATTAATGAAGGTACAAAAAATTGCTACATTAAAAAAAAGTATACTATAATGCAATTCAAAATATACAAGATTTGTACTCTTATCTAAACTGTTTGGTTATCACGTGTACTATGTACTATAATAATTATGTAAGACTGAAATTCAGCAAACTTTTTGATGCCTTCGCTAATTTCTTAGCCTCTTATATTCGGTAACTGAATAATGCTAACTTTCGTTAACTAACATTACTGCTCATAATGTTGTAAAACTCATAAATCCGATATCCGATACTGATTAATTCAACTTGTTAATAACTAATAAAACACTATATACTACATAAGTCTCAAAATCTTTAACAATGATGATAATGGTATTTTAAGTATATAATATAAAATCAAGTTAACGAAATCTAAACGTTGTAGTGAGTTATAACAATTGTAATTAACAATAATTGTAGTGTTACTCTGAACTTAGCTCTGTACTTTTTAGTGTAGAAGATGGGTACCAAAAGCTGCAACCATAACTTGATAC
Source organism: Tomocerus qinae (assembly GCA_020055645.1). NCBI lineage: Eukaryota > Metazoa > Arthropoda > Collembola > Entomobryomorpha > Tomoceridae > Tomocerus > Tomocerus qinae. The sequence continues at coordinate 23,825,722 of CM034548.1, forward strand.
GAGTTGAGAGACTGTGATTATCTGTTTACGAATCGAAGGATACATCTTCTGAACGCTTGTCTTAATCTCCCGAGTCTTTACTTTTTGTTCTTTACCTTGACTTTTTCTTTCTCCTTTTGCTTAGCCTTTTCTTTCTCCTTTTTATCGACCTTTTCTTTCTCCTTTTTCTCGGCTTTTTCTTTCTCTTTGTTCTTTTTCTTTGCTTTATCTTTTTCTTTCTTTTCTTTTTTTGAAGCTTCTTTACCTTCGATTTCACCGCCAGAATCACTGTCTACCATCTTGTATTTTAACCGCCAGTTTTCCCACAATTGTTCAAGCTTTAACACCTCTTCTTGGTCCTTCTTCCTAATAAGGTCTTCTATTGTCCGTTGCTTTACCGTCTCTTTAACGTCCTCCTCGAAACTTCCACTCGTACACGAAGAGCTTGAATTTTCCTTGAAAACATAAATGCATAAAAATTAATTATTAAAATGTTTGAATGAATTATTGATCCCCAATTAAAAATCCAGAAGTACCTGATCCCCGGCTTTTCGTTCTTTCTTCTTTTTGGCGGCGTCTTTTCCTTTTTTGTCTTTGCCCTTTGCACTTTTTAAAAATTCTTTACTCTCGATTTCACTGCCAGAATCAGTGGAGAAAGAATCATCGAAAGTAAATTTTTCTGTCTCGCAGTTATCCCAAAAGTTGCTAAGCTCTAACGCCTTTTCTACGTCTCGCTTCTTTATCGCTTTTTCTAATTTCCGATTCTTCAACGCCTCTTGGGAGTCCCCATCTTTTCCTTTGTTCTTTTCTTTCTTTGCTTTACCCTTTGCACTTTTTAAAACTTCTTTACTCTCGATTTCATTGCCAGAATCACTGGAAAAAGATTTATCGAACGTAAATTTTTCTGTCTCGCAGTTATCCCAAAAGTTGCTAAGTTCTAACGCCTCTTCCACGTCTCGCTGCTTTATAGCTTCTTCTAATTTCTGTTGCTTTAACGCCTCTTCGATCTCTCGCTGCTTTTTTGCTTCTTCTAATTTCCGTTGTTTTAACGCCTCTTCGACCTCTTGCTGCTTTAACGCCTCTTCTACTGCTCGCTCCCGTTCCTTTAAGTCCTCTTCCGAACTTTTACTCGAAGTTGATGTAGAGTTTGAAGTTTCCTTGACAATATATGTGCAAAAATTGATTATTAAAATGTTAAATTGCACCAACATCAATTATTACTCCCCAAATAAAAATCCAGAAGTAAAGGATGATCACTTACTGAATATTCGACCAAGGTATATAGTCCTCGCCTATTGACATGAATAAAATTGTGACGCAGTTCCGATGATCCCCCACTTATGTTGACAGATTGATTATAGTTTTGGCAAACCATTAGTTTATATTACAAAACTAAACCACTAAAATAAATACTTACTCTAACTCAGATAACAATTTCTTTGACATCTGTCAATGCCTTATCACTGTTTAACATGACTAAATGAAATGGCATTTGAATGTTAAAAATACTAAAACTGCATTGCACAACAGGCATTAACATTGCCTTTTAGAACTATTAAATATATCATAGCCATAATTTGTCAGCAATGTATCTACAGATCACATTTATTTGAACACTGGCTAGTGCAAAATCGTATAGTTACATAACTTTGTCAAAAATCCAAAATCGTCTCCACTATCTATGTCAATGTCTTACTTTACATCTACTATTTAATTTCCAACATTTGCATTGAAATAAATTGAAACGATTGAGGATTGGAAAATTATGTACTACATAAAATGAAGGTACTATACGTTACAGCGTTATTTGTAATGAGTGGCCTAACTAGATTACATTACTGAACAAATTCTGACTCGTCTAGGATTGTCTAAGGAGCTTAACGCTGAACTAATGATTTTTGTAAATGTCCTAACAATCTGTCTCAAGTCAAGTTTCACTATTGTAAGTGAAAATCGACATTAAACAAAAGTGGGGGGATCAAAATCAAGGAACCACCTCATGTCGCCTCCGTCCATAACATCTAGTGGTCTGGCAGATCTGGCTGATAGAGGCTGACGTCCGCTGAACGAAGATCTAAATAAAATAGCAATCGATAATTTTATTATATTTTTGGACAAACTTTTTAGATATTATGAATCCTTACTGCTTTGGAGGTAGTTTGGGAACTTGGATGTCATTATCATAATAGTTTCCGTTACGATCTTCAGGATTGTTACTTGACCCTTCCACTGAAAATTTTAAGGAATTGGCATTTGTCTTGACATGTCTTCCTTTCTGTGTTAGATTAATGTCTCCGACAGATAAGGATTGACCAGTGTTTCGAGGACTTGTAAAATCTACATAAATAGATAAGAATCCGTTTTATTTGTCAGCAAACAGTCACATTTTCCTAGATTAATTATGTTTACCTTGATTTACAACTGCCGACCCTGTGCTTAATTGGCTTAGATCGCTTATTGAATTCGAGCTGAACGAAGTATCTACACAGTACATAAAAGAATTAGTAGTACTCTTATGGGTTGTTAAGTAAAGTACCACTTTGTTTAAATGGTGTCTTAGATCTCAATTAGGTAGAATACATTTTGATAGAGAATATATACATTTCCACAAGAAATTTGAAAAAGGGGATTTTAAGAGATTTCGCTCACCTCGGGGCTGTACGGAAGAAGTCGATGTCCGAAATTTGGTGCTGTATTTATAGTAGTCAGCCATTTCGAATGGCTTGGAAGACTCATTGGCGAAGTTTACTCTAGTATCACTATCACTACCTGTCATTAACATATAATATTATACTCAAAAATAAAGTAGTGTTATTTTAAGATGTATAATTTCGAAGCAACTTACTCCTACTGGATTTTTCGCTAATATCAGTTCCAGGGCTAGCTATGTATGTTCGGTTAAGATTTTCGGTCACAGCATCCATCCCAGTCATTGACATATGTGTCGAAGGCTCTGAAAATGAATATATTTCAATATTTACATAGGTTTCCAAAAATAACTTTAGGAATTTAATGCAATATTTTTATAGTTAGAACATTTAAGTGTCCGTCATAAACAATTGGTAACAAAGAAAGGCAAGAAATAATATTGACATCATAGAAATATACGAAATGTACTTACCAACTAAATTTGGCGACATGGGCGAAGAAAGTTTTCGTTCATCTAAGTTTGTTTCAAACCATGATTTAGATGTCTGTGGCGCAGGAGAGTTTCCATACCAGTCTGGACTTTCCAAACCCAGCGGAGATATTTTTCGATGTTTATGGTGACTTAGAAAAGACTTGTGAGGTATATAAGGACTGTCTACAGGACTCTCTCGACTCCTATATTCTTTGGGTGTCATAGGCGGAGCATCGGACTCAGTCATAAAACTTGGGCGGTGTTGATTTTCTAAATATCCTGAAAAAGTAGGAGTGGGGATTGGAGGACGATTTTTGGCTAACCCAACGGTGTGGCTGGGTTGTTGAACAGCAATACTTGGAAGACCAATTTCATAGTGTTCGTCTGGCCGGAGCTTTTCGTATCTCTCACCAATGTTTAGACCGGCTATAGAGCCCACAGTTTTAGTATGGCGACGATTTTTATCTAGCCCACCTACTCTCTTCTTTTTTCGTGCTACGTTTCGGTCAAGGCTGCCGTACCTGTTTTACATCAAACATGACAAGTTTATTGCCAAATGAACAAACAAAGTACAATGCAGTTATTAGAAAACTTATTTTATTAGTGTCACAACATTACCATGCCGAATTATCCACGTCCGGCGATAATTCCTCGAAGCGAGTTCGTTCCTGTTCAAGCATCATTTCTTCTTCCGGAACACCAAAGTTTACAGGTGTGACTTTATTGCGACCTTTATCCCACTTAATATCTGTCTCCGTAGCCCATTTTTTGCCTAAAATATTCAAGACATCACAAAATATAATGACGTTGGCAATACACTCGGTTTGATACGATATTTATTTATAATACTTCACCTTTGCCTAATTTCGACAGCCCTTTCTTCTCTTTCGGTTCTGGTTCTACTTGATCGAAACCCGCAGTAATTTTCTTCTCGAATTCAATTTCGTCATTTCTCATTACAGCCATCGCGGCCTCAGTTTGTCGAGTAATTTTTCTAAACTCCGAAGCTGCCTCGGATAATTTAATCCTGTCAATTAATCGTTCTTTGAAATCTAAAATATAAACACACACCACGAAATATAATGACGTTGGCAATACACTCAGTTTGAAATGATATTTATTTATAATTACTTAACCTTTTATAATTCCTGCATCTCTAGAACTCCCTGGGCGATTTTCTCTCCTTTCAGGGCCCTTTGCTGGTACCTTACTAAGATCGATGAGACTTGCCCCAAACATTTGCCGTCTGGGTCCACCGCCAAGATCAACTGAGCCTGTTAGTACCTTCTGCTGATCCTGCATACAGTTCATAGCCCGTTTTATAATTGCGTCCTGTCTAGCTAAAACGGGTTCCATCAACTCGTCTGAGTATTCTTGACGCGTTAGACGACATTCCTACAAAAATAATCAGCTGTTTAATAACATTATGGCAAAATTTAATAAAATCTGCTTAAAAGCTAAAATGATTTGGTTACAACTGTCAAAAATGTATTCCTACCTCGACCATCACTTGCTTCAATTCATTTATTTTCCCACATGTTCGATCAATCAAGTTATGTAGTCTTAGAGCGTCATCCGTAGATTGACTACTACTAGGAGGCGAGTGTGAAGGACCAGCCTTTGGTCGCGAAAACCCTTCTGCCATGATGAAGTCGTAAATGTATGGCTATTTACTTTGTGCTGGACTATAAAGAAATGACACATCAATTACTTATTTATTTTATTCTGAATCAATTAAACTGTAAAATATATAAAGTTATGATTTCAAACTTACCGCAGCACTAACTTTTAGAAGATGGAAAACAAAAGTGAATATATCTTCTAATTATTCAATTATTTGTTTAGATTTTCACTTGCAAGCACAATTTAAGTTACTTTCTATCACAACGATTTACTCCTATTAGGGGTAAAACTGAGCAGAGAATTATCAAGTACAAACCAATTTTGTCAGTCAACTTGTAATAAATTATTTTAACGTATGATTCGGTGACAATAGTATCCGAAACAAAACACAGTTACTATTATTTACTTTGTATTATGAGCCACTACGACATAAGATGGGACTGCGTAGTCATTGGCCATTCTGGAAGACTGCCTGACATTTATCTATCTATCATCTATCTGTCGTCGCATGATTATCAATCTTTAAATTTTTAGAAATTATGCTATTTTTAGTACTCTACGAGCATATATACTCTACGAACTACTTCCTACTTTCGATTGTCAAAAACATTTACCTGAACTAAATTCAACATGTGGTTAACGATATGTATTAATGAATTGGCTAATAATTCTAACAAACTATTGTCGGACTACCTTCAGATTACTAATTCTGTGTATGTAGCTGATAAGTGATCACTGATCAGAAAAGCTGCTAAATGTTGTAAAACAAGACTAATCATATTGACTAAACTGTTCTACTAGGAAACCTTTTTTAAATAAATAAACTGATCTACTTGAATTTATTTTGCAGTCGCACTGCAGTGTAATAGAATAAGTAAAGATCACATTCTACTTCACGTAAGATTTATAGATGACGATGTACGGTTTTTTTACTATAACATTCTATTTACCTCTCTTAGACACTGATAACAATAATATGTACACTCAGTCTTATATCTATAACCAATATTAGAACTGTACAAATATTTTGTACTTTGCTCTGCAGTCAACACTGCACTGCTAGCCAACAACTCTGTCTATATATTTTATATTCTAAAATCCACTATACCTATCTTCCTAGTTTTATAGGGACGAATCAAATCACAGGTAAGCAAAGTAAACAAACATGCAGAAAATGTACCTAGATGGATTTACAGCAAGAAATGGTATGTCGTAGGCAAGAATGAATTTCTTGCTTCCTAAGACTTTCACTGTTTTCCTGATTGGTATCAACAAAGTTCTCTTCGCGGCTATTCGTAATTGTATGAATGTCGCATACCACGATCACGACGTTTGTACCATTTATCCAGGCAGAAATGAAAAACAGCAAAAATATGTCTATCATCGTGCCACTAAAACAATTGACAGTCAGACTCAGGATGATTGTCATCTACCAATATATGACTTGTCACTTGTAGATAGCTGATAGCCGTAAGTTCACTTAACCTGCAGCGGTATACCTCGTTGCCGGTATGTACCTACATGTATTAAGAGCCAAGTGGATGGAGTCCTCCATCCACTTGGCTCTTAATACATGTATCACGTGCTAACAAATACCGCCTACTTTAAGCTGGGCTCCTTCACTAGTATGTACCCTATTTAGAAGCCGATTTCGGAGGGCATATGTATTGCGCATAAGCGCGAAAAATTTAGGCTTTTGTCAAAAATGAATCAAAAATGGGCCAAAAATCACAAAATAAAAAAGGTTAAATCTAGTTTATAATTAAAATTTTACTATCATAGCAGTCCTCTTTTTTATTAACGACAACTAGGACAACTCCCTGGCTCTGGACTCTGGACTAACTGTAGGATTCTGTACCAAATGTAAAATTAGTTAATTAAGATAACTATAAGTTGACCAGCTCCTTCTCTGTTGACTCGCATAGTGTTTAAATTTATTTTATACTAGTAGCCTCCAGCATGTGCGACTCAACAAAGTATTAATATTATAGTAGCAATGCCTTTTTGGTTCAAGCGAACTGACAACGCGCTAAAATTCCAATTTACCCTACCAGACATACATAGGTATATAGTTAGGTAATTTTATCTAAGTCTGCGATTATATATTAGAAAATTCCGCTTCTAATCCAGAGATGAAATGCTAGTTGCCGCCAATAATAAAAATGGGGACCAATAAATCCAAACAGATATATAATAGACGACTTTTGAGATGACTTTTTAAGACAACAAGTGAAGTGAAGTAAAAGACTTTAGAGTAGCGAATTAATTCAACTAAAGTGGTCGGATTTTGACCGCGAATAACACGCGGCTGCCGCCAGAGACTTCTAATTAGGGTATTAACTGTCTGTAATTTTTCTTTGGGTTACATCTATAAGAAAATATAGTTTAAATTATGAAGTTAAAAGGAAAGCAATGAAAAATCAAAGGAAAATAAATCAATAATATAAAATTTTAGCCATGTCCGAAACTGGATTCTGTACTGTATACACGTGAATTAGAAGATTGTCGACATTTAAAAATCAGGGAATATACCAACGTTGCGCGAAATGTAAATGAACTTACGCACCATTTGTGTATGCACCAAAGGTGCGCGAAATGTACGTCTCTTGGGTACATGCACAAATAATATAGACGAATCTACGCACCATTTGTGTATGCACCAAAGTTGCGCGAAATGTACGCTTCTTGGGTACATGCACAACAAATGTAAACGAACCTACGCACCATTTGTGTATGCATCAAGGTTGCGCGAAATGTTCGCTCGCTACCTTGATATACACACAAACAATATGGACGACCAAACGACGTATTTTTACTGTACGGAAAAAGTAGCGTGTAAATGTACGCAGCCGTGGTACATACACTAAGAGTACGTAGGTTCGTACTTACTATTTGTGTATGTAAAGTTTTTTAAAGTAGCGTAAATTTCACGCAACTTTGGTACACACACTAAGAGTACGTAAATTCGTCCATATTATTTGTGTAAGACATTGCCATATCTGATAGGTTCCGATGCACAGTATCAGCGATACAAACCGCACCTGCCTACTCCGTGCGCCATGTAACCTTGGTAATGTCTTATCTGAAAGGTTCCGATGCACGGCATCAGTGGTACAAGCAGTAACTGCCTACTCGGTCTGCCATGTAACACCTTAAGGTTTCCGATGCACGGCATAAGCCTAGCGGTACGAGCCTACTTATTACCCGTTCAAAGTTTCCTCTCAGACAATGGAAACAATGAAGCACCATTGCTAATACAATACAAAATGTCCAATTAATGATGGTGCTTCATTGTTTCCATTGTTTCCTTTGTCTGTTAGGAAACTTTGAACAGTATACCATATAGTCCATACGCATCGTGTGTAAGTAAGCTTGTATCCTAGTCCATGCTTCGTGATTCCGACAGCATATACAGAACGAACGCCGAACGGTTTCGGAGTTTGGGGGAGAATGAAAGGAGTAGGAAAAGTAGGAATTTATCAAACATTAGCTGGAAATATTTTATAGCCAGCGGGGAATTTTACCAGTGAGAAAATTACTTTCATTTCCATATTCTGACAGCAACAGTAAGTCCGAAAAAGTGTAGCCGTCAATAATATTTTTTAAGTCACAAAAAAATGTTTCCGCCAAATAAAATTTCTGGCCGCCACGACACACTTCCTACACTCTGACCGAAGAGTAGACGCTACTCAAAAGTCTCGGTTATTTCGATGTGTCACCAACAACCTTTAGCGGGTAACAGAAATACTTAAAAACCGAATTTTTACGTTATTTTATGTGATGTTCCTTATGCATCTTCTGCATTTTAGTTTGGCTATTGGGCCGCGAAAAATCAGAACTTATACCCTATGTTTTACGATGATAGGACCACAATAAGGCCAAGCTAAAACTCCTGACACCTGACTACTATAATGGTGAATGGCGCTGGAGAGTGGAGAGTAAAGGAGTAATAAAAAATTAAAACAACCCGATCCCGAACTCCGAACTGACTTGATTTTTTTCGTTGACCCGTGACCTATCTAAGTTTTAAGCGATCAAATAAAAAATCAAATCTAACACAAATGATGAATGACAAATTAAAATAATTCAAATTAATTATCAATACCAAAATACCACAAATCCACGCTGTGATCAGCAAGCACGCACGGGCAGCAGACGACTAACGCCAAAATCCCAATGCAATGCTAGTTATAGACTGAAATAAATTGCAAATGTAGGTGGCGACCTGGCGCATGGCGAGTATAAGGGATAATAATAACAGAAATAAAAACAACCCGATCCCGAACTGACTTGATTAAATTAGCGTTGACCTGTAACCGAAGGTTTACGGGATCAAATAAAAATAGCAAACCAATCTAACACAAATGACACTAAAATAAATCAAAAATGATTATCACTACCAAAATACCACAAATTCACGCTGTGATCAACAAGCACGAACGACCAGCAGCAGACAGTAACAATAACAATACATGATACAATGCTAATTATCGATGGCTCCGATAAATTGCAAATAGGTGGCGAATATGGCGAGTGCGAACGTAAAGCAATAAAGCCTACGACGCCTACGACTTACGACACACATTATTGTTATGTCCGTATTCCGTCCGTGTTCAGTGTTCTCCTGTCTCACTCGCCGTTCACCGACTCACCTGTAAGAACTTCATTTCGCCCACAAGCTTTTGCTTCCTGTAAAGATGTACAGCCACCGAGCCACTTCTATCCGAGATGAGATTAGATGGAGTGAATAAACTTTGATAACTTTCCCCTTTCCCTCCCCCATATTTATGCTTTCTTCGTTCATCGGTTCATCTATTCTGTTCTCTTTGGTCTTTCATATTATAATTATTATTTTACCCCTTCCTTCAATAGTTATCTCACTCAATGGCTAAACTGTAACTGCCTGAATAACCTGAAACTCCTCAAGATTTTTTCATTTCTTCTGCTCTGCCATTTCACTGTCACCCTTGAAGCCTTTAACATTGTCCTAGTCAGTGTCAGTGTTGTACTAAATAGTAAATATAGACTCGTTTTCATTTTTAGGGTGTATGGGCTTACGAATTCCATATATTAGCAGATTCCTCCTCGCTTGTGAAAAAATCTCGGTATCCTGGTATCAAGGATTCTAGGATAGTGAATTTACGAAAAATAAAGAGAAAAAAGAGAAAAATAGAGAGAAGAGCACTAATCATAATTACAATTGGTAATAATTTACATGAGGATAATTTTTCACCTATTGGTTTAAGTTTTCCTCAAAAATAGAAGGCTGTTTAATTGTTTTGAGTAGGATCGAAAGCCAGTTTCCGACAACTTTAAATCTTACTTAGTGGAGGTAACCCTGAGGTGAGGTTGAAATTTATCCAATTCATATAATTAGCGAAATCTTACTACCGGTCATAATGTAATGTTTCATTGAGTGCTATCCGACATTCCTATTAGGTAAATCAAACATAACATATACTACGCCCCCAGTACTGTAGCTGAATTTCAAAATGATTTATCATATTTATCATATTATTTATTGTTTAATTTTGAAATAAGTAAATGTTCACTCATAATATTATTGGACTTCCTTGTTTTATGAAACATGCGTTGTGTACGCGCATGTGCATTGCACCAAAAAGCCGCATTTACCAAGACATAGGTAGAGACGTACCAAATACATATGATGACATAGGTATAAACACCTTTATTTATTGAGAGATAGTACAGTGCGCAGTGTTGCGTCATCATACAATGTCAGCTTAACATTGTTTTTACTGTACTGTAAAATTGCATTTATTTATCTCTATATAATAAAGCTGTTTGTACTTATGTCGTTTGTCTCTTTCTGCCTATCTATGCCATGAACGATGTGACTTTTTGTTGCAATGCACATGCGCGTATACAATGCATACCTATATTGGTATTTCATAAAACAAGGAAGTCCAATATGAAAGCATTAGCGTATTACGAAAACTAAACATTGTTAATATGCCTAATCATTTTGAAATTCAGCATCAGTACTGGGGGCCTAGTTTAATATTAAAGATACTGAAAATTAAATCGATTCGTGAACTCAATGGAAGAGTCAATAATTATTTGTTTAAAGGGAAACTGAAATAATTAAAAGCATTCATTTAATAACTGGGAATAGGGAATGGAGGACGAAGTACTTTTTAGGATTCTTTTAGGACTTGGAGAGAAAGTCTTTTAGGCGTGCGGCCAGGCACGTATCCAGAAATTTGACGAAGGGAGGACACAGCAAACATTTTCGCTCGAAGCGCGAAAAATTTTTTCCATTTTTACCCTTTTTTGACAAAATATTCTCTTTTTCTTGGGATTTAGGAGAAAGCTAGCCCCCTCTGGTTACGTGCCTGATATCCCTCTTAGGAGTTAGTCCTGGATACAAAATCAACCATTTAAAAATCCGAGTTATCTTTAATGTCATCCAACTCTTTGAGTGGGTGTGTGTACTAAATTAGGTATGATTCCGTTTTGTATACGCCTAGGAGCCATATATATTGAGGTGCCCCTAAGGACATTTTTCGACATCCAATTCATTCTGACGCGACGGTGTACTATGTTCTATGTTGTACTATGTTCTATGTTGTACTATGTACGGTAAGTATATTAACTTATACGACGTAGATTACCCCAAATCTACCTATGTCGTTATTACTACTACCCCTAAAACATCGATGGAAATGATTGACATTTTACGAATGGATGACCAAAAAATGATAAGTTTGTAATAATTTTAGACCGCATAGAGAAATGGAAAGACTAATTACTTTGTTAATGAAATGAAGAAGAAAAATGAAATGGTAATGGATTAGAAATAAGATGAATACAATTTGTTCAAGCATCGTAAGAACTGATTTATTGAATGATTTTGGCACACTACAAACACACTAAACAACAATGAGCTTACACGCACTACGCACCTAACAATATGGCTATTAAACATGGTACATCAGTTCATTTTCTTTACAATGTTGATCGCTATAAATACTTTGTATGTAATCTGATTTAATAATTGGTAACAAATGGTACATACAAATTACGTACAAACGTTATCTTTACAGAAAAATCTTTTGAATAAAATGTTGTATTGTCTCTGTGTATATCATCAGTATCTATTAATGTAGTTTGGTTGAGTAGAATCAATTGTTGATATAATAATAGATAATAAATATCTTAATGTAATAATTAGTAGGGCTCTACTCCTGTAAAAGTGAGTAGGTACAATGATAATTATAACGCATCTTCATATCATGGCTCCTCTAACCAAAAATGTCATGTAGCACAATTATTTCTAGTAATATTTATACTAGCACTGGGGAGACAGAAAATATTGTCTATAATATATAGTTCAACAAATACTACAATAACAACAATTTCATAACAAGGATTGACAATAACACTGACATTGAGAAGATGAGAGTAAAAAGTGATAAAGTGAACTGTGTGTGGGTGGATAACAGGGGGAAGACGCTGAACAAACGACGGAAAACAAAAATGATAACTATGATACACTAATAATACAGACATGTACTTTTTTAAGTGTCCTTAACCTATTTACTTGTTAACAGACGCACACACAAACGACACTTTAGCAGTCACACAAACTTAATTCACAAATCAACACAATCGGCGACACAAATTTCCAATCCATAATACGTCACAGGAAGATGGAGGAAAGGATAATAATATGATACAATTTCGGAGAATATTTCCGGACTACAATGTAAATGTAAAGAGCAGGAAAGAAGAGAGGTCAAACATATTCTTCGCTGGGCCGGGGGGTCGGGTAGCGACTACTCCGACTGGAAGGAGCAATACTGTTAATGCCACTGGAAGGAGTTATATTGGGCAGAGTGCCTGGTGCACAGTCAGGGAGCTCTGCAATGTCTTTGAACACACCAACTAAGTTCTCAAAGTTGGGACCCCAGTTCAGGAGGTAGTCCCAGCCCATGGACGTTGAGCCATCGTTCGGATTCGGAGTCTTACTATAACTATTAATGTACGAGAGGTCGTCGTCGGAGGCGACTAAAGTGGAGAGGGAGCCACGGAAAGAGTCCTCCCCCTCCTCGTTCTCCACTTCAGTCAGTTTGGAGAAGATCATGTGCGAGGGCCGGAAGTCCCGCTTCTCGTTGTCATACTCAAACTCGGAGCAAGTGAAAGAGTCGTTGCCCGACTCGTCCTCGTCACTAGAAGTGTCTCTCGCCCGCTGCATGATCTCCGTGTTTGTCTCCAGGAGGTCCGTCATTTTGTTCTTCCGACGGTCATCACTCTCGGAGCTGGACACGGCGTCCAGCGTGCTCACCAGACTCGAATTGTTTTTGTGTCTGGAGTTGTTGAGACGCTCAATCTCTTCCGCCGTCAGACCTATCGTCATTTTGTTCCCGCTGTCCCCGCCGCATTTTTTCCTCTTCTTTTTCGTTCCTTGCGAAGATGCATTGACTATACTGCTGCGAGAAGAACTATGACTTATGTTCAGACTCCGTTCACTCTGACTCATCGTGTCTTTCTGAGTCGTCGCTAGCAGAGCACTCTGTAGCGGCTTTCCGCTGATATCTTGCAGCGTGAGGATCCGCGGCGTCGTTTGTTGCGACAACTCACTGCTCGGACTCAGTCGCGCCAATGGAGTGCTCTTCAACACATTCGAAATCGGGCTCTGCCGAATCCCGGGACTTTGATGGCTTCCTGAGAAATGATGATTGTGGCGAAACGGAGAAGACTTGCTCCGACCGCCCAAGTTGTCGCGGAACCCTTTGTAGTGATACACGATGTCTATGTCCGATGGAGCGATCGAACTCGCATTTTCCAGGTCGTAGTGCTCTGGCATCTCCGACAATTCCGGCTCCATTGAGATCCCGTTCCCGGAATTCAACATCCCGTTGTTTGTTGGGCTATTCCCAGCACCGTTGTGCGTCGGCGTTGACGTCGTACGCTCGATTATGTCTGGCTTTTGGTAGCCCGTGTTCGAACCTGTCAACTTTTTCGAGTTTCGAACGAGATTTCGAATCGCTTCTGCTTCACCGTCAAGCACGTGACTCCGCACGACATCCCCTGTCGTCTGAGAAGATGGCGACTGCTTCGTCGTTGGCGTCAGGGGCGGCAGTGGGTTCTTCTCACGCTTACGCAGTCTAAATACTACAAAACTCACCGATATGGCCACTAGGAGAATCACAAAGAACACAATTACAAGTGTCACTCCGATACTAAGCGGATCTGGAGCTGTTGCCGCTCCGGCTAAAGCACTGCTGCAACCTCGACTGATTTTTCCGTAGTGAATTACTTCGTCGAACATACTTCCGGAACCGTTCAGAGGTTGAAGCTCGTCATTTATGCTAAAATTGGACATACATCCTGTGAATGCTGTAAATTAAAACAAGAATCAACGTTAGCCATTTATATCCTAATACAAATCTTGCAATTCATTTGATTTTCATTTGAAAATTCGCTCTTACCAGAATATACTTTGTTCGAGTTAATACTTTGGTGATGAAGACCACCAAGGGTCATTGTCGTCAGATAAGGATCAAGGAAATCATGACCAGACGCTGAATTCAGTTCTTCTCCTCTTCTCTCTCCATCTACTAATAACTGAAGGGCTTTGTTGACAACTGTCAATTTAACCGTATGCCACTGTCCGTCAATCAACGCTAAATCTGGCACATTCATTTGGATGGGATAATTTGACCCGATTCGGGAACTAAATTTCAAATCACCATTTTCCAACTGCAAGACAAAAAAACCATTTATTACACCTGAAAATTCATATTTTCAACCAAATCATTTTCAATAATTGAGTATACTTACCTCAATAACAGTGTAGTCTTTATCACTTGCTGCATAGAAGAGAATAGCATCGTTTTGTACTGTCCGAAATCGGAAGGAAATTGTCTTCATGACAACTTGACGCTTAACCCGTTTAGCCGATTGTTCCAAATATGTATTCTGTAGTAGTTGGCTCCGCCGGTATTTTTCACCGACTCGGAATTCCATGAAGGATCCCATGGCAAATGTATAAGGAGCAAAAGCGTCAAAGCAGTTGGGAGAAATCACTCCGTTGCACCGGCAAGTGTAAGAGTCCCACAAATCAATACACTGTCCTTGAGTACCACATTTCTGTGACGAAGGCTCACACACATTTGTCACTCGTTGACAAGTGGCTGTCACGGAGCGTTGTTCCAGAGGAGCTGTCATATTCAGTAGGCGTCCGTTGATTGTCAGACTGTGAATGCATCCGATAAAGTCGTCTGCTTGTACTTGGTCAGGTCTTTCTAGCATTGGCTCCACAGTCATCAATCCTCCGACAATTAAGGGGTTTCCATTGAAATTCAGCGTCCTGTAATTAATTATAGTAATACTTATAAATAAATGAAAATAAAATACCAAGCTGTAACATTTAGGTTAAAACTAACTAACAGCAAGCAGAAAATCAAGATTCAAGATCTTGGTAACTATATTAATTTTTTTAAATTCTTTTCATTTTTGTGCTAAATAGAAAACTTACCCCGTGGGGCCAACATCATCAGCATAGCAAGTTGCATCTCCATGTTTGCAGTCGTGGCAACTCTCGCCACTGTCTTCACAGGAGGAAACGCTGAGGGAAATGACACGACTGTTACGAGTAGCAATGATTCTATGCCATCCACCATCTGCAACGAATCTGTCGACGGAAAGGGTAGCAATTGCTGTTCTCGATCCACCGTAAGACAAAACTGGCTTTCCGCTCACTAATTGAATGGCCACAAAATCCGATCGTCCTCCCGTTTGCTCCCCGTAGTTGTATACAAGGAGAGAATCTTTCTTATTGGAGGAGAAAATAATGGAAATGTCGTTGGTGTTCGCGTCCAGCGAAGGGAAAGACATGAAGGAGCCGAAGGCAAAACCGAAAGAAGATTTCTCGCAGTGGCGTCCGTAGAAATGAGTTCGACATTTACATCTGGGGAAAGCTGAGTTAGGAGCGACGTTCCCAATGCATTCACCTCCATTGAGACAAGGATTGGGCCTGCAAGCATCGGACACAGTTTGACATTGATTTCCAAAGAATCCAGGACGACACAAACAGAAGTAGCCATCATCCTGCGGGTTTTCTTGGCAGGATCCTCCATTTTTACACGGATTTGACTCACAAGCACTACTTCTTTCCAGTTCGCACCGCTTTCCATATCTCTGAGCAGGGCAGGCGCAATGGAAATCGTAACCTTGTTTACTGCAAACAGCACCAGCTTCGCAAGGATTCGGTTGACAAGGTTCACGTCTCAGTTGACATTTAGATCCTAAAGATTATACAATCAGCATTACAACATGATGCATATTGTGATAGTTTGAGACTAATATAATAGATAGTATAATATATAGTATAATAGATTGAATTATTTACCAAGGAATCCAGAGGGGCATTGACAAGAGAATTCCATAAGGACGTTCGGTGCTGAAAGTACTAGAAGGGGAGTCTCGCTGATTCTAGGGGTGGAGTAGGCACGGAGGCTTTGGGTGCAAGCAGCTCCATTTTCGCAAATACTTTGAGTAGCACATGGCGAGTAATTGATGATGACAGTTCCGTCCAGAAGGTTTTCTAGGTGACCCTTGTGAGATAATAACAAAGCCGAGAGGTCATCAGGGGACATGTACTGACTTCCAGAGCCCGATGCGACAATGATATCTGTTCCGTTGACATTAGGGATGAGTCCGTAAATGTGAGGTTCATGTCTCATGATCGGTCTGAAGAAAGACAACAATTTCAAGTAGGATTTCTCCAGAACTTTCTTGTACTCTACTCCAACAGCTCGGATAATAATTGAATTGTCCATTGTTGCATTGTCAAATGAGAAAAACTCGACGAGCATTGTAGAAGAGACTTCAGCATGGTTTCCATCATCAGCCAAGATTTTCAAAGTTTGGCGTTTGTAGGCCGGGAGATTTTCAACTAATAAATTGCAGTTGGATTGTATTTTGAAAATTTTCTCGTTCTTCTCCAGCCGGCAACTGTACTGGCCAACCACATCTGGGTCAATTGGTTCCACACTGGCCACTTTCTCCTTGGGTATGTTATCTTTGAAGGTGTAGAGGATGACTTGGCCGTTTCTCGGCTGAGAAGGACAATCGTTTTTGTCTAGAACAAGGATCTTAACCTCCTGTCTTGTTTTCATGGGCGGAGAACCGTTATCTGTGATTTCTACCAGAATTCGAAGCTCGGGTGTCATTTCTCTGTCGAAGGAAACGGTCGACGTAACGTGGCCAGATTTCGGGTCCACTTTAAACTTGGCAACATCCGCACCGCCAACCAATGCATAGCTGAAAGGTTCACCATTCGGGCTTAGATCAAGATCTGTTGCGTGGAGAGTTAACACTTTTGTATTTGGAGGTTCATTTTCGAGAATTGAGCCTTCCATCGAACTGGAGTCCAAAGTAGGTCCATTGTCATTCACATCTAACAAATTAATTTGTACTGTAGTTGTTCCCGTTTGAGGGGGTTGTCCCATATCGATAGCACCGACGATAAATGTATACAGCGGAACAGTTTCGCGGTCCAGATTTGTAGATGTTAAAATTAGACCGCTTATTGGATCAATCTTAAATGTCTTATTGTCGTTACCACTGATAATCTCGTAAGAAAAGCGATTGTTTGAAGGCCTCACATCAATATCGGTGGCTTTGACAGCAATGACACGACTTCCAATTGCAGCTCCTTCACTGATGTCTGCCTGATAAATCTCCTTCTCAAATACCGGAGGATCATTTCCATCTTGGACCGTAATGATAATCTGTGCCTCGTCTGTATCGTTTCCACGAATAGAGCCTTGGTTCTTAGCCAACACAGTCAACACTATTCTGGATTGGGATTCTCTGTCCAGTCTTCTTGAAATTGTAATGGCACCGGTGTTTGTATTAATTATGAAACCACGATCATTGCTCGAACCAACAAATAGATAGAAAACAATTCCATCCTCGCCGCTGTCTTCGTCCGTAGTTTGCACATTTCCAATAACAGAGCCAATGACTGCGGATTCAGAAACTGTGAAATGAAAAACGGGCTGCACAAACTTCGGGTAATATTCGTTCACTCCCAGAATGCGAGCTAGGACTTTGGTTGTTCCATACAGATTAGAATCCGGATTCGAAGCAAGAATCTCCAAGGAATATTCATCCCGCTCTTCGTAGTCAAATACCTTCTTTGTAGAAATAACACCTGTTTCTGGACTGATGGAAAAGTAATTCTTTCCAGAACCGCCCACTATAGAGTACCTAATGATACTATTTTTCGGTGAGTCAATGTCAACCGCTTCCAGTTTCAAAACTTCGGTGTTCAGAGGGGAATTTTCATTAACATAGCCAGTGTACAAGGTTTTGGGGAATTGCGGTGGGTTGTCATTGATATCTGTAAGGATAACAGTAAGCTCGGCCTCACTTGAGCGGGAATGGTAACCCAGATCTCTCGCAGAAATATTCAAATGGTATTCTTTCTTCGTATCAAAATCTAGATCTTTGTTGATACTCACTGCTCCTGTGTTAACGTCGATTAGGAATTTCTTTTGCTCATTTCCTTTTGTGATGTTGTACAAAATCTGTCCATTAGGCCCTGAATCCTCGTCCGAAGCACTCACAGTCACAATAACTGTCCCTAAAGCCTCGTTCTCAGGAACAATCACTCGGTAGCTCAAAGCACTGAATACAGGAGTATGATTGTTGGGTCCAGATACCATCAAAGAAACTTGAACATCGTCGGATTGGGGAGGAATGCCTTTGTCCATAACTCGTAATTGCATAACATAGCGTTGAGACTTTCTTCCTTTGAGATCTCCCACGACCACAACCCATCCTGTCTCCTTTTCGATGTTAAATAGTTCAGTACCATTTCCGCCGATTTTCAAATACTCCAATTCGGAATTCACACCGAAGTCGTCAGCATCCACTGCCTTCATGTGCAGAATTCTCTGGCCGACACTCGAGTTCTCAAGAACTGGGGTGAAGTAAGATTGCTTTTCCCATTTAGGAGCATGATTGTTTCCATCCACGACATTAATGTTGATAGTACACTCGGATGACATTGGCGGCTTCCCACTATCTGTGGCTGTGATGAGCAGACTGTACTCGTTCTCAGGGGAGAATTTCTTCCAACTTGGTTTGTACTTGATTCGTTTCTTTGAGAAGATTTCTCCACTGACGGGATCCACAGAGAAAAAGTCCGACGGTTGTTTCAATCCGTAAGAAACCATTGAATTCGGACCACGTTTGTCTCGATCTAGAGCTGCGACTTGCCCAACGAATGTTACTGGACGATCTCCTTCGGGAATGTTGAAACTGTAATAACTGTGTTCAAACTCTGGGGCCTGTAATCAAATTATCTTTTATTACGCAACTTCTACGCATAATAATTATTCAATTACATAAACCGGTAGGTAGGTTCTTGCTAATTAATTCCTATATAATAGTCGTGCATTCAGATAACATTTAAATAAACAATTGCTAATTGACTATTTTATTCACTGCTACTAAAATGTAAAATGTCTCTCTTCGGATAACTTAAATGTCAGTTCATGTACACCAAATGTAAAAATGTGCGAGCATAAATCACACATGGCATGCATTAGTCCATTCTTGTGTTTTGAAATATTTAATCTCAAAAATGCGACTTAAATCAGTGCAGGTATTTTACTGTCAATATGCAAATAGATAGCTACACATAGTTTGTCTATTGTAATAGTGCGTAAAATGGGATTACACTAACATACCTATGTAGATATCTTAAGAGTTGTGGATACCTATGTAAATATGTTAGTAGACATGCTACGATGACTATGAATACCTATGTGTATAGATACATGCATGGATATCCGTAGGACAATACTTATAATGTATGCATAAGAATAGAGATATTTTAATGACATGCTAAACATGCGCCTGACTGAGGATAGGAATAAGTGAGTGTAGATAGATAGAGAGGAATGCGTAAGCACTTACATTATCGTTGACGTCTTGTATGGTGATTGTGACGAGAGTCTCGGCTCTCCATGAGCCATCAATCGCAGCCACTTTGAGGAGATACTCATCCTGCGTCTCCCTATCGAGCATTCCACTAACAGTAACATTTCCACTGAAAGTGTCAATTTTGAATTTGCCATGTGGATTCTCAGTGAAGCTGTAGGTGCAGTTGGCATTTTCCCCAACGTCCTTATCAACACTTGTAACTTGAATCACAAAAGTTCCCATCGGCACATTCTCAGTCACATTGACACTGAAGAGTCGAGTGAAGCGAGGAGGATTGTCATTCTTATCTTGGACATTCACAACGACGATTGTCGTTCCGATCTGAGGCGGAGAGCCCAAGTCAACGGCTTCAACGCTCAGAGTGTACTTGAGGATTTCCTCCCGATCCAGCTTGACTTTCGAGAAGAGTTCCCCTGTATCTGGCTGAATTCCAAAGAGATTAGAGTACAAGGAAGCACTTTCTTTGCTCAATTGATACATAATCCTCCCATTGTCTCCACTATCGATATCCTTTGCCTGCAACGTCGCGATCAGTCGTGGTCCTGGCTCTTCTTCAGGAACGCTCAAGTTGTACATGTTGAACTCAAACTTGGGCTTGTTGTCATTCGAGTCTGTGATGTTGATATACAGTGCCACGGAGCTGCGCAGATCCGGCTCACTCACTTTGCTCACCTCGATCCACAATTCATAGTTCTGAGCGATCTCGTAGTCCAATCCATTCGGTGAGATTTTCACTTGACCCGTTTCGGAGTCTATGAGAAAAGCGTCACCTAGATTTCCGCCGCCAATGAAAAAGTTGAATTTGTTCTGAGACTTTTTGTCTTTCTTCCTTTCTCTATTGTCAGAGAGGAGTTCCATGTCACGGCCCATCTCTGCGGAAATCCCTTCTACGGTCGTCACTACTTCATTGCTTATATTTTCTGAGAAAGAGAATGAATTGGTTGTCAATTTGATCTTGGGGAATTTATTCGTGGCCACTAGGTTGACTTCTACGTTGACGGAGGAAGACAAAGGCTCTTTGGGTGAGGAGTCTGTGGCGTGGATCTCGAGGTGGAACTCTGTATTGCCACTTTTATTGAGATTCCTCAGGGATTTGATCACTCCCGTGTTTTGGTTGATTTGGAATTTGTCGGCGTCTGCACCACCCAAATAGTATCTGATGACGCTGTTGAGGCCAGAGTCGATATCCACGGCGGACACGCCCAGGACATAGCCACCTGTTGCTGTATCATCTGGGATCTTGACAGAGTATCGAGCATTGTTGAATTGAGGTGCATTGTCGTTCTTGTCCTGGATGATGATTTGTACTTGTACAGTTGTGCGTCGTTGGAGGACGGGACTCGAATCTGAGGCTTCTACAGTCAAATGATACACATCTTGCAACTCACGATCTATTTGACCTCGAGTGATTATCTCTCCAGTATCCTGGTTCATCTCGAATGGTCCTCCTGCTTTACCCTGAATTGTGTACCTAAGAAAAGCAAAAAATCATTTGTAAAAGTCGTGGTCGACTCCAGACGTGAACAGAAGTGAGGAGGAGAGCCACTGGACAAGAAGCAGTCGAGAAAGCCACGAAATTTTGATCCATTTCGTTAGTGCAGGCAGGCAGGCACCTCATTCACTCCTTCAACCTCTCTCCTACCAATTTACATCGCTCTTCTCGTGTTATTTATGGGCGAAGGTGGATCGAGACGTGATCCTCTTACATTATTTCATTTATTTACCTGATTTTAGCATTTAGTCCAGTGTCCATATCCACAGCTACTACCCGAGCGGCTACAGTTCCCGGCACCACATTTTCATCCACTAGAAATACGTAGTGATCTTGTGGGAAGAATGGGCTGTTGTCATTTTGGTCTTGAACCACAACTCGAACCATTCCAGTTCCACTCAGACGAGGCGTACCTGCATCAAATGGCAATCCTCATTTATACTCATTCTTCAGATTATTCATGCTCTAAACTATCGATGTGCACGAGGAGGATTACTTTAATATCGATATCCAGGGATCAAATCATTAAAACACTCCTTCACTTTTTATAGCTTTAGGTTACAAACATTTTTAAATACCCTTGCCTTCTACCCACAATTGCAATTACCCAGTTGAAACTATTTAATATATTATCTTCAATTATGCATAATCAGTTCTGACCTCTTACAACCACGTCCATCCTTTTCCTTTAATTACTTTGCAGACCACATACTAAACTATACGACTATCTCCAGGGCTCCTAGTCTCAACAATCAGATTAACAAAAATATATACCATTTTGCAAATCTGCATGCAACGGAATCAATTAGCTGAATAGCAATCATGGAAATCAATATATAATCTCTATACAACCAAAATTGGTTTCTTTTTACAGAGTAATGCTAGAACAAGCATTCTAACCATCTTTACCACCATTTAGTAAGCAACTTTATTTTTAGGAATCTGAATATTCAATGTATTCTCTCCTGGGATGCATTTTACAATGTAGTGGTTGGATTTAATATCTATTGGTACTTTTGCATCCTATACCTTCTTACTTGTTAAGCCTTAAGTGTCATAAAATCATTCTTAACACCTTCTCCCTTAGAAAATGCATGGCTTGGCAAATAGGCATCAGTTATTATACAGTATGATTTACAACATTGAGAAAACAGACATTTATTGAAGCTACCCTAATAATATCTATAACATTCATCTGTAGCATTTCATAGCCCCATAGCAAGACAATTTCACACCTTTTCAATACTTGTGACAATTAATAGTTGTATTCTGTCTGGGCAATATGTACTAAAGTTGTATGCTTACAATTCTATACTACCTAGATTAATTAGGTATACAAATGTAAAGGTTTATGGTTTTTAAATTAAAAGTTGTAGAATTTTAGGTTTTAGAATTGGAAAAGTGAATTGTCTGCCCAAGTGCATAATACAGGTCTAGATGCTTCTCTGCATATTTGTAAAAGTTCTGGACATTAAACCTTGGAAGAGTTTAAGAGAAGGAGAGCTAAATATTCTAAAAGGATGAATCTCTAAGTAGGCAAAGTATTATTCTTATTATCATATCATAAATGCGTGAAATAGATTTGAAAAGTGACCCTGAAGAGAGAGAGAGAGTAGGGATTCCTTTTTCACGTAAGAAGTTGCAATGCAGCAAAAGGCCGAAGATGAAAGGGCAGAAAGAAGGATAATTTGAATAAGTGCACATCCCGAAGGATTGGTGAACAAGTGTAGTAGTGTGGATGGAGAGAAAATGTTCATTTGATACAGAGATTTTTATTGGAGTTGTACCTTTAGTTGCCTGCATGGCCTGACCTGGTCTGTTCTGGAAGTCTGAGAAAGAATACTATGTAAGGCATGCAGAGGTAGAGGAGGCGAAATGCCTAGCATGTAAGTAGTGCCTAATATAATAATAATATTATGCATGTCTTGGCAGTTAAAGTGTGTGAGACTGTAGCAAGTCGACTTGTCTTGGTAGCAATGAAAGAGTCCGTCGGAACTGAGTTGAGTTTCAGCCAGCGTCAGCGTCAGACTAGATACGATACGATCCATAAAAACCAGCATGTTTTCATAGTGAATAGCCAGACTAGGCGAAATAATGTTGCCGTACCACAACATAAATCAGCGAGATATTCCACAGAAAAGGAAGGTATAAATGGAGAAAGACAAACCATGAATTTTATTTTCATAAGTCATTCCTGTCGCTATGTTAAAAAATATTCTGAGGTCCAGGTCCAAGATACTTAATATTATTCTATTGCTGTATAACTAACGTAGTAACTTAAAGGACGCATTTCATTCTTAGCTATCATGCAGGCAGGTTTCTCTTAATCTACTAAACCCAAATGAATAGTACACACATCCCATACATACATACCTACCTGTGTATATTATAGTAGCAATAAGATTCTTTGCATTGCTTGACTATCTATCTAGCTGACTGTGTATCTCTTCTATTACTATGGCTATGGCCCGTTGGCATAGAAGACAACCACATTGTATCTGTCTAGGTCTACCTAATGTTATTACATTGTTATTATAACGCTTAACTCAGCAACAACGTGCAGCTGCAGACGCAACAGAGGCACATAAGACGTTTAGTTACTTTGTTGTTACTCTACTCTAACATAACCAAGTTTGAACCTCTTTTCACTATCCTATCGCATTTATTTACTTCGTCTCTCTGACCATCCAACAATAAGTTCGGTTTCTTTCTCTACATACACCATCCAACCCAATCTCAGCATTAGCAGCTATCCAAACAATGCAATGCTATAACTATCTCTCATTGTCAGTAATTTTACCCTAACAAGTCTCGCTCAGTCAGCAGTCTCATCTTCTCTCAACTAAACTTTCGTGAATCCTCCCAGTCCTACTCTATACGGCTAATAGGCTAAGGTATGTATTTTATCAGCTATCTTTTACTCATCCGCTCTATGGCTACCGTATGAACTCCATTAGTCCACAATCTTTGGCAAAATTAGTCCTTCAGAAATATTTACTCCAAAATCTGTCGCACTCTTTTCTCTCTATGACTAATGAGCCACATACTATGGGACTATAACAAAAAAAATTTAAAATTGCCAAGCCGAAAAAATGTAGTTCAGTTAATTTTTTTAGTAAAATATATTTTTCTAAAGTATAGAGTGTAAAAAGTGGTAAATCTTGGATTTATCCAAATTAAGGTGGATTAAGTATAATCAATAATTCCTGGGTTTTTTTTATAAAGTGTAGGATGCTGTATTTGAGTGTATACGGTGGCTATCTGCTGAAAACAATACAGTAAGAGATAATAGGTGCAATGAAGCTTTACTAGTGAGTATTATAATGTGGTGGATAGGTTTCATTTGAGATTCATGTATATTATGTAAGAAAGTCAAGATGCACCATTACAGCAGCAGAAGGTTATTATGATATGTATGTTTCTAAACCGACATACCTAAGGTATATCTACTTACAGAATAATGTCCCTACACTAAATATTTATACATACCTAAGTATAATATTATGTCTGTACGTGAATTCATATCATTACCATGAATATATTATAGTGGCTAGCTATGTAATGTATGTACTTAGTTAGTAGTTGTATGTGTGTGAGTGTAGATAGATAGTGTGATAGAGATACACACACACAGGTGTATTCCGTAGTAGAATCCGTAGTAGTCTAAGTACAATGAAGGGATGACTATGTAATCATCGTATCTAGCTATGAATATATGTAGCAATAACTCTCTTTATCTGAAAAGCAAAGTTGTATGAAACATGCAATGTATGTCTTGGTTGAGTCTTGACGAGACTTCTTGGGCTTAACCTAACCTGGCCTGCCGAGTTTGACTTGACTTGGCGTAGCTACTCGACTGGACTGGAATGGACCGCTACAGAAGGCAACTTTATAGTTAATGTACTACATACACAACATAATATATCATATAATAAGTGTGCACATCAGGTTTTTCTAAAGCCACAGACTCGACTTGGCTGGGAGAAAAGAAACGAAACTAAATCCGATTCAACAAACCACTAGAATCATTATTACACTTTCAATAATATTATATACACAACATCCTAACATTATAGAGACAAAATGAATGGCTTTCATGGTTATACTTCTCGCACCCGTCCGCATCTCTACTTACTTAGCTATACTTACTCTACACTTACTCTCTCTCATACTCCCTCACCTATTATTAACCTATACAATACAATCACTCGAATTAAAATCCCTAAATATCACGTATTGACACCACTCCATTTTATCACGCTAACAAAACTGATGACAAATATCTACCCGAACTCCATAAGTATAGCAACTGTCGATAACTATTGGAGAGGAGCACAAATGCCTTTCTTCCAGAGGAAGTAAGTCATCCTGTTCTGGTTTGACGAGAAATAAAAACTTCTCTTTCGTGTTTAAGAAGTTTCATATAAAAGGATCACCTATAAATACCTCCTTTCTGCGTGCTTTATTAATTCTTTTTGGATAACAATCGTTTTTTGTCTGTCCCACCCAGAAAATGGAAAGAAATTATACCTACACATGTCAGCAGCATTTAAACATTATTGTAAAGAAAGTATATATAAAATACATTGTGTTACTAAATTTATTAATGAGATTATGTTATGATATATTTGTAGTTTATTAAAAGTTTTAATTGTGTATTATTTAATTTAAAAAGATAATATTGTATGATTTTAAATGTATAAATCATGAAAGTAGTTGAAGATGTTTAAAAAATAGATTTAAGGCCGTTTGTGGTCAGAGCATGTCTATATGAGTCATTGGTTTGTGGCAATGACAAAGTTGTCTGAATATGGAATACTAATTAGAGATAAGTAGGAGCTCTGTTATATTTAATGTCGAATGTTGACCGGTGATGGAAACAACAACAAAGTACATAGATGCATAATAATATTATGTGCACATAGCTAGACTAAACAACTTTAACACTTTAACTACTTAAGTCGAATGAAATCAAGAAATATACAGCTAATTGTAAGAGAATCAGCTAAGGCTGCTGGAGTGGTCTGGCTTGGACTGGACCGGACGAGTCGAGTCTGAAGAGAGGCTGGAACTTCTCAACAGATAACTCGAATGAAAAGCATGACTTACTTGCAGAATGGAATTCAGCTTAAAGGAAAGAAGAAAAGGGGCGGTGGAGTCGGAATTGATGAAATGATTATTTTCCAGCCTCATGTCCTCCCCGCCCATCTCTCTCTCTTTTCCTTCTTTACATTACACCACTATAGTGCTGTGATGATTTTATTCCTACTCACCTTACCTACTTACTACTTAGCTCTGCATACTCTACATCCACTAGTACCTTTCTATCTAATTGCACTTCTATGCATTTAATTCCTACCTAACCTAAGTTAAGTACATCTAATAGATAAACACTATAGAGATTATCTCCTGTATTGCCCACAATAATATAACTCCAGTTCAATATTGGAATCTACTATTATGTATGATACACTTTAAGGACTAGCCTATATAGGTATACTACAATGCGTAGATATATTCATACTATATACTTATAGTAATATGCGGAACACACAAACTATGCGTGTAAGGGAAATGTGAGCAAGTCTCACAATCAAATAGAAACTACATATTTTGTAGGAGGTATAGTAAACATAAATATAATAACTGCTCGCATAGTCCAAGTGCAAGGAAATACACTATTGAAGACAGCAAGTCCATTCATTCAAATGGATACCGGTAAAAGTAAGAAACTTATTGGACTTTTCCACGCATAAGCTGATATTATTACGGACTGGCTACATAATATGTAATTATTTTGTAAAAGAGAAGGATTCAGTTATCTAATAAAATGAGAATAATTAAATGATTTCTAAAATATGTACTGTTGATTAAACTAGGTCGTTAGATGAATACGAAATGAGTAGGATTAAATGTGCTAAAAAAGATGAAGTACCTATTAGGAGAGAAAAGGAGTTTGTTGTTGCATATAAATGGCAAGTATTTATCAGTCATAAGTAAATGGAGGTACCTATAGAAAACTAATGACAAGTAAATAATGTCAAGCAGGATGAGAAAAAGTGGAAGGAGTAAATCGAGGACGGAAATTGTATCAGTAATCTACTGGGTGGAGGGACACCTACCTGGATAACAAGATGTTACTTACTACATACGACAAAGATAAATAATAAAGAGATAGTACATAAATGCTATTTAGTAGAGATAAAGTGGACCCGAATGTGAATGGCTTTGGCTATTGTCAGATGTTGTTCATGCATCAAATTACGTTGGAAGCAATTCCACGATAAATGTGATGAGACTGGGTGACTTGTGTCGATGTCGTTGGGATCAGATGAAACCAGTACCTACGTACTTGCTACAAAACTATTTATCTATACTTACATAATGCGTACATGCATTACGATATCCATATATTAATATGTGGAGCATGTCTGTCTTTTGGTCCTTTCGTTAGTGTAATAATGTGATATTTCCATGTGATTCGCTTAATGGGACAGGAGAGTCAGCAAAAGCCATCCAAGTCGTTATTACTGGCTGGGATGGAATTGCAATGACTGGAAGACAACAGACACTTGATACTGTGTATATACGTTCTACATAGTTTGTTGGTATTACCAAGTCTATTGAATTGACTGGTATTTAAGTGAAGCAATGCAAATGCAGTGCAATGCAATGGAATGGAAATAATTTAGATGAAAAGAGGAGATTGAATTAAAGGAAAGGGAAAAGAGAGTCTCGGGTTTTTGAGACTGGGTTGATGATGATGAGATGAGACATCATGATGAGACACACAGAGAGATGTGAATGTGCACAACAAAGCACATTCGACTGTTTACTGATTTACTCGGTTGTAATCTAACACACTATGTAAATGTAATGTAATAATACTTAATATGCGACCCGCTAAGTAGGTCTCTGCTATTCTGTGACTATTGCGTAGACGAGGAGGCATTGTATCGATAGAGGTATGTATCACTGTGTGTGCATAATATGGAGGAGAAGAAGAGGAGTCAGGTTAAAGTTAGTCTGGTCTGGTGCAATGCAATGTGGTTTGACTTGGCTTGGAGTTGGAGTCAGTCTCAAGGAAATTATCATAGTCGTCCTATCTTCGAATCAGCTAATCTTTTTGAACCAAGTTTGTAGTTCTATGGGATTAGTATATCAAATAGACATCGTCTCGTCGCGTCTCACCCTTCAAGGTAATCAACGCAGCTCGAATTAAGGTTCGATGTCAACGTGGATAAAAGTTGTGCTTGCTGTCTTGGCTTATACCTTCGCTTTTCTGTCCACTAGTCCACTTATCTTCCAACATCAATGCAGTATCATAACTTTCAAAGTCACGCAGGAATCAGAGTAGACTTGGCTAAAAAATTACTCTTAACGAGATCATAATTTCTCCTTTGAAAAGAATTCTCCACTGAAACTGATTTTAGATAACTCTTTTGTGTGCCTTCGTACTCAAATTAAGATTCCAACACATGCTCATGTCGCAGGCTCGAGATTTTCAACTTCTCCTACTCACAGCTCTCACTCACTCACAAATATCAGACTCGTGGAACTCAACAATCATCAGACTCCCTTATTCCTTTTCGCTGGACTTCCAGTCGACTACACTCACTGTACTATAATCATATAGGTATACATACTCTGCCTCCTTTACTTCACTCCCTCCCTGGAATCTCTCCATATTATTTTTATTAACTTACACTCACTCACTAACTTACCCATTATGAAGCTGTACATACACTCTATGTATTTAGTTATGTAATCTGACTCAGGATGAGTATTGCTCACTGAAAATCCCCATCTACTTTATTCCATATTTGCACTGAACACAAGACACTTGGCCATGCAGGGAAAGCAAAAACACTTGTAGCTTCATATTGCAACTGCATTAATAAATATCATGTAGGCATGTTGTAAATAAAGACATAAATAGGCATCTGTCATATCGCATGTTGCGAATAAAGCCTACATTTTTATACACGTCTCCTTCACACAAACCAAATAATTGCAATTCCGTCTCTGCATTAATTAAAGTCATTCCCAAAACATATTTTCTAAGAAGCTTAGTGCGATACCTACATGGGATTTCGGTGCATTCGAATGTCATTGTCGTCCTCCACATTACTAAATAATATTCAATTCTGTCCTCTACTGCAATTACTTCTTACCTATTATGTTCATGTACTCATGACGTCCAATGGACCTTCTTAATGTCAGTAGGGACCAAACACACAAATGTTGTTTATGTAGGTTTATTATATACATGGGCTTTGGAACTGCTTCCATTAAACTATACTATTTAATCTTTATGATTCAAGTATATCACTACAGGCTCCTATTATTTACTTAGCATATTATATAAAATACCTTAAAGCATAAACAGGGTTGTGAATACGAATAAATAAGTTTAGCCAACGACACTAACTGCTCTCGTGATACACCAAATGCACACAAATCCAAACCAAACGAAATCAACTTAATGTAATCTCTGACAATCACATCCTACAAAAGGATGATCCAGTGTAAGATATATTATCACCACCGGTTTATTCCAGAATTAATTCTGTATGTACAGGTAGACCTATGTAGGTATGCAATGTCACTATTGATGCTGATATACAGTATTTACATGATATGAAATGTTGTACGATTGCTTACTGATATTGAATTTCACGTATTATGAGAACATTATTAGATTATCAGTAACAACTACACTATTTTTTTCAATTCTAACTGAACCATGAAAGTACAGCATAACTTAAAATTAACGGGCCAATGAACATGCTATATATAATTTCTTAGGAATAATAAGACAATAGGACCAGGTTATCATAATAAGGGAGTGTATCCCAATATATTTAAAATATTCAGAGTGCCAGCCCTTTTCATGATTTACAGCGTGTGAAAATAAAC
The DNA here is from genome assembly GCA_020055645.1 of Tomocerus qinae. NCBI lineage: Eukaryota > Metazoa > Arthropoda > Collembola > Entomobryomorpha > Tomoceridae > Tomocerus > Tomocerus qinae. The sequence goes on from CM034548.1 coordinate 23,855,841, forward strand.
ACGGATGTTTGAAAAGTATAGACTAACTACTAAGACAACACCTTTTAGTGGTTAACTAAAATTAAAAACTGTAACGACTAATATGCTGATTTAAAAAATGGACCAACAAGAATTAGCAGAAATTATATGAAGCTTTACATTTATTGCATGTAGGTAGGATAAAATGGATTATGAATAAAGCCTACTTTGCATGTGTAACATGTACATCTCTGCCCATTTAAAACGGTGTTAAATGCAGGTTTGACTTGAGTTTGGTACTAATAAATATTATTATGCCGCTGATAGGAGCTAAGGTAGAACCGGAAATGTTCCTTTTTGCTTTGATGTGGATAAACATGAGTTTTGGTGCGGAAACGTTTCTTTTGTCTTAGATATTGTTATGTTGATGATCGAAATAAAAAGTTGCCCTTCCCCAGTGATAAAGACGAAGAGGTAGTTGGATAATGTGTTTTTCAGTCATAAAAAGAGTTTCATATCTCGTAATAAAATTTTTTCCGGGTTCATGAAGAAATGTCTCATTTGAATTGTGAATATTATGAAAAGTATGAAAATATAAACGGAGTTGAGGATTATTAGTATGTAAATGAAAGGATTGAGCAGCCATTGTATTTACTTATTAGCATTTTTTGTGTGGTTTGAGTAGAGTGTAATGTAAAGCTATTCTCAGGAAGTCAGGAAGCTGCTGACATGATATTAAATTATTCTAACCGGTTGATCCCTAATTAAAGTGCGTATAGAGAAGAATGATTGTCATAAGGTTAGATGGAGTAAACGTTTGAAAAACATAAGAGCCATGTAAGTAGATAAGTCATTAATTAAGGCAAGTTATTTGTAATGCTGTTGACTACTCCTTGTATCTACATAGGATGAATAAAGACTTGGCCATTAAAACGAAAAGCGAAACTCATTATTACTTATTGTTAGATAATATTAATAATGACGTGGTGAGCTAATCCATGAGAAAATACAAAAGGTCATCACAAAATGACATAGTATGAGTCGATGCAATAAAACGAGCTTTTTTTCGTTTTGATATGATTGCTAGCGGAGGTGAGCTGATGTGTATATTTTTATAGACAGACTTGATTTGATGGGGTCACAAATTATCTGCAAAGCTGAGTATTTGTACTAAGTCGATCGGATTGAATTGTGAGTGAGTAGTGGACTGAAAGAATAAGGGAGAGAGAGAGAGAGTTGAATCCTTGCAAATCAACTGCCTCGTCTAGTAGCTTCGTACTCATGGCGTGGCATCCAATGAATTATAACCACTTACAGCCTCACAAGAGGTTATAAATAATGAAGGAAAAATTGCCGACGGCCAACATTAAACGTGGGTTCCTCAATAATTCTCCCCACTCCCGTTTCAAAGTCCTCAAGAAAAAAGCAATACAACACACAGCGTTCCTTATTCAGGAACTTACAATTAGTTGCCAACCGAAATATCCATGCATTTATTTATATTGCTTATTATACACACTGTCTGTATAATATGGCAGAGCTATGGGTTCGTGATAGGTATAAGTATACTTATGTATAGACTTGGTACTTGTAGGTTAAGGTAAGTGGTTAGGCAAGGTAAGGCAGGTAAATACGTACCTAGGATTTTCTGTTTAATAATATTTACACCTAGTTACTTCTCTCTCACTTACTTACTATGTACTTACCTATTTACTTATGCATTTGAGTTCCTAAGATTTGTGATAAAAGAAGTATGCAGCTAAAAATATTTAGAATATCCCTTACAATTACATTACACTTACATAATATATGCCTCCATGTAGTTAGTAGTAGTATAAATGTAATAATAATGGCCTTCCTACTTTATGGCTGACGCTGGCCCATGTATATAATAATGTAGCTCGACAGTGAAACAATAATGGAGTTCTAAAAGGGCTGTACATTATTATATACAACTGGAACTAACTGCCCGCCTAATAATCACTACATTCGCTACCTAAATCAATATATCATTTAATAATAATCTGTGGGAAATCAACAGAGTAAAATTTTCAGAATCCTTATCACATGGAATTACACACACCTAGTCAGCCTAATCAGAATAATCCGCTTAAGCGTTAGCTAATTCAAACTACATAAAGGTAGACAGTCCAGTGCTTCTGTGTTATTATTATGCTTGCTCTACAAGAGAAATGCACACACCAGAAAGCACAAACAACTATTGTGCAAAAAATCATCTGGAGCTTTTTTCCTCTTTATTGTGTTTCTATGTCATGTAAGGGGATTTTTCTTTTTTAGGGCACCTAAACCTACCCATGATATCAACAATTCAAAGTCATCCAACTACATACACCCGATAGATTAGAAACATGTCGGATTAGACTCCCATACTCGTTCATTAGGAAAGGGAAAAATGTCTTACCTGTATCCATTGCGACAACAGTAAGGAGGAACTCAGATTGCTGTTCCCGATCCAATGCCCGATGCACAGTTATTTCCCCAGTGCTGGTGTTCACACGGAACGATCCCTTGTCTCCGTCCTTCATTAAATAGCGCACCTGGTGGTTGTTTGTCGCTGTGTCTGCATCGTAAGCGTTCACTCGCAAAACCGTTGCCGGAATTTCCACCATATTCTCTCGCACAAATGCTAAATATGGAGAATCTAGGAACTGCAATCAAAAAGAAAGTCTTAAGTATCTAACTAAGTCTTAGGAAGGCCAATTCCAATGCAATCTGGAGAATCTCATTTCTTACCACGGGAGGATTGTCATTGCAATCTGTAACACTAATTGATATCGTTGCAGTGTCATAGCGAACTTGTTCTCCAGAATCTTCAGCCTGGACAGTGAGAGTATACGACCTTTTCCTTTCATAATTCAGACTTTTCGCCAAACGAAGAACACCTGAATCTTCTCCAATGCTAAAATCTCTATTTGGATCACCAGCCACAATTGTATACCGAACTTGAGCGTTCATCCCTTCGTCTATGTCTGTTGCAGATACCTAAATTAATATAGGCGTGATTAGTCTCGTTTATTGTGTTGAATATCCTTTTAATTCCATATCGGTGATACAAAAGACGCTTTGCAATTGTAATTGTAACAAACCTGTAAGACGCTCATTCCTACAGATGAATTTTCAGGAATGACAGAGCTATATTGTCTTGGGTCAAAGGATGGAGCATTGTCATTATAATCTTTTACTTTCACAAGGAGATTCTGTGACGAAGATTTTGAAGGCTCGCCACGATCTTTGGCAGTAATCTGACAAAAACATTGTAGATACCGTTAGATCACAATGATTAGTCAATAATTGAAAGAGTATCCTATTATTATTTGCTATTGTCATGTAGAATCACAGTTAATATTGAAGAATAGTATTTAAATGGATTCAGTTGTAAGATACCTTTAAGATGTAACTATTAGTTGTTTCTCTGTCGATTAGTCCACTAATTCTTAGAAGCCCATCAACAGGGCCGAGTGAAAATGTATTTTTCTCGTTATTAAGAGTATACTCAACGTAGCTATTACGGCCTTCGTCTTTGTCTACAGCTTTGATGAGGAGGATGACAGTATTCATCGGAGAATTTTCCATGACAAAAGTTTCATTGGGAGAAATGAAATCAGGGGCACAATCATTAATGTCTTCTAAAGCTATATTAACCTGTTGACACAAAAAGAAATCAAAGTTGGAGAGATATGTAGTTGAAATTAGCATATTAAAAGTGTTTATGTAGTCGTGTACGTTTTTTGCATTTTGATAAATGGTGGATCCGTCTCAATAAAGTTTTTAAGAGAGTAGTATTTAATGTAGAATTGTTATCTCTGTTGGGAGCATTCTACATAAAGCAGTGTGTGTAATTAAGATAAAAACAAAACAAACCTGCACGGTCGATGACATAGGCTTGCTCTCAGAACTATCGGATGCCTCCACAATTAAATTGTAGTACGCTTTCGTTTCTCTATCCAAAAGTTGTTTTGTGAAAATTGTTCCGTTGTCCGATATACCAAATACATCGTTGTCATTATCCGATATAATAGAGTACGTGATTTTTCCATTCAAACCTGAAGAGTCGAAAGAGCACATTGGATTATTGTGGTTAGGTGACCATTCAATAAATGTAGAAGAGGTACCTCACACGAGGCTTTCTAGCAGTACCCACTAATTGTATCAATTCAATGTTGTATGTATATAGCTATCATTACATGCATATCTATTGTATTCAAGTAGACATTGTGTAGCTTTATGCTTGCCATTACCCTACAATTTAATAAATACAACTTGGTATGCAAATCTCAAACTATTATAAAAATAATTTACTTATCATTTAATGCATTGTAAATAAACTATATCAATTAGGTTAGCATCCTAATTGGTATTATTACAGAGATGTTTAGCTAATAGCTTTTACCTGAGTCCAAATCCGTTGCACTCACAGCCACTACAGATGAACCGATCGTTATGTTTTCATAAACCTCTCGATTGTAGCTCATTGGGTCAAACGTTGGCGCATTGTCATTGATGTCCATTACATTCAAGTACACCGTAGTCGTTGACGACAAACTCGGCCGCCCTGTATCCTGGGCTTGAACCACAAATATGTAGTGTTGTACCTGAAATACATTAAATTATATAACATGCAATTAAAGTAGTTGTTTCTTATAAATCCTTTCTCATTTCTTTGTTCAGTTCCGATATACTTAAGTAACTCCTCCAGACTTACATCCAGTTTCTTTCCAGATAATATACATACAATATTCGTACACCTGTTGCATACCTCCGGTAAATATCCATACGTGTAGCATCAATACGCTATATAATTCCTACATGCTGCATGATTACCCATGAAAACCATGTGCTACCTCGCATTTACAAAATAATTTGCATTTTCAAACTAAGCAATAACAGATAACGAATGCATACCTTATTTCTAAAGATAATTCTAATCTATAAGTTGTTCCTGATTGCTTGTATATATCTCTGTAGACTTTTTTCAGCGCTAATAACACTGCTGTCTAAACAACACTCAGCGAAACTTTTGATCTTTTAACAATGTCCATTCAGTAGATACTGCAGCAAAAAGAATTTTCTATTTGCATTTATTTGGAATATCCCTTTGCACAAAATATACACATCGCAAACGCTTATTCTGCTTGTGATCTAATTAATTTAGAATTTTTAAATAATAAAAACGCACACTTGAGTATATTTTATACAGCAGAAAAATCCAACTGACTAAGAAAGGGAAGAATATTATATTAAGTGTATTTATGCAGTAAAATTGTTAATTTTTTATATAGGTTATCCGGAGTGGAGAGGAAAGGAGTAAATATTATTATTATTAGTAAGGATAAGTGGTGTAATATAATAGTTTGTGATGAAACATATTTTATGGAGAATATAGTGTGAAGACGTAGACGCCAATGAGGATGGCTGCGGTAAAAGAGCAGTAAAGATAAGTTGAGTAGGAGAGAAGAAGAGTTGGCCATTAGAGACTGTAGAGAGCGGGCATTATTTATATTGTATTACATTACAGGTAGGTAAGTGAACAAAAAAGTGAGTAGTAAATAGGATCAGAATTGTCTGGACAGAGGCTGGGAATATTGTGTACCTACTTCTATACATAAAGTGCGTATTTATTTACTAGTCCAAACGTGAGTAGAGATTTCCATTCTTCTTCAGAGATTTTGGTTGAATTGTAGTAAAGTCAAAAGTGTTGGTCGGGGAAAAGGAAGAGTTAACGAGAACGAAGCAGATGCCTCGTAGCATTATTTATTTATCTCTGGAGATGGCTGGCAATCTTGAGAGTTACAAAGTTACAAAAGGATGTAAACAGCTAAAGTTATCCCAATAAATAAGCAACGTTGTTGACACTGATGATCGTACTCTGGAAATTGAGCGAGAGACTTAGTTTCAACGAGACTGCAACTCTCCGCTACACCTTCAGAAAACGCCACATAAATTTCCCCTCTGAACTACTGACAATCAGCCGCTTCTCCGAAACAATACTTTCCATCTCCTCTTTAAATGTGCACAGCTCACTGAGCAAGAAGCTTTATTAACTTTTCCCCTCTATTACATTGTCTTAGTTATACTATCCCAACCATTAGGATCTACTTCTGCTATACATAATATAATAATATTTCTTCTTACTACTCATTCCATATTAATGGACTACTCTCATTTTCAGATATGTATACACTCCTTTATCTAGAACTTATGCATTATGTAACTTAGCAGAAGAATAAACAAGCAGCCACTAATATTACTAAAACATATTTAAAAACATATTCCATATACTTTTTACTACTGGGTATAATGCATATTAACCCGTAGCATGAGAATATTATTATTACTAACAATATTGTTAGGCATATTATAATAGTAATGATATGAGTGTAGACTCATAGGTACTTAATACATAGGTACCTGTGTACTCAAATGCAAACCGAAACATAATACGCCTCTCCGTTCCTTATTATTTCACAAAAAGAAACTACGTATACTGCATGCACATCCTTCTGCTAACGATAAGCCGCCTCATCTTCTCACACCGAACAACAAAAACCATAAAGGAGAAAGATACTCCATAATAATCAGGTTATATACTTATATTATTAGTCCTATATACATTTATTCATATTCTGTGCCATGAAATTTCTAATTTTTTCCAAGACCATCTAATTTCTTTACTTTTCCATGCACTGTCCATTTCGATCAAAAATTGGAAATAAAGATGTCGGACACGAAGTTATAATTGGAGGTTTTAATGTTCTCATAAAATGAACTATATTCTACCATTATTATATTCATCTCCTCCAGCTACCGACTCTAACTAAATAATATTTATTCCGATGCTTCATTTTAAAACGCTGCTGTAGTTATTACAAAGTACTAGACTGTTTCCACTGCAACCAAATTACTACGTATTACTACCTACAAGTTCTAACTGTCATGGTCCATACTCCGAAATATTTACGATGTCTTAGCTTTCGACAGCTTTTCTTCCATATTTAATTACATGAATAATAATAATACTGGATATCTGTTACAGTGTAGACATTCTATTAATGAAATACCACATTGTCCGTTTCCTCTGAGAAAAGGTAGCAGACGCACCTGTTAACATTTCATGGTACACATTTGCACGGAAAAATAATTTTACATTCTACAAGAGAATATTTTCTACTTCATAAAAGTTGCCTTATAACCATCTACAATAATTTTTATTAATTTCAGAAAATTACTTTCAATTGCATATTAAAAACTGAAAAAATTACAACCGGAGAAAGTTTTGAATCTTACTACAGAGAATTATGACTTCAAATGTTTCTTTAAATCTTTCGTGTAATCTTTATAAATAATTCCCTCTTAGACGAAATCCGTTCTTCGTGATTTTAGGATTAGTCATTAAAATTTTAAAAATTAAAAGTGATTTTAAATCTTCTTAAATAACTTGTTTGCATTTGATTTAGAGAAACAGTTGATAATATTTTATTCTCAAGGACATTGTTGTGTAAGACTGCATGTATTCCCTTGCGTTGAGTCAGTCTCCTGAAATCTTCATTTTAGAGATGAGAAGCCTATTCCTGAAAGCTTCTCACATCTTTACTGTTTCTTCTAAAGTGGATAAGACAACTACAGGATCTTTAAGAGAACAAAGCATCTCTTTTCTAAGTTATAGATATAAGGATACCTTTCCGACTTTTGTGACGATGAGTTTCTCTTAACTTAATAGCCACGCTTTCCTGCAATCAGTCGCATCGGCGCTTCATCTTTCCTAGACTGACGTTAACTTTTATACTTATTTGTGTAGACTTGGGGCCGAGAAACAGACCATTCGAACCCTCACACAAAGTTCATAAATAAAAATCGTAAAAATACAAACATAGTTTTACAATTTCAACAATAGACATGATAAGAATGCATTCTTGACGTCTACAGATCGATTAAAGATAGAGTCATAATCGTTGTTCCCATTTAAACAGAGTAAATACACATTTACTGCCTATTGGGTCACCTTTTCTCCATCATTGATTGTATATCGCTAGGATCCTTTTACTTTTATGTACTATTTACTATTTCTTTCAAAAAGTTTTGATTTTTCGAGCATTCTGATCTTAACTCTCGTATCTCGTCTACTTATGACGGCACAATCTATATTCTGTCGCATATCCTTTCTCAGTTTATAGCCAAACTAATTCACTCTGGTATTTTTTAAGTAGTTACACCCACTTCGAAAAGATCTATAATTGCTCTATGTTTAATCTCTATTCTCTGTATATTACCTAGACAGAAATACAAAGTGTAACTTACATCTTCGTAGTCCAGGCGAGTGCTGAGAGTGAAAATTCCCGTTTGGGGATTCAAGGAGAAAACGTCATTTCCCCAGTCAGATAAAACGGAATAAGTGATATGGGCATTTGCTCCTTTGTCCGGATCCATAGCTTGAAGACTTCCTACTTTGTAACCATGAGGAGCGTCTTCAGGAATATCGAAAGAGTATGCAGATTCCGTCCATCGAGGAGCATTGTCATTTTCATCCACCAACTAACGAACAATTCAATCGTTATTATATATTCATGGAAAATATTACATGGTCTTATTTCTGGAATACAACTTTTCCAAGATAAAAGGGCATTCAGGTATTTGAATAAAGCTATGGGATTTTTAAGCCAGATGGCTAAAGATTTGTTGTAATTATAGTAGTAGCTATCGGAAAATATTTTTATTGACGAGACAGACGGATTATATGGTAAGAATGGTCAAACTATTAAACTATGCATCTTCTTACCGTAACTCTGACTTTAGCATTTGAATCTTGAATGCCATCGCTAGCCTTAACAACGAGCAAGTACTCTTCTTTTTCTTCCCTGTCCAAAGAATCTCGGATTCTGAGTATGCCACTTGAGGATTCGAGATCAAATTTCCCTTCATCACCACTCACAATGGAATATGAAATGGTCCCTAGAGTATCTGCGTCCGTAGCTGTTAACGACGCCAATTGTTGTCCAACAGGAGCATTTTCAGACACACTCAACTCAGTCACTTTGCTTGGGAATTTCGGTGGGCTGTCGTTGCGATCCAAAATTTCGATTTCAATCTGCAAAGAAATATTATATTTAAAAATCGTTTCAAATACTCTTAAACTAAATTAATAGATATGCAGTTTATAGCTTAATAGATTCATTAAGTAAAGCAATGGGCATTTGATCATGTTTTACTAAGAAAGCATAATTTGCAAAGTGGAATAAGGCGAGTAAGTTTTCTGGTAGCCTTTTATAGAGTGAATATTCATAATAATTAGTCGCATGGAGCATGAATGGAAAAGCAAATAATTGGACAATGCAGTGTACATGGCAGAAGAAAGAAGAAAAAACGTGAAATCAGATGGACACTATAATTTTTTATGTTTTGCCATTTCATTTGATTTCATGTTGAGAAGAATGGCAAAAAGTTAGCTACGGAGTTTGTTGAGGCGTCAGGGAGGACATGCATTCCAGTTGAATCCAAGCATAACGATTAAAACAAGATTCTTTCGGTGAGAAATAGTGTAAAATGAGATTGGGTAAGGTAATTTGCGCTTGTAGAAGGTTGAAGGTAGAAAAATGGGCTAGAAGATGATGAAGTTGATGAACCACTTGCCTGCATTAATTCAAGCTTGGGGATAAAAGCAGAGGATCACTTTCTTCTCAGACTGGACATGAATATCTATATGCACATACCTATTAATATACATTCATGTCTAAGATTTTGCTATAACTCTCTTCTCCATCCATCCATCTACTTACACTATTTTCCAAGATAAGTAAGGCTGGAATAGGAGAGAGAAGTTAGTTGGCAGGTAGGCTGAGGAGCAAGCTAGCTTAGCAGCGTGATAAATGAAATCAAATTGATGACTAAGCATCACTGGGAAAGAAATCTTTAAACTTATTATCAATGCATATAATAATAATATCGGCGAGTAGGGCCACCGCTGGGCCAACTATTCGCCAACCTCGGCCCGTAGTTGGGAGGGCGGACAAAAAGGAGAATAGCCGACGGTGGGCAATGATTGGCAAATGATCGGGAAAAGATCGGCAACGTACTTCCTTTGAGATAGGGCCCACGCCACCCCAATATTCGTGTTCTACATGTGCGATTTAGTTAAAAGACATCGAAAAATACATGGCCGATGGTTTGCCGATGTTGGCCCAACATATGATTTGCAGCTTGGGTAAGCATCACTGGGAAAGAAATCTTTAAACTTATTATCAATGCATATAATAATAATATGGTCATACTTGGCTAAGTAGCTCCTCTTCTCCACCAAACTAAATAGCTCATGCATGCATAATGCATAGTAATATTATACAAATACATATTTATACAAAGATGGAAGGTATTCTTTCGATTGGAGAAAGAAGTTATGCTAAGTCTCTCAAAAGACACTGTATGTGGAGGCCAAGTACACAGACAAGTCAAGAGATAACCCATCTCTACCTATATTATGTCTATCTATATAAAGTAGTGCCTACCTCACCATCTTATTACTATTCAACCCAATATAACATTTATGCAGTCCGTACCTAAGGAGTAGGGTAAAGTAGTAAGTACTTACTTAAATAAATACAAATTCATTACATAACGTGGCCCCCTATAAATACCCGATAAAAAGGTTTAATAAGCAGACACACCAGAAAGATGAGAAAGGATGATGCTAAGTCATAAGTCAAGTCATCCGGAGGTTTCAGAGTGGAAATAAAAAAGTCCACATCGACCAACAATAAATAAATAGAAAGTTAGAGCATGATTTGCTTTATTAATACCGAATTCTGAGAATGATAAAATAAATCCCTGCATCTACGTACCTATATGGAATATTTATTAGTAGTATGTGTATAGGTATATATAAGTATGTATTTAGTAGTATTTGGAGGAAGGAGCGTAGGCACATGAGCAGTTATAATATTATTATTAAACGCGTAGAGTGGGAGATACTACGGAGAGATAGTGTGAATCTAAATATGCCAGTCTAATATTCCATGAAATATAGTTAAGTATGTGATCTTTGAAGTTTATTTCGGCTCCTGGCACATTGAAATGCTGCTGCCTACTAGAAACTGGTGGAAAGAGGTTTGTGATGATGAGAGTGAGTGATATGATATCAAGGGAGTGCATCCCAGTCAAGTCAGACAGTCCGTTTATATGTATCCCATCATATCATAGCATTTTTGGGCATTTTAGGGGTGGCTTAGGTGTCAGAAGTTGAGGCATGTCAGCATCATGCTTGCTCCCTCCGCACCTGGATTGAATTGCAATACTCTCTGAACCTCACCTGGGCTGGACTCAACTGAAACTGTGGGACTCTGTCTGGTCATGTCTGTCTCATTTCTGAGTCTTCCTTCGTATTCTCTGGGAATATTCACTCAGCCTCAGAGCACTAGCTCAGGTGAGCCTCCACTCTCCCAGGTACTGACTGTGGGACTGGCACTAGCCTTGTCTACCTGTCCATATTTTATAACCATACCTACTTTGATACAACCATCCACTCTCCAAACAACTGACGATAAGCTTTTCTGCTTTATTTCCTCAGTTTTCTTCGCAAGCCTTTTTACCAGACACTCACTAACTCACAACTACTACTACTACTACTATGTACTCTGTATTACTATGTACTACAATTTGGTAGAGATAAGCTCTGCTGTTTTGTACTTGTATTTACGAAGGTTATATAATAATATTATGAAGGTATGCAACAAAGTGAAGACGAGACAGGACAGAGGAATGGACCTGCCTTTTTGCCTGGCTGGCCTGACGCATTCGAATTGAATTGAGAATTCCATCTCACTCACTCACTTAATTTAATCTCCGACAAGTAGGTATAACTATTTAAAAATTAATAGGAAATGTCTATCATTTCACCTCAACTTTAAGAAGCTGCATTCGTGTAATCAAAAGTTGCTCGTATGTACCCATCAGCAATCCATATAATAATGAATTAGAACATTGAAATCACATTCGTACTTGTTTTGATAATACAGCACCTTCTTGACTGGTAGTAACTACACGTCAAAAGACTCTTGCATATCATTTTCAGACCGTGAGGGCAAAAGCAGATCTATGTGTGTCTGTCTTATTGGATGGGGAGATGGACACTATGTGGTAAACCGAGGAGGCAGCAGACGATAATATATTATTTATTATACAATGAGTTGTCTTGTATTTTTGCCAGTTCTTGTTAAACCTATTTATGTATTTCTGATTTTGCAAGGTCAGAAAATCGTCCCACGTAAAACTTTTGCAGTGTACAAACATCCCACCCCTTCAACATTTTTTCCCCTTTTTAATTGAAGATTTAGCGTATTTCGCACTAACATACGTTTACGTATATGGTTAATGATTAATAACCTTTCCATCATTAATTACCTATATGTGCCACAGATATGTCTACAGCCATCGAGCGAGTAATTCTTTATACTCCCAGAATAATGAATTGTTAAATTACAGATTCACAGATTATGAGCAAGCAGCTCTGAGACTTTGTTACACTAAAACCCTATCGGCAGATATCTACTTTTGATGATGTCTGTCTGTCTACTATGCAGATATGTACATGGGCAAAAGGATATTGTAGGTAGGATGTGTGTAGGTATTTTCCTGCTTTGCTACACAGATAGCTTATCGGAACCACAATCCAGATTTATTAGCACATAAGATTAGTGTTTGCCAGTTGGAAAGTAAAATTGTGTTGCATAATAACGCCTGCTTGTACTATTTATTTTTGCACTCCCTACCCGTCACTAATGCGAAATAAAAGTAAAATGTTAACATGGAACAAAGTACAGGTGCATAGTTGTTAGTACCTAATTAAAATTTATAAATTATGCATAAAAAATTAATTTTAGCTGTGTGAGTGACTTGACTAGTTGCTTAAGCTCACTGGCTGGCAGGTCGTCGAAGACAATACAGTACCTAGACTAATCCTAATAATCATAACATACTGATAATAACATGTATCTGTAATAAGTGGACCTGGCCTAGGTAATAAAAAACAGGGTTTCTTCTCCAACAGAAGATTTCACAAGGGCAGTCGACAAGACAAAAGTAGGCAGTAGTAGAGGAGAATCTGACTTACTACTACGGTTCCAGTTCCAATTGAATACTCTTCCATGCTAAATAAATGACTAGTAGTAGATACATTATAATAATCCACAGACTGTGTACATACATGGTAGTGAGTGAGTGAGACTGGACTCGATTCACTCAATAAAATATCTTGCTGCTACTATACTGAATATCTTTTCATGACAACAGAAGAGGAGAGCAGATTGGAGACGAGAAAAAATCAGGAGATAAGCCAATGGCATCTACACGGCTACCGAAATGAAAGGAATGAATGGATTGACTAATCTTAAGTAGCTAATACTCTACATTATTAAAGCCACTAACCAAGTGAATATGTGAGACAAGGCAAAAAGCCATACTAGGCAGGCAGAAGAGCAATTCAAGTGAGAGAGAGCAAATGTATGAGACTTGATTAGACGGACAAGACAGCTATTTGCGGCATGCTTTTTGCAGATATTATATGTACAACTCTGAACGGAGGTGTAGTCTATAAGTGCAAGTGTAAACCCACAATCAGGTAGTACTACTGAACGATAAGAAAATTGATGCGTGGCAGAACTCGTAGCACGCAATCCTCTGCCTTCATAATAGCTAACGCAATACTACTATTCCTAATAAATAGGAACACATACTCTAATATTATTATCCAAATCTTATACAACCTATACTACTACCACTATGATAATCATAATATTATTACCTCCTCCTTCTTTCATGCTAAACCTCAAATACTCAGAATCTCTACTCATTCTGGATGGGAAAACTGTCCCGAGTTGGATTAAACCCGGTTTAGCCTTTTCAATGTCACTTTTATCCTTTTCACTAACCTGATACGGCCTTAAGATGCTTTTTCATTGTCTATAGTCCAGTACTCAAACAAATTCATCCTTCTCTAGGGCATTTTGCATTAAAACTCACAGAGGAGCTTCTTCTTATACTAATTAATAAAATAATGGAGAGTTGAAACATTTATTTATACTGTGTGCAAAGTTCAATTTTATAATCATGGCAAACGGCCAACTTTTTAAGCCCTAAATAGTAACTACAGAAGTACATCAGTAATAATTGTTATTAAAATCACTAATCCCCTTCATATAGGATTTTCACTTATACTACTAACCACTGAGTAATGCTACTTTTCGAATAAAAAATTCAGGTATTGCTGCTGCGGTAATTCAGATTTGAAATTTAAGAAAATGCCATAATGCCTCCCTGTCGAAACATTTACCTGAAAATTCTCGGGTAATTGACAAAACGACAAATTGTTCTAAGTCATATTTAATTTAGAATTCGGTAGCAATAAATGTAAATTGTGTAGCAAAATAAATGTTCCATGTTAGGTTATAAAGGAAGTATATGTGAATAAAGTGGTAGAAATTTTGTTTCGAATTTGGTTTGTTGGAGTGTAACGGTTATCTGTAGAGATATAGTATAAATCTGGCAAGTAACAAGTATGGATATTGAGAACATGGGGAACACGAAAGTGATAGAAACTGTTATCCGAACCAAAAGAAGTCATCACAGCTGCTGATAGTACAACTAATAATATCTTAATGCTCACTTGCATACAAGAGAAACTAGCTACATAGATACATGGAATACGAAAGAACAATAAGAACCATGTTAAGTTAAACTAAAAGTATGTTCAGGTTGTGATTGTCGAGTTGAATGCCTAAAAAGCAGCCTAAACTCGATTTGTTATCTTTATTATGTAGTGAAATGACTGAATTGTATATTGTATACATATTATTGCACTACTTACTTAAGTTTATTGTGCATACTACGCACATTATATAGTTGGAGAACCTATATCAGTAAGTATATGTACATCTAATGCATTTATGTAGGGATATTATCCTGACTCTGTGATGTGACGAGGAAGAATAATAAAAGAGGGACAGATGAGACTAAAGAGAGACAAAATATATTGTGTGCAAATTTGTAGATTCTGTTTGAAAAGTGTTTGTACGAGGAGGCTCTGGCTATGGAGTTGGTACTGTTAGTGAGTGAGTGGAGATTAGTTTAGTTAGGAAGTCAATCCTGATCTGATCTGAATAAATGTAAACGGAACAATGTGATAGATAATGGAGGCAAACAATTTAGCTCGAGTTGTCGATCTGCCTTTATAAGGTTACTCGTGAATCACGAATCGAGAAGAAAGTTCCTTTTATTGAGCATAGAATTGCGAGCTTTAGCTGTTGTAATGCGATAGGATGGAACTAACAAACATCCCTACGTGAGCTAATTGTAAGTAAAGTAAGCTGATCAGACAATAATCTCTATTGGCCAATGTGCACAGAATATTCGAATATTATAGGGGTTAGTATAAGTGAGCATTTCTATTGCTTTCTAATTATCTATCGACTAATCACAGATGACAATGAGTGAACAGAGCAACTGAAAATCGTTTCTTGGCAAATCATAATTCCATCCCAGTCCCAAAGAACCAACAACAATGATCTGGCCGGAATGAAAACAGCTTCTTGTTGTTAATGTCCACGTTCATGTCGAACTCGACTCCACTCTAATCTATAATTACCAATGAGTTTCTAAATAGAGTAGGATTTTGATTTATTCCATCTACGAACGAAACATCTAATCTCCAATAACCTACCTACTGTAATCGGAAAAAAGGTTGCAATGCTACAATTCAATGGCCTCGTAAGTCTTTAAGTCTTTCATGAATTTAATTCCATTGAGAGCAATAAATTTTCTTTCATTCACCCAACAAGTCCTTTCCTTAATTGTATTTGGTGAATAGCTCGCCTGCTCTGTCTACCCTAGCTCAAACTCCACCAGCACAGGACAGGCCACAAAAATATTGTAAATAATATATAAAGCCAAACAACTTTCAAAGGCGACCGAAAGCTTTAAATTCCTCAAAAAGGCAGGCAAGACTATGCCAGGGATCAGCTACACAAAAGTTATACATAAAATATTACATCTCAAAACCTTTAAGAACCTATAAACAACCAACTCACTATTTATTGGGTATTACTCATCTCCAAACTTTCTATCGATACAATATTGCACATTACTCTATATCAGTTTCTATATTTTTTCTTAATAAGCCAAATGCCGAAACCAATCTGCCCGAACTGGAAAAATAAAATAGAGACAAACTCTCCCTAAAGAAATGTCAGTCAGCTATAGACACTTGTTTCCTTTCCACTCCAGCATTAAACCTTACCAGAATTTCCGAAAGTGACTAGCTAACTGTATAATAAGCTATAGCTTATAATTTATCTATAATATACATAAAAATATACTCGGACCAGTCAGTCATGCATATACAGATTTAACTACCATGTTCAGTTTGCATATCATATTAGTAATATGAATTATGTGGAACTAACTTAAGAATAAGATTCTCACAGTGGAGAATGCGTTAGAAATACCTACACTGTAAATCGGCACTCTACATAGTTAACAACATCGTTTCCCAATAATAATACTTGATAGTTGGTTGGGCTGTAAAAAATTTTTCAATAGTCAAACTCTGCAGGGGTTCAGACAGACAAACTAAGGGTGTACCTAAATTTGATGCAGGTTGCAGGGCATGGATAGATTTTAAGATGAGGATATGACTGTTGGAATTCATGCAGAGGAAAGCAGTCACTTAAAAAATGTTGCAGCCGTCAGTCACATCACACGTCTTTCATGATTCCCTATACTTCTGTACACATGTAGTACCATTTTATAATCCTCCCTATTATTCTATAATATAATCGCACTAATACCTGACTATCTATGTCTTGGTACGACCGCCTAGGAAACCTGCATATATTACGTAACGTAAAACCCCCTTTCTCAAGTGTAGCGCAAGTGCTAGCTGTAACTCTTTTGGGCATCGCTTCCTCCCATCAACTATCAACGTAATATATGCACGTTCCTTGAAAGCACAAAAGTAAAATGCGCATGCCCCTCCCTCTAAACCAACGAATTGAGTTGTTTCATATTATTATAACATCAGAACAATAATACGAATTCACATAAGATGATTATTGGTGATTGAATGGAAATAATTAGCTAAAGAAGGCAATTCGTTTTCCAAAATCCCGGAAAGGGGAACATTCTGGGGTGTTTAATAAAAATAATGTTTTATTATTCCCCATTTGAACCGGAATTGTTTTTATTACTGTGATGGGTTGCCTGCTTAATTTCTCTTGAGTGCCAGGTTCGCCCCTTAGCTGGGTTCAACTAGTAACATTATATTTATCTATTACCGTAAAATTCCAAATAATATCGTCTCATTTTGGTAAACATTCTTTCCTGATTGAGTGTAAGCATTCTTCCTGAGTAATAGTTCCAAGATTTTTAGTTAAACGAGTATTTACACTATTACACATAACCCACCATCAAATAAACTTCTTCCATCCCACAATTCAATATCGTCATTTGTTGATTACACGGCTACGCATATGAAAGTGATAGGTTTTCAATGAATCATTAAAAATTCCTGACCCTCCATGCAAAGTATTTCCAGCCTTGCACTAATTGTAAATTTTGCGATAGTTACTATCCCGGTATTTAGTTGATATTTTACGGTGAGTATTTTGTATGCCTATATAAGTAGAACAGAATATTGAATTCTAGCTGATATAATTGCGCTAGCAATAACAGTAAGTTAACAGATCTAAGTATTACACACATGACAGGTACCTATCTAACCTACTCATGCACCTATTTACTTACTAGTACATCGTATTTTCTTGTACTTGTCCCTATAGCACTACTACTTCAACCTATCTACTTATTTGATGTATTTTCCTAAATAGCTGTACTGCTGCTCTCCTAATACATAATCTGCTAAACCACCTAGTTATAATATCTAGGTAGTAGTTGTTTGTGTGGTATGTATGTAGGCATTTGTGTTAAAGTATATAGGAGCGTGTGTATCAACTTCTACTTATATCACGGATATGTTCGTGGCATGTCTTACGTTAATATGATACTTCTGACAAAATACAGATTTAAGTATGTGTGCATAGAGGGTAAGTTTCCCTTAATACTCTACGTGTTTCACTCCATGTACTTACAATTTGTGTATCAGTTTTGACGTTTAAGTAGACATTTAGAAATGTATACCGACTTGAGCGACAGATCCCACATTAAAGAATGATGGAACTTTCTTACAGAAAAACCTTGTCAAAAGAGTAAAATATCTTTTGGTAAATAAATAATAGTCAAGTGTCTGCATATGAATACATGGTATTAGCTAATTGTATTCAAGTACTTGATTCTAATTCATTTAAGGAAATGCCATCATATTCTATGGCCTGATGTACTTCAGAGAAAGTAGATTGGTTGACGAAGCAGAAGCAAGCAACTTGTCAAATCAAATTTATTTCTACTTGTTGTTGATGAGATGCGTGTAGTTGATTCATTTTTGGTAATACTCTAGCTTGCTCTTTTGCCCTTTGCACTACACTAAAAAGCATTACTGTAAATTTATATCTATTCCAATTAATTAAAAACTAGTAGAAATGACGTAACGATAGGGAGCAAAATAAGTATAGTGATACTGTTAGTGATAATGGTGCAAAGCATATTATTATATTGTGTGGATGTGATATACAGGGACATGTAGATAGCAAAGTTTAGGGTGATTCGACGAATTAAATGTATTTGTATTATCAATGGAAACAGAGTACATCGTTGAAATTAGTTGAATTTTAATTGGAATTTTACGGAGAATTCCAAGGAGATAGAAGCTTAAGAACAGATATGCGTCGAGTTTTACACACCATTACTTATAATGTGGAGATAAAAAGCCGTAGGAAATGAGATTCGAATGATACGCAATGTTCAAGGTAGCTACTGGCGTGTTTCTGACTTGCGTTACATTACATTTTTCACACGAAGGAAATAGATTGCAGAATAAAAGTCTTGGTTTGAAATATGGAAACCAACTCTCAGATGATTAAAGACGTTGTTATGTAGACTACTACAATATACGCATGCAGTTTAACATTTATCTCATCGTTGTTAAATATCTATTACCAATTAAGGTTTATAGTCACTTGGCCATGCATGTGATATAACTTTCTTTAAGATCCTACAAATTCAATAATGTGTTGGATGTGCATGGCTATGGCTTGACGGAAGAGGTGGGATATAAAAGCAATAACAATCTGAACCGCCTACATCTTTCTTCTACTTATCCCATTTTGAACCATTTAATACGCCAGTTTTACTCAGCTTTTATAATTATATCATTACCAAAACTAAGTGTTTTCTTAATAAGCTGTTTGAGCGGCTTTTCAATTTAATTCTCATTTTAACCATAAAAATGGCAAACTTTCCTTAGTGTAGTGACGTTTAAGGTTATGTCAATTTGTTCTAAACCTACCTATACTCTTCACTCTTGCACATGATATTGCTTTCTATAGTAAGCAGGTATAATAATGACCGTATATCTTCTTTTAACTCCCTAGTTCCTATAACTCCCAGAAATCTAAAATTTCCTGACAGATTTTACAAATAAATCCCGGTAAGAAATTACTAATAGGACAATCAAATTCATGTAGGGTAGTATGTGTTATTCAGGACAAGAAAAAATGATCAAATAAAGAAAATAACTCCCATAGCCTCTAATAACCATCAGCCTCCAATATTTCCCTAGAGTCCAGATCCATTTTACAAATAAACCCCCAGAAGTTATTTAAGGGAATACGTCAAGTAACAGAATCAGAATTTAATTGGATGAGTCATTACCAACCTTTAAATCTAAATGTGTGTGAAGTAACTCTTGTAAACATAGTTTAAAAGCGACGAAAACATATTTCAGTGTCAGGTATAACTACATAATAAGTTTGCCCGTTTATCAGTTTTAGCAAATTGATATCAGTGGTATCTTTATAGTAGGTTAGAAAGAAAATAGTTAATTGTTAGGGACAAAATGTCAAAATTATATGGTGAATAACTGATAGTAGTAATCAGAGTGTATTATTGGTCCTGAATGTGTAGAAGGAGAGATACGTGACAAAACTGGCACCTGTCAATGGAGATTATCAATTAGTGAAATGTTTACAAACTGTTGATACAGTTGAGTGTTAGATATTGTTGAGGAGGAAAAGGATTATAAAGCAATCTGTAATTGCAGGTAATAGTTATAGGAAATGGAAGAGAGTTCCGTCGGATCAATCGATTGGAAATCTAGTTTGGTGAACCGAAAGACTACATAGACAAGAAGAAATTATGACGAAGAGAAAAGTTAGTAGAGTTCACAAATTGGCATCGGTGCCGATACGACTTTAATCCTGAAGGAATCCAGCGAAACAAGTTCTTGGCAATGTGTGCGCTGAGGATACTCTTCTACTTCGTACTCGTACGTTAATCTGACTGTCTGACTTCGTAAGAGCTGCGATGCCATCACACACATGTACACATTATTATATAAAACATCTCCTATAGAGTATTTATATGAAACGGAATGAGCAGGCAGGTGAGTTTCTTCATTTCCATAGTAAAGCAACTCGCTCAAGAACTTACAGATAGGTAAGCATAATAAAAAGATAGAACAAGTATCCGAAGAAACGTCCATTCTCAGTTTTTAAAACTTTAGCTCACTCGAGCGCAGGTGACCTGACTTGTCTTACTTGCTAAAACTAAGAAGTTATGTATGTACATACAAATAATAAATATTATACGTCTATATGTATATCTATTCCCTGCAGCTCTGTCGTTTGTATATCTGACTACTCAAATTGCAATATAATACTATTAGCTATATGTATATATTTATTTATTACTGTGTCGAGTGAGTGTACACTGCACTGCTTTCCTTTTGTTTACATTAGACTAAACTGCATAAGCATAACCACCAATGCAAAAAAATCCTATGATTAGCTAGTCCAATAAGTAAAATGCAAAGAGGCTCGATCGAGCAAATTATTATGGTACCATCCAAGATAGACGAATATGAATAACATCAGTATTCATCCACATACATATAAGCTTGCATATTACCGTAAGCCATCGTTAGACATTTATAGGAAACCTTCACAGCGTCTTTCATTATCCTGTTCTTACAACTAAGCTATGCAGGTGTGATGGTCTAATGGTGTGGCAATACTCTGCCTCCTATAATGTCCCTATTTTTCTACATTATTATATTTACTCATACACTACATCTTACTGCAAAAAAATTTATTTTGACTACACTTTAACAGGTAAGTAGAATCTGCATAAAATTTTGCATTTTCAAGCACTCATTAAATATGAGCAGTTAATAAATGAAGAACAGATTTAATTATGCATGTCCTAGCAGGTCATGAACATTGAGAAATAAATAATAATAAAAAAATTCATGCACACTTCATTATTGATGTCCCAGTGTTGTATTATGAGCAGACATATAAATTACTAGTGAACCCAGCAAAGGGACGAACCTAGCACTCAAGAGAAATTCAATAGGCAACCCATCCCAGTAATAAAAACAATCCCAAAAAAATCATTGCTATTTGCCTTAGTTGCCTACTATGGTTATGGCACAGCACACTGTCCCGAATTTTAAAATAGCGCTACAAATTTTCAAAATGCTGAAATCCATTGAGTCTGTCGAAGGGTATGTAAAAATGTTATTTCAAACCATTTTGAGTCAGTCAAATG
Source organism: Tomocerus qinae (assembly GCA_020055645.1). Classification (NCBI taxonomy): domain Eukaryota; kingdom Metazoa; phylum Arthropoda; class Collembola; order Entomobryomorpha; family Tomoceridae; genus Tomocerus; species Tomocerus qinae. The sequence goes on from CM034548.1 coordinate 23,877,519, forward strand.
TTTTGGGAGCTCTTAACCCCCGTCTGGGGCTATCTCTGCCCCCTCTGATAGTAATTGATTCATATTGAAAGTAAAGGTCTCCCATATTTACTAAAATATACTTTCCAAATTTTATTTAAAAAGTCTCATTACTTTCTGAGATATTTAATATTAAAGTCAATTTTTTTGTACACATTTTCAAGAAAAACTGCTTTTGCGCAGCATTAATCCTGTTGCTTAAATTCAATTTCGCAATTTTTCACTTTCACAAATTTCGCAAAACATTCCAGGTCGACAATTTTTAAGTTAAGAAAGATACTTACCTACAGATGAACAAACAATCAATACCCGAAAAGCAATACAAAACATGCATATCTACTACAAACACAAAGCACAATCAAAATCAAAGATGTTGTTTGTTTTGAAATAATCATACACCAGATCTTAACACAGAAGTTGCATTTTGATATCTGATGTTAGAAAAGCATAGCATACGGACTTGAGCATTGCTCATTTTAGGGACATTACCCAAATGCAAACTTCGTCCTTAAGTTTTTATTAGATAGATACAATATTCAAATTTACATGCCCCTATGCATTGTTCGGTGGTTTAGAGAAAGTGAGCATGCGCATTTTGCTTTTCGGAACACCCTACCAACCGTACATACATAGATAGAAATATAGACACGTAAATTTTTTCGACTCTGCGATTATAAATAGAGATGGACGTTATGCTTTTTTGACCACCGTATAGTTATATCCACCTCTTTCTCATCCTTTGTTTCAAGTTCCTAGTAAAGATCAATCTACTAGCATCGTCATCCTCTTCTTTGTATTTCTCTTAGGTTATTGTTATTACACATACAATATTTTCTCATTTACTCCGCTAACCCATCTGATATGGACATTCACGTACTAGAAATTCATAGTATTCCTTGATAGATTAGCTAATATAAATCTACTTTCTTTAAAGCTATGTGCTTTTGTTTACGTGGAGTGGTTTAATTTTAATGTGAAATGAGACAATAGAGATAGAGACAGTATTTATCTTCAAGAAAAGGAACTGACAGTGAATGAACAGAAATTGACGTTTTGTAATAGTATGAGATAAGTATATACCTAAGCAATTTGTGAAAGTCTCACGATATTGATACATACCCTCTAATCAGCTCACATTTACAAAAACGACAATTTCCTTTTACTTTTACTTGATCTCTAATGTCATTCTTTGCGCTACATTAATTCCCACACGTCCTTAAGCTTAATAGTCTAGATAAATAGAGCAAACATATTTCTATTTTTAGTTGCATAACTCTTTCCACCAGCTACAGAAAGGGAATAAAGTTTTCCAACGAATATTATCGTAAGTTTTAGATTTTGCACCAAATTAAGGCGAATGCTTGCAAAATTTCATCAAATTTTCTCCAAAAAACAGTGCCAGATTGTTAAAGGTAGATTTTGTTAAAACATCAATTTTGTTTTGCATGAAAGAGATTTTAGTGTAAAAATTTGAGAGAGAATAAGCGGCTGCTGCCTACTTACACGTTGATGATTAGAATATTGGTGAGCGGGTAGCTTGAGTATGTATGAAATGAAGAGACTGAAGTGAGTATTAAAAGGTTTTTGTATGGGTTGAATGTTGGATAGCAGGCAGACGTGCATATGCATTGTACCTAGGCAGTTATAAAGTATGAGATTTTGAGATAAAAGGTCGGGGACTTTCATAGCTCTTTTTTCAATCAGAAAAGCAAGAGGTTTGCAGTGAAACAGAGTTGGCCTTTCTGGTTCTTCGTATTGTTGGTTAGATTGGTATGTGAGTGAGTCTCCACCAAGCTACCTGGCGTGGGTTAGTTAGATGAAGGTGAACATTGTACTACATGTTCCTTTAATAACGAAATGCCCAACTAACCTTAACATAACACTATAATAATATAATGTAGGAACTATATATTTATATTTCTACATATTATACACATTATAAGTATGTACGACGAATAAAAACGCCTCAAGAACAACATTTAATACATAATTCGATTAGCTCATTATAATGGTGCCTGCATTCCTCCTTATACTTATCACTGCTCAATAAATGTTAGACACAGGTAGGTAAGCCTAAAAAATATTATTTTTATTTTTATTTATGATCATTGTAGCTTAATCAACGAGTCTTTAGTCTGTACTGTACACTCTACGAGACAAACATATCATCAGTTTGAGATGAGTTAAGCTCATGCTCAATGTTTATTCTTCTTCTAAATAATGAATCAATGGATAATTGAGTTAAGATGTCCAATTGGTGAATACCAACTACACTCGCCATTTAATTAGCGTAACCAGGTACAAAGATTATTTTTAGCTTGCCTGATTCTTAAGACTTGTACATAAATTTTAATGGCCAGTCCGCCCAGCCCTCTAAACGATAAATCTCTTCCACCAAACACTTTTCGCCATGACTATGACACATCCAGCCAGCTGCCTCACATTTATTTTATTTTTGTGATTGCCACACTCAAGCGTTTACTGTCCTCCCGACATTTTCATGCAACGCAAACCCATAATTTTTAGCATAACAAAATTCAAAAGGAAAAAATGAAACAAAATATTAAAATACTAACAAATGTTTCACTCCATCACACTACAAATAATTGCTTTATGTACTTTGTGGGATTCTTTTGCGGTTGCATTATTTGTAAGCGTGGTTATCCATAGATAATGATTTTATTTTTTGCAGTACACCTCCTATACACTAATGCATCTCCCAATAGCTTCCTGATTAAATTTCAAATTATTCTAATCGAATTTCCTAGCAATAAATACTGTACAGAATTTTGTATCTTTACACTTCATTGAAATCACAAGGAATTTATTACGTTTCCCTTAACAGGAATTGGCATTAACAGCGGACATAAATATTAAGACTAAAAGTACAATTACTACTTCTACCATAATTTTTATGCATCTGTACTACTATTTTGAATCCAAATGAATTTTGAGCAAGGCGTATATTTCAAAAGTTGCTACTTGAAAGCAACTTTATATTCTAGATAGGCTTTAGTTGTATTTATTCATGATTCTAAAAGCTATTAACCTGTTCTGTTTAAATATAAGGACCAAATGTAATAAAATGCAACTCATGGTTAATGTGTAATTGTAAATGCACAGATGATGTTCAGTTGGAAATGACAAGGAAAAGAGTGTGGCATTTTCTCTGAAGATCTCGACCACCATGATGTGTTAGTCCCTTCAGAAATATTCTCTCTCTGCGTTTACAAAAGCACACCTTTCTTACTTGCTATGCATCTCTAGTTTTTCTATGTACTTTGACCTTTTTACTTTTTCTTCAGAGATTGTTGTAGACCACTCCTGCACATGAATATTTCTACTCTTTACATGACATTTTGGTACAAAATTAAAAACTTATACATCAGTGAAGAAAATGTGCATAAAAGTAAAAATAAAATATTATTCTCATTTACCTGCTATATCTGCTTATGCACATGTGAAATAAATGGTAATCATTGGCTCCATACAATTATTATCGCAAACTGTCCTTTGGTGCATCAGAATAACATACTGTGTATTAGATACCACAAAAAATTACTTTGTTATGCGAGCCCCTTTTAATTATGAAGACCCATTTTATGTTCTGACATTTTTCAGAACATAAACTAAAAGTTTAGTGGTAACTTTTTTTCAAATTTAGATTTTTACTCTATGGTCAAAGTCATCAATAGTCAAAGACTTTTGTCAACTCCGTCATGTATGTCTAATGTTTCATCTTGATAAGATAAAATTAAGATAACTAAATTGTCAATTTGTGATTTTTCCTCTCTGAGTATTATTCTCGTCAATAAATAACAAGAAAAGGAAATGAAGAAGTTACAATTAGACAAAACCCAAAGGAAATCACATCTTCAATCAACAATTATTCCATTGTTGAATTTTAGTCAAACCTTTACAGAAGGGTTTACTGAATTTAAGGGGTGCATTGCATTGTTCATTGTGCTCTCTATTTACCAGTATAAATCTTCAACTTGGAGAAAAGAATAAACGTTCAACCTCAACAAGGTAGCCCAAAAAACAACCCATCGAAAATATTTAAGCAAACCAAAGTAAATCCACCCAGCATGAATAGAATAGTGGATTGAACTCAAGCGACTCGTCGCATCAAAACCCGACAGAATTGGAGTTGTGAACAATGAACAGCCATATCTGTTAATACGCTGTCAACATGTCTCAAGTCTCAATTGTAAAAATGTAAAGTTTACCTTTAGTCGCCGTAAACTTATAGAAATATTCCTTTTCCCTTAAATGTACTTAAGTGAATAGCTTAAGGAAAAATAGCTAATAATAGTAACTACATGGACAATAAAGGTGACGGGTGTGAATCAAGGAAATATTTACAAGAAATCTTTATGTTCTTATTGAGAGATTTTATGTTGAGTTTAGAGATAATTTTGATAATTAAGATACTAGAAAAGATGGGTTATTTTATGGGTTATGGGGTTCAGGGAAGTAAATTACAATTTTATATGCATTGAAAGTTGTTTGTTAAATATATTCATTGAATAATTATCATCTATATTTTAGTTGGACTATGAAGCAATCAAAAATGAGTGATTGTTGAAATCCTATTGAATATTTTAAAATGCTAATATGATTCTAATTAAGGTCGTAATTTTTAAATTTAAATGTAATTACTTATGTATATGGTAACTACTTATGTAGTAGTTATTAGTGTATGCTGTATAGATCTTTAAGATGGAATTGAAAGTTGATAGTAGATTGGCAATGATTTAATTTAGTTGGGTTGTCATAATTTTGAAACGTAATTCCCACCTGTTGTAAGTAAAAGAGTTGTATAGGACAAAGTTTGGTGAATGTCTTTGTAGTTAATAAGTAGATAATGGGATAGGTGAACAAAACGGTGTGAGTGTAGAGGTATGTGAAGTGTACTAGTAATGTGTTGGGAGATAAAATATTAATAGTTAGGGTGAGACGAGAAAGAAAGAAAACGAAAGAACGGATGTAATTCTGTATTGGATTTTTGCTGTTGGTTGCTAAGCCGTGGTAAGTACATATAACAATGAGTGTAGGTATATGTAGGCATTTATTATATAAGTCTTTCTTAAGTAGTAGTGCAAGAGCGAGCGGTTGTTGCGTGGTGTAAGTATGTATGGGACAGGTAAGTAAGTAAGTGAAGTTGGTTGTTAAAAGTCCATTGAGGAATATGGAAGAGAGCGAAAAAGGTATCAGCAGGGGTGCAAAGAACACTGCTGGAGTCTCCTAAAGAATATTTGGTCCTTGAACTGCCAAGCCAGGCAGGAGTCTACCTTTTCTACCTGAGATTCTAACCAACCAACCTATCTATGTCTCTTTCTATTTAGCTTCGTTTGGTTTTTCTGATTTTGTGGCGTGCACATACCTATGGTCTGGAGGACTGTGTACCTACCTATGTGTATTAAATAAGTATTGTGTGTGAGTGAGTGTACATTAACTTAACCTTATAACTAGTAGAAACATTTAATATGGTAAACCGAATAAACTCATTCTGAGCTCAAGCCCAGCGCACTGACTGACTGCTGGAAAGTTTACCTTATACTTTTCCTTCCTTTTGTTAATATAACCTCCTTACATAACAAAATTCTTAAAAGTGTTTTCTACCCATGCACAATAGCCAAAACTTTTCATTGCGTCTTTGTTAGTTCCTCTTAATATTACTAAAATATCTATTTACCATATAGCTCCTACCTACCTTAAATCAAACTTATTTGGTACTACTAACTATTGGTAAACCGGAGCATATTGAGAAGGTGTACTATAATTGTCTATACTATTTATGGTTCCGTAAATATCTTTTCTATTATAAACTTGTACACATATTATTCTTCTAGTATGGAGTGTCCGAGCAAACGTGTATTTATACTAAGTGTACTGCACACTAACTAAACCATACATTCATACAAGTACAACAAGCGAGAAAATCAAAGCAATATGCAAGGATGCTTACGATAAGCTAATCGTAAGATTCCCACTCACTTCTTTATATGTAAATGTAGTAATAGAGTATTAGAGGAACCTGTATAGATTCTGCTAGTGAATATAGTATAACACTCAAATGATAGGTACGATGAGCCGTGTAAATTCCACCAAGCTACTACTACTACTACTATATACCCCTATTTACAGTATATACAGTAATAGTATTTGTATAGTGGCTTCACTTAGTTAGCATCCAACTGAACATCACCACCAACTATACACAAACATACCTACTACAACAATGCATTAACGACGTCCAAAGTCAGTCAGTCCTTTCTACATACAAAATACAAACAGACTCGCTCGACTTCAACTTCTTGGCTAGAACCAAACCACAACCTATCAGAGGATTATATCATCCCTCAACCCCATTGTTAGATTCTAATCTTAAATAACGTTCGAGTAAACTACACGAAAAAAATCATTCGAGTTCTACAGCCACCAATGCACTTACGCTTCATTCGTAAAATCATATTATAACTCTTTTCATGCATAATATCTAGCTTATTATGTAGCTTTCTATATGCAATAATAGTGCATATCCAAACTATACCGATAACTACAATATTTATCCCCACCTGTGCAGAATTTTCAAAATTATGGCTTACTCCTATTACCACTAAATACATGACAATATCCACCACTTTGCCTCCGCTTAATTCACACTAACTCCATAAGAATCCATACAGAGTTAACTAGACTCTAGTCAAAAGGTGTATTATTGGGCATTTCTATTAACTATGTGGGTATGTTTTACTGTGATTGCATCAAGCAAAGGTGTATCATTCATTTCCTTCTGTTGTGTTACAGTTACCTACTCTAAATAAAGGTCTCTCTAAACAAAGTCCAGCCATTAACAGCAGAATGTAAATAATTAATAGAGTATTTACGTTTACATTAGATAATAATGCATTTGATTATAGTAATCTACTTTTAATGAATATCTTGGCCATTAGAACTGTTTAACTCATACTATCTCGTCTGCATGCTATACCATAATATATATAACACTCTCAAAGCTATCTATTCATATCTACTGGAATAAGTACACACATCTTTTCTTAGTATACTGTATCTAAATATTCAGTTAACTATAGAAAGGTTCATTTTCAAAACCGGTGTATATGACCCATTGGGAGTTTAATTTTCTTGTGTGGGATCAGTTTGTTGATGCAGTCCGCTACTTACCCAGGGAGGGTAAGTATATTTAAAGACATATCTACGGCATGTACCATTAATAACCACACGCGTATTATATAAATGAAATATGCTGTGCAAGGATTTATTCCTCCATGCAGACACACTTAAAATAAATGAGAAATATCTACTCAGGTCTACATAACAAAATCAGTTGTACATATTCGCTATTACTTTATAGTATGGGAAGAGGACGGAAAGGACAATTGCAGTTGTCTATTGTGATTTGATATTGTTAGTGCAGCAACGTTATATTACGTGCCCATAATTGCCCATGTACCATTTTATAAACAATAGTGTAGGTAAGTAATAGTGTAAGTGTATTAACAGCTCCTCCGGTCTACCGGTGTGCTCTCTATACATAGCTATCTATTGTATGATATGTACCATGTGCATCAACCTGGATGTGGATTTCCCTTTTCTTTCCTTTGCCCTACAATCTCGCATGAACTGAATAGTGTAAGAAATGAGATGATCTCTTGCCCACTTTCTTGTCCTGCTCTCGTGCAACAGCGTGGTGTCCTGCTTGCCTGTCTTCTGTCCTCATGTCATGTCCTTGCTCATACATATCTCAAAATCTACTATTAGATGCCATTTACATCATACCACTAACAATAGAGACGTCTTTAGATATATCCATTTAGTATTGATATCACAGAACATGTTCACTAATCAGCATGGCTTACAATAATTTATGGTACACTCTAAAAAGTCAGAGTAATGCATTTAGTAACCCACGCTATGCATTATATTACTGTTTCATAATACCCCATATTATATGGTATATAAATACAGGTATAGATTAATGACAATTATCCACAGGTTCTGGTAAGCAACAATTGTTAATGATTCTTAGTTTGTAAATTAAGTTTAAATCTGGATTGGCGTTTTAGTCTATGACGAATAAAATTTATTTTATACTACTCAATTATTACTTAGGATGTAGTTACATATTTATAAGAGAACTAGCTTTCATGATTGCCTGTTATCTTGGGATATGAAAGGAGTGATGTTGAATCAATTTTAATAAGAATAGTTAGCTATGCATGTATTCTATAAAAGTATAGGTGTCTATATAAGATTTTTTAAATAAGATTGTGGAGAAATGCATTGTTGTGCAGATAGCATAATAAGTATAGGAGACATAGGGATGTAAATGAGCATTTCCTAAATCTGTAATAGTGGAATGAAGGATGTTGCAGAAATGACTTGTGGAAATGTACCCTTGCTTTGCCTTGCCCCCTGTAGCTCGTCTCTGAATGCAGAAGAGTCGTAAAAGGCTTGGAAGAGAAGGTCTGGTGAGAAAAGTTTTAGTTGGTGAAGAAGATTAATCCTGTGATGTTTCCAAGGAATAAATATATTGTCCATCCATGTAGAGAGATACGAAATAGTCTGGTATAAGTACCTACTTACTGATATAATATTATATAAGAAGAATAAGAAAGATGTGGTGCCCAATATTTTCCTGCTCTATAAATAATTCACGGTTCAACCAACAAGATCGGCTTTGAGAGGAAGAAAATACGTCATGCTGGGACGAAAAACCAGTCTGCTGTTATTGTGCAGAGAAAAGAAAACCCATCATCATCGATATGCATAGAATAGACAGATGGATTCTACACATGCATGAAAGGAAGAAGACGGGGCTAGGAGAGGCGCAGATGAAGTTGGACTCGAGCACTTGTTGCATGTTTGCATGCCAGGGAGGATTCCAGTCCAGTCTAGTCCGGTGGACGAGGCCGGCCAACGAAGCAAATGGGGAGAGAAGAGCTCAATTCCTCAAGACCAGATTGAAACTCAACCCTTTGTGCTGAGACTCTGTCTAACTTGATTAGCCAGACCAGACCAGGCCAAACTCGAATCTAAATGCTGAGCACCAACAACACTCACTATCACACTGAGAGAGAGACCCCTCCGTTTCCGTCCGTCTGGTCATCCACTTCATCCTTTAACAGAAAAATATATGCTCCTGGCATTTGATCAGCCATCATACTCTCTCTACTCAACTGTTGAACGATCAAGCTAGATACTAAATCAATGATTCAAATTGCCGACCATGTCATATGCCACTCCAATCATCCCCATCTCTCTCTCTCTCTCTCCATCTCCAACAACAAACATTTTGCACAGACATATTTTACGTAGTAAATCAAACCACATCACATCTACATACAAATGTACTATTTACTAGAGCTCCTCCGCAAAAAATGAAACCAAACTACCTACTACTACTACTATTGCGACTGACTGAGGGAGTATAATATACTAATCTGTATGAGATACATTCCCAATAATTTCCGAGAATGATTGAAATAAAAATCTCCAATGAGTTAACTAACTGAAAAATTCAGTAATTTGTTAGGAAACATAATAAAAGTGTAATAAAAGCGCAACAGTACTGAAGTTTGAGCAAATCAAGGAGGCTCCTTAAGAATTTCACTAGAGGCTAAGCAAATAATATTCTCATCTTATAATGCTAGTGAGCATAGCAATAAAAGATAATAGTGTTAGGCATAGCGAGTACCTATGATCTTATGTAAAATATATGCATAGCTCCACGCACTACTACTGAAACTTAAAAAACAAGATTCTTATGACTGTATGATTGCATAGCAGTATGAATAGCAATGGTTATTAGCATTAGGAGCAAATAATCCAGTTGGAGATGATAAAGATCGTTTTGCTCACCTTAGTAGCTGCAGTACTTAGTCCTTTGCTGCTGACAACGATGGCATAGACTTGTACGACGAAATGATAAACACCCATTTCCCTGTCAAGAACAACCGCGGAGGAAAGGATCCCTCGTCGCAGGTCGATCTCGAAAAGTCTGTCTTGAGCATCTCCATTCATGGAGGAGATACTTGTGATGTAGTACTCAATGTCCACATCATCCGAAGGAGTTTTGTCATCCAACGTCGTGAAGACAGTCAGGATGGAGCTCCCCACAGGCTCATTTTCGTAAATGGAGCCTTTGTAGGTGGACTGATTAAAAGCGAGACCTCCGAGATGACTGTTGTCGGAAATGCCGATGAGACTCAAATACAAGTCAGAGGATTTCCTCTGAGACTGAATGGCTTCGTCTGTGGCACGGATGGTGAGTTGGTATCTGGGCTGGACCTCTGAGACTGGCCTTTTGACTGTGAGGGAGCCCGAGGTGCGATCGAGTTTGAACAGAGACATGTCACCACTAATCATTTCATATGTGACCACTCCATTGGATTCGGAATCCAAGTCGACCGCCTTCACCCGAATAATTTCTCGTGACTTGTCTGAATTCTTCATGATCACTGCTGCGTTCATGCTAATGAAGTGTGGCTCGTTGTCATTCACATCCTCCACAATAACAGTAACCAGTTTCTCAGCAGACAGGCGTGAAGAGACGGGAATGGCTTTGTCTGTAGCCACGACTGTGAGGCGAAATGTATCTGTGAACTCCCTATCTATGGCTTTCAGCGTGTGAATCGTTCCCAAGTCAGGGTCAATGCCAAAATGATCTCCTCCAGGCTCTTGTTCCTTTATCGAGTATTTTACCTTCCCATTCAATCCCGAGTCGGGGTCTTCAGCAGATACAGTCACGATCGGCGTGTTCTTTGCAATTCCTTCCTGGATTTGTCGCACGATTGCAGTGGACGGGAAAATCGGAGGATTGTCATTCACATCTTCCACTGTCACTAGAAACTGGACAGAGGAGGATAGGCGGGGGTTTCCAGAGTCGCTTGCTGTGATATTCAGAGTGTAACTACTGTATCTCTCGAAGTCCAGCATTTTGTTTAGATATAGAGATCCCGTCTTGGCATCGATACGGAAACTATCATGACGATTCCCACCCGTGATAGACATAGTTACTTGCTGATTGAGTCCCACGTCTGGGTCTGACGCTTGGAATCTAATGATTTCTGTATTAACCGGAGTTGTTTCTAGAATTGAAACTCGGGACTCGGATTGGGTAAACTCGGGCATGTTGTCATTTTCATCTAGGACATCGACAACGACAGTAGTGCTTGAACTGAGAGTATTGACTTCTGCCGTGTCTTCTGCAATAACAGTGAGTGTGTATTTGTCTTGGCTTTCACGATCTAACAATTTAGCTAATGATATTTGTCCTGTAGTTGCATCTACTTTGAAAACATCTCCAGTATTTCCCTCTCCCAAGTAGTAAATGATATCTCCGTTCAATCCTTCGTCGAAATCAGATGCAATAACTCGAACGACCTGAGAGCCAACTGGAGCGCCTTCAGAAACTTGAGCAGAATAAGAACTCCGTACAAATGTTGGTTTGTTGTCATTAACATCTGTGATGTAAATTATTATCGTGGCTTTGTCTTTGAGCCGAATAGCCCCACCGTCCTGAACAACTACTTCTAACGACACATAATCCTGTCCGGTGGTTTGTAACAACTGTTCACGATCAAAAGACTTCAAATTCTTTATAAAGCCATTCTTTGGATCAACTATGAATTCGTTTTGAGCAGAAGAGAGGGAATATGTGAGCTCGGCATTTCGACCCACGTCATCATCTGTTGCTGTCACTTTCCCAATGTACGTATCTGGTGTTTCGTTCTCAGCCACGAAAAATGTAAATGTAGCATTCGTAAATTTCGGACTGTTGTCATTTTCATCGATGACATGTATGACCACAGAAACTGTAGAGGATCTTTGCGGGATTCCACTGTCCTTTGCTAATACTGTCAATGAGAAGTAATCTTGTTCTTCTCGGTCTAGATTTGCTTTCACGTATAAATAACCATCTGGGAAAACACCGAATTTTCCATCGGCATTCCCATCGACAATCTCATAGGCGATTTGAGCATTAGGTCCTGAATCTTGGTCAGTGGCTTGCAGAGCAAAGAATCGACTGTTGACAGATGTGGTTTCTAGTAAGGATGTTTCGTAGCTAGACAAATGGAAAATGGGAGTGTGGTCATTTGTGTCTTTGATAACAAGGGTGATGTGCTGCTTGGATGAAAGAGGAGTTGCCGCTCCATCCGTAGCCATGACTTCAATGTTCAGTTCTGACTGATCCGAAGAGAATCTCAGAGGTTTGTTAAGAGACACGAGTCCATTTGAGGCATCAATGCTAAATATATGATCTGGGTTATGTGTCAATGAATAAGTAATTTTCGCATTGTTGTCTTCGTCAGGATCTTTTGCTTCTACTAAATAGACATCGCACCCTACAGGCGAATTCTCATCGATTTCTGTCATGACTCGCTTCTTGGCGAAAATTGGAGCATTGTCATTCAAGTCACTTACATGAATGCGCACTTTGCAGGAGCCATACGCTAAGCCGTGTCTCGCCAGCACAGAGAGCATGTAATTTTCTTTCACTTCTCTATCTACAGATTTGACAGCGCGGATCATGCCAGTAGATTCATCAATATTGAAAATGCCCTGAGGATCCCCTTCTATAATAGAAAATCTGATTTGTCCCTTGTCGCCGCTCTTGCTCGACTCTAAATCAATTTTGCCGACGTCTTTCCCTTCGCTAACTCTTTGGAGACCTGTATCTTCTGTGATATTAAATTCAAACAATTCCTTTCGGAACTTGAGGATTTGTTCATCAAAGGATTTGATAAGCACTTCGACCATTGCATTTTCTTGGGACTTTCTACCTCCTCCGTCTGTGGCGGATACTTTCAGCTGGAACATTTTCCGTTTCGAAGCTCTGAGTTCATTTTTAAGAGTGATTTTCCCTGTAGATTCTTCAATAGCAAATAATCCTTCAGCCCCTGACTCGATAGACATCTTAATAGCAGCATTAGGACCTTCATCAGGATCTTTAGCAAGGACTTGGACAATGGTGCTTCCAACTGGCGTGTCTTCAGGAGCAGTGACAAAGTATTCAATAGGGTATATATGGGGATCGTGGTCATTGACGTCGGTGATGGAGAGATGGACTGTGGCGGTTGAGGAGAGAGGAGGATTCCCTTGGTCTTTAGCAATAACGATGATGTCATAGCTTGACAATGTTTCCCGATCAAATCTTGCGCGACTAACAAGTTTTCCAGTGCTCGCATCAATATTAAATAGACCCGGATGAGAATTTTCTGTCTCTGGGCTCAAATAGTAGACAACAGAGCCATTTGTTCCTTGATCGTGATCTGAAGCAGAAAGAACCGCTACCAAAGAGCCTGGAGGTGCATCTTCAGATAGAGTAACGCGAACATTTGTATTTGTAAACACAGGCCTCTCGTCATTATCATCCATAATCGTAATTTTAATTTGTGCATGAGCCCATTTAGGATTTGGGCCGCCGTCCCTAGCTGATATTTTGAGCCGCACAGTGTCTTGCTGCTCTCTGTCTAACAAGGCTCTCGTTGTCAAGAGTCCACTCACAGAGTCAATATTAAACCACATCTTTTCGTTCCCTGCCTCGATAGAGTAGAACACCTGCGAGTTTATCCCAGTATCTTCGTCAGATGCAGTAATACTCGCAACGTATGTCCCGACGGGAACGAGTTCTCTCAAAACGGCAGAATACTCACTCTTCTCGAAAACTGGCTCATGATCATTTATGTCGTTTACCTCGATGATCAAAAATGCTGTCGAACTCCGTCGAGGACTTCCATTGTCAGTTGCAATGATGCTCAAATTGTATTTCCCGATCTTTTCACGGTCTAAAACCCCGTTTACACGCACTAGCTGGAAAGATGGTGTTGACTCCAGCCGGAAATGTGCTAGTTCATTCCCAGATACTATTGTAACTACTGTCTCTCCATTTGGACCTTCGTCCATGTCCACCACAGAAATGGCAGCCACTACTGAACCGTTCTGAGCATTTTCATCTACTGTCGCTGCACTTGCAGTTGGAGGGAAATAGCGGAATTTTATTAGCGGGTCGTGATCATTTGCATCCAGTAGATTCACAGTCACGTATGTTCGACCGTCCTGACGCGGAACACCGTGATCTCGCGCGAACACTGTGAACACGCAACTTTTGGTGCACGTCGTTTGCTGTTGTGGGCAATTCTGGGGACAATTCAACGTTTGCATAGTCGAGATAATACCAGAGTCAGGGTCCACACTGAACTGTGTTTCTGTCTCTGCTAAATAATATGTAATTTGGGCATTATCTCCGTCATCGTTGTCAGTTGCTGTCACCTGCAGGACACCCGTCCCGATAGGCACGCTCTCGTTCAGCGAAACTACATAGTCACTCTGAAACAAAAATTATATCAACATCATATCAAATTTCCGTTTTGCTTGACACAAGTCACTTTCAGTGTCTTGTCTTGTCTTATCAATCCTCCTCTCTACATTTCAGTCAAACAATGCAATGTCCATCTCGATGTTCGCACGCATTTAGACACTCACAATGCAAATATGTCTTCCTACATAAATACATACTCATCATCCATGTACTTATATGTGTTTGCATTTCTAAATAAATAAATCCTACACCTGCAATTTTGACACGGCTTGTGAATCTATTAAAAAAGAATGCACCTGTACAAAATTAAACGCATTTGTGTTCGTCCTATTGAAATAGGTACTACTATATAGGATTTGTAAATAGACACATTTGTTTGGCCCATCATTTGTAATGTACATATGATTGTGTCTGCCACTACAAATAACTTTCACTTGGTACTTTTCTAAAAATTCCTTAAAAATATTACTCGGAACACAATATTCGTGAGGAAAGTTTACATGCAAGCAATTTAATGGCATGTCTTCTAAGTATCATATAAGTCAAAACACCACTCATCATTCGTCACGTTCTATATCGCTGCATCTCTTAGTAGGTCTGCTGTAATATTAGGCAAGCCTATTTCTACACGAGATACGAGAATTACGGAAATGCCAAAAAACCATGATTTCTATTTACCCACTAAATAACATCTAAGTACTCTTAATGCACGTAAATTAAATAGATACTTACAAATAGGTAAGTTATATGCCTCCCTTCCTTCATGATGATAAATATTGTGCATGTATCTAACATATTAGTATACATTGCTCATTGGACAGATTCTTTCTTTTATCTGCTATAATATATGTATAGGTAAGTGTAACTCTGTCAGGCCTAAATTCACTTTGCTTTTACTTCAACTGTACACTAGAGATACATTTGCTTATCTGAACTAATTGACCTGGCTACAAACCCCTTTACGAAAGTATTTAAAAGCAACGTGTGGCAGAGTATGCTAGGTCATTTAGATAAGCAAAGCGAACTCTGCATCTCTAATACCATTTTATGTGGGAGGAAACAATTAGAAACGGTTTAGAAAGAGAGACTGAGTGAGAAACAATCTGGCTCTCTGACAATACAATGAGAATCTGAAGGAAGACAAGTCAGGCAGGACACACTTAGCAAATGTAAAATTAAATGATGTTCATTAAATGTTATGTTGTTCGCTTTGTCTCTCCTGCTTTGTTATATTTTATATTATGCTACATACATCACATAATAGACCTACTTACAACCATCTAGTACCTTTGACTGTGTATATTATTTACTTATAAAGACAAATCTATCCTCTTCTATGTATTCCTTCTTGGTGCATTATTGAGACAGAATGCAAATGCAAACTATCAAACTATTTGTCAGAACAGAGCATACTAGGAAGAATTATTCTCCACAGACTTGCACAAGGTACAACGATCAGAAACAAATGAGAACTTCCAACGTGTATTTAGTCTGTCATGTACTAAAAGGTTAATTCTTCAGCTTACATACTACTTACATTATAGGGCCATTGTATCAAAACGATTGCATTGCAAGACTAGTTTGCATTGAGAAACCGTTATAATCAGACATGTAGCCATTGTCAGGTTGAATTCACTAATGCCTATCAATAAATCACATAGCCCACAGATAGTTTTACACAACTAATAATCACCTAGCGTTCATGTCATAGCAATATCATAAGTCCTGAAACTCTTAATACCATTTTCCTCGAGTCATCTTCCATCATTTTATATATACTTGCAGATACAGGATACAATACCTACCTAAATATTATCAGTATAACAACCTACGTCTATTGCTACAGATATGAGCAAAACTCGTGCAAAGATTTAGGTTTCTCCTACAACTAGGAAACAGTTTACTTTTTAATCTATATTACCTGCACTACATTATCTTTTCTTCAACCATAAATTTTAATATGCTAAAAACCATACAACAATTCTAAACTGATGCATAAAAAATCCCAAGAGATGCTAACTGATTTAGTGGGTAGCTCTAAATATATCTCTACTATTGTCATGATATCGTTTCTAAAATTTATTGAAAAAGCTATTCACGGAGCCATTTCGTGAGGAATCACCAATGAAAAAATAATAGTCGAAAATTAATTGTATCTGCACATTACACTTTTTATAAGAGTGACTCAAATCTCCTTTCAAGATACTATACGACCGTATGAACAGTTTTTTTTGGTGTTTTAGCAAAATATAATGGTATATATCTTTAAATGTTATTTGCATAATGAGAAGTTTGCAAGCAGTATTGTACTTTCAATCGTACATTATAATCACGGAGATTTTATTGCATGAATGTACGACTACTGTCCTGTAAGTCGTAAAGTTTGAAATGTTATTGCTACTGTAATATATAGAATTGAGTTTTCTGCACAAGTAGATGAGTAGCAATAGGCCAGACTAGCATCCTGGGTCAGTAGAGGTTCTCGGCGGGGCAATAAATGCTGATATTTTTGCTTAGTGTTCTCGCTATAGAACTGCACGCTTATTCCACCAGCTACGTTGAGAACAATAAAAGCTGTGAAAATCCCAATGGTATTTATTACTTAGCAATAGCTCGACTTGTAGTATGTTGACGATGCCTGCTTTAAAGATCCTCAACTTTTTAACCGACCATTTTGTTTATTGTTCTCATGCAGGTACTACTACTGCTTTGGATTCAATGGCCACATTGTGTTCCATTAGAGAAAACCGGTAATCATATTTTGATAGTTATTCTACCAGCGTATAGGTATAATGCTCACCCCTCTATGAAAAACAGCATAATAATACTTAATAAAACTCAAAAATTATTTGTACTTGATGCGTACGAGTACCGTGAGCTACGTATCCAATAAAATGTCATTTTTATTATATCCCCGCTAAAAACATAAAAAGTATGTCGAGAGTGACTATTTACGCTTTATTTCTAGATGGACATTGTGAAATGATAGAATGCTGGACCTATATAGACATATACTAAATGGAGAAATGGAAAGAGTCTCACCATATCGAACCGAGGAGCACAGTCATTAATATCAGTGATAGTCACATTCACAAGTAGATAGCCATATTTCGGAGGTTCCCCTCCATCCTGAGCAGAAATATTAAGCGTGTAGAAGGATTTAATTTCGCGATCCAATTTCCCCGTCGTTTCCAGATGCAGAAAAGGTGCTTCCCCGCTGGGATTCGTAGTGACGGCGACGTGAAACTGTCCGTCTTCATTTCCTTCGATGATTTTGTACTCTGTGGTCACATCATTGATGCCCGTATCCCGGTCTTCCGCCGTGTCCAAGAACACACGTGTTCCTGCATTGGCATTTTCCGAGAAGGTAACGGGGATGATGGGGTCGGGGAAGGCGGGGGCATTGTCATTGATATCTAGAATAGTAATTCTAACCTCTACAGGATACGTGGGCTGACTGGACAGAACGACCAGGTCAAACCGATCACTCTTCAATGCTTCACGATCAATCACTTTGTTCGTCCGTATCTCTCCCGTCGACCCGTTCAGTATGAACTGTTCTTGGTTCTCATTGAATCTGTAGGTAAAACCGGGTTTGGTGGGGATTCGGCCAACCCAGGTCCCATTGGGTAGCCCTTCCTGCACTTCGAACTGAACCCGCATATCTACATTTCGGGAGTATGAGGGGTTCCGGGCTTCGCTGCCTGGACCCGGTCCTTGAGCATGGATCAAGAGGCAGTGCGAGAAGGAGATGAGGAGCCCATACACAATCACCCGACGAAGGCACAACATTGTTTCTCCGGCTTCCGTCTTACTTCACTTTCACTCTGAGGACACTGCTGTAGAACTGATCCGTGCCCGCTGACATTGACATATCAATGAAATCACTGATGTCCATCTGCACATTATCATCACACCACATTTACCACCTTCCTCACTTTCACAACACAACCCTCACAAACCATACCTAACCATCCCTATTTTCTCATCTAAATACATAAATAAACAACAAATGTCTACTGCACTATTTTAATCTCCAAGTCCTAATAATACGCTCACCTCATATTTCCCATCATCAGCATGACTAAATGTCATTTTGTTCCTCCGTACTACTGTTTCGCTACGTGTACGTAAATATGGACTTGTGTGAGAATCATGTAACACTATTTGTAATTAATTGTACCTATTTGTATGTTTCTGACACGCCTGTGAATACCCACTCACTTCTTACGAAATCATATTATTACTATAGAACACATGTAAGCTTCTCTTGTCGTTGTCAATATTTCTTAAATAATTTAAATAGATGCTAAATCATTTCAAATATATTATTGACAATATTATCTAGACTTATTCCTTCTTAGTTGCAAACCGGGGCATTTTGAAAGAATGTTAATTACTGTGATTATATTTTCTAGATGGGATTCTACAGGTAGATTGTTGCTAATTGTGTTTCATTTGCGTGAAAATGTTAACACTCTGGTCCGTGTGTCTACTCTAGCCTATAAGTGGTGTGTGTCTGCATTAGTATAAGCATCATAAGATTGAAGATAGGCACTACTAAACTGCTGGACCAGATGTATTATTATTATCTACGCTACGTGTGTATAGAATTGCACTGGTTTGGGAGGATGAGTTCTTATCAGGAAAACACTTTACACAGCTTAGTGCATTCTTAGCCAAGCATGTCTTGTACATTACTAGCCTTTACATTCTTCGCTGATTTCGTTATTGCTCAATTTGTTTGCTTTCAACGGTGCGGTGGTTGCAACTTTGGGTCACACCAGCCCGTTCTTTTTTGAGCCTCTTTGTCCCAGGAGGCTGGACCGAGAAATCCACTAACACCACAATTTCAATCCATGTCATCCTACTGTGCTGAAACACTCCATGCCTTTAGCGCACTGATAATGAGAATTACTAATTGGAGGAAGAATCCGTAGAGTTAACATAAGTAGGGTGAAGAACTTCACAGGTAGACAGACTTGTACAGGAATGGCACATGGAAATCAGAAGAACTTAATGTATAAAAGTTAGGAATGCGAATGAAAAAGATTTGTTCCCTCTGAACAAAATTCACAAAGAACTCGATTGTAATGTAGTTAAACTACATAGTAGCGAATTTGTAGTTGACTCTAAAAATGATTGTAGTAGCTAAGTATAAAATGCACTTGTCACAGCCTAGATAATAATATGCACTAAACTGAACGTTCCTATTTGATTTCACTACTGCATTGTGTTATGTAATTGAGATTTTTCCAAGTTTTTAATTAATCTTGCGAATTTCCCATTGTTTACATAATGTGTATTTGTAGCCGGGAAATTGGTGAACAGATTAGAGTAGTTATAATAAATGATTGTTCGAGTGCACAATATTATTATAAAGGAGCAGGCTTCAGATTGATAATGAGCTAATTATCAATTAGGTAAGATCAACGACAGTTGTACAGTATTTGGTTTGGCTGTTATATTATTATGCTGTGTTGAATTGTTGATCCTGTCCTGTCTGTCTGATGTGCACTGGATTTCCTTACTATGTACTTACTCTAGCTACAAATACTAACTAAATCTAAACTACCTGCTTGCATAGTGAGTGAATAGTTGTTGTCTTGGTTTGGTTGGGTCGGTGGTGGTGGTGGTATGGTGGGATAGCAGAAGTCGATTCAACTTCTACATGTACATTAGAGCTTATGTTCAATTTATAGGAATACATACATAATAATATAGACTTGGGCTTAGCTTTTGACAGAGTAGTATAGTAGGTATGCATTATTTTGTGGGGAAGCATGGCCTGCTCTGCTGATGGCATCGCATGGCTCAACAGCACAGAACACCACAAGTCAAGATTTGAACTGTTCGCAAGCAATATTGTCAAAGTGCAAGGCCAAGCATTAGGTTTGCCCCAAGGGGCTACATACAGGTACCTTCACTTCAGCATTCAGTAGGAGGAACGGCCGGCATACCTGTTCTTCCGAGCCAATCATCTTTTTCTCTCAGGTATGCAGGGAATCACCCTGTACCCCATTTCACCCCTTACCTGTCAAAAATACCCTCTGGTATTTACAATTCTTTCTCAAGACTTCTTCGTCTTTCTTCTAAAACCAAAGCCATTCCTCCGTTCGCCTCATTCTCCGCTAGTTCTTCTTACCTGCACTCCACCAAGAAGACGACTGAACCTGGCTATACAGACTACACGGACATACATACACACACACACTTCTTTCCCATCCTTCTTAATACTTACACCTCAAGAAGAATCCACACGAAAGTATAAGCTGAATTATCTCAGCAAAATACAGCCTTAAATTCTCATCTTCTCCTCCATCCATTCTTCTCCACACAGAGCAAAAGATGCGATCGTTCCTTCCAAACAACCAAATGAAATGTGGATGCTGATCTTCATCAGCTCTTCTCGGTCCCACATTCATCCCGTCCGTATTTCTTTCCCTCTTTCTTTACCTGTTCCTCTCGACCACTCTTTCAGCTCCTTTTCATACATCCAAACCAAATGGCATCCCGTCATATTACTTACATTGTATGTACCGCATCACTATGTTCACTCATTTTATGTACCTCTGTTATTTAACCCACCCAGTTAGTGTTCAATTACTATTTCTTCCGTTGTCCATCCTGCCAACTTTACCAGCACTATTTTTACCAATATTTTAAGTCTATCCACTCTAATTACACCTTTTATGCAATTACTGAAGTATTTCTGCATTTTCAGAATATTTAAGAGATTTTTGGGAAAATGTTCGCAATGGTTTTTAATATATCATACATGTACCTGGATTATTCCAAAGAGAATGAAACACTGATTCTACCTAGGGTTATTATGTAATGTATCAAAGCAGCAGGTTGGTTCTATTATGTGCCTACATATATATGCATTCTCAGAAAAGGTTCTAAATATTATACTGTAGATCGTATTTCTTATGTAGGCAGACTAAAGCTACTTCTCAACTGTCTGGCTAAACAGATCTTTAATCCTTTTCTCACAAATGATCTGCACATCTCTGATGAATTTCTGTTCGATAAGTCCATTTTCCTTCTTTCCACTGTTTCGTATCGACATAAAGATGGTTTTTAATGCATTGCCTTAATGAAGAATGCAATGCAAAGCTCAATGGAGACCATAAAATAGTGAGTTAAATTTATTGGCAACTCGTATTTAATTTCTCATCGCTCATCTCTTTGATTTCCTCCAGCTCTTTCGTCTACCTGACTGTAAGTGATTCAAGTGCAAGTGAGTGACTGAGCTGACTATCTGTGAGTCAGTTTGTCTCAAACTCAAATTCACTCTGCTAAGCACGTCTAGGTTAGGTGCACCAGCTTTTCTACCTAAATTCTAACTCCATCACGCATACAAACATGCACTTTTAGATTATATAATGATAGACACCTACCTACTACTATATAGGACTTGATATAAAGCGCAAAGTTACCTCCAAGGCACGTAGGCAACTACTAAGTACTTATACATCCAGTAATAATACTAACACCTCACACACATACACAAAACCACATTGAAATGCAATCGCACATACCTGCATACAATAATGTAATCTTAATATTAGCCTTACGATACAGACTTATTGCACTTAGCCCTTCGTAATAAATAGGTGTATAATATCATAAGTAATAGATGCATTGTTTGCTTGGATAAGTATTACGTAGTCATTGTCCTCCGATTGTTCTCTCCTACCCAAACCTTCACTATTTCTATTTCAACTGATAACAGTTTTGTTCAGACAATTGAACGCCCTCTAATTACATTACGAACCATCGACTTTAATAATGTAACTCGTAATTATTACAGATGATTTAAATTAACAGATAAACATTTAAGGAAACAAACAAATACATGCACTCCTCATTAAAAATATGTTTGAAATGAATAGTGTAAATGGTAACAGGTGCATATTTTAGAAAATCATTTGGAACATTTAGATCCACGGTGCACTGCACAATTATCATGAACTAAAGTAATACTATTTTTCATTTCAATTAAAAAGTAGACTATTCACTACTACATGAAGGGAAAATTGATAGAAATCTTTGAAAACCGTTTGCTTAAAATCCTGGTAAAGAAAATTTTTGATAGCTCGAAAATTTAGCCGTGAGTACATGTCTGGTGACTAGTCTGTATAATATGTATAATCTAGTAACCACTTAGTGAAAATGGAATTTTGTTGCCTTACAATTAAACATTAAAATAACTTCTAATAACTAATTGTGTTATCGTTGACACAATATTTTCTGTGGTATGTCATCACACTACAACTGCGACAGACTGGTAAATAATACGTGAAAAATGGTCTACAGCATTTAAAAGTGACACAATAGTTGGAAATTGTATTTTATTTTTAATAAGATTGTGGTAAAGTAGTCCAGTATGTATTAAACTTCCAAAAACTTGAAATAACTCCATTACTATTTAAAAATAGCATGATTTCAGTTATCAGTTTTATAGAAGATGAAATCACGTCGTACATTGAGACAGTAGAGTTAACGGCGCCTTAAAGGTCACTTTTTGTGTATTATAGCTACCTTTAAGGTTAATTAATATGCATACAAGTTTATTAGTTCTCAGGTATTCAATTAGGCCTATGTAGTTATTATTCTAAGATTTATTGACACAAGAGACAGTTACTATTTCCGTTGTTGCATTACTCGGAGCACGTATGTTTAAATTCCATTGAGATTCCAAGGCACCTTTGTACTGCAGTCTAGAGAAAACGGTTCTATCTGCATTTGATATGACTCAGGTGTAGGAATTCCAAGTACTGATTATGTGCTTGTGTAGGTAGGTAAACATATTTTATGATGCACTGCAAATTGCAAATTACAGGCGGTTTCCATTTGGTCTGGCTGACCTTTTAGTGTATTTGCAGTTGATTTACTTGTTTGCTTACTGTTATTGCTGAATTATTTTCTGAAACGAAGCGAATTAAATTATCAAATTTCAATCCTTCTTTTGCAATATTAATGACATGTCTTGTAAAAGTTGGTGTCAACAAACGCCTCTCCGAATAAGCATGCACATGTATATAGACATAATAGGCCATTATCCTGAAAACTGGCAAAAACCAGTAAATGTCCATTTAGAACTGTGGGCTAAACTGTTGTCTTTGCTACATTCGTCGCTTGAATTTTGGAATCGGATTTATTAAGCATTTAACTCGCTCCATCATATTGTTAGTTTCATTTAATAGTTAACAAGGTAATATCTTAAGTCTATTTATTTTCTCTGCCGCCCGTGCAACCACAATAGGTATAAAAATACAGGAATGCACTACCAAGAATACACGATGTACCGCCTGCAACGCCAGATTTATTCAACGAAAGCCACGATGAGCAGCATTTTACCACGAGATTTACCCATGTCCATTGCTACCTTCACAAATAAATAAGGCAGCTGCACAAAGGTATGAATGTGTTTTTCAGCCAAGGAAAGATTTGCTACTTAAATAAAATTCAATACCTGGCTAGGCAAGTGGATTTCCTAACACCCATGCAACCTACTGTACCCTCGCATTTATTATTTTAATCGGCAACTTCTATGTCATGGCGATATTATAGACAACGCTGATATTAATACAATATCAACCATCAAAATAGATATGGTTTCAACTCAAAGTTTAATAATGAAATATTTAACTATCTAATAATTAATTTCATTCCTCTGACGTTTAAATGCCTCATGCAGTTTGTTTTTCAATTTTTTCATGATTATTTTTATTGAAAATAGCACTATTCAATTTTTTGATGCCCGGTATTCTAATCGTCGTCTTAGGATCATTAGATGTCGTCAGGTCTATTTCTACGCATTTTGGGCATCTTGATAGCAATCATGATTTAAGTGGAAGCTAATGATACGGGTATATGTATTTTATGGAGACCGTGAAAACAATTGCGTTTTAAAGTGAGAAGGCTTAGAGCTAGGTAAATGAAAGTTAGGCCATCTTTTAATTTATTTTCTATAGCAGAGACCACCTTATTAGTTCATCTCTTATGCAATGTAAACTTATCTTGATTCAAGCTATGCTAATTGGACTTTGTAATTAAGGTTAAAACAATATTCGCAACTTGCAACTGATAAACTACAGTTTATGTACATATATTTGTGTTAAAGTCGCTCATAATGGTAGTTACTTGACCCTTCCATTTGCTTATAGTGAACTTTTATTAATTACCCGGAAGAAAATCAGACTAATGACACTTGGCGTACTAAAAGCGATGTGACGTGGAGTCAGGCATGGATGTTGAGCGGAAAACTGTAGAGTATAGCAGAGCACTGCATAATAAGCTAATCTAAATATTTGTTCAGCCTTTCTCATTTTGTGACAATATTTTCAACCGATTGAATTTGGAGTAATTAAACTGCCAATAGCAAAGATAAATTTAGAAAGCAATATGGGTCTAAAATTGTTCTGGATGTTTGTACTGCCATTGTTCATTTTAGGAACAGTCGAGTGTTGTAAGTAATATTTTGAAAATGAATTCGTATATTGGTAGCAATTTGTCATGAGCATTTATATTTATTTTAGATCGATCTGTGATGACGGGATCAGAACAGCTTCGCTCTTTTGAAGGTGATAAGGAAACGCTAATGCATAAACCCAGCAGGACCAAGAGATTTATTGCGAGTCAACCTTTGCCTGTATCTCAAGATATCAGATATGGACATGTTGGGCCTTTCTATGATGAAATTCCAAAGACCTTGTGGATTAAAAGAGAGAATTACTATTAACTAAATATACAATAAACATAATATGGTTAGGCAACTTGCTACTGATCATAATATTCTTGTAATTGTCCCCATAAAACATTTGTAAGACTTAAATAACTTCAATTGAATCATCAATGAATGTAAAAAGTCAAATAGTTGTAGTTCACCACTGTATATAATAGCTTGGTTGATGGTACAAGTTTCTAATTGTAACAATTTAAAATTTGTTCTATAAATTAAGAGACCGTCGTCAAAAGCAAATAAATGCAATGGAAAATAATCGGATATAATTTCTAATTTAATTTTAATTGACATCTTTTTTCAATTTTTCGTAAATGAAATGTATAATTGAAAATAATATTTTTGAAGAAAGAAAAAAAATGCATAAAATGTAAAGTAAAAGGCAATACTTTTCTTAAAATGAAGCTAAAAGCAATTATAATATAATTTTATGAACCATCTGTCGCCACTCACCAGCAGTGGTTAAATTTTACAATTGCATCCAACTAAAAATGCAGAACAAAATATAGTTTGACAGTCTTAAGAATTTGTAAATGGTTCTGCTCTATAACATTGACAAGTTGAAATGTGCATTATTACTAACTATTGCATAACCTATGTGTTTAGTGTAATAGGATAATAAATATGGAAATTGGACAACTTTTCTCTTTCGTCTCTTATTGTTGACAGTGAAATTTTAGTTTAAAAAATGTATTATTGGTAATTAGGATGCACCAAGGAAGGATGTAGTTAATATTGCTTATAAATGTATAGTTTGTGTGGATTTAATAGTGCGTCTGTTTACTAATGTACAAAGTAGACAATTAGGGATATTGCGTGCGTTGGTTCATACATGGATATTTGAGAGCAGAGAAAGAAAGAGGTGGTGTTAGTACGGTACGTTATTTATTGCGGATTGTAGTGTGTTACGAAATGAGGTGTATCATAACGTCATGAGGTATGGTGTATCCCTGAGTAATTTTACTTCCTCATTCCCTTCTTTAGAGGAGATGGTTGAGTAATTTTTGCTACGTATGAATATAGAGAGTGGCTATTTACATAGAACGCAATCTTGGTATTAGATCTTGAAGAAGTGAAGAACGCACCTCCATCCACATAAGATTGTCGGCTCAGACATCCCATTAGATGCCCTATAATATCTAGCTGGGCATGTAAATATTAAGTGATGCAAAGTAAAGGTAGTCGGAGTAATCTTTAGTTTTTATTGATACACGTAAGTAGTTACTCTAGTTTAGCTATCATGCACCAATGTGCCTTAATCTATTTATGATTTGTACTGCCTATGTTCTCCAAACATGCAACTCCAATTTAGTATACCTACGGGCACTACAGTAATAACACCGAGGAGAAATCCGATGAAATGTTTCCTTGGGAAGGATTATCCCTGATTATGTAACGTAGTACTTAAATGGATATATGCCTAATAAATAGAGTTGGGAAACAGGCTTTTTAGTTTCTAGCAAATGAAGCGTGTACAGGTTGATCTTCTTAAGCTGCAGAGCATATTATGATGAACGTGTACAGTATTGTCGGCATCATTAGGAATTCATTAAAATCTTTATATTTTGTTTTTGTCACTTCCAGTCCAGTTATTCTGCCTTTAGAGATGAATATCTATGCTAATGGTTCCTCTCATATCCATTTCAATCTGACCATCATCGTGTTACTAGCACACCCAGTTCTTATTTGTCGTTTTTATAAATTTAATATGACCCACTTTAGCCAATTTCTACATAATTGTTCAATTGTATTATTGTGTGTGTTATCGGCAAATGTTCTCTGTACACATTACAAATACAATTAGCAATAAGTGGAGGTCTTTTGTATGCAATGAGGACGACCATTAACAATCTTCTATCCACACCGAGTCAATGCCATCCAAATATGCATTTTTTGTCGTCTACAAATTAGCACAGTCTTACATGCAGTCGACGGAGATGCCTTTAATCTTGCACCTTTTGACAAATTGTTGCTTTATGCAATCCATACCGCCGCTACCTTTCTTTATCAAACAATTTTATGAATTTTCACTTTTTTATACCATTAGCAAAATCTAACTTAACGAAGTTGACCATTTTTAATCAGGTAAACGGTCAGTAAATCCACAAGTGAACAGAATACTAATTTTTAGACAAAATTAAGAACAAATATGCATTTTGTATTCCAATCATTTATGATAGTTTTTTAAAATCCTTACTTGAGAGCAAAATAATTAACTAAATGGAACTAATAGGCCTAAAGTAAGCTAGTTCATGCAAAAAGTGTTTTTGTGTTACCAGTTATTACTTTCTAAAATTGTGTTGATAATAAGAGTTGAATCTCAAAATGCTGGAAAAACTGTATATTTCCACTTAGGTACCTTCCTTAAAAAATAAATACCATATAGCACTGTGTAAATTAAGTGAAATTGAGATATCCAAGAATCAGATTTATTTATGACTATTATGGGTCACACTTATTCTGTATAGTATAACGTGTGGTAGGTTGAAATGAAACCAAGCCGAGTAGAAAACCTTGGTTAAAATTGGATCTTACCAATGGTGAACCATTTTATGTAAAATTGACTAGGATTTTACTAATATATTTTCTATATCAGTAATCATTTCGGACGTTTATTAGCACAAAATATTAACTAATTGATATTTTGTGTACTGGATACTATTTAAACTCGGTTAGTTGGCTCCAATCAACTATCAGTTTCTTTCAACCTACCACATGCAGATGTTTACACATTTTAGGTTTACAAAGGAATGCGTTAAAACGTTACATTATGTGAATAAGGGAAGTATATTTTTGACTAGATTAATTTGCCTGAAGACTAGTCTAAGTATTATTATTAAGTATGTAGGCACCATGAGAGGCAGGGCCGTAGCCATGTGTTAATAAAACGTAGGGTTAATTAATACCACTCACAAAATGTATTGGGTGAAATCAATTGCAGTGCATCACGCACAATTATTGTGAAGACATGTGTGTGAGTACCTAGATTACTTTGTAAGACAAACAAGGAAGATACCGCGGAGACCACGACGGAAAAGTGAACAACTTTGTAATACTTAATAAAATGAGAGTTTTGAGATTATCAATGAAATAACGACTCAACAGCTTCGAGAAATGACTTGGTAAACTGCTTGTCAGAAAATCTTTCAACCGAGGCTCTTGCTTGATTTCTAATTCTAGCTCTGGATTCAGGTGTCATCAACAAAATATTTCTTATAGATTCAGCGTAGTCGTTTTCGTCCATTGCCAAGAAACCATTGCGGGAGCTGTCATACTCCATAATGATATCCATCAGAGGTCCTCCTGATCTATTGGCGACCATTATCAAACCAGCAGCCATGCTTTCCACGACACCTGTAACAATTACAGGGCATTTTTTAATTATTTAGTAAAATATGGCTTATAAGGCCATAAACTCATTTCACTAAATTATAGTATAGATACTTACCAATGCCAAAATGTTCGTTCCACATTGTGTGTATCCCTATTAGCGACTCTGACAATTCATTCTTCAGTTCTTCAAATGAAACATTGATTTTGAATTGCACGTTGTTTTCAACAGACAAATGTTTGCACAGATCCTCCATATCTTTGACTCTTGCTTCATCTTCTGCATTTCGACAACTTCCAATTAGTACCAGTCTTATTCTGTTCCATTCATGTTCACGGAGCATTTCACGTAATTGGTAAAGGGTTCGAATCTGCAGAGGATGGTCCTTCTCCGGCCGAAATTGAGCTATGGACAATATTTTAGTGACAGGGCTACAAGTCTCTTCTTTAATATTTATCGTCTTGAATTCGTCAACATCACACGGTGGGTAGACTTTGTAAGTGTTAGCAGGGCATTGCCACAGTTGGTTAATGTGCTCTTCAGTCCAACTTGAATTAACCATGACAACATCGCTGCAGCAACCCGCCCATGAATACATTTTTGCAAATATTTTATAATATATATGTTTCATCAGCGATACTAAGGGATTGCTGGGCACAACCATTCTGTTGTTATAGTTTGATCCGCGATAAATATTTGAACTGATTGTAGGGTAGTGGATGTAGCAACCGACTTTGCAATTTCCAATGTACTTAAAAACCGGAAGAGAAAATGCATACCCCATTGTGTCTATGTATATATCTGAAATAATTAAATTACAATTATCATAATTATTATTGTTCATGTTCAAATAGTTTAATATATACAATACAATGATAATGATTTTAATAATACCAGGCGCAAATTTACACAAGGCTTCTATACTCAAGTAGATTGATCCCAAGCTCTGGCCTACAAGAGTAAAGTAAGGAAAAGTGGATTCTTCAACCCATTTTCTTCGATGTAGATAAACAAAGTCAGTTGACGCAGGCAAATTCACGTTGAAACGACGCTTGGTGTTACTGATAATTTC
Organism: Tomocerus qinae; assembly: GCA_020055645.1. Classification (NCBI taxonomy): domain Eukaryota; kingdom Metazoa; phylum Arthropoda; class Collembola; order Entomobryomorpha; family Tomoceridae; genus Tomocerus; species Tomocerus qinae. The sequence goes on from CM034548.1 coordinate 23,907,040, forward strand.
TTCCGGAGATACATTCGTATCACCCGTGTACACTACAAAATGGTGGCTCGGGTATCTATTTTAAAAATGGTAAAAATCAATACAATATTATTTTTCATGTCAATTTACAATTACCGAACAAAATAATTAACAGAAATCCGATAGGTTACTGTTAAATCAAAACCAATTCAATATGACATCAAAAGTTTTAAATCCATATCATAGCAAACCAAACTAGGTATAAAAAATCTTTTTTCTGTTAATACTAAACATACCATTTGTAATTGATCTCTTAAAACGATTATGATTCGGATAACATTGCATTTGTACTCGTATACTATTTAGTAGTGAAATTAAAAAATCTAATTTCAGTTTACATGCTTAGGTTTAAAAATAAGACTAAAAAAATTTGGTACACTAACTTGGATTGCAAATCCTTTAAGGCAACCCAGAGCACTCTTTCTCCACCACCTCCTGCATTGCAAAAGGGATGAAAAATTCCAACTGACACGCGATCATCTGCAAATTTCTGTATTGCTTTTCTTTTTCTTAATTTCTGGTTTAAAACAAAAACGAAATTAGCATGACATTTCCAGTTTGACAAAGCATTGAATACAACAATGTAATGTTAATTATAAAGGACAATGGTTACCTGTCTAAGGAACAAAACCGAAAGAATAAAAATAATTATGGGCAGTCCACCCAAAACAGTTATCAAAGCCATGTACATTCTATCATTTTATCCACGTCTTCAAAACCGACTGTGTCTTGAAAACCAAAATTCTACATAACATTAGTGTAAGGCAAAGTCATGTAGGTTGAAGTGTCTTTTATGTACTCGTACTTATGAGGAATTTACACCAACTCTAGAAATTGGTGTAGTTATTGAAGAAAAACTATCTTTAAATGTTAAACACCAAAATTAGCCAACTAAGTAATAGTAAAGCCGAGATGTCTACATGGTCACAAACATGGGCATAACTCAACCCGGCCCGGCCAATGCTATTCGTATATTGCTTTGTGATATTTTGAACCGGTTGGTTGACTGAAGCGAACTTGAATTGAAGGTTCGATCTTATTTACATGGAAAATTGGAAAAATAATTGAAATAAATATAGTTTACCTAAAATACTAACTATCACTTCAGAAAAGTGGTTAATTACTAAGTACATGGCATGGTTTTCCTGCATTTGATTCTTAACTCTATTAATTAGGAGTTTATTATATAGCAACATAAAATTACAAGTTGTGAAACTAAAAAGTACACGACTACAAGGTTTCTAATTTATAATAATAAAATTAGAAATTATGAACAAAAAGTTTTGCATTCTGTAATAGCGATTTCTGTAATTTGAAAATACAAATTTGGTAATTTGAACAAAATTATTTTAACATCTAACCGTGCTCTATATGGCTTTGCTGTTATTGCAAAGCAGCAATTCATTAATGTAAATTGCCATTATGGCGTATCTGGTAAGTTTCCCGGCCGGTTCCTCGGCCCGTGCCCAGATTTGGAGACTAAGCTCTATGAAGTTGAATTGAAGTTGAGAGAGAGGGTTTTATCTTTCAATTATTCACAGTATTGATTTCGTGGAAAACAGATTCAAACTTTGTCCTTGCCTAATGGCAGCACTTAGTTCCCTTTCTTCCTACACAAACTGCTTGAAACAAAGAATTTACCTCACTACTCTAAGCTTACGTACGCTCTAGGAGTTAAATCTGCTTTTATTTAATGGCCTAACGAAATATTGTAATTAGGAGCGAAATAAGGAAAAAAGAATCTTTTACAGATCTCATTTTTTCACCGAGAGTTATCAAACTTTCATCGATAAATCAGATTTTAAATTTAAATTAGGTGTGAGTTTGAACCAAATTGGACCTCGGATTGAACCCAATTAGGCCGAATTTAGTTTAAAAAATTGCCAGAAATTTTCCTTTACCCAAAATGGTTATCTAAATTCGCTTCATGATAGGCAAAATTAGGCCTTTATGAAAGGTCTTATGAAAGCCTATCTTCTATTCAATAAAAATGTTTCTATTGGATGCATACCATATCTTTCTAAATTGAGTCACATAGTGCTAGGAGCCTAGTATAATATAATAATAGTAATGTATTTATATTCATTCTTGCTTTAGATTGGACCCTCCGGAGGGTCGTAAGGTAGAGTAGTACACGCCTGAAAGTAAACTTTGCTTGCTTTCTACTCAAAGTGGAGATTGTGGTGGAGAGTTTGGTTAATCTGGCAACGCGAAGTGATGAGTTTGACAAATCAGTAGCCAGATTGGTAAAATCGGTTATTATTTTGCAACCTCTACACATTCAGTTTCAGTCTGAAATTGTATGAATATTCATTACGGACTAGTTTACGCGTTATCTTGTTGATTTGTTTTTAAACGTAGACTGAAAGAGACTGAAATAAGCAGGGAGATAATGACTTTAGCCGACAACATGATATCTATATGAATTTACTTAAATTGCCTTACTTGCTACTACACCACCACATGTGTATTATTTTAAAATGTCATAACGTTTTGATTCTGCCTTTGTTCAAAAGCACTTGTAATAGTAATAAAACCATTCTGAGTAAGACAATCAATAAATCAAACTAATGAACCAAACCAACTTGAACCATCTAGTCTTCACTATTGATTAATATTTTCAGTATGATTTCCAGCTTTGATATTCTCCATAGCTGTATTTTTACTGTTTATGAAAAAGGACAAATTGTGTCATGTATTAGTTTGAAATAGTGTCCCATAAATTTTTTTAGCCTGTGGCCAGGATATTTTATATAGTTGAATATTGAAATTTGAATTAAAATTCTATCTGTACCTATTTACAATCCATATTGTATTTATTTCGCCCTGCCTGAGAAGGCGTCTTTAGCAACTGTATTTCATATGGAAATATAGGCAATAAGCTGGATGAAATAAAAATGTAAGATAAGCAAATGTATGCAAAACGGTAGAGGATGAAGATCAAGTGCCCTGGTAAGTGTTATAGTAAAATATGCGATGATATCCTCCAATGATAGAGCTAGAAGATGGAAATACCAGTTTAGCACGAAATCTAGCTGTATTAATTTAATATCACTTTGGGCCGAGTTACATGGAGATCTAGATGATTTATGAATAAAGTCCTGAAAGACATATTTCCTAATTGAGGATCTACTATATATTATTATGTTGATAGAAAGAAGCAAATTGTCCTTCACTGAATTTTTATTGTTCTACTATTCACTTTTAAAGATTACAGCGTACATTACCATTACTATACAATAGCTATTACAACCAAACAAGTTTGAAATGTATTTGTATCTAAGCAATATAATAATAACATTGTGTATATGTGCATTATTCAGATTTAAAGTTATCATTATACTTTCAGTACTAAAGATGTACGTTATACCTATCAATTCCAATCCGCAATAAAAAGAATAATTGCGACGACTTTTAAGATTTAAGTTGTAACTTTAGTTTATGCTTGTGTAGACTTTTGTTGAGAATAACATGGCTTAAAAGCTTGTCTAAATTATACTACACTATTGGTACAATATAGTGAGGCACCGTGGTCACTCTTATAAGTGAAAATATACATACTGTTGCAAATATAGAGTTTTTAAAAATTGCATACACACAACACAAATAAATTTTCAGGCTTGAATTAAAATGAGAAGTAAATGCTCAACAGTAAGTAGGTATTAAACCATAGAAGGATATATGAAAAAGACATCATCTTTAATATAAGTAGGTATAAGGGATGCTTAAGGGGTAAGTACTACATAAACACAGATTAAACCTAACATCTAATTATTAAAGTACGAGGGGAAAAGTGCATTGCCGTAAAAACATAGGGAAAGTTTAACTGTGCTTGGAAAAGTGGTCCGTGAAATGCTCATAAATGTACATTAAAATATAAATTTCATAACTGCTCATAAGAAACAAATTATGTGAAAAGTCTTTATGTCATTCAAATAACTAACAAAACTCAATTCATCAATAAATTTAACTTTCCTTGGCCACAATTATTTGTATAATATTTGATGATAGAGGTCACTATATCCATTCCATTTCCACCTAAGCTCTATAAGGTATTATGGGATAGTGTCATAGTTTTCACGGCAATGCAAGTCTTAATAACAATGTAAATAAAGAATGAAAAAAATGACACCAGACAAAAAACACAGCACATTTGCATCCGAATATTTTACAATATGGCAGCATTGTGTTATTTCTTAGATAATTTGTCGCTTATTGATACTTTAGCGGTAAATGGTGGAATCCGTTTCAAAAAGTATTTTATTCAAATTAGATCGCTACGCACCTCAAAGAAAGGAATTACATTAAACTAAATACAATTCTAGCCATTATATCTCCAAATGAATGAAATTACAATCATCGTAGTAGCACACATTTTCAACCATAAATATATTATGTTTTCTACATGACTACATTCTCTATTCAGAATGGAAGCAATAAACTGGATTCTCATAAAAGTTTTGGATTTTAAAACATTATTTATTTGTGAATATCTCCCAGCTATCGTGTCAATCTGGTGCAATAGGGTTTTCTTGGAAGTTATAAGCTGTGTGAGTGCTAACCTAAAATAGTATTTATTTAACTTATTGGTAAGAAGTGTGAAGAAAACGCTTTACATTATTTATGATAGTTCATTCACATTGTGACATCCCTTCTCTTATCATTGTTGAATTTCTTGTACTATCCAGTACATTACGAGAAGGATGTATATTCCTAAATAAGCCAAGTATTTTTGCATCTTAAAATATAAGCCTACTACAAATTTGCTTAGAAGCACACTATACTAACGTACATATTTTTTTTCAATTTTTGGAAAGATTTTTAGTTATTTCATTACTTAATTACTTTAGCAGAAAAATCAGCTCTTTTAAATTTCTAATTTTCAAACATTTCATTAGATTAGCTCTAAGATGCAGGTAAGAGAAACAGTTTAACTATCAATAAGACAAGACAAGAAAATACTAATAATAAGTAATGGGCTCATTCTTTCCTAATTAAGGTGAAACTTGTATCAGTTAAATGTTCTCTTGAAATGATTAACTTTCACAGTTGTAGCAGCAGTTTGATTGCGTTCGGTTTAAGCTGGTTTTGTACGGTGTACTTCCTGCATCAATACCAGCATACCATTAATTCAATATAATTTATTCATATCCTTTTATTATCTACAATTCTATTATTGTCACTTACCTAAGTGTAGTGCTTATTCGGGTTTCTGGATAGCGGTGATGGACAGACGTCTGATGTTTGGTTTGTCGTACTCTTCCATGCTCATTGTACGCTGTCTATTAAGATTTCCTGGAGAACTCTCTTCCGACCCAGAGTAAGTCCTTTGACGTTCAACGCCAGGCATGGTCGCGGAAGTCAACAGCCCTTGACCTTTGCAGAATAGCAAAATGCTCTGCGCAACCTTGTCGGGCTATATTCAAATAATTAAATATAAATGTCAATTAACTCAGTCATTTCGTGCGTGAGATTTGCAATACTTACAGCCTCATTAATCACATCCCCAACATCATCAATTTTCAACAGCTGGGTCTTCTGTTTATCCATCATGGTATGCAATTGGCCTACCGTACTTCCGTAGGAACCTTTAGCTCCAGCCAGCAACAAAGTATCAATTTTCAAATTCTTCTCCAATGCTCCAGTAACATCCTGACGCCTACAAATCATCAAATACATTTTATTACCATTGAAAATCATTTAGCTTAGTTATAAACTATAAAATATCAAAATTGGTTACATACTTCAGGAATGCCTCGACGTACATCTTCAAGTTCTTTGGGTTGATCGCCGAACGCAATTTGGCTTGGTAATCCAGAATGGTCTTTTCACGATCCTTCATCACTTCGTCATTATCCAATTGCTGTATAGTGCAAGTTCACATTAGTTTCTAGTATTGTAGATGTTTAAAATATTGCAAATACTACCAGGTAAATATTATAATTAAACTACTAGTGACATTGTTAGGTTTTACTAGTAGTGACAGGTCCATTTTCTACATATGGCACAATTATGGAACTAAAACTACAGAACTAAAGTCTAAAAATTGCATTTCTAGTATTCGCTAAACGAAGTGTCGAATTCAGTTAAATCATTTCGATAAATTCTGGAGAAACAAATAAAAGCTTGTGAAGGGCGAAAGTCTCAAGATTCGTCGCAGTGTCGATTCATGACAGTTTTTAATGTCTAAAGTCTACATATGCACACAGGGTACACAATTAAAGCTTGTCACAGTAATCTCAGTTCCATGTGCATTCTTGAGATGCATTTTTTGCAAAGCTTGTCTTTCACGAAGCAACATAGACAGGTAGAAGTACATCGTACAGCAACATTAATTACGTACACGGATAATTGCAGTACAGATACAAACGTTGTCCCATTCACCCGTTATTTACGTCGAGAGATTGATAGATCCTAGGCACGGAGGATACGTTTCGTAAAATTGAGTTACTTTGTCGAATGGCTATTCCCAATTTTCAAATTACCTTATACTGTACGTACAGTCTGAACAAATATTTCAAGTTCAGTTGTTAAATTCTGGCAGTATTTCATACAAAATTAAAAAATTGCATAATACTCAGGAATAAGCGTTTTTACATGCTTTAGCAGAAAATAATACTAACCCTTTTCAGAAATGTACTTGTAAACTGCAAAGGATAAAAAGATTATATGTAATTTTGCAAATTAAATGCTAAGGCAAAGAATGCTTTGCTTATGGTTTACTTAAAATATATACTTATACCTGAAATATTTAGCTGATGATATAAAGTATATAATAGCTTCAATTTAAAATCATGAAATCAAATTTTCATTAAAAAAAATCCATAATTTCGAAAAAGTAACTGGGAACTTATTAATATTAAAAAGATTGAAAACTACAACTAAAATCTATTAAGATTTCTATTAAGAAATTTTCTGAACTATACATAAAAACTACAAATAAGTAGCTCTAATTATATGAAGTTTGTTAATAGCGAACGGACTAAACGGAGTCACGGAAAACATTTATGATATGCTCATAAATAATATGAGGCAACTGCCTAGAAAAGTAAATTTACCTCTTCAATGTTCTTTTGATGAAATATGGTGAAGAGCACGCGGAAACATAGAAAGAACATTCAGTTAGATAATCATCAATTTTCTGATAGATAATTATAATATTAGGAGAAATTAGCAAATTAATGAATTGTAAAAGTAACTCATTTGCAAATTATTCCTTCCTTTTGAATTTTACCCACGTGTTATTACCCTTTTCAATCTACTAACGGAAAGCACCATAGAATACCATTTTTTTGAAGTGGGTGGAAGTGCAAGACGTAGTGATGGAATGTTTTGCAGATAATTCACCCTTCATGTTCAATTCCATCCCGACTAAAAGTCTGCCATCGTATAATTACATTCAGCACGAAACAATTACAGATACTGTGCATACAGTGCACGATAAATAAGACGTCACAACATGCAAGAGTTCACATCCCTTCTTAAGAAATATATTTTAGGATAAATACTTGAGGATATCCCACCCGCCACTCAGGAGAACGTGGAAAGTGATAGGATAGAAATATTCACTACTTGGGGGCTAATATAGTCTTAATCTCTAATACCTATTGACATTAATTTGTCCGTAGCATTCACAATTATAGCGTTTCATATCTTATAATCATATCTATCAGTCAATTGTCTTCCACGCATAATTACATCTATACACGTCTCAAAGACCTACACATGCTGCATACTCTGACTTTTCCGAAGGTGCTTTACAAAAATCATAATTACAATGTGCACATTGTACAATATAGCCATTCTATGCATGAGAAACAACAGTTACTGTAAACACCATTCTGATATCAACTTAATTTAAGTTTTTAACCATTAAAACCACACTGAAAACAATTTCAAGTAGAGACCCATTAGACTTTGTTGAAATATACAGCTTTTGCTGTTTAAAACGTAGCTATTATAAATTGAATTTTCAAAGAATCTTTGTAATAATTAAAACTTTACAAAATTTTATAATGCAGATAGAGATTTATCTTGGGGCTTATTTGGTGATCTTTTGAAGTGTTAAAATGTGTATAAATAAATAAAATATAAATTGTACGGTAAATATTTACGCATGCAGAATAGGTTGTGTGGCAAATTAAAGTGTCTTAGTGATTGTCATGACTTACATGTCCAAATTTATGGAACACCAGATACTGTTCCGTAGTCGGGTTATGACCGACTTGTCCCAACTTCCAGTTCATGAACTAAAGAGTCAAAAAAGACAAATTTTAGGCCTAATGAAAGTTACTTAATTACACAATAATGAATTATGGCGATTTGCAAGGAAATTTATTGATTTTACAAGTTATAAACGACAAAGAATAATTTAATTAGTAACCTTGTCCTTAAAGTAGTCCATCATGGAGGTTTTTCCAGCTGTAACATTGACCAATATAAGGCCCAAGCAACGAGCAGCATGGGCAATTCCGAATCTCAGAAGAATATTGGCTCCTGCACCTTCTCCCAATCCAATCACATACCGAATGTGTAGGAAATCCAGAACAGTCACTAAATCCTCGCCAATCATTTGCATGGAAGGGAATTGGAAACTATTCGAGAAAAATTGTTTTTAGAACCTTCAAACTTGTCTAAATTACTTAGTCTAGCAAAGCTAAATTTTAATAATAATAATAAATTAGGTGATTATAGGTTGAAATGCACTTACTCGTCTGCCAAGTCGGCAGCGTTGTCCTCCTGGCCGGGGATATCCACGTGAATGAAGACAGATCTATCTTTTATCTCCTGCATGCAAGGATGCTCCACAAAATCGTGAAAGGAAGTGTCTGTTTGAAAACAAGTTTGGGATTTTAAGAAACCCGAGAAAAACGTTTTGTATCCCATTCACCCTTTAATAAGGTTGCAGATTTACAAGTATATAGATGAGAGTAATGAAAACTTACGATTGCACCCCAAATCATGTACGGTCAAGAAAACAGCACGTTTGTCTTGTTGAGACAATTCTCCCTAGAATCAAATACAGATGCAAATTGCAATAAATGTATACTTTCTGTCAATACTGTAATACAATTTCTTTAAACATCCAATTTAACAATTACAACATACACTAATTGTTTCATGGCATGAATGCCGTAATTATTAGGTAGAACAATAGTTTTTTGCTGTAAAATAGCCTTTGAAAAGATTGTAGGAAAAAGTAGAAACAAACCTGGACGTAGATGCTGAGTGAACCGCATCGTTCGGTAGGGACAATGTGCTTCTGCAAATATTAAACGATCTTTCAAATTATACCGTAAAATATTTTAATAAATGTACCCACCTAAAAATCCACAAATCCACCTTTTACAAAGCCATAAGCAAAAGAAGTAGGTGCAAAGACATATCATAAGTTGCTCCATTTGCATGGAATCGGATTTAAGCAGCATTTAAGCAGGATGGAGTTGGGAGCATGTAAATAATGTTTCAAAAGCAAGGAGAAGTTAATAGTTTTAAAAAAACCTTTTGCAGATCCAATTTTTTGCATTCAAATTTAAGTTAATCATATTGTACATTTCATTTAGTGTAGTCAGTAATTGCAGTAAATATGAAACATTTTTTCCACTGTATTATTTATAAATGTTTATCTTATCTTATGGCTCATCCAACTAATTTGATAAATATTGATTGTATATTTCGGACATACATACCTATGTTAAAGGAATTTCCTACTTTGGTTGTTGATTGGGATTAGGTTGAAAGTCCGATTTCAAAGCGTGTCTACAAAACAACTCTTGTAAATACTTGCAAACCAATCAGCAACTAATGACATAGTATAGAGGCTACGTGTCTGCATTTGAATAAACATCTTACACTTTTACTTCTGCATCATTACTAACTAATAGATATTTGTAATAACAATACACACATTTTTAAAAGTTAACTTTTATTTAGTTATCTAAATCGTCAGAAGCTGACCACAAGCCGTTTTAATTGTTTGCATTGCACAAAGTGCATATTTTGTGCACAAAATTGGCAAAATTACGATGAGTAGTTCTGAAAAGTTTGTCTCTTGAATATAATTCGTCGAGGTTTTTCATTCTCTGGCTAATGATGTCATAAAGGTCGGGTGTAGAAAATACAGATAGTAAGCAAGTAGTTAGCTAGATAATATTAGAAATTACTAGTTACATTAACATTAAGAAACTCATAACAAACAGCTCGTGAAACTCATAATTTTGGAGGACGAAGATAGTATGCATTTGTATTTAAGTAGTACAGACAGAACAGTTTCTTATCGACAATGAAGAGTCTCATCGATTATGCAAAATGGTTTAGCATAGTGAGACCTCAATTTGAATTTGTGTTAGTGTAAAATAATGTCTCCTAACAAGGCAACATTTTTGCTCATCATTTTTTAAACATTACACAGATAATGAAATAATCTTATCGCAAAGAAGATTCAATACTGTTTATATCAATGTTTGCACTCTCCACCAGATTAAATCATTAGAGGTGCATCACATCATTTCATAAATGGTTTTTGTTTCTTGGTTTCCTCTAGATCAATTCTTCAGCTAATTATAGGGATTACCAATGGACTCTTCTATATACACGTCGGATTATCGAGACAGTATACGTTAGACGAATAAATTATGTAAACTAAAATACGTACTACCATTTCATAAAGAAATCGAAAACTTGTCTCAAGAACTCGTGCTATTAAGCTGATTTACGTGAATAAGTTTTAAACCTTCAAAGAACACTAAAAAACGTTTACCATAGCAGAGTATATAAAATGTTCTATTCTACTTGGTATTTTTAGGTACCTATTCCTGATACTGGACTGGACAAGTTAAAGTTCTGTAGATGCATTCCAGTTCTGGTCAGTTAGTAGCCTTGAAGTATATTACTTTGATGTTCATAGGTAGTATTTTTCCTATCTTCTGTACACCATACGTATAAGTAAATTAAGTCTGATGTGCAAACAGATGTCAACTAGACTAAATCCCAATGCTCATAATATAATATTCCTTATTACTTAATTAGAGTTCCTGAATGATTCTGCACAATATATACCTATATAACAGTACCTAATATTATAAGATTTATTTCTCCTGGTGACTACTATGTGAGTGGTCTTATGAAAATGAGTTCATCGGATGGTGTCAGATCTTCATGTGACCATTCTAAGTACATACACTGCAGTTGTGATGAGCAAAATGCTTATATTTGTCAGCAATAAGAATTAGTTTACTATAAGATGTAAGTACATGACATAATTGCATGCAAAAAATAGATACGCACTTATGATTCCATAAATATATATATAGTATATATAACAGATACGCAAGTAATACAAAATGATTGTAAGTGGTGTCACTTGTAAGCTTATAATACAAGTTGTAGTATTATAATCATTTATGTAGTCAATTTAAAACATTTATTACATTATATGACATCATCCATTATATAGGCACGAATGTCTCTCAAAGTTGCAAATCTAACAATAAGCTAAAGGGTTTGACGAGGGATAATTAAATAAAACGAAGCCTAACTGGAATTAGTTTAGTTGCTAGGTAGATATATTAACACTTATACTGTCAACTTTCTGAGATGGGTAGGTGCACATGTTTTCCTCTTTCAACTCTTCATCTTTTGGACAGTTAAACTCAATTATCTCAACTGGCATAAAGAAATGTTGAACTCTCATTCTCAACATGAAATCCTTAGGTCAAATGCATTGGCACTATTTATAACCAACCGTTGTAATGTGGGCACATGGTCTTATTGTTCGAAATTGTAAGGAGTAACTACAGTATGAGTAGCAGCTTGTTAATACCAAAATTTTACAATGTTTGGAAGCTAGGAAGTTAATTGGTATTTTACTACCATCATTCGCATCTGCTGCCGATAAGGTTCAGGAAAGGGCATATAAGGAAAATGGGTGTTAATTACAATTCACATTCTAGTGGCTTGTGCGATAACTAAAGTTGCGACGCGTCGTAGGTCTCTGTTGAACAGATGAATCCCTATTTATATAAGGTTTTGTATGTATACATACATGTGCAAGTGACATGGAAATGTGTATACAATTCTCGAATAGAATACGTGTTAGAGACAAATCAGTTTATAATGGTTGTCTCATTAGTCATTATAGTTAAATTAGTGAAAGGCACTAATTAAGCATGTTCACAACGAGCTGATAATTAAATGCTATTAAACTACGTAGTTTGACGTCCCATTAAACTTCAACTAGTTATTTATTTATATGATACAAATATAGGAAGTTGACGTTACAATCATTGCACCAATGAAATCAAAACAAGCGTTTGTTTGTAAGACTATAAAATAGAGCAATAATTCCTGATGGCAAATGTTACTCTCAAATGCTAAAATAAAATTATTGCCATGAAATGCTTAAAACATTGAAACTCATCATTTCTCTTACTTCCATGGCAAAAGGAATTTTCATGGTGTCGGAATACCTATGGGTACAAGTCATTAAGTGATTGCTCAGAAATATTATGTACTTCCTGTGTTTACATTAAAGAGTTTTTATTGCAGTAATTAATTGTCTCGGTGTAGGTACAAATTTATCTACCAGACGGCTAATTAAATCTATGGTAAACTACCACTGCTCTAGGTTTTATATTGCCACTGTATTTCAATAGGAAAATGAAAAGAGTAGTCTAAGTATACAAAACCACGAAGCCATGACTTGCAGATAATATGCAATTCCAATATGATGACAAGTTCGAGAAGCCTAATCAAGACCTTTACCTTTTTTCCTATTGAATTCAGTATATAAATATGAACACATGCGCCCGAGACAATTTTATTTAACACCTCGAGACACTTTATTGAACACACTTATGTCCTTTAATTTAAGTTTGATGCTATGGTTCGCCATTTTAATTTCAATATGCCACGTCAGAAATAATTTGGGTAGAAGAGTACAATGACGACAAGTCATATAAGGCGTATAGAAAATGCATGCAGCAATGAATTCCTAAATGGTAGCGTTTCCCTATCGGTAGTAATAGTCTTAGAGAAAATGTTGTGTAACTAGGGTCCCGTGCCAAATTCTCAATAACAACACAGAAATGCGAAGTTGGTCTATTTTTATGTGCAGAAGACTGTAACAAATGTTATGCTGCACGTATGTATGTGTGCTGGTAGCTAAAATTATGCCATTTTGTAGTTAATTGCGTATTTGTGTAAATGCATGTAAGACTCAACAACAAGCAGATAGAAAGACGAGAGAGAATCGTTATAAGGCAGAAGAAGTGTTTTCCCTATGCGAAATAAAAAGAAAAGAGCGGACGTACCGATCCAAGCTTGGTGACATCCATGCTTCCACGTCGAACCCATTCGACACTCTTTTTGCGGGTTCCATCCTGGCTCATTCGTCGATAAGTTTGATCTTGGCTACTTCGTCTCATTTTGAGTGCTTATAAATATTCAGATAGGTAAAATGTGGAAAAGATCCTGAATTTTGGTCGTCCTGGGATTCTCAGACTTAAATCAGCCTTTGAGTTTCGGATTGTTGTAAGGTGCTAAATGTAATGGCTCAGTTTCTGAGGATTTGCGGCAGTCTATCGTTTAGATATGTGCTATCCACGTTTACATATGCTACGTAGTAGTAGTAGACGGAGGGATGGTTTGGGTTGACTCTGCACTGAACACAGGTGAACTTGCTTCTGGATGGCAAACTGAGACTGATTGGGATCTTACACTGCACCCCTATCAATCCGGTTACAAAGTTACAAACAATACGATGTTATAATACAGAATAAATATAGTCGACTTTGCAGAGTAGAGAGAGAGAGAGACTTTATACAACAACCACTCTATCTATTTTGATGCTCCAGGAGATGTATCATGTATTTATATAACGCATGTTTGTATGCATGGACACACTAGCACTTTATGCATAGGTGCGAGAGATACAACAGGTCTTCTTCCAGTACAATATACCTACACAGTTAGCTAACTATTATATAATGTAAAGCATTGCAAGCATCAATACAATGCTTTATAAATCGAGAGTGCATTATTACATGAGTTCATACTTACTGTACTAGTAATGTAACTTAAGCCCAGATTCGACATTTACTACACTCGACTATGCATCAATTGCATTGGACGGATACTCTAAAAATCTCGTTCAATTTAACTGCTCACTCACTACTGAAACAAACGAAAGAAACCAACCCATAATGTTACTCAGATGCACATACTCAACTATGTTTTAGAGTGTATAGTCTCGTTTAGACTTTAACTATGGTAGTAGATAGGTACAAGCAGTACGGGTAAATACATGAGAATTGAATACAGCCGACTGGATTCGCTCTCTGCCTGGCATGGAATAAAAGTGTATTCAAGGTGAGTTGAGTGTACTGTGTGATCCTGAATACGGCAACGTCTTCTCAATACGCTAATAAGTACAAGTGCTAACAGAAAGTGGAAACCCACCTCTGTACACAGACACACTTTACATTAAATATGCATTGAAGAACCTCTGCCTGTTGGAAATGAGTTAACAGCTATGACCATGCCTTCTATGCAACTCCATACAAGTGTCATTATATTCTCTATACGATTTCAAACTTATTTAGTCTCCTTCCAAATCATAAATATAATATGCTACCAGTTTACTGGCTTCAACCCTAAGCCATGTAATCACAGGGCATGTGGTATGATGTTCAAATGTTTTTAGCCAAATCCTACTGTCAGATCCACCTTCAAATATTCTATATCATTATAATACAATCCAAACGACTCTAATTCTATCTCTCATTTATCAATGTGGATTTTTAATGCACGAATGACGATCTTTCTATATAGTGCACAATATCATCTCGTAAAATCTGTCATTTCATTATCATAATTAGATGACTTTACTACACTTCAACAGCTTTACACAATTCATTTAAATTCTCATTACATTTTCCTCGCATTTGCATATGGGTTACCTATATCCTTAAACTACTTCATTCCCTTGCCATCCATTTACTACTTTATTGTATGAATTTTAACGAGAAAAACTATCATCTCACATCATTACCATTTTCATTCACACCTGTTGGCGGTAGTTAAAAGAAATTATTATCATCTAATGGGAGCACGAGAAATTAATTGGCTAACATTAATATCTTGTATCTATGCATCCTTAATCCTTCTAAAGCTAAACTACTGAAATTGTGTACATGGAAGAATAATCCGAAAAATCGTAACTCTTTCCGTCATCATTTCATAATATGCAAAGTACACGGAGCACAGATTGGGGGACATGAAATATTCCAACATTACAATGTTCTTCCATCATGCTCTGAAATGCACCACTTTTCTACATTTTCGACAACAGAAACAGTCAGATATATCATGCGTAAAAGAATAGGTATTCTGCTACTTATACTTGAGTTATTAAAGCTTCAACTGAACTCTAATCTCAGTTTATTTATCATTTTAATCCTGCGAAGTGTCGACGACACTTTGATAGCATTACAATACGAATTTATATATAGTATGTAGAAAAAAATGCATATTATGTATTTTTAGTGGTGTAAGATGTTATAATACGGACTTATATCATAAATTGCCTATTTTCCGGTAGATTTAAGAATATCATGAAAATTTGCAAATTGATTTGCCTCTTAGTCAAAAATTGGACTAAATAGGATGCTAAAACAGTTGAATATTTCTCAGATAAAGTAATTTCTAGAGAGAAAGAATAAAAATACAACTACAAAAAAGAATTAGTGTTTTACTAGAATTACTATAACTATAGAATTATCGTATATGTGGTTATTTGAAAGTGGGTGCTCACGAAGATACCCCCATCGACACACACCACACCACGCCCCAGGCCCGAATGCTTTGGTGCAGACTTATTTTGCTGCAAGCTCATAGTAGCTCAACTCCGTTGTTTCTGAATGCATTGCATCAGAGAGTTTACTAATCGCAAATCGTAAATGTCTACATAAAAGTCTAGGACTTCATCTATAAGGATATTCATTTGGTTCCAGTGCAATTAATCTATTTTTAATTTTATTTTTACATGACTCAACGACACGTACTATAGTAACTTCAAAATTTCCATGTTCTGGTGTGACTGCATAAAATTGCCTGATTGCCCATTAAACTCAATGATATAACGTTAAACAAGAGTTACATTCAGTAGACCAGTATGAGAAATAGTTTTATTCAATTAGTGAAAATAAATATGTACATAGAAAAGTGTGAAGAACAGATGGGACTTAAGAATCTGACAAGGAGAAGAGTGCATCTAAAACCCGTCTTGTTTTGCTTTGCAATGGGGCCAGACGAGAGATTAGTGGATGCGTATGAATTCGACAAGTCACAGTCACGGTCATGATTATTTCGGGACTGGTTGAAGTAGAGGCAGGGAAAGTGCAATGCACCAATGGCTTTGCTCTAGCCAAGTCGAGCCTACTACAACTTACAAAAGCAATTTTGACTTGCTATTCATACAAATTATCCAAGGAAAATGACTGACGGAAAGAAGAACAGTTTAAACCTCAACTCTTACTTTTTACACTATGTCTGCCTTCCGAATACATTTCGGGACATACTTATACATACATTTATAAAAATATCATCATATTATGTGGAATAATGTGGATGGAGGAATTTTTTTTAGATAGTTTCGAGTTTTAGATAGCATCGAGGGCCTAGATGATATACTTTGCTATTTTTCTATATTCCACTAGCAAATAAGTAATATCACTGCTGGGTGCATTTTATGACTCTACATTTACTATCATGAAAACATTATAAACAACATATGGCTAATGGTAGTGAGATGCTACACTTACAAAATTCTTTAGTATTCTGTATTCCGTGAGTAAATATGTCTCACTTCGCTTCAAATATTACGATTTGGTATAATAATATGAGTTTTAAACCCATATATAATTTACATGCATCTGTTACAGTCAAGGTAGATGGCCAGGCTACACAAATTTATCTATTACAAAAGTCTAACAAAGTTGCTCCAGGATAGAAGTAATGATAATGATTATTATGTTAATCACTAGTAATAATAATTGCTATCATTAATAATTATAATAACAACAATAAATATCATTGCTCTTATAAGTGTTACTATTGATGTTGATAAGAGTGTTTAAAAACGCTATCAAGTAAATGTAGCTTAGTCAAGATAAGTTTAATCTAGACAAAAATTAAATTTTCAATCGTTATTTTGATTATTTTCAATATTCCCAAACATTTTTCAATTTTGAATTAACTAACAAGATAAATTTAAACTAGTTTAGATCAATTTGTTTGTTGGCCAGGCTATTTGGGCAAATTGGTTTGGCCTATGTAGCTATCTTGACTGTAACACACGAAGTAGCTATACCTGTAATGTAAAGTAATCCTCGCTCTGAAAAGAGTGTACATTTAATAGTATTATATAACTTATTAAGTTGAACTTGAGTGCAAGTACACATGCTATCTAGTCTTCAACGAAACCTTACAGAGATGCATTATAAACATGAGAGAGTTGCAGTACATATCAATGTGTAGTAGTAATTGTCAACAATGACTTGAGTTGTTAAAATCCATCTAAGCTGTACAATGCTTTCTCAAAGTTAAATAGATATAAAATAGAAGGTATATTTTTAATGCTCACAAAAAAGTGGACTCCAGAATTATAGAAGTCAGTTTTTATGCGTACCATCAAATATTCAAGGTCTTCCCCGTTTTCTGATGTATTCAACCTTACTTCCCATCA
This sequence comes from Tomocerus qinae, assembly GCA_020055645.1. Classification (NCBI taxonomy): domain Eukaryota; kingdom Metazoa; phylum Arthropoda; class Collembola; order Entomobryomorpha; family Tomoceridae; genus Tomocerus; species Tomocerus qinae. The sequence continues at coordinate 23,924,801 of CM034548.1, forward strand.
TGGTGTTTACAAAAGCTGGCTGTGGCTGTGCTCAGTCCACTACGTTAGAACAATAAACAATAGCATGGTGCATGGGGGCAAGATAATACTCCAAACGCATACAGACTGACTCTCCCTGTTTGGAGATATAACCCTCAGTAATCCTAAATATCAAAGTTTGACTTGATGTGACCTGTGATTTAGTCATTTGCGTATTTTACGAGACAAAGTATGGAATTATTATTGCAGGAATAAATATCATTATGATCCTGTAAACTGTAAAGTTAACCGTGTAGAAATAATGCAAACCCTTTCTTGTCCCACAAAATCTCACTGAAAATCCTTTGGACAATGAAAGTTGGCGAATCATGACAGTACTAAACTTGCTATTAAATTACATTTGTATGTAGCATAGGAATATATCAGTTTGCAATCAAAAGATATTGTGTTTGTTTATTTACATGAACATAATTTGATATAAGGACCACATAATTATTATTCCGATGGGATTCGTATTCTAATGTAAAGTATGATGCATTGTAGCACTGTAGTGCCCTACAAAATCTGTATCTGTCTCACCTACATGTAAAATAGATGTTTATGTTTTTGACTGTTATGTATCAGTTTGATATGAGTGTTTTCTAATGGTGGAGACTGGTTATCAGTATATATTGTAACAATACTGCATGCAACAATCAATAAATCCAACATGAGTGTGTAATTAAAACGATTATATAATAAGTAGTGGTATATCTGTGAGAGTAGGTAAATAAAAGTGATAAAGATAGTGAGGATGAGCACTTACCTAGCGAGGGAAAATAACCATGAAATGTAAAACAAATATGAATAATGGTCTTGGAGCATCATATCAGGCTGGTAAAGTTGACTGAAGCAAACTTGATTATCCTTCTCATTTTAGAGATAGAAAATTACCACTGCATAGCTACACATAAAATGTCTGTCCATAATAAGAATATTCTGATAACCCTGTTGCCTGCAGTCAACAAAACGGCAATTTTATTATGTAATAGGTATGTATCTATTATTTTTGTATTAAACTGAAGTATCCATCAAACCAGCCATGAAGAATATCCAGAGTGAGTGGATTTTATGATCAGACACAAAGCCAATAACACTTATAATACAGAGATTTACAACAGTCCTAGTTCTACATCGCACGACTTTCAGTATGCCATAAAATACATTAAATACTTACAAAACATATCTCCTTTTTTCCCTACATTTATTTACAAAGTATGTATTTTATTTTTCTCAGTCTCAACCGTTCCAGTCTCCTAAGCCAACGAACGTAAACAAACTTGTATGTATACAATACACACCCAAAAATTTATATAAATAGTACTATACATAAGAAACTCAAGTTTGGCAGCAACCTGTAGGAAAAAATCTTCAAGTGCTATTTATAAACTTTCTTACACACGTGTTTTGTCCCCCTCTCCAGAAAAGCACAACAAAGTCAGCTACAAGGGCAAGTTCTACTAAGAAGTGAATTTCCGACGTGTAAACTGCCATGCCATACGCCGTGAAAAACAATTCGTGGAACAAATACTACTTCTCTATGCAAAATACTATGATCAACCAAACAACACTGCACTGACTGTGTGCCAAATTAAACGTTGGCTCGTTTACATGCCTATTACCTTCTAAATCAGATTTGCATTCATACTCCTACACCTTCACCTCTCTTCAATTACTTAGTCTAACTACATGCTATTATGCAAAAACTTGTCATTATATACTTGCGAGAGGACGACCTTTCAAGACGCAAATTACCTCATTTTACTAAACATTTGCATATTTGTCGCATTGCCCTCAAATATTACATACCACAAACATTTCTTGTACGTTTTCTGTAAATGAGTAGGTAGTTTGTTTACCTGAGTTGCCTTATCAATGTTAAACAGTCAAAATAATCCACTTCACATTTTATTAATAGGAGGTGATAAGAGATAAGCTTTGGGATTTCGAACACTTTTCCTAAATCTTCCTATTTATGCAAATATAGATCTCTATTTTTACCAAGTACTCTAAAGTACTAGTATGTACAGAATATGCATAGAAACACAAATATGTAAAATGTGTCCGTTATGCTATGGATTGATTTGGGTAAACCAGACAGATATGTAAACATTTTTATGAATGAATAGAGTGTGTTGGTTTTTTTCTTTTGTTGACAGTCTCTTAGTTCTCAATCTAAAAATAGTCGCCGAATTGATTTATAAATGTGTAGAGTAGCAATCTAAAAGTAATCGCTCTCCGGGAATGGAAAAGGTAACAATATTAAGTATATAAAGAGGATTAGCAATACCGTATAATGAAAGTCCAAAGTAGTAATCCAGTGAGATGAGAAATTTGCATGTAATATTCAGCGTCGAGAGTGGAAAAGATTCACAGAGACAATTATTGAGACAAATTGAAATATAGCGTGTGAGTAGTTAATATATTGTCACTGTACTGTTATTTAAACACACTGCCGTATAGTGGCTAATACAATGAAACAACTAGTAGTTATTAAAGTCGAAGCTTTTCAGCTGCCTTCTGGGAAATACTTAGCTCGGTTGTTATTATTGGTAGTTAGTAAGCTTAGTTGGTTTGTCGATGTGTCTCATTTACAGACTTGTAAATAAGTATTTACTAAATGCAAAGCAAAGTCCTCAGCGTTTAGCGAGTCTCGGAAGAAGAAGACAGACAACTGCGCTTAGCTCGTTTATGACAAGAACACTTAGCCAGTCAAACTGCCAGTGTGTATGTAGGATGCTCACAATAGAAATCAGTTAGCACGAGAGCGAAGTGAACAGACAGAGGATCACAACACGAATGAGAGCAAGAAAAGAAGTTATCTTTAAACCAATTCACATTCACAGTCAATCTGTGGACGGACGGACTCATGTACATTAGTATAGAAGAGATATCTCAAACACATTAGTCATATACCTAATACGATTCATATCTCTTTGAGATATTGCTACATGCATGAATATCCAGTCTGCACTGCATATGAACTGGAAGATTCCTTCGTGCATATACCCAGATATTTCCGTCATACACAAAAACTACACACACACTCTGCTATTAACATCATCAACCCTTTCGTTTTGCTAGGATTTACTCCGAGCTATCTCAGCCATATTACATACGGCCCTAATCGTATTCTACTACCTATACCCTATCTCTATGTACGTACATGTATACTTATTTTTCTTTAATATTATATTATTGTATGCACAGCTTGTAAATTACGTGAACAAGAATGCAACATATAAGCCCAGCAAGAAACTGTGAAGGCCAAAACTCCAGCATCCACCAGACCTAACCGTCCGATCCCCAAACGAATTTCACTCACAAAACATTCTAAGCATTAGCTAACCATACTATGCTAATATTATTATTACATGCATGGAATCTCTCTTACTACCCGTAATTTGCTCTTACTTACTCTGCATTAGTGTCCGACCACGACCACGACGGTACTACACATAACATCTTTTATACACAGACGTTGAGGTAATAATATACGTAATAATCATATACGTAATTATTACTCTCCATATTACTGCCAATTACAATACCTATCTTAATTCACATGCTTATACTTTCTTTCCTTATCAACGTATATTATACACAAGCTTTATCTGTAGTACATTAAGCTCCGTCTCATGCAACTACTTATACTTGCATTAATTAATAATGCTAATATTATCAACTTGTATCATTACAATTTGGAGACATAGACATATTTAGGAACATGTTTTCTCAGACCTTAAACGATCGAAATGGCTTTCAGGAATATTTATTCAGTTACCATGTCCAACAAAGTAAATAAGTTAAAAACTAGCCACAAAACTATTTTTCTACTTCGGAGTATATAATAAATGCAAAGTATACGCAAAAATCCAAACAAAACGTTCGTGAGCATTATTTGCATGTAAAATAGTTTCATATAAAGCTAGCGCTTGCATATTCAGTCATTTTTGTCTACTGTTCAAAGAACTAAACATTTTTTTGGAAAATTGTTTGCTTTGTCAATGAGAAATGGTTAGAGTTTGTATATTAAAGTAGCCAATATATTTATTGGCTACTTGATGATTTAAAACATGTAAAGTACAAGCACAGCAAAGTTAAGTATGCATTAGGCCTTATGTAATATCATAAGTATACTATGTATCTTCCTTATTGAGGTTAAGTGCTATATTCAAGCCGGAGCATAGATAACGAAATGATACAGAGAGTCTGAAACCTTGTGCATAATAACTTAGCTCATTTATGTCATACTTACAAACTATGACTACCTGTAGCTTTCCAATTAAAAGTGAATGCATAATTGATATTTGGTCACCATCAACGACTTAGATATATCTTAAGGTAATTACCACATTTGAAAATCTCCTAAAATATATGCTCTATTTACTTATATACTGAAAGCAAGGTCATGAAAAATACCAGGTTAGCTACTTTCTATTATATTTTGCAGGTGATCTTTATTGTTTAAATAAATCAAATCATAATCTATGACGAATATGGCACTTGCTGTATGTACGCAGGGCTTATGCATTAATATGCACGAAATGGTACTGGAAAGACGAATTGGTGTATGGGCAGTAATTACACTATATAGATGCATGGATGAGTTCAGGAACCTTTCTTCTACTCTATAGCTAAATTTCCAGCAGCCTCGTGTACTCTTTTTGTACTTAGCTCTCTGTGCACATTCTGCAGATGCATACTTACACATTATTCGTACTAAGATGTCTAAGCCAAGCCCACATTATACCACATTCTGCTATACATTACTAATTTGAGTATAACAGACTCGACGAGCTATGAAAGGTTTCCTAAGAGTTATCGGTCACTAAAGAAACATTCCCTAAAGAAGAACTTAAGTTGCGCTATGCCAAGATCCCTACATCCGTTGTTGTTGTTGTCTTTGGAGTCTATACGGCGGTGTCTCTCTACTTTTTCTCTAATACTACCTATCCCTACACTTTATAGTCTTCCTATTCTATCATTTTGTTTGTATATTCGTAGACAAGGTTTATATTCCTTAGACCATTACTTTGTGTATCAACGTATTTTCCTCAACTATTCGTTCCTTAGGTATAGTAAGAACTTGTTTGACTCCATCTTATATGAACTTGTAATCTCCGAGGCGGGATATATCTTTGACCACTGTATATGTTGATAAAATTAATGACACGATATTACATAAAGCTTATTACATATCATTTCTATTTATAATTATTATGTTACTGCAACGCATCGCATAATATTTAACATTTCCTTCGCCTACGACGCTCACATTTAACCACAATAGCCAGCATCAATCTCTTTAGACAAAACAATCCAACAAAATGCGGATCGAAGGCTACGGACAAAAGCAATGTTACAATTCGCACCATATTCACAAGCCGACTTGTGACAATGATGAGATTGTAACTTAAGAAGCCTGCCACCTGCATCTATTTATATTTTTGCTTTCCCATTTTTCTTTTTGCATCTTCCTTTCTTTCTTGTTCCTTTGTCATTATTTTCACCTTCCTATCTGACCCTTCTATTTTAATCATATCTCTGTGATATGTTATCATCGTATGTGTTTTCCTATTCATCTTCTTCTCTTTTCCCCTTATTTTCATCTTGTTATTTGGTTCTTCTATTTCTAATCTCTGTTATGTAGCATTTCTGATATGCGTATGTAGGTTCTCCGATTTCCATTTCTTTCCTGGACATTTGTTTTTGTTTTCACCTTTCTGTCTGACCCTTCTATTTTAATCATACTCAGTGTTATAGCATTGTTGGTATCCCTATGTGTTTTCTCTTTTCATCTCCCTTTCTTGTACTTTTGCCCTTGTATTCACCTTACTATTTGACCCTTTCTATTTTAATCATACCTGATTTACGTAATATTTCTGTTGTGCGTATGTTTTCCTTCTTATTCCGTCTTTCTGTTTTGTACTTCTGTCTTTCTATTCACTTTTCTACCCTCCCCTTCTATTTTCTAATCATAACTTAGTGATATCATATTTCTGATATCATTAGGAGTTTTATGCGATTTCAGTTATAATTTCTCCCTTGTACTTTCACCCTTCTTTTCACCTTTATATCTGACCCTTCTATTTTAATCCTAATCATACCTCAGTGATAGGTATATCATCTTTGGTTTCCACGTGTGTCTCTCCTTGTCATCTATGCTTTGTCTCTTGTACTTTTGCCCTTATTTTCACCTTTCTGTCTGACCCTTCTATTTTAATCACAATTCAATGATCTGAGTATGGGCTTTTTTTATCCCAGCTTTCTCTTTTGTACTTTTGTCCTTATTTTCACCTTCCCGTCTGACCCTTCTATTTCAATCACAACTTAGGGATATAATATTTCTGATATTGTCTTTCCAGATTTTATTTTTACTTTCTCTCTTGTACTTTTGTCCTTATTTTCACCTTTCCACCAGACTCAACTATTTTAGTACAAATCAGTGACATAATATTTGTGATATGCGTATACCTATGTGGCTTCCCTTTTATTATGCCTTTCTGTTTTGTACTTTTGCCTTTCCTGGCTGACCCTTCTATTTTAATCAAAACTCAGTTACATAATATTTCGATTATGCATATGTTTCGTTTCCGATTTTATTTTTACTTCCTTTCATGTGATTATGTCCTTATTTTCACCGCTCTATGTCCTGCCTGACCATTCCATTGTTAATCACAAGTCAGAAATATATATTTACAGATAGTATCTACATTGTGTTTTTGCTTTTCAATAGCACTTCCTTTTTCGAACTTTTGCCCTTACTTTCACCTTGTTATTTGACTATTTCTGTTTCTAGTCACAACTCAATGATATAATATTGCCAATCTGGGGGAAGAATTTTACTGACGTCAGCACAAGTTAGGAGTCTTAAAATAAAAACTTTCATACCTACGTGACAATGTAAGTGATTTGGAGTCTCATGTGGGCTTCCATCTGTAAATGACATTAACACTGTATCTACTATATTGTAGTACTAAGATATGTCGAATAAAATCTATTTTGCTCTTATGGTACACTTTGTTAGTTGTAGCTGCGTGCTCATTTTTGGTGGTTGGATGTGGTGACATTTACGTTTTATTTCCAGCTGAAAAGATTTTCTGGTCTACCAACTGTAAGGATTGTCCATGAATATTCATGAAAATGCAATGCTATCTCTCTTTGTTTACTACAATAACAGAATGCGTATTAATGCGTGTATATGATTAGCAATAAGTACATTCGCTTCTCTAAAGGAAGTTTTCGTTATGCACAACGACTATGATTATTTTACTCTAATTTGCAATGTTCTGTAATAGCAACATAGATTACGTCTTATTCTTTTCAAAGACTCGTGGCTTTGCCTTGTGAAGATGCAAGATTTCCAAAGATAGTTAGTCTTTGCTTTGGAATACACATTCTAATAAAATATGTACTTTTTGGGATGATTATAGTCTCGGAACAAGTCATAATTTGTTTATTTGTCTTTTGCTTTACGGACTACAATTATGTCATTAAAACAGCAGTAGGAAAATCAGCATTCGTAAACTGTGAATGACACAAACATATGCATCATAAAATGTATATCGTATGGTTGCTACAAATATTTAGGAAGTAGTACTGACATACGGTCTTTTGAATTGTTTGGCTACAGCTATGTCCTGGAGTGAATATAATAATATACAGTTTATGGTGTTATTGTGTAAAAGTAATTAAATAAAACAATAAAGCCGTATACATACACAATTAGTGCAGCTACAACCATGTATATATTTACTAAAGGTGTATATCTGTAGTTCAAGTGTCAATAACTGGCCAATTATGGTTAAGGATTCTTCAAACAAAGCAACATTCCACCCCGGCCATCTGCTCTTAGTACAAGTCTTGAATTTTTTGCAATAAAATGCAACATAATCTTTTCTGTCAACTCGGTGGGAATTTTTATCTAATATTTAGCTTCATTCATTCGAATTAATTTCAATATTTTAGTTGCATTCTAAAAGAAGTTTAGTTTTTATTCCATATCAAACGTCAAAAAATAAATTTAATAAGTTAGTCCCATAGACAGCGTAGTTTGACATCAAGTCATATTATTCTAAGTAACATCCACTAAAAATATATACATTTCAGTTGTCAATATAAGCAAGAACAAGATTCTTAAAAGAGACAAAGTGGTCATGTATTTATGTAGAAGTTAAATGAGTCAACTTAAACAAAGTTTAATTAAAAGAGAAATAAGTTTCATCATTATTTTTTAAATTCCAAAATCTGACAATGTTCTTACTAAAATAATAATAAAACAATACAGAGGCTTTTTTGGCATCAACTCTTGAGCAAAAAGATCCAAATTCCATTACTAGTTAACTGCATGTTTACTGTTCTATAGTTAGTGTAATTAATGAAATACTGGAAAAAACCTAAAATTTAAACTCTGTAACTCGTTACGGTCCGGTAACAAAATTATGTGATTTGATATTATGATTTAATTTGACCTAATTAGCATTATATAATGTCTATTGTGTATATACTGTATAACTTCTAGCTATTCTAAAGTAAGAGGAAGGTGGGGCTAAATCCTAGTATACCGACGCTCAACGGAATAGACCGATATATAGCTCATTCAAAAGATCTCGTCGAGTACATCACGAATATGGTATTGGTTTTTGGGGCAACCCCCCAAATAAGAAAGTTATGGACGGTTAAAGTTGAAAATATGGCTATTTCGATGCCTATGTTTTCAGAAAACGAAGAGTGACAAGTTCTTCAGGACATCGTAGTTTTGCTCTTCATGTTGAATTTACTTGTAACTATGGCAACGTAGCTAATAAGATTATGTAGGGTTGGTTTTGTAAAATTCTTAATTGCACTTAAACTTCTATTTTGGGTTTCTTCATTGTTCGAACGTCAATTTTCGTCATTTTTGGTTTGGTTGGTTTTAAAAAAATGCTTATTGTGACCACGTCCCTGCGATGTTTAATTTTCATCAATTTTAATTAGGTTAGGTTTTAAAAAAATGCTAATTGTGACCACGCCCCATGTTCGATTTCCATCAATTTTAATTAGGTTAGGTTTAAAAAATGCTAACTGTGACCACGTGGCATGTTCAATTTCCATTAGTATTAATTAGGTTAGGTTTTCAAAAATTGTTAATTGTGACTACGTCCATGTTCGATTTCCATCAATTTTAATTAGGTTAGGTTTAAAAAAATGCTAATTGTGACCACGTCCCATGTTCGATTTTCGTCAATTTTAATTAGGTAAAGTTTTAAAAAGTTAATTGTGACCACGTGCCATGTTTAATTTTCATCAATTTTAATTAGGTTAGGTTTTAAAAAACGCTAATTGTGACCATTTCCCATGTTCCATTTCCATCAATTTTAATTAGGTTAGGTTTAAAAAATGGTAACTGTGACACGTGCCATGTTCAATTTCAATTAATATTAATTAGGTTAGGTTTAAAAAATGCAAAGTGCCACTAACCAAACCAAAAATGACGAAAATTGACGTTCGAACAATGAAGAAACCCAAAATAGAAGTTTAAGTGCAATTAAGAATTTTACAAAACCAACCCTACATAATCTTATTAGCTACGTTGCCATAGTTACAAGTAAATTCAACATGAAGAGCAAAACTACGATGTCCTGAAGAACTTGTCACTCTTCGTTTTCTGAAAACATAGGCATCGAAATAGCCATATTTTCAACTTTAACCGTCCATAACTTTCTTATTTGGGGGGTTGCCCCAAAAACCAATACCATATTCGTGATGTACTCGACGAGATCTTTTGAATGAGCTATATATCGGTCTATTCCGTTGAGCGTCGGTATACTAGGAATGTTCCGAAGGTGGAATAGATTTCAATAGGCCATTATAGTCATACTACTACTGAGCGAAATATATATATTTATTCTATTATGTCATTAATGGTAAGTTTAAAGTCCGCTGTAGTTCCTGTTTAGATTATAAGATAATAATCACTGCCTGCTGTTGACCTTAAGAATAATCCAAAGACATTTGAAGTCAAACATAAATATGTAATTAACAATAGGTATCATTAACGTTATGCTTGCAAAAAAGCAAATTTATTATATCAGTATACAATGACGAAAGTCACTTAACCTTTTGGTTTGTAGATATATACACCTACATTTTAGTAGCTTTGTATGTTACAGCATGCGTGTTTTTGTGGCTTGTAAATAGAATATTAATATAAAATGGTCAAAAGCTAATATTTTCACGGTAATTACAGTGATCATACATCAGGTGGTTATAGTGGTCAGACAGATGACAATTGACCCCAGTAAAAGCTTAAAATGGAGACAGGACGGGTCTTGATGTAGGAATGAATCTGGCAAAAGGTATTATGGATCAGGGTGATGATTTTCTTAACTACCCCATTGGTAGAATAATAACTAGTTCATGAGCATGGACTTGTCTGCTTTTGCAAAACGAAATCCAAGGAGCTATAGTAAAACCGGGCGCTATCTATTTATTTGATGACAACTACGGGAGCTATTTAGTGATAAGTTAGGGGCTGTCTTGGAATTTATTGTAGAACTGTGCTTATGGATTGTATTGACGAGTTGGCTTTCTTTTGGGGTTTATTGGAAGGTTTGTTTGGGATATTAATGGAAATTTCTGTCTTTTTGGAGTAATACAGTCTCGTAGGGGACCTGATCAAATACTCATATTTATAAACTGCACAAGTAAGACATTGCTTTTATTACAACTACAACAGTAGTTTTCAAACGTTTTTTCTTTAAATCCAAATAGTTTTCATAATGTTTATATTATAGTCATAACTAATGTCCATCTTAAAGTAAAATCTATTAGATTGGTATTCTACCCAAATTATTGATACAATTGTATGCAATACTATCTTTCCGACGCTATTAGCGCATTAATGTAGTTTTATTTGGACTCTGTTGCCTGAATAACAGTGATAAACTGAGAATTTAATCGTTTAGTGCCAAATATATGTAGGTTTCCATTTCGGAAAGGAATAAACTAAAGGTTGGTTAATTGGTGTTGTTTGACTCTTCAATTGAGAGCAATCGAAATGTTTCTTAGAGATTCCATTGGTACATTCATTTATTTCAAGGGTGATTTCACAGTCTCTGAACTTCACTTATGATAGCCTTTAGACTAAGAAGTGGAGATAAGAAAAAATACGATAAGCTAAGTATGTATAATAAATATATATTTAGCATAAAAAGTGAAAGAACCATTTATTTCCTTGATAATAGCGGATTTTGTACTTTGAGTTGTTTTTTGGCGACATAATCCAACTTGTGTAGGTGTCTAGCAATCAATTAAATATATCAACATTGATATAGAGTATAAGGATAGCTAATAACCCTAAGCATTTTAGTTGGTTCAAAATCACCTCTGGTCGTATTATAGTTTGTTGGGCTTGCTGAACTTACTTAATCTATATTTATGATACAATTGTGGTAGCTAATGATTACATAGTAAAGCAGATTTAAATTAGTTACTAAGTATCAAACTAATTGTTGTCTTTTCTTGTGCTATATTTAGCCACATTTTAATGTAAACCTGCATACCTGAATACACTGAGATATGTTAACCAGGTAGGTATTATATTTCTAAAAATGTGCATAGATAGTAATTTAGTTGTATTATTCCATTGCACAAGTCATCAGCCCGAGAAAATATAATTATCTGACTTGGCATTGAGTTTAAAATTAGAAATACGGCTATAAAAAGACTTAAGTTGATCGCTATATAATTAGTTTTCACTTAAACTAGGTAAATATGTAACAACATCCTCTTTGTTAGTAATCTTATAATTTTATGTTGGTTTAAAATGTGTTTAGCTATCAAAACAATGTAGTACCAAAATAATATAGAGCCGTACCAAAAACAGACGTAAGCAAATAGTAATAAATTTCCGTCCAAAATTTGATTTAGTTAGCAAAAAAGATCATTAAGCATGTAATTCTTATCACATCAACGGCAAAGCACATTTATTACTTGTGTTTTGAGTTTTGCAAACTATTTGCATAGGTTTATTTACGTATGTATTCTGTATATACGTGTCGATGACACGATGACTTCAAAGACTATTGAAACTTTGAAAGATCGGATGATAGTAGTTAAGTCTGAATTTCCAATGATTTAAAAATTATTTATGGCTTCATTACAAAGTTTGTTATTTAGAATAGTATTTCATAAAAATAATTGAGCTTCCATTCACAATGTAAGTGACGATTTGAACTCATTCGGCTGCAAAATTTTGAATTCATACAAGGTACATAAAAAGCTAGGGGAAAATACTTCTGCGACGAGAGTTTAAAATCGGAATATTTATTTACATAGCAATTGGTTTCGATGTACTAATTCCATTCGATGCTAAGATGTCACTACTCTATAATACAAGTCTAGTATAGCTATTTGTCTTAATACAGTGCAATGATAATCCTTCATTTGCATTTTTGACGAGCGAGCACGTTCACAGGCGGCATTCTTAGCATGTAAACAAAACGTTAATATTTATCTTATAGCAGACTGTAAATTGTAAAGTACATAAATATGAGAATCATAAAATATCAAGACTCAAGACGTCAAATAATTATACTTTATTACATTTTAAGTACTTATAGTTTATATTATTTTCTATTGGCATTTTCTAACATGCATCGTGCATGTATTAAGTATAAGGAGTAGAGATTAGCTACCAAATTTTGAGTAAGCAGAATAAGAAATAAAAATAACAAATGAGTGCACGGCAGTAAAAGTACTAAACTACTATATGGAGCTTATTCCGCTTAGTAACGCGTGCTAGAGATGAGATTTCATTTGGTCCACTAATAGATCTCGGCGCCAGAGACATATATGCTATTAAAATAAATTGGCATTGTCATAGAAAAATCTGTACCTGTCTGGGAAGAAAACCATTTGGATATGCTTCTCATGCTAAGTTCTTTGCCACTCTCAACAAAATTTTGAATACTATTGGCCATAATTTTTCCAAAGTTTTAATTGCATGTCAGGTAAGCATTCCCATCCCCATAGTATATATGCAAACTATAATTAAACTCGGAGTAAACTCAGCCTCGACAACTTTTTGCATTCTCTACGTCCCACTTAATTCTGAGACTCTAGCTATGACATTCTTTGCAGTTTCTTTTACATTTCCTCTCCATCTTTAACCTCGGCCATTAGCAATCTCTATGATTTCTGTCAACTATAACGACCCCTTCGGGTCTTTTCTTCCCCAATGATGAAAGAAAGAGATTACGAGCGTATTTACCTCTTAAACAGTTTCCCAATGTTTCCTTCCCTTTCGACTTGATCACTCGAATGTGGAACAATTTATTGATAAATCGTTAGCGTGGTAGGATTTACCGGTTATGAATACATGCATTGACCTATGTGATGACTGAAAGAGTAGGATTAACAAATAATTGATATAGATATAGATTGGTCTACTACTTTGACTGGAATTGTGACAAGATGATATAAGCCGATAAAGAAATAGTAGATGGCATAAAGGGTAATAATACTTATTATGTGGTATAATGTAATAGTAGGGCTACACATGTACGAAATGGACACAAATCACCAGTGTCCAATTGTTGAGATTGTAGTGATTGCAAAACAGACTCGTAAATAGGCAGCTTGAGTTACAACAGAAGCAGGGAGATTTTATTGTGGCCATTGAGAGCTTTATAGAGGTGACTACTCGGAATGAGACGAATTGTAAAAGAGTTTAATGATTTTTATCGAAAGGGAGAAGCGTTGGAGAGCACAATGCAGAAGCTAATAATATTAACATTAAAGTAAATTAACTAAATGCGAGCGAGTTTTGCCCAACTGAACCCTAGTGCAAGTACAATGAACCTTAAAAAGGAATTCAATGCATAATTCATTTATAGTAAACGTCTATGTGAAGCTACATATCACATCGGAATTATCTGCTCTGTTTTATCCGCTAACCATCCTCTACTACTAAATGTGACAGACATATAAACATATCTAACTACTCTGTATATATATGAACACAGAGAACACACACAACTGACAAAAGTCAATAGGTATATCACTTATGCACTTATCTCAATGGCTATAAAACAGATACATATTACTTAGTGGGGATATACATAGTCTAACATGTAAGAGGCTTGCTGCAGACATAAATAAATACACACACTTCACTTCAAAATGCCAAACAAAATTTGCTGTGTAGCAATTGTTTATACAAATGCCCCTATTGGCTTTTCCGTATCTATATTGCTGTGTTCATTGTCAGCACGATAAAAATGCGTATATCGCTCATGTCGACCAGGCCCGGTGTCGCCAATGCTTTGGTGACTGTTGAAAATAAACACTCAAGTAACAAACTGCTTTACAAAACCGCCCTTTGTTTCCATCATTATCATTTATATGTATTTACATATACAAGCTTTAACTCCATAAAACAGGTCAAACAAAGAACCGGCCGATAATATTTTTGTTTATACCCTAAATAAGACAGGTAATCCATCCTCATAATATTGGCCAATTGCGTGCATACCTTAGTTGAAAAGGATCATGCAAAAAGGTGTACAATTATGTAAGTGTACTGTACTCTCCGAGTATAAGCTCCTAGTATATAGTTATGCTGAAAACTTATTCCAGAACATAATGCGCATTTAATTTGCTAATTTCCCAAATAAATGCATGCACTCAGTTCTCTTGTTATTGTACATCACGTGGATTTCTTTACCTAAGCTAAACGATCATTTACATGTTTGTTTTCCTCGTAATAAATAAATCATACAATGTTTATGTATTCTATGGCAAACAGATTAATACTAATATGACTACCTGCAATATGTATTTGTAATAGAATTATACATTGATAGTAAAATTGATTTTCCTGTTTGACTAGCAATCGCTTTCCCTGTCATTTTCTATTACATTACATATTTACAGTATAATCATTTTGTCATGGGATCAAGAACATAATAAAAATAATAGAAAGGCTTCTATCGCATGCACAGTCCAATTTATTTCCGTTTGAAACAACGTAGAACAATTTGCGTCATCAAGACTTTCCGAGGACCATTGCCTCTCGATTTCTTCGGGGAACAGGAAACCCGATCACCATTACATGTGGTCTTTTAACGAAATATGTAACAATACTTATGAAACACACCTGGGACTTCAATTAAGTTACATAAAGCTAAAGAAATCTTTCGTTTTCCATATCATGTTACAAGTAAATGACGCACGTACTAATGTCTCTACAATTTTTTGTAAATAATACGAGTCTCAATTAGTGACTGAGGTGTACATTTACAATTTTGGGTACATCATATAACTTTGGAGATTACTTAAATCTTAACACATCTTTGCTTTCACTGAGTTATGAAAGTATGTTTTTATGTTGGAAATAAGATCAAAAAGAGGGATTATGTTTCAGGGAAAATATTATTGTCTGCACAAACTCTATTATTAAGTTGTGTAATTCTTAGTAAGTGTACATTTAATATCATTTTGTAACCACTGTTAAAGTTGTTGGAAAATTAAATATCTACTTCATTAGGTAAGCTATTTAATTTCAAAGGGAAACAAATTGGAAGGTTCAGGTACATTCATGTGTCTGCATAAGTACACCAGGCTTAGCAGCTCATTGGATTTAAGTATTGTTATATAATATTGGCATCTCATAAGCACATCTAAACTTATGATGAGTAAATTTATGTTAGAGTGATTGAGAGTATATAACATTTGACTACATGACTACCTGGTTGTATAAATATTGTGCGAATTGCTTCTTTTAGAATGTAAACCTAACTCATTATAGTATGGTGAATGATGTGTCTTGTTAGTGAAGATCTATGGAATATTGGTTAGTATCAGTTGCACTCGGATAACAAATACTCGACTCAAGATGCTGATTTTCTGTGACGGAATGAGTCGAGTGGTCGCATCAACACAAAAGTCGCATTATAAATGTAAATGCTACTGGAATCAGTATGCCCTTTGAGCGATGACCCAACCAAGGCCACCATATCCTTCCAGCAATTAACTATATGTTCTATCATACATACTCTTACTATTTATCACTCATACCGTCATACCACTCACTTGCGTACAATGTTTAACAAAAATGTACCAAGCATTAAGGTACAGACAAGCGGAACGTAATAATATTAGTAAAGTCTGCCGAGTGGAACATTTAAGACAACACAAGACATGTCGATATATGAAATCTATGTAGAGGGTATTATACACATTCGTGAAGTAGTCAAAGTAGCAGAATATATTATGCCAATGTGCAAGCCTATAAGAATATCTGATGATAATCTTTGCACTGATGAAACTTCTGGATGTATTGGCTACACCAATTAACTGTTTTAAGGTTACCTCTGCAGCACCAATCCACGAAATGATTTCATTACTTAAAATAATCTATTTGTTATGCTTAATTTGCATTTTGAAAATAATTTTATCAGATAAAATTTTAATGTTTAAATTAAAATACTATAATTTAAAAGGCTTGAAAGTATATAGCATGTTAATCGATAAACCATATATTATGTAATCTAATAATTAATAAAATAGCATACAAATCGAAACAATCTATGACCTGGACAAAAGTGCCGATATTTATATTCATGAATGTTTAGTCTTTATTGTCTGCGTGCACGTATTGTTAAACTGAGCAAAGAGTAATGTGCCGGTACTGAAACCGAATATGGTCGCCTTAAAATTTTTAATCTCTTATCGTTCCTTGTCACCAGACAGTGCGAGAAGACAGAATAGCCCATAACATGTAGATAAAAGATGAATGCATAGTATAGAGACAATTATGTATCTACACTCTTATAGTGCTTAAGAGTTAAATATACTGAAACGTGAATTGAGACTCGCTTACATGGATAAAACTTAAACGTCATGGTTGGTATACATGACATATTTATGGATTTTTGTACCTAGTGAAGATCACGTTTGTAATTGTGCATAACGCATTAAAATTCACATGTTGATACTGAAAAATCATTCACGTAGGTTATCTTATAAAGCCGATACAACTTAGTGCTATTTTTTGGTATAACCAAGCTATAGCTAAAGCTTGACGAAATTTAAAGTGATACATTTGTACACATCAATATGAATTCGATCTGATTTCAGTACATGAAAGGTATAGGACCCCTGGATAACAGATACAAGACGCATGGGGAATATTTTACAACCTTTTTATTGGAACGTTATAGAATAGATTTGTAACTATCATACAGTTTGATAGTTACGGATCATATCGTTTTCCGTTGACGTCAAGAGAACTTTTTGCAATGTAATTTCAAGCTTTTGCATGATTTAATAAGCAATTGAAAGTGCTTTTAAAATGATCTATATCCGCATTAAGTCGAAGAAAAACTAAATTAAACGAACTCTGTTTCGACGGAAATCAAAAATGAAGTAGGATATGCCATTAAAATGTCAAACATGAATCCAGGTGATGAAAATACCAATGTTTTTCTAACCAATGCACCTGTCTGGTTTATGGCTTTAGCTTGAAGCAATGAAATAAATATTGTAAATGAAGTACCTAGTAGTACCATATGGTATAGATATAAGGTGTATTTGTGTAAGTAGAAGGTAAAGATGTAAATAATTAAGTATTTTGAAACTAGATACGAAATTGTTCTAAAATTTGACCCTGAATATGCAACAGTTGCATCTTATACAACCATTGTCCGTAAAAATCAATATTTGTCTAAACAAACTTTAAGTCAATCTAACTACCTTACACTTTCCTTTTGATCATGCCACATGTAAGAAAACGAATGCTGTGTTTATCATTATTCATGAAGAACGCTCTTGCATTAAATATCTCATGAACGATGAAGGATCTATAGGAAGCAAACAAGGCATAATTATAGTCTCACTATTGGATCCACCGTCTTGTTTTACTAGCCACGACCCTATAGTAGTAGAGTATATAGGATATAATTTGCATTTGCATTATGGTCATGCATAAGAAGCTGAGGAAATAATTATTGCAACAACAGAGGTAGATTGCTATTAGTTTGGAGCAGTAGATAATATTATGCTATTGGTACAGAAGTATACTTCAGTATGTGATAAGGTAAATACTTTTATTCATGGGTGTTTTGAAATATTAGAATTTTAAATTAGAATTCTCCTTTGCGTCATTGTGATCGTAACCTCAACTGCTCACTGGAATGGGGCTCGAGAGCATTTACTTTGCAAGTTGAGAATTTTCATGGCAAATAATGCATGAATTTTAATAGATATTACATAACTATATTCATAGCTATTTAAGTAGCAGGTAAACATGAACGAACGATCAATTCATTAGTTCCACACATAAGTACTATAACAGGTATTCCATTTGCCAAGTGTAAACTACCCAAGTGTACCTGGAATGGAGGCTTTGACTTTTATTAAATGCTATGCTGAAGGTGGTCATGTCATAAATGAAACTTTTATTCATGAACCAATTTCTATACGATTTCGACATTTCATTTAAAACACGGCTACATTGTGCAGGTTTCCTCCAGGTGTCTATGCGAAACTTAAACTTGCAGTCTAAATAAGAGTACCGCAATTTCAATAACATTTTAACTTCCGTTTCATTTATGTCTTTTCTTCATGGCCATTCGCCAGATAGTTAAACCAAGTATTACAAATGCAATTAAACACAAAATATCTAGTATTAGGTAGTTCTAGTATATACTTTCGCTTCATAACAGTGCAAGTTGAAAAACAATTTCTCATTTTGTACTTCAAAGGTTCAAGGATCTTATCTTTTGATTCAAAATGGTAATTTTGTTATCTTGTCGAAGCGAAACTATATGCAAAATCAATACTATCAGTTAATCTTACCACACCGAGCACAAATAGAACAAATGAATAACTTATTGCGTGAAATATTTCCCAAACCTTCTACTGCAACTGCAAATATAATGTGTCATTATAACAGCAAAATAGATAGCTTCTGTACGTCAATATTCTATTTACTATGGTTAAGACGGGTAGTTTGCTTTCTTTAGGTACTCTAAAGGTAGAACTTTGCACTTTAAAGAACGATTAAATATTTAAAATTAAGATAAGAGGATTTCGAATGGAACCCAAACGCTCCACAACTTGAACATGTTTTAATTGTGGCAACTTAGCGACAAACTGGTGTTCTTCAACCCAGGTTAATACTTAATATATAAATAATAAGTGACTGTGTGTGACTGAGTCGGCATTTTGCAGAGAATGTGCATAAATGAGCTTTCCTATCATAATCCTAGCATAAAGGTCTCTTTCAGACAGAATCGCTTTAGATACTGCCAACTTAACCTTTTGACATTCAGCGCTAACACACTCTAAGTTAGCATGGATTCGGAAAACAATTATCACGTACACGCTAACATTAAAACTTTGAGACGTTAAGGGTAATTGCACCATTGTGTATATTCAGCGATCAGTACAGACTACGCGTGAGGCACTTTGATCAATCAGGCCACCTGAGCCCAACCCAATGAACCATCTCACCCATAAGAACCAACACGGCAATATTTATTATACCTTGAGACTTACAATATAAGCCATATCGGTATCAAACATATCTTCAGTGGAAAGCCTGTCCTAATTCAAAATGATACGTACGTCATCGTATCAGTTTTTTATTTCAACAACTAGTCTCCCTTCGTAGAAGTGCCAAAATATCAGAAGCTCACGTAATTAAAGTAACCCGCAGATCAAATCAAATCAAATCAAATCATAGCTTTATTGTCAAACTACTTAAGCCGCAGCTTTTCTCCAGTAACAGACATAAATATAAAATTCAATTTCAATTTACTCACACAATATCATAGTCAATATAAACAATGTATAATCAGTCAAAATAACAGTATACACATTAAACCTATATTACCTGGTAGAACGAATAAATTCAAGTAGCTTAGTTTTAAACAGTGAGTAACTATCGAGCGAGATGAATTCGTTCAATTATTTATTATTGCTCCTGCCCTAGATATAAACCACGGACAAGGATACTCCTAAGCAAACAAAACCTAGCGTAACTTGAAACATTTACATGCATTTGAGGATAATAAGGGGTAATATATAATACAGACAGACATTCTCCTCCAGATAAACTGTCCGTAATCTATATCAAAGAACAATCAATACGTTTTTGAAGAGTATTGTGATTCTATTCAAAGATATCCGCAACCATGAGGCAAAACTGAGTAACCAGGTAGGTAAATGAGGATTATGGATAAAAACTTAGGTAAAAATTTCACTCGGACATCGAAAATGAGGTCACTACATTTTGGAGAGTACGTGGGTAGGACTCTTTCTCCAAGCTACCGAGTCAGTTTAAGCAGCCGGCAAATAATTTGTAGACTACTAATAATAAGGATTCATCATAATAGTATTATAATGCAATTGTTCTTCCTACGCAAAGTAATACAATGCTTTACTTCGTCGTAGACTACTAATTACATGATTTTATTGTTCTTCCTATGCAAAACAATGCAACAAAAACTCGAAATAACAATTTTTGACAGGTGCTGTATTTGCAATTATACTGTAATTGCAAATGCGGCAATATAGAGTTTTATATGCTAATAATTTGATGATAAATGATAAATTTGTCGCAGACAAAATTCAAAATTCGAAATTTTCTAATCTTAAATCTAACCAAATTTACAGGGATTGTTATTTAGTATTTAATTAATAGTTCAAACACAAGTTGGAGGTTAGATTAAGGTAGCTATTGTAATTTCTCTTAATTAATAATCTGAGAAGCCTGTGGTAACATTTATTGCACCATTACAATACTAGTACCATAGTACCATCTACATCTATTGCATGGCGTTGTAGTTAACCCATAGCCCGGTACCAAGCGAAGTTGGTAAACTAACCCTGCTAGATTCCTGCTTGTTTTTGCTATTGACAGAACTTCTTTAGAGACAGTAGAGACATTGAAATTGTTACTACTGATATGTAACTCAGAACAGCCACAATTCAGATAGAAGGGTCAACAACAGCAGCAAAGAGTAAAAGAAATGGACTTCAACTCTAGACTAACAAGAAAACAGGTGGATGAAAGAAGTAAAGGTAGAAATGCCGATTAGCGGAAACATTTTTGTAGAATCTCTGAAGATGTGTTCAACCAAGCAAGTCTGTCGTGCGGTGTAATCTTTTGTGGCAATCACCCGACATCTGTCGAATTCGGTTGCAAATTTCACCGTATGTGACAATTTTTACGTAGGTGGAAAGTGACCCCTTTTTTATTACTATATATGGTATATAAGGTAATGGATACTGTTTACTAACAGAATGGGAACAACTAAGGTGATCAAATATCAATGCCGTGAGGAAGTGTAGGAGTATTAAATGAGGCATCGAGATTTGAGTCGGACGTTTCGGTGTCATTGATGTGGAATCATTAGTAAGAACTGGCGGCTATACTCGTTTCTAGTTTCTAGATTAGTTGACCGATCATATTTTCTGCTTTTCCTGAAGCACATGATAATATCTGTAGTTATACTACGAGTTACGTCACTCAATCTCAATCTCAAGGCTATTCCAATAGCACAATGGCTGTATGTATGGTTTTCACCAACTGATACCAGTCTCTTAACTGAAAAGCACTCTACCAGACATCAGACTAGTAAGGAAATATATTCACTCCATCTTTCATTACTTTATTGAATTTCATCTTGAATGTACAGCATACCTGTGATGCAATTTACGGATATAAGGTGGTAAAAATGATCCATAATCCGTATCCACGCCCTATTTAGGGCACTCCATGTCTCATTGTAGTTAAACTTACAATCATCAGAAGCGTAAAATTGTTTCCAACGGGTCCGAGTTGTGCGACTGTATGTATTGAATTTTACCACAGAGCGTCTTCATAAAATATTTAATAAATATTACAATATGCAATAAACTGAATTCTGAAACATTTTTACAGAGTGGTAGACAAAACCGTCTTCAAATGCTATACTAAATGATGTATATGATTCATTAATTTTTAATGCCTAGATACACCTACCGTCTGTAGTACAAGTGATCTTACACAGGTGTAATGTAATATTTATTACTTGCTCTGCATAATACATTTCTATAGGTATTTTATGATATTAACGATAGTAATAAATATTTGGTAAAAGTCGGAGTACAGAAGAGTATGCAAAATATAACGCTCCACATGAATACATATTCACATTATGCAACGCAACTAAAGTCGCCATATTTCCATGGCAGTCCCTGTAAAGAAAACCTAGTGCATGAATTCTTTAGAAAATTTGGGCATCATGTCTTGTGGTCTTCTACATTATATTCTATCGGAAATAGGTTTCATTGTCCATTGAATACTTTTCATATTTTGATATTTGTATTTCAAAGCTTGTGGATTTTAAAGTACAAGTACCATAAATGGAATCAGAATTTTAAAGTTTCGATACCGAAGGTGACAATCACATAATGATGAAAAAGCCTCCGAATATGTCAAACATATATCAGTGAAGTTTGAAACTTGCTTTGAATTGCAGTCTAAAAGCGAAAACATAGATACTTGAATATTTGGATGTTGTCACATACTGCTATCATGGGGAATAATATGCTTATTGCAAGAAGTCATTACATTAATTGGGTTAACATTGG
Source organism: Tomocerus qinae (assembly GCA_020055645.1). NCBI lineage: Eukaryota > Metazoa > Arthropoda > Collembola > Entomobryomorpha > Tomoceridae > Tomocerus > Tomocerus qinae. The sequence continues at coordinate 23,947,445 of CM034548.1, forward strand.
CCATATGCCAGACAGTGTGAGGCGTGTTAGGCCACATTCTCGCTCACTCAATCAATTTTCAAGATTAAATTACTCTGGCATCATTTTTGCTAATTAGTAGGTTCTGTCGGTTGAAGGGTTATATATGTACATGCAGTATTTGGCGATGTCTGCTTCTGGTCATTTAATTTTGTATTCTAGAAGTGCTTTATTCTCTATAATTAAATTAGAAAACAAATGCTGCTAGGTCAACTAAAGAATACTAGGCTCATGGCAGTTTTCTTTCGGTGTCTTGCACTAGTTATAGAAATGACTTTGCCAAATAAATGCTATTTCCTGATTTTGAAATTGCAACTTCGGTAGTAATTTTGGCACTTAAGTTAAGTTTTTAAGTTTTCTGCCTAGTTTAGGTACATTATTGTAGTTGTTTTAAAGTACAATTCGCTTAGAATGAACAAAAAATTAAATAGTTATTCTAAAGTAATGTTCAACTACTACAATTGTGGAAAAATGTTGGCATTTATAATAAATTTGTACACTTACATAGAGAGTAGTGTGGTTAGGTTATAGGACATTACATTATGAAAGCCTTAATGCTACTCATTTCTGGATAGTATTACTTTTAATAAGGTGTCCTGGGTGTGCCATAATGTTGGATTGAATGTAGAATAGACCGTATACAGGCATTTTCTAACGTTTTCTATCTCCACTCTCCTGGTTGCCAGTAAACTTAGTACATTGCGAGATTGTAACTGCAATGTAATATAATGCAAGTGCCTATTAAGTGTTGTACTAGTGCAAAAAATTCCATAACAAAAATAATAAAATAATGCAATGGGGAAATGGCCTTTTGCTACCAATTTGGATGCTACGTAGGGGAAAATGGTAAAAAAGGAGCATTTATTATAGATTATTTAAATTAGTAACACCACGCATCGAAGTTTTGTTTTTGTATCTTCTTTTAGGTTAGTTCGCGACTTGGTATTTTAAATAGTTAATGAAATAATGTTTACGTTCATCTGGCAATTTGTCTTTGCGTTCCTTCCTTCAGTCGAGACTCGTAATAAATAAACAGAAGGCAACATGAGAAGTTTTACTTTGTTCTGCAATTATAATTATATAGTGTCTACTGTCTACCACAACATCTACCATGTAGAAGTACGTTGTGAGTATTGAATTATGCAAATAACAATAAGCATTATGTTGGTGAGCGTAAGTTGCTAACTTTGCCAAGAGTTAGTTTAGACGCTATTCTATGCATCACCAAGGATTAGAATCTGGCCACAGTTCTACACTTCTGCAGCATAAGTCTAACCTAGTAATAATAATAAAGATATTGCATAACGTGCTAGATACCTACCGCACAATAAGTAGTTAGTAGTCATAGCTTTTTGGGTACATCCTTACTACCGAAACCAGAATTACTAAAGGCCGATATCAATTTTAATACCAACCTTCCCGTTTTAAATACAGATAACAACATTTCCAATAAAATTTCCATAGCCGAAGATTTTATTAAAATATTTCTTATAGCTTGAGCTAAATGCTCAATGTCGCAACTATTTTCGAATTTTGAAAGACTTGATGGAACAGAGGAGGGTCTGTAAGGAATTTTTGTGTCAGTGTTGGATGGGAATTGTGTTAACATTCGGGCATGAGGAATGCGGGTATCGGATGTTAGAGTGTACCCAAGCTTTATGTATATTAGACAAGCTACCTTACTTTTACCAAAAACTTTTCGCTTCCAGAAAATAAGTAGGATGTTTGTAGTTTGGTTTGGAAGTCACATATAACTGGCAATAGGTATAGGTATTACGCAACGAAAAGTTATCGCATCATCTGGTTTCATTGTCGACAGTCTTTTCAGCTCGTCTATAGGTATACAATTTTATACCTATGTAGTTAGTGCTCGTTTGGCTTTACGGTTAAAGTCAGATTCCGTCCTATGCCTTCTTTCACTTCCATACTTTGTATTTTCAGCATTTTAATACTCCAGAATCTTACCAACATTTTCTTTGACATAATGCATGTCTCTTTAATTAAAATAATCCCTTCTAACTGAAAGCCGTATTACATAGAGCTCCGGAAATAGTATCTTAATTAAAGAATGATTTTCCATCCTTTCATCTTCTTTTGTTCTCAAAAGAAACCAACGACGACAATGTAACAGAAATCCTTAAAGCAAAACAATAATCCGGCATTACGGTTTCCCAAAACTCAACATCATTAAAAACCTTAATATGTGATTTCATTAAAAAACTCTTCATTATTGGTTCCCAAACTAAGCAAACTTTAACGAATCAATTTCTCTGTAGATATATCTATAAATCAACAAGTTATAGCAAACCGAAGTCATTAAAGGAAAATATAGTATAGCAATGAAAAATCATGTTTTATTCAGCATTTTATAAGACATTTAAAACAGCTCTCAAGGCCTAACCATTTAAACCAGTTAGTTGACATTTTTATTTTAATTATTCATTTTTAGGTAGCGTTAAGAGCCCTTCTTAAAATGTTACAATCTTATTTCTGTCAATAACAATGAAAATAATTGGAACTAACCCTGCTCTCTTGAAAAGTTTTTGAGATGGTGTTTTATTTAAAATAAAAAAGTCCTAAAAAACCTATTTTAAAATTAAGTATTAAGTTTTTACTGTTTTTTGATGAAAGTAGTAAATAGCCTTTAAACATATCCACATAAATGTAACAAAAAAGATGAAGTAGCAATCTACGTATAGGAAACCGTCTCATGCGAAGACGTCATTGTTTTGGAATAGAAGAACAATGCTTTCTCATAGAGGTAAGTGTAATTTCAGTTGGATTAGAGGAAAACCAAGTAGAAAGTAAATTACCTTGTCTGTTTGAGAAATCCTGAAAAAGTAAATCACCCCGCTCGATAAAATAAATTGTCCGTGACAGAAAAATGGACGTGAAGCGTGCAAAGGGATTTCTATTGGGCTCGTAATCGCTAAATGTCTGCTATATACTTAATAGGGAGGCACATGGGTAGGTGTGTACAAATATCTCTTTTGTTGAGCACAATGCAGTATTCACTATGCAATTGCTAAATGGAATCCACCCTTTCCTAACTGAACTAAATGATAATATCATATCAACGATGGACTACATTGTCTCATCAAATACCAAAATCCTAGTATTAGAAAAGATTTATTGATTTCCACACTCAAGAATTGACTTGATGTTCTGTTCGGATTTAGAATGATATGTTTTAATTTAGCTTAAACTTATACTAGTAGAAAAGCTAGTAACCACAATAAAAATTGTTTGATCGTACAATGAAAAAAGTCTGCTTTAAGTGTAGACATTTTTACAATGAGCATTTATCTTATTTATGACCCGGAGAGTTTTTCAGCAATAAAATGGTATCTGCAAACGGATATGCAAAACTTTTTTACTTCTTGAAATCATAGATGGGAAACAAAAGAAATATCTTTTCCTTATTTCTGATTAGCATACTACAAGTATCAGTTGTCAACAATTGCCTTAACTCTAGCACATCGAAATAAGATTCTCATTTCCAATTTATACTTTGAAAACAGTAAATGTCCCAGAGAAGCAATAAGCAAGAAATCTGCTATAGAGACTGTGAAAACAAATAAAAAACAAGTATCGACAAAAACAAGCATGATCAAGGTTGAATAGAGCAGATGAAAAATTCGGCCGTGGTACATGAAATGATCCCAAATTAAAGGAAGATATTATAGTCTTAAGTAAGGGGATAGTTGGGAAAACAGTAATGAAGCACTACGAATTCTAAGAAGAAAAGAATTCTAGACCATAATCCTGGAATTATACTTATTAAGAGCCCGAAGTCGTCTTTGTTAGATGTTGCAATGTCTGCGGTGATTACATTAATCGGGGAAAGACCTTTAGACCTTGTATTTGTTTTTGTTGATTGTCTCAAGATTTGCCATACAAACAACAGTAGGTATTTGTAGCTGTAATTTAAGACGATTTAGTCAGTGGTTTCCTGATTAGCAAAATAAACAATGCAGCTCAGAAGTAATTAATAAGGGTTCTAAGAATGTCGGAAGACATAGCAAATAGTTATATTATTATGTGTATTTATAAGACTCTGCGGTTTCTGTATGTGGACTAAGGGAAAAAATGAGATGAGACAGTGGGACATGATATTCGCGTAATCTTGGGTCTTACACAATATTTACCCTTAAGTTTTGTCTAGATCCTCAAGAGAGTAGTAAATATCCACCAGTGGGTTGTTTTATTTACATTAACTACTCGTACACACCTGCAATATACTATAAGGTAATAATGATAGTGTATCTTTATATATAACTACTTAATATGTATGTCGACTGGTAAAGATAATAAAAAAGGATGGAGGGACGGGGAGGATGAAATGATATAAATAAATTCCCCGATGTTTGTTTTGGTTGGACAATTGTCAGTGAGTTGAATTCTGTAAATGGAAAGTGTCGCTGAGCAAGCAGGTTTTGGATGTGGAGGAGCATATTGAAATGGGATTGTTTGAAGCGAAAAGCAAAAGATAGTTGTGAAAGAAACAGATCAATGGAGCAGTGGTTAGCTCTAGCTAGGTTTTCTTTTTTGAAAAATGTGTATTAGAAATTCTGGCGAAGTACACAACAGAGTGAGCATATTCATGCATGAACAGTGAACCGAGGAAAATGCTAGAGCTCAATATACGTATTGATAGACACTAAGGCCTGGATAGTGTGGAAATAATAGAATATAAACTCTGACCTTTTCCATGTTATCGTAACATTTGAAGTCATCTGTTTCAGAAGAGATAGACATGGTGAACGTTTGGTTCTCTTGAGCGAAGCGAAGCCGTGCGTCAGAATGAAGCCGTAAATTTCACCACAGCTCTCTTAAAAGTAGGTGTTGTTCAAGAAAAAGTGGTAGTTGGTCGTGAATCGGAAATTTTTAGGAGGTCGCCTGCTGAGGTATGGTGAATCTATTGCCGCAGATCCGTCCGTCTCCTCTCCTGTACACTACGAATTGAAATGGAATGGATTTGATTCGGAAAACTTGGTAGAAACACAAATTAGGAGCGTAGTACAACGAGGTAGGAGGAGGAGGAGGAAGGAAATTAGGAAAAGTCAAGACAATTTAAGTCTAAACAAACAAACAAACAAGAAGTAAAGAGAAAGTAGCAAAAAAGAAATGTAACGCAATGCCGGGAGTAAGTAACATTTAGGAACAAGAAAATTGTATGCACCCAGAGAGGGGAAAGTATAGGTTTGGCAGTGAAAGGAGGAGGGGGAAAGAGATTGGGCTAATCAAATAGAAAAGCTGAGGTAGTAGGTATACCTTTTGCTTGGCGTTAACGAGAAGTGGTTGATTGTGAGTGAGTGAGTGACGATGAGAGAGAGAGAGAGAGTATTATTGTTGAGCCGAATGGAAAGGGAGCGGAAGGAACTCTGTCAGATCAGTTCTAGCAACGTCTGCTCTGGAGTCTCCAATGGAGTTGGATAAAAGAATGTAACGTGCACCAACCGATCTATCATCTATTATATATGTATCCAGTTTCTCTGTTGCCGTGGTACAGAACAGAGTATTGTGTAGCCAGTGGTGAAGAGACAGCGGAATTGACAAGTCGCTTAAGGAGAGAATGAGAAGAGTCTTGGTGAAGTGAACATGAGCAGACAAGACAACAGAGTCAGTCAGTGAGACAGAATCTTCTTCTCTTCTAGGGATAAGCTGATCAGGATCCACACACCTTCACCGACTGATTGTCTGATCTCACTCAGTCACAGTCAAGTCACATTCGCCAGAGTACTATCTTATGTAACAACGTCCTTCTCTTAGCCAAATTATCCCTCGCTCCCGAAAATATTCCTATATCTCAAGTCCTACTAGCACTTAAATATAACTAAAAGGGTGCTGCCTCTTTAAGTACTACCACCACTCACTACTATATCAATGTGTACTTATCTATCTATCTCTATATGCATAGGCAATGGAAAATCAACAGTATCTCCTTTATATTTAGAGTGGATGGAATCTTCTAGGTATATGACTACCCTCTCCTAAAACAAGTGTGTGCATGAGCATAATATTATGGAATTTCTAGGTCTTCAGTGTCTTGCCCCGTTTCTTCCTCATGCCACGCTACAGAAAACAATTTTGGCTAAATGGAAAAATGTGTGCATTACATGCAATGAGAAAATATTTGAGAGGGCGGTCCGAGTTTGTCTCTCTATACAATTTCTATATGAGCATAAATATTACATCACATACGTAAACAGAACTGGTGGTTATGAACACACTCGAAGAAATATCTGCTTTTACTACCTTTACCACGGCTTATCATCAATGCATGCATGTGCAGCATACTTATAATCATAGGGCATAGCTATAATAAGAGTAACTGACTGAGCCCCATAAAATACACAAAATCCATGAGGGATTCGCATATAGCGGATATTAAATTACTCAAATTTAAGTATACCATTTATTAGTGTTAGTAAAATCGTTCCCTTTTAACTCAGCACATATTCTGCTGATGATGTTAAAAATTTCGGAGGTATCAAGTAGTGGTTAGGTAGTAAAACCTTTGACAGCCACGCAGTTCAACTGACATGAATACCCTTCTTAATAATGAATACTTCAGATAGACTTCTAGTGTGTATCTAACTAAATTCTAAATAACTGCCGTCATCCTTTCTCCAAAAATCAATATTCTATTATTAATTAAGTCTCAGACTTCAACCCAATACTTTGTCGTTGGCTTTCCTCATTGTCAACTTTCCAACATGACAGAACTTAGTTTAGAACGAAACACTATCATTAACAAAATGCTAACTCACTATGATGTGAAACCTGAAATAATTTATAAACCTACATGTACATGTCAAACGAACCATTTTACTCAGAGTCAAAGAATATAAGTTTACACTAAGCTGATCATAATTTCCTTTCCATCACCTTCCATAATACTCAGAACAACAATGGCTATCCATTTAAATATTAAAACGGTTAATATTTGATTTTATATTTTCAGTATTTGTATTAATCAGTTCTCTCCAGGGAAATGTATTCTACTGCTGTAGTATACTTAGGCGGTTAAAAATATCTACCTATATAGACCCTAGTTAGAAGTATTTCACTCCCGCATGAAATATACTTGAATATAGGTACTTACTTAGTATTAGGTACATGGTTGTAGAAGTGCTCTCATTTGGTAAGCTAATGCCGATTGCAATCAACCTAATGTAAATACGTAATAAAATATAACGTAGGAACTTAGTATGTTTAGTAGATAAGCAGAACATATACATAAAGATATGGGTTCAATTATTACAGGTATTAGTGGGACGTATCCGAATCACAATGCTTGCTATGTGTAAGCATTGTGGTAGGTAATACGGTATGCAAACATTGACAAAGGGAAAGTAGCACTATCAGAAGAACTAGGATTGCAACCTTTTTGTGTACTTAGAAGCGGACAATGTGGAGCCGCTTTGCACAGAGACTATACGTAATAGTGTAAGTGATAAAGAGTGAGTAGTAGTAGGAATGTATGGTCGAGTCTGAGTGGTGTGGGTGGAGGTGTGTAACAGTTCGGACCCAAAGTTACGACGTAAGATTGTTTTGCTACAATGCGCAATAGTTTCCGATGGTGGGAATGATGCAAGGTCGGAGTAACGCGCGAAAGGGTCTGGCAACATATCCAGAGAAAATAAACAAAAACATTGTAGTACTAGTGGCTGTTTGTTTAGGTTTCTTTGGACTTACAATGTGTGTCTTGTACTTTCTCCCCTCTCGATAATACGTCCGCTGTTGACTCAGCTACTTAAGTTGTCTGGTTTTTATGTCGTAATTACAGATAGGGCAATAGATACATTAAGCAAGTAGGTTTAGTAGGTGTGTCTATTGGTAAGAGACTGCATGCAGTCATTGTATTAGGTACTGTGTGTGAGTAGGAGAATTGTGTTATGCTTTCTCTTTATTAGCCTACTCTTCTTTCCCTTGTCTTATGCGTCTGTCAAATATGCAAGATTTATGCGGAAAATCTGTAGTCTCATGTAAAGCCCTAAGTGTAATACACTTCACTTGACGTCTGAAAGTATTTGTAGTAGAAAAGTGGTTTGGTTTGGTGGATTTTAGTACTACTTGAAATGTACGGAGATGCTTGAGTATATAAGCATCAACTCATTGTCAGTCTTGGTGCTTGACATTACTAAAAGGCGAGGAACGTGAGTTACGATTATAAAAAGGTTCTCTTCCATTATAATATTCTCTTTTATTCCATCTATGTAGCGTCCCAAAGGACGGAGGAGGGAGGAGGAGAACCAGTGTATAGACGTGTCTATTAGCACACGCCGCTCGCAATTGCATTTCCAAGTGGAAGGTAAAACGGGGCTAAATAACTACCATGTATTATGAATGGAAGTGCAATATTCTGGGCACAGCTCCCTATAACTCTCTTATTGTAGCTAATGTACTAAATAGTGCACTTACTTTCACTTGGAAACAAGATCAAATCAAGAGTACACATAGCACTACTCGCCCGACAAACCCACTAAATAAACGAATGCTTTTATGCCTCTATCTCCGACGTCTCTACTTTCCCAGCCACACTTACTACACTATCGAATAGGACGAGACTGAGTGAGATAGTGAAAGGTGCAGGTGAAAGTCACATTTCTTTTAAGTGTCCAAAGAGAAAGTTAGGCGTGAGTAAATCGCAGAGACAGGACAATCTTCCCCGCTCAACACACTTACCTACGTTTCTCCAGCTTCTCACCAACCGAACAACACTGAATTGACTTGCAACTGTGACAACATCAACCAACGATTGTTACTCTTTAACTACGAATGCACAAGTAAGCAGAATTATTTCGCAGACACAACACGGAAAATGAAGAGGAGGGAAGGAGCTCAATGAGACACGTTCAAAGTCGCGACTGCGCAGACTTAACTTTCCTTACTTTCCCGTTCCTCGACTCTCTCTACCTAAAACACTATCTCTCTCGATTTCCGCATGTGAATGCATTCGCATTCAAGACGTCCTACCGACCAACTTAACTATCTGTCTATAGCTACACCTTCTAAGACATTCTAGCTACATGTGCTTCCGTAAGTAACTGTGCTCTCCTTTGGCTACCCAACGGAAAAGAACTCTTCAACTGTCTTTTCTGACCAGACCATCAGAAATCCCAGTCAAGACCAAAACCAAGTCGACAACTTTTCACCTACGCTTCAAGCCATCGCTTTCTCTTTTCTGTCTTCTAACTGAATCCTCTCTGCTTCGCTTTGCTCGACTTAACCGTAAATTCTATTCCACACTACATGCCTCTCTTTCTCACAGAATTCTCTAATCTTACTAGCAACCAGACACCAGCTAAGAAACAAAACTTCTATTCTCAACTCTCTCCCTCGAAATATTATACCTACTGCAGACATACGCTAGGGAGACGACAGGATGAGTGCGATTCAAGATACATCTCATTCTATTGTACTCCATACCCACATTACACACAGAATGACACAGATAAAACAAAACCAAACGACGTCACACTGCCTATCATCTCACGGAATGATCCCGTTTCGAACGAAAGACGGAAACTCTTTTTTCTTCTATCGCCAGGTTGGCCATATTTTCATTATTTATGAACGTTCCAAAATATATAACTCTGGTCATTAAATTAAACAAAGTAGCCACGCTTTATATATGTAATTATACTTCATTATTATTATCTACACTTATACTTTTCTTACACTATCACTAAATCGTAACATATTTAAAAGTCCAAGGTTTCCAAGTACTAAGGCGACGTCGAGACATCCCTTCTATACATGTGTTAGCAATTTTTGAATTTAACAGAAATGGGAATTTCCAAAAATAAAAAGTCCCTCTGCGAAAATCATTTTTGGAGATACAACAAAACTTAGAGCGACATGCTTTTGTATCTTTTTACATTCATATTACATTCCAGAAATTGCTTTGGTTCTGAATAAAGCAGTGCATAGCGCATTACCTATACAACTATCCTTCAAAAACTATCTCACCCAAGTCGAGAAGTGGCATGAAGAAATCCAGGTTAGATGTCGAGAATTTTTTATTAGTATTCTTCACAACTAAGTAATAAGAAATCTGTCCATGTCAATCTTCTTCTTGAATAAAGTAGTTTTATTAAGGGTATTATCTATACCTACTACGACTGGTTAATTCGCTGCTGAAACAGTTTTTATGATTACTTTTGTACACAAGGGAAAAGACTTAAATCTTTTTCGTTCAAATGTTTACATGCACATACAACATTTAAATTTGTATGAAACTATCAATTCTTTATTGAAATTTTAGTCCTTCAGATTTCTACTGTTTTTATTTCAGTTAGGTAAGTATATTACGACTATGCTCAATTGATAAACCTATGTGTGTTAGATGTGGTACAAGAAAACGCCAGTGGTATGTATGGTAGGCATTTTTTCCACAGAGACCCCAAAGATTTCCCATAGAATGGCTGGACTATCTATTAAGGTCCACTCAACCCCCAAGTACATCCTTTAAAAAAAGTAGACAATAAACGTAAGAATGTAAAATACTGCATATTAGCATTCATGCAAAGCAAGGATGCATTCCACTGCCAAAGTGCTCCATAGTAGTCTGGGCTGTAATGCCAATTTCCATTTATGGCAGTAATTCCTCCATATTTTGAAAACTAGAAAGATGTTCTATATAGGTGTTAGATATGTATTTTGCAAGATTAGATTGGCTATATTGTTATCAGAGAAGAGACAGAAGGAGCTGAGAGTTGTCTAGAAACATAAGTTTTGTAGAAGAAGTGCTCTATTTGTAGGTTCTTGCGTGTTTCATGTAGACACATTTATTCGCACTATCATTTCAATTCCCTGTAGGTCATTTTGTAAAGAATGTTTTTTGAGCATGGTGAATGTTGAATGTCAACGTGAATGTGTAATGAGCCACGCAAGACTGAAGGTGGATATAATGCTATACTAAACTAATGGCTCTACATTTTGCAATAATGCACTCTTTCTCTCTTCCTCCCAGACCGCCTAAGTTTGGGTCAACGTCATTGAAATGCTTCACATAGTTTGGCTCGAAATGCTCCTGCTGTGTTCCTAAGCACTTCTACTTACTATCCCAACTACTAATCGTAAGTAGCTAAACAAAACATACGCCAACTCCTGCTGACCTGACTCTATCCTAACGTATCTAATATATCAAAGCCAAACTCCCTATTTGACAAAAGATGCTTTACTTGTCGTATTTTGTATTCCTTCCGTCTGGTCACCATTGTTAATATTTAGCACAAAACACTCTACCAGTTTTGTGCTGATTACTACATTTATTTATGCGCTACGTATTTATCATGATCTTGTTTTCACTTAAATTTATCTTTTCAGCATTTAAATCCTATTTGACAAATGACATGGAGTTTAAAAAGCTGACGAGGCCAAATTACTCCCTGAAGATAGACGAAATATAAACTACGTATGTAATTTGTTCCATGCCTTAGTATCACCGGCCATAGAACATCAAGGAGCAGGTAACAATCTAACATCTCCAAATGTGTACCCTTACGGCTATTCCCACCCATTAGTACCTCGCATTTATAATTATGTGTCCCAAGTGGATACTTCACTAAGCTTTTCAAATTAAAAAATTAAAAGAGAATCTTTGTTTCAGAAGCTCCAGCCAAACGAATTCCCAAAGCCGGTTTAGAATCCGTTGTCTAACTTGGGGCGACAATTGCAGTAAGTTGTGTCTGTCCGCTACCGTCTGCATACTGTTACAAATACAATTGTTCGTCCTCAAAGTTTTATACTCTTTATCTTTTTATAAGGCTGAGGCTGGATGAACTATTCAGGATCAAAGAAACGTGCTTTCCTGGTACAGAAACTTACATAACGCATGAAATAGTAAATTAAGTAGGAGAGCAGATGCAAGAAGAAACAACATTCGTGGTGTAAAAATGCCAAAACAGCAGAATAGACATGGAGACAATGGATTTTACATGTCGTCTTCATTTGCTTGCTCTACTGAATGTTGTGAATGTGTGTGAGTATGTATTACTGCATTACTTATCATGTCTATTATGTGTCTGTTCTATATGTAGTACATTTTGAATCGCATTTTTATGATTTTATGTCAAGTCAGCTAAAGCACAAGAGTCATTAAGTCACAACTAATGGCTATTGGGATGCTTACTACGAAACTCGTTGAGAAACTGAACGTCATAATATTATGACTCAGAACATTTCAAGGACTTCATTTTCTAATATCCTTTAATTCTTTATCTCTTCCATTAAGGTTCTCGACTTGGAATCTATGGGGTTCAAACCTTATAAGAGGACATGGAAGCACGAAACAACAACACTGATGTGTGTAATGATAATCATACTTTGATGGTATGCTCTTGCCTCTGGCTGGAATGTGCAATTTCTCTAATAATAAATAACATAGTTTGATTAAAATAATAATATGCGCCAAGTTGCTTTATTAAACTTTACTAGCTTTCTTTATTGTAAAAACTATGGCTATTGAAACTGTCGATATAAATGTGTTTTAAGCGGAAAACAGTAGAAATGGCCAAATTTCTACTTTTTGCTTTCTTCATAAGCAAATGCTAAGAATTCTATGCTAGTTAAGGAATTGGAAAGCCAAAGGGGATGTATTTTAGTAAGTATCATACACGTTTGTATTGTTAAGTCAATGAAATCTTCATATAGATCAATAATTAATATGCTGTCGTCATACTAATAGTGCTGACTGCAGAAGCGATATCAAATTACCAAGCGATAAGAAATACTTGTGTAATTCGATGTTAAGTAAAGTGAAGACAAAGGAAGGTGGAGGAGATGACTAATAACCGCTTTGATACACGTGAAGCTACGCTTGGCAGACTAGCCACGCCACTTCTGCTATGTATCACCATATTTTCTGTAATAAAAGATGAGACTATAACTGATGTTTATTAAAGACGCAGCTCTTACATGAAATACGATAATATGTTTTAAAAACCGAAAGAAAATGGCAATTTGAAGCATTGAGCTTGTTAGTCCGGCTTTGATTATATCCTGTTCCTAATATAGTTCTTGAAACTTAAAAAGGATATTTGCAGGTGAGACCGTGAGACTCGGTGAATTAGCGGATTATTTAGCAAGCAGTATAACTGTGTAGGTCTGTGCCCCGGAATTTATTACAGAAAATACGGCAGACTAATATGGGCGGTCCTGAGTGTATATTGGTGGAATTCTTGAGCTGACCGGGACCTACTCCAACGAGAAAATTACTCCTAAAAGACTTTACTAATGCTAAAGGATTCCTAAAAAGTATTTCTTTCTCCAATGTCATATTTGACTTATGTATATTTTAGAGTTTTCCATCAAACAACATCTATTAGTAAATCTTCGATTGCTTTACAAATCAGTTTCATTTTCAGTATCTTTAACATTGTAGTTAACTGTAAAGCAATCTTTAACTGACTTGTTTTGTAAGCTGGTATTAGGAGACCTTTAGGAGTAAAGTCTTTTAGGAGGGATTCCCTCGTAGGAGTCGATCCATGTGACCAATTTTAGCATTTTCTACAGGCGACTGTTGCATAATTCTACTGGGGACAAAGAGATCGAAAGCAAAAGAGAATTAAAGGCGGTTGAAGTGTGGAGGAGTAAACACTAACACAATTGTTTTAGTATTAATACTTCCTAAGAAGTCTATCAACTAATTTAGGTTCTCTAGTTAGTTGTTAACTTCTGTCCTGTCTAAAGGTGTAGCAATTGGAGGATTTCGTTCCAGATACAGCAGCAATATCATCCCATTCTGTGGTATCACCTGAAAGGTAAACTCATCCCTAAAACTAAAGCCTCTTTTATTAGACCTCGGAGTAATTAGTGAATAATATTACTAGCTATCAATAAACCATTTGTAGGTCTAAGAAGATTAAAACCTATTCATTTTGTGTGACTTTACTGTGGCACTAATAAATAGAAAGCACCTTACTGATATAATATAATAAGTCTGTAGAATTTAACGAAAGTAGACTGAAGTTACATTACTAAGGGACTTTTAACCAATATTAGTTGACAGTAGGGGGTGCAAATAAATCCCCGAAAATAAAAGGTGGAAAATGTGTACTTTACCTGCAATTATATCCAACAATTCAAAATTTTGTCTAGTTTGCGGAATTTTTCCCGACTGCAAAATATTTTATCTTTGAATTTCACAGTATTTGAAAGTTAATTTAGGAAATTTTCATCAAAAGGTATTAATTTTTGAACCTTGTTAACCTTACGGGTAGGTTAATTCTGTAAAAAGATTTTCCGCTTTTTATTTTCTATTTAAATAATGTGCTAACCCTTTAGTATCAAGTGAAATTAATCAAAGTTCCATCTTTGATGTAACTTCGTATGGTCTATCGTTTGATTGCTTTAGGGTGCTAATGACTATATTATAAAGACATATAAAATAAAGCATTCTGTATATTCAAGCGCTAACAGAAATAATTTAATTTACAGGCTCTTACAATCATCATGTGCCCTAAGACAATCCTCATCATCCCTGTAGACTATAGCGACAAAGATGCTCATCGGTTATTCAAACAATTCTATTCGGCCCACGACGTTCACTTGGCTGGGGAATGTAACGGGGTGTTGGTACCCGTCAGAGGAAATCGGGTCCTGGTTATGATAACACCAGAATTAAAAGAGTCAAGAAGTTATACCCAGAACACGAACCCAAACCCCAACCAAGATAAAATCAACGTCTCTCAAGTGTGGGGTATTATGCAGACTGTTACTCGCAATACTGAAACCACTGCTATCGTACTTGTCATCCGTAACCGAGTTACCCGAGAAGCAAAAAAGTGGTTCAAATTGGTCTCTGATTCGTTTCCGGAAGAGAGCCGTGCCAATATTTCGGTGGTTTTCTTCGTATCCGGACAGGATTCAAGAACCAAAGATGAGATTATTGCAGATGTAAAGGCTAAGCTAGAAAACCCAGAGCTGAATATCTATGTGCTTTCTCCTTCGCGCATCTACGATGCAGATCTGATGCGAGCTTTGGTTCTTAATCTAACCAAAGGTCCGAGAATCTCTTTCAATATTAAGGTTCCCGACATTTGTTATACTGGCCAAGAAGAAGTTGGCCCTATTCAAGAAAAACTTCTAGGGGGATGGGTGTCTTTCACAAAAAATTCCATTGGAATCGGATGCACTGGACAAATTTGGGAAGACTACCAAAATGTGTACAGAATCCGTTGGGACGGAACTAAGGATTTCAAGAGGGAAAAATTCATTGGAATTCGCCCAATGTAATGTTGGCCAGTTTGGTCTTGCTGATGATTATTATGCGTAGAATATTGGAACATTAATTCTTAGATATCATTTCTTTTCAATCTTTTTAATTTTACATTTCTAATATAGGTTACTAGAGTAAACAACTTAAGAGCTTAAAATGTCTTCTGCCATTTTACTATAACAATTACATATTATATATATATATATTTGTATATTACATAGAATATTATACTATAAATACTACACTACAATATAATATACCTATCTAGTATAATGATGAAAATATAATTTTCAACATCCTATAGATAAGCTATGGAACCATTATCCAGTTTTCTAATGCATCTGACAGTTTATGTATGGGGCTTTCTATACGACGATTTCTCTTGGAATTGTATGTAAATAAAATTATTGTTCCAATAATTCATTTATTTATTTCATTTCCTTGTCAATCCATAAGTAGATATAATAATAATAATAATAAGTAATAATGACATTAATAATTAAGTGGTGTGCAACACCGCTTTATAGGAATGCCTGATCTGTCTGTCTGTCTGTCCGTCCGTCTGTCTGTCTGTTAGCACGATAACTCAAAAACGGTTTGAGATAATCAATTCAAACTTTCTGTAAGTAATGTAGGGATGAAAAGCGAGGTCGAGTTCGAAAGTGGGTCAAATCAGACACACCCCCTGCCTGTGGGCGTGGTCCGAAAATTTAAAATTGGGGTAACTTTAGTTATTGACATTGTAGAACGTCATGAGATAACTCGTTCGAAAAGGTTATTCGTTAGGCCATGTTAAGGTCAAGTCACACGTGTCAAAAGGTCAAAGGTCATTGAAAAAATGCATTAATAACGTCGATAACTCAAGAACGGTTTGAGATAATCAATTCAAACTTTCTGTACTTAATGTAGGTATAAAAAGCAAGGTGAACTTCGAAAATGGACAAAATCGGATACACCCCCTGCCTGTGGGCGTGGTCCAAAAATTTAAAATTGACGTAAATTTTGTTATTGACATTGTAGAACATCATGAGATATTTCGTTCAAAAATGTTATCCGCTGGGCCATGTCAAGGTCAAGACACAAGTGTCAAAAGGTCAAAGGTCATTGAAAAAATTCACTAAAAACGAGGACAACTCAAAAACGGTTTGAGATAATTAACTCAAACTTACTATGCGTAATGTAGGAATGAAAAGCGAGGTCGAGTTCGAAAATGGACAAAATCGGACACACCCCCTGCATGTGGGCGTGGTCCAAAAATTAAAAATGGTGTAACTTTAGTTATTTACATTGTAGAATGTCATGAGATAGCTCATTCGAAAAGGTTATTCGTTAGCCCATGTCTACGTCAAGTCACACGTGTCGGAAGGTCAAAGGTCATTGAAAAAATTCACTAAAAACGTCATGTAATGTCAGATAATCAGTTCAAACTTTCTATGCGATATCACACCACTTTTTTACATCCATTTGAACATGGTTTATTATATTAATGAGTATTTACAAATTACCTTTTTAAAGATACTTTAACGTATCGCAAAATTGCCTTTATTTTATATAAAAATGGTCGTGAAATGTTTCCTACCTGCCATATAGGTAATAGGTACTCACTATTTTTCAAAGTGTACTGTAACTTTTGAGAAGTTCTTCTAACATTTCATGAGTAGACAATTTATCATAATTAAACTTATTTGATTTACCTGGTTCCACAATACAAGAAAAAATATCAAATGAATTAAAGGAAAAAATGCGTTAAAATGTTATTTAATAGTCCTTGACACGATTGGTATAAGACTGCTAATTCATGGAAAATATTTATTTGTAATTGAGACAGTATGTAATCATCATAAGCGACACTTAGTGGCAAAATAACATTCACTTAACTACCAAAAAATTCACACGGTTTTCTATAACACACCATACAAAATTACGACTGTTTACTAAAATTTCTTGCCATACAAAATTCCTGTGTGTGCCATAAACTTTAATTCGCAAACTTTTATAACAATAGAATTCATTCATAAAAGTGGGTGTGAGGTTGCGGTTTATGGACAGCAAAGAGCTCTGATGAGATCTGATGAGAGATTTCCCTGAGAGACGTGTACATAATAGAACTTATACCTATACTCTTCGTTATTCCTTGTATAGATATATAGTCACATTCACACACGTAACAAAAGTGTACGATTATATATAGAGATAAAAAGCTACAGACTCACAGGATAACTAAGTTTAGAGTCCTAAAGATCAGCCAATAAAGCTGTTACCAAGAATTACAAAACTCTTGGAAGACTTATTTCATTCAAACGGATAGATGTAAGTCATCTGTGCTTTATCGGTTTAGTCTACGGAACTAACGGGTCATTGGGAAAGTTCTGATGATTCGGTAGTGGTGGCACTGACTGAACGAATCCTGACGATTGACTACGAAATAACAATGCGCTATATTTCTGTGTTTCTTTTATAATTCATATTTCAGCCCTAGTTACATTTAGTAACAGTTGTATTATACAAGACATCATGTCAATAAGTTTATTTGTTCATTTTTCATTATTAAAAGACTATACTATATATGCAGCACACAGGAAAGGAGTGATGTGGGTGCTGGCAGGAAAAAATCTGTTCAACAAGTAAAGGGAGAATTTTCTTTTGCGTGTCATTATTTCTAGTTTTCTTTTTGGCACAACTACAAACTATTGATTTTTTATTCAAACTTAACCTTCGAACTAGTTAAAATAATATTTGGAACACAGTATTACCATGAGCTCAGATAATGGAACTTCGACCGTGTTGAAACTTGTATATGAAAGTGTAAATTACTGAATTTCCACATGATTAAATCTACATTTAGAATTTTTCGAGCGTGCTTAGCCATTAATTGAAAAGCAGATATATAGATTTCCGTGGAATTAAAATTTAAGCTGCATCAGTAGTCCCTTTGTCAGCTACTTGTCTTTTAATCAGAGGAAACCAAGAAAATTGTGTATCGCATCCTTCGTTGCTGATTGATATTTACTACATATAAGTCAAAAGTCAAAACTAACAGATGTCGGTTACATGTATTGTGATGTATGTATATGGATAGTTGTAGTTACTTTTTGCGCCTAAATATCCCACAGTCTATGTTTAAATAATATTCTGTGGAGTTCATTTGTTCGAAGATAGTCTGACGTTGTGAGCATTTAATTTCATTGCTAGAGTGAAAAAAAGCAGTCTATTTCAAGTATACAACAATTAAAAAGCTTAAAAAATCGTTGAATTATGTAGGACTAGGTTCCATTAGCGTTGTATAATACAAATATGACCTTCTTTGTGGGATGTCCTGTGTAAAGAACCATTTTCGACTTTTCGATAGAGGCAGGAGTCCCTCCTATTAGCATTGCAAACTTTTATCGTGCATTACTATTATTATTGGAAACTTGAGAGTGTAATATTGAAGTACACGGTCACAATACCTTAGCATTATGTTCGGTAGGTTATAGAAATAGCGACGTCATAGTAGCAGTACAAGATATATGTGGTGTACTCTTATAATTTTTGTAGCGGAGGAGCTAAGGAATGGAAGCAAACAAAGTATTGGGCCAAGAGGCTCTCGAACAACATTCAACATTGCGTGATGGATTAATGCATAGCTAAACATGATTGTCAATAATAGAATAGTCGTTTGAGTTTGTCCACGAATTTTGGCTCACCGAATCTGACATGCAACTGTCCCAACCCGTTTCCATATGCTATGAATTTGCACACGAAGAAGTTGACTTACAGAAGGCTAAGCAGTAGTAGCAGCCGCCGACGGAACGGAACAATACAAGTTGCTATTTTCTTTGCTCAACTTTGTTGATTCGGTCTGGCCCGTTGTCGGATATCGTCCTCGTCGTGTCAGACTGATATTTATTCTAGTATATGCGTAATAGTGTCTGTAGCTCGACTATATACCTGTGTGAAGACATATTATAGTACCTGGAGAATGTGCCCTTTTGCTAACTACGTTTCACTGCTCAACTTTCTATAAAAGTAGCATTAGGGGAGCAGACACTCGAATTTAACTCATGCACACACTCGTCGTGAGTAAAAGTGTTCGTTTGCTGTCCTGTTAGAAGTAGTTGGCGAATTCCCAGAGTGTATCCCAATATTAACCCACATACTGATTTCAGAATATTATTGTGACACTTTTTCTCGGAACAATGCAAACAATAGCAACTTTTCATGCATATACTAGATAGTCACTATTCAAATCATAAAAGACATTAAAAGACTTCTTTGTGGGAAAACTGTACAAGGACAAATTGTTCATTACTTTGAAAATATTAGTACCAGAAACTGCATTGATTCTCTGGTAGCTATAAGTGAACATTATCGTTAGTTTTAGTTAAATTATGGACCCGTCCTCATGGAACTGGGAGCTTTTGTTTCCACCATTACCAAGACTAATAGTCCTGGTAAGAAATGTAAATTTTTAAAACATATTTATTATAACTCTCTTAGTAGCTACTCTCATCTAGTAAATCTACTTATAAAAAATCTACTTTCGGTAGTTTTTCCATTTGAAAAATGGAGAAAGTTTACATTTTAATTACCCCTAATATGTGTAATTAACGAGATTCATCTTATTTTGAAATGGAATGGAATCTATGTAGCGACCAGCACTTGTGATGACGGATGCAATGCATTCGGAAGATCATTCTGCATCCTCAAGTGTAAGAGGAGCCCCCAGCGGAATTGGTGGAGCTACAAATACATCTAGAAGTGATAGTGTAACTTGCCCTTCTTGTCATGTAACAGTTACACTCAGCAGAAGTTTAGAAGGTCGAAGAAGACTTATTTGTCCCTATTGTGGAGCCACTTACAATCATCATGAGTCCAGAATGCAATCACTCGCATCCAGTAGAGACCCACTTCATCATTTAAGACTGCCAATCGTAGTAAGCCGAATTTATTCTTTATAAATAAAATAAGGCTCTTTTTCAAAAAAATTGTAGGTAGCCTCTTTATTCAATTTCCTTTTTCGCAATGTGCATAGACCTATTTTATTACAGTTGTAGAATTATTGTAGAAAATGTAGTACGGAAAATGCCCTTGGCCATTTATAGGAATAATTTTACACCTAACTTGAAAATCTGGAATAGTAGCGATACTTTATGCTACATTGTGACTTGTTAGTTCTGATTCTGCTTGTAAAAATTACAAAATGTGAAGAAGAACTCTGTCAGTGTTGTGCTGGCGGGGGCTGGAATGAAAGTCACTCTAAACAATTCAAAAGAGACGTATGAAAGTTTCAAGAGTTTTCTTTTCTTTGGTTTGGCGGAGAAAGTTTAAAAAGGATGCTGAGGCTGAGTGAGGCTCCGATGACATGCAGTTTAGTGAATTGAGATCAAGAACCCAGTGCCCTACTATATATTATGTAGTCTTTCCAATATCTATATAGATACTTAGTTTACTGCATATTGCAGCCATCGAAATAGAACTCACAATTACTATAGTCAGTTATTGTTAAAGTTGAACGGTAAAGTTAATGCGAAGCAGAATCTAACTATTAAACAATTAGTAGAAAGTTTAGAATCATATTCTACTGTAGCCATAATCCAATAACGATTTCTTGAACGGATGGCATCTACGACAAGATAAAGGTCTCCCTATTACTTAGCTGTAGAATAAAAGCCATACTGCTATTGAGGCAAATTATCATTTAGTATTTAAATATATAGATATAGAACACTCAATACTCAATCGTTTTCATCTTTGATATACTTTTTGTAGTTTAGCGTATATTTATTATTTCCTAACAATAATTAACTCTTGCACAAAACTTTTAATAATCTAATACTTATCCATTAAAAGTTGCCTATAGTTACCTATCTCATTTTGTACGTTCGCCTGCACTACTACTTAATATAGATAAATATTAGCAAGTATTTAGTAATTCATTTTTATTGGATTTTTATTGGCTATTGGAATTCTACATTACATATTTGCAAACATTTGTGCAGACATATCAAGGTTTTATTTATTTCTTCTGCATCTTGGCAGCATTATCAAGTTTCCTATTCTTAAGTGGTCCTCCACAAAAGCCTGTTTATATTTATTTTGATGGAATGTATTCTTTTTTAAGCTTTGGCCTTTCTCATTGTTCGATTGCGACAATATAAATTTATTTTTGGTTTTTACTAAACCATGAAAAAATGTTGTCATTTAACATGGGATGGTGAGGGCTTAAAAATACAATTTGCAAATGCAAAATACATGCCTCGGTCAGAGTAAATTAGACACTGTAGTAGATAAAATATGCAAGGCAATAATGTACAGGTAGTCTGTAGTTATGTATATGAAATGGTTTTATTGCGGATCGAGGAATTGAGTAAATATTATTTTCTCAGAGCTCCATGCCCCTGAGTGATGGACATTAATGAATAATAAACGATACACTGTAGCCACTTCTACTTCTCCTTTCCAAGCATATGCATTTGGGAAATAAAGCAACCAGAATTTATGACGTACACTATGAATTGTGTTAAACTCCTCCGATTCCCTTCCCATGTATTAATGCAGAAATTTTATTCTATTTTCGTAACATTGCATTAACTTTGACGTCTGTCTGCATGTCATCCACTTATCTACCATTTTCCAATCCAAAGTACATATCAATACAACAACCGAATATGCATACACTACAGTCAAATTAAATGTTTACTTAGTACCGTAATTTCACTGCAAATAACTCTGAAATCTCTGTATTATTTGCTAGCATTTGCATGTCAAATCATTTGTCAGTATAAAGACATTAAAAGCTGAGAAGACCAAATTCAAACTATGACATTTGAAAATTACATTATTTCTAAATAAATCTACGAAATATCTCAAAACATTTATTTCTAAGTTGTATCAGCATTGGTTTTGTGGTTTTTGTGTAGGGAAGAATATTAGGTATAAATAATATCCTTTTAGGTGCACATTTCATTTTGATTCTTGTTACCTGTTTAACTCAATTCTTGGTATACACAATTTTAGTGTAGTTTTAGAACGAAAGATTCAATTTTATGGCTGATATGATTTCACAAAAAGCCAAAACGTTTACAAGTAAAGAATGAAATTTTATACTAAATAAAGAATTTGACAAATTTCAGATGTAGCTAAACCGCAACTTTGTATTACATTGTAATCCTCAATCCTTATGGAATTTCTGGATGCTAAAATCTCCAATGAATCATGATTTAGACGTATAATTAAATTACGTAGACCATTCAGCGTGATCCAGATGAATTAAAATAATTTTAAAAACAAAACTTGCAAATTATCTTTGGAATTTATTAGCGCAAAAATGTTATGATGTCAATATGGCTTCTATTTATTATACTTCTCCTTTGGAAACAGTTGTAAAAAATCTTTTGTATATTGTCCCTCAATTTTAATATGGAGCATTAAAATTTTGCTCACTCTCAGTTCAAAGATGTAAAAGTAGATCCTATCATTTTGTACCATAGGAAAACAGAAGTCGCACGAAGTCGCCTCTGAGGATGGCTCAAATTTTCAGCCACTTTGAAAAAGTAAAAGTTCATACTGCATTCTCAAGCCATAAATGATACTTCACTTGGCACATCTATATGCACAAAAATGCACTACCTATTTAATGCACAAAGTGAGTTTTCTTCATTTTAGTCATTTCCATAATGTACATTTCCTATAGTCCTGTCAAATCAAATGTGCTGTCGATTTACTACTTTTTAAATCTGTAGCCTGCTTTCACTTACTTTCACATAGGCTTTTATGCCAACAATTTAGATTTTGTAGATATTGCAGTTTGGTAGTTTTAGAATATTAATTTTTTGCATATGTATTTGTATGAGACATTCCGCTAGGCCATTTAGTATCTAATTCTTCAATAAAGGGCTAAAAGAAAGTTTTGTGCGTATAGTAAGACTGAAGCTAAAGTCTTTTTATATGAGCAGACAGAAGTTTGAGACGTAATGAAATTGCAGAGTCGAGATTGAGAGCTAAAATTATATACGTCATTGTCCAAATATCATTATCAGAGTATTATATTTGATAATTGAAATAAAAGGGGACTTTTGGTCGAATCTGGGATGCAAGAAATACAGCTTTAGGAAAGGTAATCCCAAATTAATTAAATTCTAAATGCATACAATCAATAATTCTTTGTATTTAAGTACTGGGCCCAAAAATCAATACATCTTACTTCGCAGACGACATTAAAAACTCATTTTTAAGCCATGAAATGAGTAGAATGAAGTTGAATGGGTTCTTTGCCCGTATGAAAGAAAATTAGACAATCACAAAGGATTCTATTAATAGTTAAATGACAGTATATAATAGCAAGAAGCCGGTAACTGTGGGTGGATATGCAGAAGAGAGTCACTTATATTCACACTATTGAAGTGTTTGTTTAAATATTGATAAAAACACTTATAGGAAGGAGTACATATTGCAGGACAGGAATATCTAAGGTAGGTAGATGTGTAGTAGTGGAGTAGGAAAATAAAGTAAGGTGTTGCATAGTAATCATCTAATAGTGCACTCTTATTGAAATATATTAAGTATCTTATGAGAATGTGCATT
The DNA here is from genome assembly GCA_020055645.1 of Tomocerus qinae. Taxonomy (NCBI): domain Eukaryota; kingdom Metazoa; phylum Arthropoda; class Collembola; order Entomobryomorpha; family Tomoceridae; genus Tomocerus; species Tomocerus qinae. The sequence continues at coordinate 23,971,257 of CM034548.1, forward strand.
CTGCTTGTCTCACACACGTAGTCTCTTTCGGTCACGTTATGTTATTATGGTCTATTGTGTAAATGTTCTTTGAAGTGCTCACCCACCAAGTGAGGTACATAATATAGGAGTATTCCTCCTCTGCATGATCACATACTACATACATACTCTATAATGTTTGTAAGTTCTGTTGCACTGATATATACGGATGATATAGCATCAGTTAATGTACTATAGAAAGTAGAAGACGAGGAGTGCACGAGTGTGCCAAAATTAATATATATTGTTAAAATCGATAATCGATATTACTAAGTAGAGAAAAATCCACATATGGGAATGTGTATTATTTGGAGAGAGTATTGAAAGAGGCAGGACAGGAGGAAGGACAAGATAATTGAAAGTAACATATGCATAAGTAGGTAGTTTATCGATGCGTGCGATGATAAATAATCTGGCGAAATGTCTTCGGATGAGTTGTAACTTGAGTGCTGGTTGTCTTTATTGTGTATTTGCATCGCTACAGATAATAGAAAGGAAACAATTAAAGAATGTATTTTTTAGGATGGGACCGGAAATATTGGGAGTTTGATGGTAGGTCGTCTCGGAGGTGTTAGTGTAGGAGTACCTGATATACACGACCTAAAACTGCGACCAGGCTCTACAGCGTCCTGCACTTCCTTGCCCCCCATAACTAAGGTAAACCATTGTTTATCGATTGCTTGTGGTGTAATCATCACTTGTGGATATAACCCATGTGTAATAATGTCACTTAAACTTAATATTGATCGCTTCCCCGTGCCTTCGCCGCAACCACACAGTCCTTCAATATTATACTATTGCAACACAATAGCTAAAAATCGATGATTTGATACCATTAATATTTATTTAAGCCACTCCATGTCTACTTGAGATGTTTAGTTTAAATAATTCCAACAAATGCTTTTTCCCGATTGCAATTAACTACCTACCCACCTATAGATACTCCCAAATAAACAGTTTCGACAACTTCTCGGAAATGAAGGTCATTATGTTCATTTTTAATGTAAGTATGTGAACAATCCTATTTTAGATTCAACATGTAGTAAGTATGTACTAAGAACAAACCGCTATTTGCATTCCACTTCAAATGTCTTGTCTTTGCAAAATATTGCGATACAAAAGCTGAAGACATATAATTCACTTAAGGATATCAGACATTGTCGACAATTGATAGGTTTTAGCATAATATTACTTAAAGTGTGGTCACAACATGATTACAGCCATTAGGAACCATCCGAGGTTGTATTCAATTCCCTCTTTCTACATTCAATACTTGTCTATTAGTTTGTCGTTGCTTAGTCCTAAGGCAGGTGAGTTCGTGTGGTCTATTCTCAAGGCACTCTAAACTGATTTTCATCGTACTCTTTATTCTTGGTGAGTTACATTGTTTCAAAAAATATTTTCATGTAGTCAAGTTAGTCATTAACAAGCTTTTTGATAGGGCAGGAAGTATGATTTACAACACCTTTTCATTTCAGACCATTTACAATCCAATTAAATAGGATTTATATGTATAATTAGATTTTAAGTGAGATTTAATCATAAGCTAAGTACCACTTTGGTACTACGGAGATATTACCACAATTCATACATAAACTACCATGTGCAATAGAAAATGTTTTCGTGGTTATTAATTAATATTGCCTATTGATACCGTAAAATCACTAAAATAGCCCCAACAGAAAAGGATCTTTAAGCTTCATTACAAAAAAATACATTGGAAAGTTTAGGCCATTTTGACGATGATTTAGGATTTAATTGCAATAATGTAACTATAATTAAAAGCCATTTTTTATAGATTGAGTGTAAAAGTTTTTTGGTGGGATATTGTGAATTTTATGGCTAATCTAATATGAAAAGGGAACTGGAACAGTGCCATATAGGGAGAGACAGGTTAATAGTAAGAGACAGAGCTATCTAATTTTAAGTATAAGTAAGCAAAGGAAAAACTTGGTGAGCGTTGGCTGTGTGAGGACAGAAAATGCAGTGGGAGGAAACTGTGCTAATGTCTGCTTACAATTAATAGCGTTGTTTGAACTGACGCTGTGGAAGGATTTCATGGTGAGAGGCTTGAATTGAGTGAGTCCGCTGAATATACACTTCTCATCAAAACTTAGCCTTAGCTTAATTCAGTAAAGTCTTAAAGTTTTGTCGGAAGTCTCGACCGAAAGAAAAGTATGGAAATGAATTCCTTCTTTTCAACAGTTGCTTCGAGTTTTGCATAATTGATTTCTTAAGATTCTGTTAAATGCTGATCTGCAGTCTGCAAATGCTATTGCCATTTCTATATCGCAGCTTGATAAAAAGCCAAATGGCCATTCAATACAGCCATTCCTTTGTACTGCTTTCTCCCACGTAGGTAGTTGTGTTTAGTCAAATATTAATCATTCCGGCTAATGTAAAATCTCACTTAAGGTATAAATGCAATAAATTACTAGAATACTAAATGTAGTCGCCAGTTGGCCGTGCAAATATTAAAAAAGGACAATGCATCATCTGCATAAAAACAGCTCTAGTAATAGTAGTAGGAGTGTGACTACATTCTTATGGTATAAGAAGTCAAAGAAAAGTGAAATAAGTATAGAATACTGTACATAAATATAGGCATCTTGCGGAAGATCTCTTTGAAAGTATTATTTTGATCTTTTCTGGCTTTTGAGTATATTGCGTGTGATAAAAACAGTTCTAGTAAATGACTAAGACTACGAGTTAAGTTGAGTGGATCGTTGAAATGAAATAAAATGAAACACACCTAAAGCTGTATACAGCCGAGCTCAGAAAATATTGCATTACTCTGACTCCACTAACATCTCGCAATAAGTGGTTTCCTCATGCACTAAAATTGAGGAAATGAAGTAAATGTCAGCTTTGTCGGCATGTTAGTTTAGAAGACAGAAGAGAGCGGAACGTGACTGCTTATAATCTTTTTGGTTTCCTTTGCTTTGGATTCTATGTGCACATCTCAAATGCTAGAATATAGTATAAGCTTTTTTGTAGGTGTATAAGGGGATATTATCATACGCATAATATGATAGGCTAGCATTTTATGTTGTGCTCTTTAATGTTGATTGATGTTAAGTTGAAAGGAGTCGAAGTAGAGTAGTAGTGGAGAAAGTGGGTTTGTATTGTTCCTATGTATTTGTATACTAATAACACCCAATGGTTTTGTGAATGGATAAGGAGCAAGAGAATCGCTTTGAGGCAAATATGGGAGAAGAAAATGGAATGCTGGTTCTGGGAACAGGCCTTGATGAAGAATCTTTCATACCCCGATATCCTGACAAGGAGACCAATCGAGAAGATTTTCTGTAAGCAATCACGAGCACGATGACAAATGAACTTCTATCACTCAACTTTCGGTTTCAACCTATTCTCTTTATGAATTTATCGGGCATTCCGCCAGAGCACTACATTTCATCCTCCAACTCGATAATATTAGTATATATCCCTATACCTGTATCTACCTCCGTCCCTCCTCATCATTTGTCAACCAAATTATTCTGCAGTGTCGAGGAAACTTCTTTGGGCAAATTGAGAAAAGTTTATGTACATATGGTAAAATATTTGTTTTGCAGACAAGCTGTAAGACAGGCTGCACAAAGTGGAAACTACAGTGATTTGTTACGGTTTTATTCAAGGACTTACGAATCTTATGCTGATATTTGTTCTACATTCAATGTATGCAAAATCAACTTTTATCTTTCTATATGTTACATCCTACTATTATGCTATTAAGCACTTAGTTACATGGATATTGTAACACATACATGATCAATAATCTACTATTATTATGTACTCCGTGGATTTATAATTTGAAGACATTTATATTTATAGTTAGAACATTGTTATTGACAGTCAACAAAAGATTGCACTTAATATAATTACCACGTTTTACTAATGATAGTGTTTAATAATGTTTCCCTATGCGGAGACTCGATCTTTTAGTAAATGCTTGAATATTTTACTTAAAATTATTTTGATTACATATTTAGGCTACAGCAACCACCCCTGATAGTGAAAGTGATAGTATTCAAGAAACAATTAGTATTTTCGACGAGCCCGAGCTTAATATGGAATTTATATATTCTGTGAACGACGCGCTTCGTAATTCGGTAAGTGGTTTACTAACAATAACCATTGTAGCATTATAGAAAACATCCATTAATAGAATGAGGAAAGTAGTTCACAGTAATTTAATGTATAAATGGCAAGTAGCATACAAAAGAAATGACCACGTTTCAAATAGGTATTCGTGTTTATTTGTTTGTTTGAAAATTACAGCCTTCAATGATCCAAAAAACTGTCCTTAAATCCATTGTGAATGCCTTGTTGGATGAAAAGCAAAAGTAAGTTCATGTATTTGAACCTTTAACAGCATTACTTTTTTGTCAGTTGTGTAATGGTCATTTAATTTAATATAGCGTGAAATATATACTAAATATCAAATTGGTTTGGAGAAAATAACTTTTACTATTATATTGCAGATTATACGCAAAAGATAAAGTGCGAGCTTTATTTGTGATTCTACAAAATCCCGTTTTTTCCGCGCAGTCCTCTTATACTGTTTTGGCTCATGTTTTGCGTCATATTACTTCCCTGCCCAATACAGATCATCAAATCTTGGTTCATTGGTTTCGCACGTGAGTATTTTCTATTTTATGTCATCAATAACATTTTGGTAGGTATGCAGATGGTAATTACTATTTATAACAACACAAAATTTAATTCGTATTTTTATTTATTATATTTTTGCTTAAATTTAATACTTCATGGTAATAATAGGAATTAAAGTTACCAACACAACTATCAACATTAAGTATCATAAAATACTAGGCAGGGATTATTTATTATGGAAGTGGAGAAAGAGACAGTATGATATCTCTTGTATCTCGGAGAAAGTAAATTGCAAATTATTGATTTCTTCTGCGTGTAATTTTTAGACGGCCCAGTAATCTATTTTGGAATATTTAATGGTCCAGGATGAATTTATTTTGTACTATTTTTCCATATAAAATTTGATTTTCTATAGCATTATGTACACAATGCACACCAACAATATCAATTCATAGCTTCTAGCTATATTAAAGCAGTGAGGCAGTAAATTTGCAAATCAAATAAGCCGTAATAATATAACGAAACTCAATACCTAGACTGCGTTATCCACCATTTGAACAGTGTATGATGTCATTATGTCATGTCATAATGGCGTGTCGGCTAACCTGATTTATTCTCCCGCAGTAGCAAATAATAGTGCGTGACTATGCTTTGGCTAGCTACCTATCACATCGTTAGTCGAATTTTTTAGCCTATCTTGTCTTTTGAGAGCATGAATTAATTAAAAAATGATGCTTGGGCTATAAGATCTGCATTCTATTCATAGGCTTCCTTCAAAACATATAATTAATGAGAGCAGTATACTGCTACAAGCAGATAAGTTTTCTTCAAACTGCATTTTACTGCTTATCTAGTCAAAATTCAAGGAGTAAATTATTCCCTGACTCATCACAAACCTTAAGACGAAAACAATAAGTGGAATTGACGAGGTCCTCGGATTACATCAATATTCGGTTGTATGTTCATATCTGCTGAAATTATATTTAAAAGAATCCTCATCACTTCACTATCTTTGCTTGTAGAAGTCAAATGGTGATTTCAAATTCGACCACAGCCATAGAAATGAAACTTACAGGATACGTGTTCAATCCTATGGAATTTAAAACTGCATTTGTTGATATACGGTGAAAAGCCTTATTCTAGACTCCCAACATTATGGGACTCAATTTAGGAAGATAATGTAAGCATCCGATAAAAAACTATTTTATAAAATACAAGATAGACTTTAATAAGACCTTTTCAAGAAGGAATTTAGATAAAATTCAGACCATTTCAAACCAATTCGGACGAATCAGGAGAAATTCAGACGAATTCGGACAGTTTTTCATGCCTTATCTATTCATATTTTCAAGTTCCCCTTGCATTTTGTATTTTTCAGATAAACCAGATTGTCTTACCAATTCACACTCAGTTGGATCACCCATAAATTTATTTATTGCTCTAACAAAATTAGAATATTTTTATAATGCAGATTCTTGTCAACGGGTATCCGTAAATGCAACGAGAAAACATTTTTAACGGACCTTAGTGTGAATAGAATGCTCAGAGGAACTCTTTCGTTCCACCATTTAGGAAAGAAAGATTAAGGGAATTAGCAAAAGGCACGATACATATAACTAGTGTATTTAGTATTTACATGCTCTACTTTAGGTTGAAATAGAATAGGAATAGAATTGTAGAGCAGTGTTTACGAGATCATAAAAATATTATTGGAGACCCTGTAGTATTGGTTATGTAAGCCATGTTGATGATTATGGTGATGGAAAGTGAAGTAATTGAGGCTTGAGTCATATTGAAGTGTAGATGTAAAATCGTAGTTGAGACTTGAGTCGTATTGAAAGTGTAGAAATCGTACTTGAGACATTAGACAAGAATTGTAGAGTACGTGAGTATTTGTGATTGAAAAGATATTTTGTGAAAGCAAAAGTCATGGAGATAGTTTTATTATTTGTGGAAAGCCAAAGATGAAGAGGAAAGTGGGATTTAAACTAAAGGCATTTTTGATAATGGAAAACAGATTGGAAGTGGGACGTTTGAGAATGTTGGTTCGACAACTGACACAGTTCGTGACAATACGACAATTTCCTCCGGCTGACAGAAGTCTGCCACCATTATCAAAATCCAAGTGGTGGATTCCAGCTGCTTCAAGGGTTTTGGCTCTTCTAAGTACACAATCTAATTTCAATATTCTCATATGCATATAATTTCTCCTTTGTTACAATATTGTATGTGCATCTGCATGTTTGTGCGGACAAATATCTGCAACAAAATATTAGGCTTGTGTAAATGGAGGATGTTGATTGAGTTGCGTTTGTTTTCCATACATTTGCATCACAGTCCTTTTGAATGACTGTCTTTTGTTCATCCGCAGATGCTGCAAATAACGGTTGCCAGCCCGCCCTTCTTCATTACACCGAGTTTTACAATAGTGCACTTGACCATGTTGACTTAATGCAGGAGTACTGGAGATGGCAAAGTCCGGACAGACCCGGCCAATTTTCCTACTGTCAATACCCATTCATGCTCAGTATTGTTGCAAAACGTATCATCCTCACTAAGGTCATTCTCAACCTATTATTAATGAAACTATTCTACTATCTAAACACGTGTCTTTATTGTATCCATCTTCTAAATAGACAACTAATCTGTTTGTATAGAATGCTAAAAGACCTACTTGTTTTTTGTAGGATGCGGAACATCAGATGATTCTGGTTGCCAGAAGATCTCTAGTTGCCAAAGTTGCTCGACATCAGACCCCACAGATAGATATATTTTTTCTCAATATCAACGTACGACGAAATCATTTAGTAGCCGACTCTCTGAAAGAAGTAACTATTCTCTAAAAATCCCTTCCTATTATTATACTTTTCCTTGTATAAAACATTTTTCATGCAATTGCAGATAGCAACCAAGCAGAAGGATTTAAAGAAGAAGCTTCGCGTATCTTTTGTCGGCGAACCAGGACTTGACATGGGAGGTCTTACTAAAGAATGGTTCTTATTGCTAATCCGAGATATTTTTCAGGTACAAACTTTTAATTGACGAGTATTCCTAAAACTTTTTCCTTCCTCGCTTAAGTAAAGTAGAATTAAGTACAAAATAATTATGATAAAATAATGTATTTCTGTATTTTTTCGACTCTGCAGCCGGAATATGGAATGTTTGTTTATTACCCAAATTCAAGATGTTACTGGTTTAGTCTAGCTCAGCAAGGAAGTCTACGTGAATACAACCTTATAGGTAATTTAAGTTATTGGCCTAAGGATATTAATTTGTAGAAAAGCTTTCATCTATGATTATTTTAACATTGCAAGAAAAATGGCAGATAAAATATTGATAAAAGTGTTAATTCTATTGGATTTGGCATTGCAGGAGTGCTGATGGGTCTGGCGGTGTACAATTCCATAATCCTTGACCTGCACTTTCCTTCAATATGCTACCGGAAGTTGCTTTCTCCTCCTGTGGTGCCGCCTTTGGACAGTGCAGCTGTAGGGGTGACGCGAGATCCTACAATAGATGACCTAGCAGAAATAATGCCGGTAAAGATTTAGTTGATGTGCTAATGGGATTCACATTATAAGTCGAGCATGAAAGTAATGTTCCTAATAACTAGGATTGAGCCATCCAATCACCCATGGCTGAAACGAAGCCAAAAAAGGGGAAATGTAGTTGGTAAATAGCAAAGAGATGAGACAGAGGGAGTGGAATCGTCTTAGACTGAGTCTTAAAAGAGGTAGGAATGGAACAAAATCTAAACCGCGATTGTAGCAGTGGAGAGGATGAACACCTAAAAGTATAGTTTTGCCGTGTGTCTATAAGTAGGTGAAAGAGTTGCATGGGTCTAATGGAATGCTTACGTAGGTCAAATTGGCAGGTTTTCTTTCGGGTAATCGTTTATATAGCATCACTTGAGGATCTCATTTCATTCTATTCTGTAAGATCCTGTGTGGCCCAGCGAGGCGAAGAATGTATTACTTCAGTACTTTATTCATTGGAGACAGAGTAATGCTTTCTTTCAACAAATCAGCTTTCATTAAAGAACTTTAGATCAGAGCTCTGCGTAAAAAGTTCCAAAACGAGCCGAAAACTTCATTTTCTTAACTGGGTTTGTTTGTGTTTTCTCCCGTCTGTCGAGTTTGAGGGAACTGTGTGCCACCTATTTCCGATCTTCCCTCGACTCATCTGTCCTCTTCTATATATCTATACACCTTCTTCCTACTTACACTACTCCTACTACCCACACACAGAAACACAACTCTTTTCTCTCACCAGACTATGGTTCCCTGTGGGAAATCAAGGGGAAAAGGCCAAGTGGGTGGGAAAATTGGTAATAAATACAAAATCTCTATGTATAAGAAGACAATACTGTTCTTCAGTTTCAATTTCCCATATTCCCATGACCCAATTTTTCCCAGTATAGTGTCTGGACAGAATTAGGTGGGAAATGGTAATATGTGAAACAATGGAATTTATTTATCTGCATATAAGTATAGGTAAAGTGGCTATCTCCTCCGCACAGTTTCCATAGGGACCTGAACGGGAATATCGATAGTGGATTGTGGATTGCATTTGGTTTGATGGAGTGCTAGATACGGAATTATCTCAGATGGCTACCACATGCAATATGCAATCTGCTCTGAGTATACACTTCTTTCTTAAGGTCAGAGTTAGTCGGTGCTACTTGAGGCAACACTCACTCCCGTTTGTTTCTTTCAAACAATGGGCGTAACTAATGTTCATTTCGGAAAAGGATTCCTAAAATATATTCTTATCGGGTGGAGCATTTCTCACCTCTTATCACAATTCCCAAAGCATTTGAACCCTGCAAACCCTTTAAGAGCTACAAACTCTCCTATTAGAGTATCCCTGTATATTCATGTGTAAGTTCTACAGATTGTGCGAATAACTTTTCCCTGCTCAACTTTCCTCTGATGTACCTACCTCTCTTTTCTTCGTAATAGGCACAATGTTTATTAAGGAGAAATCTTTAGAGTAGAAAATCTCAGACTTTCATTGATCTGTGGATAGCTGCCTAGTCATTCAACAGTGCTGTCATTCCATCCACCCAACACAGCTCTTCACTCTGTCGCCGATTTCTTGTAGGAAACTGACAAATATTACCTCAAATCACAACGACACTCAAATCCTACCAAAACCTATGTCCCTAGCATCCTCTGTCTATGCTCTATTTCTGTCATCGCTCTGTAAATAAGTAGAGACCTTTCCCTCACAAAACTCGGGTTCTATTTTTCCAAAAAGTAGCAGTCTCGCCCCTTAATACTGCAATATTATATAAACTGACTTAGTCTATAAATTGCGTGGGAATATCTATAGCTTGGCTAATCCTTAATTAGAAACTTAATATACGAGTTATTCTGCTACTGATGTACCCTTATTTCCGCACCTCTACTTTTATTCCTTCGTCCTCTTCAACTTCAATTTAGTAACCTGCCACTCCACTCCCCATTACTCTATAAACTTATCCCAATTTTAGGCTTCCCACAACTTCACTTATCACTTTCCTAAACTCTCTTCTCTTAGTTCGCTGGCCTTTAAGACATTATCACTATCACATAAGTTGTTGGCTTTCTCGGATTGATACTTGTATATTTTTTTATTCAACTCATAACTTTCCAGTCAACAAACCTCAATAGAGCTTCTTCTAAGATGATTACATTTCTCGCGTCCAATGCTCCTCACATAAACATCCGTCCTTTCATCAATAGTAAATCTCATTTGGGCTATTAGTTAAATAACTACACTATCTCCCACCTATCTTTCAATTTAGACCTTTAAAACTACCTACAATTGAACTATTACAAAATAAAGTAGGATACATATATATAGATAATTTATACCGTCATGCGTCAGTGTCACAATACTTTTTGTATGTCATTTATGTAATATATTAATAAAAGCACGATTGGATTGGTTGACACAGTTGACAGTTCTTTCAATATAATGTCCCTACCATTGCAAGATGGAGACATTTTATGTCAATCTGTTATTGTATCAGAGGAAGAGTTGATTTGCGTGTAGATCCCCTTTTAAAGAAATATGACATAATGTTGAGTAATATTAGTCTGTGTATGTCCAGTCCAAAGGCTATATAAAATGAGGTTATATTATTCTGAAGGAAAGATATTTGAATATGTTAGTAGACAATAGTTGTAGGTCAAATTCCCTTGTGATAATGTTGATGGTTTAATTTTTAGAGTGTTGTCACCTTATTTAGAGAGAGGAGAAGATGTTCTATACATGACGTAATTAGAATGTGAATGCCATTACTTAAGTTGAAGGAGGAAGTTCATCAGGTTTGAATTTGGAATGTAGTCTGCGTTACGGTATCATTTAAAGAAGGCTACATTAACACAGGAGAAGGGCAAAATAAACTTTTGGAGAAAGTTTTGGGTGTTTTCAAGACTCTTCCTAATTTCTTCATAGCCTATTGTCTGCGGGTCTTGTGTACCTAAAAGTAATTTCTGTAGCAGAAGAATACAACCTCCTCTTGAATTCCTTGATGGGTTCTAACTAAAAATAAGTGAACCTAATTTTTGCTAGTTGTAGTCACTGTTTTTATTGTATTGCTCTGCGTAGAGCTAGTATGAAGCGACAAGGAAGGCTAAATAACACCAAACAAAAGGAAGCTTTAGTATGTTTTGTTGTCTGGGATCTCTTATTTCCCAAATCCTTTTTCTCTAATTACGTTTTGACGAGGAAGCCATTCAATGGCTGCACAAAGGCCAAAACGGCTACAAATTCATCTCCGACTTGATACGAACCTTTTCATCTGATTTCAGTTTCCTTCCGACTCGTTTTATTATTTCCCTTCACTGATTAAGAGTTAACACTCTGATTAGCTATACTACTCTAACACAATAACGGTTTTCATTTTCTTATACAATTATGTAAGTATTTATTATGTAGATTATGTAATCCGATGTTATTTTTACATGTGAAGTAATTTAAACTCTTATTTAATACTTTAAGGATGTTTCTCATGGGTTGCGAGAGCTTCTTAAATACGAAGGAAGTGTTGAAGAAGATATGGGTCTGAGTTTCCAGGTACGAAATTTCTCCATCTTTATCATTATACTATTTTTTAAGTAATTATTTCAATTAATTATATCTTAAAAATAAATTTTGAGGAAAATGGTCTGAAATTTAATGAAATATGACTAAAAATAGGCGTCTCTGCAAGAATACGATCGCATTATGACGTACAACCTAAAAGAAAACGGAGAGCAAATACTAGTGACTAATTCAAACCGGGAGGAGTACGTAAAATTGTATTTGGACTGGGTACTCAACACAGCCATTTACGCTCAATTTCGTGCTTTCTATCTGGGGTTTCATTCTGTAACAGCTTCTAATGCCTTAATAGTAAGTCAACTCTCGTGATTGTTATTTTATGTTAATGCGTTTACAGAACTTTCACTTTGGGAAATAAATCCCTCCTCGCCTACATCGCCTCGGTTGAGATAAATTCCGTAGAGGCCCCTCTACAGTGTCACATTTAACATTTTTCCTACATTTTTGACGATACATTATGTTATAAGGTGATCATGCCAGTGAATTATTTCGTATATTCCGATTAACTTTTGCATACTAAAATGTAATTCCTCCAGTTATCATGAACCAAGTGCTTTTCGAGTCTTTAATCCGACAAAAATGAATGCACACGTCCTCGCATACATAATGCATAGAAAAGTATAAAAACAAAGAACGAAAGTCAAACTACGCTATAGACATTTATTATGTAGTTTTATTTCCGTCGTTGCTGCAAGGTATGTAATAATAATAAGATATGGCTGACTATCTATGTCCGGCCGTCGGACCGAAAGAAAGTCACTAAACAGTCTCATTCTATATTCCTTTATTCATAATATATGCTTTTCCCATGCCAATGACCTCGTTATCTCAGGTATTTGTTCCAAACATATGAAATTCTAAACGTTCAGACTTTAGTTTTAAAATAAACATGGCTTCAAATTAAATCGAACTCATTTTTAGAAAGTGTAGCAAAATTGAAGAATTAAAGCAATTAGAAAATGACATTTTCAAAGACAAAAAAATGTTTCTCAAGTTTTATGCATTTTTAATTCACTAAAATTGTATGGCAGTTTGAGAACATAAATATGTATTGAAGAAAATAAGGACCACAGACGATACATGATAAAACAGCATCCTGTTTTATTATGTATCTCTCAAAGAAATGCTTTTTTGTTGCTTTTATTCGTCCTTTTTTGAATAAGCTTTAACATGAAGATACATATTAAATACTTGCTAGTAAATAGTAACACTAGTACTATATGTTACAGCTATACTACATATTATAGGTATTTAAATATGACAACAAAACAAGGTCAACGTTTAAATATTGATGTGATTACATACTATTGAAACGATTCATAAAAGATTGGAATGAAGTAGATTTTCGCATTTCCAATCAGTGAAGTAGAATTTGAAAGCCAAGGGTATACTATAAGTAACAGAGGATTACAAGTGGCTCTTCAGTTACTCAAAAGGATCATCTGTAGTAATGCTACATCATCTTGTACAATAGTAATTCGCAATTTCCCCTAATGACTTTATTCGAAATCATTCACTTGTGTCATTATACTTCTAGTATTGAACTCAGTTCATTATTAGCTCACTTGATCTTGTGCCAATCGGGTATAAAGCCTTACATCAATGGTTATTAGTTTTTATTACATTAAAGTTAGATTGTGGAAATGAATACAGAGATTTTTAGAAAGAGACTACCACCGACAAAGTACACGACTCTGCTCTACCACAATAACGACTTTCTCTACATATTTTCCACACACCACTACTCTACATAATCTCAATAGACATTTCACGTAGCTCACAATTTACAGTATGTAATTTAAAGCTAAGTGACATACATAATCCGATAGTACATTATCAATCCATTCCTTGGTAACTCATTATTTCAGTTCCGTCAACTCCATATTAACCTAGTAGATTATTTTAAAAACTTTTTAAGTTCTAGTACATCTACAATTTTTGCTATAAACAATTGTGCTATCTTACAGTAATGACTTTTCTTATGTATTTACCACACGCTACTACTCTACACTTATCTCTTAAGAGATTTCACATAGATCACGATTTACAGATGCTATGTAATGTAAAGATAATAGATCCGGATGAGAATCCTTGGTAGATTACCATGTCATTCCTTAACAGTTCATGGATAATTCCGTCAACTGTATACCAACCTTCTCTGTGATGACAAATAGCATTGCTCTACCATCCTATTTAGGAACCATCCTACTTAGAAGTTATAACTAGTGACATTTAGTAACACAATACACACATCTACAATCTAATGTATGCATCTACAATGTACACAAGGACGATTAACATTTAAAACAATCATACCAGGAATTAGTTGATCTCCCCCTCCACGCAAAGATTGGTTTTAAGTGAATTTCTCCACCCGTCCACGTCGGTCGACTCTGTAGCATTCGACGCTGCCTGCATTTTCGACCGAGAGCACAGCATTCCGAATTTTGATTTTCACAGCCGGGTTAGCACACTTCCAAATTCTTCCAGTATCCCGGAGTAACTTGTCATCTCTTGACTCTTTGGTGGTTCTCTCAGGATCGATGAAAATGCCTTTCAACTCAGGATGAGTCTCCAGTTCACGCTTTGCCGATAGAATGGCGAATTTATCTTGTTTTCTGATCAAATTGATGATAATTGGTCTCGATATAGTATCTGTTTTTTTCCCAATTCTCCTTGCGTCAGCAATGTATATTTCCCCCAGTCCCATTTTTGAAAGCAAATCTTTCACTTTCTTCTCCGTTTCGCAATGAGCCTCATGTTTGCCTTCCGGAATGCCCCTTACACGAAGGTGCAAGCTGATCAGTTCCCGTCTTAAATATTCATTCTCGTAATCCAACTCTTCGACTTTTTGCATCAATTTTTCCAAATCCCTTTTGGTTTCTTGAATTTTCTCTCGGTCTGCTTTGGCAGCCTCCTTAATTTCTTCAATGCTGTTCCACAACAGATTAAACTTATCGTCAGTCGAAAGTCTTATGAAATCCGCTGCCCCTTTGTCGTCTGATGCGATAGAAACTCTCTTTGTATTGTGTGGGTTATGCTTGCCACCTCTCTTAAAAGGCATTCCTCCAAACTGCATTTTGTTCGAATTGTGTGTATGAAGATGTACTTTTTGTACTCAATCACAGCACAAATTTTAGACGTCTTTCCTCTATGGTTGCTCAATGGTCAATAAACTTGTACAAATCCTACTTACATCTTTGTGTCATTAGAAGCACAAAGAAATATCTTCTTTCACATATCACTATGTCAACGATACTGTCATACACAAAAAGTGTTTATGTAAAGAGCATAAATGTACGTAAACAATGTCTCTACCTCGGATGTCTAAATGTAATTGATACGTACAAGTTTGATATAATGATCAATTATCTATCATAACAGATGTATGTTTCTGAAAATATCAAGTTGTTATCTATAGAGCGTATAAATTTTAATAACACGGAGAAATCTGATATTGAACTACCTTACGTAAGCAATCATGGTTCTTATGTATAGATGCTGAGACCAGAAGAAGTTGAAATGCTCGTTTGTGGTTCCCCTACACTAGATTTGCACGAGCTGCGGAAAGTCACAGAGTACGATGAGTACCGGCCTGACGACAGAATCATTCAGTAAGAATTATATTTCCAATTATTTAAACATTTTAGATATCACATAACAGTCTCCAACTCTATATAATAAACATCATAGCTATATAACCATCGTCTTTTATATAATATCCTACTGCTAATGATCCACAGCCAGACTCCTTTCCCTGATTCAATGTAACATATTATTAGGATGTTTCATGAATGCTTCTCTTGTTTCATCTTATTGTCAAATCCTCCTTGTGCTATTTCTTTTTAATGGTTAGACGCAGTTGTTGTATCATATAGTATACTAGCCGCATAATCACTACCAATGTTTTTGAAGTAAAAGACGAAATCAGAAGTGTAATTATTAATTAATTATAGCAACATTTCTTCAAAATAAAATTACTACTGCTTAATTTTGTGTTGCAGGTACTCTATACTTAAGTAAGGGATTGCATGTGGAAAGAGAATGTAAAGCATATCTAGTAGCCTAGCTTTGACATTCATTTAGTCAGAATAAGCAGTACATTAGGAACATTATTACGTAGCTATTTAATACTCATTTAATACGAGGAGGAGTAGCCAGTAGGTAGGCACTGCTTTATGCGGCATTATCGCCAGTTTATTAGTAGAAGTGACTGGAGCATGGGAAAACTTTTGTAGATCGTAGTAGAGGAGGAGGATTAGATAGAACTTGGTATATTATATCCAAACGGTGCATATTAATGTAGATATCTTTCCAAACTATGACATAACTACCTTTTAATACCTTCCGCACTCGCGTCTCAATAGGTGCGTGCCCAATCTGCCCACACAGAATCTGACATTCCAAACTCCACACGGACTAACAATAATAATAAGACTTAAGCTGAAGGCTCACTCAACTGTTTAATTTCTCCTGATTCTCTCTATGCGTTCCGACTCTTACACTCAATAGCACTAGCTTTTAATGACGTGAAATACAATCCTAATAATTCCATCACTGCCTACACATAAATATCCTATCAATGTCTCACTATATAACCATATTAATCATGCCCGTCAATCCACATCAAAAATATCTCCTAATATTGTGCCATTTTGTACAGCTAAAAGTAATACATTCTTATTTTATAGTTGGAGATAGTTGAAAGCTACTTATTGACAATTGGTGATTTACTAAATGAAAGATATAGGTTTAATCCTATTGGGAGTTAGGTTATTTACTATTTGGTGTTTTACATTTTATATAGGGACTTTTGGTCTGTTTTGACGTCCCTTCCTCTGGACCTTCAGAAAAAGTTTCTGCTGTTCACAACAGGCAGTGATAGAATTCCTGTTGGAGGGATGGGCGAAATGTACTTCAAGGTAAAATAAAAATATCCTAAAGTTCAAATCTCTCTTAGAGGTTGAGACTACTCGTTTTCATTACATAAATCCACCTGCCAAAGACAAAGTAGTATATAGTGCACCTGCTACACTCTGCCGAATAATGTATTTATGTACGTTGAGACTAGAGAGAGAGAAGCCAACTTGTTGGCTTCACTAAACTGCTATGTACAACTGCAGTTCCTGCTATCAGATTCTTTTAATTGAATTTTTCCTCACATTTCACAAAAGGAGCACTTTATTCCGTTTGAGCGTATTGTAACTGCAAATGTTCTAATTGGTACGCTGCAGATATCTAGGATGCGAGACCGGGAGGAGAACCTTCCTGAAGCTCACACATGTTTCAATCAATTAATCCTCCCAGACTATCCTAACAAAGATGTTCTAAAGAAGAAGTTGATCATTGCAATTTCAAATGCAGAAGGATTTGGGTTGGAGTGAAAAACTTTCAAATATATATTATATCTACTATGTACTTGTATTTCACTCGGTAAAATAAAAACTTATTATTTACCTTCACTTTTTGTATATTTCTTTCTACTAAATTTACATTTTCTTATTTATACTTCCATACTTTCCAACCAAAATCAATTCAAACTTTTAGAATGTTAGCAAAATCATAATAGATGAGTTATAAAATATTCATAAAATAGCCAAAATGCACATTTATATACATACAAATCAGTTGCACTGGAAATTGAACATTTCTACTCCCTTTTTCTGATGGAAACAACCCGGGGAATTTCGTTATATGAAACTGTCTACTGGCCAATATGGGAAATATAAAAAACTGAATCCATAAATTGATTTTTCATGCTTCTGATTTTGTGAAGTCAGAAAAACAATATGGGAGAATATACTTATAATGTCTCCTGGCTCCGTGAAGTGAAATTCATGACTGACAATTCGGAAAATCGTGATGAAAAAATTTCTACAAATCGTCGGAGGGGGTGTGCAACAATCCGGAAATCAGAAGATGGAACAGCCTGTAACTAAGGATAATGAAAACTCCTGACTCAACATTGAGAACTGTCCTGAGATTGCACAAAAAGACGTGCCCACCTAACAATTCACATTGCGCTTTCACTATCTACGTCAAAATCTAAACTGTTAGAAGCATGAGAAACTTTTCTAGAAATAAAGTCTACTTCATAAAGCATAGGATGACAAGAGGACATTCACAGTCACGGAAGTAAAAATGAATTACTTAACAAGAAAAGATAAGACACTAAGAATTTGAAAAACTGGCACACTACCAAGTAATTAATTATGTTCTTAATTTGTCTTCTTCTTACTGCATAATCATACAGTGCCAAATGCACAGCAAAACATTAGCTAAACCTTTTGAACTATCTATCTAATCTTCATTTTATTTTACGGCATTTGCATTCACTCTTTTTCGTTTACCTTCCAGAACAGAAAATATTATATTTGTAAATCTACTTCATTAAATATTATACAAAATAAACGCTCCATGTATATTTCAATTATAAGTGTTAGATTCAGCACAAGACGTCGTCAATTTCTGCAGTCAATTCAAGTATTCATAAATCCATTCGAATATCTGAAATTATGCTACATTGAATTTTCAAGGTTCTTTTATGATTTCTTTATCTCTACTACGGCATGAATAGCCATACATAATAAATTAAAAGAATGTCTTGCGATGATAGCAAGAAGGTCAAAGAGTACGGTAAGAATACCAATCTACTATTTCTTTAAAGCTATTAACACTTGGCATCAATTTCAAATGGAACAGGAAAAAGGAAATCTGAAAAGCTTAGATTATTTCTCAAAAGAGAAAGTTAGCATTCAAAGTTGTAGATATGGCTCAATGAGAATTGGCTAAATCTGTTAATCCCCTAGATGATTCCTGAGTTTGGATCCATTTTTGATTTGGGGTGATCACTATAGCTATGATGCTGTGAAATGAGCCCTTCTGTCTTTTGACATAACCAAGAAATTAGACTACCTACACTGAACTGGGCCTGGCTGATAAATTCGGCCAACATTACGTGAAGGAAATAATAGTATCTGGTGTTTGAAATCAGAAAATATTGTACTAATTTCAATACAATGTTATCAGATAAATTGGTATGTTGTGTTGATAAAGGAGATGGGAAATTTTCTTAAAACTACAAAACTTTTGTCTCTATATGGAACAGTTTTATTCTCAATGCTTTCTCCCAGAGTACAGACGTTTAATTAGAACAACATTGGCAAACTTCGATGATTAGCATCCAAATACCAAGAATCAGAATCAGTGCAAGAAGAGACTGAATGTAATTAGGTCTAATTCAGTCCAATTTGGTCCAATTCAGTCCAATTCGGTCCAATTCAGTCCAAATCGGTCCAAAAAAGGAATTATTTTGTATAGTACTATTGATTTAGCTGAGATAATGGTAATGTCGTCCCGAATTACAAAACCTTACACCCAAGTTATTATAATGCTTCTAATACAGAGAATTAAGTCAATTGTAATTATTATATAGCATTTGGTTTGGTACTCGTCTCCACTATGTGCTACATTTGTGTAATATCTATAGTATTTTAGACTCAATTCCCTTCCCTTTATGGTCCGCAATGTACAAACATGCTTTTAGTATGTTTGTGCATTGCAAAATTTTAAAGACAATCAAGTCATCGACGAAACGAGCGAATAATTTGAATGTGTTATATTCAAGGATTTTTAACGAAGAAGAAAAAGCAGCTAGAATGCATACAAATTTATTACAAATGGTCCTATATAATTATGGCGCTATCATGATAACGTTACTATATAGACAAATGAAAGCTTTTTCTGTAATATGGCCTGCCTGTATGTTTATTTGAAGCTGAAGCGAACTTTTGCTCATTAAAAGGGAAATATTCTTTTAAGATGATCATTCTTTGAAGAAATTTAAGCCCATGTATCATTAATGATGAATGGGGCCTTCTCTTTCAGATAATAGTGAGTACTTATTCGGAAAACACATGCCACTTCAATAATAATATACTTATTGCATGATGCAGTGCATTTTTAGAGTTGAAAGAAAAACTGCGACAATGCTGCTAGTTTGTTAAATGGATCTTTTTTGTCAGCATTTGGATATGTAATTAAAGCTTCTCTGTATAAACATCTATTGATATACAATATAAACTTTGATCCTGCCTCGCATTTCTCCCTTGTTTACTTCATGACATCACTTTGATGCGCATTTGCAAATTCTCTTTTTAGAAAACTCTGACTCTTTAGAAGTTGGAAATCTTTAGAAAACAATGTGAAATGTGAACTGCAAATACATACGTTGCGTTCTAGTTGGATTATTTGGAAAGAGGAAAAATAAATGACACTTGATCCAGCTCTATGGCATTGGAATACTTGTCTCTCTTCGCTACTGATTCAAGGAAAAATTTCTCTGTGCTCTATTTACCTTTTACTTTCGTTCTTATGCATTCATTATTATAGTAGATTCTAAAATTAGTAGATTTATGATGTTATGGTCATTGGTTTAAATAAACTAAATGCAGCAGGCTTTCATAATTCGAAATCAGTCGTGTGAAGCGCAGTTTAATTAAGCATGGGGCCCTAAAACTTAGACAAATCTACCTTACTTCTCTTTTAAAACACAAACAAGCAAAATGTATGAGAAATAGGAAGTACGAATGTTGACCAGAGTCACTAGCTTTAAAGTCACGTAATTTTAGATGTTCTGCATTATTTATTTATTACACTAATGGCGTGAACATTAATTCCATCATCAAAACTCTAGAACAATTAATATGCAAACCGTGAGACTAGCTTGTAAAATTCTAGGAATTCTAGTCGTCTTAATTTCGTAATACTATTTAATAGTTCTACGACTTAACGAATTCTGTAAATTTGTAATGGTATTTAATGAATAATGGACATCTAAGTAGGCGAAAGTAGCAATTAAAGAATGCATACGGTTGTGCAATTCAAACATGACTAGCCGAGATAGCGTAGATAGTAAAAAGTGAACAGATGGAGTTAAATAACAACTCTACCAGTAAAAAACACTTCGAGTAATAGCATTTCCTTGTTCGTTGGTGTATTGCAATTTTTTAAAGTAAAGATTTGGAAAGAGTAAAGTACAAAAGAGTGTTTTCTAGAAAGCACAATTAAAAATGCTAACAATTTTATGCAGTTCTGTCATTTCTGTGGGGAAGAATGTAAGTTAATGCTAAGCAATTTGAGTATAGGTCTCTGATTCGAGTTTTGTTGTGGTGTATTACGGAAATGAAAAGTGTTGTTGACTGTTGCAAGTTTAGCATTTACGTATTATGCAAATAAATTGAAGCCATAATGCACGGCTGAATTTATTGGTAGAGGAGAGATAGAAGGAAACTGAGATGGTCCTTAGAATGTTCAGAGATGAGACTGATTTTGTTTGAGACAGAAGAGAAGCGATCGAAAAATCTTGCAAATACAATATACCACTGTACAAGCATAACCTAGTACATATACAACAATACAGCCGTAAATTTAAGAGCAGGAGCAGTTGCTTGCTAGCTGGAATCTCCAGAGCTAGAGCCAACACTCCAAAAAGAGGAAAAGGTACAAGAAATTGTAGAGCTAAGAATGTTGAATGCAGTTCCGTTGCGTTGCAGTGCATTCTATTTTGTTCCCGGGTGAGACGAGATTCAATAGACGGGTGAAACGCAGTCAAGAATAGTCAAGAGGCACCCAAGCAGTGAGTTCATAGTCTATCTACATCTTCATTTTCTTCAGAACCTGTAACACATATATGTATAGAGAAACACATGTACTTGCATGCAAACACTCACTACTCCTTCACTGAACACACTTCTCACTCTCAGCCTCAATAAGTTTGCATTTCTGTGGATGTAAAAAATATTGGGTGAACAAAAAATATATTGCCACCATAAATGTCCCATTTGTCTTCCTCTCACTCTACCCACTGCTTTTACAGCTTAACTCATGTAATTAAATCACCAATCCCAACGAAATTTACAAAAAACTTGTCTAAATTTGTTTACAGTCCCACTGTCGGGAGAAAATGTTAAAAACAAAGAAGGCAATAATGATGGCAACAAGAAATGCTTACACGCATTTGCATAAAGAGCACAGGATATAGCAATAATGAGAAGCTGCATGTATAAATAGTCACTAAGCATTTACAAATGGCCATGTTTGGTCCTTATGTTGTCTTATTTTCTCGAATTGTCTCATTTTTGATCAATCCTCTTCGCTTTGTCGTTGGAAAAGAAACGACAAAAATTGAAATTTACCAATTTTTATGGCTTTAAATGAATTAAGATTGCAAGGTTCATGTGCAATGATACTTTGACCTGCTGGGTAAAAAACTGACAAATCTGGGATTTGACTCATGTATTTTTGATAATATTAAATTACAAAAGCATCATAATTGAAACAGTACTTTCCAATGATAAAAAGCCATAGAATCGTAAAGTAATAACTGAAGTATCCTTATAGAAACCCACATATTCATAATTTAGTAATTGAAAGTTGAAATATCCTGATTAAATTCCATGTAACTGTTGAAACTTAATATCTGAACCATACAGCCGGATAATGAAAATTTAATAACTACTCTCAGTACTCTTACAAAAATCGTAACTTAATATGTGAACCGTAAGCCGTATTCACAATTTAGTAACTGAAATATTGAGAAAGAAGCCTTTTATACAATGCCAAATATCTACCAATATTAACTTACAATAAGTTTAGCCAATATCTAAACCGTAATGCAGAATGGCCAACGAACCAATCAATCCCCTTGGGGTGGAGTTATAGGGTTGAGGTTATTTCTGAGTGTGTCCTTCTAGCCTAGCATGGAAATACATTATAGATATGTACTTGGGCTGCAAAACAGACTGCAAAGTAGCAATAGGCATGTAGAATGTTGTAATTTGGTAATTTTGGAAGTGCCAAAAACGTCCATTTGGAAAAGCTATTCCTGTTTGATGCCCATGAGTAGAATTTTCCACTCGCATGCATTTGAGACTGATGCCCATTTTTGTGTATAATGTGTGATGCCCATTTTGTCAAGCCCAGGCAATTCTCTATGACTAATGCAGTAAGATATATGTGACATTGCTCAATATGTATTTTATTATTAGTTGATATTGGGAATTCGGTAAAGCATAATAAATATGGATGTGGCATTGTAGTGTCCGGGTTGCATCTCAATAGGAGTATATTGTTGACATGGGTGCATAACCGCTGTATAAGAGGTATTAGTATAGGAAGTAGGGAGCAATGCAACGTAAGAGCAGGATATAGTAGTAGGAGATGTAAATGTATATTTCTAGGTAGGCAATAAGTAGACATTGAGTCAGTCAGACAACAGAATAGAGAGCTGAAGAAGATAAGCCCGAGTGGAGCTGCTTACTTGGAACACCATTCACGATGGAATGGGTGGGATATGTCTGTACAGGCAACAATTTATCCATCAAAATGGAATAAAAAAGGTTTGTCGACTTCTTTCTCAGACGAGCTATTCATGGAAACGACGACTTATGTGGAATTGGAAAAGAGCACGGAGAAGCCGTACGGAGGACCAAGAAAAGACGCGGATCTGGAATAACTCACCGAATAATATGAAAACTGCAATATTGTTGATCGGTTCGTCAGGCATCTCGTTAGAAGCCTCATCGCTCTTTCTCCAAAAGATTTCGACTCTCGTCGGTACGGAGACTCACAACATGTATATTGCTCTGCATTGAGTCTAGGAGAGCGTCAACCATGGCATGGCTTGGATTTCTATGTTCTAACTTGTGGTAAACGGGAAATGTGCAAACAGCTACGTTGTAATAATAATATCTTAGCGCAGATAGAGAGTTGCTTTAGATTTCAGCAGTTGACTTTGACTTTACTTGCCTTTGCCTGCCTGATTTGGTTGCTTCGTTGGATTTGGCCTAACTTGGTTTCGTTTCATTTGCTTAGCTAAGCTCGGCTTGCTTCCTTGGCCAACCTAATAAGACTTGGCTACATGCTATACACACTAAATAAGATACACATCCACCAGGACGAATACACTATAAATCTACTGAAACATCACAGAGATAAGTGCACGCTCTGTAATTGTATGCAACTTTAGCATATTTTACTACTCGCTCCATTTTACTCATTGCCAGTCATCTAAAATCGTTTCTGCGAGACTAAGACTTTCTCCAATAATTTCAACCTCTTCGTCCTCACGCCAAGAAGTCCTTTATTTTCGAAACACCCAACGCAGTTCAGCGGATAGACGCACTGAGCTGTCTTTAATGATCTCCACATAGGCACAGGGCATCCAACAATCCTACATTATGATAACTCTATTATCTCAACTACGGAAGTCGACATCAACTTCAAATGCCATGCAAAAACTTGTTCTTACTCTTGTGTTTTTATGCCTCATTTATTGTCATTCTGTCCCTCTATATTCATTCATGGGTAATGTCATCACATATAAAATCGCTTCAGACATATAAACTTTTCATCCAATACGGAAATACATACACATACCAATAAAGATTATTATACCATATTGAAAACCGAGTGAAAGCAGAAATAATGATGTTACATTTTTATACATCATGCGTAACGATGGCAAAACCAAAGAGAGTATTTGTACTAAACGGATTTAACAATTACAGCCCAAAAAATCACAAGAAATTTAGCTCCTGAATAAAGGTTACCTTGTCGCATTGATGTTCGACTTCCTTAAGTAACAAAAGAAATGCCAGTATAATCTAAATAACTGACATTTCATTCATATTCTACACAATTTTATAGCAGCACACTTCAATACTTTCAATCCTTATTCCCTAATCTAACTTAACTGCTTATACGAATATATTTTAATACGAACAATTCCTTAACACATTCCAAAAATAAAAACTATCAAGTTTTACTCGTTACCTGCCTGCCGTTAGAAAATTACTTTGACAACAATCCAATTAGCAGAGGACGTTCATGCAAAACCATGTAGACTGCTATACCAACACATTATTTTCACCACTTTGATGCAAGTCAGCAATTATAATAGTCCAGCTTTTATTGTATAGCTTAAGAAAACACTGAAGGTTATAGGACCTTTCTTCAAGAGTGTGTGACTGAAAATTTTTGATCATGAAATGCCCGGTATCTGGCCTCAACCACTATCTAAATGGCGTATAAGTCCGAAGTCCAAATTACTACAATAATATCTTATAAGCAATAAAACATCCTGAACATTTAATTAGATTATGATATTTTACAATTTCTTACTGTCGGAGCAAAAATTAAATTTAAATTTAAACTACTGCTGCGCATAAGACTATGCAAATGAATAGGTCCACATGCGAAGGGCTGAGAAATGTCAAAAACATAATTTTGCCAATTATACTACAGTTGTCGTTGTTTATTTCCCTGATTTTTTTCTGAAAAAATTAATTCGCACATCACCACTTCTATGATATCCGTAGCGGAAATCAATTTCTCAAGTGAAAATTGTCCATCAGGAAGGAAGACAAGAAACTCTTCCTTCTGCCGATCATAGATACTAATCTGTAATAAACAGAAAATGGCAAATTTAATATTTTTATTCATCCACCGTTAATATCAGCACAGATGTAAAAAAAATTTATCCACCTTTGTATTTGTCCTATGTTGTAGTCTTAGCTAACCTCTGTAGAAAGTTCATATAATTTAAGCTCTTTTGGACGCATCCACAAAACATGCAGTTCTCATAAAATACAACCCAAATAAAATGTATATGATTTTATACTAAAGTCGCAGTTTTCAAATTCTGTCTATCTAATTCTGCCCGACTATATATTCATTACCACTTATTATGTCAAAATCAAAACGTTTTTTCTGCAAGGCAATAATTCAAATCTGAACATTCTATACATCAATCTTATTCTGCCGTGCAATTTGTCTAATGCATTTGTCTAAGGATGCATATCCGGTAGAAAATCTTTACAGCACAGCGATTCAATTACCCATAAACGTTGTAAATTTACTGGTATGGTATCCGCAAATAATATAAAGGAGACATAATTTCTGCCCATGCAACTAAATAAAACAACTGTCAATCTCCCTTCCATATTATGAGAGAGGATTAGGCACATAATCTTCATGCACATGATTTTGCACATGAATCTTCTTTGGGAACATGTACACCATACACCATAAAACAGAATGTTCCCTAAAGCATTTGAGCTTAACCAAACATGACATTTGAAACATTTCTAGTAAATAATAAATAGATGACACTATTGATCTTTTGGAAAACACTTTCTTAAAATAAGAACGAAATAAATAGTTTAAATGGTATTTATTCAAATAATTTTTATAGATATTTAACTGCACAGTTTATGTAATTATGCTATGCACATTGAACATATTTCAAACACTTCAATTCAACTATTTGAGATTTAAAAGAATAAATTCTGGTTGGGCGCCCTATAATTTGACTTCCGGTATATGACAATAATTCAAACGGAGTTTAGTTAAAGCAATTTGCAGTTTGAGTAATAAATTGAAAATATTCGTCAAAATATTAAGCCCGACAAATAAAATATGAAGGCTACAAGCTCCTGACAAATAATTTGGCACTAGGATATTAGAATTTTCGATATTTTATGGGCATGAAAAATTGGCATGACAAAATTGTTCTTTGACAATAGAAATCTTTGGTAATTTCGGTCGTATAAATTGTATTATACCACCGTCCGGAGCACGGCATGATTTACTAGTTTACATTGGTAATTATAATCTGTGCCTGCAAGCAGACTATGCAGACACCACATTGCTTTCCTGTGTGTCTGTTTTTTCTATTTCTCTCTATCGTTGCCGGCGTGTGATTTCCATAAAGGCACTGGGAAATGACAAGGAAACAAAAGACTCTTTTATTGCTCACGTTTTGACTGAATGGTATTCGTTATAGTTGGATTTTAGCTCAGAAATAATATTTATGTTTTTAAAGAGTGTTTATGACACGGCATATGGATTATAGCGCCAAATTCAGCACAAAATATACGTTAAAATGAAACTTGCGGTCACTACTGCTTTTTCAAACGGGTGTGACTTTCATTGAGAAAACAAGCGACCAGCAAAAAGTAGCAACTGCACGCTTCTATATTTTAAAAGTTAGCAAAGGGACATGCTTTAGATATGTACACAGTACCAGTTATTTATTATAAATTGTGAATGTGCTTCACATACTTCGATACACACAAATAGTTCTCGTTTTACCCAAGTTTTCATAGCATTCGCTTATTTTCTGAATGAATTCTGTAAATAATATATAAATTATAAATACATGCAGTTTTAGAATCAAAGGAATATATAGCAGAGCGACACAAAAGCTATGGTTAAGCTAATGTCACTTGCATAATAGTACTTGTGCCGACATACACAAATAAATGTGCACCATGTAGTATTGCCATGAAAAGATGTCATGGTCACTTTGATGACTTGTATTATTTAACAAGTTCACTCTCCCCATCCAGAACAGGTAAAAGCAGTCTTAAAAGACTTATGGTTATCTTATCTGCTATAATCCTTAGTAAAATAGTTTTTGGTTTGACCGTTCTGCATGCGGATAGTTTGCTTGACAGTGATATTAAATACTTGTTTGCGTACTGCAACTTGAGCTGTACGAATGAAGCATTTATGGATACACCAGACTGGGGAAAAGTTTTTGACAGTTTATGGTTACATACAAGACATTACAAAACATTTTTATCATTTAACGTAGAAAGACACATACATTCGTATATAGCATAACGAATCGATTAAAAACAATCTAAAGAAATAAGCACGTTTATGGAAAAACGGTCCTACCCTATTTAATATTGCTATGCTCAAGAACCTACTCCATATGCTTTGAGTAGTGTGCCATATATACAATCTAGTAATACATTTTCTCTGTTTTAGTTTGAGGGCAACCTTGTTGAAATTGTAAATACATGGTCAAATAACTCAAGTTAACATATTGGATGTTGTACTAAATAGTATATTGGTACAGGAAGTGTGGATGAAGTACAGAAGGTGAAAAATTAGGGTTTTGCAGTACGAAGAAGTAAAAAAGTAGGAGAGAATGAAGTTTTGAAGCGAATGAGAATGTATACAAAAGAGAAAAAGCCAAATTGAGAACATATTGACATTGACACAAGGGAAATAAAAGTGACTGAAATGGAGAAAAATGTGTATGAAGAGGATTTGACTGAGAGATTTGTAACTGATTGAGCTGTTTGGTTTGGCCAAGTCAATGGAGTAAAGATCAAGTGCCGGAAATTCTTGGTCAAACTGATAGCATGTGGAGCGGAAGTGAAGCACATCTTTTGGTTTGCCTATCCCAGTTAGGGGACTTCATACGACGCCGACCTTGCTTACTTAACACATAAGTGAAATACGTGGATCCTTTTTCGCATAAACACTGTTTGTGTGAACTAACGATTTTGTGAAAAATAGTTTGGTTTAGCTTGGCTGACAGATTTGACGCAAGAAAAAGTAATAGCACATTATACAACGTCGGTCATAGAACACCTACTTTACATTATGCATGTACATTAAGTACATATTATAGCAGGCACATTATTACGATATCTAGAGATTGCCGGCACTCTCGCACAGATGCAGCAAACCCATCAACCTCTATACATTCATTCTGCATATTATGATCCCACTATATACTAAAGTAAATATTCCTGTAAAAATTGCAAGTTCTCGATACAGAAGATGAGTAGCTTTTTTATACGGGGCTATACGGATAATAAGGTATGTACATTCACACACAAGGTATGTAAGTTCAACTCAATTTACACTGGCTGAACTCAAGTCAACTCTACTCAAAGCAAAAGCTTGGAAATTCAAAACAGCTTGAAAGCAGACTGAGGTATGTGCCGGGTTGAAAGTTTTGGCTCCTGCTTCTTAGCGAATTACAACATTGTGTATGTATATCAGTATCTGTCTCTACCACACTACTTCATACATCTTCTCTACCATCACACAGGCTAGGAATCACTCATTTCCATCTGTTTACAATGAATGTGTGTTGATTATTTTAAAACTTTTAGCTACTCAACCAGATCGACTCCCAAAACTTTCCATAATATAAGCTATTTACACAGATACGCTCTAAGAATTCAACAACAATTCTATTTTGTGCATATGTTACCGTCCCAACTCCGCTCCGTTACAGACCTCACTTTTTCTGTTCTTCTTTTCTGTACTAAATTACATTCCAATACTTGACTACCAAATTGATGTCAACATATCAACCGTTATGGTACTACAAGCTTTAAATGGAAATAAACATAAAAAATTGAAAAAAGAAAGCTGTGACGAAAGAAATCGGCTTCATGTTTATACCTACATATTTCTTTTAAAAAATACAGGTAAGAAGCTATATTGTGCTTCGTGAAATAATTATTGAGCAGGCAGCACGCAATTTGGATGAAATGAAATATAGTATCCGAAATAGGCTGGCGATGTTGAAGGGAGACAAGATAAAGTTGCTTGTTGCAAGACTAAGCCGGTAACAGAGTGGGGTACATACAAAGTGCATATCTGTAGAGTACACATCAACATACTTACCTTGACTAGGTTGGTAAAGATATCTAGCCCATAAATAAAAGACCCGGAGTATACTATTACAATGGGTACATATATCAACAAATTAAGACAATGACAGAATGTCACACGCATCGAGGCTGGTCGTGAATTTTATCTCGTAATATTTCTCTGTGTTCTAGTGTAAGGGCTATTAGATCGTGTGGCTAAGGATGTAATGTAGGGAGCAATAAATATTATGAACAATAAATAAACACATTTTACGTCTGTATGTATAGAGATACAACAATATGATGTTATTTATTAGCTGTGTCCTTTTGCCTTTAACTATTATGGAGTCATTCATCACACAACATGCGATACTTTGTGTCTAATGTTATTTTCAGAGTTCCACCATATCCTTCTGGTTTTCATTATCCGTAAACCTTAAGAAAATTGAAGGTCGTAGATATCTTATGTAATATCTTAGTAATGTTCTTCTACAAAAGATGAACTAGAAATCACATTCCTGGTAATTAAATGCATGCATAAACATAGACAGTAAATGGTACTCATAAATTTATGCACCTTATTACATTGCTTATTATTATACATTCCGAAATGCATTTTTGGAGTATTTACAGTATCTCAAGCTTGGAAAAAATTAAACCACCAGTAAAAGTCTAGTATATATTAACTATACTCCTTTACTGCATTCATGGCCACTGACTTCGTACTTTGTATTCTATAATTTTAGGTTAAGTAAGTTAAGAGGTACATAATAATGGTGACAAGCAAACTTTAATGCACTACTTTGAGTAGCCTAGTGTAAAATTTTGTTTATTGAATTTGGGTTTTTTATTTGCGAAAAGGTATTTCTTTTATCATCTTGAAATCAGTTCCTTAATGCAGTCTGTCAAGTCTCGTGTGCCTGTCAAGAATACTGCATGAAAAACAATTCTAAGTATGTCACTGTAAAAAAAGTTAGCTAAAGTTATTCTATTAAAATGGAGTTCTTTCGAAAGTAGAAGTCAACTCGTAAAATTCATCTTATCTCTTGGACGATGTTTAGCACTAGTCAGAGATAGCTGTAACATTCCAATTTTCCAGTGAACGTTATAGCACATTATTCTGACGGAATATTTACATTTGGGACATATTCATGTCAAAACTAAGAGTAAAAACCGCTGGTTGGCATTACACTAAATAAATACTACGAAAACAGATTCAACTGTATTTGGAAAATTTTTGAGAGTTTAAAGCAATTTACGACGAAACGACCCTCAAAGGGAAGTTAAATTCCCTTAGAGGCCCAGTTTAAAAAATATCAATATTATATTTCTAGTTTTACTTTCAGGAAGTTTCTATTGACCATTGTTAGTAATCTCAAATATCCCTATTCTGGGCGCATCAAAGCTATAAATAAGGTAAATATTCATAACATCCGTGTTACGATATAGCGTTTTGCTCCAAAATGTTTTACATAAATCTGAAGCATTCTTACTTTCTTTACATTTGTTTTTCTGCAAGAAAAGCAACACAGTGTATTACTGTTCTGGGAATTTCCTGATTGTGTTACACATGTATTTGTGTTGGATCCCAATTTGGTTCCAGCTTGCAGCACCTATATACCTATTTATATAGCACTGCTACCGTTTCTGTTATTTAATTTCCGCTAGCTAAGTACAGAGGCTGGCCATGCACAAGTTTAAAGCATTCTTCAGTCAAAATAAAGGTGCTGTGTGTAATGCAGAAATATGGAAGGGCATCAATGCATAAAATGGAAATAGAGTACTATAGAGAGACAAGAGTGAGGTAGAGAAGACCGTAATTTCATGTATGTGAAGCGTAGCGTAAGAACCTATAAATGTAGCATCAATATTCATTCATCGCTGAAATTGCCAATTTTTACTATTGCTGAACACAGTGCACGAAGTCAATTTGTTAAAACGTCGATCAATATTGTAATTTACATTTTTGAATACAAAATATATTATGCATTCGTTTAGGTACCACTGATGGAACTGACAAATATGCAAAGACATTTCAAATGGAATTCTTAATGTGATATACTTTCCTCTACTCGGTATACATTCTGAGTGAAATATAATGTTGATTGTCTGACTGTAAATATCAACTTAAGATTTAGTATTAATATATGAAGAATACCCTCCATAATTGTAGTTTTAGTTATTTATGTTGATACAAATAGATGAAATGCACCATTTTACCCAATTGGCATTGTCTAACTCTACAAACATTCATTTCTATTTTTATACAGTTGTCACATTAGTACCTAACACTACGATAAACTGGAAGCTTCTACTTTATGCACATTTTTCAGACTATCCCGAGTTGGGCATAACTAATATGTAAGTCATTTTTATTGCATTTACCAACAAAAGTAAACTAATAAAGATTTAAAATAACGACATAAAAAGTAATAAGGAATTGAGCATAGTAAAAGTTGTTTCGCATTGAAAACTGATACTACTACAAGATTGTTATGAAGACATTACAATTTGAAAAGAAGTAGTCAATAAATCAAGAAATGAAGTCTGAGGAGACAGAAGAGATGTGTTGGCATTGTTTTAAATGAAATATTACGATGCGTAGGCAAGGAAATGACATTTTAAATTTGTCATATGAAACAGATCGTAGTAAATAGGTGGGTGGTGGTATCGTTATGCAAGTCCATTCCAGAGTCGGTAGTATAGTCTGATGAAGAACTACTTACATCTAATAGTGTGTGGGTACACAAGCAAAGGTTACATTACTACATGCGGATAAAACATGTCATACTTCATCATAAAATGTTTTGATGCTTCGCAGATATTTAAATTCTAATATGTAAGAATGGCTTGATTTGTTGTGACTTTGAAGTATCTTTCTCTGTCATCCTACTCAAAGTCACTCACAAAGTCAATCTACTAAAGAAAAATTAAATGAAATAACAAAGAGCTGAGGCACTTAAAGTAAATTAATAAATTCTCAAACAAGGGATAAAATGAATTTAGGCTAATCAATAAGAGTTTGGGTATAGAAGAGCTAGATAAAAGTAAATGCTTGGACAAACAAAAACTTATGTCTTTCTGGTAATAATGGGGAGAATAATACCCTGTTAAAGCACTTATTGGTACTAAGCAGTTTTAATAATGGGATTAAGGACAACCGTGACTTTATACCGATGACATCTTTCATCTCTGTCTTCTTTTGTTTTTCATATAGCCTAAATATTTAGAGAATGTTGCTTTAATTTCAAGAATGTTCTAACGAGCTCTTCTTGCTATCTATGCTCCTAGGTTAAGGTTATAATCTTTTCCACAACAGAAATACAAATGATCCTAAATTGTTTTCTCAAAGTCCTGTCTGTGGAGTCTTTATGGAAGAATTCCCTTTGACAGTAGATTCTGTGGCTGTATCTATTCTGGTGCTATATCTTCTTTTTCCTAGGCCAAGGCGATATTTTTCATGTTATTTTTCAAGTTAGTGCTGTTTAAGGGATATTTTAATAGTGCATATTAAAATCTACGGGATCTCCAGTTGTGCCAATAGTAAAATCTGAAAGTTGAAAGGATTTTGGACTAATTTAATATTCGCGAGTAGGGGAGATGAGAGTGAAACGGTCTGGTAGAATTAAAAAGAGTAGTAAACATTAGCGAGAATATTATGATAATTGTTAGTTGGTGTACCTCCAGCAGTGGCGGACAAAAGTCCAGATACAAGAAAAAGTTTGCAGAGCAGAAGGAAAGAAGCATTAAGTGAAGTCGTCAGGTCAAATAGGAATGTAGTACGAGTGGATGTGTGTAGGACTTTTTGTTCCGACATAAAATTAGCCATATAGTTAGAAATTGCAAAATGCAGCAATAAAAGTGATCCCCGAGTCGAAAAAAACGTTTATCCTTCACTCAAAGTGTATGTAATGTAAGTCAGTGAAGAACATCTCGGTTGTCTGTCTGTTCCTCTACTTCCTTTCCGACTAGCTGCCATGGCATTGCATTGCACTACTTACTAAGTACAGTCTTGTACTGTAGTCAGTGTACTCCTACTACTAGGACTGCCTTACTTGCTATATGACTAGAAGAGGTAACACAAAGAGTCCATACTAACTAATAGGTAAGACTAGGTCATAGATAGTAAGTAGAGACAGATCTTTTCTAGTGTACTAACTCACTTGGACTAGTTGTACCGAGATGATATTAAAGATTGGGCAGTATTACAATTATAGTCGAAGAGAATAGTTTGGGATGGATAGAGAGGGAGGGAGTTTAGCGTTTGTGCAAAGAGTTGCAAGAATTCTGGCTGACAGTTAGTCGAGTCGTTCGTGGTGGCTGGTCTGGGTTGATTTGAGTTGGTTTGACTGCCTGGGTTCGTTCTTCTGGGATATTGCAGGACCTCCTGCTCTCTGTCATTCTCATCCTGCAATCGGGAATGGATTGAGAGAGAACTTTTGCTCCCAATTTCATCCTTTTTCTCAACAAGAGCCTTTTCTCATATTAGTCGGCTTAGCTCCTTTCTTCAGCTCATGTCAGCTCATTATAACCCAATATCATCACATCAATTCATGTCAAGAAGAAACTACCTTTCTCCACTTGCATTTAGTGAACTATTGTTACATTTAATACACCCAACCAACTATTATTAGTGTGAAATCATAAAAGCACAAACTCTATCTATAACAATTGTGTTCTTTTTATTATCAGTTTACACGTTTACTGTGCCCATACAAGACTCTTTCGCTATTATTATAATATTATCTTCATTTCACTCAACATATTGCGTGCCATACAATATTATCCATTCTACACGTCATTTATACACCCACTCCTTCTCAAATAAAGTTTCAACTTACCATTGGACTCAAAATCACCATTCCCACAGGTATTCACCCTCTTTGTATTATTTACTTGGCACAATACTTCTCTCATTTGCATATAAATATGTAAAATTACTTGACAGCTGAATTGGGTAGTTTTACAGTTTGTCACGTTAACTGCTAGCTGCCTATCCTACA
Source organism: Tomocerus qinae (assembly GCA_020055645.1). Taxonomy (NCBI): domain Eukaryota; kingdom Metazoa; phylum Arthropoda; class Collembola; order Entomobryomorpha; family Tomoceridae; genus Tomocerus; species Tomocerus qinae. The sequence continues at coordinate 24,005,449 of CM034548.1, forward strand.
AATACTCAAATCCAATTCACATTCTCTGACAGTAGAGACACTTTGCCCCATCCAATCTTCTTTCAACTCAACCCATTTCACCATTTCAACTCCTTTCTCCAGTTTTCTTAGTCCCGACGTTTTCTTTTCCTCTTCCTATCCAACATCCAGGCACCCTTACAAAATATTTACTTTTCAATAAAATAAATATTACTACTAAAAGTTAACTTTTGAATGAAACCAAATGCATGCAAACAAAACTCTTTACATCTTACAAAACTTTTTTTTAACTTTTATCTTCATATTCAATTAATAACTTTTTAAATCACTAGTGACCAGTCAAGTGGCCACATTTAAAAAAAGTAGAAATCCATTGTTTCTACTTTTGTATCCGTTGTTGTTGCATGGCTTGATAACAATTTCATTAAATTTTTTTGGAGGTTAATTTACTGTCCCAATTTCCCTAGATAGATGTTTTGGTAGTAGTAGTACTAGGTATTGTATAATAAGTTGCATTGCAGGTTTTGAACAAACTTAATGGAAATTTATAAAGCTCCAAGACAAATCCCCTAATGAATATGTACTAGACTGTGTAACTTTGGCGTAGGCGTGACAATAAGTAGTACCTCTAATAAGCATAATAATATAGATACAATGTCGTTTATTTTTAAGCTTTTGGTGTTTAAGGTACAAATAAAATGCGGCATATAACTTTATTGAACTATTTTGACCGAATTTTGATAAAAAGAGTTTTTTTATAATTATGAAAAAGAATCTTTTCAAAAATACCTTTAATGATTGAAATCAAGTATCTACATAAAAATAGGCATTCAAAATTTTACAATAGAATGAAAAGGCAAAGAGAATCTATTAGGTAAGTATGCATTTTCCGGGGAAAAGGTACATCTATACGTAGTCTGAAGTTGCGTGCCCCTTTTCATGAGATTATCTACAAGGTCTGGAAAGCAATTCTCATTAGCATCATCTGTGTGTCTGTTCTATTGAGATCGTTTCCAGGTAGAGGTTTGTATTGCCTAAAGAAAGAAAATAATAGCTATATATAGTTACTAAGGACTGAATATGTGTTTGCAAAGTCCGTCTATTGTTTTGTCCATACTTGATAATTGCTAATTCCCCTCCTCTTGTCTGTTTGTTCTACAATTGTATGCATGCCTGTGAAAATAGGTCTCTAATTTCACCGGAGATATTTCCGACACGAATAAAGTCAGTTGTCAGTATGGCTGTACCAAATATGCACAGACATTATTGTCACCAAAGTGGCACTGAATTAAGTGTTAATTTCCCTGTTTACGCATGAGTTGGATACAGAGTTGCTATTGCTACAGCGATGTAATATTCCAAGGACGCCTTGCCTATTAAGTATTTAGAGCAATATTTCTGTATTAAGATGTGTATTTATGTAAATAGTGCAAGTTCCAATTATCCTTAGTACTGTAAGATTCTTTTCTCATAATTCAGCGTCAACAAGTGAAAGTAATGGTCTGTACTAGTTGGTATTTATGGCGGCAGAGTATTAAGTTGTAAGAATCTCAGCGTGAAGGTAAATGGCGGTGTGGAAGTATAGTGACTTATTAGTTTCAGAACATGTAGGGGCTGTATTGGAAATGATGCATGAAATTGGCACAAGTTAACAGCTTAAAGAATTAAGGAGTTGGAGAGAGAATTTGTTAATTGGAAAAATTGGAGAGGGAAAGTTTGGGTTAACTTGATTGAAAAGACTGTTTCTTGCTTATAACGGATGTTGCATAAGAATAACTGTATTTTACTAATCATACGATAGACTGGTTGTAGTCAGGATTACTAATATCTCTGTAATTTCAATGGAGGATGTAATGAAAATTGAATGTTAAAGGAAAGGCAAGTGACTCATTTCAATCGACGTCGGCATCACATTAAATCTTGCATTGTGTGTATGTCTGTGTGTAACTAAACAATATCTGTCTACCCGTACTCGTATTGTAAATACGGAGGAAAATGAGAACCGCAAAGCAGAATTTATGCATTAGTTGATTTGCTGCAACAGTCGAATTGTTTTCCCAGGCTATGCCAACGAAAACCAGAGCAGATGAGCATATTGTTGTGTTGTGGGTATTTCGCATGTAATCTTGTGATACACAACATTAGTGCTCTCAACATTTCTGTAGCAAGTAGACCGCCTGTGTCTGCATCTGTTAGCCTTACTTACTTATGAATGGCGTTCGTATAACAGGGTCGCCACATATACTCGTTTCAAAGCAGTTTCCTCATTCTAATCACTATTTAAAACCTCGTAAAGACTTTTTTAGTATTCTATAACTTCATATACAATTCAAGTTCAAAATTTATTTTTATTTCTGTCAGTAGCAATAATTTACAACGAAAACAGTCAAATCTGGCCCATTTTTTACTTGCCACTCGGTTAGATATGAAAAGCGTGCAACTGAGCATATAATGATACCCTCTGTAAAGCTATCCATTTAAACAGGTGAATTTGTTCATTAATCTTGCTAAATGTTGACGCTCTCAGTTGACATATTGAAACATCTCGAACTCAGAAGAAACGGACTTTCCTAAGATTGTGTCCTTTCCGCAGAGTTTTTCTCCCGTTGCACTTTCTTTCTATAATGTACTAAAACTAAGGTAAAAAAACTGTGAAAAGGGTATGTACTATGCGAATATGCCCTGAAGCAGTCTCTTGTCCATTTTAAAGAAAGAAACATTGTCCCAGCCTGTTTGTATTTCCTTACACGATAAAAGTCTTTCACTTGCAAACTGAAAATATGGCAACCCTATTAGTGTAAGTACTGTTGGACTAATTGAAGCTATCTGTATAGTATGCAACTGTTGTAAATAAGTAAGTTCACTCCGCAGCATTTGTAATTCTATATCAGGACAACCATTGATGTGTCATTTAATGTGGAGTACGCAATTATCTGTATTTCTTCAAACTGCAAATACATGTTTACAGGATGAATATACATGTAAGCACATTCAGAAGACTTTGCCCTAGTATAAATTCACGCTCTGCAAAAAGTAGTAAAAAGACCAAAATATCATGATCAGGCATTTTCATGTTAATCTGCTCCAAATGCACTCATACTCAGGTTGCTTTAAAGATTTATCCCCATGTAATTATTCAGTAGCTAAGGATTATGTAATGGTCTACAACCATGTGCATGTTTTGGTTCGGCTCGGCTGGCATTGAGGTAAAGTCGTATCTAGATTGGCACGGGGCTGCACAAAATACGTATTTTCTATGGTTGTTGTCCCTGATTTTGAGAGAGGACGAGATTCACTGTAGCTTGGACAAACGCCACTAGAATTAAAATTAATGGCCCAATACTATATATACCATAGATACCTACTTGCACGCTTTATTGTTTAATGCCACTTTTGCAAAAAGCAAAGCCAACTTGGATGATTTTGCAATAAAACCAGTTGAAAATCGTCGAAATCAATTTCGTCGACTTAGGAATAGGTAGTTTATGTTACAAGTTAAAACTCCTACCTAGTACTTGCTTTAAAATGCGAATGTAGTTTGTTTTGCGGTGATTTACCATGAAATGTACAGAAAGGGCAAGCTGGTGCCGCAAGGATGTAACTCAGCCCACCTATTCGTGCTTCACTATAAGCATCTATTTTCTATGTGGTGCAAATGAAATGAGATTAGTAGGTGCACAATGTGTAAGCCATATAATAGAAAGCAAAGAAGACTATAGAATTAAATCCCCTAAAACAATGCAATGTAAAACTGTAACATACCATAGTAACATAACTATGTGATGTGCGTTTGGGATTACATACTGTGTTACGGATTATGGGAGTGAATGAGAAAAGAGTAATAAATGTTATTAAATATCCTCACAAAGCACGGTACGTAATAACATTAATTATTTTCAATGTTCACCTAGGCAGAGTACCTACAAAAGATTGTTATGATTATGAGTTAGTTGGTCAAATGTGGAAAAGTCATAGTTCATGGAACATTATTTTACTTAGCATTACAAATATACTTCGAATTAGTTCACTCTCGGGATTGAATAATTTTTCACACAAGTGTGACTCGGAAAATTATTCTCATCGAATAATTCACCCTAATTTTTAATGCTAAAAATGCAAAATTCAAATAAAATTGATAACCGTGGATAAACATACATGTACAAACAATGAACTATTTTCTGTGCCACCTTTCATTCCTTATACAAATAATATCTGCCAACTTTTTTAAACAAGTATGAGAAATTAAATAGTTTGAAGATTTTTTGAAACGATATTACTCTCTCTTAATTATTCTGCCAATCCAATGTATTTATCTGCAAAGTGGATCTTTAGTGAACTAAATCGCGATTTGAGATTGCTTTCAACATTCTGTAGTAAGTTTGCTAATTTTGCAATCATGTATCGTAATTGAGTATTTAGTACGCTATTAGCAAGTAGCGATATTTTAATTACGGAGGATTCTAATTTTCAACTTAATGACTCATTGCACTTAACCTGGTGAGGAATTGAGGATGTGTGAATAATTTACTTTCCGGAAAGCAATTAATTGTCTTTGCAAAGTAAATGGCAAGTAGCCGAATGAAGGACGACACTTAATTGCCGTAGATACATTAAGTAGGTACATTGTGTGTCAATAAAGGTAACAGTGCAGCACTCAACCAATACTAATGTATTATTGGTACTAAATACTAGTAATATTGCTAATTAAGGCTAAATTAGTGTTAAATTAGTGTAAATAATTTTCCATGCGAACATTGATGTGCAAAACTGAGAAATGACTAGGACCTAATTGCTTGAGATGGCAAGTGTTAATTTCCACACGTGTATAATATTATTGCTAAGAGATTGCACAGCCTATTTGGTATTTTCAACTGAAGAGTCAGTGAAGAGGCAATAATGGAGAAAATGAAAAGGAATCCCATACTATTTTAGACAGTGTCAGATTAGGTTAAGTCATATCTAGTCAGACTGAACTTAACAAAATCAGAGACGTATGTATAATATTATTATGTCGTATCTGTAGAAAGTATGGATTGAATGTAGATGGACTACTTAGAGACAGTGAACCAAACCAATAGGAACCAACACGGAGGCATTAGCATGCAAACAATACGCGTCTGCCTGATTATAAGTCTATGCACTCAAGGTTTGCTTTCATTTCAGTTCAGTCAGTCTTCAATCAGAATCAGAGTTAGTGAACTAAGCTCAAGTCCAATCTACGCCAAGTCACACCCAGCTAAAATAAGGCACAAGAGAATCTATTTTATGCATCATTCCATCTAGCCATGCATTTACACACATCTACAAAAACTGCCAGGTAGATAAACCAAATACGAAGCATGTTCCCACTACTTCAATCTCTACACTCGAACTACAAGCAAGAAAACTTGCAGATACGGCCAAAAAGCATTCTGTCAAATCTCTCTATTGGTCATTAGTGCTTTGTTAGCATTTATCCTTACGATAGCTACTGCAAAAATCATATGCTAACCATATCAGAATAATCTAATAGTTAAATAAGTTGTAATAACAATTTAGACACATTAATTTCCAATTTCATGAATCTTTATAGTATGAAATAACCGAATTAGGGAAATTCGACACGCAAGTCTGTCTCAAGTGAAAATCTAAATAAAACACCTTCACTTATTTATTTCATATTTCGAGGACATAGTAAATATACAATATCGCGAAATATTTCCACAATTTCAGCTATCTATTTGCAAGAAATAATTCATGTATAGCATGTCTGTTTAAAAGTAAAATTTAGTTAGCACTAGTTAGCAGTAGACATAATAATAACAATATTAGCATAGGTAGCCGTGTGGTGATGTGCATAACTCGAAAACGAACTGTGAACAGACAGCAGAGCGTAATAAAATGAAATATACTAGCTTTGCTTAGTTTACTCTTTCACGGCTACAGATATTTGTTTGATAGTCTAGTGGTAGTGTTTATTATCGTATTTATTTGATTGTGGTCACGCTCACGCTTTGCTACAAAATTGTATTATGCTGACAGATTCAGTTAATTTAGCAAAAAATAAATGAAAGGGAGCTCTGGGCTCTCCAACTGTTGTAACGTGGTGCAAAGCTTCGTGTAATTTGTTATTTAGTTGCTAATCTAGGAATATAAGGGAGTTCATGTATACCATTTAATGAAGTTTAGTACACGTAATAAACTCCATATCTCGAAACGAGCATAATTCTACACTGCAGTAGAGCATCCTCAAGCCTTCAAAATATACTCCAAATAATATTATTTCAAGTTCCGACTTTCTCTGTTATGAACCTTTGTGAAATAAAGAGAGCTCTCCTGAATACTCTAGTGGAAAATTAGGCGATTTTATCATAGCGAGACCTCGGAGGAACCTTGCATATCTAAATCCCTATATAGACAGCTGACTCCTCATCGCCCAACGTACAATTGAATTGGCTATAAGCAAACCCCTGACATTGTTTCCAAAAATTGTCAATTTAAGTAGATAGTGAGCTAATGAAGTACGTGCGCACTATATTAGCTCACTGTTACGAATCCAATAATTATAACAAAAGATCTTCTGGACGGTAATAATTATTTTTAAAATTGGAAAAGTAAACTCGCAAAATGAACGACAAAATTCAAATATCATTCCTCTCAAGGACATCAAGGAGTTGTCATTTATTTCTAAAATTCAAAATATTGCCCAGGAGCAGAGCAATCTTATTGCCATTAATTTAGTAGCAATTAAGTAATGCTACATCTAGAGTTTTGGAGGCAGTGATACATAAAAAGGCAAAGTGGGGGCAATTTGAAGTTCATTTCCTGGTAAATAAGGTTAGCTAGTATCTGTAACTTTGTGCTGAGGTATTTGGCTTAAAATTACATTTCAATAAAAGGGTTTGGTATAGAGTGGAATGCTAAATAGAATAGGATATTGTTGTAGAAGCAATATGCAGGAGTCGAGGGAGCAAGTGTTATTTGGACTTTATTGAGTTTATGCCAATATAAAGTGGAGAAGGGTTTGGAGTATTGGAGGAGTGTGATGATCACCAGCTTGAAGGCTCCCGTCTTTTTCCTCTGGTTTCGTTTGTTTCTCTTTGATTAGCTTATAGTGTTGCCTTTGGTCCTGGAGTTGAGCTCCAACCTACATTTGACGTAGTCCAACTCAGCGAAATAGACTGTTTCATTTGATTTTGGCTTTATACATAAATACATTCATTTACTACGCGATTGTCACGGCTGACCACAAGGCTTCCAGGCAAGCCAATTGGATTGAAATAAATTGCATGGTGGAGTATCTATCTACCCCATCAATGTTTATATGTTTTGGGCTCTGTTGATATTCCGGAATGAGGATATGAGAACAGGGCATTAAAACTTAAGAAGCTCTTACCTCTATATACGATCTGGGGGCAAATCCATAAAAACTACATATAGATAGCTACCTTTCTTCCGATCACTTTATCCCGGAAGAGTTCGATCTGAGTCCAACATAGACAAAAACATCATCTTTGTTCCTAATGATCTGTTTAACTTTATACTTAGGAGGAAAAGTATCGAAAGATCTTTAAATGCATTCCTACCCAAGAAATGTAATAAAATGTCCATTCTCCCTCCTACGTTAGTGAAATAGATACCTGCTTGGAACTTGCTACTCAAAAAACGTTGATACTATTGTCTGTCTAATGGATAAGATAAAATATCATTAAATATAAATTTTTTATAGTTCAAATGTTAAAATTTATTTGTAAAGCAATTAAATTGCAGAAATCGTAATGTTATATACTATATAGCTTCTCTAAATGTTTTTCTCAGTGAAATAAATGCGAGAAAATATTTAGGTAACAAAAACATTATCTTTTAAACAATGAAAATATTTGTTACAAAACGAAACCAAATATTATCGTAGTAATTGCAACAAAGTTTTGCCTTTTTGCTCTATTGACTATCCAAACAGGCCGCAGGCCAAAATTTTTCATCGTTACAAAATACACGTTACACATGAGGAAAATGTAACTTTGGCCACATCTCGTATGCCGTAGTCTTATTTGGAGTTGTTACGAGATATTTTGGGCTGATTTCATGAATAGGTACACCGTCTATTTCATTTGCAATGTAATTGTAAATTATAGACCCTGTTTCGTAAACATCACAGGACACAACTAACCTGTCAAGTTAACTTATATAAAGTATTATTGCAGGTTATATCAATTTATTGCAGTCATCAATTCAGTGCCTACAGAGTATAAAATATACCAGGAAAGATACAGGATTCATAATTACACTAGATGGAAGTCACTCGAGTAGAATAGATGATTAGCCATAAAGCGGACTAAAATTTCTCTGCCAAAGCAGCATTCTCTGAATTGAAATAACTTAGTATTTTACAGTAAAGATCGGTTGACAAAATGCAAGCATTTAGAGGGGGCACGGGCCGCCCTAAATTCTGAGAAAAAGATTTGTTTGTTAAAAAAGCGTAAAAATCAAAAAAATTTAATAACCGTGTCTTTTTTACTTTTACTTTTTCCTAAATTCAAATATGCTTTATATTGAAAATAATTGTAGGTACTTTTTATAACACAATTCTTAATATCACCATCATTATTTACCTCTCGTGGGAAAGAATATTATGCATACTTTAAAAGAATAAATGATTTGGTATATTATCAAGCACTACGTTTGTAATATTAAGATGGGATGGAATTTTTCTCTAATATTTTTTGCAGAAGACGTAAACATTGTTCGTAATCTACATAATGATATACTTATATTATAAGTGGAAATGGTAGTAGAGTGGTTTTTTGCAGACGCTGACTTTCCCTGGATCGCGATAATCCCAAGGGAGGATATAGGGCTAGGGAAAGACGAGAAGATTTAGTTTCTGAAAATTAGGAAAATGAGCTTAACTTGTGAGGGAGGTCTGTAATTTATTCATTTTTACACGTCGTCTAGCAGATATATTAACAATTAGAGGAGAGATCTTTTAGGTGTGGAAATGACAATGTGGAAGAATAATGATGGCTGGTTGCAGAAGTCCTTAAAAATGTTTTCTTTGGTTCCTGTTTAAGATGGGTGTGTGTCTATCTCTGAAAAAACAAGTTAAGTCAGGTAATGATATTATTTGTAGGTTGTTCAATTTAGTTGGACTAGTAAATATATTTGGAGTGGAGAGCTGAGGTTGAGTTTGAGCCATAACATTCAACATTAGGATGAGAATCTGCTCTACGAGATCTGCAATCATAATAAACAAGGAGAGCTCCGGATTTCGTAGTCCCTTTTCCTCCTCAATCTTCATCTATCTGAAGACGAAGCTCGTGAGCTCTGACAAGATGCTACCTATTTGGTAACCTCAACAAACAGACACTGTGTACTTACATACATTACTATAGGTTCATCAGCTAGAGCATGTTCAGAGTCACACGAGAATGCGGACTATTACTCAGGAAAACTGAGCTGAGCACAACACTTTAGAGCTGAATGGAAAGTTCAACAAAGTGACATACAATGCCTATATATTTAATACCTTATGCATTGAGTTGGTTAATGTCACTGCCTAGACCGAACCTGCTTGCTGACTCCTGGTTGTTATGTCATCTCAGTAAATATAAAGACTGCAAAGGCTATGTATGCATAATTCTGAACGTTGCTAATGTAATCCATACTGTAGAGGTTGAAAGTTTAAAAGAGGAAACGTGTGCACAACATAACATAACAACTCATCTTCCCCCCGACATTTGCAAACTACTCACACACAACTCAACAAGATCGAACTACATATATACCTTCACTATATTCCTGGCATTGGCACAATATTATTTGCATTGAACTATTAGCTAAGAAGCAGAAAGTCGTAAAACTTTCCTGTACAACTTCAGCTTTTAGCACGGAGAATTATAGAATAAATAAAAGAGATCACCAGCTATTTGCTTACTTCAAAATCTAAACGCAACTCATTCACATCCGCCAGGTTACTATACTAGAGTGGCCGTAGTACTAGACTGCAGTAAGTGTATTATAATCTGGACCTAGCTTTTTATTTATGATATTATCCATTATGCAAATTATGGGCTCGTAAATCCCTTTGTTGAAATGCAATTATCAGTCCCGTTCAATTCCTAACTTTGGTGATTAATATCAGCCAACTCAGTCCTTTCTTATTACTACAAAGATAAAGTCTTTTTTCAACGACCAAATCCATGGCAGTTCTTTCAATACCAACACAATCCAAATTGCAAGGTGATTAGATGCACTGAAAATCTGTTTTTCTGCATAGACACCTAATAATAGTTTTATACTTACTGCAAACAATGGTACATGCATTCCTAGCTGGTGGCTATTGTCACTATTGGTACCAAGTGGGCATATGTCAAGGATGCAACTGGTTTACCGGCAACAATCGTTACGATCTTTACGTCTGCAGTAGAGCATTTCAATCTTTCGGATGATATACCCGAATCAAATTATTTTCAAACGGTAATTGCAGTTTAAAGCCTGAGAATAATATTTGTTATTAATCTTCAGGCGGAGACAGTAACGGAATGTGAATTGTCTAACTGTCTTTAACGCTACTGATGTTTCTCGAATTTCCATTTTACAATGACGGCATAGCAGGTGTATATTTTGACTCAAATAGTGAGTCTCTAATGTTTGCATGCATACCTAACGATTAACAGTTTCCTTCTTCTATAAAACTCAGTGAACATAGGTAAAAATAACTGAACTTTTATTAAAGCTAATTCGAATATCATATTTGTTCCAAATTCATTTAAAAATTTGCAAAATTCAATTTTTCAAAAGCGAGTTATACCAATCCGAATTGGCACGATTTAGCCTGATTTGGTCTGATTTCACCTGATTGCTTCAGCCCAAATTAAAATTAATTACAGCGGCCTAAAAACGTTTTTCGAGATGTCTAATAATTTAGGATATAATATATGAATCGTTTCAATGGAGATGGGCAATAATTTAGAGATAACACGAGCATCATACAAACTTGGCCAGCCCTATTACAGCCTAGAGATTAGTAGTGACGTTGACGTTGACACCCTTTAAACAATTATATTTACAGTTCCAGCAGTCTATCAAACAGTATGATATAATGAAGGCATTATTTCTGTCATTAAGTATACACCCCCATGAAAGATAATCAAAGATGTACCTAAGGATTTAAAAACGACTACTGGGAAGATTTTATTACCTTGGGAAGCCAATTGAAAGAATTTCTTTTGTGTGGAGTTAGTATGAAAGACTTGTGAGTGTCATCCACAAGTATTTGATTATGTAAAAACTAAATTACATGTAAGATGTGATGAACTGATATTAAATTGATGTGGTAGGTAATAAATAACGCTAAGCTTGGTAGTTTGCCATTATCGCTAGAGGTATTAAGGAGTAGATAGAATAATGAAGAAAGTTATTGCCTAGCAATAGTAATAATAAGCCAAACATGTTGGCTACACCTTTCTGTCTGGACACATTTGCTCACTCACACAACACATATAAAGCGTTAGTTGTGCAAATTGTGTACGACGACGATAAGTTTACCTTTCCAATGTAAAAAGACATGTGTAACTATAAACGTTTTGTTAGTGACATACCTAGCTATTATATAACTAGTATAACCTTCGCAGAAGGATTATTAGTAACATGATAATATGTTGCAGGGCCAAATATTTACTTTGGTAGACATTGTTCGTTTCATTGCCTCTGTATGTGATAAAGATTATTGCCTGTTGCAGAATCGTTTTATTGTACTTATTGTACTTTCATCATCCATTCATCACGCCACAGGAAAATCCAGGGACATTATTTTCCTCATACCGAAAAATTACAACCAGTCGAGGTCTGAGCTACTACTTGAAGTATTACTTTCCTCGGTACATCTTAAATCATTTTCTGTTGTTAAGTAATTTATTTAATAGAAACAGCATGTAAATGGCCTGAGAGTCTTCAAACTTCTGAAATTTAACTTCCGCCTGTTTCAAAGAAACCCCAAATTTATTTTAAAATTTTATTTCTTTTTACAGTCATTCTATTTTTAGTTTACATTCCACCTGCCTTGTGCTTGTTTCAAAAAATTGCCTTGTAACGTAAGTCATGTTACTAAAATACTCAAGATGCGTGCATTTTTTATTATTGGCAGTTGTTTTATTCAGCTGAAAGAGCTAGGTACTATAGTACACACAATAACTACGCCATTTTGCCAACTACGAATCTGTTTCAATTTTCATGTCAGTTCTTCTTCAAAAGCCAAGTCAAAGAGGTTTGTATTGACCTAAAAGTAAAATCAAATCAAAGACCGAAAGTACTTTTATGACTAAACTGAGTTATTTAGTAAAAACTTCGCTATCACATATCCTCGTGAAATTGTTCGTCTGGATGTACAAGTTTTTCAGTGTGGGTATACGTATACAAATGGAGAGCAAATGTCAATACACTTATCCATGCAGGTATATCTCCGAAGCAGCCCACTCAATTTCGGTTAAATATATCAGTGCAACAAAGTTTTTAGTCGACCCTAAGTAACAGTGACTTTTGGATATCTTACTACTTACATTTTTTATACATAATGCTGTGAAATACACACATGTACATATACCTATAGTAGTTTTCACCGCAGATAGTCGCACAATGTCCAGATAACATGTTCACCAATTTGAGTGAGTTCTGCGGTGAATCATCAAGAGATTTAAGTACCTACGTTTGGGAAATCCAAAACGATGACTGCATTGTCTATTTGTACTTACGGGCAAACTTCTCAAGATAAAATTGGAAGAACACTTGGGTGAACAGTTAAGCATTGTTGAAATAATATGTTTCCATTATTGCCAATGTTGGATCACAGTCCCATATTTGTACAGAGTGAGTAGTTAGAAGGATATGATGGCACTTACCCGACAAAACAAACAAAGACGAGTGATTTTAGTTGCTTTTTACACAAAGGTCTCATGACTTTTTGTATTGATATTTTTGGAATAACTTCTTAGCTACTAAAATGGATTTTTCTTATGCTCATCTTACAGAAGTTGCAATCTAGCAAATTCTGAAATAAGCAAATATAATCTGGTTTAAAAGGTAGGTCGTAGTTAGGTAAAGTAGGTCAAATCAAATTAGCAAAGAAGCCAAGATTGTCAAAGAGTAAATACTGCCAATTGAAAAATGTTTCATCTTTTATTCAACATTTATTCTTTTTTTATGCAGCTGTTTTGTGTCAATAATGTAACGGCCCATGGTAATGAAATTTCATGCAAATGATGTAGTTCCAAAGATGTGAAGCATTGTAATTGTAGCTTTAGTAAAAAAATCTATCTATCTCGTTAGTGCTTAATAGCAGAATATAAGCAGGATATAAAATTATTTGAAAATAAAACTTGCAGATTTTTTGTAACAAGTATTTATTTTATGAATATACTGGGCGTTTAAAACTTTTTTTTACAACAAACTTCCCTATTTGGAAAATAGTTATGATGTGTAGCTAGTAAGCTAGAATGTGTGCCTTATAAATGTTTTTCAAGGATGGCATGGTTTTCCTTTTTGTTGACGAATTGACTTTTACTGAAGAAATCTGGAACATTTTGATGAACGCTTTGATTTTTAACCTGTCTTGGTAGTTCAAGTAATCTAAGAAAAGTTTCATTTAAAATAGTTTCATGTTGCTCTCTTCCGCATATGTCTCTCTTCACAGTGTAGTATATCCAATAGGAATCAGGAATCCCATTCCACCAAGAATTAGCTATATGCATACACTTACTCATCATTTTGTCAACGAAGATTAATTTAAAAATTGAGCGACAGATCAGATTAAATCTGTAAATAAGGTATTTGACATTTCTAGAAGCTATATGCTTCAGTTTACATAATTTATCCACATTACTTTCTGTGGAGTCTTCTCAAAGAATATTTCTGTAGCATGCTACACTGTATAGTACGTAGGTACATTAAATAGTTATGTACCTGCTCTAAGTCTTTTCCAAGAAATTGTAAAGTTTTGTAGCCGCAAAGTTTGTTCATTTGTATCATGGTACTTACTCCCTTGAGTGAATAGTAATTTCTAATTTTTGTAGGCAATATCATGATCTCTTATGAAATCAGAGCTTCTCAAATGTTGTGCATTAAATTGAAGTCTAAAGCCCATTAAAATGTTTTTGCTTGAAAACTTGCCGTAGGTAAGGAAACTATTTCTAAATAAGTATTTAACAACTTCTTGTGTATATATTGTAAAAAGTATTGACTTCTTATGTCATAGTCTAAATTATCCCTACTATTTGTTTAACCGTGAAATAGAATTCCCAACCATAGGTTAAGACTACATACAGTGTATTTGTGCGTCATGATTCTGCAGAACGTGCTTACTCAATGCAAGCGAAATATTTACATACAAAAATGACATTTTTATATTGCTATATGTCTTTCGTGTTCAACTTTTCTGAAGTCTGTTTAGAGAGTATGTTCTAGATAATTAGTGAGGGGCATTTGTGTGAGGATTAAGGTCTAATAGTAATGCTTAATCTAATAGTATAATATGGAATAGATAGTATGGGGTTATCCAAGGCAAAAGATGTTTAACTCTTGGAAATGCAATCAAACTTTTGAACAAACGAAGAGTATGGAACAGTGTGGCATTTGTACTTGACTTGAGAGAGTTTGGTTGCCCATTAGTCAACAAATTGTCTGTTCATCCCATTGTCAATTGGAGTAGGTAGTAATTATTATCTAGTATTCAGAGGATATCAATATCATTTAATCCACCACGAAACGCGAGATTATGTTCATTTAGTGAATAATTCAGAATTACTGTTGGTTCAATTCAGTCAGTTATCTGATCTTGGCGAGGGAAAATAAAGTCGTGCATGCATACTAGTAGAAGCGAGTCCAAGTTACTATTTCCATGATACTCTTGAATCCCTGTATAAGTTTGCAAAGTTTCCCTAGCAATTTCCACAGAAGATTATAATGGTCATGGAAGGATATTGCTCCAACTGATTGTGAATTGCCGTGAACTCTGGGGACATTGAAAGATCTAAGTGAGAAATTGTGCTCCATGTAATGATTGTGAGCCACGTAGGACTCCTGACTCTTGCGAAGTTTAGTAACTCTAATTCACACTGTGGCCTGTGTAGAAATGAGTAATAATTTCTCCCATTCCAACTTTTAAAAGGTTAAACTCTGAACTTGTAGCACTAGCTTAGAAATTGTCATGGCTAGAAACATATTTTTGTGCATATATAAGATAGTCGAAAGTATTCCACCTGGCAAAACAGAATGGCAAGAGTTCAAGATAATTTAGTCTAAATGACTACTAAACAGTTGGCAATACAACTGTGACTAAACATTAAATCAAATATAAACATTTATTAATGGATTAAATCCACAAAGCGTTCTCTGCTTAGGAATCCTTCAATGCATCACCCTATCTATTGGATTGTTGCAGTTATCACGCGTGCATTAATTATATAATGCTCATTATATCGTGTAGTATAACAGTAGTAGTGCTAGGGATATAATTGGAGATAACATAGCTAAATACTAGAGATTATTCTAGAGATAGTAGCAGCATCAAATTACTTCTCACTCTCGCAATCAGTCAATCAGTCATCCGAACGCTCTCATGCCTGACAGTGACAGTCCATTGAGTCTGCAGTCGTCCAGAGCGACTGTCCATCCTCTTCACACTCTTCCTCGCACTACATTTAAAGAACCTTTTTACTACAGGACTGAAGTGCGTTCGTTGCATGATTCTGATCTGTTCATTGTTCATTCCACGGGGAGACCCGAGAGACACTAATAAGACTCAGTCACTCCTATTGACAAAGAGAATTCTGGTGACAGTGCAATCCAAGCAACCCGCCCGGCAGCTCATTCCATTCTCGACGACAGTAAGTGAAAAGTTAAACAATAAACTAGAATCATTTGGGATATTTCTCCTTCTCTCAACTCCACAACTCAAATGTGGGAGCATTACGTAAGTTCATGAAAGGACGAAACAACCCAACGACTACAAACTCTCCCTACTTCAAAGACAAGTTAACATAACATCACATCCTCAATACAATACTACATCAACTCCAATAAACAGCTCTCACCACTTTTTAAGTACCAAACACTGACACTGCACTTTGACATTCAAGTACCCTCCTACACATTAATGAAGTTAAAAGGGAAACTATTTAAAATTTTAATAACCCTTTTTCTAACCTTTTCAAATATCTGTTTCATTAGAATCCTAATTTAAAATTCCCTATATAATTTTTTACAAAGCTTTTTTATGGACATGTAGAAATTGGAAGTCTCAATGTAGGTATACAAATAATTTGGGAGACAGAGGATTTTTTTAAATATTGACATGGGAGGGTACACAGTACTAATTTTATCGTTGTTGACGATAAAGTATGCTTGTTATAAAGCGTGCTAACATTACATTCCTGGAGAAACGTATGTATTTGTGCACATACTGTGAAGACAGTAGGGAGCATCTGTAAGGCGATTGTTTGGAGACGTGGTGGACGGTCTGTCAAAAACAACTGAGGAAATTGCAGGACAATTATCTATATGGAATGAGAGAAATGCGAATGGGTCTCGCTGCGGACGTTAAGATACCTACATGCAATCATCACTTGATATTGCATCTTCTCTTTTTATCTCCGTATGTAATCTGCCATATAGGAAGTAGTTGGAGTGCACATAAACATTGCAGAAATGTCTAGGGCTTGTAACTACAGAACTCCTCCTCCTCCTCTGATCTCAGTCGCTATCGCTACCTTGATGTGCTTATGAGTTTGTAGTTCCTACAATATGCCTGTGGTTAGGGGATAATAGCTAAATGAAAAGGGAAGGAAGAGATCGACCTTATTTAGAATTTGGTATCTGTTGAATCATCAAAAGAACTAAGAATGTAAAAGCCTTCGTAATCCAAGTCGACCGCAGACAAAGAGCTTCTAATTTCTAATAGTGAGAAGTGCCTATTACATACACGTTGGTTGACTTTGTTCTTTTCCTTTGCAGTGCTGGTGGAACTGGACTGGAGTAATCTGAATTAACTTGAAAATGACTGGAGAATCTAAGAGTTGTTGGCAATAATAAGATTGCCAATACTGCTCGTCTCTGACAAGGAAGGAACATTTGGCTGAGTTGGCTGTCTATAGGTAATATCTGCGGAAATATTATTATTGCATTTCCTTGTATATAAGCTAATTTAGTTTAGCATACTATAGTGTACAGAGTGTTGTACTAGCACAATAGAATTATTAAATGGCTCACCACTCACCGTCTTGCTATATAGGATTATTGTCAGTTATTCTGTCTTGGTAAAAGACCAACGTAAGTGAGTGAGTGAGTGAGTAGTTAAACTAGGGTCCTCTCTCTCTCTCTGTATATCTGCGAATGTGATGCGAGAGTGTGAGACAATAGACTTCATCTTTTCCCACATAACACTACAGATAGGCCCGACGAACCACAAAGAAGATATTGAAAACCTTATATTGTATATAGTCGTGGAGAAGAAGAAAACGTCGTATTGACTGGGTGAGCCTTGAGTTGAGTTGCACATCTCAGATAGACGGCCAGTAGTAGTGTGTCGGTGGAAAAGGAAAACGAAGGAACCCAAGTGAACTGAGCTGAACTGCAGCTCGGAACGGAAGATAGTGGAGAAGGAAGTGCGAGGAGAAGTGAGATTGAATCTCTAGGGGCAATTGTGGATCAGGAGAGAGTTTTCCTCCTAAACTGCGAGAGAAAACACGCTCTAGTGCTACTTACCTCCATCCTAGTAGTACATACATACGTATATATCATATTTATATATATGTGATCAGAGTACATAATATCGCTCAGCTCGGGAAACAACTCTTTTCTCCGTCAGATCAGTCGAGTAAGTCAAAGTCAAGACACAATACAGCATACACACCTCCTCATCTCTAAGAACTGAGGACTAACCAAAGCAATCTTGCTTTTCCTTTTGATAATATTATACGGAGGCACAATAGAATAGTCGAGAGGAATAGAGTCCTCCAAAAAGTGACGTCCTGCATTACATGCACACAAAACAAGTCTATTATTGAGAGATGACTATTTAGTTGCATGAACTGGTCTCAACTTTGTTCTCTCTCCGTTATTATACTATAATAACGACATACATACTATATTATAGTGCATCACAAGTTAATATAGTAGTGGTGTAGGTACTGTAGGTAGGAGGCTACTTAAACGAGGAGATTGGAAATATAATGTCAGTGAGAATAGATGGGGAGGATGGCAGGTTTCCTTGTTTTGCGTGTGTGATGTGTGGAAAGTGCTCAGCTCATCTTCAGGGATCGTTTGCCGTTTTCATGGGAAACTTGGATTGACTTGGTAAATAAAGTGTAACATAGCCACGTAATAGTAACATAAATAACGTATTTACAACAAACTTGAACTACCTCATTGTGCAGGGAGAGTGTGCAGGAACTTGGGCTAATGGCTGTACTAGTAGTAGAGCAGAAATATGTGAAGCAATCGGGAAGAAAGTGCAAGTAAAAGGATCTGTAGTATTTATTTAAGGGCGAGGAGATACTTATAAGCAATGCACCTTCTGCTCCACATCATTAGGAGAGATCTTTTCTCCTTCTTTTGTTTCAGGTCAGTTGGGGCGACTTTGAGGCATTGATGAACTGACTCGAACAACCACCGCCGACAACACTCCCAATTCTCAATTGGCTACCAAACAACCAAAAGACACAAGGAAACCTTTCTTTCCCCCCTTCTACAGAAGTTCCAGTAGCTCAGTTGACTTTTAAACAAAAATCTCATCTCCATCTACTATCAATTGACTTTCTGATACTATTATCATTATAATTACGTATTACTATATAGTGTCATCATATAAGACAGTCATAATACTATAGCTATAGCGATATATAATATTATGTAATAAATCGAACTGTTGCCCTGAATTGAATAGTTAAACTTAAATAACAGTACCATGTAAATATCAATGGGAGAAAATGAAACGTATACGATCCGACTGTAAATGCAGACAAAGATGTGAATAGAAGGGAAGAAACGTTCGGAGAAGCTCGGAGTTGTTGTTTTTCTGATTGGATCTCATTACAGTTTACAGGCGAATCTGTAGGGATTGTATCTGAGGATATTGTGAAAGATGTGATGTGACTGTGAGTATTTCTCCAGAGACGAGTGGTGATCAGTGTAAATAGGAAAGAGAAGTGATTGAGGGAAAAGCATTACATTACGTTACATTAGGATATTTAAGTAGAACTGAAAGTTTCGGAATTAGAATTTGCAATGGGTCTGAGTGTAAAGTGAGTGAGTCGGGTCTGACTGGCATTAGACGCACATTTGATGGCATTCGCTCGTGATTGATTGAGACCGTTGGAATTCTTGTAGTACACTCCGGGTCTTGTACTACTGGCTACTTATAATATCTGCGGATTGAAACAGAAGTGTGAGAAGTGAAGCCGATCGTGAGCTTAGCTGAAGGGAAGGGAACGAAGTGGCTGGGTCTGGAGTTCCTGTGCATATACTAGAGATAGTCTAAGATCTAAGATGGGAGAATCAAGGATTCGACAAAGAACTTTCTTTTGAAGGAAGCCGACTTTTCTGAATCTTGGCAGGAGGAGATATACAAAGAATCCGATACAATCCAACTGATACTCCTCCACTCAAATATCCATTTATATTATTATAGATGTACGGCCGGATAAGTAACTTGGGCATCGGATGCCATTCAGCATGAGGTGTTTCCATCCCACTGCTACTACACTCACCAACCACTGATATATGATAGGTCTGTAGCAGATCGGAGACATACACAGAGTGTAAGTGAGAGAGACAGGACAGGACAGATACATTGTACTCTGTAGAGGACCTTGGATTCACAAAACACAACGCATCAATAGATTACATTATAAGAAGGGAAGTGAAACGATCTGCATTTCTATCCAACATTACATTACACTCCGTTCTCTCCTACTACTACAAACTACTCTGCGTATAATAATATTATAACCCATAATATACTATACTAAATACTCCAACACATCCGACACAATACTACTACTACTACTGTTATAGTATTTAATGTATGTATAGACTCAGTCAGGATAGAATATAATAATAATAACAATAATAATAATATAGTAACATTTCTGTATATAGGACTATAGAGATAGACTATGGTCGAAGAAGAATAGAAAATAGTAGTAGAAAAGTAAAACAATCTCTTGTTGAGATACTCGTGGTAGTATAGTATAAAAGAAAAGTGCTTGCTACAGATTGGAATTGGGTTGATGTGGAAGGGAAGCCAAGTTGTCTGCACCACTGTTCATACAAACTGCTGCAAATATCCAGTAATAGATATAGAGGAAGACTGAGCTGAAGGGAAGACAAGAGACGGTGGCAGCGAAGCCAAACGGAGGAGCATCGGTGCACAAGAGAATATTGAATATACATACATATAATATCCGAATCAGATAGCCACGAGGAGTGTGAGTGAGTGAGTGCCATATCCTTACTCCATCTCAGATACACAAAGTCTTGACGACGAGCAGGCTGCTGCGGCTGGGAGTCCTCAGTCAAACGCGTTCTGTTCCAATTCCCATAAGTCACCCTCCCGACACGAGTCCGGGGAAAAGAATCCCGTCTTTCTATTCAAACGACTATGATGTCTTCCGACTCAGAAGATTTGATCTTTGGAATCAGCTCCGAGAACTCCCTCTACACGGCATGGCCCTCCACCACCCGGGAAGACACCTTCGAATCCGACAACCACACTCTGTGGAACTCCACTCAGGGGACGGAACCTTTCGAAAGGCTCTACGACTTTGACATCCTTGCCCTCGCCGTCCTCCTTTTCACATTCTGCACAGCCACCGTGTTTGGCAACGCCCTGGTCATCCTGGCGGTAGCCCGCGAGAGGTATCTCCACTCCGTGACAAATTACTTCATCACGTCCCTAGCAGTGGCAGACTGTCTAGTGGGCCTCGTCGTCATGCCCTTCCACGCCATCTATGAAGTCATCGGGAAGAAGTGGATTTTCGGGGAGTACTGGTGCGACTTGTGGCATTCTCTCGATGTCCTCGCGTCTACATCCTCGATACTCAACCTATGCGTCATCTCTCTGGATCGCTACTGGGCTATCACCGACCCTTTCAGCTACCCCTCAAGAATGACTACCACCAAAGCATGCTACCTCATTGCACTCGTTTGGGTCTGCTCCAGTGTCATCTCTTTCCCCGCCATTGTCTGGTGGCGCTGGACAAGACGCGACAAACCTTTCCGTGATCTCGACTGCCCCTTCACAAATGATTTGGGCTACCTCGTTTTCTCCTCCATCATTTCCTTTTACGGTCCTCTCATCATCATGGTCTTTACCTACTACCGTATCTACCGCGCGGCGGTTGAACAAACCAGGAGTCTCAAACTCGGAACCAAACAGTTTACCGACGGAGATATGGAACTCACTCTCCGAATGCACCGCGGCGGAGGTGCCAACAGTGTCAACAATCAAGTCCAAGAAATTAACAGCAGAGCCACCAGAAAACACCCACCACCACAGCATCAGAACTCAGACGAGTGCGATGACATTGGACAAATTGCACTCCTCACCCCTCAGACCGAGGACAATGGCTCCTCAGTCCAAAGAACTAATTCTGTGCGTGTCGTGCCCAAAAATCTCAAAAACTTTAGCATTAGTCGCAAACTCGCCAAGTTCTCCAAAGAGAAGAAAGCTGCCAAAACCCTCGGCATCGTCATGGGTGTTTTCATTGTTTGCTGGCTCCCCTTCTTTGTCACCAACCTCGTCTCCGGGTTCTGCGATCACTGCTTGTCCGGAAATGCTGAACTTGTCACAGATATTGTCACTTGGCTCGGCTGGATCAACTCGGGAATGAACCCCATCATCTACACTGTCTGGAGTCGGGATTTCAGAAGGTAATCCGTTTTCATTTCCTTTTTCTATTATTATGACTAAATACGCACAAATGGTACAGAGTCATGCTACATTAAGTGTAATATTTGCCATACGTCAATCAGACTTGTTGGACATTTCATAAATCATGGAAATTGAATATTACTAGACATTACTCACTCTTGTGATGTAATGTCTTACGTAGGTCCGGCGTTTTTAGATAGTTGTACAAATATTAGGTTCACAGATAAAGTCCAGCTAATCTGGCGGTCATTATACCAGTTGTTTTATCCGTATAAATATCACCGTTATCTATACTAGTTAGACGCACATACAGACTCCCACTCTGAATACTGCCATAAGCTTTCTGTATGTAGCAACTAATAAAAAGTATATTTTCCATCCCCCATTCATAAACACTAAAACTCGAATGTTTATTTCTTTGTAGCATTATGAGAGGTTCATTGGGAACACAGGCAGTAAATGTAAAGCAGTGAAATGATACAGAAACCTCCAACGCTTAAAAAGTCAAACCTGTTTCATGTAGAGAATACTAATACATGCATATAAATCACTTCATATTTCTCCAATGTTGATTCGATAATACTTCCAATCATTTGAGCAAGGAGATGGGACGAAACCCAGCAATATACATGAGCGAAATACCAAATAATTATCCGAAATAGCTTTGTTTCTGTAATTTTCAATTTAATTATTAATTTTTATCTATGACATTTTCAAGTAATTCAAACTAACCAATTGTGAAGGAAGTGTAACGTAGTAATAACCTCATAAAACAATGATACCATAATATGGTAATGCGAATTATTATAGTTCCCTCAACCATCATTTTGCTTATAAAAGATTAAAATTCAAAGCTAATAGCTAACAAGGCCCTTGGTGCTGAGTACAGTCGACTACCTAAATATTAAGAATACATAGTATAGAGCATTACATAACGGTGTTATGCGTTTTATTGTTATTGCTGCATATTTTACGCACGTCCCACATTCCAGTGTGTTATCTGGATTTATTATTCAAATTTATACTGTGCAAACGGGAAAAAATTGTCAAACGTACTGTTCGGAGTAGGTATTACGTATTATTTAGAGTTTTGGGATTCCTCGACGTCTTCAGGAATTCTGAGTTACTTGCAAAAATAGTTGTAGACTTGAAAATCGCTTCAGATTTGTGTCGACTAAGCATGACATTCGTAAAATCAAGGTAGTATTTAGGCATTTTGAGGAATTTGTCATTTGCGAGAACTTAAGTATGCGATTAAATTGTCTGTGTCCCGTAATTACAACTGAAGTGTTTCGTGCGACTAATCGTAAATTCATAATGTAATAAACATCTTGCTAGGAAGCAATATAGTAGCTAATCAGAGACAGTTCAGTTGTATCAGTTGGATACACGTGTACAATATGAGATTCTGAGATTGTAATTATGATTCAACGTGCTTGCTGTCTACTTTCTCTGATTTGCTCTCCTCTCCATCAAAAACAAGGGCGGAAACTGAAAACTAGTAATTGGTTGGAAATTAAATTGTGATGTTCATCTTTTAGGAAATTGTAAATTTTTGATCATAAACCTTGGCAATAAAATTTGAGCTAGAAAGCCCTGAGTCATGATGTGCTGGAGTTTTGATAAGCAACCTGTTTTATCTTTTTGTGCTAGCAAAATGGCCGTTTGGGATAGACGAGAAACATTTTTTATTCATTTGGTTACCACAGACTCTTCACAGTGAGCCTTTCTGTTGAGGATAGAAATCCGTGGGTGTGTATATTAAAACCAACTGCCTTTATAAGTTGACATTTACACTTATATCAATTTACGCCCACATTCCCCTGACTCCAAATACAGAAAATATTAAAATCTAAGCCGATAATTAAGAAGTAATCACCATTGATTAGTTCAATTAGTCCGTCAGTTGCTAAGCCAATTTTGATCTTGAATCTTGTATTCAATTTTGTTCTTGACTATATATTTATAAGTGAAAGTAGGATGGAGCTAAATGAAATATGCGGAGGCAGTAAAGTCTTCAGGGTCTAAAAGGTTGGCATTAGTGTCAATGTTTTTATAATGTGTACACAGATAGTGTAGAAAATTGAGATGGGAAGCCCAATGAATGAATTCGCATGGGATTGGCAGGACGTGAAAGGTAGGGTAAAGAAAAGAAAAGTTTTTCAATACGAAGCAATGTTGTAGTATTAGCGACTTATAGATTGGGGTTGGTTTTAGTAGTGAATGGTGACTGTATAGGCATAGACATTGTAAAACCAACATAAACCCTAAATAAAGACATCAGGTGCTAAAAGGGATGAATCTTTGCCATCCTTATGAATAGTGCAAGTGTAAGGAAGAGCATACCTATTACCTCTTTTCATTCATTTCCCTCTCAAGACTCCCTGAATGTGTAATCGTCTTCTTTTTACACCAAGCTTCAACTTATTTTTTATTTTAGTTAGTACCTACTCGACTTCTGCACACTCCTTACACCTATCATAGTACATTGCCAAGGCAGCTTAAAAGTAAGTCGCTGTATAACTGGAGAAGCTATTAGAAACTGGTTCACTTTTTGGTAGGTATACAATAATATCCTTTCAATACAAACTAGCAACTCCATTTCTATTAGGCTCACCTCAAATCAGTCAATAGAGCTATAGGCTATATAGTGTCTGAATTATGGGATCTTACTCAAATGAAAGTTCCCTTCCTCACTCTCGCCATAAATACCCCCCAGCTATGGACTTATTACTGCGGATACTGATATTGCTTGTTGTGTTTTCACCTACCTCTACCAATGTTGCTACCATGTGGTTTCTCATATTACAGAGCAATCCTCGCATTCAGCCTTGTTACTTCGATAGCAATTCTAATACCTTGATGCACGGAAATGAACTTATCTGTATATCGGAATAGCATTTATTTTGTGCTACTTGTCAGA
This sequence comes from Tomocerus qinae, assembly GCA_020055645.1. Classification (NCBI taxonomy): domain Eukaryota; kingdom Metazoa; phylum Arthropoda; class Collembola; order Entomobryomorpha; family Tomoceridae; genus Tomocerus; species Tomocerus qinae. Next base: position 24,030,252 of record CM034548.1, read on the forward strand.
CTAACTATAATTGGCACTTCATTTACATTCCGTCAAAGGAATTTTATTACATTACGTTTTACAGATATTCATGTAAAATCATATTGCCTGGAGTTCCTACACTCCAATGACATTGACAGGCTTGTTTGCTATTTGTGTCATTTCAGTAGTAGAAAATAGGGTAATAGTTTTTGGTAGGAGATACTTCAAGTTTTGAATACAATCAAGTACCATTTATTTCTAAAAAGATGAAATGGTATTTCACAAACTCAAAAACTGTAACCATTCGAGTCTCTAAAATGGAACTTATTAATGGAATTTATTGTTAATTATTTTCTTATATTGTACGAGTATTTTTGTTTAAAAAGTTATGATTATAAAAAATTAACTCCTTTGTGAATCGCGATTATGAGGGTTTTATTTTCTGTTTTTTCGTAAGCGATTTTTAGCAACATGGCCAGACGTAATCGTAACCTGATATTCCGCATAGGCGATAGCCATACAAAGGCGATATCATGTATGTGAAGGACAATAATAATGATGTAAGTTCTTCCTGATTCAGTTGACAGCGATGTTTAGTGTTAAAGTCTTGCTCCATCACCAAATATTGTATGGTGTTATTGTCACCGATGAGATTTCTTGTAACAGGTCAACTATATGTTTGTAAATAGGTTTCAAATGGAAATTTTTGGTGGGAGAATACCTGTACTCGTATAGTACGTGTAACTGTAACGTTTTTGTATGCGCATAAGAATACTAATGTATAGTCTTTGGAATTGTTGCGTTAGAGTAAATACTTGACTTTTTGGAGTAACATCTATATATTCATGAGAAAGATGTAATTTCTAGTACGTGTGTGGCATATTCTTCATGGCAAAGATCCAGTTGACTTGGAACTTCAAACCGAGCCTTCTCTGGAATATTATTACGAATAAGTATTATGGTTATGATCCCCATCGTGTAGTGATAGTTATAACCTTTCTTATCTTTGGTATTGTGTGAAGCTTTATCATCTCACAAAGTTCAGACCACCAGCTCGTTTCTATTAGATCAATGTTTGGTTTGTTGAATAAACTAATAGTAATAATAATTTCCTCAGAATTTTTTATGAGTGATTTTAAGAGGCAACCTGAAAAAGAGGTTTAGTCGGCATTTCTTTATCGGGATTTTCTGCCATAGTGGTAATACGTAAATAGCTTAAATCATAACCTGTCAGAGTCTCCATGAAACTGCCCAATCGGTTTTCCTTTTTATGTAGAATTGTAGAGCCACATGCTATCAAATCATAAACTTTCATGAAATTATGCCTAATAATTTTCAAGTCTTTACTGGAGGTAAAAAGGAGGATAGGAGGTGAATCCGTATCTATATTCCACATTGCACAATTGATCATTGTGTTCGAATTTGACATGAAATCCAAGTAGGACTTATCAATTTGGCCTAAAAACTGGAATTGGAAGTAGTAAGCTTTTTGTGAACACCACATTTACTAGTTAAGTCGGTTTTGTGCCCCATAGTGCTAGATAGAAGAAGACCATCTCTGCATTAGATGGGCATGGAACTGACTGACTGAAGAACTCAAATCCGTATTGATTCCACGTTTAAACGGGCCCTAAAGCTTATTCTCATTCATGCACTTTGTGCACGAGAAGTACTGCTGCAAAATGCAAGGAAGATGAAGATAAACCCGAACGGGGCTGTCCCGCACACCGGGTCACATCATAATACTTAATACACATCTAAAGCACCGCATTACTTACGTTACGTGTATATTACCCCATGCACTAACAGTATTATGTGCCTCTAAATTATATCAGGAGAAAAGGCCAAGTACTAAAGCGATTCCAGGGTTGAATTCAAAGACCTTACACGTACTGCGATTACAAACTCCCTATATACATACAACCTATAGGTATATAATACTACGGAATACAAAAATAGGTGCGGCTCAGCTCTTCTTCTGTACATAATCTTCTTGCGATCGTCAATCATCTCACTTCTCATTCCGGTGACAGGGAAAACGCAAACTCGCACTGAATTTTCTTCACAATCTTAATCTTAGAGCCTGTTGTTGTACTACGAGACTATACTATATACACTCCGAATTAAAACAGGTCTCTGGGGTGGTGAGTGAGTAGGTACATTATGCCAATAGAGAAAGTTTGTCCTTATTGTGTTCGTAATGACGTGTGGAAGTGGGATATTATTAAACATATCCTGTACATCTTCACTTTTTACTACTACAAAACTTCCTTACATTTATAAATGACACAAAAGGTCAATTTTTTAGTAAAATGTACCTCAAAGTTTACAAAAAGTAATCTTTAAATCCAATTTTTGATGCTTTTTCAATTATATTTTAACACCCGTAAAGAATATATGAATTAAAACAGGAGCATAACGGATTAAAATATATTTTGGAAAGAAAAATCCTGAAAGAATTTAATATTTTAAAATTTATCTTAAACGTGGCTATATGAATGCATAATGAACTTTATCTCAGCGATGTAGAATTCAAAGGCATTTTTATTCGATATGGGTACTCAATGCAAATTTAACGTCGTTTTAAGTTTTCAGAAGTGCCATAATTTGGATCTGCAGCTATACTTAATCCTGTATAAATTTAGAGCCTTTGAGTATTACAGGAACTAAGAATGCTATGTAGGTACCATTTTTAGTAGGTACTAAGCAACTTTCGTTTCAGCAAACATAGCAGCCACTTTGCTTTAAATTATGTTTCTGCTCATTTTCTTATGATGTGTTACGGTTCTTGTCTTGGCTTGACTGCATCTTTCGTCGCTCGTTTTTGGCCTCTCCTCATTTACCTCGGCTTTGCATCACAACGATCTGTTGTGCACCGTATAGAGATCGTTAGTGTTATAGCAAACGAATTAAAACTGAGAAATTCAGGTAGATAATCTGATTGTAGTATACTCCAAGGCTTTCTCCCGGATATTAGTATGTAGGTTGGTAGGTATATTTATGGGCCTAATTAGAATAAAATATGCTCTGCCACACTGAGGCGATTTCTCCAGATGAAGACAAGTTGAGGCCAGCGAATAAATTATGCTGCTGTAACATTGTGTTTACAATTCTACCAAATGGACAATGTTTCTAATTGTTGTCAGACTCTCTTCCGTCATAAATTTTCGTTCCTTTTAATATTGCGCTTAGTTTTCAAGGAATGACCGTCTTAATACTAGAGACCACATATTTTATTGAATTAGACCCTTCACGTCATCGTTCATCCAAATTATGACCCAGCATTTGCTACTAATTGCTATGGCGCTCCCACAAAAACAAAAATGTGCAATGTATAGCCATTTTATAACGAAGACTAAAAAGCATCCAACATTCGCCTCAAATTAAGGCTTCTCACTATGCCTGTAAAATGTTTTGTGAATATCATTATAATTACCATTAAGACCTTTGTACAGTTAAGGCTGCATCCAGGGTGGCTATGAAAGTTGAAACCCTCATCTCCAAATAAAGTTTTTTCTTGAAACTCTAAAATATTTTACGCTTAGCTCAATTAAATTTTATTCTTAGACTACTTGTGACTCATGGTGGCTTATATGACATTTCAGACCCCACTCGAAGCCCGTCTAAATGAAAATGCAACTTAGACATAATAGAATTCCGTTACTGAATTTATTAAAACCTGTTATAGTAGATGGTAACTAAAATTACTTAAATATGTTTATTTGGCATATGAATTAAATGCACATACACATATTACATTTTATGGTGTCTAGTTCACCGTTTGAGTTTGGAGGAAACAAATGTTTGTACAAATGTGTATCATTTAGTATTGACATTGAGCCATTCTTACTAAGTGAATCATCAGCTTCACAGTCCTGATGTTATTGTATAACCAGCATTTTTAATACAATGGTACAATATTTCAAATGAATTTTAACACACATGCTCCTATCAATTACAAATGTGGTCAAAAACATTTATTTTCCTCTCCCTTTGACATAGTTGCATAATAATAATACTCCCAGCTGTGTGTCTAGCCGATATGAAAAAATATATTTATTAATTTTTAGACGTTTTCCTTTGCCTTTTGCTTCTTCATGGGTTTTTAAGATAGAAAAGCATTTTTTGAAAATTTTGAGATAATAAGTATTATTGAAAATGAATATTAAAAGAATTTCATCCTAAATTACGAAAAACAAACGGAAAGTTATAATTTGATGCCGTGAGAATGATGTTGGAAAGTGAAGGATAATTAGGTAGGTTTGCTTTCGACTCTCTTCTTGCTAAACAAATCATCATGACAACCGGTAGTTTCTTAATTTGGACAGCCGCCAGTTAACCATCAAATTCTGTAGCTAATTACCGTTTTACATCCTACGCATATTCTTTATGCAGAAGCATTCTATTTCACATTAGGTAAGCTCGTTGTATGATTAATGCGCTTTTGCCAGCGGAACTTGGTATGATTCAATTTTTAAATTCCTATGAAAGTATTCTGCCGTGTTGGAAATTATTGTATTCTTTTCGGCAAATTGTAACTTCAAAGCAGTTAGGAATTAGTTAGGTAGGATTAGGAGAAGTATTCGGCTATCTACTTAATTAAACATACATAATGTGTGATTAATTGAATACAAGTTCCAGGTAACGTTACTCTTGAAAAAGATTAACAATTTTATTATCTTGGCTGTTAATATAAATCAATTACTTAATCCCAGTGCGTATGAAAGAATCCGCACCGAATCAATCGCTCTTGACGTGTACATTGTGCAATATTCGCAGCATTCGACATACTCTACTGTACATTCACCATTTACAGAGCTATTTATAAAGTAGGCAGAGATATGTATATGCATGGCTAAAGTGAATTAAATCAATTTTACGCAGATAAAACCCGCCATTAAAGTTAATCGTGGCGGTGGTAATGGTGGGGATAAAGATTTTATTTTATTGCAATGACTTCATTTGAGGAGGATTGCATTTATATATATTCTATTGTATCATCTCCAATTCTGAATATTGCGATGAAGAACAATACGTGAATGCCAATAGTAATAAAGATATTATTATGGATTGTGTAGTATTGTTATCCCACGGGTTATTATGATACCCTTTCGAATTATACTTACTACTGTGTACTAAATTGGCGATGATACTAGACAGTGCTTTAAAGGATCTAATAAGCGGGGCAATAACCATAAAATCTTGAAACTCAGTACCAACAACGAGATATTATTAGATTGTATTATTACATTACACAAAATTGTTTTGACTTTATGTCAGTGGTGTTCCCTTTAGTATGTATTTCCCTATAGTAATAAATTTATAAAGGAAGCAATGCTATTTTTGCTCTTTATATTCATACTATCTAAATTACGTGTCATTTTTAGTACCATTTGCGGATGAAATTAGAAACTAATAAGTCCTTATAAAAATGTCCATTTACAAAACCTATAAAAATATTATGTACTTAATATAGATATATAACTAAATATTATTTATTGTCATGTCAAAAAGATACAATTTGTTGAAAAGCAGTGTTAATCACTCGAAATCAGCACTTCAAACAGTTTGCTAATACTCTAATACCCCATACATGAATACCCTAGATAAGATTAACATAGCATGAAAAATATTCCATTTATTTAACACATTCTATCATATTTAGGTTCAATGTCAGTTTTAATTTTCACTAGTGGACAAATTTACTAATGTATGAATTTCCATTAGTTTCTTTGGTACACAATTTTGGCGTTAAGCTTTTCAAATGGAGATATTAAATATTTAACAGGACAAATTGCGAGCAGAAAGTGTTTCCATTTGCATGTCAGTAACAGGAAGACATTTTCTCTTTGAATAATAACCTTTACTATCATATCTTTGAAGTTTAGTTTGAAAACTTTAAATAGTTTTTAATTTTAAGCTTTCCGGCAATTTTAGTAAAACATTTCGAGTCATCTTTCATAACTTTGATGCTTTTATTTAATTTCCTGCATTTGAATCTGTCAGACTTTACAGCTTGCTTTAATAGCTGTACCTACTGGTGAATACATAATTATTTATAAGGTTAGAGTCCTAGGCAGTGACAGACAATGAAGTTAATTCAATTAACTTATCCCTTTCTCTCTCTGCCCACTATTTCCTGTCTTTCTTCTTGTGTGGGTGGTTACAAGTACAGTGAAAGGTACCATCACTAATCACTACCCACTTCAAATCGTAAAACAATAAATTCTACATCCACTTACCCCTTTCATAACTTTTGTCAAAAAGATAGCTAATTATTATACTTCCATGCTGCCATTTTCACTCCTACGCCCAATTATTTCTGTAAATCTGTACTACTACTAATTATTTGGTTTTCCTAGAGTTCTCCATTACCACATTTCATTTTAATATTAAGATGAAACTGTGGAGGTGTACTCTGCATTTGTGTTTCTACTCCATGAAGACATGGATAACTCAACTAATTTTCAATAAATTTTGCCATAACTAGTCTCAAAAATTAGAATGAAGAGAGTCCCAAAGCTCAGACGTGTCACAATTTTGACCTATGGAGGTGACAGTGGCCATTTTCTAAAAAACTTTTTGCGGGATAGGTTAATGAATTTAAAAATATAGTGAAAAGCTATTATAGGGAAAACGGAGCGTTGGGACTCTCCAGGACTCTGTTAGACGATATATCCAGCAATTGCTAATCTCTTAATTTGCATAGCCGGGTACATTTTTCTTTTACCCCATTGTAATTTCTAAGATGTTCGTAAATCCTATGCGGTCATTTTTAAAGACTTTTGAAAGATCGAAAAAGTTTCTAAGGCACATTTTAAGCCATTTTTATCCTGTTCTTACATACACAAGGAATATGAAATATGACATACATTCCTGCTGTATTTATATAGCTTTTATAGCCTTGCCTTTTGCATAGCCATTACGATGACAGAATTATTTTGCCTATCTCAGAGACTCTAAACTTAAGTTTTTACAATAGCAGACGCCTTAAACAATATATTCCTTAATTGTTTTCCTTTGACGATTTATTTTTCATGAAAAAGAAAGTATTGAAACCAGTATCTATCTACTCAGACAGATACGTATGTAATGTACGGCACCAGTGGTGAGTATTCAATTAAATGTACCAGATTTTGTTAGATGTAAACCCAGAAAAAACTCATTCGTATTGCATTGAATAGATATGGTAATCTGATATATATCTCATTTTTACTTTCTCTGAATGTCGGATAGAAAAACCAATATGACCAAATATTATTTAAATACATCGAATATAATTTTTGAGAATTGCTGTATAAATTTCATCTGGAGACATATCAGAGACAACTTTTGAAATTAAAGTGCTTAATATATAAGTTTGATATTTAGTAGCAACTAAGGTACAAGTTAATCGTTCATGCTGAATGCTGATATTATTACATTTTGTTTTATTTTGTTGGCATTTTTAACAGAAGAATGAGTCAAAATTTGAATAAGGGTTTAGCTGCTGCAATTGAAAAGCCATTAGTACATATATAGATGGTACAACATGGTTTCCTACTTCTGTGGACTATGCTACATCGATCTGTACAAGCAAGCGTTTCCTTTAGAACTTACTTTTGGGGTATAAGGCAATAATGTTATGTAACATGAAAGTACATGGCTCGTATAAATTGGGATAGGACTATTTATAATTTGTATAATGATAAACTGTCACGAATTTAAGGGTTTGGGCTAATTTGATGACGTCAGTTAAAAGTTTTGTGATTTCCTGTCCTCATAAAGTAATTTAATTATTAGTTGGGTGTGCGATTAGGAAAAAGCACGTAGAGTAATGCCACGCACAACTGGTAAGTGGTACATTAAATGACTAGATAAGGTTAATTCATTTAAGCATATATAAGTACTCTATCACTCTAATCGTGCAGAAATGATTGCTTTGATTTACTTAATCCAAACCGACGAGTGGAATGTGCCTGTTCCGGATAGTACCTATAAGAGGCATAGATGTACAGATAAAGAAGTGATTGGGATAATAATGCGAAAAGGGTACAAAATGTAGCTCTCGAATGTTTAGGTCTCGGATAGAGTAAGGATATCGAGAGTAAGAAACTTAAAATTGGAAAAGTTGGTTCATAATGTGTACTTTTCACGTAGAGTGCACAGAAGAACATACACAGAGAACGCCCCAACCATTTTCTCCGTTATGTGGACGCTATTCTTCAATCTTGAAGGTTGGCACTTGGCAGTAGTGGCATAGTAGTAGACAATTCAACGTATATAGCCATTTTTATCCTGTTCTTACATGAAACATGACATACATTTCTGCTGTATTTATATAGCTTTTACAGCACGTTGTTTATTGTTAGCCAGTGACTGAGGACTCAAGTGGAGAAATTGCTTGTAACCACCGCACAACTTACTGCAAAACTCACACACGACAGAAGAGCCAACAAAAATACATCTTAACTCCAGTTTGAAATGGAGAAATGAATAGTCGACCGACTGCAGTACTAGTCATTCACAGATTTCACAATTTTTCATAGTTACAGACAAAATTGTGTTTGCTCAGAGGAGTTCGTTTACACCCAAAACAAAAGCTACAACAAAAGTGTGTGTCCGTATATAAGAATGATGTATGCATACACGTAGTATTAGGGAGTAGCTAAAAATAATGTCCTTATACTCCTACCACTAGGTAATATTATGAAGTATATTGAATAGAGTTGGTTAGGCAGTTTGCGTTAGCCATTAGAGATATATTGTTAAATTTCGTGAAAATGTTTGTTCGTTTACTTTGAGGGGTTAGTGGAGTGGAGATCAGGAGGCTGCATTGTGTTGTCAACTGTACATAATGTGTCAGATCGAAGCTAGGTAACCATTTGTTACAAGGATTTGAAAGGAATTCTTCAGATTCTTTGGACGTCGATGTAGTCTGATGTAATGCATGCTATATACTTCCTACTTTAGATATAGTTATTGGGACGAACAGAAGAACATGCAATATAATAATAATAATATGAAATAAGAAGTTGTTCTGTGGTTGAAGTTGCCCTTGCTTGGCTTCCTCTTCGGCAGAAAGGGCAGCCACAGAACCAACCAGTCTTTGTTGCCCTCTCAAGAATGAAATTAGATTCCCATCTCCGGCTCCCTCCTCCAAATCACTCCACTTAAACTTACACCTCAGAAATTGCTCGTTCCCACACACTCTGCACCTCCTGCTTCTTAGATATACATTTAACCACACCCAATGACCCAGCAACGTCATAATATGTACATACATACATCCCCCAAACTCACGACTACTTGCTTCAAAACATTTTTATTTTCTGCTCCCTTGATGAAAAATAAACATGAATTAAAATTCTATTAAATGTTTTCTACTAGTAAAAATGGATCCTCCTTTTCTTGCTTTCACCCTACTGTGAGTCTTTACTCAAATGGGCGTCATACTTTCTCCATGTCAGATATACTCCGTGGTTTTCTATTTTCAACCCTTTAGCCACAATGACTGTTTTATATCAAGTCTCCCAATTGCTTGGCATGGAATAATGTAATTTGTAATTATGACTGCACCCGCAGCGATACTTGTCTTCCACACACGCCATAAAATAAACGAATGAATTTTTTATGCTTTCACTTCAACCTTTCTCCCTCAGTCTTTTTTCACGACTTTTCCTTGTCCTAGTCTCCTGTGGCTAAATCTTTTAATGGTCGTCATTTCTCTCCTGCTGACAACTTTTATTAACATTACAACATTTTAAAATTTTTCACCCATTTCCAACTCCGCTTATTTTATATAAACTCAATTTACAATATTTAGACTCTTTTAAATTAACATTGATAAGTTTTAGTGTAAATTAGGTTAATCTTACGTATATGATCTACTTTTTGGTCGTCATTTTGAAATTATCTGGAAGTAATGTAAAACAATGTGCATTAAAATAATTAATTATACGTTGAGATGTCTGCTTAAAGGATGTATTTAATATACGTCTATTTTTGAGATTTATTATTCGTAATCCATTTGAGTAACAATAAGCGCATATGGTTAATGATCTCATAGCCTGTAGCTAAAGCACTTTCATATTTATTCTTTGGCCATTTGGGTTGTTTCATGTAATTTTCATTAGCAACACTTTAGCTAGTGATATACCTACCATATGTCATAAAGTGTATGATTATCTTTTCCCGTTTCCCATAAATAGAGTCGTACATGTACCTATGTCGTATTAATTATGAAGCGTAAGATATTAAAATGAGATTTGGTTTGGCTTTGACACAACAATAACTATGAATAGCCATTTTATTATCATTGGGTAATAATAACACATCTGACTAACTAAATGTAACTGTTCTGGAGAGTCACATAATAATAGTTTCGGAGTGTTTAACGCGCTGCAGCAATGACCTTATAGTTGACACGTGTATTTCTGAAATTAATACATGGTATATAGATGATATATGATAATGTAATATTGCAGAGTCATTGGACATATAAGGTACATTAGGGACGACATAAAAGCAAGGTAACGGCCACAATGCAGCGAGTAACCTTGCTTTGGTTTTCCTCATGTAGAAAGTTGATTCTTGTATTGCTTGTTATTCAAGCTGCATCTGTTGTTGGCATCAAGTCGAAAAGTTAATGGATTACTGCATTTGGCAGGGTTATGTTACATTGCTTAAGTTACTCTGACTCTAGTCCCCTCGGGATTCACTTCATTCCAATCCATTCTTCACATAAACTTTCATTTTGCAAATTTATAGTTACCACCTTGGCGTCTTTTCAACAGAAATAACTTATTTCCAAAGAAATTGCACCGACTTCGAATGTTAGCCACTCAATCAATGAAAACACAAAAGAGATAAGAGTTTCTTTAAAGGTGAATAAAAATAGGAACGTCGAGAAAGATTTTTGGAATTAACTTTTCTATTTATTGAGCCATAATTTCTTCCTTGTCAGCCTTATACCTAATAGATGTGCCTGGAACACATTTTTACGTTGTATATGGCAATCATATTAATTATTATATTGCACTCTATCCTTTTCCCTCTGGATAGCAAAGGTATTTAATAATCTAAAGCCCCGTCGGTATGTAAGAATTATGGGGCTGTACATTCCAGCTCGGTCTCTTTTGTTTGGATGTCAAAATCTCTGAGCAATGTCACTTGTATGAATTTTTAATGGACGGGCTAGCTAAGTACTTACTTATCATCTGTGCTACAATTTCAAATGATGTGTGATATTTATTAGTAATGGTTTCATGAATAGTACATTCATCTGGTCTTTTGATACTATTTCAGTGTGGAGAGCAGTTGGTAGTCATTTGGTGTAAATTTCATGGTTACAGTATAATATAGTAGTAGTAATATCGTGCGAATAAACTGTTGTACTGAATGAATTGGCGAGTTCTAAAAAAAGATATCCAACAACAGAGAATCCGTTTATATTGTGGCGTTTATAAATATTAATGCCGGTACTTACTGCTTACAACCTAATAAGCACTTGCTACGATACGAAATACCACGACATGTATATTTATGAAGTGCTTGTCTTCAAATGTTTACTTTCAAAGGTTCAACTATAGCGTTTATATTATTATAGTAGCCTGTACATCGTTCTTACAGTAGACAAGTAACTTCAATTGGCCAATTCCAGACGAGAGCAACATTAAGATAAGGTGCTGCATTCCAATAGAATAGAAACGGTTGTCAAATGTAAAGTAGGAAGAAGCTCAAAGGTGGAAGACTTCAAAGAAAACGAAATTGCTGAGTGTGAGGTTGACGATGGAGTGATTGTGAACACTCCGTGCATGCACCAAAAACTGTTTGGCCACCTACAATAGTAACAGTAGGCACTCATCCAAAGCCACACACAGGGCTCTTTAGATTGCTCCCATTCTTGTACTCGAGTGCAATTTTAATAACTCAATGGATACAGTCCTATTGTATACTTTTGATTTCAACCAAATCTTCATCATCTGTGGGGAGTCGTAAAGAAAATTAGAAAATTTTACTATTTGAAGATTTGAAATGTTATTCAAATATTCAAATACAAGAAATGTTTATTTGTAGTTACAATTTCGTTGGATTCTGCAATCTATTGATATATTAGCTAAATAAAACGGGTATTCCGCACCAGTCAAATGTTTGTAAGCAAAAATTCTTAAGATGAGACGTAACCGCGCAGTAAACATGTCTTCATGCAAATCCCTACTTAAGATCTTTGGTTATTGACAACTGATATATACAAGGTTTCTATCAAACCGGTTTAATTCAGTTTAAAATGTAGCTTCAAATGTAACAGTAGATTTTTACAGAATTCTTCAATGGTAACAGCGTTCTCTAGCATTTGCTGAATTTCATTAAATGCTCACACAATACCTATGAACGTTTTTGAAGTTGGAACTCAATTTCTTTTTTGGCTGCACTTTACATGGTGCATAAAGAAAAATAGACCATATGTAAGGCAATATCTCCAAAATTGCAGAATATTTTTATTATGTAAAGATTCCAGAAAAATTTTCTTTATAAATCCACAGATGTTTGCGAAAAGTCTAATCTATAAAGAATCGCAATACTGAAAACTAATCACATGTACTTAGATGATTTACTTTTAGGTTAGTAGGACTTAAAAAATTCCAATTATTCTTTTCATATCACATATGGAATTGCGATAAAAATTGTCAGCAAGCAATGTATACAGAATTAGAGATCACTGGGATTCGGGACTTATTAAAAAAAGCTGTTCGTAAGATTAAGAATAAAAAAAATGTCAAAGCCTTTTAAAGAGGAGTTGGCAAAGCTGTAGGGATTGAGACTTCCATTGAAGGTTTTGAGATAATATCTGTGTAGATAGAGTTGTTTGAAAGTGAGAGATATTATGGATGGGACATAATCCCATGTAATCACACCACAGTTACTATTGTCGAAATCAATGCTTTTTTTATATTTTCCTATGGGCGGATTTCATTTCGAACGACAGAATCATTTCTATCAAAAGGATTGATATTGGTCAAAGATTACTTGGCAAAAAATAGATACTCAATCATAAACCTTTTTACAGCTCTGTAATAACCTCTTACTGACGAAATTGTCTGTGTAATAAATAAATAAATAAAATGTCACAATTTGTTATTGCTCTAGGGAACTCGGGTTCACATCCCGACTCGGTAGTGATAACGGTTTTATGTCTTGCACGACAACTCTGCTGGAGTCAAGATAAAATCGTGATAGAAATCTCAACGTGGGATGTAATAAAAATGTAGAGAGGTCATACTTACATGGATATTCTAGGTTTTCAACTTTCTGATCGCGATCAAATATCTAAGCTTGCTTGGCAGCTGACAAGACTTTTACACTCTATAGCTACAAAGATTAAAAAGCTCATTATAGAGCTACTTATTCATATGTACTTACAACGTTACAACCCAAACAGATTCTTAAGCAATCTTGATTTATTTTTGGAAACACGAGTTACTATTTCATGCACTGTGGCAACCGCAAACAACTCCTGCCATATAATCCATGTCAACTACTTTATCATTCGAATTACATCCTTCTTATGGCTTCCTTTTTTCGTTTCCTATTAATGACAAATGAGGAAAACGAAATGAATCCAACAGTTTCCGTATCTACCTATTCCTTAACATCAAATGATGCAGCCTCTTTAAACAATGTACATTTTTTGTAAAATTTAATAGCCAAAACTTAAAAAAGGACCACCTACGAATTTAATATGAAAAAGTCATCACTGCCAATGATTTAGGAAAATTATATTAGGCGATTTGTTTGGAGAATTTGTGCAATACACGCGAATCAACGTAGAATTGCATACTTCATGAGCTATCATACAATATTATGCTTCTTCTAGTGATAATGAGGCATATTAAACAATTCCCCGCTCAGTAGATAAATAATATTATTCAGTGTTGTGAAGTTTGGCATATTTATCTAATCATTTTTGACTTATTTTGAGTCCCTGCTCTTGACCTATGCGCACAATGTCCACTGAACGATTTGGTGTCACCGATTTGAATGGCAAAAAATGATTCTGTACTTACTTGTCATTAAGTTATGATTATATCATCAAGTAATGGATAAAAATTTACAATAGGATAAGTAGGGGCATAAAAATATGCAGCTGTGACGAAACGTTTTCAAAATAAAGATAGTTAAGAATAGAATCAAGTGCGTTTAGAAATAGTTGCTCCACGTTACCATATTTTACTGTTTTAACGAAATTGCTAATGAATTCTTGATCCTACAGGGCATTTGGAAGAATTGTTTGTGTTTGCTGCCCGGGGAGATTGCGACGACAGTACCGTCCTGGAGGACTTCGCCCTCGGCTTGCAAGGCTTACACAGGTGAGAAAGCATGTCAATGACTTTCGCTTATTGTAAAAGAATCCGATGCTAATGTAGTCAACATTGATGTGGCCATTATTTGTTAGTTAGAACGGCGTAGTTAAATAGAAGTAAAATATAAATAGGTATAGATACAAGATAATGGAATTAGGACAGAAGTAGAAAAGTTTTTGGCATAAGGGACTTTGAGCACTTAGAGATGAAAAGCCTTTATTTCATTAGGAGCTAATACCTATACAATCTGTGCATGTAAAGTAAATAAAACTCTCGCTCAAAGTACAGAATCCCTTTATTCAATATTTACTGAACTGCCAATTACCTTCTTTGATTTTGTCACCATCATCCTAATGAATGAATCTTGCTTCAGACAGTTCATTATTATGAATACCCAACGCTAGCATTAATAGACAGAGAAGGATGTGAAATATGTCTACTACAGACAATATGAAAATCTCTATATGATTAAGTACTATGTCATTTCAATTATAATAAAAAAGCTTGAGCATTAAATGACTGTTGGTGACTTGCAATGTGTTTCTGTGACAAAAATCGATTGTTTCTCTGCGAATTCTATTTGTTCTGCAGTCAGATATATACGACGAGGTCATGTGCATACCATTGATCACACCAACTGCTTAATTTCACTAGAAATGGGAAATATTCAATATACAGACGCTATGCATTTATATCTCAAATATTCCCCTGTTTTTCTGGAATTGAGAGACGCAATGACAAGAGTCATAAAAGGCTTATGAAACGAAAAGCTTATGACAAATCCATAAAAAATCTAATATTACAATAGGCAGTATTGAAAAGAGTAGACACGTATGAATTATATGCTCCAATAAATGTAAGATATCTTTAAGTGGAATTGGTTTAAACTTGGTTTGCTTTCTTCGTAGTACTTTTCGCAGAAGCTAGGAATTTAAATATATTTATTAGTATTAAAATGAGAATTGACCTGTGTAATTTACTATTAAATTGTAAGTTATCAATATTATATAATTTGGGTATTTATTTTATGGGATATGTAGAATAATTATTAGTTTAATTAGGTATAGTTGGGAATGGAGTAGTAATGGTACTGATATATTTTAGTTTGACACGAGTACATTTATTCGGTGTAGTATTTATGTACATGTCGTCTATAAGAATAATAACGTGAAATGGCAATCATTTAGGAAGAACGATAGGAATAAGTATTGGCGGAGCATTTGTGAATGTAGCAGGGTGGTAGTGGTGGTAAGTGCCTGGAGGAAACGGGAAAAGGAAAAGATTTATCGCTCAATTGGATCGATGGAAACAAATTTTCATCTTGAGCTGACACGGCATGGCCACTGCACTATCTTTCTGCCAAAGCCATGTAGGGCCTCGAAATTGCAAATTGCGAGGAACAAACCACAATATCCTGAAACTATTTAATATCTCATCTCGAAGCTTTCATGAGGGTTGTTAACCGTCTGGGCAATAAGAGGATTATGGGCCAGGACAAATATATTTCACAGATATTTCCTTGTCACATGGCACAAGTCCCAATTACATTATGATACATGGCTTTTCTCCACTCTCTTATTCACATCAATACGGTTCATTCAATCAATGTAATGCTTGTAAATGGAAAACGTATAGGTTAGCTACTCCTCGCAAGGGAAATGAAAATTGAAGGGAGTCCGGGCCGGGTGAGAAGAGAAACGTCCTTTGGCTCCACTCCGAGTCAATTCTCATTTACCTCACATGCACGCAACTTCTTCCCAACAAGATCTCTTAGACCTTAATATGCCACCTGTAAGTTTCATTTTCACAAGACATTAATTTATTTCCAATTTTCAAATATGTATTTGAGGTTTGCGAACCATCAGCGCAATCACCTCTGTCTCCGACTCTGTAAATAAAATAAACCTTCCTCCACCACATTTCTAACTACCACTCCCAGTCTTCGCTAGTCCCATTTGACTTTCACCATTTCCTCATCTTCTAACAACTAATATACAAACCAAATATTTAGGCATCTCTACCAATTCCAATAAATTTTAAACGCACTTGCGGATTTGCTCACTCTACTCAATTTTATTCCAATTTAGATTGCGACTCTGAGCAATTTGACACCAATCATGTTCAATCACCTACAAGCATTTATCAGATTATTATCTCAATTCAATAAATACTTCCATCAACAACATCAATTCACCCCAAACCCAACTCATAACTTCATAAGGAAAATTTAGGACCTAAAGGTTTGCATTTAGAGTACATGTTTTAGGTAAGTCACTACGCCTATTTCACTACATAGCCATTCGGTCAACATTCAAAAAAAATTGTCACTAGTCAAATATGAAAAACTAGTTATAGGATTAACATTTTCAAACCTTCAGCACAATCATCATATAAATATAATTCTCACCTTCTTTATCATTACGTATCTTTAAATAAGTAATCACAAATCAAAAAGATTTTTCCGTTCATTTAATACAATAATTTTTCCATTCAAGAAAGGAATGCTAAAATAATGATTTCATTGTGTAATACAATAATTTTTAGCGTAATCCACGTCTTTTTCAAAGACAACCTTCTCAATCCGATTATAGATACTTTGATATATTGAATGCGGGATAAATGGAAAGTGACATTACTTTCTCCATAGTTTTATAGTTGTGTCTATTGCTGTAAGTATGTATTGTCTTTTAAATTATAAGTAATGGGTTAATTTTAAAACTTTTAAATGAGAAGGTCATCTTGAGAAAATTACTTGAGATGTAATTGTAAATAAGCAATTTTGTGATTTTTAAAATATTTTTCATTTTATATTAAGGTTGTAAAGTTGTAAGCAGAAGGCAGCCGAAAACAATCTTACTTACTGCCTGCCACTGTTATCAGGACGCTATGAACTATAGTGCCAAATATCTGTTCGTTGAGGCTGGGAAGAAAAATCGTTCGTATTTTCTTGAGCGTATAATTCTGGCAAAATTACAGAATGCCACTCACAAAACCAACCAGGTCAGTGCAGAGTGCAGTGTCTCGTCTCAAGTGCAAGAAATGCTTGAAATAGGCTGCTTGTTGCCCAAGTTTTGATCCTCAGAAAATGTTAAAATGTATCATAGAAATGCATCCTTTGGTCATGAATAGGGTAGCTAGCTATAACTAACGACTAATAAATATCTTGTTTGGTCGATTCATAGCCCAAATATTTACTATGAACATGGACTGGGATTTATACCTTCTCTATACTTAACAGTACATCATTACTAAATATTTGCCAGAACATTAAAAATGCATGCAAATATTGAAAGTATAAATAAATATAAAATAGGCATTATTTCAAGCAAAATACGGACATGCATGAAAATTCGCTTACCCTAGTAAATTTGCAATAATTAAAATAATATTTAATTTAATTGCATAGTTAGTACTAATACTAATATTAATCCTATAATATTATATTACTATAAAAGTTAATTTTGGACATGTTATGAGGCAATGTTAGAATTTTTAGAGATGCAAAGCATATTGACAGGAGCATTTTGTAAAATAAACGTGAGCAAGTACGTAGTAAAAGTAGGTTTATTTTCAGGGAGTAGTAAAGTAGGACAATAAAAAACCAGTAAACAGTGGATAACATGTGATTACTGGAGAAATAGAGGTGGCTGGGGGAGTCAGGAAATGAGTAATCTTGCGAGAAGAAAGTTTGGCATTTTCTAAGTGAGCTCGCATAAATCTTGTAATTTATCATTTTCTTTGTATTGCAGTCCATGGCAGCTACAGTGACTACAGGTTTGATGTGATTTTCTGGAGCAAGTGCCCAGCTAAGGACCAAACCAAAGGGGAAATTTGCTGGTGTTTACCTGGACACGCTAGTCCAGAGAATTATTTTCTGGGTAGCCATAGCCTGCCAGTGGAGACTGGAATGTTGTCGAGTACGATATCTGTGAAAGGAGCCACGCCACAAAACTACAAACATTACAACATGCTTCAGCTCCCTCACCATTTTTGTGCTCCGAAGAAATGTTTTGATGTAGTAACTGTGGAAGTCGGCCTTCCAACTAAACACAGCCCGCAAGCAAGCAATGCAATCGACTATGAACTACATAATATTACTACACTACTAGTGATAGTAGGAGAAAAGGAGAGCACAATAGTGTCTGTTGAATGTCAAAATGCGAGTTGAGTTTGAGTTATGTTCATTTACATTCTCTGACATTTCTTTCAACAAATTCACTCAAACAAACTAATCGCAAGGGATGTCCGCAGGACGACGAACCTACATGTAAGGGCAAGATACAAATATTGTACCCATATATGGAATGGTTATTAATAAATCCAGTCCATTTATCTTCAAACAACATTGTGATGTGTAATACTCTGTAAAACAACCTTATCATCATCAGCAAATGAGAACAGAATGCAGAGTAATAATACCAATTATAAAAAGCTGTCTTGGCAAATTGACAAATCCTCTGTATTGTGGCATATGCAATGGATCATGGATTTTGCTTGAAGGGTCAGCGGTTCGATCCCTAGCCCACTCCATTCATCTCGCACACACACAATCATCATCACAATTGCTATATAATAATTTATCTAGCTCTAATGATGATTTCCTCCGTAATAATATTATTCTGTATGTATAGAAATACATACATGTCAGTACAATGTATACCCTCTAAAGCTCGTTAAGCCATAGGCTTAATCACTCCGTTTCTATTGTATCAGTTGATTTCTCAAAAGGATTTCTCGTGTCAGTTCAGGAATCAAAGTCGTATTTCATGTGTTGATTTGTTCGGAAAACACTGATTGTCTATGGGCGGGTTTCTGGTTTTCTGCTTTTGATTACATATTCATCTAGTAGATGCAAATCTCTTTTACGGATGTAAATAGGGCACCATGACTAGAAACCTTGATTCATTTCACTCCTAAAACTCTTTCATTAACTAATCCCACACCTTCATCAATCAGCTCCCAAATCTATTGGATGTTTCCAGCTACACCAATCAATAGTAAGTACACTCTGTTGTCTTCTCCATTATGTAGTTACCATTCTTCCAAATACCCTTATATACAAGGAACAAATTCGACGTCCTACACACACGCATTCAATCATTGGAATCACATATGCGTGAAATATCCCCAATTTAATCAAAAGAGATTACGTATGGCTTCAATGGCTGTTTAATAATAAAGTCCTTTATATTAAAATCATTGTTATTCAGTTTCTGTGTATCTGTAAATGTCAGCAGATGTGATTTGAGTGTAATCATCCTTTGTACATGAGATTTCAAATTTTCAGACCTGTTTGATTACTGACTAGTAGCTATGCAACCAAAGATTCCGAGAACCTAAATAATTAGAAACAACTTCAAGTACCTAATTGTTATTTAGTTAATATCTTTCAGTAAGTCGACCATAAAATGTTTGCATGGGTTTCATTTAGAATTTCCACCAAATATTAAACCAAATGTTATTCGAACTCAGGCAAGGCTTGAGGCTTCGCTGTTCAAATAATCCTATCAAAATTCGCTTATAGTAGTAAATGTATGTCCACCTACGTACATACCTATGTAGATTAATGACTGCAGGAAATTTTGGTGTTGTGCTTATTAATGTAAGCAGCCTTTGTTTTTCCAAGTTTGCGGTGATAGTCGTAGAAAAAGTGTATAAAAAGAATCTCGTTTATTATATACAAGTAAATATAATATTTATATGAACAACGACCAAATAATCAAAAGGGTTAAGCCGCAGATAAATATACAAATATATTATTTCATGGGTATTTACTCATTTACATCTCCAAAATTGCACTCTTTCCTGTCAATCGAAAATCAGACCATAAAGCTTCTAACATTGAGTAACTAGTATATTAAATATATTAAATACATCAGTGACCATGTACCACAAAATTCTAATAATGTTATCTGTGTACAAAAAGTTTGTAGAGAACATTGGTCAGGCGATTAAATGCCACTCATACAGGCGTAATGCCTATCCCTGTTTTCTCTACTGGCTATGATAAGCAGAGGATTAAGGTTCACGATCCAAGTTGACACTGTTATACACATTTACATAAGTAAGAGTTGTTTTCTTATCACTATTGCCCTATATAATGTAGGTAGGTTATTCTTAAGGGATTTTCTAATGAAACTAATATAGGTATATAAACCAAATAAATTGTTTCGAAGATTTATACTTGGAATATAAATATTATAAAACACATTAAAAAGT
Source organism: Tomocerus qinae (assembly GCA_020055645.1). Classification (NCBI taxonomy): domain Eukaryota; kingdom Metazoa; phylum Arthropoda; class Collembola; order Entomobryomorpha; family Tomoceridae; genus Tomocerus; species Tomocerus qinae. The sequence continues at coordinate 24,050,774 of CM034548.1, forward strand.
GTAACAGCCAAGTTCGTTTTATTGCTTCACTAAAAACCAATAATAAGTATTGCTTACCAATGTCGGTGTGGTATTTATATTATATGGATTATAATTCACAAAAGAAATCAGCGCTATCATGCGCAATGTTAAACTTGCTAATAATAACAAATGCCATTAACATATAATTCTGTAAAAGGCAATAAACATAATTATAATCAAGTACCGCCATTCATCATCTATCGATATAACATTGTAGAAGGCTAAAGTGTAGTCATTGACTTATGGATTGAACTTCCCATGTCAAACTTGTAAAAGCTTCGTTATTAATTGAAAGAAATTCTTTTTACTTCAGGACTAATCAAAATGGCGATATTATTCACGAAATACAAGTAATACAATTCAAAATGGTTGAATATTTATCATTATAGTAACTAATTAAAGTCAAGCTATCACATACACTTACTCCCATTCCCAAATGCCACTTAATTCATGTATTACATTGGTATTGCTTAAAAAGTCGAAAGATGAATCTGACTTTTACCTCGAAGAATGCCCTGCTATTGTTATTCCATTGTACTAACCCAATTTTATAGTGCCTCGTGCACTATATAGGCCAATTTTAAAAGATGACAGAATTACAAGTTACGTAACTTAAATGAGTGAAGAATTACGGCAAAAGCATATTTCTGAGTAAGTGGAATGTGGGTTGAGATGAAAGTGGGGCAAGTTAATATCAAGCAAAATTTATGTGACATAATTCTCATTTCGAAAGAATCCATTTAGAAATGACAATCAATTATATTGTTTGTAAATTGCATTGTATAAAAGTCTAAGAAGACTCTTTGAGTACGATGTGGATAAATGAATTGAAGGGAATTTTGTAATGATGTACCTAAGTATAATATTTATCTATACGATGAGTAGTTCAAGAATATATTCCAAATAATATGATGTTGTATATAGTGGATAGATGCTGTGAAATATATGTCCCATTCTAATGTCACAACGAAAGTGTCATTGCTATGTTGTCTTTGTTGCAAAGAATTCAAGGACAAAGTACTTTACTCTCGTTTATTTACTATAAAATAAGATAAAATGAATTTGTCTGTTGTCAGTTCTAGTCAAGCTTGAATTTAATTTTTCCATTGAGCTTATCGTACAATCGTAGTTGAATGGTTATTGTAAAATGAGTTTATAAGGTAGGATGATGACAAACACCAATTGACCATTACAACCAGTTCTTTAGATGTGTACATAAAATGATATTATAAAGTTGGTCCCTTATCTGTGTGCGTAAAAATAAGTAACTCACATATGTACATGTTCAGAATAATTAAAACACTTGATGTACCTACGTAAATTAGACTTATGTGTAAAAAGTTGTACGTAAAAACAGTATTTATCTGTGTATTCCACAAATAATTCCACAATTGTTCAAGTGAGTAAGTTTGTACGTCTCAGCAGGGCGCAATGCATAATCCATGACGTATGAAAATGGAACAAGTTTCCATTTGCACTCCGAATTTACATGATAATCAGTACGCCGAACCAGCTAAGCTGTAGAATGGAGTTAAGAGTAACCATATATGCATTTATTTGTGATTAAATTAATGGTCACTAATGGTAAGTATTAAATGTAGACGTTTCCATAAAAGGTTTCTAAATAAATATTTACATTTTTTCGAGAGAATTTTATACCAATGTTATACACAGTAGGGAGGAAACAACAAAAACAAAAGATGCATTATTAAGATGTGACTGATGTGAGCTAATTGCTAGTTTAAGAAACAGTAATACCAAAATCCTTCATACATTTCCAGTAACGTGTAATTACTAAATTCAGTACGGTGGTGAATATTCTAGTCTATTTGTAAATGTGCATGAATTCTGTAAACTTGGACTAATTGTAATTGTGAGAAAATAGCTTAGCAATGATGAAATGCAGTTGGGCAACTGAAAGTAGTTTTTAGACAATCGTGTGCAGAAACATGTTATCAACATTTATTTACTATGATTTCTGATCTCGTAAGGTAAGTTTAACCAAACGTGTGTGTGACATATTCGTTGATTGAACGAGAAACGAAATCTCAGAACGAGAAAGTTTACTGCTTATCTTGTCACTCCTCATTTCTCGATTTGGTCTTTGGGGAAAGAGGCAATACAATTCTATCTTTATGCAGTCTGGGGCAATGATAGAAACTTGCGACTGAGATAAAGTACCATTTTGTTTTGTAGTCACTTTATACAGTTATATCTACGCAGTATCTACATAATATTATATTGCGTTATACTATATAACTGCAATGTCTGTTTTATCGCCTGAACTTTAATAAATGTCAGTATAAAAATACCCTTTACGTATATGTACCTATATGTAACCAAAAAAAGTTGAAAACTAAAAAGAAAGGAAATGCCACAAATCCAAGAATTACCTTCCATGTCCCAAATATATATTTCATTTGCCGATCAGAGTCTTACCTATTGAAATAAGTATCGGATGATAAATATTTATTATTCATGCATGTCTCGGTGTACACAAACATTATTAATCTACCAACTAATAAAATACAAATGCTAATCCCAAACGATGTTGTTATATCTAGAATAGACATATATAATTGTTAAAATTGATATAACCCAATGTCTACTTATTATATCTGTAAATGTTCAATGTTTGATGTTTCTAGGTGTTTGTAATGTGCAAATTGTCAATGTCAAAAGTGTGTACCTACCTATTCTTACCTGACGTAAATTACATCGGGTGTCTTCATTGTTGCTTACCTTTAAAAAAAATTAAAGTTACTGTTATATTAGTCAGTTGCGCTAGTTTCACGTTCGTAATTGTTGTCTGATGTAATATTGACATTTAATGCTGAAATAAACTTGACATTAATATGTTGCCAAATCAAAAAAATAAAAAAAACACTCATAATGATTTTTGCCATCGATTTTTTCACTACTACATAGATCTATAATATAGTACCGCCATTTATTATATGGACTCAAAACCATTTTTGAAATAGTTTCGAGGCCTTTTCCTGTATTTTTCAATGAAGAGTCCTTAAGATAAATGATTCTGTTGTAATAAAGTAAATTACTACATTATTGTGATCTACCTCGTTGTAGAAGTACCTCTAAAACTTACTTTATAGCATAGGACAAAATTTTCATATGAAATTCTCTCATAACCCCGATAGCATAAATACTTAAAATATTTATCTATGCCGTATGCCTGCAAGTATTCCATTTTCCACACCATGCACTATCGAACCTATAAATTGAATTGCATCTATAATATTAATGTGTACCTAATCGCGAACTATTTCAATGACATCTAAATTTTATTCTTTAGAACATTTGACATGTGAAAGATTATTTTTTTAATGAGAAAAGTTGGTTGGCATTCGTTTTCATGACACTTCCTTCCTACACCCAACCCACTAGCACAATGCTATTGAATATCTAAAAAGTGCATTTCATTTCGTATGGGGTGGCATCTTGCACAATTTATTATTTTGTATTAAATTTCTTATGTAAAAATTTATTCAGAAGTACCAAGAAGTTTTTCCAATTTACTAGTTGACTAAGATAGAAACCGCGTCATGAATTGACTTTTGATCTCAATTTGGAAACCATTTTCTTTTGTTGTTTAATACGTAGAAGTGTTCCTCTTTGGAGTAGAATGGGTATCTTCTGTAGGTTAGGGAAAAATTAACTGTCTACAACAAACTAGGAAGTGGAAAACTGAAATTTTATGGTTATAGAAAGCAATATCCGCTCAAAAACGTACGGGGACAATTAACCATAAAAAGTATAAAAATACCTGTTTTCAGGTGTTTCTGTTAATAAAAATATTCATAATGATTTTCCCACTATAAGAAGGAAATTAAAATGAATTAACTTCTTTCCCATTGACTATTGCCAATTGTCGACAATTTTTTAAAAGCATTCACCTGGTACGAATTTATTGACATTTTTTTGAAAAGTAGCATTAATAAAATGTGTATAATGGTAGAATAAGGCATAATTAATATGCTTGGCGTGATTACTAAAATAGAAGCGAAGATGCGAAATTGGGAATTAGAAAGGGGAAGTTTGGGCATACGTTATAATGGACTTGACTAGCTATATAGGCTATAAGATATTGTCTGGCTTCCTGATTTCTGGAGTGAGTAGGTACGTAAGTACACGTACAAATGTTGACATACAAGAAGGATTATGTCAGTAAGTATCTAATAGGGAAGACTTGGCTGGAAGATGAAACAAGCAGAGCAGAGGGTCATCGAATTTTTTATGCGTAGAAGCACCTCGGTGATTTTGCTTTGTCTCAAATTATTCTTTAGACAGAGTTGGGATTGGTAATCGATATAGAGTGTTGTGGACCGTGGAAGAAATGGCTTTAATTTTTTATTTGTAGGTACTGACCCTGTGAAGATTTTACTTTGTAGTTTGGAATTAATGAAAAGTTGGGTTGTATCACTGAGCAAAAAGGTTTAAATTGAAAAGCTATGGATTTAGAAATGGTAGCTAGCTATCTGAGGGCAATAAGTAAGTAAAATAACAACAATGGGTTGTAGTAGAATATTAGAGAGCCTTGTGGGATGTTAAAAGGTCATTGTTTGACTTACAATAGTTGACTACAAAGTACAAGGAGTATAAATGCCAACTCGTTCGGTAAACATTTATCCGTCACGTTTCATGTTCAAAGTTTTCATTTCTCATCCCTCTCTTTCACTCGCTTTCTCCTATTTCTTTCACTTTTCCCTTTTTACAGTTTCCATACATTACATCAAGATAGATACAATGTGGGTCTAATGGAGACTATGGAGAAAGAAAGAGGAAAGTGACGAATTTGTCTCTAAAGGCTGCATACGAGAGATATAATGATGATTCCATATATCCTTGTCGTCCTCCTCCTATGATGAACAGTTTGTATATGCTTTATAAGGTAATATATCCTCCGAAGGTTCGCAAGCTTTGCATTGGCTTTGGCTTTATCGTTACAAAGTTGAGCCGGCTCAGCTTAGCGTACATAGTGTTAGTTATCGATTACCTTTCTCCTCTGAATCTTTTTCAACTGTTGTTAACCATCTGTAGTAGTGGAAAGAGCTAAATCGGAGAATACATTCCGCAGTGCACTGTGTATTGAGTGACAAGTTTAAAACGACATCAGGTTCATAAACCTGCGGAAAGGAAAAGACTAACATTTTAAGTCAACACAGCAGTGCACTTGATGAATGCTCCCATTATTATATTATGCCACTTATATTCTTTCTCGATATAATAATAGTGTCAGAATTTATATACTCCTTTTTGGTATTATAGTATTAGGATGGAATTTTGTGTTGGAGTGGGTGGAGGATCATAGTACTACTCAGCTCCTCTAATGTAAAACATGTGTCCCTTGTAAGGTACCTTGTGCGAATGTGGACTCACTGGAGATAACATGCTACTCCTACTACATGACAGGGGAAAGCAGGAGAAAGAAAGACAATAAGAAGAAAAGTTCCCAAAAAAACCTGAAATATCAAACGCCACTTGTACACACACAAAGATAGACGGTAAATATTATATATTTTTACAAGCTGGAGTATACACTTTTTCTATATGAATGGTATATATGATTATGGTAGGAGAGTACTATATTTATTTTCCATCGAGATACTTTGGGAAACCCGAAAACTAGTCCAGCGAGCCCAGTCCCACAGTCAGTTCAGTTCACTCAGTTTAGTTTCTTGTGAAAGTTGTCTCAACTCCTCCGAAAGTCGCAAGGAACTCTCCAGGAAAATGTAATACATTCCATTTGACGATTGCATTGCCCGTTTGATTCTATTTCTCGATTTTTGTTTACCTTCTGGATTACTTACAGTACACTAGAGTCAGCAGTTTCATTCTCATATGGAAATATTTCCTAATGCCAATACTCTGAAAATACTTTTCTGATATGCCACACCAGACAGACCACACTTTAGTCCCGATCCCGCCTTCAAAGGCTCTACACATCGGAAATCTTCCCTTAGCCTTTCTACCTACACTCTCAACTATGTACATCCGATTGCTAACGTATGGTTTCCTTACCCTTTTCAAAACGTCTTCCATATCCATATCACCCACATTACATTATATATTACTTACCCATATAGGATTATGTACACTGAAAAGATACCGTCACTGATTGCCAGAATCCAATAGAAGTTTTAGTCTTCCGGCGAATATCAAAAAGTTTCAAAACTCACCATTCTACACGGGAGGTTACGTGATTTCCCAGACTCTGCCGTTTTGATTTCTCTTTCATTCTATACCATCTCCACAACTTTGGATCCTATTTCACCCATTTATAACATTTGTCTATCTTTCCATCCTAGACTCATAAATGTACACATTCATAGATGTAGTCTGTTGAGTACCATTGTTGAAATCTGTAGACGAATTAGATGGTTCAAACAAATAAAGAGAACTCACCGGTGCGTGTGTGCTGTGTACGACAAATGTGACGCTAGACTTGCAATGCCACCACAAACCATCTGCGTAACCCAACCGAAAACCATATATTATTGCATGCATCAATTCACCTAATACACCAACATATAATAATAGCACTTCAAATATACGTTACCATCGTTAGGCTAAGCCCTTTTTATTTCTAACCCACATCCCTCACTCAAAAACAATATTGTTAATTTTACCAAAGAGGAAACAAATGAAAACTTTATGTATGTATATTCCATCCAAAAGTATCAAGTAATGGCTATTTAGATACAAAAGTCAAAGAATCTCACAACAACAAAGAATCAAGAAAGTTATATACCTTTGACTTTCATTTCAATATCCTGTCGATCCTTTATATATCGGGGGTAACCTGTACAAAATTAGTTTTTGCCTTTCTAAGCACTCGGTCAATAGTACAATGGCATAAAGACCAATTTGCTAGAAAGACAAACAACTCTCAGCCCCAATAAACTAGGAGCACACAAAGAAATTTTTTATCAACAGAAAACAAATCTAGAAATCTGAATAAGAGTTGCCCTTATGCAATTTATCAATAGTCTTTGATGCCAAATATATAAAGTTATGCATAATATAGACAAGATAAATCAGACGGTGCTCAAAGCTTTGCCAAATAAAAGAGAGAAAACATGCAATTGTCTACTCAAATTATTTAAATCTGCTAGTGCCCTGTATTTCTGCGAAACTGAATTAGTATTGTCAAGCGAAAAGCCAAATATTGTTTCAAACGTAAATGCTAATTAAAGTGAAGGACATTTCTGCATTGCATTCCTTTAATACCAGAGTTTAATATAATATGATAATACCACACTATATATAAAAACGGATTTAATATTTTGCAGCACTAACTCGTTACTTTTTGAAAACAGAGGGAAATAAGTCAATTGGTTCATTAACTAGGAGAGAATGAAGTAATTAGTTATATAATCAAAATTAACGTGCATAAATGGAAGCGTGTCGATTGTGTATTCGTCTATTGTAGGGTAAGTCATCTAGAAGTAAAATTGTAAGTAGTAATTTAGTAATGAAAAGCGTATGAAGGCAGTGAAATAGTTCAACTCGGATAATCACATCACAAAGATAGAAGCTGAAGCTTTTATTCAGGTCAAACGGTGATACTTAATATTTTTCAATCAATACGGTAGAGTCAGTACAGTAGAAGACTGTTTCAAGTATTAATATAATAATAGGATAAAAGGTAAGTCAGTTTGTAATAGTCGTTATGTTATTGATAGTAAACCGGCAGTTGTTTTCATGTTGGTCTGCTTCCATCATCTACCTCTATGTTAACAAATAGCTTATTATTTTATCCTGACAAGTTCTAAGTAATAATTATAGTAACATATTACAGAACTACAGAGATCAAATCTAGTCAGCCCAGCTCTCTGTCTCTAATTGTAACCCTAAGTGTAGAAACCAAATTGCATCTCTTACTAGAGACCTACCTTTCAAATTGAGTGTGGTAAATTAATTGGTTTTTCTAAAGTGTACTTAGCACATAATTATAGACAGAGAGAGAGAGAGAGAGAGTACAATAGTAGTAGTAGTAGTAGTAGTAGTAGTAAGATGTACACACGCAAGCCCCTCTCGTCCAAACACAATACATTACGGAACTGTAGCAATATTACGACAGTTTATTAGCACAATACATATCAATGAAATACATTACAATACAGACCAACATACAATCAACAGATTAAAAATATAGATCAGAACATTACAGATATTACAATTTCCAGATAGAACGTCGACTTTGACATACACCTGGATTGCTTCAGATTTCTATCCTTTACTAAATCCCGAGTTCTGCAGACCAAATACAGTGGGAGTAAATCCAAAATTATAATTGTCTAGTCTTTCACTCAAAGTCAGCTTTCTCTTTTAGAAAGTATATTGTGAAAGTGCAAAGATTTAATCCGATTTTTCAATTCTTTGTTGCCATTTGGGTGTTTCCTAATAATATGAGTACTACATGTCTCTGGATATTTTGTCGAGATGCCTACTATAAAACTATCTATATACATTTCATTATTACATAATTCATGTGCATTTGAACATCAGTATTTATTTTTTTAGCGAGTGCAGAAGTCATAGTTATGTCATGTATAAGTATGCATACAGATATTCTTTGGCCTAGCAACTCAATTGTCTATTTTGTATGGTAGGGTTGAATTGTTAGCTTGTAAGTAAGTCAGTAGAGAAACCCAAATGAGCGAGTAGTCGATGCAAAGGCGATGAAAGCACGAGCATCTTTATTTACTGCATGCTGTTTAACTACATATAACTATGTAATACAAATGAATTGAAAAATCGGATGGATAACTTGGTCTACGAACTATCCTTTGTGGTTGGTCACAGTCACTTGTGAGACACACACACAGATTCAGAAATGATTTACTGTCAGCATAAATAATAATCGTAATACTAATCATAATATTTAATAATAATAATAAATTCTTATTGATATTAGTAACTTATTACAAATATAGTACACATATTTTAGAAGTATGTATATAATAACTAATCGCAATAATAAAAACAGTTTGGTACACACAATACACATACGTACAACAACTAAATGTAGTAAAAGGGTTACATAGAATAGATAAACTAGTAGAGGTGAGACTACGTAATTCACCTATAATACATAAAATACAAATAGAAGTAAATGATAAATTATATCCCAGATTCGCCACAATGGACCATTATGACAGATCCCTATATCTTTTTCTTAGAATAGCATGAAAGCAAGAAAAGAGCACAGTTTTGTTCAGACACAGCCGAGCAGCATCAATCATTTAGCATTTAAAGCTACAACTAGGTACTACCCTATAATATGATATAGTTAAGTCTAGCAAATTGCTTCTCTATAATAATATAGCTAATATATATTCAACCAAATAGAGATATTTATAATTACATATTTAATTAGCCACAATTGCCTAATATAATAAATGTATTTATCATTTTTTATTTTTCTTAGGAGCTATGTGCGAGTTTGGTTCAAAAGTGTATATGTATGTATTAGTATGTTTGTTCACCTAGATTTATGTATTTATTTATTAGTAGTATGCAGGCATTTTCAATGTACGCCGTTTGTTTCGTACATTCGTATGTATTTTAGCTTAGCCTTATCAGTTAGTTCCTAATGTCTTTGCCAACTGTGCTATTGGCTGACTGACATAGAGTCGAGTCCTAGCTTGCCACTCGAATACTTGATTTGTATTTAGAATTGGACGTGGGAGAAGCCGTTAGCGATCCGTCTCTTGTATTAAGAAGTAATGTTTGTTTGCCTTGGTTCTCCTAATTTTTTTATAATTTTTTCGCTCTATTAGTAGCGCCCACATCTGGATGTAGACAAATTCTGCTTGTTTGTTTACTGCAGTAATTTAAATTATTTTTGGAAAATCTGCAAATGTAGTTTGTGAGTAAGCAATTCCATAAACTAAGTAATATAGTCACATATCTAACATTACAGTCACGGCATGTGTAACACCAAGATGTTGTTTTCTTGAGATATGAAATTCATAAATATACAAAAGCTGACCTGTGTATGTCAGAACACAAGTGGCTGCAATAAACAAATTAAACACGAGCTAAGATGTAAGTAAGCAGTCTTACGATGAGTCTTATTTAGATAGTAGCAGTAGTAGTAGTAGTAGTATTTAGCTAGTATTTTTGTGTGCTCCTGTATACTTGCATTATATTATATTAGATACATATAAATCCACTTTCGTTAGTTAAATTAGACAATTATCAGAGATATTTAGTATTAGGTAATGTTACAGCCCCTTGTTTGCTAGCATTTCTTATTTTAGTCACAATGCAATTAGTCTACATCAACATCATGTTAATGATCCAGTATAAGCTAACTATTTAACTAGTAATAATAAGTAACAATTAATATTATACAGTTACTTCTTGGTTTAGTACATTAGAACTTCCTAATTCTAAAACAGCCAGTCCTACAGCTAGTTCCATTCGTATGTAGTTCAATCAAGTACAAATAGCAGCTATCTACTACTTACGATTAGCAAGATTAGTTTATACAGTTAGTGTACCAAGATTTAAATAGTACTATAGATTAGAGTAGTGGTGACAGTGAGTGAGCCATGGAGAGAAAAGTCGACTGATTCTTTACGTGCACAAACTAACAATGTAAAATGTTCTTATCATTTGTTGTGTATTCATCTGAACTAATTTTATTGCTAGCGTACTTTATAATAACGACTTAATATTAATTTAGTTGGCTATCGCTGCTAATAATATAAGTAGGCGTGTGAATATCTCTCTTCTACTTTTTTGTGATAGCCTCCAGAACTCGTGGCTCTAGCTCTCTATGTATTTATTGGGAATGGAGTTTTCCTTTTTCTCGTTTATCTTAAGAATTTCAAGATTCAAGTGTTTAAAATTGAGCATGTGTATCGTGAATGATGTGAGGAGCATTTTTAGTAGTGTAGCTTACTATCAACAGCTTCCCTTAGTATTTAATAGTTCCGAATGGTATTATGAAAGATTCAATCAAGTATTCATTACAAGCCTTCAATCAATTCAACTCAATCAATTTTAATACTAAATATGTCAGCAAAAAGGATAATTTCATGTAAGTTCTAAAGTCAACTTGAAATTCTAGCTTTTAGATTCATCAATCAGACACATAATTGTACAAATAGATTGTCTATCTAAACTTAAGTAAAGTAAGTACATACACTTAATGCAATTAACCGAAAAGGATGCCGGAGAACCACAACTTTCTCGACGCTTACATATTAATAATACAACAACTAGGTTAAAACTACCAATTGGTAAGCGTAATATATATTAATATATTATTTTCCTCAACTGTAGCAGAACACGAATATTACTAGTACGACGTTTGTTTCCATTCAATCTGTATGTCTGTGCTATACAGTGTTGCACTTGCACTGTTATTCAAAGCGTATGCCAGTAAGAGTAGTAACTAACAATAATAATATTATTTTATTATATAGTGAACATGTTTACGATCCAACTCATCTCAAAAAGTTTTCATCAAATCAAATCCAAAAGAAACTTTTGAAGACTTGCTTCCTTGCACTGCTCGTAATATTGCACGAAACAAAAATGAGAAGAATAGACCTGACGGGACACAACTTTCTCTATACGGATAATCTCATGAAGAAGAACAATGACTATTTCTTTGGGTCCGAGACGCGACTGCACTTTACTTTGGTTAGAGTAAAAGGAAACTAATATTTCTTGTGTCACCTCTAAGCAGTTTACCTTATCTTTTAGAGCCTACCAGATGCATACATAATACAGCTAACACAAGGAGAGAGCTTCTTATCGTCTTTACTTGAGCCACTTCAATTACACATTGGCCACAGCCATATCAGTTACAAAGCACCATAATACTCACCACGCATTACTCCTTCCGCAGGAATTCGCAGTGTCATATTATATCCGCAGTCCAAAAATTACAGCCTTCTACTGCCCGACACTATTTGATTTATACCCTACACTACAATCCCAGCCAGCGATGTCTTCCTATTTTTTATTAACTCCTCCCAACCAACAACTCACACAAGTCCTTACCTAATACTTCTTGCCACGCAATATTATTATGACAAATCAACTCAATTCATGGCTATGCCTATACTAACCATATTCTGCCACGGTCCATTTTCTTTTTGCAAAGTATATGTGTCGCCATTTTCAGAGTTGTCTTTAAACTACTCGCTACCTGTTGACTTCTCACTACAAAGGCACCGTGTAGGGCGTTTGCAAGTTTAAGTTTACAAAAACGCACTTTTGTGTCCAGGTAGGTAAGTTTTTATAGGCACCCTAATTATTAGTATATTCTCTGCAAACAGGACACTTGCTTTTTCAATCTTAATTCTGGGCAAACTAAACACAACACAAGCGAGAGCCTACAAAACCGCCCGTCTATTTTTACCTACTATTTATCATAGCATTTTAACTGTATCATCTTTTCAGCAAAATATCATCAAACTCCCCTCAGTCAAGTTCAACTTGAAATTTAACTGTAGTTATCCTTAGAATCTCTAATATCAATCCCTGACCAGCACTTCTATCCGAACAGTCACAGATATTCATTCCAATTGTATTTATAAGTAGATCTTATCATCAAAATGAATATGTCTAACCTAAGCAGTGTGTTTATCTCAATGTGTTTTTAAAGGGTTCACAGCTATTCATTTAAGCAATTCTATATAGGTACCTGTGTGGCTATATATTCCTACATATACAACTATGCTAAATAAAAAGGAGATATGAATAATATATTACACTTGGTTACTTTTACAAAACATGCACGTATTTGTAAAACTTTGAAAATTTAAAACTTTTGCTGCATTGTTTCATTATACACCACCTACGGGAATAAGTAATGTTCCTGCCTTAGTTTTCTCTCTCTTTCTGCATTTAATATTTTCCTTAACTTATAGCAGCGCTTAATTAAAAGGAGTCTCCCTCTCCAAATATCACCTTAACTAAATATAAATTATTAAATGCATTGTCTGCCAATTTATACATTTTACATGCCTTAATTTGTATGGAGTCCCTTTAACGGAGGTGAAACAAAATAAAATTACAAAGATACTTACATAGGTTGCCTTAATAAAATAATTTTAAAAGAGTCTCGTCTCGAACCCAAGCATTTAGTAGATAACTCATATCCTTCATAGATATGAATAAAAATAGTCTTGAAACAACCAAAAAACCACAAACCTGAACTAGCACTCCACTTCGTCCCCTTGTAAGTAAACATGTCTAGGTATCTCATTTTCTATTAAAATGGCATATGTAATGCCCATCGACAAAACATTGGGTAGTTAAAAAACTTTTGTAAAATGACATTACTTATTAGGTAGCAAGAGTTAAGTGACAACAACACATTCTTTTCATGCATAAAAATGTCATGTGATGGTGACACAAATATATTATTGTATAACTAAACCCTACACTTAACATAAGCAAATCTACCCACATAGTGATCATTTGCATAAGTCACATTTAAAAGCCAAAATGACGGTCACCGTACTTTTTGTTGTATATAAAGTGTACACTGATAGTGTAGTTGTATTTTTTAGAGTGTCAAGTTGTAACATACACTGTCCTAAGGGTACTCAGCTAGTACTTTTGTTTGTAATGTATCAATCCTCAATAATACATAATTGGCGTACACAGTACCACTTCCCTACAAGTCTACCTAATTATTTTGTGAGGATTCCTACAACTAGAAAATAAGTTATCAACACAATAGGACACAATGTCAATATAACTAGGACACCATATTAAAATATTCAGAACCTACATATATATCATAATGTTATATAAAACCAGATTTAACAAGCTGCATCTACAATGCCAAGAGAAAATATAATAATTCGAATGTACTTTTAAAAAATTTACGTGGCAGTAGATACAAGAGGATTAGTTGATCAATTTGGCGCATCTATGTAGTTGCTTATAATTTTTAATTGTCATAAATACAATAGCTATTGCTCTGATAGCCCCCTAATGTTTATAGGGTCCGTAACAATTTTAAACATATAAATCTATCTAAGTATATTGTGATATTATGAAGACAATTAAGATCATGGTCATGATTCGATATATAGCAACGGTAATATTAGGTAAATATAGAATAGTAAGAGATAGGTAGTAAAGACTTTTGTAGAAAGGTCTCGAATTTCTTTCATTGCATTGCAACTGAGGACCTTCTGAAACCGTATAAATGATTAAACAATAACTACGTATAATATTCTACTGCACAACGATACGTAACTGGCTACTTAATACAACAGTATAATAATAATATATTTATAAACGGTCTACTTACGATTAGGGATGCACCTACTCTACCATATAGTACTTATACATCTAATTCATTTTATAGTTCATTATAGCAAAAAACTTATTAGTGACACTTTTGTATACTCATCTCATTCAAGATTAACCCCCACTCTTTTTGGAAATCCTGAACGCAAGAGAAAATAAAGCATACAACACAATGTTTGTTTTACAAGCCGTGAAGACAAAGTCGAACCCAATCAACAACTCGGACACTGGCAGTGGCACCAACATCTTAATCCATACATGAAAAGCTTAAGAGTCAGTTTTCTTCTTCTCCTTCTTCTTCTTAAGGAAAGACGGTGTCTTCAACCCCTTCTTCTTCTTCTTCTTCTCCGCTGCCTTCGATGATGAATCTTCCGTTGAAATATCTTTCGTTGGTGATCCCTACAAACAGACACACAATTTTTAACCACCACTTCTTTTTTATTAATATCATTAGAATATTATCTTTATTATCGCATACCTCCTTGCTGCTGTGGGAGAAGGCTCCATGTCTACTAGTATCAGCTTCATCTCCGTTTACTGCTGCTTCACCTATTAATATTCCAACAATTAAATACATTTTCATAAATGGGAAGATCTAACATAAATCTTGATGACCAATATCCCTTGTCCTAGAGTAGATATAGGTAACATTAATTATCTCCAGAAAAACTATCTTCCGTCTATTTCACAGTCTCAGAAGGATAAATATCTGCGTCTTGACACAATATTTTAAAAAATTGTTCTTTATTGGGCACTTAATAAGCGTGTTGAAGTACAAGACGTACAATTATTCTATTATAACACGATGCATAATTGAAGTAGAATAAAAATTCATTCGCCATCACAATTAATTACCAATAGTGAAGTCAGGGCATTAAAAAAACTTTTTGCGAAAGCAAAATGAGACACATTTTTGGTTAGAAAGAAACACAAAGATAATAGGCAAAGAAATGTAAGCTTAAATGTACTAACCTTTAGCACCGGGACTTTTCTCCGAGTCAGACCAACGTCTTTGTCTAGCTAATTTTGCTTCGACTGGAAAGAAAACCACAGTGTCAAGCAACACGGCTTTTCATCTCTCATGCGTTTCATTTCAACATTGCATAGAAAGGCCAAATTTACAAACAAAACAATAAGTGCGGAGTAAAACGGTTACTTACGTTCTCGTGGGAAACGGGCAGACTTGGATCGAGCTACATATGGTTCTGGCAAATCATTAGCTAGAAAATGTTAATAAAGTGTTTTCATGCTGTCTTTGCTATCTTATCAAAAAATGAAGCTGTTGTGTTGTGTTTGTGTGTTAGAATAAAACAGAGTAGTACAGCACAGCAGACAAACAGGCTACTACGACTACAGACTACACAGAGGTTTTTATTATTTCAGAGATAAGCACAGTGTAGTGTAACATTCGCTTTGATGAGTTTTTTGGCAAGATTTTAGGCTAATGTAATATTAGAAAGCTATTTGGTGCATTACTGAGTTTATTGAGCTTACAAGCAGTACAACAACAATACATTTTATGGGAGAAATACAGAACTTGAGGTTATTTATTTGCTTCTATATATTCCAAGTACGATTACAAACTAGGTCAACCCATAACTAACTTGTTCCTTCCAACATGAGATCACGTAAGCAGATTTAACTACCAGTAAAATGTAAGTGATTTAGTTTGTAAATTCTGGTCACTGAACTTTCAGTTATAAACAAACAGAGACTAAACTGAACATATATTTAGCAATGGCCCTCTTAGCCTCTATTTACGTTGACGACCTAGAAAATTCAGGATTTTAGATTTTAAGACTTATCACATACCGTCGCTGAGAACGACTTCAGGTTTGCTGGCTTTGGGAACTTGCTTAGTTTCAATTTGCAAAACTTGAGGTCGAGCAGCTGTCAAGAAATAGATACACCACACCAATTAAAAACCCACCACCAGCAATCACCATTTACTATTACCAAATTTCCACCTTCACCGTACCAATCACCAATTAGTTTGCTACGGCAGATTTTGAAATTCAAAACTCCAGAATATGATGACTGTGCAATGGTTAGTTGCAATGTATGTATGTAAAGTACTAGCAAATAAATTACACTTACCGTCTCGAGAATCCTCATCAGTATCGCCAGTTGGAGAAACAATGGGGGTTGTATCATCAAATGAAGTCGTTGTGTCTGCCAAAAACAAAAATTTTCATAAAACAAACTGTCGCAACAATTTATTCATGCTGCTAATGAATAAATTTTAATTACAAAATAGAAATTTTCTTAGCTAAAAATACTAAATTATTCTACAGTAAATTATTTTAGGTAAAAATGATCTTTCAAACAACTGGCTACTGATTTTAAGTTAATTCTACAAATTCACTACTATATATTGTTAAATCGGTGCATTGAGATAGAATAAATTCCAATATAAAATGTGAGAAATAATACCGTCTCCTCGATTCTTCTTTTCGATAGTTTGTTTGTAGGCTTCTATTTCTTCGTTTGTAACTGAGTCGAAAGGGTTCTTGGCATATGGTGTCTTATAAACAACGGCATGGTGTTGGAAATCCCTCTGAATGATTCCCTTGGACGCTGCGCCTACCAATATTACGTGATCTCCAGTGCCACTCATGTTCGCATCCTATGAAATAAATAGGAGGAATTAATTAATAATAACGAAACATTAACATTGAACACATTGTATACTTTTGTTGTAAATCCTATTAATAATTTTTCTTCAAAAACTATTGCTTGAAGTGTGTTGTTTTATTTTACGTCCATGTAACTCGCTCAAAAGTCTTTATGTATTAGTAAGAGCATAGAAGTAGTACGGAAGGGCCCTTCCGTTTTAATTTGTAGGAAAATAATTAAGTACCAGTCAACTACATACCTGAGCACAAGTCTACAGGCCTAATATTGATCGAGTTACTAGAAGGAATGTCTGTAACAAAAATACTACAAAGGGTGATAGTGGGAGAGGAAACGTTAACAAATTGTAACCTTTACTTGTCTTGCTTCATCCCAAGACACTCCTTCGAGGATTTGAGACTGAGGCCCGGCCGACAAACCTCCAGCACGCCTGTTCTCCTTTATCTAAGCATCAAAAGTCACGGATAATTACATCATTATGCTCATCAGTAAATCAGAAATAGAAACTTATTTACTTTTGTGTCCATAAACGACTTTATATAAAAAGATAAAAATTTTACCTGTTTTTGCAACTTTTTGAATTCCTTTGGGTCCGTTCCTTTAGGTACGAACTGAAGAGTATGTTCAATTTTAACAGGAGTGCTATGAGTAGGAGATCCTTCCGCCACCCACTGCAAGACAAAACCAAAGTCATCTTAATAATGAATATCGGACTCAACGGATCAATTGAAATGGTCACGTCACAACACTCAGGATTTGTTAGGAGAACTGTGCCTGTTCTTTAGGATATTTCAAGATGAATTGTATCAATTTCACAAATAACTATTTTGAATGAATTTCTGTGTACAATGGTTTTGTCTTGCAGAGTATGACCCAAGGAAATATTTTCCACTAACTTCATAAGTTATTAATTTAAAATGAATGTGAATTTGAAATGAAAATTCCCTTGAAAACTCAGAACAGGCACATATGTTTTGAAATTCTTTTTGCTCAAAAAAAATCAGCTGTGAATTGATAACTTTGCAATATGAATTTCTTTCGAAGCCACAAATATTTCCATTACTACAATTAGCAAACGTGAAAACTGAACAAAAGCCAAATTCATTGGCAAAATATATATCGATAATAATACGTAAACAAGCTATATAGGCTATGAAAACTCAAACGAAATAAATAATACAATTATATAAGTGACAGAAAGGTAAAGCTAAATTAAAACAGCGTCATAAAACTACAAAAAAAGACAATAAAAAAAATTAAATACACAGATCAAGCTGCAAGGAAATTTTGTTAATTTGCAACCCTTTATGCAATACTTCTACAGTTATGTATAGGTAATAAGGAGAACTACTTAGGAAACTGAAAGACGCCAATACAGAATAAATGTAAATAGCTTTTACGAAGGGCGACGATTATACGTACAACATGGAACGCAGTAATCGATAACAATTTAGATTGTTTTGTTAGTGAGAAATTTTATTAGCAATTGTATTCAATATCCAATTTATTTAGACAATTGATTTTGAATGCACAGTACACTTTGAATTAATTTTGTTAGCTAAGCTTGTCACAAATTTCTTCACAGTGCTTACAAATAATTGTGCCAAAATTTCAAACCATTTTGATTATTTATAATTTAACTCAAAGAATTCAAGATAACTTATTATGTGCTAACTAGATGTACTCCTATTAAATTGTGATTAATTTGTGACAATTATTAACCTGCTTAAGAATATACAATAAGAATTCAATAATTAGCTACAAATTTTCTGCCAAAGCTTGCTCTTTAATTCGTTTTATACTTAGCAGCCACAATTTTAACAATAAAAAATCCTTGACAAGTATAGAAATTAAATAGTGTTCATTAGCATGTAACTAATAAACTAGATTTTACGCCAACGTCAAGGTTTACTACTAGGGCAATAAACTTAATTTCCACTATTCATTGTACATACTTATTATGACTTAAATAACATACTATGCAACGCAATTTGTATGCAATCACTTCTTTTCCGTCACTAACCATATTGACAATAGAAGCATTGCACAGCTTAATATGTAAATCATTTGGCAAAGTCACACAACTTTTACGTTGGATGCAAACTATTAGCAATGTATATTGTATACATACATACCAATATTGTATTGTAGCTCAAATATAGCAACTGTACAGTTTATATCCCAATGACCAAATATTGAAAATGGTCAACAACTGTGCTTATGTTATGCTTTCTTCAGTATTCAACAGTAAATTGCAGATAGTACAAGAATGCAAAAATGAGCTTACTATTATTTGACAATTACCAATAGGTACCATTAAACTAAACATGTACTACATGTAACTGTAACTCTAAACTACATTACGATTTAATGTGTATTTACTAAATAATATTGTCTTATGGCAGCTTAAAACTTGATTTTCATTGTCAGCATAGTTTTAGCAAGTAAACAATACTATCGTACCACGTACCTAATTTTAGTTAATGTATTGACTGAGCAAAAAAGTAAAAATAACGATTTCAAATGTGTACTAAGTATTTACTAGCAAGAGACTCAAATTGTGAGGGGAAAATAGTGTAGAAAAGCACAACAAAACAATTAGTATTCAATTAGCTGAAAGCATAAAACCTTAAAAATTATATCAGCAAAAGATGCACTAATAGATTTTATCGGTTTGAACAGAAAATAATCGCTACAAAAGAAAACTATTTAAACAATTATTGCTACTGATTACACAACGCTAGTAAAATTGCATTCTTCTCCTTACATTTCTCAACGATTTGAGTTTTAGCTCAGAAAGAATTTTTATATTTTGTTTTTTAGGATTTAAATCTACAGCTCGTTTGTTCAAGTTTCCTTTTTGTTCTATCACCACCCTCATAGATCTGTATTTTTCTATTAAATATCCGTCATTCCCTGACTTTTCCTCTTTTAAGAGTGTCTTTTGAACGCCTTCAGCAGCATTTTTAGCAGTCAACGCAATGCAGGCGGCTATGGGTGGTAGAGCACTACAACAGTGTGAACACTAATTCTGTTTAATATCAATTTTGTTAAGACTGCTAAGGGTATTGGCACCCATCTACAAGCTACCGCTATCTATTTACTTTGTACATTGTTTCATATGTACTAAAGTGTGTTATCATTGTACTACAATGCCAAATAGACAATTCTAAAGTATTGAATTTCTAGCATGCTCCATTGAGTATTCTAAACTAGTTAAAACTGCAAGCAAAGTTAATAACGACTATTTTTTTCTGTATTTTAATTAATTACTGAATAATTCTAAATGCAGCAGCAATGGCTGTCAGACTGATTTCTTAAGTCAAACATCAGCCCCGAAATATTAGCCTAAGACAAGCCCTTAGTCATATTAAGAAACATCAGTATAGTAATATTATACCTACTCATAACTCGTCTAGACGACACAACAAATTAGGAAAAATCTTCAGCAAATGCTCACAGAAATTTTTGCTACAATTAAACTAGACTAATAGACTTTGATAGACATACACGTCAGAAAGATTTGGCGCAAGGGGGAACAAATCCAAAAGAAACGTGTTGTTGGACAAGAAATGCATATTTAAGAAGCCGACATAACGGTTACAACTTCTACCTTAGTGATTTTCTTGGGATCGGGCGTTCCAGTTTCCAAAATCTCCACCTTCTGATAAACATTCGGCGAGTTCAACCATCTGGTCTTTTCATGGCCACGTCTTCCTTCTAAATATTTTCTCCAATTGGGACTGAAAATTAATGAAAAAAACATTTTCAATTGATACTATTTAATTTCATGTTTACATAATGTCATTATTTCTAAAAAATGTCATTATTTCCTTACTTGTTTTTGTACAATTCCTCCTCCTCTAACAGGTAACCCAAAGATGAAACTGCCGGTGGCAACTCAACATCATATTTTGGACGAGGAACATCACTCTTAATTAGTGGCTGGCGGTACATGTATCCAGTGCGATAACCCTGCAAATACACAAGATCAAAATTGCTAGAATATATTTTCTTCCGCTAAACAAAGACGAATTCAAATTTTTGAAGGCTAACAGCATTATCTAAAGATCTCATCAACGCTTCAAATTCTTGTTCGCCAAATCTCCACTTCCTTTCCTTTCTTCCCTCCGGTTTCGCTTCAGCAGTGTTGACGACTCCTTCTTCTTTACTGTTAACTCCCCCACCTCCTCCAGAACGTGCAGTTTCATATGCCTTTTTCCTCGACTCTTCTGACATTACTATCACATTGTCCAGACCGATTGGCATAATTTTCATCTAGAATATTTTAAATTCGTGCTCTGTGAATCACTGACAGCTTACTTAATTGAATGTGATTTACAATAATGATAACGATACTTACTTGACTCTCGCACGCTAAAACGGTATAGTAGGTGTTCAAAAAGGCTTCTTCTATTGACTCGCCACAGCAAACAGCTCCATGATTCCGCAAAAACATCACCTACGGTAAGCAAACAAGCCAGAATTAATTATCAGAGTAAAACATTTAGAATAAATAAATATTTTAGAAATTACTTTGCTGAATGGACCCAAATTTCGAATGATGAGATCTTTTTCGGCTGGGTCCACCAAGATTCCGTTATAATCATGGTAACTGATATCACCAAGAATGGCTGCTTCTTGGCAAAATGGTAACAAGCCACACTTGAGGCTAGAAATCTGCACCAAAGTACACAAGGTTAAATATAACCCTATAGATGTGATAGATACGATATGCGGCCTCGCACTAATTGACTTACAGCCACAACAACAGGAAGATGCAGATGAACAATGCACTTTATATCTGGCCTTGAAGCATGAATAGCTGAATGCAATGTAAATCCGGCGATGTTGACACCCAAATTGGTCGTTCCAGGCTCCACGATATTTCCCTGCGTCAAACAATTAATTAAATTAATGCGTCTCTTTCCCATTAGTGTGCAGCGCGTAATCGTTACACAATGTTATGGCCTAACTGTATTTTTATAGAGATAACAGTAATGAAATAAATTGCCATTGCTTAAACAGCTCTCCACATCACAAAAGCACATTTTCATTAGCCGTCAAACATTAAATGCTTCATTCCGCTGACTAAAATAATAATGTCCTTCAGATTTTTATGCTCAAACTTATTAATAGGAATTCTTCGATGAAGTCATGTCATGAATATAACAGTTTATCAAAACCTATCTGAACCTGTAGGTGGCAATTTACTAAATACTTACACACTTGCAAAATCACAACCTGTTCACCATTTCTGTGATAGGAAGTATATGAAAAAGCTTTTAGCATTCCGCAAAAATTAAAGTGTTCGAAAAACCAACCTGGGCGTCGACTTTCACCAAAGAGCTGGCGGTTATTTCATGGTACAGCATTCCAAACGGGTTTATCAAGAAATGTGCCTGGTCCTGATTTACTCGCAGAGTAATGTGGTTATATATGTTTTGTGACCATCCATAAAGGTCTACAATTCTATACAGAGCTGCAAGTTTGCACCGCATGACCTTTTCTCCCTTCGCATAGGCTATCGTGTCAACGCCACGTATGTCATTGATAGGAATGACGCAAGATCCCCCTCGAAAGCTGCCTCTCCAACTCACCGATGACCCCATCATCTCTGAAATTTGCTGCAATAATGTACCAGCTCCTGGACCTCCTTCTCTCATTTGTTGCTCAATTATCTTTTCCAATTCTTCACGAAATATTTTACTGTTCATTATTGCTTCTACTCGTTTTCTTCTCTCCATTTCTTTCACGTCCTATAAATAACCAAAAAAATTCCAAAAATAATTATCAATACTACGCCTCATTAAAATAAATTAGTCAAATTACTAACCGCGTCAATATCTGGGGGCCTGTATGTTGATTTATCATCTTCCCCAGCAGCTCCATTAACAATTCCATTTGTTTCAACCGTCTCGGTCTCCACCGGGCCTGCTGCTTCAGACATTGTCGCCTCTTATCTGCACAAAAAGAATGCAAATACAATTAGGTACTTAATTTAGCGAAAAAATACTTGAGAGCTGTTTTCTTCCTTATATGATGACTTGTCTGAGTTGTCTGTCGTGACTGCACGCCTAACTCAGGTATTTTTAACAGACATAAGCTACCTAGCAAATGCGATGGTATTGCACAGCGGGTAGAGTACCTAAATAGTCTACAAAATTACACTTCCACATTTCAATCAATAATCCGAGTCGTATGACCAGTTCATACTTACATTACATTCAGTGCGAGTACATTCAACTTCCTAATGGTGACTCACAGTTAATTTCTACGAAACAATGCTAACCAACAGTTCCAGCAGCACTTTATAAGAAATGAATATAGATGGAATGCAATTACATGTCCTTAAACATGCACTTCACGAAATTCAAAATTTCAGAATTCCATGGGGGTAAATCTTTGGGGAAGAGCCAAATACATTCAACAATGCATCAGCTGCGAATCACTCTCCCTAATACAAAATTAAATGCTTCTTGCTCACAAGATACCGGTATTTTAGAAAGATGCAATTATCCCTCCAAAACTTTGATAAAATTTAGTCCTTGATGAACAAGTAAATAATTCAATAATTCAGCAACGGTCCAAAACAATTCAATATTGGCCAATAGAATGTGCATTGTACAAGTGACAACACTGACTATTGTGCCAAATTGTCTGTTTAAAATTGATATTACTACCCAGCAGAGTAGTAGACTGAAAAATAAATAGAAAAGAAATAAAACTGAGCTTTCTGACCTGGTGTCAAAGATAATTAGAGGGAGTGGGCAGATATACTGTATAAAAATGCACCGACGAGCAATTTCTTTTTATGGTCAAAGAATGACTTAATTGAAATAGGACTCCAATTGAAGTGATGACCTAATGTTATCCTGTTGCTGTGATAATGTGATGAGTCAACAAGACAGAGTAAAAGGGATTTCGGAAAACGGCGAGAAGAAGGACAGCCGAAGTCTAGTGACTTGTAGACTTTGTAGACAGTGGACGAAAGGAGAGCCCAACCCAAATCATTGATTGAAAGGTTGATTAAAGTGTAATAAAGGGTGTTAAGTAAGTAGGGATTTACTTATGAGAAAACCGAGTGTTGGCACTGGGCAGTGAGGAAACCAAGCACTTTTGCGAGTAACCTAAGGTGAAGGGCACACTGATTTGTAACGGATGTTGTCACCACTGCTGAAAAATGTCAACAATCGAAGGAGGACTTGTGCGGACTAGTTTAGGGAAGAAGACACTGAGCTCAGACAGAAATATTGCATGTATAATACTAGGCATGCCGACACGCCCTATGTGCATAGTAGGTACATAACAGTTGCTTGCACATTGCAAATGCAAGGATGCACGGAACCTCGGAAAACTCGTTTTCTAAGCTACGAAACTGTCGAAACAATTGAAAAGTGGTTCTTACGAAAATCTGAAGATTGCTCAAATCCGGATGTTACAACGTAAGGTGAAAGGTGATGATGAAGAAAGACGGGAAGACACTAGAAATACAGAGAGGACGAACGAACCCAAGTGTCTCGGAGACTAGGCCCAACCAAGAGTGAGTAATCGGTTTCAGTTGATGAAGTTGAATTGGTTGGATCTGTGTATGTTGTTGGTGTTGGCTGGCTCAGAGTCGAGGCGAGTGGAGTCCGTCCGCCGCCGCCGCGCCGTCCTTCTTACGCTTACTTGTATATGTATGTATGTCCTGTCCCTGATATACTACTATAATAGTATATTATTATTATGAACTAGTAGAAGCCAGTGAGCTAGTAGTACATACATACATGTAGTCAGTCGTTCGTGTGTGTAGTTAGTTAGATTGTGCACTATTATTATACACACACAGCACTACTAGCAATACTACTACGGACAGTTATCAGCAGAATGAAGAGAGTCAGCAAGCATAAGGAGTCAGACGAGGACGAAAGTATTATTCAGAGAAGCATTCCACCGCTCTGCCTGCTCTCTGTTCCGAACCGACTGAATATTATACACAGAGATTGGCTCTTCTGTTCTGCGACACGACACCCTTTTGCCCACCTTTTTCCTAGCCTGCTACCTCAGACAAACACTGCGAACATACCCCGCGACTTATCTATCCTACTATAAATAGCCCACCCGTCAGAAATGGCAACTACATTCAAGCCCATGTCCAGGGTGTAATTCTGAGTAGGCCTATTAGCATTAACCCGATTTGAGCGGGACCTATACACGGAACTCGGTTTTTTAGAGTGTCGTCCTTTGCGTGCGGAGTAGTAAAGTCGGCCAGGCCAGTCAGTGAGCCAGACCCAGACCAGACATCACACAACATCAGCAAATGAGTATAACAAAATTGTATCAGCCATCGCGCATCGCTTCCCTTTCCTTGCGCTTCTCTTCAGCTCACGGCTTCACTGACTGTGCCTATGCACAAATCCTAAATGCCATCCTCCATGCAATTTTTAATCAGACTCAAACTGAATTAAAATTCGATTTTGTTTACTAACTAACCCTTTTCCCTGCACATTTCGTGACATTCATCATTCCGTGATCCGTCCCGTTCTACATACATATATTGTAGCCTGTATTATTATAGTGACTTACTACATACCTCTTTCTACTACTATACTGCTAAAATTATGCTCTCTCTCCTGTCTGTGATACCCGATCAATTCCCTAATTCCATGAATGCGATTGCCCTACCTACAAACTCCGACATGCATGCATTACGGCCACAACACACTCTAATCCATCCACATTACGCTTTATAGCCACATTTACACATTTTATTAAAGGACCGTCAAGTAGGCACTCGTCAGACTATTTCGGCAACAGTCAGCCTTCAACACCCAAGACAGCCTAGTTTCCTCATTCCTCCCCCCGAACTCCTGCAATATTGACCACCCAGTCTAGTCCATTCACTTCTCCATATGTACACAACTTTGCCGTATTATGTACACAATTTTGAAGTCAACACTATATATCATGTTGCATAATCCTTCCAAAGTTAACGGCAATCTCTATTCTATAAGTATGCTAGATTATACCGGCTCCCCTGTTGTCAATATTCATGCAAGGTGCTTTAATCGACTTCAATACTAGCTTCATTTTGGGGAAACCCCTTTCCATGAAACACATCTATAGCTAGCTACTAAAAATCATATCCATTTAGCCTTTTCCATACTTTTCAGCTCTCAGCAATCTCAACTTTTATAATTCCTGAACACCATTGTGCTGAAATGTAGGATTGGCAATTTGATTCGTTGATTATATTTGTTAGGTTAATTTTTTCAGTACACGGTCTAATAAGATAGCACATGATTATCTTTGTTTGGAGGTGAAGTGAATTCGTATAGATATTAACTGAAATTTACTGAACAAAGAAAACTTACGAATAAGCACCTCATTAAATTGCGGTCTTGTAGTGCATATGTAAAACACTCAATATCAGTTTTGTGCTGCAAATCTTCCCAATTTCAGCTTTCTAGATCTAAATGTTCTAGATCACATTACCAGCACCAAATAAGAGTAGTATTAGTACAAATCATTAGAGCTTAAAATTATTAATATAATATGGCCAACATTTTCGCGAATTATTCGACATCTTTTCATTGTTATTGTGGAGCTAATGTATAGCATGTATATATATTAGAGCTGATTAATATTTTTGAAATCAGTAACATTTTCATTCATTCTTAATAGCTGGGAAAGATACAAATATTTGGCCAGAATACAAAAAAGGCTTTAAATACATAATACATTCGTAATTTCTTCAAAATACCAATACATGGATTTTTAAAATACATATTTTCAGAAAATAAAAATCCAAAATAAATTTTTTGGCTCAAATGGCCTTCCGAAAATCAAATTGTTTTTCATGCATCAAGACACATTATTATTTAGTGACTTTAAAATGAGAAAAAAGTATTTTTTACAGTTTATTTTGAAGCCAAAATTTCTTAAAATCTGTAATCCAAAATACCTTCTGAATCATCAAAATACTAAATTTATTTAAAATATATATGGATTTAAAAAAAAAGTTTTTTGCTTGTGAGTAAAATATAAACTAGTATCCAAGCAGCCTCTCACAAGGTCGATATGTTGTAATAAAATAAAATTAAAAAATGTTTCTATTGCCTGTCTCCTTCCATTCTTTTATCTTCCATGATTTACTTATGTAGTTTTCAAAAAGTTGTTTGATGAGATGAAATTTTAATTAGCGGATTGGAGAATTCATTATTCTGTATTGCTTCCAGTTCCTTTTCTTGAGAAACAGTTTTGAATTCAATTTGTTGTAAAAATATTTATGGATAAATAAATAAATAGAAAACTACATACTCACTTCTATATCAATTCTTATTAGTTAATATCCATTGCTTTAAAATGGTAACTATTGATTGATGATTGTTGAAAACAATAATAATACTGTCTTTTGACAGCAACTAAGTTGCATCAAAACAAAAATAACATGGTCGTGTATTGGGGCTCCTGTGTGTACGTATAGGATGGCAACAAAGACAACTCAATCGATATTATTCGATATTCTTAGGATTCAAGCTACAGGGGTTCAGATTTTTAAATATCTTTTATTGCTTCCAAGAATTCTGAAATTTTTAACAATTGGTTTGCCAGTTGTACCCGGTAACTTCTTTATGAATGAAATGGATTTTTGTATAAATAAAGACGAATTGTTTTTTTAAATAAATTATAAATTACATGGTACAAATAAAACAAAATAAACATTCTGGATTCCCCTTTCTATTACATGTTCAGTACTCAGTAGTAGGTCGTACTAGGAACCTACCTAATCAAGGTTGTGAATTGTGCAAATAATCCAAATTGCACTTGTTGTCGATTCGCGTCCGTAAGTAGGCAGAGGTCGTAGAATAAAATAAGCCGAGCTTACTAATTATTGCGGTTTTCATTTAGGATTAGGTTGGCTGAATTGCTATAAAAGCTGTATATGCATTCTGCTACATTATTACGTTGTGTCATTGAGCTTATTTCTCAATTGGCATCGTAGAGTCCTTTGTATGTATTTAATTTGCTCACAAAAATAATATTTTTAGTTTTATAACTTTACATCCTCCACCGTCATTGTATTTCCTGTTGAATATATGCACTATTTATATACTGATGATTATATGTTTAATCTACATCAAATCCATTTACTTGAGTTTCAGGTATGACAAAAATTTCGATTTTAAGATCAAAAAAGTTATGACAAACATAATAGCATGTGTAGGTGTAATAGCTACCTTTACCTAGTTAAATAATACAGTTATGCATTGTACAGCACTACTACTTACCATAATGATAATGAAGAATGACGTTGTTTGATATGTAAATGGAAAAAGCTCATGCAGTCAGAAAGCATAATGAAAAATGCATTTCCCTGCTACATATACCATATGATATACCATTGAAATATGATATAAATATATTTTGACGTTATGCTTGTGTTTACCTTGGATTGTCACTTTGTTATTCCTAGTTCCCATCCGTTTCAACAAAATATTTATCGTGTCACGTAATATTAGCATGAGTAGCAGGTAGCAGAAAAGAATGAAAGCTACTTAACAGTAAATGCACTCAAATGTACACGAAACGTGGACTCAAATCCTAAATTATTTTCATCTAGATCTAAACACATTATATAATATACTCCTGTTACGGGTTGCAAAAAAGGAACATAGGTAATTGCATTTGTTGGTGTCGTAGATTCGAGCTTTTAAGTTAGCCTTTGGGTATGTTCCAGTAATTTCGGCTTATAAGAGTACCTGAATCTCTCTCTACCTCGGTTTTTGAGTTACCGTACGATTTTAATTAGGTACTTACTTTTCTATAGAGCATAGGAAAAATTAAAGATGCTCTACTTCTCATTTGTATAACTAAGTGGCTGGCTAGGAGGTAGAAAATTAGACATTATTTCATTTCTGGTAGCGTGTCTGTAAATTACATTTTATTACATTTTATTTTGACATCATTTTTCATGAAATGTAACCGACATAAATAAGGCAAAGTACCTACTCTGACTCTTTTTGCAAGAAATGATTTTGCCTCAGTTCCTCCAAGTTCCAAGAGACTGATCCTATAAACGTAATTTTACACAAGCCCAAGGCAAGAGAGTACAGGTTGAGGTAAGTTAAGACTGAGTTTAGGAGTAATTTCTCTACCTAGTTCAGAAATAGGATCAAGGCATGTTTGTATAATATCCATCTAACGTGGTCAGTAAATACTTCCCTGAGCTGTTTCCACTGCATTTCAGTAGAATTCGCTCTTAAGCAATTCGGCTATACGGAATATTTGTTGTAATCAATGGCTTTCAGGGAATTGTCAGTTGGCGCAATGAAAAAGTCCAACCGTTTCCTCCCTTTGTTGGACTGTATTCCTTATAAGCAACCGAATTAAGTGACACTTTTAAAAGTTAGATTCTGATAAGGAAATCTTGAAGTACAAGTCCAGCCTAATCTACCCTATAAGCAGAACAATAGTATTTTTATGGAGATACAGTTGGCTATGCTATTTATGGAGCCCGATAACATTATTTTTGCTGGATTTCTTTTTCACTGATATCAAAATCCTTATCTAAGACTGTTATCAATAGGGATGATATACATTCTAATATGTACTTATATTTAATCTGATTTTGTCCTATCGCTATTGTAAGTTAAATACAAGAAGACTAAAATATCATAAATGCATTTTGATAGCCAACTCTAGTACAGCAGCAACATGAAGATGTCCATTTGAGATAAGCATTATAATATGCCCCGACTTATTACAAAAATAACACAATTTGAGAAGGATCAGTAAGATATCATGATATAGGTCTTCTTATCTGCGTTTAAGAAATCCAGTTGACTATTCAACTATTGTAATTAATGTATAAACCTTATTAAACATGTGTGAAGGGTACGCGTTGTAATATTTAGTCAGTTAAACGCCAAAAAGGAAAGATTAACGAATTTTATAAATTCGTACCATGCAATTAAAATTGTCAACGTTAGCATTTCTCTCATTGCAATCATGATCTACTTTTGGGCAAAGCAACCTATTCGTCATCTATTTAAACAATGAATATTTCATAGAAAAGGCAATTGGTCACAATTGTCCATCTAAAATGGGACTAAGAGGATTACTAAAGTTAATTTCTTAAATGGGTTATAAAACTTTTGAAAGCATTTGTAATCCATTGCTGTGTTAATACATACAAGCCAACATGCTAAAATATAGATTATAAATATATTTCATAGAGTATTCCTATAAAGCGAGCTTTATGGCTAGCGGCTATATTTAGTTGTAGTACAGTATGGGAGGACCATTTCTTATCTTGTTATCGTTATCTACTCATATAGATTTCCCTTTAGGATATTCCTTATTCGACGAGTATTGACTTATTTATGTGGTATAGGCACTCAATTTGTGTTGTTTCCGTAGATTTTCTTATAAGCGTACTCTCTTTATAGTAATTTTTTCATTTTCCCGTTGCTAAATGATACCTATTCTACCTGTGACTCTGTGATCACTTCAGATTCAGACATCACAACAGCTAGGGCTAACGCTAACATGGCTGCAAACGGAGGTGTGTCAGCCGCAAATCCGGCAGAAATTGTACGTGGTCAAAATTTTGAAGTTGGACCACGCTACACAAATCTGGCATATATTGGAGAGGGGGCTTATGGAATGGTCGTGTAAGTTTTTATTGCTGTACCGAAATCTAGTACCCCCGTATTTGAGTTTAATAATTTGTTGGCAATGTTTACTTTATTTTTTTACTTACTAGATGTTCTAGATAGTAGAAATCGCTAATTAAAGCGGTATAAATTTTGTAATTGCAATGAAGGTCATTGAAATAGTTTTATTTTGTGCACCTCTAAAAATAAATCCATAACAAAATTAAATTGATTAATAATGAAAAGGTAATTTAATTTTTGATGTGTCTATATTTATTTAGGTCTGCATACGACAATATAACCAAAACCAAAGTCGCAATTAAAAAAATTTCCCCATTTGAACACCAGACGTACTGCCAAAGAACTTTAAGAGAAATCAAAATATTGACTCGATTCAAGCATGAAAATGTATGTGATAGTGTCAATGTAAATGTATGTGAATAAACGACCAGTCGCCATTCGTGACTTGGCTCAATCACGTCCATCAATTTCCTATAGTTCACAACTCTTCACTTTATTTATTTTTGAATTATAAATTGGGATATAATATGTTGGATTTTTTTTGTAGATAATTGACATTCGTGATATCTTGAGATCCCCAACAATTGATCAGATGAAGGATGTGTACATAGTCCAGTGTCTGATGGAAACAGATTTGTACAAGCTTTTAAAAACCCAGAAATTGAGCAATGATCATATTTGCTACTTCTTGTATCAAATATTGAGAGGCCTAAAATACATACATTCTGCAAACGTTCTTCACCGAGACCTGAAACCAAGTAATTTGTTGTTAAACACAACTTGCGATCTCAAGGTACTCATTAATCACTGATTCTAATTTTAAAACATTAATAGCGAAGCACCCTCTAATTGGTATACGCTTTTTGGCATAAAACAATTTTTTAAAGATTTTTTTTGCATAGATTTTACTGAAAATCAAAGAATTAACTTGGTAACAAAATGGGTAATGGGGAGTTTTATGCCAATAAAGTGATTTTTTATTTTATGCCAAAAAGGCGTATGCCAATTAGGGGCCCTTCCATTTATAGCATTCTATCTGTAGTTTGCTGATTATTGAAAATGTTTTATTTAGATATGTGACTTCGGGCTTGCAAGAGTGGCAGATCCGGATCACGACCACACCGGGTTTCTGACCGAGTACGTTGCAACGCGTTGGTACAGAGCCCCCGAAATCATGTTGAATTCAAAGGTATTTTGAAATAGTCATTAAACGATAACTTCTTTCTATATATTGGTTTAAGATTTTAATGCTCCTCGTGCTTTTTAACCTGTAGGGTTACACAAAATCAATCGATATCTGGTCTGTTGGATGCATTTTAGCAGAGATGCTATCAAATCGCCCAATATTTCCCGGAAAGCATTACTTGGACCAACTGAATCACATTTTGGGAGTTTTGGGAACTCCCTCGCAGGAGGATCTTCAATGCATTATTAACGAAAAAGCAAGAAGCTATCTACAGTCACTTCCGTACAAACCTAAAGTACCCTGGCACAAACTTTATTCTGATGCTGATCCAAAGGCCCTGGATCTTTTGGATAAAATGCTGACGTTCAATCCCCACAAGCGAATTGTGGTTGAGGATGCCCTAGCACATCCCTACTTAGAGCAATACTATGACCCCGCGGACGAGGTATTTTATTTTGCTACTTTGTAACTTTGTTAAAATATAGAAGATAAACAAGGTGCCACACTTATTGGTTAATTTTGGGTTCATACTTAGACAGCTAAAAGTACTACTTCACGAAAAACTGTCAAACAAACACCATTAATGGTTCCCAGATATTTCGAAATATTTGAAAACGTTTTTATGATGTTTCAAAACTATGCACTTGAGAATGTTCTTTTCGACATGTCTATCCAGTTTAACTAGAATCAGATGATTATTTCCGGACACATAGTGTACAGGGTCATCACTTATATTCCCCTAACCACAACGGCCTTCCGACTAGGTTATTAGTAAGCACTTCCTATTCATTTGTAGAGAATCGTTTTGCTGATCTATTGAGCCTCATAACGTCAAAATCGGTCAGCCTTAAGTGGGTAAAAATATTTTCTAAATAAATAGTAAAATATTTTCAGAAACTCTGTCCGTTTTCCAACCATCCGAATCCCAGGTCCCCCATAATATTATTTTGGAATATTATTCCCAGAATCATTATAAGAATCGCATTAGTGATGTTTCCAACAAATATCATCAAAATCAGGGGTGAGCCAACTTTTTCTTGATTTTGTGAAAATTCCAGTAGTATGTTCAATAATCCAGTATTCCAAACTAGTATATTTCTGAGAAAACATGTTTTATAAAGTACTTTTAGCCGCACAAGTATGAACCCATTTGACATCGAGTGTGACACGTTGTTTATATCTCACATTCCAACGAAATTGCTAGAATTAAAGTATTTGTTTGGGTATGAGGTTAAAAGTGGTTTATGTTATTGACAGCCCATCGCTGAAGAGCCATTCAAATTGGACATGGAGTACGACGATCTTCCAAAGGAAAAGTTGAAAGAGATGATTTTCGAAGAAACCGTTTTGTTCAAAGATAAGATGGACTTAGAGCTGAGGCAGCAAGGTTTATAATCACATCCAGCAAAGCAGCAAAACAATGATTCCAAGAAGTAAACTATCTACAAGCCCAGGTCTCCAATTATGTCTTGCCGCTTTTTATTTGTGGTTTTAAAAAATAATTTCCAGCTTTGGTCATGTTTTCAATTTAGCCTCGAGTGGCGAAAATTGCGAAATATTTATTTGATTATATTTGTGCTATATATTCCCAGTACTGTTGACGCAGTATTGTTTTTCTTAGACACATCATCCTGTTTTCATTTGGAAGGTGTAGCATTCCAAATTGTATTGTTTTCATTCTTCCACAATTCCCAAACATCACAAAATTGTATGTATTAACAATTTAGAGGTTAAAAATGCTGTAGTTGTAAATACCGTATGGAACTTTAGAATTCGTGTGTGTGAATTGTGTCTTATATAGTTTAGCAGTGATCGTGAATTACTTGTACTAGGTATTATTAATGGATTACCATTGTTCATGTACCGCTAGTGACTACCAGTATTGTCAGTGGACTATCTGCTGCATTTAGGGGGAGTACTGGTGGACTAAATGTATTACATGTAAAAGTAATTTATATTTCGAAAATTAGAAATTCGATTTTGTTTTTGTGGCGTGTATGGAATTGAGATGTATGTGATGTACGTGTTTAACAATCTTATTGTTAGTTATTAGGAGTGTAGTAGATGTAGTTTAATCATGTTATCCTTGTCATATATGCAAAAATCGTGTCCATGTCACCCACCGCCCCTTCGAGCAAAAAATGTAACTTGGGACAACTATACATAAGTATGGTTTCAGTTTTATTTTTGATTAAGTTTAACTTGAACTGTTGAAAATTCCATGTACCTATAATTGTATTTAGTTACATTAATACTGACCGCTGAACACTTCGCTCTTGAACTATGTCAAGACAATTGAGTATTTGTTTACGTTCATCGTTATAGTAATCAATTCCTAAAATTAGGCTCCCTGATTTTATTAATTTATACTTTCCGTTTATTGGGAACATTTGTCCAAGTAAAGGAAAATATATTAGAGGAAACTTCCGCAACCTTTTCCTTGATTTAATAATGTGTAAATTCCCAAACAAATTCTTCCGTGGACCTATTAATGTAAACTGAATACATCTAGACTGTGTTATAAAATTATTATATATTATATAAATAGCCCAGTAGTAGGCCATATTGGCATAATTCTGTTAACTATATGTAATCACATCGATTTCTTTATATTATATCAAATAAATAATGTTATGAACAGGGAGGCATTTCAGAATTGTAATTCTGATACGTAATTGTATAGAAGATTGACAAACATTTTCAATTACTCAGGAATCTGAAGTGAAATAAATTGAAAAAAAACACAAACACAAGTGTAATGCGCACATTGGAACGATATAATCGTCCTGCCTCCAAACTTTCAACTCCATAAACTTTCCGATTCAACCTTTACTTACTAACAAACTAACTGTAAGTATTGTGAGCATCTTCTGCCTTACGTTGACCGCAATAACCGTGTTTTCGTGTTAGATATAGTTACTGCAGATTTGCAGTTAGTTCCTTTAAATGTTTCGACGGAACTATAAAATCAATAATAATTGTTAAATGTGTTTCTTTTATTCGAAAGCATTTGTTAATTAAAAATATTGATGTCAATCATTACACGTAACAATTGTGTCTTTATTTAACTGTCATTCTCATAGAAATTATAACATCATCATTTATAGTTTGCTCAAAAGAATACAAAATCTATAACATTTAATTTCAAAAAGTTATACATTTAAATAGACATTTCAAACTCTATAGTTTTAATAAAACCATAATCACGACACCTGAAAAAGAAAAGCGAATATGATACCCAAGTAAGAATCGAATACAATAGAATTCGATTAAAAAAATTTTACCCAACCCATAAATAAAGTCATTTTTATCTGACTCTGACGGCAGTGCATAGGAATTTGCATGCACTATAAAGCGCTGCCAAATACTGCGTCAGCTATCTTTTCACTCCAATTCTCTTGCTCCCAACACAAAAGGAGGATTTAAAAAATTGGTTTTTCAATTCTATTCAATCGATTCTTTCTTGAGTATCATCCAACACCCAACAAAAACCCAACCAGCACCAAAGCTAAGACACAATAACCACGAGCAGAATAAATGAAATCTTTCTGTCCGCAGAATAGCCCTGTTTTAGTCATCATCCAGAAGTAGCTATAATATTGTCAGTCGGTACTAATTTACAACAGTCAGCAATTAAATCTTCTTTCTTAGTCTTTTTAAATATCATTCTAAATACATTGAATTAAAAGAATATCAAAAACTCCCTTTGGAGAGAATCGGTTTCTTTAAATAGCATTAATAACATGCATAATCATTCTGTCTGGTGTCATTCAATCTTCGGTACAGAGAATTACAAAGTTTCCCTTTACTTTCTGCCCTAGTGTTTAAAAGGTTACTGTCATGCATATTTTTCGCCACCACCGAAGAGAACTTTATCATATGATACCTGTTTTAAGAATATTTCAACTTTCTAAATTCTGAGGAGATCATTTCTCACTGTTCTCGTCTAGCAAGGCCCTGAAAGTGGATCGATAAAGTGGGTGCATTGATAACTATGCATTGAACTTGAACTGAAAGTAGCAAAGTTGTTCATTTCAAAGTAAATCTTAATGCAAAACAGAGTATTAGCATCCGCTAATAAACCTCGGTATCGTCGAGGTATTTGAACAAGGATTTAGCCTATTTGAATGCCAACTAAACATAATTATGACAATGAGAGATTAGGTGATGCGTACAATATCCTGCTTGACTTGAAGTTTCAATTAGCTGAATATTAACGTCCTATTCCTATCTACACAAAATCCACTAAGGAGTTCCTCATAATATTATTTTCCTCATGCAGTTGCAGTGGCAGGCAACGCGCGGGCAGCTAGGCACTGTGACTTTTCCACCGACAAGGGAAAGTAGTTGTGAGGCACCCGTATATAAGAGATTTAACGCATCAGATACATTTTCAAAGACAAATTATCAATCGCTTTTCAGCTGAGTATTTAATATTTAGTCAGAAAAGACGTTCTCTGGCTTAGTAAGTGGCGCGGCTCTACTTTCCCTTGTAAGCTACACTTTGCGCTGGCTGGGTATGGGACGTCCTTACAATTTGGAAGTTTCGTGCAAATTGGATTCCCAAAATTCCTGCAGACGATTATTACTATTGGAACAAAAATCTTGAAAATCACGTAAAACTTTCATCATAAACGCATCGTCGCCCAACGCTGGAGTTGATGAGGTTTTCCAACGTTTGCTGACCATGTAATTCCAAGACCACAGAAACCCAACCTAAATTATCATATGGAAATATTTAATTGTAAACTTAGGGTTCCAAATCCACACATTTGTTTTTAATAGAACTTTTAAATTACCCGACTGTCTTCCAGCAGAGAATGTTTACTTTTTTCACAGACATGGCGCGTTATGTAATCTTCATGTGAGCTAGCCACAGGGGAATCATATCTAGCATTTGGAGAATTTTTAGTGTCAAATCCCTGTAGCAATTAAAAAGATATTATTTTATTAATTCTTCTAGGCAGTACACAGTGGATACCACAAATGTTAAAATGGAAGAAAGAAAGTAAACCTGTGTAGAAGTATAATTAGGCTTGGGAATCAATACAAACATGTTTCC
This sequence comes from Tomocerus qinae, assembly GCA_020055645.1. Classification (NCBI taxonomy): domain Eukaryota; kingdom Metazoa; phylum Arthropoda; class Collembola; order Entomobryomorpha; family Tomoceridae; genus Tomocerus; species Tomocerus qinae. The sequence continues at coordinate 24,087,648 of CM034548.1, forward strand.
ACTTGAATGAATGTAGTGATGTCGTGGTTGTGAAGCCAACTGTTTATTGGAAACGTATTGGTACTGAGGATCTCTATACTTTTTCATAAATCCAAATCTCGTAACAATCGCTTCTTGCAAGAGATAAAGTCTTTCATCCCACGTGTCTTCAGGGAACTCTAAAACATATTATTATAAAGGGATTGAAATCATGAGATAATTTAGACTTAAGTAATTTCCATCTCATTTCCCTTACCTTCAAAGAGAAAACTCCGAGTTCCCAAAATGCTGTCCAGTCTAAGAGATATAAAAATAGGGCCCCGCAAAGAGTCCGATTTACTTGAATAAGGCAAGGCAAATGGATTACTTGGTATCGGAACCAACTGCAAATTACATTGCTGCGCCTTACGAGCCCAGCTTTGTACCTAAATCAAAACTAATGTGACTAAAAATGTAGGGATTAGCATCATTATTACTATATATAATCCCAGCCTTAATAGAGTAATTTTACCTGTCTATATATGTATGTAACGATGTGTGGTAGCGTGCGTGGTGGGGTAAGTTCAAGCACTTAGATGTAAATAAGGGTGAACCTAAATACAAAATCCGCAAGTATCCTATTTCTAAACTACTGAAAAGTGGAAAAAATAAATATATATACTATACAAGTTGGACTAAATGTGTCTAAGTTCATCTAAATTGGTCGAAATTGACATAAGTTACATTGAATTTGGCCAAGTGAGAAAATACAGACGTCCTAAGATACATGCATACCTATATCAGATCCTCCTGTATAGCATATGTGGTAGGCTGACTGATTGATACGACTTCGGTTTAGTATTCAATAATATTTTTTAAATTTACCAGGTCAGTAATAACACCTCCGGTGGCTTGTACCCACTGCACAGTTATCTCAAAAGCTTCGTTCGGTTTATACTTTGACTGGTACCGAACGTGGCCCCATTCTTGCCGATCACTTTTCTTCCCGACGTCAACATCTACATACACGTCTTTGTAGGAAGGAATCAATTTCTCTCTTTGTACATCGGAGAGTTTTTCAAAGTTGGCTTTTCGAAACTGATGGACGACTATGGAAGTTTTGGAGGCCTCCTTTTGAGGAGAAGAAGGTTCACTACTTCGAATTCTGTCACAAGTTGTCTCTACTTCCATCCACTCATTTCTGAACATGCTTAAGTCCCCAAGAGGTCTCAGAGCTTCCATTTCTGTAAAAATCCATTTGATACATTTTAAAATGCTAAACTTTAAATGCTTTGTAAACTTCGTACAAATTATTGTACCTGGTGCAGCACCATCAGTAGAAATTATGTAGTAGAGATAAAAACCGTTGATAAATTTGTGCTTGGAATCCCCTGAAGCATGACAAATTAATTTCTCCTTCGTCATCTCCTGTGAATATAGTATAATAAATTATTATTTTTACTACTGCTAGAGTGCTTCAAAATAATTGCAACTTCAAAAGAGGAAACAAAATTTACATTAAATTTTTCCACAGCGTCCAATTCAGTTATTTTATCCATGTGCTCAAACAACCAGGATGTTGCGTCTCCACTAACAAATGTCCAAGGAGGTAAATCAGCACCTACAAAAGATTTATAATAAACATGTAAATATAAATATAAGTATAATTAATACATTAACTAAATTCGGTCTATTTGAAAATTCTCAAAAGTGTACTTTTTATAAATGAAAATCCAGTATTTTGTGAGCACATAGCTTCAATTATCGCTTGATGAGAAGCATGCGCAGGCAATTTAAAATCTTTAGAAGCATCTTCCGTTGTTTCCACATTAGGAGAGAAGCCTTGGTGTTCCGACAAAACCGGAGAGTCGACTGTTAAGCCTTGTTGAAAGGGGGAGCTTTTGTTATCGAATCCAGAATCGGCGGGAGAGACTCTACCACTTCCACTGGCTTCTTGTCTTGTTCCACCCAACCTGTCTAACCCCTTTGAACCTGATCTAAAAGAAAAATAATATAAAAATAATATAATATTTATAAGATTATTATTTCTGATTATACGATTTCAATTGGATATGAATCCATCCGCTTTCTGTTTTATCAGTAGTTACAAAATTCTATTTTAAAAGGATATTTTCAACTTACCTTGCTCTTGGGCGTTCCCCGAGTCTGTTGCTGTTAACTCGTTCCCTAAAACCCGTGTTTGACAAACTGACACCTTGACTAGAACCACCACTTCCCTACATAATAATGTTTTACAATTTTTTAAACATAATATATATTTATTCTACAGTACCCAAACAGCAAATAGATGGTAACCTATTTATTTATTTCAATAATGCAAATGCCAGCGTTACCCTTGTTCCTTTTTTAGTAGAAGAGTTATTGGGACGTCGAATTCGATTGATGCAAGTTTCTATGAACTTTAAAAATCCATTTATTAAACTGGAAATTTCATCAGCGTTCAAAGGTAAATAAACGTCACAGCGTTCACTGCCATCTAATATCTTCTTAGTAGCAACTTGAAATGTAGGAAGAAGGTGCATTCGAAATCGCCAAAACTTGAGCGACTAGAAACAAATTATTGCTGTCTCAAATATTTTCCTTTAATTTAAAAGTCTTCTAGTCTGTTAGATTGCATTAAATATAATACCTCGATAAGTTCATAAGCTCGATCTCCACGGGTGCAAATGTAATGGTCTAGATAATTCCAATTATAGTTCTCCAATTTCTCAGTAGTAAAATCCGCCCATGAGACTTCGTACTTGTCATTATTAGGAGCTTGAAATCTGTATCTGTAGTGAATCTTAATGGAAGGATATGGATGCCTAAAAATATAAATACTTCCTAAGTCAATAGAAAATGACAGTAAGTAACATTAAACTAATCAAGGAAATAAGCTAAAATATAGAGAAAGAAAATTGTCAAACATGTACCAAATGTATAAAGTTAATTTCGGAGAATACCTTGGTCTGTATCTAGTAACTGTAATGGTAGACCCACGAAGTGTGATTAAATGAAATATCCGACCAATACTAAGAAAGAATTCTTCAGTCTCTTCATCGCCCTTATTAGTGATGCTACTACTTCTTATTAATGATGAACTCATTGGAGATTTTGGGAGAACTTTGTCATTTTTTTCTTCTGTCGAGCGTATGATGAGTTGGAATCCCTGAGCCAGTCTCTGACACACCAGTTCTAGAAATACTTCCTTGGTAGTTAAGGGTCTCCTGTATACAGCTCGTTGCTGCGCGTAATCAGCGTTGACATAATCGGGAAGAAGACTATAATCAGAGACTAGATAATCAATTTTCAAACTTCTTTCATCTGGAAAGTAATCCGTAGTTATTGGCAGACATGCAGGTATAGTTAATGATTTCCAATCAACTCCTATAAATCATGTAAATAAATGTATTGGCATCATTTTAAACCAAATAATCAACAGAAAAACTCAGATAAAGTATAATTACGATTATATATAGTATACAGTAAAATCTCACCAGTTGTTAATGCAGGTGTCCATTCTTGTTCCCCTGTCGCTCCCCACAATAAAGTTAGCATGCGACTATTTAAATTTCCATCAGACGATTGTCTAGTGACTGAACTACGTGGTCGATTTGCTAAAAGTTTAAACAAATTAAATTATGATTGGCTAAGACTTTAAATTGTTAAGCAGACGTTAATACTTTACCATTGTCACTGGACGTTGCTTTAGTTGAGACGATTGCATCTCCTCCCTCGTGAACAATTTCCAGTTTGGAATGCGCCGATTGAAAATGATGCTGTTGAATCAGAACTCCAGTGGGTCCACGTGGAAATATATGAGTCCAACGACGGCGATTAGAAGTTAGCTTAATGACGACATGAGAAGGGTCAAAAGGATTAATTAACGCTCGGCACGGTCGATGAACTTCTTCAGTCTGGCGAGAATATACAGTTTTCTTGTCTTTAGGAGAACCACTGTGATTGCTATTAGCTGGAGAAAGTATTCTTTGATTACATTGAGTCCACATGTCATCTTGAAACCATTTGTCTTTGTTTACAGCACCTTTGGACTTAACTGCTCATATCAAATGGGTAAAAAGATTAAAAATAAGAATGTAAAATCAAAATAGGTATGTTTTGTAACACTGCATCTTAACCTTCTATATTTAAAGCTCCGAAAGACGAAGAATATAAATGTTCAGAAGTTCCAATCTTTTTTTTCGCTGGGATAGTTATGGCTGGTGATGAAGTTACGTTCATTGACATTGCAATACTGTCTCTATCAGTACTACCGTTGAAAGAACAGTTGTGCAAGGACAAATAATCTGCATTTTTACTAACGGGATGATGAATTTCAGGCTCTGAGTTTTGCCGACGAAATATTTTTGGTGTGTCGACATCAGAGGACGGAGTCTTTTTCTTTTGCAAGCTTCTTCTATGTAAGCTTTGACTAGAGGGCAGCTTAAAGATTTTGGCGTCATAGTCGTCGAAATCATAAACTGAATTTGGCCACGAATTATCACCAGATTGTTTTCCTCGGGATATATGATACTGTACTGGGGTTCTCCAATCCCAGCCTTTCCACCGACTTGCCCCATTAGTATACGATGGTTGGGTTGGAAGCTTAATCCGAGGAATATATGTCGAATATCCAACTTTCTTGTTTGTGGAATAAAAACTGCACAAACATCAATAATTACGATTTAATCGTTGTAATATTAAGTCTTATAGGAACAGTAACAAATCAAACCTTAAATTAATCCAATGAGGCATGCTGTAGTCCTCTACATTGTTTTTGAATGTTGCCTTATTATGAAACTGGAATAAAACATAACTTTTAAGAAAAGAGACAAGATTATAGGGATTTACTTCCTTACTTCAGTATTATCAATACATACCTTTAGAAGTGGAACAGCGTGCAATGGTTGTTCCCCAACACAAACCAAATCGCTACCAACACCATTATCAATAATTCTTTGCATTGTTACATTAGTAAGCTCTCTGTCGACTTCAAAAACGCCGACCCCAGGGGTAATGACTACAGATAATTGCCCAGTTCTATCAAAGCTCCTGTCCATGTAATGCTTTTCAAATACGTTCAGTGACATGTTCAAAACCTCCAAAAAATTTCCTTGTGCTGCCGAAGAAATTATTGACTTGGGAATTCTGCATCCTGGGTTATTTTTCTTATGCATACTGAGTAAATAACTTTGATATTCCACAAATAAATGTCGGAGGTGAATTAACGTATTGCCCCAATCTTCATACTTTTCATTCTGAACAGCAACTCTACAAAAAATTCCAAATACTTTTTTGAAGGTGATTTGCTTTATTTATGGTGATGTACATGTAGGTATGTTACCTATAATAATCTTCGTAAAAACGTCCCCTGTAATCTATTTGTAAACAGTCGCGCATGTTATCAGGAAATTGTTCCAAATTGGTCGCTGAATAATATATTCTCGAAAAAAGAACAATCGTAACCTCATGATTGCTTCCATTACTCTAAATTAAAATCATTCAGAATACATAGTAATTAAAGGTAAATTAATAACTTTTGCGGAAACCAATAAATACAAATTCAATCGTAATTACCTTCCACTTAGTAAACAATTCGCATAAAAATCCATTGACAGCTTTTTCAAAATACAAATCTCCGTAAATATCAAATTCCCACATTTCAGAACTCATTTGTATGAAAAGGTAAACCATGCTGGTAGACGAGCGAAATACAATCTAAAAATACATAGATTACATATTAATTAATTACTTATAAGATTTTTAACACCTAGGATTTCAATGATGTAGGATATTGAAAAACGTTAGACTTTAATAAAATATATATTTACTATATGAAAACTTGATGTAACCAATTTTTAATAATTACAATTAAAATTGAAAATAAATTCCCTCTACATCACGAACTTCTATCAATGGAAGTAACATAAAACATAACATAAATGTTGAACCCACTTTTGTTGCAGCAGTGACAACTCCAGAAGCCACTTTTTCGCCGTGTGACCACATTTCGTACACTTGGCACCGTATTGTAGCTGCACAGTATTCTATCTTTTTGTTCAGGTACACGCATGTATCCACCTGTTGGACAAAAAAAGTGACCTCCAATCTCTAAATAAAAATTATTTGGTTTAATTTAGAAACATACCAAACTGTTTTTTAGTCGCCACATTTCACTCCTGCCTAAATATTGATCCTTGAAGGTTAGTTCTACAGAATCTATTTCAACTGTGAATGGGTCCACTTGATTGACTATTACATCTGAATAAGATCTTAGCTGGAACGTGTTTGCGATGGACTGCTCGATGCTGATTGCATCTATAATCAACAAATTCATATTTAAAAAAGACGTAATAAAATAAAGACGATGGCCTGTAAACTCAAATCAGCTGTTGTTGTCATTGCTATAAAACAATTCACAACGCATGAAGCTAATAAAAGTTCCCATTGCTTATATGGAAAAATTGTCATTTAGTATTTAAATTCGTTATTCAGCAATCTCAGCAAATATTAGTGTTTACCTTTCTGCGAAAAGTCGTCTCGAAGACTTCCTTTCGAAACCTTCAAAACAAGTCGAACGCAATCTTCCTCCGGATTATAAATTTCCACGACATCGTTAGCTTTTAAATTTGGGAAATCTTTTGGACTAAAAGCAATATCTTCAGCTGAAAATAAAGAATTGAACCAACTTTTGATTTAACTGTCATCTGACTTTATGATATTATTTTTTAACCTTTTGCTCTACAGTAATGACTGACAATAAAAAAGGCATTATCAAAGTTGGCAAAAATTATTTTTGCCTTCCTATTGTGAGTTGCCACTGTACTCAAATATCCAAGCTTATAGGTATAAAAAATAAGCTTTCATTCATTATATGTAACATTTTCATAAGTAAATCATATATATTTTCATGGCCTTGACAAACATAAAAACCAGTGCCAGTGACCATTCAATTATTTTAATTGTTGATTGTAGTTATATAGCCAATATATGACAATATAAGAATAGGAATATCAAACCAAATATGTCAACTGTATATAACATACAATAGACATATGCATTACATTATACTTCGAGTTCAAGGTTCAATATAAGAAAGAATGTAAATACCTGCATATTGCTTTTGCTGATTGCGATGGTGTTGGATCAATTTACAAATTTTCGTCGTCATCCTTAACGACAAATTACTCCCATTGTACGCGGAGAAACATATTAAATAGAGCAACAAAAACAAATAACTACTAAATATAAACTACAATGTTAAATGTTGAAAATTAAATCAAATGTTAAGAAGAAATGAAGTAGAAGAGAAGTTATCATAAAATCTAGAGTAAATAGTTCTCAGGTTTAAATCAAAACTTTCCCGCAATGAAAACCCGATTTAGCATGTAGCAGTATGTAGTCTTCTCCAATAAAGGCCAATAAAGAAGATTGTTCTTCCCTGTTCCAAACGTATCGAGTAGGCCGTAAATTCCCCATGTCGTACAGTGCCCCAAATTCCGTAAATGCTGCAATTAAAATTGACGTTTCAGTTATGGAAGTTTAGGCAAGTGGTAGTTTACTAATAATTTTAGTAGGGGTTTCTGCTAAAAATATCAATTACTCAGGAACCAGAAGAGATGCCTACAATGTGTAAATTATCAAAAGGTGGCAACATCTTCTATGATTCGTAAAACAGGAGTTCTGATGTTTCTACTTAAAAAGTAGAAAAAAAACAATTAGATCCCCCTACATTCCACTCAAAACAAGTTGTTTTTCATTGTACTTTTTAGTAGAAGATAGAGATTTTTACAAAGGAAATCTGCGATATTTTTGCTACCTTTTGATAATTTACACATTGTAGGCACCTCTTCTGCTTCCGAGTAATTGATACTTTTGTCAGAAAGTACTACTAAATCACTAGTGAACTTTTACCATTTGCCCACCAATTAAAACACAGTAAAAATGTCAATTATTCAAGGAAAGTTGGATTGAACTAATTAGCAAAATATTCTACAAATTTCACATATTTATTTCCGCGAAATATTTTACGTGCCATGTCACTAAAATGGACATAAGGTGCATTTCCAAAATTGGTATAATACCTATTAATAAGTACTGTACAAAGTTGAAAGTGAATATAGGATATTTAATTTATGATGAGCAATGTGCAGATTTGCAACCAATTCCTATGTCGATTTCAGGCATTCGTCCTCCTTCATCCACATTCGTCCTCCATCGTCCGCATTATTGTCCTACTTCGTCCGCAGTCTTCCTCCTTCATCATTTATTGGAATTCATTAAAATTTTTTGGAATGGTTTGGAATTAGCGGAGTTTAACTGGTCCTAGGTGTAGGCAATTGGGCTAAGTAGATTTAAACTTCCTAGGATATATAGACGTTGACGTATTGACATGGCCGCCGGTGTTGATTGAAATTATTTCGAATTTATTGGAATTATTTCTTGTTATTTCGAATTTTATTGGATTTATTTGGGTAGGAACATGGTTATCTCATCGCCGAGGGAGGTTTCCTATACGCAAATACATTATGTTGTATACCTATCAATGTTATAAAGTGGGAAGTGGCACTTTAATGAACTTTATTTATACGCTTAGATTTTGAAATAGTATTAAATCTTTTAAACCAATCCCTATGTTCATGTTCCGACTTCTGATTTCGTCCGAATTCTTTCGAAATCGTCTTACTTCGCCCTAGTTCGTCTGCATGTATCCGATTTAGTACGAGTTCGTCGGATTTTGCCTTTGCCCAAATTCGTCTTAATTCAATTGAATTCGCTTGAAGTCGGGCGAATTCGTATGATTTTGTCCGAATTCGTGCGATTTGTTTCGTCTTTCATCACAGTGGTAAAAATGCATTTAGTGGTTAAAATGGTAAGTTGATCGATTGATTGGTTTAGACAGACTAAAGACAAGTTGACTTATTGCAATTAAGGTTTGTAAACTTTATGATCTTTAAAAGGTTTCCAATTAATCCCTTAAATAATCAAAGTACGCCTTAATATTTAAAGCTTCATGGCATTTATCTCGATTTTTTCGAGGGAAAGTGTATGAAAAAATGATTTTCTGCATTAATGGATAGTCTTTTTGAACTTCAGTATTTATATATTTATTTTCAAGTTTCATTGGACAGGAAACATTAAAAATATTTTATGTAGTTCGATGAACAATATATGTAAAATCCTAAATAGGGCATTACTTTGGAATGAATATTATATTTTTGTAATGCTATTTCAGACAGATTGTACCAATATTAATTGGGTTACTTTATTGTATTTAGCATAGTTAACTAAACCTGTTACCCAAAAATTAAATTATATTTTGTATATTATAAGCTGTAATATACATGAAGCACAGGTATTTTAACTACATAAGTATGGTAAAATACAGTATAAGTACACATGTCATTTTTATCCTTAGATTTAACACAGATATGCCAACAACAGATATTATTTATTACATTAACTATAATTATTTTCTATTTAAAACCTAAAACATGACTTAAAATTACGAAAATAATGGTTTGAATAAGATAATACAAATACATACACAACATTTTTAAAGTTAAATAATATACATTTTAATGATAATGCTTAATTAAGTTTAATATAGTTAGGGAGAGATTTTTTTATGGAGCTATACAAGGTATGGTACATATCGTTTCATTTCATGGTAGTTTATCAGAACTGAATTAAACTTACATACATAGTACCCAACAGAAAAGTATAAAAGAAAGTTCACAAGTAAATATGATTGAAATTTACTGATTGAGAATTTAAATTGATATATTATACTTCTTAATTGCCATCGTTGATTGGACATGACAATTTGACAGTATTGTTTATTTTAGAGATAATTAAAAGTGTGAACATCATAACAATTGCATTGCGCGTATTACAATAAATACGCCACATTTTTAGAAAAAAATGTACAAATATATCAGCAAGTAGATTTATCATCGAATTTATCATTTTTTATATATTTGGCCAAAAATCATACTTTAAGATTTTGTTTACATGGATGGTTTGTTAGATAAATTTTAGGGTTATAGAGTACAATTCCAATTGTAACAAAAAATATATCCATAAGCTACAACGTCAATAAATAATGTACGTAGAATTAATACCACCATGCAAACCATCATTAAATATAGTATTTCACCTGTTAATGTAACTATATAATGATAGTGATTTGATTACATACACAGTGTAGAAGTAATTTCTTTAAATCCTCTTGACTAGAAAAGGTCTGAATTTAAATGTAGATGTAGATATAGCTATATAATAAATAGAATACTATTGCCTGCATAAGATTAGAACTAATTGTCCACGGTCGCAAAAAGTTTTTAAGTTCCATCAATATTTTTTAAAGTTTTTTTTAAAAATGCCAATGCTTTGTATGGCATATGGCACCTATTAAATGATTTCCGCCTAAATTATTTTTAATAAAGGTTAGAAATAAAATGTAGAAAACAAGGAAGTAGTATAATTAATATAGAGGTAAAGAATTGCATTCATTATTACTACATATTTATCGAAGTAGGTAATAGCGAACACACGGCACACGATGATATTGAAGGCACGGAGATTGATATAACAATTCTATCACTTGCATTTATTATTTTTGGACGACTTTTCACATCCGACTGTATTTATTCTACTATGCTATAATTATCCATCTACTAAAAGTTAAAAGACTTAAATATATATTAAAACAGTAAGTACAATGACACAATAAATTCTTTTCACGTCAAGTCTTTGCCATTTCATGTGAAATTAGTACAATAAAACTGACATTGAGATATTCTATTTAAACCTTCACTAGCAATCTTCCTACCTTATGGCTAAAGCTATTTAATTCTCGGTTCCTAAACATTGATTATTAAGTAGGTATAGTAATTGTTGTAAGTAGAAATAATATGCGTATACTTGAATGTATTTTGAAATTGCTTGGAAGAGTATCTACTTATATGCTAATTAAAATGGCTTAATTGTAATAACAATATATCTGTAGTCAGCAGTAGGAATAAAATCATAGAGATCGATGTCAAAGGCATTACATATTAGGGTTACAATTTCAAAGAGAGCCTTTTTGGTCCTTCCCTAGAAAATGTCAGTCATGACATAACTCACGATAATACAGCGAATAAAGGTAAAATGCAATTATAAATGCTAAATTTTGATTGCATCCAGGTCATCCAGTAACAAATGGAAGTAAGCAAAGATACACTTTTCTTTCAAGGTACAAATTCTCAAAGGGCCTTTTGTGTTTTTATATTCGTAGCAGATAAAAGAGTCCATTCAGTTTTTGTTCTCAATGGATGGCTCACGTCACTTCACTTTTCTGTTCCAATTCTTCAAGTCTCAACCAAGCACCCAAGTCATTCAATTGGAAACTGTTCAGTTTTCGTTACAATTCAGATATACCTAGGTACCTGCATTTGACTCAATGCAATGTTACAATGAATTGAAATGGATGAAAATTCCTTTGCTTTCGACAGACGGGATAACTCCGAAGTCCAAGGGATCTTTTCCTAAAAAACCAAACAAAATTTAGTATTTCTGTATCACAAACTAACACATTGTACTACCTTACTTCTCTATGCTTAGCTTAGCTCACGTTACGTAATAATCAGATATAAGCCAGTGCTAAGTACTTTAGCATAGCTACCTATATAAAATCCGTACTAGAAGCTAGCGGCACAACTTTTGTACTCTACTTACATATATTATACAGCAGCAGATAGCAAAGCAAAATGTCAGAAACTTTCTGCCGAAGGACCATTCAAGTATTTTCGGTCGAAATAGAATGTAATCTCAGACAATGCAGTCGTAATGTGATGCTGTACAGCCCCTCTAACAAAACGGCCTCACAAAATTTTGATTCTGTTTCATTTTTCCTTACACAATAAATTCTTAATTAAGCTTTGAAAGGACAGACGCCACGTTAAGATTTATACCTTGGATACAAAAAATACCGAAATAAAGCCAAGAATGAATACGTTGTGAGAGAAAGACATACGTAAAACAACAGTGCTGTTTAAAACCAAGAAAGACTATATCAGAGAGCATTTGCCTGATCATGAGATTCCACAGGTTTCCGTACACTCAAAACCGTTATCTCTTATGGGGTCCTTTTTAACATTTGCATGTGCTTTTAGCATTATGATTTTATGATCATTGGATTTATTTAAAGGAACAAACGGAATACATAATTAGGCATTGTGTTTAGTTATGAAGTGTAAACACTTTAACAAGAAAGGCTTTCCCTGTTCGATGAAACAAAACTACATGGATGCATATGAACTACTGATAGATATACACAAGATGTATTAAATATATCCTCCTATCTATACCATCAGAGGGAAAGGTTAGGTCAAAACTAAGAAGGGCATTTCAGAATTATAAATCCTTTTCTCCTTAGAGTGAGTGCCTAGGCACAAGGATGTATATAGAAAATAACATGGAGCATGTATACACATTTACTGGTTGAGAGCTGGAACAAAAAATAAACGCTGTGCAATGCTAACTAAACTGGATGTTGTACCTTGAATTTATTTGAACCCCCGATTTCCCTTTATTCCATTTATAAGAATAGAAAAGTAGCATGAACTTTTCCAGGTACCCATTCACATTGTACATCAAGCCGGGATACAGATATTCCGTCATGGTGTCTCATGTTAGGTCTCTTAAAAATGGTACACTCAATATAAGCATTTGCAGGTACACTTCATAAAAGAATAAAGCTCTATATTTAGGCTCGTTTGTATATATCTCAAATGTACTGATAAAACGTATGACTGAAAATACTGAAAATTCAGTTGTAATTGTAATTATGATTTATATTTTTGGTTAAAAATCGTTTCAATCATTAACTTATGAATATTCCAAACAAAAAACTCAAAATGACAAAATTCATTGACAAAATTGGCTTCTGAATTAAAAATGTTAAACCATAAATGAATGTTAAGGAAGTACTTAATACCAAGTTACTAGTTTTTGTATTGAAACAAGAAGTTACCATGGCGGTATAGATGGGATATTTTATTAAGGGATTCCCGCAGTGTAGGCACGCGCATTTATACGGAAGTCTCCACTAAGGATAGCAATCAACATGGTGAGCTATATAAAATGTTGGTGGAGCCGTTAGCTCTATAAATCCTGCATCTTTTTTCTGAGGGCTTTCCTTCTCACTGTCTGTTATTGTATTAAACTGTACATTGAAATTGAAATGAGGAATGGGCACTTGAATGAAGTCTTCCCCGGCTTGCTATATCCTAACACATACTAAGTTTATGCATTTTGTATTCACGTTTCAGTGCCAATGCAATGCCCTGCATGACAAATTAAACTGTCGTGGCAAAGTTATATCTACAATGATACAAACGACCAAGGTACACATTACGAGACAAGACTAACTTCAACCGAGTCTTTCGGAGTATAATTTATTATGGGCACTGGGATGTGCATGAATGGTAGTAAACTGAAATATACTCACTGACTCAGGTAAGCTAAACTTAATTCGGATGAGTCCAGACTTTACCTTTTCAAGGGTAGTTTTTCCATTTGGGAACATCATATTACATTATACACACATCTACTACAGATAGGGAGTTTTCTACATACGTATAGTATATACAGAAATATATTGAATGCAAACACTTTAGAGTACAGAGAGATAATGAACCCATAACTATAACAACCCTCGAGGAGAAACGAATACCTGGTAACGTAACTAGAGCAGAGGATTGTATTTGTGTAGCTGCACATCCTTATCATTTGGCTTTCATGGGTTTTATAATCTTTACACGCAGTGTAATTTTACATACTGTCTTCCCACCCAGGAAAGTTCTTCCATGATCACCATCACCATGGTAGAAAAAAATAATGGTTTATTGTGTAGGGATTGGGCCTATTATATTAGATAGGAGAACTAAATAAAACTCCCGGGATAGTCTTTCTTTGCTATGCTCATCCAAACTGTAAATACCAGCTACGAATTCAACTTTTGATTGCTGAGACATTATCTCAATCTAAACAATGTACTGTAGACTATAGTACTACAGGCTGTTAGTACTATATTTCCACCTTATGAAATATAGAAGCATACTTGTAATGAATCGAAAAAGATGCAATGAAGTATAAATATTAAGTCCGGACAAACCCGCATGATATTACAATTGGTTCATAAATATAACACTAGTATTAACATTGTAATGTACTTCATTTACTCCATTTATCTGTGTAGATCAGTAAATGTGGATTTGTAATGACTGTTATGCTTATAGGAAGGACTTATACTTATTCAGAAAAACTAGGAGAGATAAGTAAGGAAATAAATGAAATTGTAAGTCAATAGAGAGTAGAACTGGATACGCAAGTTTGCATAGAAAATACGTGGTAATGATAAGCAAATAGAAGTTGGAAGCCAGCAGATGACAAGTGGGAATATTACATAGTCATGTTCTTGGCTGGAAATAACAAGCGAAAAATAAATAAAACGATAAAAAATAATAATTACCTAGTAAAAGTACACATGAGACGAGAGGAGTGACGGATTTGATTGGCGATACTTTCGATTGTAATTTTGTAATGTGGGTGAGTTGAGGAATATACGGAAGGGTTAGTTAGACATGGACAGATAAAGCAGATGTGGACAAATGAAATTCAGACGGATACATGCTGCTGAGCTAGGAATGAAGGAACAAAATCTCTAGGATTGCTGCCACCACGATATTGCATCCAACAGCTCCTCATCCTCGGGACTTACGGGCTCATAATTCTCACAGTCGTAGAGAGACGCGGAAACGACGTAAGATCCTTCGGACGGATAAGGGGGAGATGGAGGATCTTCACTTGAGGCCGGAGAGAGTTGATTTGGAATATTGTGATTATGATGATGATGATTATATCCATTGTTGCCCAGCTCCAGCTTTGTCGTAAGTTGGATGTGGCCATTGCTATTGAAATTTTGGTGACGGTTCTCGTAGGCGGATTCCTGGATATTGCGATGATGAGCAGAGGAATTATGATTTTGACTATTGACCGTCTGAATGAGATTGCCTTCTGCATCCAAGAGCCCCTGCAGGTTTTTAATGTACTCGACAGCGCAACGGAGCGTCTCCACTTTAGACATTTTTTTAGAACGGTGGCCCAACGGAATATGTTGTTTAAGAGCTGCGAACCCGTTATTTACCTGGAAATACATCATACCCTTGTTAGAATAAAGACATAAAATTACCTCTTTAATAAATAATGCCCATTTAAATATTCCTCTCTACCTTACACACAAATAAACATGCACAATGTATTATTCTCATTGCATAATACTCAGTTTTATATAGGTCGACTTAAAATTTCAATTGAAAAAAGATCAACTGCTATTTACGTATACCCGCGTGTAGTACTCTCCTGGACAATCACAATAGAATTGGTAAATATAACATTTGATGAAACGGAACACGTGCAGAAATCTATCAGACAAAGGACTGACATGCAATCAACTCTTGTACAATCCAATTATACAATAGCGTATAACTGTACATAGGTACAAATACGAGTCAGACAGGCAAAGACACGACATACTGGCTAGTTTTTTACTTATACTCTCTGCTATCTCACTACTACCCACTACACACAATCTTTTCTCTCTTCCTATCTTTTTTTAGTTCTGGTACGGATGATGGTCTAGAGAATGACCAGCACGGACTCACTCCAACTGAATGAGACTTACAAAACTACAAACAATACAATTACACTCTTATTTATTCTCTATGACTTGACTACTAGTGTACTAATCGTTTCGTAAGTACTGTGTAACATGTAGACGTTAAACGTACTGTAAATAACACGGGATATCCTGCCCTTACTATTTAAATATTTATCGGATGGTACATGTCATAATAACCCTTTATGAGCAAAAGATTTTTTAAATTATTTTCCAGTGACCTAAAAATGTGTCTGTATTTATTGCTTGGTTATTTATACGTATATGCACTATTGTACTATATAAGTATCAGTACATATAAACTATATTGGCATTTGCTAATTTCAGTCTCAAAAGTTGACATGCAGTTATTGGCATTGTGTCAGTTTTGTAGTTTATTGAAGGTAGAAAAATGTGCATATAATCATTATATTATCTCTAGGTATAGGTAAAGGTAGAATTTATTCTTCAGGAAGAGGGAATGAAATGGCAAATACATATAACCCAATTCCAAAGAAATGTATATGTAAGTTAGGTCTATAAATAGCATAATGGTACTAATAATCACTAATTGGTAGGCAGACATTTTTACATTAATAGGCGTTTACTTGTATGAGAGTTGAGATGACAGAATTGTGAAAATATGTACCTACCGAAAAACATGGGTATTTACTTATTTACATGAAGTATAAATATGTAGTGGTTTATTTGTGCACGTCCTTACAAAGGTACTTGTGAGACTTTTATTTTACTTATAGAAGAATGTGTTTTGTACAGTTTGCATGATGGTAAACAGTGAGTGTGTGAGTATGTGAAATGCTAATCGTAAGCAAGCATTGTATAAATGAATGTATAGGGATTCTACCTATTTATGGATTGAAAAAGATCAACAAGGACATTGCATAGGAAGAAAGGGTTCTCCTCAAAGGAATCGGGCACACTTATAGCTTCAAGGCCCAAGGCGATCGGACCGTAATCAACAGCCACAAGGGGCTGTATGCCAAGCCATTGTGTATTCCCTCATTATTTATCGCAGTTGCTGCTACGCTTCTACCGATAGAATTAAGTGCCGCTTTTTATCATAATGTTGTACTTTACTTTTCCAAATTCAACCCGTTATTATTACACGAGCCAAGGGGAATTCAGCTTGATCACTTTGCAAGGCAATGCTACTTAGAAATGAAAGTATCTATAATTATCTTCACAATGTGTAATTTTTTAAGTGATCGCTACTCTATTTAGGCAGAAAAAATATAATATTTATCCATATAGGTGTTTATCTAAACCATAGTGTAGCCTGATACTTATGGACTTTAATATGATAGCATTGAAAATAGGTACTCAATAAAGTTTCTACATGGAAACACTAAATGTTCATAAAAATAAGTTATGAAGGTTCAATAAAGTTGAATATAAAGCCAATTATACGATCAACGTTATATAATCATGTCGTTCAAAAGCAAGAGCTTTTTAAAACCAAACGAAATATTCATATTGAGCTAGAATGAACTTATGAGTACCCTTCTTGTTTCAAGTGATGCGATGCAATATGTGATCAATATGTGGAAATATTACCAACAAAAAATACTTTCATGTCTAAACTGGATAATATTGGCGTAATCGATTCCCCTTGCGACAGTCTATTGAAACCAGTGGCTTTCATAATTTTATTATGTAACTACACGTATAACTTGAGACTGTGACTACAATAGTAAATTGTATTTACTTGTACTGTGATATCAAGACTATTTATGTACAGAAAATAAGTATATTAGTTTTATGTGTTCTTGGAGTAAACTAATGTGATAATCTGTGACTAAATTTATTGCGCAACAGAAATAGTGTATTGTGTGTGTGTAAGATAGAAGACTTATTGTTTGTAGATATAGAATGAGGATCTGACATTCAGATTGACTCCAGGATTACTGTAGCCAAGTGTGGTTCAATGCATGAGAGAGTCATAAAATATGATGGTAATGATGGAACTACCTCTAGTCTGTTGTGAAGTAGAGTATGTAGTAGTAAACCAGTAATAGGAATCGCAAGTGTCGCGGTAGTGAAACGAAACGACTGTTTGTGTGATAAAAACGTACAACTGAAATGTTCTCATGGAGTTTATCCGCTAGAAAAAGTAAAAGTGTGTATCTCTGCATGGATAGATTATATTATGATGATGATGACTACGTAATGACTGGCTATAGGTAAAACTACAGAAGTTGTATTTAAGTAGGGTAAAATGGGATGAGACTCTGACTGACTCGTGCTCAATCTTCTTCTTGTATATCTGTGAAGAGAGCCGTGGCCAAGTAGATGCTAACTTGTCTGTAATTTAGTTTATCCTGGTCTAGTAGTCATAGTTAGTATCTATACAGTAGATATGTAGAGAGTCAAATGGAAACCACAACTTCCGGTTGAAATGAAAGTCCATGATTCTAATAATAAAAGAATCCGTCCATAGCGAGTGACGGGGATTGTCTATACAAAGAGATTCTCCTACTGATATTATTATACAATTGTGCCTACCAATAAAAGATTTATCAGTTTGTGAAAGGGCTACAATAATCTAAAAGGACCACCTACTATACTCTAACTTGGCAAAGACCTTCTCAGAATTATTTACAATAGGTATTTAAAAATACACTTATATAATGTCTTTGAACATGCATTAGAGATCATCCTTGTGTATGGCAATGATAGAAACAAATAGAGAGAGCGTTATCAGATGACAGAAAACAAAAGGAGGTTGTAAGCGAAGATGTAACAGAGTTGTGGAACTAACCACACACACGTTTGTAAATGTGAGATAGAGAGATTCATTACCTGTTTGACACGATTTCTTTCTCTAGCATTTCGTCTGGCCACAGTAGCAGGAGGATGTCCTCGTGGAGGGAGCCCAAGTTGAGAAAAGCTGATCTTGCGTTTACATTTGGAGTTGAAAAGTTCATTTTCGGACATGATGCCAGGTTCTAATTTGATGGAAGAAGTCTCAATACTTCCTGGAGTGCTTGGAGATGCAGAGTCAAAGCTACTTCGACTGTCGGTTGACATCAATTTGGTCGGAGATGTGAGGGAGGGTGAGAGGGACATTGGGATTGAAGCTTGATCACTTTTGAGGAGGCATCCCATCTGCAAGCCACTGCCCATTGCTGTCGCCATGTCGAACATTGGAATATATAAATACGTGTGTAATCTGAGACAGAAGGTAATTATTTTATGTGGGTTGATTGGATGAGACGTTCTCCAGAGACAACACGGCACTACTACTGGAGGAATCTGTTTGAAATGAGATTGTCTTCTTCTTGTTGATTCAGTGTCTGTCTGTGTAACGTGAACTCTAACATTCGTACTTATTTAACACCATTGTTCTGAGTCTGAAAATATTTTATTGTCTTATGTAACGCTGAGTGTAAATGGATGGATGATTTTCCTGATTTGATGTATATTTATATATATATATATTTGTAACAAAGTAAGAGAGTAACAAGTGGGCACGGTTGGTAACTCGTCGTATAAGAAGAGAACAGGATTGTGCTCCTGTTAATGAATGTAACAAGTGGTTGAGTTGTCTTGTGCTGTGTCTGTATGCTAAGTGTTCTTGGTCGGAGAGCACGAGTTTCGTTGCACGTAAGAGTGCAAAAGTTGGAAACGGCAAGTCAACCGAAACGAACTCAAGTCAACTAACTCAGTGAGTCGAGTTTAGCTCAGGTAAACAAACGGATGGAACTGACAATGAGACTGATCTGATTAATAATGCGCGTGGCGTGTGTGAGGAGGATCTCAGATCTTTGCATAACAATGCGAAACTATAAAATGAGAGATCGGGAGTCTCGTCTGGATGGATTGGGTTCTAGCTGGACACTAATCTAGGTTGGGGTTTTTCGGTACCTTTATAATCAAAGTGGTCGTGTGGTACTGAACCCAACGCGGTAGACGAGTAAATACAGAAGACCAGATCAGACTATTTAATGTGTGTGTGTGTATCTCCTCCACTACATATACATACCTACGTTCGTGCGCAAATGGGTTTGATGTGAGTACGTGCCGATATAATATGTATATACACATTTATGCCCTGCTCTGCAAGAAGAAAGATTTTAGTGCAATGTAATAGATCGGAAAGTGACGTACCCTCTCCACTACTACTGGCTCTGCTTTTTTCTTTCGGTTGGCTATAGGACTGTGTAATAATGTAGTGGTATGGTAAATTCTGGTGCAATATAATATAGGTTAGGTACCTATGAGATAATAATATGTGTTTGTGAAGTGAGTTTGGGTCTCTAGTAAATAGTAGTAGTAAGTGCTTACTTACTACGGGTACTCTGAACTTGTGTGAGATGAACGAAACCAGGAGCAGACAGTGAGTCTTACTTAACTACAAAGAGTCAGAGGAAACCCTAGTTTAGAAAAGTGTGGAAGGCATCGTATTTAGCTATACTTGGTTATTTTAACATGCACAGTATGATATATAGCATACCACCAAGGGATCCGATGTCTGATATCTGACGGAACAAAACATCACGGTACCCAACCTATCTGGGTTTAATGCAAGAAACATCTGTACACACTTCCATGTATTGTTGTATGATATAGCCTGACATGGCATGGATGGCTAGAGTCACTGCCTCACTTAAATATTGTTTTGTGTATTCAGTCCTAACCTAACGTACTGTACTTATCACTATATGCATCTATGCATAAGTATAGTTATTCCTGTTCCATGTACACGTATCTGAGCACGTAGTACTATCGGCATTGAATCATATAATAGGAGATAAGCTTTGTCTACTCTGTGAACTGTGAACCAGGTCTTAGATCAGTTTTACACTCTATACTCCAACAACACATAACTACACAGCGGATATAAACATATAATAAAAGATAATCATATATAAGATATGGTCCTCGCGAGCCAGTCGCGCGAGTGGCTACCTACTTTTATCTACCTTTATATCCTACTCTACCGTCCTGCTACCTACCCTCTTCTTTTACCTATCCATCTCCATGTGAACTCATAATGAATGCAGTTGTATCTGTTTGTATGCATTGTAGTAGTAGTAGTAGTGGGTCGGGTAGAGGGAAAGGAAAAGTCTTGGCTCACGTCCACGCGACTCGAAACATTACGCGTGCCTCTGTTCTCTCTCTATACTTACTACTGCAATAATAGCATCCTTATATAACCTTATAAATAAAACTCGTCTCAAATAAAGTATAGTTCTCGTCATGCAGTCCTGCCTCAGAAGTCTTTGCTCGGAGCCTGAAGAAAAGAGACCTTAAGGCAACCCGGTCCATGAGCCATCACTTCACAACAAGAATAATAATAATAGGAAGGCAACCCCTACGAACACATTGGAGCATAGCTCTACTGCAACCAACCCCATAATACTTTATCTAATCTAAGGCTTTTTTTACCCCAACAACCACCACCTCCAGTCCAGCCTCAAGAGAAGACTCGAGCCAGGCCAGAGAGACTCACTTTTCTATCACCAGCTTTATTTTATATATCCGCTGTACTTTTAAACATATTATTATTACTAGAGTTATAGTGGTTTGAGTTGCTTTGGCTCAGTCAGCAGAGACACAGTCCCCCAGAATTAGGTACCAGCAAAAAATTGCTACCGTTTGCTTACTTACGTTACTTCACTTTAAAATTCACTTTTCCTTCTACCATCCATGGAGTGTAGCTTTTACACATTTACTATATTGACTAGAACAGAGTTGCTTGATGCCCAAATGCTTCATACATGCTCAGATTTTCATAGTATTAAGTACTGTGTTTATACATCCGAAGGACTTAAACTATAACACATAAGTCCCTAATATTACTTTACTCAACTCTGTGGGGAACGCAAAGTTGGCATTTTCTTGTACACCTATTTGATGGAATACTATGCAATGTTATGGAACCTACATAAATTGTGCTCTGGTTTATTGGCTTCACCTTTTTGGTTTGCTTCTTTATATTTCCATATAAATATTATATGTATATGTAAAACTATGTAAAAATACTTTTTTTTAACTACCCTTTTCCTCTAGGCTTAAGCTTATCAATCGACCCTTTGGATTTGTCTGTATTTCAGAGGTCTTTGGGATCTCTGAAATTATTTATATACTTTACTATAATTATAAGCATTCCAATGATATGTTGATTTTCGAATGATTTATATTAAATTTGTGTATTCGTCCAAATCCAGTGGTCGTATGGGGGTATGTAATACTATGCAAAGCAGCCCTATCTCATGTAAATAATATAAAAACATTGTTTGTGCAGTAGATATTACGCCGTTCGTACGCAACAAAGTAGTTTAGGATAAGATTCGAGTTTCAAAGGATGGATGGATGGATGGTTTCTCTCTTGACATTGTGTATGTAGAATATTGCATTGCAATGTGATGCTAGCGATGCAGGAGAGGTATGTGTAGTTGTTCGATATTTCTAAAAATGTATTTAATGTATTTTAGGTATCGTTAGGTAAGTATAGAAAAATGTAGTATTATGTACTTGCATGTTAGTCACACACTTACAGTCGGTCAGGACAGGAACTTGCTTTGGTTTAAAATGCGAATGAATAAATGGTACCTATTACTCACTTCACTCTCTGTATAAAGTGATACACTCTAGGAAAACGTAAAAATGAAATACACTTGGTAGTAGTAAGTTTGGGTTGACAGCGTGTGTAGTAGAAGTGGAAGTAGAGAAGAGAGGTAGCTATTAGGTATACGAAATCATAGTCATGCTTTTAAAAACCTGATGAGCAAGGAAAGGAGAATCAGGCAAAAGGAAACCTAAACCACTGCTGGATTGCATTGAATTGGATAAATATCTGGGGATATGCTTCATGAAGCCAGGTATGTTGTTTTACTTGTTACCTGTACGAGTACTCACTCACCCTTCGTGCATTGCAACGCACAGAGATATGTGATGATGAACCCATCGTGTCCGTGTCGTGCTTTTTCCAACCCAATGCAAAAGTCAGCAAGGTACGGCACGCGACATAACAATTATTGCAAAACGCATCACTACGTCCTCCCTGTCCGTCCGATTTCTTTCAATCCACCTATCATAAAATGTACACTCACGTCCTATCATTATAAAACAATGTCTATCCCTATGCCTCGAACATTATGAATACATAGGTATGTATAGCTATGTATATAATTTAACGTTAAGTAAATACTTCAAAATACATCATTAGCCTATGTTTCAGTGTAATATTATACTGGATAGGTATATAAACGCAGCAATCATGAACGTACTTTCCACATTGGTTCAGGTCAAACTGAAGTCAGGTAGAGAGAAATAATAAATATGATTTGGTAACCCTAGTTTATTTACTAACGCTAAGTACATTGGTTAATTGCAAGAGACGCTTTAAATTTCATATCTTTTTTGGCTGTCTGTTGATTATCTGGAAAGGGAAATTACTTTCCATTTTATTTTGTTTGTCTATCTTAAATTTCATCTCAGATGTTCTTTGTTTGAAAAATTCAATCGGATGACTTTAGAGTATTTATTTTCATTGATTTAGCTTCACTTGACCTTTTTTTCTGATAAATGAAAGATTCGTTTAGTTTTGTCTACCTTGGCCTGGCTTAGAACGGTCTGGTTTTTCTCGGCCGGGCTCTCAAAATCCTCTTCAAAAAGGTTCAAACTAAACAAAACAAGAGGTTTTCAAGTTACCTAAGTCAATTCAATCCGATGTAAAACAAGACAAGACAAACAGACAACTTTTACAGATATAGTATGGGCTGCATTACTTAGTTGCCATCCCTGATGTATGCCATTAGTGCTCACGGTCACGTAACTACGTACACAATGTACTTCTTTTCCACCACATTTTATTTTCTTTATGTACGATATGTAATGCCAGGTAAGTACGAAACCAACTTGCCTTCGTGTCCATTATATAGCACATAGTATTTCAAATTCTCAATTCATTTTTCTCCTTTCATTTCCTAACTGACAATGAGCTTAACGCCTAACTCTCCTCTCTTCGCATCAAACAATCGTGAACATAATTTTAAATACTCTACTTTACCTTGGCCATGAAATAAAAATGCATGGAAAATGCCTTTAGATGTACACGTATTTGATTGGCGGTATACCTACCCTGACAATGCTTGGGGAAAGGTACCTAAAGCTTTGAGTTTACGGCTATGACATAATCGACAATGTCAATGGTCCTGCAACAAAGATATTTTAATCCTAATCTATTTTCTATTCTGTTCTTGATGTGATGGTTGACAGATTTTTATAGGTACAAATACAAGTTGAGCGTTACATTTTACATTATCCTACATCAGTTACATTATAGATAAATCTCAAATGTGACTTGAACGAAACTGCTGTGGAAATTCTGTGCAGATTAAATATAATTCTCAACCGGAATGACTAACGATGTAGTCTGTCTGCTATCATTCCCGTATCTCACTTTACCTCTATAATTGTAGTAAGATCGACTAAAAATATACTAATCATTTTTCGCTGACTAAATTCAATATCTTATATCTCTAATGGGATACAGTTCTTCATATATACATTAACATTAGAGTTACTACACTAGAAGATCAGTAATTACTTATTAAAGTAATGGAATTAGCATTAGCCAACGCATCATGACTCATTTCATGGTAAAACCCATCCAACTATACAAAATGTTACTATGCAGGTATCCAAGTTTAAATTCTTCAGCGAGGGTAGGGGAAGATTGAGAACGATGGGAAAGAAGATGATATTCTAGGAAAAGGTGTACGTGTAGGTTACAATTTGGTTGCGGTATAATAAAGTATGCAGCAAAGATTTATTCTACAGTATCCACGGTGAAAAAATTGTAGTCAATTTTCCAAGCGTTCGTCCGTAGACAGATCTTCCGACAATTAAGCTACTGCAAAGTCTCTTTCACTCTTGAATTCAGAAGATGGCTAGCTGAGAAGAATAATTAGTCTAAGTTACGTTTGTTATTGATGTATTAAGTATACAAAAGTTATTAACATAACCAATGGTTATCTTTGTGGAGTGTGCAGAGGGTCCTTTAAATTACATACAGCAAAAAACATTTTTAATTACTAAAACCTTTCTAGATAATGACATACGATCATCTCTATAATATCCAATCCAGTATTCCTAAAGAATGCTTTTGATAAGTATATACATTTACTTATTGTTTATCAATTATTTCCAATTTAATTCAACCACTTTTGTCTTGTTAATTTATCCTATAGTATTAAAATGATGTTTACTAATTGAATTAATTCTAAAGAAAAGATTGCCTATTAACTATTACGTATCTAAAATGCTGAATCTCAAGTTTTGTGAACTTGAGATTTTAGTACGATATTGGAGCTCGTTCAGTGGAGTTAATCGAATTCCATTTGGTGATTTGTTATTGCTGAAATGACATTGAGGACTATTAATAAAAGCATAAATAAGCACCAAATAAAGGGTTGTAAATTATTAGTGCATCTGGGGCAATGAAATATGATATATCGATACTATTTGGAAAAAAATAATCTTAAAATGTATTAGTTCAAATGAGAAGTGTTTAGAAGGAATGATGAGGGAGGAAATGATATTTATAGTCTGTAGGTGTCATATTAGCCATTAAGAGAAGCAATGTCAATATTTGTAGTGGACGAGAGAGGAAAGTAGAGTAAAACGAGGGGAAGAGATAAGAAAGGTGTCCAGTTCTGTCCGCTATTACATGTGTCCATTGTGTAAAGATAAGTAGAGTTATTTCTGTAAGTAGTGAATGTATGTCTAGCCTGTAGAATTAATTACTTCTTTGGTTATTAGTTAGTTAATTGATGATGGTGGAGGGGAAAGACAAGAGGATCTCATCGCAACGTTTATCGCAACCAATAAATATTGTGTCCTAAGGTGATAGTAATTCATGTAATGGATATTTTCGGACGGCGAGTGCGAGAGTGGAGAAGAAAGACGGCCGAGACGAAACGAAGCCAAGTGAGGCAGGACAAGAAACAATGGATGAAACTGGTAGAGATTAAAAGGGAAACGAATCCAATATATCCAGGTAGATAGAGACAGATAAATAGATGGGTAGATAGAGAGACCGTGCCGTGGACCTAACAAAAGAACGTAACACGGTGAGGATTGAGGATGATGCCAGCCACGGACGAGGCAGACCTGGCCAGACTTCCAGCTGCAGCCTCCAACATCACACAACGCCATTAACTTATTATTATTATAGGTAGCTGTAGTTAGCAAACGTACTTTATGTACACTAACCCATGTCCGTCCGTTGCGTTGCCTCCTTTCTTGTCAATAGACATTACATGCATATCACAACAGGACACATTTTATAATATTATTATGTAGATATATATTTAGTTATATATGCCCTATTATAATATAGTATACATTTCATTGAACAGTTGCTTTAGCTAATATTATGTAATGTACGCACGTAAAAAGAGGACAATACAAATAATATCACATTATAATATTTCATGCAAGTACCTAGTAAATAGTGAACATTCTGGCCACCTTAGGATTGGTGTTTATATTTATAGTAGTAGCTAGTGTTTTCATGACAAATATACTGTGTGGGGATGCAGAACAATCACATTTGTTGTCGGAATCATATTTATTATACGTACTAGTACATTCTGTAGATTACACAGCATCGGAATTTGTGTAGTATCACAAAGACAGAAGAAGTGGTCGTGTGCTTACCTGAGATATTAACTAGTAGTAGTAAGTAGTACCTAGTTATTTACGTATGTATTTATGTAGTTGTATTATTATAGTCCGTATTATAATCTGCATTTGTATTTAGCACGTAGTAGGGGTGTCTGGCTACTTATTCTATGTAAAAGAGCGAAAATGTAAAGAATGGGTCTGTATAGTGATTGAAATTGGCAATGTGACTTGTCTTGTCGAGAGATAAGAGATTAAAGTATGCACGTTGTTGGAACGGAAACGGAGTCATGCACTGAAGTGATCATCATCAACAAGTCGAGAGCAAGGGTCGAGTCGGACGGAGTAATGCTAATAATAAGTATAGTATAATAATAAGTAGTAGTATATAGTATATACTACAAGTGGTCGGATAGAGAGAGAGACTGCATAGTGCATTAACTGCTGACGATGAGTTGGATTTGTCTTCAAGATGAATAATTCACACAAAGAAGAGGATCCCAGTTCTTCTATTGTTGAGTGGAGGCGAAACATTGATGTGATAATAGAATACAATGCGCAGTATGAAATGTGGTCTAGTCTTCCTCTGCTGCTGGAATTTTTTTTCGGTGTATTAAATAATGTTGACTACTGAAGAAGATGAGTGTGAGCAATTCAAGACCGGTTCTATTTTCCCATAATTTCTTTTACTTATTGTTAGATTATTCTTCAGTTTCGAGTGCAGAGTCTTTAAGCTTTTCTTTGTTGACTGTTTTGCGTGTGTGGTTTGCCTCCTTCCTTCGGCGACTACTAAATGCCTGATACTTAACAATAACTAAGTATTTAAAGGTATCTATTTATTTATTTTGCTACGCTCTCTTGTTTTCATGTCCAGTATAACTAATGTAATCTAATAATGTATTCATACTGTAATTGTATGTTACTGGACTCTCCTTATAATATATTTTTTATTCTATTGTGTTCATAATATGGATAAGCACCTTGACTCAACTGGTACTAGTAGGTGTACAATTCTTCAGGTGAACCCAGGGAAATTGACTTTTATATTATTTTAATATTTTCGATCACACGACACGTGCAGTGTGCACCTTTCGGAAAAATACCAAATTGGGGTAACATGATAAACTGAAGTATATAATTTGTATTCATATTACTCTTCCAATTGTTAAGACAGACAGACGACGACCCAAGTCAACAACTAAGATTAAAAATTAAACTTCTATTATATAAATATGTACAGGTATGCACACTCCACTACTGGATAAATTACTTGTTAGTACACCACCATATAACACCTGACTTGAGCATGTATTCAACTATTCTCCTACTAAGGTATATACTACAGACATTTATGACAATGAGAACCATAAATGACTCTCCAATACACATTCTATTATTCGAAATCTAAAGCCACTACTACATACTCACTCGTCTGGTCTATCTGTCTGTCTGCCAGTTAAATAATATATGCACGAGAAGACAATACTAGTACTTATTGTTACAGACTACATTACCTGATCTGCCTGGCATTGCATTTTATTACTGCCAGGTATACCGGCTACTGACATTAAATGACTTACCGTCTTGTTACGTTAACAAGTTCCAGAATGTCAAACTTGAAGCGGCGAAAGCGAAAAATATGCAATAAGTAGACTTACTGATCATTAAAACGAAAAGAAAGAAAGCAGCACGAACATGCAGAACAAGAGATGAGCATTATTATCATTTTGCCTCTCATAATAAAATCTAAATCTTTCTATAAAATTTATTCTCGTCGGTCTCGCTACTGACTTTGCTTTTTAACACTTTACTCAATTTTTCCAGTAGGTATATTATAGCTACTCTAAATTTATGCGCAAACTTATAGTTGTTGTCCCTGCAAGTGTTCTATTATAGTTTAGACTTTTATGTCTGTCTGTAATGCATCCCTCCGGTGTGTTTTGCAGTTTAATATCATTAATGCTTATTACCAAGCTAGGAGACCAGAACAGAGAGGAAAGCAATTCCAATTTATTTCCTTTTCAAACTCGCCGAGAATATTATATTGATCAGAAATCCTTTTCCTGATAGTCATGCATTGTGGAACAGTGTTGAGTCTATGTCCGTCTGCACGCTTACAACACACGTTACATACACTCTGTCTTCGCCCATCCGTAAAATATTCTTGATAGCAATAGGAAATGACTCATAGGATGTGAAAAAGAGAAGCAGAGCACTGCGATGAAAATGAAACGAGCAAGAAACTTAAAAGCCACCAAAAACCAGTCCGGCTGTTTATTTATCATTACTGCTTGGCTAGGTAGTTTACTTTTTTTTCTTTTTAGCTACAACGAAGCTAACTCTGTATCCTACTCTTTTAGAGATAGGTAGCGTGTTGTTAATATTATTATCATGTTATCACCATCTAGAATAGTTTCATTTTTGCAATTTAGTCCGTACTCGTGGTTGTAGTGGAAGGAAAACATAACCATCGCGTTATTCTTTTACATGTGATTGATAACTAGGTATAAGGTGGCTGATTTACTTAGAAGAGATAGTTAATGTATGGCCGAATGCATTGTCAGTTAGGTACTACTACTGTTGCGGATAAGCAACAAAGGAAGACAAGTACATAGAATGAGATGGATTATTTAGGTAACTAAGTATCTGTATTTTCTTGTATCAATAGTTCGGTAGTAGCTTATTATTCTGCAATTTTATTAACACCGGCAGATAATAATACGATTATGAACATTAAAAATGGGCCGAGGTGAGAAAATTGCAGGAATTTTCGTAGACTGGGTGTTGCTGTTCAATAGAGACGTAATTCAATCTTTGCATTGTCATTAACAGCATGCATGGTGAAGAAAGCTCATGAAGCAAATAGGATAAAGCCTTCATTAGTATAAGGAGCCGACTATATATTATAGGGAGGTGACTACAAGGTACCTGTATTTACGATAGAGAACAACGATAATATTGATAGTATGGAAGAGTATTTAGGATGATGGCACTTGATCCCAACTTCGGCAGTTGATATTTTTAAAGAGCGTTTCTAATTGGAGCAAAAAGCTGAAAGTGTGAATATAACCATTGTTATATCACAAACTACAAGCGATCCTGCATTGTTCTCATTCATCACCACCCGCTTATGTATTCATGTGCCAAAACAGACAGCTCTCCTCTATAATCTACCAATCAATCAATCAAATTGTATATTTACGTGGATACACACACCAAGGGAATCCAACTCGAGCCAGAACCAGAACTCTATCTTATCAACACATTCTCATTCTCACAATCAATTTCCCCAGCTACTGGACACACCAGAATCTTGAATAAAGTAGGTACTTAAGGAAATAAATCCAGGTAGATAGAGAGAGACTATGCAGGTGAAGTGGCCACAGTAAATTACAGCGTCGCCTTTCCTTTAATCTCTCCAACAATTATCAGAAGGTTTCGGGAGGCAAACAAGAATGTACATTTTAGATAATTGACTATAATTACTCTTACAGTCAGCTGAACTCGATCCGGCTGCCTCGGAGAACTTCCAATAGGAAAGATTCACTTTTTACTCCGATCCTAAGGATAAATACTATTTTGTATTAATCTCATCTCATGCGATTCCTGTGTTAGTAGGCGAGGGATCTAATAACTTTTACCTACATTGCTTGCTACGTCGGCATCCTACGTTTATTTAATACAGTCCAGAACAATATTCAGTTCACTTTATGCAATTATGTAGATGTAGTTAACCATTCCGGCTAATCACTCAAAAAATGGGATCAAGAACAAAGAAAAAATATACGCAAAAAGGAGAAACTAAAACCACTGCAATTCTAATACAAAACTAAACCAAATCCTTCCTCAAAGATTCCGCGGACGGACGTCCATCCTTGTGCATAAGTAAACCCACTTTCATCTGCATCTTCCCTATCCTCTCTAATCACAGCAGGGTTCCTTAATCATTTCCCATGGTTACCCATCTCAGAGACTCAAAACTCGGCGAATCTCAAAATTATACAACTTTTCATATTATAATAGCTTCTGCAATGTATTAAGGTTCCCTAAAAAGATATTTACTTACTTATGCAATAACATGAACATTATAATGATAAAAAATGTAGGTTTCCAGCATAATCATGCGTATTGGTGCATATTATGAGACTATTGCATTTTGGCTTTCCCTACCAAACATAGGTACGTAGATAGGTAGGTCGGTTAATCAGCTTCATAATATAGAGATGCATTAAAAATGCATTAAGAATTTAAACGAAGCACTAGAATTTTATATAAACTAAATGCTGAGTTCTTTTAAAATATACCATTGTTGGAGCATTGCATTTCAAACTAAATTAATTATCACCTTTTAAATTTGAAAAAATACTCGGGTATAAAGAATTATAAATGATTGGTGCCCGCAATGCAAATACAAGCTTATCATGCAAAAAAAGAACCCTGAGATACGAATGTCAGAGTGAAGTGAGTGTAAGAAGTCGGAGCCTGGTCAGGTCGAGTTTTAGTCGGTTAGGATCCATGAAAAGTGTGTGGAACTTATAAAATAATCTGACTGTTCGTGTAAGTTGTCTTGATTCAGTCAGGTAGTCGGTCAGTCAAGTAGATTGTATTGTAATAATTGTAGTAAGACATAATAAATAGATAAACTTTGTGGGTCTGGAGCACTGGAGTAGGAAAAGTGTCTAATAGATACTCTCGTCTGGACGAGGCATCCTTGTCTTACAATCGTGAGTGACTGCACTACTGGTCCATTCTCCAGTCCAATCAATCAGTAGTCAAATTATATCTGCTATTATATGACACATTATCTGACCTTTCAGACACGCCTTATTTGCAATACTTAAGTAAGAATTGTTTTAAAGCAATTCAAGAAAAGGTTGGTTGTTATCCAACCAATGTATAGTGTACGGTGTACCTCAGATGGAGTGAGTTAGTTTAGCTGATGTAGAACATCTTTACAGATGACCAGGAATGTGGTTGTATCTGTACTTACCTGGACCGTACACTTATTGAATAAGGATAACTATTACAAACCCACCGTCCCAATTTTCTCATCAAATAAAACTGCGTGTTATTATTCAAACAATTTTGGCCTGCCAACTTGCATTTAGCACAGGCAATAGCCCTATACACAGTAAGTCAATAGTTAATTTGAGCGAACGGTATTAGATATGGACCAACACACGTTAGTCGAAGCAGGTATGAGTCTTGTATAGACAATGGTTGAGGCAAGATCAAAATGCAAAGTTGAAATGTCTATTGGCAATCTGAATTTATTTCACAAGCATTTTTTGTGGTAGCTACTAACTCAGTTTGTCTGTGTCTGAAAGATCCTTATGTAAGTAGTTCTCATGCATTACACCTCTCAGTACACCTTTTCTGTATAGTTGTACTTGTACCTGTCCTGCAGCGTAAAACTCTTTATGGCATTCTCTCTCTTCCCTTACTTACCTACTACACTCAAGAAAAAAATGCACACACATGAGGAAGGAAGGCAAGGTGAAGGTGAAGGTGCGAGGATACCAAGGAATGAACTTTAATGAGGAAGAACGTGTAGCATTTTCCTTTAATTTTCTTTTAGCGGTCTTGTGCCCTGTCACGCGTCTAAAACGTCTATCTTTTGCGAGGTGATCCTATTTTCCTTTTTTTAAATTCATTTCTAAACATTTTACTACTTTAGAAACTTAGAACATGAAACTTTAGAACATACATATTTAAAACTATACTACCATTTATCTAAAACTAGATCACATTCTATTTCCATCTTGATACTACGTCGTCAATTTTCATCATAAGGGAAATTTATGTAATCGTATCAGGTTTGTTAATAAGTAGGTTCGTTAATATGCGCCGCTCTTTAATGATACAGAATAATGATGGATACAATAACTTGGCTAATGCTATTAATTTTAAACTTAATGAGAAACATTGTATTAATCTACTACTACTCTTGAGAATGCATTATGTAAATGACATAATAAAAATATGCATCTGTAAAAATATATATCAGTATGTAAAGTATATATCAGTGTTATCTGTGTATGAAATATATAGATGGTAAGTCGAGAAGGCATCCAAAGTATTTATTACAATCCATACTAATAAAGTTGGTAGAATGAGCAGGTTTATATAAGCACAATTAGACTTTTGCATTCGGCGTGATTAGTACTTAATAGATAATGATAATGCCCATGCCGAAGCTACCTAAGTTTAACACGGCTTCAGTTGTTCTTGTTACGTAGCCAATGTTTTATAACGATGTTAGCTTGAAAAATGTTGCATGTTCAGCATCGTATTTGCGTTTTTGAAATGGTTAGCATGGCATGAAGTGGTCGTTGTGCTGCAGCTGAAACCAAAGGGTCGAATTCCACTCTAATAAATAAATGAAGGTATTTAGTTGAGATAGGAAGGCAAAGGAAATGAGTAGCCAACTTTTAGAAACGTCATCTTTCAATTCTTGACGTCAAATTTCCTATTAATTGTAACATGAGCCCGTCTTACTTCTCCTCGTCCGAAATGAATCTTTCTTCTCCCTTTATTAGTGCTTCTTTTCCAGCTTTGTAATGAAACCACATCAGTTCTTCTTTTGCTTCGGTACACTCCAAATGGAAAAGGGTGATTCATTTTTATATAATAGCGGTAGCATAATAAAATCGTCCAGCAAATGTCTGTAAATTGATCTCTTCATTTATTATGGGTTTATATTCAACAATAATTGCTAATTGTTTTGTTTATGTTATTACTACTGCATGCAATTGCCTTCAGTGTCATTAAAGAGTGCAATGCGCTGAATATACAAATCCTTTTAGTTACTTATTTCTGGTTTCTGTTTCCCAGAAACCAATAACCAAATGCACGACACTTTCATGTTTTTATGAATTTTTTAACCTTGGTGTAATATTTATTGCTTGTTAGCAGTTACCATTTACTTTTACAATTAGCAATCAATAATCTGTAGCACATGTTCGCTTTTTCTTTCACGTGGATTCTGACTCTTTTACCTTTAGCATATTATTTATCTAATTAGGGTGATAGTAGAATCCTCACTACTGCTGAAACTGTTTTCCGAATAATAACAATTCCAACCTCAAAGGCCTTTATTAAATACAGAGAATAGATATGTTTTCCTAGTTTCTAGTTAAAGAACTAATTGTTCCTTAGAAAACCAATTGAATACCCTTTAGTTTTACTTTGTAGCATGAATCAAAAGGAATGCCTTTTTATTCGTGTTAACAATTAAGTAGCAAGTACTGTCGTCCTTTTATCTACATTGTCTAATATTTTTCTATTCATGCATTTTAGTTTAAAATTTTATTAATGTTCTTTCAATGCAAGTCTAAACACCCAAACTCTAAATACCCTCAAAATATTGCAACTGTAGCTGGATGTATCTTTAATGATTGTAGAGCATATCTTATTTGTATGAAAACCGCTGGTGGAAAAATCTTCCCTGGATGTCAGAGGCAGTCCCAACAAGTGACAAAAAACTCTTGATTTTACAGGGCCCAAAATATGCCATTTTATTTCCTTAATAGTCCTTTTTCTTCCCTTTTCAATTTAATAAGTGCAGCGGACTGTGTACAGGGTATTTCCTTGATCTATATCTTTTATAGTAAATTTTTGGCGAAGCAGAAAAATCTTGAATCTGAAATTCTAGAGTTTATCTATTCTATATCTAAAGTTTTTCCACCAGCGAAGAACACTTTCAGAGTATTCACTTCACTCACACACTCAGGTTACAAAGCTGAGTACCTAAATGCACAATAGTTTTTGACAAACATGTTTATCTCGAGATGAATGGGAAAGATAAGGTAAATAATATGGAATCTATATAATACAGATGTACTTAGTCTTATGTATAGCTGCCTTTAACTACTTCGTCCTCTTAAGATGATCCATTGTCTGAGGTAAGTTCATACGTAGCAAATAAAGGTAACGTGTGCCTTTATCTTTCCTCTAGTGTCTACGCCAATGTTCAAACTGCCCCTTCGTTACTTTAATGTACATTAAAGGAACATGGTAATGCTAAAGGATAACTTATAAATAGCCATTGGATCTTAAGCAGAACAAAACAATACTAAAATTACCTTGCCTAGGAATATCTGATTATCTGTCACAGTTTGGCGAATGCCTGTATTATTATAAAATGCCACCCTTGAGAATAAATCTAGACGACTAAGTATATACCTGAATAATTCTATATGTGTAACTAATAATTTGGTTGAATTTTCTTCATTTTTCTTTAGTGTTCTATATAAACTCAATTAAAGTTAGTTCCACGCGTATTTATTTATATGACTGTTAGGAATTCAAAATAATTTGAGCTATATTTGCTAAAATATTTTCCTTTCTAAAATCTTCTTTGCCAGCTCTGACAATTCAAGATATCTCTCCATAGCATTAAAAACCATTAGAATGTTGCTGCATAAGAGTTACGATAAATAAGACAAAATAATTCTAATAACTAAGATTCAGCCGAATACCCTAAAATAGAAATTGTTTAAGTTTTGTTGGTAACGGTGTTAAAATCATTAGGCACTGACCTCACCTTTGTTACATATTAAATCAAACTTTAGCCAAGATCGTTTTTTTAAATTGTAAATTATCGTAGGTTGAGTTTGAGGGTCCAAAATATGTTAAAGAAATTTGGAGGTTTAAGAATGGAGAAATATCCGTGCCATAACCCCATTACTACCGGTACGCCCTTGTACCCTGAATATCATTACGAATGTATTTGGTCAGGGTAAATAGTATGCATTATGTTATGACTATATGCATGGCTTTCTTAAAGAATAATATCTTACAAATAAGAGTGCAAGTATAATATTGAACATAACATGTTACTCTAACCCTTTCTTGTCGTTTTCCTCTTTCCGTGTACGTAAATATGAACAAACAGTCATTACGGACCTTCTGCCTCTTCTGTAACAAAAGAAAGTTCCTTCCTACCCAATCCAATGTAAATTACTTACTTTATGTGTACACAAATGCATACTTACGGCTTGCTTGCTCACATTTACTTTTCCTTGCGTGGGCAAGTAAAGCTCACTAAATATAAAGCATTCGAATGTGTAATAACTTATAATGTACATATGTGTACTCTGTGGACATTTGTTAAGGTAGACTGACAAGTAAATCAAGCTAGCTTTCCACAATTAGTTCGATTGTCGTTTTAAATATAGGGACACACCAATTGACCATACGCTACAAAATGTTCCTTGGAAATGTCCAAGTAGCATGAAAAGTATTATCTTGTAGTCTAATGTCTCTATCCCACACAGAAAATTTGTTCCTTCCGAAATTGTGATATTTACTTCATGTTGTGCATATGTTATATTTAATGCGGTAGGATAGACAGTTTTAAAGTCCCTTTCAAATAATAGCTTTGTAATATATATTATTAAACTCTAATCATAGCAAATGCTAACTTTTGTATATTGTATCTATTTACTGTATAAATACCCTGCGCTAGGCATTTAATTCTTTCGCACGCTGTTTTTTAAAATGTCTGGAGATTTTTCCTATAAACTTGTTGGACCTATAGTTTTTGTTAATTTCAATGATGCAAAAATAAAAATTTATATTCCAAGTCGCGAAAGTTTATCCTCAAATATCTTTCTCTGAAAATTTATTTAAAAAATTCATTCTGTCATAAAATAATACGCAGGACTAATTTCAAAACCATTTTTTAGTTTCTCTTAAGATTCTTTACCTCCGACTTTACAAAACTGTAATTTGTTATTTAATATATTTTTTTCTACCAAATTTTAAAAGGAAAGAGTTAAGTCATCGAAGTTGAATGGATACTTCCATTCCTTCTGAAATTTTCTGTGAATTAAATCATCTTATCCTTAATGAACGTCCCTTGCTACCTTGAACTGCAGTACAAACTTCTGAAAGTGTCATATAGTTAAGCCTAAGTACGATCTACTTACTATAATAGTAATCCTCTTGGTCATTCTCTTTAATATATTCTCCAAGTAAGTTGGAAGAGATCTTCAAATTCGGTGCATGCATGAAAGTAGTAGTCATAGCTGTCAGGTCACTTGAGAGAGATATAGACACATGTAGCACCTATTGACATGCATTCCACATTTACCTATATGCTGAATAGATGTATGATGTATTTGAAAAGGTACTTGGCATGACCTTGGTCAAAATGAAATAGTATACGGCAAGAAAGATCCATGTCAGTGCAATACTCAGACAGAACAAAGGTTGTCTCACCGATTGTATACACACTCGATGTTTGGTTATAGCTATGCCAGTGTGGGATATCATTATTCATGCTTGCACTTCTAAAGATCACTACTACTTTCTTTACCTGTGCATTCATATAACATTACTTATGTGATGTGATGCCAGCTTGTGATGAGACTTCTCTCCCGTTATGTAAAATATTAGATGAATATTTCTTCTCACTAACCCTTTCTTTTCATCGTTCCATATAGTAAGATGAAACCGACTGCTATAATATATTTTTCTCTATCAGTCATTGAATTTCTTAAAAACAAACATATTTTAGGGTAGATATTTCATCGATAACCAACGATATTAGTTTATTTTTCCTGGAAAAGCATCTTTGCATTCAGTTATTCTTTTTATTTAACCCTTTTTGACAGATGCAACTATACTTTCAACAGAAAAACAGATATTATATACCTCAGGTAAAAATTACGTAGTCATGGGTGAGGTCACTTCATATTAAATAGGTAGGTATAGATTTAGTGAAGAAAGCATAATGATCCGGGAGGAGAACTCAACCCACTCGCAAGACATTGAAAAACAGTCTGTAGGTAATTCTTGATGGATGGATGATAGTGATACTACAATTCTTCATGTCGTACGTGCGGCCAAAGAAGCTGTCACTCTTGAGAATCCCGTCCCGGCATGTCAGTCAAATTACATTACAAATACTTATGTAGCCACTACCGATACGGTTAGACATTACTAAGGACGGCGAGTACCTTTCGGTCCTACTTAATAGAATACTTATAGAGACTTTTATTATTATGCATATATAGATAATATATTTCATTATGTACAAGATGTCCCATAGGATTAGTTCATATGGTTGCTAATATTCACATACTGCATATACAAAGACAAATGGCTACAAAGAAACGGCTCTATACCTAAATGTGTGTAGAATAGACAATGAAAAGGACGGCATGAATGCATAGTAATAGTAGACAACACATTATTGAATGAAAGTATAATGCAATTGTATGTGGTGGTTGGTAATATCCAAAATGATCTGTCCGAGCTGAGACATGAATGAAGGATGCGTACTTTGTCGTAGGCCAAAGCGAGTGCGAGACGAGGCAAGCTGTCTCTGGCATCGTCCCACTAATCCCAAGTCTCACGTATGTCTCACTTGTCCTTTCATGTGTGGTTTGGCTTGACTAATACTGTCTCTGACCTACAGTTACTTATCATGTCATCAGTATACTAAGATTAAGATCAACGTATTTGTATCTCTCCCAGCTCTTTTTCTTTCCAGTTTCTTGTCTTTGTCCATTAGCGTAGCCTGCGCCCATTTACATCCTCATGTTCCTTATATTTATGTAAACACAATATCATGCAAACTTTCAGAAACATCAATAACCTAAACCTATGCCACCCACAGTATCATATGCCACATGTACTGATTGAGATTCCTATGCTTTCATTCAAGTGGATCCCTACATTACTTGGATACAAATAATATATAATATATTCACTGCTCTCATCTGGACTGTGATTTGTAAATTTTAAGTTCAAGAAAATAAAAATTATCTGTCTCGCCACCAAAAATGAACAATAAATGTTGCCCACAATCACGAATAGTACGAATGCCAAAAATTAGGAAGATTGCTTCACTAGTGGAAAGTTTAAATCAAAAATATCTACCTAATATTGACCATTGATAAATTGAGGGGCAATAATATACGTTTTACAAGACACCGAATGTGATTATGACAAAACAAATAAATGGAAATGGTGATGTACACTATGACCCAAATTTAATATCACTCCAATCAACTTTATTGTGCATTAGTAGTTAATATTTTACATTTTCAGCCTTAGAAACTATTCAATATTTTTTAGGTTGAAGCGTACAACCAAGCCCAAACCGTTATCGGTATCATTTTTAACATATACCAGTAAAATCTTTTGGTAACATGAATTATCTCAGTAATCCTTAATAATAATAATAATCTTATAACTGTGCGAACAATGTGAC
This sequence comes from Tomocerus qinae, assembly GCA_020055645.1. Taxonomy (NCBI): domain Eukaryota; kingdom Metazoa; phylum Arthropoda; class Collembola; order Entomobryomorpha; family Tomoceridae; genus Tomocerus; species Tomocerus qinae. The sequence goes on from CM034548.1 coordinate 24,126,185, forward strand.
TAAGTCGACTACGCAGCAAAAACTGCACAAGTTTAGCACTTACTGCAAGTACTTAGGGGGAATGTGGGAAGTACGGCATAAAATATTAATAAAATTAAATATTTTATTTATACCTTAGAGATTATTACAGGAAAATACCTCTTACTAGTTTCAATAAACGTATGACATTGATGGTTGTGTCTATAGCTACGATATATACACTTTATTATCCTACTCGGTAGTAATAAGTGCAACTGCTATTTCAATAAATATGCTAGTAAATACTTAGCGCCGAAACTGATTGATTTTTATATTCATCCAGGTCCTGCATGGTTAATAATAGCTCATCAACGATTTTATCAACTATAAGTTAAGTAAATGGTTCTAACAATTATTATATAGACAGTTTCTTTATTCCCTTAATAGAAAACTTTATCTTTTTACCAATTTCTATTCGTTATTGTAATTTATAATCGAGACTTTCAACCATATCCACATTGCATCGTTTTGTTAAACTAATACGCTTGTTAGCAATAGCTACTTTTTAGGTTAAGTGCTTTGGTAGATTGACTTTTACAAACGGTACATGAGAAATATTACATTTGTGTAGCTATTCAGAAAATTATTTCTTTTCGCTAAAATAAATAAGACCCGATTGTAAAGACTAGCATAAACTGGGAACGACACGACGACACTTGCTGGCTCTGAGACAAAACTCAATAGTCTCCATCAAATATATTGCATATAACTCGCCTCTTTAAAGTTACTTACCGAATGGTGCTGCTTTCTCAATATTGCACACTCTATCAATTTAAGCATAAGGAGATTGAGGTAAAGAAATATATTTGGCTACGAGTGAGATTTGAAGGAGGTCTAATAATGCCAAATGTTTAAGTGTCGTCGCCTCGCCTTAATATTCGATGTCAGCATTTTAGATTCCAACTCCAGAATATAAGCTACAGCAATTAAATCTATAAATATGCATTTACAGCATAAGTGACCTTACTGGGTTTAGCCTATCCATATTATCTTTAATGAAATTTGCAAATAATACTAAACACTTAATGGTATTAGCTTTCTAGATCTCAAACGCCAACCTTTTGGTCCCATTCAGATTGAGAATGATAATTCTCATCATTGTTTTCCATTTCCTCCTTAACGCATTGAGATTCTGTGGGATTTACGTCCTCAACTGCCAAATAATGACTGTCGGCAGAGCCGTGTGCAATTTTAACATGACTATTGCCAACCATCATAAAAATCTGAGATTTGTAAGTGTCTGTCCTCATGGTCGACTTATTGTGAGTAGACTCTTCCTTGTATTGATGATAGACATAGGACTCGCTGTGCTCTTGCTTTAGAGAACACATACCGGAGGAGGGACTGTGATCTCTTGCCAAACGCGGCTTTTTTATGCCATCCTTTGGCAAGACCTCTTCGTCGCTAAAGGAAAAATTACTGTCTCCCTCGTCACCTACTTCTGATGATGTAGACTTGGACATCGAAGAAATGTGCTGTTCGTAGCTCAAATGCTGCCGAGATGAAATGCCTTCGCCGAAACTGTAAGCATCGTCTGCACTAGAATTTCCTCCCATCATCAGTCCTTCTGCAAGTTGATCTGGCAGAAATGGGAGCTGCAGCTTCTGCTCTAAGCTCCTTATGTAGTACAAAGCACAACGAAGAATATCCACTTTGGACATTTTCTTCACTCGGTAATCCTCTGGAATGTGCTGTCGAAGAGTTTGAAATCCTTGGTTTACCTGACATGGAAAAATATTTGTTTAAACTCACTGAACTAATTATTTAGTTATGCCAACCATTTTGCCAATCCTATCAATTGTCATTTTAATTCCACAAACTACAGTAAACACTATTCCTTTTTGTCGGCTGTCTACTAACTTATATTTAAATTGACTTCTAACACATGGTAATAAATATTATTCGTAATGGATTAATGAATCAGTTTATTAATTAATTTAATTAATGGATGCGAAATTAAATTCACAACTTTTAAGAGTTAAAATAATCACAAGCTAAAGAAATCATGTGAAATCATATCCTAATTTATAAATTAATACATGCAAATAAGTTTTACTCTTGTACAAAACCAAACCACTGGTTAAAGGCAGGGTTTCATGTTAAGCCCTGGAGAAAAGTAACGAACAGAATACCAAAGGAGCAGAGCCGAAACAAAAATACGCATTAGTTGTAGGCACCTATATAAAATATGGTTATGATAAGACCACAAAAAAATTGTTGAGAGAATTTACTGTTAGATTTGTTTGTCCTGTATGCATATTTATTTAACAGTCTCATTCTCACCCTCAACGTCTTATGCCATGCCATAACCCTACATTACTGTCGACCGACTGGACCATCCCTTACTTTCTCACTTATCTGTGAAACCTACTCATTATCAGTTATCGTGTGCTTAAGAGATAAGCCATGTTAACAATTTGGTTATGCTTAGCCAAGAAGTAGACTTTTCAATTACGTGAATCTTTGAATTCGTCATGAGCAACCATAAAATGAACTATTTATGAGTCTGTCTCAAGATATTTAAATCTCTATTCCTAAGAATAATTTTCCCTGGCTGTGTCTCGACCAACCTTATTCAATACATTCGGGCGTAATGTGTCAAACTAAGTGTAAGAGGCAACAGACTTTGCAGTAGTTAACATTATGTACTAGAACTATGTGACTATGGCAAAGTGACCTAAATTGCAATTCAAAATATTTTAAAAACATTTAAAGCAAATACAAATTAAATTTGGGATGCTTCATAAATTTTTTATTTTCAAAATCTATTGCCGAAATAAATATCGGCTTTCCTTTCCTACGACTGTGATCCCATCATTATTTACGGTACCTATATACATAAATTCAGAATAAAATGAGACGAGCAATAAGCTACATTCTAATGAAACTACAGCTATATACAATGCAGTACATTCTCACTTGCTTGGGTTGGATAATGTACAAACAACGCTAACATTTTTAATGATAAGGCTACTGAGCCTAAATAAAGTATTCTTTTGTTGTACAGATAGAAGTATCCATTTCCTAGTCTTGTACAAAGTACCTCCTATTAATATTGTAAGTACTATCTATAACGTAATACGTCATTATTATACTAATTTGTAACTGATAATAGAAAGGTAGCACGTACCAAAATAAGTACTTAGTAGCTACCTAAGAAAAATATCACCCTTCAGCTCGGGAAATACAATACGGTAGCACGAAATCTCAATTCTCGACAGTATCCCTGCATTTTATACCTGAAAGCAAAAGTAATGAAGGCAAGCACGGCACGAGACAAACAGAAATAAAAGCAAGGCTGCAACGACTACATGGATGCAGTATACACAGATTATTACATCTTCCACATCAATAATATATTATTGCTAGCTGAATTTGAATTACCCTACGCGTGTTTAAATCTAACGGTTTCCAAAATGTCGGCATATAATTACTTTATACGGGATTGTACTACTCTGGTCATGATTATATAAGTTTTGCTACTACGTATTAAGAAATCGACAAAAATGTTCCAAAATAATGTACTTACCAATTTAACTCGATTTCTCTCCCGAGCATTTCTTTTTGCCATTGTGTTGGGCCCTTTTCGATTAGAGATTCCATTGCCACCGATAGTGTCGTTAAACACGGCGAGTTCTCTTAAGCCAACTCCTTCGTTGTTAATAAAGCCACTGGAGAGACTAAGAAAATTTCCAGCGGAGCTTAAAGAGTGAGGCTGTTGAATAGCGACTTTGACTCCGGACCCGTCTCTGAGATCAGAGTTTAAGGCTGCGCTATTAAGATGCTTTGGCTGTAAGATGTTACAGTTGCTGGCCATGATGAGATTTGGAAATTTCGAAGCCATTTGTAAAAGTTTTTGGAGGAGAAAAATGTTGAGAAAGCAGGAATGTTTGTGTCTCTTCCCTGAAAAGGCCGAGCTCGGAATGACTGCAGCATTTAAAGTATTCTGCCCGTCAGTGTCAGCTCCGTATTTTTAGCGCATTTATATTTCTCTTTTGTTAATAACAAACGCGCTCCCTTTAATGCAAGTCTATGGCTGGCTAACAATAAGTAAACTTAGCTAGGAGTTGAAGTATATGTACATAGGAAGGTAATAGAACGACAAACAATCATTCCATAATAATGTGGCAGGACAGGAATAGGAATGTTTTCTATAATTGTTAACGTGCAATACGGGAAGGGATCCTGTACATATACCTTCCCTACTCTAAAGTGGGGAACTAAAACATCCCATGCCTTGCATACTCGTAAGAGAATTTTCGGTGTTTGTATGTGATGCGATGTCGGTCGGGTCGAACGAGTGCGTTACGGAACTTCCTGGTGAATGAGAGTTAAAAGCCCATATGTTACCACTACGGACGGACCACTTCTGGTTTTGTCTGTCCCTCCGGGTATTGTTTGCATTGCATTGCATTCTAGTAGTGATACGATACGGTTCAATCACCACGGCGTCAGGCAGGGCAGGAACACGCTATAAAAAATCTAATACGGAACTGAACCTTCGACCCTCCCTTATAAGTACATCTACCTAGTCCTCTTTCAATCCTCATTATTTCTATGGGGGTAAATAAGAGTTGCATGCCATTAGCAATGATCATCCGACCTCTACATGCAATATTACTTGCACTATTTTAAAACCATTGCTCTGTGAGACCCTCACTTCATATCCCTATTATTATCCCGGCGCTGTCTGTTTACGTACTTTTACTCATATACATTTTCGATAATATCTAAACTAAACCATAAATCATAATATCAGTAGTATTATTAAAATTTAAGGCAGATATATTTTATACTCAAATATTGTAGGCTGCTACAGCAGTGGGAAAAGTGCCAAGACGAAAAACAATGACTTAATAGATATAAAAATAATTATAAGGTAACTTGGTAAGGGACACTTGTGCATGAGATGTTTGTAGTAATCAAACACCAGTTTTCTAATTACTAATTTCAGTGTTTTATCGAAGAATGATTTTAAAATCATAATTTTCAGTTTTCATGAACATATCTCTTGTACTTGTCACGCAATTTTACTATATTATGGTATGTGTTAAAACAATCTGTAAATGAGTTGGTAGGTAGGTACCTCATTTCAAGCTTACGTTACGTTCCAACTTTTCCCTATATAAAAACGGTTGGCGTAACCAAAATACAATTAAATACATATCTACAGTGGATATACAAGTGGAAATCAAAAAATGGGCCAAGGTTTTAAGCAACATAATGAGAAAATTTAATGCTGGACTTCAAACAACTTAAAAATTTCCATTTTATAATACCTGCACCCTTATTTCCTTTTCTCCAGTAATAGAACGACTACTGTTTTAATTGATCAATTAATTAATCATGCCTTTTATTAATTTATATTGACAATTAAATAATGGATGCTATTTAATGGGACATTGAAATAATTTTAAATGTCCCTGAATAATAATTTAATCGGTCATTATTGAAGGTGTCCCTGCAAATAATTTAGAAAGTCCCTAAATAAAAATTTAAAATGTCCCTAATGTAAATGGTTGGGTTTTTGATATCTCAACTTTAAAAATATTTTTAAAACGTTAGATTCCCAAAGTGGGTCCGTTTTCGTTTCTGTAAAACGGCAGAGCTTTCAGAGCAGAGGATTCATCCGCTTTCATCAGCTTTCATGCGGATTCATCCGCTTTCATCCGGATTCATCCGGTTTTCGCCGAAATAATCTTAACATGTCTCAGCAATGACCCCCAGCACAGTTATTAAATTTAAAGTGTCGATCCTTTTCGTTGTAATTGTCTTTTGCGCATTCGAAACCTTTCGAAAATAAGGTGGCAAGCAATAACTAAAAAGTTTGGGAAAGAAACTCCCAAAATACATTTTTAAATTAAACTTTGAAATCTTTCCATTACATATTATATCATATGAAGTGAGCTAAGTGTTGTCAACGGTATTGATATTGGCACCCATCACTCTTTGACTTCATACTGTTATCAGCAAGGACTCACCGGTAAGTTGAATTTTGAAGAGTGAAGGGGTAATGTATCAAATTCAATTTCAAAAAAATGAAATGAGCCTTTACCTCCACATTCAACATTAAAACTCTAAGTAGAAAATTGGGGGAAAAGTGCCTGCTTTAATGTCCATGCTTAATCATTAACCAAACAAAAATAGTTAATATAGGACTATCACTAAACGAACTAATGACAGCTACATTTATAATGATAGTCAAATTGTGTTTCTTTTCTATGTACACATTAAGATGCCTTCTTTCTTCCATGGCAAGTTCTTTCACTTAATTTCAATCATTTTGCTGTATTACATATACAGACAGAAAGTATAAAAAGACACCTAAAAAAATTAGGTATTTTTCACAAGGTTTATAATTCGTTATTTTCTCGGCCGTTCACCACAGCCAGAAATCCTTCCTTAATCTGGATATTTTGTCAATATGTAAAATTGTAAAGCCACTAAAATCTCTCACAGCTTGTGAATAATGAATACGGATATAATTTTATTTTAATTTTGAAGTTAAAACAGCAACATTGTTTGGATTTTTCGAATGTATTAGCCTGCCCCTACCCTGAATTTTTTGGGCAGCCTACTTAAAATTTTACTAAAAATATTAATCATCTAGATAACAAATAGTAGTACACATTAAGTAAGTTGATGTCAGGCTTTCAATATGTTTCATCTGGTGTCTTTTGAATTTACTTTGTGTTACCGTAGGAGACAAATAAAGTATAAGTAAATACAGGTGGTCTGGATTGCTTACTTAGTCAGACAAACGGGAAATTCTATTTAACATTTACTCGATACCGCACAAGAGAACTTCCTTCTCCCTGACAATGCAATGCTGTCATTCCATTTTTATTTACTAATTCTTAATTGGGTAAATAGTAGGATGTACTAAAATGTGGCATGAACGAGATAATCTATTTTTAGTGTCAGCTACAATGCATTCGATCAACGCATGCCATTTTTGCCCTCAATAACTAGCATTCATTATAAGCCATTTATCCATGACCTGTAAGAATTCTATGTAAGTTGGGTTAAAAAATCGAATTTGTTTTATTTAATTAGGTATGTTCTATGGGGTAAAATTCAAAATATTGTATTTTGAAAATGCTGAAAATATTTGATCATGAATTTTTAAAGTTCTTAAATGCATAATATGTACTTACAGATATATATATGACTGTAATAAATGATAATAAATCATGTAACATGATAACTAAGGTACAAATATCATAATTAAACATCACAATTAAACATCTTTACTGTGCCAATCAAACTTTAAATGTCAAATTATATTGCCGGAGAATAATTAAAATATTGCATTAAAATAATTTATAAATTACATATGTTTAAAGTAGCATGTCAAATTAAAAAATAACACTCTCTTTCAGTTTACTTATGAATATCAATTAATAAATATTTCCCGAATTGCTTTTGGCGTAACATACAAATGACTGGTATGTTTTCGGTGGATCTGACAAATAAGTCGGAGATTGACCAGTGTTTATAAAAAAGTCATTAGTGCCACTGTCTCCATTTCCTTGACAGTTTACTCCCTCATAAAGATAACATGCTGCAGTAGGAAAACTCCAATAGATAAAATTAGCAGAAACCCCTGAGACGCAGTCTCCAGAAGCCGGGAAAATATCTGTGCAATTCGTTGTTTCGTAGTCTGGAGTAGGAGGATATATACCGACATTTGAATCGTCGTAGTTAGGGTAAACAGTGTCATCAGCATACAGGTCGTAAGGTCCATTATTGGGATCGTAATTGGGATCATTACTTGGATCGTAATTAGGGTCATTACTTGGATCGTAATTAGGATCATTACTTGGATCGTAATTAGGATCATTATAAGGGTCGTAATTAGGATCATTATATGGGTCGTAATTAGGATCACTATATGGGTCGTAATAGCTTGGATCATAATTTGGATCGTAATTATTTTGGTCATAGGAAGGTGTACTTGAAGGATAGGGTGTTGATGACTGTCCCATCAACTGTACTTTGCATATTTTGGCGTAAATTTTCTCTGTTGAAAATAAAAAGTTTGCCATTATAATGGATCAATTTTAAAAACATTTTTAATATTTATTGAATTTTAGCAGTAACATTAAATTTAAGTGAATAAAATAAACTCCTACCTGCTCCGGGTGTACTAAGTTCAGTAGAGTTGAGGTGGTTGGCCTCGATGGAGACGATAAACGGGAATAAACTTATATAGCAAATCCATTTGGTAATAAGATTCATATCTCCTGTAATTTACCTATCAGAATATATTTATTTACACATTTTCAGTTCATGAAACCAGGATTTAGTTAAAATATCTCCAGCATCAACATTTATCAGAATTCCGTGTACTTTCGCGTCAATTGTTTTTTACATTTAACATTCATGTATTAAAGGTTAGATATTATGTTAGAAGAAAGCTGATAGCCTACATCGATTGGGAAAATGTGTGTTACATAATGCCCAATATGAATCGAAAACAGCATCTTTTTATTTTTCCATGAAAAATGATTTTGAAATAAATGGTGATAAACAATAAATACTAACAAAAATATTTTTAAATGTCTGTTTATAAATTACTAATTATCAAACGTTTAAATATTTCCAGTTAAACTTTTGAAATTTAATTTTACTATAAAACGGCAATTTTTTCTAAACAACATAAAAAAGTATCCTTAGTGATTTCTTGGGAAAATGTGATATAAACTCATTACCTGTTCTTTTATGAGCAAATACTGGCAGATATGACTACGAGGTATCTCAATCACTATGCGTATCACTGTCATAGAACTATTCAACGTTCAAGAGATAAATAAGTAAGAGTACACAAATGAAAGTTTATTTATAATGGTATGATTACCGATTACTTTAATTAATGTGCATGTATTGCATACTTATAAATGTATAAACGGTATTCTCTCGGAACCAGTTTTTAGGTCATGTAGAATGATTGGAATATTTTTACTTTGGCTGAGTAAAACATTCTTAAGATTTGTGGTGATGTGCATTTAATGCATATCTTTGGACAACAATACAAATCCTTCCGAAATATTTTCAAACAATTTTAAAACTAATTTCCGATAATCTTATCTTTTCATACTGTCATAAACCAAAACCAACCCACGTGCATTCTTACTGTATAGTTTCCACAAATTTATAAACACACCCGTCCAACAAAAATGAAATAGGATTGAAATGAAGTTGAGATGAGAATCTGACTAAAGAAAAGTTTCGAATCAAATTGAGAAGTGTATTGCTTTTGCCATCTGTAATTTCTCGGTTTCTGGTTTTTGACAGTTATAGTAACTCTTACAACACAAACGTTAACTGAATTTGGGGTCCGTATTTCAGAAATAAAGACCCCAATTCGGTTAACGTTAACTCTAAGTACTTTTTGGAAATATTTGTTTCGCTTCCAACAAAAATGCATTTAAGTTTAAGATTTACGTTATCAAAGCCAAGTCACCTACTTTTTAGTTATTGTGAGTGAACCCCGTTTTAATGCAATTTAATATCGGTGATTTATTTTAAATGCCATTAACAAAGTTAGTATGCCAAAGCAACTAATAATACTATATTCACATTAAATAAAATGTGGAAAAGGATTAAAGCAGTCATTTCATTAAATATTTAAATTTAATTCATGAAAACTTAATTGTAGTTGAATGATGTAACAGATGCATTTATAGGATAGCCTTATATAATGATCTTAGTCGTATAAGCTTGCCTACCTAACTAACTTACCCGCATATTTAGAACAATACAATATTCGGTAAATATGTAAAGTACAATGCAGATAAGCGATTATTAATATCAGAATTTGAAATACATTTTTCATACTTAATACCCTGATCACATAAATTCTAAATTTCCGTTTACACTAATATAAATGTACAATAGGATTAATTCTATTTATGTCCAGCAATAATTATCTCCAGCAATTATCTCCAGCAATAATTACCTCCAGCAATAATTACCTCCAGCAATAATTATCTCCAGCAAAAATAACCTGAAAAGAAGTAATTGACTATTCATTTTATATTGTTTATATCACTGTCAGGATGCATATTGTTTTGCTTATTATAGGTACAACTACAATAAAATCTCGCAGAATAATAAGTTATTATTTCATTCATACTATAGTTAGAGCTAGCTGGTTGACAGCGAGTGATATGATAAGTATGCAAGAAGCCTGTGGAAGGTGAGGTCATATAAAATGTGAGTTGTGCAAATGAGATAGGAAAAGTAGTGTTTAGCTTTGCTATTTCATCGTTTGTGCTTCTCTTGTAGCCCAATAATACAAGGATGAACACGAAATAAAAAAATATACATAAACGATACCTTTACACAGTATGGTAATGTAAGGTAGATATTTATGATAGGAATGTAATTAGTGGAACAATTAGTTAGATAGTATTACTAGAACTACATAGTCATAGTACTAATACTTGTATTTTGTATTTAAAATGGTAACGTATGTAATCTGTACTTATTTTTATGCCAAAAGATTATTTGTGCTCACACCAACTCATCATTAAGTACTCGCTCTATAGTTGTGTCATAAAATGTTAGATTGGAAAGCTAACGCAACGCTTTATAAAAAGCAATAGTAAAACGTTGAAAAAGATGAATATGCTTTGAACTATGGAGTTCCGATGTAATTTCTTTTTTGATGTACGTTGATTGTTAAAAGTCATAGACCAGTTAGCGAGGGGAAAGAATTTCATTTGACTTGAGATATTTGGACAGGAAGAAATAGGTTGATTCAATCACAGGATCTATCACATGTATTATACGGAACTGGTTCCTTGTGGGTTGGATGTGTTTCCAGTCCTTATTTCACTTTTGTCAATTTGAGCCGCCATTTCGTCATTTTTAGCTTTAAGCCTACGTCGTTGTTCGATAAAAGGTGTAGCAATCCAAAACGATGCTCCGACAACGAGTATTACCCCTAGGTATCGGATAATTTTGTTGTACGAATTCTGCCATACTACCAAAGATCCACAAATGGGCGGGCCGGCAAGCTGCAGAGCTCCGTTAACAAACAAACTGATTCCGTAAGAGGAGCCAAGTCGATCTATTCCCAGTTCATCAGCCAGCAGTACTGCGGTAACCCCCACGTAAGTCCCGGAAGCCAGCCCAAATAATGAACAAAACAATGCCAGGAAGCCATAAGATTCCCCCATTGGAAGAAATACAAGAGCCATTCCAGAGAAGAATAATCCCACGATGTAGAACCATTTTCGGCTGACGAATTGGAAATCGGATATTGCCGAGCCTCCTATACGACCGATAAAATCCAGAGCAGCCACAATCGAAAGGAGTAAAGACGCTTCATTTTTGTCATAGCCAAGAGATACTGCATACGCGGGTAGAATGATCAGGAAGTTGGTGTACCCAATCGCAGTGGTTGAATTCGACAGTAGAATCACCAAATACATTCCGTCTCTCAAAAGAGAAAAGTCAATGAAGGTACTCAGGGCGGATTTTTCTTTCTTCATAGTCAATCCCCCAGAAGTATCAGCATTGTCCATATCATTGTCTTCCCGCTCCGATTTTTTCCAACCTGACCAAATGCACAAATCCGATAGTTTGGAACAACAAGATTTCCGCACAGACTTGAGAGTGATAGATGAGGCGAATTGCGGAACATTTTTGTCTAGTTGCATTGCAGCCAGCATTCCTCCGTGGTGGTGAGTGCTTACATAGTGGAATGAGGAAGATGAGACGTTGGATGCCACACTCATAGTCCTCGATAGTCCCACCGAAGAATTTCCTTGACTTGTAATAGTTGGAAGATGTAGTTGATTGCCGCTGCTCATGGAAAGTCGGATCAAACGTTGTTTGGCTACGGGAAGTTCGGCATAGTAATTCCAATCTCCTTCTCGGCTCCGAGTCTCAGATTCTGCATCGTCGTCTTCGGGAATTGCTGTGAGATTCGCTCTGCTTGTGCATCTGCTTGCGAGATTCTGTCCTCCTGTAGTTGGGGTTGTTCCCCCGGTGGTCAAAGTGTTCATTGTCCCAGGTGTAGCCCCGGGGTTTACGCTGTCAACAATTTCATCCAAATCTTTAATACCGTCCGGCCCAATCTGAGATTGACTTTTCGTTCGGAAGTGTTGGGATAAACTGTTAGGACTACTTGGTCCGTGCATCTCTTCTTGAAAGTGTTGCATTCCTAATAAACTGTTTCCGTCTGCAGATCGCAAAGACCAACTATTGGCTATTGGGGTTTCCTGATAGAACAACAATGATAAATTACTAAGTGGCAATTGATAGTTAAAAGCTTAAGGGGAAAGAGACGGGACTTACATGCCCTATTTGAAATGTTGCCCTCCGAATTGTTCCAGAACCACGACGATCACTTTCTAAATCTCCACGAATTTCCTGAGAATGGCATTGTACTGGAATGGTAATTGGCATGGAAGAAGCCATTTCCAAGGTATTGCCTTGAGACTGAAAAATTATATTTTATTTTACAATACCTTTTCAAAATTATAATATGTACATTTTGCAGTTACTTTATAAACTTGGGGAAAGTAAACATGGCTAGTGAGTTTAAATGTGTTTTTAAATTTAGAATTACGATTCACTATTCAAGAATATTATGACAATCACTCCTCAAAACTTGTTTTAAAAGTACCACACAAAAATTTAAAATATCTTACCAAAAATTTCAAAAAAATCCAGTTGATGTTTAAGCTGACCAATAAATGTTTACACTTCCCAAAAGCACAAACTGAGAGTAATTTATCGACTATCCTTACCTTCATAATGCCTACATGGTTAGAAACTGCCCTTTCTCGCTTAGATTCCTTTAGTGGACTTGCTATTTGATTAGAATTGTGGTTTGCATTAGACTTTGCTGTGTCTTCCATTTCCGTTTCTATTGGCCTTTTAACTTTTTTCATGTGTTTTTGGACTGGCTGAAATAACATTGCTCCAACACAAACATTCAATAGGATGGCCCCCATCAGTAAAATAGCTTCTCTAAATATCAAATTCAATTACATTAATTTTTTGTCTCACGGAATTTATATTTGTATATTTGGAATGCTACAAACCTGTAACCATATTCCTCTAGAAGGTGACGGAGCAAAAAAGGAACTATAACAGAGCCCAACGCGCTTCCTGACGTACACAAACCGTTAGCTAGTCCTCTTAGCTTATCGAAATATTGACCTATAATAAGAACGCCAATTGGATATGATAATCCAGCACCAAGGCCGCCGATCACGCCATAACTGTCAAAGAACCCAAAAAATGTTGATAGATTACAGCATAATTTGGTTAATTCCACGCGCTATATCCTAATTTAATGAAATAGTCAATACTTAGATTAGCTTAGTAATTCATATGGGTGGATTCCTACCTCACGTATAAAAATGGTATTGAAGTAGCAAAGTAACTTAGCATCAACCCGGATGAAGCCAACAAGCCACCAGCAATTGTAACCGCTCGATGAGAATATTTCACAGACAGTGCACAAGCAAATGGTCCTGAATACACAAATATTTAACATTTTGCCACAATATGGCACTTCAAATGGAGATAGAAAGGGAATTATGGAAATTACCGACGGAACTATAAAGCCAATAACTCAATGCAGGTATCCAAGCTGCTTCAGCAGGAGAGGCGTCAAAAACTTCTATGAATTCTACAAAGAGTATTCCAAAGGATTTTACGGTCCCAGGAATCAAGATATTTACTATTATTGTTCCAAATAAGACCACCCATCCAAATCCGCCATCAGGAGGAACCAATTGTTCTTCTCCTTCGGGTTCACTCTCTGCAGTAGGGGGGCTAGCAACCGGCACATTAACTAAACACAACAATATTTATTTTTTAACTTTTGTAATACTATTTAAAATGTTTAATTGCATTTACCTTTTCTAAAATTGGACTTTAAAACAGTAACACTTTCGGGGTCCAAATATGTTACCACGGTGTCGGAAAGGTTAACATGATTTTCCACGTCCACTGGCGAAGTTGTTAGTTCTGGCGGTGGGAGGAGGATTGTAGTAGCCTCATGGATATCGTCGTCGGTATCCGAATGGCCCTCATCAATCCGGTGACTTGAATCGGGATACATGTCTTTTAGCAGTCCGTCAGTATTTAATGCTTTTCTCCTCAAACTCATGGATCCTTTCTAAATAATTAAAAATTATAAAACTCGTAAGAACTTGTGCTAAATGAGTTAATCTCAAATCTTGCATCTTTACTTTCAGCAAATAATAGAAATCTCTTAATGTTTCTACATGATACTTATTAAAATCATATAAATGATTCAGAATACTCACTTGGGAATAGCAATCAGAAATTGCTTATCAATACGAAAAAATTCTACACTTCAGTTTTTCAGTGGCCTTGAATCTTGGTGCATCAAGATGCGATAACTTGTTATTAAAGCAACAAAAACACAAGGAAAATTGTACCTCAGCCCAGATAATTAGTAATTTCTCAAGACGATCGCCATTAAAAGTATAACAGTGCACTAGAATTGTTTTCGACTCCCATTTTGCAACTATAGTGAGACCATTATAAGATCGGAATAATATTATTAGCCAACTGCTTCTGATTCCTGACCCCTAATACCTATAGCTTGATACTGTCTGTCGCATTTTTGACTATTGGTATTCTTTTCTTATTGTAGAGGTAAAGATTTTTTTGTCACCCACTCTCTGATGTAAAGGTCCCTTTCCAGAGATTCGTGAGCAAGCGCTATGCATAGCAATTAGGTAGGCTAGGTTAGGCTAACGATGACACGATGATGTGAACTCTTCACAGTGATGATTCTTTCTATTTAATTTGACCGAATGTAGCGTGAAAGTATTGAAGATTTGCCTTACAAAATACTGGGAAGTTTTCTTTCACGTTTGTTATCTGTATTACTTTTTCGGAATAAATAAAATCTAGCATTTGCAATATTTACTTGACAATGAATACAAAAATTGCTTTGATGCATGTATCTACGTGTTCAGTAGCATTTCTATTTATGGGTACATTTGTCCCCTGCACAATACAAGTCACTTCGTCAATTCCATTTGTTACACAGAGGTTATTGACTATATATATACTATAGATACAGTATACCTAAACAGAATGTTCGTATCCTCCGTAACAATATAAGAATTACTTCATATTATTACGACTTATTTGGAAAACATAATACACAATGCATGGTTATTGCCACTCTAAGTGTTCCCTATTGAGTCAACAAACACTGTCCTTCCGCTGACATTCTATATAAAGTTAATGAGCCAAGTGAAAATCGTTACATCATCAACTTTTGTTTAGAACATTGAAGTGCCGATTCTGCATTATTAATTTCAATGTTTTTAATTATGGTATAATAATAGTATCTATTGGTATAGGATATCTTGCAAAACAAAAGAGAACCTACTAGAGAAATTCTAACAGTTGTGTAATTATCTAATGCTTCGTGTGATAATATGTGGTCACCAATTAGGTACTCCACATTAACTTTAAAATAGTAATTGTCTCATTGTCTTTTATATATAATAAGTGTGTGGGTGTATATAGTGTATACTTACCTACTTGAGTATACCCGAAACCTTGACCGCTTGACCGAAGTCCAATTATATAAAATATGAAATAATTACTACTAAGAGAAACTTGAGTCGGTGGAAAATTTTTCTGTCAATTTTAACGTATAAGTCTTTGTACTCAGCTATGCAGCAGTCTGAAGTTGAAACCGAAATAGTGATTTTAACTAAATGACTAATAAGGTCTATGTCTATAAGTAGTAATATTCAGTAATAACTGGAAGGCAAATAAATACGTAGGAAGACAACATAAAAATCAAAAACAAAAGAGCCTTGAAATGAAAGTATTATTACCTAAGCAGATATTCATCATTTTAGTACATAATACGATACTTTGAATCTAGTATGGATGGATTACGTACTATGTACTAGTTATTATACTTCTTGCATGTGACATAATTTGTGATTGCATGTATGCGATTGTTCATCCTTTACCCTGTTATCGATACATACAAGGAACGAAGCGAATAATGCCCTCACGAAAACAATAAAATAAAAGTGTTAGAAATAGCAATTATCTTATTACGTGGCAATTACGTCTTAGAACGATAACTCTTTTAAGATTTAATAATGCAGAAAACAAATTGTACGATTGACTTGATTACACCGTCAAGTGTGAACAACGATAAAATTACAATAACTAATTCGTTCGTCACTTTGATAATTTTTTAGAGAAAACTATAAAGTTATAAGACCGATGAAAATTTAACTAGCTATAATGTTGAATATAAGTCATAAAAGGAAATAAGAAATTCATGTGCATATCTAAAAATATTGCGCTGATTAGAATGGAATTTAAATGAGAATATTAACTTTAGACTAAAACCTTAGAGTCAAATCAAATAAAACCAATTTTATTCATTTAAAGAATTTATTTAGACCGAAATCGCGTCATCTCTTCAATACTATATCTAAAACATGATTCCCCCCATTTACGTAAGTCGCTTACCGAATGAGGAGTCGCTAAGAATATCTAACATATGGGTTTCAATAGGAGAAAACAGGTTTGATTCTTTTGATCCTGCATCTATGGCTATATGAGATGATTGGTGCAGCTTTTAAAGCAATCATGAAATTTTGTGGAATGTTAAAGGGAAATAAAAAAGGCAGAAATTAAATTCGATATTAAAAAAGGTATAAGAAAAATTAAACATACCTTCCGAAGGGAACAGAAAAATAGTCGTCAACATCCTGATGTCGTCCTGGATTTTATATGGCAGAAGGAATTAAACAGGAATAAGTAGAAACTATAATTTATTAGAATAAGGCATTAATTGGTAAAGTTAATACTACTTTAACAACTATTGAAAGATTTATTAGATTAGAATATTTGCTGCCGTGCACTTGCACTAATCCACTAACAGTCATGGATGGAAATAAATCTGACGTAATAGTAAAATTATGTTGCATTTTGAAAATCTAAGTTTAAAAACAAGTTTTAATAGGAGACAAAGTTATAGGAAAGGAAAAAAGAGTAGAATAATATGCAGCTTGAACAACCACCATTATTAGAATGGCAAATACCCGAAAAACTATCACGAATAGGACTAAGGCGAAAATGAAACTACACCTACTATTTCCAAGTATTTATAATGTCCAATATATAGTCAATAGTAGTGGGTAGTTCGGGCACCCGTGTCTGTGACTGCAGACAATCCATGTATAGTAGTATATATTAGAGCTACATATAGGCAAGGATTGGGTATGTTTGAAACTTCCGTCAGTTCTCCGTCCGTCTATCCCTATCTTCTGAATACGGGTCTTTTTGCTGATGCAGCACTTGCGGACTGTGGAGAGGACGTAAGCAAAAGCGTGAGTAGTGCAAGATCGATAAATTATTTCTGCCTTCTGCGAACTATACTCCACAACATCACTCAGATTACTTTCCGTGGAAATAGCGACGTAACAAACCTTGTAATACCATTACATCTAGTTTTTAAAATGGCATATTTCCAGGATGAATAAGACGACTAATAGTCATAGAATAGGGAAATCAAACCAGAAAGCTATTTGTATTATGCACTTTTACAATCGGAGGTTTGTCGAGATTCTATTATTAGTTCATAACACTGGAAGCACATGCACTGACATGTCACTCCATCAACCACCGTTTTCTTTGTTATCACGGGAAACGACATGCTACAAATTACAAGTACAAAGGTAGTGTTTGCACGGTTATAACATTATGCATATGTGTCAGTGCATAGTTCATTGCATTTTTTCATGCCAAATGAGGTAAACATTTTAAAAATAGATAAACTTGGCTTGAAAAACGAACCGACAGTCGTAGTTCCTAAGCAGAAATGGTGCACAGATTTTAAATCAAAAAGTCTAATAACGAAAGCTGTAGAAGGACAAGCGATGCTCTAAAAACTAGTCAGTCGTAGTTATGCTGGCAAATTAGGAGGTGGCTACCATAGTTAATATGTACCAGCAGGTATGACAAATTCCATTCCGGTGTTGGGTGGACCAAAACACCCACGCGTGACCCACGCCGAGATACTCCCATAGTAGTGCTTGAGTTGTGAATCGCGAATTTCGACATTTTAGCATAGCAGTCTACTATTATTGCCAGGGCAGTCTCGCATTAAGGTTGGCATGTTGGCCAACAAATAATTTATAACACCAAAGCTTACTCCGAATTCCGAATAGCTTCAAGAAGGCTAGTACAATTGTATTGATAAGCATAAGGAAGGTGGAGGTGGTAAATAAATTAGGATGATTTAACCGAGAAATAGAAGGTTAATTGTGGGTAATGGTATGACACATTGTACAGTTTTGTTGGGATTTTTTAGAAAAAGTATTTGTTATCATCGATATCAGGAACAAGGCGGATGGTATCAGGTATCGTATCACACTAACGTAATATTAGAATAAAAAGTCTATAGTAGTAGACCTCTCGCTTGTGCAGGGCAAACACCGTCCCCTCTAACAAACATTGGTTTAATACTTTAGTCGGACAGTGCATGAATTTTTAAGCAAGAATTTATTTATTGTTCATTAAAACATTGAAATGTATATCAAACGGCAGTATCACAATATTGGGTGTCTTGGTTGCGCAAAATGTAATTGTTCGGAAGTGTGAAACCAAATTACAGTTTTGCACAACTGTACACATTTTAGCATTTGGGTGTTGTACAGTGACTTAATATTAAAGTAGAATTTGTTAACAAAATGCATTTGCAATGCACCCGTGTATTGTTAACTTTACAATTATAAAAATGATAATGTCAAAAATTCTATGCAGTGCGTCAAACGAATTTTGAGACGATTATTGCTTGGGGGTGATAGTTATAGGATTGGGAATGTTGGGATGGGAATTCGAATTGAATTGGTAGTTTGTAATGAAATAAATGAACAAAATGGATACCATTGTAAAACATCTATAAAAAGAAGCGGTAGTAAATTTTAAACAGTAACACTCAGTTTTTGAACAAATATTGGTATATAATTGTGTCACCATTATTACAGACATTGCCATGAGCATGAAAGCGTGTTGTTAGCATTAGCACAAATTAAGACTCGGTTGAAGTTGAAATGACTAAAAATAATATTAAAGGTAGGGTGAACGTTGTGTCACCGATTTAGCAAATCTTCATAAATTGGTACATTTAAGAAAACCTTTAATGATAAAAATAGGTGAGTTAGTAGTTAGTAATGATAACAATAACAGAGTTATCGGTAGGAATTTGGGAATATCAGACAAACAGACAGACACATTCGTTGTTATAAAGCATAACGAGCCCGTTCTCGACCCGTGACTTCGTCACGGTAGCAATTGTTCGAAAATCTTTATTCACAAAAATAGAAATTAAGATTAAAGTTAACAGGAAACCAAAAAATTAATATTATCCATTTACTTCTAACCAACATATCTACCTAACCAATTATAAATATCTTTAATGTAGTCTCCTACTTCCCAACCTATCCGCCACCTCAACAAAATAGTTTTTATAAGCTCCACTTAATCTCCACCTTCCCTACCCATTCTCCTCCCACAAAGCAAAAAAAGTTTTTTATTAGCTCCACGTAGTCTCCACTTCCCCACCCACCCCCTCCCATAAAGGAAATATAGGTTTTTATAAGCTCAACATAATGTCCACCTCATCACCCATCCCCCTCTCACAAAGCAGAAAAAGTTTTTTATTAGCTCCACGTAATCTCCACTTCCCAACCCATCCCCCTCCCACAAAGCAAAAAAGGTTTTTTATTAGCTCCACGTAGTCTCCACTGCCCCACTCATCCCCCTCCCACAAAGCAAAAAAAGTTTTTTATTAGCTGAACATAGTCTCCACCTCACCACCCAACCCCCTCTCACAAAGCAAAAAAAGTTTTTTGTTAGCTCCACGTAGTCTCCTCTTCCCTACCCATCCTCCTCCCACAAAACAAAAAAAGTTTTTTATTAGCTCCACGTAGTCTCCACTTCCCCACCCACCCCCTCCCATAAAGAAAAAATAGGTTTTTTATTTGCTCAACATAATCTCCACCTCATCACCCATCCCCCCTCACAAAGCAGAAAAAGTTTTTTATTAGCTCCACGTAATCTCCACTTTCTTACCCATTCTCCTCCCACAAAGAAAAAAAAGTTTTTTTTATTAGCTCCACGTAGTCTCCACTTCCCCACCCATTCTCCTCCCACAAAGCAAAAAAAGTTTTTTTTATTAGCTCCACGTAGTCTCCACTTCCCCACCCATTCTCCTCCCACAAAGCAAGAAAAGTTTTTTTATTAGCTCCACGTAGTCTCCACTTCCCCACCCATCCCCCTCCCACAAAGCAAAAAAAGTTTTTTTATTAGCTCCACGTAGTCTCCACTTCCCCACCCATTCTCCTCCCACAAAGCAAAAAAGTTTTTTTATTAGCTCCACATAGTCTCCACTTCCCCACCCATTCTCCCACAAAGCAAAAAAAGTTTTTTTATTAGCTCCACATAGTCTCCACTTCCCCACCCATTCTCCTCCCACAAAGCAAAAAAAGTTTTTTTATTAGCTACACATAGTCTCCACTTCCCCACCCATTCTCCTCCCACAAAGCAAAAAAAGTTTTTTTTATTAGCTCCACATAGTCTCCACTTCCCCACCCATCCCCCTCCCACGAAGCAAAAAAAGTTTTTGTTAGCTCCAAGTAGTCTCTACTTCCCCACCCATCCTCCTCCCACAATGGAAAAAAGTTTTTTATTCGCTCCACGTAATCTCCACTTCCCCACCCATAACCCGCCCCATAACAAAAATAATTTTTTCATCAACCCAGTTGTACAACATTTGCGTAATTTAATATATAGAGCTTACACCTCTAACTGAGTATTAAGTGCACATTTCTCATGTTGTAGGAGAATATGAGATATGATACAGCTGCCATCTCTTGTTCTGTTCTGTTATTTACTCGCTCGCCTCGGTGTATCCACTGCATTGCATTTCTTCCAATCCCAATAGCCTGCATCTCCCAACCTACAACCTTCCTTACTACGCACACATTGCCTGCTATATCATCAGCCCTCTCCTCCTCCAAACTCGCGCATGATCAGAAGGCAAAAGGCTTCCGAAAAACCAGAATTTAATTATGTGATTATAAAGTATGATGTACTTCGTAACAATGGAACTAAAACATGAGTTTTCTAACGCGAGAGGAATGCATCCAGAATTCAAACGCTA
Source organism: Tomocerus qinae (assembly GCA_020055645.1). Classification (NCBI taxonomy): domain Eukaryota; kingdom Metazoa; phylum Arthropoda; class Collembola; order Entomobryomorpha; family Tomoceridae; genus Tomocerus; species Tomocerus qinae. Next base: position 24,147,414 of record CM034548.1, read on the forward strand.
CTACCTATCTTTATGCATTATGCTATGCATCCTGATCTCCTAAACCGAAGTCCGTTTTGATCAGAGAGAGATTCATTCATGTTTGTCTGCAGACGTATATGTAACAGTATTTTTGCATTCTCTACAGCTGCAATGCAATGCTAACAAGTAATAACAGCGTCTGTCTACCTTCACTTGCTATTGCTACAAACAAACTACGCATATGATCTTGTTCATATTCTTCGTAATGATTATTTGATTTTGTGAACGTAAAACTTAATTGGACAGTTAACATTTCACATAGTCAATAGTTAATAGTGGCTCTAATAATCCAGGACCCTTATTCATTATTGCCGTGTATGAAATTCTTTAAAGGGTTTAATATAAATGCAATTTTGTTTGCCCGTTTATGGTTTATATTAAATTACATAAATAATTCTTGAAATTCTAACCAGTGTGTGTTGACAACGCAAATTTTATTGGTAAATTCCAATTGACTGTGATTTCTGGTAGGTATACATATACTTATTTTACTTACTATATCTACTATATCATATTCAATTAATTAAAATTCGTTTTGTAAACCCTGGGCTTTCATCACTCATAGAATGTTTTTATTTAACACTATGTGCTTACTAAGTATGGGGATAAAATTATGCATAAAATTATTGTAATGCATATAATAGTTTACTGAAGCTAAATTTTAATATTTTTGTACTTTTGCTTTTCAGCTCTACTTTTGATCGAATCTGCTGTGAAAAGATATTAGTATTTACGAAACAACATTATGGCAACGAAAAATTGTCCTCATTGTCAAAAACAGGTTGGTCATCTTTTACTAAATATATATTAGTAATACGTAAAGTATTGATGTGTGCTTAGCTGTATTCAGATCTGGGCTAATTTGTTTAACTTATATCGGACTACTGGATATGATTATATGAAACTGGTTATGATTTGTAAATTAAATACAAATAAAAGTTAACAATATATAGCGACGTATTTTCTACTATAAATCAAGATATTATTAGCCACTAGATATATGGAATTATTCTTTTTTGTAGCTACAAAGTTTTTCTCATCTTCTCTAGATTTCGATATTTTCGAAGAAAAAGATATCGAGGGTTAAAATCCTATCTATATTGTTTTCTCTATACAACATATCGTTTGGAAATTTCAAAACTATAATTTTGATCTATTTGTAAAATAGGTTCCTGTCGCTTGTAAAAAGTGCGGTTGCGGACATGTATTTTTTTCGTCACGGAGAAATGTAGGACGAGAAGGTACAGCTACAGAAAGTTTGGCATCTGCTAATGAAGTACCCAAAGAAGAAAAAGAGATTGAATCTGAAATTTTGCCGAGACGTCGAACAGGACGAGTTCAGAGAGAAAAACCGAATTTTTATGATGCACTCCAATATGAAAATCAAATTCGTAAGGTATGTCAAATTAATATGGATTCCTTAAGATACCTTTTTATGTCCATGCATCCGAAAGCCTGGCTACAGTTGTAAATGTTACAATGTTGAAACGCACTTAGGTACAGTAATATACGTCTTTAGATACGAAATTCCAAAGGTTACTACGCAAAATCGTCAGGCTATGTACTTATAACTTGTTTGAATATAATTCATGACACAACTAAGAATTATATAGCAAAATAAGAATTGTTAGATGTTGAAAATACTCTTATCACATAGCCAGCTCATAATTAGTAAAAGAACCATTACTTTTAATAGGTGTATCTTACTTAGGTATCATTAGGGTCGTGATACTATTTGCTATTGCTACTTCCTTTTACTACTTTATATCAGTGTAATTTTTAAAAGCAAAACAATTTGTTAATATCCTTCGAAAGTATAGCTGTCTATTTTAGGATAGAAAGATATAAATCAGAAAACTTCTATTAACCGTAACAGCTAAATTTTATTCAACGTTATTATTCAGTCATTTCATGTAAACTTATTTTTTACTATTACATGTTAATAACGACAGACTATAATAATATAATACCATCAACATATTTTCATTAGATATGCCAATAGAGTTATGTAATTAACTTTAACTTCATTTATGGTATTTTATAAATAGCAAAAGCTGCTGCTTCGTAAAGTGAAGTCCAAGTCAGACGATACTGGAAGTGAAGAGACTCCCAAAGTAAAAGAAACGCTGCTAAAACGAGAACATGATACTGATGTAGGGGGAAGTGGGAGTGGGCTAAAATCTCAGACACTCAAGGGCAGTTCAACGATTGACGAGGCTGAGCCGAAGAAACGTCGAAGAGGAAGACCTCCAGGCATCACGGGACGGAAGCCAGGCGGTGGGGCTCGGATTCATCACAATGCAATGACTCTTTCTAATATCGGGGAAGGGAATCAGGATGGTGGAAGTAAATTCACTAAAGAAGAGGAGGAGGAAGACATTATGGCAGACATTTCCCCAGAAAAGGCACTTCAGTACAACATAGTCCTACAAGAAATTAACCGAAAGTGGGCTATTGCTGGTTGGAAAGCACCTTGATACCTGAGTCTTCGAATGGGCTTCAGAATCTTCTCTTAACTGTTGAAAGTATTATATATCTCATCGTAAATGAAACGATATTCTACTATAGGTACTACTGGATTAGATGGATTTAAGATAAAATAGATGAGTAACAGAAACTGTATTATTCCAACCAAATTAGGTTCAAAATATAATCAAAAGCATCATTATTAATGTCTACATTTGCTAGAGTTAAGAGATCGTTGGTTTTGACTGGATTGAACTGACACCATTCTCCACTATTTAACATATTTTATGGAAATGAATTTTCTTTAAGGGTTAGTAATAGTAGTATGACTGTGTCGCTTGGCTGTGTCAAGTTGTCATAGTTCCTTTTTTAATGTCTTTACGCATAGGTTATCTACGTACTGAGCTCTATTATTTTGGTTTCATTTTAATTTGGTAGAGATTTAACTGTGGTTTGTGTGAAAAGTAGACCACTGTGTTTCCTATGTAAATAGAATTGTAAAATTTGCATCGAAAGACTGCGTTTGATATAAATACTGATTACAAATAAAAATCAAGAAGTTACAATGATTAAAAAAATATTATTCTATATTATTCTGTTATCATTATCATGCATGAAGAGTGGATATGAAAATCATTTTAATGATGTGATAGAAAGTCAAGAGCAAGGTTATTACTGTGGCAGAATTGTCTTTCATTGATCGTCAACATTACATTTTTATTACCTCCATATTTAAGAATTAAAAAATAAGGACCAACATGATTTTGGATTTCCTTGATTATTTTATAAATGTGTTTTATGAGGTTAATTGCTATTGGAACAAAAATTCTAGCTTTTATAAAAATAAATTAATGGGGATTATAACATTATTAACATTTAGCTTAAAACACAAAATTCTCTAAGTTGCTTAATTACAATCTACAAGGAAACAGAACTCGTTAATAACACTTTAATTACCTAATTTAGAATACTAAGTCTAGAAAATATTTAAGAATACTAGGGAAGTCAATTTTAATTTTGATAATATTTGAATTGTTTGCTTTATTTTTATCTATAGTTCTTCAATAGGGTTTGGTGCTGGGTAACAAAACCAATTATTCGCTACTTCAAGCCCTCCAATGATGATATTTCTACAATAAGCTTTAAGACGGGACTTCAACATTTATTAGTAGAGGCTTCGGATAATTAACATTATAGTGACAAAGTTTATTCCGAATATTAAGAATGTAGTTGATGGCTTTCATGTAAAAATCACTACCGATACGATATTCATTTGAGTTACGATATTCCATAACAATAATACGTAGAGGAATACAAATACCATTCATAAATCCAATTTCAATACTACGACCTATAACTATAGATTAATACTTATTACAATTTAACTAAAATTATATTTAACCGCATTAAAAGACATATGTTAAATTTTGACTTTTAACAGTAACAAACAGTTACGAAAACTAATTACACCAAATTATAGCACCAAAATCGTTGAATTAAGGTAAAAGATTTTGTAAAGTTTAATCACTAATAACTGATGAATGGTTGTACACCCTTCCAGAATACCAATACGATTGCTATCCATTTCCATTTAAAGACCTAACATTCATAACATTAATTAGAGCTGTTTTTAGAGTTCCCATCCCGTTTATTACGTTCACTCAGTCTTGATATTTCCTTTCCTAAGGTGTTAAGATTTTCCTGAAAAGTTAAACAAACTTAAGTACTTCATATTTAATCCATAAATGTCAATCTCTTGTAATATCTATTTTTATACCTTAAGGGTAATGTTTTTCAGTAAAGAATCTTCAAGGACTGTTTGCAATTTTCTATTAATTTCTAAAGACAGTTCCAAGGTTAGTCCTTCATCCATTTGTTTGGATCCATAGACAGAGGCCATTACCCCACCATGCTTTACAACTTCAGCCTGTTCATTAATAATATTTTTAGTATAGGCAATATGATTCTACTAATAAAAGACGGTGGTCGTGTATCTTAAAAGCCAGCAAATGGGCACTCATGAACAACCACTATTACAACGCTTCAGTAACTCTACAGTCATAACTTGTATGTAAGTTAAATTACCGTTATAATTTTTTCCAGAGCAAACTAAATTAAAAATCACAGTTGAGTAAGTGGGAAGTAGATGTACAATTTCTCAAAAAACGTAGACGGATAATCTTATAATAGTTGAGTACAGACACTGAATGTTTTACCTTATTCTGTTCGGAAATTTCAGACGTTAAAGCCCCCACGTCTTGACACATTGCGTACGATTGAATTATTTTACTTTTCTTCTGCAGAGCTTCAACAAGTTGCTTTCCATGTTCTTGAAGAAATTCAATTTTTTCTTGCTTTTTTGCCAAAGTTCCTTGTAATTTGACAATTCTTTCGATTAAAACCTGCTGGTCGGGGATTATAGGAAGCTCATGATCCTGCAGAATAAAAACCTTTACTTAGTATCGTTAAAAAATATTACCCCACAATTTTCTAGGATAATTTGATGTATGAACGCTTTCTTACAATTTGTCTGTCGACTAGAAGAATATCTTCTGCTGACTTTTGTTTAATGGGACCATCTATATTATTTAAAGAGCTGCTGGAACTCGTTCGCGAACTTTGACTCATTGCCTCGCAACTACTAACTTCTTTTATTTGACGCCTTGACATACACAATTCCCGGTTCAATTCCTAAAATATACAAAAACTCAGGTAAGAATACTCAAATTACTTGTGGATTACTAAAATAAAAAGTATTTACTGCTAACCTTTAAACTCTGACTGTGCTTCTTTTGAAGCATAACGATTTCTCCACGGGTTTCATCAAGGTCTCTTTGAACCTCTTTGATTTCCAACTTCAATTTTTCTTGACTGTTTTCCAGAACTTGTTTCTCTTTTTCAAAAGCCTTTTTCTGTTGAGAAATCGTCTTCTCGAAATCTTTTACCTCATTTTTAAGCCCTTCAATTTGTGATCGGAGAGTGTCATTTTCTTCTTTAAGGACCAGGCTCTGTACATAAAAAAAAACAAAAAAATTAGCATGACTAACTACCAAATAATAATAAAATCAATACAATGGGATAAAACAATTACTTTAGCTTCAACGGAAGAAAATTCGGATTGCAATAGCACGTTTTTTTCTGTAACTTGTTGTGTATAGGCCAAAAGTTCAGCTTCTTTACCGCGACAGACAGTCATGTCAGAAAGGGATTCCGTATGCCTGTTTTTCAGTAGAGTGCATTCATTTTGAAGGGCTATGACTCTATCCTTCTCACTGTAAATAAATATAATCCATTAATACACCGAATTTACTGCACAAATAAACTCCTATTAATAAATAGTAAAACCAAAGCCTATTAGCCTACTACAAACTATGCAGATAGAATTTGAATGTAAAAATATTAATACTCGATTACTCTCAATGCCGCTAAGAAAAGAAAGTCTAATGATCTTTCAAACCCAATTATAGATCCAGAACATAGCATAATGTAAATGGTATCAAACTCACTGCTGTATTTGGATTTTAAGGGATTCAGCTGCAGCCAAATCAGATTGTAAAGCGGCTATTTGGTGCAAGTGCTGAGCATTTGATTCTTGCAGGCGAACTATTTTTTGTTCAATGACTAGTCTTTCTTCTTGTAAACTTTGTACTCGGCACGATAACGAATTATTTTCTTTTACAAGGGTTTCATGTTTCTTTTTAATTGATTCCAGTTCCTTAATAGCACTAGTAGATTCGCACTGAAGAGCTGCAGTTGTGACAACACCATCACTTTCCAATTTATCTGAATCACAATTCGTAGTATGCTCATTATTTTTATCGTCTCCAGAGTCGTTGCAACATTCGTTATTCTGATGATTCTGAAGTTCTGACTCGGTCTTCACCTTTTGTAATTCCTGTTCAACTATTTGCAACTTTTTCTGTGTTTCCTGTATATAAAATTGTAAACATCAAAACATGGACATGCTTTTCTGAATTTGGAGTGCTATATGTCAATAATCTTTCATTGTGGTTGATAGCTTTTCATGTAATAACAGTTATTTCCGTGAGGAATAATAATTGCCACGCATGCACATTATGCAACTACATGCTAACAAATAAATCACTATGTACATAATAATCAGATGTCAGAACGAGATGAATCGTAAAATAATATATACATTATACATTTCTGAAAAAGTAAGTTAGAAGATACAAAGTATTGAGTAAGGTTAGAATATATTTACAAACTACTTACCATAGACTATTTTATGTAATAAAGTCAATACATTTAATAATTGTATTTTGGACTTTGAAGTTAGATAACAGCATTAAAATTCTGATCACGAACAATAAAATTTTATGCTGAGTTAATGTCAATCAGGAATTTGGAAGGAATACAATTGAATCAAACAGATCATTGCATGTGTCAGCATTAATAATACAGGGAAAAGCCAACTCTAGATTACCTTATGATTTTCAACTTCTGAGCTGAGCTTGTTCTGCGTCCATTTCACTTTAAACTCTTGCGACGACAAGTCCTGCTTGACACGTTCGAATTCTTTCTGTATGTGTTGGATTTCACAAACCTGAATCAAAAGGATAAAATAGACAAAAGGAGCCATGAAAGGGTATGTCACCTAATACAAATTATAAGCGATTCCTAGCTGATCAAAATAGTCCAATAAAATGACTGTGCATATTACAGGATGAAGACAGATGGGAACGATAAGCCATGACATGGTTAAATCTGTCTATACATTTCTGTAACACTGGACTGTTAGAGTGCTTCGTGATGGTGGATTTAAGAAATCTCCCATGCCATCAATTAATTTGGTGTTCATTTGGGCCTAAAAAGTGGAGGGTCAAGTTATAAAAGGAAAAAAACGTGCAAAAACCATGTATAAAAAGAGGCTTTTTCCAGTGTTTTCGATAAAGTGATGTTGTGTAGTATATTGCATGGCTTATCAATCAGGAAGGCTAATATTATTATACTTTTCTACTGCTATGCTATAAGAAAAAAGCAAAAAAGTTCCAAATTTTCAACAGAATGGTGATTCACTATACAGTTATTGCAAATCTTACAAATTGAATTAAGTAAAAACGGTATGGGAACAGGATTGGGAAAAAATTAGACATTGTTTATTAAAATAAAAATAAGGATACCTTAGAGTCTATCATAACAGCTAGTCGTTCTCTTTCGGACGTCAGCATTGTATTCTTTTTGTTCATATTTTCCATTTCTTTATGCAAAGCTTGAATTTGCTTGTCAGCATTTTCGAGCTGTCTCTTCATTTTCAGCACTTCCTTCTCACTATTCGCATACCTCATTACTGTCATTTCTTTGGATTTGTTAGCAGTTTCCAATTCTTTTTTGAGCTGAAATAGTATATATTATTCCAAATTTTGTGAATAAGTTGGTTAATACCAAGTTATCTTGCCCATTTTCATCCGAGTAGGTTGGAACTTATAATATTGATTGATGGTATTAAATTCAAAGGTTGAACTAAATACTTTCTGCCAAGTTAGTTACCATTTTGTAGATATTTAATATCTATATAGTAATTGTAACAGCCAGATTGAAAAGTTCAATATAAAAATAACAATCCAGAAATGATTGTCGAAAAACTCTTGAAATCTCACCTTAGTAATCTCATTTTCTATTTTGGGATTCAGAACAGGGGTCAAGATTTCAGTTTGACTTTGGTTGTCCACCAGCCGGCCAGGACACGAACAAATGTTATGTTGACACTCATCCTTTAATTTAACTAATATTATCTCGTCCACATGATTATTCTCTAACGTCACAGTGCAATTATTAAAAGATTCTTGGGAATTATCCGTGCACATTTCACTTTCCATTTATTTCATTTGTCACAGAAAACTTGCTCCAAAATAACGGATTATTTAGAAGAAAATAATAACTACCAAAGTTGAAAGCTGTTTTTTAATTCCACAGTGCATTCAAAGCGACAGTAATTCAATGCACATCCAATAGATACAGTTTAGATCTTACGAGAGCCTACACCACAATATAATAGTATTTTGATATATCTATGGCGAAATATTAGATTAATTCATCATACTCTATTATGACCGTACATTCAATGCTTTCTCTCTAAGAAACTGCTTTGCGGAATTCATTGCTATCAACTTTTTATCTGATGAACTGCTCTGAACTAATAATATTATTGTTTTTTTGCCTTCCTTTACTAACAGACAGTAAAGCAAAGGTCAACCAAAATTCCCTAATCAGGAAGAAGAATGGTAAAAATAACTGTGAATGTATAAATCCAGATGTTCGAACCCATACACTGTAATTATTCGCATCTTTTAGTATCACTATCAGTGCATACAAGGGTTTGCAAAAATCTTTGGACTAGACCAGGGCTTCGGACAATAAATTTGTCATAGCCCGTCCCTTCAATCTCCAATAGTTGTTGTTTGAAAAAAATTGGTATAATTTGAAAACTATAATTATGCAAAATATAAAAGATCACTTTGTCTCAAACTACATGCTAAGACAGGCTAAATTGAGGCTTGGGGAATGTTTTCTAGTCTCTCTATTATTTGCGAATCCGTTTGAGACTCAATTTGGACTCCATAAAAACCACCCCTTTACATTTAAAAATTACAAATAAAAGATTTTAGGGTCCATGTTCCACTTCTCTATGTCCGTGCCAGTATTGTCAATGTCTTTATCTAGGAAACATTCATTCTATTAATATGAATTGTGAAGTTACAAATAATTCCAACAATCAGATGATGCTACAAAAAATGTCAAAAGGTACACAGTATACAATTACACTAATGACGTCTTTGGCGATTTTATTTCAGAATACTTGGTTCACAAAGAATATGAGAAAACTTTGTACTAATAGCCTATTAATAACCAATAGTAATAGTTTGAAGGAGTGTCACATTCAATATTGTTAGAAATATTACAAATAACGTCTAATCACTAATTGAATGTACTTATTATTTTCCATGTATTCGTATCTCAAGGTTTGAGCACCTATACTAATAAGACGAAACTAGCACAAAGGACAGCTTTAAAACTGTTTATTACCAGTATTTCAGTTGGTTGATTTAATTTTGATACAATAGCTGCAAAATGTTGCATAATACTAAGTGCTTTCTTTAGAGATACCTACCTCCTGGTCATTTTTAAAGATTTTTCTGACGTTGTCCAATGGATGGCTAATTAATAATTATGCACCTTCACAGACACTATAACTGTGACAGAGAGCTATAATGTAACTTATTTAGAGCACTTGTTAGTCAATATTTTTATGAAGTACTAATAGGTGACAATTATTGGATTTATTGCTATAACACTTAGCGAGTTCTTAACTACGTCATTATAATTAACATTATTCATAAGTTTTACTAAAATTTACTTTTACAGCAATTATGTGATAAGGAAAATTCAGAGGCACTTATTTAATGTACATGGATTGATTGAAATGATAAATTATAAACCTAATTACTAGTGAGAAAATAGTGCCATTTATAGCAACATTGGGACTTGGGACACATTTAAAACGTTAATAAATACAATCAAGATGTCTTACGATGTAACACACATTCATTATTCCTATAATTATTTAAGTAGAGGAGCGGCATTGATATCACTAAAATTATTTAAAACGTGCAATTTTACAATCATTCGATTATATTATAACTATTAACTTTCAGTTGCATTTTGTCAGAAAACAAACAAACCAGTCTTTCCAAATCGTTAAATACCCTACAAAATTTACTAATTATTGTATAACTTTCTTGTGCCAGTATTGACTGATACAAAATTATTTGCAAAATACCAAACAATTGCAAGTCACAATAGTTTCCAGAACAAATTTAGAGTAAAACACTTCATGAATTGATTATTCAGTATGATTATAAAATTGATTATTAGTTCAAAATTAAGCTACCTTGTTCATACCTGTCTACTTAAAACTAACTAGAATTAAAAAACGGTTAAATACCTAATATGTATTAAAAGATCGATATAATAAGATCTTGAGATATTTGCTGCTAGGAAACATGCGTAAGATTACCTTCGCATTAATTGTGCTATTAGAATCAGGTAATGATTAATTTTTTAAACTCATAATTTAAAGTAAAATACTATTTTTCAAGTTTTTGAACTTCAACTTGGACTCGTGAGACAAAGGACTAGTTTCAATTGAATAATTACGCGACATAATTAAACAAAAAGTATAACGAACGAATTACAACTAACCAGTCTCCAACATTTTTGGAAAACGACACTAAGCATTGGATTGGTGCTGCTGATAAATTATAAATACGCTGGGTTTCGCTTTTTGCATTTCGTATACACTAGAATACATTGCTTACAATTTGTTCACTTCATTTTGGATGGTATACGTGACAAAGTTAGAACTTTTAAACGCAATGCAGCGTATCGTAGTTTTAAGGGGTATGTACCACTTAGTTGCACTCTTTGTTACTAAATCAGACACACTTAATACAAAAAACAAATATTATGCTAATAAGAGCTACCAGTTTACAACACTAAGCGTAATGATTACATTCAATATACTGGGCTAATGAATTAAATATAAATACTTATTTTATCTCCTGAAAACTGAACAATTGAAACTCAAAATTGAATTTAAACCATAATAAAACAAATATAACACTATTTAAAACAATCACACGCCATTATATTTGATTGATATAAACAGGTGTTAAAAGTACCATCAAATTTTTACATATAAAACTTATTACTGCTATACAGCGACTAAAACGTATTTGGTTACCTATTTTATCAATGCACATTTTTATTACGTATCTGGACATTTTACCCTACACATCTAATTAACATTTCATGACCATATAGATCAGGGAAATATTATAATTTAAAACACTATAAAAACACTTTGCATAGCACTCAGTAAAAGGATTGCTCGTTGCAGGAGTTGTGATTGTTATTATTTATTTATATTACCAAACTAAGGAATAGGACAATAGTTTACATACGCAGAGCAGATTTAATTTAGTTAAAATCGGTACTTACAACATATTGATTATTTGGAAAGTATTGGGAAAGCTTTAAATACTTGATTATAGCATAACTAAATGCGTACATTATAAGCATAGCAATTAATTCAAAGGCACAACAAACCTGTTTTTTATTATTATTGTAATTTAGTATTTAGCTGTCTGTCTTTTGAGCACGAGAGTGATCTGGATGTAGCTGTGATTTCAGTATCTATTTACTTCTATTGCTCAAAGATCACGGGAGACTAAAATGTTTCTCCATCATCACAATCCTTAGTCCAGTGTCCAAAGACTATAAACATAAACATTCAATTATAAAGACGATTGTAAAATTGTGTCATAACTGCGTCTTCTCTTAAGGATCAATCATTACCTTCACACGTGTCACAATACGGTCGTGTTCCTCCCCTAGGCAAATTGTGATGACTATTAGGCTCAGACTCCTGAGTTGGACAATCTTCAGTATCATGCAAGTCAAATTGCTCACAGATGTCACAGTATAGACGTGGAGCTTGAAAATTCGTCAAAGTCGACGGACCACCACCAACAGTATTACTAAAAATAATTATGTGTGATTAAAATTAACTTGTATTAGGTAAAATTAGTGCATACATAAAATGCTAAACATTTTCATACTAATTAGCGTCGGACAATCTTCCGCCGTTCAAAACAATGTCCAACTTCTTCTCTAAATCTTCATTCTTTTTCTGCAGATCTACTATAATCGAGTTCAAAAAGTTGATATGAGTGTCAGGATTGACAACTCCATCTACAATTGGAGCTTCAGCAACTAAAACAACAATATTACATTCTTCTTTATATATTGCTTATAATCATTATTATTATATTCGCCCAAATATTTTCACGCGGGATTTGAACACTAAATTACTAATTATGTTTACTAATTATGTCTAAGCTGTAATAATAAAAATAGCAACATTATTTTTATACACTTTTGCCATTGGAAGATAATTAAAATTGTTTTACCAGGTTTGCTACGACCTTCCACCTTTTCTTTTTCATAGGATAAGATCGTTTCTTTTTCTTTTATTTCGGCTTTGGCGACCTCGCACTCTTGTTTCAAACGTGCAATTTCTAATTCATATCCACCAATTGAATCTTTTAGCGAGGTTATCTCGACTTCCTTCTCAGAGAGAGTTAACTTAAAATATTTGCTTTCAGCTTCGTTGGATTTTGCCAAACCAATCAAACTGGAAGAGAATGTTGAAAAGTTTGAAAATTGTCAAATTGTATGGCACTCATACATATAATTATACAAATAATAAATAATAAACTGTGAACCTGTTCTCTAGTTTCAAATTTTTATTTTGGTACGAAGCTATGTCAGTTTTTAAAACTTTAAGAGACTCTAGCATTTCAGCAATTTGAATTTGACTATCAGCCTTAAATTTTTCATTTTCCACAACCTTTCTATTGACTACATCACTGTACACAAAAAATTAAAAACAAATTGTGTATTAGAGACTTTAGCCTGGTCATTGTAATAGTATCTGGTTTACAATACAATAGTATATCATTAAAACTTACAGTTCCTCTGTCAACTGACGTAACTGGACATCCATTTCAGTTTTCTCCGATACGGCTTGGGCTAATTGACTTTCGAATTTCTCGACCAACGTTCTACTGTTGCCCTGTAGCTGTGCACATTGTACATTAAGTTCCCTAATTTGCATATTCAAGAAGTCTTTCGTATCTTCGAGTTCAATCTTCTGTGCTTCCAATTCTTCCACCCTCTGTGCTCCTTGATCAATTTTGGATTTCAAGCTTTGCTGACTATTTTGAACTAACTGCTTGAGATGAGCAATAGAATCTTCTGCAGTTTCTTGGACACACTTCAGTTTAGCCACATATTCGGATTCTAGCTTCTCTTTCTCTACGTTAAATGCTTGCTTCAGTTCATCAATTTCTTGTTGCTTGTTTGAGACAGAGTTACGAAGACTTTCGTTTGTGTCTTTTTCTTGATCCAACTCCGATTTCTAATAAAAAAACAAGCTTTATTAAATGTCTAGATGGTTATACATTCATATAGAATAGCATTTCTTACACATTGCATGTAATTCAAATTTCTTTATTGCATATGTGCTACTTACACACTGTTGCAATAGCGACGTTATCTTATTGTTTTCCTCCTTGAGAGTAGATTCTGTTCTTGACCATTCTTCTTGATTATGTCTATGTTGTGCAAGAGTCTTATTTAGCTTATCTTCAGCTTCCACTTCAATAAGTTTACATTTTTGGAAAAGGATCTCCAAGTTTTTATCTTTTTCCATCAAAGCCTGCTTGAGACCATCTGAAGACGAACTGCTTGAAGTGACTAGATTCATAACCTCATCTTCCTATACAATTAATAGAATCCAAAGTGTTGACTTTTAATACATAAAATAACAATTAAAAATTAGTATTATAAGCCTACCAGTCGACTTTTGTGCTCTTGCAGTCTATCACACTCTGATTGAGCTTTTCGTAATTTTGAAGTTAACTCGTCTACATCACCTGCAGAACGCTCATGGTCGACTTGAAATTCTCGTATCAACTGCTCCTTGCTAGCAACCAAACTTTCAAGATCTAAAGAAATAATTTATGATATATTGTCTGTTAAAATTTCTCTTGTCCAAAAAAGAAGAATTGTAAAACCTTTAAATCTTTTGTCCATTGCTTCCTGGTCTTTCTGTGACATATCAGAAACTTTCCTTAACTTTTCTTCATATTTCTGAATAGTATCACTGACGGAGGACATGCTTTCCGTTATTTCATTTTTCAGAGTTGCTATATTTTTGTTTGCCTCGTTCAGCTCTTGGACTTTCTCATCTACGATTGATGATTTTTCAGCCAGATTTCGATTAGTACTTTCCAACTGCTGCTTAAGTTCGGCTATTTGATGCTCAAATTGATCTTTGTGGACATCTAAATCTGCAAAGGCGTCCAATTGAGCCTGTAAATCGCTTTTAGCAATTCTTTCCTCTTCTAGTCCAAATAATAAATCTTCGTATTTTCTGCATTCTTCTTCCAGCTGCAACTTCAATGAAGTGACTTCTTCAACTTCTGCTTTATTGGAAGCAATTTCTTGGGCGCAATTTTGCTGCAGCTATAATAAAATATATATAAAATATATAAAATAATATAAACATGACTTACATAAACCATATCTTGAAATAAATCATTTTATTATTCTTGAAGAATAGTTCAAAGGTTATAATTTTACGAAAAGCTGTCGCAGAAATTTTAATCATACTTTAATATACTCGGTTCTTGAAGCCTTCAACTCCTGAAGACACTCTTCATATTGCTTGGTAATTAGAGCCAATTCATTTCTGTCCATATCTCGCTCCTTCATCAATTGTTCCGTGTGTTTTTCATTTTCTTTTAAAACAACCTATTATAATTATGGTTTTAGACAAATTGAATCTATTAGTGGAAAAGGGAACAATTTTAATGCATTTACTGTACCTGAAGAGAACATGATGGCAGGCACTGAGTTCTCATTTGAGCTGACGCCCTCTATAAAATGAAAAATAGTGTTGATCAAAATTATCAATATTAAAATTATTAAAAGAGAAATTATTAAATTTTTATAGTTACCCTTGAGCTGCTTGGAGCCACTGACGAAGCGCTGGAAAGGTTTGATATCAATGACTCCCGTGACGACTGTCTGCGAAGATTAGTGCTACTTGGTCTCCGGTTCATCGGTGAGCTGCTCACTTTGGATATCGGAGCAAATAAACCATATTTATCCCGACATTGAAAATATCTGAAGAAATATAGTAACACAATATTAATGTCATTTTATAACATTTAAATATTAAATAGAACGCGAAAAATAGATATACACGAATTCACGTGTTAACTTTATTGCAAAAATTATAATGATCTTACCTTCTGTTTCCCACAGACCCGTCATTTTTACCAACTGGCTGATCTAGTTCAATACCAGCCCAATCTCCAGCTGCAAAATCTGTGCCGCCCATGAATCTCAAGACTCCGCGTTTAGTGCCCGTTGTACTTTGAACGATCACTCTATCCCCAACTTTAAGTGGAGCTGGACTTCCTAAACGAGTTGGAGTCCCCACTCCTGGACTAGGAGACTTGCACTGTGATGGGGTAGGAGAAGGCGAGCGTAGTTTGTCTAGGGCTTTCATTGGAGTACCCACACCAACATCTCCGTCTAAGCAACTTGACGGGTCAATTGGTTTATGGGACAGCCGACTTAATCTTGTGAACATCCCATGAAGGGCTTCACATTGGAAATATCTACATCCGGAAACAGTTCCGTCGTTCTTGCCTAATTTTTAAGTAACAGTCAGTATAAATTATAAAGAATTCTTTATTTTTAATCAAAAGAATAATAAAGAAATTGAAAAACGTCTCACCCAGCGGATCATCCAAGACGACTCCAGCCCATTCGCCTTTGGCAAATTGAGTCTCCCCGATATATGCTATCTTACCTCGCTTTAGGCCACCAACCCAAACAGTATCACCAATCGTGAAGTTGTCGGTGGACCCATCGAAACCTGAAGCGGAGTCTGTAAGCACAAAATACTTTTGCATGAAATCACAGAAATGACAAACGAGAGTTTAAAAAATACCAATCCAAAATATTGCGAAGTATAAATCTTACCATTTAAAGTTTGATTATGACCTCCAGCGGCAGAACTGCCATCAGGATCACTCTGGCTAAGGGAACTCAAACCACGCCTCATCATTGGCAAACCGGAAGGACGCGGTAGAACGGAAGCACTAGCATTCGTCGGTGCCTTGACGGCACTAGGTGGGCGTATCCCTGATGGCCTACTTGCCATCCTGTCCTCTATTGTACATATATAAAAAAAACACCAGTCAAAATAATTACAATTAAATTTCCTAGTATGTTTATCAACTTCAATGCCAATAAACTACAAAAACAATAAACAAATAATACCACCGTACAATGAAATTAAAACAACAATATATGATATATTATTTTAATATTTATTCTCGTCAGTCATCAGTCAACAAGTGACAAGTAAGCAAGTCTGCTATTACCACACCACGATTAAGGTATTAAAAGTCGTATCCACGTAAAATCATAGTAAAATTTTGAATTTTGCCATTAAATATTATTTTTCCAATAATAAGCCAGTAATAAAACTTTGGAATACTGACCGATAAGTGATTGAACATATGACATACTTACCTTATTATTGCGATGCTTAAATATAGAAGGCAGCTACAATCAACTGAAAGCTAAATCGACCACGAAGAGTGAGCCGTCAAATTCCAGCCATAAAAGTAGAGTGAGTTTTGCTATTTTAATCAAAAGTGCCTGGAAGGATAAACAGATGACGGACAACGACAAAATTCCAATTAATGATCGATGTATTATTGTCAACCCGTGAGTTAGAGCTAAATTGTCAACTATATAACCGTTCCTAATTTGCCTTCAGCAATTGTCAGTCTATAGACCAAAATTACGTAGTCAAATATCCCATTCAATCTAAAAATAATCAAAGGCAATCCTTAATGATGAATCATGGAAATACAAAATACAAAAAATTCAGATTATTAGAAATTGGAACAAAGTTGTAAGCTGATATTTAATTGGAATAGAAAAAACAATACCTAAAGCAGAGAAACACAAGGTTTAAAAAGATTTGTTGTTGAAAAGTTATAAAAGTCGGAGATTGATGACAGAAATTATAAAATTTGTAACTTAATTTAGAGCGTAGGAAACCCTTCAACCCTTCTTGACTACAGTATTGCTGCACTGCACTAAAATTGTTTCTCCTTTTCTCCTTCTATTCTTCAATTATAGCGGCACTTGAATAAATCACGTCACACAACGGAAACTGCACCACATTCCAGGTCGTTTCACAATGCCCCGCAAAGACTTGTATGTATTAGGAATACTTATTTTTTATTATTGCTATCGCTTTCCCTGAAGAATTAAAACACACTTCCATTATTTACACTTATTATAAAATACAACATTTTACTTTCATTGTTATACCCAATTATTTTATATATACTTAATACGTAGCATTTATGTATAGGTAATAAGATGTGCTCATTCAAAAAACACTTTTATAACTACTTAACTATAGGTACTATATGAATTTAAAAAGTTAAACTGGAACTAGAAAATCTCAATTCAAAATTTTCATGAATTTAGAAGAAACTTCTATATAGATACGATATTTTATGGGCAATTCTGCAATTGAAGTTTTGCCTTACGACAATTTAACAAATCACAATTGCTATTGTATATAATAATAATTAATTAATACTCCTGCTTCTTCGTTACAGCTTCCAGCAGACCTTGATTGACGTGACCGAACAAATCGAGCAAAGTCGTCAAGATGACATAGAGTTCCATGCCATAATGGCCTCCATATCATCTCGATAACTCAGCTCGATTTCCGACTTCCAAAACGATGAGCATTGACGTATACATACGTAGCAAGCGAGCAGTCAGAGTAAAATGAATATATCTTCATCCACATTCTCACCCAACTTTTTCAATTTCTCTCGATTCGACGTCATCTCGATGATCAAAATCCTAATTCGAATTTGTCGGATTATATTGCAAGCTTGAAAGCAAAAACCGATCCAAGGAGTCGAACGTATCAGAAACGCCGACAGCAAAAGCAGAAGAGATGTTTACCTCACTTAAGAAAATATGATCGTTTCACTCTCCACCTTAGCTCAGCAACGGGACATGTTAGTACAAAATGAGGTAAATGCAATTCCAAGGTAATAGTCAACATTTGGGAATACCTTAAGGGCACTAAGTAAGCAACTAAGCTAGGGTCTTAAGCACTCTGCAGTGAGTCTCTCTGCAGTCAATAAAAATCATTTTGATGTAAATCTAGTTTTACAACAGCATATTTCAAACTGATATTCAATCAAACTTCTTTCCGTCTGGTAGATAACATTCGCTTAGTTTATTGATAACGATAAAGATTGAAAATCTTACTGGAGTCGTGGAGTCCAAAGAAACAACACTTGCAATGACTATATCTTCATGCTAATTAAACTTAAGATAACTTGGCTTTTCTTTCTTGTGGGAGATAAGTTAGAATATTAGAACTTGAGTCTAAAACTTTGATTTGAATTTGTATCTAATATGTATACGAATACGAAGTGATGGAAGCAACCGAAAACCGACGAGCACTTTCAGCCAGTAGCCATCAAATCCTTTGTCGGTAGTTGGAGGAATCCAAAGGGAAGATGGCCCAAGGCCCAAGACCATAGAGAACTTGACAGAAATGAAGTAAGCAGAAGGCCAAAAGTTATTTGGTAAATAATACATTGTAACCACTGTGTATTCGTTTCCATTCCCATATAATGCATATCCCATCATTTGATTTAGGTAGTCATAAGGTATAAGAATGCTTAGAAAGAGTCCTTTGCATATAAGTATATTTGCCTTGGCTTAATCATGTTATATGTGTCATCTGAAAGAGTCTATTTTCTGATTCGGTGTTCGTGATTCATCACTTGGCATCGTAAAATTTCTTTGTTGATTTGATATCAATACCAATAAAGTATCTACAAGTAATAATTATATAGTTTATCGCATTTGAACTTGAACCTTTGGGTGTACAATGCTTCCGTGCTTGTATTAATGGACATGGTATGGTACAGAATGGTACTTGCCATATTGTATTCTCCTTCATGATATTTTATTTTCAATATTATGGTTCTAATAATCCCAATATAGTATTAGCAATACATGCATACACATTTGCGAAAGAATTGAGAATGATGAGAGTGTAGTGTTAAACAGTTGATTGATACTCCATCGATAAGGGACTCGGGTAATCCGATAATTTTCAATGACTGCTGTTTGTACTACTACTTATCTTTACTGACAAAGATGTAGCTATCGCGTAATAAGATACATTTGTTTCCTTTCCCTGCTCCTCTTTGTTTTAATGCTTACATGAGAGCATTATTACCACTGGAATCGTATAGTCACATCTCGTATCGATATAAATAGTTCAACGGAGAACACGATGTGAACAATCGCATTATCACATGTAATAATAAGTTATCTCACATGCAAAAAACAAGTAGCTATTGCATTGTAATCCATATATTAAAAATATCATAAAAATGTACATTGTACTATTAAATTGATGACTCCATGCTTTCATTTCAAGGCTTTTTGTTTGTGAGACTGTCTTTGTCTGTCTTTCGGTTTTATTCTTATGTAATAAGTAGTTGGTCAAAGTTCCCATTTCGATTTAAACTACTGAGATGTAGAGTGTAGACTGAAAATTGCATATGTTTTGACTGTGTGGTTAATTGTTGCTTCAAATTTTATATCTTCCGGCTTTTCTCAAGTGTTCGACATTTGGCATGTCATTTATAAGTAAGTACACATTATTTTGCATACGGAAACTAATTTAATGGTTATACTGACCAGTGTTACATCAATATAGCTTTACACTTAGAAATAAAAAATTATACATCGAAACAGTATAAATAAATTGGCATAAATGAGACTACAACTTTTGAATTGCTCTGAAACCGAAATCGAGGTGAGAAAGGCAATCGATACATTAAACTGGAATGGAAAGTCATTCGGTGTATTTACACTTCTAAATTTTCTTTGGATATTGGAATATTATGGAGAACTAGGAATTTAGCCTGAAATTAAATTTATTTTATGTATTTACGAATTAGTAGCTTTTACTAAATATTAAAATTTATTACATAAGTTTTAATAGAAGCATCCTGTAAATATTGAAGAACAGTGGACAGACATGTATTCCTGTTCAAGTAATCAGATCGAGGAAAGTAATTCCTACACCGACGACGATACCCATGAGGCTACTACAATTCTTCCAATGGATACGAATCCTACCTTTTCCGAAAGCGTAGAGATAGAAATGAATGACGAAAGCGACACTATTCTGAAGTCCAAGTATAATTTGAGAGAAGGTTGAAAACATTTTAAGTAACTTAGAATGGAAGCAACATTATTTATCTTCGTGATTTTTTTAGTTGAAATGGTTGTAGGAACTGATGACAGTGTACCCGAAGAAGAAGTATTGGTTCCTCCTGATGGCGGTTTTGGATGGGTCGTCGTACTTGGAGCAGCAATTGTAAATGCCTTCATGAATGGAACTTTACGATCTTGTGGAATCCTCTTAGTAGACTTCAAAGAAGACTTTGAAGTCTCTGAGTCTCAAGCTTCTTGGATACCTGCACTAAATTACTGGCTTTGCAGTTCATTAGGTAATTTGTACAGTAGCATTGGCGTTTTATATCCAACAGAAGTAGTTAACCCGAAATGATTGTTTATGTATTCAGCACCTTTCACTAATGGACTGTTGGTGAAATTTTCTCATCGGAAAATTGCGATTGCTGGTGCTTCACTTGCTTCGTCTGGGTTGATTTTAAGTTACTTTGCTACTTCGTTATCATTCCTATGCATTAGGTAAGTAAAATAAACTTAATTTGAGTATTGACCAATTCAGTACATAAAGACAGATGGAAGAATTACTAATCAATGTTTGGCTTTGACAGTTATGGTCTGATTTGTGGGCTTGGTGCGGGGTTAGCATATCCGATAGGTATGTTAATAGTAAGTCAATACTTCCATAACAATAAAGGATTAGCATATGGCATTTGTACAACAGGAAGCGCTTTTGGAAGTGTGTTTGCTCCATTTTTGCTTCGATATCTTCTAAATGAATATGGGCACAGGTTCGTCTGTATAAAGTTCTTCACATGCAATCCTAAAAACAGAATTCAATGTGTAAACCTAATTTAATAATGATTTTTATTTTAGAGCCACTGTTGTAATCATGGGGGTCATTCTATTTGTGTTTGCTTTCTTTGGGGCCCTGTTACTGGACCCAGTGAAACGTCACATGAAAATACTTAAACGGCCAATAAAAAATTATAAAAAATATACAAATAAAAGAGTAATAATTAAATAGTTACAATAATACTGTAAATAGTAATAGATCACTTCTAATAAAATGGAATTTTATAGCCACAAGAGAATAACCTGGAAACAGCTTCTTTCGTGCCAAGTACAACTCTAGCACAATGCCACTTTCAGGAAATTCCTGGTTATTTGAAGAATGATGGTCTATGTTCTGGAAAAAGTCGAGAGGTAACATCTCCAATAAGAGTCTTAACTAACAAACCAATAATTGTAAATGGGCCCTATAAGAGATAATTTAATTAAATTTTCTATCAGGATACTTCAATTGCCAGTCATTGGTCTTCTGAACATCTGGGTACAAATGGTCAACAACTTATTTGTTCTACTTCCCCAAAGTATGATTCAAAATCTTGGTGGTCCAAATTATCCAAGTCGGATTGGAAAAAATCGAAAAAGAATGAAAAGGAGGATGCATCTGAGGAATTAGCGAAGAAGAAAACATTTGCCTTAAGAAAACATATTGACTTTTCTGTTCTGAAAAACAGGATGTACTTAGTGATTCTTCTGTCCAATTCAACCATTGCAATTAGTCACACAAACTTCCTGATCATTCTGCCCGCGTATGCAAAGTCATTGGGACTTAAGGATAAAGCTTCAACTTTCTTTTCAGTTGTGAATGGTTGCGACATAATAGGTCGCATAGCAGGCTCGTATTTGTCCGATTTCCAATTCTTCAGTCGAAAATGTTTCTGTATCCTCGGATTGCTTTTCTCGGGGCTGGCTCTCGTTCTTCTCCCAAAGGAGGATTCTTTAGAATTTATTATTCCCGTTTTATCACTATTTGGACTAGCTTCTGGGATGTACACTGGAGTTACAAATGTACTTCTGACCGATGAACTCGGAGTAGGTCCATTCGCTTCCGCTTATTCAATCAATTTGTTTATTTATGGTATTTTTCAACTTATCAGCCCTCCAAGCTTTGGATATTTGTTGGGAGGGCAAAGTTCCCAGAGAGAAGTTATCCTATATCTAGGGATCATACTCATTTTGGGAGCATCGTTTTGGTTTGCTACATGTTTCATTCAAGGACGTAAAGTCAAAACTAAAAATGACAAATCTGGCAACTTAAGTTGACAAAAGTGATGTAAGCACTGCAAAGCTGTGCAATCCTCAATAAACCATTTCCCTATAACACAATGTGACATTGAGTTTGATTGAGTCAACCTATTTGCTCCAGTATCTTTCTCTTCCGCAACAAATTATGTCCGAAAGTTTGTTGTTAAAAGCTCAAAGCGTTAGCTTTTCAGTGGTTTATTTACTATTGCTGTTTATATATAGCCTTATAACTTGAATTATGAAAAATAGAATAAATAAAATGCAAAAATAATGTTTTGAATAAAATTAGGTATAGGTACAACAGAAACTACCTTTTAAGGAAGGTTAATTTTTAGTGTACACACAGATTATCTAACTCGACCAAACTGTCAATGTATTAATGCCGTTTGTTTTTATAGCAACAGTATTCAGTTAATTTTTACTTTATAGTATTAATATTTCTCTGAATTATAAATTGTTTTATTACGAGGTTAAAATTTATGCTTGAAAACAGTTTTCATAATCAAAATAGGTATATTTTATTTAATAAAATAAATTCTTTAATGAGCACTAATTGTAAACATGGATGGTGACATTTTTAGCCATTAATTTTTTCAATACAGTCCATTTTTAGCCTTACATAGACAATGAAGTCAATCAGAATAACTCTTATCATAACAGTGCATAATATATTTCTAATGTCAGTACTACGTAACGAATAATAATATATATTTTTTGCTTGTAGCTTTAAATAAACTCCGTTTACAAAATATTTTAAAATACCAATTATTTGTAGCATATATCATACATTTAAACTTTACAAGGTAATAAATACTTTTAAACAAACATGTGTGCATTTTATTATTCCGAGTAAACTTCATAACCTATTGACGTAATTCAAAACAAAATTCTAAATATATAGTCGGCTTTAGAGAATATTTGAACGATTGCGTTTTAAAAATCTAAGCGTACTTCCCGGAACATAAGTTTCTGGGGAAATTTTCCGACTTCCTGTTTTGACTGCTTACAGTTACCGCGGCAATTCATCCCATCCTCTTCTATGCACTGAACTTTTAAAACATTGAAATAAAAATTCCCTAGCATTTCTGCAGCAACGCTGTTGGCCTTTTTTAAACAATTGTACAGCAAATTATCACAATCACAGTGAGATCTAAAGTTTAAAGAGTTTTAGAATGGTTAATCAATTCTATGGTATGTGATATCTACTATCTACGCAGAAATTTAATGGATAAAAATAAATGGAACAAATCTTACTTGGTGTATAGGGACCAATTAACCAAGCCATAGCGACTACGAAAGGCTTTAATTTTCTTAGGGCAGTGATCATGTGCTCGACAACACTTATCTAAATCACGGTCCTGGCCAAGATCATCATAATCTTTTGCAATGTCTCCCAGACCACACCATTTTGTACCTGCATTAAAGTAAAACTTATATCAGATATACATTTTGGATACATCTTGCAATGCTATTTAGAAAACTGTACGCATTAATGCAAGATGACTTTGTACATGAAACGTAAAAGGTATTGATTAAATCCATCTGTTAGAAAATCTGGTTTAGCTAAGACAAAACATTACCTGGTAATATTCCAGAGATTATTGACCACATGTTGTACTGCTTATCTTCTAATGCATTCGATGAAGACAAATTGTTTCCAGCAAAAATTTCTGTTGTAGGTTCATTTCCAAGTGGCGGTTCCATGTTTTGACACATAGTGATAATTGCAAGCATTGCTCGAAATGATGTTTTTTCTACAATTTTTTTCTCGTACGCTAAGCGTTTTAATGCTAACTCCACTTCCCCTGGCTTGCTAAAATAGATCAACATGCATGAAATCATGAGATATGTTCAAAAATGTTTACAACGTTTTACATTTATTATGGTCATTATAAGCTTGCTTAAAGCCCCCAACTTAATATCTCACAATTAGTAATCTAAATCATTGGTAGCTGTCAATTAATATCATATGGGTGAAGCAATAGTAATTAAAAAACTAATACAATCATCCAAAGACATATTTTCCAAAAGACTTTTGACAACTGCATAGCAAGCCAAGCCAGATTATTGATAAACTTTTGTGCTTGAGGCTAGTTGAGACTTGAGACGTGAGCTTTTGTATGTAAAGGAGAAGAAGGACTTACTTTATTTCCGTCAGTTTGCATCTTGTAACATTGCCAGTCCAATCAGTAAAAACAGTTGCTATTGTTTGACCATCGTAGTAATTCAGTTCAATTGGTTGTGTATTGGCACGGGAAAAGCCTTTCAATCTTGGTGCAAGTAAATTATTTAGCATGTCTGGAGCTTTAGAAACGTCAAACGGCTTATTATTCGGCCGATTACCAAATGACAAATTGCTGGTCCCATAGTAGTTATTGTTAGCTTGCTCATCCTGGCCATTCGCTGTTAAAGCCCTGTAAAATCATTATTTGATACGTTAAAATTTATTTATAAGCAGAGATATTAAATATAATATAATATAATGCACTCAGGTTTCTACTACATGTGCACATACTAGATGCCTATACCTAGTACAGTGCTGACTGTTGGTTTTTATACTTGTAGCCAGGCTTATTAAATACGCAAGAGAAAAATTTAATGACATTATGATAAATTCATTGTCCTGTCATTTCATATTTAATATTTTTTTCAACTACGCTTAAGGGCCCAGTACTATTTTTTTTCGAATTTCTGCAAAGCCTCTCTAATAATCACGGAGAGTCTTGTTGGAAGTCCTGTAAACTAGATTCCTGAGTGTGAGTTCACTCAAATTTTCTAAAACTGAATAGCAGTCCTAGCGGACAGTGCTGGGGACCTAGTTGTAGAGTAATGGAATTATAAAATACTTTCTGATATTTAACCCCGAGTTACAAATGCTATAGTTGTCCTACAAGTAAAACTAAAGCTGAATAGGTTCCAATAGGGTTTTCCCAGGTCTCGAAATGAAAGAAACTGAGAATTAATTTTCGATTTTTGGTAATTACTATAAATTACACTCTTGATATTACGTCCCTGGGAATATTTTATGCGTTCCTAACCAAAAATTGGAATAAAACCTCAATACTTAATGTTTTAACACATAAATCTATGCCCAAATAATTACTTGTTGGGTAAATATTATTCACTATTTCTGCTTAAACACATGCATTGCCAAATCATCGACAGTTGTGAGTTTGCGAGAATGTGTCACATATTCATGAGAGGTAGTCTACAATACTATAATCGAGAATTAACGGAATCATGAACCTCATCAGATCATAACTTTCCAATTCTCTTTTCGTAATTAGAATTTACAAGTACTGAAACTGCTATATGCATATAGATTTGGATAATATAGATAGATGCTCAAAATTTTTTCATAAGGCACTCCAAAAATGTAATATTTGTAACATAAACGACATGGCAAGTAATTTAGGGACATTGGCAATGCTTTTGTTAAGTTCAAAGGAATGTAACGGTTGTACGCGACATTCTAAGAGACTGAACTGCACTGATTGGAGATTGCAATCGTTTTAAATGAAAAAATGTACCCACATAGCTACTGGAGTCTGCAAGTCTGGAGGAATGGTTTGGAATGGTTGTGGCACATAAGTAAAATTTTGCTGCTTAAGTGTCAAAGGGATTAAGTGTGTCGATGAAGATTGAAAGTTTCGAACGAGAGTGTCTTGAATAGCCGCATTGTTCTGAGCTCCATTTAGAAGAGCAGAAACAGCATAGAAAAATGATGCGGCATCTGAAAATAGCCCAGTCACTGGCATTTCTTGCAAATGTTTTTGTTACAACGACATGAAATTGTTCTATAATTTGCACTTGTTAATCACATAATCCGGGAAATATTTTTTCACTGAACTGATTTTTTATTTAAAGCAATGAATTACCTAGACTCAGATATAGGTAACCAAGGGTTTTTTGCTCCTTTTGGTTGTATTAAATGCTAAATGATAGTTTCACTTTCACTACACATCACTCGACACGAGAACTCTTCTTTGTCTTTCTGCCTACCTGAACAACTTGTATCTATTGTGCATTTGCTTGGCACTTTTGCACTCTTCACTTTCGAGAGTTATTCATTATTATTGTTATCTGGGTTATCCTTATGTATTGCTTACATCCATATAACATAGGGGCAATGCATACATGCCTTACAAAAATGTGAACACCGTCCATGTATATTCTTGAGGCTACAAACGTATATACCTACTTGGCTATGTGTACATGTGTACTATTTGAGAGTTTGTCAATGAATCAATGTATGAACAGCACATACAGATACGAAATGAGAGAATGTTGGAAGAATAGTAGAAATGCACAGTATCACCCAATGCTTATAGTGCACAGACAGGTAAGTTTCTATGTCTTACGGCTCTTTATTATGACTACCTTGTATATTATGGTTAATAATTTTTGCTGAAGATTGGACTTGTATTTGGAGATCGAGGAGAGAGGAAGCAGATTGGTTGGTAGTTGTTGTGCCTACTAATGTTATTTACATTTAATCTAACGTTTTCTAATGATAATTACAATTAAGTAGGTACAAGCAAATATTATGCATCACTTCTTTATGTATATGCGGTATAACATCAAGGCATATCAACATGTATTAGACAATGTGCATTTGCATCCATAAAACTTTAGTATGTACGTGAGACTTAGATTCACTCTTAGTAGAACTAAGTAGTTCAATAAATTAAAGAGCTTCTGTGTGGCACTATTTACCTATTTAGACTATTATGTTGAAGTATTTTAAATTGGATTATACGTGTCTAAAATATTGTCGACAATCATAAACACAATATAGTTTTAGAAGTCAGTTGAAAACTTTAAGTTTTATTCAATAATTAGTCATTCATATGTTTTAGTCAAAATGTCAAAAGACTTTAAATTTTTTGATAGTTCAAAAACTGAAAAATTACTTCAAACTCGTTTAGGAAATTTCGAACTCCGAATTTCATGGAGATTTATTTTAATTTGTTTAATTTTAAATTATTGATGCTTGGTTTGTGTGAATCTGTTATATACTTGTATTTTTAATAATAGGAAGAAAAGTCATTATATGTCAATATTAACTCATATAATTGGAATTTTCAGCAATAAGACAGATAGGTCATTGTTTCACAGTATTCATAATTCATAAGGGCTGTTACTGTTTTACTTTAATGGATGTCTTGTGTTTGACTCTGTAATGTCTTCATGACTATGCCCTTCCAAAAGTTGTAATAAAAGGAGATACACGCCTAACTAGCATGTCTATAGGGATTAGGATCAATTGAATCCTCTTCTTTTTCACTTTATGCAGTATTAGGTGCCTCTTTCCATTTGATATACCAATATAGTAGATAACGTTAGAGCAAAGAATATTTTGAACAGAGGGTAGACGTAAGTTTAGCTAATGACATATCTCTTGGAAGCAAAATTTAATATCATTTTGTCTATAAAGGCTCATGCATTATAAAATCTTGCCTAACATCGTAAATGCTTTTTGAATGCCGGCTTTTTAATATTTACATACTATTAGCCTACACTTTGCTAAAGATGTCACTTTAGCAAATTTATTTATCAATATACTCATTTTCAGTGTAAATAGCTGAGGCATTAAATAATTAATACTCTTTTGTCCTTCACCACTAAAGCAAAAGCAGATTTAAAACTGAAGTCGTTGCTAAAGTTACAAAATGTATTTTTCTTTTCTATTCTTGAATTCTTTAAGGATAGTTTTAGTCCGGTGAAGTTGTAAAGGATTTCAGAGCATACAGTTTAATAAGTACTACACAAAACATGCACGCATGACCATATCACAATTGGTTACTATACCTTCCTGTCTTGTGGTTAGATGTTTGAGACACAATCCAAACACGACGACACAGAGAACAGAAAATCAAATAGTGCAATATAAGCTTATATCGTAGTTGTAAATTGTAATGCTTTGCGTGAAGATTCCAATCCTAACTATGGTTTTGCGTATGATTCTCACAAATTAGTACAAGATTGAAATTTTCTTTGTTCTGTCAAATCAAGTCTGGGTCTATTTCCGTTAAAATGGAAATAGAAAGCATAACTGGTTTTATATAGATAAGTAGTTTGTATTTAAATTAGAAATATTTACATATTATTTCATAAATAGATTTCAGCAACAATAGAAATATATGAGTAGTGTCTACATATAAGTAAGTCAATGTATAGGTACATAGGTACTATTGAGACAGATATAGAGATAGTATATACAAATATTCACCTCTTTGTATACCCTCATAAAAACTCTTAAACCAAATCACAATTTAGTAGGTAAACAGCCAATAATTAATCAAATACCATTATATTAAAACCTCAAAACCAAAATGAGCCATGACTTTATATATAGCATTTAACTCTAACCATGCTCAATAGCCAAGTGAAGGCAACAACAACATAGATAGAATACTCAAATACCATAGGAAATAGGTGCTGCTACAATTATGTAGTAATATTATGCTTGTTTGTATCCTAAGAATATTTTTCCGTATTCACTGTTAATAATTATCTCTGTTGAGTTGGTTTAAATATTATTACGCTGGTACACCGAAAAGCATAATGATCCCATCCCAAATACCAACAGGCAGATGCAGCCACAAAACGTTACAATTGATGCACTTGTAGGTCAAATATTGCTGTATTATATTGTGCAGGTAGAGTAAGACAAGAGTGTCTAACATCTTACCGGCCGTCGCGTCTGCCACAGAACTGCTCTACTGCCCTACTACCTGCCCTATAATTATTATGGTCTAAGCAAGCAGCTTTATTTATTTTACGTTACAGTTTACAATTACAATATGCTGAAATGACATACAGTAATAGATGATCTATTGTACGTTCCATTCGGACGAGGGTTAATCTGCTGTAATCCCTTAACGTGGCTAAGCCTAACCTAATATAACCTAACCTAAACTGAAATAATCCTATCAATGTAAATGTATACTCCCTGCGGCAAATCCACTCAGTCTCGTTCCATCTATATACTCAGATTTTCTTAACTGATCTCTTTCCTACTCCTACACTGTTTCATACAGATTGTTATCATTTTTCATTCATGATTTTTTGAAACTTACAAGAAACTAGGAAGTTATGTAAGGCAATAATCTAGTTTTTAAAATTCAAGTTGTGATTTTGGCTGAGAAATTGGAGCTAGAGGGGGAAATTATTGTTGGCATTCACCAATTTTAGCTTTAAGCCATTGTTTGTTTTTCATGGAGGGCTTATTTATCACTTTAATACTAGCTGCACAAGTACATCTAATCTATGATTAACAATTGTCATATTAACTCATGATTTGCACTGTATTTAAGAATGGAACCCTTGTACTGAAACCCCGGGGGTCGGTTGTCCTAGTATAACTGCCAAGGAACAGTTATACTAGTACAATGGCGCCGTTATACAGAGGGACGGGTTATACTACGACACATATACATAAATCTAAGCACTACTTAAGCTCACCATGCCATTTACCATACTCACCAATCATCTTATCAACGCCGAAACATTATCATTTAAGTAGCAATTAACACAACATATACATTAACAACAATACAAGTAAAAAAGACCTTAATTAAGTATGACATGACACTTCTAAATTAGCAGTGCCATGTCTGAGTTTTCACGAGTGACTCTTGATTGACAATTTATTTTGTTAGATATAATAATTAACAACAATGTAGTATCTTTACTAAAAATGGAATTCATGTAACCTATTTTATTTCTAATTGCACTAGCAAAATGAAAACCCGATAAAAAAGATAATGCTTCGACTCATTAACTGCCAGTAGTACTGGACTGTCAAACTGTCAATCAAGAATCGCTTGTGAAAACTCAGACAAGAGTGACAAAACTAACGACGTTTCTCTACTACTCCTACTAAGTATACCTACTGTAATTTAATGTAAAATAGGATGTAATATAGTGAAATAAATCCTTTTAAAGCTAATCCGTTGACTGTACGTGTACACAGAACAATAATTTCATGACATTTGGTAATACTTATTATACTAACAAATGTCTGGTGATAGACATCGATAGTCATGTTTGTGAGCGCTGTTAATTTCAGACACATGTTTCGAAACAGAGCCTCGCATGGTATTTGCAATAGGAGCCATCATGTGTTGATTTAAGTGGTTTGAAGACTGTGCACTATGAGGACTTTTCACTTCTACTTCAAGTTTAATATCTTTACTTCTTCTTTGAGACTTCATCTCTTTAACCTTCCAAGAATCTCCCCGTTTTCTCACTGGACGGATATCTCCAACTGATGCTAGTTTAGTCGTTGATGGAGATTTTGCAGTGGTAGAAGGGCGCACCGGAGGATTTTTGACGGTCTTGACAGACCCGGCTTTGACACTTGACGGCATTGGAGTCTCCAATTTCGATACAGGAATGCTGTTATGGCCTAAAACAACTGCTGCAGTGTTTGGAGTCGGAGCTAGAACGGGAGTAGGAGCTAATGCGAGCTGAGAATTAGCTAGTGTCTGCCGTTGAATACGTTTGGTAGAAATTGTACTACTTTCAGAGTCGGTGCTGACGTCAACATCTTCTTCTTCTGCAGTGTTTTGTAATACCATATTTTTCATCTCTTTCACCTTCCAAGTATCTTTCCTATTTCTCACTGGTCTGGTATCTTTAAATGATGATGGTCCAGGGGTTGATGGAGATTTTGCAATAATAGCCTTCTGCGAACCCACTATTTTGGATAAATTATTATTTTGTGTTATGTAGGGAGTCGGAGTTTTAGGTACATCAAAAAGTATAACAGGGGGTGAACTTGTCTTATCAACTACAGCGTCCGCAGGTACTTTAAGTACAGTAAAAAGGCTTTCTTTGGTAGGGTGATCAATTTTCTCCGACGGTGAAGTTATTTTAAATATCTTAGTAGTATTATCCTTTTTGACTGGAGCATTAGCATTGGCGTAGCAAGGTAATATTTTCCCTGGGACAGAACTTGCAGTATTAATTGACGAATTTTCAGTTGTGGAATTAATACTAAATGCTGGTACGAACAACGATATTTTAGAGGGTTCGCAATTGCCTAAATGAGGCGGTGCAGGTTGGTTAACCGGATTAGTGACTGTATTCAGCACAGTGGTAGAAGGGGGCACCGGAGAATTTTTGACGGTCTTGACAGACTCCGCTTTGACACTTGACGGCATTGGAGTCTCCAATTTCGATACAGCAATCCAGTTATGATCTAAAACAACGGCTGCAGTGTTTGGAGTCGGTGCTCGAACGGGAGTAGGAGCTAATGCGAGCTGAGAATTAGCTAGTGGCTGCCGTTGAATACTTATGGTAGAAATTGTACTACTTTCAGAGTCGGTGCTCACGTCAACATCTTCTTCTGCAGCGTTTTGTAATACCATATTTTCTTGGGATTCAGTAGGTGAATCATCGTCAAATATTATATGTGGAATGTGATGTACATTTTCTGGATTCTCCTTTTTAACCAGCTCCACTATACAGTCATAGATTTGTCGTCGCTTCTTCTGTGTCACTGAGCTATGAAACCAGTTCTTCAATTCTGCAAGTGGTGGTCGAAATGATTTGATGGGGTTAGAAAAAAAGGATTCCGCATACTGCAAAAGATATACGCCACAATCGTAGTAATTCGGCTGCTGAGGAACAAGTGGCATACAACCAGGCATAGAATAGCTAGTAAATATTTTCTCTAAGCCCTTTTTCACCTTTAAAAAAACGACAGATGTAAAATACAAATCAAAATGTTATTAAATATTCTAACAATATCATTGCTAAATCTCTTTTATAAACTTTACCTTATATTCTACACGAAGGTACTCTCGCAGAGTAGCACTTTTATCTCCAATATCTACTCCCAAAGAGTCAAATATTAAAATGCATGGCTGCCGAATGTTGGGTATCACTCCACCTCCAGCGTAATTTTGACTTGAACTTCCACATTGACTGTCATTGCCTTTAAATATTTTAATGAAAAATTGAAAACCACTAATCTTATAACCATATTTTGGTCGATTAATTCAGATAATAGTATTTTCATACCGTCAAGAAAGGAGCTGCTGCCTTCGTGGGAAATTAATTGTCCAGTATCACAGTCGTACACACCATCCAACCCAGGGAAACAAATGATTGCCAATGTCCAATGGGCACTGAAACACGATTATTTTCATCAAAACTTGAAAGTCTTAGAATAGCGACGCAAATGGAATTTATAAATATAAAAAGTCACTAACTTCTCTACAATAGGCACCAGAATAAAATCATATTTGAAAATGTCCTCTTTTTTTGTCCAACTGGCAACCCTAGCATGCCGTCGTTCTGCAGCGAGAAGAAACATTTTATCTTGTCCAGTAATAGTAGTCAATTTTGAATAAAAGAATGACGAGAAGATGTATGTTCGTGCTTTGTCTTCTTCACTCAGACAATTGAGTTTCATAAAATTCAGCCAGAAGTCAATAATTTGATCATTGATGAAGACCTGATCTTTCAGACTCTCCAAATCATGGTCCATTAATTCAATGCCAACATATTTAAGTAATCTAAACAACAAAACAGCTCAGTTATAAATTATATAACTACTTATTTTTTAATATAATGTTATTTCACAAAAATTCGGGCAAAATATGAAAAAAAATCTTACTTTATGCACTCTTTTGATGTTTGAAAGATTCCTGAATCATCTTTCTCGTAAGAAACTGACGAACTTTGACGTGGAACTTCAGACATTGCAGCTGCAAATTCTGTAAGTTCAGGTTCAGCTTGGTTTCGAATAAAAGGCTCTGTTTTTTTCACCGGTATAGTCTGAGATCTTCGTTTTGATTGCTTCGATCAACTTTTTGTGGGCAACATCGTCAGTAGTTTTGGTCGTTTGGTTGGTTACAAGTGCAGAAAAATTCAAATAAGCTACATAACCGCGTTTGGCACGGATGCTGGCACGTTTGGGCCACAAACAGTAGGCGAAGCTTGACACTAAATACAGAGAATGAGTGTTTGTGTGTGGATTGTGCTATTATTATCAACACCTGGCATATTTAGTGTCAAACTTTGCCTACTTTTTAAGTATGGGCTTCGTCGATTAGTTGCTAACGAAAAAAATTTCCTGAAATAGATTTACCCCTGAAAATTGCATTACAAATCGTAACCGAAACCCACATCCTAACCTAACCGTCACACTAAGATGTATTGATTACTATGGGTACTATCCTCTCAAACTGCCCCTGGTTTTTGACAATCATCGAGTAGTTTATGTAAAATACTCGATGATTTTCAAAAAATGAAATAAGATAATCGCTTGGTGGAATTGATTATGCAATTGCAATTGCCAATGACGACAGAGTAATAGATAGAAAGATGTATGAACAGAATAGGAATGATAGTAGACTGTTACTGTGTAATTCTATGGTGGTGCTTGGAAGAGCCTGTCCTTGTTTCAATGTTTCCTATAGAGATTAACTTTTTTACTTTTGAGTTATATCATGTTATCTCAGTCAATGTGCTCGGTTATTCCATGATAGCATTTCCGGTCGACTTTCATCGAATTTGAAATTCTTCATTTTTCGAAAAACTACTCTTATATCCAGCTCTATTTCTTCCAAAATACAACCTTGATTTTAATGAAACTTGCATATTTGGAATTGTGAAACATCCAATTACACCAGGTTGCATTCAGATTTTTGATATTGTAATTTTAAATGTCCTTAAAAAAATTAAAGTTCTAAAAAAGTTGTAAAATTAGAGCTTTCTAAAGACTCTAATATTTCTGCTGTTTTTAGAACTAGAATATCAAAATTCTGAATGCAGCTTTTTGTAGCCAGATGTTCCACAATTCCAAGTATGCAGGTTTCATTAAATCAAGGTTGTATTTTGGAAGAAATAGAGCCAGTTATGAAATATGCTTAACACGCATTTTGATAGTCAGCTACTCACCCAATTTAGAGACGAAGCCTCTCGTTAAAGTCCCATCCCGGGTTGTGCTTAGTGCTACAGTCTGACCCAGACACATAGGTACTATAAGCTACCCAAAAGCGACATCATAGATATGCTAATTGTTAGCCCACAAAGCTTATTTGTGAGGAAATGGATCCAGAATAAGGCTTTGGCTTAAGTTTTTTTAAAGTTAGCCAATTTTTGACTTCCACTTATCCACAATCTCTCAAAAGCCGATTTACAGGTTAGCCCGCGAAAAGTCCAAACTTTAAAAAGTTAGCATTCGAAAATCGTAGTTGACTCCGTGGATTGACAGCATAAGTTTGTCTTAGCTGCCTTCGTTATCCACAGTCGAACTTCTGGCACCTTAGACTGGCTTTTCTAAGCCAACTTAATCATACTCCTCAAGACAGTGACTTCCGTAGTAATTAGCCAACCTAATTTGACCAAGATTTATGATAATCCGATAAATTGTTAAATAAAGCAGTAGCAATTACTAATCGGTGGTGACCGTGATACAGTAGAAGTCAATAATGATCACGATACACCAATCTTTTCATCGTGTAACATTTACTATGTTCAACAAGAACATAGCTTTCCGTTAATGTATCACTAGTATTACTGTCAATCATTGCCATTATTAATAGCTATGTATTTATATAAATATCAATTTGCATATCAAAACTGAATTTACTACTAATCACTACTACAGCTTACGACACCATACAAACAACGAAAATATAAGGGATATCTATAATGGACGAAAAACGTATCATATACAGATATTCACGCGAAGTGCCTAGCATAGCAGGGGTCAATAAAATTAGGCACTTAGTGTAAATATCTTAAAGGGATAAACACTACCAGCTGTCATTGGCAACTGGTAGCATTAAAATCGTTCACGCAAAGTACCTAGCTGAGCCCTCCTGATAAAGCTGAAAGCAAAAAGAGAATCCAAAGGAATAACAGGCTAGTTTAAGTTCCGGACTAACTTAAATCTCAAATCGACTTAGAAGTGAGACAGAGATAAGTCGAAGTCTAAAAACATTCTGGATGAAGTCTCAAGGCTTTAAAAAGCCAGACTTTGGGGTGACTTAATTGAATCAGGCTTTTGTTCGCATTTTTTAGCCTCATTGGGACTGATATTTCTTAGCTGCCGAAAGTCCATATGAAACAATTTAATCTAAATACCTATTATCGGCAGTTTACCCGAAAGGCTCCTTGCAACTCATCCGACAAATGATAATTGAAACAGACTATGATCTCTCAATTACGTTTTAAATGCAGAAGTTACAAATTTAGACAATTATTAACATCATATCGCCAATCTCTCTATATTATAACCACCGTTTTAGATAAAGCAATAAATTTACCTACCTATGTATGTAGTGATCTATGTGCGGTAGGGCAAATCCAGGCGCGTATATACAAAGACATAGAATACCGATGGTGGCTGTGAAGCTGGCGCTTCACTATAGAAGACCAGCTTCCATAAGAGAAATGGTCCACACTTGGAATACACGTAGGTACATACGAGAGCCAATGAGAGAGCGGCTGCGTCCGACCAATAGCAAAACGGCTGCGTACCTTGTAGCAACAGCAAGGAACTCTTGATGAGAGATATACTTGGGAGACGTATAGAAGCCTAAGCTGGTCTTCCTCTTGTTCCTTGTACAAAGAGGTGATTTGGGGGAGCTGCCGCCCCCCAAATCACCTCTCAAGGGGAGTCAAATTTCTGGATACGTGCCTGGTCGAACTATAAAGCCAGAGTCAGGTTAATACCAAAAGGGAAATACTGATGTTTCATAATATTTCCAACTACCTAGGCAATGTGAATAGAAACGTTTCATAATAATAGAAATTAACATAAGAAGGTTGAATGGTGGTGAGTCGTGATTGAATGTAAATGATTGGGGACATGTCGTAATGATCGTAATGTGGCTTATTAAATAGCATTTGAAAACTTTCTAATACAAATTGGTTATGCTATATCAACAAACTTAATATTTTTTAGAAGAGCTGGGTTTTCTTTTTTACTACCCTCTTGATTCTTTTGGCAGTTGGCGCACCTTTTTGTAGAATTAAATAACAGTGCTGGGTAACTAACTTTTCTCAAAAAATATTTATTCGTAAGTTGTAGTCGTAGAATTTGTACGTTTTTCCAAAATCCCAGGGGGAATCTTATTTTTCTGATTTAAAATGGAACTTTTTGGTGTCTTTGTGGGATTTTTTTCAAAAATGGAGTCTTTCATTTTTCCCTGCATTTGAAGCTACGATCTACAGTTAATATTTTGGTTTAGGAAATTCCTTTGTATCAGGAAGTAGGGGCTGCAGCTAATTTATCCACCACTATAGACGTTAAAGTTTTTTAATTTAAATATACTTTGTATTTACAAAGTTAACATGATAACCTAATGGGATGTTTTCGAAATTGTTTTTATTACTGTGAACGGTGGCCTGCTGAATTTCTCTTGAGTGCTAGATTTGCCCCTTAGCTGGGTTCACTAGTATTTAATAATATTAAACCGATAATTTACCACCCAAGGAAAATGAAATTTGATGTCAGACATTTTTGTTTTTGTCTTTTTTAATACTAATAGTCATCACATCACAGATGCTTGAACTGCTCTGGAATGATATCCTAGGATTGGTTCCAGCGGAGGAGTCACACTTAAGCGTTGTGGAGAGGAGTCATGATACATCTGTTGGGTGGTTTCCCCTTGGTATTTAGCATGGAATTTAGCGTAGGTACAGGGCAGAAAGTTGACAGTGATACAACCAACCCAAACGTTGTTGCGAATAGCAATAGGATTAAGTATGATAATATTAAAATATTATTGGTATTCACAAACCCACATAATATTATTATACATTAATATTTGCTAATAAAATGCAATAAAATGAACAATAGTTCCAAAAATAAAATTAAAGAAACATTTAATTTTTATTGGAATCCTTAGGGAAAGAACTTTAATTGGTCGCATTTCATGAAAAAGTGTTGAAACTTACCTAATCAGGCTTTTTTTAGTTTCATATAAATAGGACTTTATAAAGATCGTTTTACACATGCATTTAACTGTGATAGAAGTATTATGTATCTGAAATTAAGTTTAATGAGCATATGTTCACAATATTAAATAGTTTTCGGTGCAATACAATAGTCTAATTAAATTTGCCTAATCATTCCTCATTCAAAACTACAAAATTCATTTCATTTATGAATGAATATATGGCTTAAATTGGAAAGTTATACCGGGAAGATTTACTTAGAAATTTCAAACTAATCAAACAAACCATTTCTTAAGTTCGTCAATTTAATTTTCGATAGTCACATGGTCCCTGTGTTAAAGAGTATAGGGAGTACACCAACTTACCGGAGGAGGTGTGCTCCCTACTCTTTTAACATTACGTTATAATCTTTACTCTATATAAACGTAAAGTTGGACATGCGCATGGAATTCTTTCACTATTCTTGTATTAAGGTTTGTATATATGTCCGTAATAATTTGTAATTAATGAGTAAGGACTGGACTATCACAACTGAGTTTGTTCTACATTTCAACACGCTTAGGCATCAAAAATTGGTGCAATAAATAATCAACGGTCTATGAAATACGGGCCAATGCACAATCGCTAGAAATTTACTGATTTCAGCATTTTTCTAGCACATTAAATGTGCTAGGATTCAACTAGTAGGTATAATAATATTATTATTATTATTATTATATATAGCTTCAAGTATAAATCTCTGGACTCTGCCTGGCTTAGCCTGGGATTTTCGCGTTCATATGACGACCACACAGTTGGCGGCAGAACGCCTGAAAACGCCAGAATTAATTCGCCAGAATAACAGCTGCAAATTTTGGAGGTTCAGGTTCAATTTGCTTTCGAATTATGGGCTTGGTTGTCTTAACCACGTTTATTGAAAGCATAGTTGGAGTAGCAAGAATTGTCTGAGGTGTTTGTTTAATTGGGTTGGCTTCCATCAACTTTTTGTGGGCAACATCGTAAGTAATTTGATTAGCGTGCAGCAAATTTCGAAATAAGCTAATATTAACCCAGGCAGACTGTGGCATAACCCAGGATGCTGGCACGTTTGGACCACAAAGCTCACTGTTTGATGACTTAATGATCTTGTGGAACAGAATGAAATTTGAATCACGTATAGTATCTCTACACTAACATTCTGACAATACTGCCCTACTACATTAGTGGAGTTGTCGGTGAGCTGCTCCTCGAATGAAAAGCTTCACAGTTTATGAAAAATAAATAGGCTTTCTATAACGGTGAAGATAAGTAAAGAGATCCTGCTGAAGAAATCGAAGCTTTGAGAACAGTATGACATCCGATCATAGTACCCTGTTAAATGAGATTCTCGGGCTTTTGGTTAGATCTTCTCCTCGAAGGAAAACCAACTCTGTTCATGTCTTGC
Organism: Tomocerus qinae; assembly: GCA_020055645.1. NCBI lineage: Eukaryota > Metazoa > Arthropoda > Collembola > Entomobryomorpha > Tomoceridae > Tomocerus > Tomocerus qinae. The sequence continues at coordinate 24,186,268 of CM034548.1, forward strand.
TTCTGCTTGGCGGTAAGGATGGAATAGATCGAAGCTTGACAAAAGTATTACATCCTATCATACCACTCTGCCCGATGAGATGCTCGGGTTTTTCGTCGTACGTATCCTCGAAGGAAAACCTACTCTGTTCATGGTGAAGAACATTCAAGTCCTTATTCAATGAGCAAGGTCCATGCATGAGCACGATTGATGATAGTCTCGCTTCTGCTTGGCGGTAAGGATGGAATAGATTGAAGCTTTGACAAAAGTATTACATCCGATCATATCACTCTGCCCGATGAGATCCTCGGGTTTTTCGTCGTACGTATCCTCGAAGGAAAACCATCTCTGTTCATGGTAAAGAACATTCAATTCCCTATGCAATGAGGAAGGTCCATGCGTGTGCACGATTGATGATAGTCTTGCTTCTGCTTGGCGGTAAGGATGGAATAGATCGAAGCTTTGACAAAAGTATTACATCCTATCATATCATTCAGCCCGATGAGATGCTCGGGTTTTTCGTCGTACGTATCCTCGAAGGAAAACCTACTCTGTTCATGGTAAAGAACATTCAATTCCTTACAGATTGAGCATAGTCCATGCATCACCGTAGTCGTGAACAGTGATGATCTTGCTCCTGTTTGGCGGTAAAGATAGTACAAAGTACAAATCGAAGCTTTGAGAAAATTATCCCATCCGATCATATCACTCTGCCCGATGAGATGCTAGGGTTTTTCGTCGTACGCATCCTCGAAGGAAAACCAACTCTTCATGAATGAACTTTCAATTCCTTATAGCATGAGCATGGTGCCATTAGACTCTGTGGGTGTGGATACTGTGGAACAGTCTGACGATGTGAGATAAGTATCGTATCCGGTCACACTATTCTGTCAATGTGTCTCTACTACATAATATGAATATGGTTTTTCATTGTGGCTTCATTTGAAAAGAAGTATCTAAGGTTTTGAGAAATAAGTTTTCAATTTCTTATGCATGAGCTGCAATTTCAATTTGTTACACAACATGCAGTTATTTGTGTTGATTCATAAAGTTTATCATTAACTTTTCTTTACGAATAATTTTTAATTGCATCTACCTGTACGATAAGTGACTTCATTTTTTGATATTTCTTATATTTTAAGTGTATAGGAAAACGGCCTTAACCAAACACTGCAAACTAAATATTATTGATTTCCTGTATACATGGATGCTGTGGTTTGTGATTTACTATTTGTACTTAATTTAATCTAGTTTATGTCTTTTGCCAAAGCCTTTAAATCAGCATAGAGATATAATATCATCATAATATTATTAGTCATAATACTTATATGAGGTGTGAATGTTCATGATATTATTAGATTCTTATTTTATCTATACTTGCAACCAGAATAGGTATAATATAGCTTTCAGTACCGTATTTAGAAGTCGATTTCGGAGGGGGCAATGACGTCATACACTCATGCATTAGGCATATTCGCGTAAAGCGCAAAAAATTTTGGGTTATTTTGTCTAATATGAGTCAAAAATAGCCTAAACATCACATCAAATCATAATTTTTTGGTATTTTGAGAAAATATTTTCTCTTTTCTTGGATTCCGGGGGGGCATTTCCCCCAATGCCCCCCTCAATACAGCCTTGATAGCTTTCATTGGATTTGTACTTCATTTAGTATACATGCAAACTATATTTAATTTAAAAATCGAAAAGTTTCTAGATTTGGAAATACTCTGCATTGAAACACCAGGCTTTGCTTACTAAGAAGTACCGAACTTAAGAAACTATTTACCGTTCAAATGTTTAAAACCATCCAAGATATAGGTAGTTTCCGTTCTGAGCTGAAAGTTGCTTTCATCTTGCTACATTCGTGGAAATTTATCTGTTTCCCATTTTCTTGTGAACTCTATTATATTATAAGGATTGCATACTATACATATCCATGGTTGGCCTTTCTCTTCCCGTGTCTATGTGGAAGACTTATGGTTCTTTGGTTCCCGGCTGCTAGGCAGTAATGATATCTGTGGTTGTAATTACATGATAATTACTGGATGGCAACTGCAACAGTTACATACAGAGATGATATTAACGCAGTAGATTAAAATTAATCTAATGAGCCCAGAATAATGAAATATTATTAAGATCAGACATCCCATTCAAAAGATATTACGAGCTAAATATCCCTCTTAGGCTGATAACCCTCCAAGTCTACCACATATATAAATTATTACAATTTCAGAGGACAGGGATCTGCTCATTACGTGTTTCTCAACAAAATTACAGTGTATTAATGGAGTGCGGTACATTTAAATCGACATACTTTTAGAGACTAGCGCTGTGCATTTGTGGCTATTACATACTTTGTTCCATCCGTGTCATGGTGGCCAATGGCCAGTAGCCAACCCGTTGCTGCAGGTGCAGATGTAGACATTACACCTCTGAATTTAGTATCATTCTGCGCTACATTTTTTATTACTTTATTAAAGAGAATTTTCCAAATCCTTCAAACTTCAAACCCTCTAGCTACACTAGTAAGGACAGAGTAGGTCAAAGTAGATAGATAGATATTTTATTACAGTACACTTCCAGCCGGCCATAACCCATTCAAAATTAAATGTCAATGTAGTATTACACTAACTATGTACGTACTAACATTTTGTAATTTAAACGAGTTCCCCTTCGCATTATTTACGGTGTACTGTACAACGTAATTCCTTCAAAGTCTTGAATCTTTACTCTACATAAAGATAAAGTGGGGCATGCGTATGGGATTCTTTCATTATTCTTGAATAAATGTTTGTATCTACTATGTCCGTAATATTTTGTAATTAATGAGTAAGGGTAATATTTTGTAATTAATAAGGGTAATATTTTGTAATTAATAAGGGTAATATTTTGTAATTAATGAGCAAGGACTAGACTATCAGTACTGAGTCCAATCAAGGGTCTATGAAATTCGGGCCAATGCGCAGTCGCTAGAAATTTACTGATTTCAACATTTTCTAGCACACTTTGTGTGCTGGGATTCAACTAGTTTCCATACATTAATCATTATAACAGATTAGTACTTGGAAGTGTTGGAAGTGAACCTATTGATACCAGTCAGCGGGAGCCCCCAGCCCCGTTCCAATAATTAGTGTAATTTTTATACATCATCCAGAGTCCACGAACCGCACAATTCTATTTCGAAAGGAAAGGCGCACGCCTTTTTATTGTTCGACTCAATGAGTATAGCCATTCTAACACCTAACATGAGGAATAATATAATTTTACCTTTTTCATATTTTTATGATAAACTATTGTGGAAACATTTTAGAATTTTATAAAATCTTCTACAATACCGAACTAATGACTTATATTAATAAATACATGATCGTCTTAGATACAGCATTGATAAGTATTGTTTACAACATTTCGTTCACAACAGTCAAAAAGGGCTTCATTCGTTTATATACCATTGGACAATACAACAAGCTAACTGGAAACTTGGAACAACCAACAGGTAACTTTGAAGACTTTGGTATCCCTTATTGTTCCCCATGCATGTTTCCTAGACATTTGATTTTTGTACACCAAAAATATCTTGCTTTTTATTTCATGCTGTGTAGGTTATCCTAGTTATCCACAAAGCTATTGAGGGGGGGAATACGGGGCAAATGCTAACTCCCGAAATCCAAGAAAAAGTAAATTTTTCTCAAAATACCCAAAAATTTCGGGTGATTTTAAGGCCATATTTGACTCATTTTAGCTAAAATAAGCCTAAATTTGTCGCACAAATATGCCTCATATATAAGACTTTATGACGTCATGCCTCCGCCGAAATCGACTTCTAAAAGGTCTAAATACGTTACCAGTTATCGATGACAAAGGCAATGATAGGAATATTTATTATGTTGAAACTGTAAGATTGGTTTGAATTGCATAATGATATAATGATATTAATATTATGGTACTAATTTGCACGCAACGCATTAGTACTACTATTCCATGCTAACATCAATGCTTTTCAATTATCCTTTCTTCGACTCTCGGCGAAGCGATCGAGGACAGACAATTGAAAAGCAATTAGCAACACAATACAAAATTTCCAATTAGTGATGGTGTTTCACTGTTTCCATTGTCCTTGATGTTAGTTTGGATTAGTAGTACCATGAACGCTGCGCTGTGTTGTAACTGTCAAGTAGAACGTTTTATGCTTAGCTGCAAACGTTGTGTTGGGTTTGAGTCTGAGTGGAGAGGATTCCGAGGACCATGTTAATGTGCGTCGTTGGTGGTTCCTTTTACATGAATTTTCCCACACCAATGTTTCGTGAATAACTCCCCTAATTTGGGGTCAATTTGGACGTATTAGGCCTTATAATGAAGATATGCTAACCAGCTCGGACATGTCATGATATATTTTACAATTTTGACCTATAAAGGTCACACCACCGGGTTAAAAAATGGTCCTTTTTTATTTTTTGGCGGGTTATCTTTAGACTTGGATGGCAGGGCAATTAGAAGGTATTATGAAAAAGTTGAGACGACAAGTCCGAGCAGAAAATGAGATAGATCTTTAGGAAAAACCGGAAATTTTTCAGTGTTCCCGTTTTAGAGTTATGACCGAAATGGTCGAAAAATAAAATTTGAATTTCAAGTATAGTACACAGCAAAGGAGACGACAGAGCTGAAAAGTCATATGAATTTTCGTTCTCTCACAGGCACACTATCTCATTTGCCGCTCAAACAGCGCACTATTTCTGCTCTGATGACTACTTTCGTTCTTATTCCTGTAGAAAATTCTTACTTCGAAGGGATCCACTAGTTGCTTAGTGGAAGCTAACGACGCACGTTAACACAAGTTATTCGCAACACCTATCATCTATCCGTACCAGGCTATGCAAATTAGGGAATTGCCGATTGCTGGCCATGGCCATCCGAATTAAATTGAATTTGGAGAAATAAATATCCATTGTTTACTAATAAGTCTTGAATTCCTTCCGTTTAGTAAAAAGTCATTTATCCTGATACTAGTGCAAATTAGGGGGAAGTAAATTGATAGAAAGTTGAAATACATACACTAAGATAGATCACGCTCACTAGTTGGTCATTCGCAGTCTGATAGTCTATTTAGTGAAGAAGTTGTAGGTGCCAATCAATATTCGTCTAAACAGGTTAGTTGGTGCGGGAGTTGGCAAATTAAAAGTTCACTTTTTTCACCTCCATATTCACCTGCCTGTAATCACCATGGTAGTTAGCAATGGCAGTCCTTTATCCTATCCAAGCAGTGGAGGACAAATTATAGGATTTGTCCTCCAGAAGTGACAAAAGTGAATTTTTAATTTGTCAACTACCGGACCGAACCTGTCCGGTAGTTGACTAACCTGTTACCATATAGACGAATCTTGGGTGCCAATATTATATTTTAAATTTGTTAAAATGTAAATGTGAATTCAATTTTTCTTAAATCATTAGTTCATGAATAATCATCCATGTATAGTAGTAAATAGAGTAGTGTACTTATTAATCATTCGTGCTTATTAGTAGATAGTAGTGTACAGGGTTAATTGTGTATTCAGGCCAAAAAAGGGGTTCAAAAAAATCACTAAATAAAAAGTGGAAAAATCTACCCGTTCTGCCCGTTTAACAAGCTTCTGGATTTTTCCTGGCCATAGACCTTTTCATTTCTAAATGGGGGTTTCAGTCTTTCTTAGAATCGCATTAGTGATTTTTTTTCACCCATTTTCATCACAATCAGAGGTGCTTGGTCCTTTATAATTTTTATATTTTGCCTTGCACTTGGCATAACAAAAAAAACCATGCATCAATACTGGTTGGATGTCTGCCTTTCATTTGCTCATGTATATCGTACACTTACTATATTTACTCGTATATGTGCCTAGTACGTCATAGAAATGATGATGTTTCTATTGTTTAAATTCGGGTTTTCCTTTTCCCCAATTATGCGTTACTAAGGCTAGTACACATTATTTTTCCTGATTTCATAATAGAAATTATTGTAGTAAGTGGGACCATGGATATTATATTATGTCCATGAAAGAAAATAGTTTATGCAAAGATATATTATACAGCACGAAGCTACTTTATTTATTTATGATTTATTTGAAGTAATTTGAGACATACAAATAGCTTCCAATAGTTTTCATTAGTTTACAATACAATGCACTCTATTCACTCTTCCGTTAACTTAAATTATCAATACTATATTTATAGAAAAGATACTAATAAGTGCTTTTAAATTCCGCTAGCGATTACACAATTTCAACACTCATTTAGCATGTATACAGAATCAGTCACATTACAAGAGCTACAGCTATTATTCGACATCATAAAAGCCGTGCATCCATTTCGTACTCAAAAACTCATCTACTATATCTGTAATGTTTCGCGATTTTTGCGAGGAAGGTACAGTTTCTTCTTCATGCTTTATAGATTTTAAATCTCTCAAGTGTTTCCACTCATTCAAAATAACGTTGTATTCTGCAATTTTGTCCGCATAACCTTCCATGGCATATACTTGTAGTAATCCTCGGTAGTCGTATTCCAATCCAGAGTAAGCGTCTCCAAATAGTTTTCGAGCTGAATTTAAATAAAAGACAATTGATGTTATTTAAATATTGTAATATAAAACATCGTCCACTGTTTTTGCTAACACTTTATAACAGTCTCTACTACTTCAATGGCTAATCCAATTTTGTAATAAGCGGAATGTTTTGTAGAAAATAGTAGAAATTAAAAAATTCCTTGAGTTACTTTTATCGACAAGTTATTTTTAAAAAATCACAATCTATTTTGTATATTAAGTATTCAATACCTAACTCAACCTAACTGTTTTTACAAGAGTATGTATCTAAAAAGTTATTTTCTCATACCTACTATATGATTCTTTAATTTGATAAATAAATATACATTACCGATTTGGATAGACCGTAGGTGAAGCTGCTCTGCCTTTTTAAACTGCATCATATCGTAATTGTACAGGCTCGCTAAATGCCCTACAGACAATGCCACTTCGTAATCGTACATACCCAGTAGTTTTTCTTTGATTGCAATGGCTTTTAGGTGCATATCCTCCGCGTCCTGCAAAATAGAAACAAATAATTTATTCAACATGATGAGTTTGTTTCAACAAGATGATAAAACAACCTGAAAGAATCTAATTAGCCAAATTTAAAACCTATGCATTTACTAGTAACGTTTGTTGCAGATTTAGTAAACTATTTTAACCTGATATTTTTTCATTGATTGATAGAGCCGGCCAAGATTTCCATAATGTTTGGCAGTCTGAACGTTCATTTCTCCAAACACTTGAGTAGAAAGTTTTAGGGCTGATAAATGCAAGTTTTGCGCTTCAAATAAATACATCTCTTCACATGATCCTCCTGGGTTATCAATTGCTACCTCTTCCAAAATTAGAGCTTTGACGCGTTTTGCGGACGCGTACTGAAGGTGATCATCAGGTAGTAACATTTTCATGATCTCGATTGCCTTATCCGCGTAGTTCCTGCATTTTTTAAGTCTCCTGATTTGTAATTTATTACAAGTACATTATAAAGCACATTACGAGATAATTAGTTCTAAAATACCTGGCTAAGCTAAACTTTCCGGTGCTGTACTCCTTCACGTACAGAGCATATGCTGCATCTTCATACGCAATTGCAGTCATAAGATTGCATTCTCCAAATGCATCTTTTCGAATCTTAAGGGCTTCCTAAAGCATTTTACAAAATTTGCACAGCAAAATGTCACATTAATTTAATCCCATATTACAATGCATGATACTGACGGCAACTTCATACAAATAAAACAAACTTTACAAACAAACAATAGTAACAAAATCAATCAATAGGCTTAAAGATTTGTTAGTTCGAAATTAAAAATAATTTCCCACTGTTTATGACTTTTATAGAAAGCTATTTTACGGCTATTATTGCTTTTTTAGCTTCTAAATATTAAGGCTCCATAAGGCAATCGCTAATCCCCTGATTTGCATAACTTAACCTAACCATGTTGACACAAACTAATTGCAACATTTAGCAAATATCCGTACCAGGTGGTAGGCTATGCAATTTAGGGGATTAGCGACTGCTGGACGTTTTGAAAACCAGAGAATAAGGTAAAATATACTAATTTTCATTGTCGCATGGGTTGTGTAACCTTCGATGCATGGATAAAGAGTAATTTATCAAACATTATAATTAATACATACCAAAATTTCAACCAGGTATTCAAATTTTCATTTAAAAAACCTCAGTTGCATAAAAACACCAACTGACTGATAGGATAGTGTGTAAACTTTATATTTTATATTATAAAAAACTTTGCAGGTAGTATCAGAATGCTTCTATAGCCGTATTGGTTAACCTTTGCATTTTAAAAATAAAAATATAAGGCTTTACCGTGTAAACAGTAACGGCATGAGGAACAGCGTCCCTATTTAGAAGGTAGAATCCGTAATCAAAAAGTGCATCGGCATATTTAACACTTTTGGGACCAAAAATGTCTCTAGCCATATACACTGCTTCAGTGATAACCAGTTCGGCCTTTTCAAACTCTCTTTTCACAACGCATGATTTGGAACACTGTCTGAGAACATCAACTATTTGACGAGGGTTTTTAGAGCTCCTCACCTCTTTGAGTGCTTTGACACTCCACTCTAAAGACTGAGAGTACACAAAAATATTGTCAATCACGTCATAGAAATGTATTAAAAATTTATAAAACGAGTTTTAAAAGCCTTGCCTCATTGTATCGACTTTCGGCAAAACAGAGCGCAGAAAATGCACAGAATATCCCGGCCAAATTCGGCATAAACCCCGATCGCAATCGCAATTTCTCAATGACTTTCTTTGCTGTTTCAAAAGAAGTACGAGCCTCTTGAAACATACAGAAAGACCCTTGGGCAATGAGTAATCTGCAATGAATAAATGCATGAGACAAACAAGACATCGCTTGACAAACTTGTTGGTTAAGAACAAGAACAATTTTATAAAGATCGCATACTTTTGTAGGCACTCCAAAGCTTGCAGAAAAGATTCGTTGTCGTTGACGCTAAGGCATACAAACATACATTGCTGTAGAACTCTGGAACTTTCTTTAAACCAACCAGCATCAGATAGGAACCCTCCTAGAATATTATAGAATTCAATTACACCAGTTAGTACCTATAAGAATTCTATTTAATTTACATCGTCAATCTCACTATTCACTTTGAATAGCCAAAACAATGAAATACCTACCCAATTCGAGTCCCACGCGTATAAGGTACAATCGCAATCGTGAGTTGAGAAATTCTTTGCAGCATTCTGATGCGTAGGCATTTGCAAGTCTATGACCCAGGAAACATTTCGGCTCTCCAGCTTCATACAACGGAGGTGGTCTCCAATCCACGCTCCAATTCTCCTGGTTACTGAAAGTCTGTAAAGAATATTTAAACATCATTTCTTACATCTGAAATATGATAAGTTTCCCTATTGGCCAACTCACAGCACCAGTTTGTCATAAAATATGATATTCTTCGTTCTATATCTTATACGACTATCAGAGGTCATTTTTTGTGAACAGGCATGTTTTCATAGTGTTATGTGAGAAAAAAAGATTTACCTTAAATAGAATGTGCACTTTGTGTCTCTTGCCATTCACTGCCAATATCTTCATAAACTTGCTCAGATTTTGTAGTTCAACTAGAAGGACATGAAATTGCTGCGTTTGGCTCAGCTAAAAAAACAATAATTTTATTATACAAAGATTACAGAGTAAACTCATGTACAGCATACTTCTCAATTGCTCGACGTGATTTTAGTTACGACATTCAATATTGGCCAAAACTTGTCTACAACAATATGATAAGTTTTAGTAGTTTGTATGGTCTAGGAAGCCTACCAGAAGACCACAATCAGCGACCCTGCAACTTTATTGCAACGGTACCGTGTAGCATTGCAGTTGACCAAATAAACCAGAGAAACCTCCCTATAATTCTGATTGCATTTACTTTAGATTGTTTACACCTCTGCATAACAATTTTTATAATGCATATTACTTTTATGATCCTTACCTCTTAACTTCCAACTTAATTTGTTGGGTAACCTATTCACTTTAAATATATCATTATATAATAAGTAGTATGCATTATTAAAGTGATATCATTGTGCATGGTTACTAGAAATACATTATGAATATACTTTTATATTAATTTATCTATTAACCATAGACATTCCCACAACATTGTAATACATTGCATAATATTTCAGTATTATCTTTCTATTTAAAAACGTGTATTCTGAATTACAGTCGTAGAATAAGTAGATCAAATATTATAGGGTAAAAAGCAGAGTGATATATCGAGCTATTTAAAGCCAAATTGTAGCTATACGCATTAGACATGTAGAAATGACGTTTAGTAAACAATAGACATATATAGGCACTTGCCAATATAAGATTACAATTTACTTCAATATGCAATTACAGACTCCTAAGTACATGACAGTAACAGTTGATTGACTTCATGCGAATTTAAGCAATACAACATTTGCAACATTGTGATTACATCTTGCATGTATTACCAATAGTTACTACCTAGTCAGGCAGAAGTCGGCATCTGCGACCCATTGTCTATGCCTCTCCATAATAACCAACGTGTACGTAGGCACAGCTCTATGTATGTATATTTATGTGATCTGAAACTAAACTAGTATGTCTCTATGCTTTATGGTCATGTTAAGTAAAATTGTACCTATATGCCTATAGCAACAAGATAAAGATTTGTAGCTGCAAGTGATGGTTACTCACTCCGTACCACAAAGTCGACAGATTCTACCTCGTTTGTTTGCAAAGGAGGTCAAAGAAGACACGCCACCGTATAGTGGAAGAAAATACACTGCGAATACAGGCATTCAGCTTGTACTGCCAAACTTGCATATTTAATTGTCTCACATCATTGGCATCCCCCAGGCGGTGTTAGTGAAATCGAGTGTGACCTTTCTTGCCTGATAGAATTGCTCTATTCTCTATTATCATGAAATTTTCAATTCACACAGTAAATGTAACAATCTAGGTATAAAACTCAATACAATAATCTATTGCAACTGCAGCCATATACCTCTTTTTTACTCCAATACAAGTTTATTATGTCGCCAATTTTACTTATCATCATGATCTTTGAACTTAAGCATCATGATCTTTGAAATGAACCTACATGCTTTCATAATTCAGAAGGAAATCTGTGTGTAACCAGAATTGCTACAAACTCATGTAATTTATCACCTAATACTAAGGTAAAGTTCAACTTTCGATAGAAAACATTTAGCATATCAATTAAATTACGTTCTTTACGTTGATTGTGAAACGCACAATGCAACTTTTTACAATAACAATGTCACATTAATTAAGTAGAATTAATTAAGCGTTTCCTTTTCCACATTATTACTTGAACCTGGCTCTGACTCCCTTTACCGTGGGAAAGAAATCTTTTACGTGTAGCATGCACATCATAATATCCTACTATTGCAATATTTTTCATTCTTTTGTTGCATTATGTTGACATTGGGTTATGCAAAAACAAACAAGAAAATATGCCTCCTACCAAATTGCATAAGCTTCAACTTCAGTGCAATGAATAATCTACCGTCTGTCCACTCAAAAATCTAGAAACTTCATCTTTCTTACTTTCATTACTGAGATGATGCATTTACTGCTCTATTGCACATACTATTACGCACTAGTACCTACGGTATGCAATCGGATATCGACATTTTCAACAACATGATACATTGAAGGTTACTATCATTTCTTGAAGCTATTATCTCGGCAAATGCTTAAACAATTATGACAAACGCAATAAGTTTTGAAAGCTTACGAACTTCGTCTATCTATTCCTATTTAAATTGTCAAACATTTATAACCTACGTCATCCTACAAAACTTAAAAGTTAATATGCAAGTTTGCATGGCTGACATTAGCACGTGCAATTGCGTAATTCAATCATTTTGTTTTCTAAAAGAATAACACCATGAAAAGGAATGAGACTATACATTACTAAGTTTTCCTAGATGGGAATTAACAATGTGCAATTCCTGAAAATTAAACATCCTAGTTATTAAACGTAATGATAAGAAATTAATAATCATTTCAATGTCATCATAATCATCAGTAACGCTATAAATTAGTCATTTAGTAATTAAAATGATAGTAAATTTTACAATTAGCATCTTTCCTTTGCATGACGTATCTCATTGAATGACTACTCACATGATGACGTCACATTGATAGTGTTTGGTCGGAGATATATTTAGTATTTATGAATACAAAACAAAAACATTCTGAAATGACAGATTGGATATGAATTCTTTGCTCTGATATTATGAATTAAAGAATCAGCTTAAAAAATTATTGCTAAATGCGAAATTAGTAAAAAGTATTTAGAGCAAATCCTTACCTTTAGATAGATTTCTAGAACAACATTTCCTGGAATGTTTGGAAACTCCCTTAAGTACATATGAATGTTGTTTGCCACTTCTTGGACACATCGATTAAATAGATTTGGGACGGACATGTCGAACGACGCGTTTTCCAGTATGATTTGCAGTTCTTGAATTACGAGCTAAATTGTAGCATGAAGAATGCTAAATGTTGACGTAGTGTAGTTGTAAATTGCAAGAACACCAAAGCTTACTCTGGAATCCTGAAAAAACAAATATGCACACTTAGTAGGCTTAGACCATGCCATCAAAACAAAACATTATATACCATAATAATTATTACCATATTAACACTTATTTATATCAAAAATGCCCATTAACGGTGTAATAGAATAGATGTAATCTTCTACAACTTATCTATCTGCATACACATTATTACACAATATATAAACACTATGCCTCTAATCTAACCTGACACCTGAGTGGAGGTCGGTGGCTAAAGCTGGAAATAAATAATATTGTCTGCTCTAGCTGTAACACTGATATATTTATATGTACATGTAAACAAATCCTCAGCTCAGTTTGATTTTCATTTATAATGTTAATGTAACATTTTATCGCTTAATAACTGTGCAGCCATTTAGCACTTTTGTGTAGTACATGCGGCGCAAGCCACACCTGTATACAAAACACATTTTCAGATCTAAATGCACAATTGCACAAACTAACAATTTCCACTGTCGGTCTATATTACAATATGATGTTCCAAATATAGTGTATATTGTGTACAATATTCCTGCATTGGAACGAACAATAACAAATCTATCGTTTCTATATTATAACTTAACATGGATAGTAATTCCCGCATTTGTCTCAAAACGACGACTATTTTCAAATGACAATTTGAGTGAGACGATTTGTAAATGGCACTAAACACTAAGAAAGCTATATAAATGTAGGGTGAATCAATACATTTTGATACACAACAAAGCTATCTCATTTATACATAATTTGACAGCTTTGACACGGAAGACATTGAGCGGGAGCAGACTACGACTACATAAATACTGGTCCGGGTTTCATTTTCCCCAGGTGACTAAAGTTGCCCATAAATCAGGATGGTGTGTATCACAACAAACAAATAGTACTACAACTGTGCAATCTTATCCATAATTTCCAAATCTTTTTCAACATAAAATAAGCGGAGGGCTTAGTTGACAGTTTAAAGCCTACATATACGTTATGGATACTACACGTGTCAATAATAATTTAATAATTTACAGGTTAAATAGAAACTCTTGGGTTGATTCAATTGTAGATGCACAAAAGTTGATACTGCTTAGGATTAGCGATCTGTTCGCAACTTTCATTTCGCAAAAGGTTTACCAAAAATTACGTTACATTACATGATCAATTTGATAAACAATGACTGACAAAGAAAGATTGCAATAATGAATGACACTAAATTTAAGTTTATAGGACAAATTGGCAAGGCACTAAAATTCGTGGACATTGGAAACTCGAGGAAATTTTTCTGGAATTTCAAGTCCTTTTTATTACAATCAATATTTGAACAGTTTTAAACATTTACTAAATCAAGTTAACTTAACTCTGAAGTTATGGTCACACTACCAGGGTTTTTGTAAATATATTCAGATTTTGTAATAAAATATTGTCCACTGTCGCCTACTATGACAACATATGATCGATATCAATTACTTTTTACATCATAATATTTAACGTAAAATCTCTTCTTTTAAACCTACCCGTTAGGATTTAACTGAAATTTGGTATGGAATAAGGATGAAAAATAGCTAATCCAAAATGTTTATAATCACAATATCTTTTTAATTTCAGTTAGTTTAAGCTGATATTTACTACCACAACCACCACAGTGCTACAGCTGAGTTCTGTTTCGATATGGAGTATTCTGGAACCTGGAACTACATTTTGAATGAAGCGTATGCATAAATTATTATTTAGAGCACTGAAAAATGGAAGTAAGGATTATCAAACCTAACTAATGATGAATGAAATGGATTTTAATTCACTATGTGGCATGTGGATTGACTGTAGTCTGCTTTGTAACAATATAATGACACAAATGTATTTGGGCGACTACAGTTTATAGCAACATAGGGAAACACAATTTATAAATATTTATGTACGCACTATCAGCCTTTCTAATCCAATCTATAAACGGTTTTGAAGAACCTAGATAATTGTAATACTACAAATCAAGCATTCGAATAAACGGATATAGCTTAAATACACTTTAAATATGTGTTAAAGTGAACAGCAACACACAAACGTCCTCAACAACAAAGTACTTGATATATTTTATATTTGTACGTTTTATCAGTGTTTACAAAATTGGAAACGATAACGAAATAAATCCAATAATCGCCTATAAAACGTATCTACAGGAACAGGACAATGTATTTTTAAAAACTAGCGTCTTCCATTAGCTTAAAATGTAATTTAAAATTTCTGAATCCTTTTCCATATATTAAGAGAAATTTAGGTCGAAAAATTTGGGTTTTCGTCTGTTTAATGTTACTTAAAAGGATTTACTTTATTTTTTGAAATTACTGAATACAAAAAATAGTTAGAATTATATCAAATGTAAAATAATTTAGACCAGGAAGACAATAGACTGATTTTAGTCGAGCACTAAATTAGTAAAATCGAGGAGGAGATTACAAAGTGAAACCTGTGGTCAGGAAAAGTAAAAAGTCAATAGTGGTGTATGAATAATGGTAATAAATCTAAAAATTCTTACTTGAAAAGAAGTCAACTATTAAGGAATGGAATATCCAAAAGGTGGTGAAAGGAAAATAACCGTCCGTGTCTCCTAGAATTTTCACAAAGTCGTATCCACTACATCCACCAACTGACTAAACTAACTGTGGTTGTTATTGTGGTGTCTTTGAGTGGGCTTGCTTGTTTGTGAGTTTGTAAGTAAACGTGAACGTGAGTCGAGATATGTGTTTAAAGAAAGAAATAGGATACAAACACAACAAGATCAGTAAAAATTCCATTCTCCATCCACCACACATATGTGATGGCTACTTATATATTAATAAGACCCACATCATATCCATCCATCGACTCGCATAACATAATCTAGGTATGTACTCCAACTTACTACTTAACTAACACAAACGATCAAAATAGCTTACCTTGCTTACCCTACCTGCCTGCTGCACTGTCTTACTTATTTGCATATTACGTAGGTACTTACTATACACTTTGTATAGTGCCACATAATTACAACTCTAGTAAGAACAAGACACTCACAACTGCGACAATCGACAACTACTCGAAATTAAATTATAATAGACATAATATTTGTAGGTATATGTATATATAGAGAGAGGGGTTCTTATCATTACGATAAGGTAGACATTATTATATTATTATTATACGTCTTAAAAGATATAGATATCCCTATCTAAAAGCCTCTCCGAATAATTTATGCATCTATGTAACGCAAAACTGAAACTAAAAAATGTACCTATGTGAGACAACCTGAGTCCATTCTGTATATAAGCTTTGTTTTCTATATACTTTGTTCGTATAATTGCCTCCGAGCTATACAAATAAACGTTTGCCACTATCCTTACCTATAAAAATATTATTTTTATCAATATACCAAGTCAATACAAGGATATGGATACAATATTATCATTATCTTTCAACAATAATACATATACATCCACTCACACTACAAGATTACAACCAAAAAATCATTCTAACATGGCAGACAAAAAAATATGCAAAAATATAATCACATTGCTACACACAAATTTCTGTTTATAAACAATTTACCTATCTACATGTACTTGGAAAGCTGTAAGTATGCTTAGTAGTAAGTGTCACTGTTAAATGTATGAATTATCTATGCTACGCAGCTAATACGTACACTCAACATTCCAATTCCTTATTCCGTGTATTTTATACGTTTACTATATAGTCGGTTTAGAAATCTAGCCAGCGTCTAAAACGTCACATACGCCCGTTCAACCACAGCAGTTATCAAATTAGTACATTTCTATTTATTTATATAATAGCATATAATATTATTTCCAGTTGCTTTTGAAAACATCTCAAGTTTTTTGTACATCCATACAGCATTTGTGGTTCGACACTTTTTTGTATGTTACGTTTACGCCATAGATATCTAAATTATTTTTAATGAACAACGATATTTTTAGTAGACCTGCTGTATGGGCTTGGATAGATAATCTTACGATATTTCTCTTTTAAAGCGATAAAGCTTAATATAATTTAATTTTGGTTACATTTTGAAATTTTTTGCACTTCTACATGTTCATAAAATGCTTTAAATGCATTTTTTCATAATTCACCTGGCATAGCCAAAAGCGATACTTTTGTTGGGTTGCTACCATACCAGACTGAGAGGCTGAACAGAATTACCTGGTTATAGTTCGGCCTAATCGTTATAATGACTAAGGTCGAATTATAAATAACTCCCAGTTGGACGTAATATCTTAAATAGCTAGCTAAAATATCAAAATTAACTAAGTCAATAAATTAGAAACCTGGTTTCCATTTGGCCTGGATTTTATTAGGCCTACCGCACATACCTATGGTACAGTAGTAGACCGTAAAACAATAATCATATAGGTAAAGCCATTCTTTAAATCTGAAGAAATGGTCTTGAAAGGCTAAACGTGTATCATTCTAAATACCTTACAAATAAATTAGCAAAGTGTGGTCATGAATCATGAAGTCTACAGCATATTTCAAAACTGAGTGGGGGAAGAAGATTTTCACAATTTTCCTCCAAAAATCCAAATCCAAAACCATGTTAAAATTGAAACTTCTACTTAGAGACGGATAGAAATAAAGCAAAATATGTACAGAATTTAATTAGTTGCTGGCCCCTTATTTCTTAATGGAAATTGGGAGGGGGAATGATCTTTCGAAGGGTGCCTACCGTATCAGTGCTTGATTGAAGGCATCGAAAATCTCTTGCAACCTTGCAGCCTGGTTGCTGTGGAAATCGGCCTTAACCCGGCCCACACTATGCCCCGCCCCAAAGTAGGAGGAGCTGTGTTCTCAGCCAATAGAATGCCACAACCCCAAATGGGAGCTAAAGTGTAGAAATTAGCCAATAGGCGCGGCCTGTTACACTGGAAATTAAAATTTTTTCGATGCCTGATTGCTAAGTAAGTATTTTTGTGTTTTTAATTTGAAATATTTCCTTAAAACTGAGATGATCCGTTGCGCAAAAAATAAAATTTACAATTATACATTGCAACAAAATGGTACTGACACTAAATATCTTTTTACATTGAATGTTAATTTTCTATGTAGTCATAAATCACATAATTATAGGTAATTAAGAAACTGTTGAATTCCTAATCACTTTAATGCTATAAACTTGCTTTTACTTTGACTTTATCCTCTCTGATCATTGGTTTTGTAATACTTTTAACAATCACTAAAATAATTTGCAAAAACAAGTTAAAAGCATTAGCCAACGCCAACGATGCAGGTGTAGGTACTTAAAATTTTCACATTATTATGCAAGGAGGCATATTGCTAATAAAATGCTGCTGCTATCGTTATCTAATGCTCGTCTATCATTCCTAGCGTCCGTGTGCATAGAAGCACAGAAGAGCGAGTCAGGGTCAGGGTAGACGCTGCTGTATTCTCACATGTGCATTTCATCCCATGCATTTTGTTTTCCTTTTCCGCTTCACTATTCCGCTTTACCTCTAACCTAATAGCTAATGACCTATAAGATTTTTTATGGGGAATGACCAAGACCAACAACAATGCACAGTTTACATGGCTTGGCATTCGAACACTTATTAAACGCTTTTATATAGGTCAATGCTTACGCAATTTTTTGGATATCTGGAAATTTTTCCTGGAATACTTTGCATCTTATCACTATTAGGTATACTTCCTAGAGCTTATGAATTAGTTATGCTTTGTGTTCAGCTGCAAATAATATAATTCGGTGATGAAAGTATCTACGTCGCATTTTACGTGAAGCAGCCGTTATTCATGATAACTACAATTTGCTCCTTTAATACATGCTTAAGTCTTTTTTCGATTTATTCATCCTTAAACGTAGTGCCTAGATGGTTCTAACCTTGCTAAGATCTATTAAATATTAATACAGGAGCATTTTACTTACAAACACTCGAAAATAAATTATTTCTATCTGCATTAGCGAAAAAATACTTTATGACTCATTGCCAGTTCATCATTTCATACTAGCTTTATTTTGAATTTAATTTAAGCTATAACTAGGAAACGATATGACGCTGATATAACGTTTAATATTTTTATTGATCAATCAATGTGTCCGTAATTCTCCATTAATTATACTTATAATTTTCTCTAAAAATGCTAAATGTGTGTAATTACTTATTTCCTGTTCATTAAGTAAGTGAAACTACCTTTGTTTTATTTTTGATTAGGCGATTTAGCATGCTTGATATATTGACTGGGTATATTATAAAGGAACTACCAATAACAGACTCTTCATTTGATTTTTCGGTGCTGGTATGTTATGGGTTGGTCTAAGTTCTGATGGTCTGGCATTTTCAGTTCCACATGCTGCGTGGCTTAATTAATGTTTCAATAATTTAGCATGATGCCCCGGGAATGGAGTTTCATTTTTATTCATGGAAAAGAATTAGGAAATCCAACCCCAAACCTTGGGCTAGAGGTACAATTACTTAGTAATAATAACACTTTTCTATGTCAAATATTACGGTTGGCAATTGGATGAAATAAAAATTATGAGGAAATGCTGAAAATATTTTTAAATAGTAGCTACCTTTTAGTTAACTACTGGTTTCAATATAAATGACAAGGATAAGCCCATTGAATCGATTCCCTCCTTAGAAATAATGGATCATTAATTATTCATTTACCAGGTTTTTAAGTAAGAAATCATAAATGCCGTACAAAACGGGATAGAATATCCCATTTGCTATTCTAAACTGCTTACTCATCACTCATTATTCAATTAAAGCTTGCGAATGCATTTAAATTATTTAAGTTATGGCGTTTAGTGGCCTGCTTTGCATCTATTATTTCTAAGAAAGAGAGTGATGATGTTATTAGTTGTGAATGTTGTGAACCAGCTTGCAAAAATATTTATACAGACGACTGTAAATCAATTGGTTTTAGGGAGTATTCAATTCTGTGCTACTTAAACATCCTCTTTATGAAATAGCGCAGATTGCAGATAGTGAAACAATTAAATAATATCGGAAATCGATTTTGCTGAAAATTAATGTTCGGTTCCATTTTTATTACGATTAAAATTTTAACCAATTTGTATTGTTGAATTGCCAATTTTCACAAAAATAATAATTACGAGTTGATATGGTAACAAATATCATATTAGATTATCTTAATACTCAAAAAATTACTTTATTTGCCTACACATCAAAAATGTAAGTTATTTTAATGACCGGAAAGGTGAATAATAAAATATGTCAGTAATGTTGATACTATGCAATTTATTTGCATTAACAATGCAATAGCATATAAGTTGTTTATGACGGAGATACTTAACTGACGCCAACAAATGAATTTAGACATTCAACAATTTTGAATTGCAAATTAAATCAATAACAATTCATTAGGGTCAAACAAAACATTTTTTGGCATGGCATAAACAATCCTTAAAAAATGTTCATCTCACAAGCACCATGCTGCTTCATGGGAAAGCATTTTTAAGTCTCTAAGTCCGACATTTTCGAGGTAAAACCTGTAAGAAAAGGGATTGACCCACTCATTTTTTGATATTATTTGAAATTCGTTTGAAATTTTTAAACAAAGAAAATTACTATTATAATTAAGTATATAATTACGTATAGTCTTAGATATGTCCTGTTTAATGCCAGCACATGTACATCGTTATAAAATAACATAGTATTCTGTTTATTAAAATACCCAAATAAATATTTGCCCAAAACAATTTTTTAATTGTGAATGTTTTAACTTTGTTTTGTTTTAACATTTCTAATAGACGAGATGGCAAAAATTTTATGTTCTACTCCAACTACCTATACTAGGAATAAATACGGGATCAAATAGATTGTGATTCTAAATACATGAATGTAAAATACATGAATGAGTACAAGAGAAATGTATCATTTATACTTTAGACAATGATTTTTATAGCTATACCAAGCATTAAAATGTTAATCATCTACAAAGTAAATATCATTCATTAGATATGACACATATGAAACGTCTGAAATGAATGCAATATGTACTATGCACACTTAAGAATTATTTTACTGCTCTCATTTTGGAGGAAAAGAAATTAAACATGAATATAATCAATTCTAAAATATCGTAAGAGTTGATGTAGTCACAAATGTATATCTCAGATATTGTATGATAATGACTAATAATGACTGATGTAAAGTAAAGAACGATTGGTGAATTTAAGTTTTTGAGTTAATTTTTATTTGTTTATTGATGGTAGATTTATGGAAAATATGATTAAATTAGGAATCATAGCCACACATTCTGATTAGATTGATAAGCAACAAAAATCGACAAATCTTGCATTAAAAGTTCGTAATACTAGTTAAGAAATGCTACAATAATTTAGGAAGAACTGAATTTTCTATATAAAACGAGGAAGCAATTGCGTTTCACTTTTAAATTCTAAATTTCATGTATGGAATAATGAAGATAATTATTCGACGTATTTGTCGATAAGAGGAAATATTTTAAAATTATAACTGATTTTAAGTTTCATCATACAAAGGAGTTTCGTCTCCAAGAGAACTCTCAACCATAGACCTAGGACTGAAGTTAGTCCTTGGCGTGGAGCGCAAGCTTTCTCGTCCTGAGCGTGGGGACTTGTGGGCAATGTAATTGAGTGCTGATGATGACATCTGCTTAGTCTGTAAATTAGAAAATGTTGCATGACAATCATTGAAATGTCAATTAAGCTTGTCGTAATAAGCGGAGATCCTTACCTTTTGTATCCCTTCAATTATCACTTGAGCGGCATTACGAGTTGCAGGTGATTTAGGAGGACCTCCGCGGCTACCTCCAGGAGTATTGAATTGCGACGACGGAGTACCATAAGGAGCTCTCTGTTGCTGAGCAGTTCCTGAAGGAGCACCAACTCTACTCTGAACTGTAGACCATGCTGTCTGGTTCTGTCCCTTCTGTTGAGATTTGGCCCATGCTTCAGCTGCTTTTCGCCAATCTAAACTTTCATTAGACGGATTTCCATTGCTGTGGCTTTTATTTGCCGCTCTGCTAAAAATTAATCGTCGTTAAAATCGTTTTCCTTTTATCTTGTTTTAGGGTACATTAATATTTTTAAAGTACCTCTGTTGTTGTGGACGCTGATTAGGTGTTTTATATCCAGGTGTAATAGTGCCTGGATGAAGAAATCCACTCGTGCCTGCTTGAGGCTGCTGGGCTGGAAATCTTGGCGTCGATGCATTTTGGAACGGTGTTTGGTAAGGAGTCATATACGGAGTTTGTGCAGTAGGCGTGTATGGCTGAAATTTGATAATAGAATAAATCAACATTTGTCACATTACTCACCAAAGCAAATAAAATAGTTTTTCAAAACAAAAATTCCACAAAAGTGTACAGCGAAATATTTTTATAGTATTTCAATATGTAACTAATTATAATTTAGTTTAGATTTTTTATCAACTATTGCAGGTAAATTGGTATGCATAAAACGTATAACTTACAGTATGCGACGTAAATGCCGAA
Organism: Tomocerus qinae; assembly: GCA_020055645.1. Taxonomy (NCBI): domain Eukaryota; kingdom Metazoa; phylum Arthropoda; class Collembola; order Entomobryomorpha; family Tomoceridae; genus Tomocerus; species Tomocerus qinae. Next base: position 24,208,410 of record CM034548.1, read on the forward strand.
TACGGAGTAAATGCCTGAGCTGGCGTTGTATAATGAGGAGTTGTATGAGTAGTGGCAGCACTATTCACTCCAAACTGACTTGGAGGCGCAGCAACTCTTGACATAGCGTCTGTAAGAGAAATAATATTTTAACAAGATTGATATATAAATAAATAAAACACATATCAAAATTTTTGAATGGACTGGTACTCACCAGCATATCCAGGAGTGGCATATGGAGTCCTGGCATGATGTGCCCGAGGAGTGCTGGTTGGAGTGGACGTTGGCAGAGGATCACGGTAATGTTCTTTGAACCACTTGAAACATTGATTTAGGGAATCAAAGTTCTGCTGCCGGAACCGAAATCCATCAGGAGTGACAGATATTAGTTCATGCGTCACTTTATGCCTTGGCAAGTACGATAAAACAAATTTTCCAGGATACTCTTTGGCAGCATGAAGGACGTAATGAATTTTGTTTGGATTCTTTTTTCGTTCTTCGAGAAGAAATTCTTCAGCCTGCTGTTTGTTTCCTCCGTTTAATGCGTTATAATACCTAAAATTTAATACATCCCGAGCATATGAAGCCATGGGATTCACATGTCTTGCGATGATTTCATCCAAATCTTCAAATTCCTCAGTCCCAATCCACAAAGATTGACCCAAACTGAAAGCATTTTCCTTTCCTTCTTCTCGTACATCTATATGCTGATACACGCCTTCTGCCACCTTCCAAGTCACCGTCAAGTGGTCAGCACCCTAATTAAATAATTACATCATTTTAGTTACTAGTGTAAGTAATTGGTGTCCACATTGACTGTTAATTATTTCGGCTTACTTTACTCGATGGTCGTACAATCACTTCACCCTGTTCCATCTGTTCCATTAATTTTTCAGACTCTTGGAAAGAAATATTTTTAAAAGAAGGATGAACAATAACTCTCTTAATGTATGTTTGCCTTTGCTTAAGTTTCTTAACGTCTTCATCTTTCTTAACAAATTTATCTTCTGTCTCCTGGTCATAATATGGGTCCTTAGAAGGTCTGTCAATAAAAATAAATTAAGTTAATTCCCCATTATTTTATGGAATAAAATGATATTTTCGTTTTTAAATGATTTACCTCCATTCGTGCTTAACATCCATTAGATCGGAAGTCCTAGAAGTACATTCAACCGAAAATCTATCAACATCAATTTTTACAATACGGCAATGAATTGTTTGACCCTTTTTAACTCGATCCTCCGGATTCGTTACTTGTTTGTCAGACAGTTTTGCAATAGGAATAAAACCAGAAATTCCATTGTCTAATCTTATCCGAACACCTGTGGCTTGCCCAGGACACGCTCCAGCGTCGAAATGATTCCACACCTGTTATTTTCATTTAAAATTAGAAATGGTACCAACTATATATATTCATTCAGTTTAAAAATCTCTTTTTAGAGCTACTTACTTCAGACAAATCTGGGAAATCGTTTTTCATACAAAACGCACACTGCCACATTCCAGTCTCCTCGTTTCTCACAGGAATAGCATTGTCTAACTGTTCTCCTTGAGGCTTTTTATGCGAAATGCCTATAACAAAATAAAAATTTGAAATAAAAATTTACGATCACTATTTACACAATAGTCTGATCTCATGACATTCAAAATACAATTCTTTAGAGGTAGGTACCGATAAATTCTACAAACGCGTTAATATGCAAACAGTAAATAAATTCAAAAATGCTTTGAAAAAACTTACCGGCAACAGTTGCTGTTACAAGCTTTCCTATGTATAAAGTCTCTGGAGTTTCCTTTGTTAGCATATTGAACATTTCTTCTGATGTTGGAGATGCGTGCTTTGTTCTTAGATCATCGTATCGATGATTCAGTTCGTTTCTAATGTCATACAATGTAATACTCTTGTTTCCAAATCCCTGTAAATGAAAAATGATGTAATGTTTTAAAATCAGTGAATAATTTTACAATTCTTTTTATACGATGCTAGAATCGCCAATGTTTACCTGTCGCTCCAATTCTTCGGCAAATGCATCTAAATCCAAATCTTTTAATCTTTCAGGAGCTTCAAGAATCTCTTCTAATGCTCCAGCTGGATTAGCATCTTCATCATCATATTCAAGTGCGTCTACTGCCATTTTCCTAGCCCACTCGTATGTTTCAGGATGAACACGAGATCCATCTAATACCTCTACATATGCTTCAGTGCTGCAAAATTTATAAATAGAAACATTTTATACATTGCGTCACAAACCTAGAAAAGGCTCTATTGTTTTGACTAAGTACCTGTCCCCAAGGGAGTTCGTATCGATCTTTATGAAACCGGAACAGTTAATGAAAATCTTCGGCCCCATATGACAAGTAGTGATCAGCTGTGTTCTGTTTTCCAGTCGTTGATTGTTTTGCTTTAATGTCTGAATACACAGTATAATAAAGAAAATTTATTGTTGAATCATGTGTTTTTGAAATGTACATCTTAGTAAAACATTTTGAATACCTTAATCAGTTGAACAGCCTTCCTAGGACCTAAGCCACAGATAAATTGGGCTAGATTTGCTGTATAGGGATATGCTATAGCTCGATTAACGTCAACACCGACTTCATTGGTTCTGTTCACAAATTCTAAGTGAAGATATTCCAATAAGTCTTCCTTGGGTACATGATCCTGCAAATATTTTATTTTGAATTACACAATTCACTTATAGGTTCCTGAATTTCAATTTGCTTATGCCTAGTTTTCGGTTACGGAGAAATTTTATATTAATGTGCTAATAGATATTTAGTTTGCTTACCTGCAGTGCATGGAATCTCAAGCATAGAATTTCATCATCAGCAGTACAGAGCTGTGCAAATTCTATCAGTGGGTCTTGTAGACGACGTCCTAAAGAAACTGCTTGTCGCAGAAGCAAAGGATATTCTCTGAAGTCATTCTGTAAATGCATCGATTGGCATCGTTACATAAAACTTTAGCAATTTCAATTATTTTGAAAACACCAAAAGTTTAAAAAATATCTTACAGTAGCTTTGATTGAGTTGGCATAGATTTTGGCTAACTGGTTGTCCAAAATTTCAATATTTATAACAGGAAAATTGTCTTCTGCCATTAACTCATTTATTAAAAGTTTCATGTCTTCCTGAATCATGAGTGCTTCTCGAGATTCTCCCCCGATTACACATACATGAGGCTTTTTAATGCGAAGGAAGTTTTTCAGTGCCATTAAGTCAGCCTCCTACAAAGAGCAAATAGAGACAGATTAGTACAATAAAAATTAAAAATTAGTAGTTGAATTATGAAAAATTAATTGGCTTACTTTCTCCTCTCGATCAGAATCACGATAGGAATTTTTACTCTTAATGATATTTTGAAGTCTTAAATAATCCGATGGATCTCCATCTGGCCCAAGATAGCAAGCAAAAGAAGCTTGGGTCAAATCAGGAACGTAAGCTAATGCAAGTACTCTTAATCCTTTTGCCGTATCCCACTCTTCGTCATCTTCTTCAGTAAACGTTGCTTCGTATGGAGCAATCTATTTCGTATCAATCAGATTAAATAAGAATACTGTAATTGTCATGCAATTAAAAATACATCTAGATTCATGTACCTTTATCCAGTTGTACAATTTGTAAGAACAAGCTTTAAGTACATGTTCCCTGGCATCTTCCAGTAACTTGGCAAGAAGTTCTTTCCTTAAAACAGGATACAATAACTTCTCCAGAGCAAACTCAACGCATTCAAAGCGAAGGTTGTTCCAAGCAGTGACAATGTCACTAAATTCATCCTACAATATTAAATTCATGGTATCAACCACATTTTAATGAATGAATAAATGAAAAATGGTTTATTTAAGTGACTAATTTTTAAACGGTTACAATTATAAAATCTCCTTTAAATAGTCACTCTAAGCTATGAATTAAGAAACAGAATGTTAGTTCCTTTATTCTGACTCAGGCCATAAATGGAGAAAATCCTGGCCTGAGCCCAAACTTTAGAAACTGTTTACTTTTCCACAAGTCGTCACCTAACGTCTCATTTGTTGAAAACCAATTGGAGTCGACAGGTAATTTCTTGTGGACAATAATTGAAATAATAATAATTGAAAAAAGATTTTTGAAAAAGTAGAAAACAGGTTTATTAGTATTCATACCCTATTGTAAAGAGTTTTGACTTCTTCCACATAGTTATCTGTAGTTATGCCCTTAATTTTCTCTCCGATCGTCATTGTAATTAATTTATCCTCCTGTGCAATTGTTAATTTTAAGCATTGGTCCCCGACTAAGTCACGAACTGGTTTTTCTTTCAAGTATTTCATGCTAGAAAACATTTCAAAAAGTTAGTGACTAGTGACAATATTTAATAGAATTTTTTTCTGTAAAGAGTATAAACCTGAAAACTGGATGGGATTCGTCAATTTCTCGTAAGCCCTTCTTGGTTGGAGCCACATTGATGGTTGCTCTCTCAAAGAAAACTTCCCTAACAGACTGTCGTACTAAAGGTTCACGGGAGATTTGAGTAGCCACCATGAATTTAGCAGCTTTCAAAACGTCCTCAGGAGTAGGCAGCCGACTATTGAAAAAATGGAGAACATACATTTAATTGAATAATTTCCAAAAAGCACTAATTCAGAAAATATTAACGTTTACTTACGCCGAAACGTAATCTTTCGCAAGTTCTAACGGGTCAGTTGGATATTGCTCTACTTCGTGTCGTTGATAATTATCTCTCAAATTTTCAGCAAACTTATCAGGAGGCAATCCAAATTTTTTCGCAAATCCATCAATGCCTGCTTTGCGACAAAGTCCGTAGGCTCCACCTCCAACTTTTCTCTTAATAGTGGACACTTCTTCTTTATTTTTGTCGAAATCTTCCTCAGCTTCTTCTTCTTTTTCCTTTTCGGACTCTTCAGGCAAAGGATCTGGGTTCTCTATTTCATTACCATCTTCGTCATACTGAATTGGTCTCTCTTCACGTTCCTTTGGTTTGGACCTTCTTTCCAACCTCCGTCTCTCTAACGCCTCTTTCATTAAAGGCACTTCTTCTGAGTAATACAAACTAAATTGTAAGTACATATCCTTCAGTTCTTCTGGAGTCTTAATTGTTTTGATTCGCTCCAAATCTTCATCAGTGATTAGTCGCATTGAATCAGAAATAGGTTCGTCAGGTGAATTACAAATGAGCTCCGTCTGATATTCACGCATATTGGCAAACAGAGCACTAAGTCTGGTCCTTCGGGTCCACAATTGACAGAATCGTGCATCAAGACGATAAATCTTCCATAAATCATTCATTGACAGTTCCGGTTGAACGTATTCTTTACGGTAAAATGCAATAAAAGGGACTTCCAACTGTTGGTTCCTCATAAACTCCAACGCCTTCCTAATCTTGGGAATCGTTTTCGGTTTCCTCAAATCCACAACTTTCTTGGGCTCTTTGTCCCTAGCATCCCAATCGTCAGCATCCCAATCATCAACAGGTTCAGGTGCCTTCGGAGTGGGTTTAGGATCTGCAGGTTTGTCCCAATCCTCTTCATCCCAATTCTCATCACCAGCCAAAGTAGTCGCAACTACAGACTTGGAAGGCGCAGCCGAAGCAGTTTCCCAATCGTCTTCGCCCCAATTCTCTCCACCAACAGTACTTGAAGTCGGAGCAACTTTCGCAACTGGATCTGCCTTTTTGGCTCCTTTATCATCCCTACTACTAAATGCTAATTTATAGATCCACTCTGCCTCTTCCTCCAATTCTTCCTCTGTGGCATTTGAAATAGGTACACTTCTTGTTTGCATTCGTTCAGGAATATCCTGATTTCGAATTTTGTTGTCTTCATCTGTGAATCCAGCTCTTTCCAATTCGCTAGGCTCATATATCTCATAAATTGATTTAGGTTTCCTTTTTTTCTTTGGCTGCTTTTTAGCTCGTCTATTTTAAAACACCCAAATATTATTACCGACAATAAAATGCAAAGTTGTATTGAAATATTTCTTCAGCTTACCTTATTGTGCGCTGCTCCTCGTCTTCATATTCATCTTCCTCCTCCTCTTCTTCATCCTCATAGTACTCCTCGTCGTATTTCTCAAACTCATCGTAATCAAAATCAACTCCAAAAATATCTTGAGCTTCTTGAAGTGTAGCATCAGTGAAAATCTTTTTCGTCTTACGTCTTTTCTCAGTTAAAGGACGACCTTCGTCATCTACAATGAAATCATCTGTTTCAGAATACTCTCCGTCTGATTCCTCCGACGCATATGCGCCTCCAGGAGCTTCTTCTCTTGGAGTAGCCCTCGATGGCTCGTCTTCCTACAGTTTACAAAATTAGTTTCTCCAAGTACTTATCAGTGAAATTAAAATGTACTAAAACTGCAAACTTACATGATCAGAACCCTCAAAAAGTTGAGTGGCAATAGCTTCTCTATCGTCACCACGATTTTGAGATTCTTCTGCGTCTGAATCCTCGTCTTCAATTCTTCTCAGCCTTTTAAACTTTTTCTATTATGGAATAAATAGATTTAATAATTGAACATTACAATATTTTGTTAAAGAAAGTAGTTTCTACTAACCCTTTGAACTTTGACGCCCAAATTCTCCTCTAGTAGATCGTAGTCGTCCTCTTCTAGACGATCATCATAATCATCATCTTCATCGTCGCTTTTCTTTCTCTTACGTGAGCCATCTGATTCATTATCACTGTCTTCTTCTATAGGGTTGTCATCAATCAAATCTTTTACCTCTTCCCCATCATCTAAAATGGAAATTTCGAATTAATACATCAAAGTGTAAAATTGCAGGGAATAAAGGAATAATTAAATATAATTTAATGTCAGAATTTGTTTTTAACAAGCGCAACCGTGGAGCCGAAAGGCTCATTTCAGATGAAACAAACTATTACCAATGTTGGCAACGTTTACATCGATTGCATTCAGATTTGCGCAGTGTTTGTCATCATGTATATTAAAATATTTAAATCTAATCAGTGACACTTAGATAGATAAGCACACGTTAATTAATGGAAGCTAATGGTACCTTCTTCTTCCTCGTCGTCACTGTCCACATGCTTCATTTTCTTTGCTTTCTTCGGAACCAATCCAATCGGCTCCTCGTCCATCTCCTCATCCTGTAAAAAATAAATTGCTATTAACCAATCTCTTTGAATAAAAAGTTTACTGCAATATTAAGGACAAGCTAAATTAGTTAAATTAGTACATGTGTTGAACGAATTAATGTATAATAAAAAATTTACATTGATTTCTAAATTTTTCAATGAATAGTCTTACCCATGACAAGCAGATTGATCATTTTTAGTTTTGAGATATTACACAGTGGTTTAAAAAATTATAAGTAACATTGATAATAGTATACGTACCACTGGAAAACTTTATTATTCAAATTCAGTATTGAGTAGTAACCATCAATAACGAGAATAAAATAAATATCTAATTTTACGAAACCTAATCGTATTTTATATAAGTGGCCACCATTTCTACGAAAAAACTTTTAAAAATCATCATTCTTCGTCATTCGTAAAAATCATAGAAATTTTAAACGTTATATAAATGGAATTACCTCACTCTCCTCAGCCTCGGATTCGACGAATTCAGACATTATGGAAAACGAAGTTCTCCGCCTGACGATTTAAAGATTTTCACCGCCGAAACACTATTTATTTGTTCCTAAAATCAACAAAATGATTTAGTTAGACAGAGCTTTGAGAGAGACGAGAATGCAGAATAGACGCTGCTTCGAGACTAAAGGGAAATTGCGAAATTGTATTGCTTTATATACTTTTTGACTATCAACTAAATGCAAATTTGTGAACCTTGATCAAACAGTATTACAAAAACATTGGGAAATGTTTTACAAACGATTTTAAAACCTAAAGCGTAAACTAAAAATGGTCTGTAATTGGAGAACTATTTGAGTTGGTACAAATAATCGACAAAAATTATTTATTCAGTACGGAGTTTTGAGAGATGACGGTGCAAAACGCACACTGCTTAGGGAAAGAGAGTAATTATGATTGTGAAATTGTTTTGCTTTTAAGCTGTTTTATGTAAATCGCAAATTTGACAATAAAACTTTGATTCCATATACTTTTGGAAACGTATAACAAACGCCTGAAAATCTTGAAACCAAAAACGTTATTTTAAAATAGGTAAACAAATATTTGAGACTTTTTGCTCCGTGCACAAAATAATTCATAATTAGCATTACTTACCGATTGATTACTAAGTAAATTCAACTACATGAATATTAAAGCAATTTCACCAAATTACACTTATCAGATCATTCACCTGTGTAGCGTACAAAAATTATGCAAATGCTTTTGAAATAATTATTACTACCTAAATATCACATTCTAAAAGGTATAGTACAATAGAATTGTACTATACAATGAATTTAAAAAAATGCACAAATAGTTACTAAAATAATGAATTAGGTCAAATCAAAAGAACGTACCTAACTAACTTTCCACTTTGTTCATTGTTGTATAAGTAGAGTTAACGTTTTAGTCGTTAGCTATTTAAAATGAGAAAATTCTCTAACATCTAACTAACTAATGATTTTGGTTCGGTATTCTTATTCTTAATGAGCGGAATGTGGTATCTGCGTGACTCAGGTGACGACGTGAGTTCTCCGCATCTCCAAATTGTCTCCTATCGCCATCTTACGACTTCCCGCTAATCATTCCTTCGCCGCATTTAATCTCCCGTCTGCAGCCCAAGCCAAACGGTCAGTGTTTCAGTGCATTCACTTTGCATTTGAAATGCATACTAAGTATTGAACTCTATGCAAAAAGGTCCAGAAAATACACTAGAGAGTGCTTCAGCTGTAAAATTCAACGTTAATGACACTTTGTGACTCTCACACAACAATCATAATATTATTAGATTCGAACATGCACCTTGATTAAAAAAAGTCAAGTTTAACAACCTTTGAAAATATATTTGACGAAAGTATTTTTTTCAATTGGAAAATATTGAGGGAAGGATTTTCTTATTCAATTTTCTTCCTAAGGCAATTAAAATAAATTTTAATTAAACCTTATCAAAAAATCATTTAATTACATATTCAATAAATTAGAGTCTGAGACTAGGGATGAAAATATAATTAAATCACCGCCAAATATAATAGCTATGTGCATATAATGTATTGTATATTAAAATTATTCTAAATATTTCCATCAATACTGTAATAAGTACTGATGGACGAATGAGACGATGTATATTTGGTATGCATTAAACATACCGTGAGACTTGAGACGATATGATGGAATTGAGCCCGCACCCGTAATACAATGGAATAGATACATCTAGATAGATATGAATACTATTGAATTTCTGCTACATCTTTTTTACTACTAGCTACTAGGCCATTGGGTAACTTACTTATAGAAAGTTGCTTGATGCTGGATTCCGTGAACTGTGGCCCTTGTTAAAATGGCATAGGCCAATATTATTAGATATTCGCTCAACTCACATTTCAACGAAAATGTCTATAGAGGACCCGATGTAGAGCGTGCATAATCAACGTAACCTCTGGCCCTGAAGCCAAGCATAAGATTATTGCTAATATTATTATTGTATACAAATACTACCCAAAGCAAGCAGACATACCAGGAAAAAATACTGCTTTAATAAATGCATTTCTTTGTTGCGTATTGACTTTTCACATAACTAAAATTATATAGTTTAGTTTCCAATAACATGTCCAACTTTAATATATTACATAGTGAAATACAATAAATAATGTACATAAAATACAATAAATAAAATACATTAAATCCATTAAATACCATAAAATAAAGTCTAAAGACGGCTGTATGGAAATGAATATATTTCAAATAAATATAGTTTTATTTATCTTCTTCTCAAATATCAAACCATAAAACAAGGCGATTTAACGAAAGGACAATATGGCTGGTTTTTATTAAAATTTTGACTTATTTTCATAAAAAAGTAAAATTATAAAGGTTTTCCCCAGAAATGGACATGACACAAACAAATTATACTTGGTTATTGCCTATGCTTTCATTACCCCAAAGAATTACTAATTCCCTTCTGTTTAAAACATCTCCGTGGTACAATATAATAGTAGTATAAATAAACTTTAGTCCTATGCGTGTAACGGTTATTACTGACAATGAATACAATTTTGCAAAGGATGAAATTTTGTATGGGACAATTCTGTATGAGAGCAGACGAGTATAATACTTGAACTCAGGACCAATGGGGAGTACAGGCTAGGTACTATTCTAATTGGATGTAAGGTGATCGAGAGTATGCAGTATAGCAATATGCCACATAACTATGACCATATAGCTTTAAATACAGGACTTTATAATTGGCTATGTGTACCCAATATTTGAACAATTGATTCATGCACTAGTGATTTAGAATTAAAGTATTCGCATTTGAAGACCCTATTTAACATATCCTGTTCATTTAGTTAATATTAGAAAATATGCACAATGCATACATTATGTATATTTAGCAGAAAATGCTTAAGTTTTGAAGCAGAATTTTGAAATTGCTATAAGCATGAGCTAATTAGGTAGATACTTGAAAATTGTTGTGAAAGGAACATGTTCAAAAGTGCTCTCAGAGCACCCGGGTAGCTATTGTGTTGAGTAAACTAAAGCCAAGAGAGTTGATGGAATAAAAATGACTATGCAGGGTGCACTGTCAAAGGTTTAGTGTCCCTTAGGCCACATGTTGTGGTTGTGGAGTTATATGTAAAATAGTCTGCGTTCCTATTATTGGAACTTATCTAAATCATTTGCCAATAGACACTTAACTTTCATTACAAAAAACTGGAGAATACGATTTGTCGAATGCCAGGTTTGGTTGAAGTCCTTTTACTATACCTCATTTGGCCACTAATCCACCCATTGAAATATTTCTGCGTTTTTCCCACTTTCAATATGGTAGTAAATTGAAAATAAATTGAATTGTACACTTCATTACTTTTTTATGTACACAATATTTTGTGTACCATAGCTTTTTTACTATGAGTTTGGTTTATTGAGCGTTAGTAACCCATTTTTACAATACTATGTACAGAAAATATAAAATTCACTTCTGTAAAGAACCAATTTCCCCAATTTGAGTGTTATCTATTTTTGTGTTGCTACTAAACGCTTTCCGTGTCCATTGCTTGCTTGGTTTGGATGACAAACCAAGCAAGTTTGCCTTTGGGAATAAATACCTCAAATCTTTCAAATCGATGGAGCAGTTTACATGTATGTACCTTAGCATTCAGAAGCACTCATCATTTAGCACATTGTCTTTCCTGTGGAAATCATGGTTTTAAAAAATTAGGAACTGTGGATTCGAAGAAATAAGAAATTATTTAGCGCATTTGTGTGACCCACAAAGAGTAAAGTGGGCATTACGCGGTCACAATTGCGTCGTGGGCACGGGCAGAGATTAAATTTGAGTAGCAGTTATTTCTCAGCTGTACAACCTTCAATTGTTGTGTTACTGGGTTAGTGAGTGCGCTAGGTAACTGTCTCGATTTTTGTAGCGTCAGATAGCTAAATAGCTACGTAAGTGTTATGTAAATGTAGATTGCAGAGAAGAAGAAACTGTTTGTGGACAAAAGGATAATACGAACACGAACTGTAGACTGCACTTGAGTATTGTAAATAAATAAACCGGCGAACTGGTTTCTTATTGTAGGACTCTTACCTTGCATCTCTGCCAGCATTCGAAAGAATGCAATTTTTATATTATGAACTTGCAATGAACGAAATACAATCGTGTAAACATGTTAAACACATTGCCTGGCATTGGCCCTGAGACTTGTTTTAGTTGTCAAGCCTCAACCAGATTCAGTTTTCAAAAACCATCAGTTAACTTTGTGGCATGCTGTTAAATACAAAAAAAATGATGTTAAAATTAATCTACATTCAGGTGTGCCATTTGACAGAAAGAGTAATGACTTGCACGAAAATGACAAACTTAAAAGAAAAATAATTAAAAGCCTTCTGTACAAATAAAATGGGGTTTCATGGGAATGGCAATATTCACGGCCAAATATTTGTTAAAAAGTTGATAGAATAATTCCCTTATTTAAACTCTTCATGATTAGTGTGACATAATTTTATTACAAATCAAGGAGTGAAATTGGAATTGAGCATGTAAAAGTTAAAGAATTATGGTACGGCGAGGAGAAGAGTTAAATTTGAGTACATTTGGGAACAATAGTAATTTACATGGCGATCCAGATATTGACATGATATGCACATACAGTTATTGTGTATGTGTATTGTTGATGCAGAGAAGGTGAGTCAAATTGTATATTATGCAGGATTGCAGTGGGAAGGATAAAGATGTAGGCTCGTAGGCTGCTGCAGGGTAGCGGCGATATGCATCCAAAATTCAGAGTGTAAGTAATCAAAACGAAGAAGTGATACATTCAATAGAAGGTGGTCATGCCCTGAGGCAAGCAGTTTGCATACTTATATCCAAAAAACCGCAATTGTTATCTCAGTGCTTTGTGAATCCATCAATGAAACTAACTGACGATACCATGGGTGCTAATTGGATTTGTGTTTCTGTGTTGATTTTTCTCGTCTCACCTTTTCTGTCCGGTAAGAATTGACTATTTCATTTTAACATCGTCTCTAAAAGAAAAACTGAATTTTTCCATGCAAATAATATCATTCTTCAGTAGTAAATCAAAACTTTATCTCAACATTTTATTTTGTATGCTGAAATTTTTGAAATAATTCAAGAAACAGTAATGAAAATATTTCCTGTTTGTATATAACTGTGTAGTAACGTTGAGTAAATATAATATTAAGATTAGTACTACAGAATGTATTTATTTCTTGACAAAAATTAAGAAGTGTAACCGAATAGATACACAATATTCTACTTACTAATGATTAATATTAGGTAGCTAATGCTATTTGCATTTTACATAATTCACCTTTGCATGAAATATCGTTGTGCAAGTGAGGTTCATTCATAGAGAGGGCCAGGTAGAGCAAACCGGTAAATAAATACGTAACGGATGTATAGTTAGATAGCTTTATCTGTATTTAACGAGTTTGTTAGCAAAGGCAAAGAAAAAGGAGTCTAAAGATGAGGGCAAGTGAATGATTGATATTTACTATGATGGGAATCATGATGCCATATACAGACAACCGTTCTGTAATTGTCTTCCGTGCACGACTCAAACTCAGCTTTTATTTTGCGGAAAGGAATTGCCGAATAAAAGTAATAATAAAAAGAAGTGCGTAGACATTTCTGTAAAAGAAATGGAACAGTTCCTTTATAATAAGTGGAATAAACAAGCCCATATAAAATACATTATGCAAGTCGTAACATTTGAGCATAGATGAGACAGATTATATAAATATAAATTTTATTTAGGTGAGTCTAGATATTTAGTAGGTAAAAGACCTAAAGCGAATAGATTGTGCATATGTATAGCAATTATTTCTAACGAGCTGTGTACAGCATTCTGTTTTATTTGTCTAGTGAAGTGTACCTAGTGAAATGATTTCAAAGTCTCAAGTTGTACAGACAGATTAGACGTAGGAAGCAAGAATTGGAAATACGCACCCAGATAATATTTATTTATGTGCCTGCACCATATAAATGGTCATTTAAATGATGTGATTGGATTTTGGTGAAAGTCTAGACTTCACGATAACATAGGAATGATAATAAAGGTGAATAAAAATGTAAGTACTTATTTTTGAGTTGTCGAAATAATAAGTATGTGTGTAGTTACATATGTAGATAAGAATTGGAGTGAGATGATACAATTTTTTGGAGATTGAAGAGCTACTTATAATGTTTTAGCTACATAACAAATGTGAGTTGCTTTGCCCAGATGCATGACCAGGTAGTATTTGTTGTGAGTATTGAAGTAGTTGGTTGCTTTGTTCTACGAGAGATTGAATTGGTACGTAGTAGTAGTAACAACTAACGGTACATCAACCCTTATGGAGTCTAGCTAGTTAGTCAGTCAGTTAGTTAGTCTTGTCGACTTGACTTTGCTTATTTAAATATCCGTCTACTTGTGCAGGAGATAAATATCTGCTTTAGGTATTCAGTCGGTTGAGTTGAGTCGAGCCACTTTACTACGAATACGAAACAAACCAACAAGAGTTCATTTTTGTCCATCTGAATCTAAACCTGTGTAACTCCCTTCTCTTCCACAATAATATTGCTCCTGCTGGTACTACTCTAGCACAATAATAATGTCTGATATAATATATATACGTAATATAGATAGCAATGCATTGCAGAGTTAACCGAGCGAAGATGTAATAATATATTATGTAGGTCCATTTCTTATCGTTGCAATTTGCATTACTCAACGGATCACAATATAGTAAATGTAGTATTCACAATAATATAGTATTTGTAGTATACAGTATATAGAGAAGACGGCGACTAAACGACTTGCATTCCATTCCGTGCCCGATAGTTTTTGTGGCGACCATGAAATATTATAGTGTGGATATAGGAGTTGTTGGGAGTGAGACAAACGATGATGTACTAACTAATGTGTGCATGTGTTTTGTGAAGATGAACTCAACTTGAAGTCAAGAGTTAAACTGCAGAAACATAACACTTCACATAATAACATAGCTGAGGAGAGTTTCCCTTAATTTTTCGATCGTCTTTGTTCCTTGCACACAATCAGTGTAACATTATTACTACAATATGTACATATATAATAAGTAGACTAATCTTTACCATTAGCTCAAGTTACTCATGGATGATGCTACAAGTACAACTAGAGCAATAAACTATTGTTTACCTTGCATTGTATTATATTGTAGAATGAAGAGATTACTTTTGTGAAGATGAGTAGATAAAGTAAAGCATGCATTGTAGTACTTAATCTGAATAGATATAATTCTAAATTATCCGGATGACTGCCGCCGCAGTAAACATCGTAGTTTACACGTAATAGTACACATCCTAGATAATGAATCTATAAGGAATGAGGATTATCTATATCTACTACTATATAGTAAAGACAAGCGTATAGATAATGCAGTGATATTCATCCCCACAATTTCATGTGGCAGACTTATATACAGAGTCACTCATTCTGCAAGCAATCAAACTAGTACATAATCTGACTTATCATTGTTATGTGATTTTCGCCATATACAGACATTTTATCTGTGCCACGAGTATAATTGTCCGTACGGTTGGGATTACACTCCTGGTGATTCTAATCTTGTATGGAGATATTCAAGATATTATTTTGATGAGTTTGACAGATTTTTTAATTTACGATAATTACATTGTCAGAGCGGCATTCGTCTTTTTAACTGTTTGTTCACTCAATGCTCATTCAAATGGTAGAGACAAGGACTCGCATTACTAAATGACTGTGCGATACTTTCGGAGAAAATCAGACAATAATCCCAATGGCTAAGCTATCATGATGAAGGATCCTTTTGGCTTCTATTTCAGTCTAGTCACGGTGAATGGTCACTCGCCGTAGGTTCATTTACACACAATATTGAAATATACAATACCATTGGCTATTTTGCCACCTACTGCACAATCTATTTAACTCTGGATGTTTGTATCGCCAACGATAATAATATGATTAATGCAACAAAATATTTTAAACTGAATAATATTCACAACAATACACCCAGAGATATCATTATGATCAGCATAGTACACATTTGCTAATCGACGACTATTCATTTCTAATAGTAAGCCATCATTATTCCAATTGTCACTCTCTATAATATTTGCCAATAGAAATTGTTGAATTGCTTGCATATATAACAATCATAATCATGCAACAGTAAATGCAGCTATGAACTTTGCATAGAAATACTTAGTTAACCCTATTAACAATCATTTAAATCTTCCAATGAAAAAAATATTGGAGCATACTTGATTAATGGGTACTGCAGACGTTGAATAATTTTATAAGATAATTTTATTATAGCAATGTCCTTAACAATTTTAAGTTGGGGCTGGCATGTAATTATTTATTTGCAGTGGACTGTATACAGGTATATTATTGTCCTAGAATAAATTGTTTGCGTGAATGCTTTAGTTCTGTAGGTATTAGGTGATTACAGAACAAAAGAGGAATAGAAATCTTCCTCACGACCCAAAATATTATGAGATGGTATTTAAAACCTTTTCCACGAATCTCTTAATTATCCAAGCAAAGTTTGTGTTTATCAGAGGTGAATGTTTAAATGCCACCTGTCTGTTGCAACAAAGCGGATGAAATAAGTTTATAATAATAGAAGGCTAACTTTTTCAATTATAGTATATTGTCAATAACTTTTAGATAACCAAGCAACTGCTCATAAAACTGTTATCCAAGAATCATTAATAGAATTATAAATTGTTTCAAACAAAAGCACATTAACTTTTGTTTCATTCGAAACCATATCTTTAGACAGGCAAATTGTTTTTACCTGCACCAACCCACAATATGCCGACGACTATATATGCCTATAGGCATGTGGTACATAATGTATTTAGATTCCTCTGAATACAAACTAGTTAGATAACCGCATGCACATTCTGTAGCCGACTCGTTCGAGTAATTCTGTGTTGACTTGCGGTTAAGTATTGATATATTGAAATGTATAGTAAAATACGACGTGGACTACCCCGAGACTCGACTTTTATATGCAATGCATAATGAATTAGATTAATTTTAAAATTGGATTTTGGTACTCCTGATATAAGAATAGCCTCAACAACAATTAGTTGTTATTTACATACTCTAGAAACGATTAATTTGGCATTGTAATGTCAGAAGCCACATTAATGGTTTAGACTTATTATTACATCATTCCAAATGTCATTCATAAGTCTCTCATTCATGCAAATTGAATGAGACTCGTAGGCGTAGGTACTTAATACTATGCATCTAGTAAATCTCTAGGTCCATTAATTACTTAATGGGTAGGTTCTTCTATTATGTTATGCAGATTATACCAACATAGCTAAGTTATCTTAAAACTAGGTAACCAAGGTAGATACCTAACTCGTTCTAACTGTACTGCACTATAAGACATTTTTCTTTTCTGTGGAATCTTGTAAATAGAGATACACCTACTAAATCTTTTGAAGAGTAACTTATTGTTATTTTCATTTCGCATCATTCGCTAAGTGGATATGTGAATATTTCATTCATATGGATCAAATG
The DNA here is from genome assembly GCA_020055645.1 of Tomocerus qinae. Classification (NCBI taxonomy): domain Eukaryota; kingdom Metazoa; phylum Arthropoda; class Collembola; order Entomobryomorpha; family Tomoceridae; genus Tomocerus; species Tomocerus qinae. The sequence goes on from CM034548.1 coordinate 24,225,544, forward strand.
CCTATGATAGTACATTCATACTTACAGTACCTATAAATATATTCTTAGTTGGCATCATAAATATTATAATAGAAGAGGAGAACAGGAGCGGCGTAGTATCTTGGTCTAAGAAAATCAGTGAACTGACAACGAGTCTATAGTTAAAAGAGAACAAAGTATATTGTTATAAGTAAAGTAGGTATGTACGTTTATTTAACAGAGCCTATCTAGAGATATAGAAATAAAAATCTGTAGACACATCAGATGATTTGATTGAGTCAAATGAATGTAAATGTAAAGCTAAATGGCAACGACCAAGTTGCTCCCTATCTGCACAACCATCAAAAGTACTACTTACACCATTAGGTATGTATTTTTACTTATTGTTATTACAAATCTGAATATATGTACATTAGTTAACGTAATTCCAATCAAATCCATTCAATAACATTTCGATTTATACTGACAATGAGCAGCATCCTTTCACTTTTAGTTGAGCATATTTCATTTGGATTTTTTGACTCAACGACACTTTAATTAAGGATCGGTCGCCTCAGGGCCGTTTTGTTGTCCCTCTTCTCTCTTGTTTTGTCTACCTAATCTTATGACTAGTTCTCCCATGCATAGATATACATTCAGTATTTATGTGTATCAATCGCGTAAAAAATAGATACATATGTATGCAGATATTTAAGTGGACTTTATTATTATGTATTACTCTGCTAACTACTACTACTGCACTGATTATTGAACATAGAGCTAAATGTCGACTGCCCTGTCTATGCTTATTGATTAGTTGCCTTAGTTCAGTTTGCATCACTATCATTCAATTCTAATTCCCCATTACTCCGTCTGCACATCATGCTCTCTATATAGATACCCTAATAATCAACACATAAATATCTGTAATATCCATTGAACAATATCTGTATATACCTAGACGATTCGACTGTCCAATCTAGAGCAAACACCCATGAATCATTCTGTTCAGCTACTGATTGGTACATGACATACGTTTCTCTGCACAGACCAGATACAGCATTAATGTAGACAATAATGCTCTTTCTAACACTCTCCACATGTAAATCCCACCAATAATCTCCTACCTATGTCTTACTTCTCTGCATTAATCTCAATATTATGTGTGCACTCTATTATGTGTAGTTGGTAGCTTACTTCTAATAATTCTCTCCTTTTAATATCGTCAATATTACGAAATCAATTTTTCTGCTTCGTTGCTACATTATAATTGTGTGGTTCCAGATCCCTAAACAAAACACATTTCTACTGACCATTTGCAAATTGAAAAGTGTAGATGTAACTAATATGTATTTAGTGACGGCATAGGAATAGTAATGTTGTAGGTGGCATTGTTCTGTGTAGCATGTAGGGGTGAATAATAATATCATCATGTAGTAGTGGTCATAATCATTTTTGATAGCAGTATGCAAAGTTAAGCGTGCATAAAACACCTATTTTCTCTAATTACATGTAGGACAAGCTGAGATAGCTGAATTAATACGTTTCGATACATTCATTACCATCTATTTAATAGCTTAGCATTTTCCATTCTATTGTGACTGGGAATTTTACTAATTATAAGTCTCGTACCGAGGTCATCATCAAATCATTCTGACTTTGTCTAAATATCATATTGATAGACAGATTTTGTCGGATTCTTGAACGCTTCAGTGTTAATTTTACTAGTATTCGCAAATAATAGCCAATTATGTATTTTCATGTTTGACTCCTCGACCAAGATACATGTAATGCGTTAATGATAGAAACAATACGTGCAACGGTTGCAAAAACAGGCTGTTACTCAGTACGCTGTACATTTTCGAGGCCTACTTCATGCAGTAAAAAAGAGGACTGTCAATTTGCTTGTTAGTGTTAGTCTGCACTAAGACATCTTTGTACCACCATTGCCTTAATAATAAATTCCACGTAGGTATCTTTTTTAATTGGTTACAAATGTTTTCAGACTTTACAAGGCAGAAAGTAATAAATAGTAATGTAGCTGACTAAACGATAATAAATGCTAGGTATTTTGTATACATTGTAGCATGTAGGAGCCAAAGTTATTAGTTGTGCCAATTCCAATAAGTCTGTTGTCCACTCATATGCATCACTGTCAGGAATAGTCAGAATTCGTTGGGATTTTGCAGACTTTTTCTTGTTAAATCACGAAGATGCTCCTTACGGCTTTTAATAAATTGATTCGTGAGGTTTTCAAGATCTCTTGAGAATTCTCTAGCTCTGAGCTATTTACTCTTAAGTAGGCTCTGCTGAGATTGAAATGAAAATGATATAAGTGTGATATTATGTAATTTCATATTCTAATGTATGGAGATAGTAGATTAGGTAGGTTTGATGTCACTCTGGCCTAATAGTAACTTATTAGATTATGTAGGTAAGCAAGTTCCGATTACTCACTGCGAGTGGGTAATTTTCGTGCAATTTAATTTGTAACTTGATGCTTGAAAGAATTTTGATAGAATGTCTTGATGACGCATGAGACAGGAGATATATTAATGTTCTACATGTAAAAATTCTTATGTCTTCAGTAGAGAATGAATAAATCAGAATTACTAGGTATAGGAACAGATAAACTACTATCTAGAGTTACCAATTGATGTCTCATATATGCTTATTAGATAATATTCAAGTTTCTCGAGGATGAATACTTTCAAATTGTTTTGTGGTGCGCAGTTTTTTAAATTCCTAAAATATTTTCTTCCACGAAAGTAATATTCCTCGACGAAAGGCACCCTTCAGTAGCAAAATGAGGTAGATATAACGTAGCATTATTACTAGTTGGATAGAGATTAGTAACCAATAACCCACCTAATATTCCCTTGTTCTCGTTCAGTAGTCTCTCAGAAATTAATCCAATAAACTTTGCCTAATGCATTTTTTACTGTAGCGAGGGATCGGGATACACAGCCGTCGAAGAATTGAAGCGCACCTCTGAAATATTTAATTATGTCGTATTAGGTACATATTTCTGAGTAAATTGCATCCCTCTTGTTTTCAACAGACTGCATGATACCTCTCCTTCATTTGCCTTCTTATTAAAATGCACAATCAATAGAAATGAACCCACCACACTGTGTACTTCAACCTATCCCATGTTTTCAAATTCTAGTGTATCAATTCACTAATAATTAGGTGTGTAAACGATGAAGCTATACTTCTAAGGCTATTTTAACTACCTAACTTTCATTTTGCAACTATATAGCTACCACCTACACGAAAATAAATCCACTAATTACATTTCTTGACAGAGAGGGAATGTAGCATATCCCCCATGTGCATGCACTTTTTTCGTCAGAAATGAGTTCGACTGAATGTAATGCAGCTTACTCATAATTTATATTGCAGTAGATAATGATACAATACACTCAAATGTCAAAAGGACAATCCTTTGATATTGATTCCCAATAATATTGCTAAATCCCTCAAAAATTAAATACATATCAGGCAGGGGAATGATTACATGCAACGAACTAATGAATCTATAATATGGACACTGTCGGTATACAGACCTTTATCAATCTAAATATCTTATGTAACTATAAACGCTTTACATACATAAGTATATAGCTTAGGTATAGCCTATGACGTGTGGCCCTTTCAGATATTTCATGCTGCTATAATATGCAATTGGTACCACAACTACCTAAGTATATGCATAATTAGTCTACAGCATATAATGTATGTATATCAATAAGAAATTGATCCATGTTAGTAATTTTCTTTTACCTCAGATTTAAAAAGGTATACGTTACCTTATTCGCGACTTATTCTACTTATAATACCTAACGATAAGTACATTGACAAGACATGCTAGAAATGATGTTGATAAATCATGCATAAATTTTGCATGATTACTCCAATGTAGCCTCAAATTGAGCAATATTGCATGTGAGCATAGAGTGGATGTTATTTTGCGTTTCATGAACTTGGTTTATTTCCGCACTATAATTGAAGGTACTTCAAAGCAAATATTTGACTTGTGCGTGGTAATAGAACTAAAAATACATAGCAGCTGGAAATAATATCAACGAAAAGTGAGGTAGAAAGTGTTCTTAAAATATCTATTGATTACTCCTGTAAATAACAATTAAGGTTACCCATTGCTAATTACTATTTGGCAAATCAACTTCTGGCCAAGTCCGCCTATTTGCCACATCAAAGCAATAATTTAGTAATTGTGGTTTCATGTGCTCCCATTTTGCGGAATTTACATTTATAACCATACCACTAATTATTCTTCAATTACTAAGCTTTTTGGTTATTATTATTACTACAGAACTAGCTATAGTCGTTTTCTGTATAACTAAGTGGTCGGTTCTTTGCCATAATCGGCCTCATTCACTCAGGTTTCTAAAGTTTCTAGAATAACAAGTTGCGTGTTTCAAATGCTTAGGAAGATAAATTTGCCAAGAAACGTCTTCTACAGAGTGTGATCTTGTTTTTAATGTACAAAATTAGGTCTTATTTATTGAAGAGGGTGAAATAAATCTGCAAGTTTAGAATATGGGAGATTGCAATCAAGTTGTAGATTGAGTAAGGAAAAGGGATCTGAAGACAAGTTAAAATATGATGGCAATTTCTAAGTTACGGAAAGTTGTGGTTGCTTCATGTCTAGACTCTCCTCGAGGAGAGGACCATAAATGTAGAGAGTAATGGTTAGTTATTGTTACAATTGAGAAAATTGAATTGGGCAGAGGTGAGTGGAGTTATTATGGGCAGAGAGTCGGGAAGGGAGGATAGGAAATAAATAAGATAACATTATTTGTGGCATGTCCGTGTCGAATGTCCAGTCAAGAAGATAGCCAGTGCATTTAGTTATTTAATTTCAATTTCATATGTGAGGAGGGTGAGCTAATCGTTTAGCATATAACTTGTCTTTTGAGTAGGTACAAATGAAATATTGAGTTTGCAAGAGTTTCATAAGTTGAGTGGTACTACATTGGATGGAGATTATGTCATAGTCTAGCCTTGTCACATGTGTGCTTTGATACATTTAGACTTGATGTGAGAAACGAGAGTGGGCATTTTGGTAGTATATTATTTTAGTAATAGTCTTATAAACTGCAGAGCACGCGACTAGACACGAGAATTAGATCTTTACTATGCCTGGCAAATAATAGTACACTAAATAACTAAGTGCATTTGGTATTCATACACACACTCACTCATTCACTCCACAAAATATGCATAGCAGATCGTTTTTAAGCTGGTTATAATATCGCAAGAGTGGTAAACAGAAAATCTGATCACTTACGATTAGATTAAGAGAAAGTTCAAAGAAGCGTGCTATGCATTATTTATGTCACTTTAGTGTTGTACTTTAGTCAAGACAGTTAACAATCCAATGTACAGCACAATGCTCTGCATACGAGGAAAACAGCAAGCAAATCAACTCTAAAAGTTAAGTTCACTCCCTCCCAATCAGACAACCGAAATGAATGATTACTCCCAACGAATTATGTATGTATTTCAGATGAAACTCCCAGTTACTCACATTTGTCAAGTATCTCTATCTGCATACTCAGCCTCTTTTACGACACCGTCCTATAGTTATAGTTAATCGTAGTAGTAACAGCTCCACAAGATCAGAAAAGGCGCACAAAATGCATTATTACATGCGTTGGAAGTCCAAATCCATACAACTCATTTCAGGCGAGACAAAAAGATAACAAAGCAACTCACATTTTATACTTGTGTGTATATCTACTCTAGGTGAGTCAAATTAAGTCGAGAGAGCAGACTATTGGCAGACTAACAGACCAAGGCAGACAAATTGTTCCTACAGAACCATGTATATCTATTTATTTGCTATAAAGATAAAAAGTAATCGTACTAATAATTATGTGCATATAAAACAATTAGGTATATGTCGCACTCTCACCCTAAACTAATCCACTACACTCACCATTTGCACATACATACTTAATATGGACGATATCATTTACACTAAGTCGTTACATTCAGATATGCAATTGAATTCAGATCCAAAGCAGGCAGAGGTGTGCAATATTAGTCAAGTAAGTTATCCAACGTAATAATACATATTTCCAATTGCTCTCCACATCTAGACTGGAATTCTCTATAGTCAACCTACAGTAATAATACTTATTGCACTCATCCATACATATTTTATTATTTGGGAGAGAGTAACAGTCCAACATACTGCTTATATCTCTAGCAGAGTTGGCCATCGTCAATCAATGATATGGATGTTAAGTTGACCTGCATGGAAACTCTAATGACTTGAATTTGTGAATGGGCAGCCAAAAGTAATAGACGTACTCACACATTATCCTTTTTCTACTGCTTTAATATTTCTATTGGAGGTGTAAATAGGCAAATCCATAAACATATTATACAATTTTAAATTGTAATGCAATACACCACGCTCTACACATTTTCTTTGACTTACTACGATTTATATGTAATTAAGTACAACTAATCATATGCAAATAGGTAATATTATGCAGAAACACTTTACAGTCCTGTGCAATTAACTCTTCTTTCGAATTTCATTTTTAGGTGACTTACAAAGCAATAAAAATCTAATATGTGTCACTAGAACTTTTTATTTCATTCACTTCTCAATGGCTACTTACAACTCAAACATTTAATCTTTGGAATTACTCCATTAAGATTAAATGCTAAAATATACAAATTTGAAGAAAACACATAAATCAATAATATAAGAGTATAAAATCCATTTCTAATTTTCTTTTTAGCATTTCAAAACACTTATCCAATGCCTAATGACAACTATTCGTGAAAACATAACAGTTTTTCTAGCTATCTTTATTAGATGCAGCATAACATTGAGTTTTTTAAAGACATGCTGTTATGATAAAATAGAATAAATATTCAAATTCTTCGAAATGGAGTTATTCAAGACTGTAAAGCATAGGTTATGGTTCTAAGCGTGTTTTATTTATCTTGTCTATTGAGAGTAGACGGTGTAAAAATTTAAAAGTTGTGTATTCAATTCGAAAATATGTACATAATTTTGCATCTTTTGGTTGATGCATATGTGAGTGACAGTAGTGGTTATCAATCGTTTAGCGTGAATGCTGTTGCATCAAGTTGTATAGGATTGCATAGAGAGAGAGAGACAGAGAGGAGCGTGTTTGATGTGTTATAAAACTCCACAGACTGCATTCGTGATAATATTCGCTAATGTAAAATTTGCAAGTGACACTGTAAAGGGAGGCAAAGTGTGCAAGTGAGTCTTGCAATGGCATAGAATCATAAATCCGTTTACTTTGATCTGCCTAGGTATGTACTGCATGTGGAGATTCTAATACAGTTAAATTAATACAATAGTAAGTCAATGTGTTGTATTTTACATAATATGTGCTTTTGTATGTATTTGGAATTGTATTCCTACTATAGTGCGTATCTTGTGAATGGACGTGAGTTACCTATACAAGCTGCATCACGTTTACCCTTTACACTCGTCGGATAGTAATAGTTGTAGTGCATAGGCAACAATAATAATCATAATATTGAGAAATTAGGATTGTTACATCAACAGGTGCACTTATTCAACGAATAATTTATAATGGTGGGTAATGGTTAAATTTTGTAGCACTGTGTAGGTACTAGTCTCAATCTAACTAATAGACATTATTCTATTTGGTTGAGGTTTGCTAGTTGAGTATAATATGTAAGGCATCTGTACATTTACATTCTTGCACTGTAATATCTTTATCTAATTGTACGGTAAGTAAAGTACTTAATCAAATGCGAAACAATACCAAGTCACTCAGCCTCGCCACATTTATTTGTGCATTTTCATTGTCTTTCCATTAATTTCACATCAACACTACACCAAATAGCAAAACCACAATTCATTTTATTTTGTCATAAATATTATCAACAAAAGTATCTAGCGCTTTTGCATAGGATATTACAAACCTATAAATTAGTATCTATTTACAATGGAATGATAAGCTAGCATAAAAGTCATTCAGACAGAAAACGAATTGAGAATAAATATGTAAACTGACCCTGAAATGAATATTAAATATTCTAAAGACATTTCTGGCCCACCTACCATCACGAAACAAAAAGCCACATGACAATAATGACAAATCTCATGGGAGAAAATTAATTATTCTTATATTTTCACTTTTCCAAAGGTCAATGATTAAGTAACTTGTATTTTCCAAGAAAATTTTTTTCATGGTGATTACAGTGATAAATATGTATGAAAGACAATCCCAAAAGTTTTCCTTCGTTTACATGTGGATTTAAATGTCCTCCCTGTATCCTCCAAGCTAATCTGAACTCTTTCATCATGGTGTTATTTTTATTTGAATAGTTTTGTCATTTGTAGTTTGGCATTGTTATATTAAGTGACAACGCAGTATTATTAAGAGAGACAATGGCACATAATAATATGTCAACATTAAAGGCGACAGGCAAAGAGCTAATCAAAATAAATACTACTTAAGCAGGTAATGCGAGACTAGTAGATGACTTGACTCGTCGTAATCATGGCACACGATAACAAAAGACGCTATTTGAACTAGTCTTTGCTCCATTATTGTTTTCTGTGTCTACCTATCCCATGTTGTCACTAAGTCTTTAATCCATTCAACTACGCATTACAATATGACCTAGAACAAGAGCTGAGCAAATCCTAACTAAAGAATGAACTCTAGCGGGCCATTTTCTTTAATATTGTAGCATCTATATTCATTTGGGAGCAAACCCGACCGACAGGCTTTTATAATTATTTATATTTCTTTATGAACTTGCACACAAGTATTCAGCACAGCATTCTAGTATGACATTATAGAAATCTGTGAGACGCCCACGTGTACGTGTTTGATATATTAATTATTTATATTTGTGTAAATACTCAACCGCAAACACCTTCTTTGACAATGCACAGACATTATAAATTTGATAGGTTGTAACAGTAAATATGCTAAATCCCTAAAGATAATTATAATTACCATACAACGTATGCAAAGTGAGTGGTTATAAAGCCCTCATTAGTACTCCATATCTATCTAATACTAAAAAATAATACACATTATGTAAACTATAGAAACGTGTCAGCCAACGTCTTTATCTTGCTCTACTCTAATGCTACAGTTACCATTAGTCACTAATGTCCTATTTGCTGTACCTATCTACTTTATCTTTCAAACGAAGCAGTACTAATCGATGTCTATTCATATTTATATGCACATGTAATTACATTTACCATTGGACAGGTTTTGTTTAATTCGTCATTTAATATATCAATACCTACTATATATCTGTTTACAATGGATAAATGACGTCGAATGGGCGTCAATTCAGTCACAGTAATTATCCCAATCTAGTTTTCTATCGAGAAGCACTCAAGCATTTAGGGCTCGCTCAATCCATCTACTATCTAGTCCACTTCTCCCGATTAGGAGCAAAGTGACTGTATTTTTGGGGTTTTTCTCAATGCAACTCTTCCCCTTACACTAAATTAAAATGCACTGCAAATTAGTCAGCTAAAATAAACATAATAAAATACATTTGCATATCTTGTTGATCTAATATTTACCCTAAACAAGAGCTGACAATTATACTTATTTATGATTTTATGTTAATAATAATTAACCATGCACAGCTATGATTTGTAACTTTTCGTAACCTTTCCAGTCATATTTTATATTCCTGTTGACTTTGGCTTTTGGTAATAGATATTCTTTTATTTGTGTTAGGAATATATTGAGAATTCTTCCACTATGGAAGTTTTTATCCTGATACATTAAATTGAACTCAAACTGCATGCTGGACTACCTAACTGGTCATGAAAATAAACATTTTATGTCTCTTTCTACTAATTGTGACAGATAATAATATAAAGTGCCATATAGAATTTCTTCGGTTATAAATACACTCAAAATACTAAAATTCCTGTCTTTTTCTCGTATTGTAAACGTTATGTAAAAGTAAAAGGCTGTATATTCCATAAGAAATGGAAAACTATTATACTTTGACATATTATAGGTTATAAGTTAAATAATTTGATGACATATCCGTCGTGTGGTAGTAAGTGTTAGCAAAGCACGTACGGCATGTATATTTTCCAATTGTTAATAGTTCTTTTGAGTAAAATATTGATGATAATAACAGTAAATAACTGCAAAAGTGGCTGCATGCATTAAAATGTGTGTAGTAGTAATAATATGGTTTGTAGGGTATAAGTTAGTGAATGAGTTTATTAGTTTAGGTAAGTTGGATGATAGTTGTGGGTAATACAATAATAATATGTATCATTGTAAATAAATGAGATGAGAGAAGATAAAGAAGAAGTGAGATACGTAGTAGATATTATAATATAGCATAGGAGAGGACAGGACACGATACGACTATCACTTTCGTTTGACTGTAAGTTAATTATGTGACATCATCCAGTTGTACATAGTTGATCTACATATGTCGTAAAAACGAAAGCAGTGAATAAATGGGAATGTGAATGATAGTCGTCGTAAGGCAGCTTTGCCTCATCTTACGTCTTGTGTGCTCTGGCTGGTTGATGTCAAGGCTAGAGAGTAATCTCAAAGTTTCTCCGTCTACTCCCTAAGTTCTAATGACCTACTATGTTACATTTACATAGGATCAACGAAGAGGTAGGAGGTAGGTCCACACATTTAAGTACGTAGCTAGGCACTCACTACACTTTACAAACAATAAGTACTCAAAACAAACAATAGCTCCGTTTTTCAGCCGCACAATTACCATATATTCTAAATAGCGCTGATTGTGAGTGGGCTACATCAGGCCAGGTATCTATTATCTGTAATTGAATGCTATATACCTGAGCTACCGACAGTTGTAACTACAATATATCTAGTAGCACTACAACCAACTCAATCGACCTGTATATATGCATACTTTTGTTAGTACACGGCGGCAACGACATTGAAGCCATCGTCGTAATTGTTTCACCTGCTTTAGACTTGAAGCAATTAGAGTTAGTAATTGTAATGTGTAATAAATTCAGCGCACTAGTTGACTTTGGTTTACTCCGACCCCTATTACCATCCTTGCATTTACATAAGAATTTACTACCTACCACTCTCCAAATATTTGCACCAAACTCGATGGGTTTTAAAATGCACAGCCCATTTTCATGCTCCTCTGACGTTTTTCTACTATAGATCTATGTATGTCCAAATCCTTAATGATGTGCAATTATTTTTTATCTTTTGACCGTAATTGACAGAGTTATGTTTGTCTAAATGGATAATTGCTTAGGTACTTCATGTCAGATCATAGCTTTACATAATTTCTTGTGATTTCCAGCGGATGGATTATTAGCAGCAACGGCAGGCAGTCAATACAGAGGCAAGTTCATAGGGCGACTGACTCAACGGAAACATGGTGTAAGTGGAGAAGTTTACGCCGTAGATGCCCGCACACTTCACATACGTCATTTTACATACGATGGCCTTGGACCAGGTATGGTTTTCGTTCTTTACAAAACTCCGATTTCCATACCATTCAAAGTTTTTCATAGTTGCAAAGAAAAATTGAATCCATCTATATCTAATTAATCATCATTAGCGATGCATTCCGATTAATTTAAAGAAAAACGGCCGTCAGTGAATGGCAACCTTTCATTTAGGATTGAATTCTTGTTATTCGTATTACATTTCTTGTGCTTTAACCTTAATGAACCAATTTTACCCTAATAAATATAGATTTTTTATCAGAAAGTACATTTAAACGTATGTAAATGAGATTTTACATGTTAATTCTACCTGAGAGGATACAGTAGAATAAGAATACAATGGTCTGAATTAAGAGGTAAATAATTGCAGTCTATGGCAATGCATAGCTGTAGCGTTGCGGTTTATGTAAATAGTTTTTGAGCCTCTCCTTTGAGTATTACAATAACTATTCATTGTGAATTAAGTCTTTTAATAGTTAAATTAGAGGGGGCTGGAAGGCACCTTGCAAGTTTAAGAATTATTGAAGAATGGAATTCCCTTATTCTTGTTTAAGTAGTTTCTCGAGTAGACTGGAATGCATCTTTAGATGGGGAAACTTTTAAAGGAAATTGCGTTTAATTATACGAGTAAAAAGTTTAGGCTTGTCATTGAAAGTGAATTCACGAACTTTTGTAGATGCCTTCTTTTGGACTGGATTCAATCCAGAGGGACCTAATCCTAATGGAATCATTGTTCCTGATGAAAGGGGAACGTAAGTCTGAAAGGAGAAACTCTAATGAAATTATTGATTAAGATGAGTTAATTGCTTCATCTGATCCTTAATACTTCCTTTCGTGATTGATGTTGTAGGAAGGAAGTTTTGAAGGGATACAATGGACAAGATATCACCATTTCACTTCCAGATGGTCTTACGCTGAGAGATATCAAGTGGTTTGGAGTCTGGTGCAGAGCCTACGAGGTACGTTTTCCATTCTCACGATACCATTTCCTATTGTGTAGCTCCGTTATCTACTTTTTGTCGATATCTCTACCTCCCTCCCTCCTCATTCTTGTAAGTACCATGTACATGCAAAGATCTTGTCTGATATGTTATGCCAAATGGATTGCTAATTCACCATTTCAACTGATCTAATGTACTAAGAGATTACATAATTCAACTGCCACTTGCAACTGATCAAGTAGGTATTATGATATAGAAAAAACTCTCCAACTCTTGTAGAATGTTTTAATGATCCATCCATATACAAACTTGTGTTGTTAGGTCGTGAAAAAATGTTATTGACAGCCTCAGCTTTAAATAATTATGATTACCAACTGAAATGCAACATTTCTTTGATAGTCTTTCCCACATGTGAAGCAATAATTAGTCGATATTTAATAGAACATTAGCTTTATTATCACGAATGGAGTGCGTGACATAAAATAGCTACTGCTATATGACTGCTTTCAATTTAATATCAGTGAGTAGGTATTACGTAATGTTGATTAACTTGATATCGTGCAAATAAACTATAATTTCTTGTCGCCTGCTCCGAAATCAATTTCATGCCTACATGTAAACCTGTACGTGAGTAACTGTTTATCCAAGTTATTTTATGACTATTTGTTTAGGCACCCATAAATTTATTTTTACACGAAGGTTAAAGTTTGTTTGTCCTAAGCTACTTTATATAACTGTCATCTTCACCAAAGCGTGCTTCTCTTCTGAGAGGAGTTTTTAATTAGAATCCTGAACATGGAAATGGTGAAGTAGGATAAACCCCAAGAGTGTCTATTTATACCATGTCCTCCATTTGAATATAGTTTAGACATAACCTCTGCAGTTGAGATTAACCTGTCAACACTAATCTGTTTTGAACGTTTCTCTTTGTAGGTAAACTTTGCAGACATTTTCATCCCTGCTAATCTTGATTTTCCACAACCCCATGTGATTGGATCTTTAGTTGGAAACCAATATGGAGTTTCCTCCGGGCCCATTGTCGTCGTTGATGCACAAACTATTCTGGTCCCTGATTTCACTTACGATGGTCAAGCCCCAGGTAAAGTCATTTTTCAATTAACTCTTTGTTATATTCCTGCGTGTTAACTAATAAAGAGTCATCGCGCTAATTAATAATGGCCGTGAGTTGTATCTCACGTAGGTATAACTTCGTAATTCAGTAGGGATGACCAATTACACGCGCCAGTAAAAGTTTCGAGATGAACGATTACTTTGTTTTAAAAGTGCTGATGACGCAGAGTGAGGAGTACAACACGCGAAGATTTAATTCGCTTGCAATGAATGTCCAAGGATTACTAATGCATGTTTTGTGGACATTGTATTTATTTACATGCTCTGTCTGTAATGGGATTCTTGAAAATTAGAAAATGGGATAAATGCTGTAAAGCCTTGTAAAGCCTCAAGTATTTTTGGAGACGAAGCGTAATTAGATATAAAGTTAAAGTTCGTGTCAGCTTCGTCTCCCGCAAAGAAATCAATCGATGGGACCATAAATTGTCCGGATTGTATTTACAAGAAATGGTCTAGATGTGTGTAATGTTCCCCTGCGGAGTTAACGAGAAGTTTTGTATCGTTTATTGTTAGCTTCACGGGCATTCTATTTCATTTAGACCTGCATTTCTGGGTTGGACGCGGAAAGCCGGGGCCCGACGGGATCCGCGTACATGATGAGACCGGCGGAGACGCCCCGTTGGTTAAAGCTGACAAAAAGACGATGGTTCTTAGCCTCCCTGGTGACATAACAATCTTTGATATTGATTATTTTGGAGTTTGGTGTCGATTGTACGGTATAGATTTTGGACATGTTCGAGTGCCTTTGAATCTCAACGTCCCTCCGTCTCTGAGAATGCTCGGGGTTACTCCACAGGTAAGAAATAATTCCTCCTAAATTCAGTTAGATCAAACTAGGCGAAGTACATAGTCAAATCCCTTCACATACACTTATCCTCTAATTGCCGAAGACGTCATTAATTCCCATTACCTTATTATGTTTCATTTCATTAAAAGTCAATTCTTTGGAAAGTGGTCTGTCCCATCCATTCATTACGAATGTATGTACCTCTCAGATCCGCTTACGCAATACTGTATCTCTTCCACAGCCCTATTATAATTATAATTAATGGCATGCAATTCTTTGTAGATTAATGTACATACACACAGAATCTCTGTTTTTCTAGCTTGTTCCAGAATCATAGAAACAATACGCAATGCCACACAATTTCTTTTTTATTAGCACAAGGTACAGATAACTGTATCAATCCACCATCACATGTGATTTTATAACTTCTTTTTTTCTTTCTACTCTACACTGCCCCACTAAACTTTAAGTATCGCAATTTATTTTACTGTACACTGCACTAAATAATGGGTACCTACGTGTTATGTAAGTAAATTGCATAGCTACCTAACTAAGCTAGTCTAATGGTACAGTTTTCAGAAACTTCCCTTTCCTACGACACTTCAAAATGCATAGCCATCATTTACCCTCCGTTTCCTTCCGCTTCTTTTCCAAAAACAACTTTAATGTTTTAACATATACATTCTGTCATTTGCTCAAATAATTCCCACCTGTGCAGGATGAAAATTGATTTGGTTAGGCAAGTGGACACCTAGGAAACTCTGTGAACTGAATTAAATTAATGAACATGTCTCTCTAAAAAGTGTCTAGAGATACTACTACTAATTCTGAACAAGTACCTGTTAAAACAAACTACTTCCAAGTACACTTAGACCATACTACATAACATAAATAGTGGTGCACACACACACATTGAAGGAGAAAGGAATTCTAAATAAGACTTGATTATCTTATAACGTGATAGAAGCTATAACTATTTATTTGCATTATAATTCTAGTAACTAGAGACTATAGCGTCAAATGTATTTTCTTATTGCCTATTTTTAGAAATTAATTCAGCGTGTGTGCACCTGTAGAAATACTTAGCCTTATATACTGTCTATAGTGTATTTATTTGTGTATATCTGTACATGTAGTAGTTAGTGAGAGTATTTGTTGAAAAGATCTCATCAACTTGAATTCGTACTTGATCTGTCTCTCTGTCTGTATTTGTAGTTGGCTGTACACGCTGCTGCTTTCCCTCAAATTAAACAAATTGCGCCTGTACAATATGTACAAGAAAGTCCCCAGGTGGTCCTTAATACCTTAGCTACTCAGCCTGAGTACATTCAGACACATGCGATCGCTCAAGAGATTCCTCAGCAGCAATACTATCACTATGTCGATAGCCCGGGAAAAGCCGCCCTCGACATCTCCAGCTCCACCAACACAGTCTACAATCACCGCACCGTGAACAACCAGCCACAAGCCCTGGCTACCTACCAAGTCCACCAAGCCCCACTCCAGCAAGAAGTCGTCTACAGCTCTCCTTTGACTTCCAGTCCAGTCAATGCCCAACCCCTCACCTACCAAACCACCCTGGGTTCTAATGGCTACAGTAGCTACACCATTCGGACTAGCAAAGGCAGTTCCACTGCCCTCTCCCTCTACTAAAAACTATTTCCATCCACGTCTACATCCACTAACACTTACCATCTTTTCTATTTTTTATCAATGCCTATTCATTTTTGTAGACCGTCCTTATTTATCTGTACAGTACATTTTCGGTAACTAAATGCTAGCCGGTGTAACCGGAATATATTTTTTACAATCCTTTGCTATACACCTGTACGTCTTGTACTATTGTGTAGCACTTAAGGCTTTTTTCGCTAGGTACTAAATCTTCGTTTATTTCTCACCAACAACCCCCAAACTCGTCATTTATCGATACAAAAAATATTATTTTAAATATTTTTACAAGATTTTGGAAATTAATTTATTAGTTTGATTGACAATGTCAAGTTGTACATTTGGTGACTCAAAATTAAACATTTTTATGGTGCGGTATTGATAAGTGGCGAGTTATGTTCCTACTTGCATGACATTATATCCTTCGACCAAGCACATATTTGAGAAATACTACAATGTTGTACTGTAGACGTAAATAATTTGTGTGGATGTAGTGTACATGTATTTTATTGTCTTGATTTTGTCATTTACTATTCTTACTACTTCGTTGTCCATGTACTCGACAATAACTGATATTATTTTTGTAACTATATACATGTATTTTTATAGAAAAATAGGCATTGTGTTATGGTACATAACTGGATTTCTTAGCAATTAATTCTTTTAATATTTAAAATGTAAAATTAGTCTGTTTTAATTGGTGCTTCCTGTAAGAGTCTATGTAAATTATCTTGACAAGGTATCTGAAAAGTGGCTTGTATAATTCTTATTTTATCTTTACTGTAATTGGACACGGGTATATTGGTTATAATTCATCGCTTAAGTTTCTTTCATGTGAAACCTATTGTACAAATGATGTTATACCGCAGAATTTTATTTGTCGACTATAATAATGTTTATATATGTGTTATTATGATGCAACGAATTGGGATATAGTCTTATTTTTCTATAAGTACATATACGAAGGTGTACTTGCCTTCTTTTGATTTGGTACTATGTACCTTTGTGCTTCCTGTCAAGTTGGGTTTTCTTTTCTAAACTTTTGACGGATGCGAACTGCGGATGATACAATTTAGAACTTACATTAAATGTAATTATACCATTTAAACCTGAAACAGCTTCCTTGCTTTATTTCTTACTTTCATACAAACTGACGCTTTCATATCATTCTTACACTCATAAAGACATTCAAGAGTAATAAACCTTCATCTTTCTTCTGAATTATAGTTTTATTGCTTGTACTAGTTAATGATTGAGGTCATTTGCAGTTTCCGGGATTTTATGACAAAGTTGGGGCATTTTAAGGATCATTTTCAAAGTTTACAGGTCTACGACATAAATTTAAATTGCTCTACGAAAATCTTTGTCACAATTCTCCTTTTCGTTTTCTTGATTGTCAAACTTTAGTAAATAATGTTTATATTTGATAGCCCTTAAAATAACAGGTTAATAAAACCCCAAAGGTTGAATTATTTTATACTGCTCCACCAAAATCTGGTGTGTAGTCAAAGTTGAGACATTTTATGGGATGCCACAAAAGAGAAAACATACAAATGAATACCATGATTTTATTGGAACTATATTTTCCACAGCAATAACAGTCGTATATAAAGACTTGTACATTAGCATCCACTGTAATCAACCAAATGCAACTCCACCAAGTCTCCAAGTAGGCATCGTAAACATGAAGAAATTAATGCAATGCACGCGACATTAACCATTTATTTGAGATTTATTACCGCACTCTAATTAGTAGCATCACATTCATAAAACCGCCAGTGTTCTGACAGACTCCGTCTTAATTCAAATATGTCTATATAGATAGGCACCTATTCAAATGATCTTTGAATGAATATTGCTCACGGGTATAACTTGAAGTTGAAAGCATTCATACCTACGTATTAGGAAAAGAGGATATTATTCTTCGTCAAACAACACAAGATTTTGTTACTATAACAGAATATGCAAATAATTTGACAAGCCATTAATCATAATATCACATTTCTCAAAAAGCCATTATTTCGTCCGCAGCAAATTGCAGTTTGGTGGAAATGGGCATACAAGTGCGTAGGAACAAAACTGTATTTTCTATATTTCAGCAAACAATGCGACTGCAATTTCTTTAAAATTGCATCATTTTCTTATTTATTACATGTATTCAGAGGATTACAGTGATTTATTATTATTATAGAGGACAGGGCTAACAGCAATCCTCACAGGGATTCACTATAATTCCTTAAAAACTATAAAGGATAAAGTAGGTAAGACTTTTAGCGCATCAACGACAGGAAAGAGAACATCGCAACTTGCAGAGTAGCATTGTAACACTTAAAAATCATGATATTTTACCAAGTGAGCGTAACAATTTTTTCCTTCAAGAATCAAATCCCTTTTCTACCGTCTCTGTCAATCTATAAACTTGAAAGTAGGCATTTAGGAGTTTTTGCCCATTCCCAATTCTTTACATCACAATACTACAAATTATCATGTCAGTCGACAAGTTATTTTCGACTACTGAGAAATTTTCGTGCTGAGTCTAAAATCACGAATGCTTCAACTAAACGAGTTAGACCAGCACAATTCCAAAACATGGAAAAAAATAGAACGGGGAAAATTGTCATATTATACTATACTATTGTATGTAGCTACTTCGTACTATACAACTTAGTGAACTGATGATGTAGCCATTATTGTTTAGCTTGCTAGTCTGGAATATTGCCACATAGCCGCAGGGTTCAATGCGAAAATGCACTACCGTTGTCTCATTTTATATTTATAAGTTTCTCAAATACTAAAACTAAATTTTATCATTATTAATGTAATTCAGTGGTACGTATAATGTGGCGAAGGAAAATTATCCGTTACAATTTGTTAAATTCGATATAATAGTGTTTAGTAATTTTAGCGTAAATTTTTTCGTTAAAAGATGAAAAATTATTGAAATGATAAAAATTATACCTTGATAAAATAGTGCACAGGGAATCAATTTAATAATTAGGGGTTAGTCAAGTACCCACAAAGAGTATGCAGATAGGATTCGTTTAGAAAACATGAAATTAGTCAGTTTGTTTATAATTTAAATTAATTTAAATGTTATAAACCACTCATAAACTTTAAGAGTGTTAAATGACAAACAGAATATTTAAAATATTGAATGACAAAAAGACAATGTAGCAAGGTGGTAACAAGCTTGTTTGGAGTTAGTCAGAGTAACTTAAGGAAAGGGTGGAATAAGTGTTCCTGTAGTATTGGGGTAATAAGTAATAAGAGTAATAACCGAACTGGATACTAATTGTGACTTTCTTTGTCCTTTTACCACCTGAACTTATTTTTTGCAAGGTAGTCTAATTACCAGCAGATTATTTTCTGGAATTTGTAGGATTCGTGTTTTGCACAGAGAAGTTGTAGAGTTGCTAACCAGTTTTCCCCGTGTGTACACTCTGCACTTGTTCTTTTCATCTTAGCATAGTTTGCTCTTGCAATGTTCGTTTAGAGCAAGGGATTGAAATATAATATTTAACGACAACATTTGCCACGAAAGGTTATAACTTTTACTTGAAATTTCTAATGAAAGTTTACAATCGTGCAGTAGACAACGGTTCAAGACAAGATTAAATGGTTGTAAATGTAACATAATCCAATACCATCACAAATTTAATTGGATATTTACACTTGAGAGCTGCCTGGTCAACTGTGGTCTGCAAAACGAAGAGTAAAGTATTTGTACTTCGATAAAGCGTTTCTGACAGTCTGGAAATGAAAGTAATTTAAAGGCTAAACTTTTAAACGCTTAATTTTTAAATTACATATACCTAAGTAATATTAAAATAACACAACTATAGATAGACATTATAGAATCAAAATATAATTTGCTATTCTTGTACTAAGTATTGGCATCGCATTATTTAATTCTGTCAAATTTGACTGAATTATAAGTCATCTTTAGCTGTCTTTACAATGAACCCCATGGGAAGGTTTATCTTTTTGATTTTTAGTTATTATCAGAATAGGCATCAATCTGTTAGTGATTCAGAGTGAAGGAAATTGTCAGTTTAATGCCCAGGCAACTCTCTCATGTACGTGGAGAAACGAGGAGAATAATTAAAACCACCTTCCGTTAAAGCCCGCAGAGATATAACTTAGAAGGTAGGTAGATCTAGAGAACTATGAAGTGTATTGGATGTACATAAAAGCAATGAGGTGGAAATGGGACCAAGATCATAAAACACTCGGAGCAGACTTATTGCTCCTTCCAACAAGCAAGATCCACACACTACGAAGAAAGTAAAAATACAGAAAGTAGCTTAATGGGGGAAACTTCTTTTCGTATTATATCCTTTTCACAATCTTACAGGTACAGGTAGGGACATTGAACAGAGATAGAACTTTTCTGTTTTCCTCGCTTCGTGCTTCAAAGACCTAGGAAGTTGTAGGTATAGTTTTGTCAAAAGTACAAAAACACTGTAAAATAGATCAAAGGGTTGCCAAACGGACTTGTACGTGTCTCTAACTTACAACAATTATCTGCATTTACTTGAGTTTACTCCTAAAAACTTTATTTTTCTTTGATTTTTAGATGTCTCACGTGTAAGAGAGTATAAAAACGCCATTCTTTATTCGCTACAATGCATTATACAAATATTTTTCCCGTTTCCTATTTCACATTTTAAAAGTCTTCATAGTTTACTGTTCTATTTCACTCAAAACAGTTAAGGAACGTAGAGAATTTGATTAACAATTGTGTTTTGTGACCTATTTTACAATTAAGCATGATCAAAGCAGAAAAGCAATAGAGACGACAACAAAAAAATCAAATATTGAGTTCAAAACAAAATGGTAGGGGTAAGTTGCATCAAAGGACCCATTGTGTATAAAAGTTTGTCCCATTCAACCGTTAATTTTATAGCCCTTTCAAGAGATACAAACTCTTTCCAACAAAATATGCTTTGAAAAAATTTGAATATTCAATTGGTAACCCAAATAATATAAAACATGGCCATTTGGACTCCTAAATTTGATTAAAATTTCCTTGTACTTGACAAGTAATGGATATTACAGCAAGAAAATTAGGTTTTTAAAGTAATAAATTATTGTAGATGACAGAATTTTTATCGTTTAATTTTAAGAAAGTAATGTATGTGTTTGTAGAAAGTAAATTAGGACATTAACTTTGATATGGTGGTGATAGCTTTTAATTGTGATGCAAACAAATGAAGAAAAGTTTGTTTAGGTAAATATAAAGAGGATGGAGAATAGGTGAATATATTTAGAAGTTGAGTAAATGAGAAGTGAAGTTTCCTTTTGCAACGTACTAACTTGTCTTTTAGAAGTACATGGTTAAACAATGAGTGTATTGTTATCCATATCCAGAAAGAAATCTGAATTCGGAGAAAATAGGATGAGGAATGTTGGTGTGGTATATAAGTATATGTGACATGAAAGGAGTAGCGGAAGAAAGTTTGAGAGTTTAATATGATGTAATTCAAAGTACCAAAATACATGTAGACATTGAAAGTTGTACGTTTTGAACAAAGGGTTGTGAGTGACAGGAGGACTGCGTTGTGCATAATGTACTTTTGTAATATTTATTCCTAAAATATTATCCGCCTATCTCTGGAAGGTTTTAGAGAAGATGAAAGTAAGCCCAGAAGGAGTCTTATTGCACTTGACAGCAGGTTAAGCAATGGTAATGGTAAATAAAATAAGCAACAAATCACATGCATTCAAATGTGTTTGAAATCCTATACAGAAAAAAGGAATTGTTGGAAAGCATTCTAGACTCACTCTGTACACGTCACTTTCTTTCATGAATCTTTTAAAATCCCAAACTTTCTACTCTATAAACAGATTAAATTACGTGTCAAAAATAAAAAAAGTGAGGCAATCTGGGATTCTATAAATGGAGAGGGTTTTGTAATTCTGATAAAAATTGGTTCGTTCGAGATTCCGTGCAATTAAATATTTATGGATCTAATGTAGTTACTTATGGGAGATAAAGTTTTAAGGAAACTCTTTCTGTGTCAGCACTTAAAGCTTTTCGATCATTATCTGTACTTACTACAAGATCTGCAAATATTAAAGTAGTGTAAAAGGGTCTCTTGTATCTTTTTGAGAGGCTACGTTATGAAACCCCCCAGCGTCTTAGTAATCGAGTCCTTAATGCCTGTCCACGAAACTTTTATATAACAGTCTTTATGAGATTTCCCAATAATGTGTCCAAGATGTTTCTAAGAAAGGTTGGAGTGTGTACCAAGATGTTTTAGTAGCTAAGGAAGCTTTCAAGGTGGAGTGTGTACATTAAGAAAGATAAATTATTAACATTTTTCTTCTTTTCCCTTTCCAGGTGATGTGCAATCATCATACACATTATGTACATAAACCTGCTTCTGACTCAAAGAGATTGCTCATTTTCTATTTTGTAACAAAGTATATTGACACATGTCTTGAAATTGAATTGTGTATGAAACTGATTTATTAGACAAAGCTGAATTGCGAGATTCTCCATGACGAGTCTGCACTAGAAGTTCGATGGGCTGTTGTTGGAAGTGGAGAGACGATCGTTTTCCAAATGGTCGGTCGCATCGGTAAGAAACAAACATGTAGATGCAAATTTGAGATACGAAGGGAAAGCATTAAGAAAACAAATCTTGTAAAAAGCTTCGAGAAGGTGACATTCAGGATAGGAAGATAATGTTGCCATAGTGGATTTTCTATTTCACTGCTTTATTGATAATGGGACTCGGTCCTTTCACGACATACTTTAAACTGCAAGTAATTCCTTGCCTACAGGGGAATTAAGAGAACCAAAGTTAAATAATTCCAACTTTTTACGGTTCTGTTGTGTCCATGAAATATCGTTCGTGATGTTAGATGCTACAGGTAAAATTCACAGAAAGTCTTGCCGGCGTCATTTTAAGCGGCTTACTCAGTCCTAGTCATGCCTTATCTTATTGTTGCATCTACAAGAGGCAGTTAGAAAAATCCAACCATTTTCTCTTTACAAAATAAAAGCCTCTTGTGCAGACACACTTTTACAAATTTTCTTCAGGCTACTAACTTTGTAGATTTGAGCGTTTTACTCATAAACTAAATTCGATTATTATAGACAGACAATTAAATGTTTTATTACCACTGTAAAGACCATCCACACTGTCATTACTACAGCATTTCATTAGAATTAAGTTTATCGGAATTTGCAATAATGGCTTTCCCCTTATTTTTGTTACCACAGGAAAGTATTACAAGTTCAAATAGGTATACCAATCAGGAAGAGTACGGCCAGCTTATTTTATGTCCGTAATAACATTTCTTTTGAGCAATGTGTCATTATTTACTTGGTCGATGTACAAGCTTTACCATTAGCGTAATTAAACGATGATAATATCTTGGTTTGATGATTGTTTTAATTATAGATAGCAATAACTACATGGCTTTTGGCCTGTCTGGAGAAAATGATCATTCTACTATGATCGGAGGCGACGGTAAGCATTTCATTTCTCTATCGTGACTCTAATGTAATTGTAATCCCCAAACTTTTTTATTTTCTAATGAAGATTATATGAGGGTATTAACTAATTAATTACATAGGCATACATTCTAGTACTGTGGAAATTCCTTTATGCCCCTTTCTATGAAATACACTAGAAATACAGTCTGGTGTCATCACAAAAGTACAATTAACGTTTTAACCTTTGGCTATTACAATTATAGTAACTAAAACATTTTTATTTGATTACAATTTCATGAGTTTCCCCTTTATGTAAAGAGTAGGCTTTAGTTCTTATCATTTAATGTCTATATTTCAAGAATCATAATTCCGAAATTCTTAGTTACGTAGTAAATAATTTATTACTGAGGTTTACGATTAAATTCTTTTTAATGGGAATGAGAAAAATTTATAGTTGGGAGATAGTTACAGTAAATTCCCAAAGAGTAATGACAGTAACGGATGGAATATTTTTATTACAGCGACGGTAGGCTGGTTTGATGAGTCAACAGGGCGCGGGTACGTTGTGGACTATTTCCTGGATGGTAAATTTCCATGCAATGGCAACAAGGGGGTTTGTCCCGATGCGAAACTTCAGGTATGTGTCTAAGGACCGGATTTACGTACATAAGACAGTATAATTTTATTGGGGCATCAAAGAGTGTGTTACGTAGCACTTTAGCACCCAAACGTCATAATGACTGTTGGGAATGTGATGTTGAGTGTTAGTGGAAGTGGAAATTAGAGGGGAGTCTTGTGATTCTGTAAGATTTAGTAGTGGGAATAAAATGTGTAAATTTCTGCAGACAGGAACCGGATTAAACAACGTGAGACTTTTGAGTGCTGCTGTGGTAAATGGATTTACGATTTTGACATGGCAAAGAAGACTGTCTGCGAATGATGACTTGGATAAATCTATTTTGACTAATGGAAGTCAGCCAGTCATATGGGCGGTTGGACCACTTAGCAACCAAGAAGCGGCTTATCACACTCTTCGCAATAAAGGTAGTAAAGAAAGAGTCAAGTCACTCACTGAAAACGACTTCCTAACAGAAGGATTACACCCACCGAGAGATATGTCCTTTAGTACACACACTTAAGATCCCATAAGACACGAAAGACTTGTCTAGAGCCACTATAAATACAAAATACAGCTCTAAATATGCGGAAATTGTTGTCTTTTAGTGTTAGAGTGAAGGAGAGCTGTCATTGGAGCACTTTAGAGTGTGACGCAACCCGATGTAGTGAAATTAAGGCTCATAAATTATTTTACTTGTATTTATCACGTGGATACATGCAACTCTCTCAGTTTGTTTACGTAGGTAATGTAGTTACGGAAAATCTGCCTAAGATTACTCTCTTTATGTTTATTGCGCACTTAAACTTATTGTTAAAGCCTGCGTAACATTTCGTTAGCTTTCTTTCGGAGAAATGGAAGTCAAAGGAGACTTTTCCAGCCCCGGGCCATCCATTTTAAATAAATGAATTTTGATGGAAAACTTTCCTCCAGGCCCTAACAACCAAAACATTTCACTAAATTGGAGGATAGACAGACACTAGGAATATTTGCGTCTTCTCCAACAAATTATAGGGATGAGATATCTACGACGTAAGTCCGTAGGACACCCACCGTAGTTATCTATGAATTCTGTCCAGGTACCTACATAACTAGATTCCTGTTACACCGACATACATAGAGATAGCTTCAGTTTCCTCCAAGTAGAAAAGATAGAACCCAGATGATAGTGTCAGGGAATATAATAATGTTTCCAAGAGAAAGACTAGGTTTGAAACTAAATAAAAAAATTCCCTGTCTGACTGTTGTGGACTACTTTCCCCACTTTATCTGACAAAGTGGTTTTGGTCCAGCCCAGAGAATATCTGAATGAAATTGTAGGATCATTTTTACCTTAACCCTATTTTTCTTTAGATGACATTTTTATTGATTTCGGCCGAGTGCCAAAATGGAATTGTCCAGCCCCGGAGCCTGAGAATGGGATTAGTTCAAGCACAAGTAATCCTTCGCCTTCATCCCCGATTGCCCATGTGCTTGAGGGTCACAGCCAAACTCGACCAGGACAACAGAATGCTCCGAATGTTCAAAGTCCCTTCACAGACTCGGCTCCAGCATCCACTCAACAGATTGCTTACGTTTATAAAAACTTTTCGAGTTCGTGGAATGTGCCCCCGATTCAGTGCCATGAGCCGGAAGACGGAGTATTCTACGCACAGATAGGTCCTACTGGGGGAAAAAGAGGATTTAATGCTACTACAGGTTGCTTTGAAGAAATACTTTAAAGAATTTGGCATCTGAGAGAGTCCCTATAAGTTTAATACAATGTCAATGGCTCACTTTAATGTGTTAGGGTATCCTAGTCAGCAGACAAATGCCTGGTACATCAACGGTCTCCTCCTCCCCGAAATCTACGTGGTTCGACACAAAGCCTATACATTTGGTAATTGCTCTGTCAATAGATTCCTTTCCTTTAATCTCTTTTCAAATGTCAATTCAAAAAATCGATTTGGAAGGTAAAAAGGAATTTTGTTTTATTTCACATTGTTGCAGTGGTTGAAGGAGGAAAAAATGCAGACATTCCATCAAAATATCATCCTTTCTACATTACAGACGATCCTGAAGGAGGATATCAGCTCAAGTCAGAACTTCAGAAGAAAGTAGGCATAATATAGTTACAAATATTTGTTTTGCTCTGTATAATCCGTTTTTGATGGGATGGGAGTCGGGAAGCAACCAAAGTGAAGTCCTATATACACAATTTGTGCTTACGTAAGAAATATTGTAGGGTTATGCATTGCTCTCGTTGATATTCTAGTCCTCCCTCCCACACGGAAATCATCTATGTTTGTCTATTGTAGAATTTCACCATTAGGCTTACCTGTTTACAGTTTGAGACAGCTATTTATGTGGAGAAACAATAAATCTTTTCGACATTTTGGCATTGCTAGGCGAATATGAAATCACGTTTTTTCCTTGTTTGCATTTGCAGGCTGTGAAGGTATTTGCCGGAGTTAGCTACGATGAAAGAGGGAACAGTATACCAACAACCACAGGGCGTTTATGCCAATGGGTAGAAAATGATAAACAGCCTGCCGAATCCTTCACCTCGTATGGAGCTTACCAACGAAGTCTCTCCCTCCGGTGCGACGAAGGCCAACCAGGTGAATCACAATAAATAAATAACCAACTTTTCTGCGGAGTACATGGAAAATCGTTTTGTACTCTGTCTAGACGAAACTTTCTCCTCCTGTGTGTATCTGTTCTGAGGAGACTGCATTGGGAGTATGTGTCTCTTTGAAATGCAATGGAATGGTTAGTCGTATGGAATTGTTTGGAATATAAATTTGTGTTTTGTAGGCATTCTTCAGTTTTCACCTGATGAAAGTACACCGAATCTCGTCTACTACCAGGTGAAAGATATAATATTTCTCCCAAGTATTTCTGCGGTGTCTATCTATAGAGCATCACTATTATTCAAGGAACACTTGAAAAATATTGTTATCCCACTAGATCTTCAAATCAAATAATTCTTGAGAATATTTCATCATATGCCGCTGTCCTCGACTCCCTAATACTCCTGACTTAGTGACTTATTATTTGTTGAGCAGTAGTCGTAACATAACCGTAACGTAAACTAAGTCGCCTCTATAAGCGAGTTGTGTATTTCTATGGGATGGGTTTTGAGAATTTCATCTGCTCTTTGTTGTTGTGTACAGAAGACTGAGCCCCAATATTATGACATAGCCCGCTTTTATATGTATATCTGTATTTATCTAAAGTGAATTTGTCGCGTTTGGCATATATTTACTTAGCCAGTCTCTATACTACTATGTTGATAGGTATTAGTAGAAGGAATGCTTGTATAACCCGATGATGATGACTATATTATTATTATATCTCAGTCGTACTCGACGAAATACCAGGGATGGAAAATACACGTTATGGACAAATGCGACAAAGAGCGAGACGGAGTGCGGACGAAGGAGTTTGTCGAGAAGCCCACAACTGCTAAGAGCGTAAGTCAAAGGGATCAAGATATTGGAGAGAGCATTCAGCAAGGAACGAACGTATCTTTTCCCACAATAAACGGAATCAAGTGAGTTTCTCATCATTCAGCATGAAGACGAAGGAGAAAGGAGTGAATAAAAGCCCGTCTGTATTAATCTGTTTTTCAGAGATGTTGTCAAAGAGGATCAGACAGGAGGATCACAGCATTTAGTGGACTATCTATTTGTGGGCGAAAAGCCCAAGTTGGCTACTCCACCTGAGAAAGATGTGCCGGATGGTGGCCATCTCCGTCCGAAACAAGTAAGCCGTGCAAAATCACTTTTTCACTTGATTCACTCGGCGCAAATGGAAGCTGAGCCATTTAATGGATACAAATGTCGGGTTTTCACTCCATCTAATGCAATTGTTAGCTCTCTCTAATTCCAAATACGATTTTGACTGACGGATCACTGTTTTGTTATTTGACAGCCGGAAATTTCCCCATTGGCTGTGCAGCCACAGAACGGAGCTCCTCAAGGACTCCCTTTGAGGCAGGAAATACATCTGCCCATTCAGCCAGAAACAATTGCACTGCCTCAGCCTCCTTTTCATCAAGTTCCACCTGATTTAGTCGGAGGAGCAAGAATTCCTCAGCAGGTCTACGCTCCAGTTCAACAAACTACATACACTATACCCATGCAGTCGGCTGTTGGAGTCGGAGGACAGCCAGGTCCTCCAGCAATCACTAAAATTCAAAGAAATCCCACGTACACCATTTTAGATGCTTACGGCCGAAGAGTTGGCGAAACTTCGGATCCTGCGGTTATTTATGACAATCGACCCGTGCCACAAGAATATTCTCTCTTGCCCCCCAGACCTTCTCAACAGCAGCAGAGCATTCTGCAGCAGACACAGCAAATTGTCTATGACCAAATTCCTCAAGGAACTGTATTCTACGCATCTACCATCGCCCCACCGCAGCAGTTCTCCAGCGCCCCCCTCCCCTTCCAGTATGACACTCGCCCCAAAGTTGAGTTCTCTACCGTCTTGGGCCGTATTCCCGCGGAAATGAGTCATCGCCAAGGGAGCCATGTCATTGCTATTCAAAACGCTCCAGCGAGACGAACTCAAGGGCAACAGCCACAAGAACAACTTAGTCTCAGTTCTGAGAATGTTCGTTACATTGAATACCCGCCGGTCCATCTTCGCCTCCCGCAGCCACCGGCAAGTTGGCCTCGTAGTAGAAATCTCCCGAAAAGGGAAAACCTACCCGAGCAAAGACGCCCGGCGCTTTTTATCAACAACCGAGATCAATTAAGAATGAGCTTGAAGAGATCCGGCTCTCCAGGCGCTGATCCGGATATTAGAAATGAAAATATACTCTTTAGACGCAATGATGCCGGCCAAGTGTTAGTCTCTGATTTCCCAGCCGAGGTATATAGAAGAATGCCCCAAAGGAATCATCCCCATATAAATCCCAATCCTTCCACTGAACAATCAGGTACTACTATTAGTCCAAATTGCTATACTTTTTTTAACAAACTGCAATTTCTTTATTCTTCCCCTGCGTTAGTTAAACACTCTAAACTTCCTCTCCTCGCCTTTCGTGTTCTTCGTCAGAATATTTCCCGGATATTAAACTCTGAAAGTAAATAGATACTTCCCTCCAATAAATCCCTTCTGTTTGCAAATAATACTATTCAGTCCAATACGTGTTGAGTTGTAGCATCAGAATTGCAAAGTCTGACACACCACCGGGATAAACATTTATCTCAGAACCCATCGACCCATTTTGTAGAATAAAACCGATGAGAAGAAATGAAATGAGGATATTAAAGCGATTCTATAGGAGTAGATGCTAAATACTCGATTTCGGCCTTTGTAGATAGAGTCAACAAGCAGAGTAAGTAAGTAGATTAAGGTTTAGAGCCCGCAATAAGGCGCCGAGTTAACCTCCTCGTTGATATGTACAAATGTGCTTAATGCCATTGGAGAAAATAGTAAAAGTGAATGCTATGTATGAGATGAGTGTTGAAGATAGGAGATAGGGCTCTCCCTGCATCCCACCATAAGTCAGCCAAAGGAAGTAATTCTAGTCTCCTAATAACCGCAGCCAGACGTAAGTACCTACTGAGAATGCAAGCAATTCCTATCTAATAATAATGTAAAGTTTAATAATTTCACTCCCTGCCAACTTTAAATTCAGCTCCAGTTGAAGAGACTATTGTTTCTCTTGGCGTGACGTCAATTTGAAACAGACGTCGACGTAAATATCACTCACTCACTCCTTCACTCATCATTCAATACCACCCTTTACAATACAACAATGAGATTTCTTCTTTGAAGTGCACTCGCTCCTATCGTCAGCAGTCTTGCTCAACTCTGACTTACAATGACAGCATGACCTCTCCCACTCTCCTTCCAGACAACCAGAAAGAGTTGCAACTTTGCAAAACATTCACTACATATTCCAATATATTAGATACAGATGCCAACTCAATCACAAGTGCCTACACACATGGTCCTTATGCATATCGTTAATCATGGCTAACTCGATTCCCTTTTAGAAAGAATAATGATCTACTAGAGTGATTAATTGTTTAAATACTATAAAAATTGGGTAACTATTTTCATCAATAGTTCTAAAAAATGTTATACAAGTATATTAAGTATATTATTAGGATTTATATCCAGAGAAGATATTTTGGGTTTTAATTTCTCAAACCCAATTGACCCTTGTCGAACAGAGATCCTGGTCTGATCGTAGCATTTACCATTAATGTAGATAATTGGAAATTCCAATTATAAATTGTATTGTACAGTGGGAGTTTCTAAGGATTCTAAATCTCCATTGACGTTGGTAATTTATAGTAAACTTATCTATTTGTTTTGCGTGGATAGACTGGGTGAATATTGTTAGGAAGACAATAGCATGTTCGCGTAGTAGAATGATGTGGTGCGGCAAAAGAGAATTGAATTTAGTATTCGCTTATCTATATTATGTATGCTGAGCCATTGCTACAACTTGAAGTTGGCAAATATCTGGAGCATAGTGTGATATTTACTTATTTCTCATTCTATTGACGAAGGAGTGAGATCTAATAAAATTCATTAATTAAAGCGTAGTTAATTTTATTTCGCAATAGAATGGGAAATGACTGTGTAAATAAAGAAGTTCTTATTGAATAATGGAACATTGTCAACATCGTAAATTGCGGATCGAGTTATCAAGGACTTTAGTATACACAATCGTTGAATTAAGAGAGTTTTTTCAATTATTTTCAGGTCAGTACTCGACAATAAATAACACGACTCTGAGGGAAGCCACACCTGCCCAAGTTTACTTTGGTGAAGAGGAGCGTCAAAATCGCTCTTCTGAGGTTTGCTATGCTCTTATTTTTACAATAGCCGTGCTATGGAATACAATTTCGGTGTGAATAGCTCCTGAAACATTTCTTTATTTTCTCTTTATACTTTCTCCATCTGCTTCAAACAGTTGTGGCCGTCATTCTCTGTCCTATGCTGTACTGTGTACTACTACATTACACTTTCCTTGCATTCAGACGACAGCAATCAACTTTTGCAATCACGGACTGCACTATTATTTCTTTGCTTACATACATACAATCGTTAATGCATACAAGTCGAGCTGAAAGTAATTTTGTTTGTTTGTGCAGACTCACAAATGCAGGAAATTGTATTTGCTGTGACTACTCTGTGTCGTTTCCATGCAAATACTAAATGAAGGAGAATTGTCTTATCTCTGTCAAAGACGAAACCCACGTAGTAGAAACTAATCTCGAAAGTCTTATTATTTGGAATATATCTACATGATATCTGATTCTCTATGCTTATGTTGATTGCAAATATACGTTTTATTTATGTGCAAGAGACGCAATAGATAATCTGTAGATATTGTAAACGCTTCATTTTATAGTCGTAGGATTACTCGAAGGTCGTTTCCAAGCCTATGGGGAAAAGTGAAACTCTCCAGACTCACTTTTTCTTTGACACTTTCTATTTTCTTGCTCTATCCTTATTACAACGTATTTTTCCAATTACACCTCCCAGTCTTTTTTTTGTTACACTTTAATAGAAAGACATGATTTCACACTCTAACTGCCATTTACTGTGTAACTTAGAACTTTCTTTTTCCCTAAGCAATATATTCCCACCATAAGCTTAATTTATTGAACTGGAGATGGAAGGATATTTTATTTACAGGCTCGTGCGGAAACCCCTACTAATAACAAATACAATAGTACAGATCAAGGGAACAGTGCTTTGTCATTGACTCTCCTCACTGACATTTGGCAAACAATTAATCAAGGAAATAAAGAAACGCCTTACCGTTACCAAAGATTGCCTACATCTCCAGCTCTTCCAATTGGAAATCCAAACTTACCCAGATTGAAAGAACGCGTCGTTCCATTCAATGCTAAAAGGCAGCAACTTTACCCTTTCCGTCATCAGAGAAAGTTATTTTTCTCCGATACAGAAGATAATAATGAACAAGAAGGTATATATTTATTTTTCTCCTCTAAGTGATCTTGCATTATGACATGTTTTGCAAAACACCAAAATATAAAACATTTAATATGTATATGGAAAATAGATTAGAAAGCGTCTTCTTCGCTTTCTATTTATCTTCTTTACATTCTTGAGTGAAATAACTATTTTCTATAAATAGCTAAAGCTGAGGGGTCGCTTAACAAATCTCTCCAGGATGCTGAGGAAACAAAAACGTCTGAATCTCAAGACCCAATAAGCACCGAACTGAAAAACGACAGATGAAGAAATACACAATCTCATACATTATAAAATACATCAATGAACATGTTTATGTAGGAAGATGAATGGTGAAGTAATGATAATGCTCTATATTAGGATCTATCTATAGCTTTAGTTACACATTTCTTAAATCCTCTAACAAAAAAACCTTGAAAGAAAAAACACAAAAATACATCAAGACATCTTTCTTTATATGTAGCTTATGAAACTCGCAGTAACAAAAATATGACGTTCTTCTTCAAAGCTAAAATAGCTTTTTAATCATTATAATATGGCTCTTAAATTGCCTAGTGCCTATTAGTGAGCAGATGGCTTTTGAAGTCAAAGTATCTCCTTCCAAAAGAAAGTGTTTTTGTTAGCCATTATGTAAAAGTTCCTTGCTCGATGATTTGAAAACGTAGTAGACTATAATTTCGCCCACAGAAAAGATCCTCATTTTTAATCCCATAGATTGTATAATGCATGTAAATCTTCGACAATTGGAATTAATTTCACCTTTATACATTTTGGTATTTTTTCTGCGTATAAACCACCAAAATGGGAATTTTTTATACTTTTAATTTGCCATAATGGTATTTCAAAATAGGCATAGCTTTATTTTCATTCTTAAATATAGCATTATGATGGAAAATAGGTTAATACGATGACAAATCCAGATTATGCAAGAAAATAATGCAATAGATTTAAGTTGGATATAGGACAAAGGATTTTTTAATATTCTGTTCATGAAATACTGTTTTATGAATATGTATTTGTATCCGTAGACGACTAGGTAATTAAATGCAGCGCTTTGCTTAATGCATATTGTTCAAGATAAGTTTGAAGAGTAGAAGAGTTTGTCGTGCTTCAACCTGATGAGTGGTAGTTACTAATGTATGTACTTATATTAAACTAGATACATACTAATGCTATATTGCTACAATAATATATTACGAAGAAACTACTACAGTACCTACCTTACCTAAATAATTACCATAGAGCCATAATGCTAGAATATTAGATAAGCATATGTAGCAGCATATTGCTTGCATATCTGTGTAAATATAAATATTTGTATTATTAAATAAAAGCTGTATATAAAATCCATACACTCACTTCTGTCATGTCTTTATTAAAAACGGCAGGAACCGTGTATCTTAGGCTGCAATCGCAATCGTAAACGTGATGTTCTATTCCACGCATGCAATGCTTACTAATTCCCGTTTTGTATAATGTCTATCTCATTGGCATGTGCTCGTTCTAGACTCTGGAACTACGACACGAATCTCACGGACGAATATCCATGAGATAAAACATTCTTCCTTTATCAACTCCATATTCACTTCCATGTTATATTTTTATT
The DNA here is from genome assembly GCA_020055645.1 of Tomocerus qinae. Lineage (NCBI taxonomy): Eukaryota > Metazoa > Arthropoda > Collembola > Entomobryomorpha > Tomoceridae > Tomocerus > Tomocerus qinae. Next base: position 24,259,151 of record CM034548.1, read on the forward strand.
GCTCTTTCTACGCAGATACCGCTCTAAGCATTTATCATAATGAATATTTCCAACTGCGATTTAGAGAATGTCAGATCCATCGATCTAATTGTGCTTACAAACCAAACAAATGAACAACACTAAATCAATATTCACCCTGCTAAATCAATATTGAATTATTTGAATAAATATTGAACTGTTTGAGCCAACGGAATATTTAAATTTACATATTCAGCATTGATCACTCTCCTAGCAAGCAACGACAACGTCTGTCCAACAGAGTTAAGCGTGAATATACAACTATCACGAATATTTTCAAATGATCTTATCACATCAAATCGCACAGTTGAAAACCAAGTGTATTTCAATATGCAATGCCATGAATCGCATACAAATAAACCATACAAGATATTTTTCTCCCTACTCGGTAATCTTTGCACAAAAATCTCCTTTCCTGGAATACAAATGATTCTTCGGATTTTCCCTACAAACATTCAACCTTACTTGGGTAACTAAATATTTATATGTCTTAGCTATACGTTTTCAAGTATCTGTCGATATTTCTTTTCCCTACCACACAGACAAATACATTCTTGGAAATATATGTGAACACGAATCACAAAAGATTGCAGGTTAACATGACCATTTGTATCTATCAGAGGTCAAACTCCATCTGGTCACTCCCAAATTATTTACAAAGAAATCTGATGTTTTTCAAACTTTATTTTCACCTACTGCCATAGAATGTTAAGCTTTGATACTAAAATGTTTCAAACCATTTCAAAAATTGTAATAGTAGAGAAGCCACTGCAATATTTGCTAACACTAATGTACGGCTATCTATACTTATTCGTTAAATGCGATCATTTTGATTAATTCATATAGAAATGTATTCACAATTAAGAAAGTTTATAAATTTCAAACTTCATGTAGTAATATAAAACATTTATTCCACTTACAAGTAGAATTGAACATAACGGTAATTTATATGCAGTATAATATTTCCTCTATTTATACAGTAAATAAGAAGTATAATATAGTAAGTATACCACAGCATCAACTGAGTTGAAATATGATACTGCTGAGTGGTCATATAGGGTGAAATATTTGTTATTGACAAAAGCCGGTTTGGAATCACTTAATGATAGCGGTTATAAGTCTCAGTGCTCTGGCAGAGGAGTAATTGTGTATGTAACTTGAGAAAGTGGTATAGTAATGGAAAATAAAGTGTAAGGTCATGGGAAGTAAATGTATATCGTCTTGCCCCGTTAGAAATTTATTATGTGGAAAATTCCATGGATGTTTCAACCCAAACTCCCTCAAGATCCAATAATTTAGTTGATTTCCATCCACGTCTATCAGAGAGAGAAATCAATAGCCGCCAGCCTTAGCTACATATCAAAAATATAAAGTCTATTATCTTAGATGGAAAAAGAGAAAATTGAAGTAGTTTACGGGGTAAAACCAAAGCCATGTACGTGAAAATCAAACGTCAAATTTGGCAAAGTCCATATTATTGCATCGAGTATGAGGAAAAGATGATATATACTAAAAATATATATTTCTTTCTTTTCATGATGTAGTGGTTGTAGTTATATTGTGTAGACAGAGTATTGGTAGTACTTTGATAAACTCGGCATAACGATTTAGTCAGGGCGTATATTCCATTTAATATTTCCCAGTTGCTTGGTTAAAATGAATTTTTAAAGATGTTCTTACTTACTGTAGTTATATTGTAAAGAGGAGGAAGAAAGGAAAGAAAAGTTGATCTGTCAAAAGCTAACAATAAGGAGAAAGGGAACAGATGTGATGTGAGTGCGAGTGTGTGCACGTACGTATACGTTAACGATTGTGATATAAGAACATACAATACGTGGTAATACTGTGTAGACTGTGTGAACGACTAATCTGATGAATTTCACGAAGGGAGAGTGTTGTGGAACTTTGATATTTGGCCATGTCTTGCCATACCTTCCACAACATATACATAAGCATTTGCCATAATAACGGAGACGGAGGACAGGACGGAGGAGTCGAGTCGAGACGACAAAGTGCCATAAAATGTACAAGGACTATCACTAAGGATCCGATCTTTATTCCACTCTACTACAATACTACTACTTACTCGCTGACTACTTTCACTCGCTTTCTCTTCCTTCTTTTCAAATACCTTCTTCCCATAACTCATCTAAGTATTGCCCTTCACACATAATGCACATAGCTAGGTACATCTAAATGCTCTGTCTCTCTCAATAAATACTTGTACAGATAATAACATCCCAGGTATCACAACTATTACATTTTTCTTATTTTCAAGCAGCTAAATACTACTCGGGTATTAATACTACTACTTCTGTACCTATAGTCCTGACCAAATTGATTCTCGTTTCCGGGAATTGAGGGAAAGTTGATACTAACCTATTGCAGCATTAAATAGTGCAGCAAATACTACTCTCCTTCCTACTACTTCTTCCTACTACTCCTTCCTATTGTCGATTATGGCGAAAGCTAACTGAGAGAAAGTTCTACTACGAAAATAATCGCGCATTTCTACATTGCATTGCCGACGATTGCATTTTCAGCCGTGTTCCTCGTAGTATAAGTATCTAGTTGTCCTCGACTTTCTCCTCTCCCACACAATCCTTCCTTCATCTCTTCCATGGAAAAGGAAGTTAGTAGTTGCTCCACTCTTTTCAACATCCTATTCTCGGATCTTAGCTTTGTGATATTATTTCCACTGCACTCTCTCCAAATCATCTATTATAATAATGTAGATCACAGTACATTTTGTGCAGATACTTTCTTCTTTCATTCTCTAACTACATGACCACTGTTATGCAACCCATAAAAATATACAAAGTAAAGACACGTTCTGTATAATGCTTTCTTCCTATACCTATATTATACTAATGCATTTTTATAGTTCAAGTGTCTGGCTCTTTCTTATTTGCCTTTCGCCTCAATTCTATTATTGTATTGTAGTGTAGTGCGTCGTGTTCTAAGTTGTACTGTACTTATTATAAAGCTGAATGTACACGAGCATTTAGCTATAAATACAGAGTATTATGGCGTTCATATCCGAAGTGCTAAAGTTCCCTGTCTCTCTCGAGTAGCTGGATAGAAAGGGAAAAAGTAGAAAAAACATAATCGATAGCATTTGGAGGGAAGTATATGAGAATGCCTAATAAATGTAGCTCTGCCAGATAGGACTCTATAGAAAAGTAGTTTGGAAGGGAGACGAGGCCATGCCGAGCGAAGCCACGCCAACCCAAGCCACATCACATCACGAACTACTATATATATATATACTACTCATTGCTACTAGCACTACGATGTGTAAGTCTCAACCATGGCATTCTACTACACTCTGTGAAACAACGATAACTACCAAACCTTATACCAAGGAGTTATACGTCGGAAAGCATACCATGTCATAGTACCTAGTCGTAGAACCTAGTGATACGCTTTTTGAGAGGCATGCGAAGCGATGCCATAGAAAGCCGTCTGTAGTTACTGGCCGTATAGTGGTGAAGACGAAGACAGAAGAGTGTTATAATAGAAGGACATACCATTCCATGCCTAAGTAAAAGGAAAGTGAGGGAAAGTGAAGGAAGTCAGAAGAGCTAAGGCAAGACAAGGCAACTCCCGAGCAAAGAAAAGAAAGCCTGTTTGTATGTCACGTTACAATTTACGATTGCCAAGAGTGCATAGCCATACATAGTACACAATATACAAAGGGAGAGAATTGTATAGTGTGGGACTCCTGCAGAGTGATAGAACTACCAAGGGCTGTAGTACGTACAAATAGGGGAAAGCATCTATATGCTTATAGTAGTAGACGTGGAGCAGTTGTGCGGGATATTTCTCCTTTAGGTCCTCGTTATACTATTATGTAGCAGTTTGTACTAAGGCCTATCTTTCTGTGTTCTCTAATCTACAGTTTGACAATGTTATACGGGAGACGGTGAGTGAGATAGTTAGCTCCCTACTACTATAACCTGAGAACATAAGTCCTTTCTCTCAGACTGCGTAGGTACGTACAAACCACCCGCTACACACTTTCACTATATTGACTATATCCCTCGCTAGTGTTACTAAATAAGTAGCTACTACCACCATTTATTTTATTTCATAGAGAGAGAGAGAGAGCATAGTGTTGTAGGAAGGGATTGCCAGGTCAGGCTATGTCCACAGACCATAGACTCTTCTAAAATGGAATAAGGAAGAGTGCAGTGCAGTGACTGTGCGGTGTGCTCAAAAGCCGGAGTTTCGGCTATCCACAAAGCAAAAGGCATAGCTACAGTTTTAATGCACAACTATAGCCCCAGCACAAGTTAGGAGACTACGCTATAAGGATATGCCTACGTAGTAGGTAGGTAGGTAGCTACCTACTTAAGCATTGCATTGTGGTGTGTCCTAGTCCTAATAGTATAATGGGAATACGAGAGTCTGCCGTATTATAGTTATATATGTATATATAACGGTTTTGGTATTCCTTTTCATGGAGAAAGAAGGAGTAACGTGTCTGTATGTAATATTATACTAAGGAGTGGAGTATATGTATGTATAGTATGGTATGTCTAGTAAGTCGTCGTCGTAGTGTAAAAGTGTATCCAGCGAGTGAGAAGCAGGCAGGGAGGCTACGGAGCCACATGCAGCTATTTGTTGTATGAGGCGAGTTGGCTGGAGTGCTGGAGAACGGTTGGTTTTGAGTTTGGGAGCCTTTGAGTTGCCTGAAGTAGAATATGAGGCTTTGGCTGTAGCAGCAGAGCTTCGCACGAGAATTTTGTCCCAGATTCACAGAGGGAATGTTGCCTTGCGCCGTCTTCCTCCTCTTAGTTCCTATGTGACTGTGCTGGTGGATACATCTTTCTTCTCGTCCTCACAGTACCTCCTCAGGTTAGTCTAATTTATTTTACAGCCATTTTAGGTTTCAAGGGGATGCCTTCATAATTAATTTGATACCCTGGCAAGGTGTGCTCTTTTACCTGTATTGTCACCTTTTAAATGCATATTTTTAATTCGCCTCAACTTAGCCCTATCTGATTACACAGGATTATTTACGACAGACGGTCCTTCGATCTGTCCATCTCTTTCTTTCTTATTTCTTATTATTCTGCCTCCTACTTCTTACTTTACTACTAACTTATTTATTGCTCACTACTCTACTTACTTGTCCTAGACATTACATAACATTTACATTACTTCTATCTCTTTCTGTTCTCATCTCTCGCTCTCTGTCTCTGTCTGCTCGTGTTCGTTCACCTGACTTGACCCTCAAAACTTTCGTTCGTTGGATCGTCTCTTTCAATTCAGTGCAATCTCTCTGTCTGTCTCTCTCTAACCATAACTCTCTCTCTTTCATTTATCAACCGCTGTACTAGTCTCTGTAGCAGTAGCACTTTATTACTAGTAAGTAAAGTACTCGTATTTATTACCGACACACATCCATCTGTCTGTATATTTATTTACTGTCCCTCCCTAATAAATTGTCGTACCTACCTATAAGTAGTAGTCCGTCTCAATAAATAACTATATATACCTACATAGATAGAAATGTTTATTATACACACACACCAGTACTAAGTAGCAACCTCTTAAGTAATTAATTAGCTTCTAACTTTGCATTATTGATTTCTGTAGTAGACATACTAGACCTAGCACTAGTAGTAGTATATTATACACTACAATTGTTGTATAATAAAGCCAATGTAACAAAATTGTCGTAGCACATAGAATATTAGTCCTGTGTTTGTTCTGTGGCCACATTAACACATTTAACTAAGTACTCTTTATACTTCACTCTCCCTTTGATTTGTATAATAGAAGCCAATTAGTGCAATTATTCCGTGTCCACAAATTTCGAATCCCATTGATGATTGAGAGTGGTGTGTAGTGTAGTTCTTGCCGCACGTATGTCAGCTCTCTATAACTACAATCCCATTCCGCTCCACTAGACATTCCCACAAATAAGTATAAAGACTTCCTTTTCCTATCTTTGTTGTTTCCACTTTGTACATTCTATTTATATAAACACTTGATCAATGTACTCTCTCTCTCTGTCTCTGTACTTTTAGACATCCTATGTGAAGATCGTCTGTCTGTATCTGTCTTGTCCCACTTCATTCACACGTTGCATTCACTCATTCACTCATTAAGCCAGTTGTTTGCTTTCTTTCTCTCTCCAACTATTCCAACCTGCATCGACTATAGTATCGACTATCTCCATTTTTACAATGCAGCATGCAGCAGCCTTCTTGCTCGCACTTGAGTCTCGGATTTTTTATATCCCAAACGGATTAGCACTTTCCCCATACTTTCTCCAGCACATGTCGTGTTAGAAACCGTGGGCCTTACAGTCCTCATTCAAATACAATGACCTACTTTCTCAGTGTCTTTTTTCATCCCGTTCACCATTTTTCATCTTTCTCTCCTTTTCACACCCAGACTGATTTATCATTATAGTAAACCGCTCATTTATCTCCGCGAGTCCAGTTTCTTGTAAATATACATAAACTCACTCACTCCACCTTCAATCCAAGATAGGAGAAAGCAGCTGCTGCATAATATTCTATTTACTTAGCTCTATCTCTCTCTCTCTGCATTACATCCCACTATGTAGTAGTGATATGGTACATCCTACCTAAATATTATATTCAACCCAACCCACCATAACAACCCTATTATATACATATAGTAGTTTCTCCCTAACCAAGTATAACTCTATGTAAACTAATACATAGTCCGCAAGTAAAAGCAAAACAGGTTTTCCCCTGAAAGGCCATTCTTCTCTGACCTGTAATATTAACATAGCCACCATAATATATATCTCAACTTATACTAACACTTAGCATAGTATACCAAAGCATATTAAATAGACTCTATATTTATAAAGATAAAACCTAACCAAGTCTTGTCTGCATAAGTAATGTTGCAAAAATCTGTAGAATTCATAGCCATGGGCCTAATGCTTTCCTCGCTACATTTCACTTGACTACTTTTTGCCTACTGTCATGTCACTCTTCCCTATCCTTTATCTAAACGTAGATCTGTGTACACACCTGATCTGACTAAATCTTCTTTTTCTCAGACATCCAAAAACTCAATTCAAAAACTGCATATTATACCTAAATTCAAAACTATTTATTCTCTATACACACTCACTGAGTTAAATTACCTTATTTATCATAGCTACCTACTCTGTATTGTGTATGACTGTACTTGTGTACATATACTTTATGTACCTACTGTACACTTATCAATGTGGCGCTTATGTTTCACTTATTTCTGATTCATTCATTCCTCCGTTCATTCATTACCAACTTTTAGCCAAGCTGAGCCAAGCCATACCAAGCCAAGCCCACCTCAGCCAGCCCTACCATGCCAAGCATAGTAAAGTAAAAAGCCAAACCATTACATACCAAACTAAAGTTAACTGTGTATGTTTTCAACCAAGCAATACTTATTACACCACGCGAATGCAATCCAATCCATCCTAAGCAAATTTTATGAGGATTGACTAAATAATCTCTGGTGGTCCTCTTGCTACTTACTTATTTAGTACTGTTGTACTTTGACCAATTTTCAAGCTCAAGATTCCTCCTCTGATTGCCAATCGTAAAGCATTTATTTAGCACTAGTCAGTAGTATTTAGTGTCTAGTCCTTCCAACATTAACGTACCTAATTACAATAATCGTAATTAATTCACCCTACTTTATTTAATTATAGTTTAGTCTATTTAACTACTCTAGTTAAATAGTTCCAAGTTTTGTACCAACCCACATAGTCCTAGAACATAGTAGTATGTAATTTCGTGTCCATCCATACTGTCGTATCGTAGTTAACTATTACTTATTAGCTTATTACAAACAATCTACGTAGTAATTGAGCCAATGCCATATTATCATCCGTTGTACTTACTTATAGAACACACCTATTACTTATTTACCTTCTTGTCTCAATTTATACATAGGCACTATACTTATTATAATTATGTAGTTAGTTACCAACTAACCATAGTACTTAATACGTACGACTAATCCGTAATTACTATTATACTACTAAAGTATTTAGCACACTAATAACTAACTAGTAGTACTTCACTTTACTTAGTTAGTTTAGTACATTTTAGTTGATGCATGTGATTCACCATTTAGTCTTATTACTCACTATCCAACAGTTACACTCTGTAGTGTCGTTGGTTCGTTGCTAATAAATGTGCGTGCTTTCTGTTCCACTGACTCATTCATTTTATTCCCATTGAAATCAATTTCGGTGAAAGAGAGGTGAAAATTTTAAAGATGGAAAATAAACCCCTTAGGTGGTAGAGGCTGTCTAATTGACTGCCTCTTATCTGGAGTCAGTAAATCCAATCTCCATCCGTCGTGCGGTTTCCTCTGGAAGGAATAAGCCGAGCTGACTGCGGGTCAACAAGACGATCACACATGGGAGAGTAGATTCAGGCCACAAGAAGAGTTCGCTGTCTCTTCTGTCCATTCCGTACGTACGTATGTGCTTGGTGGTCCAGAACCAGATCTGTACATGTGCTGACTATTTAAGATGAATTGAATACGTGATACCATACTTAATCTGTGTACGTTCATAAGAATATTCTCTACTTTCTCTACTAGTACATAATAATATTAACTATTCCTATATAGCATCTATTTCCATCTTACCAATCACTCACTCATAGCACCAAAATATTAATTACCATAATAATTATCATTACCCACTTTGTTTAGCTACGTATTTATCGTCATCCCACCACAATTGACACAATTCCGAACTCTTTTCCCCCTTTTCATAATTAATATACACTAGCCCCCTCCTCGATTTCATTAATGGTACTTTCCTGTGTCAGTAAATTCTATTTTAATGGGCTATGGTAGGCAATGCATTTTTAAATCTGTACGTCTACGTATTTAATCTCTATCATGCAGTTGAGTGAATTCCTTTGATGTTGACATTCAATACTTTGACCTTATTTCTTTCTGCAACTGAATAGTATAGCGTATAGCTGGGAAAATTCAATTTATGTAATCTACAATCTCTTTTAAACACATTAACCGAAAAATGTACAAGGTTATCTAAAAATATTCGTTGGCATAGGTAATGGTCTATTAGATTCGGTAAGTAGCGTTTAATGTCTGTCGTATAATTCTTTCTTTCGTTTCGTGCATTCGAAATGTTAACTTTATTATCTTGTATACATAGGGAAAGTAGATCATGACATGAGCCTACTCAGGTTACCTACTCGGAAAAGTATCAATAGAATTCCATTTATGTGTTTACTGTATCCTAACGTGATGTCCTGGTGTTCTTAAGAAGTTGCTCTTTTGTACACGCAGGCAGTATAACGATTCTCTGACAGAACTCGTTACAAAAAGTATTTTGTTCCTGAAATCAACTCCTTCCTACTTTTTTCTATAGAACAATAGAGATAGTCACTAAATAATCGGTAAATAGATCCGAGAGTGCATTAGCATTAGGTTATCTATCCATAACAAAAACTTGTTCATAAACTATAATTAATTAGGCATTAAGTAGTGCCTATGCTTATTGTCTTATGGAAGGTAAATTTTTTAAGTAGCGGCAATTCCCTCCCTAGTAGAAAATACTGCAGACCTATTTAATAGTCTGTATACGTAGAGCGTATTAGTCATCTTACAATGAAGCAATTTATTTTGGTTATTCAATGAAGGGAATTAACTGACTGGCTCACGCACTGCCTGACTCCTAATAACGAACCATAATAATAGATCTGAACACAGAAAAATGAGACCGTCAGTTTGTCTGCCTTTGTGCTAAAGGAGGACAATATGATATTAATCCCTGTGCAAGCTGTGTATTATACTGCGAAACCCGTCAAGTGAACTTAACTCAATAAGATCAACTCGGGACGACAGTAAAGTAAACTCGAGACTCATGCACAATTACAATACAATAGAAAACAGCGTAGAGTTGCCATCATCACAAAACATAACCTTGTACATTGTGAAACGAGTCTCTTCTTATTATTCTTCGTAGCTATCTCCTCACTCAGCACTGCAACTTCTTTCCTTCATTAAGTGCTACAGCCTGATATAAAATGGCATAAGGATTCTGACTCCTAGCTACCACCACGACGATATCAAGTTATTTATTGTGTACTTGCTCTGCATTTACAAACAAGTGAAAGATCTAAAGTTTATAGTGCAGAATCACATTATGATGCAATCCCCATTGTGCGTCGTGGCCTTCTCCCACACATATCTCTCTTCTCTCTGTCCATGTAGAGCGCATTCAAAGAACATTCCTAGAATTCAATTACAAAATATTTATCTTTAAATAGAATCGTTTCCACTCCAGTCCCACTTACTCAACATTAATTGTACATACTCCTAAGACCCCCTCCACTTATCGTTAGAAAAGTACTTTATTTACGTAAGTAAATAGCTACTGTCACGTCATCCTCCGAGACTATCTAATCTAATTTTATATCTCTCTCTAACATGCATTTACTTTAATTTAATAATTATATACTCAGATATACTTCCAACTTGTGCAGATGTGCAAATTCCCACAGTACGTTAGCCTTTTATCTTTTGTATGTACTTCTGATAACATCTTACGTATATACGCCCTTGTCTTCTAAAGTTACGATAACACAGTATTTGTTTCAACTTTCACTACAAATTCTCTCGTTTCAACTGTAAATGTCCTGCTCCAGATAAAGGTTTAGATACAAAAGCACTTTCCAACTTTTACACAAAGGTATACATTTACTATATATTCCCATTATCATTAAGAAGATTAATGTAATATTTATTTAGAAAAAGGAGAAATTTAGTACTCCCAACAGCATTTCTTAAATTGTCATACATGAGAAAAGAAATTTTGAGCTTTTCCCTTTGGTCTATATTTCTTATCTGCATAGGAAAGAGTGGTGTGGATTTCTTGTAAGTTTTTCAATTTTTTTTATCTTGGAGTCTGTGAACATTTGCTGGTTTGGTTGTTTAAATAGGTCTTAATGTTTACCACATTCTAAACTGAACTCCCAATGCAAATATTCAGTTGAACTTATAAAAGAGCGAATGTCAGAGTTGACTCAGTCAATGTTAAACGAAATTCATTGCCAAAGCACATGAATAACTACAAATAGAAGGTGTTATTTACATGAGTAAACATAAAGATTCCCGTTTCGCTATTCGCTCAAACTACTATTATATTGTCGGTGTCTACAGATTTCCTTGTTCAACCAAGTTCTGTGCATCCAGATTCACTTTCAATTCAATATTATACTTGTAGGGAGCATAACAGGAGTAGGTACAAATAGCCTAATATTCTTCTGGAGTGTGTGTGTAAATAAGAGCAGCAAATTCATTTTGAGTCGAAGAAATCCAACCGATATTAGCCTCTTTCAAAAGGCAAACATTAATTTCTTGAGGGAAAAATGAAACTGCGCTCTGTATTTAGGTCGCAGAGTCTAATGTAAAGGATGGTATACATAGTAGTTAATTGGACTATTGAATTTCCAAGGCTCTGCATTGCAAAAGACATTTTAGCCAAAGGTATAACATGAACACGAACAGGAAAGGATAATGGCACATAGCAGTCAACTATTAGTAATATTAGTCATTTATTCTGAATGCATAATATCACCATGTCCATCTCCTTTATTTCTCTCAGAAATTCCTGCGGTGAACAATACTTTTCTTATACCAATTACAATTCAAATATATTATCCTATAAACCGAAAAGACCATTTTGCATTGTGACTACATTCAAATCTCATTTGAACAGGAAACATTATTTCCAATGTTAAAATTGTTAACCTCACTAGGCGACGCCACCACCAATTATACTAAGTTACTAGGTTTCCAGTGAGCCTGTATAATTCATGGATTTTCTATATTCTGCAGCATTATATGCATCACCTTTTAGCAAACTAATATTTTGAAATGCATTACTTTGAGTCTTGGCATTAAAAAAAAGACCTTGACATCACATAGAGTGCATAGTGCATCTAAAAAATACGGCAATTTAGCTAAGTGGCAAATCGGTGACAATGTCTAACTGGATTTTCAATATTGACACTGATAGTAGCATCTATTTTTATTTGTAGAATAAAGATAGTTTCCAAACAAGTCTAGCCATAGCTATTTTTTGCATGAATAAATCTAATGGATGTTACTCGTCTGGGACAAGTTGCATATTTACCTTATGACAATTCCATTATCTAGGAAAAAGGCTTAGGAAGCCGATGGGGAAATTAAATTGGTATAATAGCAGTCTTGTAAATCATTTCTACTTGTAGTAGTTATAACAGTGTGACTGCTAGGTTGATAAATTATGGTTTTGGTGTTCAAATAGAACAGGAGAATGGTTGTTTCATGAACGGTGAGATTGGTGATCCTCCTAATATGTAGTAATCAGAAATAACGAGGTATGGTTATGTTTGTTAATTGAGGGTATAGTTGCAGTATTATTAGGTTGAGTTTGTAGAGGAATGGAGTGGGTTGTTTGTTTTTGTTTTATTTAGTGAAGATGCTTTTAGGTAATTGTGTGGTTTGTTATCAAAATTACAAGTTGATGGTGTGTGCAGAGTAAGGAGTTTTCTAAACGCTGGCTGTGCAATTTATTAACCATTACTTAGGCCTGGTAGGATAAGTAAAGTTAGAAGGAGAGCAAGCTGTGGCATAATAATAAAATGTAAAAAATATGTCTGTGTATTCATGTATGCAGGAGGATTTAATGTATACATTCTGTACAGAAGGAATAGGCCATTAGAGAGATCGTTCACAGACAGATTCGACTTGAAATATCTGGCAGAAACTCGTTTCATTTTGTTGCCTTGGGTATCGACGTCGTCTAACTGTACATACAAGTACTGTGTATTTTGCATCCGAGTTTGGATAAGAGAGAGTGGAGCCCAAGTATTTTCTTGACAGGTTGGCCTAAATCCCACTGCGCCATGCTATCATGACCAAAATGTGTTTAGTCATGCGACATTAGTGTCAAAAATGCATTTCTGAGGTTATTTCGGTTCATGTTTATACCTCTACGCATCTACATTCTTTTTGGAGAAAAGATTGCAAATGGGTATTAAGGATATTGGGTTGTGTGTACGTGAGAGGAAACAACATGTTGAAGCTGCCAATTAGTTTTGATAACAGATTGAGAATTTTGGTCAAGTCACCGCACTAACACTTACCGTTAGAGATTTCATCCCATTGTCCCTTATCATCTTAATTTGAGTTATTCGGCGGGGGAATAGGACAAGCAAATAGTATTTCGCGGAAAATGGAACCCACTAGGAATATTGCCAAGTTTTTTCTGATCCCTCCCGCCACATGCTCTTCTTCTGCTTTTTAGTCTCATCATCAGCCCATCATCGAAAGAAGCCAAAGTCATCCCTCCCTCCAAGAATATAGGGACTCAATGTCCATGCCTACTACCTACGTACGAATGTATCTGAAAGGAAACTCCTCACAGGCTGTCACAAAATTGACATTTCCATTTTTCCTGCCTTCCAAGAAACTTTTCTTCCTTATCGTTAACTCCTAGCTAATATAATCTTTCCTCTCTCTCTATATAATATGTATCTTAATAGGGATTTCCGTTCGACATTTTCCCTTTCCTTGGAAAGGAAAAGAAGTGAGATTTACTGGAGAGAGAGGCAGGACGCTAAGCAATGAAATTATTAACGTTTCCCTTGACAAAGAGAAGGAATACAGTCAAGTCAGAAACATATTAACTCTTGCACACTGTTCTGTTAGAGACGGTTTTGTCTGTTTTCCCAATTTGCGTAATATTAAGTATATACATACACTTTGTAATTACCTCTGGCTCTCCCGAGTTGGAATAATGAAGAGAGATCGAGACGTTTCTATTTCTTGTCAGCATAGTCATTAGAACAGGTCCGAAATATATTAGTGTTGCTTTGACTTGGTTGGCTTGCTGATCCAAAGAGTACGCGCACCAGACGGGTGAAGACATGCAATCTGCTAAATTATTAAATATGGTCGTGCAAATAAAATTACGATGTTAAATTTCAAAGTGGAGCAGAGAGAGTTGGAGTCAAAATGAAAGTATTAATATGAGAAGACAACATGATAGGACAAGAAGACAAATATTTGCATCTCTGTCTTGAGTCAGTTGAGTTGAGTAGAATTGACTTGACTCGCTCCGCTCCGCTTCAGTTATTCGTTTATGTAGAATCCTATCTCTTTCTACTCCACATTCTATCTATCTCCATATTCCGCCTAGACTTCTCACTATCTCTCAATTTTTATACTCTCCCAACCAACTACTAAGTATAAGTATGTGTCCGTATCCTTTTCTTTTGTCTCCCATTATTCCCATCAATTCCAATGTCTACGTCTCCTTTCATGGGCAACGCTCTCTTTACATAATAATATTCGACATCTCTCTATAAACACACCACCACTACCAACTTTCTCCACTTTCTCCTCTGTGAAATCCTTTCCCCTCATACTACTATTATATTCCACGATTATCAGACATCACAGCTATACATGGTAGACGTCTGTCTCTGTCTCTCTCTAAATATATATCTGTATGTATGCATGCATGTACTAGTAGAGTACTTACTACTACTACCTACCACTAAATAGTACTAGTATACTGTATATTATTATACTATAGATTGCACTTTCCATCTAAAACTACTTACGACACTATTGTACTATCTGTAGTACTAGTAGTAGTAATACTATGTCGTACAGCCTCCAGTTAAGTTCAGCTCAGTTCACTTCACTTGACTTGTACATAGATCCATCCATACTCCTTACTTAGTACATAGACATATTTAAGTACCTATCTACTACTTCCACTACTAAATACTACACTACCTACCTACACATAGAAGTTGAGATGAAAGAAAAGAGAGTCTTCTTAAAAGGATAGGCTTGTATGTGCAGATAGATAGGTGGCCACGCCATGCATACAGATAGTAAGTACTATGTATGTATGTACAGATGTATATTGTATGTACATGTTGTTAGTAGTAGTAGTAGTGAGTGGTAGTTCTACTAAGTAAGAATATGTATGGATGGAGCAGTAGTCGGTCTGAATGAAATTGATTCTCAGTTTCATGGCAACGGAAATTCTCATCTCATCCTCTATCCCATTTTGGGATAGCTGGGATAGAATGGAATTGGGCAGAGGGCCAAAAATCGGCACCCATTCCACTTTCTCCAGCTTTCTCTATCTCATTGCCTTGAGTTGAACTTAACTGAGTTGCATTGGCTCGACTCGCCTCGCCTTCGTTTCGCTTGTCTACTTCTTATCGACCTACATAACATTACATTGCATCGTCTCGCATCGGGACGGAATCGCAAGAATTCTGATATTTCTTTCTCTGTCTTTTCAAACGGTCTTTCTCTTCCTGGCTGACTCGAGCGAGTCACTACTCCAGAGAGATACGTTTCGCACACGAACATGTCAAACGAGTCTGCTTCAGCCATTCGACATTGTCTGCTGCCCTGACTGACTTGTGAATCCTTTCGCTCTCAATTTCAGAGAGTGACTGACTCCTACTCCGCCCGCACTCTGCAAACTACAGACAACGTAACTATTGATTCTCAAAAGTGTGTGCTGTGCATATTTATGTCGTAGGTCAGACCTGTACTCATGGACGTCATTAATTTCAACGAGAGAGAGAGAGACCAGTATCTGCACTCCGCTATCTCTGCATTTGCATCTCTCGCTGTCTGTATAGTAGGTATTCATTTCCTCTCCCGCACTCTCAACATGCACCAACCAACGGACTCTGATTTCCATTTGGAATAATAATAGCATTATTGCACTCACATATCATTGGGACTTTTGGGATATTAGTCTCAGACTTCCAGAAACGCTCTGTATTGCAATTTCCTTGGCTGCATTAGAATCTCAACGGTAGTTTTCTCAGTGTGCACATAAAAAGTAGGAGACCACCAGAGAGTTGGACAAGGCTGGGCTGTGTATAAAATATTATGCATGCAAAGCTCTGTCTGTATGTGTGAGTAGTAGTAGTATAGGCTGAGGTAGGTATGTAATGGACGTTAGTCTTGACGTCAAAAGATTGGCCCCTTTCCTCCACGTAAATATATTTGATGAGTCCGTAATAAAAGTTGGACTTGGAATGCTCCACCTAAATACTACTCGGGCCCAGCTACACTTAAACAGATAAATACATAGATTCGGCTAGAACAGAGTGGAATTCTCTTCAGAGTTAGTTCCAAATGGAAAGGCCGTGCCGTGTCGAGATCCGTCTGGCTGATTTTCGGTGGAAGCATGCACACATCTTCCCTAGTCTCGCTTGGCTCCATTTAATATGGACAGACTCTCACTAACTCATTGTCAGTCCTAGGGAAATGCCCAGGTCTTGACTATGCAGAATTTGAGGGGCAAACGGATAAAAGGCTATAGTCAGTCAACTTGCTATAATAATGGCATGACTTTGTAGTCCTTTTCCCTGACCTCGAAAAAAATTCTGTGAAGGCAAATCGGTACTTACACATTCTATCTTCCAGACCCACCTATATCCCCTTTCATTGTGTTTGCTGCGGTTCTGACTTTCTTTGCTTTTACCTCAACTTTCACTACTTTCTTTGTACACGTGAATAAACTATTAAAGTCGTAACCTTACCATAACCAACTATGAGAATTTTCTATTTAAAAATGAATAATTCAATCATTCCCTATTCCTTTTGTGCATTTCATTTTAAGCGTATAAATTCTGTCAAAAGTATAAAAGAGTTATTCCACTAGGTATCTAACTTGTAAGCAGGCAGACAGTCTACACAACTTATACACTCCACCAACTATATTAAGTGACCTACCTATTTGTATTCAGATTAAACTTTTTTTAACTTTTGGATATCTATCTTCCTCCTAAAATGCGATCAATACAATAGGAGCAGAATAACGGTTAAAAATTAAATGTAAATACGATCATTTCAAGATTTTCCACATCGCTCCTTTCCAAATGGCTTTATATCACAACGAAATTACTAATGGGATGTAGTTACTAAAAATACTTGCATTAGACTCAATGGCTCATATAAATGTAACTAGCCGTGAATATAAACTGGAAATAAAAGGAAAACGACAGACATGTAACAACCGTCCCTACTGCTCGTTAGTGCTTCAGAGAGTAGAATACAGACAAGTAGTGACGTTGTTGTATTGTCAAATATTTATCTCACAATTCTTGGGACGACCTACCTCTCAGTGCATTCCTTCCCTCTCTCTCTCCCTATAGCCATATTATACTTTATTTCTCCACATCATTTTCCTCTCCTTTCAACTCTTCTTTTCCCTTTGTACACTTTGGCCAAATTTTGATTCCTGGGATTTTGTCATTTTACTTCTTGTATGCCTTGCCAGTCGCAGAAACTCTTCTAGTTATATCTGTCTACTACTTATTTATACTAAAAAATATATCAAAGAATGTTTGCAATCAATTTGCAATGGCTTAGATTTTCCACTTCGTTTCTTCTTTATCGGCTATCTTTTACAAAAAGAGAAGTATAAAGTAAGTTTCCATTGCTAATAAATAGTCTGTTAGGTATCTATTTCCATTTCATTTTTAATACCCTTCAATCAAATCCTTATAAGATTCACAACAACAGTATTTTGTTCAGTCATCAATTTCAAATTGCCCCAATGATTTCCTTTCCTCTGGGATCACAACTACGACTTGGTTTTCCATGTTCCAAACTATCTTGAAGAGAAAAATAATGATATATTGACATGTGATATAGATTTTCCAGTCCAGCTACTGTGACCTTTAGAGAATATTTTATGTGCTTCATTTTTTTAGCAGAAACCCTACAACGGGGTTATAATTACACAGATGGCTCCTGTATGTCCAGATAATTTTTTATTAGCCATACTGAAGAATTATAAGCCTAGCTAAGTATGTGTTGTGCGCTGCATAGCGATGAATTCTTTTGGACTAAGTTCCTTTAATGCGATTAGTTTTGAATCTCTTTAACATAATGAACATAGTGATGGTATTAATACGTACTATAAGCTGTCGTAATTTAAACATATAAAGTATTATAACATTAAGTCGCTAACCATCTCAATGAAAGTTTAGAAGCACTTAAAAAGCCTTTTTCATCAAAATTCATCTATATAGCTAAAGATCCATTATATGAATAAAGATTAATGCCTACTATTTAATAAGCAAGGATGTACAAAAAGCTTTACATAATATCCTCGAGCAAAATCGCAGCACTATGTCAATATCATGTGCTCAGTTAAAGCCTGCTCTATAAATCCTATCCTGATGTGTAATATTTGCACAGACAGTATACACATGATAGTTTGCATAGACGATTACAATTCCCTACATAAAACGTTAATTAAAGATAGAAATGTTTAGACCAGTCAGAATTATTCCTCTCCATTTATACCACTTGATTAATTCCTTAAATTCTAAGTAAATGGAAAGTGAAATGATAGTACAATACAATACAAAGTAAACACAAAGTTTTTATAATAATATTTACATTTCCTATCCTGAGATATGTAGATACTAATGTTGCCCTTAATAAAACTTGCATTTCCGCTAATATTATGGCTTCATATGCAGATTGTGCATGTGAAACTATAATATGAATATCATTGCAAGGAAAATCCTAAAAATTTCTCACAAGGTCAAAGTAACTAGATATCCGTCATCGGAAATCGCTTTAATTCTATAAAAAGCCTTGCGTAGGCATTTCCAGAAAGTATAATCTCTGTGAAACTTAATACGATAAATGAAACTTGTTGGCAAACTAAAAATAATATTGTATCATACAAAATATACAACTTTCTGGTAGGAACAAAAGCAGAAACCTTAGTAAGACAATTTCATTGTTCTTCTTTCAATCCCACGTGGATACAGCTTTGACTTGGGTTTCCTGTAAAAATGCATAATACTCCTACTATTTTAACAACTAAGGAATTTACATGTGGGAGTAAAACATTTATTATTTTCACATGTTCTTTTGTCATGCATTACATAACTAGAAAGTAGGCTTTTGTACTTTGTTGTGTTGGGAAAACTTTTTACATAAATCCACAAGAAAGTGCTAGAAAGTAAGTAATGTAAATAATGAAGAGGTCATTAAAGTCCACATGAGAGCAGTAACATATAATTTGCTGCAAGCAGAAAGGAAAACACTATTTACCTTTTCATTAATTTCTTAGAGATCTTCTTCAAGAAAATGAGAAAATACTCCACACAAATAAATATAAAACATTACATTAAAAATTAGTACCAAAAATACTTTTTACCACAAAAATTCTTCTCAGGTAGACACTTTTTATTAGTGCCAGGTGTCTTTTTACTTATTTCTAACTTTCCCCAACACCTCTTCCACAAACACAGTCCTTTATTTTACTCTCATGACTCATAACTATAACAGACATAAGTAAGTGTTATTGTTATCTTAGTTTGTTCTACCTTTAGGACTGTTTCCCATTTCGCCTGCCTTTGAGATTTCGATTTGATCCACAATCTCAGTTGTAAACTGATTACTTTGCTGTGCAAGCAATCTTTTCTATTTTTAGTCCGGTTAATCGTGTTTATGTCAATTAACTACTACTTTATAAATTTGAAATTTTAATTACGTCTAAAACATAAACAGAAGGTAAGAAAATGTGATAATGTTTGATGGTTTTAAAAGGTTATTTTTCATTACTTAACTTGGAAATGCGAGGTCACAAATTCCTTGACTAGAGGAGGTCGGTTTTAAACGACGAATTTAATTTAATTAAAAATAATTTGGAGACATAAATTCCAAAAGGATTTTGAAATGTAGCCTTTGAAAGTCTTGAGTGCCTGGTCTCGTGTATATTAATTGGTGGTTGCATAGGAAGTTTGTGGTTTTTATAAGTAGTGTCTGTAGGTTTGGTATTTTTAATGAATGTTTCATAATGAAATTGAAAGAGAGTATAGCTTTTGTAGCTTTTGAGACATCAAAAGTTTGTTAAAAGGATTTGAATATAAGATGCATGGAATTCCATATGACCATCAATAAGTGGTTAAATTAAACGATAAAAGATGAGTGAATGTACGTGCTGATGTTGGTAAAGTTAGGAAGATTTAGGGAGCCATAAAGTGGTGTCAAAGTGGAGCTACTTGTTTATTTTGGAGGATTCATACATAATAATTTCACAGAGAGCGTTAAGATGTAAGAAGAGAAGTTTTACTTTCCTTACAGCATCATATCATACATAAAATGGGAAATATAACTTTAAATTTAATTTTGGGTCGAGTTGAGCTTTGGAAGATAAGAATGTAACCCTCGGCTGGTTGAGAAACTTTTTCTTTTATTTCGTTATGTGCATTAAACATTATGTATAACATGATTACATATTTCATATATAGAATGAAGTATAATGTATGACATGTATACGGAGAGAGATGTTACTTAGCATTAGCTACTGCCTACTGAGAATGTGACTGTCATGTAGTAAATAAGAGAATTGAATAAGTGTTGGAGAAAGTGTTTTGTGTGATGTGTTAGCCAACATTAGGAGAGAACTTAATATATTGAATTACATAATTTGAAGAAAGAAGGAATGCATCATTGTATTTATTGATCTGATGTGTCCATAGAGGAAAGTCGTTATAAAACTCTCAAGGGACTAGAAGAAGGCATGATAAAGTTTTTAGTTTTCTCTTTGGTTGTATGCATTATTTATTTGTATTAGCGCCCTGACTGACTCACTCACTTGTTCCACCCCTTGGAATAAAATCTAACTTATTGAATGTAATTTGTGAATTACAGATACTTCCTTCCTTGTACGCGCTTCTTGTGTTTGAAAGGCTTTAGGAAATCGTCAAGATGGCCGCGTTCGTGGCCAAGCAAATGGTCGGCAACAAATTGAATGCCGTAAAAGGTAAGACCATCTTCCATTTTATTTCTCCGTATTCTAGGCTAAATTTTGTTTAAAACAAGAGGAAACAACTCTAGTTGAATTATTGTATTCTCAGAAATACTCCAAACCAGGCTATATATATACACAGTTAGAAGAGGAAATGGTATTTGCAAAAGACACATAAATAACGTCGAGTATATAGCTACTCTTTTTTCACCTGCTCTTCTTTCCACTACTTTCTCCTGTAGACAGATAAAAACTTGAGGTACGTAGTTATGTGAACTAGTATACTTGAGGTTGAGAGAGTTGGACGGAATGCAAAATATAATGTCGTGTCTATTTTGTTTAGTTAGCTGTAAATAATTCTCGGTGAAGTTTGTTCGTGTCATAGATTGCGACGGTAGAGGCAATTCGTCATGTAAGGATCAGTTTTCAATTTACGGAGCAGATGCAGAGATGGGTATGAAATATAAGACAGAATGCAATTCTCCTCTCTCTGTAAACACATTCATTTCTGGATTAGAGGAAGAGTTAGAACAGGAACGATATGTTTGCACTGGCTCGTGTGTGAGCAAAGCACGAGCAAATATTATATCCGCTGACTATATGTCTCTATTGTCAACATGTTTCCCCCAAGGTTAAGAATCTTTTATGTATCCTCGCCTAATGTAAACTAAAATTCGTCGGATTAGATTTATTCTGTTCTGCACCTCCATTCAATTCCACATTACAAGTGAACTCAACCCCCTCTCTTTTGTTGTTAGGCACATTCTTACACACGTACAACAAATGTTATCGAACTATGACATCCTTTCCACATCCTCAACTAAATAGATAGACGACAACTAAATAATAATACGACCATGTCTCCAGTCTACCTTTACAATACTTTTATATGATTATACGTATATCAACTATCTAGTAATAGTACATGCATAGAGATTTTTCTGGATAACATTCTTTCGCATTGCAAACAGGAACAATTTTGTTGATCTTTAACAGCCACCTAACACACCAACGTACTAACAGGCAACAGCCATAAAACCAAATTATCTGGGTTATCTAGATACAGGTACTACAACGACTCGACTTGATCGTAATATCGTAAACCGTCTGTTTAACGGCCAACTAGCTACTTATTTTAAGCTCTCTATCTAACTCCTATCTATATACCATTTACCTATTTCCTATTGTAGCCTCCATTATTTATTATCCTATATTGTACATAGTCATATCAAAAGGATTTCCAATTCAAGACCCACTCCTCAATAAATACATAATCTACATCACACACAAAATGTACATGCCTACTACTAATTTCCTCTCTATACCAAGAAGTTCTTCACCTGCATGACTTTAAGTATATACGCAACTTGGCCATTGGCTCTATGCAAAACTTATTTTATCCAATCATGTTTTGACACCTGCTTGATAAACGATCAATCAAATTACTTATTGATTTCTCCCGATGACTATAAGCTTTCATGTCTAGAAATGAATTAATATTATATTCAAGACTCGTGTACTCCCCAGTTCCATATCTTTTTATTTGCACAACGCAAATGTCTTTAAGTTGCTGGTTGACGACTGTTATTCCTCCTTAAAGACATCCACTAATCAATTAAAATTTCATTAGATGACTGCCTATTTACATGTACCTACCTTACCCACAGAAACTTCAGCTCAATACAAAACTTCCCTTTGACAGTTTAGTCGTTTGACTGACTTTCTGTCAGGCTTCATTGCCTTGACATCCATCACAGTATTAAACACATATCAACTCTTAGCAAAGATATTTCTTCCTGTTACCACTTTCATTACCAATTTTGTGGGAGTCCCATTATGTTGCAAGACGAAAATATCTATTCAGAATTACCTCACTAGAATTTATGTTGATTTGTCATGCAAAATTGATATTTAAAAGTAGATATTTGTATAGGGACTTATAGACACTAATATAACCAAGTACTAGGTACATCCTTATGTCTATTAAGATTTATGCACTATTCGTAATTGAATTATTGATCATTGTATTAATACTAAATGCAAACTTTCCCCATAATGCCCAAAAATATATATTTACATGCTATGACGTCATAGCCCACACGAAAATAAATATCCTGTTATTCACTTCCACCAATTTATACATAATTTAAAGTTGGCAATTTATGTTAAAAGCTGTTTAGAGTTATTTAAGAATGGTAAGTATGGTGACAGGTTCTTTGGAAGGCAATTTGACAAACTTTATTATAATAGGTTCCAATTAAGGTTTGATATTTGAATACTAAGAATGGGTCAAAGGCCCAATTTTCTACTTGAATTACCCAAGTTCGACATACTAAGAAAGGCTTATATCGTTGTCGCCTAGTAATGTAATGGCATTGAGCTATTTATTCAGACTTACTCACCGTAGATACTTTATATTTCCCTGAATTAACAGTAAATAATAGACCTCGTGATTATAATCCTTTAAGAGTTTCTAAATCCCTTCATTTACCAAAACAAGAACTTCATCTGAATGTGATGAAGTCTCTTTGACTTCCACC
Organism: Tomocerus qinae; assembly: GCA_020055645.1. Lineage (NCBI taxonomy): Eukaryota > Metazoa > Arthropoda > Collembola > Entomobryomorpha > Tomoceridae > Tomocerus > Tomocerus qinae. Next base: position 24,282,545 of record CM034548.1, read on the forward strand.
GGCTTTGTTAAAAGTAGCTTTCCCCATCAATAATGTCATTTTTCACACTACATATTAAAAAGTACCTAACAATAGACCAGGAGTAATTTTACGCTTTGCTACTTCGAAACCTTTGATGTAGATAACTAATATAAAGTATATGCCACAAAAGTATACCTACTTATATAGGTAGAGAAAGGATTGAACTATATAGGTACATAAATTCTTTTCATCTTCGTAAATACCTAGTATATTATTTATAGCCTTGTGTTGGTATTTACAGCATAGTATAGATTAAACATGTAATATAGGATCACAGATTATGAAAGGAATTGTCAGTTAAAATTAAAGTTGTCTTTCAGTATTCAGTATCGACTGATGTCCTTTCCATGTAATAGTAATGATAGCTTGGAGTGAAAGAGGGAAAGTAGAGCACATAGTTCGACACGGCAAGACATGTTCACGAAAATTGCTGTCATTGATCAAAGCAGGAATTGAATGAATTCATCAATGCATAAAAATGGGAATATTACACAGGAGGTCGTAATTTCCTCTGAGTTTTTGCGTGGAAAGGTCCAAGACTCGCTTTTCTGTCGTTTTCTCATTTTGCAACATCACTCCCAATCCTCCTAAATAGATTGTGACAGACCCTTCTCATTTCATTGCAGTCTTCGTCGAGAAAGCCTAGAGAAAGTATGACACAGCTTCATTGCAGTATCTCTATGTACTTACTCTACGTTCTTGGATTCCCAAAGTCTAAATAGTCTGCAGAACTCTATTACAAAAGGACCTGCTGGACAGAATGGGACAATCTTTAGTACCGTATGCACTTATATAGGTATATCCCTATTTACAGTTACAGTCCAATTTTTGCAGTAAACTGAGAATTCCGACATCTACTACTATGACAGTATATTTTTATATGCCATTAGATCCTGTATATATGTACTGACAATCCTAATACACTTGTGTTCATTCTGTGTATTACCTCTAAGACCATTCTTTCACTATACCAGAACGCCAGTAATTTAAGTGTCTGCATCCTTGAAGTTTACAGTTACAGTTACACGCATTGCATCCTAATATTTGCTCAGTACATCATCACTACACATACACACATGTCTTGGACTTATAGTAGCTATACTACATTCACTGCATTCTTTCCTCGAATTAGCAGTGAGGCTTTTAGGCCATGCAGAGATATTTGTACAGTACAATAGGCTACTACAGGGCCAATATTAAATATCGTCACCACTTGTAAAATGACTTGGGTGGGATTACTATTTTTGCTCTAAAATTAAATTTTACCAATTGAAATGTCAATTTTAAGGCAAATAATTGAAACAAAAAATATGCTTTTCGTAGGTTCAATGAATTTTAATCTCTTATAATATGGAGATGTAACAATCTCATAATATAATTTTAATCTGTTGTTCTATGTTTGTATGCAAGTAGGCTTGAATGTATCGTCGAACACAATGCGCAAGCGCAAATACAATACATGAAACATTAAACTTTTTGAATTTCAACCACAGTGCTTGGATTGGAAGTTACATTAGTATATTTCAAAGTTAATCTAAATGTTGATGCTAAAAGGTTTTGAAATTCAATAGTACCTAATGCCTACGCCTACGGACCAACCTTTCACCTAGCTCATGATGATAAGGAAAATTATAGAAAATCTATCGTCAAACATTCACGTCATTTATTTTAGTGTAAACAATAGTTGGATATGGTTTACAAGTTATTAGATTTTGTCTTAGATGGATTCTCTGAAATCACAGATGGATTCTCCAAAATCACAGATGTTTTTCCCCGAATTGTGTACATCAAATTTTCAAAAGTAGTCAATTTGGGTTGCTCGAGTAAACATTCTATTACACGTGATATTTAATAGGCAGTATTATCCACAAAATACATAATACCACCTTGAACTGCACTATCATCCAATTTAATATCCGTATCCATAAATGTGTAGCCTTAATATGCATTCATTTAGGAAATCCAGTTTGACGAATGTCTCATAAATTTTACTTATCCAAAGTGCAATAAATATAATAGCAAAAGCTAAAAGCATACTTATTCACTTAAGGTAATGGTAATGTTATTTAAAGTTCAAGGAAGCAATTGAGTTCTTCGAACGCTTTCTTCAATAGGTACTATTCTTGTTTTCTCATTGTCAAACTATATTATATTATATCAGAAACCCCATGCTTTCCCGCAAATGTTTGCCAAATGAAGAGGCGTCATCTGAACTTTGTAGAACTCGAGCTGTTAAAAAATTTTAATGGCAGAGACTATATAGCTTTTATTGGTCTCATATACTACTTAAATGATAATTATGGTTAACCCTGTGTTTAGGAACAGTACTGGTAAATATATACTAGAGAATGCTGGTTGGATAGCAGCAGTGATTTTAGAGGCTGAAGGGCGGCGTGTAGAGCAGACGAGTTCAGTCGGACGAACGTTTACATTTGTATTTGTATGGTAGTTTAGTATCGTTTATGTGGTGCAAGGAATTGAATAGAATGCAATGCGGACAGAAGAGAGGAGATGGTTTGGTAGTGGCCGATAGCTCGTTTGTCGCATGGGAGGAAAGTGGAGAGATAGCTGTATGCACGAATGGAAGCACATGTGTATGTAATGTACATATGTGTACAAATAGAGAAAATAAAGGATGATGGTTGTGGCAGCTTGGAGATAGCGTTAATCTAAGTAAACTGATTGTGAGCAGACTAACATTAAATGGAAAGAATTAAGTATAGAGACAAACTGGTGTAAATATAAAACAGTGTACATGCAGTGTATAGTAAGTATAGGTAGGTATAAGGATTTCCTGAGTAAGTGGTGGACTTGGCCTACTCCTACTGGGTTTAGCATTGAGCCTGTTTCACTCCAGAAGCTGACTAATAGTACTTATGAGATTTTATAGGAGTGTTAAGGTTAGGAGATAGATGGGAAGATATGGGTTAAGGATGTCGATAGAAATAAATTGATATGATAAGGAGATAGGTGAGTGTGTGTCCCTACGAGGATGTATGAAGTGTAAGTGTAAACGGAAGGGTAGTGAAAAAATAAACGGTCGGGTCGCTTGATGAAAATCCAAATATTTCAGGAGAGACAAATGTCATGGTTAGCCAACATGAGAGCACCAAAAAGGAGCCCATAATGCTTACCAATACCTAACAATAAGTCTCAAAACGAAACTCATACTTTGATCGATGAAGATTTGGGGGATTTTACATAGAGGGGCTTTGCCTTGTGGGCGGCTGGAAAATTGATCTTGGCAAAGGGGTACTTCCGCACTTGGCAAGGCTCCAGGAGTTTACACAGTCCAGGACTATAGAAGGAAGTCTAACAAAACGAAGCCCAACGAGGGGAATAGTGCTACTACTATGTATGTAAGAAGTAGGTACCACTACTATAATGTAGTAGTAGACAGACAGACCCAACTTGACTACATACATACATACTACTACTACTACATAATATTACTACTACAACTACTACTATACATAATAATACATACATATACATACACACAAGCACATACATACATAGATACTTACATCTAGTCGTAGTAGGTACATTCTTGCTACAACAAGCCAGTGAGTCCTCTTTCACGACTTTCTCCCTTTCAAAGCCTCGCATAACCTTGCATTGCTTCACTCCACACTCTAAGTAAGTAAGCATTAAAGCAACGATATAGGCAGGGACGGACGGGTAGTAGTAAAACTACGTGCCTCATCGCATTCCGCACATACGGCACTTCTGTGCACATTGGCATGGCACGGCACCGTAGAAAGCATAACAGAGCGTGGTATAGAAAGAAGCCCTGGCTCTTATGCCCAGCTTTACTTTGGCTTACTCACATCACAGTTACACTTTCCTCCGCTTTCTCCCAAACAACGTTTTCGTTACGTTCTGTTATGTTGAGCGATACGAACGAAGCGATACGAGGAGACTCACTCTGCTTTCCCATTTCCTTCCCATGTCATAGCGTCCTCCAGGGATGGCCTAAATTTCTTTCTTCGCCATATACAGCTCTAATATAGTAGATCTGAGAGGCACAAGAGATACCCATCCATTTCAGTTCTCCTAAATGGGAGCTATCTGTACTTACTATAAATACAAGGATGTTGTATCTATTACATATTTATTATAAATACTATTGGTGAGTATCTCTGACATGCACTTGGCTCCATGATATCGCTATCTGCCCTAAGTGTCTATATGCACATTAAGTGTTCTGTCTTCTGTGTAATAGGACTTTCTTTCTTTCTCCCTCTCTCTTTCTCTCGCTGATGGTGTGCATGCATGCTGGACTCCTGCCTGCCTGCATCGCCCAGTCTACTACTGCCTACTTACTTATGTACATAAGACTAAAGTACAAGTGCACTATGTACTTACTTAACTATGACTATCTGTTCAAATCCAAGGAGAAAATAGGCAGTGACAACTAAAAGGAAAGAGACACTGTCACTCTTTATATGTAGAAAGTGTACAAAAGGAGATAACATGCTTTTCAACTACATTTCTCAATCCAGACAGCCCAGAAGAGTTAACTCTGAGGGTCCCTATAACAGCCATCGTACACCAACATTTATGCACTAAAGAAGTCCATTCCGTACAAAGTCATGACATGACACCCTTTCTTCCTTATAAAACTCCTTTTTCTCAATGCCCAGATGCTTCCTTTGGGTTAGTTACATAATCTCTTCCCAGTATGTATGTATACAGCTTCTCTGTAAACCTCTTCCTTTACATGGTCTTTCAAAACTATTTACTTACCGCTCAACCAATCCCTCTGTAATTCCAAGTAGAAGAAAACATTTTGTCTCATGTCTGTGCAATAGATAATAGTCCAAGAAATAAAGAAGTATAAATGCGTTGATTTTCTCAAAAGATAAAATAGGAATCGTGGTTTCCAATTTAAAGTGCTTAATAATTTAAATGGCTTTCACCAATCAAAAAGTCTATGTGATTCTGTAGTGTAAATGGGAGTACTGTTAAGGAAGACACTGTATGAGTTAGTGTGAGTATGTGCACACATCCATTTATATTATCTAGTATGTACATAAATTTTGAACATAAGTGCAACCGCTAAGTAACCGAGTAAGTAAGGAGCGTACTTATCTGCAATGTATCTACTTGTGTGCATATTATTTATGCTGTGTCCTGAGTAGTGAAATGAAAGCTGTGTAGTTAACCTAGGATGGCTAGGTACATTTTATTATTAGATGGGAGGAAGCCATAAGGCAGCAGAACCCTGAGTCATTCACTTGGGCCAAATACACATTGGACAAGCCACAGAGAGTCACAGAGGAGTGAGCCAAGACAGGCAGGCCACCGAGAAGAATGTATGTATAGAGTGGAGAAAGGAAAACGAGGACGTGTACGGGATAAGCGTCTGCGATAGGCTAAGCACCGTGCCGGTTTGGCTCTACGGTCCAAATAAAAAGTCAACGGGATTGAATGAGTAGGCTTTTGTGCAGCAGGACGAGAAAAGGAAGGCGAGGCAAATAAAATGTTGCTAAAGGTTGTCCTGCTATGTCATTGCATGGCAAACGAATCCAAATCATGCCAAACAAACGGACTGGAGTAAAGAGAGTGAGACGATGCCATGCCTTGCCATGCTGGCTGGAGAATGCTCACGGCCAAGGATTAAACGTACGGTTTCAAAGGTACGACTTGAAAATCGCAAAAATCAATGAAGTCACACGGAACGAAATACAATTGGATTGAAATGACTTAGGCACGGTTACGTAAATGCTGCTACTATGCTCCCCTCCGCAGAAAGAACTTGACTCATTGCTAAATTTAACTACGGAGACCTTATCTGACATTACAACACTAAACACAGTAATATTATAACAAACTCCATGCACGGACATTTCTGACTCCGTGATTGAGTGACTTATTGGGTCTTTTATGCATAACTGACTCTGACTAAATAAATGTCTTTCTCCGACTCTCAACACTCAGGCAGTAGCACTCTCCTATTAAATGAAGCAAATTAGAGTCACCCACCACAGAATTTCCAGTGTGAACTCAACTCGCTCTTCCTCTCACTCACTTCTCAAATCAATCAGTCCATTTGCAACTTTCCTTTGCTCCACCTTGCACAAAGGTCGCAAAGAAGGTCAGAAAAGCCATGCTAATGGAACAACGGCTAGCGAAAGTCATCAGATGTCAAAAGGCAGATCCTAAAACCTATTGGTTATGTCTGGCGAAATCTTCCTATAGATCGTAGACCGGCCTGTAAGTGAGTGACTAACGATAAGTGACATCGCTTCGAAATGGAAAGCTATACTCTACTATAATTAAATCTGCAAGAGACTCGGGAACTAAGTTTAGTATTTCAGCAATGAAATTAATAGTTGGTAACAATAGAAATGATAATTCAAACAGAGTGCTATGTAAAAGAGACCCAGGTCTTCAATTGGCGTAGTTAGCAACTTCCGGCTCTTCATTAAATATTCTACTTCAAACTTTTAATTAGTTTATATCTATATCCTGATTTGATTGCTACTTATATTAAAATATTGAATTCTAGAAAGCAAAATTCATTTTAACTTACAGTTAAGATTTCCTAAAATTTATGATCGCATTTATTGCAAAAGTAAAACACTAACTTTAGATCCTTAAGGACTTTGTAAGTGGGTGGAGATAAAAGTTTGAAATATAGCCCTGTGCTTACTACGCCAATGCGTTGTTAGGTATAGCAAATAGTCGAACCAGTCGAGTGCCGCATAAATTAAATCAACAAATTCCGAGCAGGTGTTCCTTTAATTAAAGATAGTGAAATTTTATTAAACACATTCAGAAGACGCGTGAGCAGAGTCTCAAAATTTCAAATAGACAAACATAAATACTGGTCCTGTGTCACAGAGCTTTCGTTAGTTTCGTTACCACTTTTCTTTTATTATAGGCAGTTGAGTATAGACAACAAAGTCTTTATATAAAGTGGATGAAAGAAAGCCATGCAATGATATTGAATTGCATTCATCTCTCTATCTGTTGGCATATACGAATCTCAAAAAAAATATATAAATAGATATACTTATATTTGTGTACAATATACAGAGATTGAATTGATGCTCTATGTGTCTTATGCAATTTCTCTTTATTATAGTGAATATAATATAGGGTCTAGGAATAGAGCTTGACATATCTTGTAATAAGTATGTATTGTAAAAATAAACAAAGTGAGACTGAAGCAAAGAGAGAAAGCCATTGGAAGAAGAAAGTGCTTTGGATTGCAGTCGAGAAAAAGAGGCGCTGACGTGACGACTACTTCCTATAGCTTCTTGGAGCGTATATAAATTGTTTGCCTATCCCTTTCCCTACATGGGCACATTTGACATGAGTAGTGGAGGGAGATAGAGATGCTAGTAGCACTCCAAAGAAACGAGACCAGGAAGAGTAAGTAAGGAAGGAAGCGTTTAAATAAGCGATAATTGATGCAAACAAAGGAATCGCTGGTATGTTTGGATGTGGTAGGTTAGCTACCTAACCTAATGTAACGTACAATTCCCGCTGAAAAGTCAGTCTATGAAAGGATACCTACACACGCATACATAACATACTTACTCGGTGTAAACACCGTATTTCTTTTAATCAAACCATCCCTTCTCTATCCTCCTTATACAATTTCTAATATTTCCTACTCTATTATAATTGAATATGTAGTAAAATGCCCCGTTACCAGATTCTGATGGAAGATCGACACAAGTCTCTTTAACTATCATATTTCAATCAATGTATTCAATATCCTAGGAGAAAGTCGGAGAAAGGTTCTTATACGTTACTATAAATCTGTTTCACTAGAAGGAATTGCTTCAAGAACAGCGGAGAAAGTTGTTTTCTCTGCAACGCATTAACACTGCTTTCATCTCATTTCTGAAACTTAATATTACCGTAAAGTAATGGATGAAATACGGTATGTGGAGTAAAGGTATGTATGTAGACAAGACAATGCAATGCAGACAATGTGAAAGGAGTCTGTTTATTTAGCATGTGGAAATAATTTCAGTTATTTTACAGTTGTTGCATTTATCAGTAGGAAGTAAATCATGTAGGAGAGGGTTGAGTTAGGTTAGGACTGCTTGGCATGTGGAATTGAAAATACATGTTCTCCATGTAAATGTATGCGTTATGATTCTATTTGTCGTGAGTTGTCTGTGCAATTTGTGCCAAAATGGATGATATATCTATCTAAACATTGTTATTATGCAGATGATCGTTGATAGTAGATGCGGCGGTAGGTACTAATAAAATAAGATAGTGAGAAAAGTCATTCGGTCGCATTTGACGATAACAATGTACTTGCATGTATGTATTTGTGAAGTACGTGAGAGTATGAGTGTAATGTCCCGTTGTTGTTACGTTGGCGGGCTTCATGGGCTGACTTGTTAAAAAAGGCTTTGGTGTGCATTGGCAGTGCAGTAGTAGTGGACTGGTTTAATTTTAGTGTATGTGTAGTAGTGGATGGAGTGTACTTGTAGTCGTCGTTGTAGTATGAACTGGCGTGTAGCATTGGTGGTGCGGTTGGTTTCTGTTCTGCTACAGTTACACTTAGCAGACTGAGACTAGATGTACAAAATGTACATGGTACGTACATAGTAGTAGTGTGGCAGTCTGTCAAGAGTGTATGAAGTATAGAGGAGTAGATGCAGGGAGGACAAGCTGGTAATGGGATAAGGAGAGGATCGATGCTGACACAGCAGAATTTTCCTCCTTCTACTTACTTAGATGCGGCAGTTTGCTAAGGCATTCCTGAGCAGTAACACAGTTTGAGTTTTTGGACGAGCTTAGCGGCTCTCCTCGTTTTCTGCATACATACACTCTCACTCTACTTCACTACATAACTTACTACTCAACGCAACCAAACGAACTAACATAATAACACAAAGAAAGCTAAGCAACTTTCTGTCTTGCCTTTCCGTCTGCCCTCCTTACTCTTGGCCTTAGTCTCCCCTCCCTTCTTTCACTTTATTCCCCTTCTCCACAGATATCTAACAAGAGATAGCTCGTGTGTGTACATGTGGGTACCTATTATACTACACATCAAGTCACCCCAACATCACCAACTCATTTTGCAAAAAGTCACCCCCTGTCTCTATTATACTTTCTACTCTACTATATACATAGATTCTAAACTATACTGATATAGAATTCATTTATAGTAGTCACTGGTGCAGAAATGTCTGCATAAAGTTACGCATTTAGGATTGACTGAAATATATTTAGTTTCTAACTTTTGAATAATTAAAGCAGTAAATAATAAATAGAAATCTCTTTACCTATAAGGTATCGGGTTTTACTAGCCTTTGAATGATACTTCCTGAGTACGTAAAACCGGATACCTAGACATGGCACACTCCAAATATTTCGTGAGAGTCGTAAATGAGAAGTAGGAGTAAATAGGTTACACTAAACTAAAGTCTAGGAGCAATCGCATGCTTCTAGTAGTATGCAAATAACAAGTAAAGCACTTTAACTAACAATAGGAGGAGGGAAATATACAGAAAAGCTGCAGAGTGGGAACTGAAATGCTAGCGCACTTTTACTACATAACGTTCTGCACTTTATAACGACATCTAAAGCATAGCAAGCATATTTTGATAGTAGACATGCTGAGATCATGACTAGAGATACTACGACAAAAAGACATAATATGTACTGTAATATAGTGTATATGTAGTTAGTGAGTGAGACTTCAGCGTAGGGAGAGTAGTAGTGGAGTGGACTTGACTTTTAGTCGACATTCCCTCTGTATTTAGTGGAAGAAAAGAAGTTGGTAGAGTATTGCATGCATATTACCACACACATCACATACATACGTTGTTGTATGTATTTACGTTGTAGTTATTTAGTTGGTGAGTACGTAGGTATGGTTAGCTATTAGTATGTAGTATGTGAGTGGTGTGTGAGAGGATAAGAGTAAATAGGTGGATATTACAGAAGTAGTGTTGATATTAGATATTATGTGGAAGGAGTGAGTCAGTAGTGGTATGGTGAGAGTTAAGTCAGATAGGGAGAGAGAGAGAGAGAGAGAAAGAAGAGACGTGGGGAGGCTAAGCCCTAACGTGAGTTAGGTTAGCGTCAAGTCGGAGTTTGTAGGGAAGGAAAGGACGGTCGGACTGAGAGAAAGCAGCAGAGCAGACCAAACGAAGGAAAGCGTCGGGAAAACTCCTTTCGTTCCGCATTTGTCTGTGAGACTCGCTTTTGGAACTCCAGTTCCAATTCTAGTGGCCGTCGAGTGGGTAGTTACTTGGTTTGGCTCACCCGGGTCTCGGTCCGCTTCCTTTCCCTTGTCCTCTCAGACTCTTCTTGATAACAGCCTTCTGGACAAGAATCTCTAGTTGACATCACTCCGGACACTTGTATAAATCTGAGGAATACTAAGTAATGGAGTAGAAAAGGTTCCTGCGGATGGGAGAAAAAGAATAAAAGTTTTCACTCAGCTTTCTCCACATTGTTGACTCTCTTCATTTCATTATTATTGTGGACTCAGGTCTCTTCTGTAATAAGTGCTCTCTGACTCTGTACACATACACAATCACACACTCCGCCACCACCACCACATCCAACACCGCCAACAACAACAACAACAACAACAACAGCTATGGATCTATTGGGTGAGTTCATTTCACAGTGTCCTTCGAACAAAATCTGCTAAGCCTACAGCTTATAGCCCTTTTCCGCTTTCTCTGTCATTGGTCATAAAAAGGACTTTTGTGTAAGTGCAGTGTATGTGTGTGTGTGTCGTACCCTTACTGTCACTACTACTCAGTTAGCTCAGTGAAGCATACACAAGTGTAGGAGTAGTAGTTAGTAGAGTGGTAGTAGTAGGTAGGGTATGTGGAGTAGTAAATATACGTTTCTACTTCTGTGGTTTCCTCTACATTACCCACATATATAACTACATTACATACAATTAGTTCGTTTGTTTGCTTCCTCTCTCTTTCTCTCTCTCAACGTACCATCTCTCTGCATTACGACTGCATAACAACACAGTTTTTCCCCGAAATACGGCCGAGTGTCCTATTGTGCAAGTATAAGTGTAACATCGCTCAATGGGATTCTCTGTCTCGACGATGTACTTGGTTATACATGCCATAATATTTCATGATTATATTTGTATGTCTGGACTTGGTGTAATTGCTGGGTATTTGTACAAAGTAGTTGTGTCTTTTTATTTCTCTGTGTGTGAGAGTACAAAGGGAAAGATACAAGATCATCGCAGACAGATGTATCGCTCTATTGTGCACGGCTTTCACCTTAATAAGTATTCTATTCAATCCTTTCATAGAATTTGGTGCCATCTGTTCACATTGTGTGGGGATAAGCATAAATATATATGTAGTAGTAGTAGGAGATATTACTATTAGTATGCTCTAGATAAATGTGCTAGTATACTATCTGTTTATTGTGTTGCAATGCAAACTTTTTAAATTGAGTCTTACTTTCACCATTCCAGACCATAAGTAATAGAAGTGCAGTCAAGTCGCACTGTCAAGAGAACGATAGTCATAGTCATAGTAGTGTGACTAGTTTCTAGACTTTAGAATAAGTAGGTAGGAGTTGGGTCTAGTTCGCAGTAGTAGTAGTAAAGATATAGTACACATAATATACTTTATTCTGCAAATGCTAGAACAAATAGTGCACGCCGCTTTTATCTTATTCTCGGTGTCTGTGCGGGAGAAAGAAGGTAGAAAGAGTTCTGGAGAGAATAGGACACAATATGCATTTATAGTACTTGAGTAGGACGAAGAAGAAGTCAAGACAAGCGAAGCCAACTTACTTAGTGTACTGTACTGAAAACTAAACAACTACTTAGGTACTATCAAATAGGCTTCTATTTCGTAGGTAAAGCAAAGTAAAGCAAAGCAGAGTCAAGGAGAGAATAAAGTAAGTAAAGCAGAGGAACTGTTTGGATTTCAATGCAGACATAGCAAACTAAGCTCGGCTTTTTTACTTGCACTGACTGGGTGCATGTACATATACATATAGTAAGTAGTAGGTAACTTCTATCGCACGACTCGACTCCTGATCCTGATGTGAATGCATACAATGTACTCTACGTGTGTGAAAGACAGCCTGTTTCCAAAGAAAAACGAATACTATAGCCAGTCTCTGCTATCTTCTCGCATAAAACATAATAATATTAGTGCGGATATACTAGGAGGTATAAATACTGGTGCCAGGGGACCATCAAGGACTAGAATTATTATGTTATATTCCATTCATCCTAATAATAATATTTGCTCTTTGAATTTTTCCCGAGAAATAGGCCACTGAAGCGACATGAAACCAAGCAAGGCTGGGCATTCATACAAAATGAAATTACAACACACGTTAGCTCCCTATATTATGACTACAAACATCTCTCCGCATGTTATTCCACTCTGTCATGTCGAACAAGTCAAGTTCTTTGATTATCTACAATCTATAATTATCAAAATAAGCGGAATAGGAGTCAGTGACACTAATTGCTATTATCAGTCCTCATTCAAATTTTAATTATAGGAGCAATACATTTATTAGTATATCCTAAGCATAATTGCTTACGTCAGCACTCGTAGTAGGTACTAGAGTATAGAATTACTCCGTGGGCTTTGAGTAATTAAATAGAATCCGACTGATTTTGATGAACATAATATTTACTACCTTTATCCATTTGTAAACCTAGTGAGAATGCATGGAGAGTTTCAAGGAACGAATGATTTCGCAAATTAAGTACATAAATATTTCTACGACTTTGCAAAGAACGCTTTTCCCTTGCTAAATAGTACTACTTAGGGAATGAGTGTTCTCAATTCAAAATATATCATGTTATTTATAAATTATGTATGTATGTACATTATCGTGTGTTAACGAAAGATAGGATTGCACGCTACTAGAGTAGTTACGTATTAGCGTGTAAATATAGTAGGTATATAAGTATGTATGTGTCGGTATGTTTAATATAGATGTTCCTTTTGTCTCGCCGGATTGGTCTGCGAATGGGAGTCTGAACAGAAGCACATACATGAAATGGCATTCATTAGTACAAGTGCTCTTAAAGAATGCATGTTCCGCTCGCTGCAGTTATAACACATTATAGGGAGATAGGTGGATGCAGTGCATGTTTGTGCAGGTGATATACAAGGTAAGTAACCATAACTAACGGAGCTGGAAAGGAAAGATCATAGATTTTAGATAGTGCCAGTAGTGAAAAACAAATATTGCGAATAGTAGCCCTGGAGCTGTACCAGAGAAACGTCGGTAGTTCAACCAGAACTAACAATGTATGTCAGATTGCGGTGCTTTCAAGCACGACTGCAAGTCTTTGTCTCACTTGTTTTTTAACTACACATTCTCATTCATTTGCCAGCTATAAATACAGACATTTGCACATTCCAGCGTGGATGGTAGACCCCTTAATAAAGAAACTCGTTTGACTATAAGCAATTGTTTCGTCCTTTCTCTCTCCCCTCAAAAAAATCCTATTTTTATATTTTCTAATAGGAAATACATAATAATTCCTTGGTCTTCAAGGCTGTGTGCTGGAAACGAGCAGTGAGTGTGTTAAATGATATTTTCCACATGAATCTACCACCAAATGAAATCTTATTCCATTGCACATGCATAGGAGCGATAATGCGCAAAACTCACTCAACTCGACAATGTACTACAGCCAAATCATTAGCACACAATGCATATGTACAGATATACCTACCAACTATTATATGTATATAGAATAAGCCAGGAGCGAGAGAGAAAAACTGAACCAAATCAACTGACTGCACACATAGTCACTAAATAACGTGTATTAGCACTTAGAATTTAGTTTCTATAGTTGTACTATTATTCTATAATGTGCCTCAACTTTCTCCTGACACTACTAAAATTTCCCGTCCAGCGAATAGTCCATAAAAACATTCACACGCCGTCGCGGTAAAGTAAGTTCTACACGTACATACATAAAAATACATAAATAGGGATGTAAGTATAAATGCTCGAGTCGAATAAGCAAGTGGGAGATGAAGGTATACGTATCCTTCGCATCCTCCTCCTCCTGATAACTTATATAGGGAGTCATTTTTAAGTAGCGATACTTTTCCACTTCATGTCCTTTTCATTTCTTGAAACTCGATCTACATTTATAGCATCATCATCATTTTTCACAAACATTTTATTTTTCCTCTTCATTCAACAACTTTTCCAACTTTCCGTCTCCATTTCTTAGGATCCTGTTATACGTTTTATTACATTTATAATTTATTGAGACTGGAAATACAACGGAGAGCAAAACAAGAGTCGCCTCCACATTAGTAATTCCAGGAAATTCCTATAGTACTAGACTAGGCAGATACACTATCTGTTTTATGTCTTTTAATATTGTATCCATTTGGAAGTTCTCTGTAAAGCGGGATAACTAAAGTTAGGGCATTCTATACATAATGCATATATCAGATAGCTCCTACTTATACATAATGCAGTGATATTGAAGACAAACCGAACAAGCGCCGTGTGTCTGTGCTTTAGAATATATAGAGATGTAAAGTTTCAAGTCAGGAAGGACATAGGAAAAAGGAAGCTGCTAGTCGGTGGTCGTCTTATCTCTCTGTCTGTCTGATATAGGAGGAGGCGGGGTGATGTGAAACAGAATTACATACGCCAAGTCTCAGGCGTACGAAGAAAGCTATTGAAATGAGGGAAAGCAAACCGCAGAACTTTCCCTCCCTCTGTCCTCTTTCTTTAACTCACATTGACTCTTTTACTCCGGCTTTACTTTACTTTAATTTAGTTTGACTAGACCTGACATGACTTGATTAGTTGTTACTCTAAGACTCTGCTGCATTGTCCTACTAAATAATCCAACTCTGCTAGAAAAGATACGTTGCTAACTAACGATAAGTAAGATAAACTAATGTGGAAAGAAACACCAAATTGTTATGTATGTATTACACTATAGCTACGTAGTACTAGTATTATAGTGTAGGTATTACGTATTAAGACGTTTAGACAGTTGTTTGTGAAGGTGTTGAAGATAAGTTGTTAGTGCCCAATATATATCATTATACGGAGTGAGCTGCTTTGTGTAGTTACTTACTTAAAGTAGTTTAACTACTAGGTATACGTATCTCTGTGTGTAGTACTTCCATTATGTAAGTTTGATACATTGTATTAAGTTTAGTAACTCGATTGAACTTGAAGCAGTGATACACTAACTTTCTTTAGTGGCTTAAAGTTGAATTGGGTTCAACTGCCCGGAATTCATGAAAAGTGACAAAGAAAAACAACTTTCAAATGCTCTAGGTAAAGCAAAAAGGTCAAGCCTTGCCTCGCGTCACGCGTGATCGTGTCGTGATAACTTTATGATGATTTTGGGCGACCAACCGAAAAACTGACAAAAAGAAAATCCTTGTATCATACCATGTTGACATGAAAGGGGATCCATAAATGTCCACGATATGCTACTCTATATAAACCATCAAATTGTTGTCTATCAAAATGCCCTATATAAATGGCGTGCTTACATTTTGCAATATAATATTGCCTGCCAAGTGCCAACTAAGTTGCTATTACAATGACTAACCAAGGAATATTGCAAATTCTTCTAATCTGCTACATTATTGCTTTAATAACTACTCTAAAAGTTAGTAATAAGGAAGCGAAACACTTCCCTTCATTCTTTAGTCATTAACTCAGGTCTTTGGCATAACCATACGATTACTAATCTAATCAAAATGTTGCAAAACCGATAAAATTATACCTAGTGTCCTATATTTCCCCTTTTATCTCTACCTAATCCAATTACCTCTTTAGTTTTTCCATAGAAGCTTACAAATAATTAACTCAGCATTCTAACCTATTTCTCTATCAAGAGTTTCCTGTTATTTCTTTCAACGTAATTTCATCAGTGTTCAGACCAACAGTGAAGTAATGCACAAAGAACATGTTTAATGTAGCAAGGAGAAGAAAATCTAAATGTGAACAGCTCCTAGGAATACACGTTATTGATCCATTTACTTATTTCGTCATTAGTCAACGCTCAATAGTACTTGTAATTACTAAATACGTGCAATATGTTCATTCTTTGAAAGACTACACAATTTCAGGAAAACTCAACTACTCCCACTTCACATTTTCATTTTTAAATAGTCCTGAGAATGAAAGTTAAATAGAAACTCTAATTAGAAATATGCTCAAGTTATTTTGAAAAAGCAGCGAGATGGAAGAATTTGTAGTAGTCCGGCTTCAGTTGGATGCATCACTTTTGTCTAGGTAGCATGTAATTATACTTATAACATTGAATTATCTATTACGGTAATGTCGATATTCAGTTTCTTCTCCTCCATCTCATGATAGTGAAAATTTAGAGCCTTCATTATAATTTCCGTGCACTAATTTAGCCAATTGTCTTGCTTCTACTTTCCTATCCTATTCTACAAGAATGAAAATATTGTAAGAAATAAAAAAGCCAAACATGACTTTTCTAGTTTTCATTTTAGAGTATAAACACATCATCTCATGTATTCAGGTTGGAGAATACCAATTTCTAGAGTAGCGTAAGTAACCACTTAGGTCCTACTTGTCAGAGCAACTTGTATGTATTTTGACACGATTTATGCTTCACTTAATTTGTAAGTGGAAACTACAATTGTTGATAGTGCACGGTAAAACTTTCGTTGTTTAGAAAAAAAGGAGAATGGTGAAGGATAGGGTTTCCCTTTGAGATGAGGTGAATAGCAGAAGACAGGGGGATTATTAAAGAATGGTTTGACTATCCCTTTGCTGTGGTATCACGAATCCTCTCATCTCTCACATTTCCCAACCGTCCGTTCTAGTTTCTATAGAGTTCAAACAAAAGATAAAGACTTTAAACGAGTAGATAAACATTACACTAATGAGCTAACACCTAACACGCTTTGTTTGTATTGGTTTAATTGAAACTGTAAACCTGTAGTGAATTAGTCCAAGTTGTTCTAATAATAGATTCATGTTTCATTCCATTTCATATTTCAACAGCTTAAATTCTGTTGTTTATTTTAATTATCATTTTAGCGAGAAATGTTTTGCAATGAAATTTTGCACGCCACGTCTACATTATTTTTTTTAGACAATAGACTAGTCATGAGTATCATTTAGGAACAAGTAAAGAAGAATTTTTGACTTTTTAAAAGGAAAATGTTTTTGTGAAGATATTCTGTGAAAATAGAAGGTCTACCTCTAAAATGGTTCTCGAGTAACAAAATGGCTGGGCAAACAATTATGCCTGGATGCTATTATGTTTGAAATATTATACTGATATAAAGATGTGCCTAAGAGGGATGTGAATTGTGATAGTGTTGAATAATGTTTCCTCTTAGATATTTAACTACCTGGGTAAATCGTCCCTTTCAGTTTTACTCTACTTTCACCTCCATTCTCGTTTTACTAACATCTTTGAGGGTATTGAATGATACACAAACGGGTGATATCTAATTGAATCTTTAATAGTAAGAAGTGACTCGAGGGACGTTACATAAATTACATATATAGTTAATAGGGGAGGCAAGTATCGTTTCTCTTTGGTAAACTGCAGAAAGGGTGCTAGAAATTCTACACCGTGACAGATGCCGAATTTATAAAATCCCTTTCCCGGTATAAAGAAAATGTCAATTGCCTTTTCCCTTTTGCAGATTTCACTTTATATGGCACTCTTGTAGAATTCCAAAATTTATAACCCAACTAAACTCTGGTTGGAAAAGTGGGACCTTATGTTTTTGCTCCTTTTCCACTATCATACCAATTCGCACAGTGTCTCACTGAATTGTGATTACGAGGCGTAAAATCGACATAGACATATGTACGGTGTGCCTTCGACGCTACGCTACATTGGCTCTGTGTACACAGTGTCACTTTTCATGAGCACTCTTATTTACAGTCTGCTAATAAGTATATATGCAAACTCTCCATATACACATTTTCAACTTATATAATATCTATCTTTACAATAAACAAATAATATTCAATTAATAAACACCCTTTTTTCAGTTTCTGAACATCAAAGAATGTCAATTTTAAACATTTCAAAGGTTATAATTATTTAAATCACAATCTGACCGTACCAAATTATTCAGCTGGTACATTTCTACCTTTTATGAATGCTCTGTAGCATTTTTGTGTTATAACTAGAATTTTCGTCCGTTCAAACATTTCAGAAAATAACTTAAGAACGGTTAAAGATGATTTGTTCAAGGCTTTTATGTTGGTTTTTTGGGGAAACATCCATCACGATCTCTTTTGGAATGGTCTTATCACAAAAAACGAGAAACTTTGATGTTACTAGAAACTCGAGTTTTACTTGAACATATTACTGGGGCTTACTGATACAAATGTTTTGTATTTTGTCACACTAGACCTATTTTCCGTTTAATATATGTAGTTCTGTTTGAAAGTTCAGTTTCTGTTTGCAGATATAAGTAGATATTATTTCGACAGGGCAGAATTTGGCTTGGCCATTAAATTAACATTAAAATAAGGAATGTTATTGGCTAACTTATGATTGCTTAGGAATTTTTATAGCAATTTCTGGTTCTTTAGTAGATATTTATATTATATGTGCAGAATATGTTGGAGAAACTGCAAGCCGAGATGCATTTAAGGTTAAGGTTGAATATAGGTTTATGTAACGTCAATCAAATAGAAGATAGAAAAGGTAGAAAAAGGATTTTGGAAATAGTAAGGTTAATTCCATGGTTGAGATTTTAATTGGTAGGATTGGTGGTGTAAGAATATAGATGGAAGTATGTATGGAAAATGGGATTTGTGTATGATTTATAGTGGTGTGAGTAACCTTGCCGACACTTGAGCTGAAATGTATGTACATATCAAACAAAGTGATTACAATGCACCTTAAATCCCGTACTTAAGTTTATTGGAAAGTAGCGTATAACTGTGTGGGAAGGTAGTGAAAGTCAGAGACATAGATTTCGATTTAATAATCCACCTCAACTGAGCTGCATTTATTACACGTCTACTTTGTTAGTTTGCCAGCTTATTGCTTACACTTTCCTTGCGACCATTCACAAATTCACAATAGAAGGATAGAATCGATATGTGGTTCCGCTTTTGGTTTTCCACCATCCAGATGTAATATAACAGAATACCTGACCGAGTAGAGAATAGAAGAATGGAGAACAAGTTTTCTTTGAAGTGAGTATTTACTAGAGCATTGTGTTTTCTGTTACATATTATTATTCGTGGGATTAGGCCTACTCCTAGTAGAGTGTTGCGTTACTCTTACAATACCCAACAAACGCATCTGTAGCACCGAGCATAAACATCACGGATAAAAGACAGACGTTACAGAAAACCAGGCAGAGAGCTCTATAGAGTGTCAACGCTGTGTACAATAATCGAGTCAACTGTCAATACGTATTGTCATCTCCAAACTAAACTCGCACACAAAGGACTACTAATCTGTATGGCCGCCATGCAGTACAAACAATATTATAGGTACTACAGTTTGCTTTGCATTACTATCCTCATTGCTCTCGTACTAACTGAGAATATACATGTCTCCCTCGTTATGTAATCCTGTTTTAATTTGGTGTTGGACTTGTTTGGCTTCTCTTCGTCCACCGTATTATTGTTGTCATCCGCTTCCTGCTACGGTGAACAAACAAAAAGAACAAGGGCTTCTCTCAAAACGATCAGATTTACAATTATCTAGTTAGTTAGCCAAAAGGAAGAATAGCTACCAAACTTTAGTATAACCTTCTAACCCAAATACACATCTCTTTACCCACCAACGACTGTCATTTCGTCCTCTTTGTTCATTTTCATTACAAATTGGTTTCACGCGTTGATTACTTCACATGCTTACTATAATTACGAAATCTCTCAACGTCCTATTCTTTCCTCTACCACCGACTATCGTTTTCATCACAAGATACACAACCACCAGCTTCAAGTTATATACCTACTTCGAGTTATCTAGTATGCATACATGAGTTGTCAACCACTATGTAAGCAAAAGTAATTCGCTTTCAATCTAGGCAAAATAAATAGAAATCGCATCACAGAACACTACTAAAAAGTTGCTATATAATAATTATGAAATTCACATTTATAGATAAAGTGTCTTTAGAAAATTCTCTTTGCAGAAATTTAATCCACCAAAATATGACAATTGAAATAGGAATTACCTTACATAATATGTACCAAAAATGAAAATAATAAATATTTCAATATGAATGTAATTTAATTAAAAAATAATATTACTAAAGGTAATTTCTTCAAGTTATTCGAAATAAACAAGATCATAATTGCTTTATTTAAATAAATACTACATTTAATTTTATCTGGCGTAATTATATTTTCCATGTAAAATACATAAAATATTTAGGTGGTATTGAATATTTAATATTATGCTCTACCATGTTTAGAGAACGCATTGTATTCGTTTAAGT
The DNA here is from genome assembly GCA_020055645.1 of Tomocerus qinae. Lineage (NCBI taxonomy): Eukaryota > Metazoa > Arthropoda > Collembola > Entomobryomorpha > Tomoceridae > Tomocerus > Tomocerus qinae. Next base: position 24,302,974 of record CM034548.1, read on the forward strand.
ATTTATAATTGGGTAGGTTGTAGGTAAGTATAACTAGGTAGTGTGGTATGTAGTACTTCTAACTTTCCGGTATTGAAATTGTTTTGCTACGTTTTCAATTAATAGTTATACAATTAGTGTTTCTTCGCTTTAACACGACCTTGGCTCACTTTTGTGCGAACTAATTTGAATAGACCTGTAAATGGGATATAGATAGAGGAGAAACTTGAAATTAGACGAAATGATATAGTCGTTATATTAGTATGAAGTTTTCGCTAAGAGATTATATCTATCGGGCGGGGTATAATTGTTTGGGTGTTGTACGTCTTCCTAGTATAGTTACCTAGAAGAAAATTGGTATTTTCCTATAAAGTTTTTCCTATGAAAGTTTGTCATGCTCATAGCCCTTCTGAATGTCTGTAGCACGTAGTCCGTATCTGTAATACCAATATAGTACAAGAAGATTAATCAAAATTTAATTTTCTGTGTAATGAGCTTAGTCTGGGTAATCTTAGTAATGTCGCTGTGCTAAGTTAAGTGAATTGAAAAACAATCTTATCGCCCGTGTCTTCTACAGACAGAAGTTACAACACTTTTGTAGAGTGCATGTAAAAAGTAGAATACCTATTATAGTATTACTTTGAACAGGAGACTCTACCTATTTATAGTAGAGGTGTAATAAATTGCAAAGATAAACTGTCGTTATATCAAGCAGCATTTTCAAACGTTTGAAAATCCATTTATTACGTTGTTTATATAATGCAGATTGTATATTAGTTGTCAATACCCTACGGCTTTAATTTCCCGGGGATTAGGAATAGAAATTTCGCGAATTGCTTTTACAGATAACGAAATTTTGAATCAATTTGTTTTTAAAGTACGTAGGTTGAGATTGCCCCAATCTACATTCCATAATGAGAAAATAAATTACAGGATGTAAAAGATAGTCAAATGTGCTTACCCTTAAGACATGACACTTCAAAATGCACGAGAGAATGAATATCTCATTAGGGATTTAGTTTACCTCCTCTCATAATTACATGTAGATTTTGCACTAAATTTCATTCCAGAAAGGTAATGCGATTTTTGGTAGTAATTTGTTGCTCCCGAAATCCAAATGACAAAGTTATTGCACACTAATTTGGCAAACATTTATCTATCACGACTATAATTGATATATAAAAATGTCTTATTTAGTAAACTACACCACTACGAATAATTTACTACCTACCTAGTATATACAATTTACGCAGATAAAACATTTGGTGGTAGGTTGCAATATACTCTAATGGTGGCAAGTTGCCCATAAAATCAAGCTGAGAAAAAATACTGTTATTACGATTGCTTATTTCCCACTACGGACCCTAGGCTTACTTTTAATGCTGTAGCCAATGGGAATGGAAGGTACATTTACATAGATTGGATTCTAAATTAAACATATTTTAAGTTTGTTGCATTCAATCTTCTCTGTATTTCTTTCTCGAGGCTGTTACCCGCTGGAAGAACCTTGCTAAATTAGAAGGCAATTAGTTTTCCACGTGTACGAACCTAATAACTCTACCATTTCCATTTCACACATAGCTTCACAATTACACGGGCATACTTTTGATTACTAATCATTAATAATACTACGTACTTCAAAGCTACCTTCCCTTGGAAATAGATTCAACCTCCCAGGTTACTATTACCAGACAGAAAATTTTGAAAATAATCTAATGCTAAACATTCTAGGTTGGTTGTTTTCCATCCAATTTTTTAAAACTTGGTTTCTGCCGAATGGGAATTGAAACTATAAAACCTTTGCAAATAGATACTAGCATCAAAGTCTGTAAAAATATATTTCCAAATTGATCAAACTAAGTTTAGACAATATTTTGAAACTTTTTATTCGTCGAAATAGTTGGAGTAACCCTGGACCAATACAAAGTAATTTTCATGGCAATGTAATTAATTTAAATTTCGCCCTTGAAGATATCCTGGAGACGAAGCAAAAAATAAGCTGAAACAAACTATATAATAATGTTAGTGGATAGTTTGGAGTACAATCGAAATTAATTTGGAGATAGATAAAGAAATAAGTTTCGCAACTTCTGGTTAGTTCAATGTAATTCAAAATGACTTTGTCGTAGTAGAATGCAGTGAAGAATGCTAAATGTATTGTGTATTTATTGAGCATTTCCATATAAAGCAGAAAAGATTTAAAAGAGAAAAAAAAGTCGAGTCAGACTGACTATTTGTCTTATTCCGTTGTCATTTGGTTCCTGTCCTCTTTCTCATCTTTCTCTTTGGCTCTGACATTTTTTTCAGGTCTTTGAGATTTTTTCCTTGTATCTTGTTTTTTAAATTAGATGACCTTAGTGCCTGTTTCTCGAGTTGCCATCAGTGTATGTCTTCCGGTATGTCCAGCGAACGTGTTTACGTTACAAATGAGATACGTTAAGAAGTCAGGAGAAGAAGAAAAAGTCATTTTCAAACATAGACTTTGCTGATAAAGACTAGAGTTTAGGTCTCATAAAACCTTGTGTCCTTGTAGTATTCGGGTAGTTTATTATAGTTCCTTATCTCTCTTTCAAAGTTGATAGTATTACCATAGAATATCAGTTTGAGTGTAGATAGTCAGGATAAGAATGTTATTGGGGGAAAAGAGAAGAAGGCTTAGAGTGAAAGGAAATTAGGAATTTAGGGAGCTGTCTACTTTCTTTGGTCTGGTCGGCTCAGTCAATTCAGACTTACGATTAGCTGTTCAATTCAGTCGTTGTGAAGTGCAGCGACATGGCATATGTCTGTGGATGTCGTGTGGCTGGGATGTTACTTGAAATTAGTTGATATTACAGAGACAGAGGTAGATTTAGTCTCTGTAGTAAAATAATATATATTCTACCTGCTCTTTTAAGTATATAGATGACAAAGCTGGATATATTTAGTAGGATGAAATGTACTATATATGGAGAAAGTTATGTAAAAAGAGCTTCTGGTGGTATGTACGTGTCTGGCGTGTGTGCTGTGTAGTGTGACTGTCGGAATGGGAGAAAGTAAGTAGGGATGCGGAAGACAGGTCGAGACGAGAGATTAGTTTCGTATGTGTGGCACGATTTTCGGTAGTCAATAATAAATAATTTGCCTCTTTCTTTGGTTAATGGATTACAGGAGGACTCGGTGGGGACGATGACAGTGGGACAGACAAGGAGAAAGAAGAGGAGGCCGAGCGCGAGCGATTGGAAGCCATTCGAGAAGCAGAAGAACGGAGAAAAGAAAAACACAGAAAGATGGAGGAAGAGCGAGAGAAGATGAGACAAGAAATACGAGACAAGGTACATTATTTTATTCTGTAGCCAGAACACACACACACACTCTCTCTCTGCATTCACATAAATACGTCGTCCTATTTAATGCGCCTCCTCCTTCCCGATATTACGGCGACTACTAATAATCATAAGTAAGTACATAGTATAGGACAATAGTTTTAAGGTGGCTACGACAATAGAGCAACAGCCACATCGACATGTTAGTAGACCAAGAAGTAGATCGGAGAGCACAATAGAACGGAGTTGAGTACAACTCAGTCAGTTCATTTCGGTTCACTTCTCTTTTCTTTCAATCTCCAGTGGAACCTAACTTTAGGACATAATAGTTTCCAATACACGCTACCTTGACATCTTCGACTTTAGCAATTTCGTCCTCAATCCCGTTTTCCTACTACTCCCATCTCCACTCTACAGTCAAAGAAACTTTGAATTTTTTCTTGGGAAAACTCTTAAGAGAACTTGTTTCTTGTCTTCTTGACATCTGATCTGTCAGGCTGGAGAATCCAGGGTAGCATGACTCTTCTTCCCCATATGCACTTTACCCACCCACAGTCATACTATACACTACAGTCATAGCATTATTTTTCAACTACTAAACTCATGTGAATGATTTTAGGATTAAAAAGGAATCAGTGGCTTCTTGAAAACTCTCAGGATACATAGACAATGCACTTCCCTCTACGTCGCTTTCCCTCATCTTTCCTTTATTCTACTACTTTCACTACTTTCATTTTATCGGCTTTGTGTTTCCTAACGTAAGTAAGTCGATAGCTCTGTCTCTCTCTCTCCACTTTCCAAAAGTGCTGGCTACCTATTTGAATTTCACTTGTGATGAACAACTAACTGCTTTCCAATTGCCCTGCTCAACATCAAACTCCTTTTTACCCTATTTACGCCCATTCATCCTTACACACTACACATATTAAACAATCCCAAGATAAACATCTGCTCAACTACCCATACAAATACACCTACTACACTCCTTCAACTCAATTTACATTTTATTGCTTTCTAGATGATTAAATCTAGCTCTGCTACACATCACTGCTACCAACCAAGAAAAGTCCCTACTCTTAGATACATTGTTGGCAGGTTCTCTTACACCTACTCATATAATACAGGGTGGAAAGCAACAAACTAAATAGTACTTTCACCCTGTATACGAAATTTTCTATTCGAAATCTCTTTTTGCTATGTTATGTGCCTAAAAATCGCGACGAAAAGACAAACAACACTAAGGTTAAAAATTATAACAGCTTTACTACATACAAATGGTGAAAGTACCAAGTTTCCAGTTTTGCTTTCCATCCTGTATATAACACCCCATGTAACTTTCATGCAAATAAAATTTCACTTTTAAGCTTAAAAACAAGAAAGTTTTTGTACACTTTTCCCACAAAGTTTCACCTCTGCAAATTTTCATGATAATAAAGGGAAAGTTGCAATTTGGTAGAAAAGTGTGAAGAGTATTATATGATTTTCCAGCTGAGACGAATGAGATATTTTATTTACACGGTGAAAGTTATATGAGGTTTGGTCGTAGTTCATTACTTACTTGTATAGGTAGGTAGAGAACAAGACTGGGAGCGTAATGACCGTTAATTATTAGTGAATGTGAGGATATAATAATATATATGGGGAAGTAATGGTAAATAATCCTCGTTTATGGTATACGTAGGAGAAGATTGTGCAGAGATATTTGTAGACATACCGAAGTTGGTTGTGTTCTGGACAAGTTGGTTTAATTGAAGGAAGATGCGAGAGATAGGAGGAGTAGTAAGTAGAGATAGAGTTTGTATGTATAGTTACAAATGATGAACCTTTTGTTTGATTTTGTCTTGTGATTTTTATGGTTTTGTTGGGTTTGGCCGGTGAGAGTTAGAGTAAGAGGCTCTTGAGAAGTATTTCGGAGTATAGGATGCTGGGTGAGTGTTATAATTTTTGGGAAGCTCTTGTCGGACTGAAGTTGGTGGAGTAGTCGTTGCTACTTATCTGCTCCATTCCTTCCATTAGTATGAAAGTATGAATGCTATGAGCTCTCCAACAGATCTATTCAATTAGTGCGAGTGCCATGATTTCCTCTCGTTCTCTCTCTTTTCTCCCGTTCCATTCGATTAGTAAGAGTGCTGTGAGTGACTGACGTCACATTTCCAAAGAAAAAGTTGGAAACGAAACAGAAATTACATTTGAGCATAGATTCGAGTGAGTTGTTCAGTTGTTTTCTGGAATACGATAGCTTCCTGTAATGGCTCTGTAGGCACTGCTAATGTCCTTACCGTGTTGTTATAGCCATGTACTTATGTTCCTTCATAAAAAATGCTACTCTCATAACAGGGAAAAGTACTTACTTATCTCTAGTTTCCCTCTCCAGCCGAATCTCCAATCTCGACCGGTCAAATTTCCAGCAATTTTCTATTCGTTTTTATTGGACTAAGAGTCGACACTAAGTAAGAGCTTTCCAATTATGTCCCATTTATATTTGCTCATTGTAGGGAAGCAAAAGGTTACGGGTCAACTCCCATGGCTTCACATCCCCAAATGTCAAAGGTACTATAGAAGAGATGCGAAAAGTCATCCAGAGCCATCCGTGTCACATTGCATCGTCGTCTCAACCATGCTCACGTATTCCCCGACTCGAATTTCAAAAGTGACTCAGAATTAAATTTATGGCTCTACTTTTCCTATACTTCCAACACCGTTGACAATGACTGGAGATAAACCATTCCTCGATAAAGTCTGCTCTAGATATTCCCTGACAACTACCCCACTCTCCCCTTGTGGTTCTCTTACAGATTAGATCTTCTTTATACAACATCTCCACTTGAATTTATTGCACATATTTACCAACATCCGAACTAAGACGTTCTATATGTACCTATTTACTTATCTTATAACTTTATCTTCCAATTTGTGTACGGGAATTCAATTTACATCAATATTATGTAGTGGGTACTTGTATGAGTCCATAATATTATTACGTGTCGCATAGAGATATTTGTAGAGAGAGAGTGAGTGTTTGAAGATGTCATTAAGTGTGTGGTGGAGGAGGTTGAGATAGTGGAGAAGAAGGAAGTTTTATTGTTCATAGGATGGAGTCTGGGTAGGAATTTATATTAGAAAGTGGGAGTGGTATATATGTAGGGAGGTTTTGTATTTAAGTGTATTATTAAAGACGGTCGCTAGGCTAGGATCTGGTTTTGAGTGGTCAGACATAGAGAATGGAGGGAGTGTAGCCACACGTGTGCACTAAAGTGTGTATTTATTGATTTCAGTACAATATCAAGAAGAAAGAGGAAGTGACAGAGCAGCAACCGGATGTGCCGGATAATCCCTTGATGCGGAAGAAGAAAACACCTGAGGAACTAGCACGGGAAGCAGAAGCAGAAGATGAAGACGACTTTACGAGTGAGTTGACTGACTGTCTTGTATATCTGGCATGGCTTAGTAAATAGATCATTGGCCATAATAATAGTATAGGGGCTATATAGTATATAATGTATGTATGTGTATGTGCTTAGTAGTAGTAGATAGTATAGATATGTTTGATCTAGTGCTGGATGGATGGATGGATAGGGAGAAGAAGATGAGACAGTAGTAGTAGTGCCATAAATATTTAGACAAAGGTGACGTGGGAGGACTGTGAGAGATAGTGGCATTTTGTGGTTGAGTGGGAGAAAGCTATTAATGTTTGGTGTGGTTGATTTGATTAAATGTTTGCAGAGTTAAAGAACACGGTGGAAACTCACATGAGTGAAATCAAGACCCAAATCGAGAGCAAATGCGTTTTGCAGTGATTCGCTGCTCACATCGTTTACCGTCATGTACATCTTTGGTTGACGCCGTTTTCCATCCCGCTGTTGACTTGACTTGACTTGACACGACCACTTGACAAATAAATATCTGAAGTTTGGATGTCATGACCCCCCAAAAAGAAACTATGCAATTGAATAGCCTGAGCCAAGTAGAGAGAAGTCATCTTCGCAATACTCCCCCTTATACAATTATAGTCACAAGAAGAAATACTTACATTGTTATGAAGAATAAGAATGTACTACATACATACTACATACTAACAACAGAAAACAGATAGAGCGAGTTATATTGCTGTATTTACTATATTATAATGTTATGTATAGTTAGATCTGTGTTACTTGTAATGTTACTCAAGAATAATGTTATTAACTCCCGTTTCCGTGATTGTTATTGTTGACTTGCTATGTGAAGTCACTGTTATAATATATACATTACATCCAATCGAGTACAACGAATCCTCTCATCTCTAAGAGACCTTGTTTTAAAAAGTATTTCTATATACATAAATGACCAATTCGATTTTGTAATGTGGATAAGTGCATCGTTGCACCTCCTTTACTCCGTCGGTCAATGACAAAATCATCCCCCTCTCCAATATAATGGTACTTCTTCTACCTACTTTTCCTCTTATTACATTCCATTTCATTCCCATCCTCCACTAAGAAATATTATCCTCCATCCGTATATAACACAACAACATAATATAATACGCTGAATACGCTCTACTCTACTTACTCCCATCTATCTCTCAATGCCCCAAATATCAATCAATGACAACAATCCTCCTTACAACATTATACTACTATTGCAATTACATGTTCCGTTCCGTTCAATTTTCCTCAGTCAGTTAGTCAGCCTCTCAGTCATCATTCTGACACTTAATATAAAATGTATAAACTATACATCCATAGATACTTGGGTAGATAGATAAATATTTACAAGTGTTCTCAAACAAGTCTTAAAAACATGTAGAAGCAGAATACAGACTTCCACTCGAAATCACCCGTTCTCAACCATAATAATAATACACGTCGATATATGTACACCTAATTAATATCTAAATCTAATGGATGTCTATACACTGTAAATCCATTGTACATGCCTACTATACAAATAGATAAAGCAGAAAACAGCATTACGCAACAGTGAGTCAATTCATACGGCTGCCCACCCTATAGCATCATAGAAAAATACAAAACTGCATTTCTATCTACCTCCACACCTGAGAAGTGGCATACTATTTGCATACGAAATTTAGATGTCCAGCTTTTTGCATTCACAAGATAGCTTTCACTTTAGCTTTGACTCATCGTCAGTCATCCAGACCAGACCAGTGTAGTGTACTTAAGTGAGTGCAGATTTGCTACGGTACGTCATTTCAATTTGTTCAACCCTAGCATATCTGACATGTGTTCTTGATATCTCACCAAAAAGTCTGCTTTTGAGTAATGAGTAAAAGAGTCTGCTCTTCACTCTACTACACTTTACATATTAATGATAAACATATACACCTACCGACATTCAAATTTCAATGCTCCAGACTAACCCTTCTTATTTATACTACATATACTATATAGTATTATTACAGGTAGATCTATCTAGTCATAATTGTGAGCTATCTGTTTTTAGGGAAATAATACACATTGCCTAAGCACATTTTCTATATACGAGAGAAAGGATTGAAGTTTACACGCTCAAAAATAATTGGACAGTGCATAGTAAAAACAGAGAGGGGAATGCGTAGGATCCGCTCTACTGAACAGTGCAGAACAAAATAAACAGTATAAATACTACATTGTTGACTGGCATGCGGAAAATTCACCTACTTTACAACCGACGACATTAGAGATGCAAATATCCACATGAAAAATAAAATATTTTAGTGAGAGTTGATAAAGAAGTTTGTTGGTAGTAAGTATAGTACCAGCGAATAAAATCAATCAACACCTACTACTAGTAGTATTTCTGAGAGAGTGAGGTCCTCGGCATAGAACTGCACTTAGAATTTTAAAAACACAAGAGTATCTGTGTACAAAGCGGAATTTAATAACGTTCCAGCCATAATTCTCCACAAGTTTTCTTTTTTGAGTAAATAAAGTATAGGGAGAGATGTATGTATATCACGGTTGCATATAGTAGGTATATATTTATTTGGTGTTTATGAAAAGGGATGATGATGATGAGGCAAGGGAGTCCATCTCTAGTCCAGGAAAAGGTTGGGTATTTTCAGGTTGGCAGAAGTGGTATGGGAAAGACCACAAAAAAGCTTGACAAAATTATCTAGGACATGGCAATGGGAAATGTAAAACCATCTAACTCTACTTACACTGCGGAGAAGTTACTCTTTGATTGAGTTTTAGAGCTTCATCACACAACATCAAAAGTTTACGTCCATCCAATTGAAAGGATGAGAGCAAAATTATACGCTTTCATCACTAATTGCCATTCCCAACTATTCCTGTGCTTATCGTGAGCTAACTGACGTTCGCTCCAGTTTACATAATAACTAACTCTCTAGCCACATATATACATGCATACATACACCTCATACACATCTACATAATATTCTGTTATGTTACTTGTCAGCTTCCATTCAACAACAATGTTATTCCTTACTTATTCAACTCTCTATAAATGTAAACTGAACTGTGAGTGAAGAGAGTTGAACTGAAGTCAGCCGTGCTTTGTCTATTTATATGCCCGGAATTTTGTTTGCAATGCCCGAAGAACTCTATTTTCGACTTATTTCTATAGACTAACTACTATATTATTGTGTATATTATGAGGAGTGAGGAGAATTAAAGGTGGCTTTGCTATAAACACAAATTTTATTTTATTTCACTTATATTTACATTCTGCAGTCAGAACGGGGACAGTAATTAATTCATTTTCCTAAGTAAAAGTAGTGCTTGCTTAAGTACATGAATACTTTTTAGTAGTGAGTGACTCTAGTCTCTCGAGTGTGCATATAGGCTAGGATATTCTCTTTGAAGAATTTCAAAAGGAAATGTATTACACAAATGAATACCATTTGAATAGTATTATTTCTACAAAGAACAAATTGGAAGAGTTATTGGTACAGCCACGATACCAAAGGCTTTGCATCATAATATTCATTTCCAAACATACCCAGGGAGGAGTTATATAACTCATGCATGTACGTATTTACTACTTCATGCATTACGTCAAAGTAGCTCTCTATTATTTATTAAATTTTTCATTTTTCCCCAATGAGCACCATTATGAAATAGTGGTGAGATACCTATAGGATTTATTTTCTAAGTAATCCCAGATTACAAGAAGTCGTTGCATTGTCAAGTTCTTACAGGACAGACGCAAAAGTCAGATCTAACGAGGAGAATAACGATGCGGAGAATTAATTTTCTCCTCCCAGAAGAGGTATTTACTATTCAGAAATAGGTATTGACTGCCGTGGCATGCGACGCAATTTAAATCTGAGGGCAAATTACAAATGACTAACGCAAAGTATAAAAGAAAGGGTTCAAGAGCGCTGTAAAAATTCAAGAACAGATTATAATTTGGTATAGTAGGTCTGAATTCAATCAAAATGTCGTGATGAATGCTAATAGCTAACATAGCAAAGACGTATTTACTGTAATATAGGGCACGTACTTAGGAAGGTGCTATTATTAATGCCAGTGAGATATGAAATTCGAATGCCATTGCTTCAGCTCCATCCTTCACTCCACTCGAGTCAGATTCATCTTTGCCTTGAGTGTCTGCTCTACGTTTCCCTTCCCTCGCCTCTATTATCACAAAGTCATTCTTCTCCAGGAATATATTATAGCTACGGATATATACGGATATATATACGGATATATAGATTTGGTTGGTCGTGTCGTGACATTGTTGTTCTGGTTGGTTGTTGGAAAATACATCAAAAGAGAGAGAAGATACTTGAATGACAATGTGAATTTGACAGCAATTGTGAGGCTTAACAATCAGATTGAATTGCACTATTGAGTAAAGGCTGACTGGGGTATTTTGGTTGGGATTTGGATGGATTGCTTCTTTGGTCGTAGTCTCGTACTTGTGATGTCTTTTGAATCTGTTCTCCAATAGACTCTCTACAGAAACACTTAAGTAAATACGTTATGCTATAAGAGTCTCGGGGTTAGGTACTACTATCTCTCTCTGAATGCGCTTCGAAATGAAAATGAGTAAACTCAGGATCACCTTCTTTCTCCATCTCTACCTACACGGAAAAGTAATAAGCGACTTGACAGCATACTCTCGCTATACTTTAGACATTCTTCTAGTAGATAAATAGAGCATCGTCTAGAGACAGCGGTCTGTATAGACTCACACTTCATTTGGCTGCTAATTCCTACTCTGCTCTCTCCATTCTTTGCTTTCTTTTCTTTATCCGCTTTCCCCATCGTATTTGTCTGTTGACATTTTTACTTTACATTCTCGGGTAGTGCGCGTATATATTTATTTATATTAGTACAGATGGTATCCCCATATAAGTACACATAGATGCCTGTGCATACATTGGGTTGGTACATACATTACATATCTAAATATCTGCCAAATTATAATAATAGATATATTCCACATGGAGAAAGTTTTCCCTTGGAACAACACGTCTCTCTTTACATTCAGCTCTTTTGATTAGTGCCTTTGTCATTGTTTCGCTCTTCAAATAATATATTTCCCGCTGAATACAATTTCGCATAGCTATATACAACTCAACCAAACCAAACCATGAATAATATATGTGCCGGCGTCTATGTCTACATATAGATCATACTTATCATTACTAGTTAGATAAGTAGTAGACGTACTATCTGACTATACTTAAAACGGACAATTTGTATCATAATCACTAACGTCCTTATAACAATATCATATTATTATTATAAAATGTCCATGACGCTAGTTAGTCAAAAGGGTGTATCTACTTCTGAATAATGCGGAGATAAATCTGGCTAGGTGTAGTAGGTACCTACAGTTAGTCCTTCTCTCCAGAGTGAAAGGATAAAAATATTTAAGTAGGTAAGACGAGAAAGGGAATTAAAGAACAAGAGATTAGAGATACCTTTGTTGGGCATGGGAAAGGTCATGCGTAAAGGGAGATGTAGGAATTCCTAGTAAATTGATCGTGATCACAGCTGCGGTAGCGTGAGTGATGAGTGACAACCTTTAGTAAAGAAGAGACAAACGAAACCGTTCGTAATTAGCTCGTCATACGATATCCTTCGCTACGTGGCATTCCCTTATCTCTTCCAGACCATGTCTGATCTATAATTCCCGGATACACTATTAATCTGTATATCCATTGGCTACAAAGATAGTTTTTCATGCTGTCAATATCATGCTGTATTTTATATCTTCTGGTAGCAGCCGAGGAAAATGAATAATGAAAGTTTGCATAATAATATGTAAATAGGTGAAGAGATGTTTTGAGTTTGAACATGACTCTTAGCTTTAGCTACTTTTAACTGATTCCCCACTAAAGTATTCAGTTACAGATGAATAAAAAGATAACAGAGCCGTATAAAAGTGAATATTCTGTCTTGTATTCCCAGACAACAAATAGCACTCCTTAAATATATAAATATTTCATTATTATGATTTTGATAAAGCTGAGTGAGGTGAGAGAAATGAGATGAGTAGACGGAGAAGAGTGAAATAGATGTTTTCCTTTTCGTCCCTCGGAAAGGGAAAGAAGTCTGTGTTTATACGTCAACCTATTACCCAAGAATCATAAATGTATTCTATAACGCTCTCCTTATTGCACGCGGCAGAGATATTATCGCTCCTACTACTTCGCTGACAAGACAAATAGCCAACTTAACTACTACTGCCACAGATAGTTCTCCTCTCTCTCTCTCCAGTTTGCAATTTCCGACGTCGACATGATTTTATAAGCAGTCAGTCCCTGAAATATGGAGTGATACTATTATAACTTCTTCTCACAACTTTTAATAACGACGCAACGCAACTCACAATCACCTACCAACATCAACCAACCTCCCCAAAACAGATAACTCACAATAAACAAAGCAAGACACGAAACAAGCACATCAGAAAAGGCACATTTACCAGACAAGGAAGTACAGTAAACACTGATCCAATGAAAATCCGAGTAAAGTAGAGCAGATAATACATGGCCAAAGACTACGCCACGGAGCTATCCGGAGATTTAAGATGTCCAGGTGGCATAGCCCAGAAAATGTTTATTGTTCAATTACTACATAGCATCCTAACTTTCGCACCTATACATACTTTATGATATACTGCCTCCCGTTTCCTACACTTTCTACCGTATTTATTGCCATTAAATTATTCTCATTAAATATACCAGTTTTTACTTGGAATAGTAACTCCTATAGTTATGAATATACTCCAGAATTTACTCATGTAGGGATTAATTAATATTAATCTCGCGTAGGGATCCTTTTCCCATATCAGATGCATTTCATTAAATTGGGAATTTCAAAATGAGGTCACTTCTAGCAAAATTAAACTAACATTGTTTCCATTTCTCTCTCATGAATATTTGCATTATGCATATGTTAAAATTCTAATCCATCTGACCTAGAGGCAAATGTCTAAAGGAATGTGCATTGTGTACCCTAATAGACATTGATTGAAAGTCATTTAATATGATTAGTAGCTATTTTATCGTGTGGAACTGGGGCTATTTATTTCCATTATCAATCAAACATCCATAGAAAGCCATAATAAGAAAAACTATTCTGCTGTCCTCGGATTTCAAATGGAGTAATGGGATAATGTAATGGTCGAATATGGTTTTGTGCATAATGTAACTTTGCCCCGGAGAAATGGAAAACCGTCAAGAACCACTCGCCTCCACTGAAATGGTGGGAAATCCCAGAGAAAGTCGAGACATAACAAAAATAAGTGTAATAATAATAATGAAACGAACTAAATACCCATCAAGTCAACCCTTTTGATTTCTCCGGAATAGAGTCAAGTCATACATTGGGATTTATGGGATGTTTCCAAGAGTAATTCAGGTCTAAGTACACAGAGAGAATAGAAGTCAAGTGTTCAAATGGCTGTAGTTTCAGGAATCGAGTCACTACATTACATACTTCTAGGAACAGCCCAATTGAAATCTATAGTTTGAGATTTGACGACTTTCTCCATTGCTTTCCATTCCATTTTTATGGATTGCATTTCCTCCTGCCTTTAGAGTAGAGGTATCGGTGTCCGTGATCTGGTCTGGACGCGTCAGGGTTTGGATTTTTTGTCGTCTGCATCAGATAAAAGATGAATTGGACGATGTGCTGACAGAGTCGGTAGACAGGAGCAAATTTGTAGCAGTCCTTCGTAGCTACCTACCTACAGTGATCAAAGAGAAAGTACCTCAACGCCCTTCCTGACCGTAGATGTAATACCCGGGTGAGACACACATAGGAAAGAGAAGGGAACGGAACAAATGCCATTGACATTACTGTGGTAGGTAATTGTAAATTGTATTCTGTATGGCACTCCCTGCTAAGGGAAATTATACTTAAATACTTAACTTATAGGCACTGGGACATAAAAAAGACGCAAAGAAAATGCAGCATTAACTTTGCCTTGCACATAAAACTGGAAATAATTACACTTAGGTACACTATACATTATACTTAAAGACACTTGGGTACATACTTGGGACATGCCACTAATGTTTACGCAGTGCATATTATAAGACTAGATTATTAACTCAAAAACTCTCTACTTAGTTGACAAATTAAGTCTTTTTTAATTTGGTCACCATTTTTACATGCAAAGCTACAATTTTCTTTTTAGGTTTGATATAGAGATTTTGTGGGCTAGTTTAGTACTGTCTGAATTATAATAAGCACTGCAGAACTGCAGAACAGACTCCAAATTTAGAAGAATTAGTACACAGCACACGTGAAAATAATTAGTGCAGTAAGCACACATGACATGAGATCGAGAGCCCATCCTCACTCATTATTACATGGAACTATAGTCTCCTAGTTGTAATCATTTGCCAGGTTTTAGACGTGTAGCAAAATAGTCCTAGTTGAAGAAATACCTATTTAAGAAAACAGGTAAATAAGTGTAGAATACAATATATGTACTTATACATGGTAGAGTAAAATAAAGTAGTGGACACTTATTAGCTTAGGTATAGGGGAAGGTATTGTGAAAACTAAATATGTACAGATTGTAGGTAGGTATATGTTGATAGGGGCGTGTGATCCTATTTAGTAGGTCGACGACGATACATACATTATGATTAAAACATTAAAATATATGTACATAGTGATATTATTGTTACTGAAATGGGGATTAAGATATTCTGTGAAAGTTTATGACCAAATAGTTAGAGTTAATCAATAAGCTAGCTGTTTGTTCGGGGGTTGCGGAGTCACAGTTGGTAGTCGTCGTTGTCGCCGTCGGGTCAGAGTGCGCCCTCCAGTCGTCTGCCGTTCGTTCGTACGACGAGAAGCTCAAGTCCACAGGAATGTCTTGTCCATTCTCTTTACTTCAAATCCAACACACTACACACAGCAAGGAAATCAATCCATCTTATCCAATAAAATCAATCGAAACGAAACGTTCATCCATGTCTTTGTTATTCCGCTCTCTCTTTCTCCTCCATGATGCGTTCTCAGATTTAGTCAATACTTTTCCCATAGTCCCAATCATGTCAATAACATCTAAATGCGTATAATATTACCTAAGTTACATTTACCTACCATGGAATATTTTGCTCACTATTGTAAAACTGAACTAACTACTCACTAAAATACTGAGAGAAGATAAAACATCACACCATAAATTATATCAGTGAAACTCCCATTATTCATCTAACATTACCCACATGAAATAACAATCATCAACATAAGAGTAACTAGTAACTAATAAATATTGTGCAGCTCAGTTGGAATTATAAACTTCTTGAGTTACCCCATTTATTTTTTAATTAGTGTTTTTTAAATAAATCCCAATGTTGTAAATACTTTTACAAATAAGAATACCTACATGAATTAATTGCGAATATTTTAGTTGGAGAATTGAATGCTGTATTATTATGAGTAGAGTAGAAAAGGTAACCTATTTCAGTGACTATATGGGGTTGATATAAATGGTTATTGTATATGGTGTCATATAAAGAACACGTGTCAAGTCAGTTTGACTCTCGGCTCATTCATAGAGTAAATAAATTCTAGCAGCAGCATAAACTAAGTAAGTATATCTAAGTTAAAATAAACGGAAAAGTAAACATGAAAAAATGGAGAAAAGAAATGACACTTTCACCAAAAGATCCAACCCAACGAAAAGTAATTCGAGGGGTAGGGAAGTTCAAAGTTGACTTGACTTTGTTGTAATCTGTTGGTTCTCTCCTTGACTCGGATGACCTTCTGACTTGTCTAAATGATGCTTGAGTATAAAAGGGAAGTTAGTGTTACGTATGTGAGAGATTGACATGGAGACAGACAGTCAAGCTAAAAGTTACGAGCAAGTCTAACTCTTTTAACTAAATTTAATGCGAGTGGTAAAGTTAAGTTCCTAAGTTTCTACCGAACTGTGTAACTAACTAACTACTGAGTAATCTAACTAAATTGAGAGCGAGCGTCTTACTGTCTTGGTCTTGTCTTGGGATAAAATATTATGAATTAGTTATGTAAGTATCAAAGGAACCTACTTACACAAGTGAGTACGTGTACAGATGAACTGTATATAAGGTACATATTTAATAGGCTATAATGTGAAAGTATCCATTTACAGAGAATTAAAAGATTAAACGAATCGTAGATACATACTTTGTAGAGTACATACAGCTAAACTTATACAGACATAGATTATACCAGTCTATTGTAATTTGTAAATGTAGGTACTATGTACTAGTAGTATGATAATGTACTTAATAAAATGGATATATGTCTCAGGCGGGTTTGTCCACGGACGAGATTGTATAATCCAAATACATTATTTACGAAGGAAGATGAAGATCAAATATCGTTACTTGTCATAAATTTAACAACACCACATAATCAGCTTTCATCTTTCTGCCTAAATGGTGTCTAGGGTTCATAAAATGATTTACCTAGTAAAAGGTGTATACAGTTTGGCGAGTGGAGGAACGTGTCTGAGTGTGCATATATACTATAAATAGTATATAGAGGTATAATATTATTATTATAATAAATGTATTAGTACGTACGACTAGGAACTAGATTGGTAAGGATACTTTAAAGAGAATTGTTAAATCTTTGATGATAGATACTATTTATTGTTATATATTGTTACATTACAATTAATAAATGCTATGGACTTATGGAGACAGTTACGTGCACGAGGGTTCACATTTTGACATGAGTTGATGAAGTGGAGTAGATAAGGAGTAAAGGTGGGAGGAGCGCCGAGGATAAGTTGAGACAAGACATCGGCGGCAGGGAAAGAAACATCAGAAATCGTAGGATGCCATCACACGTTGGACACGCTAGCACATAAATTCATACTTGGATAGAAAACAGAAGAATGAGATGAGATTCGGCGTCTATCATGTGTATCCTGTGACTTTCCGATTGCATGATACAAAGTTACATCCATGATTCACTAGCTGATTTGCCTTAAACACAAACGAAAAGTTATTTCCTTTCGATATAGTTGTCATTCTATCATACATCATAAGACAATGATGATGAATTTTTTAAAATAGATAAATTCAATCGACTGATTTCCTAGTTGTAAATGTAAAATTGCTAACTTCAACCATTGTACGTATTGTAATATGACAACTAACTGGAACGTATTGGGAGAAAATTAGACCACCAATTAACACACTAACTAACTACTAACATGTATGTTATACAATACAGTGTGTACTAATATTAGTACTACTACTACATAAAAATAACTAGAGTTTACTAGTGGTCATTCGAGTATACTGTTGTTGTAGCGAAATGACAATTGTGATGTGTGTCTTGTTTGTGTGTAATCTAATTCTAAGAAAACTATAAGAAATGACATATACCTTACGTTAGTATGTACTTCTATCACATAATCTGTAGACGTGTCTCTTGAATTGCTGGATTTCCTTTCCTCTCCTCATAGTAGTCTCGTTGTTCTCTTATGTAATGGATGAAAGCTTAGCGGATATTGCATACAATCGAAAGTTTAGTTAGTTAAAAATAAATGTCATCTCACTCAGATGAAATATCAAAAATATTATTGTAAAATTGTAATCAAATGAAGGCATCAGAAAATGTTCAATTGTCAAGAATAAATTAACCCACAGAATGTTCTGTATATAATAATATGTGCATATTAAAATTCTATGATGTTATCTCTTTCTATATTTATTCGCATTTCAATAACCGACTCCTTCAGTAGTTGAATTTACAACAAGCATCAGAATAAAGCCAGCCAACCACCTTTAATGAAGACAGCGTTCAAAATGTGTCGTCATTTAAATATACATTTATGTAGTGTGCTGTACTGTAGTAGGTACATATTGACATAATAAGTATTTGTGTAGTGTCAAAAGAGAAAATAAAACATGTTTTATTTTACAGAAAAGACAAGTCTGTCTACATCTGCGCAATAAGTTTTTTAAGGTGCTATTTGTTCTAAATATGTATGTTCCTTATGTAAACTATAGTTGAGTTCCGTTGTAGTAGTTATTGGGAAATAAATGCCATTATTTATTATTCTGAATTCTAACTGTAAGGTTGAGTGCTATTCTGTCATTTGTGTTGCCAACCTCTCACAACACCATCGTCGCCATTTCGAAATACAAATAATTCCGAAGTGAATGTAAAGACAAAAAGATGAGTCAATTACTTTTAATCCCCAGTATCAGACAGCCGTGTATGTAGTTTGAACGATTATTAGTTACAAAATAAAATGAACATTGTTAAATGATGAAGTAAATTTCAGATTCATCTAAATTTCATTTCGCATCATTCTTTCATGGAAATTCATTATCTTGACACATCTGCTACATTACACTTACACACCAAATACATGTATCTCTAAAGAATCTGTCTGTATGTTTGGATTCTATCTTGTTCAACTGCACACAGACATAAGCAAAGTATGAAACCAACAAATAAATCAATTATCTACCTACTTGGTATCAGTGCATGTTCATGTAGTTCATTATCTACATAACTACTACTTACATTACATTGAAAACTTTCTTTCGTGAAAACATTTTTGGCACAAAAAGATCTTTGAATAAAATAAAATCTGATAAGATGTGTACATAGATGAATTTTATCTCTCCTTTATAGCTGTCTGTCTGTCTGTCTGTCCTCTATGTAATATGTGAATAGGCACACGTTAACAATATTACGTATAATGTAGAAAGTTGTAATTTATTAGTGCCTAAATAAAATCTACCCCATGTTTATTTTCCCTCGGTTAACATGTACAGTACAAGTAGGAAAGTAACACGGAGAGATATAAAATTAATTTACATGCTACCTAAATGCTAAAAGTGTGTAATAAAATAAGAATTCATGGCCATGACATTGTCCATTATCACAATTTCCATGCCTATAAGTCCAAAAGAAAAGACAATGTCAGCACTTAAATTTCAGCTGAAAAATGTTATAGAGTTTAAACTTTATTTCAGTAAATTACAATTCCTTGTAACAAACAGGTACCTAACAGGAATTGGTACATCAGTACATAAAGTAGTATAATATAATATGACCGAGCTCCGGTTGGCTCTCCGCACAATCATACATAACTACATACTCTACATTAGAATACACACTACACAAAAACACGTTGTGTTTAGTTTGAAAACATTGTAATGGTAGTATTTATTTAGTTATCTTCAGGTATATACTTGGACGTAATGAGAAATATCACATATTCAGTTACAGATTGCATTTGATAGTTACCCTTTCTCTACTTACGGGACTCATCCTTTGAAAATGTGGATAACAACAATAGACAGAGGGGGAATTAATTATTGCTCTCGACAGAAACACAAATAAATGTTTTACAACTCGTGAATCGATGTTGCACCATGCATATCTTGTTTATACCTTTTGGATATTATATAAGTAAGCATTATTACATTCCGAACAAATTCATTTTCCTCGCACTTGTCCGCATTCCGTTGCTGACAATTCCACGAACTAGAATTATATCTATGTACACACAACAACCAAAATAGTCGTGTAGTTAGTCGGCTTCTCTCCGTTGGTATTTGCAAATATAGCTACACAAGTCTATTCACTGAATTCCTGGGTATCGAGGAACGTGGAAAAACGAAGAGTCCGTAGTAGGTACAGTAACTTTGCACCAGTATGTAGTAGCAGAGGAGATGAAGGGTAACATTCGTTAAATAGATACATAGAGTAATAAAGTTGATGTATAATTTGCATAAGGGAAGTAGGTAGGTGTACACGTAGGTAGTAATGTGCACGGAGCCATGTTATTTATTTATATTTGTAACTATGTAGGTAATATATTTAGGTAATATATTTCATGTTAGCATATAGATATAGTAGAGTAGGATAGCACAGGCATACATAATAGGCGTTCCATTTATTCGGTCCGTTCGTTTAGTTTCCTAGTTTTAGTATCAGTTTAACGCATTTAGGCGTATTAGATAGAGGGTAGACATGGATACGCGTACAATCGCATCCTATGTGTGTGGTAACAAACTGAATAAAAACATCAACTATTGAAGTTTCTAAATATAGCTAAAAGTTTGTTTCGTTTGCTCTCAAATTGAGATGTAGTCGGGACAGCTTCACTCACAGCTCTTGCCCTTGGAGGTTTCTCTTTTGTTTCTTGATTCAACTTTGTTCTCATCTGCTCATCTAGCAGTTGCTGCATATCAACCTGAAACATTTTAGTTAGTTAGTTGGTTATTGTATTGTATTGTGTGTAATTCAAGGAGAGCAGTCATCTGAACTGAACTCAGGTTCGTTCCTAGTCAACTTATTACGTCCACATTCATGAATTCGAAAACTTTATTTATATCTATATACACATCTATAGATACAATTAGGATATAAATATAAGCATTTCCTTATATTAATGTTAGCATTCTTCTCTATTCTAATGATTTACGCATACATACCATCAAACAGAATAAAATATTTATTCACAGGAATACCTCTAAGGTAAATGGGATATTATTGAATGAGTTTGGTTTTATGTATTGCTTTGTGAAACTTACCTGCCACTGCTCGAGTTGTTGGCTCAGTTGGATTTTCTGTTGAATTGCTTCCATTAGTTGACTATTGACTTGCATCATGTCTATCCGAGTGCGAGCGACTTCAATTTCAGCCTTATTTTTCCTCTGGACCGCTTGGTCACGAAGTTCCCAAGCTTTTTTGACGATTTCGTCTTTGGCGAGGTGCGTTTCACTAAGATCTTTCTTCGCGTTGTCTCTCTCCTCCGAGACGGCAGACAACTCCGCTTCACGAATTGTAAGATGACCTATCATCATAGTGAATCATTAGTGCTTAATCAAACTACAGGTTTGCCCATTTTTTATGACATCGTACTAGTGAGTTGGTTGATCTGTTCCTTCAGACGTTTGTTTTCCTCGCTCTTCTCTGCCACGTTGCGCTCTGCTTTGTCGAGGGACTCTTCTGCGGAATGTAACCTCATCTCCAGTTCAAGCTGAGACTTTACCTGACGATTCTCAGTACCGTCAATCGTTGATAAGTCTCTCAGCAAAGATTTTAACTCATCCAAAGTAGAGTTCAATAGCCCTGGCTACATTTCCAAACAAAGTACAATTAATATCAGCATATTTATTCCCCATAGACACCCTACATGACACATTTCCACTTTATTTATAGAGTCGTGCAGTCTATTAACTGTACATTTTGCAAATAATTTACAGTAACAACGCAAAAGTCCTTCCTGTACCACATATTTACATATTCAATACTTTGGGAGTCTAAACCCTTTTTCTTAATTACTCTCACATCATCATCAGGAAGTTAAGAGCATTTTGTGAGCAATTATCTCTGGTTAGGGATATTGCAAAGCATAGAAAAGTATAGCCACCTTTTGCATTCAAATTAATGCGCACTGTAATTAATTCAAAAGTAACAATCATAGTTACATCATGATCAGTGCAGTAATAATAAATGGTGTCTTCCTACATGACTTCTTCTTTGTGACATACATAAGTAGCAAGAAATCTACCAGAAAAAACTCTTTCTATATTGGTAAATGATGTGTAGTTCATTTAGTTCATTAAAATAAACATCAAGGCTCTAACTTCAATGGGCTAAAGGAAGATGATGATGAGAGAGAGAGTGAGGGTTAATGAATGGAAATTTTTGATGTGTCATACTTTGATAATGACAGAAGCGTCATTTAGTGAAGTTTCCATGCTACTGCTTGTGTCTTCAGGCGATTTACTTTTCAGAGATTTCAGTTGATTACACATGGCAAGAATGGAGCAGTATGCCAGCCAGATTTCGTCTTTTAACTGTAATGTAAATAGTCGCAATATTAAGAACTGTTTCCACTCCTTTCGTACAGGAACGTACAAACATTTTAATTAAATATAAGTTGGTGCACAGAAAAGGCTTTAAATTCCCATCAAAAGCCTTTCTGTGCACAACTATGAATATTAAGTTGTTATTACGACACCAAAGAGACCTTCGGTACCTCTTTCAGGTGAGCGCTGTTTGATGGCAAAGCTTCGTCACATTCTATTTCATCTTCTTCACCTCCTATCCCTGAAGACGCAGCGGAAAGACCTGATGTCGTCCGGAAGTCCGCCGACAGTTCCAATTCATTTAAAAGAGAACGATTCACAGCTGCAGATCGGTTCAGTAATTCCAACCTAATTCAATAGAGACACAAAATTTCATTTACACCGTCCAAATCAATTTTCACAGCTAATCAGCTCAAATCCTTCGCCAATTGCATTTTGCTCTACATTCAAAGATGAAAACGTGCATTTCTTCCTCTTCATTCTTTTAGTAGTAGTACAGATAGGGATTTTATATCTAACAGATTAATAGCAAACATGTGCATAGAAGTTGCTCAACAATTAAAATTTGTAGAAATGCGGAATTTCACTAACTATAATGCTTGAATATTTGTAACTTTGCATTTAACGAACCTTGTATTACCATCATTTGAGAAATTAGTGCACTTGTAGCAATAATTAGGAAAGGCAAAGAAGATTGTATACTTTTCAGAATTCCATTGCCCTCATTTGATATAATTTTTCTTTGGGTTTCTGCATTTATGAAAGTACACATTTGTGTGTAACAATACGTACTTACATATGTCTATAGCCATTGTTAAGATCGATATCTTCTACATTAATGTTCATTGGCAATTGAGATTAAAAGTGTATCATTACCAAAAATCCCAGAGCATTGACACTGCAGTGATAACCAAGTTGGCTACTCTTTCTATGCATTCTAGTCCCTAGACTATAATAAAAGTGTTAACAGGGATTTTACTCATTCAAAGATCAAGTGTAATTATTAGATGCATATTCCATTTACAACAATATTTTCCATCCGGGTCTTACTAGTTAGGACAATTGTGGTGTCTATGCAATTTGGAAGGATTTGAAAAGAATCATTGATGCGAATATTTCGACAAAGCGGCGTTATGAGGAAGATAAGTAGGAATGAAGGTTGATATTGATGATAATATAGTACCGTGTACTCAAGGATTGGTTGGCAGCCTTCATCTCATCTACTTCATGTCGACTGTTATTAAGAAGCATCTCCTGCTCTCGATTTTGTCTTTCGAGCAATAGGATCCTGTCCGAAGAATCATCCAAGTGATGGGAAAGACCTTCCTTTTCAGCCAAGAGAAGCTCAATTTTTCTTTCCAAATCAGTCTTCTTTTGTGATATGATGGAAATCTAAGAAGTTAGATCAGAGGAATTATTAGTCTGTAGCACTAATATTTATAGCCGTGTAAAATATCTGAATTGTTCTCTAGACACGTTATCCTATCTTTTGGTATTTAGCTAATTGCTATCCTATTGTATTATGAGAGCGATAAGAAAAGAAAGCTAACAGAGCGTAATGCTACAATTACGAGTTGGAAATGTAATAACTAGAAGTATACTGCTCTGCCTATCAGTCTATGTAACCTAATGCAGTAATTAGCAATTAAGTGGCTAAAGGAAGGAAAAATATTTTGTCAATAGTTCAAATCGGATAATTATCACAGTATTGTGATGATTACACTATTTTTCACGGGTCGTTGGCTTTATATAACGGACAAATTCATATAACGGTTCCAAATATTCAGCTCTGCTCTATTCTCCTCTATTATGTACAGCTTTAATGCAAAATCTACTCGTGCTCGTCCTCAGGTAAGTGAACATACATGAACATAAAACTGCATCCTACATATCGTGGAGATCCTCTGTCTGATGTACATACATGGATGTTATTACACAGAATTCACAGGATCACTTTAATGCACTTACTCCACCGGAATGTGGTATATAAGCCTTTATTATTGCTATGTAGGTACCTAATTGTAAATAAGCAATATAGTACATCACGAGTGCATTGTGATGCAGAATAACTTAATACAGGACTCTCGGAGCAGAACCGAACAGACGAGACCCACAAAGTAAGTAATACACATGCTAAAGTAGATTACTTTGTAACCTTATGCAGTTTCTCGTCTCTCTCTCCGCTCTGCTCTCCACTCCCCACCATTATTTGTTATTAAGGCATAATGTATACGAGAAAAAGTATAACTAAAAAGAATTTATCTAGTTACCTAATAATAATATCATTTCATATAAATAGTATCGTAAAGTAGCAAAACTTGTCTATAGGTACACTCGCGTGTGTACTATTCTTATCATCCATTCATTTCTCCTTGAGCCTTGCATTTTCCAAAATGCTTCACACATTATTCAACTTTACTACCTTGACTACTACCCCAACGGTCGAGCACAGCCGCTAAGCACAATATATTGCAAATAAGAACATGTTTTGCCTGTTACATTATCCTAGTATTACATGAGACTTGGTATCTCAATAAATCAGCAACCTGGTTGCTCCATTATATAAATGTGCAATAATTGGCTGGGCACGAAATTGAGATATCAAAGGAATTTACCTCTTCACGTAGATTCTCTAGATGGCTCACATGATCGGACATAGCAACTTTCCTAATTGAGAACTGATCTCTTAGAGATTGTAGCTGAGACGTTAAGTTCTCTTCCTTCTTGGATGCCTCCTTAAGTTGCGTTGTCAGTCGTTGATTCTGCTCTGTCAGCTCATTAAGCAATATCGTCTTTTCCCGATCCGAGTGCTTCATAAGTCTCTGCTGGTCTTCTAGGTCTCTTTTAAGCTCATTGATATCTGACTGCAGCTCCGCCACTCGAATGTCGTAATCCGACAGAGCAGCATCCAGTTTCCGCCGCAATTGGTATTTTTCTTGCTCCAACAACTGCAAATTTATAATCAAACGAATCAGTATTTATTCCAATCCCAACTGTAAATTAACTTTGACACTATAATTAAACCCAAACAAAAATTATGCATGGCACGTACTCCTATGGCATAATATATGTCTTTATAACAGCGTCTTCCCAATTTACCTTATATCTATTTAATTATTTCATAATATGTTTACAACTACTTAAAATACTCTTCGATTTCGAAAACGAATTGCCAATATACATATACATGTCTAATCTTTAGATATCGTGTACAATAAATAAAAGAGGATGAATAACAATAACACGTGTGTACATTAGCTATAATACTTTATATGGGATGTAAATAGTGGGCTGCTACGTAAAAATAAACTGATATTACTCTGGCAGACGTATAGTAAGTGAGTTACTTTTCAATGTAAAGACATGTAGTTAGGCATGTCGTGTCATGTCTCATTATATAATGCTAACTACCCTTATTACATGCCTTAGTAGCATTTACTGAGCTATGTAAAGATATTATATAGCCAAACAGGGATTTCACAGATATACCCCAATTACTAATGCATTTTTCATGAATTTCAATCAAACGAATGTATATATAGGACTTGAATGGTATAATAAGCGAAGCCGTAGATTGACGTGTACTAAATATACGCATGGTTATCTCTAATAAAAATAATTCCGTATAGAATCCACTAATATGGTACACCATGCTATGCCAGTCACAACTTAATCGCAAGTCCCAACCACAAAAATAAGGAAAATGCTGAGAAGTGTGAGTAGACTGATGCAATCACCTTTACATTTACTTTACATAACTTTACATGTAATTCACTGCTAAAAAAATATATATTTATTTAACTGTGTTAACATTGCAGATTGATTGGACGTTAGTTACTTAAATCAAGAGCAAGACCACTCCACTTTGTTTCATCATCTCATCTGGATTTTATTGGAGAGAAAAAAAAGCAGAGTGTAATTTCTATTCGAGAGAGCTATTATTATGACTGTAAAAGTCTGTCTTTGAGTGAGACTGAGCAATGCCTACTCGACATACTACACCACATTTATTAGATATTTTATTGGTATTTATATGTCAATAAATAAGGATTGGTGTTACTTGGTTGGTCAGTGTTGATGGCTCAACTAATGCAAACCACTAAATTAGTTGGAAAACATTTATTATTATAAGGATTTGCATGTAGACAGAGGCTTCCCTATAAAATTAGCATTTATACAAGTATACAAGTATGCTAAGTAATGTAATCATTAGTCAGAGTAGTGACATCACTATGTGAAACGTAATTTGGGATAAGGATAACTTATGGGAGTGAAATAATTATAATTATTAGCGTTCTCGTTCATTTACAGAGAGTTTCTATATATTTATACTATTGCATATAGTGAGGATAAGGTAGTTCAGTCCAATCAGTTGTTTAGATAAACATACAATTACGCACGAGGATTTGGGCATGACTTTATTTGATCATTTGAAAATGCAGTAATGGAGAGTAGCAGAGAGAAGCAAAATATTTAGTTTGGGCAAAGGAAAAGGTTCCACATACCATTATCTATCTAGCAATATCTCCATATTGATTATTCATGACAGAAAAGTGAATAGCGAGTAGTACGTATAGACTGAAAAGGGTAGATTGCATAGTGCTAAGCATCTGTCTAATATATAATGTATAGGAAGAGTATCGTAAATCTATCGATCGTTCACGGGATGGAGGACAATCTAAACCAAATCAAAATAACATACCTACGTAGCAAATACAGAATGAACTGAATGCACAATAAAAGGCACCTTGTTTTTTAACAGAGTTAACTGCAAGTATTTTTCGTTGATTGCCCCGCCCCATTCCGCTGTTCCAATTTACATTTTGGGCTTCGGGAGGGTAAATCTCCTTAAGATATAGCTCAGAATATAGAACATGACATCAAATAGAAGGTAATGGATAAGAAAAGTTAATTGTAGCATTACGAACATTACAGAATCGTAAATTCCAACGTTTAATGTACCTGCCAATAATATAGAAATGTAGGCAAAGGTAAGCTTTAATGTTGAAAGACTTTCCAATGAAAAAAACAGGTAACAAATGATGAAACATTTCTCACTCTTGTGCTCTACTGTATTATTATTACTTTTATCATAAAGGTAATTGATGTCGAACTGTAGTATGGTTTAAATAATAGGCAGCATCTTGAATAGACGCAAATACGTAATGCTACATTTGAGCGTAAGTGTGCAATTCCCCAAACATCCAATCACATTCACATCCTTTTCAGTTTCCCGAAGAAATTGTTCGAAAGCCACAAGATCCATTATGCGTCAGATTGTAAAGGTAAAACTCTACCATTGAAATTTATACCGTATAATATAAATTTTATCGGCTTAATGTAACAAAGTACAAGGGACTTGTATATACATCTGTACAATCGGTAACGCAACAAAACTCCTGCCAACTTCTATTGCTGCAATTCTTTTACATGTAAGCTCACAAATTGTAATTCTGATTCATCGCTAATATAATACATTATCCAAAGGATGCAATTAGTATCCATACAAATACATGGCTTACAAGAGTAATACTCAGACTATCTAGATATGCAAATTATACGTATTTAAATGAATCGCCACAGAATTTTCCTGACAGACTCTGTCATTCTACAATGTCTATTAAAGTGAGAATTAGTGAACGACGAAATCAATGAGCACGAATTGGACACATTCTTTTTAAAAGTGCGTCTCCGCCGTCCTTGAGATTGTAATAAAGAAAAAGCATTGACGAAAAATATTCCACATCAGAACACACTCAAATAACAGACCGAGACAAAGCAGACACACGGAAATCTTAAGACAAAGAAATCGTGAACGATGAAACAAAGATTTAAATCTATTGTCTATCCTGTCCTCTTTTGATGCATAGCTCTAAGGTACTTATCTGTTCCAAACTGTCATATTAAGCACATTATATATCTCTACCTGGCAGATTTTACGCCAATGCATGTAACTATTACGAAACTGAGGCAGTAAAACTCTGAACAGGATTCTAGCACAAAGCTCTGTTGAAAATGAAATGCACATAGTAAATGACCGTTCCAGACGCGAAGGAAGTTCAGTTCAATTTAGCACAGGATCAGCATTCAAGTGTGAAAGACAGAAAATTACGTCCTTAATTTTTTCGAGGAGCCGTCAATTTATGCTCAGCAATTTAAAAAATGTAGGTTTATATATTAAGTTAAGTACTAGATATTCGTTCAATCTTATTTTACTACTTGTATCCGATAGTATACTTTATTTCACGTTAATAGCAGGATTTATTGGAGAGAGTAGGGTGTGCAACATTTTTTAAGATGAGCAATATAGAAAAATCTATGCAAATTGCCAAAAAAGATTTAATATACACAATTTACACATCGGTTCAAATGAATGGAAGGAGTGTGTAGCTTAGAATGGAGGTTTTCTTTGAGTTACAAATGTATAGTAGTATAAGAAGTATAGTAATACCTATATAATATATAATGAAACTGGTTGAATTGAGATGTTATAATAGTGTTTCGGAAAAGAAGAGAAAAACCGTGGAATCTGGTCGTGTTGGAGCTGAATCTCTTTTGTGGAAAGGATATTAAAGGATGATTCATCAAATTGGGACATGCCTGTGCTGCAGATATTGGCAAAGCATAAATGAGGTTTGACGCAACATTGCGCATCAACAATCTCTCATCTCTGTATATGTACTATTATATAGGGGTAGTAAATAGATAGAGTGGTAATTCCAGCCAGGTCTGTCTGAAGCGATGATTCAGGTGAAAAATAAAGTATTATGTAAAATGTGTAGGTGCCTGTCTGTTTACAGACATTAGAGTAAGCAAGGAGCAATAATAGGCATGACAAGGTATCTAATAAATGCAAGTTAACTTTTGTGATGATGTGAGTGAGTGTGAGCAATGGAAAATAGATGATGTTATGCTATTATTATGCTGTGAATTGGGTTTTGAATTCTTACCTGTCGCTTATTGCTAGTTGGCAAGGCAAAATACTTTTCTATGAATCATTGTTGCATAAAGAGAGAACTACGAGAGACTCTCGAACGTGGCCTTTCTGATGTGACTGCAGAGTTTTCATTCTTTTCCAAAGGAGCGGTAAATTCTTCATTCGATACTCAAGTGTGCAAATTATTTCAGTACAAAGAGTGATAATGTATTCAAGAAAAGTCACCGCATGCCACCACTATTTTATAATAGTCCCATTTACTCTGTCCAATACGAACATAATTCATATGATTTATATAATCAGCATACATACGATTATGCATATGTCAAGAATTTGTTGTATGTGTGTGTGACTACATAATAATAATATCTGTTTATTATTACCTTGTGTACTACTATACCCCAAATGACTGCATTCCAATGCACATTCAATATTATGCCATTACAAAGAAATTATTATTTACAGCTAAGTACCAGTATAATTTAATAGTATCTTGAATGCGGTTGACTTGAAAATGTCCAACTTGAAGACTTCATTTAGCTTGCACAATTAAAATGATAATTATAAGTTGTACTCACTCACTCGACACATCATCTTTCATCAGCCAATGTAATGTAGTAGCCAAATTACATGCACCGCTTATATGGAGATAGCAAACTATTTGGTGATGGCACTATGTGCACAAGTCTCTATTTTATGGATTCACGGATTCAAAAAGTGATAAAATACACTCACGCATGTAATATTGCTATTTGTCTGCAAATTAAGCCTCTTATGGTGACAAGACTACAGACCTTACTAGCAGATTGCAAGTCTCTACTCTGCGTACTTTTGTATTGTAACAATATAAGGTAAGATGCTTAGTTTTTACGATATTTACAGAGCTCGAACTTAATAAGTTTGCGACTTGTGTTTTGAGATTGTGTAGAGAGGGTTTGTCTACTCTTATCTGTTTTATGTTTAGAAAGTAATGCTATTACTTGTACTTTTATGCTTCGTGACACAAGGACGACATTGCATAGCATTGCCTTCAGCAGTCCAAGTAGCTCCTTCCTCAAATAATCGTTGTATACTACAGCCGATACAGACCTTTTTATTTATATACATAAAAGAGATGTCGAATTCCCTACACTCCTGTTGTTAGTCATCATAATATTAAGGAGAGTTACAGAATGGACAGTATCACTTCACCTTACCAACATTATCTATATATTAAAATCGTGATTTCTTGGCGAGTGAATTCATTCTTGTTGTGTTCTACGCGGCTTCCGATGTCCTTGTAAAATGTTCTCTCACTCAACTCAAGTTTTATAATTTTTAAGTATCTGTGCAGATACTGATATCTCTAATGCTGTAATAATACATAATAATAAGTAACAGATACGAGATACATACTTACTCCAGTCTTCTATATCCATCATTTCTATATCCATCACTTCTATATCCATCACTTTCGATATTTCAGAATGTATATAACA
Source organism: Tomocerus qinae (assembly GCA_020055645.1). Lineage (NCBI taxonomy): Eukaryota > Metazoa > Arthropoda > Collembola > Entomobryomorpha > Tomoceridae > Tomocerus > Tomocerus qinae. The sequence goes on from CM034548.1 coordinate 24,333,931, forward strand.
CCTGCATTTCTGACTTGGGTGTAAAAGTAAATATCCTATCTCCTGTATTTAAATACTGATTACCTTTCCTAACCTATAGCAATGTGTTAATATTGTTACAGCATATAAATACTGACTCAAGTGTCATATTACTAAGTATAGTATTCAATGGCAATGTAGCACTTGTTTGTAACATTTGTATGCACTGTCTGAAAGGCAGGATAAGTATGCATAAACAGCGTGACAGAGAATTAACTTCACATTTGAAGATCAGTTTTCATACTTTGGTAATTCATAGTCACCAGTGGTGATACATACAAATGCCATGCCCATGTTAAGTATTTAGGACTCTAATCTCAAGATTACAATGGTACTTGAGTCCACAATATTTCATAATAGAATTTATTGTTATCCTAGTTTAGGTGTGTTTATACTCTGATCTTGTCAGCCATTGCAATTTCTACCTATTATTTATGCGTAAATCTCTATGTTCTCTCTTTTTCTTGAATTACCTACAAAAAAATCCAAACAATTACCTATTGTCCTCATTCCATCTTTTTTAAAATTAAATCTCACCAAGTAGAACTACAGACATCTACAAAATCACAGAAATAGTATAGCCCGTATTATGCTCATGTTTATGTACATTCTTATCTAAATCCCATTGGGTTTCCTATTTGTTTGGGATTTTTTATCACACCCCAAGTGCATGTTTTCTAGTTTGCTCAAGTAATACTAAATGATTTCAATGTTTCCATGCTTCACAATGTCATTTATACACGATACATTAACGATTTTCAACAAAGACAGGTTGGCAATAATTGTTTTGTTGTTTGTCTGGTAGATGACTTATACGAGATAATTGCACCTATAGCTCTCTAATGGCTAGCATCTGTGCTAAATACTAAAATAGGTTGAGTTAAACTCTTCCTTACCACACCTTATCGTAGTAATTGACCCAAAGAAGCAAATGACTACATTCAAACACAGGTTATAAAAGCAAATTCAAAGCAAGGTGAGTCGGCGACCGTCACCGAATTATCTGCGTGTTCGTCCCAAAACACTCAACCTATTTATCTAGTTACAGTCTGCAGTCAAAGAGATACTTATTACATGCCGTGGAATTTAACTGTAATATCCTTGATGAAAACCCCATAATGATATTACTCACAAGTCAGTAATTCACTTCTAAAAAATGCTCACATTAACAAGCATTAACCATTTAATTTGTGTTCTTCCATCATAGTATGCCTAATATGGTTCTCCTGACAACATAAAATGTCTAGAACATCATCCTTTAATAACAATGTGCTGGTGAAGTTAATAGGGATAGAAAACATAATAGCATTAGAAATTATCAGAAGAATAATAAATACGCACCTACACATAAGGCTACGTAACATAAATGCTCTATTTTTTGTGTCTATCAAGAAAGGCAATCTTTAGTTAGAAGTCTCATTAGTTGAAGTAGTAGTAATAAGTAGCTATAAAGTCCAAAGGTAATAAAAACAGTTCTAATAATAATAATAAATAATAATATCTGTAAAATGTACTGTAACACTGTATATCTGATATTAGTTATAATTACTATAGACCTAAGTGTTTACTTTTAGTAGTGTTTATAATGGTATAATCTTGCTAATTGATGATTTATTAAATGACTACCTACTGTATACTCTCCTATTTCGGTAATGGATAACCCCAGATGTATGTAGCTACGAGCAGAGATAACAATAAGACAATACATGTGGGCACAGAGCTCTATAAAACATTTATTATCTTTAGAATAAACAAGTTAGTGAGTGAAGCCAGACTTGGAAGGGTGGAGTTCAAACGGAGCTTTATAATAATTGATTGTGCAAACTCAAAATGAAATTTGATAGAACTAAATGCTCTGCTTCTGTTCAAATGTTTTAAGCTGATGGTTACTTTGCTCACTCACAAAGACATAATATACTATGATGGTGTCATATCTGGATCAAACAGAACTAAACTACTATGTGCTATGGAGTATCACATAGTTACGTAATCTAAATTGGCAGATTTGCGCTGAGAATCCGTGATCTATTTAGAATGAAACGCATTTGGACTTTTATTATGTAGGTCTTTGTGGAATAGAAATAGGACGTTGGGAATTATGTGAAGTAATTTATATACGAAAGATAGGTAATTAAATACGTTCCTTCTGCAAACGCTATACAAACGTACTGGAGCTGTTTATCGGAGTGAAATGCAACGTGTGTTTGAACAGGAGAATTCATTAGCGATAAGAAATTTTGTGACTCATCTGGGACATCCAAGCGGTCATGCTCTCAATTTTACATTAATATAGGCGGACATATAATGTTTGCACGCAAATAATTCTCTAATTCACAATAATACATACATTCACCTACATACTGTCTGGAGCAGGAGCAAGTAGCTATCTCTCTACAATATAGAGCGACATAATGACATTAATGAAACGAAGACAACTGTACACAACTCGTAAAACGTAATAAATTGAACTAAAAACTAAAATTGCGTGCTAATACCTACAGGGTGTGGTGTTCCCTGTCTTTGTGTGGGTAGCAATGGTGGAATACCTCGTACAATTTACGTAAATAGGTGGGAGTACCAAGTGCATGATTTATACTGTTCATTATACAAAGAGAATATAGAACTGCAAAAATCCAAAGGGGTTACATTAAGCTAACCATAAGCGCGATAAAAAACACTACAAGTTGCAATATGGCACTGTGTTTTAGCAAAACATATAGCAAATGGTTTTTTGTTACTTTTTGTCGACAGACATTTCGCCGAAATTGCACGTGGCAATTAGCCCATTACATTTTAGCTAATCTGGACCTTGCACTTACTACATGGAGATTAGTTATTTATAATGGATAATAAATTATAATAATCTCCCAATTTAAAAATGTAAATAATTCGCTACGTTTATAGCACTTAGAAGATTACAGATAAACAGAATGTTCAGGTATAGACAAACTCCATATAATTAACAAAAATTGCAAAAAAGTTGGCAAATATGTAGCCTTGCATTTTAAAATACATTTACATTTAAATGCATTTAAACACATTTAAAATGCATAGCATTGATAAAATTAGTTTTGTGTTGTTATTTACATTAGATTCGAATGTCAATATTGCAATTTATATTTGCAATATAGTATTGTCAAAACATTTCAATGACGAAATAAGCACGAAAGAATTTGGATAGCAATAGTGTATTATTTTTACAAGCATAACAACATGATTTAAGTATTCACGATTGCTGAGGATTATTTTAGGCATGTTTTGTTACGGGGAGCTAAACAAAAGAATTATTTGAAACAATCCTTCGTAAATTGTTTCCCAAGCAAATCATCACGCATGCTAGTAATCTTACTGTTTATTGCAGTTAGCCATTGTGTTAAATTAATCAACTTATTGCCCACAGCAATTAAATTCCTTCGCCTAGTGGCACAAAATCTCCGTTGCATTTACTCAGGATTTATGATTCCCTATATATTGGTGAATTTGCAGATGTGCGAAATTTAGTTCGACGAAATGAGTCCTTTAATATGACACCAGTGGCGTATTCAAGACCCATTACCAGCAACATAACAGTAAAACATTCTGATGCAAAATGTGAGTTTACTTATTTTTTATGGTGCGACAGTTAGAGTTTAAAAACGCAAAGGAGACTATGTAAGACAGGTTACATGGTTCGCTGCCTTTTGGACAGGGACAAGAAGCTTTATTGCAATTGCAAAATTTGGGTAAGCAAGATGAAAGTGCTTAGCACTCGCACACGTTTATATAGCTCTGCAAGAGCGTGTGCTAGAAAAAAGACTTGATGTGGCGGTTCCACATGAGTTTTTTCAGGGCAAAATCATCGTCAATGAAAGCAATATCTCAGCATGTCGATTACAGCACATTGACTATACATATATCACTTTATTTATTTATATAGCTCTGTAGTAGGTGTAGGTAGAGGGAATTATAGTGTTTACATACATACATTTTTGTTACAGGATTTCATAATTACTGCAGAATTGTTTTTGCTCTCTTAGAACAAAATGCATGCAGCACAGGATAGAAAAGTCTCGCTAATTGGCAAACAATATTCCACTTAAGACGGTGCAGTGTATATATATACTTGATAATGTATATAATCACACGACTATAGAAATTATAAAATTGATATTTTTGAAGAGAAGGCTTAGGATTACAAAGGATTTTTGTAACTCATTACATTCACTTGCATTTAGCTGTAATACACGTAAAAACGGTTGATAATTATTTGTTTTTACATACTTCCCTACATTTACAAATAGGTACCAGATATTGTTTTGGTATGTAAATGCAATTTCATTCCTTGTACTTAAATCTATAGTCCATTATTTATCAGGAAAGATAATTGTAAATACATGGATATAAATAATACAATAAAGGAGCAGTAGCATTACTAATTAGTTGGTTGGGAATAGAGTAAAGATTTAAAATAATGCTGGCAAGGAATCCATGATTTCAATTATGGCAGCAATGATTTATCGCAATTTAATGATGATAATATACCTAAATACACGAAGCAGACAAGATTTAAATGAAGAAAAACTCTTACTATTTATTAGTACATGTGAATGCCAAACGAAGCCAAGAGACTTGGCCATAGAAAATCCTACGTTGTTTAATCTACACAAGTGGACTATTTACAGATTATTTAAAGCTTGTTCATCTAATGCATTTTTACATCCCATTACCTATGAGAACCAACCAACCGTGGCTATTTTGTGTATTTTTAACAGATTTCAGTTCAGAGAGACTATTAGCTCAGATATACTTTACTGCTTTTATGATAAATTCGCCTAAATGTAATAATACAGTATAGTATCTCACAGGCAGAGGAGGGATCCCCATGGTAGTATGCACAACAGCCAGAGAGCTCTATCTAAGCCACGCTACCTGTATTGAATTGACTGCACACAGAGAATAAACCAACTGATTGTGCGACAGACAGCCTCTTTCCACACTATCTAACTACGTGTAATAACTTCAAATTGTAACTAATATAAATTAAGGATAACGAAAAGCTGTATAGAATGGCCATGGCTGATACATTTACTTGTATCGTACTACATATTAATAATAGTAGCAATTTATTATTATTACCTGCCTCCGTACATCCTTAAATACCAACCACTCTGCAAGTATCGCAATATCTAAGAAAACTCATATAAAAAATACACCTGACAGTCTTATACTCTCCGTGCATGTTACAATGCATAGTCGACTGACTAACTTTATTTTAATTGTGGAACGTTGTAGATATAATATATTATTATGGGATGGATGTAGGAACTGGTGTAGGTTAAATGGACACAAAAACGAATGCAACCATATAGCTTGGCTATATGCAAGTGCTCATCTAATCGCATTCGCCACTACCATTTACTGTTAATGTGAGTAAATGCAAAGGCAAATCTTCATAAACCACCATAGTACCGTTTGAAAGGTTTCTTACTTGTAGCAAAAAGCCTTTTAACTAATCAGAACATTGCGTCTCAAGGTGCATTTTTCAAAGATTACCTACCTACACAACTTAGCTTCGTTTCCTCTGTCGTTTCCCACTTTTCTCATATCTCACACCCACGGCACAGTTGAAACAGTTATTTATCAATGAAGATGATGCTTTTTCCAAATGTACATGTACATACTTATAATACAATTTTACAATAGAGTTTGTGATATGCATCATGATAATATTATTATACCCACTCAGGTAGTCTCACTCACTACTCCACGTATGTATATTATACTATAATGCTACTATATACTTACTAGCTCAGTTATACTACTACTACTGCTATCAGGATTACATTTATCATTAACATACTACTGACAATGAGGGTATTCCATTCTGAAAACTCACTAATGTAAAATGCTAGACAAGTCACCTTATATTTTTACAGCGTTGAGATAAGTGAGTACTAATAAGAAAGCTGTCGACCTAATTAAAAATGAGGAAAACAACGCGAGCTGCCTTCCAACTAGATTCCGCTAACAATAAGTATCAGCTCTACATAGCAAAGTATAACTGAATAAATTTTACTTCCATCCACTCACTCCAGATACACATCGCGTTTTGCTATCAGACTTAAGTCAAGACAACTAACTACACTAAGTAAAGTAATGAGTAAGCCAGTCTGTCAGTCACACTCCCGTACCTGTAATATTGCTAATCTCATAAATAAGCATGCACACACAGCATTACAAATTAAAAATAATATCATTTATACACTCGAGTACGTATAAGGGACTCTTTCTATGGTGTGTATGTATGTGTGTGTGATACTTATGTACTACAACAGGGAAAGAAAAGAGATAGACGAAACGGAATATGCGTTTCCCATAGAGAATCCAATATATGTCCAATTGCCTAGTTCAGCTTATCTTTGACATACCAGTGCAGATATTATTTTTATAATTTCTATATACTCCATTGTGTTCTTGTACGACTTCTGTGTGACTGCGACTCAAATCGCTACTATGACTTGATATGACAATTGAGTTGTGAACTGACAATAAAACTAACTTTGAGAGTCACATTGAATTATTTTCTATCACATCGTGAATCAGATACTTATTGCAATTCCAACGATTTCATATAGACATATAAATACATTCATGTTCAATTTAGTCACATTTCCTTCTCGCAATGCTTACTACCCCGTTGACTTTCCTGCTTATCATTAATGTAAGAATAATATATACACGTCACGATAAATTCATACAAACAAATACTATTTAAACTATATATTTTAGTATACGCTATGAAATACGTATTTAAGTCTACCTTATATCCTCTGAGCTTGCATACTAATTATACTGTACAAATTTATCTTGAGCACAAAGAGATAATGCTGTTAAAACTAAAAGTACCTAGTTACCATCGTTCGGCCAAGTAGGAATAAGTACCTACTTACATACACAACAGTTATAATGGTCCGAAGTTCCTACTTGCTATTGGTACTGGTTTACATAAGTTGCACTTAAGTATGTGAAATTGCAGTCATGTGGTATCACAATGACTTATCAGTCCGTGTGGCACATCCTTAAATGTCTAGATATTTTTGCACATGTTTTCATGTAGGCATTTGCCATAAATCTGCAACTTTATGTATAGACACCTTTGTATACGGTAGTAAGTAACTAACACGAACATATCTAGATAGTTTCAAGAAAGGAAGAAAGATTGTGATTTTTTAAAGAAAAACTCCTTAATCTAGAAAACCAGATGCCAGATATATTACATTACATAGAAAATCAGCAGAATCAGCATTTTCTAGACTTAGAAACACGTCTTTCTGCAGGTGAAAATCCTGTAAGAAAATAATTTCTTAATGTTGTATATGTTTATTCATATAGCTTGAGGAATATAGATAATATGATTGTTGCGACACCAAACTTAACGTAGATATAAAGGAAAGACAACCATGAATGCATTCATATAAACTGTAATATTATAATCTGTATAAACCAAAGTTGTGCAACGTAAATAGAATACAGATAAGAAAATTCTCCTGCAGTCCAGTCATCCCAGGCTAACAATGGAGTCTAGCTGACATGACTCTAAACAAGAAAATAGTGACCAACATGCGATTTCTAATAATAGAAAAGAACAAACTGGGATTCTAGCAACATGTAGTAACTCTTAGGTACTGATGCATTTCAATGATGAATTATTGCACTTACACATAGGTATTTATTTGGCAAAGAAGATCGAATACTTAATGATACATCAACATCACACACACATTACTCAGACAGACACAAGACTTGCTCTGGTGTATATAATATATTGCTGTTATTTACCTAGTGAGCACTCAACATGCTATACATGTTTACTTATGTAGATAGTTAGGTACATTTACATAGCAGACATAATAGAAGGATCGAAAAAAGCAAAACAATCCAAATGCTTTACAATTCACCTAACTTAAAATTATCACAACAATACGAGAATGAGATGCTAAAGCTATTAGTCCCCACATTGTGATGCGAACAATGATAAACTAGGCTAGCTTAGCATTTAAACGGGGTACGGGGTACATGTTGTGTATTTATGTATGAATTGTTAAAGAAATGTTCTGTTGTTCATCTCGCTCTCCGCTCCGTCATAGTCAAGTCCCCCACTATATTCTAATAAAGAAGGGAAAGTGTTCTAATTCCTATATGATTCTGCTCAACTTACGCTAGCGAAGTGTTGTAGACCCGAGTGGATTATTCAGCACGGTGATCACAGTCCAAAACCTCACGAACTCATCCATCCATACCGTCAATTAAACTCTTAAATTCATTTTGGGATTCATTATATTTATCTTTCACTCATTAAATTAGCCTATCGTTCAATATATCGCAAATTTTTCTCGTTTCGTGTATTGTTACTACATTCAGTACAGGAGTGCACAAAGAAAATGCACAATTGCTATTTAATTGGTATACATAGAAGAAGAGAGACTTTTATTTATCCTCACCTCATCCATTCATCAATTTTTTCTTGCTTAGCATTCAAGACGCACAACCTATAGTGTATCATCATCAGTATCAGATGATAAGACAACAACAGTATGCTGTACAGTTGAGTACCTACTACAAATCCACTAATGATAAGTGAAGCAAATCAGTAGTAAAACTAAGTACCTACCTACCTACGTATACACACACGCCTAAAAAATATTCTTATAAGTGCAGTGCATCGCAGTAAATGCAGCAGTGCACACTACAAGCTATATAGTATCTGTATTTCCACTAATCTGACCTGCATGACTAGATCAAGATAGTACAACGTATGAACCTTAAGTGTAGTATGGCAATAAGCATATCCTCCTCCAATCCACTAACAACGATAAGCAAAATAAACAGATAAGTCTAAGGAAGGTAGATGCAGGTACGTAGCATAGAGACACAATAATAAATTATCAATCCTATGAATCCCATCCCTCAGTTCCACTAATTGTAAAAAGCTACCGTTTAGTGCACTCACTCATTTACCAAGACAAGCGCTTTAATCTCCCAATTGCTTCGGTGATCTTGCTCTACACTTACATATACCTCCAACTCTAATTCAATCAAAAGTGTTTTCTCGTCTCTCACAGACTCATAACTTTTCATGCCTAGCAAACAACTACAAATACAACAGAAAAGCCAGTATTCACCAATCTGTTTATTGTACATCTCTAATCACTAGTTCATCGTGTTATGGGCTTGTACTGTGGTTTCCTTTACTTTGCTTCTGTTGTTAGTTACACTTGTTCAAACTTTACTTCATGTTCACTCCTAGTGTGCACAGCAATGTCCACAGTATAAACACAGCCTAAACAAGTACTTGGAGCAATATTTACCTACCTACTGCAACTACTATGTATCTTTGTCTACATTGTGATCACTAACCCAATGTATACTAACATACATTTACACTCTGACCACATAGCATAATATGAAGCTATATATACGAAGGCTACTTTGTTTATTTAATTCTACGCTATCCATTACTATTTAATTTACAAATCTATTACTATACCGTAGTCAAAATGGTAATCTCTGTGTACCATTTAAAGTAGTACCTAAGAATTCTTTTGTATTCTTAGCTATACACAAAATGGAATCAAAGATAAGTAAGTACTTTAACTTAACACTTACCACTTCGCTATGTACCTTTCTACTCTTGTTTGTTTAGTGTCTACAATATGATATGCATCTGCATTTGCAACAATTTTTAAACCTATTTAATCTTTAATAACGTTGCATATTAACACTTTGGTTTGGCCAGGCTAATTAGCAATTAGGTGTACATGTATTAGAAATATGATTAATTGTTCCATAAACAGTTATTTACAATGAGTGTAAAAAGTGTAGGTGCTGGTTTTATTAAACAACCTTAACGTAAATTGCGTGCAATATTTTGTAATAATGGTGTTAAAATTGTTTATTATGCTATTTAGTCTACTATATAATTATAGGCTATAAAGTTGCGCAAGGTCCACTTAAAAAGTTGCCTACAAATAATCCTAATTTAAATGGTAAACTACAACATATATTTATCTTGTTTTAGGAACAGAGCGGAAGTTGCTGAAATTAGCAAAGTAAAACATTTGTAAATCAAAGATTTCCTGAGCAACGCAAAGGAAAAGTAGAGATCAAGAAATTATCAATTTTTCCACTAGCTGTAGGTTCTCGCTTAGTGTATAGGTAGGCATGTCCATTTTGCCTTATGGTTTACTTCCGCAAGTCCAACCATAATCATGACCACTGCACAAACTGCTTTGTCATAGTCATAGTCAAATAAAGATAGATAGAGGGGTACCTATATGCTACAGTACTTTGCAGATTGTAACGTATATAAGGCGCAGTAGTACTGTGGTCCCTGATTATACTTTATTAGTTTAGCTACAGTAGTTACATTGTGTATAGACAAATTGCTATACGACATATAGATATGCAGCCAGAAGGGTCGATTATAAATATTTTTCAGTCTGACGCTAGCTAACCTAAATAATATTGTAAATGTGCATGATTTTCGGACATGGAGCACACTAAATAGGCTTATCACCTACGATTAGTATGAAATATACTTAATTTACTATAACAGCATCTTGTCTTCACTAATGGCTAATAACAATAACGCAATTGCATGCAGCCAGAGGAGCCAACCCTGCTACTCAAATCAAGTTAAGATTGATATTCATGAGTACCTATAAAGGAATTAAGTAAACGCTTCAAAAGTTTACATGCAACCCATTTCTACGTTTTTCTATGCAAATAAACCCTTCAGTGAATATGAAAAACAATCTAAGACGTGTAAACAGAGTGAGTAGCGTGGCAAAATAAGATATGCAACTACATAATATGGTTACGTTCCTGATACTTTACATTGTACTTATAAAATATTGGCTGTACTATTATGATTTGTATAACTACCTTGCTACTAATGGCACAGATACATACAAACCAGTAAAAGTCACACTGTAATAAATTGATTTTCTTACATTTAAGCATGGAATTACGTTAATTTTCATTTTGTAATCCTCGCTCCCTTTATTGCTCATTGTCAAAGTTTGTGAGCTTTATTGTAACAATGAACTGATTGCAATTGTTCAAAATAAGCTCTTCTGCAGGAAATTCAATTATATCCATTGTAAACACAATATTCCATTACCATCTACATTTACAACTTGGATTATTTTATTATTGTGGATTACAACCAGTTAGAATCTACTTCGGTAGCAGTTTTACTAATAAATAACTATATTTTCCACACCATTTGACAATTATAATATTCTCTTCACATCTCCTCAAAAATATGGAGCATAAAATGCAATTTAACCGCTTAAGAATGTAAAATAATTACATTTTTCATGCTCACAGTAATAAAATAATGTAATGACGTGTTGGATAGTAGTAATAATAAAGTAATTTTCTAAAAGTGCTAAAATGTGGTGTTGTACATTATAACGTTAATAACTGCAATTGAGATATAATAGTTAATTTGTGCTTGTGATTTTATTAACGTAGAAAATATCATTTGCTAAACAATGAAATTCCTTGCTTTCAATTCATGGTCCTTATTCCATGTTTCAGATACATGCGTTACAACTTTATTGGATTGTGTTTTCTATAATTATACATCCAGCAGAAAAAATAATTTAGGAATCAAAACAATAACGATAGAAACCAGGAGGTAATAAATCATTAGCTAAATAGCAGATTAAATACAACAATGGTGCTATAATTTTAATGGCGAGAGGTACACATCAGGGATTTTTAATTTAATCTATACAACTACACTGCAACATTCCATTGCTGCATAATAGCTATCTATATACCTACAAAAAGTTTGGGTAACAGGTTACATTAAAATAAATAGATCATGCTAAAACTTCCTATGTGTAGCAGCAAATTAGTCTGTAATAGTACTAACAGTTAAATTCATTTAATTAACTAAAAATAACTTATTTTGGATTGAATAAACCAGGAGTGGAATATAATCAATCCTTTACAGAAAATATTTTTTAAATAAAATGAAAAAGTATGCTCTAGAGTTGTATCATCGTATTGTAACACCAACTATTAGTAGTTCATCGACAATTGTTCAGCTATGCTGTTAAATAAACACCATTATAATAATATAAATAGTAATTAATTAAGTTAAAGGTAGTCGAGCTATCATAGGAAATCGTAGTATATATAAAGTGTATACATTCTCACCATTGTAATTTTTAGTAATTTACTGGGAAGCAAGCATGTATCTAGAGCTCCTATCATTTATGATTTATTCTCGGCTATCCCGTATCCCGTATATTTTTTAGGATGTTATGTCTCATGTAGCTCTATTATGCTGTTCTGCTGTAGTGCACTTATGGTTTTTAAACTGACGGTGTATTAATGAACGACGTCGGTCAGGGCTTAAATGTGTAATGGCTCTTCAATTATAGTCAAATAATTTAAAATTTGAACAATAAAAATGAAAATAATTTCCTGGTACATATACACAATATATTTACGCAAAAAGTATATACTGATAATACATAAGATCTAAGGTATATTTTGCATTGTTTTAGTAGTAGCAAAATAGTTGCTATAAAAATCGCTATCATTTTCCTTCACTTAATTGTTTACAAGACAGTAAATAAGCATGATTACACAAGTGTAAAACAATGCAATAGCTGGAAAAGAATCGAAGGCAGAATTGGCAATAAATGTAATTACAACTGTGAATTTGATAGGTGTCAAGGAAGGAAGTGGTTAAAATACGCACATATTGAATTAAAATTTTTTGAACTTGTATCGGAATACAATAGATTCAACTCTATTTCATCCATTGTGTTATAACTTTTTAAATCTATGATTAATTAGGAAATAGTTTGCAAAACTCCTTTTCATCATGTAAGAACAATTCCTTTCATTTATTTGTATTAAGAAAAATTGTAACATTGTCCCTATTAACATTTATAAAATGACAAATTGAATATTGCAGTAAATTAGTGTTATTTTTGCTGATTTTATCATTAAGAATGTGTGGCTACTTGTAATAATATAATTAATCAACAGACTTATCAGAATCTTATCTTAAGGACTAGTAATTTCTATCCCTAGGTGGCCATGTACATAGCGTTTTATTTTGTTTTCATAACAAAGTTAAAGATTGTAAAATGAAAAGAAATTGCAAAAAAGTTTGGCAATAAATAATAATAATTGAACATGGTTTATCAAGTGAAGAAACATCGTCGAGATCAGAAACCGTGTAACCATGCATTACTTTCATATAATGAGAACATATCAAGATGTGCGGATTGTTAATGATAAAGGTTGTGTAGTAGTAAAAGTGTGTTCTGATTGATTATGTTTTCTAAGCATAGGTGCAAATGTGGTGAGCAGTTATTTAGCAAACAAATTTTAATTACCCCAGCAAAATACAAATTCGCTTTATATGGGTATTAATTAGTGTTTTCAGTACTAGAGCAGGAGAAGTAAATTCAGTGAGATGTCATATAAAAGGCAGATAGATTAATTAACGTATGCAATCCGTCTGCATCAACTAAGTAACAATGTAGCAAAAAGTACATGCCTAATTATGAGTTTTACGAGTGTGGCTACATGAACATAACAACGATGTATACAGCTGTAGCTAATAATGGTTAAGATAAGTAGGTGTATATTTAGCTAGGCACATACTACATGTAGGTACGGAGTTTAATTATTAATAAATCGCATAGTTTTCACGCTAATGTGGTTATCTGTGCTAAGTCTTTGTTAACTTTAACAAAATACACGAAAACAATGGAAAGTGATAGCATTCACAGAATAGCGAAAACTACGCTTTTATCTCCTCTCCCACCTTTATTGCAAATTGTTTGCATAACCACAACTTAACTTCTGGGGGATTTTCAACTTTAGACTACGAAGTAGGAAAGGTTTATTCTATATGTGCTCACTGAGCCCATAGTGCAAAATCAAAGACGTGAAATTTTGTGACAATATGGTTATCATAATAGGAATTATTGTTCTTAAGAAGGTTTTCTTTGCATAATGCATGCAACATAATATTGTAGTTACAGAACAATAGAATAAACACTTGGATCGAATTTACAAGTACGTTAGCTTAGGTGAGCATGCATTTTACATATACCAGTCCATTATGATAACGAATGTTTCCAAAACCACTAAGCACTAAATATGTATGTGTATTTGCACTAAAGCTATTTTAAAGACGCTAATCTTTGAAGATTTGCCAAAAAAAGGAAACAAGATGCAATAAAGATCCAACTTTCACTACTAAAGCGAGTACGCATCATGCTTTCGTTTTTAAAAAACTTAACTAACATAATACCAAATAGGTTGCTTCTCTCTGTATGCAAGATAAATTGGAACTCGCATTCATTGTCCAATTCAATTGAACCACTAGCTATAAGTCAGTTGCGTTCTACCCCTTAGATGTAAGAATGGAGTAATTCCACCGCTGAACATAACAGCTAAAAGTTTCTTTAACTAATTGAATTATCTTAGTTAGACGCTAATGGGGTTATGTACCTTTTTTAATTTTTTTTCTCTTCTAATTTAAGAGTGCATGATTTTTACAAAGAAATTCTTATTTCAACGAGAATTTCTCCGCACAAATAAATTAAAATGTTGGCTTCATCTTGTTACTACATAAAGTTATTTAAACCCTCAGGTGAGGTAATTTTTATCATGGTCTAATACGTAAAGGATAATGCATAAATTTCTTTATTCGTCCCCTTGTTACATTTAGAGAAATTAGGCATTCATAATAACATCACAAATCTCCAAAGAAAACGTTCTGCTCTACTCTTTGGGAAAGTAAACTAATCAAAAGTGTTATTTAAATCAGTGTCACAGGTGGATATCTCAACAAAATCTTCTAATGTCTAAAGTAGTTGCCTTCCGCTTAGACCTGAAACTTGATAAAAATAATTTAACCTACTCCTTCATTTTACTCCTCTCATAAATATACTTACAAACTTATAAATATAAATTTAAAATACCTATTTATATCTATAATTTATATACTGAGAGCGCTTATACTAAAATCCATTACAACTGGTCACATTTTATTACTGGTATTGTTACCCAACTTGTATTATTTGTTTGACCCTATGAAAACTTATTTGCTTATGATGAACATCTTTATGGCAGGGACAAGGAGAAGTGTAGGGCAAATAAATAAACCATTAATACTTTGAATGTTGCTAGACAAACAGTGCCAGGTATTAGTATTATGGGGTATATTTATTTAGGTAAATGTACCGAGTCAATCGGTAGTTGAATCACTTGAGAGTAGGACCGACTGATGTGAAATAGTCAATCAATAGCTACCATCCCCCGCCTACTACAAACAACGTCAGGTAAGTATCTACTTGTATTGAAAAGAAGAAATGACAATGTCATAAATAAGGAACGAAAATAACTAACCAGTTAACCTCCTAAAATTATGCGCTGAATAAATTCAAGGCACGGACGGGGCTCTTCAGAGCTGACAGGTTCATGGAAAGGAATCTTTTACATAAAGTAGTTTCAAGTTTTCCTTTCATCTTCTAGGCCAAATTAAATAGGTAGGAGTTAATACCTGGTAGACCTACCTGTATTATCCTAAAGCCACAACAAACGTAACCTGGCTACTTAGATACAACAATCGAAGCTATTTAGGTGACTTCTTCCATCTGACACAGTAAGCACCTTGAGCTATGTGCCGTGTTTTCCTTTTCCCTGTTCCGTTCCTCCCTCAACTTGTTCTTCACAAAACAGGAATAGTTGAAAAACCGGATTGAGAATCAAAATAGTTCGGGAAGGATGTCATTTCCGTCTATTTTCAATGTATGAAGGTAACATTTAAACTCATTTGTGTATTTTAAGATCCTCGTCTCGTCCCACCATCACACTTGCTTATCATAACTTGGCGATCTATAAATCCTTCGGCTAAATCCATATACGGAAGTATCTGTGCCATGGAACTTTAGTAGCCAGCCCTGTTTCCATTATTTAGAACAGATTGTGACTTGAGTCAGACGAAATTATGACTTCCCTGACACGAACTAACTACGTATAATGACCAGCTTCATACAGAGTGCGTGGTGTGGGCTTAGATTTTCTATGCAAATGTTTCACTCGCTCAGGAAAACATTTATTTGTGGATAGCATTTACATACAGTCATGATATACTTAATCCGTATTCACTGTATAGTTTCTATTCCCATAAATTAGACATGGATGGGCAGGTAAGAAGAAGATTCGAGAGGAGGGCAGTATACTATATATCCATGATGTATAATATTATACTAGATACTAAAATGCGTACACACACATGATAATAATAATATGAGTTGTTGCATATGTCAAGACTTGTATAGGTACTTTTTGAAATTCCGTCCGTCAATGTCCACCACAGGAGTGTGTATCCATTAAGAAAAGATTTAAGTACGAGCCTACCAAAAATGTAACAGTAAAAATAATAGTTTCACTATGTCTAATTGTAAATGCGAATGCAAGTAACTGTAAAGAGACCAAATAATTCTGACTAAATAATAGAGAGTCACTATATTGTAGATAATACATCCTTAATAGTGCACGACAAGGAGAGGAGCCAACACACGAAAATCTCATTATGTTTAAAGCTAGAGTATGCCTAATCGAGTAATAATTTGGAGCATAATGACAATGATGTAAGATTGTATCAGATGCAAGAGGAATGGAGAGATTTGAAATTCGTTTCCTCGATGATCATTACGGAGTTAATTTAAAGTAGTAACGATATATTAATTATGAAAAAAACGAACCTCAAGTTTCTTTGTGTAGTCTTCGGTAATTGTTTCATTTTGCCTGGAGAGTTCTTCATTTTTATCCAATAGTGCTTTTCCAAGTTGAGCAGCGAGAATCAGATCTCTCTCTTTAATCTTTAATTGTTCATAAATATCTCCCTCGGTATCATCAGGTCGGTCTGCCATGGCCATAACATACTCTTCAAGCTGTTTCATAGCAGACACCATTCTAGACTCTCCTCATAACTAACCCACTTCGCACTGTAGTCGAATCGATACAGAAAAAACGTCTCTTGGGACTGAATAGAATTAATAGCACACTTTATTAAAGTCACAAAGTTTTCTACGTTTCGTTACATAATGTCCTTTATATAGTTCCATTTTCGGACACTGTATTTTCAGGTAATAAATTCCACAGGCTGGGCAGTCAAATGTTTAAACTGTGAACTCTCCTCGCTAATTTAAACTATATCTTGGCACGCTTTTCACTTGTTCGTTGTATAGTACAATTGTTTTTAATATTGTTCGAGGTGTGGTAGTTAGGGCTTCTAATTTACATTGTTTAGTTGTGAAAGAGTTACTGTCGTTTCTATTACAGTTCAATTTACAAACTATTTGCGTATTTGTCATCTGTACATTAAAAACGAAGGCTACAGCTTCACTTACCTACTTATTGCATACATTACTCTAATTACAATTACAGTTCATACATTTCTATGTAAAACCTTATCATGATTGTAAATTTATATATACGGTTATTTGCTAAGGTACTTTACCATTCGTTGATGTTTACATTGCGTCATTCATAGACAAACAATGGAATTCTATTTGTAGGAGCTTTGCCGTTTCGTTACATGTTTTATTGCTTGTAGTTTATTTTTTTATAGGTCTTAGCTTGGAGTACATGTAGAACATAAACTTACAATTCTGTAAGGTATTTAGTCCAACACTTTTGCTTCTAATAGTTCGGCTGCTTTAGCTTTCAGCATCAAACTCTTCTAATTGTTAATTGACACGGATTTAGTATTTTTACAACTAAATTCAAATGAAAAATCCCGGTATATTTGAGCACACTAAATTAATGTGTCATAGAAAACTTATTAAAAATCCATCAGCTTTCTCTATACACTCGATTAAAATGATGCAATTTGAGACAAACGTACATAGAGTAAACAAAACAATAGGTTTTCCGTTCCTTTCTTTGACTTCCACAATTTGAACGGAGTGAGACTGTGAAGGAAAAAAGAAAACAAAAGAACCAATCGATCAAGTTGACGAGGATAGGACAGGATAAAATACAATTCAAGTTCGTCAGATGGAATACGTCAGCTTTTCCATTGATAATATTAACGTGAATTCAATAAACCACGTTGAGTCGGCTGTTGGGTTACTTGGATAGCTAGCTTTAGCTATCGCCCAAGAACGTATTGATTGTTTGCACTTTATTACACATTTATGAATAATGTTGCTCTGTAATAGGCACAAGGTTTTTTCTGATGTTTTATATGATAGTGCATTAAGCAGACACAAAGACAAAGTCACAGTCAATATTACAGTGTAATACTTTTAATCCCGTTGGATTTAGATATTTAGGTCCGTATGGATTTATATACCACCTTTTCCTCAATAACATATATTTTATAATACTACCCACTAACTGCCACAGAAATTCACAACAATATAAAATAAGCCAACTAAGTTGTACTACTGTCGACGTGTGTGTCTTCTATACAATAATAATACACACGACTATACTGGCTTTTCATGACTTGGCTTGATTCTTCAAACTACAGAGCTATACTGGTTAATAAAAGTCGACTTGACTTGGTTTGGCTTCGTTTGGCTAGTAGCTATTTCCTCAAAATGAAACAACACACGGCACAGATTACATTAAATTAACACTTTTCAAATGGAAGTAAGTAAATCAGTTAGCAACAGAAGCTTAGCTAAAATGAATACAATGGTATACTATAGTATGTAATAATATTATAACTCTAGTAGTAGACATCTAATAACAGTAATACACACCTACATCCACATTATATTCATCTATTTAGTACAAATTGACAGACAAAAGCCATGAGGGGACTACAACCGTGAGTACAAACAATGCAAAAGTGTCTATTATATATACAATAGTGTTCTTGGAATATTATTATTAATATTCTCACTTATACAGTATGATATCATTAAGATTATGATTACAATTATGATAACACTCCGTCGCACTTAGACGCATAATTCGAAGAACAAACCTATTATTGTCAGACTCTCACTAAAAGCAAGTAACTTGATTACCAAAGGTGAGTTACTTTGATTTACGTCCAATTCCAATGGAGAGTATCAAATTGGTGAAGAAGGACAATAGCAGAATAGTCACACCTTGGGAAATTTTATTTTAGTCGTCCACTTCTTCTTGATTAACTATATCAATATCTCCATGAGGAATGATATTTGTTTGGTTTCGTGTCACTGGCACAGACAGGCACACAGGTAACTTAGTTAATTTAGACAAGGCACATGCCATGCAGGAGACCAGGCCAGACCAGACACAGCCAGTCAACTAAACTAAACTAACTTCAACTCGACTCAGCTAACGATCGAGCATTTAAAGGAGCACAAAACGCACCAAAGGCAGAGTTACTTACTAGTAGTAATAGCAGTCAGCCCCATAACAGTATTATTAGCCAAAACTCATGTACATAAATACACGGCTAAGGTACTCCCTCCTTATACCTACGCAGGTATACAATAATTTTATTTATACTAATAGCCCAACTCTCTGGATGTTTGCAAAGTACATACATACCAATACATTAAGAATCTTTAGTCATAGCCATAGAGTACAATTTCAATGCAAATGTTTCCATATAGCTGACAATAAACTAACCAGATATTCTCGTTTACGTCTATATTATATCCAACTAGGATATATTTACAATGTTTGTGAGTAGTACTACCTAATACAAATCCTTGGCGATCGGGAATGGTACCTAATAGTTAGTGTGATGAACTCAGAGCGTGAGCACGAATATTTTATTAATGATGCTAACACGGCATAAACGGAAATGGATATGAGACTGGACGTGGGAGGAAGTAATCTGCATCTTTCGTAGCTTCACTACTATTTTATAGATGTATTTAAGGACACGGGGGTAAATTGAGGAAGAACCAGGATTCTATTCACACTCACTTTACTTTTACTTTAGACACCTACTTTTGTACACGATACATACACAGCCTATTCTCGCTCTTGCTCACTGTCAAAATCAAGTCTTCTCAAACCTTCAATCTTTCAATGCTTTCAAATTGAAATGGTTTTTTCATATGGGACATTGTTATAATAGGACGTACTGCTGTGTATATGGGTGTGTACACTAGAGAATGCATATACAAATAATAAAGTCGTTTAATTCTTTTTTTACAGATATTGTAAGTTCATATAAAAATTAGGGGTTAATGTCAATTACTTACAAGCAGGTAACTATTGTTTGGATAACACAATTACATTACAATTTGTATATCAATATCTATCTACTATAGATGTGTCATATATAGGTTCCTGTCATTTCGTTTTCATCAGCGGGGTGAACGATTCAGTCTTTTTTTAAAGAAACCGCTTGAGTTGAAAGGTTGTTCGGCAGTGACACGGTTTTAGCGTGTAGAGACAAATAATTGACAATGACATGGATGAGAGTTTTCGAACTAGATAGGATTGTACTCTACTAGTTTGTTTTATTTTTTACAAGTCTCATTTCCTGTAGATATATGCGTGTAGTAACTTGAAGAGTAGTGCACCTGCATTTGATACAAAAGTGTATACTGTGAATAAAAGGTTCAATATACTATCTAGTGTCTATGGTGCTATGGTATCTAGTGCTCCACTTCCTTTTGATTTTATTGAGTAGGCAGGTGAGTAAATAAAATAAAAGCTGAACTAAAGTCCTCTTTGAAAAATGACACGCGGTTCTGTTTTGTTCGTTTAGTATTGAATTAACAGTAGAAAGTTTTCATTTAAACGAGGTGAGATGTAGATATCCACCGATTGTCGATTTTTTAATCTGTTGTAATCTTAATGATTGCACTTTCAGGTGGCAGTTCACACCACCCAAGGGAAGCTACTACTGGGATTATCTCTCGTTCTGTAATATATGTATCTCTGTACTGCTTTATCTTGTATGGTCTCAGCACTAACGATAAGTTTCATATCAATTCTGCGAAACAATTTAACATTTGTTTAGTAGCACACACAGAAGATAGGAGAACTTGCACTGATGAGATGAGCACTAGTGACTGACGATTTACTACTGGCTGATGTATGGATAGGAGTTGGTAGAAATAATACCAATCTTACCCGACTCTGCTTTGAGTTGCGAAATTGTGAACCGTTTAAAACATTTCACGAGAAAATTTATAAAAATTGTTCCATTATATAAATAACGTTTATTATGCAGTCATAGAGTCTGTTAACAGTTTGGCTTTGATATTAACAAATATTATCAAGGGCCAAAAAATTATTCCCATGCATGAAGCCAAGAAGCTATAGAAATTTGAAATGAGGTTTTCTGTTCGTCTATTTGCTCTAGTCACTGAGATAATCATATAAGAAGTAAAGTTAAGGGCGGATTAGAGGAAACTTGGGAAAAAAATAAGTTAGATCTCGACATGGTGATGTAAACAAAATATTAGGATGTGAATTGTGACTTATCTTGTGAGTTAATTCAGGTGAACTGAATTGGTATAGAATCTTATGAGTATGAGGTAAGGTACGGAATTGGAAATTTAAAAACTCTTATGTGTACCTACCTCCCTAATATCGATGCATATGCCCTCGTCTATCTACGTGTACGTTTAATGATACTCTAACGTTGCATGTACAATTATATACTGACTCGTATTTTGGTAAGGTAAAGGTAAAGTCTTTACACAGGTAGGTATTATGTAAATGCAAATGGTATTCTCTAGGGGAGAGCCCAACTAGGTAACTGACTAACTAAACTCAAGTAAGTCGATGCAATGCAAGCCAGCCAGCAGGTTAATGTAATGGCAATAAAGCGAGGTGTACATACGTATTGTATTGCATTGCATTGGCTATGATGATAACTTGATAACTTCAGTGCAGCAGTAGTAGTATAAGTAGTGGGGTACACTGTGGTACTTTTATATACACATACCACACACATATATATATATACAGATATATATGCATCATCTGTTCCATGTTTTATATATGTAGAAATAGCCAAATATATACTTCATACAAATTCTTTATAAGCACTAACGTCACTCACATTGAAACTGAAATACACATTAAGGGTAGAGAATTCATTTTGGTAGTACAGTGAACATATGTATAACCCTTTCCTTCATTCGAAGGTTACAGGTGAGAGATTTCCACCTGGATTCATACGTACCTATATTATATTCTTTTGGCTGAGCTATGTCCTGTTGTCCTGCATATATAATACATACACACAACACAAACACTATAAGCCATGTATCGACAAAGGAAATGGGGATCGGCAAAAGTAAAAACTCTACCCTGCTGACTTGGCTTGGCTGGTGCTGTTCATATTATGGTCATGCCATGCCACAGTCTTCGTATGGTTTCTTTTCTGGCCTGGCATCGCTTGGTGATTCACTAATAAAGAGAGACTGGTACCTACGGTTAGGGAGCGATTACCATTTTACCATTCAATGCAATTCTGCCTCAGCATAGAGTTTTCTTTTACATCGGTTTTTTGAAGATCAGTCCAATATAACAATCCGTCTTCTTTTATTGCACTGCACAAAAGCATTCTCTGTGGTCCTACTCTTGCGAAAACACCTTTCCTATCTACACGATAGATAACTACAGGAATACCACTGTATCATCATTTCGTTACTTATTGCCATGCATCCTAATCACAGATTTTCGTCGTGTGAGCAAAACAATCCCACACAGCAGAGTCTCTGCCGATGATGAGCATTAGCAACACTTTTTTCCAAATAAAAACAACCATGCAAAACGCTAAGGATACTCTGGGTAACTAACACTGTTTAGCCCCTCCTCCCCAAATGCAAAATGCGGTCAGAGGCGTCCACTTAGAGGTGGAGTATACTATATCTTATGTCCATATCACACCGTTATAGGTGCAGTGTATACACAGACGACAACTGCAGTTTTTCTTATGCTTACTAACTATTCTTGTCATATCTTAGACACAATGGATCTACCTAAACATTATTGTTTACTGAGCAGAACCATGTCTCAGTCGCCCACAGCAAATACTTGTAACTTGTTGTCTTATCCTGATGTGAATTCCTAAAATTAATTTCATCCACATTTTTTGACATTGCTACATCCAGGAGGTTTACACTGATTAGTATGTACTATACAGCTACAATTAAAGTGCATGGGATTTTAAAATTCCATTCCTCGTTCTAATGACCTTAAATTTCCACTTAACTAATTACTTTTGTTTTGTACACGGATTGATTGGCTTATAACGACACTGCTCATTCCTTTATTTTGCATGTGAAAAGCTCCTTTTATCCCGAGAATTAGAAGTTCGTTAGTGGTTTTTGGGCATGTAATTGCATCAACGAAAAAATGCATCACACTTTCTGATAATTAGCTTACCTTAGAAGACTAGACGAAAGGAGTTCACATTATCAACATGTTTATCCTTGTACTTGCAGCAACGTAAGTATATACATCATCCAATGTAATCTTGACTCACTCCTTGTAACAAAGAAACATCCTCCATTTTTATTGCTCTTTGTGAATTATTATTCGGGTGCGGTTCTGCTAAAATCTACGCTACAATGAACTCATAAAATTCCAACTAGTTATGCAGTTCTATGCAATTATACATCCTGTCTGATTATATATTCCGATTTACTTGCATTTTTCATTCATTTATTTAACTCCACATCGACATGCGAAGGCAACATTATTACTGTTCCATTTCGACTCATTGTAACATGGCTGCGGATACGGATTCCATTCAAGGACCAAGTTCCGTAAATCCCTAATACATTATTTCCGACAATACTACATGGCTAACGGACTGAGTTTCTGACCGTTAATTGTTACGTATAGCTAGGATATTTTAATTCTTTAAACATTGGGGCACTGGTGGAAATATATTGTATTTCGCTTTTCTAATGAACCGAACCTATAAAGTCATTTGCATTGGTAGGATGTTGGACGATATTGATTTTCGGGTCAAAAAAGGGTATTGATAGCAATAGCAACTAACTGAAATTTAAACTTAAAGTCTCAGATTAAAAAAAATTAAATGACACTATGAAGTCAAGAATATGAATCCGCTTTATTCAACTGCTGAATCAATTTTCCAATATTTACAATCTGTCTCTGTCTATAATTAATATGTTGATTTCTTTTGCATGAGTCTTATAATTTCATAGAAATTCAATCCAAATGAACCGTGTATATGAATGAAAGATTCCAGCATCCGCAATTAAGGGTATATCGAACAGTTGTTAGTTGCATTTAGAAGCTTCTCGTCATGTTAAATTAAATTACCCAAGTACAATGAATTTCCTAATTTGTATTTATTTATGCCCCTAATCGCTAACAATAACTTTTATCCATAGAAAATCGGGCACATTTATTGATCAATTTGAAGGAAAATGGGTTACAGCGTGCCCAGGTACATTTTACTCCTTTATAGTAACCTATATATATCTGCAAAGGTTTATTACCCCTATGTACCTATCCTGACATATAATAGGGTAGTAACGATAATTTTAGAGCATCGTTTGTTATAATAATATAACATTATCATGCACATTGCTGCGCTAACTAGTTCGGTTCTGGATGGATTAGCAACGTGTTTGCCAGCTATTTGTTTCCATCAAAAATTTTACTATGTAAGGCAATAGGCAATGCAAATCATGCCATGAATTGCATCTCGCAAAAATCACATGTCGTCGTACTGAGTTTTATTCAAGAGAAAGCATTTCAAAAGCATTAGCAATACATGTAAGTTAACAAAAAATCTGTTCAAAGTATACGCTGAAGATGTGCAGATCTCATATGTACAGATGACTAAACGCATGTACACACATGTACGCTTGAGAAAAACGTTTATTAAATCAAAGCAAGACTATTACCTAGTCTTCTGTAATTCTACTTATTGTCTTGCATCATGTTAGTCACGCATTAGCAAGTATAGAGTGTTAAAATAATCGTTGAATGTACAGTTAATTCAGATTTAGCAATAGCAACAGCACCATGGAAGTAATAAATGTCAGAAATAAAATAAATTTTCCTGGTGCTAACGTAAACGAGTAGCATAAGGTATTACCCTCGAAGAACGGAAAGTTCATAGTACATGCCTTATCTGAAAATTGTTAGAGTAGGATTAATATTAATTAGTAATCGGCCACTGAAATGAAAGTCTAAGACAGAAAATGCTATCTAGCTTTCTATTTTTATTACATCATTGAAAAATGAAATTAATATGGATTAGGATTTTATAATCCAATGTTGTTGCAATTCCAAAAGAACTATTTTGATAATTTCAATTACATTATATTTATAACCAGTCCTTTCAGAATATTGTGATGTTCATATCAATGTTGCCTTGATAATAGATTTAGAGATAATAGATTATAATGCACATGAAAAGTGGTAAATATTTGTCGAGTAAAAATACTCATGATGATGACTGGAGGAAGATTATTCTTGTAGGTTATCAGGGCAAATAAAAGTGTCTTGCGTCACGGCATTAATCGATCAATTGTAAAATTAATTGATATTATCTTATCGAAATGGCAGATACCTTTATCTAGTATAATAGTGTATCATTCCTATATTTGTGATTGATAGTGGCAACTTTCAGTTCCACAAGAAATGGATATAACCAATTATCTATTACCAAATTTGATATTGACTTTTGGTTAGATTACTAATTATATGCGAATGTGTTATGTATTCATAAATACATTATGTAAAAGTAAGGTAACTCTCTTTTTTACAGTTAGTCATATTTATTCAGCTAATTAATAATTAATAACAGAGACGCTACAGTCAAAGAATCTTTTCGTATTGTAGGTAAAGGTAAACTTTATATCATGCATGTACTAGATAATGTGACGGCTCTGTCCCAATTGATTGAATAAAAGCTTTAATAACATTGTATCATCAAGTATCATGGTTGGAAAACGATAATTAATGAACCTTTTTGCTAATATGTATTTAGTATTCTCACATATTATTAATTTGCACGCTACAAAATAGTTTGTATGATTTTATTACATCTTCGATTAGTTTGGATGTGGAATATGGGAATTATAGAATTATGAAAGTAGATATGATAATAGGTAGATATCCATAATAATATATGTTTAGATATACCTACAGTGAAGAAAACAACACTGTCCTGAATTGTCGATATCTACCTACACGCATGTAGGTGGGAAGCGAATAATTAGATTTTATAAAAATACTTTGTATCATATAATCACATTGAAAATTGCATCAGCAAATAAACCACACGTGGGTTACAGATAAATATTTATGTTTTTCTCATAACAAGTTAAATTTAATGCAAAGGATAACGTGTCACAGTCACGAGAGAGTAGTGTTGAGATTTCTGGCTATTTTGCATGACTGTTGGGAGAATGCTACCACTTAATTGCCAAGTTTTCAATCTAAAAATAGTAGTAGTGCAACGTGCATTATAAAACTTCGACTGCGTTCTTGAAAAGTTCTCGACAATTCTCGAAAGGTCTTTCAATGGGCGTAAACAAACTAAGGGCATCAAAAATGGCTATAAATATATACAGGAATAGAAAATATTTACTCCGCAGGATGTTCAGCGGTGGTCCACATTTTGAATGAATGAGTTTTAAATTACTTTTATTTTTGGTTGTTTCCCACTATTTGGTGTTAACTAACTATTTCCAAAAGATTCTCAGAGAATTGACAAAAATTTCCTTTTATTTTCAATAAAAGAGTAATGTGAGTAATGTGACACGTCAGCGCAAAGCATTCCTGTCTTTTTAATCCCAAATGCTGACAGGATTATTACATAGAAATAGGCATCGACACCGCACCTACAACATAATACCATCGATGGAGTATTGGGGCTACTTAATGCGAAATCCGTAGTTGTCTTGATTAACTATGAGCTTCTGGGATTTCCACAAAGTGATCTTTGCCCACTGTAAATCTGTGAAAGAGCGAAATCTGCGATTTCGCACTTTAATCTTCTGAAAGGTCAATGCCTTTTGAGTGAGTAATCCTGACCTGTGTTGGTTGAATGAAAACTCCCTAAAACGATTTAGTATATGCCAGCTCAGAGGATTCGTTTACCAGAGTTTCAAAAACGGCAGTTTTCATGAAACTTTTGTCCAGTTGAATAACTATAGTGGGCAGACGGGGAAATATCATTAAGAAGTGGCTGCCAGAGTTTTAAATGTCATAAAAAGAGGTATTATAATGGCGTCTTGTAAAAACATGAAGTGCTTATTTAACACTTACAATTATTTAAAAGATTAAAAGATTCACTGATTAGAAGGATTACTTAGGAAAGTTTTGCAGTGAACTTTGTGCTGCAATGGAGGAGTTGAACACAATTAAAGGCATTTATTGAGCTTAGAGATAGATGGGTCTTATATAAAAGTCACTTCAAGACTTTGCTAATGTCTGTATAAGACCAAAATAAAGTTAAGTTGATCTATTGCCATTTCAGTTTATCGCTGCTTTGTTATTAGCCGACCGAGATTTAGACTTTGAGACTTGAGACTGTTGAGACGCACCTCACATTATACTCATGCTGGCAATGATATACTATCATTGCACTACGGCCAATCATGTACTTCGAATCCTGTAACTAAATATTAGATTATGGTATTTATTCCTTACAATCTAGTTGTTTTTTCATATTACATTCAATGTTATGCCACATATAATTATTGCCATGCATAATCTAGCATTTATTTTAAGTTGTTATTTACGTTGGCTGGTGGCTGTAGGTTTGTATGAAATTATAAATACCTAAAGTCCTTCACTGGTGTATGATTTGTATTATGTTGTGTATAATATACGTATGTGCTTTGAAAACCAGCGACTTGATTTTTCAGATTTTATTATGAAATATGTCTTTTGTTTACTATAATATCACATTCATGCATCAATAAACATCATTATCGTATACTTCTTCGCTATATCACAATGAGAAATGTGTATTTCAAATTTGAATACATTGACATTGATCATCAATGTATTCAAACACATTCAAAATGTATTGTAATGTCAACTGGCAATTAGTTTAAGGACTTGTGTCAATTATTTGTTGAATAAAATAAACCATATTGGCCAAGCACGTACACAGAAATGAATTTCCAGGGAGGGCTAATTTCATATAACAATTTTCACTATATATATTCACTTATTCACGTCCAACGCGAAAATGTTTTTGACGTAAATGAGTCAAAATTGGTCTAAAAATAGCAAATAAATTTTGCTATTTTGAAAAACATTCTTGAATTTCAGGGGGCAAGAGCTTAGACCTTAAAGCCCCCCTCAATACATTCCTGATATTGGCGGAATGTAAAACGTAAGTGGTTTGTAGTATTCGAATACCACCTACATTGTGTGCACAGCGTACTTTGACTCGTCTCAGAATTTAAAATATGCTAATATAGACCATCTTGCAGCATTATCATATGAATAGAAAGAATGACAGACACAGCACAAACCTAAGTGGATATGTTACAGTTCTATTGAAACTCAGGTTTTTTAAAAACACACAAGTGAGTTTTAAAGCTAAAATATTTAATAATTTGATAAATATACTTCAATTAATCAATTTTTGTCTAATTTAATAACTCCGATCAGCGTTGGGTTACTCGGTCGTTACAGTTCTAATACTATCAAATATGTATTGACTATATTTTTCTAGCGTTCTGTATGTTGAGTTTTATTGATATTTGGTATCAGTAAACCAAATGAAGTTGGAGCATTCGGGGCATACGATGGAATCATCATAATCTTCATTAAAATGACAAGGGGGATAAAGTTATTGCTCCGTCCTTAGGACGGGTAACTGTATTAGTTGAACCATAATTTAACAAATAACAACTTGATATTTGTTTTAAACCCCGACCTTAGACCTCTAAGTAATAAGTAATAAATAAAAAACTAAAATGTGCCATCCTTCCTTATTTTTAAAGGCAAAGTTGAGATTTTTAGGATCGACTCAACACTTGAATTTAATACTTAATATATATAGAGTTTTTAATATAGCATCGATAAAACCAGCAATTTTCAGTTGCTAAAGACATATTTTTAAAATATGTTTAAATCTAATGTTGTGTTCAAACGAATTTTATATTTTTTAACATTCTTACGTCTTATTCTTGTTATTGCACCAGTACTAAGACGAGTAATTCGATAGCTGAACCGTAATTTTGCCTAATACATTATGCATTAATGTTATTGCAAACAAACCGAGTTTCAAGTTTCAACTTCAACACAAACTGTAACAAAGATGTACTGTGAGACTGTCACATACCGCTGCGACAAAAGCAAAACAATTTGAGAAATGAGATGCCAGTGATACGACGATGCGTTTAGGAGCCCACGAAATAGAAGTCCAAAGTCTACAAAAGAGTTGGCATCGCTATCTGGCGGGATATCTAAAATGAGTGACGATCGCTCTGCACTCTTCTATGACGAAATGGACTTTCTAGCTCGTTCTAGAATACCGGTTCAATCGCACAACCTATTCAATTGCGCTGTTGGCTGGAATTTGATTCTGATTGTTCATTGCTGGTTGAGCAAGCTGAGCTCCAATCCGACTCGACCTTCAGATTTTGTTACATCATCCGCCGTCCGATATCCTACTCCACACATTCAGTCGTCCTCATTCCTTCACTTGATCTTAAATAGACTACATCTATTCATTCATCATTTAATTGTTGATTGTATATCCTTAAAGTATTAATTTTTTGTTACTCGCATTTCCATCTCGCATAAATAATATCATTTACATCGCATTTCAGCATATATATTCTATCTACTGAAAACTGTGTAAGTATAACAGCGTATCGCACACGCCGAACAACAAACTTTTTTAGTATTTTACCTCAGGATTTAATCTCCAACTTGAAATAACTCTTCTATTTGTAAATAAGGTACACCTACGTTTCAGCCAAAACTAATCGAGGTCTTCCAAGGACTCTCCGGTGATTTTTAACCAAAGTTTTATACAAAGAAAGCGATAAAGATGCCACGTCGTGGACGTTCCAGTGTCAGCCCCTCTCGTCCCCCAATGCAGCAAAGGTAATTTAAATTTTTTAACCATTATTGTGAAATGGCCACAAAAAAGATATTCTTTAAATCGTACAGTTTTTTCATTTTTGTCAAATATTATAGTTGTCTGACTAGTTAACTAGTTTGACGTTGCCGTAGCATGCCTTGCTCGTCGAACCGTTTTTAAATTAAATTTGTAAAAAAAGCTATAAAACCTTAGTATTCAGATTTTAAATTCAAATTACAATATACGTTTTTCACAATTGGGTACCGGCCCCCCAGGTTAACATGAATAGGTATTACAGCGCTTCTAATACCTGTCTGTATTATCCTGGAGTTGTGAGAAATGTCTGTTTCAACTTTTTCAGTTGTAAAAGACTGAAAAAATGTTTAATGTTAGACTATATTCTGCTATAAATCACAATGTGTTAGAGGAAATGATTTTCGCTTAATCTGGCAAAATTATAACTATTAAAATTCAAATTTTATACATTGTACATTGTCACTTTACAGGAGCCATGTCCCTGCCCCTGCTCCCCAGCATCACACCCAACCAATGATGGCCCCGGCAGCTGCACCTCAACAACCTGGATTGTTGAAACAAATGGCAGTTACTGCTGGAGGAGTTGCCGTCGGATCTGCTGTCGTAAGATATTTTCTATTGATTGAAAACTGAGAGTAACAATTGTGAAAGATTGTCAGGCATCAGGATAGTTTTCCCTTAGATTCAAGCGATAATATATTTATCATTCATTCGGTCACTATTATTAAATTGTCATTGTTGAGACATTTATTATAATTGTTTAAAATAAACTAACTAAAGTGAAAACAAAACTAAAAAAATCCGTAGTCAAATCAAAAACCCAATTTAGCGATGGTGCATTTACAATGAGTGACAAATCAAATTAGGGACTCGAGTAAAGCAGAGGGTAAATCCTAACCTATGAAATTGTCCATATATACTACATATAATAATTAATTTAATTGATGTTTGTAGGGTCATGTCGTTGGACATGCTCTGGTTGGTGGAATGAGTGGAGGAGGTGGCGGTGGTGAAGTTCAACATGCTCAACCAGCCAGTCAACCTCAACAACCGATGCAGCAGCAACAGTCTGAAGGTCCGTGTGCCTGGGAAATCAAGCAATTTTTACAATGTGCCCAAAATCAAAGTGACATTAGCCTCTGCGAAGGATTCAATGAAGCTCTTAGACAATGTCGGCAATATGGAACAAATATGAACGCTTAAATGAAGTCAATTATAGTAGTACCTTGTCATTAGATAATATATTACCGTCAATGCATAGGATAGTAGTGTTAAACATGTCAAACAAAATTTACCCAGCTTGCCCACATCTCTAAATGTTCTAAAATCAGGGTACCTCATTTAACCTAAAATAGTGTTGTTTTACTGTTTCCTTGATTCAAAAACTGAAACTGCATTCTTATAATTCTAAACTAATTTTTACAAAGCAAAAATCATTGAATACTTAGTACCCATATAGAATGTATTTGTAATACACTGTCATAATGTAGGTAATAAGATGCCACTGTAACCACAACATGTTAAATGTTAAGACAAAATGAAATGGAAAAAGTATTTGGTGGTATATATATATATAAACTTGATTCAGTTGAGTCAGTTAAGCCTGCATTTACTATTATTAGCCGAGCCTACAAATAGCTAATACTGTTCCTTAATGATTCCAATTAAAACTGTCGAAGTCTACCTTACAGATTCAAGTAGAGAAAATTAAATTATTATCAGTGATTTGTACCCACGATTATTTCCACAAGAAAAAAGAATGCATATTATCTCAAAACCTTGTTTAGTATGCCTCTGTAACCGATAATTTTATTTTAGCTATTTTACGACAATGAAGTGTTTATGTTAAAGTCTTATGTATCAAGGTGAAAAATAGGCGATAATAATGATCATTAGAATATAATCAGGTAGTACATAAATATGTGATGCATTGACTTATAGTGAAATAATAATAAATAAATTGTGATTTTAACTCAATTGCATTTTTGCCATTATTATTTATACCTTTGGTGAATTACATTATCACGGACATCTTCATTTACACGAATTATGTACACGTTTTAATATGCAGAACTTTATTTACCGACTTTATTGCGCAATGTTTTAACTCCATTAATGACAATACTTATAAATTAACAAACGAATAAATTAAGCAAAAAATGATTACTCTTTCACATCATCGTGTTTCGATTCCAAAGAAAACGGGGGAATGCGACAATCAAATGTACATCCATCTTCTCTTTCCATTCGAAATGTCCCCCTGTGTTACAAATATAATAATAATAGTTAGTTTTAATGTACGCTTACTAAGCACTTAAATTGAAGCATATGTAATCATTGGTTGTAAAGTTGTAAAATAAAACGTGTATCCCAAATGTGACAAAATACTACTGTCAACTTATTAATGCCACCGAAGGACTCTAAAGATTGTTATGTACAATTATACTTAGTTCTACTTAGATGAAATTATCTTCTGAAATACTATCTCTAGCAATTTTTAAAGTGCTAAATTTGATGAAAGATCAAAAGAAGACATACCACATGTGACCTGATGGTGCTTGAAGAGATACATGCGAAGAATACTGAAAAGCCGGGCTCAACTTTGTCAAAATAGGTTCCTGCCCAACAACTCCTCTACCTCTCACCTGCATACAAAGTTATTAACCACATAACGTTAGTAACATGTTTTGTGCTTATAATTGATAAAGATTTGTAAATTTAAAAAAATCATGTTACCGTTTCGAGGGTTCCCGACAAACTGAAGATACGCCAATGCCGTTCTCTAAGTTGAGTATTAAACTCTCCTTGATTTTCCACACGAATACAATAGCGCCACTACAGAGATCATAATAAAGAAATGAATATTATCACAATGTAAAATGCAATTAATTTTAGTATTTATAAATAAGATGCTAGTGATTAATTAAATAATTAAAAGTATAACAGTAAGTAATTAATAGTACCCAGTAAACGTTATTGTTATGAGACTCTCTACAACCCATATAAAATGGTATGACTGTGACACGAATATTTTCCGTTGTTTCTTTGTGAACGTCAGAAAGTTCTAACCATGGATGGTTTTTCTCCTGCCAAGCTTTTAACGTGTCTCTGGCAATAAACGGCGGATCTTTCTCTGCAGAATATTGAAGAAACTTGTCAAAAAGTTCATGATTCAATGGATTCTTTTCGGTTGATGAATATGGTATTATATCCTCATGAGCAACATAATCCAGCCCAGGAATCGCGTACAAACCTGGCAACATTATTGAAATTCAATAATACATTTGAGCTTTGTTGAATCATCTCAATCACAGTTACAGGGACTTGAACCTTGATTTTTAGGGGGCCAACAGTCAAAGTAAAATCTAGCCGACGATTAAGTTACATTACATATAAATTGCCGCGCCTTAAAAAATGTGACATTTTTAATACTCGGACAACCACGTACGACATTTCTGCCATGTTTGGAAACAATTGAAAATTGGGTTCGGTTTACAACCCCTTTAAAATATTTTGTAAGGTTTTATTTGGTTGTATTATGTTTTGTTTGAAGTAAACCTAAAGTTCTGGGATTTATTCAATTTGGCCACAAACATTTAAAACTGATTTTTATATGTGCTTATAACTTCGACTTTGCAAAGAAACCGAAATTCTATTTTTGATTACCAGCTAAAGTTTACAGAAGTGACATCTTGGTTGCCCGGGTGATAAAAAGAAGTCACATATTTTAAGATAAGTCAATTTATATGTAATGTAAGATAATAATCACATTTTATTTTGACTGTTGGCCCCAAAAAATTCTGGTTAAGGGCCTGTGATCCCAATATTAAAAATCTACATTTCTGCCTACTACGGCTATTGTCTTGATTTCCCAGGAACGTGACTGCTTCTGTTTGAGCCCTTATGAATGGGCAATCCCGGGAATCAATCAAAACCTGGTAATAGTTGTGAGTTTTGGATTTAACTTCGCTGCTTATATGACTGAAAGGTGTAGGTTCCTCAGGTTCTTGACTTCCACTTCTGGTACAATAAAATATTTAAATGGCAAACTTTTGAAGAAATTTAATCATTTTGTGAAGAATGCAAAACTACAAAGTACAATACTACAGAGACAAAAAGAGAGTACAACAAATGGGTTACTTACAGGATTTAAGATACAACTATGCATAGTAGACATAGTGGTAATGTCACATCCTTTGTAACGGAAATTGTTATGAAGTAATATAAATAGTAGTAAAAGTATAATATGGATACATAATGCAAAAGGGTATAGCTTGACCTCATCAGTAACGCATTGAGTAAATGTTGCAGCTCTTCCCTTGGCGCCAGTTTACCCTATGCATTACTTTCAGGACATGGCATGACCTTTGTGTCATTTTGTATTTACTTACCGAAAGGACCGTATAAAATGCAAAATTTCAACTAACTTTTCCCTCGATTTGTTCGTGTTCGTGGCCAGATCTCGGTCGTATACTTTAGCCAGCCAGGGAAACAGGATGACTCCACGATAGCCAAATACTCTGTGCAAAAATATTTGGCCAACTTCATAGCTACCTTCATTCTTTGGTACTTCCAACTTTCCCACTTCGGCTAGTCTTTAATTAAAACAAACAAAATTATTTCATACTTAACTATCATTAGTGTATTGATGACAATAGCTTTAATCATTATTAGGCGCGATGTGTTAAAACACGAATAGGCAATGTATGCTTTGCCAATTAAATTGACGCATGCAAAATTTTGCATTGTTTTCATCCTTTATTACGCTAATATGATACCTTTCAGTCGTTTATTCATCGTAGCAAATGATAAGAATCTTATCATTTAATAAAAACCGTTATCACGTCTGTTAGGAAGACAACCCCCTTAATTAAAAATGACCAACAACAAACAACTGACCGCAGTTAGTTACCAAATGGCAAAAATCAATAACTATAAAACATTGCAAATACAAACGAAAGTCAATAATAGGTAAGAATAAAAAATGCCTCACTAGAAGAAAAGTAAAAATTAGATGATCATACATGCCTGACACTAAAAAAATACCATTTATAACCTAAATACAAAAAATAAATAAAAAGACAAACCTTGTGTATTTCCGGTGCTGTTGAACAGGTACGTAAAATGGAACTAATTTGTTCGAGTTCTCAGACAACCAAATTTTGATTGAATTTCTAAAGAGAAGGGATAAAAGGGACGTCATTTCTAAATTTTGCGTTTAGAAATTTGATTATTCCACTCGGTGATGTTAGTTTTAGTTTGAAACGGAATTAAAAACAGTCTTTCGTTCAGCAAATCATTGCAGAAAGCGGGTCAGATTCACAGAAAAACTTGCTGCGACTACGAAATGTGAAGTAACCAATAAGAAAATGTCTGTTTAATCCTTAATCTTGTATTCGTCTGTCAAATCCATATGCACTTCTACTACAACACTGTCTCTGTCCTTTTCAGCACTGCACGCTCCAACACTGCACTTACAACACAACACAGGACACAACTTCAACTAGACATCACACACGCTTTTGTCTGACTGCGAGTGTGGGTGATTTTCTGCCTGATGCAAATATGCAAGTTGATGTTGATGCCCCAGAGAGAGTTATGCTGGCTTTTGCTGTAGTAGTAGTGCAGGGCCGTATGGGTTCAATATACATATAGGTAGCTAAATTGAGTTATTGACTTCTCTGCTCTGCGCCTTCAATCAAAGCATTTTCATTCGTCGTTCACTATTCACCCCTAAAATCGGGAAAACAGTGAGTGATGATGATAGACATCCTAATTATTTCTGCTGCTATTTTATGTAATTGAATTAATTAGACAACAATTGCTTTTGTGACGAGCATAGAAAGTTTTATGGCTTATATTGGAATTTGTTTTTCAATCTTGAAACGAACAATGGAGTATGGAGTGTGAAAAACATTCCAATTTAATTACGAAATCATACTTTGCAATATTGCAATTGCCCAAATTTAAATGTGTCAAATGTATCAAAATGTGTTCAGCTCGTTACTTGGCATAACGCCTGCGCAGTATTTAATTTTCTGAAATTGGATTCGGAAAACGATACGTTTTCTATCCATATGTAGAGACAGACGTTTTTCATTATTACAATGTGAATTGACACTCGTAGAAGAATACATTCGAGCCTAGAATAGAATTTAATAGTGAAATTGCTGATGTCGTCTTGTGATCCAGCCAGTTAACCAGAGAAAAAAAATCTGTGTTCAAAGCTATGCACAACAAAGGACCGTTTTAGAGTCTATCCATTCCAAACTACATGGACGCTATAGCTATTCTTGCTGGCACATGGAAAGTTAGATTTCTAAAAAGAATTTCATTATTTCTGACAAAGTGGATCACAACTTCATTCTTTATTATAAATAATCTAGTAAGTCCTTTTAAATTCCCATTTTCCCTAGCAATGCTATTGAAGAAAGTGTTTCCTTCATTTTTTCACATACTTGTAGAATAAGTAATTGTAGCGTGATGGTTAAATGCTAATATTATTGCGTGATTCCGACCTACTTATTTACCAGGTATAACGATGCAAATAAAATTAATCAGAATGCATGGCACCTTTATAATAACGTTAACCTACCTCAGCTATTAAATAATAGGCCATAGGTAGAGGCCGTTGTTTTAATAAGTATCCATAAATTTTGTACCTACTCACTGCTTTGGACACGTTTTCCCTCAATTCACGTTTACTTAAAAATAACTGTTTCTGTAACCTATCTGCGTTTTAAATAGCAACTGCAATAATTTGCGTGCCGATAACCCTTAAATCTGTCTACCAGGTGGAAGAGTTATTATATAGGTAGTAACCATAGCATGTCTTGCAATAGGAACTGCATACTTTTTTTTGAAATCTTAGCCCCTAATATATTATTTTGATGATTTTCTTTATCCATTCTATTACATCTCAGGCAACATTGTTGTGTTCAAAATTTTTCTGTTATTACACACCATGTGTAGATGTCCAATATTTTCCTGGATATAACGACTGTAAATAAATATAAAAATATCCCTTTTATTACATTTTCCAGTTTTGTAAGAGGTGGTATTATAATTTAAATGCGATAAAAACTAAGGCATTTTTAGGTATAGTTATACAAGCGAGTCTTCATGAGTTTTATTAAACTCCTTAGTTAGATTTTGGATGCTGATACCAGTTATCAATTACTGTTAAGATTAGGGTTTGAATTTTATATCTGTATTGTGGAATCTAATTCGAAGTAATAATCGATATAATATTATGTAACCATGAATAGGTACAACAAAGTTAGATTTTATTCGCTTCATTTGTAAACAAGTTCAACATAAACATGAACCTACCTTCGTGATTTTTAACGTCAACTCAATTCACCAACCAAACTGAATAATAAACGGCGACGGTTGTTATTTCAAACGGGGTTGTTAAGAATCGCGGTCAACATTACAATTTAATAATTACAATTACTACAAACAAAATTTAATTGTCTCTAGATTTGTGATGAGAATGTAGAAAGAGACTAGCTCCATAATCCAAAGGTTTTCCATTTTAAAGTCATCAGTCAGCAGAAAATGTTTTTTGTTTAGCAATAAAAATTAGTGAACAGTTGACTTAATGACAAAAGGGAACTGTTGGCTCAGGTTTAAATCGCCACGAAGTTGATTGATAACACTTTCTTTTAGGGTGGACAGAGTAGGGTAGGGTAGTCAAAATCACAAATTATATTCTTACTGTGATGTAAGTAAATAACAATGCAAGGTGTCCGTTGATTCTTCGATTCCTCTACTAAAGACATGTGGAAATAAACCGATCACTTTGATCACATCATATGCTTTTAGCAGTAGGTACTGTGCACTATTAACTATTAATAATGATTTTATTTTCTTATACTCTCTTGATCAAGTCCTGTAAAGGGAGTTTTATCCAAACCCCTTCCTTAATCAAATATCATTAGCACTATTTGTATAGTATATTAAAACCATGTTTAAACTAAAACACCAGTCCACCTTATTTGTTAATTTTAGTATAGTTAACTTACATTTCAATACTTTACTTACTACATCTATTCACACACTGTCGCTGCTTATTCACTGTAATTACAGGTAATTATTCATTTTAGCATACCTATTCGTTACTATTAATGTCATAATATGTAATATCGTATAATATTAATCATTTCACAACATTTCAAAAAACTTAAGGTTTATCTTTCCTCCGTCCACTTTGATCATTTACAACTGACGACCGTTCGTTACAGTAGATACTTATTACATTACTTTATATATATAGTTACAACTTTACACCTAATTATTTCTACATGTTTTATCATTATTTGAGCCAATTCGTCACAATAATATTTTAATATGTACTACATACATAGTAATAATTTTTTCCTACACGGTATTATGCACTAAGCTAATTGTTAGATTACATAATGTACTATATTATATATAGTAATTTTTATTTATAGTCATATACACCAATAATGTTTCGCTACTTTTTATCCTGAAGTAATAACACAACTCACTGAATTAACTTTGACCTATATACGACAACAACTATTACATATTTTGCCATTACAATCATATTAATATTTAAATTGATAAAAAATATTAATAAACATTTTGGTCATGCAAGAATTATGCATGGATTAATACCTACAATACAAATGTACATGCCAACAAAAACAACAATGATATAATAATAACATAATATAATAATAATAATTACTAATAATTAATTAATGATGATAGTCAATATTAATTTTAGTATATTGTATATACAGTCACGTAAATATAAGAAAGTACCGTGGCAGTTGTCCTGCCTCAATATTTTTCATTTACATAATTCTATAATAAATATATATTATACTTCTAAAACAAATCTAGAAAACATTTAATTATGTATAAGTCTAATCATTAGTAAGTCTTTTCACCCATCTACCGACGAGTGGAAGTAGACTCGAATTGTCTCAATAAGCGTTGGCTTATATGAGGGTACTTTTTCAACGAAGAAGCTATCATTTCGGCTGGGATTTCCAAGCAATTTCTTTTGTATGCATGTGTTAGTACGAGTAGAGTACAAATTACTATTCACATTTGGCTTTTTGTGCTGTGTCACGAAATTGAATAATATTTCTGCCTTCTTCACGGGAAAACTGATTATATATATTTTGCACTGACACGATGTGTATTATATATTAAGGTTTATATTTTTTTAAGTTTATATATTTTGTTATATTTTATGTAGCGACGTTTAAGGGTAAAAACCACGTAGTAGTAAATAATGTTCCAGCATTAATGATTATGGATGGAGCCTGTGTGTGGAAAAAAGGAATTATTTGATCTCAACTGTCTTCATCGGTCAACGGCTCATAGCTAGGATGGTTCGAAGTGTTCGAAGACGTGGCAGCTTCGTTTAATGAACTTTTTTCTTTAACGTCCTCAACTGACTCGTCAATTACCATTGATGCAGGACTATCTGATGAGTCAACACTTTTTGCAGGCTCCTCGTCCTTTTTCTCTGCCTTCATTGACCAAGTCATTGAATCAGGAATTTGAGTAAGGTAAGGTATATAAATGATAGTTTGTTTTTATATGAAGTTATTTTTTATGTATTTACTTGCAAATTGTCAGGGTGAGTGTTACTGTCACTACTCGAAGCATCCTTGGAAGGAGGACGATGGCATGACACTGAAGTACTCATAGAATTACTAGATCCTGTCTGGTTTGAGCTTCCTGAGTGACTATTCGCGTCTTGTTGATTCGACGTTGACACAGAAATCGGTGCGGAAGACGAGGAGGAAGCCAGGGCGGAGTGGGGTCCACTGCTACCCTCATGCCCTGGCCCACTGTCCTCCGACCTAGCCTCCTCGTTATTCTCATTTCTCATCTTTTCCATGATTAAATTTTTAACGTAGTCCAACGGAAATATTCCTTCTCTTGACCCACCTCGTCGAGAATAGAATTCTGAAGAACCACTCGATGATCCCAACGACGACATTGCAGAGCTCATCTTTAAGCTACCACTGTCAGGACCGTCTTCGCTCGCACTATAAAGCAGAGCGGTGATACATATATAAGAGCTTAGGTATATACTAATGTGTTATGCTTTGAAATATACTTATCAATGTTACTATTTAGTTAGTGTTCTCGGGTCCTTACGATGCATATATATTTTCTTTGGACGTTGGGTTCGAAGGAGGTCGTGACTGGTGGAGTTGCTGCTCAGGCTGAGCCACTCTGATTATATGTCTTTCGTCAGGATGGTTCTGATGGTGCAGTTGCTGCTGTTGCTCTTTCTCATGCTGAAGAGCTCTTCGCAGCTTCCAGCAAATATATGGACCCATATCCTCCTCCTTTTTTGGTTGCGCCTGAGGCATCGACACTGGCAACGACGTCGGCGCAATTGGACCCTGTTGTTGTTGTTGCTGCTGTTGTTGTTGCTGTTGCTGTTGTTGCTGCTGCTGCTGTTGTTGTTGTTGTTGCTGTTGTTGTTGTTGTTGCTGCTGCTGCTGTTGTTGTTGTTGCTGGTGTTGTTGCTGGTGTTTCTGCTGCTGTTGTTGTGTCTGTTGTGGCGGCATCGACATTCCCATTCCTGGTCCACATGCAGATGCAGAACCTTTCCCAGAAGCATAGTCGTTGGAGATTATCAAGTTAATATGTTCACCCCATGTGCCACCTACATACGCCACAAATCCGAACCAACTGATTAAGCCCAATACCCTTAAGGCAAACCAATCCACTATTTACTATGTACAACAACCAACACGAGAGAAAACCAAACACAGACATCGAGTTAGCCAGAGGTGAGAAAAACAGAAAAAATTGACTCGTGTGAGCCAAAGGAAAAAAGAACAAATCAGAGCAAACTAATCGCACTACTATAAGATAGCCAACACTACTGTAATTACTATTTACTTAAATCTATTGTTTAATACTACTTATTGGCAAAACACCCCAAACGCAAAAAATATATATAAAAACAATAATGACTATGGCTAAGAAAAGTAGAGCAGCACTTAACAAAAATCACCTTGTGTATTTTTATGTGTTTCTATTATACGCAAATCTTCAGACTTATGTTCATCCTGATGAGTCATACCTACAGGAGTGACAGACCCTGAATGTGGATGAGATTGTGTCATATGCACTGGAGCACTACTTATAGGGGGTTGAACGGATCGTTGGAACGAGGCGAAGAGTCTATCTCCAGTCCGTTGTGAGGGCGCAGGAGAGGCTCGGTCAAGAGGCGAAGGCTGATTGATCTGATGGGTGATGATTGCATCTATTAATGATGCAGCGGTCAGAGTTGCATCTTGAGGCTCTCTAACAAACCTTCCAGAATCTACTTCTTTTCTAATTCTACAATGAGTAAAACAACCGTGTCTGGGTCAATGATAGTCAGTACAAGATAAAGCCAGACAGGGTGGCCTCCTAGTTTCAAACTTCTTCTACTATTAATATCAATCAAATAAACAACAGTGTAATTTACTTCTTTACCTTCCTGGATCCTGAAGAGGCTGACTAGGTGGACCAGGGGCGGAACGGTAAAGCTGAGAAGACGGGGGAGCATGATGTTGAGGCTGCGAAGTCGCCATTCGGTTTCGTTCCATCTCCGCCATGCTTTTCCCGAGACCTTCTCTTACCATGTCCACTGAAATAATCAATTGCCAAATTAGCACTTCCAACTCCTGAAACTTTAATGCCATTTCCATATTCCCTTTTACCCTCAGCTAAATATTCAAATTCAAACAAAATTAATTACCCCGAGGTAAACACACACGACTTCTTGGTTCTTCCTTTGGTACAGGCAAACTAGGTGCATTTGCCGCAGCATCAACCAGTGAAGTGAAAGCATCATGTTGGAATCTGTTTGACTCAACTACTTTTACAGCTCCTCCGCCTGAAATTAAATATACCATGTACTCTATATCTACTGCTGTATTTAAGAGCAGCAAATTTCCAAGTAATAGCAGCCTTTGGACTACCAATTAACAAGTCAACGAATGATCTAACACAATCTCATTCATCATAATCTCATTTGCAAATAAATAATTGATAGCGACAGTGAATGCAGATCTTCTGATCCTGTATATATCTAAGGTCAAAATGTTAAAATC
This sequence comes from Tomocerus qinae, assembly GCA_020055645.1. NCBI lineage: Eukaryota > Metazoa > Arthropoda > Collembola > Entomobryomorpha > Tomoceridae > Tomocerus > Tomocerus qinae. The sequence continues at coordinate 24,376,147 of CM034548.1, forward strand.
CTGTCCGTTTAAAGTTTAAATTATTTTATGTGCAACTTAAGATAACTTTTGGTCTTGCTTTACCACTTAATGTATGCATCTATTTTTACACTCCGAAATTTCCATTGAAGAATAAAAAAAATAATTGTTTGAATGGCATTCAATCTATAAAGTCAAACTGTTAGGTAACAAATACCGCGTAATATTTCACGAACTAAGATGCAATAAGTTCCCCTCCTGGTCAAGGACATGCAGATAAAATACCCAACCCTATTTGCATGGTAATAGAACTAAATAAATGACTTAGCCCTTCAATAAAAATATATTACACAACAAGTCAAAAAGATTTACACAAACGTTGCCTTATTCAGAGCTGATTTAATAACTCTATCCGGCATTACGTCATTTGAGCAAGCCCAGTTTTAAAACTGATTTACAGAAGATAGATATCTTATTATCTTGAATAGCAAAAGAAATGGGATAGTGAAATTCTGCTTAGCTTTTGAATTTCGATCTGGGAGTATGAAGTTTGTTTGGTGGAAATGATATACTACGACCTTTTTTACTACACTATGGTACGCGGAAGTAAATCAGTGCAGAGTTTATGAATACGGAAAATCTATAACTCTGAAATATATTGGCAATAACTCACGTTGAGGGTTGGCACGATGAATGACTCCTTGTCTCTGCTGAGTGTGCTGCGTGTGCTGGGTATGAGGTTGAGAGGGTGGAGGCGGTGATTGTCTGTAAGGAACATCATGCATCTGAGGAAGAATGTACACTGCAGGTCCGCCGCTACTGCCACTCACCGGTGGCATCGGCCTTTTTCCAGGCTCCATTCTTTGTTGTTGACTGACTGCTTGCGAATTTTGTGAGGGAGGCTGCGGGTGAGTTGGGGCGGGTTGCTGCATCTGCTGCGAAGTGTAGTAGTCGTTAATGATAATCTGACGGGAGCTGTTGTGTTGATCCGTGGCATAAGCAGACGGGGGAGGAACTGCTGGCGGTGAGGACCTAGGCCCTGAAGACGGAGGTCGTTGTCCAAAATACGGGGAGGGAGAGCCTAATACAAAAACAATGGTTAACCTTTGACTCATTTTTAAATGTAGTTCAAATTAAAAGAATCTGTCTTGAAAACAAAAAAAGGTTCTTCTTGTACTGGATGGATTGAAACTAATCAGGTAAGTGGAAGTCTAAACGAGTCTTACCATGGTAGTATGAAGAAGCGGCGGGAGACATTCTCTTATAGTATTCACTTTGTCTGTCGTACATGACATACTGCGGCTGTTGCTGTGGAATGGGCTCCTTGCCTCTGACACTATCCATTGGTGTTCCTTTCGTGATGGAGCCTTCTTTGTTGGAAGGTCTAAGAAGAAGGGCCTCGTACTTTGTGGTAGGCGCAGGCATTGCCTGAGTGTAAGAGCCACGCATATTATAAATATTACTAGGTGGGTGGGAGAAACCAGAATTAGGCTTCTGGAATCTCACCTGTGCCGGGTGCAAAGGAGTTCCGTGGGTAATAGACCCATCTTTTATGGGTGACAACGCAGGTGCCTTAGTGAGCAAAGGCGGTGGTGGCGGAACTTTGGACGGTTTCGGGGGTGGAGGTGGAGGAAGTTGTTGAGGTTGTCTCCCGCGAGGAAGTGGAGAATACTTTGGATAGTACACGTCCTGATTTTGACGGGGCCCGAAGTCTAACGGTTGGTGAGCAGGAGGCGGTCCGTTTGACGGGGGCCTCTGAGGGGAGACGTGCGGAGACATCGGCCGTTTCCTGATACTCAAATCCAGAGTTTCGCACTCATCGCGTGCCTGAATTTGGTGTTGTTGCTGCTGCGTAGGGTGGACCATCGGAACGGGAACGTCTCGTTGCATGTGGTGGGGAATTCCCCTTAACTCCACTTTAGAGCCGTAGTAGTGCGGCGGAAGATGCGGAGATGACGTCGAAACCGGCGGGTGATGAGACTGCTGATTGTGAATTGATTGGTGAGCCTGAGAAACTTGAATTACTTCACTAACAGGTGGCGGCAAGTGACTTCGGTCTTGACTCTTGAGGATCGATGTTATTGTCGGTGACACACTTGGTCCGGGCGGCTAAAATATTATTAATATACATCAAATAATGCCAAATATTACAATAAGAATCAACATACATTCACTAGGATTTAATTATTAGATACTTTACCATTAAATACTGTTCTACAAATATGCACCAACATCGAAAAAAGGCACCAAATTACACATTACTTTACTATAAAATATAGGTACATATTTTTTAAGAAATATTAGTGCTTGTAGTAATAGAGTAAATTACTTACAGGCGTTTTGTAACAAAATTGGAATTGGAAAGGCATGAACATTCAATCCAATGAAATGTAACAGTGGAACAAATTCTGTACTCGAGAATGTTTTTTAAATAAAATGACATGCATGCAATGTAAACCAATACCATATACCAGTATACACACGCGAATAATATTGCATCATCATTGCATTACAAATACATGACACACTTTCGAAATAATACAAAATATTGTTCATTTTATGCTTTTTTGAATAGGATTTCGACTTACTGGGCCTGAAGAATTACTTGGAACTGGATTTCTTCGCAGCTGTCTTTCAATTGTAGCAAGCATTAAATCTCTAACAGTCATTGGTTCATGCGACTCGTTGTTTTCTTGATTTGAGTAGCCAACAGATGAATGCGGCGATTGGTGGTGACCAGGTGTGGTCATTTGCTGATGTTGTTGTTGTTGCTGTTGTTGTTGCTGCTGCTGTTGTTGTTGTTGCTGTTGTTGCTGCTGCTGTTGTTGCTGTTGTTGTTGCTGCTGCTGTTGCTGGTGTTGTTGTTGCTGTTGCTGATGGTGCTGCTGTTGTTGCTGATGATGCGAATGTAGCTGTTGCTGGTGTTGTTGATGTTGCTGATGTGGCGGGGGATGAGACTGTTGATGGGAATATTGTTGCACATGACCATGCGACTGCCCGTGGGAGATCACTGGTGTTTGGGAATGATTCGGAAGTGACGAGTTCATCGAAGGATGCGCCGGGTGATTGATGTGGGACATCGTGTGGTGAACATGTGTATGTGTGTGGGAGTGGGTGGCGTGGTGAACCGATATCGTGGATGGCCCTGGGGGATGGTGAGACACAGCCGGGTGATGCGTTTGCGTTTGTTTCGGAGGCATTGACATGTGTGACACGGGCTGGTGATTAGAATGATGAAGATGAACTTGAGAAGTCGGTGGAATATTGTGGTGAGTCGAGTGTGGATTCTGCTGCTGCTGATTCTGCACGTGCGACTGCTGGGGGATCACATGTGATTGGCTCGATGGTCTCATCGTCAACTGCAAAGGACTCCCTGAGGTACCAGGGTGAGTTGGCAGTGTCCGCATGTCCTCCAGGGACTGCGGCTTCTCCGATTCCAATCCTCCTTCCTCAGCGCTCACCTTATCATTGGTACAAAATTAAATTAGTCCACGGAGTCAGTACAAGAAAAATTACACATTATTGTTCCTCCTGCCCAATTCTAATTTATTTATATTATTTGTCCAGGAATGTTTCAGTGTATTCGAAACCCACATTGGCTACTCCAATCACATCGATTATATTCTATGAATTACTACTGAAATATGTATTTCTATTCACATTGGAAAAATAAAATTGTGTAGAATTTAAAAATCACTAATGTACTTCTCAAGTGTGTTTGTTTAAAGCTTAGCGCTTGGACTCATAAAGGAATCATAAAATAATGTTCCTTCGTACAAAAACATTTCCTGTTTATTTTAATTTCCATTCATTTCATCAAGTTCCATTGAACTCCAAAAAATTCCATTTGGTTCTCATTTTTGGTTCTCAATCATTAAAGTCTTTCTCTTGAAGCACGAGTTTCCAAAAATATTATAAAGCATTACATCATGCAGCCCCGTCACCTCAATTATGACTCACAATCTTCCATTCTGTGCCTAATGCTTATATCGTAGGAAAAATCGAAGGAATTGTAAATCAGTCGAGCAGAGAGCCAAGACTGTAGAAAGGTGACAAATTTTGTACTTACCGTAGCCGATGAATCATAATCATCTTTCTTTTCCATCGATGGACGGGATTCTTGGGGAGGATTAACTCCCTCATCACAACTTGACGTTGTTGACCCTGACTCTTCCTCATCAGTCAAAATCGGTGGACCGTCTCCACCTTTACTCTAATTACATAAATATTAAAATTTATTTCGACTTGGAAAACAACGGAGTGGAAGGTCTTCTAAGCTTGAAAAGTGAACAGAATACCAAGGTACCAAATTAAACAAAAATACCATTCCAAGATTTCATTCCAAGCTGTTATTCAATAGCATAGTAGGTAGTCATATTAGCCATGTTTTAAATTGCAAATCTATTGAAACACGTTGAATGTGCAGTTCACAGTTATTGACCAACTTAAAAGTTACTACAATATACTAATTAGCAAGTTAGGTGGGATAGAATATATTATTTAAACAGGTAAGATTTTAACGGTTTTAAATATAAAGTCATCAAATGTTTTATAATTGTTAAAATGGTACTGACAACAACTAATAATTGTGTGTAAGTGTTAGGTGTGAGTGGTACATCAAGTATTTTACTGGTATTTGCAACGACTACATTTAATAGGGAGGCACTAACTACAAACAACTATTATACGACATGCTTACACAGGCTCCATTGGGCTCTTAAAGCTACGGCTACAAGTAAAGCAAAAGAAATCCTTTACAAACACCGAGGTCGCTGAAAAAGGCTTTTATTATTAAAAAAAATATCACATCAGCATTACCATTCCACAAGACAATTAATACTGTAGACTGTTTCATGTAGGCTGATAATTAACATAAAATAAATTTAAAATATCTTTAACTGAACTTTTAAAAAGACTTAGCAGGGTTGATAGTTTGAGAAGCTAAGCAACGAGCGGTGTAGGAAATATGTTAAAGTTGCTCCTTTGCTTCTAGATATTTCAGTTTAGATATTTTAAATGTGTCGACTGCAAATTTATAGTCTTACTGTTGTAAAAATTGTCGTGTTACCCATTCCATACCAACTTATTATCCCGTAGATATTTATTACAAAAATGCAAAATACAGTAAAAGTGTGCAGGGGAAGCAAAGTTATATCACAAGAGTATTTAAAAATAATGTAAAAAAAAACAATTATCAGCCTTTTGTACAAGATTAGACAAGTGGGTGATCAATCATAAATAGCAAAAAAACGTAAACATTAATTAAACACTCGAATACGCAATCTATTCCTATAAGGCTCAACCACAATATCTACCTTTTTGAACTCCTGGACCAATGTGTCGAGACCGTATTTTTTTCGGAAGTTGAAGTAGAAATTACGGCATTGTAACTCCGATTTGGATCGAATTACATCAGACAGCTTTCTCCAGTCAGTTCCAAACTGCAATGCAAAAACAGGGTTTTGTGTAAACACATTGTGTAAACAGATCGCGTATTTGTAGGTGGAATAGAAACAAATAAATGTCATTTAACACGCAACTACCTCCGTTAAAGACTTTTTGATGCCATCTATTTCTTCATCAGTCCACCTTGTCGTGTCAGAGCCCGGATCATCAGGTGTATCTAAATTGGCGTTGGGACTCAATCTTCGACTTATCCGATTGAAACAGGCTGTACAGCACTTAGTCACATTCGGGGGAATTTCTAATCCAAAAAAACAGAAAATTCGTTAGAATGCTTCTAATATAATACATGATTTTGCTACAAATAGTATTTACAAGTTCTTACGATATTTGTTGCATATTGCTTCCTTAGTATCTTCGGATAGTTCAGCCCATTTAGGAGGAAACGGTCTAAGTCGCTTTATCCGAGCACGTTTAGCAGGACATGTCGGGATAGGGCATTGGTTCGGCTTATAGCGCCTTCTCACAGCTTTACAGCGGCACGTAGTACAAACACGATCTCCGCTCTGGATACTTTCTTCATTTAATCCGTACTGCATTGCCTGAGATCTTAGAAGAGGTCTGGAGTGCAGGTACGATTCTAAGCTAACTTTGCATACAATACAAGTATGTGGACCACCTTTTTCACCTGAAACCAAAAATTAAATCATTGTTACCTGTTATTTTTCAAAATAGATTCGAATTCAACATAAAAATTTCAATATGTTTGAATAGCATTGCAATTATTAGCAGATTCAGCAGAATTTAATTCTAAAACCTCATAAGTGGATAAGGTCATTGTAACATTGTCCTCTATCAAGGAAATAACACTCATTCGTAAATTTTAAAGCCACGTAGATATGCAAATGAAGAGCACTCACTCGTTAAACTGTTCAAACAAGGGACATAGATGCTGACTACGCATTTTATGTTAGTAGCATTGGGAAATGTAATTGAAATTACAGATTATTCAATTACGAGCTTTCATTTCATTTAGATAAGATATTACATATCGACTACTAATTTTACCAAGAAATAAAGGGCATGATAAAGTCGTTGCACCATGATCCAACTCATAAATGAGTTACGGATGCACAAAGTTGAGTAAATGCTAAAAATTGCAAGGTACTCGAAAACTGAAATACAGTCATTGGATGATGTAAAAATGAAAAGAAAGTAATAACCCTTAACGCAATAATAAGACATTCTGCAATAACGCAATCAATTAGAAAATGTCAGGAAACCGTTGTAATAATCGCATTACATGACGTTATCAGTTCATTTTAAAATCTATTGTCCAGTTCAAGGAAGTAATGTAGAGAAAGCATAGCTCAAACCAGAACAGTCGAAAGTGTATTTAGTAATTCACATCGTCAAAGCCCACGCTCCAGAAAATGAGCTTTGAATCTTAAGTAGCGCATAAGCACTATGTAGACATAGGCAATATATTCCATGGCTCTTTGTGAATTATACAAAACAAATGCTGACCGCGGCTCACGTCAACATAGGATCGATTAAAAAAGTCAATCAAACTAATAACAAGCTTCTCGTTTATGAATAATTAACATCATCATCCCATTACCGCTACCTATAATTCAAAACATTCCAGTCAGTCCCATTCCAACCAACTTACATTAAAAAATGAATATCATAAGATTGTAGTTACTATTGTAATAGAAAACATTAGTAGACAAAATATATTGACCAAAATTAAAGTAGACAAGACATTTAAAACTAGCTAATCTATTTATCTAAGTACATTCTGTTTTTATACATGCAATAAAATGCTTTCTTTCGGTCGTGCATTCTAAACGCTTAATTGGGAATTCGCAACTTTAGGGATACAGGAAAACTTTGACTCGCAAAATAAATACGGAAAATAGAGTACAAGATTTTTTTCTGAATTAAGGATACAAATGGTTAAAAAAAATGAGGACCTAAACGGAAATGAGACAAAGTAACTGTATTTGAATTGTACAAGGAAAGAAAAGGCATTTTCCACCAGCGATGCTAGACTAGACCCAATGTTCAAGTTGGAATGAGTAACGGAGAGGAACAAATGCAAGCTGCAATGCCACGCAAACATTGGTGCTAGTAGACTCTATAATATATGTAGGTACCTATATGTATAGTAAATAATAAGACCGAACCAGTTAGTAGGTGGTGTATAGTATCATTTTGATTGTCTATTGGGTAGTATTAGCAGAAAACACATGAATAAACAACTGCTTTTAACTCAAATTAAAATTTGACAGCAGAGGAGTTTGACGGAGTGTGGGGAACAAGTCTGTATTAAACCGTTTATATAAATACCACTATGAGCATTCAAGAACAATTACTCAGGCATAGCAGACTAGGTAGATAAGTAAATTGAACACGGAATGAAAGGAATTCGTCCGGCGACAACAAGTATTTTGCATATCTATTTATCCTAACTATGAACCGTCACTCAGGTAAACTAATTAGTATTGGATATAATTATAAGATTGTCCTCTAGTACACCCTCGCTCGGTCAGATTTAAGTTTGAATACTTCGTATACTTTTATGGCAATTATAACTAATTGCAATAGTAAAAACTTTATGTGTTTACTCAAAAGGCTGTAGCCCTATGCACTGGCAGTTACATATCCTGTAATTTTAATGACCTTTAATGTAAACTACTTGTTTGAAAGGTAGTAAGGAAATTGTGTCGACGTGGAAAGAAATATGAGCATTAGATATAATTATAATATAAGCTGTGTAAATAAGTATTTGACCATGAAGATGCTTTTGACCTAAACGACCCAATCTGATAAAAGAGGCTTTAAAGATTTCCGACTGCGAGAGTAATAAGAAATGGAAGTAAGCCACTAATGTCTTTAAGTGACATGGACAACAGTAAGCAATTAGGTTGTCATTCAATTGAGACAAAAGTAAGAGTTCCAGATATTATAAATAGTTACATGGCAGGCCGGTCTAAGTGGTTGGGGATCCATCATTTTTGTAATACAGCTACTTGAAATGGATATTGCTTACTTTGCTTTCTGATTTTGCCTCCATTCGTTTGGAATAACTGTTCCAATCAAATGTGCAAATAGGACTACAAAGGCAAAAGTTAATTCTTGGAACGAGCATGGTTTCCCATTATCTCAAGTTCAATTTTCGGTAGTTCTCTCGCGTTCCCAAGAGTTACATGCCAAGTACATAGGAATACGATAGAAGTACTACTCCTAAAAACGATAGAGACGCAGAATTGTAAGCTTCACATAATATTATAGAGATGATGATGTATTCCGTAAATATTGACAAACTTTCTCCTCCCCATTGCAACATCCTCAACATATCAAAGAAAGACTCTTAGTCTAATTGCAATCCAACACACACTTGTCTAAAAGTGTAATTGGTATAATCCCTGCTTTTCCCCAACAGTAAATATAATCAATGTAATAGCTCATCATTTCAATTAATATTTACTTGCAGTTCTAATTAACTTTGGAGGAACTCTCTCTGATTCAACATCCCTGTAATAATATGCTCTTAGTAGTATAGTACAATACAAACGTCTCTTCTCTCTAACATCAGTCCGGTAAATAGACCTTAGTTATGATATGATGTAAATATGATGATGTAATTCCCTGCAGGCACATCCTACTGATATTTCTACCAGACATAACTTCACCTTATACCATCCTGTAATAATAATATCATATAAAAACTACTTGCTAGCTCATCAAACTCTCTGTGAGCCAAGGAATAATAAAATGAGGTGTATGTATACATTACAAACCAGCTCCCACTATATAAGCTCAGACAGGACATGTTATACATTCTGATATCGGAAACCTAACTGTACTTTAAACTCTCTATTCACTCTCTGATACGCTTCGCTTGGGTTTGAAGCTCTATGATATCCACCAACAGTCTTTTGTGCCAGACCAAGTTACACAAATATGGTTAAATCCAACAACTACCTAGCTACCCACTTTATTATATACATAATTTAAAACGATAGTCTACCTGCAATATGTTATGCAACTTGTAAATAGCCTATGTCAATTATCTAAAGAAACTCATAGTGTCTGCAGTTAATTCTATCATTTAATTAGCAGCTAAATGTAGTTTAGTGTTATGTACACAGACATTGAAATGCTTACTAATAAATCGAGCATTGTCATTAATTCTTATCTACGAACATTTAACAGTAGGGTATAAAAATGCTGACTGGAGGATTTAATACTAATCCTCAGCTTAGTATATATGGAAAAACCTATTAAAACATAATCCATTATACAGAGATAGATTTGTAATACTTAAATTCCGAGAAAAATACTAGGTGACCTACGTTTTCTATGCCGAGTAGAGAGGGTAACGGAAATGTAATATGCTACTTAAGATAAATGGCAAAGGTTTATATTATTTAGGCGATGCAAATGAGATAAGCAATGACAGAAGACGGTCAATCCAATTGAAAGCACTTTGGTAACAAGTGTCATCGGTTCAGACGCGGATGAAATGAAACAGTTCAAAGGATTTACTTTTAATTAGAGCAAAAATCTCAAGATTAATAAAGCAATTTGAAGTCGGCTTTTAATGGATAAACATATCGTTAGGCACTGACATGTCGTTTCATTAAATTGATCATAATTGAGTCAATTCTACTTGACGAAACAATTAAAGTGGGCATATTATGTAGTCTAGGAGTTTGATTCATCGAAAGTACAATAAAGTGCAATGCTTATGTCTACACTAATCTCATTTGGAAAGGTCTATCTAGCCCGTCCAAATCTACTGCTGCATAAATGTATAATGCGGTCTTTTCATTAAATTAGCCCGGATGCCTGGCTTGGAAGGAGATTGTGGATTGAGCGTAAGAAATACCAAGAAGAATGTGGAGTATATTTATTAGAGAGAGAACGCACTTGAGAGCCCGCTCTGTTTTCTGTGTAATAATAATAATATGAAATGCGTAGTCAAATCTGAAATCCTATATTATTTGCGGCATGTTTGCTGAAGTATGCATTTGGTGGTGAGAGAAGAGGGAGATCTGACGTAGTGGGAGATAGATAGTAGAACATCATATTATTATAAAGACAAGGAGTAGGTAATTTCATTTTGCGAACAAGTTTGAATGAAACATGAGGATTTAAGTCGAGAAGATAAAAAGCGGAGAAGTAGGAGAGATGATAGACACAAGAGTGCAGAGAAATAATGAAACCGAAAGACAGACAGGGTAAAGAATCGAGCAGAGTCAACAAAGCCAGTCGCTCGCTACAATTCCCAAAGGAATGCTATCAATCTGATATGAAAAGTTGTGTGTATGTCTCACTTATTAAAAGCCATACCATAATTTCTAAAGAGGGGCTCTGTCATTTCTATCCTGTCCTGTCTACGCTTCAACATTATGTTACGGACATGACTTATAAATGTACACAAACCCGCTCCTCTCTGTGGCTCGTATATAACTCTTCCACCGGGCTTCATACCTGATTCAGTCCACTCAAATCAAACGTTCCAGCAACTACTAAAGAGTCGTTGGAGACAACGAGACAAACCAGTGTTCATCATTAATTCCAGTTCACAATTCATACACACCGAGTCACTCAGCCCACTCCCGACCTCCATACACAGTTACATTAGAAATATTTCTTACACCATCCAAGTTAGTTAGCCATACGACATTTTACTAGATTTACGCTCACACTCAAACGGAACTGCAACACGAAAACAACCAATTATCTACTTGCTGCCAATAAATTCTTTTTTCTTGCTCCGCATTGTTTTCCAGAACAAGTTCATTTGCAAAAAAAAGTTCGAGCTCTAGAAAATGCTAACGTCTGCTTAATATGGATACGGAATCTGCTATAGATTTGTCAACTCGCAATCGTTCGCCAACAATTGTGGAAACCGTTGACGACGACAGAAATGAAGCCACGACCATTTTGAGACCAATCCCAAGGCCTGCTTGGTCTATTATATGGTACCAAAAATTATGGTCTCACTATACACAATCAACCATTAATTCTTCCACTCATCAGCAACGTTTCACTCCTAATTCACTTAGTGGCTACTCAAACGACAAAAATAAATACGACTCAGCCACACCGAGTTATCCATCGGATTCTCAACTTACTGCAACCAATCCAGAAAATACACAAGACAAAATAAGTGGATGGACCTCAGCCTCTTCATATCCTCAATTGTAAGTCATATGCATATTTTCTTTTGTCTCTTTAGTAAAATCGATTTTCAACTTTTAATAGGATTAGCACGAATTAAAACAATCCTCTTATTATACTTCTCTCATTCATTACGAGCTACAAAAATCTGGGCTCTAAATTGATGATTAGACATAAGCTCATTTCAAAATTTTATAGGAAGAATACTGCCAAATATCATAATAATGAACTCAGGCATCCGTAAGGTTTTAATTTATCCAACTGTTCATTATGTAGAGCATTTGAGCTGCTTTGATTGCTTTGCACAACAAAGCCATCAATTTCTAATAGAAAACATATAGCTGACCTTTTAGCAAGACTAATACGGAGAATGTAGGGGTATTTAAACAATCATATAGCCAGATATTTAAATGAGGAAGGAATAAAGGATCGTTAACATAAAAACTAAATGAGACGATGCACTAAAGTATTTAGCACTATTCATTTAAGGAGCGTATCATTTGATACGTGTCAATACATATGAGAATATGCTATACTATTGGATTCCATGAGCTATAGTGGAGCAGTAACTATAAAAATTGCTATAATTTGTAGAGAATTGCCCCAAGAAAGCTTGAATGGATGTAGTGAAGAGAACTCTACGAAGGACAACGATTCTTCTATACTTGGTTCAAGAGACTCAGCATCAGTCTTGGATATAGCTTGTTGTGATGGACCAGTAAAATTCGAACGTATATCAAACCCTAACTTTGCCCTGACAGTGGAGCATAATAGCGGTCCTTCAAGTGCACCAATTGCAAGTAGCAATGTAGAGACGACTCGGAATCTTGCTACCAAAACCTACCTATGCATTTATTGCAATCAGAGCTTCAAAAGCTTATTCTGCTATCAGAAACATAAGAAGCGTCATTTGAATCCAGTCTCTGTGGACATCACAGCAACTCATTTGTCAACTCCAAGAGTATCAAACTTTGAAAACAGATCGAAGACTAAAGACTTAAATGTACAATTTTTTCCTTGCAAAAAATGCGGCTGTAAATTTCCAAGTTACTACTTTGTTCATAAACATAAGAAAATATGTCATTAAATTAACTTGACTCCCTTTACAATCAAGTATTCATTACATTTATGGCATTCTGCGCAGAATTCTGCTCTGTTCAGAAATTACTATATGCAGAAAATGCAAATGAGTAAATTCACTGAAAATTATAACCCAAGCAGCTATCATTAACCTAGTTTTCAATTAGAATAATATTATGACGTTTGTATGACTAGACTATAAAGTTTATATTACTGTCTATTTATGAATTAGGTACTGATAAAATAGATTATAGCTGTATTGACTGAATGATTTACGATTTCTCCCTGGAATGTAGCATGCGTATTAATTTCAATCTACTCATTTATCTACACTAAGAAAGAACCATTATAGTGATAGCTCATTAATCGATTTTAAATACCTATGAATGACATGTTTAAATAAATAGTATGCGCAGTCTAAGCCAAATGTAACTTATAATAATATAAGTAGAATGTTAAGTTCAGTGTCTAACTAGTCGCTTGAGGCAATGAAAAATGTATTGATACAGTACCTAGTCCTGAATATTTATGTTTGACCTAATAATAATGTAAAGTCTCATTGCAATCGCTAAATATGTGTATATTATCAACCTTAATTCTGTTGGCTATATCATGGACATTATCAGGCTGGCATATGATACTGTTAATATAAAATAGTAAGTATTATGTACCTTTAAATTACATGTTCATATTAAATTGCTATTGATGGCTCTAAAAACATCGGTGAACATAAAATTATTCTATGTAGCCATAGCAGGAAAAATTCACACCTATTTAAATCTAATTGATGCTGCTAAACTACAAATATTTACTGTTTGCATTGCGAACAGGACGAAATTAAATTTCTATAGTGATAAGCATCATTTGCATGTTTAAAGTTGTCTTGATGATTGTTAGTTACGCTTGAAAAGTTCTAAAATACAACATACTGTCAGATGATGTTATTTTAAGCTAATACTACATACGGTTACACAACTATTTTCCAAGCTATGGAATAGAGTGTATGTTTCGCCCCTTCCCAACGCTGTCACTGACGTATGTACAAATCAAATTCTAAGTCAGCTGAACAAATAAAATACCCCAATTGACGCCGACTAAACTTTCTTGAGAATATTGAGTTTACAATCCGAAATTGAATTATGATTTAGGCAAGTGATGTGAAAGAACTTCTAACAGGAAATGTGGGTCAAGTTGAATTCCTTGTTTTAAGTCTGTTGAAATAGTTAGTTCTCAATATTGATACCTCCTTTACTATTTTCATTAAAATGTAGAGCAAAATACGGACACAGATTTGTCAAAGCAAAATATGTATGAAAAGGCTACTTCATACTTCAATCATAAATCGAAAGTCACAAAGAAATGATTGCATGTTTTCCAAAACCAAGTTTATGACGAGTCAAACAACTGGAAGTTTTTCAATAGCAGTGGACAAGTAATGAAAAAGAACCAATTACAATGACTACAGTGCTGAAGTAGAACAGATGAATATTAAGTAGAAAACGTTGATGCCTTTGAAATCTTATGTAAATAGCAAAGTTAGGTTTAGCGAGAGACAGGAACATCAAAAAATTCAATGTAAACCGAATATTAAAATTTACTTTGCTTGTATAAGCCCAAAGTACACAAAATTACAAATCCGAAGATCAAACCCATCGCATTTTGTGTCCCTTTATGTCATCATAAACTCGACTGACAATTAGCCTAGCTTTATACAAGCATGTTATACAAGTTTAATAGGTATTATTATACCAATATACTGTCATTGGCCGGAGAGCGTAGAACGTAGTTCGTCGACCTCGTATATATAAACGTTGCTAACAAAAGGACATAAAATTGCAAAAGAAATTTCAATTACAGGGTAGAGTTTTTGTATTTTGCAGATTAAAAAGAAGATAATGATTTCCAGGGAGAAAGATATGTATTGATCAATGGAACTAGACAAACAAGGATTTAATTTTTGTAATGATTGAAGATGTTCTCTTCCCTTAATTTACATTACATAAAAATGATGATGGAATGGAACTGCGTCGAATTTCAAAGCATGAATATCTTTGAGTTGCTATGCCTTTGATGACTAATCCCTTTTTGATTAGGTATAATACCCTGTGATTAGGCAACATATTTTCTTTTATTATTTCGCATTCAAAGTAAAACTTGCTTCCTTTTATTAAAATACACGTAAATAACGGGGACGAATCGACCAGGGGATTTTGTGATGTACCATGCTAACAGTAAATGTCTGTATGATGATCGCTGAAATGAATTTAGGTACTAGACTCTTCATATGGTAACAGAAAGGAATCAATGAAAAATATTCTGTCCATGTGTTGGAGAAAGAGTGGTGATATTTATATCTGAAGAAAGTTTGAGTTAGAGAAAGCAAGCAAGCACGCGAAAATAATCAAAGAAATAAAAGAGAGTGTGGAAGTAGTGAGACTTGCCATTTAGTTCCTGTGTTTCCTCGTCAGACGTGTCCTCTAAAATTTCTTTTTGGTCTTCTTTTCTACGTTTTTTAGATGGTTGACCAGGGAACTCACTAGAAATAAATAATTCAGTACTGAATGCACACTTCAAAGCAAAATGAATACATCTACAGATGCAACATCGCATCAGATACATAAATATATTAATCTCGCAATGAATGACAAAATCGAAAATTCTCTGACGTTTTTTGTCCTCTATTAAAATACAATAATATGGCTTACCTAGAGTTTTCCACTTGAGACTGGACAGGTGTAACTTGTTCGTTAGTCATTGGCGTGGCTGCTCTTCCACTATTGAAACTGTTCTCTTCCGCATTCCCTGCCTGACCATTATCGGGTGCATTGGGGTTATGAGGGTTTAGATTTGAGTTTGACTCAATTGTAGGAGCCTGGTCATTTTTCTGCTCCTTTTGTTGTCGGGTGGTGACACCATTCGTTTCTGACTTGACACCAAGTCCTGACCCCAAACCGTGACTGCCAACAGAACTGTTTCCAGAAGAGTTGTTTTGCTGTTGGTTTCTAGTCGACCTTGTTCGTGCACGATTTTTGCGCAAAAGTTGTCGGTAGTTTTGCGTCTTTTTGCTAAGGTAGTAATACTGGACACAATCCGCGACACTTTTCCTCTCCAGATAAGATTTAATTATTCCAAAATTTTTCGGATGTTGCAAATATTTTTCCTGTTGATTAGAAATTATTTAATATTATATCAAATCTTGGAAATGCAGACTCATATTCAAATGCCTACGTATTTAGTTTACTTAGCAAAATATTCACAGCAGCTGAATTTGTAATGAAATGTAACAGATACAGAGGGAGTCTTTACTAAGAGTATAGTTATGAATAATACGTTCGTAATTGTGTTTGAATATCCATTACAACGAAACTCGGGATATATGAACTCATAAATTTAATTGTAGTCGATGCAAACAATAAAAATGCGATCGCTTATTCAGTATCAAATTAAAACAATTATTGTTAATAATTCTGACAACTAACTTGAGGGAAATAATTGCCACTCCCTTTTAAACCAGAAACATTGATCTACTACTTCCTTTTCCCAAGAAATAATTTTTACGGATAATATTTTTCCGAAGCAAAAACGTTGCACTATTTAATTTCAGCCCCAACTTTCAAATTAAAAATAATTATCCTTCGTGCATACTATCTAATATTAGTTTAAATATTTGCACTGTTTCATCAGAATAAAATATTATTTCACTATTCCTGACTCCCAATTGTTAGTGATGCTCAGTTACTTGAACTATGGCAACTCTTGAATATGATTATGTACCTTGAAGATTTCCTTTTCTTGGTCAGACCAAAGATTCAGTAGCTGCTTGTCTTTATACTCTTGCATAGGATCCTCAATAAGTCCATTACGGTTGGTAAATCTAGCCTTTCTGCTCCTTTCATCCAAGAGAATTGGAGGTATTACCGCGTAACTCCTCATTTTCTTATCCTCCAACTCCTAATAAAATGAACCGTTAGCTTCTATTTGAGGATATTTAAAATATTCTGTTAAAGAATGTTTTGCCTTTCTTACAACCTGCTCATGGAGTCCATCCATTATTTCTTCCAAATCAGCGTCTGACTTGATGCGAGATCCTACTCTGGAAAACCTTTCTTTATCCTCCCTTTGTTTACGAAGTTCTGGAAATACTTTTTCAAAAATTTCTCGGTTTTTCGCTTCTTTAGCCCGTTTCTTGGAATTATTTTCCATCTTTTCCAATCGTTTTGCCCATTCAGTTGAAAGCTTTGCATACGTAGTCGTTAGATAAGCTTCTCTTTTCTCTTTATCTCTCAACCGGTCTTTAAAGTATTCTAGTAAATTTACTTTGAAGCTAGAAAATGACAATTTATTTTCATGATAGGATGCCGCGTCGGAAGGTTGGTTGTATAACGGCTGAAACAATAGCAAAAGTAGTATTAAAATACGTTTAAACACATCAAAAGTTGATAATTAATAAAAATAATATTACAGAAAACATTAAGCAGTACACTTTGTGGAAATTGGAATATTCTAGTCTACAATGAATGAGATGCATGGCATTTTAATTTTTAAATTAGGCGCATCACTAGACGCAATACATGCATTCCAATCCCATTCCTTGAATAGAATAATCTGTAACAAAGATACTATAATTTGATATAAACTTACGAGATCAACTGGAGGACCCAATTTCTGAAGTATATGGTGAGCTTCTAAAGCCTTTTTCTGCAATAAAACAAACACACACAACAAATTATTTATGCACCTATCATTCCATAACAATGTAACTTGGCGCTAAGGCTCAATCGTTACAAGAGATTCATCTCTTGAAAGAAGAGTGTGATGTAGTTGTCAATAATAATATTATCTGTAGCATTTCAAGACAAATACTTACTCTGTTTTCAGCATATATGCTTTGTGGGAGTGAACGAATAACTGAGTCAGAAGCATTACTATTTTCTTCGGGATCCCGCTGGGGTTGTGTAGCTGCTTGTTCTAATTCTATTTTTTTCTTTTTTAATTTTGCAATTTGGCTCTCTGTTTTTGCAATTTCCCTATCTACCCTAGCAATCTGTTGAAGCAGTTCTTCTTTAGTTGACCTTAGCGGTGATTCATCTCTCAGATTCTCGGACGGCAATGTAGGACTAATAGCTTCGACTTGAGGATTATATGCCGGACCCTGTTTACAATCAGTTATTAGAATTTTTCCCATCTTTCGGAATAAATAAATTAGTCAATATTGCCAACTAACACTTCGAGCTCTATCCGTGTCAACGCGGAGAGGAGTATGAATATCAGGCTTTGCATCTCCCAGTTTTAGCCTTTTACAAGGCGGACTTTCGCTTAGAGGTGGAACCATCTTAACCATTCCGCTATCCCCACTGAAATTAATCAAAATATTTCCAGTGTCACTCCCAATGAAACTTAAGTGAATTCAAAATATTGCGTAGCGTATTTTTGGGTGTCCACTCACCCGTAAGACGGCCCGGGCTGTTGGGATGGACGGTCGGGTCGAGGAGTTAAGGGGGCATTGGCATGCGGAATCTGGTAATCTGCAGGTGGTTGTACTGGATGTAAAAGTGACATTCTAGGCCGACTGGGGCCTGCTCCTCGTTCTTCGGCGCTGCGAAATGTTGAGGCAGGAGTTGACACCAACGAAGGAGAAGTCTGGTACGTCAGATAACGACCGTGGTCCCCCCGTGAGTACATGTTCAATGGTCCCACTGCACTTACGACCGTGAAGGAGGTGCTTGTCCTTTATGCGACGGGTTCTCTTCCACACTGAAATCCAAAAAAATCAATATTCAAAATCTGAAAGCCAGGTCAACCGATAGGGAAACAAAAGAAATGGTAAGTAGCACATTGTCCCGTGAAAGGTTATGGCACAAATTGCCACGCATTCAAAACTGTGACACATAAACCATTGTCGTCACACAAACATTCTTTCTTGTATATACATTAGGGTTCATTATCTAAAATTGCATTAATAACAACACTTCCTGAACAGGACAGTAATAATTGTTACAAGTATGAAATTATCAAAATTAACTTTGCATCCGTTTTGGACATCACATTTAAGATACAACTTGTCAAATCAATTGATATTATCCGAGATGATGCATATAGCTAAGCTATGTGACAAGTATTTAGTTCGATTGATATCAAGCTGCAAATAAATTCTGACTCATAAATCCACGTCTTCATGATCCAAAACGGAGAAAAAGTTAATTTGTAGTACGTACAACGATGACCATCCTATGGAAGTGGTTGTAGAGTGGCGTAGAATAACAAAGGTCTTACCTTGAACATTTCCTATTTAATTAATTGCTCAACTCAAGTCCCCAACAGCTTAACTTAATCCCACAGCCCCACTTAAGGGTACAAATTGTAGTTCTGGGGAGATACTTCACCACCATTGATTATCAAACTTTATTCACTTTAATGGCACTATTGGAAGATTAAATATTAATAGTCACAGTTTGTCGTACAGGGTCATCTTTTATATTACGTAAATAAAATACATATACTACAACTTCCTACAAACTAAGTTCAAACTAACTCCCACTCATTTATAAAGATATTTTTTGCAATTTTAATACAATTAATCACATCCAAACCAGGTCACGATTAGGATGTATAAAACACAATTGAAAACAGAAATTCTATTATTTCTCCCGATTCTCATTTTTCCCATTTTTTCCCGACCACAAAAAAACTTTTATATGAAAGTCTTATTTCTCCGTCGTTATAATGATAAAATGTTTGAACTTTCCTCAAGGTCTCTTGTTGAAATCAAAGGTCAACTATTTGACCTTCCTGAAAATTTGAAGATAGTTGGAGTAGATTGGGTCAAATTTTGTTTAAACATAGTCAAGGGGATTGGGAGTGAGGTTAGTAACTTAGTCCTTTCAATTAGAAAATTTTAAGGGTAGAAACATCCCGGGTGTTAAGAAGTATCGGTTATTTAAGTATAGTTCTCGTTTGCTAATTCCGATAATTGTTAAGATATCAGGATGAAACAAAGGCCGTTATATGTACATAAAGATGCTTTGGACATTGTAGGCGTGTATGTAATGAAGGGGTACATAGATAGCATGTTTTAAGGGGGGGTGGATGTATAGGGGTAAGTAAGGTTTAGGTTGCCTGAAAGATGACCCTGTACAAAAGTCAGTATATAAGTACCGTCAAATGAATGTTTGGTGTAAGTGAATGAGGGCCTTTGGCCCCTGTGGAGGCTAGGTGTGTATGTGTAGAGCCTCTAATATTCTAGGTGGCTGTACCCAGAGAGGCCAGAAATGGTCACAAAATGTACAAAGAGTGTTCGACACTAAAGAATCCTAATGTGAAAAACTGTCATATTGAAGGAAGGCTAGTCGGAATGCCCACCAGTACTGGCAGTAGAGTACAAGTACAAGGTACAAGTACAGTGGATTGAGCTTAGCCTGAGCCACAGCGAGCAAGAACGAAGAAGGAACGATCTACGGTCGGTGTGGTGTGGTGGACTGGACGACTAAAGAACAAGAAGTACTGCCACGTTACACAATTCAAGCCAAGTGTGATACTGACTGAGAGAAAAAGGTTTTTTCACCAGACAATATCCCGGTTTGTGTAATGGACTCGTCCGAAGCTCTCCTATAGGCGACTCTGCTGCGGGGAGCAATGGACAAGTAAATGTTGTTCTGAAAGGGACTCCCGCATCATCATTCGACTCGTCTACCATCCGGGGGAGGGAGCTTCACATCCCAAACCTCTGCTTTTATAATACATAAATACATGTTATGTTATATATACAAATATACGTATACTCATACATACATACATACAACATACTTTTCTTCCACCACCACACCAACTACCAACACCACCACCAAAACTCGATCGACTCTTCTACTTCTACAACTACTGACTACTACTACTAGGACAAGACTCAGGCCAGGCAGCAAGACTAGTCAGGACGGACGGACTCATACTCACTCACTCACTCACACTACTATCATATCATATTATTATTATCCGCTTTATTACGGACCAAAGACATCACTGCTTTATATAATATAAGATAACATTACTTATATGGAGGAGGATTATATACATTTGGTACAGCTACTACTAGGACTGCTCTTCGTGCTCTTCACGTCTCATCCTAATAATATAACTCCATCCGTGTCTATGTCCGTCAGTAGTAGTGGTGTGTGTGAGTTCCTATCGTACTCGTACAACACTTCTCCTCCAAACTCCAAACACAATATCATTCTCTATAGCTATGCATGCACAATATGTATATCACATATTATGTACATAAAATTCTCTCTCAAAGTAACAAAGTTTAGTCGGTTTAAATAGTGCATCTTCTATGACATGCCTATATACCTATGTAACTGATGTTATATAAATGCATATATTACTTTTATATAAGAATATATTGTACCTATACAACAAGGTATCATTATTATGAACATTGAACTATATATAGCCATATATAGTGGAATTAGTGTGTATATCTATATTATTATGTAGTAGTTACCTAGTTGAAGTTGAAGGTATGCATGTACAATGGCTATAGAAAAAGAATGAAACATATAACCTTTACCTAACCAGCTATAATAATAATATGTCATCATAATGCTATGCTGCAAGCGAACTGGCTGGCTAGGTCTTGAGTCTTGGCTGGGTTCTATTTCTATCTAACGCTAGCTTTATTTTGCTGTAGTTGCTGCGCGCTGGCTCATTCCATGTTTCTAGCTACTCCTTCATCTTTATACTACTCCTCTATCTCCTCAATCAGTATGTTACTTCTCTTGGACAGTAAATACTAAATGTATTCAATATTACTATATTATATGAATTATTGCATTTTATTGCATTTAGAAGAAGGAAAGAACGGCTTAGAAACTCACATTCTATCTCATCCTCATCTATCTAGATGAATACGTACTACAGACACCTCACAAATATGCTAACAAAACAAGTACACAACTATCTAACGCAATTTACACTATGTAGCACCTACCACCTATTAGAACATAAACTATTTCACTAATAAATATAAACTTCATAAAACTTCAATGTCAGTTGCTCCATCAGCTTCCATTTGTGTCACTGACGCCTCTGACTAATGATGACCACAGCTTTTTAAAAACAAAATTATACTGTCCTCTACAACCAGAAACTAATTTGCGAGAAAGCGATTTTACTATCTAATTCTTTCTCAAATCACTCATCTGCTTTCATAATCCACACAGCTTCTAGCAAAACATCTCATTTCTTCATTTGCTCCGATTTTCCCATAATATTCTACTACCACAGCAATCACTACATTGCATTCTAAATCACTTTAAGGCCTACCTACCTCATCGTCAATACGTATAAAAGCCCTTGCTGACCCCATTTCCTGAATGGTCATGCAAAACACAATAATAGCCCTTAAAAAGAAAATGTTATAGGGAACGTCGGCGGACGGGTAACTTCACTAGTTACTTAATGTAACTAAGCTGTGGCATTGCTTTCCATTTGCAAAAATCGTTAAACAAAACTAATATTTTGATCATTTTGACTGTTAACAAATGAGGAGGTACTAAATGGACAGCTATTTAAATACATAACTTTTCATTTACGCAGAGTATATCGTACATCCATCCGAATCACAACTTACATTGAACTCCGTTTCCAAGATTTTTTATTCACATCGTGCATGAGTTTGGGTTTTGGATCCATTACAGACAAGTCGTATATTTAATATTCTTATAATAATTGGTCGAGTCGAAGGGTGAAGGGACTGTTTTTACTCTACATAATGATCAACTTCAAGGCACAAGCACGGAATACGTTACATATTGCACGTTTTTATAGTAACTACACCCTATCAATTGAGCTCTCTGCATTTTGAGCACAGGATGCTTCTTGGTTAGTGCTGCATAAAAATTAAACAGAACAAATATACCTATGCTATACAGTAACACAATACAAGAATACAACCCTATATTATATGTAGGTAAATACTATCTACTCGCTTTTTAATCTTCATCTTAAATTTAAGACCTTGCTTTGCTTATATAGAGCACTTATGGGAAGTGCTATCATAATACTATAATGCTAGAAAGAATTTGTTTTAATGGATCTTTAAGTTTTGAAAATTGTTATATAAACTAGCTTTGTTTCTGATTTCTTTGTCAATTCCTGCCAATAAAGGGCATAAATTAGAAAAACGATTTTGACTGAATTGTTATCAACCATAATTGTAATTGACAATTATAAGCCATATCTACTGAATATACAAAATGTTACATTTCTTCAGATAAGTTACACAAATCTAATGTAATTTGAGAGCATTTCACAAGTTTGACTTCCAAGCGGTGTCCATGAACTCTGCATGATAATTTACCACACCATTCGTTAATTAACACGAATTTTAACATTAAAATCTGCAGATAATGTGTTTATGTGCATCTTAGCAGAATCTGTGTGATATTCTGCACCGTACTTAAAATTGCTGGCTTTCTGTCCATATATGACAACAGATGAAGCCAAAGGACGTCTCTCCCATATTTTTTGCTCTAATGGAAATTAAAAGCCTTCTTTCTGCACAGCATATATTTCATCAGATGGGTGTTTTTTCCTTTTGTTTTATCTCTTTTATTCTTGGCAGTTTTATGTTTGCAAACATTTTCACCTTGACCCATAGTTTCTTAAAGTTGGTCTGAAATTATTGCATCCATGTCCACATATTATGCAATTTATCTTATTAATATATTTCTCTGAGTAAGTATTACTTTATGCTGCACATAGTGTTAATTTTCATCAGTTTTCCTTATTTTTAATCTCTTTTAACTATCAGTAGGTTATAAGCAGCATATTCACAATTTACAATATCCATTATATGCACAATAGCTTTCTGCATGCGATATGCTATATTATTGTATGATGCTGGATTGCTTTGCAGCCGTTTGCCGTGCTCTATTGCCTTGTACGTCTTGCGAAGATGTAACAACATCATGCGACTCCCCTTTAGATATACGGATACTATAATCATCGAATTACATCTTTAAAACTTTAAAGCAAATCAGTTATCTTCATCACTATTATAATTTTTGTAAACGTCAGTACAAAATGGTGAACGGGCTTTTGATTACTGATTGATGTTGTGTAGTTTTAACTAAGTCTCTATGCGATATAAAATAAGTATTGAATAATGTATAAAGCGTACAGTATTGTAAAGTGGATGAATATAGTTGGGGCGAATTGATTTTACTTGGCCGTGTTTGTGCGTGAGTGTGTGACACTGTGTGTAAGTGTGTGTGTGTGTTTGTGTATTCTGTATGTATGTAAAGTATGTATGATATGGTATAGCTATAGGTACTTCGTTCCGTGCTCTCAATGTTTCATGTCTTCTTTCTAGTTAAGTCACAATTCTCTGTATCCAAAATCTCAATAGTTGTTGCAGTTTACAAATGCAGACTTTATTGTAAATCAATGTCATATTCAGGTAGAAATTAAAAACATTTGCTCTAAACGTGTTACCTTTGCAAATTGCAAATGGTCATTGGATTGTGTTTTCAAATGGTACTGGTAGTCAACAAATTTCCTACAAAATGTCACAGAAGCTAGTCAAGTGACTCTCTGATTTTAATTGTGCATTAGAATTTTTTTAATGGCATGCTCAATTGCCATTATATAGGATTATTTAATTGCAAATCTACAACAAAATTTTTTAAATGGATATCATTGTTTAAACTTGTGTAGCTAAAGAATGTGTCACGATCGGTCTTGAAGCTGTTTCATCGCAATTTCCATTATGCTGTAGTTTTACTAGTTACCTAGTTCATCGTTCTCATTACCTTCGCCTTCCTTCATTGTATCACTATTACAAGTTTAGTCATACATACATACTCATTTGCGTCTATAGTTTCACAGTAACATCTAGGTAAATAGCAAAAAATCAAAATAGACTTGCTATTTTGCTTTCTTGGTACACAAAAACGATTTCTGGTTCGTGGTCTTGTACAATACGCCACACGCACTGGTTCTTCCACTCTTTCTATTTCAATATTTCACTTTTGTACAAGATTTATTCTATATCATGCTAAATGATAAATCTTTGGAATGAAAATGCTTTGCTAGTAGCCTGAAGATTATAATAGATGTGATTTTTGAATTAATCATGTAGGAGATTAAAGAGTTCCTTTTTAGAAAGTCGAATGTATTTCTTTTGGTGACAATAATGTATGACCTTCGAATAGATAAGAAGTCATTTACATTTAGCTTTATAACCTTTCTGGCATTTAAATACTTAAGAAATAGATTAATATTACAAAAGCTTGATATCAAGATTTAGGAATAATATTTATTTACTGAAATTCATTCATCCTAAGAATCCTAGATACATTCACTTCTTGTTCTAACACAAACCAATATACGACAGTGCTATGCTAACGCTAAGTTGCTATAAGTACTTTATGCTTGTACTGAGAATTGAAAACCTCACTTATTATCCTACCACTAAATTCCTGATAGTACGTACTATGTACTATGTACTCTACAAAAGTGGTGCTCCGCCAAGTCCCGGTAGTAGTGTAGGGGGCATAGCTTAGGGTAACTGGTTCTGAAAATTATGAAATTAATCTGTCGTACTATACTGGTAAAATTTTGTTAGGCACCATTGAAATGACTGATTAATTAATTAAAATGATACTACGATATTCCAGCATGAATTTACATACAAGTTCAAGTTACCAAACATGCTGAGACACTTCTATCCAATTCCAGAGAATTCAGATTTGAATTCAGCTTGTTAAAGCCTTGTTAGACCACTAAGACCTATACCCTCCTAGATATTTTAATCTGTAGATGTTAATCTGCTTTTACATTTTCATTCATTACAGATCAAGTGCATATAATATGGCGGAGTACTAATACCAAATCATTTAACTAGATCAATATACATTACACCAACCAGTCTATCATCGTTATTGCAATAAATAAAGCTGTTCTGTTGTATAGAGCATGCTTGCAACTTCTTCTTACTAACCCGTAGATTCTTTGTGCAAGTTTACTCTCTTTTTTGTAAAATTCAATAGCTGTTGTGGGGATCTAACAGTACTGGGGGCATAAGTATATATTGCATAGCATCTATGGCCCAATGGAAATTGAACCAAGTTGGCTCAATTTGGTCGGCACAGAAATCATGCAAAGTCGATAGTTTCAACTTAATTGAAAAAGGAAAAACTAATTGCCAGGTATTTAGCCCGCACCTAGCCCTAGTAAAAAACGTATCTGATTTCATTTTTTTCCTATCTGGTAGTCTTAGACAAGCGTAGCTCAGATGCAGAAATAACGTAACTTGCGATAAACCTAGCACTTAATATGGTAGAAAAATTTTTAAATTTAAATATTTAGTGAATAAGCATTGGCATGCAATTCGTCTTCAGGCTAGAATTTCTGAATATGTTGGCCAGCCGTTTTAACGAGGACATCGACCACGTAAAATGACAGAAAAGTAGTAACGCTATTCCTTACTACCTTTCTGGACTTTTCTGGATTAGTATGGTTCTGTGCCGTAACCCATCTTAATCAACTGTTTAATGAGGTTCATGGGGTCATTCTCCCATTAATACTAGGTTACACAATTTTAATTTTCCTTGTTCATAAGTTTTCCGTTAATTTTTCTTTTTGCCACAAGTCGGGCCATATTGGCCACATGTAAAGGGCCGTCGCTATAATATGTCCTTGCCAACTGTAGGTTTGGGATGAGTAATGAGAGTAAGGAAGGCCTGAAATAGTAATTACTATGCTGTCAGTACTAATGCTGAATTTCAAAATGATTACGCATATTAACAATGTTTATTTTTCGAAATATGCTAATGTTCGCTCATATTAGACTTCCTTGTTTTATGAAACGTGCATTGTGTCCGCGCATGTGCATTGCAGCAAGAAGCTACATTTACCATGGCAAAGATAGATACATAGATAGATACCTACGACATACCTATAAACAACTTTATTATATAGAGATTAGTTACCATAAAATGGTATACTTTCGGTAACTCTAACGCCAAAAGTCCCTGATATGTCAAAGCGGTATAAGATTAAGGACCCCATAAACAATTAGTTGCTTTTCGGAAACGTGTCGCCGACTTTTTGGTTTCCAAAGGCCCAACGGGTAGAGCAACATGAACGGCCGGCGGATGCTGGAAGCCAAACAAGTAGGTTTGCTGTTGGTAGGTAGGGCGGCTCACAGATAGAAATCTCTTCCATGTCCTGAGCTATTAGAATACAAAATAGAGGGCCGGAAACTCCATCTAAAGGAAACTCGTGTTTGTATTGTCCAATTCTATGGCGCGAGATTTTAATTGGAGGAATGAAATTGTTGTATGAGTATGAATGAATAGATGCTTCCTTGTGCACTGCACAAATACACTACTCGGAGGAACTCTCTTACTACTGCACAACACAGCTCTCCAACTAGCATTTTGAATCTTAGGCCGCCGGTCAGGTACAAAAACTTGGACAGTTGTGAGTTGTAGGTAGTGTTATATAATTTTGCTACTTTTCCGGTGTGAATTTTGTAAAAAGTAAACCAAAAGCGTAGCTAGATAAGAGTGGGATATAATCTTAGAAGGTTATTTTATGCAATAATTACCTGCTAGCCTTCTTTGCAGCACCGCTATGGCGTTGGTTTGTTCAAGTAAGTCATTTATTTTTTACATTTTTTAAATTTTATACTTAATTGTTTGTTAATCCTTGTCATTTTATAATCTTAGTAAACAATGAGATTAGTATACTAAATATACTATGTTTTGTTGAAAATGGCATCGAGCAGGAAGTAATCTTAACCGAAGCCAATATTAAATGGTGTACAGTTTTGTTAAGTTTCTGTTGCTTTAACGGTGTTTGACTTTGACATTTTCTAATTTTAAATACAATCACACACACTTTATTTTCTACTTACAAAACTTTAACTGCCAGCTGTTAAAATTATTAAAGAAAAGTCAGAGTCAATATCTTTCGGTTTTGCTTTGATTCTAGTTTCAAATGAAGTCCCAGAATCGCCGGTCATTTCACCAGTTTCAGGCAATGTCTTTGAGAGACGCCTCATAGAAAAGTATTTACTGGAGAATGGGGAAAAGGATCCCGTAAATGGAGAACCACTAACAAGTGACATGCTTATTGACATCAAAAGTAAGAAAATTTATACAAAATTTTCAGCAAATATTTCAAAGCAGTTTCAATTAAAATGAAAATGTATTAATTTCTAACTGAACTAGTTGCTATTAATGCTCAATATATACTTCTTTAAATATAGCTCCACCGTTCGTAAAAGCAAAGCCTCCTACCTATACTAGTATACCTGGAATATTAAAGTCGCTACAGGATGAATGGGATGCTGTAATGATGCATAGGTAATTCGCAGTTTTGTATTGGTTTATAAAATCATTTCCCAAATTTCTCAAAAATGCAGCTGCAGCTAGAGTAAAAAGTATTTGAAGTGCAATTAGTCATTATTTTAATTAATGGGTGATGTAATTATTTTCGCAGCTTTACCATGAAACAGCAACTGCAAACTGCTAGACAAGAATTGTCCCACGCACTCTACCAGCATGACGCCGCTTGTCGTGTTATTGCTAGACTGACGAAAGAAGTGACGGCTGCTAGAGAAGCCTTGGCTACATTGAAGCCACAACAACCCAGTTACATGCCTACATCTTCGGTAACACTAGATACTATTATATATTTATATACTGATATTATAGCCACATTTTCTATACGGTAACTCGTTTGGTTCTTGGAACATCTTTTTGACAGATTTCAAATGACGAAGCTGTTGTGATCCCAACATTAGAAGTAATTGGAATTAGTCAAGAAGTGCACCAAAAACTTCAAGACACTGCCTCAGTTCTCACACAAGAAAGAAAACGGAAAGGAAAATCCATTCCTGAGGACTTGTACTCCCCCGAAGCCATTCAAAATTTTACAGCTGTTTCTTCATTTAATGTAAATATTCAAATAATACATTTCCTGGTTTCTAGTTCTTGCAACAAAATTTATTATATGTCAATGCTGAGTGCTGAGTACCAATAATATTTATTCAAAAACAATACAATTTTTTAGGGACTGCATAGTGCCAGTGCACCTGGTATTTTATGTCTGGACTTGCAACGGACTACAGTTGTTACCGGAGGAAATGACAAAGCCGTTACTGTCTTTAATTTGGACACTGAACAAATTGTGACGATAATGAAAGGGCATTCAAAGAAAGTCATGTCTGTGGTACTCCATCCAAATACAGTAAGTCAGTTTTCAACAGTTGCTAGTTTCTTGCCTGAGATTTAAGTTCACTCTCATAATTATTTTTTTGTAGGAATTGGCTTTGAGCGGATCTATGGACACTACCGTTAAGCTTTGGAATATTCCAAATTCCCAGTTAATGAACAGTTTTCAAGCTCATGACGGCACAATTACTGGACTTTCTTTACATGCTACCGGAGATTATGTCTTGATATCCTCGATCGATCACTTCTGGTCTTTCTGCGACTTGCACACCTGCTCAGTGCTAGCTAAAGTGGTAAGTTTTTACTTAAGTAACAGATTAGTATCAATTAAATTTTACAACCTGGGTGCAAATATCTGAAGACCATGTTAGATATACATTTTTTGAGTATATTTTTCCCATGAAAGGTGAGGCCAAATAGGTGTGGAAATAAAGAGTTGTGCTACTTAAATAATAATCTGCTGTTGCTTTTTTGTAATCTAGTGTGGAGATAAAGAATCCCCTTTGACATCGGCAAAGTTTCATCCTGATGGTTTAATTTTTGCCACTGGTACGATAAATGCACAAGTAAAAATTTGGGATCTCAAAGAGCAGAGCAATGTTGCTAACTTCTCTGGGCACGGAGGCCCAATCACTGCAATATCCTTTTCAGAAAATGGTTATTACCTTGCGACCGCATCGGATGATTCATCTGTGAAGCTATGGGACTTGCGAAAATTGAAAAATTTTAAAACAATTCAAATGGACGACGGATTTAGCATCACAGATTTGTCGTTTGATCAAAGTGGATCATATTTGTCTTTCTCTGGAAGTGACATTAGGTATAAAAAATATCATTTCAATTTATCTAACCAAAGAAAATGTAATAAACACTTTAATTAAATACTGATGTGTTAACATTTTAAGTTTTAAAAGTGCTAATAAGAGAAATTGTTTTTTCAGGGTATACGGATGTAAATTATGGAATGAAATAACTGCATTCCGCCAACATAATACAGTGGCTACTGGTGTTCGTTTTGGTAGAAATGCTTCTTTCTTGGCATCCACTTCAATGGACCGCAGTCTGAAAATATACAGTGCAGAAAGACCCTCCTATGGCCAAGACTACTAAAAAGTTAACTTTTATTCAGTGTTATGTACAACTAGATTATATATGGTAAAATTTTTATAGCCTTGTGTATTTAAGTCCAGTTTAGGTATCAATTCAGTGTTTATGGACGAATAGATGTAATTGAATATGTTATCACATTTACTTTTAAAAATTCATATTATTAAACTAAGACATTTTATGTAAATGTTCAGTTAAACTAATAAAATCCAGTTTGTAAGTTAAATTGATAACCAATGTGTAATATATATGCGTGCATAAAAATCCTCGAGCATGATTTTTTTTAAATCTCACAAATGCGAACTAAACGAATGACAAATGCATCCAAAATACGTTTCATTGGCTAAATGTATACATGTTTTAATTGTTATGCATACGACATACTTAAAGTTTAGTACTAAATACATACTCTAATATAAAATTGAACGTATTTGTTTCATACATTCATCCATTTGTAATGTTTACAGAATCAATCACATCACTAAAATAAGTAATCCTGCTATTGCTGTATCATCGACCGAGCTGAACAACTAACATTATTTATCTGAATTTTGAGTATAAAAGATAGTCAACTATTTTATGTAAAACTTCAATAGCTGTTCTAAATTATATCGCTTTTAGTTTAGCGATGATTAACTATTTTAAAATTATAATTATTTAACACCTAAAACTATCATCCCTTGAAGCAGGCTTGATTAACTCATGATTTTATTGAGTGTTGTCGGTTGTCGCCTTTATTTTCTGAACAATTATCATAATCTTTTAATTTGTCCCTTTTTGATAATATTTACTTCACAATTCAAGTATACGGACACCATTTTTGCCTTTAAAAAACAATGTGCAACATTTTTATACAAGCCGAAGTATTTTCCTTTTAATTCCTGTTTTACAACACAACATCTTTATAACATGTAGTGAATAATGATATTTGAAGAGGAAAATCAATGAATTTTACAACAAAAAGTGTTTATTTTAGGAAGGCGTTTATATACTGATATATCTTAGTCGCCGGGTCGGACGAGCAAAATATGAAACTGTGGACGACGACACTAAGAGTACTAATAATATTATTTCATTTCATTTATAAAGTACAAGAATATTATTATAATCCGCATCGCATAGCATAAAGTCATTTGTATGAGCTAAGCTGTACATCCTAAGGAAAAATATATGGCTACGGCACTGTAAACAATTCTATCGTTTCGGTTTTCCTCCGGTAAGTATACTGTAGTATTAAGTCTACAATTTTCAATTACAATTTCCATGCCGTTTCTTCCATGCAATCAGTCAAAGAACGCACATGCAAAAACAAAATCAAACATCTCGTATTAGCATGTAACACACTATTATACAATAACTGCTTTAGCGGTTATTTAGCCCAAAAAGAGACTTGACAAATCATATAAATTGGGACAATTGGGAGCGATTATTGCTGCGGGGACATTGCATTGCTTCTATCAGTCTGACAGTCGGTATTGCACTTCAGCTTTTACATTATGAAACATTTTACAACGCAGTTGTCGGGATTCGGAAAGCTAGAATTATAAATCGCGTATATCACTAGCTAGGAGCATAGGACATCTTCATCTTCAAGAAAGGGTTGCCTTGTGGAGAAATGAACAAAGAACATAAAAAAATATTCATCTATCTAAAAAAGAATCCGGTCTGCGCTGGATTTAGTTAGGTACGTAATAAACCGTTGCATCTTATTGTGTTACATATTGCATTATTGGACCTGTCAACTAGCGGAATAAAACTCTTACCTAATTAGGTCTTTCAAAGATATAATCATGATGGTTGTGTTCCGTAGACAAAGCATTATAGATTTAGAAAGGAACTATACACAGAACGCGAGCACCATACACTACTATGAAATATGTATTTAGTTTCCGTGCGTAATAATAATAATGTTAAACGTTTTATTTTGATGCAAACGGGCAAGAAGTTTTTGTAATACGGACTTGTTGAGATTTTCCACATTAAGGCTTAAGATTGAGTTCTGCTTAGCTGCGTTATCAGAGCGGCAAATTAACACACGATCGTACATATTTACCGTTATACATACCGACATACCGAATTTCACCGCGCAACTAGAACAATACGATTATACTATAGTAGTGATGATGTACTGATGTACTATTTTTTAGAAAAACCTTATTAAAAATAGCAGGGCCACAGCCAGGAAAAAAAATTCGGGGGAGGGGGGGGGGGGGCAACAAATTATAAGTAGAAAAAATTTTGGGTTTTAAGTCAAAAAATCGTTTCTTTTCTTCAAAATTCGGGGGGGGGCAGTCTGGAAAATAGCATATCTAAATGACGCTAATAGCTCTTTTATGTATGACCAACATGAACTTTAAAGGTTCAACAAATGTCATTCCTCAGGATAGTTACTCTAAATTTTGAGGTTAACAATGTCCAGATTGATTAAACATTAGGTTTCATGATAAATAACCATGAGTTTGGAAACACATGCAAATTGACCAATTGCAAATTACAACCGCTCCTTAATATTGACAGAATTGTTGATATCTACTACTATTGACTATATTCACGCAAATTATGACAAGAAAACATTAGGTGACTTCGCTGTTGAGCTAGCACGAACAAAAGTGACTTCGAGGTTGAATAAGCAGCTCACTCAATCGCCAAGTCGTCTATTGTTCGTAAGTTTTCAATAATATACCCCCCAACCCAACGCAATGTTCCGAAACATCCTTTCCTTTATTCATTAGGAAGAGAAGAACTCAAAGCCGTCAACGCGGGAGGTCCAATTGTTGCAGTTAGGCCTCCCACGTTGATTTTCTCGGCTCAGAGGTATCATAAGCATATATATAGTAGGCATAATTGCGTGAAGCGCGAAAAATTTTGGCTTATTTTGTCTAAAATGAGTCAAAAATAAAATTTTTTGCTATTTTGAGAAAAAGTTTCCCTTTTTCTTGGATTTCGGGAAAGTGGGGCATTTGCCCCCAATGCCCCCCTCAATACGGCCTTGGGATGTTTTGGAACAATAATAACTAGAGTGAATGTAGTAGTAACTGTTTTTGGTATATAGTTAATTTTCTGGCATTAATAGCAGGTGGTAGCTCTAATATTATCCCCAAATAATATAACTAAATAATATATATTTATCATTTTTCACAAATGGATAATCGTCTTACATTTTTATGAAGCATTATGGAATATGGATGTTGATGTAGATAGGTAGATAGTAGATAGTATTAGTATACACTTATACAGCTACACAGATACGAAAATGGTACTTCACTTCAGTGTCATTGAAGAAGTGTTACTCTCCGAGCTGATCTACATTCATACCTAAAAATTACGTGAGAGCACACAGGGAGCATTCGAAACTAATCAGCAGGCTACTTTTACCTACTTAATATTTGTATTGCAGGTTGCACATTGCATTGCACAGTCGCGCATACCAGCAGCATTAAAAGCGGTTTTGTCAGATGTGATTAAGTAATGAATTTATTGAATCTGCAGACTGCCTGAGTTAGAAGTTGTTTGTGTTATGTCAACTTAGACGGGATTTACAATTCACATTGATAAACAGTTTGTAAATTGCAGTTCCATTTTCGTCAATAACTCAAGTATTATAGTCAACTGATTTCAGTATTCAAATTTGGGGAATGACAAAAACGGGTATTCACTCTTACTTCACGATATTTTTTATTCTTTCTCTACGACAAATACCTTTAGGACGTGTTAGGTACTAATTATTTGACATAACCTGGATAAACCCCAGACCGTATTAGGATACACAACGTTACAATTACGTTCTCTGATTCCACATATTATAATTGTGAACGCGGCTAATGTGTGAAAAAAGGAATTAGACTTCTTCACCTAATGATCTACCTCAAACTGTAATTAGTGTGTACGTCTTTACATTCTAAATTTTTCTTACTAATTATATTCTCGCAGTCAGCAGTACATATGTTTCTTGATTTCATGCAGACTCTTAGTGATTGGGCATTTTTATATTTCGCCGTACAAAGCCCAATTACCAAACTTTATCAATAGTTGAGTAAATCCAAGTGGTTATCAATGGTATGGTTGGAAATACTTTTTTGGCCAATGACTTTTTTTGTATTGTCGAACTGTAACATTGTCAACCGCATTGTCTACTTTTTATCTTTCTAAATATTTATTAGTTTATATTATGTTAGTATAAGCAGACGTTGGACGTAGACGTCAGTGACCATTTTTTGAAATGCTGATTCATTTGTGTGAATTTAAATTCCAGTGGAAATTACAGACTGAGAAAAAAATTCAGTGTTAAGTTTTGGTAGCCCCTTTCAAACTAAAATTAATTATTTTTTCGTTTTGGGAATTTTTTGTTATTGTATCAACAATGTAATATTTTACCGAGAGAATGTACTAGATTTTAATTTATATGATATTTTCATTTGTCGTTACAAAATTTTAGTATGACTATTTAACCAAACGTTGCAATGTAATAATGTTTACAGTTTTCTGCCGAGCGGAGCCGGTATAGACAAAATGATGATCGCCACTAATCATCCCTCAATTACATCTCGAGTCGTTAACTTGACATTTATAAGTGTTTTATATGCATAAAGGTTTGTGTCTACCACTGTTTATATAATATATTATTAGTTTAACTAATTTATGCTCAGTATCAAAATTTGTGTTTTCAAAAAAATAAATTTATATAATGTGTTAGCTTAGTTTTAAACTGTGTTTCTTTCAGGTGTTGGAAAATTGTAGGAATACTTGGTCCTTTTAATTCTGTGAATTCCCATTTTATCAATTTCAACTTATCGAGATGAAACTTTTAAAACCAAATTGGATCAACCACGATGGTAATACTTATTATGGTTAAATAGCTGAAGATAATAATAATGGCTAATATTTTAACTATTGTTTTAATTTAAACAGGCCAACCAATTTTTGCAGTCGACATTCATCCAGATAACACACGTTTTGCTACTGGTGGACAAGGTACTGTCTTTCGTCACTTAATCTTTTCAAATATGTTTATTCATGTGGCTAATAATGCAATTGCAAATACTTATTTAAAAGTGCTATGGAAATTATTATCAAGTTTAAGCTCCAGTTACAATTTATTTTAATTTGTCGATCTTGATTATTAAAATATTTTCTAAATATAAATCTTCATTTGACTAAGCATATTAATCAATCATGGAAAAATATTAAGCAGGTTAAAATTATATTTTAATGTTTAATTGTTTAGGGGGTCACGACATGGTTGGACGAATAGTGATATGGAATATGAATCCAATTTTAAATGAAGAAGACATTGACAGTAATACACAACCGAAAATACTTTGTCAGCTGGATCATCACAACGGTAAATATTTTAAAATACAAATTCTGACTTCACTATTCCTTGTTTAAGTTGAAAATTTATTATGATATGATGTGGTTTGTAGCCTGTGTGAACAGTGTACGATGGAGCCATTCAGGTAGATATTTAGCATCCGGAGGAGACGACAGAATTATTATAATTTGGAAACTAAGTGGATCTAGATATACCGGCACATCCATTGTATCTGGGAATAGTGATTTTGGAAAAGCAAATTATGAACAGTGGCGAAGTTTGTCGGTTCTTCGAAGTCATACAGGAGATGTTTTAGATTTAGGATGGTCCCCCGGGGACAAATATTTGGCATCCGCTTCCGTTGATAATACAGTAGTTATTTGGGATGCAAATAACTTTCCTCAAATAATAACAGTACTTAAAGGTGCAAAACATTTAATTTTTAGTCAAAACGTATTTGGAATATTGAATTGACCCTTTTAAAAATTATATTGAAAATTTCCTTCAGGCCACACCAGTTTTGTAAAAGGGGTTACATGGGATCCTGTAGGCAAATACGTTGCCACACAGTCTGATGATAGATCATTAAAAATTTGGAGAACCTCGGACTGGAATATGGAGCATATGGTCGTGGAACCCTTTGTAGAGGTAAAATTTACACCTTTAGAACATTAAATGTAATTAAAGCATTTTTGAAACCATTGTTAAATTATATCAGTGCTGTGGAACTACGCACGTTTTACGCTTAAATTGGTCTCCTGACGGTCTGTACTTGGTTTCTGCGCATTCTATGAATGGAGGAGGTCCTACAGCCCAAATAATAGAAAGAGACGGATGGAAAACAGATAAAGACTTTGTTGGACATCGTAAATCTGTCGTCTGTGTTGTAAGTTGACATAATTATCATTATCAAGTATCAAAAGCGATTAAGGAGAGAAATGTTAATTTGTGTTTCATATATTTTAGAGATTCAATAAAAATGTAATGCAACAAGACAAAAGCAGAATAAAGCAATGCTGTGTAGCCTTAGGATCTCGGGATCACTCAATATCAGTATGGTCAACAGCCTTAAAAAGGCCTGTGGTAGTTGTCAAAGATGTGTTCGAAAACACAGTTATGGATTTATCCTGGTCTTCTTGTGGAACAATACTGATGGCATGTTCGTGTGATGGATCTGCAGTTGTTGCAAAGTTCTCTTGGTCAGAAATTGGCAAGCCACTTTCATCAGACGAAATGGTAAATATTTGTTCTATCCCTAAAAATGTTGTAATAAAATATTTAACTAAGTGTTCTAACGAATACTTATGAATTTTAACAGTTGTCCCTTCATCACCGGGTATACGGGAAAAGCGTTATGATGAATAGTTGTCAAATTATGCAAAATATCGAAGTATTTTTAGCTAGAAAAAATGTTGAAGATACGAAGCAAACAAAACCTGTTAACAATAGTGAAATTTTAAATCCTAACAAATCGCCGGAAAAATCAGAAACCCGTAATGGAAATTTGGAAAATCAAATGAAAGGGCCAACTGATAAACAAATTGAAACGAGGACGGCAGATGGAAAACGACGTATAACTCCAAAGTTTTTACCACCTCCAGATGCTGATGTTCCCGTTACTGAGAAAAGGTATAATTTTCATTAATTACACAAAAGCAACCAAGTATAATACGAGCAATAGTTGAAAAGATAGATAAGGAGAAAATTAATTGCTATTGAACCAATTAAGCTTATTATGTTTATCAAGAGAGGCGCTGGACAATTTCTTGTTTAATTGACTAATATTATTTGGAGCATAGAAGTCAGTTTTAGTATGTTGCAGGCGAGAAGAAAGAATTAAATCGTGTTAGGTAGACTCAGTTTGAGTGAAAAAATGCAAATAAGTGTGCCAACGAAGTAAGTAGCAACTTTAGTACTTGTATTAGCTTTAGTACCTATCACATTGAGTTTCTAATGACCTGCAAAATCTGCATGATCAACCACTGCATTGTTGTAAAGATGTGCTGTGATTGAAATGAATGAAAGCGACTAAATCAAGGGAATACTTATGTAAAGGTGATGAAACGTTCGCCATCTGGATGCAGGCATTGAGACTAGAATTCCCGCTTTAGAAATTCCATACAAGCATGTTAGTTTGAATCTGTGTCTGCGGACGAAGATAAATTTAATTTTTTTTTGTTTAGAAAGACAGCCGAAACTACTAAAATATTCTTTAAATTGATTAATGAAACCTATTAATGGGATTTCCGGTAATGTAGCAGTACAAGTTTGACGGTTAAATTTAATATTTAACCCAACTTAGGCGCGTGCTAGAAATTCCTATTTTAAATGGTTTGTGATTAGTTGTACATTTTGTAGATAGCAAAAATCCCCTGTATATAATTTTCATCAATTGTGATAGTCTTTATCGCATAGAAATAGTCAATCCGGATATTTCCAACATTTCTCTTAATGTTTATGTCAGTTACCTATCCTTCTAAAGTGATACAAAGTACTATTTCGTATTCTATCTATAGTTCAAAAACAATTTAACCAAATATATACGTATATATTGTGTTGACATTGGTAATTGAGACATTACCGTTGTTATTGTTTGTTTAAAAGTGTAAATAGTCATTTGCAAATTCATAAATCTGTGTTAAGTTTATTGTGTTATGTGATGTGATTCTGAATATTTTGTATGTATGGTGGTTATTGTTTTGGAGAATTTATCCCCTTACAGGTGATATATGTACGTTTCAATATATAAGTGTAATGCATTCGTTATTTTTTCAATCGAGCTTTTTTTCAAAATTAACTTTATTAATTATGTGGTATATTTGCATTGAATCACT
Organism: Tomocerus qinae; assembly: GCA_020055645.1. Lineage (NCBI taxonomy): Eukaryota > Metazoa > Arthropoda > Collembola > Entomobryomorpha > Tomoceridae > Tomocerus > Tomocerus qinae. The sequence goes on from CM034548.1 coordinate 24,414,273, forward strand.
AATTGTACTTACAATCCAAGGATGTGCTTTTATACAATTATTATTTATTGTAAAGTCGAATATTATCTGTTTTTCATGTCAATTTAATACGTATTTATCTTTTCAGGAAAGAAGCAGGAGTTTTTGAAATGAAAGAAGTGCATGACGGTGGAGACACTACAAATTTGAGAGAGAAAATGATGCTTGGGATTGACGAATTAAGAAACAACACGGAAAATAATATTCCTGCATCAACAGATATTACCGTTATTGCATCCGTGCCAAAAGTAGATACAGAAGAGGCGATGCCGACTTCTAATAAACTAAGTTCAACTGAAATAGTAGAGAATAATAAGATAGAACAAAGTGCGGATGAGTTAAATGAACCCGTAAACGTTCAAAGTCAATGTAATGGTCGTCGTGAATCTAGTAATAATATGGATGTCGTTCAAGTTAATGGAGATGTCAAATCAGAAGTGGATGAAATTCCTAATGTTCCTGTTGTAACCTCGCAAGTTGAAGACAACGGTGAAATTAAAAGTGTAATAAAAGATAATGCAGAGGATACTAGTAAAAAGAAAGTTATTAAGCCGAAAGAATTACCGGCCACAGCTATTGCTGTCAAAAGAAAACGAAAAAGCGTTGATGAACCTAAACCCGCTGTACCAAAGAAAGGCAAATTTCTTGGGAACGCAACTCCCTCCTCAGCATCAAAGACTGTTGACACAGTGGAGCCAATGGCACAGAAAGCTATTGTATCTACGCCAATGTCTACTTCTATTGGTCTATTAGCTACTGATAAAGTTGGGACGTCTGGGATGACCAAAACTCCCGTAAATCGGAATCGTTTAGCCCCGCTCAAAATAGAAACTGTAGTCGCACTAAGAGTAAGTCAGATTTCAAATGTAAAGTTCATGTTCATTAGTGTAAACTAAATTGTAATAATATTTGTTTTATTTCAGATCGTTACGAAAAAGGATGAAGGTTACACGTTAGAAGTAGATAACACTACGCGATTATATACTTTGAAATGTAGTCATACGAAATCTTCCTTTTGTGGTCTTGACTGGACAATTTGTACAGATGCAGCTATTAGTGGAATATCAGGGGACGCTCATAGAATAGTTTCCGTATGTGAAGATGCCACAGTACATGTATTAGATTTAAAGGGTAGGTATGCCATGCCCCCTTTGGTTTTATCAGGTCCCCCTAGTAAAGTGTGTCAAACCAGTGCGTTCCTTGCAATTGTAACTACTAAAGCCGGTTTATACATATGGAACCTCCATACGAAAAAGAATATTTTAAAATCAGAGTCACTCCTTCCTATTTTGAATCAACCCGGTCCCGATTCAGGTATTTTGAATATTTTATTACCCTGTCAATTTTGTTAATAACCTGAAGGAATATGTGATTCATTGATTGAGTGTTTATTTTATTTTGCACAGCCAAAATGTTGGATTTGTCATGTGTCACAGTAACAACCGGAGGAATTCCCATAGTCGTTCTTTCAAATGGGAAAACTTTCATGTTCAATTTGGATATGAATACATGGTTAGTATGGTTAATTTTCAATATACTCTTTATATTTTCCATACTTATAGTGCATGTCCTGACTTTAAATACATCAATGTTTTATTTTTTTAGGATGCTGTATTCAAATCCAAATGGGTTGGTTTCATCTCCCTTATATCATGACATTGATGACAAATTTTTTATTCCTACCAATATAGTAGAACTTAAAAGGAAAGCCAAGCCCCCTTCGGCTGTTATTAGTCATATTAAAATGAAACTTGCGATTGCAACAGAGGTTAAACATCAAGTGGATGTTCAGCACTGGCTTGTGATTCTAGCTAAGACTATGGCCACGCAAGGTAAATTTAATTTTTGTTTGTTTTGTCCATATTTATCCGAAAAAAATCATTTTACATTCTATTTTATTGTTCTTAGGCTTGGGTCAAGAGCTACGGCAACTCTGTGAAGACTTATTAGGACCAACACACTCTGGCTCTTTTATGAGCAATAATTGGAATCCAAAAATTATTGTAAGTGCTGGTTTAAAAATTTAGAAAATGCTAATTTATTCTATTGTAGTTTAGTTTAGGAATAATCGATTTATGACAACATAAGCCCGAAATATCAATGTAATTATCTATTCAGTTTTCTATACTAATGCTAATCAATTTATAAATAGGGTTTAGAGAAACGGACCATTCTAAGAGAAATACTCACAGCATTATTAGAAGATTTAAAATGGCAAGACTTATTCTGCGAATTCAACGAACTTCTTCAGAAAGTGGAAGATGATAATCAAAACAAAACATCGTATTGATAAATCCTACCTTTCATGTTGGTTACCGCTATATGTCAACTCTAAACGTATTGGCAAAATTTTACTAACAGGCTAAATAGATATTGATGGTTCTTTTCAAATGGACACTCTGGGAACGCTAATTTATTACCTGGTGTCGTAAGTAAATGGACTCGCTCGAGTTTATTCAAAGCAGAAGTATAGCTAATAGTACGAAAGATATGACCTCTCGTGCCTCAAAAGACTGAATTTACCGAATATTACCTACACACTCTCTAAATTGTTTCCTTTCCTTACGAATTTTAGACAAAAGCTGTAAAGGCAAATACATTGTACAACATTGACTAACAATGTTAGCAATTCGACAATATGTATTTATTTTACATTTTAATAGAAAATTGAATGTATGTCAGATTTATGATGGAAATGAGTTTGTAACACTCCACTTAAATTTTAAACCATACTGGAGTTGCATCACATTGATGCCCATTTTTGATGTAGTTGTAGTGTGTTTGCCTATTTATATATTATATGTATGTTTTAAAACCAAAAATTGTCGTGGCTGCAACCAATCTGTCTATAGGACTAAATGCTGTCCAGGTCTTATTGTTTTTAAAAGTATTAACTATTGCATGGACTGCGATTCAGAGTTCCTTTTTTAAATTGCTTGATGGGCAAATTCCCTGTCTATGTATTATCTCTAATTTTGTGTACTTTAATTGGGTTACTGTAACTTTAATTATAACTACTGCCAAAATTCCCATAACTGTATGTTTCAAGTGATGTAAGACATTATTTTGGAGTTTTATACGATGAGCTGTGTGGTATTTTTTTAATTAAATGATTAATGACTATGTGTACCTGTTGGACAAGGGAACTAAATTTTTGATGTAACCATTAAAATTAATAACAGCAAAATTTAAAGAGTTGGCATTTATTTTTACGCCTAGTTAACATTCATAAAACATAAAAACTTCGTTCTGTACAGTGTAGCTGTAAAAATATTTGTCAGCCTGTTTGCATTGAATTATTTCATTGAATAGCTGAATATATACAGTGAATCATATCAGTTATATAATTAAGTAGGTACACGTATATTAAGATTGTTCTGAAAACTTGTTACAATTTGCATGCGATGTAACATCTCATGAGAATGTTGATAAACATCAAAAAACGTAAAATATGCTTATCTGCATTGTAAAAGAATGTTATCATTCCTTTCTATCATTCCATAGCCTAACAAGCAGATGAAGTCATCCTGTGTAGTGAAAATGACAAAAAATGAAAGTATCTTGTTTAAATGGTAATAATGGGATCTGAAGAATGGTTTAAAACTAATTCCACATTCTTAAGTGTTTCATGGCCATGCAAAAATACTTTAGAGTGAAGTAACATAAAAATTGATCCTTCTCATTGGTGCTCACAGACATGGTGTAGTTAAATGGATATCCCTTGTCTTCAATTCCCCTGAGTTTGTGCTTTAATAATGGTTTAGTGCATAGATATTTAGGAAATATGTAAATAGCACGACAAAAAAAGAAAAGCGAGAAATGTTTAATAGAGAAGTGGAGAAGCTCTAAAGATTTAGTGGGTCTACATGATACGTAGGTCAAAAGGTCATGGTGTTTATTTTGTCAAGTAAGACTGACATCTCATTCAGAGCAATGTTACAGGAATGCATAATGTATTGCGAATTGCTTATTGCGCATTAATAATTTCGCTCTTTGTGCGAAGTTGGGTTGATGTCTCATTGCTTGGTAACTCACGGGAACAGTTTTAAAGGCTCAACATAACATTTGTATTTACATAGTACTTTACATATAATATCCAGTAGAATCCAGGCACGCACATATATGTACATGTATATAGAATCTCTGTCTCTATGATTTACATCCTCTCTGTGCAGTATGTGTTTTCGCTGTCTGTGTATGGTAATCAATGCCACAATTTCATGCTCAGGAACTCATTTTGCGCAACAGTCATAAAATGATACTCTGGGAGTTAAAGCATGATATAGGAGAAAATGTAGAAAGCAGTAGAAATGGTATAAATTATTAAAGGCGGGCCCAAAAATGCTCCAGCATTTTGCAAAACTGGGATGGCTTCTGATGATGTCATTTGAGTTTCATCTGAAGTGAATGATTTGACCTTTCCCTGAGTTTTAGCTTGCAACATTTTAATGATTTTCCAGAAAACAGGGGAAGTACATTGCAAAATAATCTAATTTTAAGTCTGTCTTGCCCTAGAATGTCTATGTAGTATGATATACCTTGAAACTTGATACAGAAACTCAAGTATCATGATGGATGGAGTATGCGGTAGTTTGAGAAGTGTCTCCTATAAAATGGATTCCCTCCCCCAGAACTGTCAGTCGAGAGTCTGGAGAGCATTGAAGGAAGAGGGGTCGAGTTTTTTTGTTTCCCGCGCGTCACGCAACTGAGCAACTGACACGAAATAATATTTATTGACGCCATCATTAATTACATTTAGAAATTCAGTTGCGTATACATAAGATGATCAGTGGATGATGATGAAGGGAGAGCGAGAGGGAAGTCTCCAATCCACCTCGTCCTCATACGATTCGGTACATAAAAAATGGTCTGTCTGTGTATACCGGACCGGACAAACGAGCTCTCATGACTGCTCTCTGAAACTCTCATCTCATCATCACAGAAGAGTGGCAGGCAGTCTTCGTTGGGCAGAGATGTTATAGATCTCATGAATGTCAATCGTGTAGGTGTATAGGGAGCATAGCCATAGCATTAGCCATTAGCATGATATGCGCATAATATATACAAAGTAACTATATATAGAGAGGGAGGCTTTTCCGGTTCCGTAGATGGTGGTGAATTTCCGAGGACATGGAACGGAGATCTCAAGCAATCCCAGTTGACTCAGGGATTTTGCTCAGTTGAGCAGCTGCCCGAACTGACAATGAATGAACAGGGAAGAGAGAGAGATAGAAATAAAGTACAACAAAACTGACAGACTTGTAAGTTACGTTTTCATCTTGAGGCACGCGGCCCTACCATCTTAGCACATAGTAGTCTTACACGCATACATTATAATATTATATCCATCATCATCATAATAGATTTAGGTTATTATTATTATTATTATGGAAGGAAATTGAGATAAAGGACAACATATGATGATTCTCCTCCCGACTCGGATCAACGGAATACAATACCCCTCATTATTACTACAGCTGCTGTGATATTCTGTTATCGATCAACACGTGAACAAGCCAATTATTGTCAACCACCTAATTATCGTAGTAGTAAGTAGTAGTACCTCTATACATTATTCCTTTACACAACTCCAGCGAATCCAGTCACAAGAGCTCTCCTCTAGTAGTCAGTGTTCTGTCATAATAATTAAAAATGTTATAGACCAATGGCTGGAGGCTGAGCACAAAAGAATCCGTTTTCCACAATATTGGTTGGCTGAAGACTTTCCTAAAGGTAAACTATAACAAATAAACTATACTACTCACTACTCGAGCATTGTCAAAGCAGGCATTTTTTCCTAGTTTTGTCCTATTGATATTATGTTATTAAGCTGCAGTCATAGAGGGATATGCGTACAGAAGGAGAATTTGTGCATATCTTCAAATCATCTGTTGATTGATAGCTGATGTTGATATTATTGTATTGATTTGATTTTTTGTTTTATACACCTTTTTTATACTTTTTCGTCTTGTAAATGTCACTGGGACAAACCACTGGTGACATTATTACTACTACTATGCAGATATTAGGCAGTAAGGGACTAGTATTTAATAACGTCATTCTGACGATTGGTTAGTTGAACCAGTTTTTATTGTAAATAAATAATTGTAAATAACTACCGTATGTAATCTGCATTTTACAACACATGTGTTCAGTTGTCAGTATTTATCAATCTGTATTAGCAATATAATTTACAAAAGAGTAACTTATTATTATATTTGTGAATCCAATTTAATCAGTGACAGGTAGTACCTTTTGATGTGAGGAAATTGTGCAATATATTTGTTTCTTCAACCCTGCAATTTGTTCAAATCAGGATATTTTTTAAAAATCAATGTCTGATTTTTTATGCAGAGACTGTAACATTTAATTTCGGATTATTTTAATGAACATGGGAAATTGAAGCTGGAATTGCTGCTGGCGGCTGGCTTTCCATTGGGAGTTGTCATTAATTTAAGCAATCAAGAGTTAGTAAACAAGATTATGCAATATAGACTTATTCCGTATACAATTAATTTTGTGACCAAATAAAAAAGTGATTTTAATTAATGGTGAATGGACTTGGCGACGTTGTTAAAAGTGTTTAGTAGACAGTGACGTAAAATATAATCTTTTCTATCACTCGATATGGTGACATTTACATGTGAATTACTACTAAGACCTGTGTTCCTTAACAGTTGGTGACTCTACCATTCGACAGATTGTTTTGTTTTAACTCAGATCCATAATTTACATTTAGTCCCCATAAATCTCACTGTTCCCATATCGCTCATCAATTCTATTGAAACCGAAACTCCGATGTGTTTACTTTCGGATATCTAGGTAATCGTTTTACAAGTTCTTTGCCATCTGTTCAACCACTCACTCTCTCTAGTCATCAAATAAATACTCAAGACATTAACCACACTGTAAACTTATCCGAATTGGCGTCAACACTTTATTGCCAACTATGTAAGTAAAGTCCATTACTTAATTTCTGTCATTTTTATTAAAAATTATGAAGCAAATATTATTTTAGCCCTGAAGAACGTTTCTTAAAAGTTCACTTTTTTTAATTTAAAATTTAGACACTATTGGTAGTTGTGCAGTCGTTAGACAAACGTCAAAAACTAATAAAAACTTTTCAAAGACTAACATGTTAAAAAAATTAAATTATCCTAACACCATTTTTTCAAAAGTAATGTCTTTAAAAACTGTATCATTTTTTCTTAGATTTCCTTTCACCAAAATCGTCTTTTTTCTTTAATTTATTTCTAATTTTTAGCATTAGCAATTTTATGAATTAACCAATGATTTTGGTAAAAACTACAAGCAATATGTATTTGCATTGCAAACCTGCAATTTTCTGCAAACACATGCCCTTATATTGCCCACAATTGGATAGCAGCAGTTGTGCTTTCTGCTTTTCAGTAGTAATAATGCAATTTTCTTTATAGGGATGCTTTGAAGACTTGATAATTTACTTACCTACTCTTAAGAACATTGTCGTGTTCTAATGACAGTTTTAACTTTCACCGTTTATAGTAATATATATGTTATAATCGTCGCTTAAAAACTAAAGTAACCATGCAAATTGAAATGATGCAATGGGGTTGTTTACTAAGTAGCTGTTTGACCTGCTACTGATTACATAAGCTTAGCCTTTCATCGATTTTCCTAGAAAATATGCAAATATTGAGTAGCAATTGATGTTTATTTTTAGCGTGCAAATGCAATATGTTATGTAATGAATAAGTGATCTTACTGGTCGTAAAACATTAACATGTAAACATGACCATTGCATAATGCTAATTGTGCATCATAAATTACTTAATCTCGTGCTACAAATCAAAGTTGTCATTTAACTTGAGTGAAAACTGCATTTATTTACGGGTTTCACATCAGAATATTATAATCTATAGTCCATAACTTTTCCATGATCTCTTGATGAGATAGTATATTTATATAATGGTCTGAGTAGATTTTGGAACTATGTTATATAACAGGGTATCTGCAATGCCTTATTAGACAGATATATTTTATCACCAATGAAATAAACCATTCATTCTTGAGTTTGGTTTTTTGTTGAGATTGTCTCTGTGGTCATTTGCTATGCGTTCTCATTTATCGTTATTTATATTGTTTGTTTATAGGTCAGAGATAGAATGGGCATTAATTTGTCTCTCTGTCGTGCAATCCCATAGTCATGTCTTACTTCCATGGTTATAGACCCTGCAGAAAAAAATCCTCCAAAGTATTACATGGATATGTTCTTCAATAATTAAATCTCTATGACCTGCATATCGTTGGTTGAAGCAATGATTGAAATTTCGGCTCCACAAGGAAGGACGTTATTTGTTAACAGTTTCAATCACGTTTGTATTGGGTAGTCAATATCTGACACGATCTGCTCCAGAACTAACCCAGTCTGGTGAAAATATTTCTCCATTTTATCTAGTAATAGGGTGAAAATAGAATGGCGTCCCAAAAACCAGTGGAATGGGTATCGTCATTAATTATGCGCTTCGAAGAACAGGTAATCTTTAATATTCTTACTCTATACCCACGCAGCACACTTTTAGTAAAGGAACTAATCATTAAATGTCTGATTCGCGACATCATTTTCTGTAGAATTTATTATTAGCAAAGATCTCTATCTGAATTTAGCAGCTGAAGTGTTCAAATTAGATTAATTTGTGTTTGCTATACAAGTGGTAGATAAGATGAGTACAATGGAAGGAGCATCAATCAACTTCACTCCACTTCATTAGGTTCATCAATTCATCAATTAATGTCACTAATAATATTATGTGTTCTAAGTGCCGTCTTGTTTATGGCGGTAGGTCGGTTTTGAGTACCTAGTAGTTCTATAAATACAAATAATGAAAGTTGGAATGTCATTAAATGCCATGAAGCTAACAAAATTTTGACTACAGTAAATAGATTTAACGCAAAATAAAATTTTCAAAATAGAGTTTACAGAATTTAAAGATTTAAGGTAGACCGTCAATTAAAATAGAATGTCAAATCAATTTTTATTAAAGATAGGCACCAATATAGTTCAATTGAGATCTAAAGAAGTTATAAACTTGACCCCAAATTTCTAAAAGTTCAAATAGTGCAGTTTTCTAAAACAAATATGTTGATACTATTGTTTGATTATTGTAGGAAAACAGGTACTATTATTGTCATTTAAATTTCAAATGCATTATTGCAAATAACTTTCAGCGTGCAATAGTAGACTAACTAGTTAATATTTTCAGTTTCCCTTGTTTTAAGCAAGAATTGGGGCAAACAGAGTTTTTAATGAGTTTTATAAATAGATTGTGAAATAAGAATGGCTACATATCACAAAGTTGCAGATCTAGTCGAAAATTTTGTGAAAGAGTATAAATTGATTTTTCTGTAGTTGCCTTGCCGCACTGGACCTCAAACCACCCATGCACGATACAATGTCGAACAAAATAAAGATTGTCTGATATACATTTCACACTATCGATTCTCTTTGGTCATATCTGGATTAACCAAAATTTTGCAAAAAGTCAATGAGACGGTATGTCGAAAAATAGCTTACTATTTAAAATAAGTAAGTATGCTTTATAATAATTTAAATGATGAATTTTTTCAGTTCGTAACGGTATTATCATCCCAGAGACCACATGGTCCTGATTTTGAAAAGAATTATTACGAGTCTCTACTGATTGTTTTGGATACTTTGGAAAAGTGTTTAAGTGGTCAGCCTAAAGATACAACGCGATATGATGAAGCGATGAACGTAAAACTTCTGCTTAGAGAAGTCTGTCAATTTATCGGTATGACCATTAAAGTATTTAAGATCTTAGCACAGTTTTTAGACATAACGTGTTGTATTTTGTACAATTGTTCATTGTACCACGATAAATGGTGATTGTAATTTGTGCCAAATGTAGAGCAATTTAATCTGCTTTATCTAGATTTGCCAGCGGAGAATCCTATGGTTGTACAGCTTCGAAATTTAGCGTCCCGGGTCTTATTCGCACTTTCCGTCAACAATTTTAATGCGGTTTTCAATCGTGTGTCTGCAAGACTTCAAGAATTGAGTACAAGCAATGAAGAAAATCCTGACTATGCCGATATTGAGCTAATTCAGCACATTAGTTTAGACCTTAACAGACTAAACAAACTTCTAAATGGTAAAAATACTATATAGATGAAAATAATATTTTGTTAATGGGAAAACTAATATTTACAATTAACAATTGTATTTAAGTTTCCCTGTTGTTTCTAGAAACGGTGCAAAAGTTCAAAATGTTGAAAAAAGGAGCCCATTTGGTTTTGATGAATTCATTGGAGAAAGGTATCTGGAATTGGATGGATACTTATCCTCAAGAATTTGCTGAATTACAGGTACTAACTCTTAATGCTAGAAAAGCTAGAAAAGCTCATATTACAAAGAAAAGCTAGAAAAGCTTATATTACAATGAAAAGCTAGAAAAGCTTATATTACAATGAAAAGCTAGAAAAGCTTATATTACAAAGAAAAGCTAGAAAAGCTCATATTACAATGAAAAGATAGAATAACTTATATTACAATGAAAAGCAACTTATTGCAAAGTGTCGAACTTAATCTAAAATCTTTTTGTAAAGAAAAAGCCATGCGAAGAGCTTGCGAAATGTTGTGAAGCCCTTTTCGAACAACTGGACAATTTTGCTGAAAATAATAAGCGGAGAGCTGCAGTTTGGCCATTACAAATTATGCTTCTTGTCCTTTCGCCGGTTTGTCAATTAAATTGTTTGTCAACTATTTTGAAAGTACAAAACTGAATTACTATTATGGTTATATAGAAAATTTTGGAGGAAATCGTGAATGCTGACGCTGGCGCACCTTGTTCACCGAGACATTGTAAAAAGAAACAGTTCATTGATAGTTTAAAGAAAGCTCTTTTACCACATAGCTCGTCAAAACAACTCACAGAAGCTGCAGCTGTCACTTCTGTTAAACTCTGCAAAGTAATGACAAAATATCTATTAAAATAATTCTATAGTTGCTTTGCAAATTTATAATTGAATGTTGTTTTTATTTAGGTATCAACGTATATAAATATACTTGATAGAAACAACGTTGTATTTATACTCGTTCAAACTGTTTTCAGTGATCTCAAGGTATGAAGTTCTATGATGTAACTCTTTGATACAAGTTTCTAGTGTTCAGAAGTTGTGAGGAAAAGTTTTGCAATATTATACCCCGCTGTGAAAGTAAGTTTGATGTCTTGAATTTCAGGTATTGTTGTTCAACCCTACGAAACCTTTTTCTCGGGGTCAAACCTACGCTGCTCTGGATGTGGAACTCATGATTGACTGTTTTGTGTCCTGCTTCAGAATCAATCCTCACAATAATGAACCTCTTAAAGTGTGTTTAAACCCATCCTCTCCTTCAATGTATCATTTTGTGCTCGTCAGCTCTTTGTACAAGTAAGAAAATTAATGCCCGCTTTCATAACCCTTGACGTCAATTGTAAATACTAATAATTGCGAAAACTTTTAATAGGATAATAACGCAACCTCGACTTCCGTGGTGGCCACAGATAGATATAGTTTATAACAAATCTTCAGAATTACGATCGATGTTTACAGAAACGTTAAACAAAGTTACTCAAGGATATATATCTCATACCCCGTTGAAAATGATTCAGGTTTGTACTTAAATCTAATAAATTATTGCATTTCACTATATACAATTAACAACTAACTTGTGAGGACTCATAAATAAATGTTCACGAAGTACTAAATAAAATTTTTTAACTAAATGCTTTTCCTAACTATGGTAGTTATGCCAGGTACATATAAGGACTTTATTGCATATTACCAAAACTTTTATATTAATCATCGTTATTAAAATATAAAATGTTTATGTTGTAGAGTTTGACATTAAAAGAGAAAGTTAGCACACTCAAGTTCAAAGAAAAGTCGTCGGAAGAGCCTGCTAGTTTCAAAAACTTACTCTTTTGGATGGTTCGGCTTATCCACGCTGATCCAATGTTAATGCTGAATGTACTTGCCCAACTAATTCTTTCATTTTTATATTTACGTTGTGTGTGATTTTGGAAGTACAATATAATATTTGTTGATTAGAATCAAGGAAAAGCTGGACACGAGATACAAAGTTCTACATTGGAACTTATCAATGGACTTGTATCGTTAGTGCATCAGACATCTATGCCAGATGTTGCCCAAGAAGCTATGGAGGCTCTGCTCGTTCTACACCGCCCTGAAAAAATCGAAATGTGGAATCCTGAAGCGCCTATAAATACATTTTGGGATGTTTCGTCTCAGGTAACTTGTAAAATTAATTCCAAATATTAACTGGGCTTAAAACATTATTACTAATTATTTATGATGTTTTTATATTCAGGTTTTGTTTTCAATATCACAAAAACTGATACAGCATCTGATCGTGAACTATACGGATATTTTGAAGTGGTTGAGGGAAATACTGGTGTGTAGAAATGCATTTCTATCACGTCACAAAGACTACGCTAATGTGGGAAGTCATATAGCCATTTGCCGACAGGCTCATATCAAGCTCGAGGTACAGGCATACATTTAAATATTTGAAAGTACGCACCTTTCAATCAACTTTGAATCGGAATTGTATTAATTGATGTATATTGTTTAGGTGGTGTTTTTCATGTATTTGTGGAGCATTGACATGGAAGCTGTTCCTATCGCGATGTCATGTTTCGCTTTGCTGTGTGAAGAGGCGGATATACGCTGCGGCTCTGATGAACTGACTGTTACCTGTCTTCTTCCGAATTATCATTTGTACATGGAACTGGCTTCAGCATCAGCCATCATGACAACAGGTACTTAAATCTTTAGGTTATAATTGGTGGAATTATACTTCAGATTTAGGGTTATGCCTTTATTTTTATCTCACTTTATGCAAAAGCGCACCAGGAATCTAGGGTTTATTGCCGTGAACATCACCAAGGTAAATGAATTGGCAAAAACTAAATTGTAGTAGCAGGGAAGTGCATGTCTGTCGTTCACATTTATGATTAAATGATATGTACTAAATGTTACTGCAATGAATTTACAGGACGGGCAGCTCTACAAAAACGAATTATGATTTTACTACGGAAAATCGAACATTGTACAACGGGAGTTTTACAGGTGAATAATAATAATATCGTAATTTTTGCTTTTTGGACGATAGCCAGCTGTAGAAGTTTTAACCTAATATGAAATAAATTATTGTGTAAATGTTTAATCTATGGTAACAGGCTTGGGAAGAAAGTTTCATGAATTGGGAATCAAGTACGAAGCATTTTCTACAATATCCAAAGGGTAAGCAAAGCGGTCCTGAAGAAGGAAGTCAAAGTATGAGTGAATATCATCATCGTGGGAAAAGAAGAGCATCTCACCATTCTTCCGATCATGACTTGGAGGTTAGTAATATTGTTCAATATTATTATTACGTTAATTGTTATTAAATATTTGTTACTTCATTAAACAGATAATAGTTATTGTTGGAATTTTCTTGGACTATAATCATTTTTTTTGTTTCAAATTACAGGACCAAATTAATGAGTGGGCCAATATGACAGGGTTTCTTTGCGCTTTAGGGGGAGTATGCTTACAACGTAAAAGTCCGGCCAGAATACCTATACCATCAACATCTACACTGTCACTAGATTCCAGAAAATCCAGTGTTCTTACATCTCAAGATATGCAATATTGCCCTGTTACGCAGTATGTTTTCATTTTTAATTTCAGTTTCTTATTATTTTGTGTAATTGAGTTTTATATAAAACGTTTTGCGATTATTTCAAAGTTAGACTTATTGTTGACTACTACCTGATTAAAATCTTGACGATGACATTGACACAATTTATTAATTTATTTTTTGTTTGATTTTATATTTATTTTAATATTGTTTTTCTAATTTTGATAATTTTTATTGTTATTCGGCAGACTAAAAATTTGTGATTCTCTTTTCAGTAAATATTTAGAAACTCAAAGTAAATATAATCGAATGACTGCTCTTGGATGCAGTAATAATACACTTATACGACTGCAAATGTATAACTTACATAGAAAACAAATGATTACATGAATACCAGTTCATCAGGATGAAGATGTCCATAATTTAATATTTTGTTTTTTGGAAATGAATACTACATTTGTGTTTATTTTAGGTTTGTTGGTCAGCTGTTAAGACTGTTGGTTTGTTCAAACGAAAAGTTTGGTGCCCAGATACAAAAGCACGTGAAAGAGTTAGTGGGTCATGAAATGGCTCCTGCATTGTACCCCATTTTGTTTGACCAGATCAAAGTTATTGTAGAAAAATTTTTCGATCAGCAAGGCCAGGTAATTGATTAATAAATTTATATCTATTTCAATTAGTCTACAAATCTAACGGAAATATTTTTATAGGTCATTGTAACGGAAATAAATACCCAATTCATTGAGCACATTATTTTCATAATGAAAAATGTTTTGGATAATAAAATGGACCAACCGTCTGAACATTTAGGGGCTACGAGCATAGAAGGAATGATGCTTGCAATAGTTCGGTAAGTAACATTTTAAAATGATAAATATTTAAAGCTAATATTATATTCACATTTAAATAACTTGTATTTCTCTTTTTAGTTATGTGCGTCACATAGATATGACAGTCCATGCTCTGCATATTCGTACAAAGTTGTGTCAGTTAGTAGAAGCCATGATGACAAGACGTGATGATTTAGCGTTTAGACAGGAAATGAAGTTTAGAAATAAATTAGTGGAATATTTGACAGACTGGGTAATGGGAACATCGCATCAAATTGCGCCACCAACTCAGGGCGATGTTACCCTAATAACTCGAGATCTAGATCAGGTAATCATTGGTATTTGGAATTAAGACAGCACTAATTAATGATGAACGTAATAATAACTACATAGTTTACTTACTAAGAACTATGTAGTGACAAAATGTAAAGAGTCAAAATTTCTAGGATAATGCGGTGGCGTGAATCCATTGACGCGGAAGTCAATTTTCTACAGGATTGGAAGCCAGAACTTGAAGTTATCAAGTACCAAGCAAACTACTCCAAACAAGACCAAAAATTTCTCATTTAAATGAATGTGGATACATTATTTATATAATTATAAATTGTCGTTGATAATAAGATATTAATACTTGGTATTCAGAATTATTATTTGCTCGATTTGATGAAGTGTTTGATTTTGAGAAACCAACCCTCACTTGTGGTCACTAGATTATAGAATCAAAATCATCATGATAAGATATCTACGTTTAGGTTAAAAACGCATTTTGATCCCAATTAAGATCAATGAGTGGATTAAATAATTTTCACACCTTGAATTTGTGGATCTATAAGCCACAGATATACATCTCCAGAATCACACTGGAGAGCTGGGAGATGTACGCAGAATGAGCATGTGTGTAGCTTATATGTATTTGCAGCTACCCCATGTCCACTTCGATGATTCTAATGTACTAACTCTAGCGAATTTGAATTTGATGGTTTTTTGGTTCCTCAAAATCAAATATGATGCAGTCACAGACCGCTAATTTTATAAATACAAACCAGTTATAAACATACATGAATATCAAACGAATAATTAATAATTCTAAATTACAAAGTACCAATATAATATTATCAACAATAACTTATAATTAAATTAGATAATATATCCATAATAATTTTTAGAAGAAAATGGTCTTATTTAAAACATTTTAATTGGCTACTAGCTATTCCACGTTCTGGCCTTCGAATCCCTAGAAAAGTGACTTCTGTTTCAAAGGACTCGCGTTATCTCATTTCTTTAAAATTTCTGACCTGGAAATACTAGTGCACATTCTTTAGTGTAAAAGTTACAAATTCAATGTAAAAACGACAAAATGAGTGGAAGAGAATATTATATTCAGGCTTGCATGGAAGCTGTAGCGTCATTGTTAAGAGGTCTCCCTCTACAACCGGAAGAATCTGATCGAGGGGATCTCATGGAAGCGAAATCTCAATTGTTTTTGAAGTAATTTAATTTCTTTTATAGTTTTAATTATTATAATTTTACGAGTGTTTTAATACTTTATAATTTTTGCAGATACTTTACACTATTTAAAAATTTATTGAATGAATGCACGGAAGGTCAAGAATTAGAGCAAAAGGGCCCTAAGGCAGCCCATGCAAATAAATTAAATGCTCTACGGAATGCAACAATTCAAGCAATGTCGAATTTGCTCAGTGCAAATATTGATTCTGGTCTAATGCATTCTATATCTCTTGGTTACCATCCAGATTTACAGACTAGAGCTGCTTTCATGGAGGTATGGGTTATAATGATTATTGTTTACATTCTTTGGACTAATTGATTTACTAAAAATCATTGATTAATTCCTAAACATGTCAAACTAGAGCAATTTTGTGTTTCGAAAATATGATGCTCAGGTTAAAATTGATTATCTCATGATAATGTGACTAATTATTTTGTAGGTGCTGACGAAAATATTGCAACAAGGAACTGAATTTGATACTTTGGCTGAAACTGTGCTTGCGGACCGATTCGAACAGCTGGTGCAGCTCGTGACGATGATAGGGGACAAGGGTACCCAATGTTGTATTTAGAGCATTTAAACAGACATTACGAACATAAATTATTACAATTATTGGAAAGGGGATTTCTCTGTTTTGTCCGTAGGTGAACTTCCAATTGCAATGGCTTTGGCAAATGTTGTTACATTCAACCAAATGGTACATGTTTATTTTCACCCTTATTTTACACTCACATTAACTGGAAAAAAACTTACAAATTTAAATTATATTTTACCGTAGGACGAGCTTGCTAGAGTACTTGTTACTTTATTTGATGCAAAACATTTATTATCGCCATTACTGTGGAATATGTTTTATCGAGAAGTGGAAGCATCTGATTGTATGCAAACATTATTCCGAGGAAACTCTTTAGCATCAAAAATAATGGCGTTCTGTTTCAAAATATACGGCGCCTCATATTTGCAAGGATTGTTAGAGCCATTGATTCGTCCTTTGCTAATGGAAAATAATGTGTCATTTGAAGTTGATCCAGCAAGACTTGATTCTAACGAAGATATAGAGCAAAATAGACAAAATCTCATGTTGCTCACACAGAAAGTTTTCGATGTTATTGTATCATCTGCAGAAAGGTAATTTTGAAATACTATTACATTTATGAATTGTAATGGAGATTTAATAGAGCATTACTTCTGTTTAGATTTCCTCCGCAATTAAGGAGCATGTGTCACTGTTTGTATCAAGTTTTGAGCAAAAGGTTTCCTCAGTTTCCTCAAAATAATATGGGGGCTGTAGGGACCGTGATATTTTTACGGTTTATAAACCCAGCGATAGTTAGCCCTTGTGAAAGTGGAATAGTTGATCGCCAGCCAGCGCAAAAAATAAAGCGAAGTCTTATGTTGGTTTCAAAAATTCTTCAAAATATCGCTAATCACGTTGAATTTTCTAAAGAACAACATATGCTTTCCTTTAATGATTTTGTAAGAGGCAATTTTGAAGCAGGTCGGCGGTTTTTTGTACAAATAGCATCGGATTGTGAAACGGTGGAACAAAGTATGTGACTTTTTAATTGTGCTGTTGATTTATTCATTGCTTTTTGTTATGTAATGTTGTAATGTTGTATTTAGGTGGTCCACATTGTCTTTCGTTTGTAAGTGATGCAAACGTTGTCGCTTTGCACCGACTTCTTTGGACTCATCAGGAAAGGATAGGAGACTATTTGTCATCTTCTAGGGACCACAAGGCTGTTGGAAGACGTCCGTTTGACAAGATGGCCACTTTGCTTGCGTATTTGGGACCTCCAGAGCACAAACCAGTGGATTCACAGTTAGTATATCCATTACTTTTCTTTGCTTTGAAAATTTCTATACTAGGTCATCAACCAACTTTTTGAAATTATTATTTTTATATCAGTAGCTTATTACTATAACCAAAAATTAAGAAACATATTGAATGTATGCATACAGAATAAACACTACAACTAATGTTTTCAATAATGTACCCCAAAGCAGTTTACCCGAATTTCGTTTGCCTTTGTCGGGTGCCTTTTGAAGTTACCCGACAAAGACACTTTGCTAATAGTGAAGTTCGGGTAAAATGTTTTGGGGTACATTATTGAAAACATTAATTCAGTGGCGGGAGTGTCACCAAACTTCATAATTTGTTTCCATGTGCAGTTTGTGTAGGACTGAAATAGTGTGTCAAGAGTTAATTTGGGGGTGCTTTTAGTATTGCATATTGATATTATTTTGTTTTTTACAGTTTGCTTTTTTCATCCTACACACGTTGGAGTTCAATGGACATGACGTCTACGAAGTTTGAGGAGATAATGTCGAAGCATAACATGCATGAAAAGGACGAGTTCAAATCAATAAAGTCGTTGAATATTTTTTACCAGGCTGGGACCTCTAAAGCTGGCAATCCTGTTTTTTATTATGTGGCTAGAAGATACAAGTAATAAAGGAATTTTAATTGTCTTAGAAAATTTACTATCATTTTGATGTAGTGCTTAATCGGTTGGGATTATTAACTATTTAGAATTGCAGAAACTAATGGAGACCTTTTGATTTATCACGTCATATTGACGCTGAAACCTTTTTGTCACAAACCATTTGAGCTAGTCGTGGATTTTACTCATACCTGCTCTGACAATCGTTTTCGAACAGAATATCTTCAAAAGTGGTTTGTAGTCTTACCAGAGGTAGCCTACGAAAATCTGCACGCAGCCTATATTTATAATTGCAATTCGTGGGTTAGGGAATACACAAAATATCATGACCGCATCTTAGCTCCACTTAAGGTATGCTCAATATTCGAATAGATTAAGAATTCTGTATTACAATTGAAGTTGTGCGTTAAAATTGGATTGTTTTATGATGTAATAGGGAAACCGGAAAATAATATTCCTGGATTCCGCTACTCGGATCTCTGATTTTATTGACGTAGATCAACAAAAGTTACCTGGAGCCACACTTTCATTAGATGAGGATTTAAAAGTGTTTAATAATGCTCTGAAGCTTTCACACAAAGACACGAAAGTAACAATCAAGGTTGGACCTAGTGCCATTCAAATAACTTCAGCTGAGAAAACCAAAGTTTTATCGCACTCTGTGCTCCTCAATGATGTATACTATGCGTCGGAAATCGAAGAAGTTTGCTTGGTGGATGACAATCAATTTACTCTTACCATTTCAAATGAATCTGGTCCTCTCTCGTTTATTCACAATGACTGCGATTCTATAGTTCAAGCTGTGATCCACATTCGAAATCGCTGGGAGCTTTCTCAACCTGTAAGTACATTCATCACACTTGGGTATTTGTATTATTACAGGAAAATATTCTGAATGTATATTGGGCACGTAGGATTCAGTAACAGTTCATCAAAAAATAAGGCCGAAAGATGTTCCTGGAACCTTGCTCAACATGGCCCTATTAAATTTGGGTTCTTCTGACCCAAATCTGCGTACTGCAGCGTACAATCAACTCTGCGCTTTGACTGCAACATTTGATCTCAAAATTGAGGTTAGTCTTTAGAGTCTTTAATTGTCATGCTACAGTTTGGAGTTATTTGTTCACGTATCAATGAATACTGCTTTATTTGTATACACTGTAGGGACAACTATTAGAGACCTGGGGACTGTGCATTCCTTCAAACAATACATTATTCATCAAAAGTGTTTCCGAGAAACTAGCGCATAACGAGCCAAGACTTACATTAGAATTCCTAGAAGAATGCATTCATGGGTAAATTAATTCTCAGATGATTTTAAATTAACATCTCAATTTTCACTGTTTGGCAAACTTGTATTTATTTCTTGTGAAACAGTTTCAGTGCATCATCAATAGAATTGAAGCATTTATGCCTGGAGTACATAACACCGTGGCTCCCCAATTTAGTCAAATTTTGTAAACATTCAGATGACACAAAACGGCAAAAAGTTGCAATGATTTTAGACAAATTAATTACGCTAACCATTGAAGAAGTGGAAATGTATCCCTCAATTCAAGCCAAAATTTGGGGCTCTTTAGGGCAGGTTCCCGATTTAATAGATATGGTTCTCGACAGCTTTATCAAACGAAGTGTTACTGGGGGTTTGGGATCGCCACAAGCAGAAATTATGGCTGACACCGCCGTTGCATTGGCTTCGGCCAACGTTCAACTCGTAGCTCGAAAGGTAATATACAGATTTTAATTAACATTATGATATAAATTTTCTATTTTCATTCAAGAAACTCTTACACTTTAATTAATTTTTAATTTAATAATTTGGTTGTATTTAGTAACAATTTCCATTTCCATTTTACATTGCAAATCGTCTTTTTTGCATGGATTTAACTTTCGTAACTTTTATTTATGGAAGTTAATTTATAATTTAGTTTGATTCATAACGTTCCTATAATTCAGCATTTGTATAATAGGCTTCTTGATTTTAAACCATTTTAATTTTTCCTTATTTTATTAAAAATTTAAATGTTTTAAATAAAAAGTAGATTGCTTCTTCTTTTATTTTACGTAATTGCAAATTCATTTTTTTAATTTAAATAAATAAAACTGGTTCAAGTTTAACGTAAACTAATCAATTTTATTTATGCCATTATTAAGTGGGTTGGGTTTCCTGGACTTAAAAATAATCATGTATTTGAAGTAATATAATCAATTTATTAATAGAAATGGAACGATTTGATCGAACTTCTTCTTTCGAAGTGATATCTTTTTCAAAAGTAATCCCTCTAATTAAAATAGTTGGTGTATATCATTTCGTTTAAAAATAATTTATATAATATAAGCGATAATTTAGTTCCATTAACAATTATTTTAGCAGTTTAATTTAATTCAAAATTCTTTGCTAAACACTTCGTTTGAATTAATTTAATGTTTATTTGGAAAAAGTTAGTTTAAATTTTCTATTAAATACAACGAGTACTTTGTTTGTTTCTGTAATAATTTATTATCATTTGTAAGATTTCTAATAATTTTCACTGTAAATATCTAATTCAGTTGACTCCTGCAAATGATCAAAGGACGAATTTACCTGACAAAAATTCGTCTTACTTTGATTGTTCAATAACTAATATTTCAAGGACGAATGTGTAAATTGAAAGACCATTTTTTCTTGAATAACTAACTAGATATTTACCCTGGAAAGGATTTTGCAGTAAAATTAATTGAATTATTTGATTTTATTCAAACCATAAATAAAATTGGGAAACTTAAATAAAATTGTTTTAGTTCAACCGAAATATCTCGGTAGCTTATTAGTAAGTAATAATAGTATAGTTAGTAGTCTATGCACTATGCATTATTTTGACAATAATTAGTAAGTTTAAAATTGCTATCGTCGTTGGTGTTTTAATTTGGTGTTGTGATAGTGGCGTCCCGTAATTTGTTATTAATTTGAGTATCAATTTTTAATACGCGTGTGGACTGTTTTCGGGTAGGTAATTGGAAGATTGTGTCGTGTGTTGGAGAAAACTTGTACATCTCCCGTGGCTACGTTGGAGCAACATTTGATGTGGGACGACATTGCTATTCTAGCTCGATATCTATTGATGTTATCGTTCAATAATTGTTTGGATGTAGCACATCATTTACCATATTTAGTCCATGTTGTATGCTTTTTGGTGTGTACTGGTTCCGTCTCTATGAGAGCATCTACCCATGGACTGGTCATTAATATTATCCACTCACTATGTACCTGCACACAACCACAGTTTTCAGGTGCAACATTCATTAGATATTTTTTTAAATGTGACAATTCTTTGATGCTAACGTTAATTAATTAAACTTGCAGAAGAAACTCACAGAGTATTAAGACTGAGCTTGGACGAATTTTCCTTGCCAAAATTCTACCTGTTATTTGGAATTAGCAAAGTCAAATCTGCAGCAGTAACAGCTTTCCGTTCATCATACAGGCATGCTGGAGACAGATGGTTGGGTCACTTTTCCCCCATGGATCGGGAAAGACTGGCTCTGACGTCTTTAGAAGTTATTACTGATGCCCTTCTTGAAATCGTTGAGGTAATATGACATAAAATTTAAAATAAATTACTTAACATAAAATAACTTATGCTTTAAAGGATGAATTTCATCGAATGCTATAATTGTAGGCTTGTATGAGAGACATTCCTGATTGTGATTGGCTTCAATGCTGGATACAACATTCCAAAACGTTTGCACTCCGATATAACCCTGCATTGCAGCCCCGAGCTTTAATTGTGTTTGGTTGTATTAGTAAGTCTATTCAGGATCAGGAAATCAAGCAACTCCTGCGAATTTTAGTAAAAGCTTTGGAAAGCTTCAACGATGTCGTTTTGATTGAAGCTATCGTAATGAGTTTGACCAGATTGCTACCTCTTCTTCGTCCAGTAAGGATATCCTATCACCACCATTTCGTTTTAATTATTTTTTGGTATAATTGACAATTTACATTTGCAGGAGAGTGCCATTCACCGAATGATATTTTGGGTGGCTATTTCTGTCTTGCAATTGGACGAGGTATCTTTATACGCTTGTGGATTAGCACTATTGGAGCAAAATCTACACACATTAGATTCCCAAGGAATATTCGAGCATAAGAGTGTTGACCAAATTATGATGTCTACAAGAGAACCTCTCGAGTGGCACTTTAAACAGCTTGATCATGCAGTGGGATTATCATTCAAAAGTAAGTAATACAAGCCAAGGCAAAAATTAATGTAATTGATTACTGTATATTTTTAAATATCGCATCAAGTAAGAATCTGAAATTATTTTAGATAATTTATTTGTAATAATTTTTCTAGCTAATTTTCACTTCGCTCTTGTTGGACATCTGTTGAAAGGCTTTAGGCATCCAACGCCAACCACAGTGTCCAGAACGACCAGGATCCTTACAATGCTTCTTGGTGTAGTGGCTAAGCCAACTAAAAAGGACAAATTTGAAGTGAGCCGTGAAAGTGTAGCATATTTGGCTGGTATGTTTTAATTAATTATTCGTAAATAGCCATGAGCTATGAGCTCAGTGCTACGTAAGTGTTCAGCATTTATCAAATGTACAATTTGTTTAAAGCCTTGGTCTCAGTATCCGAAGAAGTGCGTAGCCGTTGCCACGTTCGTCATCATTTATCGAGACTACTAGCGTCATCGAATGAAAATATGACCTGGAGTCCAAAATCCCCAACTAACCGACGTCAGAAGTCATGGGATCTTCTTGATCAATCATCTCTGGTCCAGGCCCAAAGACAACAAAACAAACAAACTCCAGTGGAGCAAGTAAGGCATCAAAATTCTGTTGGTCGTATTAAGTACAAATTTAAAAAAAATTACCGTGTGAGAAAATGGATTTGCTATGTATAAAATATATATGGTATATGTAATATATTGAAATGAAGAAGTGTGGGGAGACGGGACTATTGGTGGGAGTGTTAGGGAAAGAGTATATAATATTTATTTAAATGGGATGAAAGAGTGAACAAGCAATACATATTAAATGATTAGGTGTCTGAATGAAAAGAGAATTTGTGTATATCTAAATGGTTGAGTAGTAGGGAGATTGGAGCAGCTAATAAGAGTAGATCAACACGGAGGAAAATTCTTTGAATTGAAATATTGTTAAACAAAACATAAGGTACAGAGCGGTGCGAAAAACTGGCGTAGCTTGGATTTGTCGTGTCCACGAGACTTCAAGTCACACAGGTCGGCATCCATGCCTGTCCGGAACGAGCACAAAGTGAGATGAGTTCCCATCTCACACTTGATCTTTTTATTTTGCCTCCTCTTTTATTGGTCATGGTAACTGTGCTCTCGAAATGCCAATTAGAGCTCTTTTCGCAGTTTCACTCATTGAGCCCCCTCCTTGTACAAGTGACTAGTCGCACAGCACTGTCATATTGTAATAGTCACGTTGAGTTGATTAAGCTGAACTACTTATGGACATTAAGATAGTTTTAAGGATGCAGAGATCTGCGTATCCCCATCCCCCATGCCTTTTTGTTGTTTTTATGATTGTTGTTGGATTTTGTCTTCCGTTAATTTACAAGCTGACTGACATCATACATTTGCGATTGCGGCTGTTTTTCCTCCCTGTTGAAAATTGCATTGGAACTGGGACTGGGCCTCTGATTTGTTTATTTTCTACTTCATCTGGTTGTATTTGACAGACTCAAAACCAGACATGTAGTGTTTTTAATGCTATGTCGACATTATTCATGATAACTTTCAATTCATTGGAATGTTTCTGTTTTTCTCTGTTCTTGTCTTCTCTGTTTGATTCTCAGAGCCAGGCTCGTGCTCTTTTCAAGTCACAGAGATCCTTTTCTGTACCTACCACTAAGGACAACTCGAAGGTACTCTTTCACACACACGCACACCCTCCGTTTACGCCTCTTTTATTCAATTCGCTCTCTATCATTTTGCACCTATTTGTATGTACTGTCTTCACGAATTTATTGTCATTGTCCGTACGGTGCACGTTCATCCCCTCCTCATTGCCCAAACTAATCATTCACTCTAAACTGCAAACAGGAGGGCGAGCAAGAATGCAAGAGAGCCAGCGTCTCCAACGAGAACAACGTTCTCCTCGACCCTGAAGTCGTCACCGACATCCAGACCCAGGCACTCCTCCTCACCGTCCTTGCTACCCTTGTCAAGTACACCACCGACGAAGCCGAGATGCGCGTCCTCTACGACTACCTCGCCGAGGCATCCGTTGTTTTCCCCAAAGTCTTCCCTGTCATGTAAGTCTTTATATTTATTTCTTATTATTATTTATTTTTGCCACAAATGTCTCCGTGACTTACAGAAATTACAAATTCTTTTATTTAGCTAAGTTTAAAGTTAAATTCTGTATACCGATTACAGATCACATTATAAATTAATAAAAAAGAATAAAAATCCTTCCGAAATTCCGAAGCCATTACAATGCTCCATTGTGATTATTAGGAGAAGGGATGATTTTTATTCCATTTTCTTATCACTCTTTGTATCACTTTTTCAATGTGTAGGTTTAGGTGAAAATTTAAAATGCTTTTTGTTTAATAATTCATTTTTAAATGAACTAACTATTCGTAGAAAATATAAAAAGGTTGCATTTGACATCTAAAATTATATTAATATAATAGATTTGTATAATGAAGAATGAAATTTTTTCCCTGTGATTAAATGTGTCTGAAAGTAATTTGCTAGATTTTTTATCTGACGGAATTAATTTTAGCTAACTACTTGTTTAAGTTTTTTTTATTTGATGATACCTTTTAAAGGTGACTATATTATGTCACACGGGGAATAATATGCGAAGAAATAAGGATTGTTGAAGGAAAAGTAAATATCAAGTATCTAGAATTATAGGAGTTGATTTATTGTGTTTAGCTGTTTGATAAGAAGTTATAGTGTCGATTTGGTGTCTCCAGGTTGTAGGAGGGTAATTTAATTTTTATTTGCAGCCATACACTTCTGGACGCGAAAATCACCAATGTTTTGTCACTGTGCCACGATCAAGTAATCTTGATTGCTGTTCAGAGTATCATTCAAAACATGATCACACTGGAAGATCCTTCTCAACAACAACCTCATTATTTGCAATCCGTTGGATTTGGAGGCCTGTGGAGATTTGCTGGACCATTCACTAAAGTACTTAATACATAATTTATGGGATTTTATTGCCCGAGTTTACATTGGAATTCCAGCATTCATTCTACTTATACTCTACTTAGCCAATTGCTCTTGTTCTTTTCAGTCAAATTGCACTGCTGAGAGTGCAGAGCTATTTGTCAACTGTTTGGAAGCAATGGTAGAAACATGTTTACCATCCGAAGAAGGGGATTTGGAACCGTATCCTTCTATGCTCTCTGTATCTTCTACTGTCAATCTTTCGTCATCCCTCTCCTCCCTCACACTCGGTTCACCTACTGAAAGAGGTATATTTCTTTCCCCATCTCAGTGTATCCATTTTAAACTTGATTGTATTTAAACCGTTATGTATTATTTTCCAGGGTCCATTCAAACACAATTCTGATCCACCTTGTGTGTTACTTCTTCATGTGCTAACCATTAAATCAATTATAGATATTAAGATTTGGTGTTGTCAAATAAATATCAGCCTATGCGAAGACGACTAGCTGAATTAGTAGCAAACATTCCTTACATCTTTGTTTGCGCTTCGTCTTCGCCTGCTTTCGCCGTGTTAATATAATCTTCTTCGTAACTTTACTACAATGGCTATGTAATCGTGCTCGTCTATTTTGACTGATCAAGAATTATGGCTCGTCTGTTCAAGGGGGAAGTTTTAACTGATCCAGAATTATTGCTATTGGATTATATGGGGGATTTTATCGAATCCTAAATTATTGTTCATCACTTAAAAAATGAAATGTAAATGATTCAAAATTAATGTTCGTAATTTTAAGCGGGGAATTGCAATTGATCACAACCTTATTGTTCATTAATTAAATGGGGAACGTTAACTGATAAAGAATTAGGGCTCGTGCATTAAATGGGAAATGTTTAATATCGTAATTTTGTGTATGGTGTTGTTCTGTATCTGTAGTAGTTTTGATGGATGTAAGTTTATGGTACCTACTTGATATCTTTAAAATAATTATGTAGATCTATGTAAAACTGAGTACCTTTAACCTAAATGCGTTTAGGTGATTTCTGTATACTCAGCATTCATTGCATTTTAATTTCTCGGTGATCACGCATAAAATCAAATACTGTTTACGTAGAGTCTTATTTTTAAATTGTTCCAAAAGATGCTTAGCATTCATGTAATGAATCTGTATGAAAATGTTTTGTTGTTGTAATTGCTTGTGTTGTGGTTGTATTGACAACATAAAGATATTTAATATACGTAGATATGTTTAATCAACAAACAGACCAATAGCAGAACTCTGCTACCATCTGCTATTTTCAACGGAAGGACTTATAGATATGTTTTGTGAATTTAGTTTCGAATGATTATGTGAGTCACTAAATCTGTTATTAGTACCTAGCTCTGTGTAGTCTCGACGGACACTTGATCTCGCTCTCATCTAAAAACAAACTTATAGAATTTATATAAGAAAGATATATCTACCTCATTGTTTCTGCTCGTGGAAAACTTTCCTACTATCCAGAAATACAAATGCTTTTATTGAGGACCAACCAGCCCTCATCTACTTACTTCTATATGTTGTCTGTTGAAATAAATGTTTCCAATATACTCGTGAAATAAATATTATATACCAAATGTTGCATTTACTTGCATGCATCCTAAGATAATTAGTTTATCCCATGCATGCAATCAAATAAAACCGATATACTGCATGTAACACGAAAATCCTCCGTTTTATTCAGTTCACTTCAGATTTTTGATATATATAGTAAGTACATTTATCAGTTTAAACATCATTAACAGTTAGTCAAATTATTCAATTAACTATAATTATAACATTCCTTACCATTTAAAAGAATTTACTCCGTTTATCTACAACAACGTTGCATTTATTGTGCTTATTTCACGTCAACCGTTCTTCACAGGGTCTCAATAATAGAAACATCAAGTATAATACATCATCATACCTATTAGAATGTTCTTAGACCTGTCGCACTTATTTCTTGTCTCACTTCATTTTCCGATGTGGTGAATGAATAGTATGATTGATGGGCTATCCAAATGTCTCAGGACGTAGCAATCAGTTTTTGACAGCTTAACGCTTTAGCCAGTTAGTTAAAACAATATATCAGTAGAGGATTATATTCCTTTTTATTATTTAGCAAAGAAGATATTGGTATTAGTAGTTAGTGTGTGGTCAATAAAGTGAAAGATCCGTTCAAATCATCATGTATACAGTATACTAGTTACATTTATACTTACTAGGTATGTTTTACTCTATTACTTACATCTATTGTCATAATAATATCCTCCTACGACTAACTACATCACTATTTAATTTTAATTATAACTGTTATTTTTATTAGTACAAGTATTTTCACATTGCCCCAAAATCTGTTTCTCTGGCATGACATTTCATGTCGTTCATATACAAATACAGCTTCACATCATAGTATGCATTACACTCTTTATGTTTTGAGACGAAATAGCCTATTTACAGTAATTTCCATCAAATACATTTTTTCAGCCAGTGTAAAGTATAACTAAGCTACCTTAGCACTAAGTCAGCAAGAAAATACGAAGATAACGTTTCATGCATGATGCAGATTAGACACGCCCACCACACATTACAGTTAATTGTACCTTCCTGTTTCTAAATCCATAATTAGATATATATAGCAGCCACACGAAGCAAAAAAAGTATGATTTATTATTAATTTACATTGAGAAGTAGATATTTTGTAAATCTAAAAATACTGATGGATGATGTGGAGTGTTAGGAGGAGGATGGGTCATAAAAATGTTCGTATACGATTGCAATTAACAGGATTGACTTGTTTATCTTTCTCACCTCAGTTGGTTAAACTGAGCCTAGACATAAGGTTGAGGAGATGGATGCTATTAGCAGGACGCTTTACGATGCAGGAGCTGATTCAATTGCCTATTCTACTTTCTGTTTTAGGGAGAAAGCTCCTGTCTACTTTATCTTAACTCCTTAAAGCACTTAAATAGGACAATGAAGAAAACTTTTTATTTATACTGCAGCGGTCTACTTTCTTTTCCGACGGAACTAACTGCACACAACTTAACTATAATATAAGGTGTGCAAGTATAGAGAGACTGCCAGTACTCAACTCTGTCGACTTGTTATTTGAGAGGAATGGGAAAAGGCCGTAAAGAAATAAGGAATCCCATCGAGACTGAAATTGTAAGTAAGAAACTACAGAGGAGTGGACCGAAATGCAGTATAAGTACACACACATACAGTCCATTACATACCATGACCATAATATATTATCATAGGGAAACATCTAAATCCAAACCTTAGATAATAGTGCAGTAAATAGAAGGTCTAGAGAACTTTCTCTAGTATAGCCACCTTTTCCTTTGATACTTACGTTCATTAGCCGATGTAAACTATTCCTCGGTTATATACCTGACCAATTATTATTAACTGGCGGGTATGAGTGGAGAAGTAGATTCATGAACAGTTAATGCAATGCCAGGCGGGTATTTGTAGCATCACAGTAATACAGTGTCCTGGGAATGGTTACTCTGTGGTGGTCAAAGAAAAGTGGGTAAACTAATTAGGTACATCAATACTGATAGAATGGGCGAAGGTGAGCACGTTACCTAATACACTTCACAAACTTCAAATAGGTAGTTACTATAAAACCAACCTCTCGTTCTTTGTAGCATTTCTACTTTGGTGTGTACTTTCTGTTACTTTCCCCGGTGCCAGCAATTGCATTGTACTGGAGAAAATATAATCAAGAGAGCAGGTATAACTAATAAGCACCACTTCATAAAGCGTCGACGAGGGGAAAGATTTATTAAGGAGAACAGTGTGTAATTAGTTCTTCGTGGTCCAGCACCGATCAATCATAAGCTCGGACAGGGGCCAATTGTAAGCTCAGACAGGAGGTCATTTCATGCACTACATCTACACATTACTTAGTAACTTTATCTAACCTCGCCTTTCAATCATGCATAAATTATACTAACTCTGCATATTATTATTACCTTTTAATCTTTCTACATTCTGCATAGTAAGTCCAATTATCTCAGAGCATCTGTAGCATTAAGTTATTCAAAAGATGTGGGTGAAAGCCTAATTGTTGTTTTTGACACATATACTCTACTAATAGGGAACATTTACAACGTATTATAGCAAGGTACAGCAATACACTTTTTAAGGGACAACTTCCATTTATAACGCAGCGTATTTTGGAGACATGCAAATAATACGATTCCGAATCAGAAATTATACTGGTTATGACGAATATAGTGCATATAAATGAAACCAACGAGCTTATGCCTAATCAGCTTTTTTTGTAATAATTTAAATTGAAATAGTAAACAAAAATGTCAAAATAATTGATTTCTGTATCCAATATCATTTTAAGTCATAAACAATTTTTATGTGGTTGGTTTGTCTGTATTGAATCTATATTTTGGATACACGACGGAAGTAACTTGTTCATCCTCACTATGACCGATATGTCTAAACCATACAAAAATTGATAGGAATGATAGAAAACAATAAAAGATTTATGATGGTATCAAAACATGAAAAATACAAACATGGCGAGATTAAGTTTAATCACGATAAGCCTATGACTGTTAAATTTAGTTGTGAAACGAATAGATTAATCCCACTGTCTGATTCTTAACTCGGACAAGGAAATGATATTAAAAGAAGAAAAAATAAGTGCATTACTTATATTGCTTGTCTAGGAAAGATTTTTTTCAATTTTTTTCGGCCTTGGGTTGAGATTACTACATAAAAGTGGAGAGTATGGGATGGGAAACTTTGCTACTTGCTAGTGATGCTTTCCGGTGATATTTTCTGCAAGAAGTACATCCGCGTAGTTACTCCCATTTAGTCGAGAACATTAGCAGGGCAACGGAATTCAGCTACGGCAGTTCCTTCTTTCCCCATATCATCTGCTTAATCCTAACTTCTTACATTTCCTGTTCTGACGAACTTCTCTAACTTGCTCTTGCTGACATGACAATAAGTTACTTATGCATTGCTTCATCTCACTTGCCAATCAATTTCCCTATTATCAAAGGAGCGAGGAGGGGACATCCGTGTAATACCATCAAAGGAATGTCTTTCACTTACTTTCCCCCCACTTCATCACAACTAAAGTTTTAAAGCTTACGCTCAACATTTCATGAATGTACACCAACAAAAACTTGCTTCGTTCTCGGGCTCAAAAATCCTTTTGGTATTTTCTTATTTCGTTTGTCGTTTAAATTTTTAAGATATTCGAACAATAAATATTAGAATTAGAATGAAAATGGTGCATTGAAATTGTAGGCTACTCTGTATTACAGTTAACATGGGAAATCATTTTGGTGGGACATCAATATCGTTAAAAAATACATAAAACATTTCAACAACTTGACAAGGTACTCTCTAGTGGTATCCATTTAAGGAAAATGAATTGAAAGTTGAAACTATGGATTTAATAATAACGGTTGATGTACATTAGTGAAGCTTTTAAGAAATAAGATTAATGTCAGTATTTTGGACGGGAAATGGATTAAATTGAAATATATAGATAAGCAAAGTAGTATGGAGGTTTTACTTGTGTGGGCACTTTTTGTAGGAGGTACAGGTAATAATTAATGAAATAGCCAATATAGACTGAAATAGTGTTATGGAAATAGGCAGAGAGTCATTTGTTCTTGTGCCATAGCAGACAAACGGGAACGACACGACACATAACCATTTACAAGTTGAAATTGACTGACGTGAGTTGGCAGTTTGGTTCTATTAGTACGAGTGTGTGTAAACATTATACATGGGATACTTAGGCAATATGTTTATATTTGCATGGGAAAGTAGCGTTGCCTAATTTTGAATAACTACACTTCACCGGGGGAAGGAAGGATTTTACACATTAGGCAGCCGATAATATTGCTAGCTAGATAGATTGGACTAGAAACTGACAGTTTCGTTATTGAATGATTGCGGAACTGATGTAGACTGCTCAGGAAATCATAGTTTATTGGATGTTTCTCCAAGCCGGATGTGTAAAGACGAACCTTAAGTATGATTCTTTGACTTGCATTTAAATCTGCTGAAATTCCCTAATTTCCATAACTACCTGTAACAGAAAAACTTTATTGATATTATCAAGGTTAGAATAACATCACACATGCAGTAGATAGAACTATAGTATGAATATGTAAATCTACGTCCAAATAAATTGATTTTCATTAGCGTACTTTCTCATTCCACCCAAACAACAATCATAGAAAACGCAACCCTAGTTATCTTTCAGCACATCTTTCCAGCAATTTTCAACGTGCACAAATTCAAAGCTATTTTATATCAAATGTTCTTAAAAATTTGCTCAGAGTCAATTTTGAGCACATTTTGCTTAAATGCAATTTATCACATTTCCAAATTTTTTTAAAATTGTGCGCTCAGGGATATAGCTTACCATTTTGAACACATTGCCACACATGTGCTCAAAAATAACTATGGCGAAACCGAAACACTACAAAATACTAACTCGGCTACTGGAACAATATGTAAAACGAATTAGGACGATTACAATACAAAGTATTCAGTTATGTACGCGCACCTAGATTGCAAATTGCAACAGCAGAACGTTCCGAATCTCCAACGACGAGAAAGCTATTTGCATGACAATAAGTTACGCCAATTTCCATCCAATATCCAATGTATTATTTCAATGACGTAAATATTGTATGTGTAAAAGCAAAAGTATTATTCATAGCTCAAACTAGATTCCACGTAAAATCTGTAACAATTTTTCATGCAAAGTGTATGCTGAAGGCATTTCAGTCAGTCTACATATGCCCCATTCTTTCCTATCCGTAGCAATGCATAGTAATTAATAGGTATGCAGTGGATTCGGCCAACTTGAAACGTTGAAATGCATGTCTTTCTACAAAGGGTATTTGAAAATTAATTAAACTGCTGTAGAATGGAATAAGTAGGCTTAATTAAAATTCAAACTTTAACATGTCATAGGCCTAGCTTTTAACCCTTGTATAAAAATTTGGTCTTTCTGCAATATATCATTAAAAAATAAAAGATATAGTATTTAAATACTTATATGGCAGCATATCTACTTCAAACTTATTTTTGTGAGTCTAAATTCCTAAATTAAGTGGCTTTCTGCTTAGCTATTAAAAAGTATTTATAGGTACTGAATACTCGATTTTGACTTTATGAATGATGAATAATAAAGTTTTAAATGCAGTGAATTGAGGAATAACTTTTGACCACATTTTAATCTACTGAGCTACAATTACGCTATATTTGGGCTGACATACACATACACACAAAGTAATGTAGATAAATAATTAGTGGACACTGTCAATGGAAAGATTTCTATAGAATGAGATTAAAAAAGATTTTCATGTCTGGACTAAATAAGGTTTTTAGAAAACCTTGTTTGCTACTTAAGTAATAGGAAATTGGTTGAGCAAAGAAAGTATTAAATAAAATAATGAAATAAATATATATTGGCGATTTGAAAGTGAAAACTTTGATATTTAAAATTGTTTATCCTATTGAATAATAAATCGTGTCATTAAATATATGACCCCTTGTATAATAAGATTTTGAAAACGTATTTATGCACTAGTTTACATTCCTATGTGTAGCTAACGCAGTTGAATATAATTTTTAATAATGAATTACGAATAAGATTAAATATTATTACCTTCACATACAATAAGCATCTCACAATCAGATATTAAAATCCACGCTGATTGTTGCTGAGATCACACTTCCACTTTGGGGTCAATATTGGCAGTCAGTTGCAATGTAGTACTTATATTATCTATTTTCTTTGGTTTTTGACACATTCAGAAAATCTTTTGTAGCTTTACTTTACAAATGACAATGTAGTATTTACACATTATCGCACATTGGTTGGATTGCATTACATTACAGTACAATAGAGAGACGTCAATAAACAGCACATTGCTTCACATTTATAGTACAATAAGTTATATTATATTACATCATTCATATTTATCTCTCTTCCTGCTCTCCCATTATGTACAATTACTTTTCTCCTTTCGTTTCAATAGTATATTATTTAGTTAGTATGTATATTACTGGCCGAAAAATTCAATAACAACACATTCCGATAATAATCTTTTAAAGTACTTAATTAATTATATTTATAGTGTATAGTACAGCAGCTACAAGAACGTGCTTTATGTACATACACATTATTTTATGTCTACTACAAACCTACATAGTCTTACACTATCTACACGTACTAGGAAGCAAAAATAGTTTCCATGCACTCTGGGTCTGGGTCAAGGTAGGACATTACACTCCGTACAAATACTTGACAATAAAAAATTAATTGCTTACAATTACAGAGAGCAGCATCAACTTCAGAAAAGCCTACAGAAACAGCATTTTATGTTAGCTACGAGAATTGGTAGAAAATCCTTAATTAGTTACGGCCATACTCACCATTTTGAAAAAAGTCTTTATCTATACAGTTTCATAAAACCTTTTTAATATTTTTAGTCTATATTTCTGACCTTATAATTACTGTGAAATTAAATATCAGCATTGAATTTTCCTGAAACAAGCTTGCACAAATAACATGGCCAGATTTCCCCAGAGGGAGAAGAAACTATTTTTGCTCACCCTATACATTACGATGAGTACTTCCCACATTTTATAATCTATGACTATACTATTTTCCACATAGAATATAATACTATGTACAGAGTTACTATCTTAAGTGTAATATCAATTTTATTATAGAAATGGTAGCTTTAACAACGTAATCATCTAATATTTACATACCTAATTACAAAATAAACAAGGTTAGAGAATTACGAAATAACATTTTGATGTCTTACAACAATCTACTACTATAGATATAATTTTCATGATCTATAGATAAAGGAAACATGTAATGCTATCTACAGTATTTAAATACGAGTATAGGTACAATCATTAATTATTGAAATTAATACAATGATTATCTTATCGTATAACACAAGGTAATAGGTTAACACGTATTTAATTACATAGAAAATTTCACAATAGCCAATTTTACATGGGTTATCCTGCAATATCCTACGCTTTACAATATTATAGATTTGACATTAATAAATATTCTCATTAGCTAAAACAAATACCACAGTACAGTATACTAATGTCATGAAAACTAAGTCATTGCTAATGTCAGTTGTCTAATTTCAAATGAAATATTTTGTAAAAAGTAGTGTCTTTTCGAAATTAAATGTTTTTCTGTCACTGTCCTTACTTTCTTCAGTATTTCACGTTTATTACCAGTCAAGTGTGTTAGTGCCTAGTGTACTGGTATTTGTGTGGGTGCCGTGAAACTTCTTGTTTGGCATAGCATAATTTATGTAATTATAGTTACACGTACGCAGCTGCTACATAAGTCAATACTTTGTACCATTATCCGATCTGTTTTCCTGTTTTCGTTAATTTACTATATAGGTATCCACTTATAACTTGTACATAAGTACTTTTATATCCCAAAGATATACATAACATGTAGAAAGTTATATAGTACATTTCCTTACTTTCCCGAGATTACTTAAATGAAATTCTGTTACAAGTATTGACTGGTTATATAGCTATTAGCGTAATGCATTCATGCGTGTAATTCTGTCGTCCCGTAATGTATTAACTCCATAGTAACTTGCTAACTTTTGTCCTTATTCTGAATTGCATATTACTATGAAACGCAAT
Organism: Tomocerus qinae; assembly: GCA_020055645.1. Taxonomy (NCBI): domain Eukaryota; kingdom Metazoa; phylum Arthropoda; class Collembola; order Entomobryomorpha; family Tomoceridae; genus Tomocerus; species Tomocerus qinae. The sequence goes on from CM034548.1 coordinate 24,449,624, forward strand.
TAATGATTACTTCTTTCAAATCTGTAGAAAATAGTCAGTTTGTTTCCCTAAAGTTGGGGGTGATTCAAAACACTCAATATTCAATGCCTAAAAGTAGCAGAAATGTAGAATTTGAAGAATAGCATGAATTTGTTTAGAATTAATAGAGAAACTTATTGTATTCAAAACAATGAAATTTAAGTTTAACTTATTCATATAATTTTACTGTTTAGTTTAATTAAATAATATCTGTAGTAAAATTAATGACAATAATAAAACTTTGAAATCTACAAATTCCACAACAATCTTTGCCTAATTAGACTCACACTTGTAATACTGATGGCATTTCTGTGTTGTGTTTTGATTTGTCGTCAATTTATGTATATAGCTAAGTCTGCATTCTGTCTTTCATTTTTAGTTTCAGCAGCTAATTGTACATACAATAAGATCGTAATTATTAGAATTAATTATAATGAAGTCGGAGTCATAAATAAATCTAATATGGAAATTCCTTGATGTATTTTTATGTTCGGAATGGATATCAGTAATTGTCCTGTAAGGATATTCTATTGAATTTACAAAGTTGACATGAAATCACGGTATTTTTATGGGAATAGAATCCACATTCGGGATACGTGACAGAGTAGTACATTTAAAGAGTTCATCACAACCACAATCGTACTTAGAGTTTCATCTTCCAAAAACAACGAAACTGAATTTAAAAAGAATGGTAGGATTTTTGAATAAAAGGCTGAATAATTTGGTTGAAGCCAGGAGAGTGTAAACAAGTACGTTGTAAAGAGGTTAGTATAATGAACTAAATAATTCATCCGCTATGATTTCAGGTATGAGGGTATTTATGTAATGATTGTATAGTGATGCTTGTGAGTTAAAGCTTTTGTTTGTATTGTACAGTTAAATTGCAAAGTAGGAATGTAAAGCATGGTATTTGTTTAGGCATGTGTCCCTTTCTGTTCTGTTATTAGATGTCTTTGTCTGTGTGTCTGGTTAGTAAACAAACAATGATATTCGCAGTAAGTGAGAGGAGTACAATATAGCATTTAGCATGGTGATTCTCGCTAAAGTACAACAGGTAGTCACTTTATGTTCATTATATATTATGCACCTATGTATGTACTGGTATTAGTATCTGCATGTATCTTATGACTATTTGAATATAATTTATATGGTTTAGAACTAGTATAATAGATTAGCATCGGTAAGTAAGTATTTATTTAACAGGCTGTAATTGTGTCATGTTAATATAGTTTAATCCTACGGAGAATAGAATGACTTACAATTAGTTTAAAACCTAATGCATCATTTATGAGTTTGAGTATAGAAATCTGGAGGGCTTCCTTTGTATTGTTTGTAGATGACTGACTTCACTGATCGTTCGTGTGATTGAGTACATAGTACAGTACACTATCTGTAGATTCGTTTATAGTTAGTTACGTTGTATTTATGAAGGTAGTATTATTAAGGATTTATGTGTATAGATTTCATCTAAGTTAGATCGGTATTAGCCTATTTACTTTGATAACTATACGAATTGGCTAAATACAATATAGCTTTGTATAGTATAAGTGTATTTTTAGAAGAACGGAAAGAGTTACACTTTATAAAACAGACATCCAGACATTTACTTAAAAGGTAGGGGAAAGGTGAATCATCATGGAAGTTAAGGAAGTAAACTGGAAGGAAGAGAATCATAAACACCATTCAAATCTTTTGTATCGCCTCGAGTCATAATTTAAAGGAATTATGTTATTATTACTTATTGTTAGCATTAGTATAGCTACAAGATCAGTATTAGTGGTTTCCTTACATCCGGATGTCTGTAAAAGCAAATACTTTCTCCCAACTCCATACTCGGGAACATCCCTAGTACTATTCATGCACTATTATGACAACAACAATGACTGACATTCCCAAATAGAAAATTACCAAGGAATTTTCTGCCGTTCATGGTCATTCTTTAGTTGGGATAGTAGAGAGAGGAGTTGGGGGAGGAGGAGCTATGTATATCATAATATGCCGTATCTATTAAGTAGTAGTATTTGTATAGGTATGTATGTAGGTATACGTATGAATAAGTATGTCAAGTATGTCTGTGGGGATTCAGAATACAACAACGAACGTACAATAGTTTCTTTCACTTGAACGCGAAGGGATAGCTAGGGTGAAGAGAGACTCCTTATGGAATTCTCACCGGGTTCCGCTTTTCTTTTAAGTGCCCGATTTCCATCTCACCGTGACTGCCAAACATAGAAGAAGGAACATGGAAACAGCCTCTGCACAGTTCCTCCCTACGGCTGACCCAAACACGGTCTGGATACATCTCTCGAAATCTTGGTAATCTATGTTGGTAATGACACAAAAATGAGTCCTCCGACAAAGGTTGCTGCATGACTTGGGATCTTCGTAGCCCACTGCGTTGGCAATGTAATACCTTTGGGAAACACAAAAATCCATATTTAGACTGGAATTATAGGTACGAAATTACTCAAAACTATTTTCAATAAGCGCACAAGTTGCACAACTATTTTGCATGGAATGAATAACTTCACTAAAGAAATATTGTTCATTGAGATGTTATCATGCCGAAGGAATTATATCTATTCCATATAGAAAAGAAGGTTACGAGAATTGCATTTCGTCAAGTTTTCAAAGAAATTTTACTGCAGTTGAGCCTGACCAGAAATAAACTTTGGGAAATTCCCTGAAGCAAAAATATGTAATGGCAGTTTCCTGACGCTTCTCAGATTTGAAGAAATAGCAGAGGCTTTTATTTAAGACTAGACGCTGGTGTGTAATTTTTGTGAAGCATGTAAGTAACTATGTAGAGAACTAACTGGAGAACTATCTCTCGTTGAGTACGTTATAACTAGAACTGTTTGCGAATTGAACGACATGTCTATAAAATTCTTTGAACCTATTGAATTGACTAGAGTGGAGAAAGAACCTTTCACATTCTCCGTATCACTATCACTACTACTGCTCTATCTTGAACCATTTTAGTCGTCAGGTCAGGATCCTCAAAGAATACATTTAATATTGCACACAATACAGTAGACTGTCTCTTGAATCCCTATTCTACTCCGGCTACTTACAGCATGTTATTTTATAGGTATCCGACTCTCTCTATTTCTGAAATAGCTTCACTAGTGACTTCAACTCTATGTGTATTTTACTTTCTCCTAGTAAAGTGTTATTTGTATCCTCACGTACCTTTTCGATTGCACCGACAGACTTACTGCATTGCAATGTAATCGTATCAATCTGTGCTATGCGCACTACTACAACTATATCCACTCTCCTGTCCTGCATTCTATATTCTCAAGTCCAAATTCTCCAATGTCTGTTATACATCCCATACTTGTTAAAACAGAATTACATTCAACTCTTTCAAAAAGACCTTGGACATCTCACATAGAAAATACAAAAAACAAATTATTCTCTGCCAAATATGTTTTTAAAGAAATTTTATTGAATTTGAAACTTGAGATGCAATTGTACTATCTTTCCTTTATTTTTGCTTAGAATCATTATGCCCACAAAATGTTCACGTTTTGTTGACTTTATTACAATTCCCTATCAGCTCAATATTCTGACAACCATTTCCGTCTTCTATCCAGCATGTCCCTGTAAATCGATGACAGCATATCCGAACTCTGTTTGCCCAGCTCCACTGGGTATTAGTATTGTATGGTCCTATTAGTTCTATTTTATTCATGGCCCTTAGCGTTAGGATGTACATACACACAATAAGTATCTATACATAGACTCTAGTATGTATATCCACATCCTGAGTGAGTGCTGCTATTTATTCATTAGTTTTAGCCTTGCCTCATTTTATAATAATAGTCTATACCAAGATCAAGTAACTCTACGCATACAAAGTAACTATATATCTCTCTTTTCTAGGGCTAACTGAGATGCCACTTTTTTTGCAACTGGGACTGGACTGGAAAAAGACAAGTAGATAATACATTATAAAGTAACTTGAGACTAAAACAGTTTGTTATTTGGCAATAGGGAAAGAAGAGTTTGTAACGAAAGTTTATTCCTTCATTATTTAATGTCAACTGACTCTCTTTTAATTTCCTCGGAAGACTTTTTTGATGGTATTCGATGGTCCAGCTATTACGTCACTGCCTTTTCTACTAGGATTCTCCAACTAATATTATATTCTTAATAGAGGTGTTTATTTCTGCCTCCTTTGACGAAGATCATATTATATGCTCTATAATAGCAAATAAATCTAATTTTTTGTAAACCTGGTCTTAACATTTTGGCAATTTCCTTTTAAAATGGAATCTAGATTTTTTCTGCGAAATAAAAATCAAATACTATTATACTGTATCCATTATTCTAGTTTTATCCTTATGACATTATAAGTTGTGAAGATCCTGAAATCAACAATTCGTAGTCTTGAAGCTGCATCGAAAGATAATAAGCAAAATTTTTCTCCTTGGATTCATATTCTTTTTTCGATTTGGTATACTAGACTAAAGGTTAATGTAATTTTATATGCAACGGAGTTTCCCTAATCACATTTCTGAACGGAAAAACAATTTTACAGTTCAGGAAATCCTACAAAATTTATCTACGTATAGAAATGCCATTTCGTCGTAAGTGTTCCAAAAGCATTGGCAAATTGTAATTTAATAGCGTTAGAAATGGAAACTCACGTAGCGGTATTCTAGTAATTAAAAATGGCTTATTAACTCTAGATGTTATAACGGCAAGTAATTTCGTTTTTTTCCTTTTTCAAGAATGCTTTTTGTATGTAAGAATTCTTTGATATTGTGCAGAGAGTATGCGAAAGGAGGAAATCAATAATTAAGGCAACAAACTTGGTAAATGAAATATTATTAAGTGGTTTGAAACGAGGGAACTGAGAAAAGTTGTCAAACCCATGTAAAGAGTTGGAAGCGTGTTAGATCAATTAGCGGGTAAAGTGGCAGGAGTCAACTTACTTGTAAAATGGGTTGTTTTCTGTGTTCTCCAGGAAATTGAAAGCAAGATCACTCAGAGACGCAGCAGAAACATTTTTAAGATCATAGTATTGTGTGAGATTGTAAAGGATTTTCCACTCCGCCTTGTTCTTTTGATTGGCCACTGTCAGGTTAAGGTAATACTGTGTGTAGTCGAAAATCTGTCCAGATGTTGTATTGTACTGGTACAGACGGACTCCAGGATTATTAGGACCAATTTCGTCAGCTATTGTTGATTTTCGAGGACTGACGGCAGGAGCAATAAACAGGTACGAAATTGGCTCTCGCTCCCAAAACTTCCCTTTTATTTTATCTAAGCAAGAAAAACAAAAGACTCTTATTCCCCTACATCCTCTATATTAGCACCGTCAACTCTCTTTCACTCCCACCACTTTCTTGTCACTGAATACAGTTGACAGCGGAGTACATACACACCTTTATATCTACTACTAGTAGCTATTGAACCCTGACAGACCTCTCTTCTCCGTCGAAATTCATACATCGGGTTCTTGTTTTATCCACTTTCTATACTTTCATCTTGTTGCCTCACTAACCTTTAGCTACCTCTCCAATCAATATTGAAATACCCACCTCCATCATACGTACACAATTTTAACAAGTAAACATCAAATTTATCATTACCTTCAACAATAGTAATCAAATTATAAAAAATACAAATATAGCTGCCTTGGACATGTAAAAGTATTTATCTCACTTCCTAATTAGTGTTAAGCTAAACTTCATTCAAACTGGAAATGATGCATTGATGTACATAATGATATTTACTACTGTACCAAATTTAGAAAAGTGTTAATTTATTATTCATTAATAGGAAATAATTCAAATGGAAAAACTTACCCATTTTCTCATAAAACACTCTAAAAGAGTCAGAGTGGAAGTGACCGAAAAATTGTCCTGCTATCACACTGGGGTAATCTCGTACCAATTTTAAATAGCTGCAATAATGAAATATCATATTATTTAGCAACCTTTATATTTAATAGTAGTAATCAAAATATTTCTAGAGCTTAATTTCATGTAGAAATGTGGCATGTAAATTAAATGAAGTGTTTCCGTAGAATTAGTAGCGAAAAAATAAACCCGAATATTTTCATCGATAACATATACAGCAATTTTCTAGTGTATAATTTTTCAATAAATCATTTCTTAATCTCATAAATCCTTTCCCTTAATCTATTTTTTGGATCTAAAAGTTAATATATTTGTGATTTGTTTAAATACAGTTCATTGATTGGTATTTTTATTTAGTAATCAATAGTCAATATTATTATTTTCCCAGAAATTATACTTTTCACACTGTGTGTGCTGTTTTATGGATTGAAAACATTGGAGTAGAATTATAACTTGGCCCGTCAATGTTTTCGTGGACTTGGGAGAGATTTTGTCCTAATTAGGTACGTATTTGATAAGCATTGTCGCCCGTAAGTATAGTAATTTAGCCCACCCGTTGGATTTTCACCTGTAATTATAAAAATCTACTAATCTCTTTCAGGTCTAAATATTTAAATAGAAAGGCATGTCAAAATTGAGAATGTTGATAAAGTGTTTTTAAATAGATGGTGTTCAATCGTCGACAGCTACCTACATTATATTTATCTCAGCTAGTGTGATTGTAGCCAATTATTCCAGAATCTATTACGCTATATGCTCACCACACTTTCTTTCATCTTAAAGTTATAGCGTTTTGATATGAGAAAGCGGTTGATAGGGTTTGATAGCTACAGCGAAATCCATAGCCCGTAATTAAAACCAAATTAAAGTGCGATAGCGGTTGTATATATAACTATAGTCTGTAAGTAGCAATTCCCATTCTTGATATTTATTACTAACAAAGAAAATGTGACTCCTGAGGTGATTTTACTTGGAGCTTACGATGTACTTTGGTTAGCACAGAAAGACATTAATGCATATCAAAAGATACACTTGCGTTCTACAATAAAAATCTCTATTTCTCGGATTTGAGAATATATAAAGCAATAGGGAATTAAGTTGGCGTGTAATATTGCTTTAGCAAGAAGGTAGATGACATAAATGCCCAATAGTATCAATCAGTAATACCATCTGAAATGAAATCCTTAGAAAGAAATCGATAATAATGTATAAAATGACGGCAACAGGTTGTGCTTATCGAGGTTTCCTTTCGTAATGGACATGTTGACAGTCAGCGTTTGCAATTGCATTTTGGTTAATGCTATGAATTACTAACATCATCGCCGTTCCTTTCATCTCCGCATTCATTCTCATTCTATCTCCTCTAACTAACTTATGCATTATTGCATTACGTACTCAAGATTAGGTAATCTAATTGTTGCGGCTAACTAAGTAATACCGACGTGACATGATTATCAAGAATTTACTCCCTGTCTTCTCTTTAATGCACAAGTACATTTCATTATCGTTTTATTATATCCCTTTCATTCTACTGGATATACCTATCATCCGGTTAATTTGCTACACGAAATAAACCATTGACACCAAATGTGAATTTTCCTCTACCCAATAAGAAAGCTATATTTAAACAGAATTTAAATACCATGATCAAAACAATCCCTATCGCATTTAAGTCATAAGAATACACTAACGTTTTAAAAAGTAGAACAAAATTAACATTTTGATTCATTTTGTCAGTTTTGGACAAAACTAATTCAAATTCGTTAAATTAAAATCCAATTTCTACACCATGCTAATTTACGTCAAAAATAAATTAAGGACGCTTTGAATATTAGTGTAATTTCCCATTTGAGTGACATAATTGTGTTTTGTAAAAGTTGTTAAGCTAATTGCAATCAGTATGTTAAAGTCAGTGGGGAAATTCAAGACGAATGCTTCATGGAAAAGTTTTTAGGATTTTATTTAGTGGTTTACCACAAGTTAGGGAGTGCAGTATGTTATCCGTCAATTGATTCATTCGTTGTTATTTTATTTTATGAAAGGATACTGTCATAGTGTCTGAAGGAGCTTTTTCCTTGGCATGGGGTACATTAACTTTTGTACAGGAAACATAATATGCAGCGTAAAAGTCATGTCTGTAGTTGTTTTATTTATCCAGGAAAAGGGTTTTGTGGATAGAGAATTTTGTTAGGAGGGAGTGTTGGGTAAAAGATAACACCATAGTAGATGTTATTAGGTACTTAACTGATATAAAAGTGGAGCTATTATCTGTATGAGAGGAGTTTAGCAGGTTATTAAGGAAGTTGGTGGTCGTTGCATGATAATAAACTGATGAACGTTGCGCAGACTGTGACTAAAATGTTGTAGTCGTTAGTTAGTGAAAGTATTAGCTGTCACTCATCACAACCGAAACACAACTCTCATGTTTAGCGGGTTGGACAGACATTTGATATTACTACATCGTATAATAGCGGATTCAATATCCAAAATGAAAATGGCAGTGAGGAACATAAAATGAAATGGGGGAATAAAACATGCAGTTTTTATTGATATGTGTATAGCAGCTAATAGATTTACATCCATAGTGTGTGCCTATCTATTTAAATTAGATACCTAACTGTGGAATGTAATTCTATAGTAAATACTGTAAGTATGCAAGGTTTTTGGTAATTGTCCTGTAGTCACGTAATTACGGAAATTGCTGAGCTATATGAGACAAGTCATTAGTTTTAAGTTATTAGTTGTTGCTGGAGCACATGTGAACCTTTCTACTGCTACAAAGTTCTATTAGATGAAGACTCACTTTTTGTTGAACTGGTCTTGATATACATGGTAGCCAAATCGACTGCTCAAGTATCTCTCCATTTTCCCCGGCGGAGTATGTCCGATGATATAAACCATATCACCGTTGTTCTGAGCCTTCTGCAACATTTTTTCGAGCCACTCAAATTGTCCGGCTGGATCTTCTTCATTCGGTCCAATCAAAGTGTTCTTCTTGTAGTACAGACTCGTGTTGAGAATCAAAAGTTGTAGCTTCCTGTTCTTTTGCTCGATGGCATAAAAGCCGCCTGAAAAGAAACAACCGAAAATCAGGTCAGCTATCACTCTATTCAACTCACTCTCTTCCTAGTATACTACTACCCAGTCACTATCATCACTATCAATGTCTTTGCTACGCAGTGGCCTTTGCATTTAGCTTCCAACGACTTGAACGATCTATATTTTAATGCTCTTCGTCTATAATACAAATTATATGGCGGTGATGAGTATGTATAGTGCCTACAGACAGCCATTTGCCCCGACAATACAAAACAGCCTTTTCTCCTTTATCAGAGACACTCGTGTTTCAACTCCTAGTACGTACCTCATACTTTCAGTCTACATACATTGCGTATACGTACTTAAATATCCTTACCTAATACATACATACGGCACTTGAAGTGGAAAGAGTCTTCGATTTCGCAAAGTAAGTATAAGAAAGTCAGAGACGGCCGTTCTCTATTGTTAGTCTCCTCTCCGTCCTGTTACACTCTCCCTAGACCTCCATCCACTCAGTAAAATAAAGTCTTAATGACTTCCTAGAAGTTAAATTTAAGTCGAGACGTAGACACTGAGAAGATCTTACAATTTTCTTCCTTTCTCTCCAAACCTATCCAATTACGTTTCACTGCATTAGATTCCAAACTGAGCTAAAAATATTTCATTAGCGTCTACTCCAATGTTTTCCAACTGTTAATGAATTATTGCCAGGGACTGGTTTATTGCATTCTCTTCTGTTACTGTCTTAATTATGTCTTGACAGAAGCCATATAATATTTATCTAAACTTATTTTACTTCTTTCCCACTCTAACTAAGCTATAAATACAAATCTGATTTTCTTGTTCTCTTTTAATTTATTAGCATGGACTACTTTCTCCAGAAATTAAATACATCGACTTAATCAATACCAGACTTTACTCTTTCCAATCACATTAATTATTTCATTTGCCACGCTAATTATTTCCCTTAAACTCATTAAAATTTACACTAAAAGAATCTCTCAGTCAACAGACAATCATTAAAATCCCCTCGTTTATTTTAACTACTATTTACATTGATAACTAGGCTAATCAAAACAGAAAACTCTAAGGAGTATCCCTAAATAATTTGGCATGACTCGTAATTATAATTTGCCCCCTGTACATACTATTTGCTTTTTCTGTTTCAATTAGTCACTGGGAAAATTGCCATTTCAAGAATTCTGTACGTTTGATTAAAATGTTTCCTTAAATCAAAATTTAGTGCAACTAGTATTTTTGTAAATCAAGTTTTAAATCTATAGCTATATAGTTGTTTAGGTGAACTTTAGCTGTATGGGTAGAAAAATGTTTGGACAAAGATAAAGGTGGCTGATGATGTCAGAAAAAATTGTAATGTAAGTTGGAAGGAAGAAGTGTAATATAAATATAGTGACTGCTGACTGTCTCCATGAAATCTCTGAATTCATTTTCATTTCTTCCTTCCTTGACACTTTTTGCGTCTCGCTTTCTCAGCTACTATCACTAGGCACTACTAGACTAACATTACTCTTGCTTTCTCTTTTCAATAGAGGAAAGAAAAGAAGATTGTTGAGGCCAGCGGATTGGAATCGTGGGTTGCTCCGACTATAGGAAATAATAATGACAGTATAGCATAAACGAACGTACGTAAGTGGCTTTTATTTGTATGAATATATAGCGGTTATATATAGGTATTATATAGATGTGTAAATGTATGCCAAATATTGAAGCTTGTATGTATAAATGTGTCTGTGTAGACTCAGCTGGAGTTGGGCATATTACATTCATTCAACCACCAAAAGTTACAAAGTTACAATGACATCATCTCTCACTTGAGTTCAGACAGACAGACAGACAGAGCGATGCGATAGAGTAGCAGACAGTGGAGTGAATTCTATATCTCACTTAGCATTTAACAGTTTAGTCGGAGCAACTGCGGGGCTTAGAAAATGGAAGAAAGAACGGATGACATGAAAATGAATAAAAAGTATATTCTTCCGTGCAGTCTTAGCTAATGGAGTGTTATAAATTAAATGGTTATGTGTCGTAGGCTCATTGATTAAGCATATTGCCGCTTTTTTGGCTTATCGGGAGCTTGTCACTGCAGCCGTGAAAGTTGAAGGAGGAAGGAAAATTGAGACATCAAATGAGTATAATATGAACCATTCTTCAAAGCAAATCCAAAAAGCTTTTCCTATCTCCACCATTACAATCCTTTGAAATCATCTGACGGAAGTGTTTCCACGCTCTCTAGAGCCTTCCCGGATATATTTCTAGTAAATAGAACAAAGAGGACCGCATCTCTCCAGATGTAACTGTTAATATTTCATACATATCTTCTATTCCTCCAACAGAATTTGCACTACAAAAACTTTAGATTAGTTCTAGCTAAACTATATTACAGCCTATATAGCCCTGCTCTCTCTCCTTCTCTGAAAACTAATAGTAAATGTAATTCCCTTTGCTAGTCTATGTAATAGTACTAGGTCATCCATATGTACTACATCTACCCACACAACAATATGGATCACTACATCAAATGGAATATTTACTTCCCAAAGAATAATTCCTTAAGGCAATGCTAATACCATTTACATCTCTTTACGTGTAGGAGTAATTCTGGAAAACTTTCGAAGCATTTTAATTCCTATCAATTTTAATATCTCAAAAACAATTTCTTCTCCATTCCCCACCATTTTACTAATTCTCCATTTGGATAGAATGAATTTTCATACTTTATGACCGTGGTAATAATGTGACCTGTTAAAAGGACGTTTCCATATTTTCAAGGAGAATGTTGGCGTGAACAGTGGCACTTTAGTAGATATTTCATTAAATATAATCCCAGGCTGATGTACATGATATGTGCCCCCAAGTATCCCTGTACTATAATAAGTAATCTATTTTATGTGGTGACTCTAGGTTCTTGAGATTCACAGAGGTGCGATACATAATTATACCCTGTATAGTAGTAATATGGACACGGGGTAAATGCATACATTAAGGAAGCCCCGCCCGTTCCGTGGTTGAGTTACCTTAATAATATGAAAGTATAATAAATACACAGGGAGTCAAAGGAACTATTCTAGAGACATGATATGACTCAACTGGGATGGCAGACAAAATGTAGTGGTCTCTTCTGCACGGGAGACCTTTTGCTTTCACACTCCAAGTTTTCATCGTGACCGCAGGTAAGAGACTACATTTGCAAGAAACTATTTATCATTATAAACGTGCTATAGGTACTTAGTTCTCGCTACGCAGTAAGGTTAAGCGTAATATCACGTTACAAATTAAAAGGGAAATGAAAAGGAAGAAATGATTATATAGACCAAATTACCACACAGGCAATATTAATACAACTTAGATGTAAAAGATGTAAATGAGGTTTAAAAATGCATTTCGACGTTTCCAGGTGGGAAGTATTTATAATTTAAGATGCAAACGAGTGCCTTAAGCTGCGAAATGGAAATCGTCTTTTCTTTTGTACAGAATGGAAAGAACATAAAGATGTTATGGAGGATTTGTACTTTGCCGACGCAGGTAAATTGCTCCTTTCCTCTAACTACTCCATACCTACGTACATACTAACATTTATTATTAGTCAGATACATATACTTAATACTTATATACCTACTACAGCTCTGCCTTCTGGTGATCGTGATACTTAGAACGCATGGGATGACAGAGCCAATTACCAATATAATGGATTGTCATTGCATTCAAGAATTTAGAGGATGAAGAGGAGGATCCAACCAAACCCAAATAAAGATGCTTCAAATTAGAAGCCTCCCTTTCCTGCCACTTACTCCAAGACAAAACTTTTATGTGTTATGTTTCCAGCTCTCCTTCCCTTGTTTTCTCTTGCTTACACTTATTGTTATTTGCTCTCGATTACGCTTACATTCACAGTTTGTCTCTAATACTCTCCTATATTTTCTCCTTCACTATCCACTATATAGTCCAATGATATAGAACCTTCCAACTACTAAGTATAGGCAGAGGTTAGCCCGTTAGCCTTTCACTATTTCTCCTAGATTTAAATTACTACTGTAGATCTATACCTATCGAGTATATAATTTGGTATATCTGACAGACATATATTTTTCTTTCGTAAGCATTGGAACATCTGCCCTTATAGTAATGTAGGTATAATATAACTTCCATGCTACTTATTAGTATTTAGGTAAGTACATAAAGTTCGTCTGTCTACTATTATATATATACTAGTATAAGTAAAAGTGCAATTCCTGTTGGCTGGCTCTTGTCTGACTCATTGTATTGCCGCTCCACTATAGTTAGGCCACACAACAAATTACATTAGGTATAAGATATCAGAGAATAACGCCGACGGGGTTATTCTGAGTAAAACTTTGCGTGTCTTTCTCCGAGTACCCACCCAACCCGGTAAAATGAGATTTGCTAGCGCTAAAAATGTTCTACTTGAAAAGTACCAACTCTGCAAAAATTTAGACTTTTTCTTCCTGAGGAATTGCTATAAATAACTTACAATTGTGGTAGAAAAATTATTTACCGTCTAACAAATTAATTCCCCTCTCAAATTGAAGAATAACTTGAAGAATAATGCACTTTTCCAACGTGAATGATAGTTACTATCCTAATGAAACTTTTTTTCTATAACAATGTGAAAATGGGTTCTTCTATTCCGAAGAGAAAGTACATTGCTACCGGTCCTGATGATGTGAATGAGAAACTTGAGATTTCGTTGTCTGTTTGTACAGTTTCTGGAGTATAACACTAACCTACTAATTCAAGTAAAATGGGAGTTCTAGAGAATTTCTCTGTAGCTGTATATTGCAATACAAAGGATTACAAGACATAAAGTGAGGTAGAAACAGCTTTCTCCGAGCATTCTCTCCAGCATTTAGACATATAGGTATACACATAAAGACTAAATAGATAAGCAGTTTAGATTAGAGAATTACCTTTCAAGAAAGTCCCGAGGGATTCAGGGGGAACCCACTTTGACCACAATTCGCCATAGCGCTGAAGCATCGATTTGAATTTGTGTTTACCCGGAGCCATCTCGTGTCTGGGGTACCAATCCAAACTTCCCAGGACTGGGTAAATATTCGCTGAAGAGAATTCTGAAGCTAGTAGAGCAGTGACGTTTCGAATTACTGTAAAGACGCTTTCATCGCTGAAAGCATCGTCAATATGCGTCGCATGGGATATCGAATCGCTGAAATTAAAATTAATTATTAGAAAACAGAATTTTGTGAATCTCTGTTTATTTTTCCTAACTTTTCCTTTAGCTAAATATATTTGGTGATAGTATCTGTAAAATCAGACGTTGTCACTACTATTATTTATTATGAGAGAGAATAGGGAGCAAAGGGAAGAGTAGTATTTTAGAATTGTTGATAAGGTAGTTTTGTAAACGAATTATTTATTATTGTTGGCTGGGAATGTTATTAGATGGTTTAGTTTACGAGGAAGAGGATTGCCATTGAGGAAAAATAGTGACTAGTGAAAGAAGCAAGCGGGAAGAGATGGGAGATGAAGTAGACAGTTGAGACTTTATGGAGGGTGACACGATTGAGTGCATCGTTTTGTGTCACCATGTTGTTGGGCTATTTGAAAGGAAAACAATGGGAAAAGAGGGAGAAGAGTTAGTTAGTTTGTAGGTGGATGCATTTTTGTCCAGAATTCCGTGGAGTGACATAGTATTGTTACAGGCAGTAACTGTAGTTGGTGCTCAGGGGCCAAGGATTCTGTGAAGTGTTTGGAGGGAAAAGAGTGAGGATAGAGTGGCTATTGAACGACCTGGTCATTGAGTGTACTAATACATCGTTTAATTAGCACTGGGGACAATTGGAGTGAGTGAGTGGAGTGAATGATCGTAGTTGTTCCCGGGCAAATGTGATAAATTAGAATGGCCATTCTGAAGAGAGTTTGTGAGAAAGAACATTTGATGGTCGTCAAGAGAATGGCTGAGCGGCGGGTGGGAGCTCATTATTGGTAACACCATAAAATAACTCAGGCTGGAACGAGTTTTATTTTACTCGGTGTGGGTGCACCTCGGACACAGGCCACGCCGTCCAATCTCATCTCTCTCCACGCACTCACTTTCTCCCGACTCTCTCCTTGCATTAATAGTACAAACACCTTCTTACTACTACTACTTCATCGTATGTGTGAGTGTGTGTGGTGAAAAGAGCGGGAGAGTGTTCATATTGCAGTGTCCCTCGTTCCTTAGCTATTCCACTTTGTTTTGCTAAGTACTTTCTTCTTCTCCTGACACAGGGAAAGTGGAGACGAGACAGGAAACACTCTCCTCGCCTATTTAATAGCTGTCTATATACGAAGAGAGTTCTGAATAACTCACCCGGTCCACAAGATGAATTCCACTTCGGGCTTGACCTTTTTCATTGCCCGAATTGCCGACTCCACGAGGGAATATGGTGAGTCGCAACCGTAGTCACCAAAACGACCTTCAGCAGTCCGATACGACGCACCATTTTGGCGCCAGCACACTATCAATAAGATCAGATCACACACCAAACGTTTTAAAAAAGGCAATCAACAACATAATAATAGTCACTCACACTTCGTCTCCACACTGATCAATCACAGTAAATGAGCCATTTCATACGACACGATATATCAACATCATTTGATCTAATCAGACATTTTCATTTGCATACTCTCCCGACCCCCTCCTTTCTTTTCTAATCCACATTACATACCTCACACTACTTTCTATTAATATCTAACCCTAATCCACTCATTTATTACTATTTATACTACATACGCATATATTTGTCCACTCTATTTATTAAACCTCTAAAAACTTGCATAACACAGGAACTCTTGATAATAGGTTGCTAAATTGCTCCAAAGAAATTATACTCTTGTATATACTCTAGTTGTATAAATTTATGTGTGTGCATTAATATTTTATCTTGTCTGGACAATAGTATATGCGTACATTATATAAACATAAGCCAATTTTAATGCCTAATCTTTTTGAATGTATTGTATGAGTGGATATCTGATACATCCAATTAGACCCGTATATCTCTAAATACCTATAGATATAGTATGTATGCTAATATTAAGATACATTTACTGCCGCAAATATATTTTGCTCCCACACGATTATAAATAATATTAGCACGATAGAACTATTACCACATAGTAAATCATCCGCAACTTTCTTATTGTAGTTGAAGTCTACAATGTTCTTCTAGTCAGAAATATATGTATTACATCCTGAACAGAACTTCCTCATTTCCTTCTTTAATGTTCTCTTTTCTCAGAACGGCGAAAGGAGCACTTTATTCTTCCTTCGTTAAATAACCCCTATCTACCTTCATTCTCCAGACACATTGCATAATAAGTAAAGCACTATAGATAATGAATCGTTTTATAAACTGAACTCGATTCCTGATCCTATCTCTCACTCTGCTTTATTATATTTCCAACCAACTTCAGTGACATTAACAATATATAAGAGCTTTAATTATCTCTCGCTAAATTTACACTACCTACTTAACGTGAACTACTATATAATATGTCATTCAAATACTTTTACATCATTTCTCAATAACGCTAATGCACAGATATTATACATACTTATTTTATACCAAGCTATGCAATTATGATTTACTATTGCCCTAACCATTGTCTGCTGCATAATAGAAATGGCAATCTTCTCCCATTGTAAATACTGGATACCTAACTCAAAACTAGTTACAATGCCTAATATGCACTTCATATTAACAAAGCATCAGACTAATCAATTTCTACTTTATTGTTTTAATCATTCCCCTGAAAATCCCTTTCTACACTAAACTGCAATCAATACTTTGCACCAGATGTACTAAAGTGCCATATGAATCCTAATAATCCTGCAGTTACTTCTGTGTCTTTTTAATCCATTCCCTCTACTTTTAATACACTATAATACTTCTCCAATCATTATTAATTTAATTAATCCTACTTTTATCCTTTACGTATTAATCTCACATTAAGTAGAACAGGCAATGTGCCGGAATGTAATAAATTATTTTTATTAGCTTACTTTTATTTCGACCTCCATCCAACGTGTAATTCAATTCCAAATGGATGTCGGTAATTTGCCAGAAATAACCTGTAAAAATACAAAAATATCAAGGGTTAGAATAAGTATAAACTTGGAAAATTTTTTTTTGCAAAATGGCATGGTGGATAGGAATAGGAAAGATGTAAGTGGCTATTCGCATCGTCTCAACTTTGTAATGATTAATATACATTTGCAATCAAGAAATAAAAAGTTCCAGCATGGGTCATTGGGTTTAAATTCTCATTCCTAAATTCTCAACCTTAATTTATTGTTACTTCATTGTTATTTATTCAGGCAAAGTATTTTTAATTTTTGACTTTTTGCAACGAATGTAGGTTATGGCGCAGTCGTTTGGCTAGTGACTAATAGAGAAAGGCAGCTAGTATTTTATGGATAATTAGAAATTAGCAAAGTCAGAGCATTTATGTGTATTTGAACAAAGTACAAATCTGTGCAAACAAGGTGATTATGATTTGGAGATAGAAAGCAGTTTCCTCGTGAAAACAATAGGACATTCATTCCGAGTTTTCCATCTCGGTAATTGCACGGCTCCCTTGGATTCCAATAAGCAGTGCAGTACGATCGTGTGGCAGATAAAGCTGCTTTCAGCCTCAGTCAGACTCCCTTATCTGATCGTGAGACTATGTACCTAACTATTTAATATCTGGGGAAGATCAGAGAAGTGGAGTGGAATCCGTCGGCAGTCGAGTCAGAATTAACGCTCCTGGATGAGCCAATCAACTGAATGTCGGTTTTCACTTCTCTCTACCAAATCCTAATGTGAAACGCCAGAGCTTCCTCTTCGACTATTTGATGGAGTCTCGATCTCACATCACATTCACAATCATTCACTCTTTCTTATTGCCTACTCCTATAATTGCTAAGCAACTTTCCTCTTCCCTTTTCACGTTCCCATTCATTCACTACATAATTAAGTAGGTCCGCCTATTTATATCTGTTTATTACACTTTATAACTCATTTATACGCTCAAAAAATCCTTGTTAATTAATTAAAGTAATCAAAAGCTTTCTTATCCTTTTCAGAAGTCACTTGAATACGATTAACTAGAAAAAGCCCATAACTGTTTATTTTATAACTAAACTGAAAATGCAACGTTAATGAACATCAAAAACATGTTCATTAGCATCAGAATAATCCACTAAAGCTGCTCTAGCACATTTTTGGATTAAAAGTATTACTACTATTACAATTTACCTCTTGACTTGAATTCTTTTCATACCAATTTTGAAGAAAGTCTCCTGTATTCCTTATTCTACAAACATTCTCAAGACAGGACGTATAAATGTATCAGGTATAGATTCACTGATATAGATTGAGAGACTCGGGATTTGTGTCAAAGCAGTCATTAAACTTGGTTGTCCGTAGATTTAAAATGTATGTTGTTGTGTGAGATTGGATTGAAAAGAATAATGATGTAGGTAAACTGAGGAGGATAGAATGAGGAGGGTGAGGGAGTAATTGGAGGAGGAGGAGAAAGTTATTTCCGCAGTGAAAGAGCAGAGGAGGGAGGGGAAGTGCATAGAAAACGTGTATGAGGTGAAGTTTAGTGAAGTGAAGTGAAGGATATAATATGGCATTGTTTGTTGTTGGAGAGGATAAATGAGAGATAAAAGGATAATACAGAGAAATAGTCTAATATGGTATGAACATAGGTAAATACAATAGCATTAGCATTGTGTGTGAGTTGTAGCAATTTACGTGGCATATGTAGGTACAGGAAATAAGTATACACTTTGGTTAGTGTTTCTGCCTGTGTACAATGGTAGCATTTAGGACAGACTAGTATTTGTGAATGTACTTATGTATGTATCTATTGAGTGAGGATGACTGGTTGCATATCATCTAAAGCAGTTGGTTTGCTTTACTTTGGTTTACTTTGGCTTAGCTGACGTGAAGTATCCACATTTCTGGTAAATAGTAATAAATAGCTATAGTCCTAGTCGACTGTTTTAAGTAAAATAACGTACGGGTGCGGGTGTTGAATTTAATGGATGGTTGGTTAGTTAGCTCGTTGACTCATCTGTTTGAGTTGAGTCTCATCTCTGTAATGAGGAGGACTTTGTAAAACAGAGCTGAATACAAGAGCCAGAGAGAGAAAGCCCCATGTCGTGTCTTTCTTCCTAAACTTAACTCCTGCATAGACTTGAGTTGCTCTGCCTCGATGCTTTGCTCCCTGGCCTCGTTTGTAACGAAAGTAACTATTCTCTCTCCTCCTATTGTCATTCTCATGTCACTTCTGTTCAGTTCAGTCACACTCATTGTCACTACCCCATACTACTTATACAGACTGCTATAATCTATATAATAAGGAACAAAAACTAAATCCTGCCCTTCTAGTATATCTAGATCACTTTGAAACCCAAATTTGGGAGTAGGTACAACCTACAGAAAATGTTTGTCGTTTTTATAGTGTACCTAGAATGTACATTAGGCTATTATTGTTGGAGTGTTGCAAGGAGAAAGGTATGCACCTGCATTGGTGCACACGAAATAACAGCAGGATAATAGAGTCAATACTTTAGCCATTGTGCGATGTGATGTAACGTTGTGATGGCATCGAAAGCACGGGGATTTCTAACTGCTGAGCTATGACATCACATTCAAACTCAAATAGATACCTTCATCGGCTCAGCTACCCATTTCTGCACAACATGCTTACATGACATTGCTACTACATCCATGAGCTATTTTACCTCACATTATATTGCATTTCCTTCCATTCTATACAATGCATTTGCTCATATAGTTACACAACATTGCAAATTACACTGTTACATTTAATAGATGTCGTAGTCATACTTGAATGCTATGAATAGCCGTAGATACTACTAGAACTGCTACTACACTCTGAACATAAGTGCTTCTGACTACTACTACTACTCTCTCCATTATACATCCAACCTCGGCAAAAACCAAGTCATGTGCCAGTGCCAATCTACTACAGTCCACTATTACCTACAAAGTAAAGCAATAACGAAATGACATTCCATTGTGCCTCCTACTTACAGCCTTTCTATTTCCTTCCGCATAATATGTTAGCGGACTATCGCAGAAAACGACATTCGACAATATACAAAGTCATTTTTCCTTGAGCTGGATTTTTTTATTCTCGCAAAAGTATAGCATTTTTATTCACAATAATTAGTTGTTATGCAGTATACTAAAAATTGAATGACCCTTTAGCTTATTTCAATTTAATAATTTATAGTAAGTACTTGTTTTTTTGTTGTGATCTAGTTTTATAGTAGCTATGAAAATATGTATGAAAGTGGCTACTACTCATGGTTTGTTACTGATTAAAGTTGATGTAGATAGTTATTTAGTTTAACGTCTTGTTTAAGATAACCCTCTAACATAGGGTCTAAGTTCTAACTCCATTCTGATATATGGAGCAGTGTAATAGTAATGTGGTCCTCAACTCAAGTCGACTGTTATCTGTATGTATATGGATTCATAGTAGGCAGTTGAGAGGCTATATTGTTAAGTTGGCTTTTTATTAGGAAGTATTGTGATAAGGTAGTTAGTTGTAGTGTGGTGTATAGTAGTAGATATTGTATGTACACAATGTAATGGAATGTAAGTGTAACTACTTAAATGTGGATACTAGAAAGTAAAGAGTTTTAGGAGAATGTCTATGCGGAAGAAGGAGAGAGAGTGTGTGAGTGAATATATAGAATTACTAATAGTGGGATATAAAATGGAATATTATATACATAGGAGGACAATAAGTAGCAGAGAAGAAAATTCGAATGGAGAATGGATGGTTTGGTTTATGTTGGCTGGGATGAGATGGGAATGGGATGTAACAGAACAGAACATACGGCAACATAACAGAGTGAAAGCAGGAGTGAAAATAGTAAGAGTGACTGTGTGCATAGAGTAGTAAGCTTTTAGTCGTGTGCACAGATCCCAGCCTGTATTTATATGAGACTGAGCTAAACTGGCTGAGTGAGTTGACTGAGAACGAGGAAGAAAGCACACTTTTGTAGTAGCCGGATAGACTGGGGTTGTAGTACTAGTAGTGTGTATGTGTGTGTATGAGAAGTGTGTGTGGAGGAACCCGGGTAGCAGTAGCGCCGTTGTAGTCGGAGGAATGGGAAGGCTACTTACATTTCCAGTCTCGCATTTGCAATGAATGAGAGTAGGAGAAAGCAAGTTAATTGCAATCATTTTTATGTGTCTGCCGAGAGTCGTTTCCTAATATGAAGCAATCTGATTTTTCTTCTCACTCTTGCACACTTCAAACTCTACACCTTCATATCAACATTCTAGTGATGCGCAAATTTTTAAACATTTCTATTTCTCCTCCCTTGTATGTGCATTTTGATCGTAAAATTTTATATGACTCGGCTTGAGTCGAGAGATTGTCTTTACTTATGTGTGGGTGTACATGCATAGGTTCCCCTGATCGCTCTTCTGTGTCTGTCTGTCTGTCTGTCCGTAACCGGGAGAGGAGTGAGTCGTCGTAATCTAAGTAGCATCTTGATCTGCTTTCTCCTCTCGCTTGTCGTCCTCGGCTCAATGCCTGGCTCACGCTCCTTTGTCTTAGTCACTCAGTCGACACGGCACTTGTCTCTTCCATTACATTACATTATATTACCGAATTTCTGTACTCCTCCTAACAATAACTAAACCTTCCCGCTCTTTGCCAACTTCATTCTGAATTATATTTCTACACTCCGACTATCTCTGTGTCGGCGCTCTGTCATTTTATTTGACCATCAAATAGCTCACGGAGGAAATAAACTAAATAAACTCATTATATTTATTGTTTTAAAAGCAATAGAACTAAACCTTCATGATTAGTTACCAACTCTCTCTCGCTCCTTATATTTAATACGCATCACAGTTACATACAAGACTTCTTTATACATCCCACCCCTTACTACTATGCTTAATTTTTGGCACTAACTAATATCTACTATCTGTGCTCCCGCAAAACTCTGATATCGCTATCTCTCTTCTGTCTCCCATACCTAATTCAGTTCTACTTTCCCTAGCTATACACGTACTAGAACCTCTGTGGCGATTACTATGTATAATATCTACATTTGTCTACTTACCATTTACTATTTACCTACCTAAGCCAATTTATTTGCATGTCTTGTCGTGTCGTGTCTACTTTATTGCCAGTAACCGCACACATTCGTTTAAATCATTAAAATGGGGCTTATACCCTGAGTAACTATATAACCATTTAGTCAACTCTTATAGTACAGTCCATTTGAATCAGGGTTCACCATTCTGCCTTTTACAGTTTTCATCTAAAATCTCTTTTCCATTAGAGACAATTGCCTTTGGCAATCTTTTATAATACCCAATTAATAAATGCTACCAAGGATTAAATATCGATGCGTCCAGCTGTAACAAATAACTTTGCTAGTAGAAACGAATTTTGTGTGTTAATTTAACAATCCATATTGCCGCAACTTTTGTAATTATCGCAGTATTTCATTTTAATACAGATCATTGCGTGTTATAATTTTCTGGCTTAGTTAATAAAAAGGATTTTTTTCTTAAAGAATTTATGAACCTTGATGTGTGGTAACATTAATAAGTTTACTGCTTATAATTGCATTACATTAAGCACAAAGCTGTTAAATAATGCATTTTATAAGCCAGCTTACATAGGAAGCAAACAAGTGAAGCATTTGTGTGGAAAGAGGTTGTAGGTAGAAGATGGGGAAAAGTGATAAGTGGGAATGTAAAGGGACGTAAAGAAAAGAGTAAAATGCATTATACATTAATATGTATTATGTAGTATGAGTAATGGGAATGAAAATAATGCAAGTTACTTACTTAATGCTATGACATGGAGCAATACTAATTTGCTTTCTGAGTTTTATTTGGCTGCTTTCGCCAAGACTTTTTACATGTGCATAGCTACTTACATGTAGTAATTTCATGGTAACTGCATCACTGCCAAGGCGAAGGAAAAGAATACAGCAATTTGAGTGTAATGCACAAGACAGTAAAATGTTCGGCATTTGTATGTAATGCTGTGAATTAATAGCGCATTCCTTACAAGTTATTAGCGTCTCCTTCTTTCTCCGTATGTAATGTGCACTATCAGTGGGCTAATGTATTTTTGTATGAAAGAGTCGGGGCCGAGGAGGAGCGAGACTCGAGTGAATTAAATGGAGGAGTGAATTCGTAGATCTCATTTAGTATTCCTTTCCTTATTGTGCTCTACACGTTAGTTATAGTTGATATTGTCAGAGGCGAGTGCACAGTGTCATGGCTGGGAGAAGCGAAGAGCAGCGTCTCACATGCACACACACATGGAGAGATAAGGAGAAAGCAATGCAGAGAGGAGTCAGCAGAACAGAACAGGCCATTAAGGTCCAACATATGCATAGAACTATAAATAAGAAGTGCATGTTTATTTGCTATAGGCTGCTGGTAGTAGTAGTAACTTGGGTTCTTGTCTTCTTTGGCCCCAAGAAAATTCCAGTACATGCAGAGAAGTAATAATGAGAGGTTAATTGTTACTGATAACGCTTTTAGTTAGGAACATTATGGAATGGAGCGAAAGAAAGGTGGGTTGACTTCCCTCCACTTTGACTTCGTTCCGTTCCGAGTCCAGCCCGGCCGCGGTGTGGATTTTTCTGTTGCGTGCTATAAAATTTATGCGACGGGCTGATTGTGAGTTGTATTGATGGACTAGAAAAGCCATTAGAGTGCCGAGTATATTACGTATAAATGGCCCGGATCAATTTGGCTAATTATTTTCTCTCCTCTCCTTCTGTGCTCATATTATATTTGCATTTGGCACGCGTATGAGCTGGCTACTGGCTTGGCCTGGCCTGGCACCTTCTTCTGTCCTCAATCCCAGAGTCTCCATAATCCACCAAATGCCGCTCATTTCTTCAAGATTCATTCTCTTAATGGGGAACAGAGTCACGTCATGACTTCCCCTACTACTACTACCAACTCAACTCTCAGTCCAATCCACTTTCTCTATTCTGTCTGCCCCAAAAGCTGCCCTCGCTCTCTCTCTCTCTTTTGACTACTCTTTCTTTCATTCCTTTTATCTCCCACTCATATCTGTATTAAATACACACATATCATATAACATGTACTTACACATACCAAACAAAAGTAAAGAAGTCCATGAAATCCACTGAATTTATCTAATCTGGCTATAGCCACCATTAGCCAACTCATACACACTCATATACTATATTATACCCATCTAAACCTACTACTAACTACTATACTATATTCAATGCTCTCTCAACATTGTCACACAAGATTTAAACTACAGGCATTTTATGGGGATACTTCTTCATTGTCCCACTGCTGAGAATGGAGAGCCAATCATCTTGAGAAATCATTCGATTGGCTAACTATCCAATGGAAATAACTATAAAGAATGCATTAGAAAATGTAATATAATATCTATTATCTGCTACAAAGTATTGATGTCCGTATATTTCTATATATACTATAAGTAGGGTAATATTTCACTAATAAATAATAAATAATATTACATCGACATATCATTCTTTTAGTTTAAGTGAATGGGAGCTCTTCCTTATGTTCACGGAGACATTTGTGGGACACATTCTTGTACATGGAACCCAAAACACAATTCTAAGCATGACTTATACAGATAGTAATGTAAAAAAGTAGAAAATACAATACCCGAAATGACAATGCACATATCTTGCATTTGTATTTGTAAGTGAACGCTTATTATTTGAAAAGTGTTGAGAAGAGATGAGGGAGTGAAAGCAGAGAGAGAGAGTCGACAAAATTGAACTGGCTCCCATTTGGTTCGTCTCAATCTGAACTGTTCTCTCGTAATGGTCTTAAATGGACCGCCTACTATCACTACTCACTACTGAACTCAGTCACGACTGACAGCAAAGAATACTCCCTCATTCCATTTACTACTAACAATAAGTGGAAATGCAATGCAATTCACTATATTCCAACTGGAGAAAGTATAATATACGTTGTCTATAATATATAGTAGTACTATAAAGCAAATTCGTTCTGTTTTTAAAGGAGAAGAAAAGAGATCTCCCAGTGAGTGTATCTATATCTCCACATGTATTAGTATTGGCAATTTGTGTTGGAAATGTAAATATTTTCTTATTGTATGTATGTTGACTGTAGCAGGGCAATTTCTTGTGCATTTCTTGGTGGAATTGTCGTCCTTCTGTTCTTGGTCGAGAAATCTTAGCCAGCAGACTGAAGAAAGAATTGGAAAAGAAAGTAGAGCGCTGGGTCCGTCTGGTGTGACTTGAAATTGAGTTTACTGCTACTTACTACCTATCAGTATATGAGGATAATAATAATGCTATATGCACTCGAATTCTGTCTGACTCTGTGTGGGAGAGAGAGTCGTGAATCCGTGGGTATTAGATATGCTAAAGCTTTTAGAGGAGTTTAGTCTGGCTCGCAGCTCATTGTCAGTTTAAGAATAGAATGGGTATTTCAATTTGGTATAACTGTCCGTATGTATGTCTCCCTCGGTTCTTTTCGTGACTATTAGCCATGTCGAAAGTAAAACTACTCCAATCCCATGTACGACAACATTATGGAAGGAGCAAGTTGCGACTTGGGACTGATTGTGAGTGTGAGTAGGATTTGATTCGTGACAGAAGCCGACTGCCCATTAGGGCGCCGTACTCATTTTATCATGGAGTTTGAAGAGAATCTCGACGACCATCTTTCCAGCCATTATTGTCCATAAGACCCATGATAAATACATAACAACTGTCACTGCTTAGACATATCATCATATCATAACTTGCAATGTCCACAGACTAATGCACTATTAGCAACTGGCTGACTTGACTGCAGTGCCCTCCTTGCTCGCTCGAAAGACGACAGACTAGTCTTCTCCTCGACGATTATACCGCATTGTTTCACAAAACCCCAGGAAGAAACTCCTCCATGCATGCAATGCACTCAGTCACTTTAAATGTATAAAATAAAGGATGGTTGCCGGGAGCGAATATTCGCAGTCATTTCTTTCATTCGGAATTGCAGTGCATTCCCTCTCGGAACTACAAATACGCGATCATCACGAAACGGAGGAAACTGCCGAAATGTCGAAAGAAAGTGCTTTCTTTCGAGCCTGCTTTCCCTCGTCCTCAACTTTTTTCCCTTCCAGTATTATCTCTTCCTGCACGTAGTAATTATGTACTCACTATTCGTCAGACAGTAAACTACCTCAGAAAGAACTATTTAACTAACCTACATACTACATTTAGCTACTATACATGTACATACATTAGACATTCCACTCCTTTCCTATGAATTAGTACAAATTACAGTGCAGATTCCCAGTCATAGCCAAAACACACACACACATACTTATCTCGAGCATTATCTCTTGTCCTTATGTCTAATACCTACTCTGCCTGCTCCACTGCACGTCACGTACATACAATGGGTACTTATTAACAAAGCGCATGCAGTTCAGATGAGACGCAGATTTTTTGCGCTCGTTTCACAGCCGGTGCCACACTTGAGCCTTCTGCCTCGATTCCCTTCCTTCCCGTGCCCTCATCCTCTTAAAGATCTGCTAAGAGCTGTCACTACCCGAACCATTAAGCCCCCTTATAAATTCTCATACATATTTAATAGAATTATTAAGAAACTTTATTTTAAATTCCAAAGGAACCCTACAGTTATTAATCACTCCCAGACATTCACTTCTACATCCAATATTCAACACATAATTTCATCTCCTCCCTATTTCCTCAGTTGTGTACATATTAGTCCTTCTATATTATATCTTGCAAATATTTCCGTACGCTCCTTATTTATTAAGTAGCCACTAAAAATTTATTTTTTGATGAAATTCCACATAGACTTTTCTACATCAAGACCTCTCTAGCTATGCTACCCGTATTTTATTAAAAACTTATCATGCAGATCGGATATTTAACCGTTTCAATTATTTAGAATGTTATTTACTACTTATAAGCAATAAATGTGCACAGATAATAATTTGCTAGCACAAAGGAGATTTATGCTCTTCTATCTTATTAATCTTCCTCCGTCTAATTGCTATAAATTCGTGGGTGTAGTAATTTATCATCTTCTATAGGGGATTTCTAATGATAAATTCATGTGATGATTTGGTTAGTAGTCACATATTAGCATAATGTACTTGGCGATGTCTAAGCTCCGTGCACTTTAATTAACGTTAATATTTAATGGTTATACTACTAGAGAAGAGTTTAGTAGGTTTACGGCGTATTATTATAGGGATAAAATTTTATTAGAGAAAGAGTTAATCACAGTTGAAAAGATTAGTGAAGGCGAGCTGTAGCCATTTAGCCAAGGGTTATGTGACAAAGCTGCTTATATTTTGTATCGGCCATAATCGCCAGGAGGATGAAATGGTGAAAGAATGTGGACTGAAACAGAGTATAAATAATGTGCAATATGTATTTAGTATCTATAACTGTGTTGTTTATCTGTATCTATTAGAAAAGTGGGCCTTCCAAATATATGGAACAAAGTATATAAAGGGTTAAGTATTATAGTTGGTTGAATGGGAGTGGGAGATAGGAATACATAAAATGATATCCAGTCGGTGCTGTTGTTTGGATGGGACGGTGACTGGCTGACTCTGGGGGATGATAATATTTGTTCTGTGCTCAAGTAGAAGTAAAATGGAGTGTAGTCGAAGACAAATATTTGCGTTGAAGGAGGGCCAAGTATTTGACAATGAGAGTAAAAATGATGATGGTGTGTGAGTGTTGGTATGTGATACGTTCCGACTAAATCGTAAATGATGCATAACGAGAAGGTGCTAAAGTTCCGGCAGAGAACATAAAGACAAAGCACAGTTGCCATTTGTGCGAGACACAAAACGGAAATAAGAAGCTAAAGTGTGATATAAACCGCGTCGTAAATTGGTGTAGTAATTTTAGGTGTGTGAAAACTGTGCGTTTAGTGATTGATATACAATATAATGAGTGTCTCCCCGCATCCTCCAATTCTACTTTTACATTCTTTCTATCCGAGAAAGGGGCTTATGTTTGATGGGGTATAATAAGTGTCTTCCGTGGTATTGCGACTTCTTGTTTTCACAAGTCGTTGGCACGATCAGGCTGAATGGAGAGAGAACAAGAGATACAATAAGACGAGGAGTGACGACGATGCGATGGTGGCCCAAAGGAGCCGACTTCTTCTTGATCCTTTTCAGTCAACTAACTCACTCCGCTTACTATTCAGCCTGGCCATCAACTTCAGTTCACTTCGGTTCAGTTTAGCTTATCGTTAGTTCAGTTATCCTCTCCTGCCTCATCTTCTCCCTCTGTTTTACTTTACTGTTAGTGTTGATTTTTTTTCGCTTCTCTATCTACGCCTCTACATACATAAAATGTGTACGTATGAACATGCATGCTGAGAATGGATAATATTATGATAGTCCTACTATATATCTACTATTACCTATTATTATATCACGTTATGGGGTGAGACATACTGCAGACGACATTGCATTCTACTATATTATTATCTACGCAGATAAGATACTGAACTTGCATCTATACACTATATATTATATCTATATACTATATAGAAAGACTATATATATTAGTCTTTTGTGTGTAAGAGTTTCTACTATGATGACCCAAGTTAAGCCAGGATATTTATATCTATGTATATTTTATATTATGATTGTAGTACGTACGTATGTATGTATGTATGTGATTCAAGTATTGTTGTAGGATATTTACTTAGGTATGTGCATACTGTTATGTATTTTGGTGATATTAGGGATATAGAGTGGATGGATGGTAGAATTGGGGATGGGGAGAATGCGTGCGTCTGTTTCCCATAATAAGAGGACAATTTGGGCATGAGACAAAAAAGGACTTGAGAAATAAGACAGAGAAAGCAAAAATGGCACTGTAAATCTGCCTTGGATTCCGGCCAAGAAGCGTTTTTAAAGCTATCCCCATAAAAACTGAGCCAAGAAGACAAGAAAGAAACAGAAAGAGAAAGCTAAATGGGGTCAGAGTAGGAGAAATTACAGGACTCGACAAGACAGAGACTCTATGTAGGGAGCATTTGAAAACATAGAGATGATCTTGGACTGGAGCTCTATTGGCCATTAAAGCGATTCCTTCAAATCACCATGATTACTCACATCATATCGCGTCTTTTCATATCCTCGCCAATACATGCCCGTTCCCTACCTAAGCACAACCAGCCACTCTTTTCTTCAAATGAAATGTTGCTCTCGTTAAACAGACTTTCTCACTGCCTTCCCTGTCTCCCCGTGTCGTCCAGCTACAAACTCCTTATTATTACACTCTCTCTCTACTACCAATCCCAACAACCCTCACTACTTCTTATACCTTATACATTCACATGTGAACATACATATTATTGTCAAATCCCAAATATAAATCTACTAAACTAGGAAACATAGTAATAAGACTCAAGTCTGAACACATTATCTTTCCTAACAAATAAAAACTATCTATGTATGCAATATAATAACACTTGTCTAAATTTTACAAACCATTTGCACAATTTAATGGACTCTTCATCTCTTCTCCAAAAACGACATTAATAGTTATATTATTTCGATCGATATTCAGTTTTTTATTAATTTTACTACCAGACCTCTTTGTGAAACTAAATAAAATGAGAATAACTTTTTAAAGACTTTATTAAATACGTAGTATGTCCATAATATATTGCTCTAAATGAACCAATGGCTACATTTGTATTTTACGTTGAAAATATAATGGAGTCTATGGCATACTCAAACTTTGTAAGTTAATAAAGTATATATCTATATAGTACTAGATTAAAAGCTAATGAATGCTCAGGATATTTATTTAGTACATGCCAAAACATATATTTACATAAAATATCATATATGTTAATCAACCAGCCTTTTAGACGACTTATTTTCAAATTTTGTTGACATTTAGAAAATATTAGTAGAGAAAGTAATCACGAGTTGACTTTTCTGAAGCGCAAACATACTCATGTGAGATGAAAAGCGTTGAATATCCGTATTTATTAAAAATGTTACTAATCCTGGAAAGATATGACAATATTAAAAATGGGAGGTAACAGAATGTCCATATGGGAAGAACGAGAAAGGAGAGTAGGTTTAATAAAAATGGTTTGGTAGTAATGGTTGGGGAATATTTGAGTGTAGTAAAGAGTTGGTAACTGATACTCTTGACAGTGCAAACAAACAGACTCGGTGCTGGATGGAATTCGTAAAGGATAATAGAGCGGGAAGGTATGTACTAACTAATGCACTTTGACTACCTTCCACTTGATATTCTGTATCTCTTTTGTAGAGTAAGCGGCCTATTGTTCCTGTGCAGAGACACGTATTGTTAGTTTTTTGCTGTGGAGTGGGTGGATAGGAAGGGATCTCTCTTTGTGGAAGAATGACTGAAAGTAGAAATACATAAAACTGTACTTATGCAAGTAATGTATGTATATGTGAAAAAAGTAAAAGTCGGAGTTTCATGCAATTCAAAAGAAAGCAAAGAAGCTTCAACATTTCTACCTATAAGTACACTACACGCAACTTTCACTCCGCCATTATTGTCTGTAGTTATAGTGTGTGTGTGTACATACATTATTGTATATTTGTAGTAGTAGAAAGGACTGTACGTAAATGTGTGTGTATGTGTGTAAGGATGAGGAGGAGGAAGAGAGAGAGACGAGTTTGGAGTTTGTCTGCTGACGAGGCTGACTTTCTTTTAGTTGTGTGATATATCTAGTAGGAAATATATTTAGAGAAAGGAAGGATGGTAGTAGGCTGGTTGTTGTATTAACGTTTGTTACTTAACTCACAAGTTTGAGTCTCGAGTCGCCCATTCCTTCCTTCCATCTAGTTGATCTACTTTATTTAACTTGCCTAGGATGTACTATCCGCTGAGCTGTAACGACTCCATGCAGTCCTTGCACACCCCAGTCTAACCCCACCAATGTGTATATGCTTATAACAATAATATTACACTTACCTATGTGTGGGAATACCTAAAGAATAATAATAATATATGTTTATACGGTGTTATATTGTGTTAACGCAGAAGAGACGATGAGTGGAAGGAGAGACTCTTTACTTATTATTGTTACTCCATAACAGAGCATAAAAGAAAGTGCTGCTTTGCTGTGCATTACACTTTAAACTGCCTCCGTAGTAGTATCACCACATTTATATCTCGTATTTATATATTTATTTAGAGACACGACAAAATAGATACATACGCAGACAGCCACTCGCTTATCTGACTTTCCAATGGTAAATCTGTACATTTAGAAATATAGCTTTCTCCTCCGCTTTGTTTTTGCTTATCGTTAGTTTGGCACTGAACTGGATGGTTACATTACAAATGCACACATAGATCACAGTAGACCACATAACGTAGATATACACGATATTTAGAATATTTGTATCGTAGTGTATAGTGAGATGAAAGTAATGTGAAGATATGTAGTAGTAGCTAGGTCTATTTATGTAGAAAGTAATGTAATGTAATCTGGAGAGAGGAGAAGACGGAGATGGCATTGAATCCTCCGCTTGGCGTGACTTTGTTGGTTGGGTTGAGTGGAGGCGAGTCAAGTTGAGTAAGTACAAGTCTCGTCTAAAGAATTCTACATCACATTTATGTACGAATACAACAACTCATCTAATGTATGTATGCACGGCTTGTATATAGAGAGACGACGACATTCGAGGAAAAGACTGTAGGGAAAGCCGGAGACTTATTTTCTCCGCTTTAGATGTAAGTGAGAGAGAGAAAGTCTACATTGCTTTCTCTTCCCTTTTTCATTTTCATCTCGCAACTAAACTGAGCGTCTCATCCAGATTTCCCATTACCAGCCTCTGCACTGTGTCCATTCTCTGTAGCAGCATCTTCTCTGCTCTATCAATCATTACATCAACATCATGATCAATCAACTTTTTTGTTCAGCTCAGTCAGTTGGGAGATTCACTCGTTTCCATTATTTCCCTTCCTTCCTTCCTCCCTCAGTTTGCCTCACTCAATTTCCCTGCCTTTTTTATCTCCTTTTTATGCATTAGACTCCTCTAATTTATGTTATTAAGCGATTCTCCTTGTAGACGTAATTGCCTCTACTCTACACGCTTTCACCATCCAATTCCTACTAAATATACTGTGTAACCAGACGACAGACCTCCCTCCACACACTCTCATTCAAATAGCCTACAGATACTTACTTTCCTCCATTCACTACCTCCCTATGAATTTTTCACATTCCCAATATAATATTACATATAAATTCAATGTGCCTTAGCCTAGAGGACTCGATCTTATCCACTAGTATATATAATATTATGTACTCCTACCTACCTCGACATACACCAGATCTCTCACAATCTTAACACTTCATATACAGTAACTGCAGACAGATATTATTTCTAAGGAGCTACACTCCTCTTTTCACTCGCTGAGGTGTCATACTTTAATCCATTCCATTTATTCTATTAGGTACGTTGCATCTCCTTCCATTTATATGCACCAACTACGTTACATTCCTATAAATCAAATATACGTTTATGACTACAGATCGCATTATCGTGTCTTTGTCTTAACGTTTCTTCCTCCATAATTGTGGGAAATATCATTAATAAACCGACTCTGCTCTAACAATCACATTTAATACACACAAATATTTTCTATACTTTCCTCCTATGTAACCACTTTTCATATAGCTTTCGATTAGCATACATTTTCGATTATGTTTATAAACCGGTTCTTGCTATATACTAATGCACTTATGTGCCTATTCATAATCATAAAATCATAAGTAACGCTATATTTTCTTCTTAAGACTATATAAGTAGTTTTATAACGACTTTACACATTTTATGCACCACTACTACTTACTACACTACAGATTTTTCTCCATTCTGCACGTATCGTTTCCGTCCAATAGAATTTCTCGCTTGGAATAGAAAATTACATTCGCATACTACTACTTATTTATAGCACTTTTCATACACTGCCAAATGCATATATCTCCTCTTTGTAAATATTTCTTCTCGAGACATTAGTGCTTGTTTGTATTACCGTGAAAAATAAGTTGCAGATAAATGGCTTCAGCATTAATAGCACTATCAGTATGCGTAGATACATAACTCCAGATCACTGTGTATGATATTCAAGTTATAAATATAAATGAGGACTTGCAAAAAGAAATGCATATGAAAGAAAACACTAATGTAATGGCAACTTTTCAACTGGATTTTTTACCATCGGGTCGGACTTCTATTAACCATTATAAAACTATATGGATCCTTTATCTATACTCACTTAAATATTTGCCGTATCTTCACATTTGAATTATGGGGATTTATATTATTCCCACACTTTAGGTGTGGTATATTACTTTGAATTAATCCCACCTGTCATGTTAGTTTAGCAAAGAATTTTAATGGAAGCGAGAAAGAAAAATTTCTTTACAAATGATTACTTTTCTAATTACTTACTATCTTTGCTAGGGAATAGATTAGTGCTTCTAAAACTTTTATCTTTAACGCAATGTTAAAAATTTGTAATCTAACAAAATAATATGTAGCATTTCATATTATTTTGTTTATGCATATTTTATGTAAAAATATTAATATTACTTTTCTTGCAAAATGCAAAGCTACATTTTATTTATTTATGAATAGCAATTTACTACGCTACAAATATGCAATTTCCAAAACGAAACATTCATCAGCTTTTCCATTATGTGACAAAATTATGTTAGCCCGTTATCCCAACATGATGCAAGTGATATGAAAAGTAGTGATAGAAAATATTTGGAAGGAATTTAATTTAATATAGAGAATGAAATTGTATGCATGGATATTGGAGTCATCTTTGTTTAAGTCTATAGGAAAGGATAATAAATAACGTAGGTTAGGAAGTACATGAAATATGTCAAGTGGAATGGTAAAGTATAAATTAGATGGTAGTTATTACGCCACTTAAGGAGTAGATAAAAAAGGTAACTAATGCATAAAAGTGTGCAGATGTCTATTATGCAGATGCATGGAAAGACAGATTGATTTTATTTCGAGTTGTAGTTGACTTTAACGATTATTAAGTCGCATAGAGTGTGGATTACCATCAAATGGTATGTATAATAGTATAGGAAGAGGAGGCGAGTTTGGGGAAAGTGTTCGGTTGAGTTAACAGCGAGGATGAGTGGGATGGAAATGTATGGAGACGGAAGAGAATGGTCGGGAGAAAGGGAGTGTATATAAGTAATGGATAGAAATGATCGTTAGTATTACATGAATGTATGTGTAATGATGAAAATTTGTCATGGTAGTCGACATTTTAAGAGCATTCTCTACAGATGTACATTAGGAATTGGCAAGGGAGAAAAATGAATTCGATGCGGTGAAAGTGTAACAGTGGGAAAGAAAGAGGAAAGAAGTATATTATGTAGTTAGATGATTTGTAGTTTTCTTGTCTTACCGAGGTTGGCTTGGGAAGAGTGCCAGAGGGTCACTATGATGAAAATCGTCTGGAAAATCATCCGTCGTAGGTCCATTATTACGAATCTGTGTAAATAGAAAAAGAACACCCGGAAATGAATTTTTTCTCCAATCGCTACCTTTTTTATAGCTCCGAATTTTTCATGCGTCCCCTTTCTAGAAGTGTAATTTCCGTTTTTATTCTCCATAATGTATGTACATAGCACTAGCTCTACATATTAGAAACTGCCTGGTGTTATGTTTCGCATTGCTATGTTCTTCAATTACGTGTGTTTAGCTGTTGGAGGACTACTATCCAGGTACTTATTATTATTATATACATTTTTCTGTCTATCTCCCAGTGTTTATCTGTCTGTTCAATGTGTGTGTGTCTCAACTGCTGCTGCGGTGTCATAGCGTAACGTTTCGTTCGCTCAGTGTGATATTCTGCACTGCTGCGGTGAAGATTCAGAAAAAGGGGTAGACGACTGGAATTGATGTGTATATCTAACTGAACTGAAGTGAACTGAAGGTTCAGCTTCAGTTGACTTGCTTTGCTCCAAGGACTCGGGACTAAATATAGGAAATGCTACTCCACTCCAGACCCTATTCCAGTGCATTGTGTTTGTGCACCCCACAACTGTAGGTACTTATGTCTATTCAATGGCAGAAATAGAAAATTTGATGGAATTCTTGGAACTTCAAGTGCGGAACACTGACATCTCGCATTCACATGAATTCACATGCACACATACAGCCTTTCCCGTGCATATGTATAATCTAAAACACACTATCTAATCTTGTAACTGATCTACCTGCGTTTTTCTTCTCTCTATTTATTTTCTGTTAGCAAAAACGATGTTTCTTTACTTTCTCCTATTTGTACGCCATTATATTCTTGTATTTTTCTATTTTGTCTAATGCTTCTAAATTCCCTCACTAGCATTGATCTTAACGAAATTGACATAAAAAACGTGATGTATGTTTCCCTTCGTGGCATATATAAAGTACTATAAAGTACTACTGTTATGTGTTGTCCACATTAGTAATTGCATTATACTACTATGCCAGTAGTAAGTATAAGCACTACTAAACTAACAATAAATACACAATACTTGGATTTATATGTAGTTTTTTCTGTATCCACATATGTAGCGTGTAATGTATGTAGTTATTAGGATAGGCAAGGGGAACGGCACGACAGAAAAGTTTTCAAAGAATAGCTAACTCAGCAACAAGAGTCTCATACATACAGAGTAGGAGAGAGCGAGGAGGAGGAGAGCACATTGTATAGAGCAGGGAAACCCAGGCAAAACAAGCAGATCGCCCAACTAAACTAAACTAGTAAACTAACAATAAGCTAAAGCGCAAACCAAGTTGACATGATTCAAGAGAAGGAAACGGAGTGTTCATGGAATGGGAAGAACAGACACCGACAGACAACATGGAGCATGCCATAGCAAACAAACAACCAGACTCGACTATTTTAAGGAAGCCAGCGTGAGATTTTTATTGCTAACAGTAAGTCGATCTCATGGATCATATTATAGTAGCAAATTACATATACACTATACGTATCCGCCGGATGAAAAATGGCTTCGGCTTTTCAGCCTTCTACTAACAAGTAACTAGTATCTGTCTATGTATCGTTCCTACCGGAATGTAGGTGATGTACATGGAGAGAACAGTGCATACGAATTCGGAATACAGGAGAGCAAAGAGATAGTTACTTTGCCGAAAAAGAGAATTTATAGGTATTCTTTTAAGACGAGACGAGTGAGACGGCAACTAGTGAGTCTCAGCCAAGATCTCAGGATGGCAAAGCGGAGTAGTGAACCAAACGAAATAATTCTGAGATTTCACATTTCAAAAAGCACGTGCTTAATTCTTGTACGTGATTCCTTTCATGAAGATTCAAAGAGTCAAAGAACCAAACTTCATACAACATGTCAACAAGATTTGTAGTCTTTCCATTCCTCCGTATACATCTACAATTATATTATTTCTGATACATAAACGTCTCTTGCACATTATACTCTAAAACATACGTTGATTGTCACTAACATCTCACTACCTTCGGATTATATAAACCTTTTACTCCCACCTCCTCCTTTTTAATATATTTTTAAATAAACTAAGTAAACCGTTAAACATACACTCTCAAATGCTTTCTCCGTAGGTAGCCTTGAATTCTTTGAGAGATCATCTGAGAAAAATTCATGCTGTACCTAACATCCTTTATATAGGATTCATAATAATATTATTTGTCATAGAGAAAGGGATCCTAAGGTTGATTTTCCTTTTCTGCTCAAAGGTAGCAAAAATGTTTTAAGTGGATTCTAAAGAAGAGAAACTAGGAATTCCTGGCAGACATCTCCACTTTGCACTCTGTTACACGTAAATGTCTTCATAGTCTTTTCTTTACGTTTATCTTTTAATAAGAATTGTAAACTTTCCGTTTTATCCCTCTTGAATTAGATATAACGGAGCACGTAAGACGCACGCAGGTAGGTCCTTTATTACTTTCTTAAGACGTTACTATCTTACAGAACACTCATTCACCAAGACACTCTTACTTTCCATTATTATCATTACGATGCGTGGATTTATAAAACAGCCATCTCACTAACGATATAAGTACTTTTAAAATGGAGATCCAGAATTGTGAAAGAGAGAAGCCATTGAACAAGACAATGACTGGAAATATGTTCAAGATCCTGAAAAATGTCAGTGATAGTTTTTCTATTGCTATATATTGGAAGAGAATCAAGTTAATCCTACCTTCGTGAATGCCAAACTGAATTTAATGGAATTCGTCCAAGCATATGTCTCTTTCTATAGGTATACAAAAATAAACTATATTTATACACAGTATTGCATGTAGTGAACTCAAAAGTTACTATTTACTCAGTGGTAAGTGCCCGAAGAAAGAGAGTCGGGTTGGGCTGGGACTATAAATGCGTAAGTAACCAATGCATTTAAGTAGCAATCCATTATTGTTGTAGGTAAAAGCATTTGTATTACTACTGCATTGCTAGTTATCTGCAGTATCTTTATAGTGGCAGTAGAAAGATAGAACTGTAAACGGAAGTAGAGAAAAGGACATTTCGATCGACAGGGACCATTGGATAATCGTGAATTCCAAGTCGCCTATACGGGATGATATAAAATCCGAGTAAATTGAAGTAGATGTAAAAAATAGTAAATATAACTCACCCACGAAAGAATCTTTTTATCTAGTGTAGTGCTTGGTACAGTGCGCACTTTGGCGTAGTCAACGACCGTGGATTGAATTCTTTTCCTCTTCTCTATGATCTTTGGTCAAAGTCAAGAACAATATAATTCAAAAGAGACTTTCTCCAACGAAGATAATAGTACAAGTCAAAAATCCTATAATATCTTTCGTAAAGGCGAGAGAGAGAGAGAGAAGGAGAGCTATATGCATAGTTTATACTAGGTAAAAAGGAAAAAAAAGATTGAAAGATCTTGGGCGAGTAAAATCCTCGAAAGGTAATGTATGTGTAGTGTAGTTGGTTGTCCTCTTGCCGAAAAAATGTGTACTTAGGAAAAAAGCCTTAGATTTCAATTGACAAGTTAGCAGGAGCAATCGTTGACTCGCCTTGGTTTACGATGCCATTCATCTTTGCAAGAGAAACAGAAACATTCGCATCGCATGTTTAGGCCGTGCACGGAGAGAAATGTTGTATTCGTATAAAAAGAAGCCTCCACGCTCGAGTGTACGGAATAAAGGCGTGAGAAAATGTGTGTAAAAGAGTTTTATAGTTAGGTAAATAAAACGAAATATCTATTGACATATGATTTTGAGGAGGGGAAGTGTATGAAAAGAGAATATGTATGCGGATTGAAAGGAAAGTGAAGCGGGAGTGGTAGTCATAAGTAAAGATTTGGGATGATAGTTGGCTAGATGAATGAATGAGTGAATGAGGTGGAGGGATGGATGGATGAAAGAAGGAGCGCTGAAGCGACGCATTGCTAGCCGTTTATGGAGGAAGTAGTGGCCATAGTCAGAGTCATAATGAAA
Source organism: Tomocerus qinae (assembly GCA_020055645.1). Lineage (NCBI taxonomy): Eukaryota > Metazoa > Arthropoda > Collembola > Entomobryomorpha > Tomoceridae > Tomocerus > Tomocerus qinae. Next base: position 24,488,135 of record CM034548.1, read on the forward strand.
GAGCATAATGTGTTCGTGGTTCGTTGGCAGGTAGTCAGAGAAACAGTTGGTTACTGAGACTACTGGAGGGAGGAAGAGAGGGAGGGAGGGAGAGGCAGATCAAAAGTCACAACTCGCAAAGTCCATGAAAAATTGGGTTTCAGAAAAGTAAGACATTAAAATTCCACGAGCGTTAAAGTCAGCGGTAAATATACAGAGAGAGGGAAATTTCACGGACCAACGGCTCCTTCTAATCGCTTCTTTCCACCTTCCAAAACTTTCATAGAGGAGAGGAGCCAATTTATATATCAGCGGAGGTGTGCCTTCTTCCTCTGAAGAATCCTCCAGGAGCACTAGAATTCTAGTTTTGTTACCTCTGGTAGGTAGGAGAAAGTGTGGCCGGAGAAAGCAGCGTCTGAGTGAGCGTCCAAGCGAGGTAAAAAGGAAAAGTTGCATTTCGTGGCGCTCCGGAACTCCTATCAATCTCTATAAAGCTCGGGACTGGAATCATGAGGATAAATCTACTTAACAGGGTGGAGGATGGCCCGAAATTAGCAAGTTTGAATGCATAAAAAGAGAGATTTTAAAAACGGCTTATTGCTCCTATTTATTCTGGCAATGGCTTTTTCCCCACAGCTCCCACAAACTTCTTATATCCACCTTCCACACAACTAATAGGACCAGATACACTCTTTTCATTCAGATACTATTTCTCTTTTTTATTACTCAAGACTATACTCCACTCGCATTACAAGGAAACCGAATTAAGAGCAGATCCTTTTACAGACTATATATACAACACTTGCCTCTGCTGGTAAACACTCCTCCAAAAGAATATGTAACTATTTCCTTGTAGTAGCAACTATCCATCCATAGCTCCTCAATACCAGTATATAGTAGAGATAGTGTATTCATATCAGGTTACGTAGTACTTGAGACAGACTAGTGTAATATAGTGAGGGCAAGTAGTGAACAGTGTCGGTTCTTTTCTTCCTTCAGCTCCCATTCATTCGCATGATATCCTTTCCTTGTGCTTTCTCTTCCTTCTATCTGCTCCGGCCCAGTCTGTATTAAAAGCGAATAGCAACTGTTCGTTTTTTCTTTGCTCCTCTCTAGTCAACTGGTTTTCCTATGGCTTCCCATCACTTGCTTCGTTTGCTTTCCTTTGCTCTGTTCTATCTCTCTTCCTATCACTTCTCACTTCGCTCCCTTACATATTCCCCCGAGATATTCGGTAAAAATAACTCTTGAAACTGAAAATAATAAATGGCAGCTAGTTTTAGCAGAACTAACTAACTGTTTCACTCTTCTTTCCAAATTCCTGTTCCTCTCTCGTTAGTTACAAGACCCACTCCTTCCCACTTCTATCTACTATCATTTAATAATTCATGTAAATGTTAGTTGGCCAGAAAGAAAAAAAAATTCAACTCCAACTCAAGACTCACCTTCCATTTATCATAGAGAAAGCAGAGCAACTCAATTCTCTTGGCCAATACTCTTTTTATTCTTTTCTCCTATGACAGCCGGCTCTCTTAACTTCTGTTATACTACCATATGCTCCTCCACTTAATACTTTCCCATTGCTTTCCCTTCTTCTCAGTTCATCCAACACTCTTCTATTTCTAATAGCACACTTTCAATAGTTCCTGCAATGCATCGCAACTACAGCCACCAGAGACACAGACTTTTTAAGCCTCTCAGCCTCCCTCCCTCACTCCAGTTTACACTCCTTCAGCCACGCACGGTATGCAATGCAATTCAAAATAATGGTGTGCTGTGTATTAACTCTTTTAACTTGACCGGCTTGACCAAGACACTAAAAGCATGTGGACAGAACACTCCTAAACACATCTGCTATACGTATTTATATATACTTATATATAAACTATATGCTTTAAGTAGGTACACTATTATTACACTGCTATATAGACACACGAGTCAACTTCCTCAACCTAACAATCACATAGCTGACAATGAGCTTACTAAACCCAAACCAAAGTCATCCCAGGCAAATCTTAACTGACATTCTAAGTAAACTCACGGAAAGACAAAAAGGAAATGCGTACTGTTTTTACTCAGGCGACAGGCAAACTATGTCGATATCCCTATAAAGAAAGTATCTGCCATAACACTAAGGCTTATAAGAGTAGGCGCTATATAATTTGCAAATGGTTTGACAGACAGTGGTACAAATGGATATAACTTGTATATCACTTGTATGAGGTTAGAAGGTCTCCTCCTCACACATAAAGAAATAGGACGTTACGCAATGTGAAGTGTGGAGTGACACGGCGTTTAGATTTGGCCATCACGGCCACAAGTATAAGTAAAGCAGAGGAAGAGGCCACAGAGACGGACCGTAAACGACCGACATTCCTTTCCTCACAAACACATATCCCCTTTCAACCAAATTCATCCCAATCCGAGATAATCCTGGAATGAAGTCTCTCTCTCCGCATACTATCCTTCTACAACTCCAATCCTCCAATTGATTTTTCTTGAACCAATAGCAATATGGATATGTGCAAAGCCATGGACACAACACTTCCCCCACAAATGTCAGAAATGCTTTCCAATTTCAAAAATACAGATTTCTCCAATTTTACTCTCCGTCCTTTAATCGTACCTACATTTTCCCATGATATACTCCTTCAAGGCTTGCATACAGATTCTCTCATGAAATCCTCTATGATGTGTGATGACTCAACAGTATTCTTTATGACTACCCAAGTACCTTACTTATATCTCCAGTGAGTTCGACCAAATTCCTACTCCTAAACTTATTAGTACCCACAGAGGTTTCTATATTCACTCGTATAAAATATTTCTCCTCTCTGAATAAATTTTTACTACTACATTCGTCCACAGGGCAAATGAGGGAAGTTCTCTCCCATTAAAATCCAACTGCAAAGTGCATGCTTAGGCTAGACCAGACTTCCACAATGTTTTATTTTAATAGACAGAAGAACCGCTTCAACCAATAATTCAGTGAACAGGGTTTCCAAAACCAATTCCATTCAGAACCTAATCCCATGGTTTTATAAAAACATTTTTTACATTTTTACTAATTAGGTGTACTTTTTACCACAAATTTTAAGAGGATAGCATTAATTGTTAGTTACCATTAAAACCATCTACGACTGGTAGTTTGTAAATGATATTCAACGCATTGAAAGTCTAGTAAAATAGTAAAACTATCTATTGTTGTAATATAGTGAAAGGTTACTTGAGTAAGTATTAATGGGATTGGTTATCGATACTGGTTTTGAAGAGATAGTGCAGGAATAATGTGATGGGTAGAGATGTGCGTAAAGGATGGGGAAAAGGAGATGATGACATGTATTAGCTTAGTAAGTAGAAAGTGAATGTAAGTTTAGCACTTGATATTTACGACTGGTTGTGTTATTCGGACAGAAATTGCTGTAGTTGTTTTGTTTGCTTTGTAAGGGAAAGGAGGGAAGGAGAAAAGCAGGAGTCATTCAATAGACCGACAACTGAGGGCTTGTTATTGTTCTACAAGTTTCGACCAGCTTGCAAAGGATCTTTACACTTATGATAGAGAGATAATCAGCTTAATGTAATAACTTTTCTCGTTTCCTTTCGACACGATTGCATTGGACTAGTTTGGAGATCCAACTCTGTAGGATATGTTTTATTATGTATACAGCAGAATATTCCCGCATACTATCTCTCCCTTATTATAAGAAGATTCTCACGAAAAGTATTAGGTACTTACTTAGTTACTTCTGGTTTGATTCCCTGATGATATAGCACCTATGTGTGTATAGTAGGTATGTATATCTGCAACTGCGAGATAGGGAACTAATAATATTCTTTCTCCGATGCTTCCTGTCCATCCAATCCTGTGCAGTGGACTGAACTGACGTGAGGTGGGCTCACTTCTAAAGATACAGATTCTATTAGGAGATTACTATTACAGTAAGTACATATATACATTTATTCCCAGTTCTCACTCACTAAACTAAGGTTATTTCTTCACATGCTCTAAATATACTTTGCTTTCTTGTGCATCTACCTAGAGAAGACTGTACTTTTGGGAGAGAGACAGAGTGCAGCAGTAAACTACAGTTCCTCCAGGCAGGTGTATACTATACCTCCCTAGATTAAATATTTAGAGTGAGCAAAGTAAGAAAGGGAGTCGCCTATATGGATACTTTTTGAGAGTGGATAGATACATATTGCCCAGAGACATGCCTTGCCATGCCATTAATACACAATATATAGTACTGATGGCTAATTAATATGAGAAGTGAACTTGTTTGGTCCTTTGTTGGTCTACAGGGCTTTCCCTCTTCTTTATATCTTGATATCATAGCGAGTTGACTTGCGGTTTCTGCGGTTCGGATTGCTTCAGCTTCGTTGGCCTAGTCTGACCAGCGTATAAGTTGTGCATGCATAGGTATCTTTAGACGTATATAAAAGCATATTGTGGGGAGGTAAGATAGCCACTTTGTCCTAAGTCGTAACTTAAAGATAAGTTATTTATAGAATAATGGAGACGGGACGGGCTGTGAAAGTGAGTTCACCTAGGTCTAACGGAGAAAAAACTCTTTTTACTAGAGCCATATCCAGATTATATGTACAAAATTAAATAGTAAAGGCTGAGAGATACGGTCTAGTCAAATTCTAAGTCAACTTAAATCTCCTGACAATCTCTGGCTATAGGGTAGAAGAAAGAAGCAAAGCGAGACCAGGAAACCACAGACAAGGTCCACAAGAAAGCACCTTGTAATTTCTGCGAAGAAATACATTGCACAACCAAGGAAATATGTACAGCTTAGCTTTGTCCGCCCTCTAACTCACCTATAACTTCCCCGAGCTACCTACCGACTCACTTAACTCACTTTCAGGTATATAGGTACTTACTTTTGCATTTGCCTTCGACTCCTTCTAACATTACTACCTGGAAGACAGGAAAACGAAACCAAATCATAGAACATGGATACCTATCTTATATGCATGTCCCCATGTAATATTCTATTTATTTCCCGAGGCAACATTCTATTTATGTGAGCAATCGTATCTCTGTGCATACATGATACTATTTGTAATTTTACCGCATCTGTGCATTTTATATTATCTAGTATGTGTACATATAGCGTATGTACAAGGATCTATAACTAGATTGAATAAAATAAATTTACTCGTGTCAAACGTGGTTTCAAAGTAGACTAGTACCTACGTGGTAGCATTAGAGACCATTAGAGCATTGCTTTATGGTTTGGACGATGCTAGCATTTCTGTTGCTTTTTAATAGGATAGGTTAGACGACAACATTTTCCCTGGTTTGGGATTGCATAGATTCTTTCTTGGTGATTTGAGGAGGAAAAGGTGGACATGTAATAAAAGGTAAGTCTCCGTGTTTGGATTACAGCAGAGGAAAATTAATAATTAGTATAGGACTGGATCTATTTCCCCAGGGTTGTTCGTTAATCTTGTTTCTGTTGCGGGAATTAAGGGACTCGTACACGACTCTATTAAGCAAGTAGTAGAGAATTTTCGAACTTTATAACCATCAAGCCCCATAAAAAGAGCAGAGATGTAAAAGAGCCTCAAATAAGATTACACGGAGGCAATGACTATTGATCCTCTCTTTCGAGGCACCACCTAAGCCAAGGCACATTCTAATACTATACATGCAACTCTCACAGTCCACCAAGCCCCAGCCACTAAACTCACTCAACTAAAACTAACAATAAGTATGCACTCGTTAATGTATAGCCACACTCACACTTCATTTCACAGTTGCAAAACGGCATTCCCTCCTCTTCAGTCGACGACTACCGCATTCATTACATTACATTAGCACAACTACAGCAACTCCTATGTGCATATTAACATCCACTAATATTATACACGACCCTTGCCCTCCCTAACTCGAAGGAAATTTGAAGCGCTAAGTCGACCAACGAACCAACCACCTACTTTTGTCGATTCCAATTACAACCTAAATATTTTCATTATTAACATCCGAATTAGCAATGTACCTTTTCCCGGAGGCCATTTCTAAATAACCAGTGTACTGGCTTGTAGTCTTGTACTACAAATGTTCATGGATAACAACCATGCAACCTACCGCACCGGCAATCCCAATAAATCGATTATCTCAGTCCGCAAACAGATTATGTCCTGAATCCATTCTAAATTCCTCTCTCCATGTGAGACCTGCAAAATTGGGGCACAAGTTTTCCCTACATGTGCATATGTTACTATTGGCACTCACAAACTAATGGTAAAACTGGACTAAATCGTTTCCACCAGCTATAGATTCCTTTGCTTGAGAAATTGTTCCTACTATACATGTGGGCAAAGCTATGGATCTTATAATATTACGTATGTATGTGTATACACAAATGTTTTCGAACAATTTTAAATGAGTGTGCATGTTCCAGTTTATACAGTTGTAAAAGGTAAGCTTATGAGCACTTGATTTCTACTTGGCAGTTTGGCAGGTTGACGATAACAGTTATACGTTCTGTTATGACCGTGCTGAGTGAAAGGTTTGAATTCTCTTAGAATTGTAAAGGGGGACGGAGCAGATATTTATTGTATTTGAGATTTTATCTCATTACGGAAATATAGTGATTGCTTTATCATGTAACTATGTATAGATAATCCGCTGCGATATGGAGTTATTAATCATGTAGCTGATGAAACTATCCTTCCCCTTATTTTATCCACTCGTACCTACTGCTTATAAGTTACCAATAATGTGTAAGGGGATTTACCTCACTATTCATATTGGAAGTCTAGTATTACCACCTGAAAGAAATATTATATTTATGTACTACTACTACTACATTCTAGTATTACACCAATAACTGCCCTGTACTAGTATGACATTAGCGAGGTTTAAAACGAAATGAAACCATATTTCATGCCTGAAAACTCTGCCCAAACTGAAAAGAAATAATTATAACACGAAGGTATTTGGAGCCTTGAAAGTAATATTACTTTCTCCATGTATGTATGATGCAGAGACAGTTTGAAAATTAATTAGTTTATGGGATAATAGCCTTGCATGCAGTATACTGGAGGGTTATTGCAGTAATTTGTACAGGACAAGCAAATCAAATGATTTAAATAGTACGGCCAATGACCAAGACATATGTAGTAGACACCTGTGTCCGTAGTTTCTGATTTGAAGTAATTTCCCTGCCGTTCTAAAGGAAATATTGAAAGTGAAATTGGTATAAAAAGTGCAGGAGTCTAATTTATCAAGAGTATTAGAGATAAGTATTTAATAAAGGGAAATGTATATATAGTTTGGTATATGACCCTGTTGTTGATTGTTGACTAGGCAAAAGAAAGAAATGGGAAGGAAAGGAGGGCTGTCATGTCGTGTTTCGATGTGTCGTGTCGACTAAAATGCCTTTCACTATGTTTCAAGTGTCCGTGGCTGGGCTCCCTCCTACTCAAGTATCTAATTCTAAGTTAGTCGTTGATGTGCCAGAGTATTTTCTCTTTATCCAGCCTTGTACACACGACACCAGTCCACAGCCCACTCAACACCACAACAAAACTCTTCTAAATAGTGTCAAGTCAAGAAACTGAAACTACCGTTCCCAACTGCAGTGCAAAATATGAAAATGTCGACAAATGCAAAATAGTATACGCATACCAATAGCATAAATAAATAATAGTCTAGTATGTGTAATATCAACATCCTATAACATTGTAATACTTAGCATAGGTCAGAGTCAGAGCGAGAGAGAAGGGAAAGTGTAGATATAGTTATAGATACGGAGAAGGGGGAAGGAGAGAAGAAAGTAAGTAGGTTAGATGTGCACAGATGGAAAGGAAACCACGAGTGAGCTAAGCTAACAATAAGTAAAGAAACAAGGATGTGTGCGGAGGACAACAAAAAGAGTGTGGAAAGGAGGGAGTCAGGTGCATTAGTTGTCACCTGAAGAGAAAGCATAGATTCCCATTTCTTGGCATTAAAAAGCATCTGTAGCCCATGCGCAGGGATTGAATGAAGGTGTTGAGAGCATCGGATTACATGGCTACTAGTATCAGTATCGTCCATCAAATCCACATCTGCATATTTAGCCAGATGCTACGCTTTCTCTTCAGTCTGCCCGCACCACACGCCAACCAGCCATGCTAAATTACCAAAAGGATATGAATATAGACGAGCCTCACTTTTGTCTTCACTTTCTCCCGACTCACTCAACTTAACTCATCGTCAGTTCAACTCACATCTCTCTCCTCCTCGACTCGACCCAATCCAACTCACTCAGGCACTAGGTACAAACACCCACCTACTTTCTCTCCTAATCTTCTTCCTCTCTCTTATAAGGGTTACTTATTATACTATAATATCCCAAGATAAGTACTCCTAGGTACTCAACACACATACATACATACATACCCCAAGTAGCATTTAGTTTCGTTTAAGGCACTGCTGGCTGAGTGAGTGAGATGTGAATAGCATCTCTCTCTCTCTCTTTCGACTTACTTATAGTACTACTTATGTATACACAATTAGATTAAGATAAGGAGATTCGACTCGACTTTGGCTCTTTTACTCGACTACAGAATCGATCCAAAGAGCTACAGATGAATATCTTTGCTGTATAAATTCAACTCGCTAAAGTATGCAGCCGGCTAGAGCATGCATACAATATGCGATCCTTCTCTCTTATCTCTCCTGCAATCAGTCCTCTCTTCGGGTTACCTTAGTAGCTTCCTTTCTTCAATTTCCACTCACGATACTACATGCATGCACAACTCACAAGTGGTTTCGATTTTACATCAGTCTCCTCTCTACACCCAATATATACACCTAAATAACTATTTGTATATCTAGATAGACTCTTTCAATACTACTTTTCATCATGCTCTATTAGTACTGTCTCTACTATTTCACTATATTTATCTTCTGGTGTTTACATTAATTTACCACAAATACTAGCACCACCGATATCTATACCTTTCATCACCTAATAAATATAATGCTTCACTTTCCTAGCTAAACTCTTTTTAATGTATTTACTCGCTGGCTAAATTTTGCTATCTACAAGGTTTTGCAGCTTCCGTTTTCTCCTACAGATTAGAAGAGCTTAACTAAATGCAAACTAATTAAGTAGACTACCTACATTTTTAAAGTAATCCATTTCATTCTGCATTCTCATTACCGTTCAGGATATTGATACAGATCTGTAGCTACTAAACAAATCCAAATGACTTTTTACTTTTTTGTAAAAAAAAATTGGCTAAGCACTGAATGCTAAATAATGCAGTTTTTGTACAAAATAAGAATAACCATTAGTATTCTAGACAGTGCCTTTTATATGCCATGGGAGGAGAAAATAAGTGACTTTGTTTTAAATAAAATAATTTAAAATGGCAACGTTGGAATTGAAATGACAGTTTCATTATGGGAGAAATAATCTTAAGTTGGAAAAGAGTAGAGTAAAAGCTTTCTTTGAGTGTTTGTAGCTCACATAAATTGTAAGAGCGCTCATCAGTGTAAAGTTTGCTTGCAGAGCAGTAATGATTATGTAAATAGAGATAGTTAAGTATGTAACTATTATCTGCTGTTGTATATGTAAGTAACTGTCTGTAAATGATGTTATCTGGAGCTGATTTAGAAGGCTGGTGACTCCTGTAGTGTGGAAATGAGTTGAAAACAGATAAGATGAGAATAGACAATGACAAAATAGAAGCTAATGACTACACGTATCTGAACATGAACTGGGAAGGGAAATTGAAAGAAAGTTTGTAGGTGTCGGGTTGTTTGTAGTTAGCGAAGTTATCAGGTATGTATAAATGAACTCACATACACTTATAACGTTACCTATGTAGGTGTACTTTGTGTTCCAGATTACTAGATTTATTAAGGCTATGCTATGTAGGAGTATATTTCCCTCCCTGAAGTAGGAGTACTAAAGCTAAGTATAGTTGTATGTACTCAGCAATTGTAATTTACAGGGCATAAAACTGTCTGACGCATATATTATAGAGTAGTTGAATCTTTTCTGTGTTTTTGCATGGCTGGGAGTGGGAAGAAGAAAGGAAAGCAAATGGAGTGTGTGAGTGAGTAGGAGTATTCCCAGTAAGTTTTAATAGTTGAGTGTACTTTGTTGCAACTACTTTCATAATAATGGTTTTGCACGGGCTGCTCGAATGCACAACGGTGAGAAAGCGAGCAAGAAGATTAAACAGTATACACGATGAAATGAAATTCAGAGGTGAAAAATAGGAAATTATAGATGATTGTGCCAAAGGCATGGGCCGATGGAAAACTCCGTTTCTGCCCAACAACAATTGTAAAAAACGAAGAAATAATTTGTTGAGTATTTTGGGGATGGCTAAAAGGACTGTGACAATTGTGCACTTAGTCTGGACATATTTCTGTAGTAATTTAATTGTTCTGACAGTTATGGACTGACATAGATAAATAAATTATGCTCCGTCTATAACATTACTCGTGGCCATGTAAAGAAAATTAAGTGGAACCTCAGCCAGCGTCCTTTTCTTGGGAGTAATAGAGTTTAAATGCTCTTTTATATCCCAATTTTGTTTTGTATCATTTCTTCTTATCTTACTTACGGACAGTTAAGTCACTGGAGAAACAAAGCCATTCAGTGAAAGTAATTTCAAAAAGCAAGCATGGGATGCTTTCTACTGTTTGACTAAAGTTTTCTGTCTCTGCGGCAATTGAAACAAAGATGGATATATATGTGCATACTCCACACACTCGGAGAGATGGTTTAAAACAATGTAGTGTAAGAGAATGAAATATTTGACGACCGGTTTTATTTGACCTCGTGCACGATAAGACATCTCTTTTGTGGAGATGTTATAAGAAATGAAATTGAATGGAGATGGGGACAGTGGAAAAAACTTGTCTTTTCCTCAGCAGCTAGAAACAGTTATATTGTAAGGATAGTAGGCTAAAAGAATTGAATCTGCGGAGACACAAACATGTGTAAGTAGTAGTCTCCTAAACTGGGCGCTCACTATTTATTAAGACCGCTAATGGCCTACGACTTATCGCTCTAATTCTATCAGAAAACTCTGAGAGTACTTTTGTGGGGAGAGTTTTCTGGGAAATTTTCACTATTTTGTACATAGTTCGTTAGAGAAAAAGGGAAAACATTCTGCCGGCGGCCAGCCGCCGTGGCTCCAGCATGTAAAGCATAGCAGAGTATAATGTATGTAGGCGAGTGAGAGTATTCACCATGGGACTGACTGCATACATATAACTTAAGTATTAATCAGTTTGGAGAGGGAGTAAGACAACGACTGGATAAATATATACTTTTACTGGTATAAAGGAGTCAGTTGAGTGTGTAGGAAGAAGAGTGACGTTTGTACTGGGGCTGTAGGTATTTCTTGAGTGAGTGAATATAAATTCTAGTGTAGTCGAGTTGGTAGTTGAATCCAGTCGAGTTTAGTTTAGTCTTGCAGTCCAGCGAGTTTTCTTGCCGAGCTCATGAGAATAAGTGTGAGTTACGTAGCATCGTGGGTCGCTTTGCTTTTGATTCCGCCATGTACTATGTACCTATATCGTATGTAAGTAAGTAGGCGGAAGCATGAGAGAATCCGGCTGGAATGATGAGAAAATCTTGGACGTTAGCAAGGGAAAGAGACTGCAGTTGTACTTTTTGTTGTGCGCTCCTTTTTATGTAAACCGCGAGAAGAGAGTCTGCTTTCTCTCTATAGAAGTACGTAGCTGTATGTAGTAGTAGTAGTGGTGGTGGTGGTGGTTGGTGCTAGTAGTACAGAGCGGATTTAGAAGAACAATGCAATGCAATAGAGAAAAGAGATGTGTGCACAGTTTCTGTTGTGAAACAAAAAAAATCTCATCCACGAGTAGAAAATCACTAGGGAAATATCCTCTTATAACTTTCCGATCGCCAGTGATTCAAGAATTTGCCAAGAACGCCAAAGAGAGTGAAAGGAGTTGGAAGAGGAGCTCTGGAGTCTATCGGAAATTCTCCTTTGTAGACCTCCTTTGATCTCGTGTAAATTTCTCTAAGGCCCACTCACTCACTTTTACGACACTTTTCCTGCATGCATCAAGACTCCTCATCACTGTCGGGCTCATTTTGTCAAATTATGCTCCAATCAAACTTGCATCTTCTCTAAGAGAATTCCACTGAGTATTCCAAGCCCGTCAGCATTTCTCTTTCCGGTGCTAAATCCTTTCGCCAGTCTATCAACAACAGGCACACACACTCTAATAGCCCGCTCTGGAAATACTAGTCCGGACGTCAACTCTCCTTACATTGTACATAGGTTAACAAAATTAACTCAAATTGCCTTTTCCTCTTTCTGCATTTAGCGACTATTCTCTATATTATATTATGTGCATCAATAAGGTGTCTCTGTACCACTACAGGCCACCCGTCGCATAAAGCCCGTACTTTTAGCAGTACCAGCCAGACTCCCATTCATGGTCCTATGCATGTATGTAAATATACTTGCTCACAAATTGCACTTTACTTTACACTACATTACTTACTACATAAATATACCCAACAGCCATTCCCCTGCCCTGCTCTCCTTCTTTATCTTTATAGGCATGTAATACTGTACCTACCCGAAGAGTGCAAATTTATATATACATATATATGTATACATATATATGTATAGGAGGGAGTGTACTTTATAATTTACTACTATATCCCATATACTGCCGCACGGCATGGTTTCTCCTCGCAGCTATTTTCTCAACTAATTGTTTCTGTAAGCGCTACGAAAATGAGAATTTGTTCAGTCGCAGTCAGCCCATCTTTCACTATCAGTCACTCAACGCGTCTTTCATTTAAAAGCTATATAATTTTTAAGGCCTGCAAATTTTCTTACAAAAGCGTCAACTTATTCTTTCGTTTCCTGCAACACAATAGTGTTAAAAGGGGCTGGTTGGCTTAAGCCAAACTGTATGCTTACTTTAGTTACTTAAGTTTCCATAGGACACACTGACTGTAATATTATTGTAATACCACCAGCTCCCATCGCACTCACTCACTCACAGAATTGAACAGAATTACACTGAGCTACAGACACACGCCAACACTTTGTTAGCTTACATGAGCACACTAAAAAACGCAACATATTTTCTTGGCACGATTACTAATATAAAGAGGAAGCTAAGCTAAGCTAAGCTCGGCAAACTTTTTCCTCCAGCATGCAATGCTCCATTCCATCCAGAATTTCTCTCTTATTTGACTCCGTCGTCGGCGGCTTCCCTATACTACAATGTCGGAATGTAAAGCAAACGAAGGCGAGGCAGACAGAACAGACGATAAGCTCCACAATATAAACTCTCTCTCTCTGTTCGGAGGAATACATTAGAATACTCGTATAAAGTGTAATGCAAGCATCCAAGTGTACTTATTTTGTCTAGCCTTGTGTTCCCTGCCTACTCCACCTCATATCACCCATAACCTTCGCAATAACTTTTCCAGCCCTGTCTACGATGATAGTTCTATTCACCTGAAACATATTTGACACGATTTGCTTTGAAAACCTTGCGCTATTACTCTATTTACTTTTAACACTTTCTCTGTCAGCATTAAATTTTGAAAGTCTGCCACATTGTCACATTACTCCACTATAATATCCATCTCCTACCTCTCCATATACTACCCATCCTGTAATAGAATCTCCAACTATCTGTCAGCTCTTCAACACCGAAATAACTCATCCATAATAATACACTATACCTATATACATCCTTTCCAGAACAATTTCACCATACAAAGTTATTTGGGCTGAATAAACCCAAGAAAATTAAATAAGCTCAAAAGAGGCAATTCATTGACACACATTCTCTATATAACATCCCCCCACTTTTTATAGAACTAATCATTGTGAAACTTTAGCAATACTTGAGGAAACTTTGGTCTACTTCAACTTTTTATTTATACCAAGGTCTCTGAAAAATAGATCTGGAATGGAATCTTCTGGATATCTATTCTTAGTAGACACTTTTTGAATCATTCTGACATAATAGAAAATTGTTACTGTGAATGAGTCAATTTTTGACTACAAATCTGTATATATAAATTGAGTATGGTTCTAACAGGAATGGGAGGGTGCGAGGACAGCATGCGAGAAAAGACTAAAGAGGGACACTGACTCTGCTCAACTCTCGGTCCTAAAATAAAATAAATAATATTGTAAATGTGGTATACTAATATAGATGTGGTTAGTGTGCATGTATAAAAGTGACCCTTGTCCTCTGGCATGCCATGGCACACTATGCCGCAAAACGCCATGCCATGTCTATGGCAAAAGATAATAAATAGTTCATAGCATCGTTATGTTCTAGTACGCCGGTCATGTGAAAGTGCATGGAGGTACTAGAAGATAACGACGTTATACTTATGTCCTCGCACGATATGTGGAAAAGAATAGAAAGACCACACTCCATAAACTCTTTTTCCACCTAACTCTCCATGGCAAATCCTGGTCAATGAATGTAGCCAGTCTTCTCTCAAAACGGAACTACATTTGACGTTTATGGAGGAACATCCACACAAGGGCACCTAATATTATTATTATTTTTACTTTGTATTAGATACGTAGATGAGCCTGACACATGAACCCTGGCTTAGCTTTTGCTATATTGTTGCTTCACTTTTTCTGCATAGCATTTAGTATCTGTTATACCATTACGGGACACAGGCTGTTTCGCCATGCAGAGAAATAAAGGACAAATGTGTATACAAGGTGACGTGAGTTTTGCTTATAAGAGAAGCCGCCAAGTAATCACACGGCATGGAATGGATTGAGAAGGGAAGCCGTTAGCCGGGAGTATTATGCTTTCTCTCGATACGCTTTTACGATTAAAGATGAGATGGGTTTGTGGAGAGCAAATGGAAGGCAGGCAGTGCAGTTCAAATAGAGTACATTACAGGGCGAGACACACGGTGCATTCATACGTTATACTTTAGTGTCTGCTCCTCTCTCCGCCATGCAATACATACAACTTCTTATTGTGCAATGAATTACTCTACGACCGTCCTTGCTTTACTTTCCTCTTTCCTGCCTTTCCCTTAAATACTTATCCCATGCACTCCTCAACTAAATTCAATGTTCTCCAACTCTACCTACTTCTTCTACGAAAGGATAAACAGTTTTAGTTTCTAACTTTTGTCAACTTTTCACCGTAGATTACACTCGAGACTAAGATACCTTACAGCATACTTTTATTTCTAAGCATAGAAATGCATATTTACACCAAATAAAGCTCAACTATCTCTACCTCTAAAATCTATCAGCATCTCAGCTTAAGTTTTTACTCTGTGAAACTCCACAGCTTATAGAATCCCACCGCCTATCCGTCTCTTAAAACCATAACTCACAAAAGCATTAACCGAAGTTGACCAAACTTGGCAAAGATGTTGCCTATGGCCATGTAAAATGCCTTTGACGAAACGAATAAAATCAGACCCAGTTTTCGGAGATTACTCGCTTTGACTTACTTTTCATTTTGATGAAAGACAAAATGTTGTACTGTCTGTTACGTTATTAACAAAATAATATGGTCAACAAACATTTTTGTTTAAAATTTAAATATAACAATGATTAGAGTGATCACACGTTTCGTTGTTTGATGACCTGTCCTAACGTCCCGAAAATTTCCCGTTTTCAGGGAAGCTTTCCCATCCTCAAATTATAGTCAGTCTATTGTCAATGATATAGTTTATCCGTGGTATTAAACCATCCGTTTCGGTTTTTCTGAGTTTTAAATACCATTACGTGTTTTTAGAGTAAAGGAGCAATGATTTAATTTTTATTATTTGTAAACAAAAATATATTTATAGAATAATTATAATTTAGAGATTAAATGCTTTTAAGTTCGCCTTAGTAAAATATTTACTTAAGGTATTCTGTCTGTTTTAGGAAACTCTGCACGGGCGAGCTCTTAGTTCTGACTACCAGTTGGTTTTTAATGTATAAAAAGAACTTGACTTGTGTTCAAGCTCTTAGCCTAAACACCCTGCATAGACCAAATATAAAAATTTAATTGGCTGTCTTGCCAGGCTATGTATTTTTACACTCCCAGTTTGACTTTTATTAGAGGGTTTTATAACAATGTGCAACGTGCAACTTATTGATCTGTATTAGCACTGCACTGGACTGGAATAAGTTATCTTTCCACGTTGTTACCAAATACCAGTATACAATATGCACTCGTATTTGGTAATATTAATAAGTATCCTAAGGGAAATAAAAAAGTATTTTGAATAGATATAGAGATAAAGTATGTTCAGTGTATACGAGTGTGTATTGCTGTTCTTATGGGAAGAAACTTATATAATGCATGTCCATCAGGAGTACACTTAGATATCAGTAGGGAGAAAACTGACCTTGAGCACAGTGACAGATTGGTAGCTGAACAAGCATCGATAGGAATATAGTATAATAAGTACGACTGCGAAAGTTAACTAGGTTACTATAAATTTATGTAACGTGTACTCAGACGAATATAAATGTACCATCTGTTCTGTTGGCGGATAAAAAAACGAATTGGTAGAGCAATTCAGACAGACAGGAGATGTACTTAGCTATTGCTTTGCATTACTATTTATATGTTGTTTCAAATCCTACTGCTACCCGGACGATGTTAAAAGAAATGTAGTAAAGAAACTGGGGATTCCGGTCAAAATCTCTTTTTATTCTAAGTATATTATGTAGATACATACTTGTTAATATAAAGTATAGTTTGTAGCCAGTACAGAATTTATGTTCATGACCATGACCATGAAGTAGTTATAATACATGGATAACAATCGTGCCTAATATTCATGTAGTATAAATATTCACATGTGTAGTCGACGCTATAATTTGTAAATAGAGATAAATAAGTATCTTTTGTGATGTTGAAACAGAACCACTTTGTTCATTACTTTGGAAGTTGTGTTGAGTTGAATGAGTTTCCTGTCAGAGAGTCAGTGGAATAGAAGTAAACATTATTTTGTCAGAATATAGTCAGTTAGTAGTACCCTAGTAAGCACTTGCGACTGTCTGCACTGCACAGTGCATGAAAGAAGCCGACTTATGTTAATTCGGATAGGTAGTCCTATTAAGTACCTGAATATTGTAACTATACTACGTATTACATATAGTACTAGGATAGAGAAAAGTATAAGTTGGAGGGAGATAGAGTAGTAGGGAAATAAGGAATCAAATGAAGCTTGAATAGATAGGATCTTTAGTTGAGTTGAGACACAATATGTAGGTAGTAGTAGTAGTGGAGAGAGTGTGCATAAAATATAGATAGATAGTAGATATGATTGGACAGGCAGGGAAGGGAAAGTTATATATTAGTGTTTACTTATAGATAGGAGAGTATGTATGGAGTGTGCTCTGTCATTGTGAAGAAATGGGTGGATGAGTCGTCGTGTGGATTGGGTAGTATGTGAATGGAGTGTATTCACGATGGTCGTGTTGAACACTCTGTTGGAAAAGTTAGTTGTGCTCGGCTTTGGTGAGAAAGTGTGTTAAAATGAATATTTAAAAGTGAAGACTTTAGGAGGGGAGAGATAGGAGAGAGAAGAAAGAGTGAGTGAGTGAGAGAGAGAGAAAGACAAAATTTATGATTCAATTTGCACATCGGGGCTTTTTTCATACACCCAACTCTGTCTTCATTTGCATTGCAAATGTTGTGCTTTTGTCTCAAGGCAAAAATGTCTCAGTGGATCCTGACTTCTCACATCATCATCAGGATCATCATCGCACAACTGGAAATGCTCAAATATTTGGGCTGTCCATGTCCTTCTCCTCCAACTGCTTCGACAGTCTATATACATACAACAATCGACGAAACACAACAAAATGTCAAACCAAAGTAGTCTAGCTAACTAACTAGTAAGTAGCTATAATACATATTTATAAAGAAAATTCTTGCTCTAGTTAAATAAGGTGAAGTGGGAACACAATTCATGCAAGACGAACTACTGTCTTTTGATTCTGTGTCTTTCTGTCAATAAAACACAACGCACATAGGCTAAGCACAATCCGTGACTTTCTTTCTTTCTCCGGCACTATTCTGCCCCATTACTTTCTCCCGTCCTCTCCTTCTTCTGTAGATCCAGATTTCTAATAATATTCCGTTTCCTTCATCCCACTCGACTGAAGCCAAAAGCCAGCTCAGTTCAGTCTCAGTCTCGTCTATTACTCCCAGCTAAGCTCTTCTTCTTCTGCCTCGGCTTATTGCTCGACTTTCTCCACTCCTGCATACTTAGCTACTACTCCAGCTACTACTACTACTTACTTCTTTAGGTAGCTTCAGGGATGCATATAAAGATATCCACGCTCTCTGCACATCTACCTACCTACACAGTTATGCTCAGCTAACTTATTTGTATTTCTACAATATATCTGTCGGCTTGTCTATCCAATTCAGCTTCCTTTTCGTTACTTCTGCATTACTTATACCTAGCTCTAGTTATCTTATGGCCCTCTCTCCTTTACCTCACTTTCCTTTCTCAGCTTTACTTTGGTGTGGTTTAGTTTAGTTTAGTTTAGCCTCGAATCATGTTGAATGCACAACCTGGAGGTTGGCTTCCCATCGCCTCGTCTCGCTTCGCTCTTGGCAAGAACACGGAATGAAACAGGAATGAGAGCATTTATCCCTTAAATACACAATCTCGAATCGGAGCGTATCAAATGAAGTTTTCAGACAAAAAACGAAAAGCTCTACCAAACCTCACCTATTTTATATCTACCCCGGACACACACAACTAAAATACCCACCTATCTACTTACTAACTACTCCACATGCTGAAATGAAACTCACACATTCTATTCACACACCAATCCTACACTATACGACAAAAAATACCAAATCTGTGGGCTTGCGTATCCTTAGAGTGCGTGTAGCGGAACTGTGTTTAACCTATTTTATCAATTTATTTATAGTTCACTTGCCACTGAATTATTACATTATAGTAACCTCGTATACTCTTAAATAACCTAAAAATATAGCATTCAAAACTTTAAATAAACGAAGTAGTTAAAAATACATCGTACGTGACTATGAAAGAATAGAATGTCGTATTTCCCAGCATGCCTAGTTTTAAATAAATGTTAGCTAAAACTACCTCCATTCATAACTTTGTTAATAAAACATTATCTTTACGGACTTTGTGTGATTAGAAATATTATTTCAATGTTTTTAACCTCTAAATTTTATTTTGCCTCCGATTTTAGTGTTTGTTGCAATTTTGCAATAATATTGTAGCCATGCTTCATGTTATTTGCACTCGAAGACCTCGAACTCGGTAAACACGAAATTAAATATTCAGACAGTTCCACTTACTATTTGCATCAAGAGTTTGGTAAATATTTACAATGAGTAGCCAATTTTATTAAAGCGTAAACAAATATCCCAATGATATATGTAATAACATATATCAAACTCATAAAATATTTTGTATGGCATTTATCGCGTTTTATACGTAATGTACCCCACATTGCTCTGTTAGTGAACACATGCCTCATGTTTAGTACCTATTTCAATAGCAAAATATCAAATATGGTGCATTTTATTATTGTAACTCGTGAAACCAAAGGGCGGATAAGCATGTAAGACTTTTTAGAAAGATAAATTCAATCAAAAGGAATGTAGAAAATGTTATAATATTAACTATTTAGTACGAGACATATCAAAAGCCTTTTGCTGCTTTGAATTTTCATACATACAGCTTTAACGTCGATCCTGTCTAAATCTAGTCATTTTTTATTTGTGAGAATATCATCAATTTTAATGCCGAGAAAAGTTGCAATTTTAAAACTTCATATCTAGGAAATGAAAAATATTTGAGTTTAGTTTGAAATTTGCTGTAAGGATGAGCGGTGACTTAGGATTCTTTCATTTCCTTTGGCGAACGGATTAGGTTGAATGATTGTAGAGTTGAGTGAGAGTAAAAAGTTGAATATAGGGTAGTGTAATGGAGTAAAAATGAGGATGCTTATCCAGTGTTTGCCTAGATATCACAGCTGCAGAACACTTGTCATGGATATGTTGGATATGGAGGTTGGAAGTGAAGTCATGGCAGGGGAAGGATAAGGATCCAAGTTGATAAATTTCTTCTTTGCTATTTGCACAGGAAGAGTTGTGTGTATCTGAGCTATTGTGAAGTATCTGTGGGCACGTTATTCTTTTTGTGAGTATCTTTGCACGTATTTTGTGGAGACGTCAAGGAAGAGTGAGTATAGGAGTTGGTAAGTAGGCATGTATGAAAGGCGAAGAATCAGGCTAAGCTAACTAACAATAAGACGCTGTTTCTATATGCTCACGTTCCGAGACTACGGGGATTTGTGAGAGAACAAGGAGAGGCAATGGAAGAAGGAGCTTTGGACAGATAGAAAGTGAAAAGGAATGAGGAGGCTCCTATGGATACTCTGTCTATGTCGCAATAAGTAACACAAAAGGGAAAGGCGAGCCGCTGTTGTTGAGTTTCCTGCCCTGACGAAATAGGATATCCTCCTTTCTAGGGAGAAGATGAGTGAAAATCATTGACTACTTATGGCTCAACTGCCATCTCATCTCATGCATCTCATCCGCTAACTAACCATCTCATCACCCAACATCACACGAAACTTATTTATAATGTATATAATACTACTGTGATCTAACTAACGCCTACTGCTGCATCGGGTCAAATCCTCCACAACCCACCCACCCACCCACAACTATACTCCATATAATATGTAGTCCTTACTTATAATATGTAGTCCTTACTTATAATATGTAGTCCTTACTTATAATATGTAGTCCTTACTTAATACACTAGTAATAACGTATCGCCGCCTCCTATCACCAGAAAACTCCATTCCCTTCCGCCAACACTAAATGAGCCGCTCATGTTTACTCATCCCATCCGTTCATTAGTATTTACGTTCGCTTCCTGTAAGGCTAACAATTTATTTCACGTACATATAGTACTCCTTAAGAACTCAATGGCATGGAAAATCCACTCTATAGTGCATATAGTAGGGCACAAACAAAACGATGTACGAAGGTGATTTATAAGACTTTCACTAATGTAGTATATACTTTCACTTGATCTGCACAATAAATATAGTATATTTAGTATTATGTTCCAACGGTAATAAAAAATATATACCAATATCATAGTCTCTAGAGATATTCAATAGCATCAACATAGAAAAGAGTATGGCACATAATAGTATACCTAAATAAACATCTTCAATTTGAAAGGATAGTAGGAGAGAACCATTTATTTTGCAGAATAGAATTGAAGAGGATTGTAATGTTGGTATATAGTGTTTGTGTAGGAAATGCCTTTTTGTAAGTATTTAGGGGTGGGGATGCAGGGGTAAATGATATTCATGGACAGAATGCAGTTTGGCCTTGGTGCATGAGTAGAATTAGAGGAAAGTAAAGTGATCGTCGTCTTTTTGTCATTCTCCATAGTTGATAGAGGATTCCGTCAGAAATTCTTTGCATTTTGCAACGTAATAGGTTTTGTCATAGTTGGGTGTAAAGTCAAGTCCAGTCAAGTCATTTGGTCTGAAGTTTTTGAGTTGAGTGTTCAGTCGGGAGACTCGAGTTGAGTGGTTTGCCTACACCTTTGCCGTCTTGTCGACGTTTCTCTATGTAAAACACTTTATACATTTATTACAAGGTACGTATAGGTAAACACATTATTTGGCTGGAGCACATTGTAGTGTACTGCAGAGACTTTAATAGAGCCGTCGTAGCTAGGCGTGCAGCATAAAGCGTGTCTGAGTGATCTTGACTGGGCTGGATGGGTATGGTCGGACTGCCCTAGTTTTGTTGCTAAGTTTACAAAGAGCTATAATATAACTCTCCTAGAATTTTTCATCATTCAATGACGCCTGGGTTGATCTGAGACCTGAAGATCGAGGAGGCCGATCCGAGCGACTTGCTTATCGCGAGTCTGCCTGTACTGGACTACTAGTGCGTGAGATATTACAAGCTGATGGAAAAACAGAACAGTCTTTCTCCAGCAGTCAAGTCAACTGGGATATGTTCCCTGTCTCTACTTTCTCAAAGTATTTATGAGCAACAGAGGAAAGTGAAAGATAGAAGGTACGGGAATTGGATGCAAGACTAGCATATACATAGGTACGTGTCTAGGAGTCCCTACTCCACATGCACACACTGTACCTACATAAATAACTTATACTTAAATACATATATATCTGTACATACATAATAGTAGGTTCACTACTACTGCAAAACACTTAGGTGCATTATAGTAGCAGTAAGTAGTAACAATGGAGCGAAGAATCTCTCGGTGACTCCATATGCATCCTAGTTGGAATTGATAAAGATTTACTTATGCTAGCACCATTTACTTTGCTAATATATTATAGAAGAGAAAGTGCCTATATGGTCTGGAAAGTTCTTTCCTCCGTGCATGTACATGTGTAAGAACAAGGAAACATTATTCGCAGAAATTGTAGTAAATATGTAGCGGCTATGTTTTTGTAATACCTTTTTATGTGAGTTTAAGTTTGGGTTTGTTTAGTTAGACTCGTGCAATGTGATGCCATTTCATGTCATGTCATGCTGAAGGAGAAAGCAGTTGTGGGAGAAAAGACAAGGGGAACTAGAGGAGAAGAAAGTTAAACAGAGATGAGATCAAACTTTGGTTATAATATAGCCGATGCGATGTCGGAGAACGGAAGGAGTTAGTAGTTGGATGATCAGGTTCGCTCTGGTTTCGACTGGTGTGCTTTCCTCGGAGTTGTTGCCACAATTGTACCTAGCCAGATGCAGTGATCTAGCTAGTTGAAACAAATAAAATTGCCAGAGATTCTGTTGAAAGTGAAAAGTCTTGACCAAAAAGTTTCCTTTCAAGGTGGTTGAATAAGGAGAATGAGAGCGTAAGAAATTGTGGAGTCCGTGATGGGTGGGTCTGACGTTGCGTTTCCTTCCTATTTAGTTGCACCACCACATTCGAAAACAACTGTACCTACATATACCTTCATAATATAGTAATAGAGTCAGTCTGTGAATGGAACCATATACATATATGCTTGTATTTATGTCAGACTACCTATACGTACAGAGAGAAAGACAGGGGCAGTTAAGCTAACAGTTACACGGACTCAACTAAAAATATCTACGGGAATTGGAGAAAGTACACAAGAGTCGGACAGAATAGTCAGTTAAGTAAGAGAATACTTTACCGCATTACGTAAGTTGCTTTCTACACAGATACACCGTACGTACCTGTCTGCCCACCTATCTCTACTGTTGTTGTAGTTATAGGAATACAACAACCGGTCACTTACTATATACATACAACTCTAATAATGCTAAAGACGAAGGAACACGAAACTCTCATTGTAGCAGTCGAAAGAGTCGTCTCATGCTTTCTCGCGACTATTAGTATGTGTGCACTCATGTATATGTGTTGCTTGCTACTACTATGTATGTAATCTTTGGTGCAGAGTAAATACACATGAGCTTGACTATTCTGCAGACAGCATATATTCACCACACTCTGACGTGAGTATTACTACAAATATACTAGTATACTTAGGATAGTTGGTTGGTGGTCCAGCTAGAGCCAGCCAAAAAACCAGACTAAACCAACTAAAGCAGACAAGTCGTCGAGAATGGGAATCCTGGACTAAACCAGCCAAACCACCATCCACAATAACATTGGATTTACTCTTTAGTTAAGTTTAGCCACACCAGATCACTTTATATACGCCTTATACTTTGCCTTTCTCCAGCTTTCTCCGACATACATTCACGTATGTATATCGCTTTGTTTCGTTTACAGCTTTATATTGCAGTGTGAGATAGAGTATAGACACAAAGAAAGTATTCTACAATACAATGCAGACAACAGCGAGTAACGTGAGATAGTAGTACTAGAGTAGCATTGAATCGCGTTACATTTCGCATGTTCATAATAATAATATGTGGGCTAAATCAAGGGAGGTATATCCAGAAGAGACCTAGTTACTGTAATAGTCTGGCTATATGGAATGTATAGGGAGCTACATAGATTTGAGAAAAGAAGAGACAGGCGGAGAAGCATTCCTGAATTGGCCACGTATTTATTATCTCACCACGTCGATTGGAAACGAACAAAGTTGAAGCTAGCAAAGAGAAAAGTTAATGATGAAAACCGGTAGTGTGTGATATAAATTAAATGTTCTAGCGAAGGATTGACCGGAAGCCAGCGTTTTTCTCAACGTGACTCAATTTTTCCCCAATTCTTCAACAAAGAACGTACGTAGATATACGTAAGCATTCAATTCCCCATAGTCGGAGTTACATTTCCAAACTTGGTTGGTGTATATGAAGAGGCAGTCTATAAAAACTGGACTCCTATCGATTGAGTTTGATCTCCCGCCGTTTCTTCATTTCAGCTCAGTTGAATTGATGAAAAAATTCTCGGCTAGCCAGCTAATCTCCATAGCTGTAGAGATAGCGAAAACATCCAAATATTATTATTTGTGCCAATCTGTGGAACGAACATTTTTCGAATTCCAGAGTCATTAAACATTCCTATGGGTAAGATCTGGTGCAAATACCAATAAAGAGTCACAGGATTCGTCCTTATTAACGTCATGAACACTGGCAGGCAAGTCAAGAATGGCATCTATATAGCTACATAATTACAAACTTTTACAAAGTCAAGTTCCAAATATCACTGAAGCTTATTGGACAAGTAGTCGCTCATTCAGGGAATGGTTGTTTGTGTAGATATTTATCTGGGAATAGGAAGGAGGTAGTGAAAGAAAAGAAAAAAGTCACAGTAATAAAGCAGCCGGGATTGTATTTCCCTTGTCAAATGAAGTCGAGTTATCTTTCCCCACAATCAATTACATCCCATGACAAAGGCTCCTCTGATTTGTTATTTCTCTCCAACTCACCATCATTCTTAAATTACGATTAGCTCTAGGTTAGGAAAGAATTTGATCCCATTACTACTTCACTTTGTCTTGAAAGACATCCAGACACAAAGGAAAAAAGAAAAATAAATAATAGTATTAAATGAATAAGATTCCCTTCCACTTAATTGGCAGTGTATGTTTCTCCCAGGCTCTTCCTATTTAATCAACTCTAAATCTCCCGTTGTCAACCAAACAATGTGAAATTTCTTCACTAAAGTTTCCAATTCTACAATTTTAATTTGCTAGCCAAACTAATAAGCAGCTTCCAGCCAACATTTCATGCCATTGTGTAAATTCCATTGCTTTCTAGTCCTACTATTATTTATAATACACGGAAGCATCTTTGCTCTCAACCGGTGTCTATTGTATCTCGGCTCTTTTGTGCTCAGACCAAACATTTCAAACCCGGTATTATGTCATGTCATGCCTCCTCATACTACAAACTTAAATATATTTATTGATGTACCATATACCTATATACACATAAAATAATATATCATTTGCTTAGATGGCTCTTTTAACCCACTCTTCTATCCCTACTTATTTATTCCATTCCTCTCGTTTGATTCCATGTAAGTTACACTCCTATATACCTACAGGAGCTTCCGTAACAACTTTCTGGCGATGGGCCTCAAAAATTTACTTTTTAGAAATATTGGACTATATTATATTATAGACTTCACCAGGCTTCTATTAAATATATCAAGACTACTTTTTCTAAAGAATTAACTTCCATAAATATCTTACTTTGTTATGGATTATATCCAAATATGGTCTAATTTTGTTCTCTACAATTTTTTAATGTCTATATTATAATAGACCTACCAATATACTATATAATATGTATCTATGTCTGGTATGGTAGGGAGAGCCGAAGCGAAATAGTTTCATAATATATGTACCATTTTAAGCAATCTCTCCTAAGTTATAGGTACAATTAGCATTTTTTAAAAATGAAGACCATTTGAAGGCCTGTCTAAATTCGTCTAAATTTGTCTAAATTCGTCTAAATTTGTCTAAATTCGTCTAAATTTGTCTAAATTTGTCTAAATTTGTCTACATTCGTCTAAATTTGTCTAAATTCGTCTAAATTTGTCTAAATTCGTCTAAATTTGTCTACATTCGTCTAAATTTGTCTAAATTCGTCTAAATTTGTCTAAATTTGTCTAAATTTGTCTAAATTCGTCTAAATTTGTCTAAATTCGTCTAAATTTGTCTAAATTCGTCTAAATTTGTCTAAATTCGTCTAAATTTGTCTAAATTCGTCTAAATTTGTCTAAATTTGTCTAAATTTGTCTAA
This sequence comes from Tomocerus qinae, assembly GCA_020055645.1. NCBI lineage: Eukaryota > Metazoa > Arthropoda > Collembola > Entomobryomorpha > Tomoceridae > Tomocerus > Tomocerus qinae. Next base: position 24,514,311 of record CM034548.1, read on the forward strand.
ATTCGTCTAAATTTGTCTAAATTCGTCTAAATTTGTCTAAATTCGTCTAAATTTGTCTAAATTTGTCTAAATTTGTCTAAATTCGTCTAAATTTGTCTAAATTCGTCTAAATTTGTCTAAATTCGTCTAAATTTGTCTAAATTCGTCTAAATTTGTCTAAATTCGTCTAAATTTGTCTAAATTCGTCTAAATTTGTCTAAATTCGTCTAAGGTGTGTTGCATAAGTTTGAGTTGGGGTACAATGTACTAAAATTGAGCGTCCTAGGACATATGCCATACCCGATGTGGACGATTCATCTATAACATAATAAGTGATCGACTGACAGAACTGGCTCGCTGATTGATACTACTTGAGTGAATAACGTAAAAAAATTGGAATTTTTACACGAAAAATTAGAATTTGAAAGAGCTTTCTCCATAAGTAGCTACGATGTAAAAAATCCTTTAAAGCAATGATATTTTATTTATTTTTGTAAGTAAATTTAAAGGGTGCCCTGTATGATGTGCGGACGCAGTCTCACTTATCATTGTCAGTTACTTTGCGTACGGGTTTGTAATGTATGGATGTAAATAGGCAGGGCATTATATTTATTGCACATCCGAATGCGGCGTGTTGTTTTGTGTTTGCATGCATGTGGTATTTCTTGTATACTGTCGTAGGAGTAGTTAGACAGATCATAAGTAATGTAATATTATGCTTATGTAATGAAAGGAAATGAATTGTATGCAGATTGTAGCTAGTCTATTTCATTTCCATGTATGTATTATCCATTGTTAACATTAAGCTTTGTTCGAGTTGGCTGCTCTGGTCTTGTCCTGGCTCTCTTTTAATTTCGGGAGAGCAAGTTACAAGTTTGTAAGTGAAGTAATGGGAGTTGTGTGTTTGTCCGTATCTGTCTGTCCTCCACATACAACTCTACTAAATGCATAAGTAGTATTAGGGCAGTAAATATGCAGTTATTTTGTGCCATGTATTTTGTCCGAGTCCACAGACAGCTGAATATATATAAAGATATTCTATCTAGCCAAGAACTAGAAAATTAATGCTCAACTGGAAATGTGAATTGAAAAACGACCCAATGGGCGGGCCGGAAACTGTCAACAAGCCGAATCAACTTGCCAAATAATTTGCTTACGATTGCAACTAAAGTTTCACTGAAACAGAGTTGCCCTGTCCTATCTATAGCATCTGTTTGTATATTAAGGTACCCCTTCCTATACAGTAGGTACTTACTTATATACACACAACAACATGGAATCTCAAATATAAAATCAAATCGGTCTGCCTTTGCTGGGCTTTTCGTTGGCAGGGCATGGCCTGGCAGTCAGTCGACGCCAAGCAAATAAACGCACTGATCTCCTGACTCTCTTGCAAGCCTCCCACTCAAATTACCATACACACACCCATACATATCACACAACTACTTCACTTTTCTTTAGAAACAACTTTTTTGCTGTGCTTTCTATTCTTACATTTACTCCGTCCACAAAGAGACCCTACTAGAATTCTCAAGCACCCATTTTCCCTTTACTTCTTTTGTCGACGGAAAAAACCTTTTACTTATGAGCTAATTGGGAAAAATAAAAGGGACAAATGAAGAATTGTTAATCCCTGAATATGTACACTCAGACGAATTTATGCCAACTAGGCTAAATTCCACATTCCGATTATTTACCATCACAAAGCAGTTACTAAGTACCAGAACAGAGATTTGAACCATCAACCTCCATTATCACAAAAGCCATTTCCACACTCTAAATTACATCAGACATTTATGCAAATTAAATGCTACTTTACTTTATTGCATTAAATGACCATAGATAGGTTGAATTATGAATTGCCTTTCACAGCTTTAAAATATGACAAGGAAAGAATTGTATTTTCATTTAGGAATAATATAGCAGCATTATTTATATGGCTATAGTCCAATGCTCTATTAATGTATAATAATTAAATAAGAACATATTTATTATTCTGCTCCACGTGCATTTAAACAACGTTCCTGTATAATATAAAATGTGTATATAGTCTAGTACAGATTTCAATGATCGATTTCTAGTAAGGTTTCTATTTTTTGTGAACCTTCATTTGCTTGTTATTTTTGTTGTTGTTTTCGTTGGGAGCGCAACAGCCATGCACTATTACCGTTGTCCTTTTTTCAGTCAATATTTATGTCTACAGTTGTAGTGCGTAATGGTAGATAGACTTTATCTGCATCCGTCTGTAGTACCTATTCAGTGCACTAAAGTACTTAATTCAAGCTATAAGAAAGTTTCTTATCACTTGTGCACATAGGAAACAAAACCAAGCAACGTTATGTGTACAAAGTAAATAAAAACGCACCAACTGAGAACAGACGGTTGCGAAATAAAAAGCAAAGTTTTCATTAGCTTTTCTTTTGGTAAAAAGAAAAAAAACAGAAACGGAAGCTGCTCTGGCTGATGGACTTGGCTTTGTGTATGTTTGTGTGGGTGAGTGTCTGTAGTTAATATTTAAACTCGTTTGAATGTTCCAAAGAATGATACTAAGAAACCAAAAGCTTAAGAGGAAGTGGCTGACATCGTGGTAGAGAGACTTAAATAAGAACGAGATAGAAAAAGGAAGAGTGGGCAGGAAATTTTGTCAACATTTGAGAAGTAATTAGGAGGAGACAAGAAAAGTCGACGACACATCCTTTCTCAAAGGATAAGTAGGTGCTTATAGAACGTAAACTAGGAAAACGACTCGTGGATCTTAAGTATAAATATACTTGCAAAAAGCCATGCTCATCTATTTGCCAAAATTCTGAACTGCTCATGCGTACTTATATATGTAATTAGTGATTAGGTATACATAATTATGTCACAAGCTATACTTGAAAATTTAATCATCGTGGAAAATTACTAGATTTGTTTACTTGGACTTTTGGCAAACACATTCGTATGTTGAACAACACTCTTCTCTCTAAAGCATGAATAAACAATTTGCAAATGACAGCAAACCACTTCTTTCTAAACATTCTATAAAATATACTTTGTGTTTCTGAGAGCAATTAACATTTATGAGTTTAAACGTAAATAATTACCAAATCATGCCTAACTGGCAATCAAAAACCTTCATATATTTCCTTTAATGTATTTGATTGGCAGCAGCCATTTGTAAGCATTTTATAGTTTATAATTAAATAAGCAACAGCATTGCTGTCGGAGACGGGAACCAAGTTTTTCTGTGATTTTGATTGGAACCGAAAATACTGCATGACATTTATTCAAAAGCTCGTTTATTCACTTTAATTTGAGTTTCTTTTCAGTCTAGTAGTTAATTCATAGTTTTTGGTTGCATAATACAAGTCATTATTTATGTCGTCAGTTTCCTTCTCTCGAATAGAAACTTTCAATAAGAAATGGTTTAAATTGCACAATATGACTTAACTTTCCATTTGTAGGAAAAGTAGAAGTTTTCTTAATTTCCATGTAGTATGTAACATTTTTTTTCCTCTCTCAAACCGATATAAAAGATATTTTTTACTTTAAAAGTAGGTCTCATAGTATACAAAAGTAATAATTATTGTATGATTCCAATCAAACATTTAGCTCTAAGCGTCATAATATATTTTGCAACTGTTTTTGTATGAGTTCGAAGTAGAACACAATACAAAAAGTAATTTCAACCCTATGTGCGGAAAACAAAAGGTGTGCGAATGGAGTGCTATATAGTTCAAAGTGCAAATACAACTTCACATCTCGATTCTCAGAACAGCTCTATTAATGAGGTACCTATCCACTTTTAGTGCTTAATACATTATGTATGTCTTTATGCTTAACTTATTTCCTCAAGTTTATTCCTTTTACTTAGTGTCGAGTTGTTTGTTAATCCGTTGCTTCTAGTTGATGAGACAAGTGTCGAGGGCAAACGACAGAAGGACTAAAAGACAGGGACTTAGTAGATGACAGACACAAAATTGCAAGTAAACATTGTGGGGAGGTTTGTATTGGATTGGGGAACATCCACAAATGACGTCGACGATTAGGGGCCTTTTTTAAAACTTTCAGAGTTGGGCACCAGCCCCATAAATACGTGCCGCTAGCAAACCATACCAATTATTGTCTTCTTCGCTATCACCCTTGGTAAGACGATTTTAAACTTCTAGCTTTTGTATCCTTATAACTAAAATGTTTTGATTTACTTCCACAAATAAGTTTATTTGGAAACGTGATATACTTTCCAGCTTTGCAGCTGCAGGTTTATATATGCAGTGCACACGAATTACTCCTGCAGCAGTAAAAAAGAAAAAATTATAGACAGTTTTTAGAAAATTATAGTCCATAATATAGTTACAGTTAATAATAGTAATACAAACACAATGTAATTATTATTTGATATACAAATACAGAGTTGCGCTGAGACCAGAATTAATTGGATATATAATTATGTAATTAATCTATTGCCTATCTAATTAAAATAGATATCCATGTTCTTAATTTCATGGGAAAGCATTGCTATATTTTGTAAAACATATTCAGCTACCGTGAAAAACTATTTCTCTTCCATTAATAAAGGTTTCCTATTTGTATTGAAAGTACAAAAAGGAGTCTTTATAATTTATTTATATACGTATTGATTTTGATCAAGTCACTAGCAAAGGGTAATATGAGATACATTAAAGTTACCATTTTGTAAGACTACATTTACTACTTACTAAATGACCCTCCTGAGTTTAATAACGTATCCATAGATCCAACTCCTAAAAATTCTCTATGTTTTATCCCCAAAAGAAGAGACAGGTATACTTAATTACTTATCTTCAGTTGCTTCTGACAAACACATCCAATTTTTAAATTGAACCTAATAAAAGGTTGTATGCCCGGTCAAATTGTCATCTATTGGAAATCAGTTTCATGTAACATTGAATCTGTATAGAGTCTGACAATAAAGCAATTACAATTACAATTAAATGGTCACTGCTTTGCTGATAAACTTTAATTTGCAATAGAATTAACAATCAGTGACTGACAAGTGAATACATGTGTATTAATGCGGTAAATGAAGACTGAATAAAACGAAATCCAACAGAGATGAGAGAAATACGTCAACTGACCATTAGTCATAGCTTTGTATGTCAACTAGAATTAGCACTTAACTATTGACTATCGCATTTAGACTCGATCAAATAAGATAAGGCTAGCAAGCATGAAAGATCTTTCATTTTTTTCAATGTAAAACTCATGGGCACAGAAATCAAAAACATGAGACAGAATTATCTCCAAATGAAAGAGTATACATTGGACCATGATACAAGCACGTAAGCAGAACTGAGTTTCGGGGGGTGGGCTAATATTTCTTATGAATATTTTCACTATATATTCGTGCGTTGACGTGCGTAAAATTTTTAAATTTTTTGAAAAAGAATAATTCAAAAATGAAAATTTTTGTTTTTTAATAATTTTTTTTCTTGGATTTCAGTATGATTTTTTATTCCAAATAAAGGCTGATTTTACCCTGTCGATAAAACCAATTTTTCAAATTTAAATCGATATGTATGTATGCATTATAAAGAATTAACTTCAGCCTATTGAGTAGAACTGGCAACGAGCGCGCAAGTCGCAAAGACGGACCCATTGCTAACTCCTCATAAAAAATCCACTCTGATTCTCGGCAGTCATTCAAATACATTTAGCAGCATAATATAATATTGAATTACATAGACATAAAACTGTCAAAGAATCAAGCATGAGATTTCTAGGAAAAATGAGTTTTTGCTATAAGCCAAAAAGCCTTGGCCTGCCAACCCTGGTTTACCATGACATAATAATAAGCAGTAGCATCATAAGGTAATTTGCTTAGTTTAAACTTAGGATGATAAGCACAGCTGCATGGCTCATATCGACATTGGAATTATGCTTATTACGGCAGTGTTATGCTAGTGTGAATAGAGTGAGCAACAGCCTAGGAAAAGAAAGAGCCTTATTTGCGAACCACAGTGCACTAAAGCCAAGTGAACTAAAAACTAACTGAATATCCAAGACAAGAGAAATGAGGCAAAACAAGAAAACAGAAAAGTTGCCAAATGGAGAAAGACTAGCGTCTGCTAACACCGAGTGTCTTTTTACAGCACAGCCGCAGATAGCTAATAAGCTATATGCAATGAAATATTATGACAGTAGTGAAAGTATCTACATACTTTGTACAGCTCTGTATTTATGACAATTTCACATGTCCATTGTAGGATTCTGCAAAGCTTGACAAACAAAAGAAATTTTAGAACATTTTAATACCTTTGAAATGTTGTAGTAAGTTTCTTTCTTTCTCTCGGTCCAAATAATAAAAAATTAACAGCTCTCATTTCTAGAAGCTTATAACCTTAATAGAGAAAGGGATTTTGCATGTTTAGAGCGCATAAACATGAATTTGAGATGATTTGCCAAACTTGTAAAATATATTTTTGTGTATTTTAACAAATTTTACTGTTCACTTAGGTTTGACAACCCAAGTGAAGAGATAATTATATCAAGTATTAGATAATTTAGGGAATGTAGTAGAGTGTAGTAAAATGAATAGAGAGGAACTCATATATACTAGAGATTCGTCAACTTGGACATGGCACTTCACTAAGGATGATGCTTGAGGCATAGTGATTAGAAATACAATGGTAACATTAGTGTTTGAGCAATTGAGTCTGAGTAATGTATATATTTACATAAGAGTAGAGAAAGTAGGTAAAGCAAATAAGGAATTCGTAATTAAATGACAGAAAGTAGAATCTGTGTGTTTTTGTAGTGATAGTCAAGTGACTCACCTTGGTGTGCTTTCGCTTTGCCAAATTAAGAAACTTATTGTCTCTCCTAAAATGTAATTCATTTATCAACTCGTTAATTTTGAGTTGGCAGAGGGAGAAGAGAGGGAAGTTTTATCATTAGTTGGTTCTCTGTTCTGGGAGACCGGAAATATTTTTTATCCAGAGACGTTGTTATGTCTGCAGAGATAGAGTTGGTAAGCGAGTGAGTGTGGTTCCGACAAAATGCGATGGACGGAGACGAACACTTTGAATGTCTCGAAAAGTGAAGTTACTTACGAAGTGGGAGTCGTGGTGGCAGGAAGAGAAGAAGCGTCGCCAAGTCTTCTCCAGCCAGTAAACTGAGCAAACAATATTAGTACATAAGAGAATAGAAGTGAGCCCACGCATGTTTACCATAAGAGTCATTAATAGCATTCCTTACAGGCTCTTAAAGATCCGTTTGTGTCACATGCCGTCTCCACTAATGTTTCCACCCGACTGGCTTCACTAGACATCCGTACACACGTACGTATTAATGGAGTAAGTATCTGCTCGTCTGTACATGAACCCGCGACGACGACCAACCCACTCCTATGTACAGTGACACGAATCCTTTTTAGCTAGACTATAGGTAAAAGAGTGGAAACAGGAGACGATGATATCTCTTTGCCCTAACTAACTGTTTTGCTGTGCTGTACTCGAGAAAATCATCCAAAGTATTTAAGTGGAGCATCGAGGTGTGTGCTGAAATAGGAGTCCTGGACAAAATCCGTAGAATTGCAACTGAACTGGAGAGAGAAAGAGAGTGATTGTGACTGAGAGAGAAGGAAAACGCCTCCCTTCCACAATTTCTTCATTATCAACCTCCTTTTCAACTCAGACTTGTTATATTAGTGGTTTATGATGACTCTAAGTGCTTAAAATAAGACTTGAGAGTTTCTTCCTTCACGAGTCTGCAGCTGATGGCCTCACGACCCCAGACTCACAGCTCCCAATTGAATTTCTCAAATCATATATATCTTATCTGGATTGGATCAATATCCGTATTATTTTAACACCGATGTCCCATTCCAACACTATATACAGTAATCACATTGTTCTCAGTGCATTCCCGAAAGTAGAACAGACAAACTCTAAACCTACTTTACAATGAAATGATATTTAAGTTATAGCAAAGCAATAACATTTTTTGAATCAGAATTACTATAGACAGCCCAAATATGTCTCAACTGCCCTATTCCAATCAAATTATATCCTATATACATGGCCAAATCATCCTCTATCATACTTTCATATAAAACCCATTCGAGAATGACAGCTTTTACTACGTGACGAGCGTGTTTTTAGACTGACGTGTGTTTACGACTGCTTAATACATGTGGGATTATTTATTTTCTAATTATGTACTGCTTTCCGTGTATTTTTTCTATACTTCATAGCTATATTAAAAGTATTAATAGAAATAAACATTTTATGAGCCAGTAGTCTTTTTTATATTAATACCTATATAAGTATTGAGGTAAGTAGGCAGTTCCCATGTTGTTGCTATGTGGTACAATATTAGTTTACATGCCCAATAAGAAATGTTTCGTAATAAACGACTTCTCATACAATAATAATATCATACGCGACCCAAGTAAGTCCGACGTTGTGCATTATTTAGGTGGAAAACAAGCTCCTGCTTACTTTCTATTCAAAACATGACAGAAAAAAGTTCAAAGCGAACAAATTCTGATTTTGTCTATGGAGTTGAAAAAAAGAAACAAATAAAAAGACAGAACTATAATATGTAAACCACTCGCAATTGTTTCTTGTGGCATTAGACACACAATAGTTGTAGAGGAGTTGGAAACTCAATATCGTATCATGCTGCTTGTGTAATAACTGTAAAATTGTTTACATGTGGGAAAAGGGCGTTTACGAACCAAACAGGCATACAATGTTTCTCCCTCCCTAATGAAATTTGGGCGATTACCTCGAAAATTATCTTTAAATCTAAATTACGTGTGCATTACTTGTATGTGAACAAACAATTTACTAAATCCCAAGTGACTATACTTTCTAGCTTATAAAATTTTAATGATTTATCCTTATTGACTTTCCAGGATATAATAAGAAACAATCGAGTTTCAATATTGATTTGTCTTCTGAATTAGTAAATCCCTATTTATACGGAAGTGAATACGCATGCATTGACGAATACCTACTTACTGTCATATGCACCCCTAACACGAACATAATGCATTAATACCTGCTTCCACTGTCAAAATTCCACGTAAGTGAATACCAAAACGTAATATATGTATGCCCTTTTTTAATCAAATTAAACACGTGCTGATGCAATTCTACAAGCACCTAATCGTCTTTTAAAAAAACTCCAAGGAAATGTTATTACCCATCTATTCTACTTGGATGGTTTCGGATAGTTCAAGATGAAAGGTCCAATCTACGATAATACGCTTCATTAATTATTTAGCAAAATCATCCATTTTCCATCTTGACCATTCGATCATATTCAGAAATCGGATTGACAACATGCAGTGATGCTCAATAATTGTCCGTTTCGATTTCCACTTTATAGCTCCTTAATCATATTATGTACCTAGGCATGTATTGTGCTTTTGTTAGGATATATTTCACCAATTCCCAAATGGAATACACTCATAGGCTTTGAACAAATATTATATATAGCCAATACCCACTAAAAATGTAGTCACCTCTTCGGTCATTGCAATTTGGTTTGTTGCTTCGTGAGTTTTATTGCTGTCGTGTATCTGGCAGTTTCGCTGCTCTATTTACCTAGTTGAATTGTGTATCGTTTTCTCAAAACCAAATCAACAATACCATTTTAGAGTACATGCTTCGAAGGGTAAATATTGTAGGAGTCTCCGCGCTTTCAAGTTCTTGACAAAAAAATTACCCACTTTGATTTGGTCTCCTGTTATTACCACATCTAATATACAATAAGCTAAAAGGATAGAAACCTTATTGACCATTTTTCCAGTTTTACCACGTTTCAACACTAGATACAGATACACAAGACTTACAAGGCAATTTTAAACCACTTCACTCTCAATAGGTTTGTCTTTTTTATATCTCTGTGATAATACAATGCTCTCGGAAAATTTTGATAGGTCTGTTTAGTTTTGGTTACATGAGTCTATTGTAGCAGATCACAGACAAATATCGGCACAGTATATTTACCCTTTTGGTTGATTCAAGGAGATGAAAGAAGTGAAGAAATAAAGTTTACGATGTTTACCAACACGGTAATCATTTATTACGTAAAAGTCCAAGCCTTTCAGCATTTTCTAATGATCTTTCGGATACGATCGTGTGAAGTACATGTACTAACTGCTGATTTATACTTTTCAGCAAAAATATAAAGAGTTAATGTAATTTATTTATATGTAAAATTAGATCACTAGTGCGTATGAAAATATCATTTTTTCAGAATCTTTAATAAATAGGCTTTTATATAAATAGATTTTAAATGATACTAAATTAAGAAATATTATACATTTTGCAGTATAGACATTTAATATATATATCTAGATATATTGACCTACTTGCTTTTAAATTTTTCATACAAGTATTTATAATTGTCCACTGTTGTTAAATTTCAAGGTTTATGAGATTAGAATTTCTTTCAAATCAATATAAGTAATTACAACATTTATAAACACCGTGCAAGATGTGACATAAAAGTCTTTCTGCAATAGCATTTCAACGGATATAAACTTCTGAATCCGATGGGGTTTGTTTTTTGAAAATAAACTTTTGAAAATAAATTAATGCGGAAGGAGAAAGAGTCGTTCTTGGATGTTGGAAGAGAAACTCTGGTATATATAGAACAATAATGATACGTGAAAACCTTCAAAGTAGAGTTTTGAATTAAGTTTAGATAATCATTAGATTGTAGGGAAGATGACATGGACAGAGTTAGTAGGCGTGCAATTTCCGTCTTTCTCTGACAGACGGTGGAGACGTGTGGGTGTAGTGTGGGTTTGGATAGGTATTAGAGGGATGTATTAGGATAGAACTCCATTGACTACAGGTATGCAGGATGAAAATGAAAAGAAGATTACTGTTCTCTTCCCTTAGCGATGGAGGTAGCAACCAACAGAACAAGGAAGATAAATGAAAGAAAAGATTGGGTTGAACAATCCGTATAGAATTGCAATTAGCCAAGAGGATTGAAATCTGGAAATCCTATTGTAGAAACCTTAGAAAAATTATTGTATGGTTTTTGAATTTTGACATAGTTACTCTATTATCCTCGTTTTGATCTTCTTCCTTCATGTAGTAAAAGCGATTGTTCCTCCTCTATCTATGCAGAATTATATACGGAACTAACAGTCATAATACTTATAGTTAGAGACACACCATGCTCTTTAATTTTTCTGACTTTGCGGCTTTTTATTTGAGCATGCCTTTGAGTCGGATACAAAGCTTTGAAATGCTATGTTGCTAACGATAAGTCTCTATCGCATCACTTCAGTATAATACGATAGGTACAGAAGTATATAAACTAGATATTTCACTAATGCTCTAAGTAGCTTAGCAATATTATAACATAACATGCCTACCCAAGTAAAAGAACCAAATCTATAACTTGCATGGAGTGAAAGAAATCTATTTAGTCTTTAGTCGTGCACTCGAATCAAAGAAAGAAAGCCAAACGTTTCTCCATGCCTAAAAGGGAAAACCCATATTACCTAAAATTACTTATTTTTTTACACAATACAAGCTCTATCATCCAAAATGTGCAACTTGTATGAGACAGACACTATAAATGTGTCCCAAGGTCAAAAGATTTAAATCATTAAAATTAAGGATTTGGAGTCTTAGCCCAATGTTTATTTTCTTTTGAACCTACCTAAAATTGTCATTTTTATAAGCTGAAGGGGATGTAGCGGTTTATTTTGTAGCAGAACTTTATAACTCATTGTTCAAATTTTATGTTGGTTGAACCACGATGACTATAAATGGGTAATAATTAATGCTGGGTTGAGTTATTAGTAATTAGACCAATAGGAATTAGTGTGCGGAGGAAGGATTTGCTCATCGGTGTGCTAAAATGAGCTTTTGTTTCTTTTATAATGTGTTTCGAGAGTGTATAACTGTATCTTTAACGGGTGCATCGTCCATTCACTATGTATCATGAGATTGCAGTTTAGACAATAGATATACGCTTGGGTATGCCATAAAATATGTTTGTTGGGAAAGAGTGTACGTACAGATTAGTACATGTGGAATAAGTGCCCGCTTTTACTGTACATATATTGTGGTGAAATTCGCATCTAACACTAGGAACTGTGTTTTAATGCGACAGCGGATTGTAAAACAGAAACTGATGTAGAAGGAAAAGTCAAGGGAACACTACTAAGGCATTTGTTCTCTAGTAACAATAAGGTACTAAAGACGTCAACGAACATCCAGTTTCACACTATAATTGCCCCAACCTCACTTCATTTGTGCTTCATGTCTTGAATTGACAACAAATTTATATTTATACCCCTTTTGACAATTTAATGGCAATTAGTTAATTAAGACAATTTTGGACAATTAAAATTAAAAATAGATTGAAAAAATACAAAATGAAAAAGTCATCTTCAAGTTTAGAGTCAATTTCCAAATAAATTTCAAAATTACGCGCCGAAGAAAATTATTGACATTTAATTTTAATTAAAAGCAATTAAAACATTTAATTATATAGATGAAGATTAAAAATAGAAAACTTTCACTTAGCTTTCACTTTGTGTAAGCTTTGTAATTTTAGTGTGAAGGATTGGTGCAATTATTGTAGAGCACCTTATACACACATCTTGGTTTTCGGCAGGAAATGTTTATGTACATTACATAATACATTTTGAAGTGGACCTAGTAAAAGGAATGAAAGGAAGAAGAAGGGAAAGAGAGCGACAGAATTCATAGGCTGTGAGGAATAATGCATACTTATGTGCATACGAGGCAGTACAGTTCAATGGCCACATATGGCTTAGATCTATCCGACTATCTATATATTTATTTAGGTATAGCTACCTATGCGCTGATAACAGAGACACACACATAGAACTGTTGGTACTTATTTTACTGCAGGTACTTATGTGATCTACTATATATATCCGACACACACACACACACACGTTAGGTATATGTAATAGTGTGGCCTACAGGGCAATAGAAAGCAATACAATAGAATTCAATGCAATGGAACACAATAGAAGTGAATAGCTCACATCACATAACATCGCATCGGTTTACGATCAGCTCGTTTCTATTCTGGCTTGTGAGTTAGTTAGTGGCGTGTCTTGATTTGGTTTAAACCTCGTCTCTTTCCTCCACGATTCAATTCGACATCTTCCCTTATGTTTAATATATATTTAGGTATCCCTACCTATATCATAGGCACTACCTTCTAGCTATATAACAATAATAATATGAGATACACATGTACATGACATAAAAACGAGTATATCCATTCTCATTTCATACATAACCATCGTATGCTCGGTAGGCATACTTATGACTCTACTCTACTCCCATTGTGCACTATATTATGAGCTTCTGGAGAATATTTTTCAAAGTTGAATACCTAGGTACACATTATATATAAATGTGTATACTATATAAATATACTGTAATATGTATGACATGAGTGTAGATGTTTAGACCGTTCTAGTTTACGTCTGGCAGTTTGCTTTGTTGTCGTAGGATACGGCAGAGTATAGATTCCCACATAGTTGAACAGAACAGTGAAGCACATTAAGATGAGAAAGAGAGAGAAAGACTGATGAAACAAATTGGCTTAATCATGTACTTTCCCCTGACAATCACCGTTAAATATACGGGCTCTAAAACCACAGAGTCCCAGAAGGAATGAAACCAGCAGCAGCAGCCAGCCATTCCCGACTGCACACGAACATACGAAACGACATTCGAGCTTCATACTATATTTGTGCAGATACAGAGAGATAACATACCTAGCTACCTAATTCTTACTTTCTCCTCAGCTGCAATGTGTTCTAATGTAATGTACTGTGTCTGCTCACTCTTCAACCGAATTACATTTACAATAGAAAACAATAGTCTACTAAAACAAGGGGACTTAGTTCACTCGTATTACTTACTCCACTGCCTCCTATATTTTATATCAATATAATTATATTATGTGTACACTTATGATTTACCATTTAGTCACCATTATATACTATATTCTAATCATATAAGAGCCAATTCCCAAATATCCTAACAATATTTATGTTTGAATAGAGAAGCCGTATTATTTTCAAACAGTGCATGGAGATTCATTCTCTCTCTACATAATATAACACCTAGACATGAAATATATCAACATATGTGGGGAATCGGGGATTTCAAACGCATATGTTTCTACATACATGACAAAAGGGCGCAATTACCTACGCCCACACAATAGAAGACAGACAAAGTTCTCTAATCGAAATATGGGATTTCAACCATCACAGGAGATTAAAGGATAAAACTAATAACATCAAAGTAAGACAGAAACGATTTTCTTCTGTAGTCACTTTATTCCGTAACCAAATCAAACAGATTGTCTTTTAAGACTTATGAGATTATTAAATCTCAATTAATAATGCCTCTTGTCATTACCCCCATTATTCCCACATTAGCTCTCAACATACGTCGCCGCTTCTTCCGCAGATGCTTCGATTTGTGGTTTTACCACATCCCGACATCTATTTTAGTATACATCCAATAATAATCCCTTCTTCATTTTATTCTCCTGATGAAGGCTCAGAAATAACAGTCAGTAAATTATATTCAAGCACACAAACTTCTGATCGTTTCCACTAAACAGTCCCAGAAACTGAAGAAAATTTCAAATTTAAATTTCGCAATTAAATTGGTATACTATTATTCATGAGTAATATTGCTTAAAAACGAAATTTATAAAAATTGGAAATATAGAAATTAGGTTAAAGCATTTCCTGAGCAGATATGTAGATATTTAGTAGAATGTTGTTGATTATACAGAGAAAATAGTGAGATGATATTCTGATATTCCATGACAATGCCGATCAGAAAATAAAAGCCTTATATAGATATAGCCTCAATTCTCGAAAAATAACAAAGTATATAGAATCTCTATTATTCTCTAGCAATTTACTTTTCAGGAGATTGCCAATTTCTCTCAAGCACTATTTAGTTAGTAAATATTTTTGAATACTTTCACCCTAGCGTACATTAGCGGAGAAAGGCATGAGACTTTATTCTAGCATTGAGAAACCGGGGCCTCTGAATACTCTTTGTCTCCTTCGACTTTCACCGTTTTGTTATTTTTAAATGTGCGACGTACCTATGCAAGATTTGTAATAATAGATAACTTCGCAATTCCAGGGTGCATAGTTTACTTAGAGGTTGGACCGTTTCGATTTTTCATATTGATTTATTTTTAGTCTTTCATGCTTGACATGCAAGTAATTTAAACGAAACGATATTTATAAAATGAAAGTAGACAGTGTTTTAAACGGAAGCGAAACGCTTTTATTGTGTTTCAAAAATATAATACTGGTAATCAATTTAATATTTATTGTTTCCTTATTTGCTTGAGTCACACTTCTTTGTTTAGATTTAAAATCATGTTCAAAGCAATTTAGAAGGCAAAGATAAAGCATACAAATCATAAGAATACACTTTTTAAAAACTTCACCAATGTGCTTACTTTTTGGTATAAAATAATTTATAATTGAGTCAGAAAATAAACGGATTTTTTGTTAGATCATGTAACGTTTTCTCCTTTATCTCCTCTGTATGGAAACTCAATACTGGGTGCCTGGCTGGCTGCCTCAATTCTTTTAAAATTGCTTCTGTCATGACACCCAAAACCTATTGTAAATTCCCGCCTTTTTTCTTGCCGAATCGAAAAAATATGAATGGTGGAAAAACGTAATTCTGAGGACTAAACGGTCCGACCTCTAAATTACTGTTAGAGAGAATATGTTTGAATTGACGTCCTTAGAATATAGCGTGGCTTCTTAATATGTACTTATGCATGCGATTTAAGTTCCGTTCATCTCTTATCTCCAGAGAGCGTAAAGAGAAAGGAAAGCGCATCCGATGGATAGAACCAATCGCGATGTCTGTGTTTTGCTCAAATATAGTATGAAAGTGCAGTAGGGAAGTTTGTTCAGCTCTTGGTTTCTCTCCTGTACAGATAGGAAAAATCATCAGTTAGTAGTATGGGGAATGTGACTTTAAATGTATGAATGCATGTATATAGGTAGAGAGAGGATTTGCGAGGGAAGAGAAGGATGCAGACTGTAGTAGAAGTTGTCTCGGTTTGGGTAACTTATATCCTGTGCTTTGTAGCTATTGTCTTGCCTTTGTATTATGTATTTCCACTCGGGTGTTCCTCCTCCTATTGCACGTATCTTATTATGATCTGTGCAACGGTCCGTTTATTCTTCTACATTAGAATATTCTGTAGAGTTTGTGGAGTTACTTGCTGTTGGGGTGTTTCCTATCTTTATCTCTGGAATGTGAATCTGTGTTGCACATTGAATGGAATAAATTGTAGGAAATCAGCTTTGTCCTGCATGCACTCTAAGCCTTGTATCGTAGATATAGCATGTAATGCAATATAAAATGCGTGTGAAAGGAACTACCTAGTTTCATGTGCCCGATCTATTTGTCTGTAGATATACAAAATATGCAAACTAGATTGCCGTATCTTCAAAAGATGCCATATCTATTACAAATCTTGTGACATTTTCATGACACATTATTCATACTAATTAGTTGAACCACTTTTTTTCAAATTGCACTAATTAAACAAATTTATTATTGCACATTGAATAATATTTGTACATCTAGAGAGGCTCGTTTTGTATTTGGAATTTATTTTATTTTTAGCTTCTTGACAACTACCTAATAATTTCAAATTATTTCTACTATAAAACTGTTCTTTATACTTTAATGGAATTTTCTATGCTATTATAGTAGCGGCATGTTTTAACAATATGGTTAGGATTTTATTTACTGCATAGATATCACATTCCCTTGAGGTCGTTACAATACCAAGATACTTGCAACATAATAGTACATAGTTAAATTACATATCATATCGTTAAACTCGGAGTCATGTCAGACGACTCCAAAAATTTTAGAAACAACCTTGGGTGCAGCTGCTTTGATATTATATCAAATGGTGGCCTCGGTTATATACGGTTAAGATATACATGGGTAATGTTATTTTACATGGAGCTCTTACGTAACAATATTAGAGAGCGGTTGGAATAGAAAAATGAGCTTATGACTTCAGGAAACATTTCTATAATTTGTAAAATGAGTGTATGGCATAAAGAAAAGCAGTTTCACTTATTTGCAGTCTGCATAATTCAGTACTCAGCGTTACGATCGTTTTAAGAGCGGTAACTAATAAGCATCCAAATTGCATGTATGTGTACCAGAGTGAAAGGATAGGTCTTTCTTGTGGAGAGAAGATGTTATGAATGAAAAGTACAACAAAGAAAGTGGACGCTCTGAAGGAGGGTCGGCTCCTTTGTGTGAGAACAGTTCATTTGATATCCCATAAAGGAATAGGACAATAAAAAACTGTTAGCGAATAAGTTAAGCACAATAAAAAGCAATGTAACGTTTTGTCGGCTTTCCTCTCTTTAGATGGATGTTGCCCCCTAATAACAATACGCCCACGCAAGACTCGTCGTAGGAAACAAGTCTTTCAATTGAGCCATTGTTCCGTAAAATCTCTCTGTGCAGTTTCCCGGCCGCGCTCTGTCGCGAATGAAATAAGTAGAGGATCAGACAGGACACAACAGATCACTTGCTCTCCACTTACGGACTTTTATCAAATACAATTCGTGTGACTCCAGAAATGAGAGAGCTTTGCAATGCTAGAGAACGAGAATTCACTCACAAATTATCCAAGACTTGAATTTCATGTTCTGTGGTAATAATGAGATTTATTCCGATTCCTTCTGCAAATTACCTTTCTTAGTCAAGAATACAAGGCCAATTAGCATTCAGTTCTAGTCAAGTCTGCCTTAGTCTATTTTATCTTATTATTAAATACTCTGCTTTCTGGGCATCATTTTCTGGTTGCCTTGAGGTTTTGGAGAAGTGCTTTGCGTTGCCCACTTTCTTCTCTTTAACCTAACCGTTGTGAATTAAGTTTAGAACCCGGAATATACAAATTGTCTACATTTCATAGACAGTCTCTCTCTAATCTAATAACTGAAATAATTTTCAGTTTAATTTGCATAATAGACCAGGAAGTCAGTTTAATAAAGGAAATTGCATTGATAAGGGGAAACAATTGCATTTTAAAATTTAAAAAGCATAACAGGTGCTTTCCCTTTCCCTGAGGTCTACATTGTCTTGATTTTAAATGTCTTGTGTCAGTTTGACTTAAGTGACTAGTATTGCGCATTCTTGGAATTTTGTTATCTAGAGTAAAAATAGAAAAATAGATTTTACGTATGACTGTAAGTGTAGTATAGGGACCCACAGGTACATGTAAAAGTTTAAAAAAGCTATAAGAAATTGATCTACATTATTTTCTAGAGTATTTTGTCGACATCCTGTTGTATACTGATATATTTAGTAGCGCGTAAATATTTATACATACTACTCGCTAGTTTAATGTATATATTGCAAGTATATGTGAGCAAATAGATACATACACATGTACGTAAGATGTTTTGTAAATATTGCATGCAGGTAGGTAGTAGCCTAGAGTGCATCTACTTCTTTGACTACTAAATCTTTATTTCCACAGTCAGACATTGTCTTTTGTTTGTATTGTGTAATAAAGTATACAATTCTTCTTAGATTATAGATAAATCAAGTTGGAATACAAAATTTATTCAAATTTTGCCCCATTTCTCGAGGAGAAACTACGTGTTCAACAATCTGAAAAAGTTGGATATTCGAAAGAATGGATATAGTAGTGTAAGTGTAACTGGTTTGTAATAATAGTAACCAGTACGTAAATAAGTCTCTGTGTGTATCCCTTGCCATATTTATACTGCTAACGTATTCTTTTCGCATTTTTTACAATAACCGTGTACTACACTGATACGAATCATATGCCAAGTCTAGCCAAACAACTTATTGTTATGCTCAAAGGTTTTCCATAATACTTTTCTTAGAGTCTGTAAAACGTACAACTTATCGCTAACGCATACATTTCCAGTAACGGAAGAGGGAGGCATTTTTAGTTTGTAATTCAATTAGAAAAAGTTTTGCAGTGGAATAAGTGTGGAAGTTGGTTGAGTGTGGCTCAGTGCAAAGGAACGGACTAACACAGCACTAATTTTACACATGATGATAATACGAGGCGTAGACTAAGGAGTACACTACGATATACGAGTACTCTGGTCGGTCGTTCTGATTCCAAGCACGATGACAATTACTCTACATGTACTTACCCACATAGTGAATGAATAACAAAGGAAAGTAGTAAAAAGCTCTAAGCATTCCTCCTCCTACGCATTAACATATCTACATGTGACTCGGAATAATACTAGAGCTGTGAATACGACTACCTAGAGAGATTCATAATATTATTAGTACCATATAGTAAGGAAGGATGGTCTTGTTGTAGTAGTAATGCGAAAACATAAAGCTACGTTTTGTGTGTGAGAGAAAACTATTTGGAGTAAAAGTCACATAATATAATAACATAGTAGAAATGTGCGCCGCCGCTGAAAGATGATTTCTAAGACGTGCATGGGTTTTGTGCTGCAGATTTTGCATAATAATGCCACACGAAGATATATTTGATATGTAATTGTGTAATAAGCAATGTGGCAGTCTAAAAGATATTTATATTTGTATCCATAAAATAAGTCTGCATGTTCTGTGATAATATTATGTGCATACATTAAGGGTGTTTGGTCTGGTGGTTTCCTTCGGTTGAGTGTGCATACCTGTCTCTCTGGATGTGAATGCGAAATAAAAGTGTGTGCTGGAATAAGTAACCTCGTATGAGCTTTTAATATAAACAGTCGTGATTCAAAACATTGGAAGTCTTGGATAGACATAAATTATGAGAGAACGAAGCGAAGCCAAGCAAAGGAAAGTAGTGAAAGCAAAGGACACAGTAGAATTGCACTTTCACTGAAAAGCCAAGTCAAAAAAGTCAGTTGCCTACATGTTGGTAGGGAAAGAGGTTCGAGTCAACAGTGCCCTACTAGTAGTAGTATGTAGCTAGTAGTAGCAGTAGTAGTGGTGGTGCTGCAGTGAAAAGAGTGCGGCGGAGAGAGTAAAGCAGCAAGGGCAGGGCAAAGTACGGAGCGTGAACGTATGTACATTATTAGGTAGGTACACATAGAGAAAAGTGCAGTGAGTGGTGAGACTGCTGGAGAAGAAGAAAAAAGGATGTCAAGCCAAAGGAAAAATGAAGGAAAAGGGAGTGCGGCTCTATAGTTCTTACTTAGGATGGCTTGGCATGCGAGGCGAAAGCAGAGAAAGTCAAACCAGGCGAGTATGTTATGTAGTAAGTAAAGTAGTAAGAGACAGGAAGTCACGTCAGAGAGTGGAAAGCATTGCTTACAGCAAGATGTATACTATACTAACTCCTCCAAAAGAGTTACTCGTGAAAAACGTCGTGATTGACAAATAATGAAAAAGCCGAGATGATGGACTGAAAGGGCCAAGGGATTCCGGGATGTAAATAATGAGATTTGTGTAGGCAAGAAGCCTCTGCATTTAGTTTGCGTTACTAAGACTTTCTCTGTACATAATAACAACCCAAACTTAAATGGAGTCTCCCTCATATATCCACGACACATTCTTCTAAAATATGCATAAGTGGCTTTGGGTTCTTTAGCTAAATACATACGTAAAATAGTAGTAAGTCGGTTGGGAGTTTGGGAAAACTCGGCGGGCAGGCAGGACGGAACGTCTAATAGCAACACAAGAAAGAAAGAAAGTGTGAGACGAGAAGCCTATATCTCTTCTTAACTCCATAGGTGCATATGGACAGACTCATTGTTAGGTGAGTGTGTTTGTGTCTCTCTTGCTGAAACTAAGTATAGACCCCAATGTACCCCACTACTACTACTTATGTAGTATATTATGGAAGTATATCTACTAGGTATACTAAATGACGAAGACCCATGGTAGTGACTCATAATATAGTACTGGTAGTAGTGCTACTAATAGCATAGCTTCCGTTGAGTTGTGCGAGTTCACTTGAGTTTCCTTAAGTAGGCTGATGTGAGTAGAATGAGCCAAAGGAACGTAATGCTTGTATGCAGTTCTTTAATGGTATATACCTATTACATTGAACTAATACTTTAGTGTAGGTATAGATTATAGTATTTTTGTGAGACTGAGATTTCTTTTATATTTGGGGGAAGCTTATCTGATGTGTATCTATAGATCTATTTAATTCTGGGAGGTTGTTTGTATGTGGATGTGTATGTAGGTATGGTTTGTAGAGAAAGCAAAAGATGAGTATCTTCACATTAGGAATAGCTTTCTTTTTCCCTTTGGTTTGTGATGCAGTGAGGAAGACGGGAGAGAATGACAGGATAGAATGGGGACTAAGAAACAGTTGGAACTTGACTCAACACTCAGAAGGACTCAAAGAGAGCAAAAGAAAAGAAATGAGGTTGGTTGAGTGTGTAAAGGAGAGTGTCTTAGCCGAGGTATACACAGAAAAATAAGGAAAGTAGAGTTCACTCTCATCTCTTGGCGGAAAAGAAGAAAGGAAGGAAGATGAGATAGACAGACGAGAAAGTTGCCAAGGGAAAAGGTGTATGAAAATTGAAATGTAGTCTATCTCGAGAGAGACTTTATGGATTGCGTTTTGCGGCATATTTTAGGAATTCGAAACATGGTCTTTAGAGAGACATAAATATTCAAAGGCAGGCTTCAGCAGGTTCTGAATAGAGAAAATCCCTCAGCAAAAATGTAGCTGGGAAATCTACTTATTCTGCAACAGCAAAACGTCCACTAGTCTCCTGACGTATCCATCTTTTCTGTGTATATAGGTACTTAGGGTAGGAAATTCCGAACAGTACGTAATAAACATTGATATATAGACATGTAATAATATTAGAGGCTACACGCCCAACGCTTACGTAGGTGCCAGTGTGTATTTTGGGACTATGTGAGTTACTTTATGTAACTGCACACTACATAGTCACACACTAATGGTAGATAAGGTAAGATATCCTGTAGCCTATGTACACACATAATTATAGGGCCATGTCCACATTTTACTTTCCAGTCGACTCCACGTTCTCCCAAAAATGAATGGCCAAAAAGAAAAAGACAGATTGCTTCGCATTGCATTGAAACAGTGCAGCTACATTCATGCGACTTGCATTCTTGGCTCGCTGTCTACACTACTGACTACCTACTAGAGTTTGTCCATGTATCTACAAACCAATCGAAATGTGTTCATAATATTATGACTTGCTTTGCTTGACTTATCCTGACCTGCCAGCCAGGAGTTCTGTCCTCATCCCAAATGTGTACCTACGTACATGTATGTATGCGTGTGTGTGAGTCTTGGAAAACTTAGAAATTCTATGCACAACAATTTATGGCCGTGGAGAAACTTTCTTGTGTTATAAGTTTCCTAATGCCTAGTAGTCCATTCCATTCACAATCCCAAATACGTTTTTAATGAACTTGACAATGTGTTTGTCTCGCACAACTCCCCTTGAGAAAAATACTATGTGGCATTATTTCATTTTTAAATCCTCTATGAATTTTTCATCACGGCCCCCATTATCTGGGATGTTTTTAGAATCTACATGCATGCATTTATACATATATTTAGACTGTGACAGAGTTGGAGCATGTCAGCCCAAGCCTTCCCACTCCTGTCTCCTGTAAAATATGCAATAGCCACGTCTCTGTGGCTAAGCTCGAAAAAGCGAGTGGCACACACTGCACTACATAAAATACAATGTGTATTAGTTTTACAATTAGCATAGCTTGACTCTTCTGCCTTTGCAACTGTCAAGCGGATATGTATTCTCATGAGCTTCTCTCCTTGTCACTGTAAATTATTCTTGTTTCTATTCCTTCCTTCCAATTCCCTCGCAAAGGTTCAGAGAGCCAACAATTAGTCCAAAACATTTCTGACTCTATTTGAATAGAACAAATTCAATTAAGCGAATTCTAACACTCTGTCTCCTACAGTCTTTTTCCATTGAATAAAATAATAGACGTGTCTCTGCCTCTTTAATTTCTTTCGCTCTGTCGTTTTCTAAACTATTAGCGAGAGCAACTATAGACAACGCTTTGTTTACACTGCCGAAATATAGATCTATATACCTATTATATTATGTCCTGTCAGACAGACTTCATACTTTTCCTATGTATTCAGTCTTATAAATTACTTTCGTAAATATGTACAATAAGTGGCCAAAGCAAACAAAATTCGTCCAGCAGCTGCTCCGAATATATAAATACGTAGTACGTACCTACACAGACAGATTTACGCTTAGTAATGATTTTCTTTAGTAAACAGAAGTGGAACAAGGCATATTGTACCTCAGATAGGTATTTCAGTGACATTACATTAATTCCGTTCAAGTTTCTCATGTCTACCTATACTAGAATTTGTCTCTAATACCGAAACACTATATACTGCCTTTCCAAAATAAGTCCTTATTGTATACTCAGTGTATTGTATTTTAAGGTATTTGTAAGACAGTTTGTATTGGCAGTGCCGAAATGAATAACAAAAGACTGAGGATATTTTCTTTCAACACACAACAAACTACAGGACGAGTCCACGACCTAATTCCGAATTACAAACCTTTCACTCTATAGTGTACTCACACTTGTACAATAGAAATTTTAATAGAAATTGCATTTTAAATTGGTTTATCTCACCCTAATATTTTGCTGGCCACGAACTTAAAACAAATTAATATAAAGTCCTAGGTAAAATATAAATTAACAATCTAATGCATAACTAAAATGAGAGTCCATTTTTGGAAGTGATATTGAAAGAAGTATTTCGTGGGCATTTATTGTTTGTGATAGATAAGTATAAATACAAATAGTGCACATTGGCTAGAGGTTGTCGTTTCGGGGAGTTGTGGATATCGAAGTGAGGTCGTGGGAGAAGGTAGTGCACGGACAAGGTGTCTTATGGAGTATCTGTGCTCGTTCGTTCGACTTTATCGAAGATCCCCTTTTCGTAAACCTTGTAGGTAATTTATGGGAGCTCCCTTAAGTAGACTGAGCCAAGTAGACAGTACTGTAGTGTCATGCAAATCCCTTTAGTCTAGGATATAGTTGCCTGGGCTGTGGAGTTGCCTCCACCCTTTTGTTAGGATATATATCTGACACTATTTGTATGACAAACATAATACGAGACATGCTAAAGCCCTCAATTTGCAATCCTCTGACCTACTTGGATCACAGAGCCACTGCAAATGTAATTACCTCAAGTGCTACCCATTTCATCATTCCTTGTAGTGCTGTTTCCCCCTTTCACCTTCCTTCTTCTCGCCCTCTAATGTCTATGTATAAAATAATCAGCGCATCTCTTTCTAAAGCATCTACTTTCCATTCTTCTCGGCAGACACTCTTCTTTCCTTCCATTGTAATGCTATTAGTTCCCTTCCCACCACACACTATCTACCAGTAAAGGCATATGATTATCTTCTCCCCTGCTGCATAGCGTTGTCTGCGAAAGCGTGCAGCCCAACCCAAAACTAAGTAAAGCTAAACCAACCGACATAATACACTAGAAAATTACAGACTCCTTCCTAACGAACTATTTTCCATCTCTCCACGACTAAATTCACTGTCACTAACTAAGCGAATCCAATGCTGTCTACGTGTGTTTTCATGTATAACTCATTTTATCAATGCCTACCACTGATTAGCTACGCATTTACTCAATTAATAGGTAACCAGGCAAATAATAATAGTGTGCTTAGGGCGGATTGCTTAGCCTTCTGGTAAGAATAAACACACACGTCGATGCATTTCAAAAAGTACAGTGGTGCATAACATGGACAGATGAAAGCCAGGATCCATTTGTGGAGTACATAAAATAAATTCATTGAATGGTCATGTTCTGTGGGTAATAAAGATCGAGTTGGAATGGGTGGATTGGAAATGGAGAGTGCGATGCGGCGACTGGACTTAAAAAATTCGTCGACCTACCCAAGAAAAAGAGGAAAGACGTTAGTACGCTTTGTTGAATCGCTTAAATGTAAACTGTAGTTATTTATAGATGAATGATTTTCCATAGCACACTTTTAACTTCAATGGCAGCTCGTAACTTTCATGTTGAATATTGGCAAAGGGAGAGGAAATACACACATGGATTTATACACATACACAAACTGCCTTGAGTTACAGCAGAACGGAAAGGAGCAGAAGCACAAAAAGAAATCTTTTCATAGACATACATATTTACTATTTATATATCATATAGTCTCATATATCTTGTGTTTACATAGAAGGATGATATTATACGATATAATATCTATTGCTATTATATACCCTTCCTTGGGCCTTGAATCGTATGGCTTAATACGGGCATATATCCGTAGGAAGTGTATCTGAAATGGAGACTGTGTACATAGGGTCTTGGTTGGTTTTGTTGAAATGCGAGGAGCATAGCGACGATATCTTATCGATAGTTTCCTTTTTTTTCTTGCCAGCTTGGCCGTGTGAGTGAGTGAGCTTAACTTGTTGCCTTTGAAAGTTTTTCTGATGAAGGAAAGATGGGTAGCTAATGTGGTCCGATAAGCGGAGTAGGGCAAGCTATAATAGAGTCACCCGGGCACAGACTTGTGAGCTGATCTTTTGACAGGCCTGTTAACTGTGGATGAGATTTGTTGTTGGGAGAGCGTCGTGTCCCACTAACTAGCGATAAGTATGTGGTAGTAGTAGAAAGAAGGGAGAAATTGCGGCCCTTCGGGTTCGTGCTTAACCTTTGTCTTAATTCCACATTTACAACTCAAACACTCGCCTTTAAACAGCCCTCGGCCATTTCACCCAGCCAAAGAATCGAACTGGCAGTGGAAGCACACATTGATTAGTCAGACGACTGAGTACTCCACCAAGCCAACGTGGCTGGGTTGATAAGCGGAGTAGGGCAAGCTATAATAGAGTCACCCGGGCACAGACTTGTGAGCTGATCTTTTGACAGGCCTGTTAACTGTGGATGAGATTTGTTGTTGGGAGAGCGTCGTGTCCCACTAACTAGCGATAAGTATGTGGTAGTAGTAGAAAGAAGGGAGAAATAAGTAAGAGGAGTATAATAATAATATAGACATGATGCGATAGTATTATACTTAGTAGAGTTAGGTGGAGTAAGAGACTAAGGGAGGATTGGTGTACAATAATATGTAGCTGATAGTGTAATGCTAACTAATGGGGGAACACTTGCTATAAATACAAAGTCCTTTGAGATGTGGATGTTAGTCCTGTTAGTTATCATTATTTTATGTATGTCTGTGAAAGGAAACCGGAATTTAGTTGGTTTTCGGAGAAAGGAAAAATAAAAGTCTGTCTCCATTCACTTAACTGGCTTAAAAGGAGGGTGAAAGGATGTGCTCTATAAATGGGGACCTTATGATCTCTGTTATGTTCCAAGGTGAAAGGGCTGTTATTTTTGAAGTTCTTATTGTAGTCGGAGGAGAAAGCAGAGATCTGTGAAAGGAGTGAGTCTACTTAGTGTACTAGGGTTTGGCTTCACTTGGCTTCGCTTTTGCTGTGGCTGAGAACAAAAAGCCGTGTCTGCCCATCCGTAATTCTCAAACCGATTCTTGGCATCTAATTACCTCGTCCGAGGGCAATGAATCACAATCTAATAACATTTTTGCTAAGAGGTCCTCGGTTTATTTCCTCCAGTCTCCTCTGTGAGAGAAGAAGCCCTAGGACGGAAGGCTTTATATTTTGAGACCCGCCAAGACTCCAATATTGAGAGATATGGGCGTGTGCAACTTTCCGGGTTTATCTCTCATCTATGACTGGAATACATAGAGAGAAAGAGAGAAAGAAAAAGAAGAGAAAAGCCAATTGCGGCAACACAAGCCTTTCTCTCGCTGCGTTTGGTTTGCGAGGTTTGGCTTCGTTCCTCTTATTATTATTCCCTTTCTCCATGTGGCCATCAAACTCTTCCCACCTAGTATAATATGCACCTACTATCTGTGTAAGCCAACCGCAGACTATACCAACACGGATGTCGAGATGTGGGCACTGCACTGTTATGTATTTATGGATGCACTACTTATGTATCCCTATGTAACCAATGTAAATATCTCTCTGTAGACAGACCTTAATATAGACCTTTTGTGAGTAAGCTCAGCTCTGCATGTCCTCCAGTCTCCTTCTTCATCTTCCCATCTACCAGTTCACTCACTCACACGGCGTCTTAGATTCCCTCCTAGCTGTAAGTATTCCTTGAGCTTGGATACGGATCTTCTTTCAGGTGAGCTTTATGCAGAATTACTCAACAACGTGAGTCCTCCTAGCTCCTTGCACACAGGAAAACCTAAGCTCCCTTCCTTCCAGTCACAGTTGGCTTTACGTGGCTGATTCTTGCTGTGCTTTGGCATTCCACAGACATAAGCTCACGCACTATACACAAAATACTAGGTGAACTAAACACGTGTCAGTATTCATGTACAGATGTTATCTATCTTTCTATTCATCACATACAATGCTTCCGTCAGATCTATTTCCAAGAGGCCATGCACTCTTACATCCCCATATTTCCCCATAATTTTTGCTCCACTTACCTCACTCCCCTTTTGATTGAAACTTTCCATCCCTCAAACCAACCACTACCCTTTCTTCTTGAAAATAGAATCAGAGCTCCTTCGTTAGTTTTCTTTGCCGAAACGCTACGCTTGTCGTTAATCTCAAGTATGGAGCAGATCCTTTAAAACTCTCTGACCAGATTACACGATTTCGTTTCAACTCTCAAATATTTCCAGGGAAAAGACGGCGTGAAATTAATTTACTTTGAACGTCTGGCAGATGAAAGCTTTCCAATCTCTCTTTCTCCGACAAAAAATCTCAACTACTTTTTATTAGCTAACCGAAAAGGCATTCAATAGCGAGAACTAATCTCAAACCAAAATCATCTAACTGATTGTCAAGATCTTGTTAGCCGTTCCACTACGGATATTTTAATAATACTAAACCTTTCACCGCCTTTCACTTATCAGCACTGCCGCAGAGACAGTATATCAATAATGAGAAGCTGTTTTTTATTAATAGACCTAATACATTTTATTTCATTCCCAAAGATTTATCGCACGCTGTGTGTATAAATAAATCTAATCATAAGTTTGTAAACTCAGTAACTATGCATGGAGGACATGTAGGACCTAAATGGATGTAAAATACAATTAATTATAGCGTGAGAATATCATTAGTATGCAAAGCAACGACAATAAAGTGTTAGCTTCAGTTTCATATTGATCATCATCATGCACAGTACAATGCCACACGGCTGCATGACTTTCCCAAAATATCTTTATATTACAGTGAATGGTTATAGAAAATGTTAACAATGGCCATAGTTTTATGCAGGGGTTTCCACTGTCTGTAGAGCTTGGTAGAAAATTATAATAGGAATGTAGCTAAATAGGGAAAATGTATTTGTCAGTAGGAACTCTTAATAGGAAACTGGTCAACTGGGCTGTATTTGTAGTAGCTGGCTGGTGTATACTATTGTGTGATGTTGTTTGGTGTGACGTTAGCCTTTTAGCCATTAGGAAATGGAATTTGATTCATGGAAGAGCATTTGCATGTTCATCTAGCCAAGGAAATATCAACTGCCTAGTTATTTACTATTCAGTCCAACCTGGATTTTCCTTGTTATAATTTAGTGGTTAATTTGTTAGTGTGTAAGTTTGCTGTGGAAGTTTCCTGTTTTCTCCCTGTTCTATTCTGGCATGACATGGAATGGTAAATAAGTGTAGGAGCCTAACAAGTAGAATATTATGGCATACCTGTACCACTTATTATTACTGACTAAGCAGAACCTATATAATGCCAAGGAATAAATTAGTTAACGGTTATACATGCAAAGCACAGTAAATAGTAATTAGAGAAGCCGTCTAACCGTACAATGAGGCAACATTGCGCACAGACAGGAATGTATAATTATAATTATAGGAAAAGATCAGCCCATTTCATTTGAAATGGACCGATTGTTATGTATAATGAGAATGATGCAAGCTTTTCTCCACTACCCACTGGACTCAGCTCCAATATTAACCCCGAAACATATCACAGTTCACAGAAAATGTAAAACGAGGTACTTTACTTGCATCACATTAAAACATCGTGTGGGGAACAGCTATATACTATTTCACTATGTATATCACTATATATTTATACTAACTTACCTGCTACTATACGAATTGCACTCTACCACTTATATAGAGCATAATATAATAGCAAGTTCACTACTATATTGGATAGTTGAATACAGATGGGTGATAACGAAACGATCCGTCGAGAGTGAACAAAAGGTTGTTGAATTTAGTACGGAGTGCGCTCTGTCACATATCTAAATACATCGTATATCACAAACACACAGAGACTATGGAATACAATGAGAGCACTCGAAACCAAGTCTGAAGTCAAATGACGGCGATACATACACAATACATTGCATAATAGGGCATTATACACATACTACCCACAAATGCACGAGTGACTGGAACAGGGGAAGTCTAATTATGGATCCGATCAAAATTATTCACGTACTCACTCAGTCAACCAACCATCAACCTGCCCAAGCGACTGTGAAACGAAACTCTCACTCACTTTTGCTGTTTTTTGCCAATCCACTCTCACTCAGCTCTGCAAACATCAACATGTACACCTGTGACTTTCATCAACTGACATGCACACAAATTGTGAGCCGAGTTGGGTTTCCTTTCCAAAGAATTAAGTAACACTAACTCACTCTCAATCAGTCGGCAAAATGCTCCAAAGCCAAACAAATCAACTTTTACCCAATACGCATAAACTCGTATCTATAACTCGGAGTGTCCTAATAGCGATATAGACCCAGTTTTACATCATCAGTGTTTGTAAATGCCCTGACTTCATTATCCTTCAATGACAATGATATTCATTTATAAATTCCGACGTAACTAAATACATGGACACCTATCTGCACAACAACGATAATTGGAACTATGATTGCAGTCGAGATATATACAAATTAGTTCTTTCGAGGCAGTTTTCAGCGAGTGAAATCATAAAAGAGAAAGAACCCATTTAAAATGCACATTATGTATTGAAGAGTGATGTAGCTAAGGTAAAAGCTAA
The DNA here is from genome assembly GCA_020055645.1 of Tomocerus qinae. Lineage (NCBI taxonomy): Eukaryota > Metazoa > Arthropoda > Collembola > Entomobryomorpha > Tomoceridae > Tomocerus > Tomocerus qinae. The sequence continues at coordinate 24,544,364 of CM034548.1, forward strand.
GGCTCCTATTAGCCTTTATTGTTCGCTTAGGTACTTACGACGATTACTATGTAGAGAAGTACATTTATGTAATAGTAGCTAGAAGCCATAGTTACTAGCTGTCTAATTGCTTTCCCACTGACTTGACTTGAGTGCACTATTTAAGTAGCATTTGGTTTCTGTTCCACGACATTATTACTGCCGTGTACTACTGCTCAACTACTACAAATCTAGCTATATCCCCCTCCCCGTAATAGCCACAATATTTTGTCTACTCTATTTAAATTTCTACCTCCTATTTGTACCATCAGCTTCTGTTTAAATTATAAGTGCAGACGATGCAGAACAATGCAGTAGTGCATACATAAATTACAAGCAGAATTGATTCACTGCCTAAGACTCTGCTTCATCTGAAATTCTTATTAAGCAAAACTCTGCAAAACAGTTAAGATATTACTAAATAATATCATGGCAACACATTTGGATCAATAAAACAAAGTGTATCCATACAAACATATTCTTTCTCAATGGGAATGAACATGATTTCATTATCATTTTATCATTATGCAATTGCAACATTGCAAGTTCATATACTACGCTGTACAATGTACAACATGCTACAAATACTTTTGCCCTCGAGGTCCATTCCCAAATCAGACTACTATATTTACATTGTGAAAACTTGTAAATGAAACCTTCCAACAATAATATTATGATCATACGAGTCAAAGAGTAAATTCTATTGAATATTCATGACAGTGCAGATACTCCTCCTAGGTAAACAATCCTAAAATAATTTGACTATCTGCAAAAGGAGAAGTGATTGGTGATTTGTATTTATTTTTTATCTGTGATGGGATTGAGTAGATTTGATATCTGCAGAGCAGTATTATGTACATATGCTTTTCCTTTTAATGTTTGCTTTCTCTCTGGTGAAGGATGTCGCTAAGCTGGTACAGGTACAGTTACAATTAAGCAGAGTGGAAATGGAGTAAGTTGCTCTTCTCCATGAAATCATTAATTGTAAATACCTTAAGCCCACATCTCGAACCTACTACTAGTGACAATCCACAATACTTCCCGTTGAATGCTCCTCTCCGTCCTCCAATCTGTCTGTACCTTATTTTCCAACTCCTACTAAATACGAGACTCTTTCTGCTCATACAACCAACTTCACTTTAGTCAGGTATACTACTACACTCTCCTACCCTAGAGAATAATAGTTCTACTAGAGAACTGTGTATGTATTATGAAGTGGAGGAGACGAAGAAATGAATCGCTATGCATCTAATTACACTACCTACCTACTATTATATAGGAAGTCTGGCTAAGTGCCCCCACTTCCTCTAGACTACTAAATAGTACAAGTTACAATGCGCCTTAAGTATATATTGTACTCCTGTGAGTGTCTATTTGAATTGTAGCAATATATAGAGCAAATAATATTATAATTTGGAGTAGCATATGTCTAGGGAAGGATTGTAGATGAGATGGCAGAGTGGAGTGTGAAGGGCTCATAGATAGAGGAGATAGAGAGAGCAAAAGAGCAAAGGAAAGCAGAATGACTAGCAAGTGGAGGATTTGAAAGGGCGATAACTAAAGGAGAGTATAGAGTCTTGTTGTGTGTAACAACATAACTGCAGCATATTATTCCGTGCAAGTTAAGTTGTGCAGAGATAGCGTGTATTGTGTCGAGTGCTTATATAGAGTAGGTAGGTATGTATTATTATCTGCAGTAGAATGGCTACATATTGCGATATGACTACATAGAGATGAGAGTAGTGCTAGTCGTAAGTGTAAGTAGTCGTAGATGCCCGTTCGGTTGAACACACCCGGAGAGTTTCTGTTGACAGTGCTCACTACTGAGTGATGTTGTTGAGCACTAAATTCCTACTTACTTATCTACGTGCTCCTTTATATCTTCCTACCTTAGCTACTCACTCACTCTGAATTAAATGTACTTTTACTTATCTTCCGCTCATTCATTCGAACAACCAGAAGGAAACAGTCCGAAACAATTCCGTTTCACTCTCCATTCTCCTCCGTGTCTAATGCCGTGTCATGCTCCTTTTTCGAATTCCCTATAGCCACATAGGGAAATGCACAGGATATACTTATTTATTTTTAGTGGCTAAATATACCTATTCTGTTCCCTGCCAAACTCAAACCAAACCGTGGCCTGACATGACATGACAGCTAACAATGAGCACTATATGCTACACAGTTCCGGTGAAAGTTTAGGTCAGCTTTCTCCCAATACACTCACTTTCTACTCTGTTACGCACACAGTCTATCAGATATCAGTAAAAGTTACTCCTCACACTACCACACAACACTTGTCAGAAATGAATACAAAGATACGCATAGAGTGTGAATACAAAGATAGGTATATATACAGTGAGGTGTCTATGCATTGGATGTAGACATATGTAGTTAGTAAATAAATAGTAGACTGGGCAGGTAGAGGTGTTTGTTATGGGAAGTGGAGGTATGTAGGTAGCAGGAATATAGCAGACTCCTTTAGTTAAGGTCGTCAAGTTAATCATCAAACATGCTCACGACAACAACTTTCATCTTCATTTAGTCTAATCCTTTTCAACTCATTTGCTCCCTTTGTTCACACTGCTCTTAGGTATGTACATGAATGAATCTTCTCGATCCCTCTCTGAATATATTCATAGTCATCCACAATACCTGCAAGCTACTATATACCCTTCACAATAGAACCAGCCTCATACTTAGTTTCTATATAGGCGTATGTACTCTCTCCCCCATCTTTTCTTCCCTTGTTAACATACAAATTCCCATTACCATCTTTCCATTTCTTACAAACTCTGTCGTAGTGACTGTAGTCAAACAAAACAAAGCCGAGCGAAACGATGAATTATCATATCTTTTCATTCCCCTTCTTTTCTAATGCAAAAAGTGCTATCGTCACCAACAAGTTCTTTCTTCCCGTAAGTGTGCATCTTCCTCTACCTTCCTATACTATACATATAACTTTTTACTATATCTTTGATAATAATGCTAATATTTATGCACTGCCTCCATATAGAGCACTATGAGGATTAGGGACTGTATATAAGTATTATAATGGTTACTTTCTCCCTTATATAGGTAATATATATTTATGCGTTCATACAAAGACTATATAAGAAGGATGGAATTATGTAGCTATAAATAAATACCTACGTAGTACCTACATGCATATATAATCTAAATAGATATACTTAGGCACAGGGAATATTAGCACTAGAATTTGGCTGGCTGGAGAACATTATCATCATTCATTATCTGAATAGTGACTGCTCATATTAGAAAATGTTATTCGGTGTGGAGTGGAGACAGTGCAGAAGGAGTGAGTGTGGTGAGGAACTCGTGTGTCCCACTCACATTGTCGTTTTCTCTATGTAATGTGAATTCTACTACTATTATGCATGACTCTGTGCCTACGTAGTGTAATGAAATTCGGTGTAGTCGTAGTCTGACTCCACTCTCACGTCCGAGTCAGTTGAGTCCAACATCTAATGTAATGGTAACCGGATATAGTCGTGGTAACCACAGAAAAGCGTGCCATGTAACCAATATACAGCTATCCATACATATTTATGCTCCCTTCCAGAGCAATCACAGCAGCTTGAAAATTTAACATCACGTGCATTTTAAATCGTACAAAGCACAGCACGACTCGGCTTCTCCTCAAAACCTTGATTTTACTCATAATACATTCTAATGATGGTGTTTGCTCTGTGTGTGTGGAGCGGGTTGAGATGAGACGCCACCCGGAATATATGCACCAACAAAGGATACGGCCGCACGCACACCAAAGAAAGTATACATGTCACTTAATAGAATCTCTATAATCATGTTTTTATATATTATGCATACGTATATGTATTTTTAGTGCTACATAATACTCTTGTTTATGCATTCGTTTAATAGAGAAGCAGATGAGGGTAATTATGCTTCATAAAGTTGTGCGTATAAGCTTAACATTATGTGTAAACATCTATGTAGATGTAGATTTAAATGGTTTTAGTATTTTAGGAGAGAGTATTAGAAATGTTATAGCAAGGATTTGCTCCTTGTGGTGTAAATTGAACATTCTTTGTCATTAGTTTTGTAGTTATGTGAGTTTTGTAGGTGTTAAAGTTGTAGTACTAGGAATAGTAATTACAGTTAATGCTGTAATGCTTTCTGTCAACCGCTACGAAAGAGTGAATCATGAGTTGTAGGTCTGTCCTTGTTTTAGTGTAAGAAAAATAGGGAGAGACAGAGGCGAAAATTAGCGGATGTTCCACTAGAAATGGAAATAGCATGCGACTTTCTTTTTTGGCGACTTTCTTTTTTAGTTGAGAGAAAGTTTAGAGAAGTGATTGTACGTTGACTCATGCAAAACTAGTGGGGAAAGAAAAAGAAAAGAAACTCACGTGTTTTGTTGACTTTTACGCGCTGCTCTTTCTTCAGTTCCTTCCAAAGGACTAAATGAATCGGCGAAGGTTGCTCAAGGTTGCACTCGAAATAAGTTTTACTGCCATTTTCTTAAGTTTTTATGAAGCAGCTGGCTTTCATTTCGACAGTACAGAGTAGAGAAGGAGAGGCCAAGTTTCCGGAGAATATTACTTAAGCAAAGAGTTGGAATGGAGTTACTTAATCATTTCACTGCAAATGTTCTGAAGAGAATGTCTGTGTAATTGTCTGGAATCTGAACATTTTTCTCGGCCGAGAGACAATCTACTATTTATTTGGAGAGCGAAAGGGGAGACAGCTCAGTACAGCACAACAGACTCGATTCACAGAGATGATACATACATTTCCGTCTCACTCACTCCTACCAATTCAAGTAGAAACAGTCCCTGACAATATGTAGTTAATAATAAGAGATACTTTATTCCACTATGTGCACAGGACTACTTACATCCTATTATCTTTATTCTGTCTTATCAACGCTCGCAACCAATGCCAAAAAATACAGCAAACTCTACAGTGAGTTTTAATGATTAGACAGCGTTGGCTCGGGGCACGAAGTCAACAAGTCAACTTAACTAACTTAAATCAGTTCAGAGATTTTCTTGGAATAATATTTGATAATAACAGGATGTAGAATAGAGAAGACACAAGACGCACTGCTTAGAATCACCCGGAGATGTATGTACCTACAACTATTATTATTATGATTATCCTTATTTCTTATAGTTTCGTTTGGGGCAATTTCCTACATCAAAAGGAAATAACAGGAAAAACGTGAGAAATGATTTAGAGATGGAGAACTGATTTAGCCAACTGCTGTTGTTGACTGTTGATCGAAATGATTTTGTGCAGTTGCAGTGTGGATCTTTTCTCTGTCGGATTGATGATTATGGAGAAAAGAGAGACAATAGGATGTATGGGGAAAGAAGAGCAGTAACTGTCTCCTATCAGAGAGACTCACTAACTATTCTAAAGTCACAAATGTGTTTGGCTTGTCTTGGTTTCTATGGAACGTTGAGAGGAAGGCGAGTGGAATTGTGTGCCGGAACGGAGAAGCTCTCTGTCCTCATTTCGAGTTTTGACGAGACTACGGCAATCGCAAGAGTGACGTTGGGAGAAAACCCGAAAGCGAACTGAGCACGGCTCCTCAACTGCATGGGTTCTCTATCCCGATTCGGGCTTTTTGAATGGCCTTATCCTATTCCCTCCTTTTCCACATACTATGTACATTCACAACGGAATTGCAATGCCACAGAAGAGTACAACTATCGTTTCGCCCTGCTTTCCTGGCTTTTGCTGGCTCTATATCTGTACTCTGGACGTGTAATATATGCCTATATGGTAACTCTTGTATTTATGTACTCGCCACATGTGCACTACTAGATCTGGGTTATCCGTTATAGTTCCGCTCTATCCTGTCTCATGCTACGCTCCGATATTCTGTTCTACTGCACGGTTATCTTATGGTTTTTCGGCTATGCATTTCCAGTCTGTGTCCTCTCACTCTGTGTATGGAGTCGGGAAAAGCGTAGCAGAGTACGACTCTCCACCACTGCATGGGTTAAAGCCAAAGCTTTCAGCTGGAGTTATGTGTAGCGTGCCAGGCTTTAGTGCGCGCGCCTTGTCGGCGAATCGCCTCTCCCGAGAAAGTATTTGCTGTTAGCTCTTTCTCCGCTCTTCACCATGCTATGCCTCCACTAGTAAGAAGTATCTCCTTGCATCGCTGCATATTGCTTTCTTGTGCTTCTACTCCACACAAATGTCTACTATAACTCGAGTATCTCGTCTTATAAGGGTTAACTTCACTTGGCTTCTGTTATCTTATGCTTCCTCGCCCTTACCTACAGTACCATTCAATTCTACGCTAACTCTTCAATCTTTTCCTATGCACATTATACTCGACTGCATTGTGGAGAGAGCAGCCGGCCACCACCAATGTATATTAAAGATATGCAAAACTATGAAGATAGTTATGTACGTATGTATGTGGGGAATAGTGGAACTGAGGCAATGCAATAGCAGAGCTACCATCTCCAGTGTTCGCCAATTCTTGTCTTGCTCTACCTTAGTGCTACCTCACCTTAACGTGGATTTACTTTTGTACCACTAGTGCTCACTCTTCTCCACTTATTTTGCTTTCTTCTCTCAGCTACCTATTACAGTGTACTGCATTGTGTTCCATGGATACATATATCTACCACTTGTTCCTATGTAGTTCTGTCCAGATATAAGCTACTCTTATATAGTTATTATGCTCTAGCCAAGAACTCTGTACTTCTAGGGTATTAGGATCTTAACCTAACCCTTGCTTGACTTTTCTTTACCTTTAGCACAGTTTATTTTAAGGAAAAACTGCTCTTTCCATCTACAGGACATTTCAGATTTAGTGTACACCCTTGAAAATACTAATTTTAAGCCATTTTGGATAAACTTTTTTTTAAATTCAACTATTGTGTTAGAAATTTTCGCCTGTATTTGAACTTTGAAAAGTTTATGATAGTATTTAGAAAATTTTCAAAATAAAATGGGACGAAAAGGACGAACTCTATAAGCTAAAGAAGATTTTATGAGTTGAAGGTGAAGAAATTGTCATTTAAGTATACAGCAGCAGCCAATATGGATGAGTGTGAGTGAAAGCATCTTTGTTCCTTCGGGAGAGTTAGATATGTAGGTGTGTGTGACCCTGTACATATTATAATATGCATGGAAAACCCTATTTTTCTTTACCGCCACAACTTACTTACTTACCTGACTGATTGTGAGTGAGTGAGTTGCCTTTCGTCTTGGAGTATAGGCTTATTTATTCATATAGCCATAGAAGTTCAGAGAATTCTATATGTAATGCAGCGTTTTTTTTGCTACTATGTAGTAGTGGCATGTTCCATAAAGAATTCACTCAAGGTATATCTAAATCACTCACGATCAGAGTCACTCGACTCAAAAATGGAGAAATAACCTGCAATTCTGCAGTTTTCTCTCGTCGACATACCTTTGACTTACCTTCTACTACAAATATAACACAAACAAAACTTTGCACCCAGAGACTGCACGAAGCCAAGAAAAATGTGTACATACATACACATAATGTACATTGCTGCACATACTGATACCCCTCTTATGACTCCACCACAAACAACCACAGCACATAACATCTCACTGCCTCCAGACTACTATCATAGCCTAACTACTACCTAATGCCATTCATTCCAATACACTAAGCACAGACGAATGGATACAAATGCACTACTTTCCCCTATTTTGTGCATCATAATCCTAACTATACTGTGAGTACACATAAACAACCAACAGAAAGCAAAGCTACTCAAATATACATAATATAACACGACTACTAAAACCGCCTACTTGAAAACCTAACCACAAGGAATGTGTATCATTCACAAAATGATTGCGTTTACGATCTTATTGTCATTTTTCTTTTATTTCCTTTTCTTAAAACTCTTCCTTACTATAACTGCCCTACACAGTAACATGCTATTATTTAATCATACCCTACACTAAACATTAAGTACGTAGCATCCTAACCATAACTACAAAAGTTAAGTTTGGGCATTTACCCTTACACGTACGGTAAATACAAAATTGAAAAGATTAAATTATTTATTGGGGCATCTTAATTCATTAAAACTTTATGAGGTAATGGAGCTAATAACATGTTGATATATAAGAGAATAAACAGATTGCTAATTTTAATTATTTCATGGCAGTCAGAGCATTTCAAAATAGCAATATGTAAACATTAACGACGATTAGATACTCAAATTCAAGTTTTAAGTAACATGCACAAGATTTTAAATATTGGGCATTCAATCCAAGAAATGTGCACAACGGGGGAAATTAGAGAGCATGTAAATAATTGCAATGTATCATCATGATGTATAATTTAGAAAGAGTGAAACATTGATACGAGTAGAGCAACGGAGAACATTTAAAGATATTCTATGCAATGTGCAAACTTGCAAGCTGGAATTAAAATGTCATCCGTCCATCGATTAGTTTTTACGAAGGCATTTATAAGCTATTACGTGATTGGTTGTGAGCAATTTTCTAGCGAGTTAATTCTGTATTAGGTATCATTTGTGTAGTAGGCATCATTAATATTACAAATGCAAATAAATGGGCATATAATGTGTTTACATTGGGATATGAACGAACGTCGCTGGAGATGGATGACTGAGTTAGACAATTATTTGGTGAGTTGTTTCTGACAACAAGTAGTTCACTTTTGCGTGTAGGTAATTTGCCTGTTTTTTAACTAGGGTGTCATTTAGCTTTCAATTTTCAAAAACAAGGGGCTTGGCTCGGTGGGCAGATTAGCTAGGTAATAATTGTTTCATTTCATTACGGCGCTGGATTGGATGCGATATTTCTTTCAACAGGACATATATAGGTACAAAACAGAGTATAGAGTTCCCTTAGTCCAGGTGAGCGCGGAGAATGATGTATGCTAATAATAGAGTTGCCAGCCCAATTAGAAAATATTCTTTTCGCCTAATAACTAACGCAGTGCCAGCTGGATTTCCAGTGCTAACATTACCGTGAGACATAGGTATGCCGGTCATGATAGAATTAGTCGTTTCCCCCTTATCTCTGTCAGTCATCAAAGGAATTTTTCTGATTTCTCTACTATGCTCCTTTCCTTTTTGGAGCTCAGCCGACTCCTGGCAAGAATTTATATAGTAAAAGTGAGCTGAAATACTGCCGACATAACTCGCGCATTATATTCGAGACTTTCTTTTAAGAGGAACATTATGATCAAAAAGAAATGATATTATTGTTATGTAGTTAGCTTTTGTTGAGAAAGTGGGTGAATTATGAGCGAGGAGATATTACATTCGGAGGATTAGGGCTCTAGAGGGATTAAGATAGGAAATAATGATTATTATGAAGATATTTTAGACGTATAGCTACAGTTATGTTTAGATTATAATATCACAAAGAAAGAGTTACAGCCTACACAAATTGCTGAGTGAAAGAAGGGAAAGTAGAGAGAAAGTGGGGCACTCTAATATTCGAAAACATTCCTGTGCTTGTTTGTCTGTCTGTTTTCTGCACAAGCATGAGTAGGACAGCTTTTCGCAATTGGCCACTGACTCAAATCATACACGAAATTCATTTTTAAATGAAAACATTCCACGAACGCTTGACCTTAGCGAAATTTCATTAAGTTAAAAGTAAAAACACGTTGTGCATTTCAGCATTTGCTATTGTTTCTTTTACTGTGCAAGGTAGGCTATGCTTAATAGTTACTACTATATACCCAATTGAATAGTATACTATATATTAATATGAGATATAATATCTGAAATCTAAGTATGTACTTGTAGTTGTTAGAATGTATGTAATAATAATGCCGTCGTTCACTTTCTTCTGCTTATTTAGTCCGTTTGCCAATTTTCTTGTTGTTAAGAGAAAATTGGGAAATGTCTGGGACTGTGTGTCTCATAAGTAGAGAGATACTTGTGCATGTATAAGTATGAAGAGGGAGAGAGGCACATTTAATATAGTTAGTACTGCATACATGGCTTCAATTGCAATAAATATATAAACAGTTTACTGCTCGAGTTGACTTTGAAATATTCCACGTTGAGTTGAATTTCTCTTTTAAAAAGTACAACTACGCTGTGCAATAATTCAGTATGAATTTGAGAGTTGCGATGCGACCTGGCTGCATGGGGCATTGTGTCGGCACTTGAATTCGTTGCTATATCAAATTGTGCAATAGGAGTGTGTACAAACAGGGAAATACTACTTACTACATCCTACTAGTAAGTAGTAGCAGGATCGGTCGGCCTTAGTTCCGTTACCTACTCCCTCTCTCTCCAAGTGTGCCCTGAGAAAGAATTGATTCCGAGCAATTTTGCATAAGTTAGCATAACGGTGCTCACAAATTGGCATGCACACCGCTTTATCTTCATTGGCGGACAGGTAGTCCGCTTAAAAGGATTCAGAGAAAGAAGTTACGATGTAGTATGTGTCAATTCTGTGTGGAGAAAACCAATTTCCTTGCACATTCTGTACATTGGAACGATATTCTACCTTCTTCTCAATGTACATAATACACTGTGTAATGTTCAATAATAGTCATTGTAGTTTCTATTAGCCTCTCCCGGAGCTCTAAGCAAATATTGTTCTCATTGCAACAGAAACATATTCAGTTCAAAGCTTTCACTCTCCTATTATTATATGCACTTACTCACAACACTTCTTTCACGTATCTATATAATGTCCTATTAACTCCCTACCTCTACCTGCCTGTCTCTGAATCTACAATATCCCCTGTATATAATTCCCATTCCTACTCTAATAATACACTCTGTACACAATTCTGTACACAACTTCCTATGTCTACCTACCTACTAGCATATGTGCTTCATTCTAAATTGCATTGCAAATGTTCCTCGTCGCCCATGTTCCTAACTGCACATTTATTTTACCTCCAAGTGTCTACAAACTACATTGAAATTGTAACCCTTTTCCCAGAGAACAAGGGCAAAGAAAACTCCAATAAATGTGCTCCGGATACACAATATACACTTTGTCTACTAATATCCTCCAGCTAAGCTATATTTACCAGCTGGAATCTAAAACTGTCTTCAAACGAAAGAAAGCAACGCAGAAAAATACAGACAAAACTTCATGCAAATAGTAATTATTTGTTCATTTGATTGTTATTAATAACTCTGTTGGAAATTGGACCCTTCTCCTAATGAATATTTATACGCAGCTGCTCTCAAACTTCTTGCACACTACTATACTCATTATTTTATTGCATTCTAAGTGCGGCATAAAAATAAGTTAAATTTTGCATGGCAAAAATAATCAAGTTTTTACCATTTATTTTTTATGCTTCTTTTTATGCCTTTACTAAGCCTCATGTCCTTTTATTTTGCTCTAGCAATATCTCACATTGTTAAAACACAATGTATACCACTCAAAATCCATTAGAATAGTAGGTATAGTCACAAGGTCGAGAGTCAAGCTATAAAATTCGATTGCAACAATTTTTATCGGGGCAAAGTCAGACGACACCTATCGAAATTAGGTACTTATAAAAATTACAGTTATTCGTAATTGTTTGCCAAACAATTTTTATTTGGCCCACGGGTCGCTGACACTCTTTAATCTGTTTCTTATACTGCAGTCAATGCAATACCTAAGCTTTTTTGGATACTATAGATGTACATTATGTGTAACTAACAGTATTTGTACAATACTTGGAAAATATTTTATGCACTCCACTCCCACTTACATTTTCACTTTGTATAGCATGTACAGGACACGTACTTCACCGGTACCTCTGCGAATAGGATTTATTATAGTTACACTCACATTTACGCCCAGTAGTAATGCCAGAACCAAAGCGAAGCATGTCATGTCGTAGAAAATTATAATATAGAGGTAATGGCGAAAGCCAGGAAAAGGTGATAGCCAACTTTCCGACATCATTTCTCAAATACACCATTAGGATAGTTGACGGCTGACTTGAGTTCGGTTTGCGATTAGAAGAGCTAATCGTGTAAACGACGGTATCTACCTATGTAAATAGGAATCAACAGAAACGACAAGAAAGCAGAGCGTATAATATTGTGTATGTTTAATTTACTTGGCCAGCATAGGCGGTTAGGATAGACACTTTGTGAACACAAATAAGTCTAATGCTAGCCCCAGAAGCAAAGAAATACATCAAGAGGAGGAAAGATCAAGTAGGAAACTTATCTATCAGTGTAATATCATTATCTTCATGTATGATACCAGGTAAACGCACTATACATACAATCTTGAATGTCTCCTGTCTCTTCTAATTCTATCACTTATCATTTTCCAGGGTAGTGAATTTTGTCTTCGAGTAAATATGGTTTGTGCATCCAAACTGTCAATTTAGCCAAACAATTTTATATTTTTTTGGAATTTATTTTTGATGAAACAAAAACTAAAATCCTCGATGCATCGAATTAATTGTTGACAACTTTTCAATTGGTACTATGTAAGTGTACTTTGGATAGTGTTTTTATTTCCCAAAATGTAATATTGACGATAGATTTGTATTTGTATGCATTTCACAATTTAGACTTGAAATTCCAGTCAGCTATTTATAGGAACAATGTAATTTCATTGAATTGTTATAAGAGCAATTTATAGCAAAGTGATTTAGTGTCTGTTTGGATTTGGTTATTTGATACCATAAAAACCACGAGTGTTAAGTTCCCTGTACTTTCCCATCTATAATTTGGGGCACTCAGTTCGTTTTCCCTTTGGGTCGTCCTCCTCTGCTGTCTTTATTTACACACATAGGAATAAGTAGTAAGTTTAGCGTAAGTCTGGGAATGAGCTACTCTTGATGTTTTGATGTAGGTGAGCAACTTAATTTAGTTAAGGTGATAGTTTATACTAGGCTGGTGTCAAGAGGGAAGCTAGATAGCTGAAGGAGAATTAGTTTCGTCTCGTCCCATTTTCTTCGCTATATTTGTCAGGGAAAAGCCGCCAAGACTTAGCAGACTGGTTTGACGTGTTTTCACTTGAGTTGATCTGTTATCGTACACTTTGGAAAATGTCTATAAAGTAATTTAACACTCATGCCCTAATTCAATATCCATGGGGCTCTGTTCCTTTCTTCTGTTGCTCCGTCAAAATAGAGAATGAAATTTAATTGCCTAGTCGTTCTTATGAAAGAAAGCTATCCATCCTCCATGCATTACTAAACTAGTTTACAGATTAGGAAATGGAGGAACAGTCACATTAATTACCTACCACTACCTCTAAATAATATTCTGCTATACTATATGCATGTCTTGTGTAATATTGTTAAAGAATTTTCTCGTGGTGGGCGTGGATAACGTTTAGGTTTATAAATTTTATAACAATTCAAGTCTTGATAATAGCTCTAATTCTTTTGATCGGTATAAATGAATACCTGGTGAAATTCGTTTTGTTCATATTACCGGACTAATTCAACGTACGAGCATATCTACGCCAATGACTAAGGAAAGAGGAACATTAATGCATATTGCGTGTGGTAGTAGTTATTGTTATAGGGGCATATTATACACGCATAAGATAGGTACCGTGCATGTTAGGTAGGAGAGAACATTAGAAAGATAATTTTTAAATTATTTGAAATGGAGCTATGTCAGGTACCTAGTGTTAAATTATTTTATATAGGCTCCGGCTAAAATCGATATCTACCAAGAAGTGTGCCGTTAAAAGAAAAGTAATAGCAATGTGTGCATACAACAGGCGAACGTGTTCGCAAAATCCAACTTACTTACCTATCTCAGTAATGGAGTCAGTTCGTGAAAACTTCTTTCTTTGTCTTCGTTAATTTAAGGTAGAAATAATTATCTTCATAACTTTTCTCTCATTTTTCCTTACACATACTAATGATCTTGTAATGGAGTGCTTAATAGATCGTGGGGAAAAAATTTGCAAACTTTCGTCTCAATACCTTTAGCCCATTATTGTAATTTCCGAGGTTGCCTTCATTTCCAGTGTTGTACTGTTGACCACTTTTTTGCATTTTGACCGGGCCACTGGTCAAAATGGTCAAAATGGTCAAAATGGCTAAAATGGTCAAAATATCAGTATACAGTTACTTAGGCTAGCAAATGAAATTTAAAATATTTAGATAATGAAATATGGCCTAAAACCAATGAAACACTATTCTACTAACATCAGACTACAGAATGACACTCTCTAATCATTTTTAACTGCAATCTTTAGAAAGTTGTTTTTGTTGTTTACTGTTGCAGTAAAAGCTACCTTGGGGTCTCAATTAACCCCAAACAGGCATTTTGTCCATTTTGACCATTTTGACCACTTTTTAATTTTTTTTGACCGGGCCATTTTGACCATTATGACCATTATGACCACTAGTGGTTTTAACCACTGCACAACACTGTTCATTTCACCAAAGTCTGTTTTAAATAGCATTCTCCCGTTACCCATACAAACCTAACCGAGCGAACACGGAATCCAGCCAGACACAAGATGAAAGCATTTTAAGTACTTTAACTCTAACAATAACTAACAAACAATGACATTTATCACACTAAAGAAAAAAGTTTAGCATAAGTGGAGCAGTTTATATTCATTGCAGTTTACCAAAGATTTGGAAATGCTTTTATTCCATTCGAGTTTCCTACGTAGGTACTCATTAATGACTGATAATGACTTTTGCTATCCATTCGGAACAGGCTAATATGGAGAAATGCGAAATATAGACTTTAAGTGTACCTGCATAATTTTTGCTTCATAAATATTTTCATAAAATTGAAATCTTTTCTGATTCCTCCATTGATATACTCCATCGTTATACAGATTTTATACTTCAATGACTTCAGAACTTACCTTTGCCACCGTCAATGTAAATTTTTCTTAAATCATGCATTTCAAATAATGTCCTCTTTTAGTAGCACAAACTTGGCCATACCTAATAAGTAAAAAATAGAGCAGCAGGCTTGCATATCATATACAAGTCATAAACAGGTGGTCAGATCATAACCCAGAATTTTCATTTTTTTCAATGTCTGTGAGAGTAGATACAAGTAGGATAGATACAAATCATGTTCTGCCCTCGTCCCTTATTATATGGATTAATACGGCGGTGGTGGGGTGTGTTTGTAAATTAACATGTAGTCAAAAATTACTGCGTAGTTAGTGTAGTCTCGATTTATTGGTGTGTTATAATGCTGTGTACATATCTGTGAATAATTTGAGTTAATTAGGGACTTGAATTAATTGAAGTACTTTGATAGGTAATTTGACATGGAAGTATTAAATTTCCATTAATTTTTGAATGGCTCTGTTGATGGCACATTATTTGTTTTTACGTGATTGGCGGATTGCCACGTAATACTGGCCTTTGATTAGTATTTTATTACTTAACAGATGCAGAAACTGTAAAGTTGGTATATGATTATAGATAAATATGGTTTCAATCTATAATATTCTACAGGCACTATAATATGTCTGTGATCATGAAATACTGATTTCCCTTTAGTTCATTTACTTTTGACTAAACTTCAAAGGGTAAAATTCATCGGATGTCGTAGGAACTAATAGCAGAGTTAGCTACTCCTTCTCATAACGAAATTTTAGCACTCTTTTCACATCAAACAATTCTCTTCACATTTAAATGAATTTTCGAGTAGACAGTCGAAAAGTAGTTTTGTTTAAATAGTCGTAATTAGCAGTCGTAATGGATTCCGTATTCAGAGAGGAAAGCTCTGTTTCATCTCAGAAAGCCAATCCACTCGACTGCTGTGAATCCACTTTGGAAAAACTATGAGAATAATTGAAAGAACTTTGAATATTTTGTCATGCTTGGATTGAAATGAGTTACCAATATGGTGATTTCTGTCAGTGAAATGAAAAGATTACTGAATGCGGATGGAAACGGATGATAAAGTTTTCTAGTAGCCAAACTTGATTTCACTAGTCGTTCTTGGTTTGACTTTGACCAATTGGTTCACTTGTTGGTTGCTTCTATGTATGCGTTCCCTTTTAATGGTGTGGCATGGCATGAATTGAAGCTTGTTGAGTAGCAGGATTCGATAGAACCAAAAGTCAAAAGACTGCCATGGAATATTTGATTTCCCCTCCTTTTGACTTTGTTTAATTTACCATTTATAGTTTCAATATGCATAATATTGGCAATATAGTAGTTAGATAAAATGTTATTTTAATTATCAGCAGATAGATTATTCTGTACCAAAGTTAAGCAGAACTGTCGTCAAATGCATATTGTGCAAAAGTCATAGTTATTTGAAAAATATGCCACTCGTTCTCAATGTCGACATGTGTGTGCACAATTTTAGTTAGACTTCTGTTATAGGGAATTGGAATTTATTCCGTCGGACTCCTTTGAAATCAGTTTTTATAATAAATTCTGTATTTGAGTTGGCGAAGCTCATTTCTGGCATTCTGAATTCCCCTTTTACATTCCACACTTGAAAAGTGCCATTGCATATCTACTAATGCCTAATAGATTTGTCGTCGAACTGAAAAGAAAAAGTTCAAACATCTTGCGACTGTTGCGACTGGTTTTACTTTTCTATAGTTTTCCTCTTTGCTACACTTTATAGAAATACGTTGTACATAATATTATACTGTCTTCCACAAATGCAACTATAGTGTCTGCTGTCTATCTTAACCCGGCCAACCCTAGAGTAATCTACAGTTGGTTAAGTACGAAAAAATGTATCCTATCCACAAAATATGACAATTTTAAAAATTATAAGTGTATATCTGTAAGATTTAAATAATTTTAACGTAGCACAACGTCAAAGTATTCAACTCAAGTGTAAAATGTAGTCATGTAAAAGGCGCTGTGATTTAAAAATGAAACCGGTCCTCTTTCGTGTCATTCAACGCGTATCGCTACAGGGATTATTTTTAAATTTCACAGCGCTAAGTATTTTTAATATTCTACTATGTATTGATGTGCATGTTAAAATAAAAATTGTAGCAAAAATAAAATTGCAAGCTTTATTTAAATGGAATTTAAAATTTATTGTGTAGTATTCAATTGAAAGTAAATGTACTAAATGAGACTGTTACTTTTAACAAGTTCAGAACATTCTGGGTTAAGCAAAAAGTGTAGGTATTTTATAACCTTGGCCGTATAGTTTTGTGGATTATCTAGTCTGACATGTCTTTTGCGAAAGGATAGGGATCGAAAGGAAATTCATCTTTTCAATCTAGTGTTATTTTATTGGAATTTCAATTTTGTTCTTATATGAAGTGTTTCTATCAGGCAGACGAGACATGTGTACTCAATGAAAGGAAATTGAAAGACAAACATCAAAAGCAAATTCAAAAACAACAAAAGCCAGCTAGCATTGACTGGTCACAGTAAATTACATTACAGTCAAGTGTTTTCGAAGAAGGGTAGAAACTCTTGTTCCCTTCTTTCACTCTGACTTTCTTTCATTCTTTTCTAGTAGTCCTTATAATATGTCTACCTACCTTATATACCTCTACTACTTACTACTTGGTAACTACAAAATATGGTTACAGACCTGACCGATTTTCTTCGTCTACTATTTCTTCTTCTTTGTGTACACAGTTCAATATGACAAGGCACGGCTCGCCCGTCGTCAGTTAATGTTGTCGTCTACGTTTTCTCATACTCCATCGCAAATAAGTAGCAACAACTTCAATAACCCCGAAAATTGCGTATTCCGACTTTTAGCCATGTCAAGTACAACTTATACAATCAGTAAAATCCTGGATTACTAAATCCTCCTATAACAGTTCGTATAGAATACAATATTTGAAACTTCTAGTTTTGATGATTATATTTATTCAAGAACCATTGTTTTAAATCCATCGGAAAAGAATACGTTGATATAATGTAGAGTAAACAAGTATAGTCTATAATAGCAAATTCTAACAGTTTATGTCAACAGTTGATAAAAATGTTAATCTACTTTGACAATTTTAGCATGTTATGAAACCTGACCATTTAATTTATTTATTGCTGCTGATTTATTTATTGCTCAAAGTATTCGCCTAATTTTCAGAGTTTTTTGTGTGATTTAAAAAGTTTTTTACATATTCGTTGTCAAAAATTGTATTTACCACAGGAATAAGCTTTACCTTAGGCTAGAAAATGAAATAATTCATCAAAATTATTTTCGGATAAAAGGCAGGATGTCAAACAGCTTAGTGTAGGATCAAACAACATACGTATCAGCAAATGAATATAAACGAGGGAAATGTGTTCCACTCAATCTAGCTTGACTTAGAACTCGAATATTACCCCATGATTATTTTATGTCTAATTTTTTACTAGTGATGCAGACTTTAGTTGAAATAGAAATTACTGCGGCTGGGGATTTGAAAGCCTCAGATGGTTCAATGTAATCTTTTGTAATGTTACATAAGTAGGGTAATAATAATAACAGTTGAAGACTGCGGTTCGGAAATTTGCATTTTATAAATGATTGTAGGGAGTCTGGCTTTTTTAGTCAATTGATTTTATCGGTGAAGTAACGTATTTACTAAAAAGATGAATTCAGAACTAGGACATTTGTAAGATGTAGTAAATCCATAAATTTTAGAGTAGAGCTATAAATTAAAAAGCAAGTTTTTGTTAGAGATGGAAAGGAGGATTGAATCGACTGAAAAGATAGTCAGAAAGTAAATGCGTGTATTAGAAAAGTGTGCAATGGAGTGTCTACTTGGATTGGGAAAATACAGGGTGACGTCATATCAAAGGATGACAGATCGGTGAGCTTTTGTAAAGATGAGATGAGGTATCTCTGTGTCGTACTTATATGTAGGAGTACATAGGATGGCATCTAAGCTTAATCATTGTTTACCGAATAAGTCTTGCATTATGTCACCTTTCGATTCAGCTCTAGCGAAAAACTTTTCTTCATTTCGTTTCATGCGAAAGCCGAGTATGGAAAGCCATGGGTTGACTCTGTGCGTTAGTTCTGTGTATAAATAGTGTCGTTGCAATGATAAGACAACTGTGATATCTTATGTTGATGCTAGTCGACATGAGACAGAGCTGGGCTTTCAAAGTCGAGTCAAACCAAACGAGACAGATCAAACCAAACTTACTACTACCTACATGGAAGAACTTTCTCTTCTCTCAATTCTAGTTTTCCGAAATCGTCGGTGAAAGTCGGGTGGGCGAAATAATATATCTGTAGCTATGGAGTCCGTATGGGAGAAATGTGTAGAATGTATGGATTACTTAATATTATTATGAGAATGGTAAGCCTGTCTCCTCTTTCTTCTTTTGTTGATACCCTGTTAGGTTGTATCCGAGAAAGGGTAAGAAAGAGTACAAGGATGTAGTTTTGTTGAGTGTTATGGAAGGCAATATCAATATAGATTCCAAGTTATATTGGAGCTTAGTTCCTCTCTCATCCTCTGTATAGCCTGAAATATAAACTACCTACAAATTAAGATAACTTTCATAAGTTTTCCTAAACTAATCTTTGTCATATCAAGAGAGTTATCTTTAGTTGGTAGTTACTTTGTGTTGTGGTTGATGTGATGGCAAATGCCCAACTCCAGAGACCACTACTTACATTACATCATATCATTTCATCTCTGAGTGAGTCTGTCGCGACTTGTCTGGATTCATAATACCTTCTCATATGGATGAATGATTTTATTTTCCGTCTCCCTTGGGGTGCTTATCAAATCAACATCCTTGTCTCACACCAACCAACCAACATTACATTACATTATCACTCCAATCCAAAATAACATGCACTACTACGCTATACTAGATATCTAGGTAGGTAGGTTACTATTATGTACGTTTCTATATTATATAGGAAGCATTGAACAGATCTCTACCTACTTTCATCCTGACTTTACTATACTATGTACTTTGTGTTTACCAACAAAACCAAACGTAAGTCAACATAACCTAAATACACAAAGCATAAGTACTACAAAGACGAAATCAAGCTATATAGCACGTGCCACACTACGTGCACATTACTTTGCCATTTTTATAGCTAATAATTCTACATCTCTCTTTGTGGATGCACTTGTAATATTTATATGTAATCTTCCCCTAGGCTCTATTAAATATGTTTTTTGTCAGGTTGCAAAAGTCATTTCAAAACCTCTTTTCTTTATTACTCCTACGTCGTGGAAATGCATTATTGTTAGCAAAGTTTAATGTTATCAAAAGTTAATTTTCTCATTTACTGTTTCTGAAATTACTTTTGCATTACTCTGGTGTACCTTTGTTATAATTATGTACGTAGGTTGCAAGTGTTTAAAAGTTGAACATCTCTAAAATTTGTTGAACAAAGGCGTGTAACAATAAAGTAGGATGTTAAATAGTTTGGGGGAATCTGGAAGTACCTACGTACGTGTAAAGTGTGCAGGGTTACAAGAGCTGAATAATATTTCAAGTGATTTAAAGCGTTAACATGAAACGCTAATTAGAAGTGCTCTCGTTGTGAAATACACAAATGACAAAATTATTGTTTACTAATTTGATTCGTATTATGTAGGACCATTCATTGTTTACAGAGTGTCCACAGTTAACTTTAGCAATACTCAAACCCGCATAACTTTTGTGGGGATTTGGCATCCAGAATAGTTGTCGTGTCTAACCAGTTTAAAGTTGGCATTAGAGACAAACTTTTTGTGTTGTAGGGAAACTTTTTGTTTAAATTCTCTTTATAAAAACTTTGACTAGGAGTGAGTGAGTGAGTGAGAGTTGAGTAAATCCTGTATCCGCCACACAAAATAGATAACGCAGTCTGATGTGTCCCCAGTAATACGCTACTAGCATTTAAAGCCTTTTAATTAGCCTTAACTGAAGTTGAATTCGGGTCTACTGGGTTGTTGTTACTCACAATATTTTACTAAAGATTTGTACACGCAACACTTTTGTATCACTGCCTATCACTTTGAAAATATTAGAGTCGTAAGCACCGCTATACATAGTTAACCTCTTTAAGCACTCACTAAAACTTTATGCTTATATCCAAACAAAGTTTTATTGTTAGTAAACAAGAGGAGAACCTGCTGAAGGAAAATGAAAAGGAAATGTAAATCATAATAGACAAACGTCCCAGAAGAATCTGAAACTCTCATTCTGAGAAAAGGACGACAAAGTTAAAGTTGTGAAATAAGTTTTGATTTTTTTGAGAGCCCACCTAACCATATCTTTTCCAATTACCCCACAGAATTAGATATTTTAGTGGAGACAACTTTGTATCTATCGCTTTCAAATGCCACTTTACCTACATTATTTAGTGCACAATAGGAACCAGGTGAGGTTCCCTTTATTCATTTTGTTACTTTGGTTTCTCTCCTGAGAATAAGTAGAGACGCTATAAATATGAGCCACAAAGCTCGAGCAAGCACTATGGAGTGTTAGGTAATAAAGTAGACATAATTCTGGCATGCGGTGTGTGTGGTACACTCCACTACAGAATATTATGTAGATAAGATAAATTTGTTGGACATATTATGATACACCTTTTATAGCACAGTAATAGTAGTAGTAAGAAAATGCATACTGCGAATAGTTGAGGTAGGTATAGGTATATAGATGTAGTATAGTATATTACAAAGTAGCCGTCGTTGAGTGTGGCAGTTATTGGAGTATAATATACAGGTATATAGATAGTAGTAGTAGTAGTAGAATCCTTTGGAAATGACTTTCATATTTGATGAGAGAGAAATTTAATGAGGAGCCATGTAATGAGCTAACAAAGATTTAAAGGAGATGAAAGAGGAGCGTCATCCAGTGATGAGAGGAAACGGGAGATGGGAAGAATGTGGATATGCACTGTATTTACAGCATATACTTACAAGTTTGTTAGTATAAAAGAAAGCCGCAAGGTAAGGGAAAACATAAATACAGAAGGTACGTATTTAATAGCGACGGAATGAACAGATCTCGGATCCTTCTTGCCATCTCTCTAAAAAAGGGAGATGAGATGTGAGCTTAAGGTAGATTAGGGTGAGTATGTTCAGGGTTCAAGAATGTTGGGAGGGAGGGAGGGAAATAAATGCCTTTGCACATCTATATATATATATATAATCATGAGGTGTGAGAAATCATAGCGGCAGATGACATGTAACTTGGCTGAGAGTGTAAGATTGCATTATGGGCGAGGATAGAAGATGAGGAACCCTGGAGCTAGTGGACGGTGGAAAGGTGGCGGAGTGGGGAAGAATGAGAAGGTGATAGTGAGGAAGTGACGTGTGACTGTGTGATTCTAAATGAGAGATGAGAGGTGAGATGAAGAGAAACCACGAAGGAAGGGTGTAATATGGAAGACGATATAAAGATAAGTAAGAGGAGGGAAGGCCAACGGAGAACAAGATAAAATAAAGCAAAGCTAAGGAAAGAGGTAAATAAGGACGTCCTACCAACTATTATTCTATACATGGGTAGTTATATTAAAAATAAGGTAGACTTGTGCCGTAAGTGGATATATAGGAGATGTGGATAATAGCTCAGAGCGAAGAGGCAGAGTGATGAAACGAGCTAAAAAATATATCGGACAGGATAGCGTAGACTAAAGTTATCTCGTAAAACAGGACGCATCAGCAAAAATTGTGAAACATAAAAATAATGGAGTTGGGAAAAGGAAATAAGAGAGGATTCAGATCACAGAGTTACCATATAGTGTTTTGTCTTTTCTCCTTTATTCTCCCAATGTCATCCGTCCGGATTCCACCACCACCACAAACAAAATCCGAGCACTGTCTATGTCGTCGTCACGAGTGGCACATCATAGCCAATACTCATAACTAGTGATGGTAAACGACAGGCTGTCCACCTACGAAACATCCCTTGCCATCCCATTGCACTCCTAACCAAACCTAACCTCAGCCACAGCTAACGAAACTAAACCAAAGTGAGTTCTGTGACATCCCACTTTATATAATACTACTATATACATACTATACCTACTTACATAAAAGAAGTACTCTCTACTTAGACTACGTAGTACCACTCTATACATACCGACACATACTCACACAGTACTTATTATGCCCATATATATCACAGACAGATACGAATGTCATAGGCCTATATACCATATTATACTTTATTCAGTGAGTATGTATAAGGTATTTTGTTCTCTAGCGAAAGCTTTTCAAAGTGAAAGCGTTGAAAGAAAGTATGAGCGAGAGTGAATGAATGAGTGAGGTTGAGTGTGTATGTGTGTGCGTGTGTGTCTCGAGTTGTACTCTTGGAAATACAGAGAACTGCAGAGAAATCGTCTCCAGAAGTTGCACATGTAAAATGTGGTAAGAAATGTTGCTGACAAAACAATATCTTGGCCGTTCATTCTGGTGAAATGCTGGTAGTGTATGTTGGATGTGTAACGGAAGACGGACTGGGAGGCAGGGAAGAAGAGAGTGGAGCAGTGAAAACGAAACCACAGACCGATAGTTACTCCAACTAAGTTTGTCTTGCATTTCCTATCTGATGAAACAAAACATTCGGGAAAAAATCTAACGTTTCTTGAGAAAGACGAACTATATTTCTCGTGTGGCATCGAGAAACCGATAAAAACAATACCAGATTGAATGGGGAAAACGTGTTTGAAATCTACAATCAATATGGTCAAAATGAATGGGGAAAGCCTTTCACTTCTTTCTTTCACTTTGCCCGCAATCCACCCATCCCTCTATTCTATTTCTCGTATCAACTTGAGCCTTTAATCAAATCACATTACCCATCAGAGTTGATGCCTCTTCTTCCTTGCTTTCCACACGTGATCCATATATACAGATATAGTATATAAACTATATAAATCTATCTATAGTATATATATATAATATGTATCTTGTATTATATAACACCCACCAAATGGACCAGCAGATCAGGAGGACTAGCTCTTTTACCGACCAGCTATAACTACTGCTTACTGTTACACTACAAAAAGTATAATGGTAGGACATATTGCATGTACATTGTACTCTCCTTGCCCTTCCATTATTCTTGGACACCGAACATAACCTCCACCTTAAGTAAGTAAGTAAGTAGTGCACAGAGTCTATCTCCACCTCTCTGGCTCACCTACATAGTACCTAATATAAAGTCTCTATTATCTTTTGCAACAGATCTTTTATATTGGTATATATTTACAAGCTAGTTTATAATAGCAATCAGACAGACGGAGAACTACTGCAGAATATCATATGAACCTGACTAGACATAGAGATGCCTTTGCTGTGTTGATTTCAAGGATGTGTATTCTATATATTGTATATTATGTACTAAGCTGAGCTACACCCTATTACTTTGGACGAAGAGCGAGACGGATGCGATAGGAGAAAGTAGCATTGCCCCAACCAGCCCATCGTCCACCAATTTCTAGACAATGCTATATGAAGAATAGACAAATGCAAAAGTATGCATGTATGTAGAAGGTAGGTATTTATAGTAGGAAGAAGCTATGTAAATCCTCCGTGTCGGCATTTTCTATTTGGTGAAAGTCCAGAGGAGGGAGGGAAAAGAAGCCAGAGGGGTACTGAGAAGAAAGAACGAATTTCACTTGAAACTTAACTGTGGAAACTGTTATGAAGGAATAGTAAGGAGGTCGGCAATGCATGCAAAGAAAGAAATTCTCAATTCCGTAGTCAGTACATACTTTAGATTTTTTTAGTATGGAGAATTGCATGGCGAGTTCCGAGTTTTCCTTCGCCTTCGACTTTCAGTGTCCACTTGATGTGCCAAAACATGGGTTGTTACTGTCTAACAATAAGTGTAGAAGGACTAGCGTATCAGATCGGAGAGACTAGTAGAGTGCATTCAATTGAATGTGAAAAAACGCAATCGTCTTTCCAAATCTACCGACTGTTACATATGGAAGAGTTTTTTTTGACCGAGAGAGAGGAGATGATAAGAGAGAGGCTATTAACTATTGACATCGACTGCTGAGAAGGAGAGAGTCAAATTCTATAAGACTGAAGAGATGGCCGAGACTGTTGTGATGTTGTTTTGGTGAACAAATTGGACGTAATTTTAGTTGAGCATCGATTTCATGTTAGATTCAACAAAGTGACATGTTTCTTTCCCTGTTTATGGCTCATTTAATTGTTATGAGAATAGATAATGCACTGATGATGATGATATGACATGGAATACAACGATAAGAATATTATTTACTGGCACAATTATGAAATACTGGCAACGTGTTGCCTCTAATCGCCCATTTCATTTCTACCAGAACTAAAAGTTCCGTTTGGTTCACTTCACTCTGTCTCACTCCCATTCTCTTCTCCCTCACAATCCCAACCAACTTGAGTAGACTGTTTTTTCATCGATTTTCTTAGCATCTCTATGTACTTTGTACTACAACAGCCGACTACAACATAAAAACAACGTCCAAGTGTTTAAAAACATGAGAAACTACAATTTGACGCTTCTCATTCAAACAGAACTGTGGTAATTATTTCCATGTTTAATAAGCACCGAGTTCTCTAGTCAAGGTAAATGCCTCCAAAAATTACTTTACAGTTCGTTACTTAAATTCTTTCAATTAAAAAGATAATTTATCTCGCCTTTTTAGTCATAAAATCACACACTCTTCCATTAGGAACAGCTTATTACAGTTTCCAGTCTCCCCACCTGAAACGACGCCGAGGGTTTTCCTCATTTCTATGAATGTATTCAGCTGTAATACTCTAAAGTATGCATTATTTATTTAGCGGGGACATTTTTATTGCGTCAAATGAAACATTTGCCTCGTCTCCCTAAAAACTACACAAGTGCATAGTGCCTCTGTCTCCCAGAAATTTAAATTAGCTAACAATACAAAGTACAAAGTGGAGCATACGAGCAAGTTCTGATGAAATTTGTGCAGCGTAACCCGAAATGCCCTCCTCGCCCCTTTTCTTCTTTTTTCTCTCTCTCCTTACTCCTCAACCAAATAATTCTACTGATGTGAACATTTTGTGTCTAACTTTTACTTGGCTAAGTAAGTAAAATCTGGCTCGTTCTGGTTTTCTCCTCTCCGCCCGCCTGCTGGAGTCCTAATGCACCGAGTGGAACAAGCACATATTCTGTACACATGAATGTCTACTCATGAACCTTTAACGTCTGTCCTTCTAGTTTACTTACGTACTACTTACATGCAAGATGCAACGGAGGCACATACACCCGAAAGAAAACTAAAGACTAAAGAAAAGAAAACGATTCATGATGAAAGAGAGTTTAGAGATGGAACGTTAGCGAATAACCTGGAAAAAAATTCAGGACGACCTTCTTTCTATAGTGTAATAATATATACATTCTTCCTATAAACGATCCTCCAGGTATATAATGCATAATACGTTCCTTGTCTCACATATAAGAATACACCGAGTGGGATCATTTTAAACAAATGAAAGGGGGAACTAGTCCGACTACTAAGTTTTGCCGCAAGATTTTATTAAGAATGCAATTTTGCAGGGTTTGTATAATGAATACATTAAGTCGTATCCTTGTTACATCCAGGAAATGGATTTAATCATAAAGCAAGATAAAAATAGTCTAGCTTCAGAAAACTTGCTCTCCGCTTTGATAAGTACGCGTGTGTCTTGTCCTCCATGCATGTTCACAGAAGTACGTACCTCTATCCATGACTAGACCACTGCAACAATTCCTACACCAACTCGTGTCTTTATTTTATAAAACTACACGGCAATAATAGTCTAACTCTACTCTTACAGAGGTACTCACGTATAGTGCGACATGACAACACTAGTGACAAGACTCATAAGAAAAGATAGAGATTTAGGACTGGCAGAAAGGCGATCAGGACGCACAGCCACTGACTCCTACTTCTACTTTGCATAGCATAACACTAACACTCACAAAGTATCCATGCACTACTCTAATTCTAATTATGTAGCCCACTCATCGCATACATAAGCATATCAACTGCTCCGCCCATTTAACATGCAACTCCATTATAAAAAAACAAGAAAAGTGCAAAAATGTTGTGCAAGCGACTAATGGCCCTTTGTTTATCTTGGCGATATAACCTCATTTATAATACATTGTGTCAAAAACTGTACCTTGTATAAAATTCATAAATACTTACTGAATTCAACTATTAGCAGGAGAAAACACTTTTCAGCACATACTTTAACTTGTCTCGGGCCGCTCACACAGTCAATCTCAGAGACCCCTTTTACACTGCATACTGCCCGCTAAGCGTAAGTTATGAATGAATGAACCATGTAGACGAACATACAGTGTGGATCTCCTATTCCCGCTTTCCTCCCTTTCCTTTCTCCCGTTTCCCTCGCTAGCGGCATAGCCGACAGCCTTGACCGGTCGGTTATATATTAGATAGATGCCCTTGGACTGGACTGAACGACTATAGTATGTATTTAATAGCCTTGTGTACACGCACAGTTATCCAATCTTCTACTGTATTATATAAGTGGTGTTAGTATTCAGTTCAGTAACCTATAAATATTGAAATCTACATCAAATTTACTGTATTTTACTAAGTCCTAAGGTGATTCATCCTTCTAACTGTCACCACCGAATTGCCAACAAGTAACAGGTAAAAAAATTTTTTTTCGAAATCCTTCTCTTTCTTGTCAACACTATATTCACGTTTTGTCAACAGGGTGTTTATTCAATGCATTAGAAGTGTGTTTAAGTATAGATAGGTGTAAAGGTAGGTGAGTGTAAGTTAATTGGGTACATAAGTCATACAGCAAACGATGTTAAGTTTAGCCATATAAAATGTATGAGTTGAAAAGAATCTGTCTGCATTGTATGTATATCACAATTCTCCGCTAATGTATATATCCATTCTAAAAATGACTTACTAGATCTGTTGCGAACTGTTTTCTTTAAACTTTATAAACTTAGCAACATGAGAGTTCTTTTTGTAGGGAACCTGTTTTTGCATATTGATCTTGGCCAAAGTGTTTTTGGATCTATGCTGCTCCTTTTGTAGCACAACTATGAATGTCCACATTGCTGGGCGACTGGTAACTATCGTCAAATGAACTCTATTGTGCCATCCTTCCATCAGATTGGATGTTCGTGGACAATCAGAAAATAGCCAACTGCTGACGTTCACATTTTAATATCATAAAGGGGAGGATTCCATTTCATGTTGATCCGACATAGGTAGAATAAAAATATTTCACTATGGGTTTAGCTTCAGGATCGAACACCTTCACAATCTGATGAAACCTAATAAACACAATTTCCAATAGTCTTAAGTGCATTGTAATACATACAGGATAAAAGGAAAACATATCCTTATAACGTGTTGATAAAAAGGAAGTCATTTTTTGACAAAAGAATATTGAAAAAATCTCATATGGCTAGTATTCCCTGATTGAATGAAAATGCTCATCATTCAAGAATATGCCTATAGTTTACCATCATGATTTTTATAAGTTTATAACTTTTTCTTGAAATGCATATAAATAATATCATGTACATCAATATAATACTGAATATAATATCACATAACAGATTTTAAATGTGCATAGTTAGTGTGACTATCAAGGGATATTAATCTGCATAATCTGTATCAAAATAAAATTTAATGCAGCCATCTTTGTCTACGTAGTAATGAACATATGAAGAGATTGACTGATTTATGATGTTGCAGGCAAAAATGTAGTGCCTCTATCTATATTATCGTACTTAAAAATGTTATTACACTATAGGATTATACCAAACAGAGAATGAGTGAGTGAAATTTTCTGGAGTGAGTGGCACTGCACATGTTAGCATTTAGGATGTATTCTAATGTATTCATATGCATTTATTTCCTCTTTACGCATGTTATATTCATACGTATTTGATGTAGGTAGTTGCACACACCCGCTGAAGACATGACAGAGCAGAGCAAAACAGAGAGATTGCTGGTTGAAGTAGGGGGAATGGTGAATTCCATTGGGACAGGGTGTTGAATATGTTAGTGAGAGCTGTAGGATATTGAATGGACTAATTACGTGGATAATTGAGTCTAATGATTCTGCTGTGCAGATGAAAGTAGCAAATAAAAATGTAATTGATTTGGTTTTACTAGCATACGTGGGATGAAATGATACGTCATTACGGTCAACATAGAGAGAAGAATAAGGCAGTGATGCATGTTTTAAGAATAGCCATTTGTAGGGATATTTAAGTGGGCATTTAGCAGAGGAGTATTGTACCTGAGTGAGACGGTAGTATATGGAGATATAAGAAGATAAAGGGTTGAGGTAGAGGAGGGAGAGGAAATGAAGGTCTTGTGTTGTGCTGAGAGTGGAAGGAAATGAAGACGGGGCTGTTGGAGGAAACGGAGGAGAGGAGAAAGGCTGATATTGAAATTCATTGTGTCTAGTAAATAATTATGAGAGAAGGAAGAGGAAGAGTGGATGATGAGCTATTATATGATACAGAAGAGTCCACTTGAGTTAAGTAAGAGTAACTTAGCTCAAGTGAAGTAAGTGAAGAGTGACTGAGCAATATTAGTTCTCCTTCTGCGTGGCTTAGCTTGTCGTGTCTTGAGGCCTCTGTGGAGAATGTCAGATCAGACTATCAGACTGCATTAAAATGATTACATCAACTCAACTCAACGCAGTCAGCCACTAGCTTAACTTAACTCTCTCTCTCTTTACACTACTACTACATATATCTAATAGTATATCATTATACATTATATACACAATGTGTGTATGTGTAAGCCATAGATAAGGATCTAATATATAGATAGATACATAGTTAGGTACTAGTACTGGCCCTGGTCTGTTTTGACTGCCTCTGGTTGGCCATGGTCTTTTGCCATGCCACAGAATCTACATAGATACATAAATATAATATATAGTTGGCTATTATATAAGTAGTAGTTGAAGTAATGCAATAAAGAGGTAGGATAACAGAGACAGTGTGTGTGTGTGCATAGTAACCGAGGCACTACTGTCCCTTTTATGCAGAAAGGCTCCATTAGATTGCATTACAAAGACTTTCTTCCTCCCTTTCTCCAAATTCACACATAGTTGGCTATTGTATTCATATATACAATGTCCATGTGTTAGCATTTCCATGCAAAGTGTACATACGAGGGACGAATAACTATATATTTATTAGTATGTATGTGTATGTATGTAGAGAGAGTAAATATAAGTCAGCAGCTCGGAATGGCTCTGTCTAAGAGTTGAGATGTAATGTAATGTAAGGTGAAGAAATGTATCGGATATGAGGGATGGAGGCAATACCCTTAAAGTATTTCTCGGCTCAAGAAAAATGTTGGCATTATTAAATTTAGTCAGGGAGAAAAAAGATGCTTCTCACTTTAGTTCTATTGTGTGTAAAGAAGAGGATCTCTCAAAATTTGCATACCCCATGGGATACCTTCATGGTCCCGCCTGTGAATGTATCCACTCTATCTCTCACTACCGATGAATATATTAGGCAGGGCTTCTATGCAGATAGAGATGGATAGCTAAACTACATAACGAGAGAGATAGATGGATAGATAGATATTATTTTATTTATATATGTATATCTCAGACACAAATATCTGCTACAGTTTACTTAGCTGACTTTGCTTCGCACCTCTCTTTCTTTTCTGCTAAGTGTATATCGAAGTAGGTAGTCTAAGTAGGTAGGTAGGTAGGTGACGGGAAGAAAATAGGAAGGTTAGATGGAAGGCACTTGAGGAGGTGTAATGCATATTAGGGATAATAGTATTGTGAGAAGGAGTATGGATGGGCAATGAAGCTGAGACAGAGTCGCTGACTGACTTCATGGCTCCCATTGAATTTCCATTCTCTCTCTCTCACGGAGGATAAGAAGCTCTCTCCCGCCACAAATTCCAGCACCGACACCATTACAAGTACCCTTTTCAGTTTGATGGCTCCTTTGGAACATCTCCAAAGGGTACATCCCACCAACAAAGCTTACAGCTTCAATTGACTCAAGGCTTTCCTCCCGACCGTGCTCTCAACCAATATACTATTCATGAACTTTATTCTCTGCCCTATCCACAGATTGAACGTGTTTCCTTTCCAATGTTTGCAAGAAATTCAAAATTGATGCGACTGTTTTCCTAGAAAGAAATTTCATTTATTTCCCTTTTCGCAGAAAGTCGTGCAATACAATTTCAAAGCCGTTTTAATAAATGTTACAGCTACATCTCATCATGTTTATATGCATCTTTCTGTAATAGAAAACAAATGCTCTACTCTTGCAACACTTTGCATACAGAGTATAATATATGTATACACAGTCAGCAACCAGAATGCTAAGCAGACACCAAATTGAAATAATATTTTAAGTTACCTATCACCACCTGGAGAGAAAGCAAAAGAACTATTATTGCGAGGGGAAAGATGTATACACAGATCATTTATTTTATCAGTATAGTAATATTTGTAACTGATACTGCTCTGTTTGATGAGCTATAGAGTTACTACTACTTTGATTATATTATGATTCGCTACGTGATTTTTATTTAGTTGATTTTCCCTCAGGTTGTGTGTGTACGGGGTAACAAGAAGGCTTTCTTCCTATCATAATAAAATAAGACTTGAGTGTATTTGTGCAAGTGAAAAGTTACTCCATTTCTGCCAATTCTTTGTATTGACATGACTATATAGCCAAGGAGATATATGTATTTGTTGGGCAGGAAAAGGCCGGTCGTCCAGTCGACAGAGATGGCAAGCTGACTTTTTAAATTGGGGTATTGAGGATAGAGAGTTGGGAAGTCAGTGGCGAGTGGACTTTGCCAATTGCCATGTCATTCCGGGGGTAGGCAGTCAATGACAGTAGACATATACAAGTATTGTATAAGTATATGAAAGTTGTATGTATATGTGCATAATAATATAAAAGAAAGCGGAGATGAGTAGTAGTAGTTGGGAATGTAGGATGGGATGCCACAAGAGCATTGGTTTATATCTATGTACAATTTGAGTATCTACATGGCATTGGACGGGATGGTTATGGGTGTTGGTTGGTGGAGGAGAGAGAGGAAGCTGTTTAGTTGATCCGTGGTGCATAATGCCCGCAAAACGGCTGAAAGCAGAGAGAAAGCACATTTGTTCACATCACACCAGACGGCTGGCCATTGTGTAGTTGTGAGTTGTGGAGACGAGGCGAATAGGAAGAGGGGAAAGTCCAAGTCATAGTCAGGTCCGAAGAAGTTGGGGAAGAAGAGGACACCCGACAGAGAGAGACGGACAGACATGATGTAGAAAATGTGTAAATGCTCAACGGAGTAAGAACTAATGCCGTTTTGCATGCTTGCATCTCTCCGACCTTAACTTATTATTACGAGGCATTCCTCCTTTCTTTCACTCGGAATCAATACACAGACAGAGAGAAAGAGAGAGTGGGGTGAAAAATTGACATAGGCTTTCTGACCTTTCCGCGCCTCATCGACCCGACAATTTTTCTTCTCTTAGATAAATATAACCTATCCATGAGCCATTTATTCTCTATCACATCCTCGGCATACTTACTCACATTCAGATACATACTCACTCCAAACACACACACATACACACTCACTTACAAAATTGTACTATGTACTACTACTTAGATGAGAGCCAAGCCCTGGAGTGGAGATAGCCAAACGCTGCTGTCTTTGAACTAAGACTTTCCTGGCAGCTCTACACTACTCCTACACTGCACAGACAATGCATAGATAAGAGCTACTATAGCGAGTGCTCATCCTCGGAGATATTATAGAAATATGTCGGTTGGTTGGTAAGGTGGTTGGCGAGTTGGGGAGGCTGGTGCTCGCCTCGTAGACACGCATTCACTTGAAATATCACTTTTTACTTCAAATCCACTGACTAAACTCAAAGCATCAAACTTAATGCGCTTACTTCCACTACGACCTTTTAACCCAGCGGAGGAAGTATCCATCAAAAACATCTTTCTCTCACCATTTTCTCAAGTTTTCTTTATTCATTAGCAACTGGAACTTGAGTTAAGTTGAGGAGAGAGATGCCTTGCTGCGAAACGCTCTCTATTTTCTTTCTCGCTTTGCCACCTACCTCCTTATCTGTCTATTCATCCCATCCATCCTATTCTATCCACACCACATACACATACAGACTTGACTTAACCTGTCCTCCAAACCTCTAACTAAACTACCAAAACCCTAAATCGTAAGTAGCTACTTTCACTCACTCCTTTCTCCACAGACCTCCTCGCTCTCTCACAATCACTTCAGCTTTTCTCTTACTTCCGAATAATACTCTCTCCTTTGGTCGCTCCACATTATTACCTATCTATATATTCATGTTCGTCTCACTTGTCAGTCGACTCCCTTCAATTCCCTCCATGAGGCTACATGACTATTTCTCTCTATTTTCACTGACAACTCCCGTCCAATCCCATTCCGTCACCTCCAATATCTATACTCTACATATATACCACTTTCTACTATCCTCCCACTGCATTTCGTCACAATCTAAACAAAACTATACAACACTATGTACCACTCAACTCAAGCCATCTTCTAACCTATCTACCTTACTCTAGATACTTTCACATCACTTTACAGATGCTCCCTCCACTTTTCACAATCAGTCTACTTTCCCTTTTTTACTGTGTAAATAAAACAAGCCGGAAGACTATATAACAACTGTCTTGGCTACTTAGCTACCTATTACCTATACACATTTGTATAGAAATAGCTACTATCGTTATAAAGCTCCTGTACAAGATGTACGTATTCCTAATACTAGTGGAGATCATAATATGAATAAATATATAGACTACATATAAATGCAAATTCTAAATTTATTGAATATTTTAATGATTGTGTAAATTAAACTATTGAATTACAAACGCTTTCTAGATGTTTAAAGTGATTATTAGAGTGTTAATTCAATCGGTAGCCAATTTAGTAATTAATATATCAGAATACTAACTTTTGCAAAGGTATACATATATACTTTGTATAGGTATGTGTATTATATGCATTATAAAATAAGTCGTCATCATTTGAAGTAGTGTAGAAGCGTCTAAATTTAGTCTGAGGTAAATCAAAGGAAAAGACGGACTAGCAGTAGACAGCGTGGAATCGCAGTAAAAACACGACAACGTTTCATACATAAATTCTACATATTATGTCGGAAGGAGAGATGAGTCGTATCTGTAGTTACTAGGTCTTTGAAATGGAGAAATAGCCTTACCTCACAAAGGTAAAATGAATGTGCTGGTTAGGACTTTGACTTGGCTTCGTCTGGTGACATGGCGATGAGACAGAATTGAATGTCTGTCTTGTCTATCCACGGAGCATAATAGCAGAGGATGAAAGTCGAGTATATGTCACGCTACAATTTACTCTGGGACTAGGAGGATAGTGTATCTGGATGTACAGGGCATGTTTTTCATGAGAACACTTATTAAATAGAGAAAGAGGGAGGAAGATAAGAGAAGAGGTGACTACGTGCTACACTCAGTCACTTTGTCCGTACAGATTACAGAGAGACTCAGTCACTCAATCAGTCAGTCTACATACGCGTCTCAACTCTCCTTTTCTGATTCTCACTCTGCATCGCGCTTCTATCTTCTTCTCAACTAAAATCTACCAGGATCTATTACAGCCTCATGCAATATACTACAACTCAGTCTTATTCGAATCAACCCATTTTATAGCGCCCTAGAATTTTGTACTTTGTGCTGATAGTGTACAGGGCCATTCCGGTGTAATGAGATCAAATTATAACACACTACACATCTACACCGACAAAAGCACAACCACATTATCTTTAAATTGCTTTACACTGAGATTCAAATTTTCTATGCATGTCTTGTACATCAAGAATTGAAAATAACTAGGAAAATTTAAAATAGTATTATCTTTAAAGTCAGTTTTTGTATAAAATGAGTATATGGTTTGATTTAAAAAAAGAAATGGATGCTTTAACTTAAGTTTTGTATTCAGCATAATAATATATATTGAGTAATACTAATAAATGAAAGCATGACCATTGCCATGATGTAATTATATATTATAGTACATTTCTATGGTGTTTAGACATTGCATAGAAGAGGAATAAATATAATGATACGGAATAATATTATTGTAATGTTAGTGTGGATATAGATATGTTTACATAAATGTATTAGAGCATATAAATTGTATACTATTGGGGTTTGATGTTGAAGATAATATTATGGAAGGTTAGGGGAAGGATAAGTTAGGGGATTCCCGGTAATTGGAGAATAGAGAGGAGATATCTGAATGAGTGAGGGAGTGTGCTGATTGTGTAGTAGTTGAGAGAGTTTTTAGTTTGTGTAGTAGTGAGTAAGCAAGAATGTCTGTCTGATTGTATAGAGTTGGGCGAGTGTATAAGTTGTTAGTGGAGAGTGTGATGTGAAGTGGCGCTATGCAGTGCAGTAGCCAAGCGAAAGCCAAGTTCACCACTCGGCTGAGGGCTTTCACCACTCAGCTTACCGCTCTATTCCCTCCTTTTACATCTTACATCCCTATTAATTATAGCCCTTGCCTGACAACAAGTTTCATCTCATGAACTTTACTACAAATTCCCTCTCTGCCCTTTCCTAGGCCAGTGGATAGGTACTTAGTATATGCAGGAGGAAGCACAAGTATCTTGAAACTCTTGGATTTAATTAAACGCTTGGATTACGCGTATATAATGAAACATTTAGTTACAAATTAAAGTCCTTGTCAACACATTTTGGCGAGAAACTCATGATGCTTTCTCCGCCTGCAATTAGGCATCTTGGATATTTCTCTACCTATTTAGCCATTTATATGCAAATGTTAATATGATAACAACTACGTCGACGGCCAAACCAAACTGACTTACTTACAACTAGTTAGGCCAACACTGGGCACTCACTCTATGCAAATACCATACTACTAATGGCAACTTAGTAGGTGCTTACTGCTATAGCCAGGGATATTTGGATGAACAGCGTGTAGAGATGCTATCTGGCTTTGTAGAACTTATTGTGAACCATCTCAGCCACTACCTGCCTATGCAGATGATAAGGAGGATGGATAGACAACAGATAATTGTATGTACATATACCCAGTTTGCATGGAGACTTTGGGAGAGAGATCGTATCTGTAGGAGATGCTTCTTCTGATTTCACAAGGAAAACATTGTTTCGTTAGAAGGCAATCTAATCCAATCCCAACCCATATCATCCCATCCTCGACAATAAAATATAATGCAATACTTAGCCACGCACAGCTCTCCACTAAACTAATGTAACTAAAGTAAAAGTTGGTCTGTAGCTCGAGGGGTAGCTTCTTCCTAAAGTACGCTAGACTAGAGCACAGATAAAATTACTCAGGAACAGCACAAATCCACCTCCTTTTCCTACTGCGGACCAAGCCAACTGGATTTCTTATTATTGTTACCTATGAGGTGGAAATTGTTGGAAATGCTCAACTTGCAAAGTTAAAATCTCCAACTTTACTCATGCATTACATTACGAAGACACAAGACTATAGGGAAATGAGCTATAGTGTCAAAAGTATACCAAGACATACTTACATAAATGTGCCAGCTACAAACAAACACAGAATAAAATGACAAGTCTATATATGCAAGTAATGCTAGTATGTAGTGCTACTTAGCCACAATCTCCTTGTAAGTACTTAAATTATACTAGGGCTGCTACTAAACAGAATAAGTACTATAATAATATATGTAGGTGTATAGGTAACAAAGATTTCTACTTAGAAAGTATTGATGATAATAAGAATAATAATAAGAGAGTTCGACCTTTGTGTACATAGTAGTACAATAATGGTGTACTGTAGGGCACATAAGTATTTATATTGTGAGGTGAGTAAATAAATTCAAATGCATATCTTGGCTAGAGGAAATACTAACAAGGAGGGTAAGGTTGTTGCCGGAGAGAATGCATGTCTCCGCTCCAAGTTTATTTGAACTAGTTCTATGCCAACTTTGCTCACAGCTACACTTACATTGGATTGTATAATTTTAAAAAAACGGCTACAGTTAAAATATATGTATATAGAGGAATGTCTGTGTACTGGGTAAATACGCGTATCTAGATTCGGTAGACAGACTTGAGTTGTTTTACCTCTAGGTCTGCACCGTGATTTGAGAAAGAAAGGAAATGAGTGAGCGGAGGAGGTAGACAGGGAAGAGTATAAATACAGAAGAGCAAAGCAACCGAGTTACTTATCTGGCTTAGCCTTGGTTGAAGGAGGAAATGCAAAGAACCACCTTGCCGAGGTTGCTGTACAGAATTTGAGAATATAATTCTGCATATAAAGTAGAGACTCCTCTTTTCTTTTGTAGGTACGAAGATTGGTCAAGGAAGCGTGTTCAAAAGAGCCCTAGTGGAGTAAATCTCGTGCATTTTAAATAGGAAATCCTGTGTCTCGAGTCGATCAATAATTTATGAGGTTATGACGAAAAGGACATCGTTGGTAGGGCCCTTGAGAGACTGGAGTAGATTGCCCATTTTAAGTGAGCCAACTAGAGCCGGGCAATTCCCAACTTTCCCTGTTGCAATGCTTTAAAGACGTCTCAATCTAAATGTAATGTGAGTGAACTAGTTATTGTAGGGAAGTCTATTGCATCCTGTGCACACCAACCAACGGCTTGACTTGGCACTGCGGCCGTTAAGACTTGAGATTGTGCTCTTCGGTAACATAAAATATCCGCATATGTGTACAATAAGTCAACACGCTTTAAATGTAAACAGATCTCGTTGGGGGAGTTCGAAGTGATATTGCCATACATGTGCCTATATACTTACTTATGCATTTGTTCCCAAACAATATATATAGAGCACTACTAGAGTGACATCTAATGGTGTATTTAATTCCAATTCTTTTCTCCACCAACATCAGACTATACCTCCACACATGCACAACCTTTTATTCTTTAGAGCTCTACAGTTGTTTAGAAATCCTTTCTCTTCTTTTTGATTGGACATTGTACCGGGGAGAGAGAGAGACGATACTTGGAGAAAATGGTAATGGTGGAAAATTGTACATATCTAGGTAGTATAGAGAAAGAAAGGACATCGGAGTTGGTTGGATAACTGACGATGAGTGAGAGTGAGTTGATATGCCAGGAATCTCATCTTAAATCAGAGCCACTCAACAGGACACAAGCGCCCGTAGTGATACTGCACAGAACGCTTGAGAAAACTTGCGTTGGCAAATAAAGATTTTTCTTTGGAAAGTGCAAAGTCATGTCACTTGTCTTATTGTTAGTGCAGCTGACTTTGACTTAGCGCTCTAAAATACATACATACATTCAACTTTTATGCAAGACTGTTCAATCGAGAGCAAGAGTAGACAAAGAATTACTATTCACCAAAATCACTATATCTCTACTCACTACATCCATAACCGACTTTCTTCCATCCAACTCAAGTACCAGTGCAGTAATGTACTTGCACTATTCACACTTCTCGTTTCAAACTTATGTATATGATAACTGCCTTTACTTACATACTCTTCCATCCTATCCACCTGCCAGTTGTTTTTACCACAAAATTCACCCGATTTTCATGTTCAGTAAATCATCAAGTTCAAAATTCGCTAGCAATGATTGCAATCAACTTAAACCAATTACTAACGCATGATATTGTTAATTCCTTTTAGTTCCATCACAAAATATTTTAATTTTAAGTAGCTAAACTATAAATAACCCTAAAAGTTGGTGTGGATCAGATCTCATAGGCCTTTAATAAATTCCTCCGCCGTAGTATAATGTCAATATTAGAATATTTAATTTTGGCTTAATGGAATGCCGAATTGAATTTGAGAATGATGGAGTTACTGAGGGAGTAATGATGTGGAGCAACTTATTAGCAAATTGAATTGTACAGACACATCAGTTCAGCTTTCATCCTCTTCTTCCTCTAAAGTATATCAATGAAAGAGAAGTGCCTTTTACAGTAAAGTTTTGTAGATTTCTTAGTTGAGACAGAATTGCGTGAGATTCCCAATACGTTCCTTGTGATATTACGAATGGTTGTATTAGTAAGCAATATATACTAGATCCCTAATCTCGCTGTGAGGCATCAGTAATTTATATAACATAGTCTTGCGTCGGTTTACTTAACCAGTTGAAATAGAAAGTTTGAGGGTAAAATGAAAGTGAAACCGACAGTGACACTCGTAGCTAGGCTTAGGTATACATAGAAAATTAAACAAAGAAATTTGTGATTAGTTTCAACTGTCGTAATAGTGCGAGTGATTATGTCAGTATGTGGGATAGGTGAAGGGAGTTTGCTTTCCAAGTTGCAATAAAAGCAGTAAACTTGATTTAAGTAAAAGATGGGGAAAAAGTAACTTTCTCTGTGAAGTAACCACAAGTTTCTGGGTAAGAAAATTAGCAGAGAGGGCAAAGAGAAGAACAGACAGGTTGCTTTCTTTATATTTGTGTGGACATAAGGAGAAAGGCGGAGAAAGTGAGCAGTTCGATGTAATGCACTCTGAATCTGTAGGAATTCCCAATTTGTAGTGTAGTTACTTAGTGCTTTCAGCAGGCAGTCTATGCCTTAAAATACAATACTACTCGACTACATAGAGAGACGCTAGTAAAAGGCTACAAAAACTTAAATACAATACAAAATGAGTACATGATCCTTACATTATGTATAAAGGATGTGTACAAGGGAAGTATCCTTAGAAAAACTGGAGTTTGAAAGAAAGTAAGAGCAAAGAGTGAACTAATATCACTACAATGCACTCGTAGTTGAAATCAAATTGAAAAATACAGATGAGTAGGTCTAATATAAGTAGCTAACAATAAGTAGCTGGCTGGAGTAGCATTGAAGGAATGGAAGTAGTAGTAATGTGATGTAATGTAACTACAAGGATACTAGAGTGCAGATAATATGTACTTTTTTCTGGGAAGAACGCCGCTGAACAAGAAATTCCAATTGCAATAATTGAAGCGAAGTGGAGATCCTACTTCCTGGATGTTCTTCCAGAAATCTCTTTTAATGCGAATTGCATCCCATGGGTTGCTCCTTCTTTTCTTGCTCTTTACTAAAATCTCTCAGCTCTGCAGCCTTTTCCTTTTCCCGTGGTTTTCATTGCCTGGAAACGGTGAGAAGAGAGTATCGACGGGAAGAGAGAGAGCTACGGACTTAGAAGATAATCAGGATCCTCTTTATATGCATGTCATAGGCGTAATTTAGGGAAGATCTGTTCTGATGGTCAGACAGAATGCTATGCTTTCACTCTGCATTACTATTATAATGGAAATATAAAGATATTGACATGCTACATCAGTCTCCTTTTTATAATGTTGTGTGAGTGAGGGAGATGAGCTCTTGAAAGTAGTCTGTATGTAGACGTCGTCGTTTCGTTGTGTTCCGTTGCGTTTCGTTGGAATGATTCTTCCTGGAGGCAACTTTGGTGCTTCCGCTTCTTTTCTACTTTCACTCAGCTCGACATTTCATTTCGTTTCATCGAGAAGAAAGAAAAGAACTACGTGCATAGACCACTCTGCGTAGTAATGCACATACATACATGAATACTACATAGAGATACATCGGGAGATGCATACACACAGTAATACAAAGAGAATGTCCTAGCTTTGCTTTTCCATCGAACCCTCATTGTTTCCCGTATCAAGACTTTTGATAAAAAAGGCGAAGCCTCATCATCACACAAAAATTAATGAGTTTTGAATCTTTTTGCAGCCATCTCATGAACCCCTCGAGCCAATTACCCGAAATTCAATATGCCACCCCAACAGTGCTTCATGTTTTATCTCTCTTGACGTTTTTGCTGCGGCTTGGCTGCCTAACCAAGGCCTACTTCTTAGTTTATGTGGCCTGTGTCTACATCCTCTCCGTGTATGTACATATCGCATCTTCACATTAGACACCACTCAAGATCGAATAGACTAGTCAGTCCTTCAACATCAAAATCCACTGGGAACTGATCAAAAATGTATAGCTACCGTCAGACCTCTCTGCCACTCCCGATCTAATCCACTAGTGCCTCTCCTCTGACAACTCCTTCCCTAGTAACTAACTATTTATATCTAATATACAAAAACTACGGATCCTTAACAGCTGGGCTACTTGCCCACCTCCTAAAAGCCAACAACTTCCCTGCCGAAAACCAAACCTCCAAACTCACTTTACTTTTCTATATTACTTTCTCCTTTTGCACAGACATGTCTTCCTCCTCTCAATCCTCTACAAAACCAGACATCTTTACATATTACTATCCTACTCTTCAACAACAACCGATAAGGAGTCATACTATTATAATCCATATATGCACTTGTCTCAGGGCTATGCAATATGTGTCTTGCCTCACTGACTTTGTTTCCCAGAACAACCCAAATTGTACCTACCAACCAACTACACGTTCACAGTCTATGTACTAATACATTAAACCACCAAAGAAGAACAAGTCCACAGCTTCCTAAATACACTTTACATAAATTTCAAACCATAACCGGGACATGGCTAAATTTTTATTGCAAAATTAAAAAACCAACCAATGCTAAAATGCAATTATATTCCAATCTACTTCAACTTGAACTAATAACAATTTAAATCTCATTACTAATAATTTGATACGACTAAAGTTGTTAAAGCACTTGTGGACAAACATATTTGAAGAAAACTGAAAGCGTAATACCAATAATGTACGAAGAAAGCAAATGCTCCAGTATCCATCAATTTGAGAACCTATTTCTTTGGCAGATGTTTGCAAACTTAGTTGCGAATGAGATAGTCCTTCTGATGTATGTAGGTTGGGTTGGAGTTTCTCTTTGGGAATACAACTTAAGATATATTATATTACTCCATTATTATTACTATCGAAGATACTATTTGGTTTATTGGTTTTGCTGTCAACCTATCTGTCCGTATGTCGGTGTTATATCTCTTTAACGATTAAACTTATTAGAAATCTGATTGAAGAATATGAAAGTATGTATATAAAGAAACGATTGATTAGATTATGAATCCCACCAGACACACCCCTTCTTTGGTGGAGTCGTTCAAAACCAAAAATCAACGTAACTTTAGTTCTGTTCATTGTAGGAATTCGTGCAATGGTTCATTTCAATCGCCACATTTTCTGTCAGCCCATGAAAAAGTAAAATAGTCAAAATTCACTGACACATTTCCAAGATCAAAGTTGTCCATCGCTATGTAGGTAGTAGAAATAGGACACAGCCCACCCAGACGCTAAGACGGTGACACTACTTCTCTACTGATTATTATTACATTTATACCACTACATCTTCTGATAGTCAATATGCCTGTTTGCCATCAGTTTGATATAGTATATAGATAGACTTGTGTTTCAGTAGGTTCACATTGTTTTCCACATTCCATTGTTAGCCTATAAATATATGACAGGGGCATTTTATATTGGGGTATTAATGCAAAACTCTTAGTTATATTGTGTAGGCAAAAGTATGTACCAAAATAATATCGTGCAGTGAAAATATATCGTAATAGATGTAATGGATATTGAGTTGTGGAGTATTTATTTTCGCTACTAGCAAACTGTTTCCGTCTGCATTCGGTATTTTATTAGAATATGGTTCCGATATTTGTGCCGATAGCTTAGGTATACTTATTATACATTTATTATCCGCTGGACTGTACTTATACTTAACTGGGCGTAATATGTTTAGGTTTGTAGAGGTATATTTGCATTATATGACGAAACTACATGACCCAATATTATTATAGGTATGGAACGGTGTGTGGTTATTGGGTACATAGTGCAGCTGTGCCTGTCCTGTCTGTCCAGATCGAAGACAATGTAATATATGGCCACGGCATACAATTAGCAATGCACAAAATATTGACAAAACGTCTAGTTCAACATTCAGTCTCGAGTAATAATGCAAAACAGAAGTCTCTACGCAGTCTGCGGACGGACAGACGGGGGAAGTC
Organism: Tomocerus qinae; assembly: GCA_020055645.1. NCBI lineage: Eukaryota > Metazoa > Arthropoda > Collembola > Entomobryomorpha > Tomoceridae > Tomocerus > Tomocerus qinae. The sequence goes on from CM034548.1 coordinate 24,587,160, forward strand.
GATGAGAAATGCTCGAGTATGGAATTGCAGACTATATTAATGTGGGTTTAAGGCACTCTATGTGTGTATGCCATATTCGCATAGGCTAACTAGACACGGACGCGATGTGTCCCGAAGGGTGAGCTAAGCATTCGTTAAATCTTTGACAAGTCAGAGTAGCATGCAAGCCGGGAGACGCACACATACAACTCACTCAGAAATAAAATAACTGATAAGAGTCAACCGTCAAGATAAAATGGTCGGAAAGTAAATTCTCCTCGCAAAAGTCAAGTTGGAAACTTCTTTACCAAAGTTTTGCAGAATTGTTATTATGAAAGCGAAACTGGAACAATTAGCTATGCTTTCTGCGGGGCGCTGTAAAGAATTGAGAGCCTAATAATGGGGCAACGTTAGAAAACACTAAAACCTACTTACCTAATTTATCTTCTGTAGTAATAATATTATCATAGTCACATCACCTCATTACACTGTTTATATGCACTACCTAAATCATATTTACCAACTATCTGCACATGCATAATTAGAGGCTATGATAATTTGAAACTGACATTCTTATGTTTTGAACATCAGTACGTATCTATTACGTAATTAACATTAATTATAATCAAATATACACAGTACAATTTTCTAAAGACTTATATCATATTATGATCGTAGGTTTTGCCTTTTAGCAATCAAGTTAAATGATTCTTGGAAATCTAGATTTTCTGAGCGGCAATCAGGTGCTAAATATAAAGTTGTATAAGACACTCATTTCCTATAATCAGTTCCAATCAAAAACTAAAGAAAAACAAATTATAGCGTGCTTATAAGCGTGATACAGAATGAGGAGCAAACAGCAATAACATGTTATTGCAATTGTTACCAGTTTGTAGTAGTCAACAGAAAAACACTTATGTCTACTTGTTAAACCATTTGCAAATATTGCTTGCCAATCTAGAAGAGAAAAGAAGTAGGATGACTCTAACATTTCATGGGGAATGGAATGAGAGCATATAAATGTACACCAGCCTTAAGTGATATCTATTCGTAGTCATCACGTAATTTGGAGGCTTATAATTATTCCAGCTAGGATAATAGTGTAGTGGGTACATATTTAGATAGCAATGTGAATCTGTGCTTGTGAAAGTTCTAAGGTGAAAGTAGGGCATGAATAAAAGCGTTTAGATGCTGGAATAAATCTCTTTAATCAAGAGAATGGTTAAATAAATAAATATAACGAAACTTCCTCTAGAGTACCTTCATCTCTTTTGTCTTTTAAAAACACTTTGAGTTCCAGCTCAGGTTCTCTGGTACCACAGTTAATGTTTAATGACAGTTATTACTTAGTTTTGCGAACAAATCTCGGTGATTTGTCACAAGGAAAACCAGAGAGTAGGATGTGCCTGTGCCACCGCAAAAAACTTGTTTTCCCTAAACATCCGAATAAAGTTGTATTCAACGAAGCTTGGTTTGCCACCTTGCGTGACAAATTCCAAAGCATTACCCTTATTACGTGACTGTATTACATATGTGTTGAATATTTTACATTGCCTAACTAACTCGGTCCGTCTCCCTTTGAACATAAAATGTTTACCTCCTAGCCCCTCATCCATCCATTGTATTAGCTCTCTGAAGTTGACCATCGGTCGTCTTTATAAAAGGACAATTTTCCTAGTGAAGTACAACATTAAATTACAACGACTCAGATGCAGCAAACAATCTCATTATTGAATTACCCTATAGAAAGTTACTGTCAGTCAGTTCAATCCTAACATAAAACTACACACAGTCACATGAAACTTTGTCGGGAGTTTACTTGCGTATGTACTTAGCTTTCACAGTTTCCATCCTCGCAAATAACCCTCCTCTTCTCATTCTCATTTCATGTTATATCCTATTCATGTGCCCGTGTTGTTATACAAGTAATGACTCTTGACATTCTAGAGTTAACTTGATGATGGAAAGAAAAGATGCGATGATGTAATGACCTCCTAATGAAACAATAGCTAAGTGCAATTTATCAGATTCGTTCAGCTTGAATTACATCATGTAATGTGGGTACTACGACTACACGTAAAATGCAACAGTTTTACTAAAAAGCCTTGAACAACTTTCTTCTTGGACAAATACTACTCAAATAACAATGACTTCAGGGATATAAAATCAAGGGGGTAATGAAACGTAATTCAACAAGGGAAAATTACATGAAAAGGAAAATACACACAAAAATATTGTTCTTATTTACTGTATACGATAAGTATATAAATATTATATCTCACTTTTTCCTCATCTTTTCATCCTCGGACGTTTTTGTGGCTTTGTTGGTTTACTTTTTGAAGGCGCGCTGGTTTTATTAGTAGACTTATTTTTCCCATCTTTAGTTTTTTCCCCTGGGTTGACTTTTTTGCTACTGGCTTTACGCTTTTGAAATGAGTTTTTCTCAATAGTACGACACTTCTTTTCCTTTTCCAACTGCTTCTCCAAATTCTTTAACTTCTTATTTTTCCTCTCATCTCCATTAGCTTCAGAGCCATCCATCTTTCTTGCAGCAGACTGTTTTATGATCTGGAGAAGCCTTTTCTTTTTAGCATAATCGTAGCCAGACATTCGAGCGAGTGACTGTCTATCAGCAGCAACTAGAGCTTGTTTATTCTTATTGCGTCCACTTTTTTTCAATTTCAACATGTACGGTGGCGTAGGGAATCCCGAATTTTCCAAAACTTGAGCAATTCTATAGCAATAAATAGCACATACTTCAATCTAAATCAACATTTAGTGGCTAGAATTATCAAGTAAATGCAATGCAACGTACCTTCGTAAATTGTCCCTGTCATCTTCTGTAAAAAAGGTAATAGCATGCCCAATTTTTCCTGCTCTCCCAGTTCTTCCAATGCTGTGGATGTACTGTATGTGCGATAATGGGAGGTCAAAGTTTACTACGACTTTAACTGCAGGGAAATCCATTCCTCTTGCAAGCAGAGCAGTACAAATAAGTACCCAAATTTTCCCTTCTCGAAAAGAATCAATAATCTTTTCTCTTTGAGTTTGGCTTTTTCCAGAGTGGATTATCCCACATGGCACTGACAAATACGTAAGTTCTGAGAATAATTCATCGCATCTTTCTTGGTTTTGAACAAATATTAACATAGGTGGTTCAATGCCCTGAAAATAAATTGATTAAATTTGTATAAAAATAAATAAAATCCTTAAATCCTTTTCTATACTTTAATATTGTTACTTTTTCAACAAGTTCTCTTAAAGCCATTAGTTTTCCACTCTCGTTGCCAGTAAAGATTAGTTCTTGTTTAATAAGATCAACTGCTGAATTTCTGCAAACAAAAATAATCCGTTTTAATTTAGTCACCATTACTCCATTCAATATCTATCTATTTAAGGAATTATATGGATTCCTTACTTGGAACCTATTGCAAGGATTACGGCGTTGGTGAGATTCGTCTTACAAAACTGTTCCACCTCAAAAGCACATGTGGCACTGAAGAAAGCCCTTTTAATGTCAATGGAATCACAAGCAGAGTAAATAAATCCGAGCTGATCTCGGAATCCGGTTTCAAAAAGATGATCGCACTCATCAACAATTAAATATTCAACCCTATTAAAGGATAAATAAAAATTATTATTCCATAATTACTTGCAATTGTAATAAGTTTGAATGTTAAAGTTGGTCTTACTTCTGTAAACTAATGCTTTCCTGTTTCAATAAATGAATCAAGCGATTTGGCGTGGAAACTAAAATATCTGAAAGGACATAAATGAAATGTAATCATGTTTGCTTGTAAACGGATTTTAAAAACACAAAAACAAAGGTGAGCTTACCGCAATTAGTCAGGTCTTTAAATTTATGTTTTGCAATATCATTTTTATTGATCATAAATGTTAGGAGTCCTGTTCCTTCTGAGAGACGTACGCAATCCCTATAATAAAAGGAGAAACGGTTAGCTGAATTTAATGCGCATAATATTATGTCAGTACATTTTTATGTGTGTAGCTTAACCTGTACGTCTGTTTTGCTAGTTCTCGGGTTGGAGAAAGCAATACAGCTCTAAAGCCAACTTTCTCTGGTTTACTTAATAGTTGTATTATCAGTGGCAGCAGAAAAGCTGCTGTTTTTCCACTTCCTGTGGGAGCACATGCCAGAAGCTCTCGTCCCTATAAGTATAAACATTATTTTCCAATTTGATACAAAACTCGTAGGACGAAAGTACAGCCTTCATTCTTATTAACTACCCCACATACTACGATAAACACGAGCAGCTCACAGCATGTCTAATAATAAAGCAGTAAACTATGGTTTGACTGTTGACCAGCTTTAACACAGCACATGCGGCAAAAGATTCCCTCTACATGTTCTATGATTGAAAGTTAAATCCCAAAAATGCAACTCACGTAAATGTCTAGCTTTCCTTTTCATAACAACGTGCTTACGTATAAAACCTTTATCTCCATTACCACAGTCTCACAATTAGTGGAACAATGAGAGGATGTGGAAGCCGAACGTCCGTTAACGAGGATGCTTTATATTCTTTCGGAGACTACAGGAACTTCATGTCAAGTAAGACGGCAGGAATTCCAAAAAACTTTCGGATAGTTGACCTAAAGCTTAGTCACAGTTCTTCTACTTTTACCAACTCCGTAAGTAACAAACTTATAAATAAAAAGCAGTTTAATCTAATGCCGACCGCTAATTTAGTCATATAAAGCAACAAACAAATTTATTATTAAACAAAGCGCATACTTAATGATGCCTAACAGTATATAAATAATACAGTATGGCACATTAAAAAGTTATCATAGGGGTTTGTATGTATAAGCAATATATGGCTATTTTACTACAGACTAATTCGACTTGCAAACTTTTACTAATCAGAGGTGCTCAATTTCTTTTCCTGGAGTTGCAATGCACAAAAGAGATCGAACATCTCAGTGTCCGTTTACAATAGCATCATAAAATTAAGGCCCAATGAGACAACCATTTAACCTTCCCAATTGAAAAATGATTTGACTTTGGATAAGATTCTTTGTACGCTGTTGTGGGAGATGCCTACCTCATGATTGAGGTACTCTTCCTTTCGATTTTCTATCCCATAATTGACTCGTGAATCACTCCATAATTTCCGTTATCTGGTTAATTGTCACCAGTCGTTCTCTTGCACCCTAAGTGTTAGAAATGGAACTGGAGAAACAAGGATAGGAACTGGAATGAGCAATTAGCTTTATGCATTCCAACTGCAGGACAAGATATTGAGCACCTCTGATTAGTAAAAGTTTGTAAGTCAAATTAGTCTGTAGTAAAATAGCCATATATTGCTTATACATACAAACTCCTATGATAACTTTTTAATGTACCATACTGTATAACGAAATAACGAAACAACTAAATAATAATTTGGACTTACATTTAACATTAATGGAATGGCTTGCATTTGAATCGGAGTAGGAGTATGATAACCCATGGATGTAATATTTTGCAATATTTTACTAGTGATGTTAGGAATGAGATCAAATGCGTCGATTGGGTCTGATAAATCTTCTCCCCAAATATGAATGCGATGAACTTTGCGAATTCGGTTTATCTACAAAATTGAAAAGAGTTAAATCATTTATCATTCTAGAACTCGACTATTCGTTAAACATTACTTAAGCGTTTATGAAGAGGGATAATATGGCTCGTTTTTTATTAAGCAAAAATAATTAACTGTTTCCGATACTACAAACAAATAAAAAAAATCAGTATTTCAGACCTTTTCTTTATGTTGCTGCAATTTAATGTTTCTCTCATTTTTCTTGCTCTGGGCATTCTGTTTGGAATCCTTCTTCTTTTTAGATAAACTCTGAGTTAGCCCATTCTCATTATGGCTTCCAGAACTAAATAAATTCAGGTCACTACCATCGTCAATCTCCTCACGTTTTCTTTTTTTCGATTGATGCGTGGTCGATTTAGGCTCTGTTACTTTATTTTCTTTAACAGAGCTGGGAGGAAGAAGTGGTTCTACAGTTGGCAAAATCTATAGGAATACGAAGTATTTAATTTTTGTTTTTCTACGTACTTTTAAATACTACTAAACCAATACATGAATGCATTATGTTTTCTCATTTCTACAATAGTTCAATGAGAAATGTCAGTATTTCTTTGTTATGCATATGCATCTCCTTCATTATTTCCGTAGGTGTACTTGCTTTGAACTACCGAAGTCAAAAATTTACTATAAAACAGGGAATAAACAGGAAAGGAAGACAGGAAGAAGGAAAAAGAAAGGAGAGAGAGCAAAAATAGAAAAAAATAACAAAGGCAGAGGAAAACAATGTAGGGAAGTGACAGGAAGAGGCGGTCTTTTAGAATATCTTGCACTGACCCTCTGTGGGGAAAAATAAATCATGATAAAAAATAATAATGTCAACTGGGTGGCCAGGTGCTGTTCTAAAAATACTTAATTCGTATGCATAATTTTCCAATGCTACAAGAAAGTATTATGGGGAAGCTTTAGCACTTAGCAGCTTAAGCCACTCACTTCGACACCTTAGAAAAGGGAATCTTTTCTCAAAATGCCAAAATATGCCATTTTCAGGACGTTTTTGAATCATTTTCCAAATTTTCCAAAGACCAAATTTTCAGTGCTTAAATGAATATTTTGTTGTTTTAAAAGTGGCTACCTATATGAAAATACTTGTTTCTGTATATATGTCGTAGGCTGAGGGAGATATCCTGCTCAGAGGGATATCATTGCTCTCGACCTATAGGCACTTAGGGTATCGTAATAATGGTGTGGTAATAATTCCATTACTAAACAGTACCAGTTGTAGAGGCGAAAGTAACAGTCGATTAAAAGTAGTCTAATAATGAGCCTAAATTGGAAACAATTTATTAGATCGGACAATCAATTCAAAACTTGTAAGTCTGGACGAAATAAGACTTTAACATGGTTTAAAATTATTTTGTACTAGTGTTAAAATTAAAGGATGTTTTAAAAATTGTCAAATTCAAGTCAAGTACCTAAGCAGGTCGCGTACCTTGGAGCCTTGGAATTTTACTTGAAGTCATTGCCTAAGTACGTCAGTTTTGATTTTTGAATAAGACTTGGGGCTTAAACAACAAGTTTTTAAGATTTAGTAGCGATGTAGAATTAGAAGGTTACTTACATGCCTAAATGCATTGCGTAGCTGCTCTGGGCAATAAACCTATAGTTCAGTACTGCATTCAGAAGTCGATTTCGGAGGGGGCAATGACGTCATAAATACACTTAGCTGTGTTAGTCATAAGCGCGGAAAATTTTGGTTTATTTCGTCTAAAATGAGTCAAAAACAGCCTAAATATCACATAAAATCGCACGAAGCGCAATTTGTTTTGGCATGTGGAGAAAAAATTTTCCCTTTTCTTGGATTTCGGGGGGAGGGGAGCATTAGCCCCCAATGCCCCTCCCTTGCTATAGTTTAGGGAGTCGAATTTGAACTTTCGCAAGCTATTTTACGACTGCGACATTAGTTTCTGAAGAGGTTCAAAGTTAGGAGAGTAACCATTTTTCAATTTTACAATTTCATGGGTAGCATTACACGGTCTTGGGCTGTTCTCAAAATCAGCTGAAGCCTGAAGCTGAAGGCATGGTCTGGTCTGGGTAGGGCTTTTCTGACCATAGTAAGGATATGAGTGCCATTCTAGGTAAATCTCGTCAGAATACATTTCAGACAGAAAGCAATACGCAACGAAATACCCAATACGGAATTCACCGATTAGTAAAAATTCAAGGGGTAAAGTGCACTTGAAATGATTTTAATGCATGTTTACTGATGGATGAATGTGATAGCCCTACAGCCTTTACGGGGCGGGGATTACGGAGAACTAGTGTACGAAGATTTCATATTTCTGCTGGAGATGTGGAGTGTCAATAAATGTGTGTTATCGCACTCGGGCCGGGTGGTAAACTGAGTTGTCGTTGATGCACTGATTTAACATGCAAATGGCTATTATAGTATAAGTAGTAAGACAACATAACTGAAATAACTGAAACTATTTGATGTTTAATAGTAAAAATCTCAAGGTATGGTAATTGCATTTGCAGAAACGAAATTCCCAACACCTAGATATCAAATCTCAATCTAAGAGTTCTCCGAGTACCTTTACCTATTCAAGACAACTGTACACTGCAAACATTAATGTAAGGGGTGCTTCATTAGAATATAAAATCATGAGAGCAAATGGCAAAATCTTTTTGGATAATGCTCTAACGAATTTGTTTTCATGCTCTTAAAATTAACTTTTAGTGTCCCATTGAATGAAGAACGTTATTTGCTAACAAAATTAATATTTTACAGTCCCATAATCCCATATATGACCACTAATTGTTTTTGCACTTCTTTGTCAAATGTAACAAAAACGCACTAAACTACCTTAAGATTTAGATTCAGAAAATAGTTGGCTTTCCCTAAGCTAAATACAATGCTGACTGCAGACTTATAAGCAGTCATACGAGTCATACCACGGAAACCTTAGCCCTGCGAGTTACCGATTCACCCCCTTTTTGTCAACACTAAAATCAACAGAGCCAAAAAAATCAAAAAACCTTTTTGCCAACACTGCTTTCTTTTTTGTCAACAGCAATTTCCCTTTTGTCAACACTACTGCTATAGAGGTTTATTTCTGGCATATTAAATAAGTAGTCAAATAAATATGTGGTAATAAATAAGATAAGCACTTGGAAAATGTTCTGTTCACAATAAATAGTAAAATAAGCAGATGAGATAATAACAAGACTGTAAGAACGTACTGTCTTGAACGTACCTATCATTAGCTAAATTCAAGGGGGATAGCGGTGTATTTTTTCAAGTCCCGTATTGATCCATACAGAGAAAGACATTTTAGATCAGTTTTGAATAATCTTTTTTAACATTTTTGAATAATACTGTGGAGTTTCAAGATTATTTTTGTTTGGAAAAGTGTTTTGCTCATAGATGCGGATTAATGTAGTCTCAGTACGGTGCTGCTCTTTTTAAACCAGGAACTTTACTCCATAAACTAAATAAACTTGCATCTGCTAGGTCGAGTGGCAAAGGTAGTGAGTAGCTTAGGTAAAACTATACATCTTGTCTCACAATGTACAACTTAAATTGGAAGTTGTGCTGCATTATATATACATAGACATTCTGTTGACAAAAAGGGTGTTACGTGTTGACAAAAAGCGAGTTACGTGTTGACAAAAAGGGATCTCAAAAATAATTTGTTGACAAAAAGGTGTTGACAAATAGGGGTCCTTCCGAGTTACCATATAAGAGACCTTTTAGTTCAGGAAAAAGCATACACGTCGGAGCATGACGCTTTAGGAGATCAACCTACTCGGCAAAATAAGATTTTACAGAAATATACTTTTAATAAATATATACTAAAGATTTTATTTTTTTCTTCGAAATTTTGAAAGTTATGTAAAAATATTGAGTTACCCCACCTAGTGAATGTTTCTGTGAACACGACAAAAAATCGCATTGGAATCGGACTTATACTTTTGGAATAAATCCGGGAAAATTATCGGAACGTCACAAAAATCACTATTATTGGGTAAGCCGCCATAACTTCCGAACGGTGGGTATTAAAAAAACTAGGCTGGATTTAGGCAGCGGGATATCGTTGCCTCAATTGCCCCCGTTGCCTCCGTTGCCCCCTCCCCCGTTGCCCCTAGTTTAGCTACTTAACCTTTTACTTTAATATATTGTCCCCGTTGCCTCCGGTCACTATTTTTGCCTCTTTTTTGACCTAACCTAATAAAAAATAAACTGTTTTATTGTTAAAGCGTAACAAGCAAGTAATATGTTTATTTTTAATTAGGTTATGTCAAAAAAGAGGCAGAAATAGTAATGGGAAGCAAATGGCAAAGATAATAGGTTAAGTGGCTGAACTAGAGGCAACGGGGGAGGGGGCAACAGGGGCAACGGGGCAATTGAGGCAACGATATCCCGCTGCCTAAATCCAGCCAAAAACTATATTTCTGTAAAATCTTATTTTGCCGTGTAGATTGTCTCCTAAAGCTTCATGTTTAAACATGAAAACTTTTTCATGAGTATAAAGGTCTCTTAGATGGTAACCCAAATAATATCCATAGATCACCGAGGGTACCCTTCGCATTGATATGTAATATATATGTCTTTTCTTTTCACCCTACCCCCTATGCTGCCTATGACATCTATAACTGAAACATCATTTTATGCACATTGTATTATATAATTGGAGCTACACGCCAAGCCAATACTACATGAATACATTGGGGGTACATGGTACATATGACCTAAGTGTGTATTCATTCAATTGATGATCCGCCAGGCAGGCTTTAAGAACAAGTACAGTTACAGTGTCATTTATATTGACAGTCAAGAGTTGACGTATAGTCCAGAGTGCAGTTCTTCCAAGAGTTGAGGAACTCTTTTGACTTTAGACTTATTAATGTAATATCAAATGAAATTACCTGCAATTTTACAGCATCATTAACAAAACGGGTTTCATCAAATTTTATGCCTCTTGTCAGCCTTTTAAATAGATTACTCATTTTTAATCTCTGAGTCTTCGGGACGTCAAATCTGTAAATCAATACAGTAAATAAAAATAATTACTTTAATATTTTTGAATACTGTAATTTATATGAGGTTTTTTGTTAAGAATGTTCACAGTTGTTTTGGTTGAATTTTCTAGTCAATAGACGTTTCCCACAATTCCAGGATAACACAGGCAGGTACTGTAGTCATTTCAATACCTATTCATGTTAATTTAGTGACCGGTCACCAATTGTGGGAAACGTCTATAGTCACATGTCAAGTGTCAAGAGTAAACACGTTTACGTGCTGGATTGTTGATTGTACAATATTAATATAAAAGTACGATTCTTAGTCGTATTTATCAATTATAGTTGTTTTATCACAATCACTTACCGAAATAAAACTACCCAGTCTCAAAATTTATTTCAGTGTGTGGCCACGTCCAGTCCAATGCTCAATTTTTCAAGGCTCTTCAACTTCAAGCATGATTTCGTTCAATTGTAGCGCCGAAACCTTCTATGTGGGAATGCTACAGTTTTTCCGCCGTACGTTGGTTACGTGAGACGAGACGAGACATAGGAAGGAGGTACATGCATGCATGGAAAGCTAGACTGAAAAAGGGATTTTTCGCCTTTACTCAGCTCAGACAGTTCTTATTTCTTACTCGTAATATTTTTTGAATTATGCAGTAAAATTGTGATGTGAAATGAATACAGAAGTGCCGCTACTTAAATTATAACTTGCCAAACAAATCATGTCATGTAATCATGTCAACTAACTTGGGATAGATTAGTTAATATTGATGATGGCTGTTATGTTATCTAGCTAGGCATGTCTCTTTCATCATGCGTGCTAAAAAATGCTAATTATTACATGCAGGATGTAAATGAAACAACGAAATTAGTGATATTTTGCCGAATTACAAAATGAACACAAAACATCAATAGCTATGTTTACATTTTAATCCAATTTCACAAGCAATCAGCAAATGATACAGAGCAGATAATTATTACAATTCATTTTCAATGTTACTAAGCCTTATATCATTACTTACTACTATCATTAATTAGCATCAAGCATCATCTACAATCTATTACATCCATATAAAAGTTTCCTTAAAATTGACTATTGACTACTGAACCTGAACACAAAAAATTGATTATTCTTAAAAAAGTAATTAATTACGACATCAAAAATTACACAATGATGCCATTAATTCAAAAAAACTCACATGCAATAAAAGGTACAATTACTCTGACTTGATTTCTCTTCCGTTAAAACTTGTGGTAGGTAGGTATAGGTATCCGTTATAAACTCAGGTAACTGCATCTTACTAATTGTAGGCATAGCTGCAGCGAGAGGGCACGTGCCCCCTCCCACGAAATAGAGAAAAATGAAGAATTTTTTGTCTGAAAACGCAACAAATTGCTAACATTTTCGCGCAGTCGGTTTGCAGGCCGTCATCTAATTAATGTAAAATGAAATTTAGTTAAAGAAAACACAAAATATTGAACTTATATAAGAACAAAAATATATTCACCTTAGGTAATATCTGTGCGTGTGCATTGTGTGGTCTTATTGGTCTTTCATTAGAAATCTGTGAACCTCGTTCCAACGGCTGTTGAACAGCAATGCGTTTACGGGATGGATGAGGAGTCAATTGGCGAGGTGGACTTGTCTCCGACTGGACCTTCTTTTCCTCCGAAGGCAGAAGCTTATTAGTGGTGTCAAACATAACTTTTTTTGAATCCGACCTGGCAGCCATACTTGATGAAAGTTTTCAAAAGGGAATTTGATGATGGAATGTCCCGAAGTCCGAGAACGTTGAAGATATTAAACGAGTGACTGTCTGTTTGGAAATGCAGTGTTTGGAATAAGAAAAGCTTTTTTTAACTTTTCTACTTTTACTATAAAATTCTGTTAATCAAAAACAAAGAATTATATTGATGAGAAGTTATAATTGCTCATAAAATAATCAATCTTAGTCTGAAATTGTATGAATGTTCATTAAGAAAGCTAAAGAAAGAGTAATTGTCGTTGCCTTGCCGGGAATGCCGATTCGCCTTTGTTGTGTGTTAGGGATACTTTAATACCGACTAGATTGAACCGCTTCTGCAAAAAGACTGACGGAAAAACTCGAAGGAAGCAAGGGAGAAGGACAGCTACGATAATGATAATGAATGTCCATGTAGTATTAGCATATAGGATATACATTAATAATTTATTCACCATCCATTCCTCTATTTTTAATACCTTTGTTCTGACCAAAGTAAATAAAATAACACACAACAAGCGAGAAAAATACTTATACCGTTGAAGTTGTCAGTCTTTTTAAAACAAATAGTTGAAAGATAAATAAGCAAAAGCTTAAAAGTTTAACAGAAACAATTGCTGGAAAAATCTCACAGTGAACATGCATTTAAATGCATACGGAGAACAGACAATCTTCCAGAACGAACATGATACCTATAAGAAGTCGGAACTATGCAAAATAATTTTTGAGGTTGTATGTAAAACAAAAACAAAACATATTGAGGAATAGTTGGTGGAATGGAAAGAAATGAAAACATCAACTCCCTTATCTTCTAATTTCCATATGGATGGAAATTAGAAGAAGGCTGGTAGTCGTAAATGTAATGGCTGTAATATTTTTTTCACAACCACGCATAATGATATTTTACTATACCTACTACGAGAAGGAGAAAATTACCAGGCTAGTTAATTTACAGAGCTTTTTTGCTAAGATTATACCAAGTAAGAGCTAACATTTTCTATAATACTTCCTCATAATCTACATCCCCATTTGAAAGAGTCGCTAGACGAACTAGCTGTTTACTATTGCATAGGCAAAGGAAGGTGAGCGGAGCGGAGCTGCAGTTGGAAAAATTTAGTCGTATATATGGCAAATGTATAATAGGTAAAACGGAGGATTAAACAAACAAATAAAATATACCTAGGTGAAATGTTAAGTACTCTTCAATTGGTAGAGGATGGAAATACTAATTCAATACAAATAATATTACAAATGCCTATTAACAGATTTAAATTAAATCTAGGCTAAACAATGGCTGTTTAATATTTATTTACTAATTACATTGTATAATAATATAATAAATTGTTTGAAAACCTACAATTTTGTGTGTTAAGTTGAAGTAAATGAATAACGTATCTTTCCTTTCGGTCTTTGGCATTCATTGCACTCCATTCCATACGTCAAAGCCTCTAAAACCTCCCAATGGCCTCCTTCTTGCCAGCGTTTTAATAACTTTTTTTGAAACCATTTTGTTGTAAAATTGAGATGTACCTTTTTAGAAATGCTAAGTATTACTTTAGTTAGTTGTAGCATGCAATCGAATAAAATAACTATTGTAAATGCGTTAAATAGCTAGGGGCTTTTCAGTTCAGCTAATGACGTTTTTTGTTCAAAATGGCAATGGCAATGATGCTGTAGGTGAAAATGCATACAATTTTTATTTATTATTACTAGTTTAGTAATTGCATAAATAAAGTTAGTTTAGTAATGAATAATGATCTAAGTTGAAAATTGCTTTTCACTAGTTCGCAAATCGTAACTGTTAGTTTTGTTAAGTACAATTCACGGTATAAAAGTGGAAAAACTTCGTTTTAGCAGGACGTCTTGCTACTAGCATCCCAAACTGTTAAATTATTTAATAATTCAACTTTTGATTAGTTTAACTTTAAAATGAACTACCTCCCCTCCTCTTAATTGTGGTTGGCTAAGGTTAATTTTCTAAATGTGGTTATAAAATAAAAATAAATGTTTCTTAAAACAAAATTCCGAGATGAAATAGAGAGCCAAAGTAACTGATTCAAATAAAGTTTTCACAAAATGATTTTATAGTATCTTTTTACTGAACTTGTGAATTCACGTCAAAAACATAATTAATGTGCAACAGATTTAGTAGTTACATAAAATATGTTTTTGGTCGGACATGTGAGAATCGAGGCAGAGTATGCTTCTGTTCAATTCGTTTCGGCAATGGGAATCGCAACTTGGGATCATGGAATTGCTTGACTTGAGGTCGGCGGCAATTCTTAGCAGTTACTTCTTCGACTCGAATGATCTACAATACAGAATTACATTGTTTAAATTGAGTTAAATATAACTATTTTAATTACTAGTCAGAGTAATAAATAGTCGTTCAAAGGAAATGATCGTCAACTGTACCTGAATGGAGTGAGCTCGAGCTCTGTGACGAGCTCCCATATCTCTGTAGCAAGCGGTGACAGCTCCAGCAACACTTAATTCCCGATATTCGCGGTACATGTTGTGAGTTCCAGAACGAGAGTCATAACGCAACCAAATACCGAAATTCTTAACGCGATTGGGCGACTTCTCTGCGATCTACAAGTTAAATTATTTATGTAAATAATTAATTTTTTCAACGCATAATTAAACAATTAAGTCAGCTGAGGAATTCATAATTGTATAGTACGTACTTGTTTGACAGAGACAATTTCTCCAGTCATTTTCTTAAATTTTCTAAGATGACGCAGGAAATACCAAAATCGGGATTTTGCCACAATCTTTTCCGGAGCAAAAATTCGCATTTTATAAAGAGGTGGGTTAGCCTCCTTATCCGATGGCAGCTTTCGGCCAATTACCTCATACTGTTTTAACTATTGAATCAAAAATACAAAAATCATTAACAAACATTTTATCCCTTTATTCCTGAAAATATGTTTCGTATTTAGAAAACTTTTACAGGAGTTATATTCAACGATACGCAAGCATGCTATTTATTGCTATATAGTAATAACAGCGATAAAAGAAAACTGAAAATACACTTACCGTCCCCTTTGCCTTCATCTTGCTGGTGACTTAAATGAATTTGAATTTCTGAAACACAAAACAAAAGAATTAATTATTGATACAATTCCTAATTAGAAAACACTGAAAACACCGATAAAATAGCCGAAACTTACCAAAAGAAACTACTACTCCACCACCACAACGTATTCTGTCAGATCGGCGTGCTCGCTCACCAACACCAACAGGCAGCAATTTGCAATTGTATCCACTACAAAAACCATCCAGAGTGAGCTGAGCAATCCTGAATCTTGCAACGAGTGATAGAAATCCAACACAGATGGTGCATACGTGCATTGTTTAGTTGAATTACTAGAGTCGTTCACTCGTCAATTCATTCCATTCCATATTATTCGCACATTCACTCACACACACTCTACTCTGCTTCTGCTCTGTCACATCATTATCTAGATCAGTCAGACTTATCAAATCATCATTCATCTATTCACTCTCTCTCATCCTCATGATCATTCATGTGTAGTTAGTTAGTAGTTATGTTTGTTATGTTATGTTATGTTATGTCCTCACTTGGTCCTTACTGCTGTCTATTATTTTTTCTAACTATTATTACTACACTGCCGCACCGGCATTGTATACAATTATACATACAAAGAAGTAATTCTTATAATATACCGATGGCCATCTCAGCACATCTCAATGTGATTACTTGTTCTTACTATCACTCACACTACATCAGGTAGTGTCATTTTTGTAATTTTGTTATAAAATCTTTTTATTCTATTTAATGTGCAACAAAACTCTATTTTATCCACTCTATTTAAGAATTTCAAAATCATAAGTGTACTGATCATTGTTTTCAAATTTTTAATTGTCTATGACAAAATCATATGGAAAGGATAGGTAAATGTTGTATTCTTTGAAACAACAACCCATGGGGATGTATTTGATTCACAACAGCAGGGTTGATAAAATGAGAACAATTTAATGTGGAAACTCCGTTCGAGGTATTTATTACCCACCTTAGCAGTTTTACTGAATATGCTTTTTGGACATAGAACTGTTGGAGCATTAACTTAACTATACTTATACAATGTTAAGTGATGCGTGATTGTAAGAAATATTTATTTAGAAATCTGCAAAAATATTATTTTTAATAAAAATGAAAGCACGCATAAAATATAAAAATAAAATTTTAATTTTCTCGTTTGCTATTTTGTAATTATTTTTTTGAAAATGCCTGCAAAATTTATTTGTGCGAATTTACTTATACCATTATCATTCTTCGATGTATTAACGGGAATAGTCCAAAAAGTTCTTCAGATGTCAGAAGGCTCGGTTAGTTGAATTAATGTTTTCAATAATACACCCCAAAGCAGTTTACCCGAAGTCCACTATTAGCAAAGTGCCTTTGTCGGGTGCCTTCTGAAGTTACCCGACAATGGCACTTTGCTAAAAATTGACTTCGGGTAAACTGCTTTGGGGTACATTATTGAAAACATTAATTGAGTGACTTGATGAGATGCTACCCTAGGGTAACTGGCTAGTGTTATTGTTGTATGTAACAGCAAGCAGAGCGGTTGAATTTAATGTGAATGAATGTGACTCATATTGTTTTGTACGACAGTACCTATCTACCACCGAAGAAGTCTTGTGATAAGGAAGTAGAATCATCGCTCGCTTTGACAAACATTTAAATAAGAAGTTGCATGCTGCCGGATGGCAATTTGGCAATAAATACAATTACAAATAATATATATTTCATAATTGTTGCAATTGTAAACTAGAAAGGTTTCAATTTCCTGCATCTGCTTATTTGGTGTATTATTAGTAAAACTTAGGTTTGTTGGTTTTACAGGGATGAAGTTTATTTCGTATGTTTAGATTTGGAGTTGG
This sequence comes from Tomocerus qinae, assembly GCA_020055645.1. NCBI lineage: Eukaryota > Metazoa > Arthropoda > Collembola > Entomobryomorpha > Tomoceridae > Tomocerus > Tomocerus qinae. The sequence continues at coordinate 24,604,357 of CM034548.1, forward strand.
ATCAAAGCTGAAAGCAGGTAAACACACAACAGACAGTTCATTGATTATTAAATATCTCGCCTAATATCAAATATATTCATTTGTTTTGTTGAACGTTTCTACAAGAAATTAGTACATTGTGGTGTAAAATGTCACTGTCATGTTGAACGTTGATGAACGTGGATGATGTAATCTAATTTGTTAAGCTTTCATCATTGTACTGTCAACTGTTGGACATTGAATCGAAATTATAATTCTTATACTTTCTACATGACGATCCTACACAGCCCTCTTTTTATTTGTTCTGTACCTGATAAACGAAAATTCCCTGAAATTCATTTTTTTCATTTTGCAGATTTCCAAATAAAAATACTTCTGTGGTTTAGAATAGCCATCACAAAGCTCAAGTTTGCACATTCCGCTGCCTGTCTTCAGATTTATTGGAATTCACCATTAATTTGACTAACTAATTCCCAATCAGGTGATGGAATGTTGTAAATAAAAGTAATCGAATATGAATGAAAGCATCCTAGCCGGCTTGGTTTCGGCGAATCCTAGTGCGGATCAGCAAGCTAAGGTAACCAAAACATATCTGTTAACTTAAACCAAACATAAAACTGAGGACTGATCCTATTTCACTTTTTTGGAAACAATTTTAAATGTATTGAAAGGACGTACCTATGTGGAACAGCTGTTTTTACTAATTTTGTAATCAAAATATTGTTTTGCTAAAATTTAACTTTGATAAGCTGAAGTACGTTGTAGATCACATTTATATGTTGAACCACTAGCCCCCAGCATATGTGACTAAATTTCAAAAGGTATGCATCCAGCTAGTTAAGATATATATACTCTTTCGACTTTACGCTTTACGTTGCAAAGCAGTACGAAAGAGTTAAGAGGCTCAGGTCCAAAAACTGTCTCCGGAGGAGCAAATTCTGTCTCCACCAGGCTTATATATTTTCACACTTCATCAGAAGCGCCACATCATAGTATCACAAAACACCAAGGGAAGCCGCCTCGTCAAAGAGACGGATAGTTAGACACTGCGGCGGGGAAGCCTTACAAACATTCGGCTAAGTGTTTTATTGTTTTTCCCAAAAATAAGGTACCTTGCTTTGCGGTTAGTTTTAAATATCAGTCAGTGAACCCCTAGACTAGCATCCAGCATAATCATGCATATTGGATATTGTGGCCAAGCACGTACCCAGAAGAGGGTGAAGGGCTTACCCCTGCTCAGCTCAGTTTTCGCCGCAACTATTTGTTGCGACCCCCCTTGCCCAAATTCCTGGATACGTGCCTGAGCTCGCCCTAACCCACATACCTAATCACATACATATATAGGCAGGTAAATATATTGCTCTACCTAAAACGGAGATTATAGGTAATATAGATACTTGAAAAGTAATATAATTTTTTTTCGTACACTAGACTCTGGCGTATTTCGACGAATTGAAAAATTCGGATTATGGTTGGCAAGTGTGCTTAGAGGCTCTGAATCTGCACAAATATGAAAATGCTCAGATTCAATTTTTTTGTTTCCAAGTACTTGAACATCATATCAAAGTTCGATACAGCACATCCTCTCTAGACCATCAGAATGCCATCAGAAAATTCATAGTTCAGTGGCTACACGTAAGAAATAACTTTTTCGTTTTTGTCTATAACATGTACAATATTGTTATTGTTGAGTTTTGAAATTAATGTACCTTACATTTTTTAGTTTTCTGAAATAGCTACCAATAGTGCTTTTCTGAGAAACAAAATAGCACAAATAGTCGCACTAGTGTTCGTCCAGGACTATCCATCAAAATGGCCATCATTTTTTAATGATTTGCAAGTAACTTTGCAATTTGGAGAGGATGCCGTTGATCACTATTTGCGTATTCTACTTGCAATCGACAGTGAGGTAAAGAATCATTGCATTTAAACCGTATTGCTGTATTTTGTCAATGATATGTTGGTTTGTAATAAATATGAATTTATATTTTGTAGATTGCTGACCAGTACCTTGAAAGGAGCAATCAGGAAAATCAAAGAAATACTTTGATTAAAGATACAATGAGAGAAAAGAATATGGTGCAACTGGTTAATTCTTGGTACCAAATATTGGTAAGTTATTATCAACAATTCAAAAGGCATATTCATTTGGGGATAACTAACAAGAGAATAAAATTTTCATTTAGAAAACCTACGAGCACTTGAACCCGAATGTAGCTATACTTTGTTTGCAAGTCATTGGAAAATATATACTGTGGATCGACATTGGTTTGGTGGCCAATGACAACTTTGTGCCTGTATTAGTTAAGCAGCTGTCGGAATTGGAACTTCGGGAGGCTGCTGCGGAATGTATTCATGACATTATAAATAAAGGAATGGATCCTGTGGTTAAAATCAAACTAGTTGAATCTTTTGATGGCGTACTTACAAATGTAGGAGCATGGCAAGCATTTGTGGTGGGTGAAGTATTGAGTATACCTTAAAGCTCAGTATTAAAATCTGTTTTTAATTTTTAAGTAATTTCAATCCTTTTAAAACTATAATGGTTTTACAGGACGACAATGACTGTGAATATTTATGCAAGTTAGGAAAATTATGCAGCTGTATGGGTGAAAATCTATTAGATTGCTATTGGAAGTTAGCTAAGTCAAACGAAGATGAAATTAAGGAAATTTGCCAATCTCTTCAGCTATGTTTACATAAAAAGTATAATCTCATGCTTCAAATTATGGCCAATGATTACGACGATGTGTCATTAACAGTGTTGGAATTTGAACGACATTATATACACGTAATTCCTTTTCCCATTAACTTCCATCTGCTATCCTCTTGCTATAATATTATCTTAGGGACCGTGTAAACTGGATTTTGTAATCTAAAAGTTTATTTTTCCAAAAATAGCTTTTAAAATCGAAGGATAAACTGAATGCAATGGATTCAAAGTTTATTCAAGCTCTGATGAACGTCTTACTTGAAAAATTGAAATTTAATGATGATTACGACTTCGATAATCCCAAGGAAGATGAAGCAATGTTTGATAGCTATAGGTTAGTAAAGCTATAAAATATTGTTAATTTTATTAAATCAGCATTGATAATTAAAAAAATGTTTTTTTAATAATCATACTTTATGTTACATTAGAAAACAGTTGAAGATCATCTTGGAAAATATGCTAGCCCTAGACATGGAGTTTGTTTTAGGTTTTGTTTTGAACACTGTAAACCATCACTTGGAAAATTGGAGAAGTCTTGCATTTCAAGTACGGATATTTTGTTGTTGGTTATGGTTAGGTTAGGTTAAATGTTAAAGTATTTATGTACTTATGTTCTAATAAATGAGGTATGAAACTTTGTAGGATGCCGAAGTAGCTCTTACTCTCATGTACTTCTTGGGAGAAGATGTCAAAACAAGTGGGTGGGGTCAATTTGGTCTGGATTTAGATCATTCATCTCAAGTTCAGCAGATGGTACTAACTGTGATGCGGTCCAATGTTGAGTTCCATAGTCATTCCGCTGTAGTTTTGCGATATTTTGATATCGTTGTTAGGTAAATTTTCACTATCTATTTTCTTCGCTTTAAATTTTGGTATCATGCTTTAAAGATTTTCATTTGCATTGTTGCAGGTATGTTAATTTCTTCCAAGTTCACACGCAGTATATAAATCCTGTACTCGGTTCGTTCCTGAAATCAAACGGAGTATTTCACCACGACATGAAAATTCGGTCTCGATGTGCCTACTTGTTCTGTCGTTTTATCAAATGTGTTCGGTATGATTAAATGGTCGCTATCGTTTATTATTTATTTTGATCTCCAGCTCTCTCTAATTTTTTAACTCTTACAGGGGAATGTTAACGTCTGAGCTTACTGAGGAAATTCTAATATGCATTCAACCATTGCTGGACTTAGTTACTCCAGCAAATAACCAAAATGAACGCTTATTGAGCAACGATGATCAGCTATATTTGTACGAAATTGCCGGAATGGTTATCGTGTCTGGAGAACGAGTAGCATCGGTAATGAATTTAAAACATTTTGGATTGTATGAAGTTTCTTTATTAGTACAAAAGTGTGATTGAATTTTTATCATCTTAGAAAAAAGGGGATCTCATGAGACAGGCAATAGGACCACTACTGGAAACCTGTAAATTAGTCACGGAACAATTAGGAAACGAGAAAGATCCAGAGAAATTGATAAAATTGGCGGAAGTTTTAGTGTAAGTTAAAGTTTTTGAAATGTTACCAATACTCAATACCTGGTTGTATCAATTGAATTAAATGACTGACTGACCCACATAGTTTTGCATGTAGGTTCAACGACTTTGTGCTAAATATTATTAACGCTATGAATGAACATTGATCATTGAATACCTATTATTATGCCCATCGAGTATACATTCAGTATACTTATATTGCCTACAATAATATATTTAGAACTAAATATTTCCCTAATTAATGTTTAGGTATTTGCAATTTTACCATTAAACAGTAGATGTCAGTCTCAAAATAATTTTCAAATTATTTTTCTACAGGCAAGCCATCTCCGTTACTGGACGAGTCAGTAAAGCATTTTCCGGCTTAAACAATATGAAAAGTTGTTGCTGCGATTCCATATTTGTGGAAGCTCTTCAGATATTTCTTCATTCTTTAGATGTAATGCAACTTTAATACGGTAGTTTTTATTGGGCGAATTCTTAATATACTTAAAACTGTATATCGTTTAAGGTGCCAAGTGGAGATCAGTTACCAATTTTACAGTCTGCGGTTCGTCAATATCTTCATCGAATGGTAGTGTGTCTGGAAGTGGATGTTTTGCCCTTCTTTCCAGCCGCTTCAGAAAGTCTCTTGAGAAACTGTGATAGTAGAAGCATTCAGGAATATATCCCATTAATTAACCAAGTCATTACAAAGTTTAAGGTTCAGAATTAATATATTTTTTGCATGCATGCTTGAGTTTTTCATAATTTGGTGTGTATGAAAAGCTTTCGGGGATAAACGATTTTTATTATAGTTATCGTGGGTATTCCAGAAAGAAGTAACCCCTTTTCTGCAAAAAATGTTTGCTCCAATGGTCCGCTGCATTTTCAACGCCTTGGTTCTGCCATTGGAGAATAACGATTTACAAGCCGTCCGAGACAGGCAAATGCTCCAAAGGCAATATTATCACTTTGTTGCGGCTATCGTCACCAACAATCTGACGGAGGTGATTTCTGTCCAAGAAAGTGAATTGCTTCAGCAAGTCATGCAGAGCATCATACAGGGATCTGTAGATTTTCCCGACCCAGTGGTATGTGTTATATATGCATTATGAAATAGAACTGCAAATTAATATTCAAACATTAATATTTTAAGACTTGAAGATCTAATTTTTTCATTTTGTATCAAGGCACAAAAAGCTTGTTTTTCCATATTGAAAAAGTTGGTGGAGTTATGGGGAACCAATGGACCAGATGGATTTGTAGACTTCATTTATAAGAATATTGTTCCGGCTTGCTTTTTGGCCCCTTTGAAAGTAACATTTGATTTGACTGATGCTCAAACATTGTTGGCTTTGAACGAAGCTGCTCTCTGTTTGAAAGCTATATTTGATAAAAGAGTGAGTTAATACATTTCTATCATTTCATTAGTAGTTTTGGGTCCTGGTGTGTAATTTTACTAAGTAGCCATTTATTAATACCAATTCACAAACAATCAAAAAAAATGTTATATTCATAGGGAGATGAATTCATTGTCTACGTGCAAGTTCACTATCTACCGACGCTTGAAATGTCTCCTGAAAAAATACAAGAATTTACATCTGCTGTTCGAAACACTACCAAATATTTTAAAACCTTTCTGAAGGTAATTATTTTTCTTATCTTGCACCTAAAAATAAATAACATTTTGTTAACTGCGTTACATATATTTTTTACTTGCAGAATTTTTTCTTGGCTTTGAGATCATCTTCGTGATATTTATACACGCGGCGCAAGCTGATGTTAAGCTATTCGCTGTACTTTCCTGTTGAAGCCAATCGAATGTACAGTGAAACGCTTTTATAAGCAGTAATTGCTATAAAAATCGAACTGATCAACTCTTCCAAGTCCGGCGTGTAATTAGGGTATTGGTAAATGACAATGTAGGAATTATTTTTTGTCTGAAGGTAACCCATTGATGAAATCCAACCTGAACATAGGAATATAAACAAATGAAAGCAGCCCAAGGGGTTATAGGAGACAATAGTATGTAGCTGCTTTATTGTTTATGTTCAGGTTGGTCAGGTTGGTGTACACCAATAGAATACGTTTTAGAGAATCATTAATTCTTTTACAGCTATTGTTCATATGAGTTCCAAATAAAATCGGGGTTCGTAAATTCATTAGTACAGTTTTTGACAGTTAGAGTAGTTAGCCTGTAGTGTTGTTGTAATAGTTTGTATACAATACCTTGTAAACGTTAATTATAAAATGCTCAATATTTGTTTGGTTGTTCTCGTTTTATATTATGTTGTGTTTTAGCTGTTTGTTTGCTATAATATAATCGTTAGTGTACCGAAGATATTAAACGGCAGAGTAATATTACCTATGTTGTTTACTACTCAAGATAATCAGTCCGAAGGTCCTCTGGTTTTTTAATTATTGTACCAAAATGCCATTTTCTGAGTATTTCCTAAAAGTTTCAGTTAGATTGTCTAGATATCTTGCTCTGCTCTTGCTGGCGTAGTTTAAGATATGTTGTATGGAAGCTATACAATACAGTTCTCAATATCATTTATGGTGGTAGTTTCTGCTAATTGTGTTGAGTCAATGAGATTGTTTTGCATTCTGTACAAACAATGAATTCCACAGTGAAATACATTAAAAGGCCCAAGTTGAAATTAATTATGTAAGTCGCTAGGGGTTGTCTGCTGTAGTTCTAAATTTTAATGCAAATGTAGGAACGAGTCAAACTCCTACGATTTCCTATGCACACTATCTGCTCAAAATCGTAATGAAGGATATGCAAAACGGATGTGATTTATTTTTATAGGAGTCTGAAAAATTAGTAAGGAAGGCAAAATATCTCAATATGCCCATTTGAATACCCTAATTAGAAAAAAAATCCTGTCTTTAAATCTGAAGTTGCTAAATGAGTATCAATAGGGAGGACCCTAGGCTGAAATTCCATGTATGTAATAGTATATGTTGTAATGGCTTTAGGTTGCTTGTCTGAACACTATTAGAAAGAAATAGTTGTGAACAACTTCATTTCCATCAGAGTAATTCCAAACCTAACAGCTTGTACAGGATATTTGAATAGTCAAATAAAACAAAGTTCAATTATGGCATTGAATCCGCCTGGAGAATATTCTTATTGAATAATTCAAATGAAAACCTTGTACAATTTTGTTTATCAGATTTAATAGATTTTGGAAATGAAATTCATTAGTAGCGCTTACAACTTTCCATTTTATACATTGCAACTTTCCAATTTAAGTAAATCTCTGTTCCTAAACGTTTGAATAATGTTGTAATGGGAGGGGGTCAATTGCAGGTCTTGGCAGGTCTTTCTTATCATTCATGAATCTTTCCTATCAGTTCTGAAGTAAAAGCGTCACTATAATGTTCCCTTAACTCATTTTGTGTAAATTTGATTGACATTAAATTCAAGCGAATGTGATATTCATGATACGTATTAGAATTCTGAGTTAGAATTTATAAGGCAAGATGCTGCGGTAAGGTAGGAGTTGTACTTTGAAATTGTTATCCCGCTTACTATTCTGATTAAAATATTGGTTTTGTGCGCAGCAAAGCTTTAAGTAATCTTGTATTTAATTACTCAGTATAATATGTACACAGTACTGTAAGATGTTGGTATATAAAATGTAATTAACAAAATACCCTCTGATATTAAAGGACATACATATTATAGAAAATGTATGGTAGCAGTGTTGTACTATTTAGTAGGGACAATAATAGTTAGTATGCAGTAAATACTTGTTGAACAAGGTGGATGAAGTATAATATGCAATACTATAATTGCTTGTTAAAGTTTGAATGCCATTCGTAATGTAGGGAGTCAATGCATGATGGAGTGTAATGGAATGCATTATAATTTATGTAAACTTAAGTACCTATACCCGTACCCTGGTGAAAAAGGGTAGCAATGTTTTGTACAATAACTCTTAGGTAGAATCCTATGATTCCTGTAGTGATTTAATTATACAACCGTTAGTAAAATATAACTTATATTTGCTATAGATTTATAGTAATAGACTATTGGTAAATTATATTTATGATACCGGTAAATGCAGCATATAGAGAATTGTTTCAATCTGTAATCAGAAATCTAATGTACTGGCTGACCTAGATGTGGAGGTCATTAGTGAGTCAGCTCCTTCCATTTTTTTTCTTTTATACTCTTTTCGATATTTCGGATACAACGTGAAGAAACAAATACCCCGCATCAATTAACATATGTAATATTTTTATATCTGGCATTGTGGGTATGCCTGATATTCCTCTAAAATGAGATACGCTTCAAATTGATGTTGTAGTGTTTGTTCAGATGGTTTTATTGCATCACATTTCTAGATTGGTAACTAAAAACGTTTGTTGTGGCTCGTAAACTGATGAATTATAATTTATAGTTGAATTATGCATGTAACATTTTAGTATTTCAATATTTAAGGAAATATTTATGAAATAGTAGTAAACCTGCAATTACTCGCCATTATAATCGGTCAATGTCCTAACAAAATTTAAAGTATTGAAAACTGGTTAAACTGAGGCTCATATTTCGTGCTTTCTTTTGATAGTAGACCTACATGTTTATTTATATGCATGCCCCAATATAATCATCACATCATATTGTAATGGTTTTACTTATGTTCTATTTACCTTAATCTTATGATCCGTAGTATCAAAATCGAAATAAAATTATGTTGTAACATTAATGATATTGATATGGAATTAATTAAAATATGGAGGAGCCAACAGCCAAACTCAAGATGTTTAACGCTTATCATGTTAAACCAAAAGAGCTAACTACTTTTGTGCGGTAAGGTATTTAACACATAAGATCATTTCGAAAGATCTTTTGCTATTGTAATAATAAAAATTGCATGGAAAGAAAACCCGGTGCTTATTAATAGCGACTGTAAAATTGACTGAATGCAAATAGTAAACAACTGTGAGATTTTTCTAAATATTTTGCGTATTCATTTCATAATCTGTGGCAACCTTGCCTGGATTTTATTTATATTTATCTCTAACTATTAATTAATACTTCGAGTTGCTTCTAATAAGCAAAATAAGAATAAGCAAAATGTATTACATTTTATTTCATAGAGAATATTCATATTTCATTGAAGCACAAGCAGTACAAGTAAAATCCAATTATGACATTTTCTCGATAATTCAGCTTAGCTATATAGACTACATGAAATTTCGTGACAATATAAAGTTTCCTTCTAGACTTAACATCTTAACAGATTTCTACTATTAAATTGGTTTCTAAGCTATATACATTTCATCATTTACCCATCGACGTCACAATTCCAATTAATTGGTGCCTTTCAACCCATTTGTTTTGTAAATATACATCAAAGTTTTACACGAGAGTCATAGAGATAGTATAGGTAGGTATATCTAGAGAGACCCTATGACGAGAGTACACTTCTGTAAGAATACGTCGCGTCGTCGCTTGGCACTTGAAATATTTCTCGGAAATAAATAGATGAAATTTATGAAATATTTCGCGAAATATTTCACTCCCACTTTCCTTGAATAATGAAATATTTGAAATAAATGAAATAAATAGGGTGCATGGCATTTTTTTCAATAAATTTCAATAAATTTTGCGTTGTGTGCGCGCGTTGTTTTATTTCATTAATTTCAAATATTTCATTTTTCAAGAAAAATTCCTTGAAATAAGAAAGTAATGCCATGTTAGTTGATTATGCCATGTCTGGGCTGATATCTAAGGCTCTCCACGCATTATTTTCAAAAACGCAATATTTAGACGCCTTTGCCACAAGAAATGCAATTGGACTCTGTTTAAACAGTGACCACCTTTTTCAGAGACCCCTTAAATATCTCCCTTATTTTATATGTTCCTTTGTTTACCATGCTTCATTGCATACAAAATAATTTTTAAATAATTCTAATAATTGCGTATTTATTTCCCCTTAATAGATTTTGATTTACGTGTGTGATGTTTCTAAACAAATTCTGATTTAAATGGACACTAATAGCCTTATTAAATCTATACACATGCATACAGCTATGTTGGCTTCAAAATTGCTATGATGGGAAAAATATACGATAACAATAGAAGGATTTAATCAGGCTATACACAATAACTTGATTGTCTCGGCTGGGATGGTTAATTTCCATTTTTTTAATGTATTAATGGTAAGCCATGATGTCATCAAATACTATAGGTACCTATATCATTCTTTGAAATGACGGAAATGCAATTAATAATGCATTGCATAATTAGTTTATGGAAGGGCTTAAATTGCATTTAGTAGTAATTAAATTACGTACGTGAATATGGACGATATTTCTCGAGGACTAAATTAGCACAATTAACTCTAATAACCTACATTTTATCTTATATGTGGTTATTTCATTCACCAGAAGCAATTCGAACGAAGAGGATATTAAGTATTTGACCTACCTTGTACTAACATTAATTTGTTAAAATGATAGACCTTATTTTTACAGTGCTGGTGACGGCGTTAGTCATGGTGGACTGCTCGGCCTTGCTGGATGAGGTAGCCATTTACAATTTTGACTATTATGAAGCAATACAATTTCTGGAATTTTATTTCTTTTTATTTAATATTGCAAATTATATTTTAGTCATTACCACTAAACTTATATCAATGAAATAATCCTATTCTTCATTCTTTAATTTAATACTGAATGACAGGGTAGCAAAAGAAGGGAATGTGCGGGTGTTAACTGTCATGCACCTCCTGTTGGAGCGACATGCAAAAAAGACACAAAAGCTAAAGGAAGGCCAGGAATACCTGGATGTTGTCCGGATTTAGAATGTACTTTGAAAAATGGATCTGTCATTAAGCATTACGGTAAGTTATAATTTCTACCCAGGGTATTATCTTATCTATATCAGTAATATCTAATTTAAACATACTAAAAGGTTTCACGGGCAGCGGGAGCTCTGGTTCTAGTTACTCGTTCAGTGATCCTTCTACTGGCACAAAGGGACAAGGCTTTAATAAAAGCTTTGCTACCCATACAAGTTTTTCCTCCTCTTCTAGTTCTTCTAGTGGTGGTAATCTCGAAGATATCAAAAAATTCCAAGCAGAAATGCAAAAGAATATGATGGGATAGAAAAATAAGACAAATCAAGCAATACATTTATTTTTCAAACTTCTTAGTTAGATATTACAAGCAATCAACGGTACAGGATTCTCAGAGGTCATAGCTACTAAATTACTCCCCTTATGACTAAAATTACTTGCCTATCCCTTAAAGCGTAAAAAATTCGAAGCTTTTTTAAAAAGTAAGAATTTTCCAATTTTAATTCTCGACACTGCCGATATCCTGTTTCTAGTTTTTGTACCTATATAGTTTAGATTTATGAAGACTTGAAAAGAATTCGATCATTTTTATCGTCAATTTTCATGCATTTTGTTTCTGGTTAACCTTCAGATAATATGATATATGAATCAAAGTGGGATATCACTGCACTGGCTGTCCAATAATAATTGTTTTTATTATATTGGCGTGTGTTATGTTCTATGATGTCAATTTGTCAATAACTAGGACATAAAATGTTTTCTATAACGTTTACTTTATTCACTATTGTATTTTAATTAATCGTTTATAACATTATTGGTAAGTACTAGTTGTTCTTTGTTTTATACTACGTATGTACAAATATACATTTACAACAATTACATCCGAAAATTATTAGAGTAGACAGATTAATAAAATGGAATAAAAATGACGCAATAGCGACGCCCCTTTTTGGCAAGTAAAAATGGGGAGAGTACGTAGGAATGGTTTTTATTCCGATTTATTAACTCTTTACACATTTTGGTGGAAAATATATGTAATAATTGTCGGATGGTGTTTAACATATTTATTTTGAGGGCTAAATATTTTGGATTCTTGAAATTACAGCAATAAAAAAGTTTACAATTACATAGCTACTCTTAAATAAATAATATGAAAACTTAAACAACTGTAGTAATATTACAATTTATATAACCATTTTAATTGATTAAACATTTGACTTATTACAATTAATGTCTTAAAATACTTCAAAATTTACAGGAAACTATGGCATTTATATTTTATCGCGATTAGGGAGACATACAGGTGGTTGGACATAATATTGTATGCACAACGATGTTACATGGATGTCCGGTAGAATTCTTTTTTCTTGTTTATTTTGTCCATTTTAACTATTAACGGGGGATAAATTTAACTATTGAAATTTGGTAGTCATTGTAATTTAATTTCATCATTAATCGTACAATCATCTCTCTCTAACAAAACTAATCCTCATTCATTTATCTACTTCGAAGAATGGATTTGAGGTTTTATTAAGTAGGCAGGATATAATTAATTTCCAGCATTTTATTTTTGTAGGTTTTGCACAATATATGGTATCCGGTAATTGGAATTGAATTATGTATCATTTAAAAGGAAAAGGTGTCATAAAAGGGGAATTTTTCTTTGATATAAAATTGTACATAAATCATAAATTCATCTTGAAATACAACTAATGCATATTATGAGAGCAGTATTTCTATATTACTGTATTGGTAACTGGTTTGATTCAGCTGAAGCGGAAATTAAATTAATAAATCCATAAAAGCTGCAGTATATTATATATTATCATAATGATAAAGACAGTGTTGATCTCCAAAGGAATAAATCTTATCATTTTTAAACTGCCTCTAGTCATAATATTTTATTTCATGGAAAATATCCTAACGGTGAAACTAAATAGTTATACCTAGTATAAAGCTTTCATTACATTTTAGGGTCTCGAAATATCTAGGAGACTAAAGTAAGAGTCATTTAAATATCAATGCGACATTAATGTCATTTATGGCACTGAATTGATGGTATGTATTGTGTAAAATTAGATAAAAAAGTAAGACTTTCGATTGAGGTGAAAGTACCAATAACTTAAAGATACCATTAATTAAATTATATAATTACTATAATATTTTATCTGTTACATGGATTTGACAATAATGATGCTTACAGGGACTACCTGTAGCATTTTGTAATTGACTTCTATTCAAATTCGCAAGACTAAAAGATGAAGACATAAGTGACGAAGACATTGGTGTAAATGAAAGTTATAACTAACATATAATTTATTTTCTGGTGCCCAGAGGGACACCTGGGGGCCTTTTTGAGTGATTGAAAGGAATTTGAACAATAAAATTTGGGCGTCTATAAAATGCGATAGTTTAGGCGCCTGATGGACTAAATGTCGTTTACTAAATTTTAGGCACAGGGACAATGGCGGATGAAATCGTGCCTGGCGGCGCCCAGCGAAGAAATTGCATGCCCACTGTACTTAATAGTTAAATACCATAATTTTAATTGAGGAAAATATATCAAAAGTATAACAAAAAGGCATGTAAACTACTTCGGTGTTATAAACGGTACCCATTAAATTTGCACCCATTTTAATGTGATCGTTTGTCTTCAAATTTACCAGGCACAAGGTACGATGATGCTTAGTCTCATGTCAATTAGATGGGAGATACGTGGGAGAGCGAGAAATTTTTAACATGCTTTGCGAGTGGTTGACTTGAATTAAACTTACATTAATTAAAACGAATGATAGAACATAATGTTAATACACAATTGCACTAACCTGGAAGGGGGTAGCGGACAGGCTTTCAGGAGGTTAGTATAATCGAATCAACTTTGTTTTGGAAAAAGGCCAAAAGAAATTAAAAGTGTCGTCTGAAAACCACTCTCGCTTAAGTTTAGTTGGTGTGTCCACAAACGCCCCAACCCAAAATTTTCCAACACTCTGTATCACAGTTGTTCATATGCCTTTACTGTTCTTTTGACATAATTTCTATAATTGATTAAAAATATGGTGTCAAACAACATGTGATTACTACAAATAATAATTGAAATTGTAAATTGTCCTAATGACAGAATTACAAATAGATATTAGTATCTACCACTCAAACGAAAGCATGCATATTATGAGTTTTCATTCCTAATATCAGCTATGATAGTAGAGCCCAATATTGCAAACCCAGGATGATGTCGTAGTTGGTGACGTTGATATTGGTAGTAGCGAATCAGAATTAGCAATCATTAAAGGAGGTGGTACACCCTTCCCGGAACTGGAAGAATTCCCAATGGTTTCACAACTTTATACCACTCGACTCGAAGGTCGTTGATATTTGCTCTTAATGTTTAAATTTTCATAATTGCAAATAGTGTGGGCTGCTGTAAAGCGAGTTTCATTGACACCTTTCGTTCGTGACTTACTGTGGGCAACATTGTGATGATAAATAAATGATTGTTATACTTGACACACAGGTAGTGTTATTTGTCAGAAAATAGAGAGATGACACCCCACAGTGTCTAACGAGAAACAAATGAAAAATCTATTCTAATTTGTAGCATTAAAATGAAACCCATTGTCGTCTTTGGCCCTTCTCTACATTGATAAGGCCAAGTACATTGTACTTTCCTACTTTCCATTGTACGATAATTATTGATTTATACACCATGTAGATAGCAAGTAGTGACGTCATTTTAAATGCCCAGTTACTACGTAGAGATAGAAAAACTACAGGTAGTCAGCGAAAGTGATCCAATAGATGCAATTAAGCATAGTGAAGGTGAGAGGAAATGCTACCCGAGAAAAGCGATCTACCGCCAGAGCTCTTCTTCGACGTTCAGCATTCGTACAATTATTTGGTTGAGCCGGAGGCGCTGGTCGAGGAGCTGGCGGTGGGGGCGGTGGCGGAAGCTGATTGAGTTGACCTCCAATTTGGACTGTCATCATTCGGTGATCTTGAGAACTATTCCAAGTCACTGCCCTGTTCAGCCCTTCCGACATTTCTTCTGTGCCTCGACGACTTCCCTAAAATTAAAAGTATATATCTTATAATGTTTCAATTCATTCAAAGCGCAAGGAGCGCAAACATATTCATTTATAGTTAATATACAATTTCGTATGATACTCATACCATGTTTAGTGATCCACGAAAATTCATTCTTGATGCTAATTGGAATATTTTGTCGTGTTTGGTCTCTTTGTTGCCATTTGGTTGAGGAGGACGATTTTTTGTGTCAAATGAATCCCCCAAAACAATATTTACCAAACAATATTCCATTAAGGCCAAGAACACAAACCTAAAAATAGAATATTTCAAGTTTTTATGCCTTAAATTATACTTTCACATTAAGAACTACTTCAAAAGTCGTGACGGAGAAATACAGAATTTTAAAGTTAAGTTACGGTTAATTAATTCAGCCTAATGAGAAAAGAAGAGGAAAATTAAAGAGAAAGTTTTATAGAGGAAACTGTATTTACGTACAATGTACACGCTGACATGAACAGGTCGACAGCTTTCAAGTAGGATACAGGAGGAAGAGCAGCTTGAGACTTGGCATGTTGAGTGGACAATGTCAGCAGAGAAGTGACTCCAAGTGTAACTCTGGCAGGGGCTGCCTCCGGTTGTATCCAAAATGAAACCCACTGTTTTGTGAATTAAAAATTCGTAATTATATAATTTCAAGCAAAGCAGCTTGAAAACTTAGCACAAAAGGTTTCATTCTCCAAAGTTACTCCACACAAATGAAATGAGAAAGAATGACTCACAGACATGATGACAATGAGACAGGTTGGAATGTACGTGTGGAAGAGATAGTAGCCAAGTCGTCTTTTCAGTTTGAAAACGACTTCCAAACATGTGAAATTTCCTGTGATACGATACATTATATTCAATAATATCAATCATGCATGACTTTTTATACATTTGATTTCCGAACAAGCTATTGCTATACAACATTGTCTCAAAATTGTGTCTTGCAAGTGGGTAAATTTTTATGGGAAATATTTTAGTCTCTTGATTTCTCTTGTTGATTTCACTTGCATTTCCTTGAATTAAATTGAAAATGATTGACATTTTCAACCGAAAATGCAAGCAGTTCATTCTATTATTAACGGCAGACATTTTCTGGAAGACTATGAAATAAACAAACGCCTACTTTGTACAACATGAATTTTCAAGTGTTACGTTATTGAGTTATTATTAATTCTTCATAAGTGACACTCATATACATACATGTACTAAACGCATATGTAGTGCAATGTCAGATTTTTATAATTAAATTTCTGTCTTTCTGATTCAAGTAGTCATTGGACTTCAGCTCTTTTAATGTTTCATATAATGAATATGCACGCTACTATTTCTTAAAATATAAAAATGCCAATTGCATAATATGAGTGAAGCATCGTGCCCAAAGGACCATGCCACTAGAATTAATGAGCATCTTGACAAAAAAAACATGTCATTATCATGCCATGGTTTGTCTATGTCTATTTATAAATATTGTTAGCAAAAATGTCTCCTCAAAATGTTAGCACGACCTTGTTATCATAATTTATTTTTTATTTTAGGGAAAAAATTCATTTCTAAGCTAATTAAAGTTGGTTTTTCTTTGTTATGGATTAATTATTGTTACTGTATGCAATTCCCTGAAATATTCATGTGTTGGATGAGATTGATAGTCTTGGGGACAGAGAAAGGGATTTTACGCTAGATTATTTGTGCTTTAAAAAGTGGAGACAATTTTACATACATGGTTCCTAAAATTTAACGTTTCATATAGCTTATTCTCCATATCTGTAAATAAGATTCCTTTTTGAAGCAGAAATGTAGAGCTTTAAAGTATGGTGAAAGTTTTATCTGTAGTTCAGGCTTATATGGTGAAAGTCATTTTATGAAGCATTAGTTTCTACATACCTTAAAGATATGTACTTATTTGTATATTGGTAAGACAGGGTAATTAAGTGTAGAAGAACCTGTGGAGTAAACTTGAGTGCAATCTTGCGTGGTATTCCGCACCAGTTGTAATTGAGGTAATTCAATCTCTTCAACGACTAGGGGGATGTCCTCTTCCCACTCAAACACTAAATCTTCCGTGGTGTGGGATACTTCATGCAAATAACATCATTATAATTAAGAAAAATTCTCCTGTCATTTTATTGGCTGTACAGCGCCAACGTAATTCAGAAGTTCTAATTTGTACTTCAACTAATTAACTTTCGGCTCGGTAAATTTTCTAGATGCGTAATAGACTAAAATTCAGTACTTACAGCTCTCCATTTGAAGTTTGCACTCTTGAGTATCGTGTGGATAAAGAGCAAAGTTCATGGCACATGACAATGTTAGTGTCAATCTAAATATGTAAGATAAAAGCATCAAATTGGTAGTTATTAAGGCATTACAACCATAGTCCTTCAAATAATCACCTTCTGTACTCAGACTCAGAAATCTGCGATTCAGTACAGAGAGCATAGAAGATTCTTACAATTATAATAGAAATGGTAATGCTTGTGGTAAAACTTTTTCTTGGACTAAATAAATAATAAAAAGAATAACTAGGTATGTTTTGAATAATATTTTGAATTTCTATGCTGCTGTAACTCTACTTTATGATATATCAATTGAGACAATATGGAGTTGATTAACGTACTTGACCATGTAAAGAATAGTGTGATCTTTGTAAAGCCAGAGGTAGTGATTTGGAACTGTCATAGTCTGGAAAGTAACTTGCTTGGCATTTTTGAAGAACGAATCTGGTCGCCAAATTTCTTGCAGCCAGGAAACTTCAAGAAGTCTACCAAAATTAAAAATATTTTTTAAAAACATTGAAAGCAAAATTAATCAGAAATTTTCAGCAGTATGTAAAATAATTTCCATAGCTGATAACAACTAGAGTTATTTATTATATTATTAAATGAAGAGCGAAATCTTGCTGTATCCTAACCTATGGGAAAATGCAATCTACGTTTTGATGATGTCCAGGGTCGACTCTTAAGAGAGAATTACTCCTTACGACTTTCTTCCTAAAGAGTGCTATCTTACCCAATGCCAGATATTAACTAACTTTCTTTAATTATTTCCCCTAAACAACATCTATCTCTCACACTTTGATTGGGTTTTTGAATAAATTTAATTTGCAATATTTTAATATTAATTAACTGTAAGCAATCATAAGCTGAAGATATTGTATGACGAAGCTATTTTGCACTTAGTATTAGCTAGCATTAGGAGTCTACTAGGAGCAGATTAGGAGTAAGTTCTCTTAAGAGTGATGTCCGCGTAAGAGTCGACTCGAGTTGTTCCATGTAACCCGTTATGATATGCAAAGTTGTTCACTGCAAATCATTCGCTTACTTACTTTTGTATGTACAGCCGTTTAATACCGTATTTGCATAGGGGAATATACATGCAATAAGCTCTTTATTATGAAACATACGCTAGAAGCTCTCTCCACATCTTCCTTTTAGTGTGCATTTTAAGAAGTACATCAATATGACTCAACTCTCTGGTACAGCAACATATTTTTGGGCATTAGGACAAAGCTAACCACTTGAAGTAGTTTGTTCACAAGCTTATCCGATAAGTACATGATTGTTGTGCAAGGAATATGAATACATGAATAGGTTGGCAAATGTCGTCATTAGCTTTTATTGCAATATTCCATACTTAAATGTCACTTGCCTGTAATCCGCAGTCATATTTTTTGGCAAGCGAAGTCGATGATCTTTCCATTTTTGAGCTGCAAATATATCTGCTGCATAAGTCTGTAAATAGAAAACACAATGGCAAAAGTAATTTATTTCACTCTTTCTGTTTCCAGAGAAAGGAAAACTCCAGCAATGGACGTCTCAATGTTGATTGGCTACAGTATAATTATTTACCCTACAGCCTTCGATTTTATTATAAGAATCTATTACCATGCTAAAGATTCTTAAACTATCTTAGATACATGACAGATTGTTTTAGACAGATAGACAATTTATTTAAAGTTCACAAAGTTTATTGAATCAAATTGAATGGAAAAACAAATATTGACATTCCGTGAAAGTCAAAGGACCACTTAGTTCATCCATAGATCAAAATGACGCACAATCAGCAGTCCAAGATGGAACCTTTCAAATGTTTACGTAATTTGTAATCTATACAAGGACCAAGTTATCCTTTTACGAATTTTACCCAAGTTAGAGTTAAATTACCGCAATTACAAAATAGAGGAGGCTTCAGAAAAACCATGCATAATCTAACATGCAAAAATAATACTTTACGTAGGAGCTACAGAGGAATAAAAAATCTAACATTTATTCTCGACAAGTCAAGCGTTCAAATAAATAGTTTTAGAAAATTGCATAACATTAACGTCAAGAATTGTGTTTTCTGAAAATATTATATTTAATCATATTGCATAAGTTTGAGTGGAGAAATTGTTAGCTTAGAACATACCATCGAATATTCGTCAATTGAATCGAGTCCCATGACAGTAACATGGAAACCTACTTTCGTAGGTTCGCCTTCTCGTTTGGGAGGTCGCATTTTGTCGTAGGCTTCAGGTCTTGGTATCAAGTCAGAAAATGCTAACCGTGTGGTATCCCCAACGGGTTCTTCAACAATAGTAGAAGGCTTCATTGTAGAAGGTGTAGGCAGATATGTGCATAATCTAACAGTGAACAAACTTAACTATACATTTGTTAATTATTTTTTATAACATACTTATCTTTTTATGCTCCTCGTTTCCCATTTAAGTCTAAAAGTGTTTTTAAAATACATTTGGTATTAAAAAGTTTATAAAATAATAAATATTCTATTTGTTCGATGAAGTTTAATCTGTTAACATTAATAATTCAAGTCTATTGAGGCACACAATGCATGGATAACCACATACTTCAATTGAAATCAGTTTTTCTTGCTGCTAATTAGTTCAAGTTACTATTAATTAAGATTTTTTTGTATGACTATCCTGTACCATGATATACCAATTATTTCTTAAGTTCACAATGTAATTGTTGAGAATTTAAAATACTTAATACTTTCAACAGTTGTGTATTCTTTTTCGAATTTAGATATATAAAAACTAGCCCAGGTATAACAATTTGTAAAACTTTTTGGGATGAAAATGTTGACATGACCCAAGCCATGTTTCCCAAAAAATTACAACAGGGTACTAGATATATATTTATGGTGTTACCTGCCATATTTTCGGAGGGATTCTATGTAAACTTCCATGGAATAATCGTAGAGATTTAAAAGATCTCATCTGGTACCTAATAAATACCTTTTTGGTAATTGCGGTTAAACTATTCAAACTAAATGCTGCATTCCCTTTCAAATTAATCGCCTGATTTTAAATAGAATTTTTATGCTCAACTAGCAGCACACTCAAATTTACAAAATTCCATTGGGAAATAAAAATTACAGATGACAAAAGACATTACCAACATTTGCAAACAAATGGAATTTTGCACACGTGCTTATAGGTACAATTTCTGTTACACATTACAATGTATTTCCTTGTATGTAAAAGCTTCGCTTTGATTTTACTAACTTAACTAACCTTTAAGGTAGCTTCTGTTATTAAGTTATAACTAAAAGATAAGTAAGTTGCTATGAAAAATATTACTACTAATTTAACCAAAGTTTTAAAATGGACATACTGAGCAGCAGATTTGACAGTTGTTGTATTGTAATAAATCAGTGTCGATAGGATGAAGTAGTAAACTCTTTCTGCTCTATGCTTCATCATTTTATAGCAAATGAGAATTTATATTCTGCAATTGTTTTCCTTCTGCATTTGCCTTCAAAACATTGTTCTATGCCTAATTTGTTCGTGCAGTTTGTAGAACCTGATTTTTCCACTAATTTGTGACACGAACAGCGTAATTACAGTATTTTTCTTTTTCAATAGTAGTAGCAATTTTTATAGAATGTATATTTGAATATGATCGTTATAGATATTTATATCGTGAGTAAATGATGACATTGATATCTTTATCGATTATTTGATGATTGTATCAAATGTATTTATTTTGAACTTCGAAATTTCTTGGCCTGATTTCAATCGTTATTGATGCTGTAATGTCTGGCTGTATGATTGACAAAACAGAAATAGTACATATAGGTAGTCTCATAAAGCCACAATCAACTTTCACCGTTCTTCAAGGGGCGAGTTAAGACACCGTGCATCATATAAAGCCATTTACAATTTCCATTGTATTTTACTTTTTCCGACGCATTAAAAGTTCACTAATGTGGATACTCCAATATCCAAGTTTAAAAGTTAACAAATTCGACACAACCCGATAACAGGTATCATTTTTTTCTTGAAAGTTTCACGAAGAATTATTAATGTTGAAAGTTGACTTTGCTGTAAGCCAATATTTGCCATAGAGCCTTTAATTGTGTTTACTAAAGAAGTTATAGTTTGAAAGCTGTTTGCTTTAGAGGACATTAGTCTCTTTTTACTTTATAAACATGACAAAGTTTACATTGTCTTAAAGTTATGAACTCTTTAAATTCATCACTACAATATTGAAAATCCAAATTGAAGCACATCAATAATTTTAAACAGTATTGTATTGTCTTTTTTAATTTTCCACTGAGTTAAATATATATTCTATAAAAATGGTGAATAAATAAGCTGTGTTTATTAACAGTACAGCAATGCGAACTGAAATATTCTATTAGAATTAATTTATGTAGTTATTAATCGTAGAGAGAATTGAGAAAATCAGACTTTTAATGAGTTAATTTTCTAAAATAATAGAAAATTGACAGTTTTTAGACACCTTATTTCACAAATTCACTTACTGGGTCCATAATCTCAAGTTAGCTCTACAACTTTCCCCTCGTGCCACTTTATGGCCTTTTCACACACTGCAAAGTAAGATAATGAGACAAAAATCGAGGTAGATGAGATTTAGTAGCAAAATACACGGAGAGAAAAGGAAATACTTGCGCATCTTTTTGATTCTCCTGACAACTTATCCATGAGGTTTGCCATTAGTTATGTATTACAACCTATTCATGGGGCTTACTAGAACAAAGTACATGGAGCTAACTGACAACATAGTGGAAGGGAAAACCGCTGGCAGAGAAGTGTCAGAAGTGATGTGTATCATTCCGCCCAGGTTCCCTCTTTACCATGGATACTTTCCCCTTGCATAAATATAGCCTGGATATTCTGGGAAAGATAGATAAGCATGTAGAAAACTTTCTTTAAGACGAGTTACTTCCTCGACAATAATTATTACATTGCCTTGCAGACTATTTATTTTTTTGAAAAGAAAACATTTAAGTAATATTTATGTAAAATGATAAACCATTTTTCACTATTTCTCCCACAGTGTTTAATATTATTATTTCCAAAGCACTTTTACCTGTAAAAACTTTTATTGATCTTAAAATATTTATAGCTTAGCTTTATGGTCTCATGCTAGAAAAATATGCATGCAGGTACCTTGAGAAGAAAGTAGTATAGGTACATAATTAAATGCTATATAGTAAGATACAGATTACTGTACATTCTACACCATAACTCTGTATATGTAAGTAACGGTGTTTACCCCTAATGTATGTATGTACCAATAATTCAACGTTTTGTACATAGATTAAATTAAAATAAATTGATTTAAGAACCTACAAATATTTGCTGATTTGCATAAAGTACCTTATATGTGTTATTTAAAAACCGTCAAACAATTTAATAGTGACGTAATTAAGTTTCCACGTAAAGTGGTGAATTGAGGCTGACGCAAATAGGATGATGAAAATAACAATAGTGCTTGGTGTGCTGTTCCTTTAATGCATTCAGATTTGCCATTGGCTGAGATCAGAACTCAGCACTATTATAAGTGGTAGTGGTTATTTGTCTGCATATTTTGCGAATTTTAAGTCACTACATATGTAACCGGTCCTCCTCAATTCTACAATAGAAAAGCTATTCGCAGGACATATTTAACGAATCCATGATTTGTACAAGTTGTTCAGAAGAGATCCTTTGTGTCGAGACTCAATCGACTCTGTTACATGCCCTACCTTAGTGGCTGGCGGTTGACGTCTCAACTGTTAAGCCCATTAAAAAGCTTCTTAGTCAGTCAGACGTCAGAGAGAGAATAAAAGTTAGCATCGGCACTAAGTAAGTACTACTATGCAAAATGTTTACCTATGCATTTTCTGTACAGTGGGGCAATAAAATAATGGCTTACCGCTAATAGACTTATTCAAGTA
This sequence comes from Tomocerus qinae, assembly GCA_020055645.1. NCBI lineage: Eukaryota > Metazoa > Arthropoda > Collembola > Entomobryomorpha > Tomoceridae > Tomocerus > Tomocerus qinae. The sequence continues at coordinate 24,627,596 of CM034548.1, forward strand.
CACTTTTAACGCTGGGTATAGCAAAAATAATTCCTTTCTGAAATCTGTGAACTACAAAGGTTTATATTTACTTAGTATTGCTATCTGGATTAAGAAATAATAATTTTACTACAAAAAACATTATTACCTAATTTACATTAAAAAATAACAATTTCCTTAAAATGGTGCTAAATTAAGTACATAATATGTTATTATAGAATTGCCACGTTTTAATTAGGATTTGGCAGTTTTATGAAAAAGTGATGGGTAGATTGTGGTTATTTATAATCCTATAAGGTTAGTGTCCGTTATTTTTCAATCGTGCTACTTATAAAGTAGATTTATATATATCATAATGTATTCTGGATTTGTGGAAACACTTATAAGATATAAAAAGACACTAGTGAAAGTGAAATACCTAAGCATTTTTACGCTCGCGGTCTGCAGGAGTGTATTAAGGTTGTGTGTACATATGCATATAGAATGGTGGAGTCAACTATGTAGATGCTGAGCCAGGGAAAATTCAGAAGACCTCTTGAAAGAAAAGTGTGTTTGAGCCTTTGTCAGGGTATGACAGAGCAAATCCGCTATAAACTACTGCGTACATAAAATAAATTACAAGCATGTGAATGTGAAGGAGTGGAGGAGGACAGAGGAGAGAGAAAGCTGACTGATTTCACTCGGCGTCTCCAATTGAGACCGTTGAGTTGAAACACTCTTTACGGTTTGCACGTCGAGACGAGGACGAGATAACGACTTCTCTGCCTCCTCGACAACTACTTCACAATTTCGGAAAATTCGAAAGAACCAATATTCCTCGAGAGATTGGAAACACAGTCTCAACTCCGATATATTGCAACTTACTATAGTCTCCCACACGTTTTACCCATCCTCATCCTATTGGCACAGAAATAGAAAAATTCCATCTATATGTAGGTTGCTATTAAGTACTTATATCTACATTTTGTATACTAAAATATATTCACCACCTTCTACATAGTATTAATCACCAAATATTCTCTACCTACCGTCTCTAGCCCTTTGTCTCCCTGCACAAATACAGTTTTATAATAAAGGGTCTTACTAATTGGAGCAATTGCTCAACGAAATCTGTATCAAATAAATAAACAGAAAGACGATCTTATTTCACCCACAAAAGTATCTATTGCCCTCAATTACTCAATTGCCAACTTTTAATCCAATTATCTCAATGCTAATGGGAATTTAACATTTCTCCAGAGACTACTTGAGAGTTATAACATTGGAACTTATTTTTATAAAACCGAAAGGATTATTCAAAGTTAATGCTCAATTTTAAATTGATTAACATGTATATACAATTTTGCACAACTCGTTATAAGGAATTGACTGTAATTTTATGAATTCGAGAATTATTTTATGACGTCTATCTATTGTTTCCACATTATAAAGATTGTCTTACTAATCTCTACATTATAACCAGTCTTGATAAAGCAATAAATTTACCTACGTATGTACCTATATGTAAGTATGTGTGGTAGGGAGAGCAAAAATGAAAAATTGCTTAGCTTATACAATGAATATCGCATAAAATGTACTACACTCTGATTAGTATTAGCATATTTTGAAATTTAACACAACCAAATGTTGGCACGTAAATGTTTCAAACTTAAACAGCAGCACTGATGGCATAGTAGTAAAAAATTAATAAACGCAAGGAAAAAGATTGCGTAATTATATTTTACAAGAAATATGTTTAGGATGCAAATCGATATTTTTCTTATATACTATTCTTTTATTATTAATAGCCACAGCCAGAGATATCTTACTAATTTGGTTGAACTCCATGTAATCATAAACAATACTTAGTAGCATAATAAGCGACTGCGGACAGAGGACCCAGGCATATAGCACAGTGCCCCAATTCGTCTTATGCAGTGTCGTTTATGATGATTTGATCCCTCAACTTTGGAAACCTTGCGGGCCGTGTAGGCACATTGAGAAGATTTATACCTGCAGGAAAACATTTTGATTAATATTTTTATAATTATAAATAAATTGGTAACCTTGGGAGTTTTAAGGAATTAAGTATAAATGATCGCATGAGCATAGCATACTAACAGTTTTTTTAGTTCGCAGGAAGCCCAATTCATATTTTATCATAATTTTCAGGATCTGTCCACGATTATTTGCTTGCCCTTTCTGTAGTGTAGCAGTACAGGAATGCTTGTAGAAAAGTAACAGCAATTCCTTATTGTTAGTGAACTTCCCTAAACTTCTATTCTAGAGACACTTGTGAAGATCTTGTGATGTCAAGTACTCGTCTTGTACTGATTTTTTTCTTTGCTTTACACATTAGATAAGACCTGAGCGAGAAGGAATTTTCTGGAAATAGGCAAGAAAATATATACAGGCATCTATTTTTATCTCATATAATCCTAACTATAGTAGCTATACGGTTATCTTAATACTGCTATGTCCTTTCAACCATTTATTGGAAAATGTAGAACAGCTTTGATAGAAACTTTCGAATTAAAAATCAACGAGAAATCATTAAAGGAAGCCCATCCAACTGTAAACCAGCTTAAATGGCATTTTCTCCAACGGTCGTATGACACTAAAGAAAGAATTCTAACATTAATAATATATAAGTAGCTACTAAGAAGTGTAACACTCTAGGGATATATCTTTCGCCACATAGACACTCTTATGAATTAGGTCATCGGCATCAAAAAATCCTACGGAAGTTACTGGGTCCGCTAAAGTGACAACATCAGTTCTCAGCAAACAAAGCCACTTACAACGCTTTGCATCTGCAGCGCATTGTATTTTAATCTTTTTCATCATATTATCTGTTTACAGGGTCTGTTCGTCCCACTATCTCTTTGAAATATTCTCTTAATAAATTTTTTCTTGTCTCAGTTGTACTAAATTTCAACTGTCTCTTCCTTGAGATACAAATAAGCACACAAAGGAAATATAATAAATTCAGCGATATATAAATATATTATAAGGGATTAGAAAAGAATCGTACACTATCAGGAGACATTGAATTGAGTTGTTGTCGTCCTTGTGTCATTAAAATAGCGATTCTTTAGATTATTGAGTATCTCCATATTATAACCACAAACCTGATAAAAGCACTAAATTTACCTACTTGTGTACCTATATATGTATCCAAGCCTGGTAGGCAGAGAGCCGAAACTCAATGTTTCATAATATGCACAATTTCCAGCAATCTCGACTAAGTTGTAGGTAGCATTAGCATTTTTGTTAAATGAAGACCATTTGAAGGGAAGAACCCCTAATTGTCAACACCTTTTTGTCAACAACATTTTTTTCGGTTTTTTTTGTCAACACCTTTCTGTCAACACCAAGACTCTTTTTGTCAAAACGTTTTAAGGAAATGTACTCCTTATAAATGTGGGCAGTTTACGTTATACAGTTCATGCAAGATATTGTGTTTTGTTGTTACATTCCTCTCCTAATCTAAGTTACTGCCTGGGTTGATTACCATTTTATGCATTATCAGATATTTAAATTGCTGGTAATGAATGCAAGGGGGAATAGAAGGTAAATCTCTGACTCTGAAATTTATTTGTTCTTGTCTCTTCAAGCTGTGCACTACACAATAATACATAAGGAAAAAATGACATCGTATTTATATTTTTCTTTATTTACTTCCGAAACGAAGAATAAAGTGACCCAAACACTGGCCAGAGACGGTTATATTTATAGTCTAAGAAAAGACCAGAAAAGAAAGTACTTGTCATGTACAGAAAGGGATATATGTAGTGCAGTAGTGGTAAAAGAAAACGGACAGTTTGCTGAAGGAGTAAAAGGTTGGGTAGATGGAAGGAATTCTTAGGCAATGCAATTAGTGCAATGAATAAAAATTTCTGTTGGCAAAAAAGGAAAAGTGGTGTTGACAAAAAGGAAAAGCGTGTTGACAAAAAGGAAAAGCGTGTTGACAAAAAGGAAAAGCGTGTTGACAAAAAGGAAAAGCGTGTTGACAAAAAGTACTTTTGATGTGTTGGGATTTTAGTGTTGACAATTAGGGGGTGAATCATTTGAAGACCAAAATGTCACGAATCCGACGCCATAAAAACGAATTAGGCTTAGTTTAGCTGTTCGTCTAAATTGGTCTAAGTTCGTCTAAATTGGTCCAAGTTCGTCTAAATTGGTCTAAATCTGTCTAAATTACTACTTGGGCGAGACTAGTAAATAAAATTCACAAAGCCTAACATAGACTATCACTGACTAATTAGATCTTCCATATAGCTGATACTGTAGTCCTGCATGGTCCTGTAAAGGATATAAAACAAAATCGCAGTTCCCCAATTGGTTGTAAACGATGGCGAAACTCTCTGGAAAATAAGATTAATTATTGGCAGTTGAAGGGATATCTGGCATTATGATAATATAATGATTTTTAAATTTTGTATTGAAAGGAATGAGTTTGGCAGTGCAAACGTCAGCAGCAATAATAAGTAATAATAGATGATTAATCCAGCAATTTTTTGCTGGCAGTCATGAGTTGGATATCACAGTAAAAGTAGGGACAGGGTTACAAGAAAATTGGGTGAAATGAATTGCAACTTCCTTTGGCTGGTAGCAATAAAGCACAAGTGAATAACAAATTGACTGGCGAATGTGAAAAAGTCACTAACTAATACCAAGTAATACTTATAATCTGCTTACTAATAATAAACCAGAGCGTAGGAACTTATTATGTTCATCTACTTACATTGCTATTTGTCTATGGATGGCAATTTGACAATGCAATGCAAATGTGTGAGCAATCGCATTTATTATTACATAAATACATCTATCTACGTCGTTACAGTCTTGTAGCAATACGTCAGTAGCAGTCCTATATATAGATAATGCTATTTCTGAGGGGTTGGATGATGGAGAAGAATGGAGATGAGTTTAGTTTAATTTTGCTTGATTTGCTTGGTAACTACAACGAAGGTTATCTTGATGAAGAAACTTCCGGGCTTCGACGGAAACATAATGTTAACTTTAATTAAGCCTATAAAAAGAATCAGATCGAGGCGAGTTCTTGCTGCATAGATATAGACGTATCTGAATGGAGTAACAGCAATGCACACGACAGACTACTTCTCCAGTATTACATTGTACATTATGCTCGTCTTCTCTATAATGTGGTGCCAATTGACCACTCTGAGCTTTCCTCTATGCATTTTGCTAAACTGTCATTAATGTTCCCTGGAATCAGTCGAATAGTAAATGGTTGTAGTAAAGTAGTTCATTTGCTTCTTGCACCCTCGCGTCCAAGAAATGCACAAATAATATCAGTATTCCATAACATATTTCTCAAGAATAGATAGCTGCAGGAATATCTGATTTTTAAATGGATAGTGGAATAACACTTTGGCAGTTTCTCCTCGAATTACTACTGGACGATAAGTTTCAGCATTTAATATTGTGGACATCTTGTCATGGAGAATTTAAAATGTTGGACGCCGAAGGAGTTGCTAAGTTGTGGGGATTAAGAAAAAATAAGACAAATATGAATTATGATAAATTAAGTCGCGCCTTACGTTACTACTACGAAAAAAATATTATAAGAAAAGTTCTCGGCCAGAAGTTTGTCTACAGGTCAGTTACCCATTTTTCTATCATAATAGTGTAGCAGAATAATACATTTATATTATCATTGCTATTTTTTATGGATCATTGAAACAGATTTGTGAAACTGCCAGACAACGTTGGGACTCAGAACAAACATTCAATACGGCAGAAAATGATGTTATCACGACTCAAAATTGAATCCATTGGGGTAAACGCTGGTAGTATCTATACTACACCGAATTTACAAATTGATACAAAAACAAGAAAAGAAGGGAGTAGAATTTCTATTAGCAAAACCAAAATTAACTCGTGCAGGAAGAAAAGAGTGTCCAGGAAAAAAGGGCTCTCCTTGACACATACTGGGCTGATTAATTCTCATGATTCTGTTGGAAACGACCAAAAAATGAAAAGTGAGTTGGAATTTTCTTCCAGAGAAATGAAAATGCCAAGTTGGAATTTGATGTCTCTTTTCTCTCCAAGTTCTACATCTGCCCCACATAATCAGGAGTCTGTCTGCCCGACATCCCCTTACGAGTATTGCCACGCATCCTACTGGAGTCATCAGTTTTGGCTTGCTCTCACAGGGAGACTGGCAATTCACCAAAGTGACAGTGAGTTTTCTTCACTCTCTTCTCTTGCCAATTCGAGCTCGCAAATTTGTCCAGCGGCTAAGAAGTCTCAACTTTACTTTTTCACCTCATTGCAGCACGTGCCAGGTTGTCCTTCGATTTCCACGTCGTCGAACCAAGCTAATCAACTCCAAACACAAATGCACAGCCAGTCTCTATCCAAACTGCAGCAACCATGCTTTCATCATTCACAAGCGATAGACCTTAGCTATTTACAATACTTCTGCACTACAAATACTAACAATGTTAACTTTATGGATTCCCAAAATATCAGCCTAAGTTCCCCTCGCTACTGAATAATTTTGCATTCTCAATCACCGTACACAAATTTCGAAATTATTACGCATTAACAGTACATATGCAGCTGAACAAATTCAATCAGCTTTAAGGACAGGTTGTAGGGAACGACTAAACATGTAATTCCCTACTTCGCTGATCATGGATAACTCATCTAAACAATCTGAAATAGTTAATCTCAAAATTTAGGTTAGTTATCTAAAAAGAGGATGTGGCACCGAAAGTCGCACATTTCCACTTTAAAATATTTTACTACTTAAATGAGGTTTCAATCTTTTGACAATAATTGAGCTGTAAAGTAATTTTTGTAAATATTGAATCCACTTCACCCACCTGTAAAAATGTCTAAAGACTATGTCTAAAATGTCTAAAAACTGAGTCGGTCTCAACTTGAGTTATCTTTCATTTTGTGGGGAAATGTAAATTTTATTGTATATTCTACTCAATGTTAATTGATCTTTTATTAAAGTACCTCGAAATGCTTTACATTGCTGTAGGAAACCTTCAATTCTCAATATTACCAATAGTCAAGTCAAAATTAAATAAAGCCTACCACACTAATTAATTGTTATGGATGAACAAAACTCATTTAGATCGCTGACATAACCGAGATACTTTCCTACAATTCTGGAGATTAAGTTTGCATGAAAGTACGAAAATATCTAGAGAAAACATGAAGAACTTTCTGTACCTACAACTCAATACCGCACAGATCCTTTAAAAAGACTCAGTTGCATGTACATCTATACCATTCCTTGTGCACTTTTTTGAATCATTAAAATAAAGCACACGTCCTTTAATATCCTCCGCCTCCTTATTTTTACTGATTCAAAAAAGGATGCATCTAATTAATGAGAAAATATTAACCTAACTGTACCTAATCTAATATAACTTAACATAACTATACCCATACCTTTTCTCACTAACAATAGAAACTCTGAAATTCTGGATTACACCATATTAAATATTTAAAACTATTTCAATTAAAAAATAATAACAGGCTAATTCTTTTTAGGTTGAAAGCATTTTAATATGAACTGGTGTACCTATACAATAAGTACCACATTCTCTATAGAATTACATATTGTAACATTTTTCTAGCTCACTGCAATATGCTAGGTTATATAAATTAGTAGGATGTCTGCAATGTCAATATAATAACAGGTTTTTTTAGTTACTGCTTTTATTATTCTTCGTTTCGAAACATTCATTTTTTAATCTATTTGGGAAGGTCATGAAACAATGCACCGTAAACTAGATTTTGTCAAACTTAAATTATGTTGGTCAATGATGGGCTTGAATCAAATTTTGTAAACTATTTGGCCATTACCTATATGTTATGCATTCTGATCTGTGTGCTGTTTTATTTACGGTAATAACGATATGCATTTCGTATATTATAAATATGATGAAACAACTAAAAAACCTAATCCTTCTCTATCGACTCTTGTGAAATCAATTCTGTTAATCTGGAAGGGAAACATTCTAAAACTTCAATGCTTTATAGGTAATATAGTTTAAAAGAACAAGAAATAATTATGAAAAATGGATATGAAATGCACAAAATGCTACTTTGAGACGTATGGATGCATAATTGAGAATTAATAATTGGTTCATTCAACATAGTTAGTCTAACAACATATATTTATTGTACATTATGTGTACGTAAAACAAGACATTAACCAAATTTGATTGTTAAAACTGTAATAATACTTGATTATTCGACAACAATTATGGAACACATTAAATGAATCAAGAAAGACGTTACATAATGGCAAATTTGGTAAACCAAACACTTTAAAACTAAAATGTGAGAGCTGGTGACACGGTTCAAGGTTAGGATCCAAGTCCATAACTTTGAGAAACAATACGACAATTTAGAATACCATGAATTTTCCAAATTTTTATGGATAAAGTTACATGTAACATAGATTTCCACTACCGAGAAACATTAAACAATAATGTAATACAGAAAAGGCGTACAACATTTATTATAGGAAGTAGTATTGATGTTCACTAACTGAAACGCTATATAAAGCAGTTTATTTTCTTACAACACATGGTTATGTAATTATTAGCGACAACGACGACTGGTTCATAAATAGCCGTGGCATTATGTATCAGTTAACGTTTAGTGTTGACTTTACAGCAATCGAACATCTCCTTAAACGTCAGTCAGTCGAAGTCTATGTTCCCTGTGTTAAAATATTGAAAACGCGTACAACAGTTAATTTTTCTGCTGCTAAATGAATTAAGCTTCATCTTAACTAAACTAACGAACATACATTTATTATTACTTTAGATACTGTGGTGCGCTTTTGATGATTTGTCGATTATTTTTCATTGTCACACCATTTTAGTCGACAGTGATTTTGACAATTGCAAACTGCAACTGCCGAAAGAAATGTGATGTTATTAATGTATAATTTTAGTCGTTTACAATGTATGTAGTATATTTTGTTGTAACGATGAGCAATGAATTTCTACGCCAACTGAGTTCTCAAGACACCAGTTTTCTCAGTGGCGGTTTTTGTGCGATAATCTGACGGTCTTACTAAATAATAGCATTTTATTCTTCAACAGACTAATCAAAAATTATAATCGTAATTGTTATACAAGTGACTCTAGAAAAACCATACACCTGCAGTTCAGTTCATTCAGTTCAGATTAATCTTTCAATTCTTTAGCAGCATTCACTAAAATTTTCGTAGGTCACTTGTTTATCTGTTGAGAACATCCAATATTTTCTTGGCGAAGCACTTACATTTAAAAAGTCTTTTTTACCAGATAACAAGTATGTTACAATTACAATCATTTTGTGCGTACAATCTGTCTGTGATTCTGTGTCAATTTCAGTGGCATGTTACGAACTGGTTGCCTTAAACTTTACACATTAACAATTAAGCTATTCATATGTATTTCATTCATTCAATTCTTCTCTTTTCTACTATTTCGGGCATTGTATCATTCCATAAGTCTACTCAACGCTTACAATTAACAAGTAAGTTGTATATTTATTGTTAGCAATTATGCATCTTTTCAGCCAAACAATTTACAATAAAATGCTATTCATTATTTGCAGTTATATACAGAGATTTAAACCAGTTAAACTAATTGTAATGGTTCATTCGAACGTACATATATCTGTTTTTTTCCATCGTAATATCAATTTACTGAGAGAGGGTCACTAAACTTATGAAAATAAATAGCTACATATTCAATGCATCATTTTAATATTAATCTCTAATAAAAACATTAATAATATGAAACGAGTCTATTAGCTCATTGAAATTCAGCTGGAGCTGAACTGGAAATACTATTAAACACAAGGAAAAACACCCTTTAGAACTTCTTTGCATTATTGTTTTGCATTTGCCAAAAGGTACGTTGCATACAAACAACAAACATGTTGTTTGAGATGACTCTCATTGTCAGATCATAGTTAGGATGTTAAAGCAGACAAAATACAATAAAATTATTAAGGGTCTTTCATAAACTCGTACTAATAAATATACAGAAAGAACTACTAAACTGGAAAGCTCATATAAGGAATCGTGGTTAACATCAAGAATTAAGTAAACACTCTTCAAACAAAGAAATGTGATGAATTGAGAACATTCGAGAAAATTAACATCTCTGTTTGACTTTATGCAGTACCCTTTTTTTACATTTGACGTCAACGTAACTTTCAATCCAATGCACATTGGGTAGTATATTCGCAGAAATTATTTAGATCCGAGCACTACACTCTTATGTAGCTCGTTGATCTTCAAAGAATTTACTAACAAAAGTAAATTCGTAGACTGACATTAAACTAACAACACCCATCTTTTGCCGTTTTTTTGTGCATCCAGATATCACATACAGTTAATCTTCATTCCAACCAATTTAATCTAAACTACCTACCAATATGTCACTGGCTACCACTTGAGACAACAGCGACAACATCAACAACTGTATTTGAATAACTTGCATATTTATAACTGCAGAGTACTGTATCTGCTGAGACAAATACAAGTACTATTGCTTCACTCCCAACAACTATTGTTGGCAACAACAGCAACAAAATGATTTTGTACGAATACTGACTGACTATATTCATACTGATCAGTAAAGTAGATTATGGCGTTTAATATGTAACACGAAACCCTCTGGAGTTAGTATCACATTGATCGGTAAGGACCTTGCATCTTCAAAAACTATTACAAAAAATAAACAATATTTAATTTCTAAGTCTCATTAGGTCAAATTGCACTACTACCAAAATTACAAAAATTGATTTTACCTGAATGACTAATGATGGCCCTCCACTAACAACTTCTGGCGGAATCTGAGACAATGGGCAATTCTCAATGCTCATGATTTGTAAATTAGTGCACAACGCCAATTCAAACGGTAGGGAATGTAAATTCAGGTTGTCATTGATGTAAAGACATTCCAAGTTCTCCAGTGTACCTATTTCCTCCGGTAAACTATTCAAGTTGTTTTCTCCAACACTCAGATGCGTTAAGCTCATCAAATGCCTATGTAAAAATATACATCATTATAAATATTGCTACTTACCTATACTTTATATCATTATATATACTTCAGTATTTTTATAATAGGTGTATGTACCCGATGGCTCTTGGGAGACTAGTCATTTGGTTGCTCTGAACAATGAGTCGCTGCAAATCTCGCAGAAACCCTATTTCATTTGGAAGTAATTCGATTTTGTTTTCTTCCAAATCAAGAACACGCAGTTTCCTTAAATTACCAATACTTGGTGGCAGTCTCTGTAAAATTCACAAATATCTTTGTACATTGAAACGAAGTAATATGAAAACGTTTTTTTTCAATATTTGTTACCTTTAGAGAATTGTTTGACAAAATCAGTACTTCCAAAGCTTGCAAGCACTGAATGTCATCGGGAACTTTTGTCAGTTGATTAGTTCCCAAATTTAACTCGACCATATTTGTCCAAGTACCAACATCTAAAATTAGCATTAGAATATTCAGATAAAAATGAAAAACTACAAATAAGGTTGGATTTTGATTGTATTTTGGTACCCAGTGGAAGAGAAGTAAGAATATTTTCCTTCATGTTGAGCTTCGTTAAATTTTTGGCTCGAGAAAATATTCCATACGGAATTTTATCAATTTGATTGTGTTCCATATTAATGGAGTAGACGTTTGTAAATTGGGCAGGACCCCCTGTGGGATAGGCCGCGAAAGAGTTACGAGACACCGTTATATTTGATAATTTGGACAAACTGGAGAGCAGCCCCTCTGGCAATTGAGATATGGAATTCCCCTCCACGCTGAACTCATCCATGAGGATACAGTTGCTTAAGGACTTTGGAACTGATGTAAGTTGATTGTATCTGGATAAGAAGAGTTGCACAATTATATCTTGTACATAATATATTTATTTTTAAAAAAAATATTTTTAGCTACCTGAGGCCGATTCGAGTTATTAATTTTAGGTTTCCAATAGACTCGGGTATATCTAGTAGCTCATTGTGCTGGAGATCAAGATTATTGAGTTGTACGCATTGCCCAATCTCTTCGGGTAAGTGCTCTAAATGGTTGTGCGACACGTCTAGAGTAATTAAGTTTACAAGTTTTCCGATCCCTGCTGGCAACTCTTTAATTTTGTTCTCTCGTAGACTCAACATTGTCAAATTCTAGAAAAAAAATGGAAAATGAGGTCACTTTTTGTCATTAAAATTCTATACACACTACTGTATAGGTATTATTTCTTACTTGTAGACTTCTGATCTCGTCGCCAACCAATTTGATTCGATTGAATCGCAAGAAGAGAGTGGTCAAAGATGTCAATTTGTACACTACATCTGGGATCTGAAAATAATAATCATTTGGAATAATTTAGTACTCTACACTTACACTCAAGAACTCAAGTATAAAAAAGTTAGAGAAACTGCGGTATTACCTCGCTGAGTTTGTTGTGCCGTAGATCCAGAACTCTGACTATTTTTAAATTCGCCAAGCTGGCAGGAAGACTAGTCAAAGAGTTTTCGTTGAGAGCCAATGTTTGTAAATTCACTAAGGAACCCATTTCGTGGGGGAGTGTTGCCAACTTGTTACCATACAAATATAGCTCTACCAAGTGAGTCAGTTCACGAACGGATGAAGGAATATAAGTGATCTGTTACATAACACAATCATAATTATTGTACGAAGAAATTGTAAGACAAAAGTGAATTAACTTAATGACAAATAAATTGCATTTTAAAAGAAAAGACGTTTGCAACGAAATTGCATTTGAGAAGTAATACAATATTTTGCAAAGAAAACACACAACGAACGGAATGATATTGCGTTGAAAATGAATACTACCTTTTCAAAAAAAATGTTTCAACACGCAATTGGAATTAAATTGTATTTCATGACATAAGTCTCTTCACAATAAATAAATTCTCTCTTTGTGAAAGAAATCATGAGCCGAAAATGAATCATTTTTCCCAAGAAAATTGTTATAATTTACAAATGAATTATAAAAATTAAGTGGGGCAAATCACTCAGTGAATATCTGTAGCATAGTTAGCAAAATTGTAAACCATACAACATATACGAAGGTCCTACCCCCGTGTGAACACCAATTTAAATATTTGTAAGCTTAATCAGCCAGCGCAAAACTTATGAAAAATGTAACGCGCACTATTGGTTTATTTTAAATCTGCCGCGTTGTATTTCGTAAATGAAGTAAACTCTGGTTTTATACGCTATATACCTTATATATAAAGCTGAGTGTTTACCCACAGTATTTTTGTAAAATGAAGTATATTTCTAAAATTATTACAAGATTGCTACTTCAAAAGTATCAAAGTGTTCTTACACTAGATTTGCTGAGATCAAGCCTTGTCAACACTTCTTCCTTGCATTTTATAAATTCCTTTGCGACATCAAGGTCAGCCTGTATAGGCTTATTCTTTTTGACTGTTGGCTTGGGTTTTTTAGATTCAGGATGCTGCACGGTGACCATTTTAGGACGAGCTCCCTCCACTCCCCCCAGGGACCCAGAGGACAGCTTCTTTTCCTTAAAAAGATTTTAGAAGTTAGAATTAGCTGAATAAATCTATCCTATGGTAAGACTATCCTTAGGTGGTACGAAAAAAGATTATGGTCTACCTACCTTCACCGCGTCTTTAGTTGAGGATGTACAAGGCATTGGTTGCTCTCGTTCTGACGAAGACTCTGGCATATCCCCTATTTCTTCCGTTTCTGGAGATCCGGGACTAGGACTTCCGCCTCTGTAATATTTAATACACCATTGAAAAATTTGTCTGGATTAACGTTCTAAAGTTAACGCTAAAACATTCAAACTACAACTAATGTATAGCTTGACACGACTTCAATTAGTATCGCCAGAGAGTGATTCAATCCGCATATGGACAAGTACATTGCTTCCGCACATGACTCAAGGTAATTAAAAAAGCAGCCTTGAAATTGACTTTAAACTACCAATAGGTATAAAAATGCAGATAGCATTTATCCAGCAAAACAGTTTCCTGGTGTTACTTTCGTTCATAATGGAAAAGTAGTTATCTTGACAAAAGTGAATGTAAACTGGCCTGATTAAAATCTCCAGCTTGTCTGAAGAGATCCATTATTTGATTCAATTAATTTGTGTTGATTCGGCAAAGGACATTCATTACGGAAGCCAAATAATTGCTGCATTAAACTTTTGTAAGATAGAATTCACATCAGACGACATTCTTTTTTAGCATAACGTGAGACATAAATTACAGCGACGAAAGGCGACTAATGGCTACCATGAAGATCTCGTGCCTTGCACTTATTGATAACCTGACTAGCCTCCTTGAAAAATGCAAACCATTTCGAACACCTCTACTGTAAAATTAAATGATTCGTCATTGGGATGCTTTCCTTCTGATAAGCAACCTATTATCGATTCTTCTTTTGACGCAAACGACAATGGCAATGAAACTGGAAATCTGATATTCATGCATAGAGTGCAAGCCTCAATTATCACGCAAATATGACACTTGGACTTTGCAGTCTTCATTGTGTCGGTTTAAAGAGGTAAAAGAGAGATTTTTCTATTAGAAAAGTAAAGGAAAGTGTTGCAAGTCGATGTAAAAAATCGAATGATTTTGTTTACCCTCCGGTATTTTCTCCTCGATAGTCTGCAAGACGTTCTGCTGCAGCGCTGCTTTCAGCTCCACGAGATTTTCCTGATTTCTTCATTTCATGATATCACATCATCTTTAAAAAAGATGCTCCGACAGCAGAGTGCTTTATGCTACAGTTTTATCTTTTGTGTACAATTCCAGCAGTCCTTTAATAACATAAGAATGAGATCCACCGTTACTCGTCTACTAGTTCTGGATTATGTTATGCGAGTACAGAAACTCCTGCTTGTCAGAATTCAAAAAAAATCAACTGTAATTATTAAGAGCAGAGTAGGTGAATAAAATAGAAACAATCAAAAGGACAAAAGTACCACAAAATGCAACAGAATAGACACGGGAAACAAAATACCATTAAAAGTCGTAGATGTGCCGGTGAAAGTGAATGAAACCATTGGATAGGGTACACTACTACAAACACTATAACTATAGTAATTGAAAGGTAGACAATCAGATGCATCAAAAGCCTGCACCGAAAATGCAATTTGAAGACCCCTAAGCCATTACATACACGATACACCTGTTTTGGCCTTTTGAAACACGATAGCTCCTAACGCTATCTCAACGGCCGTTAACCAATATAGTAAAAACAATCGATTATCTCCTATCGCTACCAAACTCTCGACTTTGTCAATGTATTATTTATCAACTTTTTAACCCTAGCTTAAATTGATGCTTAATCCTGTCATAAATAATTGGGCCATATTTATCTATCCCATCGATAAATGTGAAATATTTAAAAGTTAAATTGCGTTTTTAGTTTATGAATATAAACTAGTACTTAGAGACCTACGTACATTTAAATTATACGTCTCTCACAGCATAATTTCTACTTCTACTATCTCTAAAATATTTATCCAGAAACTTTCTCGGTGGAAATGATAGTCCTATCAATTTTAATTGCATGTTTCGAAACCTAAATATTAAATATTGTAATTACTCGACAGATACTTGTAACCAACTTGAATAGCAAGGTCAGAGAAAATATTATATACAAAAATTTGTATGGTGAATAAATCTCAAACACCATTTCTAAGGAAGCTGGATGCGGTCGTTTTTTGTATATTTTGACGAATATTGTACTTAATGATGAAAAGTTGAGAAATGTGTATTATTCTACAGACAGTTTCTAAATTACATAAGCAAGATGTAAAGACATTTAAAAGCATAGTGTGAAAAGTGTGAGAAAAGACAGTGCGATGAAATTATACCAAATATTTACTTACCAGTTGGCACATGTGACAGATTTATACTAGCGAATTTTGAGTTTGTGTTGAGTCATTAGAAAACATTGGCAAATGAAATTTAAGTCTAAATATTTCCATATATTTTCCTGGGAGGTGATTATTTAATTGGTATTCGTTGTTTTTGATACAATCCTCAGAAAATGTTGAAATTTTTGAGATGAGCGAGTAAGTTCGTTTTTTAATATGGACTTGACGTTGTTGAGTTGGGTGGTGTAGATTTACATGTATTAACAGTTGATATCATATTTGAGCATTGTCTCTTGTCACATGAATTTTGATTGAATACTAAAATCACTAACAGTTGGGAAGTCTCCAAATCCACTCCAAATCCTTAGTTGTTCAATCCATTTATCTGAAAAACCAATCATCCTTATAATATATTATTGACAATAAATGCACCCTGTCAAATAGATAAGATAGCAGGTACATCTCCGCTCTGCATGACACGCAACAAACAACATCCTAATATTTATGGAATTAATTTGGTAGTTAAATTATTTCTGGTTTAAACTGAACAAATCTACCTAATAGCACAGCAGAGGAAAGAAGATATTATCATGAATCAATATCCTGAAAAAAATTTGAATACCATCCATAATCTAATACCTACCTGACATCAATTATTCCCCTTTACCTACCACCACTATAGCAAATGTAGCTTTAATTTTAGTTTACGAAGGAAAGAGACAATAATGAATTAATTTGGTATTGAAATCATCTTTCTGCTTTAAACCAAACTATATATAAATGCTAAACCTATCTAGGTACTGTAAGTACTAAGAAAACAACCGACAAAAGGAAAAAATTATAATGTATCAGTATCCTGTATAAAAGATTTGAATACTAAGACATCTGAATACCTGCTTGACATCAATGATTCCGCTATACAACTACCATAGCAATTTAGCTGTAATTTTAGTTTGCGTAGAAAGGAGCCAATAATGGTGCCTATTCACCATAATTGTGTGTAATAGTGGGGAAGAGATCGAGTTGTGTGTGCGGTAGTGAGCATGTAAAGCACATCTCTTTCTCTATTCACTTCATAAATAATGCATTTCAATTTTATAATCTCTTTGAACTTCCATTTGAAAAAAAATTATAACTCGCGTCTATAATTAGGATCATAAAGTACACGTACGATTTCTATTTTAAGAAGTGCTATAAAATAGAAAGAATTACATATTAAACCACTAACGATTCATTAAACGTCTCCAAACAGGTAATTAGAGCCATGATATCTTCAGAAGATCATAAACCTACGATTCAGGTGCAAGTAAACGCTACGGATAAATTAGCTATGATAAGAATATCATAAATTACCTAAAGTATTTAAGAACAAATGCAATTAGTTCCACCCCCCAGGGGTAGCAGACTATGATTTACACTGGCGCTATTATCAATTATCATTAGACTACATATTAATATACTGTGTGTGTTCTGTATGCTTTACTTTTTATCACTTGTACGGTAAAGATTCCGTTTTGTAATAACTAGTTTCTTTGTGCTTGTATGTATGCAATAAGTACTTACAAAGATTTACAGGGGATGCCAAAAACAACCACATTTATCATGAATATTTATAAATAGTAAATTGCAAATGGATTTGCATTATTTATACACGAGAAGCAAAACAAGAGATTCAAGATTACTTGGGTGATCGTTTTAGTAACTAGTGACTGAATCTCATTAACATTATGAACTGTGTCTAAAAATTTCAATAGATTAAGTATTAATACATTGTCGAACTACCTAGTACAATCTAATTAGACTTAAGATCAGAATTTTAGCAGAAAACTACACAATTTGAATGATCTTCCTGTTTGTATGAGTAGTTATTCATTGGATACTACTTACCCTCCAAGAGAATTTAAAATCGATGATGAAGAATCACTGGATGTCAATCAGCACTGACGAGAATAATAAAATGTCGTTGATTTAATTACATTGGACGTATTTAGTATGTATATGATTATACTTTTGTTTGGTATTCTGTGGAGTCGTGTTTGTATTTATAGCTCTAAATGTCAACAGTCAAGAGCCATTAAGTTAACTATGATAGTAACAAGTGTATAATAGTATAACATTAGAGATAGTTCAGCTCCGTGCAAGTCCAGTGAAGGAACTGATTGTTCTGCGTATCAGCTAATAAATTAGCTACAATTTCTTAGAAACCACTTGGTTAAGTTTAAAGCTTGTAAATAAGTGTATTTATATATTGTTAGAGGAGGTCACTACTACCTAATAATATTATTATGTTATAACCGATCTAGATTAGTTTAGCTCAGCAGTTTAGTAGTTCAGTCGGGTTAGTTACAGTAGGATAGAGTTTTTATTGTAATGCGTAACTGTACTGTGCTGTAATACTGTAAACCGAGTAGTGTCACTTTGCAATACTCTCACTACTGAAATATCGAGGAAATGTCTATAAACCGATATATTAAACAATGTTATAATATATGTACCTTTATGTGTATAACGTAGAACTGTAGATGGAGAGTTTACAGTTGCATTACGTTTATTATTACGTAAGCAGTTTACGGATTTATAATAGTCAAGTCTAGTCTAGTGTAAGTGTGAAATGGAGTACTAGTGAAGTGGAATTAAATTTTATGTAATGTAGGATGATAGCGTATTGTTTGCTATTGTCTCTCTCCCTTCAAATTAAGTCTATAGAAAGATACCTGCATATAGGAGGAAATAGTAAAATGCTATACAGTGTAGATGTGAAACATCTGATGGGAATACAACCTCCTTCTAGTCTCTTTGAAGTTACGTTTTTTAAGAGTTATATGCATGTATGTTGTTATGTCATCTAGATAGAAGGATGAGTGCTCTATATATTATTTCCACTTGTACTCCTGGAAAATTAATATGCTGTACATTTATACTATTATTAGTAGTCCTTTTATCTCCTTCCTACAGACCATAAAATTATGCACTTACCCACACATTATAGGGGAATCCTTTTATATACATAATTATAGGTATAGAATAGAAAGAGAGAGAGAGCAAGTCGGTCTCAGTCAGTCAGACAGATAAATCTAATTGGGAAAGCTACTTTAAATACAACTGGAGCTATGCATTGCTAAATGAACCAGCAAGTAGCATCGTTTAGCAGACAATAAAAATTTTATGTGTGGCTATCATGTTTCAACAGTAAGCTTGTCAAAACGGATACAACATTACAACTTCATTATCTCCCTCCTCATAATGTATGCAATTTAATTTACAATTAGTTATGCACTTCCAAAGCCTGGCACTAAAAACTAACAATTATGGAAATTAAATAATCAACCTCGAACACACTTTGCTAATTATCTCAATGTATCTCCTCAAATAGCTAAACACACTCTGTATTTGCGAATTAGTGTAGCAAGTAAAATCCTACAAAATATTGGTTATCGTTTACGTTAATTGAAATGAGGATTACCTTGGCTTTTATTACGTCGTATTTCATGTGCCTTTGTGTGTAAGTTGGTGGCAGTTGATTTCTTCGAGTGTCAGTAGATACAAAAGAATCTCTGGGTGTCCATAATATTATGCACTTTTGCAGGGAATTCTAAACGGCTACCCGTCCTGTGCTGTACTAGTGATGAAGAGACGGGATTGATTTGACCAAAACTAAATTCTGTACATACTTATGCAGTTCAGAGTAGATATATCTAGAATAGTACGGCGGAGTAATCGGAGAGGAGAAATAGCAAAACACTTTCTGTGGCTTCTTCCTCCACTGCATATCTGAAATACTAAATGTGCTTAATATTTGCAACAGTTTTTACTCTAATAGATCTGGGTATGTAGCAATGCTCTGCATATAGGTACAACTACTGAGTGAGAGGTCCTGAGTGTAGAGGAATACCTAAATACTAAAAGTTGGACAGAAAACAATATTCTGTGGAATATCCTATCAGAATGACTACAAATAATCCAATAATATTATTGTATTATTTGATATGAAAAGTTAAATAGAATGTTCTTCCCGTCCCCGTCAGCCAGTCTAGTCTGTGGTAAAAGTGGGTGGCTATGTTGAACTCAACGAGATGCCTTGCCTTTTTGCCCTCTGCTATATAGATACTGTTACATAAGATGCCTGCCTGCCTGCACTACCATTTCTTCTCCTGCACACCAGACAAGAGGCAGAGCAACAATATTATTATTACCTACTATAATACCTTTTATGTACCTCGCATTTATCTTATAAGCCATTCAGTTTACATTGAAGCACCTACCAGCATAGCACACCTATATCTAGTCTACCTATACTTAACAGGATATCAAGGTGTTCATCTGCATCTAGCTCTACTGATAACACGGGCATACATAGTCAAATTGATCGCTATTACACTAGACAACCAACCACTGCACTCAGTATAGACGTCGAGCTGCGCTCTAGCTACACTATACAAAACCCACTTTCACTCTAACACATTACTATACCCGCTTCTAGTTGCAACATCCAATCAGAGTTACCGGGACTCCGGTGGCTGTCATTCTACCAACAATGCGCCAACACATCCGCTGGCGCCAACAAACAAAACGTGTAGCGAGCTCCTATAGCAACGGCAAAACGAGAGTTGCACTCATATTTTACATTTGGGAGCGCATGCGTCGAATGTCCTAACCTTATAGATTTCCCGTTACGATTCACCTCCGAATTGTCAACACTTAGTTGTCAACACTATAACCTATTCTAACCTAACCTAACCTAACCTAACTTAACCATGTATAATTCTGCTGACAAAAAGGTGTTGACAATTTGGGGTGATCCCCCGTCACAGACCAAGCGCTCATATAATCACAATTATTAGCATGGAATTCTATAGCCTGCCATCAAATCCACGCCCATAATTTCATCCCAATATAATTAGATGATTTTGTTAAATTGTAGTTTTGCCATGGTGTAAAAATAAATACTGCTTTTTTGATCATTATTCGCAACCAATAGCTATTCAGGTATTTAGCTAGGCTGTGGAAGACAATAAGCTACTCAATTGTATGGAAGTAAGTGGAACTAAGCCTAAGCCCAACTATGGTTTCCGTTGTAAAATACTTTTGAAGTATACTTAGACTTCAAAAGTATAAGCTCAACTGAGCTGAAAAGAAAATCGGATTCTACGACATAGACGGGCCATAAAATCGCTTTAAAATATTAAGACCTTCAATTATCAGTCTAACTCGTATATATAGAATAGACTAGGCACAAAGCAAGGAACAGAAAACATTACCACAATTACAGTACGTATGGAGCAACACAAAATCCTGACAATACGAGAATGGAGTTGCGGACTAGACAGGATAGGATATAAAATGATAATAGGACTTAACTTACCAGAACTAGAGCTTTTAGGGCTTCACGAGCATTGCAAAGGCAAAACTACAAAATGAGTTTCTATCAGTCAGGTAGGACCCGAGGTAGCATTTTACTGTTTTCTTAGAAAAGGTTGGGACACCTGGCTGGGCTGAGTAGACATGGTTCTTTAAGTCCACATAGGGAGCTTGAAACTATATAACGTTTTATGTATACAGTTCACTTCAATTATGTCTCTACATATTCCACATACCACTGATATCACCATCCTGCCGCATAAAACGGAAAAGCCATTATAAACAATTAAATCCCTTGAATGCACTAACTAGAACTTGTTTCTGATTTCAATAAGCATTATTTAGGGATAAATTGAACTAAAGAAATTTTGATATCTGCCTACTACTATTTATTTATAAAAGCAACCGATTTATGAAACATTGGTCAGGGCAAATGAAATTGTATATTTCATTATTACAAAATTAACCAATTATTATAATGAACTAAATGTTGATACTGTATATACACAACATTACGGTGCCCCAAAAATCCATATAAAAAGTTTTGAATGAAAATGTTATTAAATTGCAATGAGAACGTTTTCTATTATTTTTGTGTGGACCTTCAAAACAGGCAGCATTAGTAATAGTTGGTTGATGGTTGAATTGTGTTAAGAGGAGATGCTGGATAACAAGGCCAAATTTTGATTGCACGCCGTAGTGTAGCAAGAGAGCAAGTGACCTTCATTGATAGGTTTATTTCAAGATTCATAATTTTTCATATTATTCCTGATGAATGGAATCCATTATACTTGTACTATGCATGTGTACGGCGGAATTTCTTGGTATTTGTCACTAAATGCAATATGCATACCATGTTTTTCATTTTCCACTACGTTACACATTCGTCCATATTTTCCATGGGAATAAAATGCCAGAATTAGTCATATTTCTATTGTCATGTTCTTTATTTTTGTTGGCCTTTTGCCATTATCCTATATTAGGTGTGTTTATTTATTTTTTAGTACAAATATAAGTACCTATGTATATGTAGGTGTACGTAGTACAGAGAGTACAGGTAAGCTTTATGGGCTGTGCATGTTTGTAAGATGGATTTGATGCTATTGTAAGCTTACCTTACCGTAGGTTGCAAAACAAACATTATGAGCTTCAACTGAATAAAATTCAGAACTAGACTGTTATATACAGTACATGTGCACATAACCGAGATGTCATCTTTATCTGCGACATTAATATGCGTATAATTAATAATTGATACTACTTTATAAATTTCCGATATGATTTTTCATAACATGCGAGTAAGCGAAAAACGTCAAGTCAGGAAGAATTTTGAAAGACTGATTTTTAGCAATGCATCACTATTAAAATTTATACAGTTTGTATATACAAGATAAGTCACCAATTTATTACTGCGTTGAAAATATCATTTAATAGTCCTTGACACGATCTTTCGATTGGTGTAAGCCTTAGTACACGGGAAGTATTTATCTTTGGGTGAGACAGCATGTAATCATCATAAGCGACACTTGGTGCCCAATAAGTGAATTTCGAACATATCATCATAAACGACAAACTTCTAATTTTCCCTATAAGATATTCTCTAAATGTTGTATAAACAGTTCAAACCATAAACTCTCCATTGCTAGAGATGTCTTTAAATGTTCTATCACAATGGATTTCTATGAAAATGGCTTTCAAATTTATATACATGTCAAAAGCGTAGTATATCATATGTGCAAATAGTTTAAGTTGCAATAAATAGAGCCAATCGCTAATCGTAGTCTCCGTTTACATTTGCATCAAAAAAGTAAGGCCCGATGATACGACCATTTAGCATGCCCGCCTAACTGCCAACCAAATCATGAATTTTGGTGTGATTTGGTTTTGGTGTGTGAAGAGTCTACCTCTTGAGCTAAACTTCGATTTTCTATTAGTCTGTACAGTAAATAGCCATAACATAATAGTCCTTATATACATGTAAATTCCTATGAGTACTTTTTAATGTGACATACTGTAGATGCATACACGTAAACAACTAAATTCTACGATTGTTTATTTTCCTTAAAGTTGTTTGCTTGTATTATGGAGGTGCTTAAACTGAGCTATTTTAATTTGCTTTTAAAGGTCATGAGGGTGACCATTTACACATCTCAGATAATTTCTGTCCGTTTCATGTTCAAATGGTACTAAATTGTGGTTTATGTATATCAGAATATCTATCTGAAAGTTATTTTTATTTGTGTTGCGTTACCAAATATGTATATAATTCTGCAGAATTATGTTGTTGTGGTAAGTTTCCAATCACCTAGCTGTGAGTTTGAGGCTTATAAAATTGTTGGAATTTAGGAACGTCGAAAACCCAAATGTGAATATTTCTTTTAACCTTAGATTAACTATTTACGCACATTTGGCTTTTAACACATAACTTTCCATATTTGCTTTTGGAAAAAATTAAAACTATCATAATCGGTTATAAACATTTTTGCAGAAATAACTATCAAAATTTTGTTTTATCGTATTGCATCACCCCGTATCTTTTGTACTGAGTTTTGGTACATTTTACCTATCCATATTACAAGCCCATTTTTAGATTTTTAATTCGGTCTAGATGTCTTTTGTACATGTTGCATATTTACACATTAACCGCATATTATCCATGAACAAAATATTCAATTGGCCAGTTAGCTATTTCAGTTCAGCTATACCCTATTCCTAACCAGTCATCGAACACTGCCTTTGGTCGTGGTAGATGATACGAGCTAATACGCTTATGGAAAACAGTCTTTGTACGTTATCTAGGGAAAAATTCTTTCTATCTCTGTATAAGGTGATGTGCACATTGTAGGAAATAAATCCTGGGTATTGTAGGTATATACATACCTATATATATATAAGTAGACGAGAAAGAGATGCAATTTGTGCTTAAAACCGAAAAAGGTTCTCCGAGCAGCACAGACGCAACAAAATGTCCCTGAAAGCGCATGTGAGCGTCAATTCAGGGTAGATATCAACTTGTAGTATACAGAAAGTTCCGTATGACCAACTAAATAACAACTGTATGTGGTTTGTTTTCGACTTACAATAAAATTGAGAACAGGACTACATATCTTTTTATTTGTGAATTTCTATTTTCATAAGTAAGGCAATATATTTTTGGCAATGAGTAACATTTCGGATGTAGATAAGCAGCCTTACATTAATTTAAAAGCCGATTCGGTCAAAAAGTTTCCATTAACATGCAAAGAATGTAATAAAAAATTTAAAACAAAAAGCGGACTGAATTTGCATGTAAAATGTCATCGACCAGAAAAGTTTTTGATACAGGTAAACACACATTTATAACTATTTCATGTAACTATTAGATGATTATCAGATTTTAATTCTTTACCAGTGTGACTACTGCGAATTCACAAGCTTCCAGAAAGCCAATTTTTTCAAGCATGTAGCATTGAAACACAAAAAAGATCTACGGGGACAGTCCATAGTGGAAGGATTCTCATGCTTAATTTGCCAATACAGATGTGTACTGGAAGATCAACTAAAGACACATGTAGCTCGAAAGCATACGAAGCCGTCGGAGAAAGAATTCAAGTGCAATGATTGCCCGTATACTACAGTAGAGAAAGCTGCGTTGCAGAAACACATTAGGATTCGGCATACAAACGAAAGACCTTATTCTTGCGAAAGTTGCTGCTACAGGTAAACATCCCAATCCCGAATTATTGGAATTGAAGGCATAGAAAATTAAACTGATCTGTGAATTCATAATTCAACCGAAGAGTCGCGAATGGCGAATACAGATAGTTTAAAAGGAAACTTTAAAAGTATTAAAACAGTAAATTAATATCTGGCTTTGGAGAAAGAAATACTTTTTAGTAGTCCTTTAGGAGTAAAAGTAAAGTCTTTAAGGAGTATCTATTAAGGGTCGGCCCGAACAGTCATGAATAATGAAAATAAGAACATGCAATAATTATATATCGACATTTACGTTTTATATAACTTATTCTTAGCAGCATTATGAATGGAGTGGCTAAACGGAATTTTTTTAATCATGGAAGTTATTTTTTAAAGTTGGTAAATACGTGTAAGAAATGTGCCTTCCTTTTTGTTTTAAAGAAGGATATTAAATTTTTTTTCCTTGTTTTTCAATTTTTTATTTTCTTGATAATTTAATCAGATCTTGAAATCATGTTTTTCTGATTTTATATTTTACATGCAAATTTTTGTCTCACATTGATAACAACTGATAATTATGGGGTGTGCGAGAATAACTGCGCCATATGAGGACTCTAAGCTTAGAGGTGTACCGTGTACCTATTTGTTATGGATCCATGCATCCTCCCATGTCCCTAATTAGTTTGTTTTGTATAAATAATTTTAGAGCCCACACTGCAAGTGGAATGGCCCGACATCGGCGGTCACACAGCAGAATAAAACCATATAAATGTTCAGTCTGCTCACTCTGCTACTCGGACAAAAAAAGATTAAAAGAGCATATTATGAAACATTCAAATGAGAAGCCATTTTCCTGTCAGTCCTGTAAGTACTCAACCAATCGGCGAGATAATTTGAAGCTACACATCAGAAGAAACCACATGGAACCAAGTGATGTCACCCAAAATAGTGACACTGGGTCTTAAGCTTAATTACAATTGTAGCTAATTTATTAAGATATTTGATTAATTTGTGATAAGGGGAATATTTCATGGAATATTTTTAAATTTATACTTTCTTTGTTAATGTCGAGGATAAAAACTGCAACGTCATAATGTTATGGACTTATGACTTATGGTCCATAGTAAAAGAATTAACCCGCGTTTCTTTTCTAGCAATTAGTGACCATGCTCAATAACTGGTCATTTTTGACATTCATCTAGCTTACTTATTGCTTACTTAGTCTTAAGCCATGTGTCAACGATAACTGATATATAGCAATTCATTCAAACCCATTGATATATTACATATAGAAGCTAATAAATTTCATACAATTCTATTCTGTCATCATTTGAAAACTCGTAATCCGTCGGATTCTGAAATTCCTTAAAGACGTCACTCATTTTCCCAAATTCACAGAGCACGAGATTATTATTCTAAAAGCCAAAGAGTATATTTTATTCGTTTTCAGTGTTTAATGTTTTCCTTTGGCGCTGTCAGCTGTCCCAAGCCATAATCACATTGACGCCCGTGTATATTCTTATCAGGTGGCCCGATTGGTATCACGCCTGCGCCAGGAGCTGGCCGTACATACCATCGGGCAGCAGTCCATAAGAAAAGATACGTCCTACTTATCCCATATCATATATCACATATTATAAATATCTTATCCTAACTACAGAAATCATGATTTAGGAGGGGTTCCGCACCAAATTGCGTTGACAAAATTTTTGTCGTTGGATGTGGAATGGCTTTGCTTTTTTACTTTTTACCGAAATTGCAGTTGTTTTTTGAATAAACAGAATAAAAACGACCTTTTAATCAAATTGCAGTTGTTGTTTGAATAAACCGAATAAAACCTACGGCAAGCCGTAACAAAATTGGACAAAAGGCAAAATGAAATCAAAGACGTTGGCAGCACTGCATTGTGCCATAGTAGCTTGATAGTAGGAATATTTTTCTAGCTATCTCTCTCTCGCCTACTCACTCAAACAGCTGAACGACATGCATAATATTGTGCATGGTTTACTGGATATGTATTTTCTGAGTCAAAATCCATGCCGCATCCGTCTGAGACGAAAAGGACGGTATCGAACTTTTCGTTTTTAGGGTATTCTGATAGCCCAGAAAAAATGGGACAAAAATAGTATAGGAAGCTATAGGTCAAAAATGAAGCCCTGGTTTTTAAAAAATGAAAAACCTAAAGAGGCGCCAATACTTCCTTTGTTATAATTTATTGTATGGAAACCCTGATTTGGGGTATTTGGCCGGGGTTTTTATAGTGTACAATATAGACGGAAAGTGATCTTTAGTGTCTAAACCAACTTCTGAGAAAAAACTGTGTGCGGACTATTTAACACCGATTTTTAATTTCGATTTTTTGAATTTTTTTGAATTTTTACATATTAAGAAATACTAAAATCGAAATTAAAAATCAGTGTTAAATAGTCCGCACACAGTTTTTTCTCAGAAGTTGGTTTAGACACTAAAGATCACTTTCCGTCTATATTGTACCCTATAAAAACCCCGGCCAAATACCCCAAATCAGGGTTTCCATACAAAAAATTATAACAAAGGAAGTATTGGCGCCTCTTTAGGTTTTTCATTTTTTGAAAACCAGGGCCTCATTTTTGACCTATAGCTTCCTATACTATTTT
This sequence comes from Tomocerus qinae, assembly GCA_020055645.1. NCBI lineage: Eukaryota > Metazoa > Arthropoda > Collembola > Entomobryomorpha > Tomoceridae > Tomocerus > Tomocerus qinae. The sequence continues at coordinate 24,655,114 of CM034548.1, forward strand.
TGTCCCATTTTTTCTGGGCTATCAGAATACCCTAAAAACGAAAAGTTCGATACCGTCCTTTTGAGAAAATGGCTACATATTTGAAAAAGTGGATGATACTATGATAAAATCAATCGTATTTGCTCGGACTTTTCGGAAAACCAGCCTTGTACAGTCTGCATTATAGATGTAATAGGTCACTACATTATAGTGAAAAATGTCCATGTAATTTGCGTACTATGACCGTCTGAAATACATATGGGCGAATAACTGCTGTAAATACTGATCGATTTCAATAACATTTTTGACAGACGGTTTTATATAATCATATCTTGGAGTCAATACATTTTTATATTTTTTTATAACATTTACCCTAATCGAGAGCACTGCAGTCAGAGGCACAACATTATTTAGCTACTGTGCCAAATTACTCTTTCTCAGTATGCACTACGTATACTTTCATGATACGTACTTGGTATAATTTATAATACAACAATTTTTATGAAATAAAAGCTACCAAAGCCATCATGTAAATTAAATTATACACAGATGCACTCAAGGATTACTTTAGGTATTACTAATAAAAATTACTGGTATAGTGAAGAATATAATAATTATTAAATAACATTAAAGTAGATGTTGACCGTTGACCTGTCATGTCACCTTCCAATCGAGCTATTACACGATTTTCTGACTCTTTCTGTCTGTATGTCCGTCCGGTTACGATAACTTTCGAACAGTTTGAGTTAGAATGTTTACATTCGCAGGGTATAATCTACTTATAAATAGGAAGGCCGAGTTCGTAAATGGGCAAAATTGGACACACCCTCTGACCGGGGGAGGGGTTTAAAATTTAAAAATATCTTTTAATTAAGTCGTTTTCGTTTAAATATTAAACTACTTTGTGTTATATCCGTTTTGCAATGGTTTATTTTCGTAATTTTTACCCACTTACCCTTTTAAGGGAATGACTATAACTTTGACCTGCCAGCTATCAAGCGAGCTGTTTCACAACTTTGTACGATGAATATAACCAAAGATATAATGATTTTTAAATTTTTATTATAGTATTATATTATATATTATATTATATAAAAATTAAATTTAAATTTTTAAAATTTCTTTTTATTTACCTGTAGGTTGTACCCTAAAGATTTGAATAGCTCCAACCATTCGAAAGTTATCGTGCATGCGGATAACCAGACAGACAGACATACAGACAGAAAGTGTATTGCTATACAGATGAGATGAAATTCTCGGAATAACGCAATGTAATTGTTTTATTGTCTACAATTACCATAAAATATTATTATCATTAGGGGTGAGAATTATGCAAACATTGTAGGTGAATGTTCCCTCCATCCCGGCACCGCAAAAATACAAAATTGAATGGAAGCCTTCCCTTCGCGTATCATCCCTATACACTATCAGTTGCGAAGCAACGACACGTGATAAGGATGATCCCATTATCTAAGTTCATTTCTGGAATTTCGTTCAGTGCGGTGTGGACCTCTCCGATTTCCTCTTCAATTTTCAATTTCAGCGTAAATAATTTTTGTTGTTTCTGTGCTTTGCAGTTTACTTCCGGTAAATATCGAAAATGGCTGCCCAAAAGAGCGAACGAATGGAAAATCAGAGAAATGAATCGCTTCCTGCCTGGTGCTATCGGTATCCTCTTGAAGTAGTAGTCCTTGTAGTTGCTGGAATCGCCATTTCACCCATCTTTAATTACGCGGCTAGTGGCATTTCGTGCGCATTTGTCAAACTTAGTGCACTTTATCAATTGGGGAACAATGGAGGGGCTCCAATCAGCGTTTTATGTCCTGTATTCATAAGGCTTATCATAAAGTCCTGTGGTATTTTACTATACTTTTTAAATGTATTACATTTCCTCTATTTATATTTTGATATTTTTAGACCCATAATAATTCTTCTCAATGACACATACCATATTTATGGGTATGGTGATAAAAATGCAAAGATGAGCAAAACAACTTTAAGCTTCCCGGAATTTTGTATTTCGATTGCATACACCACTGGTATTCCCGTACCAGAGACTGTCCTAACCTGTCTTTCGTACATTGGTGGCTCGTCAATTCTAAATTTCCTCAGTATCGCGATATTCATTCTTTGTTTGTGTTAACATATTAATTTGAGTTAAACCCAATATTGTAAAATATTCTCCATCACAATAATTATTTCTTCACTCTTGTTAATGTCATATTGTGGTCACAAGTATGAAGTTCGAAAGTTGTAATAATTTGTAAAAAATTATATTTTACTTATCTTGGTGTAACAACAGCAATAAATGTTTTGTTATATAGTACAAAATGAAATAAAATAGGTCATTTAATTTAATTTAATACTTGGGAAATCAATGTAATTTTTATTTTTGTACGGACTTCAAGAAAACGGTTGGGTTGCTGCAAACGGGACGCAGTAAGCAAAAATTTTGCAAAGCAAAGTTTTTTTCCCAATGGAAAATCGTACCCAAATTTTTCTAAGTTCTTTTCCCAATGTAAGAATGACGAATTTAGTCTTCAGTGTATAATCACTTTTTAAGCCACCCGTCACTATTTTTGCCTTCTAACCTTACCTTACCTTACCAAATAAAAATAAATGTTTAGTTGTTTCAATTTTATTAGGTTAGGTCAAAAAAGAGAAAAATAGTAACTAGTTTTGAAAGCCTGATTTTTGCATTGGAAAAAAAACTTAGAAAATTTTCGATTACTACGTCCCGTTTGCAGCAACCCAAGAAAACGTGCATTATAAGCACCATTACGTTTACGACGATCATCAGGGGCACTTAACAGTTGTATAGTAACTGTATATACCAAACTAGATTATAACACTTATGTTTCTCATTATAGTTTTTTAAATGCTTTTGCATTATATTTACGATAATAGAAAAGCATAAGATTATAGGGATTAGGGATCTTCATGAGCAATGACATAAAATAAATCAGATACAATTTGGAATTAAGACTACAAAATCTTACTACTTCAATTTAAGCTCAGCTCAAGTAGTCTGCATAGTCTGCAACAATTCGAGAGCAAAAGAACAAGACAAATGGTTTGCTGATGGAGCGTGACACTACTTAGCAATGTTCGTATTGTAGCAATAAGAAGCTTTGGATCTCTAAAAGACTAAGATGATAGTAGTTCTTGGATTTTGTAATGAAAATTAATTAGTATTCGTCAGATCGATTCAGCAATCTGTCTTCGGCACATCATAAATATTTAAGTTGAAAATGCGAGGCTGAATAAATTCTATTGAATTGCAGATACAGTTTCTACTTTCTCTTACGATTGAAAGAGAATCAGTAGCAGTCTTTTGCATTTTGTCAACAATCTAATACTTTGTTTTACAACGAGAATTCTTTGTGACTGTACGTACAGTTACTAATTTTTGTCTTTTGCAATTAGTATTAGCCATTGTCATATACATCAAAATCCAATTGTTTCATATTGGGACTATTGACATATCTAAAACATAAGGTTAAAATAGGTTCTAAAAATTAACGTTACCCAAAAGCTTGAGTTGTGCATAACAGTCTGTTAATATGACATTTGGGTCAGGTGAAAAAAAGTTTATTATAGTACACATAGACGTATTTAGGGATGGGCTTTACGGGCTGAAGCCACCCCCGAAATCCAAGAAAAGGGGAATTTTTTTCGTAAAATAGCAAAAAATTTCGCGCTCAGCGCGATTATTTGCCATTTTTAGGCCATTTTTGACTCATTTCCTTCAAAAAATGCAAAAAATTTTCGCGCTACGCGCGAATATATATACTTTAAATATCTATTGGAAATCTAGCCCCCTCCGAAACTCAGTTCTGCATACGTGCTTGATAGTACAATTTGTAATCAAGGGCGTAGCTAGACTAGAGAGGGGCTTCGGATAATATAACAAGAACTTTAATATGTATAAAAGACGTAACAAATAATTTTGAGAAAATATCTAGTGAGAAAATTTTCTAAGTTCTCAAATTTCGTTTTATCGAGGCCCTTGAATACCATACTTTCAATCTACAGTCGATATTTTTATAGGGTTCTCGGAGTTGGAGTAGCTCGCAGAATGTAAAAGATAAAAACAGCAGACCGAGATACCTTTTTGAAATATTTTTCAGTGTCTACACATGTAAGACAGTTGAAAGAAAGAAATGATTAAAAAGCATCAAAAAGTCGATTACTGGAACCCTATTAATTCAGCAGAGGAAGCAAAAGAAACTCATGAGCGAAATAATTTCAATAATGGTAGGCGGTAGGCTGAAGGACAATAATAAGACTAAGGATAAATGATACATTAATCTTCTGAAATGTATTTAACAGGTATGTTTAATATAACATCAAATTGCAACTTGAATACAATTAATTACATTATGAACCGACACACTTAAATAGCATAGGTATTATCTTTATATATTATTAATAAATTTCATGCAAAAAGGCGGACACTAAAACCGGAACAAAAAACCTGGATAATCTTCAGTCAAATGAACACGTTGGTCAAACATTAGTCTAATATATTTCATATTATTTGTTCCATATAATAAAGTGGAATTCATTTTTTAACTCATTACAATTGAATCACCTAATGATTCTTCATTTTTTTCCAACAAGTGCGACCAAACTTAGGTCGAGCACTTCAATTTTCGTCATCAATAGGGAAAAATATAATCAATCACTTCCGAATTTTTGTATTTGGAAATAATCGTTTTCAAAATCGAGAAATGACAATTTTCCCATGGATTGTTATGCATTATTTGTAAAGTAATTTGAATATCATTATTTACGTCTTATTTCATTTGCAAAAAGATAGATAACTGCTAAGTATTTAGCCCAATGGGGGGCTATATAGTGAGGCAGAAATATACAGGGTCGTCAGTGATCACTGGTGACCTTGTACTGAGTTGTACTTTCATACAGATACAGGCTGGCACTGAAGATTAGATACAATACAAGGTACACATCTAGATTAGAATTACACTACACACAGTTATGCTATGCCTGTAGAATCTTAGAATCATGACTTGCACAGGTGCACAAAACGGGAATGGAAAATGTACCACACTTATTGACGGATTTAAAGGGTGGTTTAGAGAAAACAAGATTGAGAACAAAAAATTAAAACTAATACATTTTGTTAGACATTTCAATATCTATTCCTATGGCACACAAATGACTGACACACAACGCTGCTGTGGCTCATGAAGTCTTATGTGGAATTGTAACTTTGGAAAATTTATGATTTCATTAAATGCTTGGTTGAAGGCTTATTATTGAACTCCTTGAGACCGTCTGCATTGGAACCTGGCATCAGTGGACTTCCATTTTGCTGCCAAAATTCAATGGCTTCGTTCACAACCAAATCTGCCGAAGCTTCAGTCAACTAGGAAGGAAATTGTGAATTAAATAATTTTCAAATAAAATAATAGGTTAATATAGTATTAAAAAAATAATGAGGCTAAATAAAAGCAAACCTAAAAGATTTATACCTGGTTTGTAGATTCAATCAGTTCTGAGACAGTTTCAATGTTAAAAATGATTTGTCTTAAAGCGCATAGTAGTGAGATCGCCACGAAAACCATTATCATAGCTGAACCTCCGATGACTTTATCCCACACTCTAAAATAATATAGTTAAGCCATTTAAAATTGTATTTTGAAAGTGTTAATTTAATATTCATTATTTAATATTCTATTAATTAGGGACTTAGATGATTTTTAGTACTTAAAATTAAAACAAAATTAATATATTTATCATAAGATAAACTAAACAAAAATTAAGACAAAATAAAATAATTTAATTCCACCCATAATATGGTATCAGGCATTTTAGAATGCCTTAATTGTTAGATCAAAAATAATTGAATAATATACAACCCTGCCTCGATTACTTTCTACTTCATTAGTAGTATTTAGTTGAGTATTTTTAATACTAGGTAGTTTTAATGCACCATTTAATATACCATGTTTATACGGCAAAAATAAAATACATAAAAATCTTACTTTTGAAGAGGAATTATTGGCAGTAGGTTAGCGAAACAGTTTTCAAACCACTCTTGCAAGGGCAGCTCCTTCCAAATGTTTTCATTTACTAAATACCTGAATCAAGTTGAGGATTACATTAACACTAGGTACAACGTACAACACATTTTTAGAACTGATGGAATCAACATATTCAATAGAGATATATAGTAATTTTGTCACAATTCGTCCTATTATCAGGTTGTCTCACATTCCCTGGTAGGAAAGGAAAATTAAGAGGGGATCAATACTTGGACAAAAAAAGACCTTGTATTATATAAGAGAAGGTGGTATTACGGCGTTACAGTTCCACCCGGGTATCTGAGACTTACTGTGTCTAACAACCCAATATGAAATAAATTTTGTACTTGTAAAGTTCATCGTCCTGTTTGTGTAAGAGCCTTTCGGTGTAAGTCACAAGAGCTGAAACAAACGGTCTGTAGAGTTTCATTAATCGAAACAAGCCTTTCGACATCCAGTAAACAGCTGAATCACAGTCCATAATATCACTCAGTGCTTCATTAATTGTGATAAAAATACGACTATCCCTACTGGCAAGCTATTTGGTTACAAAAATCCCAATTAGTTATGAATTAGTTACATTTTAATCTGAAACCGGATTTTAGTATCAGTACTTGATTGTTGTAGTCCATCCTTAAATTTCCTTCTTCTAAATATTTCATCAGAGTCAACAAGTGAGATTTTGGTGTCTGCTGCTTACTTACTTGAAGAACGTGAAGAGTATGTGTTAAATCCTCACATTGCACATTTTGTTGTTCCATTACGAATTTATGCTGCTCTTTATACACTGGCAGAATATCTAAAAACAATATTTTTCAATGTTAAGAATCTTAAGATATTAACAAATATAGTTTACAGTAAGAATAATAAAACTTTTACATGATCCTTCCTAACCTAAAATTAATTTCCACAATAAATTACGGTGCAAAGGTGGCACAGCAAAGCGTAGAGCAAATTGAGTAAGTTTACTTCTATCAATAGGTCTTTCTTTTAGTAGTAATTCAAGAGACTTTTTCTCTTCCACAACGCGGAATCCAACTTTTTCGTAATAGTAGGACCGAAAATTTCTCTCCTCCATTCTTCAGCATAAGGAAGAACAATTAGATAAAAAATACTTCACACCCAATAATATTAGTACCACAATTAATTGAATAGATAAATACCTGTCGACGTGTTAGCTACGTGAGTTCTGTCAAAATAATGTGATGATTCTATAACAACTAAGCTCGTATAACAGATCATTTTAACTATAAATAGTTAGCTGGGACATTCGGCTTACTATTAGTAATATCAACTTTCTACATACAGTGCATTTTGTAATTATTTCATAGATCATATACACGCACTAATTAGTTTAATAAAATATTCTTTGAAATATTATATCGTCCACAAAAACGTTAGACATTTTCCATAACTGATTACATTACAAATATTGTATATTTAAAAACAAATTAACAAAAATATCGAGTATAATTTGTATTTGTGAATTTAACGATACTTAATGATATAAAATAGCAAAACGAGCTACTATGATGTTAATTTCGAACTACGACTGACTGGATAATAATTGACTACAGGAATTGACTAAAATCTTTCATGAATAAATTCTCAGGAAATGAAGTTGTTGATTTATTTGAATTCCATTCCTCTACTATTGTGAAGAATTGCAAAGCAAGCATTTGGTTTAAGTAGTCTGGATTTTCCTCACAATGGACATTCCATCAATTTTCCACGAGAACACTTTCCCAAAACAGAAAGGAGAAACATTTAAAAAATGGCAAACATTCTATATTCGACAAAGCTCTGTCTCCTCATCTGTAATGAAAGTAATTTGTCATAAAAGTGAGCCGAATACATTTTTTATGGAGTAATAGAATAATTACATTACTTTGAATGGTAATGATAATAATATAGAATAATGCTTACCAATCCTTAATTAATCAGTTTTTCTTTTCCTTTGGTTGAGTTATTATACGAACGACGCCTAATAATAATTGAACGATCTATAACTGTGTGTGTATGTATTGTGCGATTACATAAATGTTAATTAGTGTGGCCACAGAATGACAGGACGTGCATACTAATTAATGCTAATCACTACAGATACTAATAAGTAGCTTAAAATAACTTGTATATAGAGTATTGATTGTACTATATAGTTCAACTATTAGTAGTGACAAACATTAAGTAGACTTGAAGGTTGAAGAAATTGTAGCAAAGCCTACGGATGATTTAATTCTAGTTTGTGTTTATAATTGTACAATTGTATAGCTAATGTGACATCTTTGAGTTAGTCCGAAGATTGAGATCAACTTTGTTAACTATTGTGTGTGTGAATAACGAGACCATTGGAAATGGAATGATTACCATAACCACTACCACCACAAGTCCAACATGTGACAAGATTCCCTATACTAAAGATACAAATATCTATTTCTCCATGCTGTTTGCCTAGATCATCTCATCTGTGGAGAAAATTGCATCATATGTTTTGGTTAGCAGAGACCGTTCATTGGATGGAACAAATCCGGCTCCCACCACGACACATGAGCTTCTTCGTAGTCATATAAGAATCCAGGAGACAGCGTGGCGGGGCCTTAAATACAACTTTTAGCAAATTGCAACATCTGTCAATTTCCACTGCTTCATTTTCTGCTCACTTAGAATTATATTTATTCTTTCCCCTATTTATTAACGAGCAAAACGTGTTTGCTAACAGCAAAATATTCCTTGTGCTTATTTAACCAATAATGCTTAGTTTATTACGGAGTTATCTAACCACAACTGCTCCCTCCCTACTTTATCTCGTCTTCTCCATTCCGCTAACTAGATAATAGTTACTTATATTTTTGTAGAGTTCCTCCTATAAATTAGACAGCTATACTCTACAATATATACTTACAATGCTTATCTGCAGAATTTTGTTTGCAAACTTCTCGTTTTCATTAGTCACGTCATATTGCAATTTAAAATGTCTAGTACAAACAGTTCCATCCAACTAAAGTGCTCATCTAGTCATTTTGAGATCAAAGACACGTAAGCAACATTTCACCTCGTGTCTCAGTTCATTTGTAAAGTACAAGTCTACGTTTCTAAAACATCCCAAACGGATTCTCAGTGGGAGAGGAAGGTGTGGTTCTTATGCATCTGCCAATTTCGGTGCTCTGAATAGCGGGTGAAATGACACTAGCCTGCTGTAATCTAATACCTGGTATACTTGAGAATTCTGGTGGCTCATGTGATTTCGGTTAGGTATGGGCATTTTATTCGGTTGCCGGTCTCCTGACTTTTCGTTGCCAATTGTTGCCAATATTTTAATTCTGGCCACCACGGCACTCCACTCCTACAAAAGTTATTTGCCCATAAACATATTTATTGCCTGTTCTGTACAAAGACCTTAAAATTATTTCAAGTTTAATGCGCATTGGCAAAATACTGGGAATCACACAAAGTTACAAAATATTATGTCATAAAATGTGTTCATGTGCCTGTCTGTGTTCGCAATTTAATAAACACCTCAAAGTATTTTCTATCATTTTCTCACAACTCAAACTAAACGATAGTTAGCATCTATGTTATTCAATGTGTCTTGTGGATACAATTTAACCAATTGACTCCAATTTCTGACCTAACTACTAGTCAATGTTGCTGCTTTAGTCGTCGCTTTATAATCAGTGATACTGCTCTGTCCAATGTCCTATCTCTCAAATCTGTGACGAGAAAAGGTAAAAATTACAGTCATTCAATACCTGTTCTGTTTTAATTACATCGTTCATAATAAATAACTAATAATATAAAATATAATCTATTATAACACTTTTAGACTTTTATTTATTCATATTTGTACCTTAGGAATCTCACTATCTCACTACTTATAATTATAAAATCAATTTGAGACTCAGAAAACAATCAACGTTTACAAAACATGCTTAAGTTTAAAAATCAATAAACGGACAAAGATTCGTCCCATTGAATCTGAGACTAAATCTAGCATAACTAAACCGTTACATTTTGTTCTTAATGTTCCATGCATAGGTAATAGATATGTGATACACTATATAGTCAGTGTATCGGTAATAGATATGTAATAGGTAATAGATCTGTAATAGGTAATAGATATGTGATAGGTAATAGATCTGTAATAGGTAATAGATATGTGACAGGCAATAGATCTGTCATATGTAATAGATACATGACGCGATACACTTCTATATATAGATACTACAGACAGACCGAACAAAAAAACCTGGTTCATTCGACCTAGTCATTTACATAATATCAAAATTTCACAAAAAGTTCCTACTGATTCGTTCATCAATTTCAGTTGCTTGAATTTCCTTCATGCAATGCAAATTAGATACCAATGAGAAATAGGTATAGAAAGTATTGTAATCTCAGAAAACTCAATTCAATCTCAATTCAAATGATTATTCTAAATATTTTTTGGTCATTTCATTCTGCTTTCTGCTGCACTCGCTTAAACTGTTTAAATTAGATTCTGCTGCTATTTCAATTTGGTATGCTATACGGCGAAGAACAAAAACGGCACCAATATTATGCATTATTCGTTCATTCAGAATTCAGATAGTATGAAGTTAATAAAGTTCCTTTTGATACATGTATGTGCCGCTATGAATAATTTATTCATTCATTTCCGTAATGCTATATAATCCATTTAGAGTAGAATAATTTGGGCGGTTAACTTTTTGTTTTATGATGTAAATCATATTCATTGCAGTCATTGTTGTCGTAAATTGTAATTATCGGTATTAGCCTCTGTACAGTTTAGTACTATCCTGTAACATAGTTTATTATCTCCGGTAAACTTTGTATCATTTTCGTTTGTCAATGAAAGTATAGTCATATTCGATCCCTTGCCTTATATTCGTTATTAGGATCGGATGAAGTAATACGCATTCGTTATTATCTTTACGTACGTACACGATGGTACATAGTACATAGTCAATTCTGATACTTGGTAAGAATAACGTAATCTGAACAAAATGTGATATTACCGCTGAGTGAAGAACTCAAAGGGAAGCTTAATATAGGAGATTTACCTGATAACTATAGTCTCTGATTTGTATTCTTATCGGTATCGTATTGCAATTGCATAGACCTTTTGTTTAATGGTTAAATAGGGTGAACTCCACAATACTCCAGATTCTATCAATATAGAAGCAAAACTTATCCTGTTACTATTTTATATCACTTGGATGTACTGCTATATGCACATTTTACATTCGATGAGAGGATATATAGCAAATTTATCACGAAGCACTGACGAGACTGACGACCATGAGATCATCACTAAATGACAATGAGACTTTTTGAGACTGCTCTGTTTGGCATACTTTCACTCAACATTTGCAGCAAATAGTAGCATAGTAATTGACCACTTGTGGAATATTTGGAATAATAAGACTTATTTGGTTAGCAACCTATGATGATGTTATTGAAAAAGCGATGAAGATGAGACACAATATGCCAATACTTACTTACGTAGGTATAGGTACGGTAGGAGCGTAGTTAGTTGTAAAAGCATAGCATAATATGAGTCAAATTATGCAAAGATAAACGAGACCTTCTCTTTTTACTCAAGGTTCCTCTTCGTCTTACCGTACTAATCTTGCCTTATTCAAGGTATATAAAAATGGGCTTAATAATTAATTGATGATAATAATATGCATTTAATGTAGTCATAATTATGTAAAATGCACATGCATTTTGTCTTTACCATGATATGATTAGTATTGTAATAATTCAATATATTAAAATTGCTCACAGGTTTATAAAGCATATACCGATAGGTAAAAAGTACCATTATCACTACACTAAAGGCAAACAAGAAATCGATTGTCTTTACAGCAAATGCATGAAGCTTTTAACAGTTTGAGGTAAAATTCTGTAGTTAGTTTCGCATAAATAACGGTGGAAATGCTTATAGATCTTTTCTTATAACTTTGAGTTCATGATACGTAAGTGAAACCATATACTCCAGCGTTATCAATATTAAAATCGATATTACATAAATTATAAATGAAGGAAGTCTGGAAATATTCCCTTTAGTAGTATCATGTTCGCCGTTTTACAGGAAAAATGTTTTAGCATCATTCTGTACCATTATCTTTGTGTTGCCCAATGAGATGTAGATTGTAACTCTATAGTTTTAGAGCACTATGCTACATTATCCATTAGATTCCGGATAAAAGCTCGTGTGCATACTGTTGGATGTAGTTCGGAAATGCTCAATGACGATTGTTCACCAAAATGATAATGATCATTGCCATTGTCAACATCAATTACCAATTACGCGGAAACACGGATGTTTTCTTTGCTCTTCCGAAAAGGGAATCAAACGCAATAGCGTGGATTGGTATTGATTGCTGGATATGTTAACTGTTCTTATCTCCACAGTCGTTATTGACAGGTGTTAAGTGTAATCTTTACGTTTGGAGTAAGCATATACATGCTTCAATGTCGATTACCAAAACACAGAAGCGCGGGATAAAAATGACGATTGCGTAATTCTGTTGTAACCATTCATGGCAGTTCTAATTTTAATAGTTTTATGCTTTGGATGCAGTGTGCATTTAAAGAGTAAACTATTCATGTAATTCCAGTTGTTGCGTGCTTAAGCTTATGATTAACTTCATTACGTAGATTTGCTCTGTTAGAAAGCGTTCCATCAATATGAATGACAATGATGAATTAATATCAGCACAACGTGTCTTGCTGAATGGCAGAAAGTATCCATGAAGTTTTTTCTACCTCAATTAGGATAATAAGGATGCTGTACAGAATTTTTGCATCTGATTATTACCTATAGAATTCAACTGCAGTTGCAAAATTATACATTCCACCTTTTAACTTATTTCATCAGCACAATTAATAGTTGGGGAAAAAGCATTAATTTTGATGTCCAATGATTCACTATCTACTTGAAAGCAATCGACTATTTGAAGTGCATTGAAGTAATAATTGGATTGTCCTGGAATTGTAGGTAAACAGTTATCAAATTCCAGACTTGGTTTGGATTTCACGTAGTTCATTGAAATTAGCTTCTACGCACGCATTATTTACGTCTATTTAAATGACATCACCAATAGAGTTTTAGAGTTCAGTAGTTCAATTCTTATGATATGACAGTTACAAGTAAAGCTGTAATTAATAAACATTTGCTTAATTTTTGGTCTATGCGAATACTAACCGGATTAATGTCAATAACGAATGACTTGCAAATTGCGTTCGTTAATAAAAATACTTTTTCTTAGGAAATTATGGGATGATTTAGAAAAAGTGTCAATTTCTAAACTGTGTCATTTTATCACGGCAGTTTTTAAAAATTAATTAATTAAAATGTACACGATTCAATCAGATTTAATATACAAATGAGTCACAATATGCCTGCTGAGAACGCATATAGTAGGTAGTAGTTTAGAGTATACTACAGTTGAATAAGTTGGCTAGTATAAAATACGAGAGAGAGAAGTGAAAAGCAATTTGTTTGAGACTGTTAGCTTTGAAGTGTGTATAGTAGGAGAGGAATCCATAACGTTACAATTGAAATGGTATAAGACGCTTAAAAGGTCATTCCTTTTAGTAAAGCACATAAACCCAACAAAATAATAATGATTATGCATTTTATTGTATTTTTGTGCCAATTTCCTCGGAAAGACTAGTTCTGAGATCATGTACTGCTTGTAGCGCCATAAATTCAGCGTAGCGTATCTGCATAAGATTATAAGTCATAAAATTCCATTTAAAATCCTATTTGTAAGTCATTATTTGGTTCATACATGTGTACTGACTTAGAGATAAATGTACTACATAAAAAATTCTATTATTTTCAAAATGTGTTTATAAATTCTTCATTTGAAATCTTTATAGTAACCACAAACTCGTCTTGTATGTATCACCAATTATATTGTTGGACTTTGCTACGTACCAACCTGTGTATCTCTGTGTTAGCTTAGCTCTGTATGGCAAGATTTATCGGATGATAGGGACTGTTATTTATTGTGCTTATTGCGTGGAAATGTTTTTACTTTTTGGTACGGTTGCTTGGCTGAAAGAGAACTGTCTTCTTGAGTGTCCCGTATAACCGTGTAAGTGGGATGAAAGTATACACAAGGTTGAGGTCTATTTTTCTCTGAATTAAGCTATCTATTTAATTTTAAAGATTTCAACGTAATACTTTTAGATTATTTTTCTACTCCAGTAGTAATAGAAACGAAAAATTTCAAAAATTTTCTACAAAAGCAATTTCCATTAGCACAAATGAACCATTTTAGTTCGTCCATCAAAAGTAGTTCGAGAAAGTATCCGGGTTAGTTCGCTAGAATTTTTTTTACATTTTTGGCTCGATTTAATTTTTTGGAGTGGTTTCGTTCGTTCAAATTCTTGAAGTTTTATTGGTTTTTTCAGATAGCTCTTACGCATAAAACTTATGGTTTCTCGTAAAAAAATCAATGAAAATATATTGGTAAGCGTGTAATAAGTCATAAATATACCAATGCAAATTTTTACAACAATAACAACAAATTAATTTAAAAAACCGTTTTTTATAAAACAACTCTATGAAAAGCAAAAACGTCCTTTTTGTTACACTTGCGTGCGTGTTACTGTACTAGTATTTGGGTTTTGGAAACCAGCCAAAGTTAAGTAAAAAGCAAGCAGAAAATAAAGTCGAAGCACCAAAAACCACATAAAATCCATTGTCCACAGGAAGATAAGAAATTCTCCATCTCAATTCAATGGAAATGGAAAGGTAGAAGTTTGAATCATTGATTTCGATCGCAACCTTTTTACAATTCCAAATAATTTGCTTAGTAAACATACGGATAGTGATGAACATGTAATTATCATAATGTATTCCACAAGAATTACATGTGCATTCGGTTACCTTATTATGTGATCTGTCAGGAGCTTTAGTTAGAACAGTTAGAAGTGATCCATCACTTATCAAGGCTTGTATGAAATGATTGAAAAGTATTGATTAATAGTTGACACATACTATCCCTATTTATAATCTCAGCGATTTATAACTAAAGGATTTGATGCATGTTTTAAAAAATTATGTAGCTATCGATTGGATATTGACATTTTAATCTGTCTTCGAGTTTTCAATATTATGGCTCATATGGCTGCCTATAACCTCAAATAATTGGGCTTAGAATAATCATTATCCTACTCTACTTAAGAATTAGTTCTCCTAAACAAATTTCTGTATATTCATGCAATGGACTTAGATGAATTCATTTCATAGCTTATTATGTCGTTTATTTACATTCCTTCTAAACCTTAATTTGTATAGTATTGCATTTCTCACTACAATCGAAGCATGTGGATTTAGAAATTGGGCAGTTCAAGTCTTTTTTGCTTCCAAAAATGAATGAAGATGAAGAAGTAATGTTTTGATAACCACAATAATTTAATCATTAAATGCCAAAGTAGATTTCGTGCAAGACTCGTTTCCTCCTTAACACCCAATTAATGGGTGTTGGCTAGGTTTTGCAATTCAGCTAAGAACTTGTTCACAATTGAGATAATAAACAAGACCTTTTCAACTTTTTTAGGGTTAAAACTGCTTCAACTGAAAGTAGTTGTCAAGGAGTTAAGAAATTACACTTTTCGTAAATAAATAGCTCAATGCCATACTAGTTAACATTAAATTAAAATTCTGAAACATTGAACCATTTTATCATGAGTGTGTTTTCTGTTGAGATAAGGTTACTATTGTTGCCGTTAGTAGCCAATGGCCAACAATGAAACGTATTCATCAATAACGATTCTGTCCAGAGAATGCTACTATTTTGAGTAGTATCACTGTAATTACTACATGGCGAGATTGAATAGGTACCCGAATCGACTCCCTGAGAGTTGCTTTTGGAAGAGTTGGATTATATATCAATAGATACAGATCTGAAGGGCACGCACAGAAGAAAGTTGAGGAAACAGGAGGGTTTTGTGTAAAAATAGATGAAATGTTTACAAACGATAAAAGTTTAGATTTCTGATATTTTCGTACTTCATATTATTTCATCCTCGATTCGACACGTAAAACTGCTTCAAGTTGAATTTTGTTGGAATCATACTACAAGGTAGAAGAGAAGATAATGAGGTCAAAACTTGTGCCATCACGGAAAACAAAATTTTATAGATAACTGTAGAGGACATTTGAACAAGATTACACAGAATTGAAATCTGAAGTACATCCTTACAAATATCAGTTTATTTAGTCCTGCTATCTCGTTTTAAGATTTTAGCCACGATGAACTGAAAATAGCGAACCAACTGAGAATACATTATTTTTTTTAATTATTACTGATACGACTTTTGATATTTTTCTTTTACTTTCATGCAAATTCACAGCTCAAGTTTAGACACCTTCATAATTAGTTTTATTACCATTTCTATGTCACTTACTTGTCAAATGCATGGAGAGCAATAATCTAGAAAAGCTTTGAAGTTGATCTATATTATACTTACAACATCTAGTCGAGAATAACGTTTGTCACATTTTAGAATGCAAGATTGGAAAATGAATTGTAAAGATTGAGATAATACATGCACTTTCACAATTATAGTTTTAATGCCATTTCTCCTGTAATGTCAATTGTCAAATACATAGAGGATTGTATAACATGGCTAATCATTTTAATTTGATACATACATTTATATACATTCAGTCTGCAATAATTGTTTGCCACATTTTAGAAAATACATTACATGCATACATATGAATGAAAGAAGGATGACGAATGGCGAATTGTAGAGATGAGATAATAAATAGGTGCTCCTGCTCCAAATTCTCCATTCAACTCTACGCCTCTCACTTTCTGTTGTGGAGTATTTATATTCATATCAGGTTTTTGTACGGCTAAAGGTATGTACAAAAGAGTGTTGGACATTTCCTTATTGATGAAGTGTTTTTGCAGATTACTGTAAATTAAAACTTGTAATTTTTTAGTCTTTGTCTCCACTATCACTAACCTTTATCATAAAAACGGCAAAAAACATAGCAAGGTTCGTTTAAATTGTCTTTGTCTCAAGGCGTTTTTGTATGTACAGCCTGTTTTATTTTTAGACTAGAAAAGCAGAAAAATGAATTTAAATTTCACAATGTAATGCAGTTGTAGAAAAGTCGGGAATCATTTTACGAAATTTACTATCCCAAATTCGATTAAATTCCCAACATAACAAAAATCGATTTCGAGAAAGAAAACCGGACGGAGAACCGGAGTTTCCCTTTCTATTATTATCGGCATCTACAACTTGTTTATTTAGTAAGTTGAAGTAAGGAATTGCAACCATTATTGCTGTTGGCTTTACCCTTTGATACGGTGGCCTTCTGCGCGTTCGAAACTTTGTTTAGACAACAAATCAGATTAAAGAAAATAAAAAAAGTGCAAACTCAGTTGCACTTTTTCATTAACAGTTTCTTTTATCCCATTTCTTTACTTTTTATTGTATTCTAAAGGATAGAATGTATGCAATTAGATTGAAAATTAGGCATCTATAATTATTATTGTTGTAACAAAAGAAATAGTAACAAGTCTTCTAGACTAGTTATGCATAAATTATTATGTAACGATTTGTAGTGGGGCTATGAAAGTAAGGTGTGTTGTGTAATATCTCGTTGAGACTATACCTACTTTAATTAAGCGTGACATTGGAAAAGGATAATCCAATCTATTCTGGCCAACTTATCCATTTGTCTGTGCTTTTCAAGTCTAATCTACAGTCTAAGTTTCATGCTGTATTAACTTGTGGTTGTCGAAGGAAAGGAGGGAATTGAGTGGCTACTTGGGAGATGGGTTCAGTTCAGGTTCAGGTCTTGAGATTTATTTGAAGGCAGTGCAGTATATTTCGTGAGCTCATGAATAAGTCCTTATTTTTCATCCACTAAACAGACAGTACTATATAGTTATAGTATTATTGGCATAGGCTATGGGCAATCCCTAAACAAATTTAAAAATTATAAAGGGCAGTGGTTACCTTTTGTATACGTAGTTCTTGTGACTGTACACTTGAATAAAAATGATACG
The DNA here is from genome assembly GCA_020055645.1 of Tomocerus qinae. Classification (NCBI taxonomy): domain Eukaryota; kingdom Metazoa; phylum Arthropoda; class Collembola; order Entomobryomorpha; family Tomoceridae; genus Tomocerus; species Tomocerus qinae. The sequence goes on from CM034548.1 coordinate 24,673,193, forward strand.
ATGTGGGTATTTGTAACTATTGAACACATAAAGGTATATAGCATACAGTGAGGTATACTCGTCAGTTACCTCAGGAAAATATTCATATAGACACGTTTGTGATATAAACAAAAGTAATTCTCTTCCTTTCTATTCTTGGACAAACCTTGAGATAAACATTTAAATAACAATGCAATCCAATAGAGCAACGTGATTTCCATCAAAATCCTTTCATATAACATCGTAACGTTGTACATAGCAGTCCACATCTTTTATTGTTGCAATGTTTCCTATGACAATATGTAGATCAGGGATGCAAGAACGTAAATTTATTTTATGTGTAATGCAAGTTGTTTTTTTGGGTTTTAGATAAAAATTTATTTTACGCTTAGCACAAAAACAAAGTACTACTGGAATGATTACTATGCATCTTTTGCATAAAGAAATCAAGAATGTCTTGAACAAGTGTGAAGTTTATCTTTAACAATAAGTATCAAATGACATGAAATTGATTAGAACCATGTATATCCCTTCATAGACCACGTATTGTCTCTGCGATCTATTTTCAAAACTGTTTTTTGTAGCCATTGGCTAATAACAATAAATCTTAATAGTATTTTCACACTGTTAATTATATTTATAAGACACGTACTTCAGACATTAGCAAATGTTATGGAAAAACTTGAGAACAGCTTTTTCTGTGTAAGTATGCGTCATGATCGTGACGAAAAATATGGCTAGGAAACATTGGGTGACGTTATTACTCATTTATGAATGTATAACCCAAGTAGGTAATAGGTACTTTTTAGGCCGAAGCTATTCAACTTCGTAATACCTACATTTCATTCATGCTTATTTTTGTACTAACTAATGTTTATTAACAAACCGTCCAATGGCTCCAATGTAGTTCATGGAAGCATATCCAGCAGAGGAATATTTTTAAATAGCTACATATTATTTATGATAAACATTGCTGCTGTTGTCATAGACTGTCAGTTCATGTTAACTTTGATACTATTATATATGAGACGAGGAAAAATCCCACAATAGTTATAGACATACTTATCACACCTATATATGATTGTAGTGTATTAAGATGTATAGCTTTGAAGCTAAGGAGCGTAATAATGCTAGGTAATTATGTTTACATGAATAATTGGAAAAACTAACATGAGAGAATACTTGGAAAAAGTCTGACTGGTTTAAAGGAAGAATTATCTATCGGAAGTAGTGCAGACTCTGTGTACTTGTTGGCACAAGGAAGGTATTATTTATTTATGAATATTGTTGTTCGTGTTTTTTGTACAGACTATGAGAAATTGATGGCCAATGATCATATTGGGTGTTTTATTGATATCGAATGAGGAATTACGACACGTTGTCACGGGCGAATGATCAGTACTTGGCTTCGGATGAAGTACTTGACCAACTGGCTACTGTTTGTATTGCTTGTTAATTAAGCTCAGTAACTTCAATTAAACATTGTCCCATTTGTATAGTGCATGCTCATTTCAATGCATTATGCATGTCCTACCAATTATCGCGTCGTTTGCTTTTGCTTCCTACACCGGTTAACCTTAAAATTCCACTCGTTTTTGCTCTGGAACGATTGTACCTGCCCTATGCTAAATTACACAAACACATTTGCTTATAGATAAGGACATAGATATACTTATTATTACTCATTCAGTATATTTAGTATAAATGCATCATAATGGTATGGAGTACACATAGGTAGCTCCTTGGATTGTATAGATATCAACTCAGGTCCAGGTAGCAGACAGATAGAGATCATAGCATTGTATGAAGTAGGACTACTTGTTGAGTATTGCCAAGATACTATAAAGTACATATTTACATGTCCGCTTTTGCATCGATGGCAATGGGGAAGGATCTTCTGGAGCATTGTGAATTTTTAAGTGGCTCAGTGGAAACTAGTCGAATGTCGATCCATTAATGCATGGGAGTTAAGTCATTACATATAGTCGTCCAGGTAAACGAGGCGTGGTGTCTAGTGGGTCTTTAGAATTCGTGCCAACTATTCTGATCTATTGTTCCTAAATACTATATAGGTACGAATAAAAGGCCACCTTATTTATAATTAGAAAACAGTAGTAGTAGCTGTCCTGTCCCTACATCTGAATATGCAGATCAAGCCATTTGCACAATATTTTTCTAGCCGTATAAATAACCACACACTTTTAACCTATTATCTAAATTACATACCCTATTATTATGCCTAACAAGTTTTAGAAATAAAGGTTAAAATAATTTGTGATATGGTATCTATAGTAAGGCGGATAAACATTTAATGCATCTGCACCCGCAAGGACTATGCACATTAAATTTTGACAACTTGCTTTGGTACAACTATATAACAATCCTCTGTTTTCTATATACCATTTAAACACGTAGTTTCTCTATGGCAAGGAAAATACTTTTCTAATATTAAATTGCATTATGGAGAAGTGTATGAAACACCAAAATAAACCACTCTAAAGGACAGGTAGAAATAGAAAACTCGATATATGTGTATACTCTGTATATAGAGCTTGGCTTGTGACTTTTGGTTGTCAGCAAGAATGACAGAGAGACACATTACCAATAATACAAACAATCAAGCAACGTGCGCTTGAACATTGATTTTAGTTGTCCCATTGTTAACTATGAATGTTGAGAATTGGATTGATTCGGGTGCAATGCTATAGCAGTCCTACCTATTGTGATAAGAATCCCAGAAATCCTATATTTAAAATCCAAAGAGGACGGTATTGCTAGCTGGACTCCAATAAAGATAGTCTTAATATGTAATGAAAGTGACTATTTACAAGTTAACAACTCCAAGTAGTACAACATTATGCAGAATAGAATTGAATTCATGGGCTGGGTGGGTAGGAGTAGTGAGTATGTAGTGTAGAATGTATTAATAATGACAAAAGAGCTCTATAGTGCAATAGTCCTCTTAAGTAGTTGGGGAGTATCGTTCTGTAATGCATTAAACTATATTGTAGTGGTGTCCGTATGTTTCGTGGACTGTCTGCATGTAGTATACTATTTTCTATCTTGTTATTTGTTATCTGACTGAGAGCCTCTTCAATTGTAACAGATGTGGAATCGGCAGTCGCGAGGAAACGTTGGACCGAACAGCATCACTCTTCAGCTCTCATTCAAGGCGTTTTTCAGCAGAATCAACTCGGCGGTGACACCAAGGTCAGCTTTTAATCGACTACATATTTACCTCTAATCATTAAAAATACATTTTTCACTTTTTGCACTTACTCCATACAATCTCATTAATTACCTCTGTAGTCTCTTCTGCAAAATATTTTAGCACAGGTACAAATTTTCCTTTAAGAGTCAGCCTCTATATACATTTCATGGTACAGTACAACCTAAGCAATGTCTTTGTTTCTTTAAATGCTCTTTCCGCTATCTCATTTAAATAGCATTCACCATAAACATAGAAAATTCTTTCTCAGCTGCTTTCGTCTCTTCCAAAAAGCAATTCTATACTACAATCACTGTCCTTTAGAAAATATTTAAGTTTTTAGTGATTGGTATTGGATTCGTTATGCATATACTTTGTACGTGAATTTGACTAGGTTGGATTTGTATAAGATGCATATAGGCATTTAGAAAAAAACATGCAAAAGCATGTCTTGTGATACAAAGAGTAGAATACAGTGTCGTGTATTAACTTCCGTTCTATTCACTTTGACTGTGCCAAAGTTTTTTGCCCGCGTCGGGCTAGGCCAGAGCATGTATCATGTAATAACTTCCGTGTAAGAGCATAGAGATAATACAGTAGAATTCGTCTCAAATCGTTTACATACAATGCAATACCACAGAGTATATAGTTGATAGGTCCCTTCTTTTTTTGAAATCGATCGAATATTGAGTTTTGATTTGGGTGGAGTAACTTTACAAAGGTTCATAAGAAGTAATAGGCATAATACCTACCCTACATTCATGAATATAAATGCGTCTTTATCCTGCTAACTTGTCTCTACGTGTAAGAACGTGTAGTATTTGTATAGTAGCTACTAGCTTATAGAGATCGCGTTAAAATTGCTAGTCTGTAAATTATAATACTATCTGCATTGATGCTGACTTGATTACTGCTATTAGCCAAGTGTTTCTCATGTGCATACTATCTTCGATAGCAAATCTCACAATAAATATCTTTAATTGTAATATTGTAATAAGTACTGTTTTGGATAAGAACTTTATTTCTTAGTGTACAAGTATATTTCCCTGTCCCAAGATGTGATGTCTATGCAATAGAGTGCTTAGCTAGGCTTTGCACTACTATTGGAGTAGAATATATAATTTGGTCTATAGCTTCCCTTCTACAGTCTATTTGTAACTTTGTAAGCTAGGAAGTTTTTCTCTATTCTAGGGATAAGTGCTTGTAATCTCGAATCTCATCAGTTACTAAGTTCTTTTCTGTCTATTCTGTATAGCCTGTCAGTTATGCATGTAGAATTTGATTGTCTTTTGTAAGTATGTGAGTAAATGCTTATAGATGAGGGTAGGTTGATAGCAAGCAACAAATGTGCATAGGTGTTCGTGTAAATGTAAAAGCCGAGAGCAAAGCTACACACCTCCATCACTACTGCTTACTTACTATTACTATTTACTACTACAACTAACTATTACTACAACAACAACGACCACGACACGATCCTCATTTTTTTTAAATCTTAGCACATCCCAATGCCAACCGGTTGTTCATTTATTTCATGGCAGAAAAATTCTGTGTCGTTGTCTTGTCACTATTGCTACTTACTACCTGTATAGTCATAAACGAAGGAAAGACTTTGGCGTTAGCTACAGGAATTACAATTAAAATACGACCAGATACAATCAAACTGGCTGCAATGATCATTTGACTCACATCAGAGCACATACCAAAGTTAATCAAATGCAGGTATGTAGACAGAACGTATATGTAACTATATTAACTCCCTACATTTGCTATGAATTTTCTTAAAATGAATACCCAATTGTTGAACCCTTGTCCTTGTAATAATCCTTCTCAATTCGCTCTCCTATAGCGTCCCTACTCTCCGGTTAGGTAACTGAAGTATTAACAACTCACATGACAATTCGTCTACTCAATTCTCAACTGCACTTCTTGTCATCATTATGCATAATCTAATAGACAGCTCACTACTTACTTACTACTCGCAAAATCACTAAATTTCCCAACGCTATATGAATCATGACGATTCACGAATAGTTTCGATAATAATTTAGATCAAACCTAATTTATGTGCATTATTGAAATCCGTCGAGTTTGTCTTGAGACACTTGTACAGCTTCGAGAATATGGTTTAGAGTGAGTATGGGGCATTGTAATCAACTTAATCTTATTTGTAGTAGCATTTAGTCCTGTCGACTCTTATTACTCATTCTGTGATTTTCCGTTGTGTATAGCTAGTTGATAGCTATCCTAATAAGTGGTATTTGTTCTGTAGTATTTAATTCAGTGCAATTCCATTTAAGATACCTAACTAACTGTAATCATCTAATTCTGTTGAACTCGCCTTATCCATCTTACTTGCATGACTCCTGTCCTGCCTACAAGCAAGAGTAAGATGCCTACACAACAATTGCCGCTTTGCTTCTACCACAAGTAACTGCTACTTATACTAACTAACGTATTTATAATAAAGTACTGTACCTAATGCCGATGGAATGCAAAGGTTCAATGCATTCTTTTGGAATCTATGTGAATATTCTACACTTGGTTAGCGTCAGGTTATAAAAACAACAAAAACATACCTACTACTATATAGAATGGACAGACATAGTACTGACTATTACACAGCAGATTATGGCTAATGGCCACTTGCAACTTCTCCTTAGTTTCGTAAAGGCAATTCCTAATAATATTTATTGTTGTGTTTACCTGTCTTTTTCTTATCTTTTTGTGGCACACACAAGCAACGCTCAAATTAAGAAAGGACATAATTCGAGCTATATAGCACTTCAGTTTTCGAGTCGTTTTATGACAATTTAATTTGTGTATTCGTTATTTTTAACCTCATTACACCTTTAATCCATTGCTGTATGATATTTTTCATTAATAAATCCTTAGCCTACTTTGCCATTAGCCTTTGCACTAAAATATTATGTCTAAGTAAATTACATCAATAACGTCAATTAATAATTAGACTTTTATTTACGCCAATCTTTTCCCCCATATACAGTTATACTATAGATATACCTTTCATTATACATAAACACTATTTAGCATACATGGGCATGCAAAATGTAACACGTACCTTGCAATAGCATTGAACTTGTGCTAAAAATCAATTTAATTGCCTACTTATACACGATTTGTTTGGTGATGTAATGCATACAGCTATAACTCAATTATGTTTGGGTGTAAGTATAAAGTGGCACTTGTATTGGCAACGTCAGTAATAAATCTCGTATCTTTACATAACTAGATGAGGCCATGGCAGACAGAAGTTTAACTCGTTTTGTTTGCATATTAAATGATTGAACTTATTGACACTTACCTTTACGTACTAAGGTGCATGCTTAAATGGATTTTAATACGAATACCTAATCAGTAAATACGTAAAACATCTGTCCTATTCTTTCTGGACTTTACCCTTACAATTTTCCACTGCACGAAATCATTGTCAATTTATGCATTTCTCCCTATACAGGATGTACGTCGTCATAAGGTAACATGTAATTCAAATGTTAGGAGCAATCAGCGAAATTATGTGCAAAAACACAGTTTTGAGAGAACAGGAAGAAATAAGTTATTTTTGGCATGTGATCATTCTTTATCTTTTATTGCAACTGTTTTTTGCCACAAGTATGTAGAGTATCTACACATAAATTACTATACCATGTAATTTTATTTGGATAGTGCTGTTCTGTGTAATTGTCGCTGTAGTATCAAGTCCATATTTTATATGTTACACGCTATTGAAATGGAGTGTTTTAAGTAAACTTTTATGTATTTTACTTTTCTAAGTAAGCGGTGACTGAAGCAGAACCCATTTTCAAGTGGAAAGTACTTGTTTCATTATATAAAATGCAAGTACATTGTACGTACAGTGTCCTCACCTACTCTACTGTAATAGTCAGTGGCTACCTATACTTCAACTGGCTAAAAATAACACCGCAAATTTATGTAGCAACCATTCTGTCATTTTTTAATTCAATTATCAAGCATAAGTACGTACAATAAAGTAGCGCAATTAACCTGCACATACTAGAGCTATTAAACATGGAAACTGGAATTTATCAAAGTCCGCAGATTGTTAGACGTGACTAGTATATACGTCATCTATGTTAAGATATTATGCAGAAAGACATCGGATTTAGGTGCATAATTCTAAAGCATGGCAAAGTCTTTATTAGCATGGTAAAGTATTCCAAAATGAGTACAAAAATTTTACTACATAGTGGTACAAGTTTATGTAATTTGGTTTAATTCAAGAGGTCGTGATTTTTAATTTGTATTTTATGGCCTAAAACTTGAGTAATTATAAAATATGGCCTTATGCAATATTAACATTCATTAAATGCATGTATCATTTTATGATCTAGCTTACAAGTAAAATGTATACTATTTACTAAACAATAACACGGTAAATTTATTTTATTATTCATTTGGTTTGAATGGTGCACATTTAAAACTATCTGCTTACTATTAGTGAATTGAGTCAGACACAATAAAATAGTATACAAATTTTTGCATGTGTTTCCATGTTAGTATGCTTTTGACAAAGTTGACAATGGGCAGGATCTTTGAACTGCATTTGCTTATTTAAAATATTTTAGCTAAACTAGATGGGAGGGTAGTCATTTTGAACAATACCATTCATAAATTGTGCGATTTAACACACTGTAGTGTAAGTACTACAAATAAGCATTGCAGAGTATCCCTAGAAATACTATCATTACAAAAGTTAAATGCATATCATTACTTTTATGTTATCCCTGCACTAAATACTATCATGCAAATTATCCGTAACTATTATTAGCCTTTCTTTTCTGCGTGGCTATAACAAATGACGAAATTTGCATTTTTATTTTTAGATGTCCGAGTGAAAATTTAGTGATAATTCAAAGCAGATATGAAAATATTAAATTAGTATAGGTTTGTATGCTAAACATGACGCAGAATTCGAAGAATGTGATCATAATATTCTCAAAGATGTGCAATGGCAAAATTGGACATTCTCTGTAGTGGAGGTAGTTTTTAGGCAGAGCAAGCGGTTGAACTGCACATTGTCTTGTAGTACATAAATTTGGTAAGCATGAGACTTGCTAGACTGGTATTGTGTTGGGCTATTGTATTGTCATGAATATATTTGAATTTGAATGCTAGGCTCTATTGCTTGCTAAATATGCGACCACGGCATTCTATACTACGAGTTCATAATGGTATTATGTATACGACCGTGCTATGACTACTACAATGTATCTCTTTGAGTCGTTACAGCATTTGAATTGCATAAGTAAAAAGTGAAGTAAAGTGACCAAGTCACTTTCGTCTGTCGATTAGGTACTCATGTTACAAAAATTGGTTGGTTCTATACATAGCATGAGTATAGTGTTTGTTGGAGTGGAATACTTTGAGTTGGTTTATCGGTTTGTCTTGTTTGTCTACCAGAACTAAAATAAATATCCGTACAAAATAGCTCCCATTTACTATATATAACTGCTAAATGAACTGTTGCATTTAATTATTGGCTAAGCTTGTGGGAACGCGTGTGTATTAGCTGCGTATGTATTAAGGTTGACTTTAAGCGTCTCTCAGTAGCTTAGGACATTCAAATCGCTCATACAGATAAAATACAGATCATATTTCTACTTAAAGATTCAGCAAGTAGTTTCTCGTTTCCTATCTGCGTACACAGTTCTACTATATATTGTCATTTTGCATTATCGCATCGTTGTTAATGCATAAGCTATGGATTTTATATCAAAACTTATTACATTTCTCATGTAGATAATTATGGACAATATATAAAGTCGTTATTAGCTCATTTAAGATTAGTCATTCCACTAGTGGCGGTCATGCTAATTACATTTATGGTTCCATTGTTTAAATTTACAGCTCTCGTATAAATTTGTAGACGCTACGACATTAAACCTTAAGGATTATTATGTGGCTGTAAAAACTATCTTATCACTATCGATTAAAAGGACAAAATTTTAACCTCCCTTGACATTAGCGGAGGGAAATATTGTCTTAAAAAATATTTCTGTGGATTTTAAGGTGAGTGATAATAATGGTCTTAAAATCCTTGCCTTAGAGCATGAGAATAACAAATGGCTATTAATCATGAAATAATTACTGTTTCATTTACGCTTCATCACCTTAAAATTCACATGCATTACTAGATTATTAGGTAGAATAGATAGCATAGCATTATGAACTGGTAGTAGTTATAATATATAAAATAGTGTAGCTCCTGTGGTTAACTGTAAGCATGTAGTTGGTTGCTACTGCATGTAATGTACTTACTACTGTATCAGTAGTAGTAGGTTTGTAGTAGTATGGATGTACGTATAATAATATTATAAGTGTTGAGTACAAACTGTACGTACTCTGTATTGTTCATGTCAATAGTCTAGTTGATTATGGCAGGTTGTTACATTGGAGTTGGGTTAGAACAATATAATAATCATGAAGATATATAAATATAGGTAAGCATCTATAGAAGTCGTATCTGTTTAGTATAATATTTCGCATAAAGGTAATTACAGATATTATGTTTGAGGGGTCGAGATTGGGGAAAGTCATTGCTTCTGAAACTAGGTGCCTGAAAACTTTTATTTGTACACTACTCTGTTGTTAGTTGGGTATGATGAATGCACGTATTTATATGAGTGTGTATGTATATCCTCAGTAGAGACTAGTGGGTATTTAAGTAGGTCATAATTGGAAATGAATTGTGATTTTGTCTATCTGTACAGGTAGTTAGAGTCCGAGAGTCACTCTTTCTCTTTGGTCTGAGCAACTCGTTACACTCGCTCTATTTCTCTCTCGTCTCACATTCACATTGAAAACACACAAAGCCACACATAAGGATTGCAATAAACTGCTGGCAAACAACTTTGGGAGACTAAATTCTCGCCAATTCAGTTGCATTCATTCATTTCTTTTACACTCACTCATCATCTCAAACTTGAACTGCAACTTCAAAAACACATTCCTACAATATTACATGATTTTGATGTAATCGTGAATAATTCTTCCTATGAATCATTTGTGCGACTAAACTAGGGAGAGAGTGCTTTAGCATAGAAAATATTAAATGAGTTGAAAACTTACTTGGAATATTGTTCTTGTAGTAAAGAGTGAAGACGACTACTTTTAATTCTACTGACAGTCCGAAGTTCAACATGAGTGACATGAATATACCGGCATTGAGGGAGCAATTGGCTACCTATGGCCAAGAACATTTGCTACAATTTTGGCCTTCGTTGGATGCAGATGAACAACAGGAATTATATCGAGACATTGTCGAGTAAGCAATTTTTTGTTTGTTTGTTCATGTAATCTTTTACTATCAAATGTGGCTTACCTATTCATCACACACCTTTTACTTTTAACTAGGAGCATATTATTTTGTAATAATATTTAGCGTATCATTCTGCATACTCAATGTGCAAATAAATGTGAAGGGAATTCGCTATTGTTACTATTCGCTGTACTCACCCTTACTTACGTTGTCTTCCATATTTATTTGCAGACTCCACTCTCCGTATTTAAAATACCTTTTTTAAATATGAGTAAGATATATCAAGCCTTTCCTTTTTTCTCTGATGCAATTCTACCTAAATCTTTATTTTTAATCGCTACCAAATAAATAGCCACCAATAAACTATCGTGCATTTTGAGTTATTGTACTTGTCCTTATTTACTGTACAGGATTAGCCACGCTTAGGTCACCGATATAGTCATGATTGCTTATTGGCCTAGTATTTAGTAGAACACTATTTCATCACATAAATATTTCTCTGCTCTGGCTATGTCTCAAGCACTTTCAATCCAGCCAGTCTAAAACATTTCTTTTGCTATCCCTCAGACTCAATTTGGAGGAAGTCACCAGGTATTTCAAAAATACTGGCTCAACCAAGAACAATGAGCTGGGGAAACTTGATGATCGTCTTCAACCAACTAATCCAGATATTCATGGAGCCGTTGTACGAACCGAGGCAACTAAATTGAAACAATATGAAGATGAAGGTAATCAAATCTTCATTCATTCATTCTTACTTTACGCTCAAATCATTTCTAGTAACGAAGCAGAAAATCTCAACTCCATGGGTTCAAATTCCTATCATTAATTTGCTTATTCATTAAAATCAACTGCGATATTGCTCTGCTAAAATAGTTTATTGTATTTATCTCAAAAATACTGACAACATTCAGCCTTAATTTGATAAATAAATCAACTACCCCATCCAAGAATACTTAGGTGTATACCTAAGTAATTATAGCTATCATCTCTATGAAAATCCTCTTAGTACTTAACACATTTATTTATTTATATAAATCCGCATTTACTATGATTTTACTTTAATGAACATTTGAAGGTATATAAAATATCGTATGCAGTAATGCTACAGCTAATTAAAAGCAGCCGATTATCCGATGTATAAACAACATAGTATTACCATAAATAATGGTAACGTCAAAAGACATCAAAAGATGATACATTCTTATATGTCTCTTTAATTGCCTTGCACAAGCAATTCTGTCAATCTCCTAAAGATAAACTTACCCAACATAGTATTACTCTTGTAGTATTCTCCTACACAGTTTTTCTGTCCTTCATACATGCATTTATGTAATATCGGTTTCTGGAGGATGCATGTCATAGATACTACTTAATGTGCATTTGGAAATAAACTCATCAGATACGGTTGTTTTGCATCTTATGTATAAATTATAAATACCTCGTTACTTTGATTCAATATCTCCACTATGCACTAATGTGGAAATTAGACATTACATGCAATGCATCATAATCATGTTTAGATATACGTGAAATAGATTTTTTTGTTTTACAAACTGATTGATTATCTACAAATATTATACTTGCAGAAATAACAAACATTACTTACATTACTCAGAAGCCATTACTCTAAAAATGTATTTCTGTGTAAATGCTTCAATTGTACATATTTATGATGTTTGTGAAGCCAGTGCGATACAATACGACGTAAAAAATGTTGTAATATTATGCGTATGTATATGCTTACACTAGTTGTAGAAAATTAAACAATAACTGAATGTATAAATCAGTTTACTAGGTATGTATTTAGTAGATATGTCTAGATATATTATTTCCTGAGAAAACGAAAGACAGATAATGAGATAATGCGACTTGGTCCGACGACTCATATTACTACTACTAATGACAGAAAGGGGCAAATCGAGGCAGTTGTATGTTGTCATACTATTATGAGTACGATGTGAACAATACTAATTTACCTACATTTTGATGAGATTATTATGAGTAGCTTCGTAATCGTGTCTATTTTCTGTTGCTGCATACCTGCGTAGATTTATAAGGATAAGTAGATATCTATTTATGTGTACCAATGTATTGCTGTAATTATAGCAGAGCTAATATTTAGTAGTACTAATACAATGTGTGTATTCATTTCCTGTTTGTATATTAATTGAGCTGATAATAGGAATACTCATGAAAATGGAAATAAGGAGTTGCACGCGTTTTTGTAATGTATGTAGGAACTGAGAGTGTACCTATTAATTATTTTTGTTTTGTTTCCCATGAAAAGGTTTAAGGCAGATTAGCGATAAGAAAGTTGCGGTTTTGCTCTTGGCCGGTGGTCAAGGAACTCGTCTAGGAGTCGCGTATCCCAAAGGTATGTACGACGTTGGACTCCCGTCTAGGAAAACTCTGTATCAGCTCCAAGCGGAACGAATTCTACGACTCGAAACTCTTGCAGGGCAACGTCATGGCAATCGTGGAGATATTCCCTGGTACGTGTACTCTCTATTATGTAAACATTGTTAACTTATCTGTTGTGAGTGATTTTATGTGGTAAGAGCTGATTTATGTCGCTGTGTGTCGTCTTCCTGGATGGCAACTCTCTAATTTGTCCCGCACTTGGCATTCAAGCATGAGTTGATGGATGATATTTGTGACGGGGAAATTGATCCTTTGTTTACACAATCTTAGTTGTTATGTGGGTTGTTAAAAGGGTTGGGAGAAAACAATTTCCGTTGTTTGTACTAATGCACTACTACTATACTGTTTATATAGGTACATCATGACCAGTGAACATACAAAGGAGCCTACCTTGGACTTTTTCAGAAGCCATGGCTATTTTGGACTGAAAAAGGACAACCTTGTCGTTTTTGAGCAAGGGATGCTCCCTACTTTCACATTTGACGGACAGATCATCCTTGAAAAGCAAAGCAAAATTTCTAAAGCTCCAGGCAAGTTTTTGATACAGTGTTAATTGTTTCTATTTTCTGTACTTTCACAATAGCCAACATAATTTTTTTATGCATCAGACGGTAATGGAGGGTTGTACCGTGCTCTGCGGGACAAAAGAATTCTGGAAGACCTGGAAGCTCGTGGAATTGAATACATTCATGTCTACTGTGTGGATAACATCCTTGTGAAAATGGCAGATCCGGTTTTCATCGGATACTGTGTAAACAAGGGAGCTGATTGTGGTGCTAAGGTATGCTTAATTTAATATAATTCCCCACTCATGCTCTAGTTTACTACTTTAGGTTATATTATAAAGCTGTGCGTGATATTTGGCTAGTGCTGTGATAAAAATCAGTTTTTCTGACAAAATGAGTTGATGATTACATGACATTTAATTTCTTTTTATTCCAAACTCAGGTGGTCGAAAAAGCCTTTCCAACAGAAGCTGTCGGTGTAGTGTGCAAAGTTGATGGTCACTATCAGGTTGTGGAGTACTCTGAAATCACATTGAAGACAGCTCAGAAACGAAACACAGACGGGCGACTGACTTTCAGTGCTGGAAGCATTTGTAATCATTTTTTTACGACTGAATTTCTCAAACGAGTTGTTAGGTGAGTTATAAAAATGGACAGGTTTTATTGCACTTTGATTTTTTCGTGTCCTGGCCCGACAGTTTCCTTACCTACTTAGGTGTGGACTGCAGACGCTGAAAAACAAGTGCTATTTATAACTCCACGTGATAGAGACGAGAAAATGCTTTCATTGATGTGTTTTTCACTTTGTAAAAATCCCTTTTCAGAGGACAAGAAAATGAGTTGAAACATCACATTGCGGAAAAAAAGATTCCCTATGTGGACTCTCAAGGACGTCTTGTCAAACCGGACCGACCAAATGGCATCAAATTAGAAAAATTCGTTTTCGACGTATTCCAGTTCGCTCAAAATTTTGTTGTATGGGAAGTTCTCCGAGAAGATGAATTCAGTCCTCTGAAAAATGCTGACGGAGCTGAAAAAGACACTCCGACTACTGCCAGACATGCTCTCTACTCCCTTCACCAGCGATACATCTTGGCAGCTGGGGGACGTTTCATTGACGAAACTGGCTCCACCATTCCTCTCATTCCAAGGTAAGTTTGCAACCCAACACTATTCTCTGATAAAAAGTCGATGTGTGTGTGTGTGTGTGTATGCTGAGTGTTTCGTTTTGCACCAAAAGCATTTCTTGAATTGATAGAGCCATACATACATACAGAAATGATGCTCCTTCAATTTTCACAATTTAATTTCTTTTGTTTTAATACCTACTCACCTAATATTATGATTTTGTAGCGTCCTATTGCTTATTTTTATTTTTTATGTAGTATGTTGAATAACAACGCTATCGAGTTGGAGACGAACAACAATGAAGTGTAAGTTGCCTTGCTGAATTTATTTTACTACTCATTTATTCTTTGTTCTGCATGCGACTTGCAATGCTTTCCCCACAATTAATGCGACTAATTACAATGCATAGAATATTGATTGACGGGCAGAGTTTAATTGAGATGTTTTTGATGTAATTTGCAGTCAGAAATCGTGCATGAGCTACAAAGCTCCAGTTGTGGTGGAAATCTCTCCCTTGGTCTCTTATTCGGGTGAAGGATTAGAGGATTTTGTTCAAAAGGAAGACTTCCAACCTCCAGTTGCCTTAATGTCAGCAGGAGAAAAGATCCCATACGAACAAAACCCAACCCTCACAATGCCTTTGAAAGTACATGTGGTGGAAGCAGGACCTTTAATTGAAGCCTGACTCAGACATTTTAAGTGCTCTCAGTTATAATTATAATTGAAAGGTTTTCCTACAAAGAAAAACAAATTGTGATTATCGGGCAAACTATACTAATCAATATTTTGATTGTGTCTTAACTCATAGTACGTAAGAAACATTATTTCTTTTGGACTTACTTTTCCTATTCTGTTACTGTACAAGTCACCGGAAGACTTCGCCTTCATATGCCTTGTCATTTTAACTTTTAAGGCCGATTCTGTAATCTAGAGTGGCTGATAGGTGCAACTTTTTTACTTCTCTTAGGCCTTTTTAAATCTTGACGTTAAATTTGTTTGATATTTCACATACTTACAATGTTTCCATTGGTATGAGACTGACCTAAATTGACGCCAAAAGGTACCTTTAATTATTTGTGCTAAGCTAACGAAGATAGTTGGATTTTTTTAAAGCTTGATTAGTATTGTAATTATTGTGGTAAACTATTTGATTACTTGAGCAACATTGAAAAAATAGTTTTCCCGTATATGATACTGGAAACAAAATATTGTCACATCTTGGTGTTCAGCGGCATAATATTCAACTAACTGACCAGACACCATAATCGTTATATTTTTCCACACATTTGTAAGAGGACAGAAATTTTTAAACGAAGTAGGGGTTAATATTTCTAATTAATATGAAATGTATGGCTGTAGACTGAACTGTATTAATTCCATTGTTAATCAGTGTTTAAATCTATCATGTTGATTTAAAAAACTGTTTATGTAGCAACAGTCAGCAGTCTACTTAAATTGAACTGTTGGATTTTGACTGATTTCGTAGAACGCCTTAACCCTGTTCAATCCTAGTTAATTCGTCCATTTTAGTGTATTGTTTGGATAAGCCTGCTTAGAACAGTTAGTGACCTTTTAAATGTACTTATATAAAATTCGTAAGCTGGACAGTAAACTTTTGCATGATAAATGAATTTTAAAACTTGACTTCAAGTCTATACTTTATTTATTATAAATCATAAGCATATCATCTCTTTGCATAATTTGTGGTTTATCATTAATCTAAAAGCATACAAACTAGCTATTATATTCTTTTTGTAATAAATATGCATGGAAAAAATTGATATTCTTTGTGGTGCAGCAGTGGAACTTAATTAATTGAATAATGATGGTGGAATATGAACTTGAGAAAATATACTGTGAGGAACCGGTCCTTTCTGAATCGCAGAAGCTCCTGGGATTATTTCCGTAGCCTTCTGCTTTAAATCAAACCAACTTATGTCGCCACGTAAACTCAGTAATGCCATTAACTGGTCTTTGTTGATGTCAGGGTAATGCTTCACAAAACTATGAAGCTCCAACGACAATATGTCCATTTCTTCTACTTTAATCACTTCAGCCACCGCTTCAATAGCACTGAAAGGACAGTCCGATTGAGCACCTTGGGAAGCGGATCCCATCTTTTCAAACAATCGTCTGATTTGGGCAGCCTCGTGAGCTATTTTTTCAGACGCTTCTTTCCTTTCTTCTTGATTCTTTAAAGCAACTTTCTTTGACATCAGCGACAGCAAATACTTTTTGGCCACCAAATTTTTACCCTGAGCCATAACTGAGTCAAAATTCTTTTGCTTCAAGTGAACATAATCCTAAAGAAGTTTCAACATAGGTTATTAAGACATAACCCAAGTAAAAAATAACTAAATCATATTAAAATCTCAAAATAGAATCCGTATGCATACCTGGAAATAATCTTCTAGTGTCACACATATTGTATCAACAGCAACAGTACTTTTTAACCACTGCCGCGTAACTAATTCATGGAAGTGGGGTTCTAAATCTAAAAGAGCTTCATCCAATAAAAACCCTGACGCAATATTCCGCAATTTCTGTCAAAAAATAAAGGAAACATTTTAAAGCATATTTTAAACACTTTTATATTTTCTATGGATTTTAAATCCTAAAAGCAAAACTAAATTGTAACGTTCATTTCATATTACTGAAAAATAAAATTATAAATAAAACAAACCTCGAACATTTGCAAAACCGCATCAAATTTGTTGGCAGCCTTACTGTCTCCTACAGCAGAGTTCCAATATCGATCTTTCGTTTTATGGGCCAAGTCGATGCAAATCGAACAATTATTTACAATTGCGATTATAAATAGGGTGAAAGTTTGAACCTGGAACAAGCAACATTAATTACTATCGACTTTTGCAAATAGTTTAGTAACACTATAGTATTGTAAATTGCTGATTGCTATCTCACCTTACTCCTATCCTCAAAATATTTCACTTTAAAGTCGGCAATTTCATCTTGATAGGCCTTTCCGTACTCTCGAATCATATCCAAACTTAAAAGCAGCATTTCTCGAACTAATTCAGGACTAATTTCCAAAATCAATTTATTAGTTCACAACATCATATACTTTTTATGATACTGTTACATAATACAATTAACAAAATTTTATTGGCATATACCTGACAGTTTTAGCAACTTGGAGGTTTTCATCTACCATTTGATATATAATTACAGGTGCTTCAGTATGAAAATGACCATCACTGTCAGAATGAGGAGCTGCATTTTTCCACCACTCTTCCACCTCCTTAGCTACTGTTTTCTTCCTCCACGAACGATAGTTACCAGCAATATTCTAATAAACAATATCAAATGAAGATTAATGTAAAGCAAATATAAAGCTGACCACAATGGCACTAACTATTACTTTATATATTTCATAAGATATTACATCTAAATAATCTTTCATCAATCTATTCAGGGTCTTTTCGTCTAATAAATCTCGTGGTATTTCCTCCTTTTTCAAATTCAACTCGATATTCTTTAACAAGTCTGGGCCAGTATACGAGTTGAGCACCCAGGATAGTAATGAAACGAATTCGTTTCCTTCTAATCCATTGGAAATACATTCTTGGAGCTGAAATATAAAAATTTAGCATTTAGTATTCATGCCATGTACTAATAGATGAAAATTTTAAAGAAAACTCACCAGTTTAGAAAGGCAGCGATGGTACATGGTAACAAAACGTTGCAGAATAGAATACGACGGTGGAAAACATGGAACACAAAGCGATTTGACCACCAATAAATCTTGCAGTATTAGTTGTCTCATAACTTCTAAGTAGCGAACAAGCCACAATTTATTTTCAGCTCGAGAGTCCAGTTGACTAGCTTCTAGCCTTTCAGTTACCGATGCCTCCAAAATCTCAAACGCGTGGTCCTTCCACTTTTTCAGTCTTCCCGGGGGTTTGAATCCCGTCATTTCGAATCTCTATAGATGGACAGATTTAAATACATGAACAAAATTAGTAAATTAAAAATGAACAATCATGGGGCAGAAGTAAGAAGATATATTTACTTGTAAAGCGAGGACATCTGCTCTTTCTTCTCTTTCTATAATCCTCAACGTCGTGACGAGAAGAGCTGGTTTGTTTCTGGATGTATTGATAGTACGTTTTAGATTCAGCGAAAGTTGTCTTTCAAGAGTTTCAGATAATTTTTCAACATCTGAGAAGTAGTCCAATAACATTGTGTGCTCAGATTTATTTCCCATTCGAAATAACTCAAACAGCAACTCATCTCTGGAGGCTTCAAGTTCTGATAAAAGCTGTTAAAACAACATATCTCATGTAATCTACAATTATTGGTTTCGAAAATAAGATTTCCTTGATCTTACAATGTGGGCATTTAACAGATGACCGTCGCTGATTAGTGAATTAGCCTTCTCAATGTTTTTGCTGATATTAAAAATGTTATTCATGTTCTCCATAGCCATTGCATATTGCGAATGACGAAAGCTTTCATCTCTCACTTCTTCCAGATCTCTTGCTAAATTAAGTACGTCCTTCAAGCACTTTTGGATCACAGAAGTGCTGAAATTAAAGAAAATCAAGTAATTATTGCATTCGTTCTGAAATATAATTCCAATATGTAATAATGAATAATGATGTCATTTAATTTTCCTAAGGAAAAAATTATCCCATAGAGATTCGGCAACTGATAGGAAAAGGGGCCTAGGTAATGATTTTACATAATATATACTGGAATTGAAACTATAGTACCAGTACCAAATACGGGCGATATTAAACATTATGATTATGAATCAAATTTTAAATAATGTATAATATTGTAAAATATTGCCTGCAAGTGACAGTTATTTAGTCGGATTATAATTACTTAAATATTAACCCGGGTTATAGTTATATCTTTATATAGACTATTGGGTAGTGATAGTTGAATTATCCAAACAAATGAATGCCAATTAAGGATATTTAAACCAAGTTTGGCGTTTAATCCTTAAAAGATTTTCCCTGGCCCTGGAGGAACCAAGGAGAGTAGGACCATGGGCTCTGCAGCCTCCCCCTTTCCCTTTCCCCAAATCTGTTGGATATTGATCCCGAATTGTACAAGTACACAGTACCCACTAACCAAATTCCTCAAAAGAACGGATTCAATAATCTCTCACGGGTTTTCCAGGTTCTTCTATAACCGTTGAGCAGTTAAAACTGTTGCGATATTTAGTCAAGGCTGCAGCTGTTTCGACAGGTAAGATTATGGCTTTCACGTGATTCCAGCGGTGAATAATAACACTTCTCTTTCACCAACAAGTAGTGAAAGAGAAGGGGTGTAGTGGAAACTTTAAGATAAGAGGTTACGTGGCGGACGGAGTAGACAGATACTGCTTGTACCGCTGATGCCGTGCATCGGAACCTTTTAAAGTAAGAGGTTACGTGGCGGACGGAGTAGGCAGATACTGCTTGTACCGCTGTTGCAGTGCATCGGAACATTCCAAAGTAAGTGGCTACGTGGCGGACGGAGTAGGCAGATACTGCTTGTACCGCTGTTGCCGTGCATTGGAACGTTACAAATATGGCCATATCTTTCACAAATAGTATGGACGAACCTACGTACTCTTAGTGTATGTATTCATGGGACAAAATTAACTGAGACTAGAAACCCTCCTACACCTCAAATTTTAGCCTGACTTTTCATGTTTAAAGGGAGGGGTAGGAATGGTTTCTAGTCTCAGTTAATTGTGTCCCATGAATACACCGGTTGCGTACATTTACACGCTTTAATTTTGTTCTTTTTTGTGCCCAAAGCGCGAAAATTTTCGGTGAACTTTCCTTTTTTCCTTTGATTTCGGGGAGAAGAGCCTTGCTCTAAAGCCGCCCTATATACGTCTATGAAGCTTCTTTATTTTTCTTTTCTTCTTCCCTATTTTTTGTCTCTCTTAATTTTTCATTTTTTTCCTTTTAACTTCCTATTTTGTATTAAATTTTCCTTTAAGTTCCTTACTGATACCCTGCTTACCAGATTTCCAAGGGTTTTCCACCAGCGGTCAGTTTCCATTGCCGGTCACTAACCACTAACCAATTTAAATGTATTAACTGACAATAGTTAGTAAAGTTGTACAAAACCACTTACTGTTTTCCAACTTCAATTAAATCTTCCCTTGCCAACTTTAGTAGCTCTAAACCTGATCTAACCCCATCTAATTGAGACTGTAAGGCTGTTTTCAGCATAGCTTCTTTGGATGCTTTTTTCCTTGCTTCTCTCTTTTTGTATTCTTCAACCTACAATAGAAATTATATTAATCCATTTGGAATTTCCTTAAATCTTAAATTGGATAAAAGCTTTCAATAAGACCCATTATGAAACAAAATGTAAAAGGAAATACAGTTTAAAATTTTTCGAATGAGTGTATTTTATACCTTTTCTAACTGGTCTGGTCGCTGAATTAAATTGGCAATTCGTTCCACAGCCTTTGCCTTGGCTGCAGACTCTAATCTTCCAATACGACTCATTTTGCTTCAATTTAGTTCATTTCCTTCTTAAAAACGATTTGTCATTGACGACTCCCTAATGATGAATGATGACATTTGATGATGAATCATATTCAGCCATCAGCATTTAACAAACAAACTCCAAAAGTAGAAAATAAAATACCACATCAACCGCACCGATTAGTAACTCACCCTAATTTGGCATTTTTGGTGTACTAATTCTATCCTATCTAATTCTGTTGATTCTAACGTTAAAATTTTGTGAACCACCCACCAACTCAACACTTTTGCACTTAATTTATGAGATGACTTACTTATCAATCACTCCAGTTGTT
The DNA here is from genome assembly GCA_020055645.1 of Tomocerus qinae. Classification (NCBI taxonomy): domain Eukaryota; kingdom Metazoa; phylum Arthropoda; class Collembola; order Entomobryomorpha; family Tomoceridae; genus Tomocerus; species Tomocerus qinae. The sequence continues at coordinate 24,694,531 of CM034548.1, forward strand.
GTGATTGTAAGTGAGAATCTTGAAGTTTGCGAATTTGTGCCCTAAACATATGTTGCACCGCGAATACTTAAATAAATGGTCTATCAGACCCGCTAAAATATAAGTTGCTCCTTCTCTTGCCGCCCAACATGTCATTTTCCAAAATGTTTTAAATATTCGGATTAACTGCCGATATTAAATCCAAACTAATTGATGACCGTAACAGATTGCATCTTATGCTGTTTTGAAGTTTCAGATTGTCATCTGATCTGATCAAAACACCGACAGAGAACCGTTGTCTTTTAGGAAAATCTGTAACTTGCAATCTTCAAATCTGGTGAGAAATCTATTTATAATATATATTTTATTTTTATTACACGTTCAAGCACACGGTTATAAAAGTCAAAGGACTTTAGGTGGTACACTAATTTGTGTGTGAAAGATAAATCTCTTCCCCTTGGAACTATTAGTTATCAGTTATGGTCCTGTTTTTGGATGTGCAGATGTGAAATTGAAACAGATTCCAAATTTATATTTGTAGAATCACCACAAAAATATATATTATAATTACTAATGGTGATGTCAATCAACTGGTTATAATTAGTTTTTAATTATCAACTTTAGGATAAGTCACAAGGACTCAAACGCCGGATGGCTACTGGAAGTAGCAGTCACGGTCAGGGCAAGCACCCAAATATGTCTGATGTTGTATATCCGTCACCTGGACCACTACCTCAGCTGTCCTTGTCGTCGGTTCCGGCAAAATGCTGCAAAAATATCGACTACTACCGTGGGATGATTAAAAATTACATTGAAAGAGTAAGTGATCAAAATAGTAAATGTATATTTTCAAAACAGTAAACATAATAATGCGTGATGAAAATTTGAGTTATGACATAAATAAATGTATATCTAGCTGGATTATGAATCTGCAGCTTATTGGGCTGAAAAAGTAGTTTCTTTATCATCTGGATCTCAGCAAGATGTGTATACTCTAGCTAAATGCATGTTCCTTTGCGGACAGTATCATCGAGCTGCTAATTACCTCCAGTTTCATAAATATGAAAGGGTATTTTTACTTTAAATGATTTCTAATTTAAGAGGAATTACTAATAATAGTGTGTTTGTCTAAATAACTTTATCTTATGTCATAGAGTAACCTTTACTTCCGCTGTCTTACTGCCAAATGCTTGTATATGGCCAGAGAATTCAACAAGGCTTTAGATATGTTGGATCTGGACAATAGAAATGTCCAACCGGGACAAAAGGTTCGAGAAAGTAAATGGGAGCCGTCGGATCCACAAAAGACAGTATGCTAAAATTTCATTTATGCAATTTATATAAAAATAAAATGCAACATTTGGTTTATTAATTATAATTATAATACTTTATAGATTGTAGGGCAGATATATCTACTAAGGGGGAAAATTCATGAAGCCTTAATGAACCGAATATTGGCCACAGAAAATTATAAAGAGGCACTACAACAAGATATTTACTGTCACGAAGCGTTTCAGCTTCTTACTCAACATCAGATGTTATCTCGAGCTGAAGGTGGGTTGTTGTTATTATATTCCACACTTGAATGCATGTACATAAATTGTCATAAGTATAACTTATTGTCATTCAGTGAAGAAATGAATACTTATTGCTTTAAAATAAAAATGTGTTGAATTTTTGTAGAAGTGGAACTTCTACAAAGTCTGCCGTTTTCTCAAGCTTGTTTGAATAACGATGGGGAATTCGTAAAGTACCTTTATACAAGTCAAGTCAAAAAGTATCCTACGTGCGGAGAGCTACCTGAAATTTCACCTTTTCCATCGATGAGAAAAAATTTAGATGTACTTACTGGTGATGCCGAACGACATTTTTATAACTGTGACTTCCAAAAGGCTTATCAAGTAGCCTCGCAGTACGTTTCTTGCTTTTAATAATTAATTTATTTTACATTTGACCTTTCTAAAAGATATTGCCATGTGCTTAATTGGCAACTTGTGTTTCTTTGTCAGGGTAATTGCTGAAGATCCTTATCACACAACCTGTTTGCCAGTTTTAATCGCCTGCCAAGTTGAATTAAAAAAGGCTACTGGTAGGCATTTTATTGATACTAATATGTATTCAAAATGTGTTTAATGATAACGAATAATATTTAGTTTAAATGGTTCATTGTTACAGAGTTGTTCAAAACGGCCCATAAACTGATTGAAGTGATGTCAGAGTCAGCTTTGTCATGGTACAGCGTAGGGGCTTACTATTTCCTAATTGGTACGTTAGCAACAAAATCAAAATATTGAATTTTCATTGATGATATTTTATATTCTATTTATGACTAACTATAGGTAAGCACGAAAGTGCTAGAAGAAATTTAAATAAATCTCTTTCCATTGATCCTGTGTATGGTCCGGCCTGGTTACTTTTTGGTCATTCATTTGCCACCGAGAGTGAACACGATCAAGCAATGGCAGCTTATTTCAAAGCCACACAATTAATGAAAGGGTAATTATTATTATAAAATTAGTTACTGAGAAACATTAATTGTATCTACTATCACTTAGTCGGAAAGAGAATTAGTTTTCCTTTGGGGCTATATATAATCAATAATAACGATTCAAATCTGTATTTAATATTTTAACTATTTAAATATTTTTTTACCATTTTGTTAACATTAGTCTACAATCATTATATTTTTCAAATTTCTTAGCTGTCATCTTCCCATGCTACACGTTGGATTAGAATGTGGGTTAAGTAATAATCCTCAACTAGCTTTAAAATTTTTGGATGAAGCCAAACTGCTCGCTCCAAGAGATCCATTTATCATACATGAAATGGGAGTAGTCAAATTCTACGAAAAGAAGTGAGACCATTAACTAAGTTAATTGTACATTGCCATATGGGACGATGTTTTGATACTTTTGTCATTGTAGGTATCACGAGGCATTGTACTTATTCCTGGAAACTGTTTCAATCATTGAAAGGCAAAAGCCTACCAGCTGTCTTAAAAAATGGGAATCTTTGTACAATAATTTGGGTCATTGTTGTCGTAAAATTCATCGGTATGAAGAAGCGTACCAATATCATCAAAAGGTATTTTTCAAGGATATTTAATACATCGACATGAGCATTCGATAAGGTTTATTGTGTGTGAGCTTATTTGGTATACTGTACATTATAGGCTTTAGTCCTGTGCCCTAATAATGCGTCAACATACGCTGCTATTGGCTTAGTACAAGCTGTTTCAGGGCGTGCCGAGTCTGCAGTTGAATCTTTCCATAAAGCTTTAAGTCTTCGACGGGATGATGCATTTAGTAACACGATGCTCAGATATGTTGTAGAAAAAATGGTAGAAGACGCCAACGAGAGTAAGATGATTCATTTGCATGGATAAATATTCTAATTTCCAATGCTAGATTTGTAACTTATGCTTCCTGAATATTTTGTAGATTCGAGTGATGAAGAAGTACTACCTTCCGATGATGAGACTGATGAAGACGAGCCAATGTTTCATAAAAAACCTGTTCCTATCTCTAGCAAAAGTCGCCCAAATGAATCTGACGATCGAATGGAACCGAGAGCTGAAAGTAGCAAAAGTTGTGCTAAGACACCTGAATCCAGCAGTCATTATCAAAAACCTTCCTCTAGTTGGTATCAAAGCTCAGTTCAGAAATTTTTAACAGGTAAGCGTTTTATTGACTGGAGTCATTTCAGAATCTAGAAAGATATTTAACTGTAATTAACTCCAAATAACTTGTACACTCAACTGGAAAAATATTTTATGAATGGAAATACTATTTTAGTCCATTATTTTGTATTTCATAGCCACCACCAGTGGACCTCGTCTGACTTCCACTCCTTCAACAGCCTCAGGGTTAACATTTGGCTTAAACGTAGATGAGGGTATAATCGCTAAAATTTTTATGTGTTCTCACGTGATATGCTTTTATAAATAGTGGAATGTAAATATTTTGTTCTATTTACTTAGATGAAAGATCTAGAACATCGGAAACCGAAGAAGAATATGATACTCGTTACGTCGCCCGTTTCAGACCTGGGCTACCTGACTTCCCACTACTAGATGAATCTTCGTCTTCCGGCGAGAGTGATAAAACGAATATAACGACATCGTCTTCAGATCATGAAGGAGATATAGAATAATTTTCTACTGAAGATTAATATTGGTCGTTATAGTAAATAAGTAAATATACAGATTAAAAGTAAATGGCATTTTTCCCTGAATATGGCTGAAGCATTTAGTATCTTTTGTGGTCAGTAGAACCGTTTATGAATTACTTAATTCATTTGTACCCCGAAGACGATAAGTTGTCTGATGAAATTAAAGGTTAACAAGTATTAGGTACCTAAAAAGTTGGACAAGTATTCAATATGAAAAATGTCATTTTATATGCAGTAACATTTATGCAGGTTTCAGTTAAGGCGTCAGTATATACACTTTACTGATATAATACTGTCTGGATTTGATTACAAGTAAGATACAAAATGTTTGCCATATACGAAAATTGTGATGGACACAAATCCAGGTAGATAACAAATAAATATGCAATTAACATGTAAATGTGTTGTTTCTTCCAAATAAAACCAACCTAATCAATCTATAGAAAGCCTACTTCGTCGTCCGTCTACGTATATAGAGCTTATCTATTCTACACAGTCAATACTTAGTATTTATTTAGATTGTTATCAACTGTTTTTAAATATGTTTGTATACCGTACCCATTGGATACTCTTTTTAAACAATTATGATAATTACGATTTCTGAATTAAGCGCATAAAGACACTTGTTTCTAATATTTTTTTACACTTTGGTTTCGGCCATTGAATAGGCAGAAGCAAAATTGTGTGCCAAGGGACCTGTCTTTTAGTTTTAAGAAGCATCCATATTTTATTCCGGACTTGAAAATAATGAAGACCATTAGCATCGATTAATATTTAATGCAAATTGTTTCTTAAAACTATTAAGCAGAGAAAACTGCCCAATTGACTTTTGGTACAAATTTTTGGTTGATCTTTGTCACCAAAGTTAGTTCTGAATTCGTCATGTTATCCGCCCAGAATATTGCTGTTTCTACTCTTAGCCCAAGGAATTCTTCACTGTTTCAGGATTTTCAAATCGATCACCATTCTGTAAGTATTATATCACATTCTCACATTGTTGATAAATAACTGTTCGTATTTAGTAAGAATATAAAGTAAGCCATGTATAATCTATCAGTGTGAAATGTTATTACATTTCATATTCGCATCATCATTTTAGTTAGAAAACTAAACAGTTCTCCATATTTTTCATTTATATAATTACCATTGTCTAAATAGTCATTATAGTAGTAGGCATATTTTCCATCACCCTTGACAATGTGTATTATTTTCTGATAATATGGCACAAGTATACATAGCTTCTAACGTGCACAGTATTGACATTCATGCAAATTCAAGTCTAACCGAACCTTGCCCGAACGTTTTGATATGGGAATCCTGCCCTCTGGAGTTAGTGGCTACGTGGGGGTATTGTACAAGTACAACATTGTACATATACATTCACTGTGTTGCAATACCTACAAGTAAAGATCTGTGCTACTACACCTTAAAAATAAATAATTTTCTTATCAGTAAAAATATCCAAAGATCCCTTCTTATCATGTTATTTACATCTATACAAATTTAATTCCTTTGGGAATCGTTATCGTGAAATATTATTTTTCGTCTGGTATCCTCTCTGTCCGGCCTGTTCACCTTGCCAAGTCAACGTAAGTATTTGTTATCACCAGCTAATTTTCCAGGGACTATGTTGGGTTTCGTATGCGTCTGATGCCTAGATACAACTTCTGAAATATCAGGAATTCCTTATCTCTAATTAAAATAAAAATGCATAAAGACGCTTGCTTCCGCCGCCATCCGGACACTCAACTCTTAGTCGTAGACCGATCAACTTTGTAGTGTTCTAGAAATTCCATTAGGGAAAACGCCCATCAGCTTTTTAGACGATTCTTCATTTTGAAAATTTTTAACAGTTTTCGGCAATCGGAATGATTTTAATTTGTTTTAGTATCCTTTAATTTTAAATACTTTTAAAAAGGAGCTACTAAAGTTAGTTTTTAATTTTTAGAGTATGGCAATGTCAGCACCAAACACAAGGAGTTCTCCTTTGTTTCAGAATTTTACAACCGAAACCCAACATTCTGTAAGATTTTTTATTTACGAATTTTAAATAAGTATTAACTGCAAATTTTAAGATATAATTATTTATAAATAATGTATTTTTAAAATTTGAAACTATTTTTGTTTCAGGAGGACAAAGATTTTCAGAATCATGATGATTTCGTAGATCTGTTGCATGGGAATTCGATTAGTAGCAATGGGAATAGTCCTGATTTCGGAATGTTGACGGCTTCCAAAAATAGTGAATTATCCACTCCGAACACCGCCAATGCTTCTCTGTTCCAGGATTTTCAGATTGACAGTCAACATGGCGTAAGTTTTTAATTCCATATGGTATCTTTGTTATTGACCATAAAATTAAAACTGATTAACTATTTTATATAGCAATAATAATGACTAATTTGTATAACACAGATATTGCAAACATCTGCATTACAAATTTAAATTTGTTACTCAAAATTCTGGATATTAAGAATTCTTTGATTTTATGTTGTTTCAGAACATTGCTATGTCGACTCCAAATCCAAGAAGTTCTCCGTTGTTTCAAAACTTTCAACCCGAAGGCCAAACTTCGGTAAATAATGCTAATTTTGATGCCACTATGACTTATTTATTTATGACTGTTCTCAATAGTTGCTTCTTCTCGGGTTATAATTATTAGTTAGATCAGTCACCAGACAGACCAAAAATGTGTTTTTAAATTTAAAACCTACTATTCATTTCCATAATTTAGCCCATTGGATCACCATACAGCCCGGGCAGAAACCATTTCAAACCAGTCACAAAGAATCGCATTGTTGGATTTACCGAACCAGAAGATGTTCAATCTAATGGGTTCGACATTTTTGGGTTTGGTACCCCGAATCATATTAACAGTGAGCGTACTTTATCTAGCTCCTCAAACTCGTCGTTATTATCCGAGGGATCATTCTCGCATATTCTACGAAGCATACATGAACAGAGGTAAGCATTTTGTATTATCGCCACTAATCACTATAGGTCTGTATCTCATTAAGTTAAATACTAATTTTCAAACTGATAATGTTAACATTTAAAAGATAATAGTGAATAGAGAGAGTTACTTGTAACATTTTAAATTTCCATGTTAAGTTATACTTCAATTTTTAATGTTTACTTCCACAGTGACATCATTCCACTTCCAACATCATCTGCTCCCATAGATGTAAATGGTGCATTGGATAAATTCTTCCCAAATCGGATGACTGAAAATGGTCTTGGTTATTCGCCGAGGAGCAAAAATGCATTTTCATTGTCAGCGCCAAACGGAATCTCCAATTTGATGAATTCACGGTTTAATGGATTTGATGACAGCTATCAAGTTGAATCTGACTTGAACAGTCAAATCGTTGGCGAAGCTTCACCCACAGGTCAACAAAATGACTTTGCAAATCTGCTTGTAAGTCGTCCGTTTTTGAATTTGAATTCTGAATTGTTTGCTTGGCGCACAAATTCTCATTAAAAATTAATGTTCAATAGGATTGCGTAAATTTAAATGGCGAGAGCCCGCCGTATGGTATCACAATGACAAACCAAGCGGAGAAAGAGGATGAGAGTATATGGACCTCGCAAGTTCCAGTCAATCCAGCAATAGCAAACTTTCTAAGAACAGTCGAAAACTTGCCAACCATCCTGCCCACCAATCATAAGCAGCTAATAAAATTGCTATCGGTATGTTTGATTTTAGGTTACCTGTATGTACTAATGTGATAAATACATTATTGTAATTAGTCAGGCATTATATCATATCAAAGTTTATTTAGAGCTTATTTTATTTAATAAATTGGTTTTAGGACGTAAACGATTTGCAAGAAGGGAGTGATATAATAACAGACCCTTACCATAAGGAGCGCGTTAATGTCTCATGCAACAAAGTTAAGCAAGAGATTCTAAATAAACTGTCTTGCTCGTCTCCTCAATCGTTTATGGTAGATTCAAGACCCAATGGATACAATGATATATCTTATGAAAGAAATAACCCACGATGTCTGTTGGATTCTTTTGGTAAGTCGTTATTATTGTTTTCAACTTTTGTAAATATTAGTAGCGGAAAGACGGCTAATGCGCATTTTATAAGTTGCTATGGCACCTATCGGCTTATCCCATTTCTTTTCTGGAGATAATCTAAATATCTCTATAAAATGAAAGTGTAATGCAGATTGAGATTAGGGACATAAAATCAACATTTTCATTTCATCTATTATTCATATTGTGAATGTCGGCCGGAGCTGAGTCTATTTACCAAAGCCTGTATAGATTCCTTTGTTCAATTTTTATGTATACGTGTCCCTTGGTTTGAGATTTCCAAGACATGAACTTGACTATATAATGCTATCAGTTTTGAACAAAAGAGGTACCTAGGTTGGAAAGTTATAATGCATAGTTATGTATACAACGACACATTCAAATCGGTTTTAGGGACTAAATGCTTATCACGAATAAAAGCAGGTGAACGTATTTGTTGCTATATATATTTTTATATTGGTGTTCGTCGCAATGGTAATTCGCTTTTAAATGTTTATAGCTGTTTACCAAAATGGTCTTTAAAACAGGTGGCATAGATTCATAATATTGAATTAATTCATATCTATTTGTAGAAGGATTTGACAGTTCTCAGAATCTGACAGTTTGGAACGGGAAATTGCCACTTCGAAATCACAGAAATGCGACATATTCTTGCAAGGTAATAATACATACAGATAGTACTTTATTGTTTCGAGATTGTATCTGATGTTAATGCATTGTGCTTTTTGTGGCAGGTTTTTCTTGGAGGACTTCCTTGGGACATAACAGAGAGCAATCTTTTCCATGCATTCAAATTGTTCAATCCTATTAAGGTGGAGTGGCCAATAAAAGATGGGCATCTGTCTCAATCAAAAGGATATGCCTACATGGTTTTTGAGAGTGAGAAGCAGGTATGTTTTAAATATCTGCTTGGATTGAAAGAATTGAAATTAAATTCAATATAAATACATAAATAATAATACTTTACAGTTGCGAATGTTGCTACACCACTGCTCCTTCTCTATCGTGGATGGTGGGTGTTGGTATCACAAAGTGTCTTCAAAAAAGATGAAATCTAAAGATGCGCAAATAATTCCGTGGTCCCAGTGGGATACAAATTTTAATATGAGTCCCAACCCAAAATTGGAATCTCACAAGACGGTTTTCGTTGGTGCTCTCCATGGAATGATAAATGCTCATGGGTTGGCCTTAATCATGGAAGAACTTTTTGGGGGAGTTATCTATGCTGGTGAATATTTTTGATTGAGATTTTCCTGATTATTGCAAAATGTTCTCACATTTAACTGTAATAATGTATCTAATAAAATATTAATTTTCTATTTCTCAGGCATTGACACAGATCGTCACAGATACCCAATTGGATCCGGAAGAGTTGCGTTTAACAATGCCAAGTCTTATTTAAAGGCGATTACAGCTCGGTTTGTTGATGTCAAAGTCACTCAGAAGTTTACCAAGACTATTCAGGTGGATCCTTACTTGGAAGATGCAACTTGTTCAGTGTGCAAGTTACAGCAAGGTCCATATTTTTGTCGTGATTTCGGCTGTTTCAGCTATTTTTGCAAGACGTGCTTCCAGTATCAGCACAGTTTCGAAAATTTGCGTTCTCATCAATATATCATGCGTAGCTCTTCGAAGCCACAAAGCACTCCGGGATCATTTATACCGTCAAGTTTGAATCATCGAAGTGGAACTGGGCCTTCAACTCGGAACATTCAACAGCAGATTCATTGGCAGGCACCTTTTTATCAGGGGATACCTAATGGGCGTGGCAATCAATACCAGGGAAACAATTTCCACAATATGAACTACCAGAATCAAATGCAGCCAAACCATGGCGGATTCTTGAACAATTCCTCGTCTCCATATATGCGCTGAGGAAAAAAAACGTAATCGAATAATGGATGCATAACTGGGCTCTCAACTTCTTTTCAGTAGTTTTTATTTTATAGATTTCTTCTCTCTAGTTTAATTGGATATTTCTTACGTAGGATAGTCGATTTCTAAAACGTAACAACTCTGTCTCACTTCTTAGATATATGTAGTTTAGTATTCGGGAACTGAATAATATATTATTAGAACACAACGTGACTAAATTAGATGTAGCTTTTCTCGTTAAAAGAGACCAATAAAAATTTGTTGTTGTTTCCATGTAGTTTAGACAAGTTAGTGTTTGTAGACTCAAACCAACTATGACTGACTCATTCAATCACGGATGAAACGTGAAAATATTAACAACTATTTTCGCATTTAACTGGTACCATCTTTATTGTTGTATTATTTAGTAGTTAAATCGAAATCACTTGGTTAAGTTAATTCCTTTGTATTACAGTACCTACTACATGTATTGCTATATCTGCGTACTTATAGTTTCAGGTTGGTATCTAACCATATTGGTAGATTATAGTTCTTAGGGGGTTGAAAAGATAATAATTTTGGTATCAAGGTGAAAAGGATGGGTAAAAATCATAAAAGACATTTATGGTTATTAATTTAAGTAGTTATCATTATTTATTTTTGCGATATCGCTTCTGAGACAGAACTGAATATGTAAACTAATAACAACGCTTGTATTGCTAATTGTTATTTATATTATGAAGTATATATGATCTATATCATATCTTATCGTTATCGCGTCTCGAATACAGTTTCGTATTATTAGAATTTAAAAAAAATTGTAAAAGTAGCCAATGGCACTTATTATTGCGTCAATGATCTTAATGATTTTTGTTTATGTGTCCAATATTCGGATTTAATCTGGAAAATAGACACTTCTAAATTATATACTTCAAATGAATTTACAATATAGGTGCCATTGATAGTGTTAACAATAAAACAAAATAATACTTCCATTTGCATCCTTATTGGGAATTGTTATAATTTTTGGGTTATTATAATATTAGAACTGGGTTATTATCAAGTCAGAGTGAATGACAATAAGAGTCAGCAATTGACTCTGAGATTTTTGTTCTTATGTCTCCTTAGACACTTATTATCCAGGTAATTCTATACTTCCTATTCTGTTAATTGGTTTTCACTCTAATAAAGTAATTTTCAAAATGCAATGCAACATCCACAACTTAATATGTAATTTACCATGCAATTGGGTTTTTTATGTATGCAATTAGAATACTTGGCCGATGTTATAATTTGTAACTTTTGAAATTCAATATAGCGTCTTTAAATTAATGAAAACATACCACATAAAATAAATTCATGTAGGTAGTTGGATTATCTGGAAGACATTTATCTCTTACTGTCAAGGACACTTTGTCTGCGTTCATTGCTTCTCTCGAATGAATATGTAAGTAAAATGTGTCTTAATAACGGCAAGTAGTATTTTGTAATCAAGCATGTCATAATTGATTCAAGGCGTCATTTTTATGTAAATTAATTATCATGGATTTTCAGTTAGTTATAAAAACTCCTTGTTTATATTTATCGCCCAAGAAAGAGGATGATTGGACAGGAAATGCTAAAACGTAGATTTATCTATTAAATTGCATACCTAGATCATTAGATTTAGATTTTATGTTTTTGGTACCTTCTTACTTTCCTTAACACGGCTAATTAGTTTACTAATTTCTTGTGCAGTCAACGCAAAGTTGGTAGTTTATTTGCTTCCACGCTTCACAGACTATTGTGTAAGTATTGAGCGGCAGAATTGATTCATTTCTTCTGAAGATTCATCGAAGATGTGTTACCAACTTAAGTTGAAGATTAATTGCATTGGAAGATTACGACATTATTTGCCATTGGCTCACCAATGCAATTCAAGTACTCAAACTATTAAACTGCTGTGTAAGAATATCAATTGGTCAAATCCTGGTAAGAATCATTTTTAACTTTTTTTATCGTTCTAGGCATTTGTTTGTTTGCATTTTGTCACTATGAATAAGTACATCAGTCAATGATATTCGTTATTCCAAATGGATTTCATTTCACATTTTTAGTAAAAGTAATTACTGGCCACTGCTGCAATGGGGGACAGTAATCAGCAATGCTGATTCTGCTATTCGCAATATTTGTTTTGAACTTTTGCCTATCACCCATGACCTTCAACTTTGCGGACGGGATTTTAATTCCCGGTCCCGATCGATAATGAGGCCCGAAATTAATGTAGAAAAGTGTCAATCGTTAATATTATAATCGCTGTTTGTTTCAATGATATTGGACTGTTTGTTAGAAAATTGAAGAAGGCGTATTGTAAATCGTTGATCATAGGGGGAATAATGTATAATTGGGTACATTCAATTGTTTCATACAATTGAATACTTTTATTTTTATGTTTGTTGTTATTATTATTAGGTTGCAGTCTTTCAATTTGCGGATAATCCAGTCGAAGTGAATTAAAAGAAAAAAGGCGAATGTCTGCCTCATTACAAAATTACAAAACTGTAGATACAGGTAAAATAACATCGAATTGTTTAAAAATACTGACGCGGGGAAGTGACAAATCTAGGCAGCCTACCAAAAAAGATGCGCTCCCATTCGCTAAAGTTTTTATTGACTCATCGATATAATAAGTTGGGTAAGAAAATGTGCTAGTTATTATGAAAATATAAAGCAGTTTAGTAAACATTAATTTGACTAGTACTAAATTGTGTAATTTTATTTCTAGGGGGGCAACTAAATCGAAATGTTTTCAGGGAATATGCGTCTCAACCTACAGCTATATTTGATCCAAAAAAGGTGTTGATACTGACAAAGCTTTCTCGTTTTGAATTCGAAAAGCTTAGACATCCTAACCTCAACGACAAAGAACTTGAACATGCTCTCAAAGAAAGGGGATCAGATTACAATACGTTACTGTACCATCACTACATCCACAAAGTATGTACCATTTTATGTTGATAAATATTCATATCTTTCTTCATAAAATAGTAATTTTATCCTTTTCAAAGGGTTGTGAAAACAGAGTTGACAAATGCTTGCAAGAATTTGGAGTAGAAACTAGGGTTGTAAATCGATTCGATTATAGTGAGGAGAATATTGACTGGGCAGATGTGATTGTAACTACCGGGGGCGATGGAACATTTTTAATGGCAGCTTGTAGAATTCAAGATCGTGAAAAGCCAATTGTGGGCTTTAACACTGACCCAACCCGCTCCGAAGGATATCTCTGCCTCCCAAAGAAATATTCAATTAATATTCGTGACGCAGTTCGAAAGCTTTTTGAGGTAAAATTTAACTTGTTAAAGTTTGTTTGTTATTGTAATTGAAATAAACAATAAAATAAATATCATGATGGCTAATTAAAGGGTAAATTCAAATGGACCTTCCGACGGCGCATTAGGACTACTTTAATTGGCGAGTCGGTATTTCAAGTCCCGGTTGAATTGCACGACCAACAGTTAGAGCATCCGGAGTACAGGTATGAATATCAGTCATTAAACCTTGATTACTAAAATTGCAGACTTTTATACATTTAAACTGTTCCCCTAATGAGAAATAAGGAATATAATAGAATATATTAATTAGAATAAGCATATATTTTAATATGTTAATTCTTTGTACTGCGGCTTTAGCTTTCCAGTTGGATCTGCTCGGTAAAACAGATTTAGTGTCAAGCTGTGAATATGATGCATTTTTTCGTGCATTTTTCATTTACTACTTAATTGTTTTTAGATTTTTCGAGTGCCTTCAAGAACAACATAAATGCATGTCTGACCAAGAAATTTTGCAAAACCCTAAAAAGCGAGTTCTTCCAGTCTTGGCATTGAACGAGGTTACTTTATTTTAAATTATTTTCTCCTTTGGGACATTTTTCTATCGAATACAGAGAGATCTTTTTTGAAAATGAGTTAATAAATATGTTTCTCTAGGTTTACTTTGGAGAATGTGTCTCTGCACGAGTGTCATATTTTGAAGTAGCTGTTGATAATGGCGAGCGAATTAAAACGAAAAATGCAGGATTATGTGTTTCAACAGGAACTGGATCTACTTCTTGGTCGTATAATATAAGCAAAGTTTCGCCTCAAATAGTCGAAGATTTGTTTCGAATTGCAGACGCAGAAAGGGGTCCAAACACTGACAGTGCCAATAAATTACTTATTGACCGTGTCACAAAAAAATTCAACAGTGACCTAATATTTCATTCAGGTTGGCATTTTACTTTTTACTCCAAAATATTAGGCATGTGTAATAAAAGTACGTTTGTTGGTTCTTAGTTCCAGCTTATTAATACAAAATACAAAGACAAATTAATTAGTAATTGTAAAGTGTATAAATGACATCTGTTTTCGGTAGTTAATAAGCTTATTCCTTTTTAATTCAAAATAAATATTTATTTATGGTAAAACGGTTTAATAAGGTAATTGTTTATCATTTTACAGAATCGACAAAAATGTTGTACACCATTCGTGATCCCATTTCATCTTACACATTGCCGTATGCGTTAGAAATTTTACCCAGGGCGTTTGCCAAACGCTTGGAAGTTCGTTCCAGGTGTTTTGATGCATGCTTAGTGATTGACGGTGGGTTGTCATTCTCGTTTAACGATGGAACTGTTGCTATTCTTGAAATGCATGACTCAGATGCCCTCCGAACAATTGTAGAGGTCATCGACGATGATGATTAATTAATATTAGTAGTAATAATGGGGATTGTTTATGAGCTCTTCCGTTCCGGAGTACGAATTTTGACTGAAGATAATCGGGCTCTCTACATCTTCCAAGGCAGCTGATGAATTACTTCATTCCCTTGGTGTACCTTCACAAATCTCCTAGTTCAGTTGTGCACAAACATGACTAACCGTTTTGCAATTGCAACATCAGGTTAAAGAAATTTTATTTCCAAATATATTTATTAACTTTCAGCCGTAATCTATTTAATTTTTACTGTGATAACAAACTGTGTACTTTAAAATACTTTTAAATGTTCCACTATTTAATTGCCATAGTTAAAGATATTATCTGATTTTAAGACGTTAAGCCTGCCAAGATGCGTGCGAAGTTTTTCGGATAAATACTCAATTGGCAAATACCTAATTGGTCGTAGTCATGCGTTTCCGCCGTTTAAATGTATTTCTTACATAGCCTCTACGTATTGATTTCCTTTTGTCATTACAGAAGAGGAAAAATTTATAGTAATTTACTGAAATTATTGTGTACACGTCAACTTCATTTTGATTGTAAGGAATTATAATCAGAAATTACGATTTTCTTCACATTTTCCGATTTTACTATGATTTGGTAATTTTTTACGTAATTAGAAATGTCGTAGTTAACACCAAAGAATTTCTTAGGTATATATTTTTGGTACAATGGTGTAAATTTTCTAAAACTAAAAAAGCAGATTTTTTTAATATGGACGGGAAAGTGGAATCAAATTTCCTTTTTCACTGGAAATGGATGACTATGGCCTATATTATGTGTTGGTATATAATCAAAGGCAATCTCAATTATATATTATTTAGACATGGTTTCCTTATTCGAAATACTGTTTGTGACTGATACGTTTTGTAACTCGTTCAAATAAATAATTTTCACAACTTGATTTACCAAAGATAATAGTCATAGTCATGGTCCTTCTTCGGTATGTACATCAAACATATATTTGAAGTTTTTCTCTTTGTTACAATTTCACTGTTGAATTGTTTCGGTTTAACGCTAAAATGCTATAATGTGGTTGAATTGTTATTTTTGTATAAAACACAATGTACGTCATGGTACTAAATATTAACTAATTATTGTAGAAACTAATATTTGATGAAATCTTAATCTTTGTGATTACCTACTACAGGATAATTTGTTTGAGTTTGGTGTATAACTAAGAAACAGTTGAATACATAATTTAAATACCGTCCTATAGCTTTAATATTTAATTCTGACTTCTATTTGCTCTGTCCAGATAATTTTTACATTTTCGTGGCCTATATTAGCATTATAATTTGTCATTTTATAAGTCCGTGAATATGTATTCTGCACTATCTGCACCATTGGTGCAAAAATCATTGATGAGCTCTGTTTTATCAAAAAATTTGTCTTTCGTAAATAAAATCTTCATTTCAAATCTAAAAATAACATCTTTCAATAAAATGGTGTCACTATTATGCCATAAATTACTTATCGTTCATCTTATGCCAAAAGCCAATTGAAATTTTCTGACTTACAATTGAGTTTTATATGAGATATGGTTGAGTAAGGATAGTTCCGATTGTCGGTGACGATGACATCATAATAAAGACATGATAATAACAATTAAACAATGTGAAAAGTACTTTTCAGAAATAAACTTTATTTATACGCACAGTTTTTACAAATGGATAGCTAACAAAATTTTATCGAAGCAAACGTATTAGCAATAACTAACGAAACGCTCGAAGTTATCACCAATTATTTCTTTTGTACAGCTAACAATTAGATTTTGAATTAGTAGATTGTAAGATTCTTAATGAAAGATCATTAAGATAATTCAAGTCATGATTCCATGCTTACGAATAGTTAATCAATTCAATGTTTAGCTATAGCACCCCATAGAAGCACAACAACAATATATCATAATCCTTTCCACATGCAATTACAATTAGAACACAGAAAGCAGAAACACATACATATATATCATTAGATAATTTTAATTCACATTTAAAGTATCATTGTTGCTATAACATATTACATGGTTACTGAAAACCAAAAGTAATAAAGCTGTTGTTGTTAGCTTTAATAGCATAGTACAGTACACATACAGTTGTAATTGTAATCTAACATTAAACAGAATTATACATTTACATTTTACGACATATTTGCACAACAATTAGATTACCCACAACAGTTAAAACTTTATGCAATTCTCTTTCACATTTTACTTTAAATACTATTAATAATTACGATCGCAGAAAAAAAAATTATGTATCTGTAAATCATAATATTGGAATTTCCATGCCCTGGATAATTTTATCTTTATCTGAAAATGACTATATTTATATTGTAAAGATATGTACTACACATTTTAACACTTCCCTTTCCCCACGACACGAAACTGTATAGACATTATGAATGTAGACAGAAAATTTATAGAATTGCATACAAACTATGTATTAGAAAGCGAGTAGGATAGGAATGCGAATATTAAGGGCATGGTAGTAAGAGAGTTTAATGATATTGTCAATCTTTTTTAAAAATTGATTTACAGTTAGTATATTAGGCGGATAGTAGAAAGATTCTTAATTTACAGTAAATAATTTCGCAAGGTTAAAATTTTTGTGATTCGCACGATATTTTCGACAGTACGAGGAATTTAGTAAGGATTTTAGGACACTTATAGGAAAAGGTATAAGGACCAGAATGACACATATAATATTTTTTACATAAATAGTATACAAGACATTTAGGTGCTACATTTACACAATATCGGTACAAGTAGCGGTAATACAGTCTAATATTCATAATATATTTACCTTGAATATTATATCCAGTCATTGTTCATCTTCAGTTCCATTATAATCCTACTCTTACCCCAACCTCCCTTTCCATATATGGTAAATACTTCTAAAAGGTTAAATGATAAATACATTTGACCCGACATCCGGAAAATTCACTTTTAGAATATGTAATTACATTGATTAATGGTAGGTATAGACACTTATAAAATTTGTTACTGGGGTTTGGCTACACTGGGGGCTATTAATTAGTTCGTTCAAAAACGAAGTACACGACACGGCAGTACATTTAAATTTACATACAAGTCTGAAAAGGGGAGATCTGAAACCTTGTAGAGATTAAAACTCTCTGAACAAAAAAGCTAATGACAGAGAAAGCTGTCACAAAATTAAATCAGAATATTAACATTATCACGTTAAATTTAATTAGATGAAATCACCGAGGTAACATATTTTATAATTATAACCACTAAAACGGTGCACAAACGGGACAGGAAATCTACAAAGATAGCTCAGCATTCAAAATCCAGGGGATATTATGTACAAGAAGATTTACATACATACAACACTGCAGGAGTTTCTTTTGCCTGAATTTGTCTCTAACTTAGTATCCTATTTGGGTCAAAATATATCCCAACTGTAAAAAATATTTATTTATAATAGTGATCATAAATAACATAAATGAACGACTTATTTCGACCTACCAAACTTACATCGGTATTTACACAGACGGGGATATGTCGATGTAAATAGCGTGCAGCCTTCATTGATAACGGTCTTTTTCATGATACTCTGTAGGAATGTACAACAGATATTACTTTAAATAGTAATTTCTTAGGTGTGCAGAGGGGATAGGAAGCAAAACATCTCTTAGGAATAATAATATGTAATACTATGCTAATTAAATTAACACGCATGCTGCACTAAATTGCATTCGACATCCTATATAGCTAAGACTGATAAGCATAAATATTTCTCCATCAAAGAGCACATCAATATTTTAGTTGTAATGTTGTACGATTAGGATGTAATATTAGAAGATGACTACACACAACTAACTAGATAGTATAACCTAAACCTAAGGTACAGATAGTAGAATAGAAGCAAAATACATTGATTTCAAAAGTAAGATATAAGTTTTTAGAAAAATGTCATCTAATTTATGACTTTTTGTGGCACACACACATTTCAGAAAATTTTGGATTTGAAAAATTTATGTCGCTTTACTGTTTCTGATTTCATTGGTCCCATGGCTAAATTAGGCGTGCAAACGAGAATAACTTTTAAAGTAGTAAAGGTACAGTTAATGCAGTTATCTGTACGTTTTGGTAAGTGCATTTAAAAAAACATCAAATAATATAATGATAAATATCATCTGGAAATTGTTTTGAATGTATGATGAGAAGATATGGATTCTTGAGTTGATTTTGCAAATACATAAATAGGTACATTTTCGAATATTCAGTCACTTCTAAAAAAAGAAAACAATCCTTTTCTTTCTGGTGCCATTAGCATGGGAACTTGATTTTTGTGAGCAACCCGGATCTGGAACATTCATTCAATATTAAAAACAAATAGAGCTATGTTTACTCTCTTAATATTTTAAGTTATAAACAAGCCAAGGAAGATAGATTATATAATGTCAGGAAGGTTACAACTTTATAAGGTGGGTAGGTACTCTATAGAGCGAACCACATCCTTAAATGATGTAATTTAACAGTCAATATTTGCGCAAGTGGATACGTAGAATACTTACAGTGCACGGAGGTTGCATCCACGGTTCTCCATCAATTTGCATCGGGAATCGCTTCTTTGTTTTTATAACGATGGAAGAACATTGGGCAAGACGGCGGCCGGAAGCTCTGAGGCCAGTGCGAACTTGTCCCATGTGCAAGCAATTTTCTAAGCCAATTACTTCAATCAGCTTATCTCCAATGTCTAAACACATGAAATGCATTAAAGCAATTAGTCATAAGCCACTTTTAAGTTTTTATTCCACCCAAGGCACAAACAAATCAAACCTGTAACTAGAGTTTCTAATTGACTACTGGAGATTTTAAGAGTTGAAAAATTTTGATGGGTAAATTTGTACCTATAGACATTTTGGAAATCTCTAAATGTCGTAACTCTAATTATGATGTCGTTAGCAAACTAATAGATTTAGTAATTTTATTCATGAGAAGAAAACATTGCTATATTGATATTTTTCAATATTTTTCCTATAATATTCTGTACTTATATTTCTAATAGCCAGAGGTAATTTTATATAATTTATTAATGCTGACATTATAACATTAAGCTTTTACCTGTAGCTCACACCTTTAAATTTTACAAATTGACAATTTACATAATTATTGGTTTAGACAGCCGAAAATCGTAAACCCGTGGAAAAATGAATAACATGGATTTGTTTTAGACCTTAGCGTAATCTAAATAGTAGTCTGACCATCTAACTATTTAGTCAGACGACTGACGGAATGCTTATAAAATAATATTCGAGTAAATTACATTTTCTTTAATGAACATCATAATTGGGCTTAACGAAAGTTTTATTTTATAAGGGCTCCGTTTGTAACGTTTATCTATAGATTAGGGTGACTCAGTTTCGAAAGGTACTAGTAGGCTTCCAGAATAATAATGTGTATTGGATCGCGGCCATCAGCCATGTATCCAGGAATTAGATAGAGGGGGAAGGCACCAAAAAGTACTTGAAAAATCTTAAGACTTTTAGAAAAAAAGTGAAGTTATTGGAAAAAGTAAATGTTTTTCTTTGATTTAAGGGGGCTGCCCTCTCTTTCCCCCTGTTTATGTAAACAGAGATTCATTCCTGTTGGGTTTGGTACCAAAACAATATTATTTTTTAGTATTACACGAAAATAGGTATCCTATAATACATACATCATTACCGCTATTTTTGATTTTTCGTATCATATGATATTTAATTCAAATATAAATGATGTCCGAGTATTAAAATGGTGGACAGGTAGCAATTTAACCTTAAAAACAAAATTAGAACCCTCCAAGTATGCAGATGCAAACAACATTCAGTAATAAGATTGTTCTGCATAATGTAGTACAGTTTCATGCAAAATTTAGTAAATGATACTCCCTGTTCTATATATTTGAAACCTACTAAGTATAACAAATATTTCCACCTTCTCCTTCCATGTGCCATTAGTACAATTATATTCCGTATTAACAAATATTAAAGTAATACAAGTAAATGGTAACTAGGTTTTCAAAATCTAAATAGCAAGTACAAAATAATACTCCGGATTAGACAAAGATTCATTTTTAAGTCAATCACAAATTTAAAGCTAATTAACTAAGTTATGAAGCTGTAATATCTGTAGTGCCCTTATATAATAATAATGCAGCTTCGTTATCTGTCTATAAGGTGTTGGTATTATGTATACTGCACCAAATTTGTTAAAAATAGAATGTGCCTATAGTCTTAGCCTAATATCCTAATTTATTGCTGTCCTCCTACTCCTGACTGTGCTACAAACAAAGCTAGTAATTCAGGTATCTGAAATTTTGGATATAATAGTGAAATGTGTGTATGTTGAATGCAGACAAGTTTATCCAACAGGAAGGATAAGTACTACACGCTGTATCATTAATGTCAATTCTGTTGCTACACAGTACAATGCAACATATTGCCCATAGCTAATGGAACTAAGAACAAAAAAGTAAGAACCTACCCTGAACTGCAACAGAAAGATCATCTTTTTGCTTGTCCTTCTTCTTCCGTCGCAACTGTTTAGCACGACGTCGAGAAAGGTGATCACCCCACATATTGGTGCCACCATGAGTAAATGGAATGTTCAAAAAAGCCAATCCCTGGAGCGGAGATCCTTTCGACAGCTCCAAAGGAACCCCATCACACTATTTCAAATTTAATTGTCATCATTATCATTAAGTACTAAAAGATTGCTTGGAACTTAATATAAAGGGTTTTGCGAATGTTTACTATGAGCCTCCATTTTGCAGAAAGTATTTACGAAAGTATCTATTAATGATAACTATGCGAGAAATGAGTTAAATCTTACTTCAATTTCGACTTCACGGTGCAAATTCTTGCAAGATGAAGCGAACTGCTCTGTCATGCCAAATTCAAAGTACCAAATCTTGTTTCTCAATCTTGAGTTGAACTTGTGTGGATTCTTCTCCCTCTCAACATGAAACTTGACGCAAATTGAAGCATCCTGTTCACATGTTCATTTAAATTACTAATACTAATTAATTATTTTTAAATTATTTTCCAACATGCAATTCTCCAACTAAAGTGGACAGGTATTGCTCCAATTTAAAATTTTGAAATGTTTTGCCCTTGTATTTGTTACGTGTAAGTATAGGGAATAAATGTTGGACGTGCCCCTATACACTATCCAGTATATATCAAGTTTAATGCAGCCATAGACAAAATCACTAAAAGCTAAGAAGAATGTTTTAAGATTTTTGACCTCTCATTTGTTGTCTTAGCTGCTATTATAAGTTGAGATGCTTAGACGGGAAGCATATTTTTGTTTAAGTACTATAAAAATGAAATGCTTTAGGAATAGCGAATTCTAGTCTAGAATTTGGGGTAATCTCTTAAGTTTGGATCACCTTCTATCTGGCATACAATACCAATGTTGCTAATCCTGAATATTAAAAAGAATGAAATATTCCTGATTCTGATTTGGAATGCATGAAATTAGTTAGGAGTTGCTTTGACCTTTTACTGCTATTGTTTCAGGTTGTTTCTCCGTAGTGAAAAGACAATATTAGATTCACTTAAAACGGTAAAGATAGCAATGTTCTTTTAATTGTACTACTGGGTATGGTACAATTGGAACGCGACACTAGGATAAAAGTTTGATGCAAAAACTTTTAAAATTGAATGTATTTGGAAAGAATTTGCCATTATAAGGCGGTTAAAGATAGAAAATTTGCAATTTTCTCCTAACAAGAACAACATAAAATAGTATAGTGCGCGGTTCAAAAGTAATTACAGTTTTATGGAGTGTTGCTATAAGAAAATGTTGGTAATAATTTAAAGAAGAAGTGGGATGTGATATTATGACATCAAATGTAGCGACAAAGTTGTAAATGCATAATTTTGAAAGTAATGAAGAATAGTGTCACTAACCACGCCAACAGAGAAGTAGTTATTGATGATATTGTACGGCATAGGATCGCCGGGACCATCGGATTCGCTTACATCTGAAATTGTAATTTGCCATCGATCCATCATCGTAAGAGACGCTTTGTCTATTTTCTGCAATGCAGTGATACATTCATGAATATGATTTACTTATTAGATTTCTGTGCACAAGTTAAAGTAGGTAGTGAGAGCACAACAGAGAAGAGTGTGCACTTGTGTACAGAAATAATATTTGAATGCTTTACTTGGTTGCAAATAGGTTTCTACTTCTACCCTTCGCATGGCCTAGAAAATATTTTATTCAGAATGGATTCATTTTTAGAAGGTCGGACCTCCTCTATATATGAAATAACACGTACACACATAATCATATCCTTCTTCAGTATAGCATTAGCGGTTTCAAGCAACGATTGTATAAACTCAGCGTTTGACTTGCACGAACAAGTTAAGATTAAGATTAAGCATACTTTTAATATCTTCCCGAGAGCCTCTCCTTCATAGCCGCCTCCCCATCTCAAGCATCTTGCTAAGTCATTTCCGGTTCCTAGGGGAATCACTCCAACGGCCGGTTGGCACGCAAATTGCACCTTATCTGTGTAATGAAAAAGCTTTCAAGACCCGAGTGAGATTATAGACAAAAGAAGCGAATCTTTCTTTTGTACACATCCTACAAAACAACCCAACATGGCTACACTTTTAAAAATAGAAAATAAAAATACTCTTTCTTTTACTACACGTTTAAGTCTCCATATAACAGCCACATGGTATAGAAAACTCTCGAAAATCTAGTTAGACTAGTAATATGACCTCCCCTGTCTTGTTTTTAGGAAAAGACCAGCCGGCAAACAAAATATACGTCTATGGAATAACCATATGTCACATTGACACTATATCGTCAACTGCATCGACTTGCCCCAATTGTAATTCCGCTTTAGATCTTCACAACAAGATACCAACTTGAACTACAGACCAATGTGCAAGCCACCCCCCTTTAAAATCTTACAAAACTGCAAACCTACTTAAGTATAGCTTTTAAAATCATATTGTTGATGAACTATTCTACTTTGAAATTAAACTTCTATTAATCTAGATTTGCTCACCCATACTGTCCAAAAGCCAGCCCACTGTGCCATCTCCGCCACAACAGATTATAAGGATTCCAGGGACATCCTTAAACATCTGTAGAGCATTTGTAGGACCTCCAGCAGTCATATTGTACACCTACGCTCAAAATATATCGCAATTCAAACATTTAAGGATACAAAACAAAGTCAAAGTTAATAGCCCTCAGCTTGAGTTAATCTCTCTCACTTGACGTGGGTTGAGTATGTACTGGAATTTTCTCAAAAGTTTCGGTCCTTGCCGTCCTCCACTTTTAGGATTGATGAAGACCAATAATGGTCTTGTGTTTTCCAATGGGTTGATCTGAAATGACGTTGGGCCAGAAGAGGACCCAAGAGCCTGAAGGAGAGCATTAGTTTCCTCCAATGAATCCGGCTGAGCTCAAGTGTAATGGAAATTGAAGGAAGGCATTCGTTTGCATGCAAATTATAAAACCACACAAATGTCAAAACACAAGCAGGTAGCAATCTAGCAATTTATCAAAGTGTAACTATTTTATTGCCTTTAATTAAATGGGAAAGTTAAAAATCACTAAAAGGTAATAACTCTGGAACATTTAACCAACTGGGCACATTAGAGTTGCTTAGAAAATCTTTTTCTCTAATAGCCCCAACCTTACATATCAAACTACGCCGAATGAAAAACTAACACGAAAACACACATTTCTAATAAATCATTGCACGATAGTTGTCTACCTTCTTTCTACTAACTATATTGGGAAACTAGACTTAAATTTGAGGTTGGAACATATTGTAAAGGGGTATTAGATACATATTGAAAGTTTCTAGTCAAAATCTTCAATAAAAAGGGAATTAATGCATATCTGTGCATAACAAGAATGCGTCTTACTATAGTATAATGCACACTGCACACTCCACTGCTATTATATTTGGTAATTATAACCATTTATTTAGAGAAAATGAATTTAAAATGCAAAAAAGGGGGTTGAAATTACCGATAATTGCTCGGAAGTTTCCGATGGTGGAATGCCGGAGATAGATCTTCGTTCACGGGTGAACGAGCGCTGTCTGTCCAGTACAAGGGGACAGATTGAAGTCGGAGGAAGAATGTGACTTCTGTATTCTCCCATAGTGCATTCTCCAGAGATAGCTCCAGCACAGCGATTATGTAGCTATAGAAGAATCGTAATTATAATTATTCATATTACTACATATCATTTGCACTGGATGAGGCTTGTTCAAACGGGTTATTTATGAGTTAAAATTGCTATATTATGTCAATACTTACTAATAGGTACTACTAATTAAGTAGTAATAAATGGCTGAATAAATACCCAACTGCGATGTGTTATAGTACTTGATGCATTAGTTATTAGCAGAGGTATTAGAGTGCTGGAGAAATAGTTAGAATTAGCTATTAGCTCTATCTACATTAATTATCATTCTCATGACACGACTTTAAAAAGGAGGCAATCATTGCATAACAAAATGCAAGTAAAAGAGACGAGAGAGATTCAACCAAAGTACCAAAACTAATGTCATATCTAATTAAAGAAAAGTAATTAATTACTTATGTAGCTTTGCTGGGTACATATTGCCTTACCGTCATTTGGCACCAACGACAGTGAAGTCCCGTGATTCCGTTATAAGTCTTGATAGCCTTCTTACACTTTGAACATCTTCCATGACAATTGCCCTCAACCCAATGATGATTCATAAACTTTTAGGGAAAATAATTGTATGGAAGTAATTAACATGTTGTAGGATTAAGAATTTTAATATCTGGGGGACTCGTAGACAATGCAAGAGATCTGTATTGCATAATTTGCATAATTCTTCGCAAATCTTTTATACTTTACATTTATAATATATCTGTACATGGACTTAAGCATCCATACTTAATATATTGAGAAATATAATGATATAGGTATGTAGATCATTATTATTATCTCCATGTCTTTTTGAAGGTTGCTAATGCATTAAAAAATATCATGTACTGAGACACAATATCTTCTATAGTTTATGCAAACGATATTGTCATATCAGATCATTAATACCAATTGTAAGTAAATACGTACCTGCGTGAGCTTCTTTGATTTCACATAGGTGAATATGCAACTTGCGGGTGCTTTCTGGACACATCTTTCGTGCACAGTGTATCGGCAATCTTTAGAAACAATCAAATTACGAATTTAGTTGTCAATATTCATTAAAATCGACAAAAAAGCTATCCATAATACAAATTATAAAAAAGGAGACAATTCCAGCAGAAATTATGTTAGATCTAGGAACTTGAATGATTTTTAACTTACAGACGCATGAGAGACCTTTCTTCCCCAAGCCCACCAACATTGTCAGACATAAATTGCAGTAAGTGGGCCGACTAAAATGCTTTAGTCTCCAGTAATGATTTCCATCTTCTTTCACGTTCTAATAAAAATAAAGCCCAATAAAATGCAATTCTATTCCTTTATTGTAGTAGAACATATTTCACAACTTCTGAAAATCAAAATAATTGTCTATTCAAAAGGTTTCCGTGGCATTAGTAAAATAGTTTCTAGTTTTGAGCTACGATACGAATATTTAATTTTGTGAGTCTTCTTCCACTGAAACTCATTTCATTACTACTTTCATTGCCTCCACGTGGAATAAATTTTCCATAGGTGGGTTAAGTTTTCGGAAACATAGACCATGTTTTGTTAGATATAACTTTACAGTTTTAGTTCACCGCCTTTGAGTGAACTAGAGGCAGTGAAATATTTTAATAGATTTTAAAGATATATCCACGCCTTTGAATGGCTATTTCGACACATGTGACAAAGTGAGTTTTATTATCTTGCCTGGTCGAGACCGAGAAGTACTAAAAGTGGAATGGTCGTCAGTCCTCCCCTTTTCCATTCTTCAAGTGACACAGTGCCATCAGCGTCATAATCGATTTCAACCATCATATCTTGAAGGATCTGTGGGCGTTAAATTTTCATAGAAATGTGAAAGCAGTTGATAGTAGAATTGCAGCAAAGACTTTATTAATGGTTATTTATACACTTTTACTTAATTCCTGCCACGCTTAATACTATCCCTATACAAGTGCACACATACAGAAATATAATTCCTTGACAAAAGATGAGTTTTATGGAGAAAGCGTGAGAAAGCTGCTGCTACTTAAAATAACAAAACATGACCCTACAGAGTGTCCATCCTTTAGTGGCCACATAAAATAGTCATTTCAGAGATGTCATGCCAAATGTATTTAGTGCCAATCAATTTTACAGAAATATTCTCAAATCCTATGCATTTCTTGTATGATAAAGCTTAGAACCATATCAAAGTAATTCAAGAAGTTCAGTAAAAACTACGTTATGACCCAAATAAAATCTTGACATTATCACTCCTTATAATTTAATATGCCTTTTACCAATAATTTAAACTACATACGAAAACCTAATTCTACTCGAGTGGTTGTTAAACGTATTGTAGCAATCCAAAGCAAATAAAAGCATTTATACAAAAGGTTTTCCTTACCGGTTTTAACTCCGAAATGTCCCACCCAAGATTTTCTGCGACGCTCATCATTTGATCGACGATGTTATCCAATTCCTAGATTTTAAAAGTAGATTAAAAAGAAATACCTAGAAAATATAACATGAATACGTGATACCGAAACTACTTAATTGTGTGCTATCTGATAGAGATGCTCCATCAGCCTATGTAAGTATAAAGAAAACTAATTGGCCTTCATGAATGATTACTTTGAAATACTAGCCTGGATTCTTTTGAGTCCTCAATTTTTTTGAAAGGGTTTTTCTTAATTCCAAGGTTATAATAAATGTTTTCTTTGAAATTCTACTCTAAGTAAATCAAGGTTAGTAAAAAGTATAGGTTTGGAGAAAGAAAATATTTTGATATCTTTTTGCCGTCCAGTTTTAAATGCTTGTGTAGGCAGAAAGTGGTACTGTCATTATTTTTTGTTATTGTGCAGTTATTGTTAATTATATAGTATAACTATCAATTTGGTTTATACCTCCTGTTATAATAGCACAAGAGTCTGTATGGTTTGATGATTGAAAGAGAATATGGGACAAGTCTTATTATATAGTTTGTCTGATTGAAATTGTAGAATATTCGAAAAGCATGAAGCTGAGTTATTTTGTAGTGTACTTACATCTGTGTCCAGCACTCCGTTTCCATCCGAGTCATAAAGCCGAAACATAACTGAAATAAATAGAGGAGAATAGAAATGCATAGGTTTTATGTTCGGAGTTTTATCGTTTTCATTTGAAGTTAACCTTAGATATGGCTGAGAAGGTACCTACTTAGCTAGCGATTTGCAAGACTGGACTGTTTTAGAAATATAAATAACTGGATATACAGCATTCTAGGATGCAGTAAAAGTAGAATATAAAACAAAAAACTTAATACCGGGTAGTAATTCTATGCTTACGGAGAAAAAGTGCTTTATGCGTCTCTGGTTTTTCTTTATTGTCTATGAATGTAATGCAAAGGATTCATATCTGTTGGTTCTTTAGAAGATGTCGTCGGAGGAAAGCCATTATTTCAGTAAAGATTGTTCCCTATTTAATGAGACTTCACTTACCGTTTAATGCATTCATTCTCTAGCTTTTGCTACAACACATCATAAAGGCGAGAGCAAAGGAAGATATTCATACGAGTGGAGTATAATACGCTACAGTAAAAATCATTTCAGTAGGTATAGGCACTAAAAAGTTCAAGGTAACGCAAATTAATGGCACAGAATGTGAATTTGGAGATGAGATGAAACTCGTTGAAAAAGAGAAAACAAGTTTCCTTAAAAATGATTCAGTATAGAGAGGCAGAGAGCAAATGGAGAGGACAATGGAAGGATTTATGAATTATTTTCATCTGTACACGTAGAATAACATATAATATGCATGCGTGTAAAATTGCCTTCTTCTAATGCCAAATGCCAAGTTTAGCTAGCAATTATGAAGCATTAGGAGTAGTTTGTATGTACATAAAGAACGAGAAAATGCATACATTCCAGTTTATCCTCTGGGCGACCTCCTTCCAAAAGAGATAAATAGCATACAATGTCCTTAAGAGGAACGTTAACATTTGAAATGTCAATTTGTGGCTGATGTACAACTGCAACTGGAGCTGCTACTGTAGCTTTCAAATCTGTAATATTAAAAATCATGAACAACTTCAATTCGTATCAATTATATTTTATTTTTAGTATTCTGCAGATGAGCAGCGTTTGTGGAAGACTCTAAGCATCCTACCATGGAGAATAGATACACTAAAGACTAGGCCAACTCCCACGTGACAACACAATCATACTAATACATACAATTACCTTATACAACAACGTCAATTAAAAAGCATTCACGGATGTGAAGGGAAACAAATAGTAAGATTGCTACCTACCCCAAGCTCTATTTAAACGTCCTAGTTTCAATACAAAACTGTTATTACCCTCACTTCATATCTCGTGTTTTATGTCCTATTTAATGTTTCTCATCAAAAGTCATAATATTATTGGTTAACGCTAGTCTTGAGCCCAATGAGTATCAAACCCTAAAATGGAGTAATTTTCATCCTCAATCTTCCAATTAGCGTTTCACGTCCGAAGAGGAAAATTATAGAACAGGAGAGATACATCTCTTAAGTACAAGGTTTATAGTTTCTTTGCATATTGGAATTAAATACTCAGACGCCTACACCATAAGTTCTTCCCATCTTACACTACAAAGGAAATTGCTTCAACAACTTATCAAACAGCTGCACAGTATCATACCAAATTTGTCGGCCTTGGTTTTACAGCCCCGGTACTTTTACCCGACGACCGAGATTTTCCAATCCACCCCGAGGTTATAATTTATATTTATTGCTGTCAAAATTACTTTCTGCAAATATTTACCAGAATTTTTGTATATTTTGCATGCAAACCCAACCTAAAATGTTTTTAGTTACCTCCCATCAAAGATTCTTAAGGTAAATCAATTTCTCATAAAGGTTCACATATTCATTAAGGTACATCTATATTTATAAACCAATCTATATAGAAGCTCTTAGTGTCAGCTTGCATATTTTCAGTATACAGTTTTGATTGAAGGACTGTTCATAAATTTTGTCTTTCCCCGTGTCAATTACTAAATGACATCTCTCACATAATATAATAATGAAACAGTAGATATTATAAGTCAAAAGTAATATCAACCAGTCTAATTATTTGTAGAATGGAGAGAGGATTAAATTGGCACCCATTTATTACGAGAAATAATGTTGTCATAACACGTAATTCTGTGCTGCTTAAACTAAGCAAGCTTAAACATTTCCGCCATACCGATTCTGATATTCGACTAAAGGATTTTCATACTAATAAGGTAGTTAAGGAAATGAGAAGAGGATTAATATCATTAGCTTGTTCGTCTAATCATTTCGGGTCGCATTCACAGGTTTATAAGTTGTTGGTTTTCATTTCAAACTAGAAAATAAAGATGTTCACAAAAGTACAACCTTGTAGAAATACAATAGAGTTTACCCTTGTTTGGTTAGCGTCGAGTGCTTTCAGACAAAAATAAATCCTTATTTGCTGTCTGTCAATACGTTTTGTATTTTGATGCTGTCGTTTCAAGTGGCCAGACTAAAAAGTTCAATTCTAAGATGGCGAAAACCCACACACCACCCCACCCTACTAACCTAATTTAACGTATAGTCTAACATAATCTAGGGGGCGAGTCTTTTAGTCTTGTCACTTTTTAAGTGAACTTTAATATTTCAGTCATTAGATTGGGCTTTGTTTTATAAATAACTTGTTTGTTAGTGCAATAAATGATGGAATATTCATTTTCTGAGTTTTAATTTATAAATTTGGTTGTCAGACTCAAACTTGAATTCTACTTGAGTGATTTCTAGTGCATAAATCTGCGTTTATTAATGATTCATAATATGCAGGTGCACAAGTATATTTATATACTTCACTTTCATCCATTTGTTCAGCATTTGTTGCCGGAGTGAAAGAGGAAGGAGGATGGAGGACAGGACACGGGATTTGCTACCTAAAGTTTTTTGACTACTGGATGCCATTAGCAAGTCTTTTTCTCGCAATCAGTAACATGGCTTAATTTTGTCTTAAGTACTATTTCTCCGTAAAGCCAGGAAATTGATGATAGAGATTTAAACTCAATTCTCTAATAATTAGTGTGATGAGTTAGATTAACTCTCCTACTCAAAATATACTAGAGTTTCATTTAAGGTACTTGAGTAGGAAGTAGTACATAGTACGAGTGGTTATAGATAATGATCATGGAAATAAATATAGTGCTGAATGATGGGATGTGATGTCACGACACGGTGACATAGACCTAAATAACTACAGCTTGCAACTGTATAATTCATAGAGATGTCAATAAATAATGAATGCCTTTGTAGCTTATGATTTGCAAGTTCTGTCTGCAGGAATTAAATTACCAGAAAGCATCTGAATATTTATTCGAATGTGGACAATGTATAAAATTCTGAAGGCGGAGATGATTGCATGCATGGCATCCTGCTGCATGACGACGGTAACTCTGAAGAGAACTACAATGGCAAGTGCACCGGTATAATGATATTACCAGCGTCTCCTCCGTCCTCCGTCATTCTCTTCCTTAACTCAATTCGCGTGAAAACATTCTCAGATTTCCCGGGAGCTGAATTTTTGATGCGCAAAAGAAGAAAATAACAAAAATATGACTACGGCCAATTGCTTTTTTGATTTTCCTTGTACGATACATTTTTCATGTCCTAACACCGTCTGCTACTCAACTCTCCTACCAATTCACAGCCAATTTATCTATGCTATAAAGTACTACTGACTTTTTTTCATGGTTGGTCAATTTAAGTAGGAATATCTTACAGATTCAAGTAAAGGTGAACAAAATAACAAGATAGTTAGGGATTGACTAGTTATATGCCAGTTACAGTTCAAAGAATACGTCTACTTCTTTTTTTCGCAGAAATTCAATGAAAGGAATACGACGACGGATATTCAGCATTGAGTGTCATTAGCTTTATCCTACAATACAGCTACTTAAATAATTGAGATGTTACTGCGCATTATTATCATTCTTGACTACACGACTTAATTTATATGAATACCATCTAATTTTCCGTTTGCAACCACAGAAGATGTCTTGGAATGTCTTGAAGAATTTCGGGAAATTCCTGTGTGGGATGGAGAAGAATCGGAGCTTTTGTGATTTTCTTCACTACCGGAGAAAGATTCTGTCAATTTCACCATTGGATGAACACATACTCCCAGACTGCCTATTATTTATATCATGCATGTAAAGAATTGTTTAATGATATACGTACAGGTATGTAGCTACCAATATAAAATATTAAACAAGGTTTAGCAGTTGTCTTGATATCTGCATAAAACCAAGATTTAGTCTAAAATTCTCAATACATAAGGCCTTGGGTTTCAAGGGCCTAGGTAATCCAGTTAACCAATTTTAGCATTTCGAGATGAATTTTTCCTTGCAATCTACAACGATGTTAAAATTATTACTAATTCACAAGACAGTTTTCAAAATTTCGTTATTTTCCAGTTTCTCTCTAATTAATATCTATTCATATTAAATTTCAGCTTTTCAGCACAATGATAAGAAATCTTTCAATGCCACGTATCTATTCTCATATAATGTAAGTACAATCATCCAAGTGTGCAAATATCATTAGTCTTTCGACAAATGCAGTAATTGTTGCAGTGATACGTGATATGTACGTGATCTGTATTTCTGGAAAGCACGTAAATATCTCTTGTATATCTCATTCATGTATTGTATACCGTAATTAGTGCAATTCCTCTATTTCTTCAATGGCAGACTATTCTTGAACTTATAATTAGCTATAGTGTGATACCCTTGTACGGGGTAGCCCTAGTTCAGTAATAGCTGAATTGGGACATGATCGTGTTTCACAATGCCCTGGAGAATTTGATTGTATTGTGGAGGAGAAAAGGAAACGGTAATGCATTTAGTAAAAAAGAGACCTGGTTTGGATCGAGAGCTGCTGTCGGAATCATTTCCATTTCTGTAGAGGCTAAAGTTGTGTAGCTTCTCAGAGAGATAATGAAGTTTCTCGGTGAACCCATTGCTATGATGTTTTTCGACGACAGGAGGAATGCTGCTCACTTGAGCCGGTCGACGGACACCGTTACTTGGCCCAGCCACTTGGCTACTCTTCTCCACACTTGAGCTGGCGCTGACCTTGTCCTGTTCATTTGAATATATATTTTTAGTGTTTTCTACTAGTATTGCTAATTAGTGATATTTTTCAAAGAATCAAAGCAGAAACATTCTTAGAAAATTTCTATTAGGAAACATCTTGAGAAAAATTAATGATGACTCAAATTATTGACGAAAGTTTTCCATAGTAGTCTCAACAGAAATTCGTATTATATTTTCACATCCGTTCGGAGTGATTAGATTAAAATAGAAAATTGAAGAAAAGGATATCCTGCTTATAAGTTAGGGCATGAAAGCCATTCCAGTAATTACTTGTTTCATTGTTTACTAGGATGGGCGATACTACAGTATAGCGTCATGGACAGAACAGAATAGAAATTTAAACAAACAGTAGAACAATTGGGCTCGTGCCATAACTATACATTGGGGACGCATTGTTCATCAAACTCAGTAGTAATCATCCTAGTGAATTGTCACGGTCTGTCTGAATAATGTTTATCAAGTAGAGTGGATATCGTTGATTAATAATATAGGTACTTGGGTTTCTAAAGGTCGTATTCGTGGAGAAATGGAGAGAGTACTTATTAAAAGATTTAAAAAAAAGCATCATCACCTTGTACCAAAGACGCTGGAAGTAGCGATTATTTTTCAGGAGGAAAAATAAAGCAGAATAGAGGAAACGAAAAGAATTCACCTTAATTGGAGTGCTGTCGCTAGTCTCTGCGTTGCAATTAGGAATGGATACAGGAGCTGTTCGGTTGGCTGGTCTTTTAATGAACGATAAAAATAAATGCCTACACAGCTCTTCCGGTGTCGATACTTCCAAGTAGGCATTCAGAAACAACTTGAAGCCATCGTAGTCTATGTCCTGAATGGTAACACAATTTCATGAATCAAGACCTTCTTCCTTCCATCTAACCAAACTCTAAATGTAATTTTTCAATTAAGCTGATGCGGATCTACAACTACGTTCACTTACTTAATATCATACAAACAAGACTGTGACGCTAGAGAATGTAAAACAATAGATTCTCAAGGATAGATTTTATTGCCTACAAAGCGTGTGCGAACCCAAATGCCACAGAATTCGTCATCTGAACCTTTCATCTAACCAGTGTAAAGATTCAAGAGAGAAAAAAATACAGAAAATTGTTGAAAATGGTATTTTTAATTCATGGAATGCATGCACGTGTAAACTAATGTAATCTCCTTGGTTCAATTAACATTGCTCGATATGCAGCTGCAGAGATGCAAAGATCTATTCTTTGTGCAGAATCAAAAAATGTTCTTGAAAAGTCAATAATAAGCATTAACTGAATTTTCTAGAAAACTGGAGCGTGAAAATAGAAAATGCCAAGCTGCAAATGATACTTGGAGTAAGAAAGATGCTCCAGAAGGACAGCCACTGCTTTTGGTACTGAGAAATGTGAGTAATACTAGTGTTTTACAATTTTATAAGGGGTAATAAGGCTGTAAAGTAATCTATGGCTAAACACTTCCAGTGAAGCCTCTCTTAGAAATACATCCATAAAGTAGTTTTTATAGTCACGTTGGTTGTCAGTATGGTTTGCTAAACGTCTGGGGGAGAAAAGTGGCAAAAAAATATTTTTTCCGTTTTCCCTTAGATATATAATCTTTTCTATACTAAGTGTGTATTATTATAGTAATAGTGATAGGAATTGTAGTGGACGTTTTGTATGGAAGAAGCAAAGAGCAAATGACGCCACACACGCTACAGAGAAAGGTACCTACACATAGGAAGAAAGCAAAGCTTAAAAAATAAAACGTACTCCATCGTGACTGTATTTCGAGAGAGGGCCGTTTCCATTAAGTTCCGCTAATACTTCCTTTACTTTCTTGGTAGAGTCTGAAACAAACGTAACAAACCAACAATAGATGTGAATTGTACATATTTATATCATTGCAAGGATAACCTTTGGAGAGATACCATAATATAGTTAGTTTAAATTAGCTACAATTCGTAAAGGTATTATTTGCAGAAATCATAGACGTAGATTTGATACTAATAATGTTTTAAGGTTTCTTCTCATTAAAGAATATTGTGGCCCATATAATGCATAGAGGCCAAGTCACGCCACACCGACACCACGGGCACCCTGATTTAACACACCATGAATTAAATATCGTTGTGAAAGGAAAAGCCGCCTTAACTCTTTCGCTGCAGTTCAACGTTGTGTATGTATTTATCCGTTCTGTGCCAATGCTAGACTAATGTGCATGTGATGGTAGAATGTCTTAGAACAGTATACGGCTAACGGTGATGCTTCAAATCAATTGGATTGTTTATTGTCTCGTCAAAGGAAAATACTAATGTTAATGTTGCTCTAAAGTAAGGGACAAAGAGCGTCCCTGTTCTAACGTTTTTGGTGCAGAGGCAAGCTTTTTCTGCATCCACGGTGGAGAGAAGATGCG
This sequence comes from Tomocerus qinae, assembly GCA_020055645.1. Lineage (NCBI taxonomy): Eukaryota > Metazoa > Arthropoda > Collembola > Entomobryomorpha > Tomoceridae > Tomocerus > Tomocerus qinae. Next base: position 24,729,976 of record CM034548.1, read on the forward strand.
GAAAAGAAAGATATCTTGTCTTGTATCTCAGAATCTCTCTTCTCCCTGATATCTTATGCATAGAGCAGAGAAACTGCAATTATTTAGCTATATAGTCTTACTTGGTGTAAATATTACGCAAAAAGAGACAGACTCGCTGACATCTTTACTAAACGGCTCTGCGCTACTAGCACGTATACAGAAACGACTTTTGGGGAGGGCTGAGAAATCATATACACAGATTTAAATCTGTCCTTCAGGTATTTTTCTGAAATATTTACATTGTACATTGCCAAAAAGTAGTCAAAAACAGTATAATGACAAAATAATTGAGGCTAGCGCGACATTTTAAGTATTTTTAATTTTAAAAAGTTATTTTTGCTTTAATTTAGGGGGAAGGGCTTCAAGCCCAAATAGGCTAGTGACTATCATACGTTCTTGGTTTGCTAAAAGATAACTACAATGTCGTCCAAATACCTCAGTACAGATTTGTACAGTACAGATATATCATTACGAACACGACGAGAGTGCACGTACAGAGTTAACGATGCATGGCCACTACTAACTAGTAACTACTTCTGCAGTTGACTAAATATAAGTGCTATGATTATATATTGCTAATATTGTAGTGAGCTAATAGTATCAGGTATAATAACGTGTGGTGTATGTAGTACGTGTATATGTAGATACCTACTTAAAATGGTACAGTAGAGTCAGATAGTCATCACAATGTGAATTGTGTTTGTTTGCTAAAGGTTTATTTTAACTTGCCCCAATTCTAAAAAAGATATTCCATTTCCCTTGTAAAGAGGTAGTAGAGAGAGAATTTATTACATCACTATTATTGTATTCCCGACTGACTGACACGGCTTGGATAACTGGTTAATGCTACATTGGACTCCTCATGCATCATTTTACACATCTCTCTCCACGGAAATAGTATAGACTAGATTAAGACTCTTGTAAAAGTTCTAAATGATGTAGCAAGAACTCTGCGATGTAGGATGCTAATTTATTTTGACGTGTTGATTGATTGTTTCACTTTACAATTCACATTCACTGACAAGATTTTTCATAAATATTTTATAGGCTCCTGCTATTTAATAATACCGATTAACAAATCCCCGACTTGGTGTGGGCGGGAAATTAAAAGAACTGCCCAGAAAGTGGTCAATTTTAGAATTGGGTTTTTTAGTTGAAGAGGATTGGGAATTTACAGCTGGAGCGCGTGTAAGTATTTATAATAATAATATGAAGACGAGTGTGTACTTAAGTTATAGCTGTAATATTTGTACTAGAGGCATTGCAAAGCCTCAGAGAGATGTGATAAGAATGCATGAAGATGCGCTAGAAATGAATTTGTAAGTACAAAAGATACGCTACGTTACGCCAAGTATATGTGAAAGAAAACAAACAATTTTCAGTCTATGCACTTACTATGAGCAAACGATAAGACAGCAATATCTGATGCTGGTTGATGGTTCTTGCCCGCGGATTATGCAAGTCAATATTTTCCACAAAAAGGATACCAAATACTTATAATCAAGTATTGCCATCCCAACCCATCCTCCTCCAAAATCCATTATTCTCTATTGTGAAGCATGGCACGGCATGTCGAATTTTCAAATTCTTTATATCGTGATCTAGGTATGTAACAGCTCGTCAGAACTGAGCATTTTCGATAAAATGTGATGTCGAGTAGCATCCGTGATCTATCTTTTATCTATTCTCCACCATACATTGTACTGTTAGCTCTATCGTTATAAATAGACCAATAGGTAATACTATCTGTCTACTAAATAGGTAGATACATAGAGATGCTGCATGCGGATATTATAGATAGGTACCTCTCCACCTCCTCAATTCTTGTGTAATCTCATTTCTTCATCCGACCTTATCAAAATTCCCGATGCTTGGATACAATCACAACTACAAATATAACATTTCAATCCATGGCAAAGCATAAACAAACCAAGTGACACTTACACGAAGCGTAGTCCTGCAGTTGCTGAAACTCCGACGGAGACAATTTATCCCAATTAGAATTTGCTTTCGCCATTCTCACTCCAGATCTCAATCCCACTTCTCTATTCCCCAAGATTTTTCTTACGACCTAAAATTTAAAATGGTCGACACTTTTATACAATATGACATATTACAAGTCTTAAGTTACTAGATGCTGTTATGGCTAAATGTATGTATCTCCTAACATCTCCTGACTCCTGCTCTTGCTGAAATGTTAAAATGCAATGTGATGATGAAAAAATGGTAAGTTTTCATAAGGTACACAATAAATAATAGGTGAAGCTTAGATTGCAAGAGAAACTATGATTTGCATTACAAGCAATCATGGTAGTCGTTCTATGCAAAATAAACACGGCTTTAAACGTGTCAACGCACTAGATACATTAGTATGTTATCAATATTCGTTAAAACTATTTAGGAAGCAGTAGTTTCCTATTTTTCTATTGGCTGATGCCTTTTAGCTTGCCTTAGCTTAATGTTAACTCTTTACTATTTGCAATCTTTGCCTAGTCTTTATTATTTGAATTTCTCATTTATAACAAGAATCCGGAAAACAAAAAATGTACAAAGCCCTTGCTGAATTATTGTTTGAAATATATCACCTTTTGCTGTGTATATGCAATATTTACAATAACCATGACATTGGCTATATTTACTTCTTCTTTTGTAGCTAAAACCAAACAGATTAACACTTGAATGTTTTTCACCCTTGCACTTGGACAAGTAGTGTCAAATGTGAAACCATTAGGATTACAGGTTATATAAGTGTCAAGGCCAAGTTTCTCCGAGTTGGAATTGGATGTGATCGTCTACATTGTGATCGTGACTCTTAAGTGAGAACTTGGTCTTAGAAAGAATATTATGGGTGACCCTTATGTAACAGTCTATCTGTAGGCCAATGGTTTTGATTTTTGAGTAATATAGTTATGAATAGCTTTTAACGAAATTCTCAGCGCATCGGCTGGTTGACCATTCCGTGAGACTAAATTCTATTTCGATTTATAATAAAACGAGTTCATTATTGTCTTTTAAATTCCCCCGTCGTTGTGTACTTTTAACCTTTGCACGAGTTTTTGAAAATGCGCATATATTTTTTAATAAAGTGTCTCGTTCTAGATTCAACTTATGCGATCTGGCGTGTGTAAATGACCAACTTGTTTTGAAAAGACTGAGCTTATAAAATTAGGTATCTCTAGAAGGATATTGTGATGTATCAGCAGGATCAGTTTATGGATCATCTCTGCCTAGCAAGTACTTTGTCTGCTCTAAACGCCCGCTGTTCTTTCTTTTTTACCCTCAAACATTTTTTGTCGGGTATAAACGGCATTATGTGGATGTAAGCAGTTTGTTTATATAGTAGATACTTAACTTGGTCGTCAGAGCACAAGTGCTTCACCTAAATATGCTAAATTTTTAAATTTTACTGTTAAATAAGTATAAGAAATAATTTAGTATTTGGTGAATATAGGGATTAGGGGTGTTAGTTGCAATTTCTAATTAAACTAAGTTTTGATGATAAATGAACTTGAAGAGATTTTGATCTATATTTAGAATTTGTATTTAAGACGAACGGTAAAATAGTCATCTCGTAGTAAGCGTAAGTTGGAAATTTTCTCTCGAGGGCATCCTGACTTTAGTTTTTATGCTTAAACATTGACTATATAATATGATGGTAAGTTAGTTGAAGAACAGAAGGCGCATCTCTCTACACAATATGCATGTATACACACGTAAAAGTTTATGTTGGCAAGGATTTTCACTCACTCAGAGGGGCTAAGATGTAGTGACCTGTTTTTGATTCGAATGGAGAGAGTGAATCCGTCTGCTTAAGATACGAACGTCATTGAAGAAGGCTGTGTAGATTTATGACCCTTTTTAATTCATAATATAGTAGGTTGAAGGAAGTTTAGCGAGAGCACCTTCTTATGTCCACCAAAACTACATTCTTAATAATATTAGCCTATCTCTAGATGCACACTTATTTACTCACGAACATGTCAGTACTATCATAGCTAAACATAAGTCTATACCAAGGGGCACATGTAGAAAAACGATATGTGTAAACTTGCATGAAGAAAATGAGAAAGGTGAGCAGAGAAAGTGCATACATGAAATTTTAATTGGAAGCAAGAGAAAGTAGCTCATAGTATTCCCAGTTAGATTCTATATAGTGATAGTATACAATATTGCATTATGGGTTCGTGTCAAGCAAAGTAAAAGTACTGACATGTCTGAGAGAATCCTCGAATTTTATGTCACATGATGCACAACTCTTCTGCCTGAATAGACAATAACAAAATAATTAGAGAAAGACAGTAACTTACCAATTACGTTGATACAGGCGATCGGTGGATGCAGAAGAGATCACTTACTTGCAATTATTTTTGTGTCGAATCAAGAAATTGTCAAGCGTCGTCTATCATAACTCACTATATAAACACGAGATAATAATAACCACTGAATCAGAGTTTATCCAGTTAAGTAATGTCCGATGTGTAACTATTTGTATCTCAGTCCGTTAATTCTCAGTTGAGTTTCGTTGCAATGTATGTAGGTACTAGTTTTCCTTCATTTCACTTCTCAATAATCACACAGCCTCTGTCTTCTTACATGGCCTTTTGCTGAATGAAGGAGATGGGAGAAATGCGAAGTGGTTATTGTAGGGAAAGCCGGTCCGGGGTTTCTGCACAGTTCATCTGACGTGATGACGGGAGGGAGATAGTCGCTACGCAGTATAGCATTGCATTACGCGCCAGTATCTTAAGGAAACCTAGCTAAATGTGTATATCTGTCTCTCCGAGTGTCGACTTACGATTAGCAGCAAAGCCAAGCCGCATTCGCAACGGAAAGGGCGAGAAAAGAGCCGAACCGGATGCCGGAAGTTGGCAAGGACTTTCTCCTGTCACGATTCAACTCACGGTCACTTTACACATTATTAGTTATCTATCTGCCGAACTCTACCACATTGCCTCTGTACAAATTATTATATTCCGAATCACCAAGCCCTTTCTCCGTCTCAGCCATTCCCCAATCTTGATATATATCCCCCTATTTATTATTGTCTATTTACACTCGGAGAAAGTTCCCTAACCTAAACATATGATGTCTAATCCCAAAATCATTAATGACTGGCTCCCTATCACTTTCAATTTTAGAAACTACCTATGAGATTGAGAATTATTAGCCAAAGAGGCTAATTTCTTAAATAATTTATCAATCTAAAGCGTTTATATCGCTAGACTTTCTTCAACAGACTCAACAATAAAGCAAAGACACTATAAAGACTATGTTAAAGGAGAGAGTTACTTTTAATAACTACAATGGGGTAACTTGTGATAAAGCTCTTGGCTATATTTCCCTTTTATAGAAACAGTTGCAATGATGCGACATAATTTAATATTTATTTAGCTTACCAATTGTAAAGTTGAATTCAAAAATGAGTTTAAATTCTGAGAAATAAAGGAAAAGATTGAAAAAGGTTGTCACGCGGCAAGAAATGTATCGAGTAGTAGAGTTCTTTCATGTACTAGTACAAACAAGGGATATTGTCCAATGTTTTAATAAAAGCAAATAAGAAATGTTATATGGAGGACGTATTATATTGGAGCATGATTACAAGTACAAATATTGTATTTGTACTTGTAGCGCGCACATGCAAAATGTAAGTGAATTAAGTCAAGCTAAAGAAATGTACTTGGGTTTTAATGATGGGATGTGAGGGGAAGTAAAAAATGTTGAATGGAGTGTAGTGGCAGAGTAAGTCAAGACACAGAGTTCTCAAACTGCACTCTTCAGCTGGAACATGGACAGGATCAGATTAGACAGAACATTGAAGTAGTACTGAAGTATTTCGTTCATGAAGGATTCTTTCATTGCATGCTGGAAACTCAGTGCGAAACGCCGACCGACCGAACTATATAGTAGTAGGATGTGGTGGAATCTCAGTCCGAGTCACTAGTGGAGATCTCTCTCTCTCTCCCTACTACGACGTTCTTCACTTGATGCTCCAATTCAGTTCTTCCAGATTGAATTCAGTCTCAGTCGGCGAACTCTATTTCCAATGCCTTCTTGGATTCTTGACTTCTTGGCTGCCTTTCTTCTTTTCCTCCACTATATCACTATTATTTGACTAGTCCTCATGGAATTTTTATATCTTGTCTCCCAGTCTCATCCGAGATCTAGTCTATTCTCCATCCCATTGTATGCACAATAGTACAAGTACAACTCCTCATAAGTACACTCATCTCCACTGGCGACTCTCCATTATGCTACGACATTATTTCTCTGTATCTTTAATATTTTCGATGCTCAGTTCACTACAAAACTCTACCACGCAGTATTTCCCTTCAAAAATGACCTTTCTGTGATATTGACGAATATAAATAGCTAAAATTCAAAAGCTCCTTTTCTACAAATGTAACCTTTAGCTATTCATTATGCAAAATCATTCCGGCTTACATATATCTACATTTTATCATTTCCCAACATCAAACTCTCGATAATACTAACTGCTAATTTTACTAATTGCATGCTTACACAACGCTACTTAAGTACTCCAAAGGAAATCTTTTACATCTAGTTCGCATCTGTAACAGACAGCTTAAACAGAGCACTTGTATAACGCTCCTTACTTAATCCACAGGAAATTATCTACTTGTATACAGGTCGTCTTAATCAAAGGAAGAACTCAAAGGTGGTATTATTTATATAAGCATCATTTCATCCCATCAAATGCCTCTTTTCTTTGAAAATGTTTGTCCAAAAATGACTGTCTTCTCCTCGAGACACTTTTCATGGAATCAGAACGTTTCAACATCGTAATCTTTCATAGAATTCATAATTACAGTAGATATTACACAGTTAGGATTGAAGAGGCAGAGAGCAGAATGTCGTTTTTGAAGCAGCCAACAATTTTATCAATACGTAATTACATATTATCCCACAAAAATCTCCAACCTCCCAGACATCAAAGATACTGATATTTTACAGAAATGATACAAGCTAACGAAAGCTCATAAGCTTCTGCTCTCTCTCATTCGACAACTTATATAACTTGTCTCTTTTTTTCAGACTTTACGTAAGATACTCATTTTGCAAATAACTGCTGGATCGCAATTACTGTATAAGACGCAATATTGCTCCATACTAATTCCCTACACCTGGCTAAAAATTATGGATCGCTAGACGGGTTGATATTGATGATAGCAATGCCCTCAAAGCGTCTTTCCTTGCCTTTCAAATACATAATTCATGCTTTCTATCCATATGTGATAAAACATTACTTCAAAATGGACAGTTCGATGCACTCACAAAACACTCCGCTGCCATTTTCAGCCACAACCATTTACAAATCATTAAGTCAAATTCAGCCCCTGATTACTTGACTAGGGAGAAGGAAACTTTTGTTCCTGGACTTTTTGTCGTGCGTGATTATTTTGAATTCTGTTTTCTTTTCTTGAAGAATTCTTTCAATCGCTTCTACCACAAATGTATCTATTGCTCAAAATGATTCACTTTATACACATAATTAACGTATTTACTTAATTAAGTCGAACTGCATTAAAGTTTTCTGAGAACATCTATAACTAGAAAGCCTTCTATAACAAATTAAAAATTTCTTGTTACCAAATGTTACTCATTTTCAAATAAATGTGACACTTCTGTTAATAAGTTACTTTTATAATCGACTAATGGTCTAAAAATAATTATTTTTTGTTACTACTATCATGCTCTTAATATATTACATGTAATGAAAGTATGCCAAACCACAATAAAATGAGTAATATGCTATTTTATAAGAATATGAGTGTAATATGAGATCTAAGCAGTACTAGAGAATTGTTTGCTTGCCAACGAATTCAGAAATTTATTACTTTGTTCCGCTTAAATAATCCACAAATAGTTATTATCGCATCTATTGGTTTTTGTGGTTCCGGTATCATTACCAAAAGATATAGATTTTTGGAAGCTGTAAATAAGAGTATATTTGACATTATATAGTGCATGTAAATGTAACTACGCACGTGCTTTCGAGTCGTCCAAGAGTCTTTGCTCAAGAACTACATATCCAATATCATTTCATAATTCTAATTTAATGCAACACATAATAAACTACTATAATATTAGAATTAGCTAAAATTTTCAAAAAGCCGATTTAGTAGCTCTACAAATATGAATGCAGTGTATGTAATTGCTTACGTAATACTTATGATGTACATACTTACTTGAACATGGATTACAGTTATAATTTGTATTACTACGATACTTTGCAAGCAGGAGCAGACAGAGAAGGAAGGAAATGAAGCTTCCCGGAACATAAATAAGGATCTAAAGACATGGTTTTAAAGAATTTCTTTCAAGCGCCATAGCTTCTTACTATTCATAGACTTTCAAGTCGGAGGATGAAGTATAAAACCAGCGAGTGTAAACACCGACTTTTCTATTCATTCTAGAATAAAAAGCTTTCAACTCTTTCTGAGTAAAATAATGAAGGAATACAGCTTGAGGAAGCCATTCTTGTACCAGCTAAGTGAGCATTCACCATGAAGTAGGTAAGGAATTGTAATGTAATGCTTTCAATGCTTAGTCCAGATGTGGTTCGGATATGTAGCAAAGAACAAATTCTATGTCAAAATTCTATATCATGACAACTTGTTAATTTTTACTGACTAAATGAACTATACTATTTTAAGCTATACACCTTGAGTAAGTAATTAAGTTGTTTTAATAATCAGTAGTATAGTGACAACGATGGAAGAAAACTTTTATTATCCTTGTATTGTAACGGTTATTCAATATTGTCAATAAAACAATACCATACCATATTTTGACCGTAGTAAATAAGCATAAAAGTTTATTTTAACTGTGCTGTGTCATAGTTCAGTCAAGTGGTTTTATTTACGGCTTCGTTTGGTAGTATTCAATAGCAGTACTAGGGGTCTAATAATTGTAGTGGGAGCCTCTAATGTAATATCTCTATATTATAAACACAGAAGAGATAAAGCAATAAATTTACCAATCTATCTATGTATGTAATTCTGGTGGGAGAGCCTAGTAAACCTGCATACATTACATAACGCAATCCCTAATGTGTAACGTAAGTGCTGACTGCAACACTTTTGGGTACTTCCTACCCGCAACAACTGTACACGTAATATATGCAGGTTCCTTAAAAGCTAAATGCGCATGCTCACTTCCTCTAAAGCATCGAAATGGGTTGTTTCATAAATTATTATGATATCAAAATAATAATTACATAAGTTGATTATTGGTGATTGAATGGAAATGATTAGCGAAAGGGGACATTTTGTAATGTTCGTAATGTGCGTATTAATTAGCATTTCAAAACCTAATACAAATTGGTTATGCTATATCGACAAACTTATAGCAATTTTTAGTAGAGCTGTTCTTACTTTTTACTGTCCCCTTGATTTCTTTGTACCAATTTGCAAACCTTTTTTGTAGAATTAAATAACAGTATTGATTTAACATATTAACTTAAGGGAAATACCGGTGATTTTTTTGGAATTGTTTTTATTATTGCATATGATGGGTGCTTAGTACTTACTAAAATTCTCTTGAGTACAAGGTTCGCCACTTATAGCTGGCTTCACTAGTAAAATAATATTAACATAAAATAACAATTTGTAAATTGAAAATTAATGAACTCTGATTTTTACAAGCTACAAGAAATGCTACAATTTTACTGGTGAGTTTACGTCTACAAAATTGAGGTTAAATGTTTGTAGTCCATGAGACGACATTTCGAATGGCATAAGCCTTCCCAATGCCTACACGGCAGGTATTTATTTCAAGGTTCGAAAGTTGAGGGGTCACATCGTCATAAATGACACCATTTGTAACGAATTATGGCAATTTGAACAAAGTGGTTTATGGGTCATCTGGGACCACAATACGGATTTTTTTCCAAGGCTACGCATCATAGTCTGTTGATAAATGATATAGACAGGGCCCTTATAAAGTAGTATTAGACTAGAATCACATTTTGTAATTTATCATTTAAAAATGAATCAACTTGAGACATGTCTCACAAGACATGTTGTCATTTTAGTCGCGGGTTAAAAATGTCTAATATTATGATGTCAGTTGATAATGCTTGAAACGAGCTTTCGAACGGTATACGATTTGTTAATAATAGATACATGAAAAGTATTTCTTTTAGGGATTAAAAGTTCAGAGCCATATCATCATAAGCGACACTTTTTAAAATGAACTGGGGCCATTTTATCATAAGCGGCAATTTTAATTTTCATGTATTTTCTTTATTTCTCCCCTACTAAGTGGAAAGTTAAGATTTTAAATATTGCAGTGTATAGGTATTTAGCCTAGGTATTTTTGATAAAACCCATGTTGATATAGGTTGCTGTTTGGCTAAAATATAGAAGTAATTGTAATTAAAAGTCTACTTGCACATATGATGTACTACCTTTTTGACATGAATGTAAACCCGAAAGTCATTTTTGTAGTAGTCCATTGTGCTTGAAAAATTAAAAGACATCTCTAGCAATTGCAATTTTATGGTTTGAACTATTTATACAACGTTTGAGGACATGGAATATGAGAAAATTGTCGTTTATGATCATATGGTCGGAAGTCACTTGTTATGCCACTAAGTGTCGCTTATGATGATTACATGCTGTCTCAGCCATAAAAAATATTTCCTGTGAATCAGCAAGTCTTGTACCAATCGAAAGATCGTGCCAATACAAGGACTCTAAAATATATTTTTCAACTTACTAGTAAATTGTTGGTTTTTCTTGTTCAAAATAAAACTTTCTTCAACACAATATCAATAATTTCAGATCATTTCTATTATCAATTCTATATTTATATTATACCTTTTTTCTGTGGAAGCTTGAAATAAAATTGTTTTCACTCGTATGCTGTATGCATAGATTTTGTGTATGCATTTTAAGAATTTGACATGCTTATCCAGCTTTTGCTAGTGCTGTATGAATAGATGGAGATCGTTGGGTTAAATGCTTGGGTTTGGAGTAGGCATAACCCTCTGCAATGAGAAGTGATGTGAGTTGAGCTTCGATCGATACTTTTTCATAGTTACTTAAGTAAACTGATATCCTACATTATTATTCTTTAGCCCAAAAGACAGATTTCGTAAGTTGTTGTTAGCAGTGTTGTACTGTTGACCACTTTTTTGCATTTTGACCGGGCCACTGGTCAAAATGGTCAAAATGGTCAAAATGGCTAAAATGGTCAAAATATCAGTATACAGTTACTTAGGCTAGCAAATGAAATTTAAAATATTTAGATAATGAAATATGGCCTAAAACCAATGAAACACTATTCTACTAACATCAGACTACAGAATGACACTCTCTAATCATTTTTAACTGCAATCTTTAGAAAGTTGTATTTGTTGTTTACTGTTGCAGTAAAAGCTACCTTGGGGTCTCAATTAACCCCAAACAGGCATTTTGTCCATTTTGACCATTTTGACCACTTTTTAATTTTTTTTGACCGGGCCATTTTGACCATTATGACCATTATGACCACTAGTGGTTTTAACCACTGCACAACACTGGTTGTTAGGGTAGGAAGATATTTACATATGAAAGGTTTATTTTGTAGGACAATTGAAAGCACTATCTGGCATTGTCCAACTGAATTGGCTGATGCGGTCATTTAACAAAATGAGGTAAGATTTCATTTGTCAAATCTCTATAGGATTTAGAAATCTTTGTTTCTCTGTCCAAATGTAAAACATTAGCTGCAGCTAAAAATAATGTTCTGAAAAGCTTTCAGGAGACATTTTGCAATTTTAGGAGACTGGCAAAATTAACAGTTGAATGACGCATTACAAATTGGGCAGAAATCGTAGGCGTTATAAAGAAACAAAGTTTTTGTTAAATCCTCATTTGTATAAGTAAATGCTTTGTGTCTGAGCTTTGTTCATAGAGAAGTGGATGAATTAAAAGGTTTATTGAAACTTAATAGCACAATTTCATTAAAACCAATGATTGTGAAACATTGTGTAAGTGCTTGTCTGAAAGGAAAATATTGAATGTTATTGCGGTGCGTTGTTTTTGTTAAACAACGAAAGAGCAGATGAAACGGACTTCAAAGACACTTTTAATGACCATCATGATTGGCTAAAAGAGAAGAGTAAATTCGTTGATTTCTAGTTTTTGGAAGCATTGGGAGCAGTAGGCAATAGACAACACTCTCTAACAGCGAAACATAACATAACTAATGACCTCAGTTGCTTTATTCATGTTTTGTTTCATTCCTCTCGTATTTCTGCAAAAAATCGTTGCAGAGACAGAAATGTCCGTATATGCTTGGAGCAGGGACGAACACGCATTGAGTATATATGTGGCAGACTTTCGAGATGTGCACTCCTCATTGTCAGCCCCTTTGCCATTTACAAGAGTAACAAAACATATCTACATCGAGCTGGGACTTTAATTCTCCAGCTTGACTTGCGTTTCCATGTTAAAAGAAAAGCGTGGACGTGAACTCGGACGCTGATAACTCAGACTGCCTGCACTGGAGTGTAGTGTGAGTGTCCGTTTGTGCTTCTGTAATCCGTTCTCGTTTCTTCTTTTAAGGTTTGAAAAGCAAGACTTTTGGAAGCCTTCCAAATTGCAAATCGACTAGACAGAGCATAGGTATACAGTCAACCAAATCTTCTTAACGTCATGAGTTAAATCAAATTAGACGATAAAACCATACATACGACTCCATTGGGTTCCTAAATAATTCTTCTAACCGAACATCACAAAATAAGCCACACGAACGTATGCCAACTCATTCCTCCAACATAAATTATTACTACATCAACTATTTACAATTCATGTATGACATTCACTCTTCATTTCCTACCAATTTTATATATCCCAACTTATTCTCTATCACTAATTATTTTTTAATAATTCTTATCGACTGCTTTGTCAGTTATTATAACATTGCGTGATTGTAGGTTACAACCTACTAAATCCATATTGGTACAAATATATACATTTCAACCAGAAAAAATCACGGATTTAAAAATTACCACTACTGACTAACTTCATACTCATAAGCATTGTTAACCCAACGCTTTTATGATTTATTCTCAAACGTTTTCCTCCAAATTAAAGGTATCCACGTCAATAGGATCTAGCTAATAACTCAATAGTTAGTCTATTTGGGTATTGCATCATTAAATTAGGATTGACATTTCGACCTTATCCACTACAAATGGAAGACATTACACAATATAATATAGTCCATTAGTTTTCAAGCAAAAATCTACCGTTGTCTTTCAGCATTAGAACAATTTGCTAATCTGCAGTTCATGCTTATGATATGTCTTGTTCTAATAAATAAATATTATTAAATGACAACTAATGACATTTTCCTAAATGAAAAAATAGTGTCCCTCCATTTCATTGCCAATCATATTATGCAATGTACAGTCCTATTACTTTTTCACGTATGATCATCTATTGGTGAGGAAAATAAATTATTATATCTGGCATACTTGGGAGTATGCAAAATTTTTGGATGTAAATACCTATATTTCTACCCACAATCACTCTTAAAATATTACGACGCATATTAATTTCTCTAAGACAATAGTGGGATTGATGTATTCGTGATGTCGTTATCTAAACAGAGTAATACATAGTAGACACTATTGTTAAACATATTTGTCGAGGTTGAGTGTGAGTTGGGACTAATAGAACTTATCATGCTTAATAAGAATTATTCAATTCACATAATATTATTGAATGGTTGTTAGAAGCTTTACAAATTGTACTTACACCATTTTCATCTATTATTATACAGAATAACCTAAAAACATTATTGTATAATGTGATATCAATTACGTGACTGAACCATATGGACATAGACATACGTAAGTGAAACAGAGAGCCCTGCTGGCCTAAAACTTTGGCACAGCAAATCCATATCAAAATTCAATTCTATTCCCGTGCAGGGTTTCTCCTCAATGCAATACTGCTCTCGTTAATGGAAACCGCACAAATATGACAAACTGAATTCAATGAATTCTACCCACATATTATTTCTAGCAATTTATTTCACACTTGCTCTCATTTGGGATAATGAATTAAGCGTGGTTTGAAATTTCAAATGCAATGTATGAATATTTGAAAGGAAAATACAAAGGTGTCTACTTCATAAATACAAACTGTTTAATATTCTGTTTTCCATACAAATTGTTTAATAATCTGTTTTCTATACCAATTGTTTAATAATCTGTTTTCTATACAAATTGTTTAATAATCTGTTTTCCATGCAAATTCAAGGATAAATTTTCCCATGCTAATTCTAGGAAAATTTTTCCCATGCTAAATATAACTGCAGTCTTTATTATGTTGACTTAACCGCACGAGCAATCCAGTTCAAATTTTAAGCAAGTGAAACTAGAATAGGAGGAGGACGGAGGGCTACATGATGCAGCAAATCAAACCACGTCATGTATCAATCGACCCTGGCTTCCATCTGGTGAAAGTTAAGTGAAAGTTGAAGCAACTTAGAATGCTGTGAGTACAAAGAAGTGACTCGAACGAACGTCGGAACAGATTGACGGACGGCGTTGCTTACATGAAACAAGAAACACTAAGTTGATACAACTGATAGTTTTTTTTTACTAATTTGCAAGGTGCTCATATTTAGTTAAAACAGATTTTTCGTGTTAACTATTTTCGAATGTTAAATAATTCACTCCATATATGCTGCTAATTTGTAACTACCAACTACGCCAATGTGTACTATGAACAAACACCCTGAACTCCAATACTCGTACTAAGACTGATATGAAATTTGGAAATTATTGATATCCTCCGATAGGTTTTTGATTTCGCTTTATATCAATATATTTGGTAATCTGCTAATAACCATAACAGTGCCCAATGCATGAAAACGGCTAAATATAGTCATTTTGTGGAAAAATCTATTTTCCACTCCAGTCTTGTTTCCTTTCTGTTCGTCCTAGTCTGTTGAATTTGGCTATAAGTGATCAGTTATTTAAAATGCATTACATAATATTGTTAATCATAAAAGTTTTTATTTAATAAATTCATATAAACAATAATTGATGTTTTAGAGTTTAAAGAGAGAGTTTGTCATACTCATTTGTATTCCTTACTTCTAATAATTACTAACAAATAAATAAAATAATTTTGCTTTGTTCTTAATATCTGTCAAACAATAGATATAGTGTAGAATGTAAAATTTGATTTTTGCATACAACTAAATAAGTCTTACAGTAGAGCAGCTAGAGCTAGTAAAAAATCCAAAGTGTTTTTTAGTCAGATTCAGAATGTCTTTACATAGGAGATGTTTTTTCATTCAGTTTCAGTCGGCTAAGCTTTTTGCTAGCCCTCACCTATATCCTTTGCCAATTTGTAATCTAATTACCAATTACTCAGAATAATTGAACAAAACAACACAGAAATAAACTGAAAACCTAAAAATTGTGATGTATTCTCAGAAAAAATGTTAACAGAAGACAAAAGCAAGAACATCCTAATCTAGGGATAGAGCGTATTATGAATGAGGAGGTAATAAATATGATAATAATATAGCTAAATATAAGTATGATATTTATTTGCATTTTGTGCTCATTTTGCCAACGTATACATATTTTCAGAAACGAGTTCAGGAGACTAAAATGAAGATAGAGTAGAAGTATTACTATTAATGTTGTTAATATTAATGTTCCAATATTTTAACAGCATTCTTAAAAACTACAAATTTGAAGTCTGAAATAATAATAGCCACTAGTTACACAATTTCGAACAAAAAGATTAACATTTCATGAAGGTAAGTAGCAAACTAACGAGCATTAAATTAAGGTAAACGTGCTTATAGTTTTTACTACATAGTGAAAGATCCAAATATGTTGTTTAGGTAATAAACAGTTGTATTATTTGCATTTGTATTACCTAATCTTAAGTATCACGAGACTAGGCAATGATTAAACATATTGATTCCAAAAAAGTTTTTTAGATTTGAATAAATAACTAAATGAATCCCTGAAAATGCTAATCATTCATTATTGGTATCAAAGATTGGATTTTAGCTAGTACATTGGTGTACTAAAATTTATCAGAATTAATATGCAAACTCAATGATGGTTCAATTCAATTTCAAAAAATGCAAAAGTTCCAATTCTGAAAATAATAATAACTAAGAATATAGAATTGAAGAAATGTATTGTGAAAGGAATTGTATCAATCTCTTATTCATATTCGAATTATTCATCTACTTAATATTATTACATATTTACGTCTACTTATTAAAGTGACTTGTTTTCTTACATCTACAAGTCTAAGTATTAAGTGTAATTAGTGTTACCCAAACGTACGGTAAATCGGATTGTATTTAGCTACTGATAGACTATTTTAACAGCTAGAATATTTATTTTACAGCTGAATGTTTCAATGCTCTTCAGTTATATATCTTGTTGAATCAAATCATAGAGATCAATATTTGATGATGGGTTGTTGTAAGAATAACTCCGAGCAGTGTTCACGTCCTTGGAAAGGGCTCGTTTTCCGTATCTAAAAAACATTTTAAATAGGCAGTTATTATGGAAATTTAATCACATTAATCATATAAATCAAGATTTAATATTAAAAGACGATCAATAAAATAAGATTATATGATACAGGGTAGCTCCGGACCAGACAGAAATATATTGGCATTTAAGACACAAGCTGGTATTCGGCGTAGAGCTTAAATAAGACATTGAAAATAATTTGTCTCTTTCAATGCAATTTTAAACGTCGTTTTAGATAGCTTTTTGTGCATGTGTTAACGATGAGTGATAACTGCATTGCATTCCTTTCTATTAGTTGAGACTTTATTTGTTGTTTTGCTAGTCTAAAAATCGTTGCTGATTTGTTCATCCAGGACTTCCAAAAAGAACGGCAATATGTAGAAACAATTTGATGAAACTGACAGAAAAAAGTAGGGCGTACTAGCTTGTGAATTAAATAGATATTAGCCAATTTATTACTTTGTGTGCTCCAGCCCGGAGTGGGCTACCCTGTAAATAAGAAAATACCTGGAGCGACCGGCCAAAGCGTAGTACTTGCTCATTTGGTCTAAATAATTTCGAAGTTCATCTGCACTGGAGAATATTTTAGGTCGTAATGGCTTCGAAATTGCTTCTGCCTCATTACTACTCAAGGCGTCACCCTCCACTAAGTAGCCTTGTTCTAGGTAGACCATACCGAGGATAACCATGAAACAAATCCCGAAAGGTTTCATTTTCTGAAAAGCAAAAAACAGAAATAGTATTCACAAATCCAAAAACCATGGGTAAATATCAAAATTGGTACATTAGGAAGCAATATGTTACATGACTATGACTAATGTTCATATTTTGACTCTCTATCTCCACCACTCTTAGTATTGGTTTCCTGAACAATGTGAAAAGTTTTAAAAGTGCACTGCCTGGGGAAACAAAAGATTTAATGATTCAAAATGGATAATTAATAGAAAAAGTTTCATGATTTTTATATAACTGATAAATGCTGTTAAATAATTTGCTTATAGTAATTTGAGAATCTTAACTCAAGAATTAGGACAATGAGGGACAACTAATTTTTGGTCATAAATATATCACTCAAATCATTACGCACTATATTTACGTAAATATGACCGTTTCCCACAATGTTAACAATTCCTACATTCCAAATTTTGTCGTACCCCAGCATATAAATCACTTATATGAAAAATAAATGTTTTCTCATTGCCCCAATTTGCACATGGAAGAAAATTAGAAAACACTAATTTGCAGAATGAGGAGACAATATCTACTATTATAATATGAGATACAAATGGGGTGTAATTAGAATTGAAAATTGAAATTTCAACATTTTAATCTCCGATCCAATTTGACAGAAGTAATTCCAACTTAAACTAAAATTAATTCTTCGATCAGTTAAAGTTTAAGTTCAGGTTCAACTGAGATTGTAAGTTCAGTGATCTTTTTTTGTTTTTGAGTTTGCGGAAGCTATTGGGAAGGAACTTGACACCACATATTATGCACACCTTACTAGTTTTGTACAAAGTATCAAAGGGATGATTAAGTCTTAAGTCGTAACATGAGAGCGAGGAACAGCCAAAATCCAAACGTAGCAGTTGGATACAGCTTACTCATCCATTTGCAAGGAGCTACCTACTTCAAAGGAAATCTATTATAGAGGCTTGTGAAGCAGTCTCTTTGAAAATAGTTGATTGGCATTGAGAAACTTTATACGTAGAGTACACAAGCTTATAAGAATAGATAACAAGATATCGTATAATCACAATCTCCCCATTTGTATGGCTGTAAATATGATGTAAGTATTAGCATGTGTTTATTTTATGCTCATCAAAGCAATATCAGATGGGTATCAGTTTCTTATCTTAATCTAGGACAGTCCTCATGTCGACTGAGTAATTTTGCCAAGGTAGCCAGAATAAGTGAGCTGTGTGCGTGAGTAAGTGCTGGCTGAGTACCTGTATAACTTAAGGTTAAGCCTTGCATGAAGAACTAAAGTAAAGTAAATAAACCGAAATTGTACTATCTATACAAAAGGTTAGTCCACATAAGCATGACAGTAATTCATAATTCATATCTAGGGGCACCCACCCACGCAACTCACATGCAAACTAAAAATAAATTAACCACAATAGGATTAGGGAGATATGCAAAAGATGTAATTAAGGTTACGATGCACAAAATTTGGATATCGATGTATTTCCCCGTAGGTTATAAAACGACTAAATATCCTGGAACTTACAACTTACCATCATCAAGATCGATCCTCTCAAAAAATTTTAAAAATTGCTGAATAGTCTATACTAAATTCATTGTTGAGGCATATTTCAACTTTCTACCCAGAAATGGCTATAACATGGGAAAGGGTACCATAGAATGTAATCTGATTTCTACTGCTAGAGTCGGCAACCAAACCACAAGGGATAACTACTGCGACTATTGGACACTTTTTGGACTCCACTTCAGTTACTATTTTTGGTCTATTTTCACGCTCCTTGAAAATTCTGCTCTCCATGTTTGCCACTCTTCCTTAAATCGCAGACGTCATTTATGAATAATCCCCAAAGGAATGCGATTATATGCAAAAGACGCTTCGTATTACAGCGTTCAAGTCAAATTTGCTTCTCTTATGTTTCAATACGTCATTTCCACATCACCGAGTTACAAGTCAAGATAGTACGAATTATGTCGATGTATTTTTTCCTCAAAGTTGCGTGGGTGACAATTTTTCAACTTGGACATGTACCCAAGGAATAAGATGTACAGGTATATGCATTTACAGATATCTAAATTGCGTACTTGCACAACTTGTACTTCTAGAAAGACGCAGCTTTTGCAGCATGACAATCTTAGGTGTCATAGTCCTCTTCAATTGATGTTATCTTCGTAATTAAGTTGTCAAAACTGTCTTCTACGTTACCTTTGGATGCTCTAAAAATACTCAATGATCCTATTTGCTCATTGAATAGTGGGCGAAGGAGTTATTACATAGGAAGCATGACAAATTGAATAGAATAACAAAAAAAGGCAGAAATGGAAATGATTCATGTATGTAACGGTATATTTGGATACTTAATTTTGTTTTGGAAAACCTTTGAAAGAGGAAATTTTATTAATCAATTGGAATAACAGAGCTGGTCAAGATAAATAATTCTGCCTGCTCTTTATACAAGGGAAACATGAGATTTCTCACATGATATGCTAGCATCTACAGAAAATAGCATGATTGAATATTTTTTATTAAGTTTACTATTCCGCTAAAATAATACAGTTTTTGGTGAAATTATCATAAGCGTCAGTTCATGTGACAAAATAACTCAAACTGGGTCAAAGAAACTCAAACTCTATTCCAAATGTTTCAAAGTTTACATACTCCTGGAAGAATATTTTGCTAGAGTTCAATTGAATTAGATTACCAAATACATAGATCACAAGTACCATATGGAATACAGATTAAGTGATGCAGCTATCGCATCATTGCTTAAAATTGCAGGAGAAATTCTATGTTATGCATGGTCTCTTTTCACCACCAGCCAAAACGAAAGAAGTTTTGCTTGTACTAAGATTGATGCATATTTGGTCATTTTATGCACAAAATACAGTACTTAGAATTAGATTGAGAGAGTGTTTCTCAAGAGACATCGTTACATACGCACACTGTGAAGGTTTCTGATAAAATATTAAATACAGACGCTGGGCTGTTCTCGTTTTACTGCTAGAATAAACGGGTAGCTATAATATTGAACCAGGCCATCAACTACCTTGGTCCATTGTCAAATTTTTTTTCTCCTTGATAAACTGACATGGTAGAAAATTTAGTTTTGTGCAGAATTTCCCAAGTTCACCAACATGCGCTCGCAGTTTTTTATTCCCTAATGTATTAGACAAAAATTCTAAACAAAGCAGCATGGCCAAGTTTTCAAAGCACCTTCTATTTTAAGATTTAATCACAATCTTCCCACACAATGGGCCTAGTTCGGAATGTAAAGTCATATTTTGTAACCTACCATAATTACCTTAGCAGTTATTCTTCTGTCTTCCTCATTATTATCATCTCAATCTTGAAAGAAAAATATGAGAATGTTGTCATTCAAGATCAAAATAGACGATAAATGTGATAGCACAATAGACCTAGTGAGGTGCTTCTAGGCAAGAAAATTACATGTGAAATGGATTCGTGTGACATTGTTTTATTTACCAACTTACTAAATCCAATAATGCACAGCGTAATTAAGCGAAAACTATTTCGACACGTCTGTTAATGATGGGCAATTACGTATTATGAGTCTGTTTCTTTTGTTACTGCCTGAAGAAAAAATGTACATGTGTACAACAACTCTTGCAATTAGGAAATTTTCTCCCGGCAGAACAATCGAGACCATTAGTGGGAAAATGCAATTAACAATTGTGAGGATGAAGGAAAAACATTCACGTTTTAGCTAATAGCATATATAATATGTCATAATTACTATCAAATGTCATTGCTATAAGATAACCCCATTATTTCGTAAAGAATGAATAACATGTACCATTTTGTTTTTTACCCTATAAAATTTGTACTCACTTTTAAATGATTTCAACGATCACATTTCAAAATAACTCAAAATTCTGCCTACAAAATCTGGAAAATTACATTTGTTTTTCAATGTTATTTAAAGAAAATTGAAAATGTTAACTAGCGCATTTAACGAAAGATTAATTTTAGGTAACTCAAAGAATTGGAAACATAACACCTATCATCAAAGAATCTATTCAACTGTGTATACTCCAAATTAACTTTAGGATAAGATAAATAGAAAAGTTAATAAACATTTTAATGCCACATTAAAATAAATGCAATTGTCGTACTATTTCGTAAATTCAAAATCAAGATAATTTTTAGAATTACCAACAAAGAGAATTTGTATATGGCATCTCATTTCTCTCCTTTTCATAATTGCATGAATACATGAATAAAACTCTAAAAGGTGCTAAAATATCTAAATTAAATCTTTTACAGCAGTTGTGCTAAAATATGGCCAATCTGTAATAGCTAACAATAATAATAAAAACTTGTGCCAACAGTTAATTTTGTTTATTTTAATACAGGAAAAATCGTCATCTCACATTGAAATGAGATTGTCTCACTCTCACTTAGTAGGTAAGATACATCGTAAATCTCATGTAGCCCCAAATTATTAATTACACAATTTTTTACTGGATATTTTGTACTCTAAAAACAGATTGTATCAGCCAACTGGAAGTGGCAATTTACGTCAGTTTTTGATGTTCGTTTTCATTTCTTACAAAATGAGTTTAAAACGACGAATAGTCAGAGATATAAAAAATGAGAAGGATTTAAGTAAATTGCCCACCTGTTTTGTAGAATAGCTTGTTGCGGAGGAGCCTCGTGTCGGTGAGAATGCTTGTGGTTTTCACCCTTTTCAGATCAAGAATTGCTGTAACTAGGAAAAGTAAAGATGAAAATGTGGTCGAAGGGGAAATTGAGATTGGGGAAAGTGTGCTTCGAGGAGAGAGGTGATTTAATATTTCAGCCAAGAAGGAATATTGCTTGCACTTGGGGTTGTTTCAACTTTATATCTGAATAAAGACGTTTGCGCTGTGGTCGACTGACTTGGCTCAGGAACGGAAGCATTTGTTCAGTCAGGATCAGACCAAGAGGTATGCTCAATAAAGAGACCAGAATACACAGTGATTTTCGGTTCAGTACATTCAGTATCTACCTCTACTTGCTCTGCTGTACTAATTTCCCAACATTACAGGGCGATCTATAAAGATTTGGACTGATGTATCTCTCTATCCTTTTACAAACATATCACATAACTTTCACCAATGCGTCCATACGAGTAAGAAAACTTTCATACGAGTGCATAAATTTAAATTATGTACCTGTTTTAACATTTGTTTCGTAGGAGAAAGTTATTTGATGGTATTTGTTCTCTGACCCTGTATAATCTGAGCCTGGCCTAGCATAGGTAATAAAACTGGGATTCTAAGTAGGCGAAAGCCTAACTACTGAACCGGGATATAAAAATGTGAGCTAGTTTCCCAAGGATTTGCGACAAGATTATGGCTTTGCCCTTTGTCTCCTCAAAATGGTCACTGTAGCTGGTGATCAGCCCACGTTATCTCCGGGCGTCTTTTCCAATGTACATCATCAAGACACGCTCACTGCCTCTGCAATTGTTTCAATGTCCCTTCTCCTTATGCCTACTAGGTGCGCCACTAAAACAATAAATACATACTTACTAACTTAGTATCCTTTTAGGGTCCTTAGCTGACGTTGACACACCTGTTATTGCTTCTCGGAGTTGTCTGCCTCCATGTAGATTGAGAAATCCGCATTCATATTTGCACAGCATTACATCATTACACATTATCTCATTTTTGTGTGCTAACAAAATTCAGCTATAAATGTGGAATATATTTTGCAGTTGCAATTACATAAACACATACTACAAGTAACCGACATATTTTACTACACCTTACTAATGATGTGTACCCTATCATTTTGAATTTGAATATATATCAGTTTATTTAAATGGCTACAGTTTGCTGTTAACGAAATCTTAATTTGAAACTATAGTTAGTACATCGATAGGAATATTTGATTAAAGTTCAAATAATAATATATTATGAACTAGTCTCACCCTATTAGTATCCATTAGTGAGTCAGTTTCATCGGTCAGCATACTTATTATGTTACAGATGAATTGCCCACATCGGATAGAGGTATACATATGTCCTAAGACGTCTGTATTTTTAATTTAGACCAACTTGGACGAAATTGGACAAAGGACGAACTTTGACAAATTTGGACGAACTTAGACGAACTTGGACAAATTTAGACGAACTTAGACCAGTACCTGTGGTAATTTCGAAAGATTGTAATATTAACCCAGCGCAGGGTGAATGAAGTTTGTTTTTTAATATGCAAATTCACATAATAATATGGTATATTATGAACATAAATTTTTGAGTTCCAGCTTTTCGAAAAAAATATAAGTGGATTACATTCGGCACAGGCATGTATTCACGAATTTGGTCAATTGTATAGGGGAAGTTGCCTTTTGTTTTAAGTACGTGCCAGATTTGAATATGAGGGGAAATTAAAACGGTGAATTAAAAAAATTTAATTTAAGGGCCTTGGGCGAATTCGATTTTTTTAGCTGTTGTCAGCGCCTAAAAGATTTTAAGTAATATGCATGGATATAATAAAGCGATATACCTAAATTACAATCTATCTTACAATCTCCCATAAAAATAGATTTATACGACGCTTTATTGTAGTATTTTTTGTCTATTCACTGTGTATCATAATAGATGAGATGAATAATAGAACCTTTGATGAATATTAAAGCATGTTTGATTGTTGGGATAAAGGAATTTTACATGATCGCTGAAACTTCTCAACTTGTGAAAAGGAAGTGCAACGCATTTGAGTGCATTGTAAACGTTTGATTACATTACTTTGATATACCGGCATTGCGTTGACTCTCCACCTACTCTCATTGTTATTTTCGGTCCCATACAACATTGTAGTAGTACACAGAATGCAGATAAAACACCAACTTGCTACATTTGAAGAGCAGATAGAACAAAAGAATACCAAATCAATAATAACTATAGTCGATGCAGATGCATGATAGCTATGGACGACTACTTTACAAGATTACTAATATACTTAAGATACCTGGACAACATATTCCAGTAATTTCACAACATGCAAAAATATACCAATAAAAAAATTTGCTAATTTGCATTTTATTCGTTTTGGACATCTTATTTATCAGTTTTCTTGGAACTTTTTAATAATTTTCCACAAATTTTCATTCTACAAAAATTGAGATGACACTATCGTTTTAGACGTTTTCAAGATTTTCTATGATGCTAGACTTCAATTCAACCATCAGATACCCAAACTTGGCTTGGGTTAGTTGGCTTTGAACTCAAACACCTTGATAGACCAAATATTCCGCCTTACAAATTTTCATTGTGTCTCACACGTTTTTTTACACCTCTGATGGAAATTCCTCAGGAGATTATGGCTTATAGCTTTTGTGGAGAAAGCTTATTTGACAAAAAAGCCAAAAAAAGTAGCAAATTGTTGACTTTCTTCGAGTTTTCTTAGCCAAATAATCTTTGGTAATCGCTTTTATAATTCACATGCTGCATTCTTAAAAATTCAATATTAATTTTTAAATCCTCAGTTTACTTCGGATCTTTCGTAACTTATGTATGCACTCAGATTATAATATTTTTAATCATTTTTGTACTCATTCTA
Organism: Tomocerus qinae; assembly: GCA_020055645.1. Classification (NCBI taxonomy): domain Eukaryota; kingdom Metazoa; phylum Arthropoda; class Collembola; order Entomobryomorpha; family Tomoceridae; genus Tomocerus; species Tomocerus qinae. Next base: position 24,754,806 of record CM034548.1, read on the forward strand.
TCTAGCTGTCCTCTAAAACGTGAAATATTCCAATAAGACCTTTTGTCAATCACTCACACTGTGACAAAAACCATTCGATCTGTAATACAAAGAAGCAATATCCATTCTACAATTTATCTATCTAAAGTGTCAAAAAATACTTATTTTGTTAAATAGTTTTTTCTTGGCCACACCAAAAGTGGAAGCTCACTACTACGTATATCAGTATAATACTTTTGGATTCCCATTAGACAATTAGCGATTTTAACATGTCATTTTTGGTAAAATGATATTAACAGTTGATGTAAACTGACTTTTTACATTTATTATGACATGGTCATAGACATTTTAAATAATTTGTTGCGCAAAGCTAACCAATGTTTGCAAATTGATTCTCAAAAGTACAAATAAGGATTAGTGTATTATTTTAAGACTATTTTGCCTAATTATTAAAAATATAATATGGTAATATTCGTTACTCAACTCGTAGTAGTTGAGGCAGTGGTAAATTAATCATTGTTAGCAAACTGATATGCACAAATCCATAAACTTACATTCCCAATAGTCTCTTATCTAATAACATCATATAACTTGACGCACACTAGGTAAGCTTTTCTGAATCTTGGCCATGCATTATGTACTGCCATTAGTATATGAATATCATTTAAAACCTTGAGGATGTTATTCATTTGTCCCAATTACAACTGCTGTCGCCATATGTTTAATTACTAATCATTATAGAAACTATTTACTTAGTTTAAGCCTATGCAAACAATTCTGTGGAAAAGAGAATTCCATTTCCAGAGAGGCTTAATTCCCGATAGTGCGTCTGACTCTGACCTACCTGACTGCTAATTATAAATGAAGTGTGCCAATAAAAAACAACAGTAACGAGAAAGCAATGTAAAGCGCATCAATAATAATACAACTTTTATTCCAAATTTCTATGATAAAAGTTTTCTTCAAGATTTTATTCCAACATCTTTTCTATTTATTTGCAGAATTAGATGAATACTATGTACTATCTGTTCAATTCGATGTTCATTTACCCATAAATTACGTACAGTAAGTATTACGGCCCTACAGATATATAAAATATGCTTACGAGCACTTATGTAAGCAGTCAAGCAAAAAAATTTTGCGGTATTTCAACATAAAATATTATGGTTGTTGAATATACGTGATCAAAGGAAATTCCGGATAGCACAAAGTATTTTTTGTCTTCGCATGTAGTGACTAACTCTTGTCTGTTTGCTGATAGGAACCCATATGTCCGTTCACCGTGGGGAAGACACGACAGATGGACAATAAACAAATGACAGAAAATTTTATGGATTTGTAGCTTTTGTTCTTCTCTTCGGTAATAAGCTTCTAGATTCAATTTGCTTTGCTCATGTAGGCGTAATGGTTAGCGTCGTAATCGCACGTTGCGACTACTCACAAAAATGGTTACTCTGAGAGAAGGTTAAAGGGTGGCGAGGAATATATATAGACAGACTCCAGTAGGGTTGATGGCTGGAGTATCTATGTAGGCGTACATTTACGACGGAAATGTCAATACATAATGTAAATCCGTTATTTCGATGTACATACATTCATTTTGCAATGCAGATATATAAATTGAAATGCAAATGTAATGAAATGCTGCAAACGCATGAATTCAAAGTAGAGTTTAAAAATGAAAATATACCTAGTGGATTTTATGTAATTTATTTATGTTGTTTATTTAAATGCAAACCTCGAATTAAAAGTATAACTTGAGACATTTCTGGACGAGTGTCGCTGTAGATGTGATTCTAGGTATAGGTACAGACGACAGACATTACATACAAGACAGAAAGCCAGAATGGGTAAGTTTAGAATGCATGGCAAGTTTTGTTAGAAGAAATCTATGGCTTAAGGTAGGATTTAATGTGTAATAAGATGTGGGCTTAGGAAAATAAAACATCCACACATACTGGAACTGTATCGTATTATATTCCTGTGTTTCATATGGTAATGTTAACCACATCTAGGGTAAGGGTACCTGAATTTTGAACATGAAATTACATCGCAACCATGTTTATGTAGCTATTTCGTTTTCTAAAAATATTTATATCTAACAAATAGTACTTTCCAGGTGATATTGTCGAGTCTTAAATAAATAAATGTTTAGCAATTTGAAGTCCATTAGTTTGTGTTATTTATATTGATTATATACTTAACTAAGCAGATAAGTTTTACTTCATTCCCCCAAAACTTAAAACGCAACCTACTAAAAGCGGACAACGATAACAAGGATAAAAATCTGCATTTCTAACTTGGGGTGATAAATCTAAATAATCAAAACTAGCCACTGTAGCGAAAAATCTAGGAAGATTTTTTATTTTTTACATCTACCATAATTTTGAAACAACTACTATTATACAATATCCGTAATCATGTTCAGCTATTAAAAATGCGCCACAAATAACAGCTTTATGTGCAGCTTAAGATTCAAATTAAAACAGAATGCAACAAATATGCGGTATTGCTGCCAATAGTAGGATTAAACTTTAGTTAGCGGACAGTATAATAAATATAAGAACTTACAGTGCATATTAACTTTTCAATTCCAGTTATTTTTATCCGATAACAATGTTGTCTTCTATTTCCAGGATTCCATTAAGGGTAAAATTGAATCAGGCTGTTGTGGTCAAGATCTTGAAAAGCCTTTTTTAAGAAAGTGACTTGACTACTAAATACTTTTGCGAATACAGAGAATTCATTAAATTCGTGTATTTGAAAAAAACTGAATGATTTACTTACAGAGGACGACACACTCAGTGTGTAAAGTCGGCAGGCCGTAAACTATTTTGTAAATGCCGTAAATGCAATAAATGCCGTAAATTATATAGTACACTACGCAACACAAACAATTTAACAACATTTACTGAATTAATTGAAGTACATTATATGTATAGTTTCCATCATATTATAATGCGTCATGGTTCTTAAGGTTCTTAGAGGTTATAAAATGAATTTTCAATTTTAAAGGCTATTGTAAACCAATATAAGTGTCTATAAGGATGTCAACACAAAATACTGGTGAGTGAAATCATTTTTAGCTTGTTATTTTTTAATATTTAACTACTTCTCATTAATTTCTCTATAAAAACTGTAAAAATACAAAAAAATAATTTACGCCATTTACGACTTGCCACAAAATATCAAATGTCTTCAATTCAATTTACTGCATTTGATTTGATTTCAGATAGATATCAGATTTCATTCAATTTCATCCGATTTACATTACAGAGAGTACCTATATGGTAAGGGTGACCTTAAGAATGGGTGAAGCCTGTATCTATTAATTTTTCGCTTGCCCTAGTAGTAAATAGCCAGTATCTATTTTTCGTTTGGTGTGGTAAATTGCCAAACACCCCTTTCCGGCGTATGAAACGAATGGATATAAATTATTTACTACACCAAACGAAAATGGATATTAGTGTGCCAAACATTTGGGAGAGTATAATATATTTACGAGTAGAGTACAAAGTTAAAGGTGAATACATGATATTTGCAACCTCAAAAATCGAAGTGAGAAGCTACGCTTTGAAATCAATTTTTATGTCTATTTTAGGTTTCAAACGCATTCATCCGATTTCATCTGATTTGAACTGATTCATCCGATTTCATCCATTGTCGTAAAGAGCGCAACTTAATAGATATTTGACATGAAACTTTCACTCTCCGTCTTTGTTTCCCTTTCCTTCTACTGTATCAACTGCGGGCAGTTATTCGAAATTTTATCTTGTGGGCTTCGGATGAGTCTTAGGGAGAGGGATCACACCGATCAAGTTGAATGTGTAAAATAAAATCTCATTTGGAACTTTAAAAAATTTATTGTCGATAGCCTTTTGAAACTTTTTTAACTCTGGCTAGAACTAACTACTAACAACAGGGAGCAAAAATTGATAAATTTTATTTGTAATATATAACCAATAATGACATGTTTAATTGTTTCTTCGTTCGTCAATTCATCTTCATTGAAAATGGCTATACGTCTATCTCTTAATGAATTATTATTTCCATTAAGGCCTCAGAAAAAGAACTCCGCTCTAATCCTCAAAAAACATGAAAGTAATCTATGATTTTTTGCAATTTCTACAGAAATAGTACTTCGTTGGTATGCATTACTTGTGATTCCGGATCAATGTGAAGTTTACTTGTAGTACGTGATGATGATGGCGCATTATACATGTATCCAACTCAAAGCATGACCAACTTACTAATTACTGCAGAACTTCTAAGTACGTACCTCCAGTACTAAACCTAAGTATAATGTTTTAGTGTACAAAGACGCCTAAACTCATGATAGTTGTAACATGAAGCGCTTTTTAGGATTATGACATTTTTTCAAGATTTAAATCAAAATCACATAGCACAAATAGGGGAAAAATCACTTATAAAACAAGTCGCTTTAGAATCACTTTGAGCTCTCAAAGATACACATACCTTAGCTAAAATTTAGATTTCTACTCTGTTTTAGAAATTGAAAAGGAAGGAAAGCCTCGAATGTCGCATAGAGTTGCTAGCAAACGAAAGTGAAAAATATTGGCACAAGCAGCCTTTTATAACAGTCAATATTGAGACTCTATAAAAAAGTAGAATGAGTATGTAGTAGAATGCACATAACCAAAGGTACGTGGGTTGTATACCAATTTACGATTTTTATTGAAAATCAGATGTAAAAGTAAACACATTGAATACAACTAAAAGCACATTAACTAGTAAAAGGGTAGAGTTTTTAAAAACCTTTCCAAATCTAATTTGCTACATAAAACAGTTTCTATCCTTCAGAATATTCTGTAATCTTTGTCTACGTACAAACTACTCAACTCAGAAAAATTCAGATCATCCATTTGATAAAGTAGAAAAGTGTCGGATCCAACTATTCAAAACTAAAACACAAATAAATAAAGCATTGACTAGTCAGGCGTAATACTAAGCAGTAGGCAGTAAAGTAAAAGTACAGCATTCCTAACGATAAGGATGTCTTTCACAATAATGAATAACAGTATTTCCACAAAGACTCACTTTTTCATAAAAAGTATACATACGTAGTTGATAATGTGAAGTACAAATCAGTACCTAGTCAAGTTTTACGTTTTAATAATTGATTAGTTTTCTATCGAACCCCGTAGACATTCACTTGACATTAAAAGAAATCAATTGTTTCATAAAACGGTTTGTAAAACATAAGCACTAATTTTTATGACTAAGTTACTGATAACTAGTTTTTATGTATCTTTTAAGGGGAGCCACCCCTCCGTCGAGGTATCTAGCGGAATTTGGCATGAACTCGATCTATTTACATTGAGTTGAGTACAAAACCATTCAAAATTTATTTTTTTAGGAAATCAAGGAAAACTCAAAAACTCTTCCGTTTTCAATTTTGATTTTTTTACCTAAAATTCTTACAGGGTCCTGGAGGGTCACAAGTTTGCGTTTTGTTCAAAAAGACTTTTAGTTATTTTATAAAAAATTCATAAACCTATCGCGCCAAAAAAAATAAAAAATTTTTTGGTAGAATGGCCAGTGTGACCTTTACAGGTCAAATTTGTAACATATCTGAAACTTGTGACCCTCTAGGATCTTCATCCTAAATTTTGAGACCAACTACGCCCAGATTGCTTGAAAATTAGGCGACTTATCCATGATTTCCTGGAGTAGGAAATTACATTGAAAACCAAGTACTACTGCCTGACCTTAAGGTTTGGTAAATGTATTATGAGGAAGCTATGTTATTGCATGGTATTACGGTATTCATAAGAAGGCAAATGGGGGCGATGACATTGTTGTTCATGGAAATCGTACAATGTGTGTAATGTGTAATGTGGATTCATGTGTTCCTTAATACTATCGGAGAAATTCGGATGAAGTCAGATTAATTCGGATTAATTCGAATTAATTCAGATAAGATCAGATAAATTTGAATAAAATCAGTTGAATGCTGTCATCGACATAGAAATAATTTTAAACCTGCATATTGTTTTTTATGGATGCAAAAATTCTGCATTCACTTAAATTTCAGCTTCAAACACAGTACTAAATAGGTTATGCCAATTTTTCACGATTTGTACATGGGCTGGTGTGGGACCGAGTCGGCGGAGTGGGGACAAAATATTTGACTGATAATTTTTCTTAAAGGTTATAAAAAAAGGTTTTACGGATTTTATGATGTATCTGTACGTCGAAATTATGTATATGCCATCAGAATTAATAAAAAATGCTTAACTGGCATTGTATAACAGAAGCTCCGCATCTTTTGGAGACATGGCGCCCGATCCCGCGCTGGATGTTACACATTAAGTTTTCCCTCTAATTTTCATAGTGTTTGCCATTTTAATTGACAAGATAGTGGCAAGTGGCATATATTTTTGTTGCTCCATACAATTGTAAAATTATTATTAGGCAGCTTTTTACAGCCTTAATTGTACATTACATGTTAAAAGTCCTATATAGTTAGTACATTTTTCTGGATTTCGGTCTCTATACTGTAGAGTTAAGAATTCATTGCTTAAAAAATAGACTTTACAGGCCAACGAAATTGGATTTTTAAAAGTAACGACTCTACTCTGCCTGATAGGCCTTAAATCTCCCTTAGCTATTTTGAGAATCCTCTCATTGCATATGACTTTCAAGCCTTTTCTATGACTCTGAAGTTTCTATTAATTACAGACAGATAAATAAAGGCAACCGACGAAAGGCCGTAATAAGATCCTGTTAGAAAGTCCATAATAAAGTCATCCGAAACTTACGAAACTCGTAATAAAGCCATCTCAATCTCAAGACTTAATTCATAATTTATGATACAATGGCAACAATGATGCATTAAGGACTATTCCGCAACATTAACAAAGAAGAAGGTTCTCACGCAGTTCTCTTCTCACAAATTAATCAATTTGCTTCAACTTTTACATATTTGAAGGCTAAACTCCTCAGTGATAAACCAGCCCCCTTTCGGGATTCCTTTCCCCGGGCCTAATTTTCTACTACAATATACTTCCACTCTGTGACATAAATAAATACATAGTTTCAGCCCATAAGTGTAAATTATTCAGTCGATAATAAAGAAATGTGTGTGTATACTAATACCGTCAAAATGAACATAGTATGGAAAGAATATTAAGGATTGGTTGGTGGGTATTTAAGTTGGACTCTTTTTTACTTAGGCAAGGAATATAAATAGAAAGGTTTAAAATTCTAGGAAAATGACAGAACCTGAGATAAGACACTTCGAACAAAAGTCACTTTTCTACAGGTGAAGTGACCTGAAATCAGAACGCCAGTTAGTATTTACCTTGAAGACACTAGTACGTACTACGGCTTACGACTATCAAAAGTTGATGTTTAAATACGTTACTTGCTATAGTCGGTGGTGATAATTTGTAGGCGGTAGTATGAAAATAATATTTAGCAGCTTAGAATTATCTGCATTATTGCTAGTTTAGCATAAACATTTTAAATACTTTTAACGTGCGTTAAAAGTACCATACAAATGTGAAAACTTTAGAAGAATCCTTTAAATTATTTATTGCCTAGCTTTAATGTTTTTAGATTAGAAGATTCAAAAATTACAAATTCAAATGTTCGTATATTTAAAACCATCGTTCACAGTATTAACATTTTTTAAAAACGAAATTCTGTCTGACCTACAGTGTTCTTTTCGATGTTAGGCTAAACTTAGTTGACTAAAGATGAAAACATCATTTGGTGCAATTTACCTAGTACATTTTGCATTTAGTAAATGTTTAACGGCCCACATGTCAAATAAGGGCAGCCAGACAAAAGGCACTATCCAGCAAACCTAACCTAATTTATCATAATCTAAACTAATTTAAGTATGGGGCGGGTAGGGCGTATCACCCTAGTATGCATGGGGCCTTTTAGTCTTTCCGCAACGCAAATAAAGGTTGCCATCTTTACTACTACATAAACGTAAAGTGAGACATGCGCATGGAATTCTGTTGAACGTTGTATGCATCCCCGTATCGTTTTGTAATTGAACGTTGTATGTATGTGCTTATCGTTTTGTAATGACTAGAATACCAGTTCTGATATTGTTTTACATTTCAACACGCTTAGGCATCAAAAATTGATCTACTAAATAATCATATATCATAATATGCTCACTACTGACAATGAAAAGCAATAGTATTACGAAACTAACTATAGTCTATCTTTTTAAGATAGAGCCTTTGAAATAGCCTTTTGCATGTATTAAATTTCAGCAAACCTCTTAGAATTTGCAAGGCTCTATTTTAAAAAGATCCAAAAAGTGATCCACAAATCCCTCTGCATGTAGTTTATAATTATTAAGTAGCGGCAGCTGCTTTATAGGAATGACCAATAGCTACAATCTGTCTGTCCGTACGCAAGATAACTTTCGAGCGGAATGAGATAATCGGTTCAAACTTTTGTTGGCAATCTAGGAGTCAAAAGACAGATCAAATTCGTGAATGGGGAAAATCGGCCATACCCCCTGACCAGAGCTGAGGTTCAAAAATTAAAAATTGACGTAACTTCCGTTCTGTGCATCGTACAAAGTCGTGTAACACTTCGTTTGACATCAGAAAGATTAAGAGGACACTATTAAGTAGGTAACAATCATCCCCTAACAGGAGAGGTGGGTACAAACCCAAAAACAACCACAACTTGGCGTAACTTTCTTTCTGTTCGTCGTGCCAAGTCATGTAATACCTCGAACGACATCAGAATAGTTTGAGGAACAGTAATAAGTATGGTACAGTCAACCCCTAACAAGGGAAGAGGGTAAAAACCCAAAAACAAACAAAAATTCCGTTATATTCGTCCTACAAAATCGTGTAATATTTCGTTCGACATCAGAATGATTTAAGAAACACTATTAAGTTGATTACAGTCATCTCCTAACAAGAGAAGTGAGTTAAAAACTAACGTTATAGACTGTTCTTGACATTTTTGCATAAGAAAATAAAAATGAAGGCCTGAAACCAAAATTGATAATTATTATTATTTCCGCTTAGCCGAAGTGGAATGATAGCCATTCAATCAACCCAGCCTTAACTGCCGCGCCGCCGACTTTATTTGAACTAAATGCAAATGTAGTAAAATTATGTTGAGTTTAGGTCTTCGTTAGGTAGATTGAGGATGGACTGTTGAAGAGCTGAGATTTCGAGATAGACGAGAAGTGCTATAATAAAATGAATGGAATGAAACAATCATTTTTCGCTGACGTGTTAAAATATAAGGCAAGTGTTCTAGCCGCTCTTATACCCACACTTCATGTACACATACATACAATACCAACATTAAAGTAGATACGTACTAATACGTACGTAGTAGTAGTTGTTATTCATATGTGTATACTCTTATAATGATATAGAGTTATATATCTTATACCGCTTCTACGATGGTGCATGTTGGCGCACTATTGAGGTGACGTGGAGATTTCTCAAGCCACGAGTCTAACAACTGTAACAACGTAGTAGTATTAAAGCGACAGCCAGTGCCAACTATTCTGTCGATTTCTGCTACATACAACGAAAGAAAGACAACGGATTTAAACGCACATACTTTCTAAGGTTGAGGTTTTTCATTGCAGTTCTATTGCTTTCGGACAAGTGTCTACTTCAATTGCCTTTAAAGTTGATAATAACGGATTGTGATAAACTATTCTGTTTTCAATTATTATTAGTACGCCGTGCGAATAAGTCAGCTCTGTTTCTCTCTGCGGATCTAAACACTAATTTCGGTATGTTCTACAATTTATTATCACTAATAACATATTTTAGTAGTTAGACATTATTTATAAACAGAGAATACCTTTCATAAACATCTGTTTGTGACAAATACATTATTAGCCGTTACCAAAAAACAATTGAGATAATTTTCAAAAAGTATTACTAGTGGCAAAAACTAAAATATTTTTTATTGTCTAACATTTGTTTTACTTATTTTTAGACAAAATGGATCAAGTTATGGCTTTCGTTGAACCTGGACGGCAATTCGCTAAAGATTCCTTGCGTCTTGTGAAGCGTTGCACCAAACCCGATCGTAAAGGTAATCAAATATAAACTATCTGTTGATTCTTTTGTCTTTCCACAAATTAAATTCCTTATCGCCCACGTATTTGTCAAACAATGTCTTTGATCTAATACATTTATTGGTTTTGTAGAATTCCAGAAAATCGCGATGGCTACTGCAATTGGTTTCTGCATCATGGGATTCATTGGATTTTTTGTAAAACTGATTCATATTCCTATCAACAATATCATTGTGTAAGTACACCACAGTTTTCTATAATGTATTTTTATATTTCTTTATTGTACCCACCGACAACAGAAAAAAGATTATTTTACAATGATTGTTTGTTGGGTAAACAGTAAACATATGCAAACAAACTTTTCCTAGGAATTCTATAAATATGTAGAATCATTTATTTTAATCAGATATTTAACCAGTGCAGTATTAATATTTTTCCTGTCATTATTAGAAAATATTCCATTATTTTATTTTACAATCATAAATAATAATCTTTTAAAATGGAAAAGAAATTTATCTTTAAGCCGTCATCTTAATTCTAATGGTCTGATTTTGTATTACAGGGGCTCATAAATTACACTTTGCTTTCTACACAACTTTCGTTCAAGATATTCATACATTAATATATTGGATTACCTTTATTAATAATGTAAGTAAATTGGCAAGACATTCAGTGTTAACTTCGTTACAATAAATATACTTATTGACAAAAATCTCGTAGCCATTGCTAATGTTTTCTTAATTTACATTTCATGCCTACTCAAAATATTTAATATTTGACGGACCAGGCAGAAGAAGGATACATTTCAACCTATTCGTTCATTGGCATAGGCTAAAGCTAACAAATGTTTGCTTTAACCTTCTTCAGATGTTTAAGCCATATAAATTAAGTTTTAACTGCGAAAAATGACTCCTATAATAATGTAATTAAAATCACTCTTCCATGCTTACAACGCAATAAAAAGATGTATGTTATAAGTTGTTAATGATTTTCCTTTGCTGTGGTAAAAATTACTTGTTGGTTCTAAAATGTTTTATAAAAATATCAGAATGAATAAAAAAAGATATATATTTCTGTAAAATTTAGTTAGCTGCTACATCTATTCATTCAAAATATAGCTTAATACACATCCATAAGTTAAACAATTGCGTACTAAAAATAAATTATAAAATAGTGAATATCATTGTACTTAATGTTTTAAAATACATTCAAACATTGGCATGTTGATTCCTAAATCTGTCAGTGAGGTAATTACAGTTGTTTATTATCAAATCGCAGTATATAAGTCCTCAAGTTGGTTTGCGTTCTATGGTCGAATATTTTACCTATACTGCAATGAACTGTCTAAAACTATGCACTAAGCTATGTAAAAATGTATAATGAAATATGGAATCCAGTTTCACCAATTGCCTTGGATACTTTTATTTACAACTCGGAAACGTTTTAGGTGCTAAAAATCGAAATTATATCTGCTGTAAAACATTGAAATTCAAGAAATCTTTAAAATAACAAGAAATTATATAATTCTATGTAATTCTAATTAATCTGATAACCCTATTAAATTGTCGGAGTTACTTAGAGAATAATAACTAAGTACCTACACTATCGAAAATGTATCGTGGATAGTATGTGTAAGTAAGCAGTAAGCGGTAGCTACTACATAATAATATAAGTACTCCATTGTTTAGCATATGAAAAGGCTCATCATATAGCCATATATTTCACCCGATGGATGAGCTATTCTTTTCAAATCACTGGATTTTCAAAGATAACTATTTTGAAGATGGGGAAAATAAATTGAAAAATGTTATCACGGATTGTTATGAAACTTTCGGTTGTTATCTATTTTAGAATGGCAATTTAGGGATTCAAGAACCTTGCAAATTCCAATTCAGGATCCAAATGACCATTTAAAAAACTGTTCCCAAAATTTTAAAAAGTAGACATCAGTAAGCCTAGAGAAATAAAAAATCTGAAGACCGAGTGTGAAAATACTACGGTATATGATTCTGCTATATAAGTAAGCACATAGTAGAAAAGTATAGATAGACTATTACATTTTCCCTATTCAAAATCTTATGTCAATAAAAGCGAACAAATATGTACAGGGTTGCTAACTATTATGGACTTGAAAATATTTTGAATACATTAGCTATTGGCTTAGCATTCTTAATTGAGAATGTGAATTATATTGAAGTTGAGATTTTCTTCGGGGTTTGTGAGGGGAGAAGGAGAAAACTAAATGTCGAGCACATCATTACATTATCAACCTCTACACACATGACATGATCATTAAAACCAGGTACGCTGCATGCGTGTAATCCGTGTAGTCCAGAGTCCATGTGGAAGTAGTAATTTAGAATTGAGAAGTACTAAAAATAAGTACATACATAATTGAGTCAGTCAGATGCTGTTGCTGCACTTCTCGTCGTGATATTTTATATGCCTTGTAATCTGTTACATCTTTTCTGCGAATAGTTGATGCTAATGTATACAAAACGGAGAAGCAGGCAGGCACTATTATGTACTATATATAGGATTAGGAAACAACTTTCCTAAGACCTTGTATAGAACGGATCGATTCTAACACGCGTTGAACGAGTGAAAGCTGCTTTCGCGTCCTACCCGGGTCCTCGCTCGCTGAATCTTCTGTAATAATAAAAGTCCAGAACTTGCTCTCAGTTAGTACTGCCTTCACAGTCAGCTGATACACTTTCCATCTCTTCATACAGTTATAATTATTACTTTTTGAAAATAATAATATTATTTATTTAAGTGAAAGCTCCCTTTCTCCATTTGTGCACCAGTGACAATATGCCAGAGAAAGTTGATCAGACCAGAAGTGGCGGCCCAGGCTCATCTAGGTAACATTTAAATAACCTTTTTCAGAATTCATATTTTTGTTTCAATTTTTTATGAAAATAATTAACATTTGTATTGTAGTGAGCTGTGTGCCTAGAATTCCTTCAGACATTTCTCCTTGTTCGTACAGTACAGTAGTTGCATTTTCTGCTACACAAACTAACACTTAACGTTGGAAACACAAACCCCGATCTAAATCCAATAAGGGGCAAAGTAAGATAAGTTTAACTATTAAAAGCTTTATTTTTATGATTATTTTGTATAAAGTAGTAATTATCAATTACATATAGACATGTGAATATAATTAGTACTTTAGTATTACCATATCTTCTAACAAGAAGATGCAGTTGTCAATGTCATATTTATTTATGTCCACCGCCCATTCATATAATGCATACGGCTGTTGTATTTTCCTTTGTGGAGGACAATCGACAATCTTCACAACAACATGCATAAATTACATGTATGCATATCTGCGGAACTCCTACCGAGTCCTGTTCCTGTCACAATATCCTATCCCTATAGTTTGCCATTTTTTGCGCATTATTAATATGTTACTCCCACACACTCGTATGGAAAAAAAATGAATACGTGAGATATTTTTTAATAACTAATCACTACATTTCTCTTCTATACATAATGTATGATTGAGTTGACGGTTTAGCTTTTTGATCCAAGTTAAATAATTAAAATATTGTATTTAATTTGGAAAAACAATTTTATTTTTTGCAAATTTTTTATTTAATCATTTTTTTACGGTCCGTAAATGCCATCATAAGCTATGAGAAAAAGAATTCATGAGGGGAGGAGGTTGATAGGCATTCTTTAATACAGGTTGAGTACGTGCATCATAGAATTATGAGATGATTACTGGAGGGAGGGATAAGAACAGCACTAGTACATACACAACCATAGCGATACAACCTGTGCGTTTGACAGATTGTACTTTATGCATAGCTAACCTTGTTATTATGAGTTATGAAATATCTTCTAAAACGAAATTCCAACTCTAATTTCCTTTTGTTGTGTTGTTTCAAAGTAAATTGAATTAGCCAGAGCCCTTCCATTGTATGTCAAATTAAAACTACATACTACGTCATATGAAATGCACAGCGTGTTCCAAAACCATTTAATCCACTCTGTCAACCCACATTGCAAAACTTTCAAGACACGCCAACAAAAGCGTTACTCTCTTCATGGAAACTGTTTTAGTCATAATTAAGGACAATAACATAATCTCATCAAAAGCAGGTTACAGTCAAAATATTTTCAAGGATAGAATTAACATTTAAAAAGGTCTTTCAGCTTTCTTCGGTCCATAGTACATCGGATTTCGGATGTTCATCCGAAATATTCGAATGTACAATAATTTCAGGGTGTCATTTAATTGAACAAAATTCTAAGCTAAGACACATATACGATTAATGTATCACGACTTCTAATATATTAGAGTAACTGCACAATCTTTGTGTCTTAAAATATCAGAGCAGATCAAGGGGGGTTATATGGTTTTGGAATTACGGGTAGTAGAGTGCATTGCATAGCTACATGTGAGCAGCATGAGAGTTTTCTTGCAGCCAGAAAGTCTCTCACTCGCTGCACGACTTGAGCACGTTCAGTGCTGGTGCTTGACCTACTTTATTTTTGGTTGCTGCTTTTATGCACGGGCACTACTGGAACGATTTTGCAGCTGTCTAGCAGACAGCAGAAATCAAATACCTACAGTATACAAGTTGGCTCTTATCTGGATATTTCAAAATGTCGAATCATTACATGACCCGAAAGACCCCTCGGGAATTTATTGTACAAGAAACTTCTAATGTTTAAAATCATCTCTTTATATCAACTTCAAGACTGGAGTTTGACAATTCTTTCACTTGCATGCCCTTGCATCGAAATAATCTTCACAGTATTATAAGCGACTAGATGATTTCATACATTAGTGACAGTAGCTTAACTATAGCGCTTGGTGGTAGCTCAAAATATACTAATGAGAAAAAATGCATTTCGGTGTATTATGCTTTAGTGCGATAACAATTCATTTTTAAATGGTCGAATCATCATAATAAATAAAATGGGAACTTAGATTTTTAATTTCTAAAATATTTTAAAATGTTAAAGGGGTCGAGTGAATAGTATGCCAAATCAGCCCAGTCAAGTCATGAATAAATTATGCAGACAAGTGAGTATTGAAAGTCCTGGACCCCTTTTCAAGGATTGCGTTTTCAGCTTTGATGTCCCCGTCCCAGATGTGCCACCTTCTGGAGCCCGCATTAGGGTGAGTACCTGCACATAACTTAATCAACATTTATTGACTTTAAACGTACCAATCATTTGCTAAGACTACAAAATATTTTCTGTATCGAATATTTGTACTTGTAATATTTTAGAAAAATTAAAGAGCATGAAAAAGCCTCAGAAACAAAATAAAAATTAATGCTCCGATACATAAGTCCATAAAATAAATGTGCAAACTATTAAACATGCTTTGTAAAATAATAAACCCGAGCCCGTACTATATGTAACTGTATGCAAGAAAAAGGCTGAAAATCCAATGATGGGTGATGCTGAACATTGAATAGATTTCCGATATACGAGCAACGAAATCTAATCTAAGAGACAGGGGACGGGTATGGAGCAAAATTCTGCGAATCATTTCTTTCTTCTTTCGTATCGATCTGTCCCAATTATATTTTGATTACGTAATAGACTATCTCATTCATATTTCGAAATATGCTGTAATGTGGCTAACTAATGATGTTTAACGCAGCACAGATATAAATGCATCTGGATGTAAAAAGATAATAATTGCGTATAATAGATATCCCATAGCTAGAAATCCATGTCCACCAAATAATTACCAGAGATATGCTATTTCTATTATAACTATATGCATCATAAAAGTCTATTTTTACTAATGATTCGTAATAATGGAACTAATAAGCAATCGTTACAAAAATAGCCTAACCTTTACTTAATGTAAAGGTGAAAGACATTAAAGACAAGAAATGTCTCTGTAGATCCATGCAGCTTAATTATAATAAAATGTTAGTATATAAAATACGGTATTTATAAGGCCAGATGACAGAAAACCAAAACCCGGGTATCTAAAGTACACAATACTATGGCTATAAAGTTATATTTTGCCAGGGCGATACTTATTTGGTAGATATGCAGACTGAAGATACGTTAGATAAAATAATACTATCGTAGCTGCAAGACTTTTATAAATAATTGTCATTTTAGACTAAAAGAAATCTCCATGTACGTGCAACAACGCTTATGTGTGAGCATGGATTGACTGCTGTTATCGAGCATTTTTAATCCGAGATACGCAAGATATAACACGAACTGCAGATATAAGGAGAAAAATTTCATGCTGCGCACATTTCAGATTATTAAAATTGTGAATAATGAGCATCAATTCAGTGAATAAGTTCCGACGCTTCAATTTTCTTTTTATCGATTTCCCCATCTAAGTTATTCTATAGAGCCGAAAATTGTTCCGTGCAAAGGAAATCTCATCAAAAATCATTTCTCGGGGCTTCTGTTAAATTACTGTTAGACCAAATGTAAACTATGATTGTATTTATTTGTCCTATTCTTGAATTATTACAAATAATAAACATAAGATGATTAATGATTCAGCTCAGCTCATATTCGCATTTAGAGTGAAGATTTGCGGCCTGAAGTACCAATCAAATTTTCAGAAAATACACTAGATACTACCTCAAAAATTTTTGTTACGTCTTTTGATACATTTATAAAACTCCTGTCATATTCCCAAGCCTCCTCCAATTAGTGATCTAGCTACGCCTTTGCTCAGCTAGTACAGTCGTAGAGATTACTTATTTTGCTCGCGTAATGAATAAGGTAACGAGGATTGCCCCACAACAGAGTGAGACAGGTTAAATCTATTTTAACTGTTATAAAAAGCAGAAAGAACGATCAGGTCATGCAGTGTTGATTGGCCATTCTGTTACAGAACTGATCAAAATAATTTAGTGTTCAAAAATGAGATAAAACTACGAGGTAAAATTTTTCGTTACTTTAAATTGTTGCTTAATTTACATTAAAATTAAACTCAGCAATGTTTTAAAGATTTCTCAAACAAATGTTAAGGTGGAATGCGCTGGAGCTTGTTACAGATTGAAAAGAACACCTTCACAATCAAGCATAACAAGTGCTTCTAGTTTAACGAGTATGCCCAGCCTGACAAGCCTTACTGGCGACGTGTCGACAATGTGTCTTGGAGCCACAGCTGCAGCGTCCTCCACATCACAGAATTCTTCTTCTCAAAACCCATCACATTACGGAGTAAGAGATGCAGCTCTTTTCCCTGGATATGAAGTAAGACTTTTATCCCGCAAAATTGCATCTCAAAATCCTGTGGGATTAATTTAATTGTGAAACAACATGCATAAATATTTACGTTTGTGTTTAAACATTGCTTTCATTTTAATATAGGTTGCCGGCATAGTTGAGGCTCTTGGAGATGAGAATGGTCCAAATTCAAATATTCAAGTGGGAGACAAAGTTGTCGTTTATCCATATGAAGGAGTGCCACACGGGTACAAAAGCCATCATTATAACAAATTTTGTTTGTCTTGTATAACAGTAATAAATAAATAAAATTGTGTTGATAATTTGCTCAGAAAACTGATGTAGAGGCGATAAGTTGACGAAATTAAATGACGTTTTGAATTTTAGATATGCTGAATACATCACAGTTCCGGATTTGAAATTCCTAGTGAAAGTTCCAGATCTGATGCCATTAAGTGTTGCAGCAATGTTACCAACCGGAGCTCTGTGGGCAATGAATACCATTCAAGTGGCAAAACAGCACATTCTCAAGATTTTAAATGATAAAGGAGATTCAGGTAAGACCTGAACGTTAAGTATTATAATTCTATGGCATGTAATCAAATAAGAATCCCATTTAATGGGGCCCTACACATTTAAGTAAATGAAATAGAATCTAAATAAAATTTCATGAAAAGAGTGTCTGATGAAAGCTGTTTTAATCGTAATGGGGAGAGAACACTAAAATATAGTGAAAACGTTAGTAAAGATTGATTGGAAAGTGTTTTTATTAAGATTTTCTTTAAAGCGTACTTTCATGCGTGTACAAAATGTATTATGTACTTTTACTGTACTCTAATTTATAGATTTTATTAAAGTTTGTATATTTGGGCGGAGTTATAGCGTCGTAAATAATAGTTTTTATGGTCTTTTTTGTATTATAGTTTGGTTTCTTTTCATTGGGTTCCCATTCTATGAGATTTTAGAACTATTTAACAATATTCATGAATGCGAATTTATGTGAAACAGGTCGTGTCAAAGTTTTGGTGGTGGGGACTGGAGGTTTAGCTCTGTGGGCTTTGCGATTGGCCCAACATTACTTAAATGATGTTCGTGATAAAGTTTTACTTGCTGTGGCTTGTCTCCGCGATGAAGGGATCCTTCTGGCTAAAGAAGCTGCTAAGTAATTATTTACATTTTTCAGTGTCTTGACACACTATCTACTACACTATTAACTTTAGCATTTTAGGAATTTTGTGATTCTGTGCGGTAAATCACAAACATGACATCTGCATTTGATTAATAGTAGCCATATGAAAAATGTATAACGAAAATCTTTTTATAGCGTAAATGTCGTACAGTGGAATGAAGACTGCTATGAGAAAGTGCTCATTGAGCGTACCATAAATTCTTTGGAAGGAGAAGTGGATATAGTAATTGACTTTGGTACAACTTCCCGGAGTCTCCATCGTTCTCTCCAATGTCTCAGCAAGGTATTCATCGATTACCTGTTAAATGCAGACAGTCAAGTTCCATTCTTAGAAATTGTTTAGATGCTGAAATACAATCTTGCGGTTGATTAATATTTCTAGGGAGGAATTGTTCTGATCAGTTCTGAAGTTGCGGAAAGACTTCTGCCTAAATTTAGCCGACGGGCTGAGGAAAAGGAACAAACCATCAAGGCTGTGGATGTCGGTTCTCTCGAACAATTGCAGGAACTCATGGATTTGGTTTCTTCCGGACAAGTAAGAATTCAATTACTCAATATTATCACTTAATTCAATTCTATCTGTTCTGCCATTAAATGTTCATAGTACATAATTTATTTATACACTACTGAACGCATCAACGTTTATTAGTACAACGTCGACAAAATGTTTTAGTAGTCCCATGAATCTAGGAATATTGCTAGGGTCAATTTTTAATCCCTGCAAATGTAAACTTTAGCATTCAAAAGAATTGTGTATCTATAGATTGATAACGTTTCAAATTTTTTAATGTAGTTGGAGCCTCCACCACACACCGTTTTTCCAGCAGATCAGGCCAGAGAAGTCATCAGAAAATTGTGCAACTCGGAGATTCAAGGAAGAGCCATTCTTCGATTTCATTCCATTGACTAAAATGCATTTCCAATGCTAGTAAGCATGTCGAACAATGTTCGATGAAGTTTAGAGGAGAATAATCAATATAGAAATGATGACAGGTTATTTAAATAAGTGTATGTGACGTAACTACTCATAAAATGTCTATTGTTGTCGTAATCCCTGTCTGTTCTTCATCTGATACAGAGTAAAGATTATTAAATACCGTGTGTGTTTATCAGTACGAAAGCTTTTTAAATTTTAAAACCATCATCAAAAAAAGTTAAATGCACTAAATAACAATAGAGCGAGAAAATATATTATTGTGTCAATGTAAAGGATTTGCAGAGGAAATGAATTTAAATATGGAGACATACTTACATACTTAATTGTGTCAATCTAAATAATAATAGGGATGACTCTCGAAGGGATTCTTTGGAAGAAATAATTTGGCCTTCCAGTCTCATATAATTGTCAATCCAATAATATCCATTAGCTAGGTTTAAACAGTCTCAACTCTTCGTACATTATTTATTATTGCTATGAGTTTTCTTGGCTGACTCCATAACTCACTATAGGGAAAATAAAATAATAGCCAATGCCTATCGCGTACAATTTATCAAAGATTTTAACAAAACTTAGAATAAAAACAGAGCTGATTCGGAAAATTTCTTTAAACGCAATACATAAAAGTAAATAAACAAAAAAATTAACTCTAGATAAAACTGAGCTGTTAACAACAGTAAACTATAAGTACTTACTTGTAGGTATGTACATTGGTATCTATATACTATCTACTTACAATTAGATTGAAATTGCTTATTACATATTTTTAGCGTTAACAACAATATAGTGATGTAACGTATACAAATCAAACATTGCGTAACAAAATAATACAAATATTAATAAATATTAGCTAAATATGTTTAGACATTAAAATATTTAATGTAAATAATGATTAGTGCATTATGTAATTGTCAAGGTCTGTGTCCTGTCTAGAGAAAATCTTATAATGTATACACAGTGCTCTGTAAATTGTTAAAATGGCTTATTGAAATAAAATGCTTAGTTGCATTGGGAAATTCTACATTTTTAATGTAAGTGTCAATGTATTAAAATTTGGAACGAGAAAGTTTAATTTAGATTTAGTTGCTATTACTTTCAAAGCAATTTTGTAATTCCATTTCTTATCAAAAAAACATTTAAAATTCACATGTTGTTTTTAAATCTTTAACATAAGCGTTGGGAAATACTTCAGTAAATAATAACTTAAGCTTTATTGTTGTTTTTTTGTCATCACAGAAAATATTTTCTAGGACTTCTAAATCTAGAATTTTTGAGATCCAAATGGCCAAAATATCGTCCAAAGTGGAAACTCTACCCGGAGCTGCTGTCACAAGAGTATGCAAACAAAAAAGGTAATCTGTAATATCTGATATTGATGGAGTGCTATGCAGTGCATGCTTTTTTAGTTTCAATCTACTTTTACTACTATTGTAACTTCTGACGTCTACGTCATAGCGCAATATTTCTAACAATCAATATCTTTGAAGTTGAAAACACAGTTTTTACAGATACAGGTAAGGTTTGAGTTACATAAATGAAATTAGAGCAAAAATACAACAGTAAAATGCCTTGTGTTGTAAAAATTACCAATTGAAACGGAAATGACTTTAATATTATATGTTTGCTTTATTATGTCAAGATTCTAATATTTACCATATAATAAATCGTACTGCGACAATTCCATCGATTCTAAATAAAACCTAATAAAAGTTACACACATATAAGGATGGCAGCTCAAGCGGAGATAATTGTGTGAAGCAAAGGAGCTGATGAACTGTGATAAGATGCATTTGATCTTACGTTCTACCTTGTATTTGGGATCCCGGATACATAAGTACGCCTTAAATATAGACGTTTTTCTTGACAGTAACAAGGCATGCATAAAAATAGGCTAATCTTATGTAAACTCTTGCAAAATTATTCATGGATGAAAGGGAACTCAAGGACATTCAGAAAGGGATTTCCCATCAAAAATCCAAGCATTTATCTACGTAGGTACTACTTTAATTCACAAGGTGTAGTCATTATTTATGCAACACGCAAGGGCTATATGTAGGGACGGAATGGAAATAAATGCGCATATATATTATAGCTACTTGTTTATTTATCACATAAATAAATATTACATTGAACGGAAGTAATGAATTTATGTAATTGTACAAACAATATTAATAAGAGTCCAAAGAGCATGCAATTTATATTGAGTTAGTTAAATCAATTTCAAGTTATCACTTTTCATTTGCAATTTGTCTAAAAATGCATATAAGTAGATTTAAACCATGAATATTGCTATTAAATCAATAATCCAGCCAACTAAATTAAAATAGAAGAGTAAATGAATAGAATAATCAATTATAGATATCTTAGGAAAGTAATAACAACTAATTAAGAAGCATTTTCAATTAGGAGGTTAAAAGGTATGCTAAAATAACAAGGAAAGTTGTACGAAGTGATTGATAGTTGAAAAATGCGTAATGGGTCATTTATTTATTATTATTCCCTCGTTTTGTTGGTTGTTCTGCATCCTGTAGTTGTAGGTATCCTAAAATTATAAACATTATCAGTACCATGTAATGGGGAAACATGATTAAGAAAAATCATTTACCTGATTGATGAGTTTAAGCCGCAAATACCGCTATACATCCGTCGTGGCTTTTATTCAGTACGAAGGAACGTTTGCTTTGCCATCCTTTGTTTAGGATAAAGTGTTGACTATAGTTACAGTATATTGTAATAATGCATATGTAAGTTGTCCAGATATCTGCCAATGGAATTGCCATTGCTATTCTGACACCACATACACCAAACTAGGGTATACTGAAGAGTACAATATATAATAGCATTTTACACACCATGATTATTAGAAGGATGTATTTTCTGTTTCTTATTAGTATGCGGTGCACCATTCTCGAACGTCGAACCACATGAAACGATAGCAAGTTGGAGTTATTCTGTCCTGCTTAGTCAGAGGTTGCTCTGCCTCCTAACAAAAACTCACTCCAGTTCATTTTATTCTGAATGAAAATGAAAGGGTTAGGCCATAGTCAAGTCAACAAGTAAACAAGACGGAAGCGATTATCTTTGGGTCTTCCTGAATTAAGAAGAACTCGAATTTTTTCATCCATCCGGAGACTTGGCAAATTATATAAAAGCTATGCCTTATAAAACTTCACAGTGCATATCATCTCATTTTATTTTATAGCTTGTTAAAGGTAGCGTCAGTAATAAAATATTTTTGGTGCTCCAGTTGCAATATTAATATTATATAGGTGAAACTCTGGCCAATATTTTAAACTGTTTTATACAATCCTTGAAGTGTTTTCATTTAATGTAAAATAAATACTTTAATATTTCAGATACACCAGTTTATTTGTTCTTTTGTTCTTTCCCTCCCACTATAATGAATACACACGCTATCTACATGCTGGCACACATTCGCCACGTATCTTCTTCAATACCTGATGTTTTCAGAGTTGTAATAATTTTTAATAGAGCTTTAATTGTACATTTAAATATGAAGGGGATTTTTAATACTTATGATAAAAATCCATGCATTAATGCGTTTACATTGGTGAAATTACAAAAAATATCATTGAAACTCATTCAAAAATATTCATAGACACAAAACAGGGCTTAGTAAGTCCAAATAGTTGTTCATAAAGCTATATAGCAATTATTTGATACTTGTAAAGCCTTAACCGTACTTTTTCTTGGTACAAACATTAAAGGAATATTTTTGGTCACAATAAATGCGTATAACCACGTAAGTGTCGTGCTACTCACCTAATTCCATTTGTCTCTCCATTAATAACTAGTTAAGCAAACAGCCAATAAGCATCATCTTCATTGGGCTATTTAAAAGACAAAGCAAAGCTTCTAATGCTGGAGACCGGTTGTATGTAACAGTTCAAGTTCAGGTTACATAGAGGAGAACACCGAGAGCAGGTGTTGGGGTTGGTCTACTGCATTATATACATGGTGTAGAACTTATTATGCCTGATAAATAATGCCCATTAGCGCTTCGCTGAACTTGCCGTCTTTTCATTCCCTCTCATTATTTAACAATATTTTATTAATGTCAGTGATTTGACTGTTAACAATTAAATGTATAATATGATTTTATGATTGTGGGGATTCGGAGATGTATAAAAATAACAGTAATATATCAGGAGTTTTGAAAATCACACAATGTTCGTATCACATTAAAGTAGGCAATAAAAATTTAGTAAACCTTACTCTAACTTAGTCCACTCCACTTAGTCCTTGCCACTCACCCCACCACACATTGTTACATAGATATAAAGGCAGGTAAATTTATTGCTCTATCAATACCGGCATTATATATAGTAATTTATTCTCCGTTTTAAAATTTGTTAATTGATAAACTCTATTTAAGTATAAAATGTTCTCACAGTACCCCATGGGATGCTAGCCTAATAATTTTTCGAGTATTCAAGGCATGGAAGAAAAGTAAAATACAAGAACGGAATTCGTCGATTTCAAAAAATGAGCTAAAAGAAAACGTTAACTGACTCTTGATGAGTCTTGAATGAAGTCCAATTAACCTTTAGCATTCTAGGGAAAAAAGTCTATTTGCAATGGGGCAATAAATCAGAGAGATGTATACTTCGTTAGTAGATTGTAGAGTGAAATGCTTTTGATACAGATACAGATTATAAATAGTATACAGTAACCCTAGAACGGCTAATTGAAAATACATATTATGCCATTTGCTGTAGGTACACATTTTAAGTAAAAGTTTGACTATCCATAGGCTGATGAATAAAAGTGTGATAGGCCTGTAGTGGCTGGCTAAAATGGATAAAGCGGTTAAAAATATGAGTTAACTCAAATCAGATCAATTTTCATCAGTAATAAAATGTTTTTAGGAGTAAATGTAAATCCTCTTTAAGAGGCAGTTTAAATTCAAAGGTAATTTGTAGCTACTTTTTAAGGGGTATTAACGTCGTAATTGAGTATTTTTGATCACTTTATATGCCTGCAGGCCACATGGTTGGCCAAAATCTTAAAATGCCAGCTAAAATAAAACACTGTTCTTACTCCTGGGATTCTACGAATTGGAGATAGGTACTTTTTACAATAAAGGAAAGGAGTAGGTAGCAGCAGAGGTAGATGGGTTGGG
Source organism: Tomocerus qinae (assembly GCA_020055645.1). Classification (NCBI taxonomy): domain Eukaryota; kingdom Metazoa; phylum Arthropoda; class Collembola; order Entomobryomorpha; family Tomoceridae; genus Tomocerus; species Tomocerus qinae. Next base: position 24,779,287 of record CM034548.1, read on the forward strand.
TATACATGAACATGGTAGTTGTAGACAGAGTGTACATGCATCAGTCTTGTAAGGTAAGGCACGGTGAATCAAAGAGTGGAATGAATGGAAACGCCAGAAGTTAAAGAGCGATTCAGTTGGAGAGAAGAAGGTTTGTCCAGGTGAACTAAGAACGGAAGAAAGGTGTTCCGGAAGTGGTGGCACAAGAGGGACTGGTGCATAGGGAGACCCACAGACTAGACTGGCAAAGCCACTACACAGACGAGCTAAACCAACCAACCTTTTATGAAAACAAATGAGTGCAGTGCATTGAGTTGCCAATAGTCTGGCTGGCTTTAGACACTATTGAGTCCCAATTCAATTCCATACCAATTTACTTTACCAAGTCTGAATTCTATTTCCAAGTAGAAAATCTTACCTGTGTGTTCTACACTTGATTTCACAAAGAAAATTGTTTTCGAATCAATGGACATGCATCCACATTGTCCTAATAAATTTGTATTAAAATGGAGATAGGTATGGAAATATAAAACTTTGAGTCATACGTGCTTTCCACTACTTCATGCAGTTATAATCATAATTTCAAAGTGATAAGTTGATGTCTTATTAATTCTCTGGTTCAGCTTAACCATAAAAAATTCTTAATCTTAATGAATTCCTAAAATGATCTCATAAAGAAATTTTTAAGTTTGTTTTAGCTGTGGAAATCCCATATGGATTAGTCCATATAGAATATCCAAAACGGACACTTGGGGCGAATTAAATATGGAAATGGATACACCTTGAGGTTTTCTTAAGAGCTTGTGTTTATCTCTGGTATAAGCATTATTTGAAATTGCATTCATTTTGTTCAATTTAAACTTTTGTTGTTCATGGGATCGATTGCCATTTTATATATTGATTTGTATTTAGACATCTATGAGTTGAAAAAGTGTACAAGTTAAATTAGATCTCATGTCCAAGATCATGAATATTGAAGAGGTCCTCTTGTATTTATGACCACTAGTGAAGACTCACGGAGGCTATAGTCATGAATTACCCATAAGCGGATGTGATGAGGTATCCGGCCGATGTTGTTGTGAAGTCGTAAATAATGACGGATAATGAGTGAAACATTTTAAGTAATTCATGAATCACCATATTGTAGTAACTAAATAAGTGCATTTGCTACCGAGTGTTTATTTCACGGTGCATTGGTTATTTTTAGGTTATTATTGCATTTATCATGAAAACTGAGAAGTAATATTTTGTCCCATTGCATGCAAGTTCAGAATAGCTTAGAAAGTACACAATATAGCTCTTGGGTGAAACCGGTGAAACAGCAAACGAAAGTTTGGTGAAACATATGCGAAACACACGAGAACTACTCGAATACTTAAGGCTGCCTCTGCTACCGATTTTCAGTTATACCACGCGGTGTTAGTTGCTGCATTACAGCATGCTGTCTATTTTACTACGGCGTCATAAATTTTATCTCATTGACTCTTCTCATTTCATGTATTTGAACAGGATAATTTTCAAAATCAAAACTTTGGTCAATTTTCTTGCTTACAACATTAAAAATTTCAAAAAACGAATCCTTACTTAAGTTAAGAATCGAGGACTGAAAACCAAATTCGGCTATCTTTTGAAATGAGCGCAGAAATTGGAAGCGCGTCCTAGCCGAGGCAGCCTTAGCCTGAATTGACGATTCTGTAAAAAAAGTAATAACTTTGTCAATTTTAGTGCATAATACATTTATTGAAGTAGAACATTTATTCTCGTGCAGAAAATGCTCAGAATACACGCTAAGTACTCCAGTTTATCAGCATATTATACTCATTTTGCTGGAAATTTAAAATATGCAATTAATAGTGCACTGTCTCTGCCATTTAAAAGTCACCGTTATCTGAATAATCCTAATGTTAAAAAATAAAAGGAGAGCCAGATGGCTTTAAGCACAAGAACTTGTCGCATTTGAACAGATACAGCTCGGATTTACTTCCCTCGTAATAATTTTAATAACTAGGACATTTGAAATCTCTTCTGAAATGGGATTTCTAAACCATCAAATGTCATAGGGACTGCTTTGAGAAAATAATGCCATATAGTTATTGCCTAAGAGTATGTACATGTGCATGAATTCTCACAGTAGTAGGTTCGCAATTGAATTTGTCGAGCATTAAAGAGTTTCTCAATTGCCTCGAAAATGGCAGTGTTCATTACCTTTCCTACTGCGTAGGTTTGAATAGAAAGAGATAATTGATGCAGACAAGAATCTATAATGTCATTTCTACTCTATTACTGCTACCCTTCTAATTGTTTTGTACGAAAAATATTGTTATGGAGACATATCATATAGTATAGAGTAGAGATTTACATTTGAAATGGAAACTAATAGAATCATGGAAGATAGCCATAGGAAGAAAACATTATAAAGAAGAGAGATGTATAGAGGAGAAGAAAGCGGAGTGAGTAAGGAGAATCCGTAGTAAATCACTAGGCAGGGACCATAAGATTGGATTGTAAATTTGTAAACATAGCTCTGCGACAGGAGGTAGGAGTAATGTGGAGGAAGGAGAAAATTGGAAAAGAGCTAAAGGTAAAAGCAATGTTATTTAGCTATTGTGGACGGTGCATTTGAAAATGCAATAATATGCCACGCGATCGTATAATTCGGTAATTGTGAACTGCAATATTGTGAGTGTAGAGTTGTGAAAGATTGTACTGGACTAGAATATGCTGGTGGCTTTGAATTGGGCAAGCACATTTATCTTGGATAGAATCTTTAAAAGAAGAAATGTTTTACACAGCTTAGACTCGAATGCACTTATAGCTCCTATGCATTTACCCTCTCCTCTACTACTAGTAGGTATATAGAGCACATATATATTTTTAGATATTTGCAGATGCAGTAGCTAGTAGTGATTGTATTTCTATAGGAATGCCTAAGTATATTATAAGAGAGTGAGTTGGTGTGGTTACAGAGAGTCTGTAGATGTAATAGTATAGTTTTCTTTGAAGTATTATAAGAAAAGGAAAAGTATGGATATAGATTATAGTAGTAGAGTATTGTAGGAGGAAGAATGCTTGGAGGAAAGTGTTCATAGTGGAGAGAGTAAAAGTGGAGTAGATGCACATTGGTATGTGTGAGTTTAGAAGGGGAGCAAGCGTGGAAGTCGCTGAATGAGGAAGGCTGGGTATGGGAAGGCAAGAAGAGTGCTCGAGTCTGGAGAAGAGATAGATCGGAGTGGAAACTGGAAATCTCTCTGGAGAAAGGGAAGGCTGGGAAGGGTAGGGAAATGAGAAAGAAGCTTCAGTCGAGTTCCGTTGAGTGTAGAGGAGTATTCTGTGCACAATAATGTGCAGTCGATTCCAGCGAGGCAGGCAGAAGAGACGAGCCTAGCGAACATGACATAGTCCTCCGTTCGAGAAATAAAAGTACTACTCAGATAGAAACTAAGGGGCTAGAATAGTCTACTAGATCTCCGTGACATCGGATCGGAGTCTGCAAAATTGCAAATCGCAACTGAATTCCGTAGGACTCGCTCTCTCTCTCTCTCACTCTCTGTCTTCAATTAGTAGTAGTAGTAGGAGTAGTGAACTGACTTTTGTTCTTTATTCTGGAGATTGTCCTCCTAGTATTTAGAAGATCCATCCACCTACAAACCTTTCGGAGTCTGGTGTGGATGAGTAGTAGGAGTCAAGACAATAGGAATTGTAGTTAGTATATCTGAGACGTGTATGGGAGTAGGAGTCTAGTAGTAGTAGTAGTAGTAGTAGTGTGCGGGTGGTGGTTGGGTTGGCTGGAGAGAGGCCACAGAAAGAGAGGTCTGCACAGACAGAGAGTCAAGTCAGTAGTTGTGAGTGAGTATATCTCAGTTGACTCGTCTGACTTTGTCTCAGACTCTGGCTGGAGTTATACGTGAGGAGCTTGGCAATCCTCGCGTCAGTTGCTAAGAGATAAACCGTACTTAACCATCTCAGTGTGCGGGCGAGCGCCGGAACGGCATCAGATCTTGCTCGCTGCGCTACACTTTCTCTCAACAATCTTGATTTGTTTCACCCAACACGCTAGTTTCTACTTAAAACAACACCAAAATACAATTACTATTGTATTACTACCATCAGTTGAACAGACGGAAGGACATACGTAGCCCCTCCAATCACGCCGAGGAGAACGTCATATTACTATAGCCTGCCCTGCCACTGCTTACTACTTATATACCACCGGAGAAGAACAAGACGTTCATTCACTATATCCTTGTAGGAAGCGACGTCTTCAAGTTTCTGGATTTATTGTTGTCTATTCTTGACTCACCGCCTGTCTTTTATATTCCAATTAGTTGACTTGGGCTACAGAGACTTGTCCTTACCCAGTCCTGTCATTTGAGTTACACTTGACATTTTACATCGGACTCTTTTGTTTCCTGACCCGTTGTCCTCTCTTTCTGTCATCACCTTATCCTGACCATCCTTTTGTTGACATTTCCATTCAGATCACATCAACGGATTTATTTCCATTCCTATGATCTTCAAAATACCTTTCCAGCCGCTCACTCATTCCAGTACGTCTCCATTACTGCTAAATAAATTATACCCACGACGTAACACAATCAATACCACCACTACTACTGTCTCAACGTTTTATTCCTCAACAACAAGACAAGACGCTACTCCGACTACTCCCATTCATTATATATCTACCAACAACGGAGCAAAATTCCGAGCTACGAGGGATATTGTTAAATATTTCATTTCCTTGTCAAAGGAGCAAGCGGAAAACATCTCTATGTAAATCCAATATCATTCTATCTAACATACCATGTAAAAGAATATCATCATACTCTCAGAAAATACTGGAGAGAAAGAAGAACAATCGTAACGAAACATATCATATCGTCACAGATCCATTCCAAAGAATTCTTCGGAAGCCTTAACGACCACTCTCATGTAATCTTAGCGTGAGACGATCTTCATCTAAACGATACATATCATATCATACCTGCCTATAATCAAAAGGAAATATCAATCATATTTCTTGCCTTGGACATAACTTTGAGTAATATACTTACGTAATAAGTAATATTACTCCAATAATATTATACTTAGATAATTACAAAATAATATTAACTCTACTAGCTATATATATATCACTAGTAGGTCGATACATATCAGTAACAGGACCCTACAGTAATATTATACATATCAATGTAAACTAGTGCTTTAGAGTTACAACTATACGAAATAAGAACTGGATAATATATTTCTTGTCTATAATAGCTATACATATCGCCTGATTTACATCTTTGTTTATTAGCCGTATGAGGTAGCTCGCTATTATATTCGTATTCACACAGTGCCTACGCAAATATTTAAACGACGACTTGACAAAAACAAATAACTCAATTTAAAAAACAATCTCATCTATCAATAATCCACACTGTTACAAAACTTCACATCAAAGGTAAGTCTTTTCAAGTTGCTCTATATAAAATCCTTGAAAAGTTTCTTTTTGATTTATCGTTCTGATATGCATTATATTGCAAAGCGTTAATGATGGATATATGCTAGTAGTACTACTAGTAGTTATAGTAATGAAGTGTTACATGCGGACAAAGAGATTCCACCTTTTCTTTGACACTGTCTCCCGCAATGCTAAATAAATACGTACATGACTACTGAGCTTTGATAATTACATCTTTTACATGTAATACAGTAATAAATGTTTATGTACAGGAAAGCTTACGTGCATTTTGCTGACATCAACGTCAACCTTAGAATTGCTGGGACTCGAGTCGACTAAAATCCTGACTGCACTATTCAGCTCTCCTTCAAGTAATCTCTTGCGAAAATACAATTCTCGGTAAGAACTCCACCTTCTCACTTCCTAACTTGAAATTTATGCAAATTTACGAGCCTTGTGGCTAGCAAACGAGAAACCTTACACATAATATCACTTCTACTCATAGCACACAATCGGCACAATGCATTGGCATAATCCACAGTCATTTAAAATGCAAACGAATGTATTCATATACATATATTTACCATTTATACACAGGTTCATGTCTATCTGACAATAAGACAAAGCAATAGAAAAGACAATTTCAGTTCCAAACTTCAAACAAACTCAAACAGACGAATTATATAAATAAACAATTTCATTTATTCAACTTTCCTGTCCTTCTCCTATACATTCACATGTAATTGCCATCCTGCCCCAAAACTAGTACGAATTCTCCAGATGTAATTTCTAACCACTCATTCTACAATATAGTGAGTGTTAACAAAGATAGCATTTCAAGAATCCTTAGCCTATCTCCCTTTGAACATGGTCAGGTTTCTATAGCCGTGAAAAATGAATTGTAAAAACAGAAGCTATATCAATATTATAACGGAAGCGACAAATAATTGACAGCCATAGCTAAAATGCTACTTTGTCGCAAGTGTATAGTAAGGACACTAGAATATGTTGAACTTGGACGCGCAGTTGCGATTTTAAAGGAACTGAAACGTCAAGAGAAGAGTGTGAAAAATAATTCCCTACTATTTCCGTTCCCGTATCGAGGATTTAAACTATGAATTGTTCATAAGCTTCCTCTGTTTAATTTGCCTCTTATTTGCTTTGTCTTAATACCCGGTTTACTTAGTATCCCGCTCATATCAGTACGAAAAAAACCCAAACCACAGCACGTCACATCAAAAGAGCAGCAGCAACTAATTTCTTGGTCCAATCCTTACAAATAGCAATAAAATGTATATACATGTTGTACGTATGTATAGTAATATCAAGTTCACAGTTAATCTCACCTATCTGTAACCTGGCACTCTCATTGTCTAGTCTTCTTAGCTTCGTCCCCAACAGATACAACATTACAATTTTTGTGAGCATATCATTCAACTCTGTATAGGTTGCTTCTAATTTCTATCTTGGGTTCTCTGGCTGACTTCTGTCGGTAACATTGATTTCCGGTCTGAGAACCAGGTGTGCTCAGCCAACTCAAACTCCTGCCCTGCCATAAGTTAGCCTCTGTTTAAGTACACAAACTTGCTTTAAGAGCTCTAAGCATATTATCTACATGTGTATAGACTTCCAAATGATATCCCAATATCCTTTCCTATTATGTGCACATGTCGCGTAGCTTCAGCTACAGTCACTAATCCCACCACAAGAAATACCTTTTCCCATTCTTTTAAATTCTACAACTGCATATGTTAAAATCGCTAAAAAAGCCCTTCAAATTTCCAATTCTAATTGAATTCTTGTTTTTTACCTGCGAATATTACTATTAGATCAACGAAAATAAACCCATACTAGTTTCTACCAAATTAATCTTAAGATTGCCGCAGTATCCACATTTTATAATACTACTTAAGGCTTTTCATGTAATCACATTAGATTTACACGTTATAGAATAGGGAAGGTAATGCACTTTAAACATAAGTACTAGTCACTTCTACAAAGGGTTATCCTTCAAAGTAAATAAGTCTCATACATCTTACAGTTTTATAAACAGGAAATATTATATTAGAATGTTGAGAAAGAATATGTTCAAAGCTCTAACAGATATCATGCGAACCTTATGTTGTCAAGAATAAGAAATATAACCCAAGTAGCTCTGCTATGTATATAGCTACAGAATGAATGTACATACTTAAGTAATACGAGACCGGCTATATGGTTGGGCTAAGCTGCTAGTTTGTTTCATGGTTTGATTAGTTATGTAATACATAGAGTCCCTTGTACGTATAGGCTGGCAGGTAGGTAGAAGGTATACTACTCTACCCTATCTATCATAAGCTCGAGGATGAATCAAATCTATAGCATTTGGCAAGCGATAGTTTGTCGCGTGCCGATGTTTTTTCTTGGCAAGGCAACCCGTCCGGTCCAGTCCAGTCTGTCTACTTCGATCGACTTGATTCTTTCTTTGCACTCTTTTTGTGTTGTAGGGCATTGTATTCCTACTCACTTCGCTCCCTTTTCTTATAATATGTTGACTAAGTAAGCACTTACTTAGTGGAGTAGTTTTTTGACAAAAGTCTCATCTACACACTCTCCCCGTTACCTTGTTTTCTATTGTGCTTTTACGAAATGAAAACTGTAAGCACATTTCATTGTGTATTGTGTCAGCTATCTTTTTTTGTACTCCTTTCCAGAAATCTAACATTTCATATATTAATTTTTTTCCCAGCTGCAAAAACAAGAAAAGGTTGAACAATATTACATTTGATTATATCGTAGGCTCTTAATATATTTTGTAAACATTTAGCCAAATTAAATTATGTACAAAGTATGGTAGTGAAATATAATATTAGGTATATATGTAACTGAGAATAAGAGAAATTGTCTACTACTCTAGTCAAGTAGACAGCCAAAAGTTGTGGCATGGCAAAGTTGGGCACTTGAAGTAAGTAAGTAGTAACAATAGGTACTTTAGCGACGTAATAATATAAAATAACGTTGTGTTTTGATGGCTGTAAATCCAATTCTTCTGTTCTAGTGAGTGACTAACTAACAATAAGAACTCTAAAAGTCCCAAGTTACAATTAGTTCAATTTCTTTATCGTGCCCACATAAAAACCACTAGTGTTTAATGAGATAGTAGGAGAGGACGTGGACGGCCAAAGTAAACTAAAATTTAATGGGGATTCTATTTTATATTTGTACCGTACAGAAACTTGGTAATAATACACACCAAGTTTTCTTTTATTCCTTGTATTTAGACTGCATATAAGTATATAAGTGTAACTGTATGCAACATTCAGCAGACGTAGTATGAAAGAATTGCTCTAATTCCCTCTACCTGTCCGGGTCTATTCTGCAGTTTTCTAGCCATTGCTTCACATATCTTACCTGCGTTTTGTTGAGCCATGCTTCCTTCTCTTGACTTCTCCTGACTTTCTGCATGGGATGTTTTAGTAATAGCACACTAGCTAAAACATCAGTCTGTCTTTGCATGTACGTACCATATGTACATATTATGGCGTTCTATGCTAAACTCAATTCTCTCAATTTTCATGTACATAGTGCTTATTGCATTGTTTCGTGTTAGTCCAGTTGTACACGTAGTCTATACGTACCTCGATACGGTTTTATACTAACTCGTATTCTAAATAGAGAGCTCCATAATAATATTATAATGCCATGTTCATTTTATGTATATTGGATATTGGATGATTGTAGTGCAGTGTTATGTAGTGTTTAGTTAAAGTGCTACTGAGTAGTAGCGATCAGAGCAGCTATTTTAAAAACTTCTGTACACTTGCATTAGCTGGCTCATGTTACACTATATTGAGCTTGTACAAATAATATGCATGCATCCTATTATTACTCCATGCCACACCACCGACCGCTACCACTAACTAGTACTAATACTATCGGGTTAAAAGCACCGTCCGTCTGTCCATGTATTTTATTTTACAGAGAAGAGACATCAAATTGACTGAATAGAGTATTGGATGAGGAGCACACTTAACCTGCATTTAAGTTTGCAAAGCAATGAAATGAGCTAACGTATTGCAGAACGTGTAGACACATAATAAATATAATCGACATTGCATTCTCAGTAGGTTTAGCCCGTCCATAATACTGATTCATATAGTATTGAATATATTATTGTTGTTCTTGAAGCCCTTATGGTTTACAGGAACTACACACACAGTCACAATTCGGAATCACAATAGACGATTATGGAATTGGTTGGTTGGACGATTACTACGTCGCTAAAGCAGTAAGAAGCAAGCAAGCAACAGTGCAGTCTGTTTAAGTCCGGCAGAGTCCAGAGTAAAACCCATTTTGTAGTGTTCGTGCACCGTACCCGTCGTCCTCCGTTTACTTTACCTTTAGCATTTATTTGGCCCAGCATCTGATAGCTAGCGATTGAGTGTACCTATACCTATCCCAGTAGTAGTAGTTGTAGATGCATGGACTAAAAGTGTAGCAGTTGGTTCTGTTGTGGCACGAGAAGAGATATTAGTCCATCTAACCTCTCCGTGCTTTAGCTGGCAGTGCAGTGTAGCTTGGAGTTGGCTTACCTTAGCTTACCTGTAGTAGTGCTAAGTAAGTATTGGAAGGCTGAACTCAGTCACTCACTACATTCACGGCACGGCTAGCTGACTGATTGTTTGTGAGTGAACAAAACGAACTCGTCGTCTCCAGTTCTTGTTCTGCTTCGGGAGACCAGAAGACCAGAGACGAAACGAAACTAGTACATAGGGATAGTTTTTATATCAGTTGGACTCTGACATTGAGCACGAGCTGTGAACAACTGCTTTGTATACAGACACGAGTCACTTGCAAGAAATGTGCTATCTCTGTTAGTGTGCTACGAGAGAGCGACTCTCACCATACAAATCCATGTGGGAACAAAGAAAACCAAGTTTCTAATTTGTTAACTTGTGTCAAACAATTATAGAGTTTCCGAAAAGGTACAACATTTCCCACAATAATCTTATCTCCTATGTGTCTGTGCCTTCGTGTAGTTTACTTTCCACGCTAAATATCATTAAACTACGTTTCACATAGAGAAAGCTTTCTGTCGCTCCCGACTTCCCCGTACATTCATGTAAGTCTAATCTCATTTCGTTCCTCCTTATTTTCAGACGCATCTCCCAGATTCAAACCTTTCATATGTCAACTAACTTTCCTATATACTACTACAATACAAACTTTCCCATCCCTACACGATTACTCGCCTTTCTCTCCACTTCTGATCACACTACTATTATTTCCGCTAATCTGTCTTTACAAAGTGTTACAGGTAAATCTGAGATTCTTACCAGAAAGTCAGGTACTAAAATAGTTTTCAAACAAGAGTGCCATACTTTGGGTTAACACTGTATTATTGAAACATTGAACTTTTAAGTCTTCCTAATACTTCAAAATTCTATTCATTCTCACTCACTACTCTTTCCAAATTCATTTTTGCTCCGTCAATAACCCCGGGGAAAACTTTCTGTTATTTAATCTATTTCATTACTTAACAAACTACTTTGGGTTTAAGTGTTCTCCACTTCATAGAAAAGAAGAAACCCCACAGTTGAGCAACATTGAATTTAAATAAGGAACACTGTACTCTCTCTCTGCCTAATCTTCATTAAGAATGAGATAAAACTTTTGTTGCTCTTTTGCTAGTGACAATGAGAGATAAAACCCATTTTCCTTTCGCTATTGCATTGTGGGGGCTCCCTTTCCCTATTAAAATGAGGATAAAACTAATTCTTCGCGCAAATAAATGTGCCATGAATTGTTGTTTCGATATGCGTACGGCATTCACCACAGACAAAGGAATTAAAACGCCCCAATGACTCCTTTACAATTTAAAGGACGAATCCTCCAACTTCCAACACATTGGCTATTCACACAACTACAAACAAAATTCCTAAGCTAAACCTTTATTGAGTAACACACCTAAATATTTCCTGTAATAATATTTGCATAATCTCCTCTCAATACTCTCCATTATTATATTTTAATTTGTTTTATGGAGAATTTTTTTTGTATTTTTGACATTTTACCAAGAGCGTCAGAATAGAGTGTGACATATTCAATAAATTAAAGAACCCATCGGTTTGTCTTTCAGCAGAACTAGGCATTTTCGTTAAGAGTTATTACAACATTACAAAACCGCCCATAGTCTATAAGAATTATGGGAACAATATTTTAAGGATATTAGACAAGGTCCAGTGAACATGGAAAGTTCCCAAAATAAACAAAGTGACAACGAGTGTCTACTTATAATAGCTATCTGTTCAAATAAAAACGGAATTAATATTGTCGATTAATGTAGTACTATATTTAATTGAAGCTTTCAATTATTGCTAATGGGAATATAATAATTGATATGTCTGTACAGTATAGTATGTAAATTTCAGTACCTACATACAACTACCTACCTACATAGCGTGGCTAGTGAACCGTTGAACATGATGTAGCCAGGGAGTTTTGTTTGTAGTGTATCTAAGCAAATGTAGGAATCGGTAGCTGAAGAGATGTGTTTGCTTTCACTCAACGTTGAAAAGCACAAGGAAAACAAGTCACAGTGCAATGTGACCTGGGCTGCTTGCCCGGTATTATGTTTCCCTTTCCAAACACCCCGTTTGGTCGATTATGTTCTCTAGGAGGCTCAATGGCTCATGAGTAGGCATTTGTCATTTTGGCAACATTATAATATTTAGCTCTAGTCCAGCTAATGCAATACAGACATGGCAAGTTGTACAGGTAGGAAAATGTATTAGTATTAAGCCAAACACGGATATTTTTCAGTTGTCCGGAGAACAGACTTGAATCCACACCCAAGTCTCCTCTCATTTAATTAGTGCATACACAATGATTTATCAAAAAATTAAAACACGAATTGAAGTTAGTAAGCATATTCATCGTGAATCATAATTTTAATGACTATTTCATTGGAAATATTATATCAGTGGATTCAGAACACAATCTATCAATTTCGTTATTTACAAAATTGGGTTTTAGAATAATTCCAAGAAAAAACCCAACTATACCAATTACCTGCCTTTATAATAGAAAGTTCTCATTTGCCTTGTGCTTTGCCATGAAATATAAAACTCGTAATATTTGCAAGAAAAGTAATTGAATTTTAGGGGAATTCTATACTTATTTGCTGAGTTACTATTGTAAGTATAAAGAAGAAAAGTTTAGTAATATATAAGTATACGAATATAATTATAATCAGTTGCGAGTAAATATTACATTTACAAGTATTACATAATAGTGCCACAACAGAGTAGTAATATTGTGTAGCTTTTCAAAAGAAATTATTAATGTGTGGTTGATATAACATGAGTTTTGTTAACCGTTGCGCTGTAACTGGATCAGTATCCCTAATGAAACAGAAAACGAAAAGGTAGTTAAAATCATGTAAGTGAACCGAAGGAATGATTCTTATATAACGTTGAATTGCGCCATAATACAATTTTAATAAATTGTACTTTAATTGGCAAACAAGCTCCGTTCTAGCGTTTACCAAACTTGCAGTTGTTGGCGGCTAATTTGCTTATAGAAAGCGTGGTATAGAAATATGAAGGAATTTAATAACGATAAATGTTTTCATTTTAGATCTAATTCTAACAAGAGTCGACCAGGACTTTTTCGCGACTTCGGATCGTCACCAACATTGAAAAACCCAGTCTGGCGTAAACACAAAACTTTTGTAAAACAGAAGAAACTTTAGAAGTTACAACTTACTACAAATCGAGTAGTTTATCGACAGAATATTATCAACTACAAAAGGTTCTGCTTTTCAACTGTCTTGGAGTAAAGCCAGCCTTTTGCACTACAAGTTTCTGCACAATTTTGTCTCAACTTATTAACGAACTTTGTAAATCAAGTTGTTTGATTTATCGGGAAACAACCGCGAAAAAAGAGACTTAAACGCATTTCTAGCTGGAAAAAATCATCCGGCATTGTTCCCTGGAACTTATATCCATCTATTGGACATCCTACCGTTTAATTGGAACAAAGAACTGAATTTTGGACAACAGCTAACAATAAATTTCGGTGACCAACTAAAATAATTGAATACTACAACACAATTCTGTGATCATCAACTTGAAATGGATACCCCTAGTGCTTTGAGTCAGAGTATGGATTCTGTAAACACTGCAGCAGGGGAAGAAGAGGTAAGACAACACTTTCAAATCTTCGCTTGAATTATCCCCTCGACATTTTTCATTTCACTTTTATTTTTAAGGGGCAAAAAAGATTCATATGAGTAGAATTCATACTTTATTTTTAAATATACACAATAGGGAATATTGGGAAATTACTTTCTATGGATTCATTCTAAATTTTTAGAGTTTCATTCATCATTTTAAACCAAGGATTGCAATAGAGAAGGATAACATATGCTTGAAATCGATATGATAATTGGCGATTAGATCTCAAGATTAATTTCCATGTACATTTAGAGGATATTTGGTTCTTATACTAAGCTTTATCATGAGGTTTACTTCATCTGTCATTGATTGATTAGTATAATGAAGGATTGACTGCATGCATTATTCTAGAACGGTAATTGTCACGGTTAGTTGATGAAGACGTGAGGATTTTTGCAAAAGTGCATATATACATCGAAGGGAGTGTTAGTTAGAATATGTATGATATATAAAATTATATAGGTCTATATTTCTGACGCATGTGTTTTACTACTAGGGTTTGATACAATTATATTATGTAACACAATCTGCATTGTGCATTAGGCAGGTTGGGGCTTTTAATGTGAAATACCATGGCAGTTGCTAAATAAATATCTTTAAAATAAAACACTTGTGCCATTGCCCACAAAAAGTGGTTGGTAGAGAGGGATTTTTGATGGAGATTAAAAGGATAGTTCAACTCTGCATCAACAAGAAGTGCATATTATACGTATGTATTGTAAGATAGAGGAGACTTGAGCTAAGAAATAACTAAATATGTAATGCAGTGTACTTACAAATACATAATACAAAAAGAGTAATATGCCATGAAATCTTAGCTCGGGCGTAGCACATTGCTCTCCCATTCGTGCAAAACTCGAGAAGTCGTCATGGTTTACTACACTACTGACTTTGATAATCTTTCCAACCTGAAAAATCTTGTGACCCTTGATTTTTAATGTAGCATTGTACATCAAGCCATGTAATCACAAGAAAGCAGCAATTCTTCTGTGCCGTCTCTCCGTATAGCCGTAGCTTAAGAGTACTTGTAGTATATATAGATACTCCTCTGCGCCTCTTCTCCTCCTTGTCAGTCACTCAGCTCAGCCTCCCTGTTATCTCTCATATATGTTGCTGTGGTATTTTCTTGTTTTAACCAAAGGTGAATTGCATGCTGATTCCGATGCTCACATTGTAGATTGCAACACATTATGAAAGTATTTCATATGTGAAACACACCTGTGATATGTGAGAGCCACTTCTCCATATAGATACATACACACTAATGAAATAAATAGGGACACTCGAGTCAAGAACGTTCTGAATTATTACACTCTACCAACTTCGTGTGCACTGTAATATATTACTAACAATAAAGAACCTAGGTGAGCTACAATTCATTTAGTTATTACAATACATTTATTCTTCCTTAATCTTCACCAAGGAAGAATCTTCTATTCATACACATTGTACCACCTAAATGTACATTTATTCTACACTTATGAATACCTAAGTATTTTATGTTCTATATGGCCACTACTAAATTACTTGATCCTAGTCTGCTAAAGATGCACTACTAACAGTACAGAGGGATTTATATAGTAAACTTGATATCTATATACTACACGACTACTGTTATAGACAAGTAATAGTATTCCTACTTAATCGACACAGACTTGAGACAATACCTTACCGTTAGATTTTAGTTTTTACTACAAGAGATTGAATAGTGATATAGTGTAGACTAAATATTATAAGGCATTATTATATTACACGTTAGAGTGTTAAAGGTTAATTATAACTAAAACAGAGCATAGCCGACAACCGAGTTAGCTTTGGGTGTACCTTGCACATTCACATCAAGATGCAAAAGAGAAGCTTTGTTCCAGAAAATGAGATACTGCATCTCTGTCTAACTGCATGCTATACAGTTTATCCGTTCATTTTCGATTTGCAATATCTAGCTAAATACTCTACATATATAAATAGTACCTAGAAATACACATTGTATAGTAAATGCATCTTGGCACGTAATTAACTTCATTCCTTGTCTTGACCGTCGACTCCTCTTGTAGTCTGTGCATAAGTTAAAAATTCATCAGGTCATCTTCTTCATTAACTGCCGCAATTGAAATAACTTGGAAGGAGTAGTGACCTTACCTTACCTGCCCATTTACATACAGAACAGTTGTTTGATATCAACCTATATTCCCAAACTAGCACAGACATTTACATAAACTCTGTAAAATATAATAGAACAGAGACGGAGACAGAAGGGAAAGGCAGGTTCATTACTATGCTTAAGCAACCTGAGTAGTTGTATTTCATTTTGGTACCTAAATACGTAGAATTCGAAAAGTTACACATTTACACTTGTTATATATCAGTGTTATTACTCATTTGATTTTCCTATAGCTGGCATATATAGGTTCATTACCATTCACATACATATTATAACTTGCTGAAATTAAATTGTCAGAGTCAGAATAGAAACCTTCATAAACAAAAGTTTGATCGTGTTTTAAGCTATCGTATTTCGGATCAAAAGCAAATATTTAGTTTATAATTAGTAATTAGCTCAAGCAGTATTATGAAAACCATATACTGTGTATTGGTAATGCTAGTAGGGGTCGTCTAGTGCATAAGGCCACTATCATTACAATACCTAAAATAAACAATATTGTAAAGAAAGGAAAAACAATCTCCTAAAATTCAGATTTCGAATTTTGAAATGTTTTTTTAAATCGATGCTTCCCTCTACTGTGGCTTTAGATTTGGATAATGTTTCGGTTATTAACGCCATGCAATTTTTTGTAAGTTGACGAGAATATAGTACAGAGCCTAGCTTCATCTATATTTATTTAATTAGTGCGTATATTTTAAATAATAGCTCATCGACTTGAGAGGCTTGAGGACCATGCCCTAATCTACAAATATGTATCAAAGAAATGTACGTTTGGCTATGAATGATTCTCAGCTTTACAATAAAGTGTATTTGGCAGGAATTAATTATCCCTTGTTGATATTGTAATATTTAGCTCTATTTACTAGTAATTAGTAACTACTAATTAAAGAGAAGAGTCTTGTACTGTTTTCCCATTTGTTGATGAGAATCGAGCTGCCGAAATTACTTGTCTAGTGTAGTAGATTATAGATCCATCCTCTTAGTATATATTAGTAGGGATGTAGAGCAGTTTGAAGAATACTTTACTACGTACAAATAGTTGAGTGTTGATGAAGGGATTGTTATAGTTAAAGCAGCATTATAGTTTAGAAGTACATCTCATGTTCAGCTGTCGTTTAATTCCATGAAAGATAAAATGGAAGAGAGGCTGGATTATTGCAAGCTATTTGTGAATTTAGTGATCGTAAGTTGTCAATTAAGCCATTGTCTTTAGAAGAGGTATAGCACAATTATAATGATATGCATTCTCATGGTGACAATAGAATTTCGCTCTATTTGCAGAGAGATTCTTTTACATATAAATAATTTTGACGTTTTGTACTATGCGTTACATTTATTTAGTGTAGTAGTAGTAGTAGGTAGGTAGTAAAGTAGGAGGTACGGGTAGGTAAAGCACTTTGGAGTCTACGAGTCACTCAAATTGAAAGTCAGGTTTGTTTGTTTGTGTTGTAAATGAAAATCCAATTTGTGTGATGTGAACATGGATTTCTACTTGGTCTTGAAATAAATGGTATTAGGGATAATACATGCACGATAATCTTAGGAGGAGTAGTTAAAGTGGCTGTTATAAGAATTTCCTATCACTTGACATAACAGTTTGCATTCGGTTTCTAATAAAGCTATTACTTACTAGTCGAGAGATAGACATTATTACTGTGGAGCATAAGGACGTAAGTCAGATGCGGTTTAGTGGCTTCCCTGTTGCTGCTCAGTTCATTTCTCTCAAGAGTTGTTTTATTTCATTTAATACGGCAATTCGTTTAGTTGAGTGCAAATGCGACGAAACGGGAGGACTACGTTATTACGTGTCATTACGTATGCATGTAAGTAAGAGACAGTTGGTTGGCTTTCCTTTCCTTGCTGTTACATGCCTTTTATGCTCACATCCACTGCACTGACTTGACTTGTACTTGATTGCTAGTCTAAAATGTACTGCATTACTCAGGCAACTTCGAGTTTGATGGTTTGTTTGGAATTGGACTGAATATAATATGAGTTTTGATGCTATGTAAACTCTAACTGGCTTCCATATTCCTAACTGACAACTCATACCATTCTACATCCTAACTCGGCTACATCCAACTCACACACGTTACTACTACTTACAAAATAAGCACAGTTTAAATTGATATCACTAGTCAGTTAGATTGGTTGGCTATGTAATGTCATTTATGATTCAAGCCTTCTCTCTGATTTCCTTTCCAACATTTCCAAGTAAGCAGTTGACAACCTTTGCAGTCATGTGGATCCTATATATATATATCTTCCATTAGGCATATGTTACCATATCTACTTGCCTTCCCTCCGACTCCATTTATTATGCACACCGTATAACATCACAGATAATACGTATAAAATGTATGCATGAAGTCGGATAATATGTAAAAACCAACTAATGACTAAATAATACTCGTTTCTGTTGATTTATTTCATTTCAATTTCTTTTGTTAAGCCTTATATAATAGCTTCCCTCATATATTACATCATGCTAACTAAGCATACTTACACCAAACACGCACACAATATGTTCCTAGCTTGAACGTTTTAATTTTTAACAAAGTTTGCTCTCCAGCATAACGATTACTACTGAAATATAATCAATAATTTATTTATATACACTCCTATACGTATAAAACCAACTTTGCTCAACCTATGCTTTTATTATCTTTGGCGCTATTGCAAAAATAATTACAATTCATTCCCATGTGCCTGTATTCACTTTTCTATTTTATTTACCTTGCTCATAAATAAGCAGTCAATGTTTTCCTTTTAACGGAAAACATTATTTCAAATACTCAATTTGAAGGCTATATTAAACTTAGTTTGTAAGTATATTTATAGACTGGAAAAAGGTTTCATGTTTTATTGATGCTAGACGGTCGATTTCGATTAATATTGTGAAAACTGAAAATACTTATCAATTACTATTGATTCAAGCACTGTAGAAACCTACAAAGTATGCAAATGGACTCAATTTTACAGGATCCCTTGACAATTTGATGATTTTTCGAGATTTAGACATACACAAACAATTTTGCTTTACTCTTGAGTAGTTTTATCTCGATTGCATGCTTGCAAAACAAACTCATAGCTTATCGTAATCATTTTCCGTCGTAGAAACGTAATGTACTGAAAGATTTAACCTGGCGAATGATTTGCAATTTAATACTTTTGGAATTGTCTTTTAATTTTTGATCTCTGTATTCATTTTCCGACTTTATTTCATGGAGTTAGTTTGTTCCTTGTAAATTACAAATGCACAATTCTGTTTGGAAGTAAATTATTCTAATAATTCAGTGATAGGGGGGATGGATCGCTTTGAAACAAATTGAGATGAAGGATTACTAGATTTGGATGAGACAGTAGATGCAGAGACATTCTCGTTTGTTGATTGCCTGCGATGCGAACTTATACGATGTTTTTGTGTGTTACTAAATGGTAATGTGACTAATATAATAGGCTTGCTGCGCCACGTCGGCTGAAACGATCTAGAAATCATCAACCTTCCGTAATAGCTATGCATATTTTATATTGTAGTATGAGTATGTAAGTATCTATTGATTTATGTAGAGTAACTATGTATATAGGGTGTACTCCAATTATTTATACATATAAATATCATACGGTCTTTAACAATGATACTATATGTCCATCTCTACTCCATTTTTATTTAAAAGGACTTCATATTGTTATATCAGACAACACGGAATAGTAAGTATACCCTACAACTTATTATACGTTATCTCGTTCTTAAGAGATTTGATCGCAACAGTTATAGACTTGTTAAGACTATAGTCAATGTATACCCATGTGTAGTATCATCATTTAAAATCAGTCCATACAAATACTAGGTTTATTCAGTAGCAAATAAGTTGCCCTTGATTTAGATTAAGTTTGCACTTTGCACATAGATATTGTGTATATGTATGTTTGAGTGGACTGGATGCTCGGAAGAAATTAATATGATGGTCTTTGGCTGACAATCTGAATGTTCTTTTGTGCTTATACTATCGTAATGTATGGGTAGTTGCTAATATTAAGACGTGTATTTCTGCAGTATGCTTAGGTATATAGATCTATAGCACAGGTGTAGAGAGTGTAGGTATGTCTGTGTATACAGGGATTGAATCAGTGGAGGTAAATGACAGGATAGGATAGGGTAAGTGAAACGAAGGGAATCCAGTCGAAGTTCCGCTCACACTCCCGTGGTTTTCTGATATCTGTCCACCGACCCTCTCTCCGTACTCCCAACTCAACTGGATTCTGGATGCAGACAGATACGGATCATGAGTTTCGATTTATGAAATCTCATTGTGAGTACTCACACTATTTTAACTCTGCTCATTTTCAGTGCTCTACTGTAACATTGCGATACTGCTCCATCCTTATCATCCCTTCTCCACTTTTACATACCATTGTAAACACTAATATCTAAATCTCACTGATTGTTAGACTCATATCGTCCAATGCGATGCAGTTTTAGTCTTCATTTAATTTATCTTCATCACTCAATCTCATCCCAATCTGCTAGTTCGCTCAGTCCTAAGCGCCATTTGCATTCTCACTTACATCTCTCTGCATGAACCATTTTCCGCTGTAAGTACGCAACTATAACTCATATCAAAAAACCAATATAGTTTCCAGAGAAGCATACTTACATGATTTCTCCCGTTTCCTTTCAGTTCTTCTGTAGTATGCAATTAACTATAAATATTGTTCCAAACAGTTTCCATTTGAATTTTGAATTGTCATTTTATAAAAGTTAATTAACTATTTCTTTTCAATAGGAACTTGAAGATCTAACGAATTTACCGTTTATGGACTAGTTTTCCATTGACTTAGATAGACTAGATTTATACATAAAGGAAGTAGAAAGAAACGTATTAATTAATTATTCAAACAATGAAATGGCACTCGGCCGAGTAATTAAAATATGGTAGCTCTGATAATGAATCTTAATAAAGATTTTCACAGATCCATAGCTAGAGAAGTGCCAAAGGGTGGTGTAGCATACTATACATATAGACATTAATGCATAAACTACATAGCCAAGCGCTAAATGAAAACACTCTTAGTTTAGCAGTTAATGAGAAAGACGAGTCTTCAATCTTTGTGAGAAGTGGGAATTATAATTAAGATCCTTTTTGGGTGGCTAAGTTTTCCACCGAGTTAATTAGATAAAAGGGAGAATGAAACAGACGGCATCAGATTTACTAGTAAAAGATTCACTGTAATAAAATTCTTTAGGCTCTAATCCAATTAATTTGAAGGATTATAATTGATTATGAATGAAGGAACCCGTGCTGGCGGCGGGGCATCAAGAGGACAAATATGTTCCAAATGTTCCTATACCACTATGAACTTCAAAATGCTCTTTGAACGCCACAGATAATAATTTATGAACGGATAAAAATATGATTCTCGCTTAAGAGCGTTAGCGAGTATATTCGGATGTCAGTTGAAATGATGAGTTGAAGATTTGGTGTAGCCATTTTTCAAAAAAACACCCTATTCTAAAACGAAGAAGCATTTAGAATATTTTTGTTGATAAATGGATGTGTTATCAAAAAATGCTGACAAAAGCGATACAGCTTTAGAAACAGTCGAATTGCTATGTAAGCAGATGTGCGGTTGTTTTAAATTGATTAAAACCGAATTGATGTATCAAAAATAGGTTGGATGTGCCTCCAGGTTATTAACGTATACTTCTGCACAATGTTGTAGAGGTAGAAATTGGCTTTTAAATTACATGCCCATTTAGATGTGACATCCATTTATCTGTGAATATGCTAGGGAACTATCTGGGAAATACTATGGGATGCCATTTCAATAATGTTATTACAATATTAGTGATATAAATATATGTTCTTGTCTCCCGTTACGACGCTAAAGATAAAAGATACATTACTTTCATACTTAATGTTTCCACGAGTAGTATGCTTGGCTGTAGAAGTGAAAATTCCATTACCCATGCAGGTATAGAGAGTATAGGTGTCATCCTCCGAATCGGAGTGCAGCTGCAAATTTTAGCATACCTACAAAACTATTGGCAAAGTAGATATCAAAATTGGGGTGATAGTGATCTGCTGTTTGGAAATTCTGTCTACGTACAAAAAGGATGGATGGAAATATTTGTGAAATTGTGCTGATGTTACAGTTTGTTAGCTAACAGCTCGGACCATTTGTCATCGAAAGATATCATGTAGCTAGGAATTATTCACTGTAATGGACAAAGTATTGGTTTGCTTTCCGGTTAAACTTTTGATACTATTTTCTTCTTTCTGCTGTATTGTATTTTTTAGTCTGAAATATCGAGAATAGTCTATGTTGAGAGTATTCTGCACTCTTCCAATAGTATAGCAGTTTAAGTAAATATTATGTGCATCCTGGACTAAAAGCTGAATAGACACGGCATTTCACTATTCCCATTTGATATCATGCATATCTAGAGCACATTGTATCTAATAAGCATCTCCAGTTTTGAATTGACTTACTTTCCATTGCTGTTGTAATGCATAGGGATTCTGTAACATAGGCAGAAGTGAAACTGCCTTTTAGTACGTATAGGTACATTACATCATGTGCTTTGTTTGTAAAGTAGGTGAAGTAGGTATTGCGACGCAATAATAATTTGGAGGTGTACATTAAAGTAGAGCTATACTAAGTACATATGCATGTATATAAATGTCGTTGGTATTTCGCTAGTAGTATCTGTTTTTGCACTGCATAACTCGTCAATATGATATTAGTCTACAATTGTACAGAATTGTATTGTATGTAGCGGAGAGGCATTATTACTGCCCTAAGTTATATAATAACATAAAGGTGCAGTAATTCTTTGCAATAAGTACATTCTAGAGTATTATCCGAGAGCACATTTGGTATAAATTGGAAGGTAGGGTAGATATAATCAGTAAAACGAAAGGTGTGTGTTATGCTACATATTTTTAGCTCTTTTCTGTTATACAGCATGACAGAGTAGGGAGGTAGGCACTACAAATACATTAACTAAATCCAATGCTCCACACTACAGAGTGCATTCTGTAGATACTTATTAGTACACGTTTTATAGCTAATATTTTACCAGATTGTGAGTGAGTGGAATCTATATCCTCTGTTTTCCACTACCGGCTAAACTGCCGTGCCCCTACTCTACTCCGGACTAAGTACATACTATGATATGATGATGCGTCATTTTCCCTATTTTCTTTTTCAAACCCAGTCCGGTAGACTTTCCATACACGGAATTGCCATAATACATTATGTAGTATTATTGCTGTTACTACATAATATATATATACTATGTATATCTATAGTGGCATACAAGTCTATGAAATAAGTCTGCAACTTTCCATCTGTTTTGACGTGGTTTCCTAAAAACCATAGTATCGGCTAATCAATACATAGTGCTAGCAGATATCAGAAGATATTACACAGCTTACCTGACTTTCCCTCTACTATGTATTTTTATTACCTCTGCAAATAGAGCAGAGTGAGTGAGTCCATGCCATGTCACGTCAGATAGGGAAACTTCACCATGTAACTTATCTGTCTATCTATTTCCATCAATATAATAATATTATTTGCTTCCCCATCATTGCATAGTAGTAAGAGATAGTTCTGGGACTACCTTCACTTCTTAAATGTAGTAAACAGACCAAACCTCATGTAACATTACTCACAACCCTGACTTATTAGCCACTCACTCTCTATCATTTTTCACTTTACTACCAAAAGCATCCATCTGCAAAAAAGACCCACTCACATGGCATTACACAAGGACTATCTCATTCTGCCCGCTTATTATGTAACTACGTATTGTAGCCGATCTATATGCATAATATATGCACTCGCCTTCCCTCCGTACATTTCATGATTTAACCCGGATGAAAATTAAGCGAGGGTTGAGGTTGGCTTTGACTTGTCTTTCCTATATATACATTGTAGCCAATAGTATAGGCATCATGCAGCTAATGCGTTTCTACCAAGATCGATCAACTTTTTCTCTTCTTTGTTCTTATGTTACAGTTTTGCCTTTTTTACGCAGAAATAGTTAACTGAACATAAACAAAACGATAAATATAATAAACATTGGCAATAAAACCAATCATTTTTTATTTTAATTCCACGTATTGAAGACAGAGTACTTTGAATACAATAAGAACATATACATACAAGCAGAGTACGATAAACATGTCAGAAATGTGAAATAAGAGAAACCATGCAAAGTTGTTTTTCATTAGAGATATGGCAAAAAGTTTTATGCATATGGAAAATTGTTTGCAGTTAGTCATAAGTTGTAAGTGAAAGTAAGAGAAATGGGAGAAATGAAGACAGAATGTGTAGATTGAGAAGTAAAATGCAAAGTTGTAGGTACTTGTCTCCCCAGGTACAGGTGCTATTGATTCCATACTGGGGACAATGTGCAATATTAGTACTCAATTCGAGCAAAAAGGTTTGTCCCTTATGGAAAATACAATTCAGGTGTGTGCCTATTTACTTTTCGGTCATGTTGAGCGGATGCATTTTTTCTGGGTGTACTCGTAGATTGGTATCAGAGATTGAAATGTATGCAGACTAGATAAAAGAGTTTTTATCAAGCTACCTAAATACAAGAATAATGGCAGTGGCAATCTGGCAATAATGGCTCGGCATTGAACTAAGTTGCCAGGTACGTGTCTACAGTTTCTGACTGTGGACATTTAATATTTAAACTCCACTAACGAATGGGTAGCCACACAGTACATATGAATACCAATAGTGCTGGGCACATAGGTGCCCGTGCAGAAATGCACATCGCCTCCTCTTCTTGTGATAATGAGTGCATACCAATTTAATGGGTAGATACAATAGGTGGATAATTCGTAGAACGAAAAGCCTTTAAAGTGTGGCTATGCTACAATAACTGTCTATTAAAGTAGAATATTATTCTGCGTTGAGAATCAGAAAAGGCAATCGTCCGTTACAACCTGAGTTAGTTATTCAGTATTAATATCAATATATCTCTGTCTATCTAGCTTTAGTATATGGTGGATACTATGTTTATGTTTGTATATCTACTACTAGTTGTATTCATCACTGCAGATCAATTTACTTTGTGGAGTTCACTGTTGGTTGAGTAATGTGATGTTACGTAAGCTGAGTACAGTACAGTCTGTAGCACGGAAAGCCCTGGCATGCTATATGGCAAAGGTAATGTGAGTTTAGGTGGAAGTTTGAACGGAAACTGTCAGAGACCCTCCGCCCTCGACGGAAACACACGGACAACCGCACCCCTTTTTACTCTAGTCTCTCAGATATCTTTCCAATTCTTCCTTGCTTCCGGTGTCTGTCCTACTCCTACTACTGCATACGCTCTTTTATTCTGCTTCATTCTGTCCTCCGTCCTGTCTCTCTCCAAACAACCAGCCAAACATCCACATTCACTTAAAATACACTATCCACTACACAACTACCCATATAACTAAGCATCCATCCATATATCTAACTCAACTAAATGTTATAGCTAACTGTCACACAACAATCCACAACAGCAGACAAATTCAGAACATAGCTACTCTGTATATACAAACAAATAATAATAAACTTCGACGCTGCATGATACATAACTTTTGTTTCCAGAATTACATGCATACTATATAAACACACACACATATGTAGTTAGAAACATAATTTCATCTAAGTGCTCCTGAATATATCTAACCAAAGTGCTAAACCCGACAGATACTCTATGCATAACTACTTCAACAATAATGCATTTCAATGTGACTCATCTATTGTAATAATCATTTTAATTAAAATTAGCACAGGAATGCTGCTCGTTGCACCCAGACCATAACCAAATACAGACAATTATTATGCATACCATTCACATGACCTGGCAATGTCAACAGAAATATATGCTACTGTATTACAAAACTGTAAATACTGTAATTGTCTCAGCTATTATTTTGCACTACTAAATATCAACTGTTTTAATAATTTCTTTGCCATTACAACTTGCATGGGGTACTGCGCCACATTATGTAAAATATCGTGGCTGGTATTACTGTAGTACATGTTCAAAGCTTTATTCATTATATAATTGTGTAGTATAGCTATTACGGTTGCATCAAAAATATACCATTTCCATCTTCACATTACATCAATAGCTTCTGTCGAACAATTACGATTACGACTGTGTGTAGGTAGGTACCTATTAAGTATGAGATTTTGGCTATTAGCATGAAAAAATACAATGTAATTCAATATTTGAATATAATTGGACTCACTCCCTCGGATTTATTCACCACATGAGTGGGTAGAGAAGCAAAACAAACGAAACTATAATTGCACATGGAAAAATTGTAAGTTGAGCCGTGGAGAGGGAGAGTGAATCTCCTCCACTTTCATCTTCTTCTGGCAGTCTGAAGGATTTTCTTGGTTTTCCAGCGGTTTACATAGGACAGGAGAAAACTATTCTTACTTTGATGCATGCGCTCTCAAATATTTTGTCATGAGAATGGTAAATGTATAGACAGAAGCTTTCAATACACAATTGGAAATATGAGTGTTGTAGTTGTAGAGATATACATAAGTATGAAGTGATGCAGGCTGGTCGGTAAACGCCGTAGGTATGTCGTTATATACCATCAAGGATCAAGACCTCAACATTTTGTGTCTACCTCGCGATAATAACGTTTTAAATTTAGTATATTTAGTAGTAAATTTCGAGTCTTATTGTGATTTCACAGCGGAAAATGTTTTGTAGATGCGGAGTAGAAAGTTGGGTAAAAGTAATACAGGATTTTGTTTCAAGTTTAGTAGTTCCGTCTTGTGTATGTATGTGAAGAGAGAGGGGATAGGAGGTCATTAAGAAAGAGTCTCAGTCATAGGCTATGTGTATTAATCTAAGTAAACCGCGACGATGAGGATTCTCAGTTCTTGGTGGTTTCATTATTTTCATGATGATGAGCTAAGGAAAGAGTCAGAAGTCAGGCAGTTGCTACTATTAAGACTAGTTCTGCCGAAGTTTGTTACCTTCAACTTTCTTCAATCTCAAAGATGAAATAACCATTGCCGTTGTGTAGCAGAGAAGCTGTTGTACTAACAATAAGTAGATATTTACTGCCAAGCTCTGTGTATACATTTATCTAATATTATATAGATAGAATTCCATGTGGTTATATCTGTACGATAGGTACAAGTATTTTCGAGTTTTGCCCTATTGCGATTCTAGCGTACTTCAAAAAAGAAGAGTCTTCATGACTTTCATCTATTTTCACTCGAGTTCGTAGTTGAAGGGAGGATTGCATTGGACAACAGATTTACTATTTACTATTCCATTACATCTTTATTTTTATTTTCCGTTGGACAAGCATTAGCAGCATAGCCCTAAGCTACACTTAAAAAAACATTGCATCCGAACCTGAAGCATCATTGTCTCTTAAATTTCCTATAGCTCATCCAAAGCACCGTATAGACATCTTAGAAAGAACGTCGTCTTATTTCTTTTTTATGTCAGCATCCGAGGAATGTACGTGTTTGTGATGTGGAGAGACGTTAGTGAGTTTGTCTATTATTGTGCAGAGGTTGTTCAGTTCAAACTTAATATCAAATCCTTGAACTTTTGATTCCCATGTTGATTGTTTGTTCAAGAATGCTATGACTCTTGTGACATAAATGTTGAAATTCTGCTGTGAACCAGCATTTCTCAAAATATCCCTATTTGTTTACTTGGGAAATTTCGTGATCAATCTCCATCTACTTACAAACAAATAATAATAATGCTTCTCGTTTTTCTAGTCATGTAAATCTCAGAGCTAACCGGAATATAAACTAGCACCACAACACCGTTAGTTTCTAATTCTGACGATAAGTCATACGATTTATAATAACCATTGTCAAGCTTTCACGTTTCGTAATGCAACGACCAGACCACCAGCAAATTTCATACAGGGGGGCCTGCTCTTCCCTCAACGAATGATTTAAGCCTTTTGTTTATACGGTGAAAGGAGGCGGATTTACTCTGCGCTATACTTCTCCAAATATTATTATTATTCCGGCTACAATTTTCCTGTACACTACAGTAAATATCTCTTTGTCTCCTCTCTTCCTTTGCAATATACCCGTTTTGTCATTTTAACTTTGTTATTTCGCCATCCTAGACTCACCCCAACTCCTTTATGTTTCTTCCTTTAGTCCAACTTCCTACAAATTATAGCTATACTCACCCAAGAACACTTTCCAAAATTGTGAATTAATTAATTGTTCTCTTTTATTATAATTAAAGAATATCTGAAATAGGTAGCGGGTGACCATTATATACCTTATGTAATGTAATTGTAACGTGTAGGTGTCTATTGACGAATGGATTGTTTGAAATGCTACAAATGTGCAATAGTACCTACTTCGTTTGGGGTTTCGAGAGTGAGAGAGAACATATCCTCTAGTAATAGTTTCTGTCTTTCCGCATCGTCGACCCAACTAATTCCCTGTTGCGAAAGAACAAAAGAGAACTGTCAGGCTTACATGGTTCATATGGCTGGCTACAGCAGAAACCACAGATAAGTTTGCTGTTCTGTTAAATCGGATTTAAACTAAGTGTAAACCAAAGTTGGATTAGCTACTTACCAACAACACTAAACCATAAACTAATTATTACCTATAATTCTAACGAGAAGTATTTCACTCATTTACTTTGCTTCCACATAATATACACTGTCCATTTATTCTTTTGAAGTTGCCATGTATGTATCTAGTTTATCTATGTGCTAAATCTACCGCATACTCGCTTACTAAGCATTATTTTCAATAAACTCATTCTATACACCATCCACACAGATCCTAATATAGGACTAAGTGATCAAATATCAATTTAACCGTATCAATTACCACTTTCAGTGATTGTGTTACGTGGTCCAGTCAGTTTCTATGTGTTTATGTAACGTCTAGACGACAGATTTATTTATTTCTGTCCACCACAATCTTTTGTTGGACTAATGGTTTAGCAATAATAGACATTTGTGTGGGCAACACTTTTATTGCAATGTAACACCTTTTTTGTTAGGTAACTTTTAACTAATGAGGAAATGTGGTACTCTATCATAATGTCATGGGTTATGTACAATATTCAGCTAAATACAATAGTCTCACTACTACCCACCATCCATATCGTAATCCACCTGCACAAAAGTTTGGGCTTGATTGGGGCTGTTACGAAAGCAGTTATAGATACCTATCAAATGACAATAAGCTAGCATGACCAATTAGAACGCCTATCCTTATCCTTTATTAAAGGTGAAAAAAACTTTTCCCCCAATAATAATATAACTCCATATCCAGTAGAAAATATTAAGCAATATATCTATAGTTGCTCTGTAAATAGTAATTCCAAACGACATTATGCAAAAAATGAGTTCTGATTGAGAAAAATGTCTATAGGTAATAAAAAATTTCTCAAGGATTTGTGGAGAAGGAATTGCGGAACGTAAGAACGTTAACGAAAAAGGAAAGGAGCGATAGGTATTGTATAAATAGGTGACAAATAGAAAGGCAGTTTTATGATTAGTATTGACATTAGGTTTGTATGGGTAGTGTCCAGTTTGAGAATGTGTATGGGCTGGAAGGTAAATAATATGGTTGTTACTGGAATGTACATAGCAGTACAGTAATATGTTAAAAGTGCTGGAGAAATTATTATGATTATGGAGGTTGACGTGGTTTGAGGACGTTTTCTTTGTAAACAGAAGTAGATATTATTTAGTTGGAAAAGGGCGTTTGAATGTTCCTCCTGTTTTATGCATGGAGAGTGTGAAGTAAATTGAACTAGTTACATTGTTAGATATCTCTTTCTGTATAAAATGGTGCATATTTTATAGAATAATAGTCTCGCACCTTTGAATGTGATCACATGCTAGAAACTGCTTTGGTCCTGCTTATTTACATAGTAGTATAATGATATCGGAGTACAGGACATGATACTACATAATAGTAAGGTTCTGAAGAAATATTATGGAGTTTAGTGTAATTCTAAATTCATTATAAAGAAAGGCAATGGGGACATGACATAACATTACTAGTAATGGGAAGGTAGAAAATGCAAGTAAATATACAGCTTAAACTATAGTTTATATATAGAGTATAATTTGCAGACTTATGGACACACTCATAGACACCAGTGTACTAGAAATAGTTGTACACTCAAGACTGGTATATAGTGAAAGTAGTATATGAAAAGGGAGAAAGTAGGAATGAGTGGTTTTGTTGATGGCTGTGTGACCTAGAGGTTATATCCAGAAGAAGCGTTTCCACAACAAATGGGTATATTGACGATGGGGAGGTTTGTTGCTAAGGCAGTCGGATATTGTAGGACAGAGAACGAAGGAAACGGATCGATGAGTGAGTTTGAGCTCCTTCAACTTTCGCAGTCGCCGTCGTCCTCGATCTTCTCAAGCCAACTCTCTATGTTTCTCTGGAGGTACAGTCGCTATTGGTAGTCCTTGCCATAGGGGCTATAGTATAGATAAGGCATAGGAGGAAACCACCCGAACACCGGTTTCCATCCAGTTCACTCACTTCGGTCCGGATCACAGCAAGTAGAGCCACAGCAAACCCGAATATCCCTCCCTGCCTGTCTGCAGTCTTCTCACTGAATGTTATGTACAAATAAAGGACGCTTTCCTTTTCTTTCAATGACTTCCTACTGTCTCACTATTCTGCCTCACACTCATCTCGCTGATTATTATATGACTCCTCTCTTCAGAAGAAGAGGACTCTCCAATTATTCACGCTCCTCAACTTCCTATTTCCAAGACCCAGTCGACCGTGAAAATATTTTTTGTCTCCAGATGCTCCAGGCCAAACAGTCTTTGACACACACTTCATTCTACCTTACCAAACATTTCTTTTTAATTCATTTAAAACCAACTCGTCTCCATTACGAATCTTAACTTTCTTTCTAATACCTACACAATCCAATACAATTATATTAACAGAGGGAGAGAGAGAGGGTTTTAATAACGTTGTAGCAATGTTAAAGCTATTCTATAAATGTACCTTAATCTGACATGGCAGAGAGGAGACAATTTTTAAAATGGGATTCCCACGAATAACTTATGTATACTCAGACCTCTGTCATTGAATACTCTATATAGTAATTACTTTTAATGTGTGCCAAATTGTGACGTAGACACTGCCATGTGAACTTTGGAGATAAAACGAGAGACATGTGTAGATGGATGCATTTACAGCCATGTCACTCATCTAATCTTAAGTGAGTGATCATAAAGTGTTCGCCGGTTATAACTCTATTACTCTAATTTGAATGAATGTCATGCTCCTGCAAAACAGATGGAGAAACCTTGTTTGGATTTATCCGCACTGTAACTCAACTTTCTACACTGGACTTCGACATCCTATGTAGACTCGTCTGTTTTATGGAATGCTTTACAGGCAACTTACACGATTTACACATTAGTGTGTCGACATTTAATAAATACTTAAACATTTTCAATATATACACAAATACAGCATTCCATGTTACCACTTTTACTCTGCCATTTACTATCTCTACTACAGCATCCTCATCTCTGTCCAATTTACACTCCAACTCTACACTAACATACACCAAAGGAGAAAGCATATTTTATTCATGCAGCATTTCTGCATGCATCTTTCGCTTACAATTAATCACGAGGAAATGCTCCTTCTACTATACAGACTAAATCCCAGTTGAAGAAACTTATCCTCCATTTATCTTTTCCAATGTACTCTACGTAAATAAAATACGCTAGCTACCTTACCTTCCTGCATCAATATAACATGTAAAGTACCATTTCGGGTATTTCTTTCACAGCAAGAAATTGAATTTATTTGCCCATTGATCTGGCTCTATACACATAAGTCCATAAAATAATATAATGTATTTGTGGCAATAATGGGGGCGTATTTACACTCCAACTCCGTACCTACTTAAATATTTTAACTTATCTAAAACGTTCATTCCTAAATACTCTGTATCATGCTACGTACCTACTGCTATCTTAGCAATAATCTTCCGTATCTTTACACTAACAATTCTACCTAACAACTAGATAAATTCAACTTTCCTTTATTATCCTATAATTCCGAAAGAATGATGCATTTTTTCAAGTATTAAATGAGTTGTATTATAGAATTGGTTATAAATTGATGGCATATGTGAGAAATTGGTTAGTAAAAATGGGCCAATTTATTGGATGATAGAGTCTGATTTTGTTGGAATTTACGTCAGAACAAATTTTGCGAATTTATTTGCAGTCCTTGTACAAGTATTAACACTCTCATCGTCCTTCTCTACTCCAATTTATTGGCATTGAAGAAGCACGAAAGTCTTCGTTTATCCTCTGGATTGGAAAATCCTAAAGTTGTGTAGTAGGAATATGATTATGAATGTAAATAGTAGTTACACACCTGCATGTTTTTCATATGGGAGTAGCATAGGAAAGGAAAGAAAATTGTTTACTCTGAAACTGTGATTATTTACTAAGGATTCGCATCAAGGTATCAAATGAGAGATGTGTACCTGACGGAAAATCTCGTATCCTAGCTGTTTGATAATCACCCATTCCATCTGTATTAAATTAGTGGAGCAGAAGTTTCCAGGTACTAGAGTATAATCCAATCAAGCGAATTACGATCAAAGTGCTTTGATTGCACTTTGATAAGTTCAAAGTGCTTTGAATGTACTTTGATAAATTCAAAGTATCAGACTGTTTCAAAATTGGATTAATTTAATGATAAACAGACAAGAGAACCATATTTACACCTGAGGGACCAGGTAACTTTCCGGTTAGATCACTTTCATATTATATCAACACTGCTTGCAAAGTTTATCTACCACTTAGGTACTAACATGTATTTTGCTACCCACCGCAAAGGTTTCGAGGACAATTATTTCAGCTTTTGGTGTCACTTACGCAATTAAGATTGCGAAGTGTCTACTTATTAGCACCATTGTGCAAATATTGTATAAAGAGAATTCTCACTGTGGTGTGAATGAGATCTACCATGAAATGTACACATAACTGCATCACTAAATCAAATTAACATGAAGGTTATATATTTAGACATTTGAAAATTTATGTTTAAAATGTAGTACCTTCATTTTTAATTTACTCGACCAAAAATGACTACTAATATTTGCATTTTGTGAAAATTTTGTAGACGCTGGATTAATTAATGAATGATTTTCAGCAGTAACTTACCTTAGTGTGCTCTATATAGGTGTCTTAGAATATAAACAAATGTCCATGCTCTACACTGGATTTAATGTGTATGATTACTACTACTCTTAAGTATAGTAATGTGCATAAAATATTTATAGCCTAGCAAAAGAGAGTATAGTAGCACATTTTAATTGGCCCCGTATTACTGCCACTCCTCTAAAAGGATATGAATAACAAAAGAATGTGCCGAATTAAATTTCCATTGATAGTATAAGGAGAAGAATGGCAAGAGAAGAGTCCAATATTATAAGGAATGACAGTCCAAGTAACATTCTTTGTCAGTGTGGCCCCACGGACTGAGGACATGACAAGACAGAATACCGTTTTGTGAGTACTTAAATCAGTTGCCCCGGACGACTCTATCATAACAAAAATGCTCATGAAATATTCGAAATAGTAGTCAACTCTGCTACTAGAATACACTCAAGACTAAGTTGCTAAAGTATTACGAAACGAGTAGAAATGTCATCTTATCACGTTCAATCGAGTGAGTAGCTACGCTACGTTGAGTTTTCTGTCACTTCCAATCACTTAGTCTTGCTACACTCATACTCCCTCCCTATAAATACTTTTGCTTACTCTGTATACGAACGAAGAAGTGATGCTCATTAATTGGCTCGCGAAAATAAAAGTTTTACACGAATCGAAAACTATTTAGCCCAAAAGCTTATACATAAATAGAGTGCTCAAGTAACAATACCATAGAGTTTATTGCACGGATATTTATGCACTTTCTGCACATAATTGCTTATTTTTGCAATGGATTTAATTGATTTACAGATATTTTTTATCGTAACTCCTTGGCAGCGATTGTTATCCTATTTGTGCAAAGTTATTGCTTTTACAGTCACTCCACTTAGTCCAATATTCCCAATGCCATTATCCATTATGAACCGACCTTTGTCAATAACATACAAAAAACAGGAATACTACGTGTGTATGTACCCAAGAATAAAAGTACGACGTACTTGTGTTAGGTAAAATTCAGTTTGACAAAGACAACTTCCGTTCCAGTGGGACAGTTTGGCAAAATAGAAGGGGAAAGTTGAAAAATTGCATTACGTTTATTGCAACTTGTATTTATTGACTGAGCAAATGTGTGTCATGTGAAAGCAAATAAAATATACAATGTCAACTAATTCACAGTGTTAATATAGTTCCTTGTTTGCAGTTAATTTTCAGGAATTTGTATTAGTGATGAAAATAACAGATTTAAACTAAAATTTGCCACTTTTACGCACTTCATAATATATAGTATATATAATATATAAATCTGGATATTATATAATATATTGGCTCCAATATTTTCTTATCAAAATCTTAACGTCTGCAGTAGATAGCATGATATCGTTTTTAATGCATTTTTGTTCTTAAAAGTTATGCATACTACAGTGCATTAACTTTTCCAGAAATTTGTCCTTAATTTTGCCTAAAAAGTCGCCAAATGCTTTAGTCATAATGTGTTTGTGGGTTATTTTTGAGGATTTTTGCCAAATAGACAGGCATTCACTATGGCAGTAGTAGTAACTGGCCAATTATGGATAATGAGCACTCTTCCGACCTATACCTTGATAATAATTATAGGGGAGACTGGGGATAGTGTACGAATGGGTATAGTGAACGAAGTTAAGAATTTTCATAGAATGCTTGACTTTTATGGTCGGAAAAAATTTCAAAATTTGAAGTATGTCTTTGAGGACATGTTAACAAAAAGTTGTTAAATTCGGGTCCATACTACATTTTCTAAAAATAAAATTAACTTTCCTGATGGGAAAATTACACAAAAGTAAACTTTTGGCACTTTACAAAATTTTGTACGCTGGCAGTTATAAGACCATGGAAGTGATACAAATTTTTTGACTTAGAGAATAAGCTTTCATAAACGATATCCGATGCTCATTGAGGCTATCATTTTGAAAGTTTTCTATAGAAAAATATTTTGGTCGAAAAAGTCATGGTGGGGATAGTGTACGAAAAATCAAATGGGTATAGTGTACGAACATTTGGATGACCCCTTTTGGCTAATGATATTTATTTTTCAACCAGAAGTGATGTGTTAAACATCACTGAGTGCCCCCTATTATTTACATTGGTTATATATACAAATATTTCTCGAATAACTCGGTAGTTGCTTATGAACCATCGAAATTGCCTATTAAAATACCTCGTTTGATACATCTGGAAAAAATAATTATAGAAAATTAACAACTATTGCGACGATCATGCAATATTAAACATATCACCGTCAGCATCCGTGGCAGCATCCTAAGAAATAAAACCGCTAGATATGGGAATAGAACATTAAAATAATAATATTCGTACACTATCCCCAAGGTATTCGTACACTATACCCAGTACTGGGTATAGTGTACGAAATAAGTGACTTATATAAAAATATATTTTGTTGGTTTTGATAGTTATTCAACTTATATGTAAAATAGGGTAACCGTGCCTAGATATGTAGACATTACATTCAAATAATGAAATCAATTTATATCCCTCAACGTGATTTTATAGAGCCGTCTAAACGAAAAGTTCGTACACTATCCCCAGTCTCCCCTACCATACAAGACTGCGATATCTAGAAACCGTCTGACTGATTCTGTTTAGCCAAAACTTCTTTTTGTAGCTTACCTGGTTTGTCAATTGATAACATAATTGGTATCCTACTAACTCACGACCGGCAATTCCTTTAATAAAACGGATCGTCGCTATTCATGGAATTTTAGATTCCAAATCCCAGACAGCTTTTAATCTTTACCTTTGATATCCTATTTTTGCTTAAAGGACATAGCCAGATAAGAAGTAAAAATGCTGTCATTTGTGCTGGTGACCCTGCCTGGGTACAATATGCGTATAGTATTATATAATAATATGACTATTGCTAATGCATGCAATACGCAACTAGCTAAAGCAGGGATATTATACAGAGTAAAACCATTTCCATTCCTCTTAGTTGGTTCATAGCGAATAAAAGTCAGTCTACCATGGAACGAACATACTTTCCGTGTAAATGTGTAGAGGCAGCAGAGTATTTGGAGAGGGTGGAAAAGATGAACTGCATAGGGAAACGTTCATCATAAAAAATGGAGTATACACCTAAATGTACGAATAGGATTCGATTACACATTTTGTAGCAAGAAGGAAGGTTACAATTACGAATCAGCACTCAGCGTCAGCACCTGAGCAGGGGCATTATCTACAACAGCTACATAAATATTTTAGGGTTAACATTGTTGTCTTACCCCCTTTGAAGGGCCTACAAAGGCTGAGCCCCACCTGCTGTGAATCAATATTAAACGCATTTATGCCATTTTCAAAAACTGAAATCAGCATTTCAAAATTGGCTTGAGACGCATCCGCGATTTCAGAGTATACTCTTAGCATAAAGCGAGATATATCGATGAATGTGGTGACCATATTTTCGCATGCTATCTCTAGCTATGAGGACAGGTTTTAGGTTCGGAACCGTGTAACCCCACTCCGGCAACGCAATCGAACCATAACAATTTTCTGGTTATGAGCACGAGCCGTCAGTCCTTTTTTGTAGTTATAATGTTAGGTACACTTAGATGTACAAAAGTTTCTGTTAATGAATACAATATAAACCTGATCTAAATGTATTCATTAATTTTTTTTATTATTTTTAAAGGAACTACTGCCAGTAACGTATATAAGTTGGTGTACCCTATGAACACAACGCAAGATACTTAACTGAATGAAATATCCTTTTAGACAATTTAGAAAATGGAAAACTCATGGGCATACATTAAAGGCAGTTTCCAATTTAAATGTGACTGAAATGTCAAAAACACCAATTTTCTCTCGTAGTGGAAAAGTAGATCATTTCAGCCCTCCAGGAGCTAGCAAACACATTTTCTTATTTACTCTGAGTTCAACCTACTAGTACGGATATGTCAACACAATAAGTTTTACATTCAGGGCTTTGTAAAGCAGTCTGCAAATAGCACATAATATTATATATATAACACAATTAAGCAAATAGTGTTATGCTGTTGAAGTTATCTTAAAAATATCCTGATTTTAAGCTCCTCTCAGTATGTTTACCTATATAGGTACATCCAATTACAATCTTACATAAGCCATAATTTTCTTATAGTGGTTTCAAGAGGAACTACGCAGCGCAAAGTTTGTTGGCATTGAAGTAGTGCGCAAATGATGGGTTGCTATTGTACCAGCTCAAAATTTGCATTGCTTTTTTAATTCTACTTAATGGTTTAGGGGAACTAAAATAGAATGACATCAACACTAAGGACGTTAGAAATAAAACGAGTCATTTCATATCTAAATGTTCTTACTCTTTATTCGTTAATGTTTATTGTATATGTGCATGCACCGTGTTACAAACGCATAAAGTTTTCAATTGGAGGTTTTAATATTCAATTGCTAAATAAATGAACTCGTTCTACATAAGTGTAGTTGCTGCAGGATAACATTTAAATTATTCAGATTCTGATAGAAATTAATTGTCTTTGCGTAGGTACATAACAATGTTTCCCTAAAATGTATGTCAAACTTATTTCGAAAATGAATTAAAGAATTCCTTTGAGGTTTCTGCTTTCTTAAGCGAAATTAAAGCTCATGTTTTATTCCATGGGTTTCCAAACCAATAGCAAATATATCAAACAAAGTCAATTTACGTGTTTATTTATTTATTTGGTCTATTTCCTCTTCCTCTATTACGTTTTTTGCAATGTCAAGTAATCACTGTAAGAAATGTGATATGTTTGCGTACAGGATCTAAAAGGATTGGAAAATTCCTTATCCCTAAGTCCACAATGTTAAGATACTCGTACTTGAAATTAAATTAGACTTCTAGAGTCAAAAGATAAATCAGGTCAAGTTTGTAGTATTGTGCAATAATTCATTTCGATCGTATGCTTTGGGGATATTGAATGAATTTGTTTAATCAGAGTTTCAGCGTTACAACATGAGCGTCTATAAATACTTGGAAATAAGCAATTGCCAAGATGAGATTGATTGGTCAAAACAAAGTCATAAGTCATCACTAAAACACATCGGATTTCCAAATAATTGGATAAATGAAAAACTTTTAGTAAGTCTCAAGTCTCAGGTAGAACAAAATTGGTTTAGGTCCTGAAAAGAAAATAAATATCAGTATTAAGTAGGGGTTTTATGATAATGATAATTAGTATTGCAGATTCGGTAAGTGCATAATTGAAATAGGAGGAGGTGAAAGAGTCATTACTGATTGGATGATGAAATAGGTAAATGAATGAAGGAGATGTATGTCGTTGCTCATTTGTTTTTATGTTTTAAGTGAAACTTAATAAATTAGGAAATGGCATTGCCTGTTGTTTGGGGTTATGTTTTGTTGAATGAGTATATCATTGTCCCCTTTTATGTAGCGTCCTGTTATTCCTTGCTGTCTGAGCTGACATCCTATTTTACGAAGTTTGGTATGGCTGCATGCTCGTTGGATGTCTGTCCTTCCCTTCCGTTTCTCTGTATTTACGTTCCACTTGAATTCCAAGTTGCCACTTAGAAAGACATTCAAGTGCGCTGTGTACGTACATTAGGAGTTATCCCAATTCAAAGTTTTTCTGTGAATTCGCCTGAATACTTTTTGTTCAGCCAATTCACATCGCATTACACACTCGAGCACATAAACACATCACGGCCACATTCAAAGCCCTTTTGTAAGAGTCATTATTAATTCAGTTTACTCATGACAATAAATTCGGCTGTACATCGCCATTACATTGGTGCTTATCCTCTGGAAGGTGTAGCATTTATTGGCTGATGTACTCAAATGACGCCTTACGTCCCTACTCAGCTCCTTTCTTTAGACTCCTCGCTTTTCCTCTGCATTATCAGCCTTCTCATGAATTTATCTGTTCTTATAGCTGGTGGATTCATGTTTCGCCCCAATCCAGACGGAGAAAGGCCAAACTTAAAAACTCTCTCTCTCTCTGAATTACCTGACTTGAATACATAACTTACACATCAGTTGTAGCTAGTCCTGCATGGTATACCTTTAATCTATATATTACCATTACAATAAAAGTAAGTTTGCTCAGCACATTTAATACATGAAATGACACAGACATGGTTCTTCTCAAGAATCACTAACTACTACAGGCACACTTTCTGAGGTGAAATAGTGAGAAAATATTTCTGATGGCTTCTTACAATAGACACAACGGCATTATATTTGAATGGTTGACAAATTAACATGAACGTGAGTGAGCAATCAACTTAATAGCTTCTCAGAATCAACAATAAATCAATCTTATGAAGAATAGTGAGATCCTAAGGAAAAATATCTGTCAAGCCTTGTCATGTTACATTCAGAGTAATAATATTGGTACGGCACACACTTAACCACATACGCTTTTACTACACAGGCATATGCAATTTAATTGATAGGTTTATCTACATGTTTATGTAAGTTTGCATAGGAGATAAAAGCTGAAAGGTTTCATACTATCCCGTGAAAAAATATCTCAACGCGGAAAGAACATCAGTATAGAGGTATCTGTACTAGGAAAACTCCTTTATTCCCCGTGAAAATCAATACCAAAGATAAATATCTATTATCGAGTAATTGGAAGGACGATATCCTCTAGCAATAAGAAATTGCATTCTGTAGACACAGCGCATATTACTATTTTAGGGATATCCCATTAATAGGAACAACAATAATATAATCTACCGCTAAGATCATGGTATTAATTTCTGTCTGTATAATAAGTGCACCAGTTATCGGATTCGGTTAAGAAACCACATAATCTTAGGAAATTGTAGAGAAGCCAAGAAATTTTGAGCCTGATTATTTGCCATCCGAATACTAAATTTCGCTTTCATTGACAGAGTGAAATAAATCAGACGAGGTGAAAAGACTTTTTATGTAGTACTGCCGTGTAATAATGATGTAATGATATTGATTGAGATACCTTCGTTGATATTCTGGAGCCAAGCTGACGCTGACATTCCTCCGTTACTCTAAAGATTGAAAATACCCACAAAACACTGTTTTAGAAAGGTTGAAGCTAGACTCCCACCGTAGTTACTATTTTAGAACCTCTGTAGTCATAACAATCTCCAGTTAAGAAAAGCCAGCCAAGTTTTCCCGTGTAGATCCGTTTTTACCCAAGTCTATTGGGATTGTTTTCTACGTGGTAGTACACATTTATTTATACTTATCAGGCCTATACACAACTCGATCTTAAAATTAGGTGAGCTAAGCAAGAATGTAATATATTTAGGACACGCTGTGTACCAATAGCAACTAAACTCTTTTACTAGAACGCAGCAGGATTGAGATTCGAATTTCTCCCATTTTCAGGTAACAGCCTTACTTTCTGTGGCTACAATACATATAGTGAATAGCTTATGGATTCGCTTGGTATTGATACTAATGGTATGGCAGCAGCAAACATGAACTTGGATCTTATTTTTCCTTTTTTCTCTTTAGAGACATATCTAGATCGCCGTTACAAAAACACATTTGTTCAGAGTAAGAATGTCTTATACTTCCATAGTGTATTAGAAACACATGGAATTTGATACTTGAGATTCGGGCAGTCTGCCGCTCTGTTACTTACCTGCATAAGTACCTAATGCTACAAACACATACTAGTGGAGTGCAAGAGCATGTGTGGCACATAAACAGTAGTTGCCCTAGAGCATTGCTCTTCCTCTAGCAGTATATGAACATAATCCTATAGATTTAGTATACATTTGTCTAGCTACAGCATATAAATATATTTCTGATATATTGATAACCATGTATATATTAGGTGTGGTAAATTATAAGAAAAAGTCAACTTGAGTGCCCCGTGATGCATTTACTAGGAATAGTCTAGAAAGGGATAGAAAAAACAGTTTTGTATCCCAACGGCAGGAGA
The DNA here is from genome assembly GCA_020055645.1 of Tomocerus qinae. Lineage (NCBI taxonomy): Eukaryota > Metazoa > Arthropoda > Collembola > Entomobryomorpha > Tomoceridae > Tomocerus > Tomocerus qinae. The sequence continues at coordinate 24,820,230 of CM034548.1, forward strand.
ATCAAATGGTTTTCTTCCACGGAGCTCTAGCTCTCCCTTTCATGCTCTTTGCATTCCACTGCTCCAGAGTATATATCGATAATATATACCTATTATATATGTAAGCGCTCGCTTCCAACTCATTTTCTCCATTTAAGCTTTCTACATATAAATTCTATGCAACACTACAGAAACGGGTTCACAATGAATGTATTCTACATAGCCATGTGCTTAGGTACGTGCCACCTACTACAAGGTATTCTAAATAGGTTTATTCTAATACTACTACTTTCTATACCACTGCAGGTATTATATAACATGTAAGTAGCCACGGTACAATAGCGACTTGGTTTTCTAAGCTATGCTATAGTAATTTTCTTGGAGATACACTATAGGGTGACAGGATCCTAAAGAGATAACAGATCTATATACCATTGGGTAGCATAGTATTTGGTAAGTACTACTACCATGTGAATATATATGGTATTTATAGTGCAGAGAGAGTCAGGAAGGGTACTTTCACTTTGCGCAATACATCCTGAATCTGAACAACAACTTATAATAGATGCATAGAAAGTAAAAGATGGTCGGGAAGCAAGAGTCATATATTACAAGCCCTGGTTTTGTTGGAGCGAATATATTATATAGTGTTGAGTCGACCGCCGTTTTTATTTCAGTTGACTGTACACTTACTTACTTAGAAATGATATGCCCGACTGTCATACATATGCTGACTGGGTGTTGGTGCTACTTACAAACGCCTTCCTCTGCTCCACAGTGGCATACTGTGTAAACATCTTTATTCCTTGCATGTAGCTATATGAAATTTATTATTTCATGGTGCTGTGTAAGATAACGATGTTATGGTTTAGCCCCGGTGCCAGAGAAAGTAAAGAAATAGACAGAGTACTTTCTCCTTTTCTACCTGTATTTTCTGTGCTGCAATGCAACTAAAGGAAATCGTGGACGAAGGAAACTAAAGTTTTATCTCTAGACTGAAAGACCTTAGCCTGCCCTGTTTTAGCTTTCACTTCCTTTTGTTAATCTGCGCTATAAATGAAATGAGTGCTCTAATCTACATACATAGGAGACTTGTGTACTGTTTACCTTCTCTGTCTATACGGCCAAAAATGAATAAAATAACTAATGTTGCCATAAACTAACATTTCCCTCTTTTCTCTTAAGTGTATGAGCGTTTTTTCTGTCGAAAAAGCACTCTTGGCCTAATCGTAAGTAGTGAAATTAACTGGTACATAATTTAAGTGTAGGAGTACTTGCGCCGCTTTATAGGAGTTATAATAGTTTATACTTACTTAGAGGGCGTAGAATATTATAATATGAAATAACAGAGGGAGGTACTCATATGCTACGGACTTAATGTCATTAGGTATGTAATCAAACCGAAAATTTGCATTGCGGATAGTAAATAGCAGTAAAATACTTGGCTCATGAAACAGAAGAAATGTCAAAGATTGAGGGAAAGCATTAAACGTGGTCCACAATTTGCATTTGTTATTTCCGTGCCGTGGCTGCCTTCTGTCTTTCTTTGTCATTTTTGACATGTGTTCTGTTTTCTGGTTTTCTTTCTCTACATATTCAGAATTATAGGCACTTATCAGTAAAGTGCAGTCACTTTTTGCCATTTGCTATGCTTTGGACAGTCACAGTGATGTAAAGGGAAATGACACACTGACAAGTATATTCTGCTGTGGTAACCCGTAATAATATCCTTATTTTTATCCAGGCTTAGCTTCCTAGGATGTAATAGCATTAGACTGATAAGAATTGTATGGCATAGAATACCTGCAGAGCCGAGTAGTAGTGGCTGAGACAGCCAGCCATGTATATGAGAAGAGGAGCAGCTAAACAATCCTTGACATTTGACAATGGAGTGGATGACAATAGACTTATAGGAGATAGTTATTCAGTTGAGTTGGTTGATGTACCTAATAAAAGTGCCTGGTTGGGACAAAAAACTTGTGATGCATTATAGAGTATTAGATAACATATTTTGGTAATAAGCGTTGTAATGCTAGCTACTGAAATGCCAGTCCAGCAGATTGCTGTCTTCCTAAGGATGTTTCTGAAGAACGAAGGAAACCAGCCAACCGTGCTACACAAAAGACTAATAATAAAAATCTTATATATACAAGTGAAGGTAGTGTACATATAGCGACTAGTGGCACTTATTAGTATCCGAAGGAGCTCTTTAGCTACTAGTACACTATATTGTTAGGACGAGGACTCTCCCTATTTACTATCTGCGTGGCGCTGTTTCCACTTTAGAAGAAATAATTTGACTTGACGCTCGAAAAGTGTTTTTTCTAGTGCATAGGAAGTGAAATGCCAGAATAGGTAAATCTATTAGGTAGTAGTGGGTAGTATTCGAGAAAGGTGGGTCAAATGGATAGGGGTGGGTAAATGGGTATAGGTGGGTGGGCACATCTCTAAACATTGAGATTGAGCACTATCTTTATTTGTATGTAAGTATTTTCATTTGCAATTCTAATGGCATCCTGATATAGAGCGTCTCAATATATTTACACTTCATGCACTGTAGTTATAGAGCGCTCAATTTATCTTTATATCTACATAAGACAGGGAAGACACTACGCAGATAAGTCTGGTATACCTAAGTATACACAGGATATTTTCAAGAGGTTAAGTTACACTAAGCCAGGACATGACTCGTACGTGCCTTTTTACGTGAAAAAGAGACAATGAATATTACATTAGCCATGCACCTAAACTGAGATGAAAATTGTTTTTTGAGACGCTGCTGGAGAAAGTTGAGCTGTTATGTGGAGCTCAGGATTCAGCGAAGGTTTGTTTAAGACAAGATGATATTAGCTTCGTACACACCTGAAGCACCTGGCTACGTTCCTTGTACGTGACTAAGTAACTGATGAGATTGAGAGGACGTAGCAAAAAGAATTATTTTCTTCTTCGCAGCCATAGAATTGAATTGTAAGTGTGGCTCTTTCTCTCTCCTCCGTATAAGTGAGTGAGTGCAGCTCACTCTGTCAGATTGTGAGAAGGACCAATCAGCCAAAAATACCTGCCTACATCTCTTCTTCACCAGAATTTATGCAAAAGAATTCTTCCTTCCTTTGTGCTTATGTTTGCCGACCCGAAGAGTCAAGTACTAGTACATCCAGTCAGCTCTCCTCGATTTTACATACCTGCATCTTCCCTTCAATCCTATGCATCTCCACATAATGTAACTTGAGAGCAAGACAAGAGCCCACTATTGAAATTGAAAATTTTCTGTAGCATTCCTTCGTTCGCAAGAGAAATCAACTTTGCACAGTTTCTAAACAGATTTTGAATATCCCTAGCTGTAACCCTGTAAATACTTGACTATCCTACGGCATAAGACTTCAGTCTGACTCACTCCTGAGTCAGTCATCAATCTCTGCTGATATCCTTCTTCCTCCACTCCATTTTCATCAGGGACAATATAATGCTTTTCCTGCTTTCTATCTTTCTACCTTTGCTATTCTCAGATAGAAAACGTCACTTGAGTGAAACGAAATTACTGTAGAAATTCAATTGTTGTTCTGTTTTAATTGTCATCCTGCCGTAATTAAATCCAGTCAATTCTTCTATATAACTCAACAAGCAGCTCAGAACATTTTTCAAGTACCAGAGATGGTGAACAACCCTACTACATTATTGGATTTAAGCATTGGCAATTATTTATACCGATATTGCTGGTATATATACCGCTATGAAGTTTATGTGTTGTATTTCTTATATGATCAATCTTAAATAATATTGATTGTAGACTGAAACATGTAGCATACTATAGTGGACATGCTCATGTAGTTTGAAACAACAATATTAGAAATTTATTAGATAGAAATATTCATGGTACGTGGTGGAATGGAAAATGGAATGTCAACTGGAGCAAAGGAAATGTGTTCTTGAATATGATATGCATGCATAAACTTCTTATAGAGACAAAGAGATAGTAAAATGCATTAGGACGAGAGAGAGAGTGGCACGACGAGTCATGAGACGAAAGAAGAAGGGACGAACTTTTTATGTCCTTTAGTTGTGTACTACATTAGATAACGTTGTTACAATACAATCATTCAGAGAAACTTTGGTGGAAAACTGTTGGAGGAGAGTTGAGTGAGATCCTCCTATCTGTTTGTGCATTGCCTCAGCACATCTCTCCTCCTAATGTTTGTGTCTTGAGCATTGTGTTTTCCAAGGAGGTGTTCAGTTCTGTCTGGAGTGGAAACACGTCCTTCCTTCTTATGAGAGTGGAATAAAAGTGTATCGAATATCATATTGTATTTAATAATAGCTGGGTTTTAGTTTTAGCTGATGTACTCTTCTCTGTGGATTCTTTGATGAGAGAATATCGGATTTCTATGGTTATGGATTCGGAACGTGTACTGGGAACAAATATCCTTACACTGTGTTAGTGGAGTTACGACGTCTTGCCCTTTATTACAGTACCTACACATATCTCCAATAATGCAATCTAATGTAATGTATGTGTACTTCATGTGCGATAGGAATAGAAATTTCACAGACGATTACTATTGACAACAAGACAGCACTTCCTGTGCAAGAACAATCCGCATTATTAGCAACTCTTTTCATCTTCTCTAATACACGAATATCTTCCCAATTGCAGTGACAATAAGTATCTTTAAACAAAAAACTACCCCATTTCTCCATTTGTTTTTTTTTATTCCTCGCCATAGCTGGCATTACATTCCATGCGTATAGGTACAGCTCTATGTATTTCCCAGAGTGTCTCAACTGTAGCTAACTTTGTTATTTCTACAAAGCCAACTCCCAAGTAGGCTCACAAATCTTCTATCATTTTCTTCTATTTCTTTACCTACTCCACAAAATAAATTCCGCCATCAGGATTAACATTTTTAATGTATGCATACCATAAAAATATGATGAGAATTTTAAAATCTTAATAAACACAAGTCGTTTTGCGAGCTTTCTCCTCCAAAATAACAATTTCGTCATGCTACTGTCTCTCTCCTATATTATTCAGCTCATGTAGCATAATTTCCTCCGTGCATGTTCACTATATCTAGTTCATAGAATCCACAAGGCTGTTCTTCCCATTTGGTCGTGTTTCCAATACGTAGTAGTAGGAGCCTCGCTGTAAGCATGTGCTAATGCATTCTTAAGCTCATTTAATCTTTCTCTTCTTTTGTTAAATGTCCATCATGCTCACTAGTATTTGCTTAAATCGTTTACAAAGTTTTGTGTGTGGCGTTAGTGAGTTGAGTAGCCAGACAATTTTTCAGTGCTATTATTATGTAGGATGTAATAGTTGCCAGTGGGACTGCTTATACATAGGTTCAATGTATCGAAGGCATTTGAGTAGGTATACAAAAGGGACAAAACGCGAAGTTCGTTTCGCTACAAAAGCTGTCTTCCTATTTTATTCATGATTTCGTGCAGAATAGTCAAGAACAAATATTGCGAGTGGCATTGTGTACTGGAGGCAATATTATTATAGCATGCATGGTAGTAGGCAGCATTGCCGATCCACGTCAGGATGGCCAGGTATAATATTAGTGCCCAGGTATGAACTCTGAAATTTCTTTCCGACACTCTACTCCACACTAGTATATACTGGTAGTCTTTTATAGCAGTGCTATATATATTTATCCAAGGGAGGACAGGGATAGGGGATGTGAAATAACGGGAAATAATATGTATGGCATATCCGAGATATTGTGTCGATATAATAGTCATCTGCATCGTCGTGTTCCATAACACACGAATGTGAATGCCAAAGTAAAAGGACTGGCAGCCGCCCAGTTCCAGAGTGAAACTCGAGGAACGTTCATGTAACCAAAACCAAACCGACAACGAAACGGGTCGGCTTCTAAGCTCAGCTCAACCAATTCGGCTGGTTTGGTTAGTTTGGCTTAGTTTGGCAAGGATCGAGCCGGATGAAATAGACAGACGTATTTACCATCAACTAAACCTACTCTAGTATTTACTCCTATAATATACAGGGCTAGGCACTCATACCAAGTCCTCACTCACTCACTCACGCTTATTCCATATTCCTGGATATATTTATCATGGGGTATTCCTCGCGTGGAGGCGGCAGGCAGTGCCGTGGCAGGCAACTGTAGCAATGCACGGCATGCCAGCGAATTCATTTGCCCATCATTGATTCTTTGGAGGGAGTCTAAGCTGGCCTCTACCATTTGTTTCATGGTGGATACCCATTATAGAGCATTTTCCTTCTAGCATGATTCCTTGAGACAAGTGGAGTAAATGGGCCGTGGATTATCTATGTCCCCCGCTCCCTAAATTATTTTGTGTCCTCTCCAAACAAGCGAATGCCAATCCAGTTTATGTATTTGCTCTTCTTCTCATTTGCATCATCAAAATGAATTAAATAACGGACATCTTACCATAGCGGCAAAGGCAACCGATCAATACGTCCTAACGTGACATTTTTACTGGCAGCAAATGAATGTGCGCCTATAGCCTCGCTAATCTCTTCTATAATATACACTCAATTCTATATCTGCACGACTATCTGTCTCCTCGCTATTATCATCCCATTCTTAGTAACTCCTCTAATCAGCTCAACTTTCTTGCCTGTCTTCTTTCATTTTTACTTTTCTACTTTCACGGAAACTATATCCAAATAACTTTCTAATACCAACATCTAAACAGGTATAGCACTAAGGATTCCCTACCCGCACTTAGATATGTAATTAGCTACCTAGAAAATAACTACCTTCTAAAAATGATGCAAGGCTCCATTCCCATGCCTTTAGAAAATTAAATTTTTATGGCCTGTCTTTTTGTCCTACTTAAGAATTTCATTTGCCTGGTTAGGCAATTTATCTCGTCTCTTTTACTAAAGTTGACAGTTCGAGTAAATACTTACCCACCGCTTATAACTATATAGCATTTACTATCTCATTCATTAGTGTACACATCACATGGATAAATCATTCAAATCTCTACAATTGTACATTCCTACCTGACGACTATAATCACAAATGCATTATGATAATTTTAAATATCAAAAGTTACAGGGCCACTAAATTCCATACAATATTTATTTATGCTTTCTCCAGCTAATGGTATCTCTCGTTAAGCTAAGCCCTTCTATCTGAGGCTTAAGCAAATCTCATACCGTTCTAAACACGTTAATACTTCATATGGCAATATAAGTTGTGAGGTTCTCTAAGCATCTAAATATAATATGTAATAACGCCAGCTGCATTCATGTAGGCATCAAAAATAATATCAAACATTTAATTTGAAAATAATGCAGACATGCAGATAATAATATGCATCATTAAATAATAACATAGGAATGCAATATTTAAGTACTTTATATCTATATCATTCATTAAATTCATTCAAAACACTAGCAGAATTGGCATTTCATTTATTTAATAATATTATTGCGTATTTTACAATTTTACTAATTAGGATATTTAAAATGTCGAATTTCAACTAACTGGTGATTATTTTCTGTTACAGGTGCGAACTTTATTTGTAAGTGGACTACCAATGGATGCTAAGCCTCGAGAACTCTACTTGCTGTTCAGAGGATACGAGGTATGATTTAACACGTTATGACGACGAAATAAAGAATATTTTAATTGCTCCCAAGAATCATATCAGAAGGAAGCATTGAAGCCAAAATATTATAAATACCATTCTACAGATAACATGATTTTTTAATGATGTTTCTCAATTTTAAAAATTGTATAAGTCTTCTGTGCATTACATAATTAATAAGTAGGACGTAATGATATTATTTCCGTAATTGCATCATGAATTGTTTCTCAGTCTATATAGTAAGGTAGGGACTCTGATTTAAACAATGTGAGAAGTGTGTAGCTGGGAAGAATATGTTTTACCACAAGATTAGGAGTAAAGCTCCTTTGTAATGGGCATCTAGGATGGAGATGCTTTTCATTTCATTTAGTTGAGAAGTTCTCGTTGACATATTATTAGAGAAGCATGTGCATGTGAGACTAGGGAATTGGTGAAAGAGAGTAAGAGATAGTAGATAGGGGAGTATAGGTATAAGGTGACGTATTTACATGGTCTAATCCGCTTTCTCTTGTAGGGCTATGAAGGTTCTCAACTAAAAGTTACAAGTAAAAATGGAAAAACGTCTTCGGTGAGTTTATCCTGTTCCTTATTCTAAAGAAACAATTTATTTCCTCGAGTGTAATGTACTCGGGTGTATTTACTTAATGTCTTGACTCTTTTCAGCCCGTGGGGTTTGTTACGTTCACTTCTCGTGCAGAGGCTGAGGCTGCTAAGCAGGTTCTTCAGGTGGGTGCCCAACACTCTTCCTCAACTCCCTCCTCCCTTATTAAACCTAATGTCAAACTGATTTAAAATTCCAGGGTGTCCAGTTTGATCCGGATTTACCTCAAACGATCCGACTGGAATTTGCCAAGAGCAACACGAAAGCGAGCAAGCCGAAGCAGCAATCGCCTCCAGCCGCTGCTCCACATCCCGCAATGATTCACACGTTGACAGCACGTAAGTCCTCGCAGCTACATGATAGATGTTTGCATTCCAAGAAATGATGTATTTATAGGAAATGCTAATTATGGTTGGATGGGGTTTAGCGTTAGGAGGTCCGTTTTTCGCCGGCGGTCCCGAACTGTGGCCCCCTCCATTGGCGTACACAGGAGCTGCAGCTGCAGCGGCGGCGGCTGCAGCAGCGGCGGAACTTCCAGCCGGCCTTCAAGCACCAACATTGGTTCACCCTGCCTTACATCCACAGGTGCCTCTTCGCTCCTTCCTCTGACTATCTTCCCCCAACTCTCGCCTGACTTCCGGTTCCTCTCAGTCCTTGAATGTGGATGAGGCACTGGACTCTAGTCCCAACCGTCTGGTGAACTTGCCATCGAGTCCAGAGTCGTGCGGCTCTCCTCTAACGCCCCCTTCTCATCTCTTGCCCCATTCAGGTTTTCTCGTTAAGGCTTCACTAGGATCTCCCCTCATGATGGACCATCATGTCCATGCGGTGAACACGGGTGTTCCCCATCGTCAAAATACAGTAGGATTTCATCCCTCGTACAGCCTTTTCTCTAGTAAAGTTTTATCGTACTCATTTGTAATTTGGCCTACGTGGCAGCTCCTAGCACTGGCACAGGCTCTGCCCTTCATTCACTCATCTTCAGTATTGTACTGTACTGTTGTAGTCTTCACGTGTATTGCCAATTTGCCAGCCATCCTCTCTTTATTATTATACTCTACATTAAGTCATCTCTCTCTCTCTCGCACACATTCATTTATATTATTATAATACTAACTAATATTAACTGCCTCCTGTCTCTTCTCTCGGTCAGTCTTTATTATTGTCTCTATTAGACAACTCTTACCTTCTCCCCCAATGGCATTCACTCTTTTTGCAGGGCATTCTTTTTTCATAGTCAATCTGCCATATATTTAATTCTATGTAGCAGTCATTTATTTTAATCAAAAAATATCGGTCTCCATCCTGCTGGGCCAATAAACGGTTTCAATAAACGGCCACATCCCACTTTATATCTTCTATACTCTTTTCGTACTTTCTCCTTCACTTCCTTCCTGCCACTCACAGTCGCAGTCAATCAGCCACACAAAAACTATCATTATCATCTTGAATGAACTTCCTTCAGTTTCAGGCCACATTTGCTGGCAGTATGAGTCGCTATTGTATTAATTGATTAGTTGTTTCCGATTTATACATGTTATATAGTATATTCAACTGAAACTGAACTAAGTAAGACAACGTGATACAAAAATAAATGGCAGTTTGCAAATACGTAGCTCCTACTGTTTTATATTAGTCCCCACTAGGACTGCCACAAAAATATTGTACATAGTATTAAGAATAGGGATCCACAATTCACACTAATTCTATTTAGAACGACAAAGTTTCTTCCTAACAGTGAAACTGAGTAGTTTAATGTATATACAGCGATAGTCTGTACATAATATGCAAATAATCATGCAAAATTGCAAAGCAGCTCTTTTCAACCAAACTTCCACAACTCTATGATTTCTAATGTAGTAATTGCGTGGGAAAGACAAATAGATTCAGTGCCCCTCCTTATTCGTTTAGCAAGCGATTCTGATAAAATTGCCTATTTTTATGGCATTGCAGGATTGGAAAGTTTAAGGCCCATCCACAAGACAAGGTGGAAATCCTTTTTCACAGCAAATTTAACTCTTTTATTGTCTACTGCAGTCTCCTTTTGTTTCCATATTCCAGGTAAATACAAGTTGCATCCCTGGCTACTACATCCCAGGCTTCAGGAGAAAAGTTTGCCCAGATTTGTCCGTGAGTGCTCACCTCTCTTGACAGCATTCACTTTCACCTGCTTTCCCAACTTTCACCCAATTATCCTAATTCTCCAGTCTTTCTCATGCACAAACGTTACTGAATGAGGGTAAAAAAATTCGCCTTGGGAGATTTCCGCACTCTTAGCCGTTTCATTAAAGTTTTCGTTGATACAATTTTGAACCTGCCATAGGATTTTAGTTTTACCAATTTAGTTTTAAGAGAAACATTGACATTTCCCCGCTAGGAAAATAATAATAGGAATAAAACCCTTCAGCCCTTGAGCAAGAATATTTTGATGATATAACATTTTGACTCATAGTCTCTGAACAGATGCATCCTTTAACGCCTTTAGAATTGAGATTAATAAATAGATCAGAATCGTAAGTTAGGGAGGCACACCAATGATTTGACTTTCCCTCGTATTTACGTATCTAATGCACGGAGAGGAAGCAAACACTCTAGATTTGTTTGTATTATTGCTATTTATAAATTGTGTAGAGTATTAATTACGTAATCTCCGTATAAACTAATATGACTAACTTTTATTACCCTCCATAAAGATTAGCCCCTGGCAGTTACAACTCGTGCCATACAACGCGTGCCTAAACTACCTATACGCATTGTTATGACTTAACTGACTAACAGAGCCTAGTCTTTTGTATTTCTATTCACTTGTTCCACATCCACACGTGCCCTTAAGCGAGGGGATTGAAATGTGTATGAACTGTCCACCTATTCTGCCGTGCCATATTTTACTTACACCAATCCGAAATGACCTTAGTGAGTAAAACCACACAAACTTTAATGTAATTCCGTCCATGTGCTACTTACAATACAATGTCACCACTCCATTGCCACTCATGAGCAACTAATTGTAAGTTACATGCTAGACTAACTAATTCAGATCATTTAGAGGATTTTGCTCACATTTCGCCAAGCCGAAGCTACCACTTCACTGGTCAGTAGGAAGTTCACCTCGCGAGCCTCTCACCTGAATGCCTTTCCCACCCAGTCACCCACCCACCCACACCCACCCACAAGTAACCAGTATCGTAATTATTGTACTTTTCACACGCCATCCTTCTGAGCAAATGTTCAAGTCCATGCACTGTGCCTTACTTACCACAACTCCCAAATAATATCACTGTAGCCCTGTCTTAATTGTTTTGTAGTTTGCTACAACTCATTTGAACTCATTCCCTTCGTTTACTCTACCTTTCTCAGCCCTTCGGGGTTATTTCTGGTCAAAGCTCATCTACTTTCTCTCTAATTACAGCAAGCTCTGACTTTGGGAGGACCAACAATCGGGTCTCTGCATGCAAGCATTCCACATCTTCTCCCTTCGCCATCCTTGGCCTCTCCCGTTGGATCCGCATGCTCTCAGTCTATGGGGAGTCATGCTCCCTGCTCCACATTATTCGTTGCTAATCTTGGAGCTTTTATCACCGAACAAGAGTTGAAGGATATTTTTGGCAGGTAAATTTTATTCTCTTATTTTTGCTTTGTTTACAGTCTTATCAAGTAATTACCCCTATTATCATTTTATTAAAGCTAAAACACATGAATTCATAAACACATTATGCAGATACTTCTCTATCACTCTAAAAGTGTATTGTTCAGGGACAATTAGTGTCAGCGTAAATGACAATTTCATTTAGTACAAGATCAGTAGCCTTATTAAATGCATACAACTCGGTTGATGTTCTAGATAAGCAGAGAAAAGTTGGCATGCAGCCTTTCTCTCCATAACCTAAAAGAAGGGCAGAAAGTATTTGCATTATGAACTGAAAATGTTTAAAGGCTATGAGGACATTTTGCATATGCCAGTTATGTGTTTGCTTTTAACACCAGTTTTGTATTCGTGCATTGTACTATAGAATGTTATTTGGGTTGGAGAAGTAATGGGTTGTCTCTGCTATGCTGAATCTATTTACTAGAATAGGCCGGCACATAATAACGCGTGTAGCCACATGTGTATTTACATTAGGCCCAGTTAGCTCCTGCTTACACGTAAGTAGTTGCTCTAAAAATATTATGGTGTGACAAAATGGATCCGTTGTCATTGGAGTAAAAGGGATTGTTTGGGAGATAGCCATATTCACATCCAATGCATAGAAAATAAACAGTAACAATAGATCTCTCACAGCAGTAATGGTGTATGTAATAATAATAGAAGAATAGTTGAGTTGTGTGCTTCTCCTTGTTCCTCTGTCCTAGCTACTCCAAAAAAAGGATTCGCCAGAGAAACTTTCCCCCTTGCTTCCTTTCAAGTCGCCTTCAAAAATGATAGGTAACAGAATTGAGGGTAGCCTCGTCGTTTGCGACGCATGGAATTCTTTCTGTGCTGTTTTATTATTGCAGACATCATTACAAGAAATATTACAACAATGCAATAGACTTTTCAGCTTCCAACTCAAGTCCACTTTCACATCAAACTTTCACCGTGTAAATGTCACGTCCATGCAATAAGTAGGGAATTGTGGTAGTCTCCTTATTTCTCCTCCTATCAACTCTACTCGAGTTGTTGAAAAACACCCGACCAGACGGGTGGGTGGGGTATTTCAGAATTAAACCAAGAACTATACACTGCTAATGCTTACATACATAGTAGTACAATGTATAATAAACTTTAGTGCCCGTGCTTCCTACTTCCAGCTTTGTTACCTTCTCCTACTACTACGACGTGTATCCTGTTCACATACTTTCTAAGTATTACATATCCTGCTCTTAGTATGTACTATTATATGGTACTTCTATATACTAAGTTCCTCCGTCTTAAAAACTATATATATATATATCTATATGTATGTATGTATACAAGTTATGTCAGTCTCTAGTATTTTCATCTATTGGAGTAGCAGATATATATGTATTTCATTCAATGCTATAGTTTGACTGATTCCACTACATCTACTCCGTTTATTTGGAGTCTCGAGGAGTGTAGAGGTAGAAGTTAGGGAAAGTATTACTGGGCATGGCATGGCAATCCTGACGATAGCTCGTTTTCTCCCCTTCCTCTTTCTATCGCCAACTGTAACAAAGGAGTGGTGAATAATTCAGATTAATACACATGAAATATGCAAGGAAAGGCGAAATTAGAGCCGCGGTTCGACGGCAAAAGAAAACTGGGTGTTTGTCTGACATGAGTGCCTCGTGTCCCTATATACCCAACACTAACACATACAAACTGCAATCTAATGTAACTCGCTCCCAGCATTCGGACTCACTTGGATTCCCATCCTATGGGTAAACATGGAAATACACGTCTTAACTTTTCTCTACAGGTACAAAAACCTATAAGCAAAGATAGAAATCCGGTATTTACACAGATACTATCCCATTCACCTCCGATCCTATTTGCAATAAGTGAAAAGTCCATAGTCCAGCAGAAAAACAGAATCCGCGGAAATGGTAAGCGCGTACTTGTCTCATTGTCAGTCTTCTTACTCGTCTATCTTCAGGCGGCAGTCCCACTCGTCTTCTATTGTGCAGCTTTTCCCATCCCACTAATACTGAATGACTAGTCCTATTCTATTTTATGTCCTTTACCTCTATACCCGTTTCTTCATTCAACTATATAATGTAAATAAGACGCAGTTAAAGTCAATTCACTCGAATAAAGAAGACTACGGCCATTAGCTACCTACATAATTTACTGCCCAATATGTACAATCAATCTTAAGTAAGTGGATGGCACACATTGCTATAAGTGACGGCTACCCGATGGCTTAAATATAGACCAATGACCATCATTTCCACTTTTCATTTTCTATACCTCTATATATATTCCGAGGACACGTCAAAACCTATTATATAAGAGACCGTTACAATACAATATAAATGCTCTACAAAATAAATAGGAGTCAATATTTATCTGCTCTCCCACAAAAGTTTGTTTTTCCTACTGACGAGATATGGGTTACTCCTCTAGCCTGTAACCTGTAACTCGCTACATTTATATTATTATTATGACTATGATGTGAATTGACATGACCAAATTCTCTATAATATGATGTACTATTATTATGTGTATTAATGTGATTTGACCCGATACTTCACCTTACTCTACTATGCTGACCAAGTCCCTGCCAATAAAGTGTCCGTGTGTCACAGGCAGATGTAGGTAAATGAAGATGTGCACATTTATTAAGATTCAATTATAAAAGACGATGGGCCAATTGTAGAAATAAAGATAATTAGGTGAAGGTGTAATTGTACTCGTAGCTACTTCCCAGTCTCCGCCTGTTCCGCTCCACTACTCCAACACGACTGATCTGCACACACTCAGGTCTGTAGGTTTTCTTCGTTCTTCCACGGCGAGGTGATCTTATTTGTTTGGTGCCGGGGCTAGAGGTAGATAGTTAGCCTCTGGCCTTGTGTGGAATAGAAGATGGCTCTGAGGGCTCTTCAGTATTCCCCCTCAAAAAGGGAAGTTTACCGGGCAAAGACCTTTGTGAGGTGAACTTCCTTCTGGGTATTGATGCTGATGCACCGCTTTCTGCGGCGATTTCTTCCGGAGATGAGTTGCCGTACTCAAATTGCGATGTTTTCCTGGTGGGAGATTTTCTTGCACCGCTGACTGCGGCCGAATTTGCTGGAGGAGATCTTTGAGTACCGCTTACTGCGGCTGTGCTTGAAGATGGAGATCTGTGGGCACCGCTTACTGCGGCTATCCTTAATTTGGGTGGTATTTCCGAAGTCGTCTGGTTTCGGACACGATTTTGCAGCCTAATGTGACGTTTGGCGCTGCAGTGGAACTTTTCTTGTCTCCAGTGAGGGTTTTCGTCGCGAAAATTCTGCACAAATTCGTTTTTCTTGTTCTTGAAGTGAGAAGAGGAACCACTTGCCGTGACTGTTTTCACATTTTAATAGCCTCCTTCATGGGATTAGTTGCAGAGTACATCGGATTTTCATTCCAACGCCTTTGGTGATCAAGAGAAGCCTGATGGTTATCTTGAAAGCTACAATGCTGTCGGCCACTTGCTACGTAGCAAGGCAACGTCCTTGTAATTCATCGCACCACTTACCGTGGCGAAGATCTGAAAATATTAAACAAAAATCCACACTAGGGGTGGAGAATGGGGGAAAATTAAGGTTTTAATTTTAAGAGAAGGAGTTTTAAAATGAAAAATTAAACTTTATAATGTTAGGATTCTTGGTGGTAATTTTCTTTGGGAAGGAAAATCAGAATCAGGAATATTAGTTAAAGAAAGATTATTTTTGATTAGATTTTGAGTACGTTTTTTCCTGAAGGGATTTAGTGTGCACTATAGGATCAATTTTTCTTAGCCTATTTTTAATAATATGTCTATTTACAGATTTCGCAAGTGCTGAGTGGAATGGAGTGCTCGCACTCAATTTCAGTCAGTACGAAGCGAAAAAATATTTTCCGAACAACCTAGATTTTATTTGTAAAATTTTTTTTATGTTATGATTAGTGAGTTACAACGATTGCTGTCCGTGGTTCCAGGAACTTCTCATGCCACGACAGGAAATCTGTAAAAACTCTATCAATAATTAGGTGTGTGACCATAGCTTCAAGTGTTATAAATAATACCAAAATACAAGACTGCTGTTAGTAGCTCCGGGAACTTCTCCTACTACAACAGAAAGTCTAAAACATTTAGTAAAAACATTTTTGGAATGAGACCTTATATTCAGAATTATGTGATACCGTATTACCTTTTGCCTACATTACTGGCGTGAGAGCCTTATATTATTACTTCAAATATCGGCTTGAGAGCCTGGTACAAATTATTTCAATTATTGGCGTGAGAGCCTTAAAATCTTATACTTGCATTGTTGGCGTGAGAGCCTAAAATAGTTTGTTTAAATGATTGGCGTGAGAGCCTAGTACAAATAACTACAATTATTGGCGTGAGAGCCTAATATTCCTATTACTGGGGTGAGACCAAGGAATCAACTGCTAACATGGACCGGAAGCTAATCCTAAATACAACCCTGCATGTAGCTACACAAAATATTAATTATGAAAACAGAATTTTTAAGTTAAATGGTAAAAAGGAATTGTTTTAGGAATTTTAGTGAGGGATAAATGGATGTTTCTGATTGAAGTGAATTGCTATTTTGATTTTAATCGTGTCTTTTTGTTCTTCGGAATTTTGTTGCTGTTGCCTGTTGTCGCACCACTGACTGTGGCGGTGATCCTCAAGGGGAAGTTAAACTGCAGTGTTACTTGCATACTGCCAATGGTTATGCCCGACTCCAGTAGACGTTTCCCATGTAATTTTTTGTTAGATTGTGGATGTGATGAGTTTTGATAGTTTCTGTTTTGCGTATGAATGGTGACCGTATAGGAATTATATTGAGTATTATCTGCATGTTTGACTGCTGTAGCTGTTAAGTGAGTAGCTTCGATCGTTTTCGGTGGGGTCATTTTGAAGAGAATGTTGACTTCCTCGAATCGATGCCATTTGGTTGTACTTGCAATAGTTGTAATGTTAGGTATTTTTCTTTTGAAAGGCAAAAATTCAGGCTGTGTTAGGTTTTCTTGTATTGGAATAGACATCGTTGTAGCCATTGAAGTTTGTCGCCTTGATGTCGGGGAGGGTGCAGTACTAGTTATGGAAATAGGTTGACCAATTTTCGTTGCTTTAGACTTGACCTTTGGTAGACTTCAGTGCTATATCTCGATGTTTGTTGTAACTGGCGTGTCTTTGGTCTCTGTTTCTGTACTGATAAGCATAAGACTTCTTCATGGATAAGGTAATTGAATGATTAGACTTTTATGAATATTTGTAACTACGTAGTTATTTTAAAACTTCGGAAAGGTTAGGCTTGACTCAAGAATGTAGAGTTTCTTTTTCTCACAGACTGTGATGATGAAAGTTATAGCTAGGTCGAAAGCAACTTGAACAAGTAAGATAGGTTTAGATTTGAATTTTGATAAATATTATTAGTGTAATGTATCAATCAAATAAGGTTGAAGTTTGAATAATGTCTGTCAGCACCATTTACTATGGCAGTAAATTTACTCATGTGTGGTAAATTATTGAATTGATAAAGTGAAATGAAATTTGAACATTGTAAGCACCATTTGCTATGGCAGTAAGTAAATGTAAATGAAATATACTACATCAATCAAATAAGAAAGTTTTGAATAATGTCAGTACTATTTACTATGGCAGTAAAATATTATTAGTGTAATGTACTAAGAAATAAAACTTGAATAATGTCTGCACCATTTACTATGGCTGTGACTGTACGGTCATGTAAATGTTTGACTACTTTTTTGAGTGAGATCAAATACATAGGTTTGTTAGGAAATGATGAGGTTGAGTGTGTTGGAGTAGGAGCGGGGAGACTAGGGGTTGTAGATAATTTAAATGTAGCCGTAGTGGCTTTACTAATTTAATTTGAATAGGAATGTATTGAGTTCCTTAACTGTCGTTTAGAATTAATACAGTCTGGCGCCATAAGGGCAGTATTATATTGTACTTATAAATAAAATGATTAGAAAGATGGGGTGAATAGAATAGAATAGAATACATTATACACTGAACATATTCAATTATGAGATAATAACGATTAAATTTTATAATTAAGAATGGTATTATTATTATGTGTGTATTATTATTGTGTGTACCTGGAGTGGATATTGAACTGAAATCTCTAATATATTTATTGTAGGTGGTTTGATGAGGTTAATTATCCTTGTTGGTGTTGTTCTGGTACTGCTGACCGTTTTTTATACGCAGCTGTACCTGAAAATGTCCAATAGGATTAGTAACTTGGTAATTTTAACAATAATAATAAATTTCATTCGGTCAAATAAAAATATTCAAAATTTTAGTTTTAGTAATAATATATAAAAATTTCGTTGCTAGACTCTGTCTCGGTAGTTCATCCACGTTTGGGCGACAATTGACGAGATATGGGTTACTCCTCTAGCCTGTAACCTGTAACTCGCTACATTTATATTATTATTATGACTATGATGTGAATTGACATGACCAAATTCTATATAATATGATGTACTATTATTATGTGTATTAATGTGATTTGACCCGATACTTCACCTTACTCTACTATGCTGACCAAGTCCCTGCCAATAAAGTGTCCGTGTGTCACAGGCAGATGTAGGTAAATGAAGATGTGCACATTTATTAAGATTCAATTATAAAAGACGATGGGCCAATTGTAGAAATAAAGATAATTAGGTGAAGGTGTAATTGTACTCGTAGCTACTTCCCAGTCTCCGCCTGTTCCGCTCCACTACTCCAACACGACTGATCTGCACACACTCAGGTCTGTAGGTTTTCTTCGTTCTTCCACGGCGAGGTGATCTTATTTGTTTGGTGCCGGGGCTAGAGGTAGATAGTTAGCCTCTGGCCTTGTGTGGAATAGAAGATGGCTCTGAGGGCTCTTCACTACTCTAGAAATTAAAGATAACAAAACTGGTAATAAATATCACAAAGTAATGAGAACAAATCCCCTAAAAATAGACTGATCGACACAAATCCAGTTATCTTAGTTCACAGACAAAAAAAAATGTCTTAGGCATTTGCGTCATGATTTCTTATAGTGACCACAGATACTAAATTAGTGACAGTGATAAATATGTAACAATCTGTAGGAGCAGACTAATGATGTGGTAATACAATGTAATTGACATGTTGGAAAGTAAAGAGCTGTATGTATATGCTTAAGATATTTTGTTACAAATCGATGTCTTCTCCCACTGCAGTGCACTGGACTGTAATACTTACTGCTATATAGAATGAGAGAGCAAAGAAACTTGACCAGAATGTACTACGCTACTTTCTGAGAATATCATCCACGCAATTTCAAGTATTTATACGCTCATAAACATATCTCTTGGTTCGTCGCACTGCTAAGTGAAAAGTGCTTCGATGCTTGAGGACCTCCCGCGTTAGGTAAACCTATCATAGGAAATAAAAGAAAGTCAACCAGATATTGTATATTTAAGTGCATATGTGATCCGTGCATTTGGGAGGTCGTTCCTGTCTGTCTGTAATGCACGTAAAGTATGTTAGATAGTCACCTTATAGAGTTAAGAGGGGATGAATTCATGCCATTTATATAGTGACTACTACTTATAGGACTGATACACTCTCACATCATTTGCTTTATGATGTAACCATTCAGGTAGTGGGCTGATAGGACGAGAAGTTAACCAATGTCAATGTATTTATGGCTCTACTACTTACCGGCGACGTACACTGAATAGAAGTTACATGCTAAGGAACAGAATAGAAAATAATGTTCTGACTTTCCTTTCCCCTTTCTAATATCACAGCATTTCCATTTATTCTTTTCATATCTTACCAGTCCTATTTTTCAGGGCTCTACTCAAATTATCATGTGCTATTTTTATCAATTTCCAGCAACCAACGGTTCCAGTTTTTCCTGCAGTGAATTTTAATATTAATCAATTCAAAAAATAAGGAAAATTGAAATCTGCCTTAAAGTGTTTAGTTTATTCATAATTGAAACACGATTTATTCGGTCTTAATGTAAACGTGCAATATAAGATGTTTTAAGAACAGAAAAACAATGAAATAAGCAAGTACATACACTGCGTAGTATTCAATACAGGCTTTAAAAATCTAAAAATAAATTTTTGACTACAGCTATCGAAGATATTGTATAGAAAAGTTATTTTTAATGGGTGGAAACTGGTTCTTGATAAATTAGACAAAGGGGGAATGAAAAGTCGGGAAATTCCGGTCTTTTTATCGTAGGTAGGCAAATATGTATAATGCAGACCCATGGGTCAGCGGAGCATGCTAGTATGATATAGCGTGATCTTCATGAATGTTTCAACTCGGTTGCCTTTTTTCAGACGAGCAAGTAATAGAATAGAATTTTTTTTCGTTGGAGAAGACATGCGAATGACTGCTTGGAGATACTTCTGTTCTCACTTTTTCTTTCTATTATGTTTCTTATTGTTAGATAGTGCATGTGGAAAGGGAGGCAACGCCAGAATTGTGAAACGGTGCTCCAGTCTTTATGACGATGGTATTAGTTTATGTGGAAGGAGAGAGTAAGTGGTGCTTTCTCCAACGGGAGAAAGTCGAAGCATCAGAAATTAAGGTTCCCTTGACTCTTCTAAATAAATTTTAGTACGGAATATTTTTGCCACGATAAATTTAAATGCTTTTCCCCTGTTCTTACTCCGACAGACTTTGAGATAGCCGAAGATCCTCGTATGATTCATATCAAAGTGTATAGAGCCAAAGGATTGTATTTTTAGAAGTATTCAAATACTTATGACAAGTACACATTAATAGATAGTAAAATCATAAGTATGTACTTATGGTTTCAATCCTCAAATCTACTCCATCGAAATTTATATCTACTGTACTTATGATGTGCACGGAAGGAAGTTGGATTTAGCACTTGATTGTAGGATTCCTTTTATAGACTTTCTGATCAACACTAAAAATATCAGTGCCAAAGGTAATCTTTTTTGGATGGGATTTTGGCTGATAGGGCATCCGCATTGCTGTCTCAATGAACTCATTCTCCGTCCTATAATGATAGAGACTTTTCAAAAGAACTCTACTGTAAATATATCAAGGAATGTTGTATGAGTCAGAATGAACTCTTACATCTTTAGAACGAAATTAAAGCCGGTGTACATCCTTTAATTTGTCGTAGTGCTCTGCTTTGGGCATGTTGTCAATCAGGTTTAACCTAGTTTCTTCCTATTTCTTTAATGATTTTCCCTAGTACACTAGTAATGCAAGTACCTGAGATCAATAGGGTAGTAATTATATTATGAAGACATAAAATAAACGTAATTCTGATAAGTATCAGCGTATGGCATACTTGATAAAGAATGTTACTGATTGTAAGTCGACTACATTTGCATTGGGAGGATGTATCCGTCCCAGCTGACAATGTATTCAGCAATAAAAAGAAAAGGAAAATAGTGCTAAGCTTTTATCATGATGAAAGTTTGTTGAAATCTGTGTGAGCTGGTGGATTTGTGACAAAGTGTTTGCTGATTTCCGCAGTTAGGAACCTACATATATACTACGTGTATATAAATACTACGTGCGCACACTAAAGTTTCACTACTCGATGGAGTAAACGAAGTAAAGTACAGCCTCGTTAGTCAGGAACTGGGAGAGAAAGCCCCGCAGTGCTTTTTATTACTTAAGCGATAAATTCTTTATAATAAAACCAGCATAGAAAACTACTTACCATTTCTTTAGGCATTGCAAATTATAAATATACATACAAAGCAGGAAGTTACTTTCTGTGGAAATATTTAACCCTTTGCACTTGAACAGCATTATCAAAAAGATAATCTTTCGTTCACTGTACATAGCTATTCTTATTATCAACTCATTTCTAGCACAAAGGTAGGTCATAATATGGCACTAACACATTGGCGGCAGAGAAAGGTGTGGAATAAATAGGACAACGTCTGGGCAATCGATAGGTTTGGCATAATTGTGAGTGAGTAGTATGCATAAAATAAAGTGAGATGATCGTAAATAATGGAAGGAATGTTTTTTTAATTAGCTTTCCAGGATTCAGCAGACTGCGGTTGCACACAAAGGGGGGTAGCCCAGTGGCGTTCGTCGAGTATGTGGACGTCCGATTCGCAACACAAGCGATGGCAGCTTTGCAAGGATCCTTCTTGCGGTACTCGGACCGAGGCGGAATCCGCATTGAGTACGCGAAAACGAAAATGGCGGAGGTGAACGGTCCGAACAGTATCCTTCTGGCGACAGCCAACAATGTCACAATGAACGGACACCACCCTCAGTACAACCATGTGAATCATGTAAATAACTTCAATGTTATGACCAGTACTCCTCAATCCCGCCCTGATCTTTGTCCCACAACCAGTGCTCTTTTGCATCGCCACCTTGTCAATGCCGCTTGACTCCCCCATATCAATCTCACCAGCACCAGCAATATTAATTAGCATCCTTCAATATCAATAGCAAAACACTCTTACTTAGTGAATCAATACCAACTCGCACTTACTTACTTCTCTCCACTAGATATTGAATCGCATATAAACTTGTATTTGTCCTGCGGTCGTGCGTAATTCTGTATCTGTTGCAGTCTACACGCACCGTGGTACTTATATGTAGCAAAAATGATGATGATGGCTACCGTTGTTGCGTTCCCGGACGAATAAGTCAGATTTAAAATAATAATTATACATCTCAAATCAAAAACTTAATTCTAAAATACTACAACTATTTACATACTGCTATCTTAAAGTGGTTTAAATAGTCATCAGTACAGAATTAAGTTTTCTGAGAGGTTGGAAACAATTCTCTCTCCTCCTCTCAATCTCTCTCTCTATCTCTCTATCTGTATATCTATCTATCTACATTTTAATGATAATAATAATATGTGTATTAGTATGCCTAATCCGAGAACACAAAATTTCTGTGACAATTGTACTTTTTCTATTGAACTAGGTTTCTCTCATGTTTGTCTGAAAAATCGAGCACACTGTCTCTCTATCTATCTATTCTATATTTATTTATATCTCATCTATTTATCTGATCTATATTCTGAATCTTAAAAAGAGCAATTGACTGTTCTTTCGTATTGCCTTTTGTCTGAGCCTCATGAATGATTTCTGTTGTTCTCTGCAGGGACTGATCAAGGAAGAGAACGGGCAATCCTAATCTCCCTTCACTAGCATTTCTCAACCCATCTGATCTGGAAATCTTTGCATTTGATCTAGTACCATCTGATCTTTATCAGAGTGTCTTCTTAGCCTCTTTAGTCCCTATTGTTTTCAGTAGAGTCGATTTCAAACTAAAGTACGTTGTTGTTCTTTGATTATTATTATTATACTATTATTATTATTATTATTTATTTTAGTTATCTATACTTGTTTATTAGACCTAGTTTACTTAAATATTATTTAACTTTTGAAATACGTATCCATATCTCCAGTTAGCATCATCAGGTTTATGTAAAATGTAGTACTTAGACCTACTTTTTGTATTGTATCGTATCTCTGTTGGTATACCGGAGGCATTAACTGTAGTTCGTTCTATTTGCCTCTCTTGAAATGAATCTCTAGTCAATCATGGGCTTCTATTTTACACTTTAGACTTGGATTGATTGGATATCACTTGATTACAGACCGTAGTTTTTATTATCTGTAGACTCAGTAGCTGATTTTGACTTCTCATTTCCATTTTCTCTCTCTCTCTCTCTGTCTCAAAGTAATAATAGTAAGCCTTGTTGTCAGTTGTATTGTTCTGCTTCCTTTCTGTTCCGTCCACATTCTGTGTCACACTTTCTCTATCTCTCTCACCCAACCAAACTTCCCAAATTTCATTTCTTTCTCCGCTGGATCTCTTCCTTGACCTTTCCGCCTAATGAAACGTACTTACACCCGAATTCCAACCAAATTGGCCTTTTTGAATTGTCAATCATGATTCAGGTCCCATTAGCTAAGTATGTAGTAAGTAATTTGACTCTTGTGGCCAGATTTATTACACTGACTCTGACCAGAAGTCTGAGTGGTGGTCTGTGGAATATCTTCACGTGTAGGTGGTGAAGGTGATTAACGGACAACTCTCATTGTCAACCTGTAGAGACCTCAGTCAAGGAAATGGAGACCCTTCATTATTCTACCACCTACCTACATAAGTTACATGGTATATTTTATACCCGCCTACTGTGTATGTATGTTCCCATGTTTTCTCTCTTCTAACTTTATTCGATGTTACTCTGTGTGTATTTCTACTGTTCAGATTTTCCCCTCCACCTACACATTTAAATCACTATAATATTATTATAATCCGTAGGACGAAACACTCCAGCATGAATTATGTATTTGCTTTATGTATACTTACTTACTATCATAAGTATATTAATGCACAACAAATAATCAGAATTTATTGATTCACCAGTTTTCTCCCCCTTCCTGATACATATCTACAACTTGCGTCCAATGTTTTTACTCTCTCTCTCTCTCCATTCCCATTCCGTTTAAAAAAGGAGTGGATCTTTCGCACATCATTTTTTAAAGTCAATTTCCATGAGTTCTCTTTTTTACTTAAATGGAAACATTCCTAACTTTTCTACGAACTAAATATGCTACAATGTTGACTTTCCTTTAAAATATTGACATTTATATAAAATATGATTGGCGAAAAGAGACTGGCGGCTGGAAACCATTTCCCAGTGCAGTGTACTGATAGTAATACGTACTTTTCTAACCTACTTCCTATATACCTACCTTATTGATTACTTAAATCCGGATGCGCATCAATAATAATACGTACATGCATATTAAACATATTAAAGTAGTAGATGAGTAGTGTAATTAAATAAATTAAGCATCTGTATGTAGTCGTAGTCTTACTTACATACTCGACTCTGAACTTCGAGTTGGCTTATTGATTGATAGTCATGGAGGGATATAACAGATAACACAGCATAATATTTCCTAAGACCTATTATTTTATTGTAAGTTATATAATACGTACATACATTATAATATGTAATACATACAAATAAATACATGTGTACTAAATGCGCATTAAGATGTGCCTACTAAAATATCTAAGATCATAATTCAGGAAAAATAGCTTTGGAGAATGGAGCAATAACAGCCTGAAGGCTGTCTTGTCTTTTAAAACTATAAAGGCAATTCTTATAATGTAGTAGTAATTAAAATTAATGGACTGTAGAAATAATTTATGATATTACGTAAAAACATACTAGTGAGTACATCCAAGAAAAGATTTCGCAGAAACATCAGTTTGTCGGACAGAACGAGTAGCCTTATCTGTGGCACAATTAATTACCCTTATCCAAAATATAACTTTTGAGTACTAATTGTATTTCTGCTTTAATTTATTAGTTATTAGTATTATAGTGTAACTATTGCATGTACATTTGTATTTTCTGTAAATCCATTATGCTATACATATTATGTGATGCGCTATATACTTAATAGTTATAATATAACTATGACATGATTTATTTGATATTACTATAATAGTATTTATAATTTATTTATTATCGTGTGTGCAGACGAGTTATATGAATGCCTATATTTTATATTTGTAATGTGCTAAGGTTGCAATAACCAGAAACCCTTACTTGAAATTTGATTTGAATTGTATCTCTAGACTACTAATTAGTCTTTGTTTCCCAGAAAAATTGACAGAGAGCTCGCTAACAGGAATGTTACAGGTATATGCAAAGAAATACTACATATTAAACTAGGTACTCGCTATCACTATTATAAATACAGCTAAGATAATTTTTGATGTCTAAGATTAACATTCGTGTGTACTGCTTTGTTTTGGAGTCCAAAGAAATAAGCTAATGAGCCCAAAGAACTTGTAATTGTACTGTACAGAGTTTTAGATTAATTTAAGTATAAACTAGACAAAATTAGTGATCTACATCTTTGTATTTTAGCCATATTCGTAGAGTAGCAACCAATGTACTTGCTAATTAATATGATTGTTGTATATACTTACGCCCCTATAAGGTACCTATTGTATCCAACTTATTATATGTATATTATGTGTATGAGTGTGTGTGCTTATTTACGATATAGTTGATAAGTATTTAATTTAGTAATTCATTATTGCAAGTTTTGCGGTTGTAGTACTTCAATTGAGATGGGTGAGAACTCTATCGCTCTTTTAGTACATGCATACTTACACAAACTTCGTAATGCCGACGCATGTTAATGTTACCATTTGTAACGTACTTTCTGCATATAGTAGAATTACAAAGCATAAATAGTTTACAAGGTTAGGACAAACAATTCTATAATGTAAATTAGGAAGAAATAGCGCTATGTACTGTAGTAGTAATTCTAGAGTGGCTTTTCGAGTACTGACTAAGAAAAACTAAACTTGATCATCCCTGTATGAAGTGTACAGGTGCTGGAGACTAGGTGCAATGTGATGTACTCTGATAGATAGTCATGGAAATTCTGTGTAATCTGTGCACAGTCTCCCAATACTTACCATGCTAACTATTATGACGTTAAGTGAAATAGAGTAGACTCTTATATAGAAATAGGTTCTTACTTACAATTAGTAGACAAGCTATACAAATAGGTATAAAGTGGTAGTGCAGAAAAAAGTGCTCTGTAGGAAGGCTACATTCATATAGATAACATACTCTAAACATTTAGCTTAACGTAATTATTAATCAGGTATGTGTATAGTATGTTCAATAGGTGATAATGAGTGTATTTATATTCAGTAGGGAATTGTTTTATTTGCAGAAGAACCAAATCGCAACTTAACGCAACGTAAAATGCTGTCGTTGTCTTTACAAAACACGTAGCTCTTTGTTGCCGTCTCACACGAAAAAGTATCATGTACTTATCAGTATCCGTAAAGGTTGAAATTTGCATATTTATTAAGGGCCTGAGTTATTTGAGTGAGTGTCATAGTAGTCTGGCCGATGGTAATGTGATGTGCAGTGCTCGTTCGATTCCCTACTTATGGCATACAAAATTTACATACACCACATCACCAATAATGCAATTATTGTTAAGTACCTATGTAGGTGTGTATATTTGTATAGAATTCATGTGATATCGACTAACGGGATGAGATGAGAACGAGAGCTATTGTTGTACTTCTGGTGAAAGCAGTTCAGGAGAAAGCATAGTAAATCCCTTTTTTTCCTGGCTCATATTGTTTAAAACTTTATCAATCTTTTTGCGTTAGCCCAGACATGTTATGTTTAATACTAGTGTCTGAAATAGCTTGACTGTTTATGACGGAGAAAGTTAAATATGGGTCGTATGGTTTGCTAAGCTTTCGCCTGACTGCCTTGTTATGTTGTTTGAGGAAAGGAGTGAGGAATGACAAGGTGGTTGAGGTTTAAATAAGAAACAAAAGTTTAGGGCAGGTCTTGAAAGCTTACACTATAAAAGAGCAGGTTTAATAATGACGACAGTGAGTAAATCGACAGTCAAAGTTACAGACTCATCCAAAGATGAGTTTACTCTGTAGTAGAACCACAGTCAAAAAAAATGAGTCGGTGGCATTATAATACAAAGGTACCTACCTATGCTTAACTCTACTTAATGCAAATGTGCAGGGCTATTTTCCTGCGCTCAATCTGATGACTCAAAGATATTATTATATTATACAGGACTACGAAGTAAATAGGTAGGTAGGTACTGTATTTGTAACTACTGACGGTAAAAAGTGCCTCCTAAAACGATTTTATTTATTTTTGAGCTAGACGTATAGACTAAAAACAGTTTATTTATAGTTATCTCTTGTTTTAAGATATTTTTTAGAGTTCATTGGCAATTGTATATCTTTTGTCCGATTTTCAAGGGTTTCCAAGTTTTATACTTAGTAAGTAGTACATAGTCTCAAGTTACGCAATCAAAACTTTGTACTTTCACTCTGTTATCTCCATTGAGACTGACGGTGAAAGAACAATATTTTGTTTCTGTACATGGAATATGTAGTATTTAGCTAGGCGGATTTTTAAATCGTAGCATTTTAACGAACAAAGAAAAAAGTTAATGAATTTATATCCTTTATTTGTCCATTAATGAACTTTCCCGGTCAGGAAAGTAGATCCATTTCCTTTACGAGTGTTAATAAGTAAGATTGAGATAACGTCTATTGCAAGCTGTTAGAATTTTCCCTTGTAACCAGAATCGGGTCCCACGTTGTAAATGAAGACTTGGGCAGTATTACGAAAAGCAAACTTTAATACATTTATGAATAAACACCAACGCTATAAAATGCAGGCAACCAATGATATAAGTAGGTATAACCTAAGGTAAATGTGAATATCGGCAATACTAAACGAATATAGTGAACTTTAAAAGTAGAACGAGTTCTAGGAGAATTTATAAAGAATCTTAGGCCAGTGAATTAAAACTTTTGATTTGACTTGAATACAAGTAACTCTCAATAATTCATTCATTCTGATTTGACGTTTAGTAAATCTTTTACATTGAAGAGTGTTTGATGGAAATTTACTATTTAGTTATACTACCTATATAAAAGTATCTACGAATGGATTTTGTAGGTAATGATGTGCGTAGTAGTACAGGAAGGCATTTATTTGGAGGAAGCATTTTGATTAACTAAGTAGAGTAAGGTGAGATCAGATCAGGTCTTCTATAGTGATAAGATGCGCCTTGATGGACACGAGTATAATCACATATCCAAATTCCGAATTGATGGACATTGACATGACCAAGTGGGAGCAACGAGTAGATAGACAGGAGGAGGGCTGCTAAGCGTGCTAATGAGGACTGGCCACTGCAAAGCTATGGCGCATTAGATTTCTCTCTGTATGTTGATATGGTACTGATCTTGAGGATTGTTCAAAGGATTCAACGAAACTACGGAAAATGAAAATTGAGATTTGATCTTTTTGGTTGTTAATCTACGCAGATAAATAGAGTATTGTAATTGGTGTAGCCAGTTGTATTGACAACTGACACTCTCAGCAATGGCAGAAGGGGCTACTGAAATGGGACACCAAACCAAATCCAGACACGAGAGATCTAGTATATAAAAGTTGAAAGAGCACACTTCGTAAATACATACTTAGAGAAGGCAAAGAGAAAGTCTAGTCCTTCGACCATATTCCGTCCAGATGATTCAATCAGTTCAACATACAATTAGGTCAGTGTCAGTCAGTTCAAGCGACTCATAATACATCACCGTGTCTCATAGTCTCATCCCTCTGGTTGTCTCCCAGATTCCTACGACTTACTCACTGCATCACACACACACATTTACACATACACACAACTACTTACGAAATGCACAGGATCTTTGTGTGTACTCCTTAACTTGTCCTGCTATACGTGTAACGGAAGTAAGTAAGCATAACTGCACCCCAAAAATACTAAAAAAGATCCAGCTCAATGAACCTTACTACCTACAATATTATCTCAAGGCACAACATAAGAATCTAGGAAATCTCTATCCACACTATTTTACGATTTAAATGACATTGACGAGGAATTTGACGATTGCGTAGACTCACTTCACTCACACGACATGTATGACCTTACTCTGACGACTAGGAACGATTGACTCCAGCCATTGGTATATACCTACTTAACTACAATTTGGATTTGAATCGGTATAGACGACGCTGTGATACTTGGTGTGTGGGTTTTTGGCATTGATCCGCAGGAGGAGTCTGTCCAGCTGGCAAAAGACTCGGGATCACATCACTCAAGCCAAAGTTTCCTCTTTTTCTCAATGAACATATCAGAAAGATTTTGGAAGCGATTTGGTAAATGACTTGAAATACAATTAGTCGGTTAGAACAATTTTCCAGATGCCTTACAAGACAGAGTATAGGAGGGAGGGTGTACATGAGAAATACTTATAACTTACCTACTACCACTACAGTAAATACTACTATATAAGTACACACACAACTCAACTGTCTATACTTAATATATCGTAGGAATGCTACTGTACTGTACAACTTTCCTATATGCCATACTATACGTATGCAGCTCCTGCTCCACTTACATACAATTAGTTGGTCAAAGAGAGTTATTAATTGCTCTTCAAGAAAATTAATTCTTTGTACAGAATCTGCTATATAGAAGTAGTCATGGCTTTAGTCAGTGCATATGCATGCTAAACCGTTGTATACTAAATATAGTAGTGACACTTTGTTTGTGTGTGCCGACATTTAGTGTGGATCTGTCAAACGAACTGTCAATGCCTACACTCGATACAATTACAGCAGTATGTACTAATTACAACAGACAACAGCTACACTCATTCCTATCGTATCATTAGAGTTTAGGAGGTACTAGCTAAAAGTTAAGGTGAGGTGCCCCGACATAATAATCATAATATACTTACTGTTACTACTACAGATAGTCCTACATACTTCTACCATGAATGCCTGCATAGAAACGAATACATATCGCAATGTGCTAGCCCTTCTAGTACTTATGTCTAGTTAGTAAGAGCCCAAATGTTCATTCTACGATGGCCAGTGGTCATGTCATGATTCATGAGATAGTACAGTCATGAATGATCAGCAGTAATAAATTGTTATGTCTCTACTTACAACTATAGTTAGGTTATCAATTGTCTCATTAACATGCTACAAATAAATAATGTATCAAACAAGGGGTATTCTAGATGCAGAATATCAGTCGAATTGTTTTAATATTATAATTACCACAATTGACGGATACTAATAAATAGACAAAAAACATTTGTGTGAATAAACAACTTATAACTGTACGTCACTCTTTTTATTGACACATCAAATGAAGCATATCTACATAGTTCAGCACTAATAGTAAGTAATGGTTATCTCTATCATTGTTGAATCCTCAACTTTCAAGCTGCACATGCATTATATATTATATTTTATGGTTTTCTTCATAAGCAATAGCTGAGATTTCGGAAAGCAATATCGCCACAATACACCGATAGACAATTTAAAATTACACTCAAACAAATAAACATCATTTCCCCGATCATGGTGAACCACTGAAGAAATCATCCGGCATATCCTTTTTCATCTCCTCATACAACTCATTCGGCAGAGGGAACTGTCGCGGCGCATACGGAGCAATCGACTATAAAAAAAATTTGGCAATCATAACAGCAAATATTAAATTACCCGTTGGACACGGAGATTACTTATTCGTTGCTGAAACCTATCTCGGTGCATTACAAAAGAAAACATCATTCTGCATTGACTTAACCACCATGCAAATTATAATTGAATTGTCAAAGTGAGTAATAATTTAAATAGATACGTATGTTGTTCCAGATGATTCCATTAAATAATATCCAAGCTTTCTGACAGATCAGATAAAGAGTGAGGGACATTGTACTTACGCATTCCTTCGCTTCTTCTTCTTCCTTTTTCGAAACAGAAATCGTACGACGTCTACCTTGGCTAACCTTTAGCGCCGAAGCAGCCAAAGACGCCTCCTCAGACGAAATAACCTGTAAATGACCTTCATCGTTAAAATAACTGTGTGAGGTAAGTGGTGTATTTGGCGGTGATACCTCATGTACCTCTACACTATCCGATATCTTCCCTCCTGTAACAAAACAAACAAATTAGTCACCCAAATCCTTCCCTTTAGTTTCAAAATGGTTAGTTATATTTTGAGTGCATTACCATCATTACTCTCCGATTTTGTGTTTCGACGTCGACGATTACTCGTTTTGGGAATGGCAGAACTGAATTTCCTCCTCTCTTCCTCTTCGCAACGATCATGCCGAGCTTTTATCAGCTCATCATCCAAATCCTCATACTATTAATCGAATTTGATATTCAATTAGAATTTATGCATGTTTAGAAGTAATTAATATAAAGTAAAACATTACATCATCATCAATTTTCTGCAGAAACCGCTTCACTCGTTTGATGCCAGCCTTCTTTGGTCTCCTGAACGACTCGTCACTCATTTGCGGCTCAAAGTTTATTTCGCGGAAGCTAAGGACATAACATATACATTGTCACATGCCACATTATACAATTTAAATCGAAGAAATTAACTCAGTGAACGCATATAACTAATTTCACACAAAATTATTCCTTATCAAACTTAGTGAAAATGTTAAAACGTACATCAAGCTCAAACGGACTATAATCTCTAACAAGCGCTTTAAAGTATTTAAAAAATAGAGTTGTTACCTGGGAATGATAATTTCCTTGTACAATAGCTTTTCAACTCTTGTGTTGGCACTGTAATGTGACGGGATAACAATGTTGTTAATATCGAAGTCCGACCTCCTTCGTCCAGCCCTAAATAATAATTATAGGTATTTTTATCCTAAATGATATTTTATGAACTAATGATGCAGTTTCATGCACAATGCAAAAAATTTACCAACAATTATTGTTTAGAAACTTCCATACCTTAATTTCTTATAGGCAGCCTTAAATGCGGTGTTGGACTGAACAATTTCAGCTAATTCGTCTTCAAACTCACTATCCTCCGTGTCTTCTTTCTTTTTTCCCGCTGTAAAAAATACATTAACAATAATATTAGTCACAAATTGTTACCCTTTCATGTCATTTTAAAGATATGTGTTTATGTTTCTAATATTCTTCTAATACCAAACGAAAAACCACGTCGTGTTAATAAAATTCGGGGTTCATTTATAACTACTGAATTATTATCTACTTGAATTTGATCGTTCAGTTGGTTTCCAGTATTGTGTTCGCAGTAAGTTGGATTAATATGACTTGCTAGGTATGACCCAATAATAAAATTGTGTGGAAATTAAAATACCTACATTAGATCGCTTACCCTAAGATACATTTCTCTCCAAGCAAAATGAGAGCTATATCGAAATTAACATTATAGCCAAGTTTTGTAATTTGACAAATAATAATATAGACGAATGTTTTATATAAATTGCAAAAATATTTGTTGAACGCTGTACATGTTGTATTTGTATGTACGATATGGTACTAGCCACTAGCCCAAAAATTTGTAAAATTAAACTGTGAAATAAAATAAAATAAAATAAAATGAAATAAAATTAAAACATAATTATTCTTCGAATTGAGGGACAGAGGGGTCTCAGAGTTAGAAATTGTCAAGGTTCTGTCACTTGTTTTCGATTGTCACTATAAAAATTCGCCGAAGGCCAAAGACTTACATTTCCGTGAATCTTTCCTTTTGGTTTGCCTTTTTCTGACTGAAACTTTGGACTTTTTCTTCTTTGGTGCTCCAGTTGGAACGCTTTGGTAGCCTCCTGGCCAAGTTATATCCGGCGAGTAGTTGGATTTACTCGATTGGGGAATTGGACTGCCTGGAGGCCGATTAGGTGGACGACCTCGACCACGTTTTGTAATCTGCTGCTCAAGTACTGTAACAGTCTCCCTCTCAGAAGGAGCCCGTTGTGGCCGCAAATCTTCAGGCCCAACAGAAACAAAGGGCTTCAAAATATCTCTCTCTTCTTCGTCATCGCTATCACAGATTTCTAGTTCTTGCAGAGCCTTATGCAAAATGACTTCAATTGGCATATCTACACAATTATAACAAAGATCAATATTAATTAAAACATCAACATTTATAATATTCATTTCCATTTGGTAAAGCTAAAAAAACTGTGAATCAAATCTAATCATAATTTTGTCAAAGAATTTTGACTCAAAAAGAAAAGTGGAGAAATACACAAATAAAATATAAGTTGGTTGCTATTGTCTTAAACATTCCCAGAGTCAAAAAATGTATATGAATAGAACCATTTATTTGGTAAATAATAACTATGGCTGACGTTTAAACTAAAATATTACAAAATAAACAAATAACTTGCAAATTTTTAATCGTCTATTAAATATCCAATTAATCAATCAGTAAGAGGTTTTTACCATCAGGTGTTGAAAGAGATTTGTGAAACCCAGGTTCCAAGAATTCGATTCTTTCCCTGAATGACTTGAATTCTATATCAGATGCGATTTTGTTCCCCAAGCAGAAAATGCACGCGGTACCAATTTTGCATGCACATCCATCCGTTGGTACGGGATCAAGTTTTTCATTCATGAAAATATGTATGTGGTTCATTTTAAATACTTTCCGTGGTTTACACAGACTCATTGGTCTACAACGACTAGCTACTTGGGTAACGTCAACTTCACCGTCATTTGATGAAAGCTGGATGACTTGGTTGACCTGATCTGCAGATCTATATGAAAACATTGAATTGACATTCACAAAAAATATTAGATGTCTTGACATAAATAATTGTGAGAAACAAATTATAAATGAATTTTAACAAACCTATTATGCTGAATAGTGTTTATCACTTTCTCTATGTTCTCCCGTTGAACAGATTCCGACAACTCCGAAACGTCAGCTAAAAGATTCAATAAGCCAGAGCTACCAGCACCTTCGTACAAAGTGTTGGAATTCGGTCCCGTGGTATGAGTACGACCACTCTCATTTAGCTTCACTTGATCTTTGTTTCTGCTCATATCAGTCAACTCTGCGCTGTTTTGAAATCTAAAACATTTAATAAAAGAATGTTTCCATACACAAATACAAACTATAATAATCTTGAATATATAAAACTTTATAGCGATTACACGTAGACTGTCAGGAAGAATTTCAGAATTGTCAATAGCTTTTATTTTTAATTACTGTACTAATATATTGAATTAGTACAGTAATTAATTGCGATTATACAATCTGAAAGAAATAGTGAAATTTACTAACAATGGTTTATCAATTACCTTAGTTGAAACGCCGGTGTTTCGCCAGGATTACTGAACATTGTCACTCCTTGCACATCCTTGAGTTGTATAGTCGATGGAGATGAGGATGATGGTTGAGGGGATTCCAATTTAAAAGTAGGCTTCGCCTTTCTCATGTGGCTGCATTAAGGAAATCAATTGACGGTATTAATGGCCAATTTCAAGTCAATTTCAAGTTTTTAGATTCTCAAAATTCAACAAGCAATTTGAAAGCAATCCAAATAAAATCTATACTAAGTTTAAAAAAACTAGGGTAGTTACAAAGTCACATAATGAAAATCAACAGTAATTTAATAATTGGCATATGTATTAAATTCTTGATAAAATTTTCAATTTGCATGCCGAAAGCGAAAGGAATAATTAATCAATTCTCCAATCGTATTTATTTTATCCAGTTCTCAAAATTGTTGTTCAAGGTTTTATTTTTAATGGTCAAGGTTCACTGTTTAAGGATAATCAAAAATATGAAATGAGATTGAGAAAATTTTTATTTTTTCAGTAGGTAATTTAGATATGCCATTGGTCCTTAAACGGAAGTGTAGCTCTGCCCGTCAATAGCAGATGTACCTTTTAACACAAAGGATTAGGGAACGAAATGTGACTAGGGAAAGGACGAGATGATGTCTCACTAAAATTAGAGCAAAAATCTCCTTACTTATACAACGCATCCTGTTTTTTGAAGCGAAAGTCAACTTCTGTCATAGCATGATTCAACCATGCCCAAGAAGATATAGTGTGGCTTCGATATTTAGCCCACTTTGCAACTGGAGTCGAGTTTCTAAAATGTGATTAAACATATTTTTAATATTTGAAGCCACATTGCCGCAATTAACGCAATATGATGTAATAAGATTTTAATATGTAAAGGGATTAAATTATTGAAATTATTTACATGGGCCGATAATTGCAGACTTTATCTTTCGGCACGGTCCTGTATAAAACATCTTCTTCTCCAGTTTCATCATCAGAGTCGGAATCCGTTTCAGTATTATCTGGCAAAGTATTTTTGATAATTTCTCCAAGGACATGGCTAACTGACTTGACAGTTCTTCTTTCTCGCTTGTGGTACAAAAACCGAGCATAGCTGAGAACGCTTTGTGACTTCAAAGGGTGGTCTTCGTTCCCTTCTTCTTGCATCTCTTGCTCAATACAGTCAATGAGGCTGTTGTCATAATCCGTTTCGTAAACAGATCGCCCAATGCTACAGGGCGTCAGATCTTCTTCAGGAGTTTCAGGTCTGGCTTTGGAATCTATCAACTGGTTAAGATGTAGAAGTTGCTTGTTGACATGTTCCTGAACCTGGACAAGTTCAATTGCCCTAATGCGAGCCATCAATTCCTCCGCCCTGGCCATCTGAGCCTTGCTCTTGGCAGCGATGACTTCTTCCATGATCTTGATGCGACTTTCAGCTGAAGACTTGTCTCTTGCCAGTTGTTTATTTCTCTGTCGCAAATTTTCGATATTCAACGGATTGCTCAAATCAAAAAATTCTTCGTGATGAAGATTCGATTCGAATAGATTTTCGGGTACTTGTCGGGAAGTACCCTGACAGCTTCTATCAATCTCGGTGATTAGCTGTTTTGAAGTGCCTTGGCCACTCTTATCAAACTCGGTCGACATTTTGGGAAACAGCTTGTAGAGTAACCAGCTACAGGTTGAGCTTACAAGCTGGAAACCCAGCCAGACTCCAGAAAACTCCTCTACTGCGTCGCAATTCGGATTAAGTAATTAGCACGGAATGTATTTCCTGATTTGAAAATAGTACCAGCCGACAACTTTCATTGTCTAAACAATTTTGTCAAGTCAAGATTATTAAGTTGTCAGTGATGTCAACTCCCAATTGCCAGGTCAACAGCTGAGATGTTGTCCAGACAGTGCAAAAAATTGGAGTGGAATGCAGTGGCTCCAGACTCCAACTCAGCAAGCTCTTTACAGCTCTCCAGCAGACTTAAAACGTCAGCAACTCTCCGCTAGTTCTGCCTTTTCTGCAATCTGGTCTGAAATAGGTAGACAGTTCTTCCAGTTTTCTTACAACCAATACAGCTTCTTGTTGTGTTGGCTGCTTAGTTTTCAATTTTGATTAGCCCGCTCCGAATTCTCTCTCGCTGATTCGTCCGTTAGAAAATCTGAGTGAATCAGAAGTTGTCGTAGCGCAATATATAACTTTTCTCTCAAAACAATGTCTTTTCCTACTGATGAGCTCAATGTATTGTAAACAATTACTTTGTAGTAGCTAGCTGTAGAAAGATACTTTTATACGTCCATTTCTCTCTCGTGTGTGAAGTTAGTTGTATTTAGTATGTGCACCTGTCTGTACTCAAATTAATTGCACATGGTTACAACGTTAACGCTAATTATATGTAATGAAAATGACCGGACAGAAGTTCAACCGGGAGAGTTTTGTAGTTTCCTAGTTTAATTGTTTGTTTAAGTTGTTAATTGTGTTCTTGTTGTTCAAAGTGAGTGCACTGAATATGGCTACATAATTATATGTCATATATTTTTTTAGTTCGTACTTACCTTGCGGCCTTTTGGTGTGACTATAGTGTCACGTACCCTAAACCACAACAAAAAACTCAGGATTTTCATATTAAAAATAAATCCTGGCATTTTGTATTTAAATTTAAGTAAGTGTTGGGATTCAGGGGGTTAGGGAGCTCAATCACTTGCTATAATACACTATACAACCCATAATACATGTACACATACACTGACAGCTTCGCTAAATATTGAGGAACATTTGACATTATATAGGTGGGGAATCTGGGGAACAAGCCGATAAGATACCGAATTGACGAAGCTCGTTATTCAGCACGTTAGTAGTGCAAATAAAAAAGATAATGTTCCATGTTTAAGCGTAGAACATTTTTCAGTAAAATGTCTTTAGATGTTAGAGAAGACAAATCCCCTTAGTGTAGTGTTTGTTTTGTTTTCATTATAATTTGTGAGATTATTTGGGCACCGATTTAATTTCCCCTGTACAAACATCATGATTTCGCTCAAAAATTTTATAGCAAGACCCTGTCCTCCTGGTAAATCTACAAACGAAGCTCCCAAGGCCTATGATTGGGCCAGGGCAGGTGGCCCGGCCTAAAAAAAACTATAAATAAGAATTATGTTGTGTATGTTTGTGTTGTATTAGTAATTTAGTAACTGTGAATGTGACACCTGTGACAATGACATCAAATCTGCACTCGTCTGCACTTTACCGCATGTTATATGTAACATGTCATTGAGAGGTAGTAATTCTTTTATAGTAAACGGGCTAAACTCGAATAATTACGTTTATTAAGTATATATACTATACTCTAAATTACTATTATACTACACTATCGTAAATGTGTTGTGTCTTATAATTATTCTACTCTCAAGAAAATTATTATCAACAGTTTAAAGTTAAAACCTCTTTGTTTGTAATGGTATAGCATATTTGGACAAAGTATGGTACAATATTACATTCTTGTCACGTCTTTCAATTCTGTCCTGGAATAAATAAAAATCTTGTGCAAATTAGAAGTGCTATGCTATTCTGTCCTTTACATATTTTTAGAACTATAATGCTTTGCTTAGTTTTTCTTTAGTAGTGATCTAATGCGGATAAAATCTGGCCTGGTTATGGTGTACAAATATTCAGAAAACTGTAAATAAAATGCATGTGCACATTTTACTCTGAATATTCCATCCACTTGTACATGGTAGATACTTATGTGCAAAATAACTGCGTGATATTTTATTTCATGACGCATGCTTTCAATTTCAATCATGACATCATGAATACCACTAACTGTAGTATTGGAATCTGAATGAAACTCTGCATTTCCAAAACTTAAAATATATGATGCCTGTGGAATTTAAAAAAATGGGATCCATGAAATTATGTTTTAGCTTAAGACGCTTGTAGTCTAATACGCTTAAAATCATTTTGAAGAGTTGGCAATAAAAATAATGAGTTCTTCATGATAATTGGTACTCTTTTTCATACAAGCTGCTGGTGACCAAATGTAATTGTAACAGCTTTTTAATGAGTTGGGCTTATTTTAATATTTACTCTTCTCAAATACTGGCCGAGTAACACTAAGCTCGTTATCAAGTCGAAACGCGTTATCTCTTTGTCTCTATTATCTTTGACATATTTATCATCTATGTAAACACACAAGTCTATGCTGTTTCCATTCATATACTACAATTACTACAATTAGTTTTAAGGATGTAGCATCTTTACTAAATAGCTTCTAGCTTGTAATTCCTAATCAATAGACTTAGAAGTTGAAACATGGAGAGAATATAAGCTTATTTGGTAATTGGGTAAGAATATTTGCTGGAGGGTTGTCTTATTGTCTTGTTCTTATAGATAGTGTGCATAATATATAGATTCATGTATAGATAGATAGTAGAAGTGAGATAAATTATTTAGAAGCCTTAATAAATATAGTAGATTGAAGAAGGATCTTGTAATACGTTGTTTTGGGATGGTTAAGTAAGAAGTCGTATAGGTGGAATGTCTTTGGAATTGAGGAAAGACTGTCTTTTCGGTGGTGGAGTTGAGTAGATCCGAAACAAACTGATCCCTATGCGGCTGTCTTTTGAGTTGTTTTGTGCAAATTGGTTTTATATAAATAGTAGAATTGGAAAGAGGCTTGTTGTGTCTGTTGGTCGGCGGTGTAAGGAAAAGGTTGCTGTTAAAACATTGAATTGCTATTCCTTTGGTCTTATTTAGCATTCCTGGAATCAAATCTCCTATATAAGGTATGTAAATGGATGGATTGATGCCGAATCCAGGAGTAGTTGCATTGCATAAAAGCCTTCTTGAGCTGGTTCATGCACATGAAGGAATATTGTATTTGTATATTAGGAGAGGAGTATATCTAGTATGCATGTAATATAGTTTGGTGGGTATTACAAATCGATCAAGCAAGAAAATGGCTTCACCCTCTTTGCGAGTGTCTGTGGGTTTCAGTTCCACCGTTACTCTCCACTCTATTTTGTTTCTGTTCTTCTAAGCTGGAAAATAAATGTGTGTTGCTGACTGAGTGAGTAAAATACAAGGAGGTACACTTACTGAACAACTAACAACCAAATAGAGGAGGGATAGCGGGCATTATAATATACGAACAAGAGAAACTTATATTTATAATGGAAACAAAATTTAATCCAAAGGGAGAAAGTGGTGCCGAAATTGTCTGGTGACATAACAGCGAGAGAGAGGAGACTCTCAGCTTATTCTTCCTTACTGCTTCCCTCACTACATAAACTGGAAGATGCTGACTGGAGGACTATGTATATTTTTTTGGCCGACAGGCAGGGGAGTAAACTAAGGGAAACGATACGAGTCTCTCGGAGTCGCGATCGCGAATTATTTTACTCACTCACTCAGCTAACACGTATATAGGGAGAGAAAAAAAAACGATTTTTCTCATTTCAATCCTCATATTATTATCATAGCGTCCTCACCCAGTCACTCACTTGACGCTCTCAGAATTCAGGAGTGAGAACTCATTTTCCTATTTCCCTGCATTTTAATTTAGAGGATGAAGGACGGATCTACATGGGAGTAAAATTTAAAACGCATTCTCCTTCCCAACCTTATATATCTATTTGTAACCAGTCGGAAAATATACATTTATAATGCATAAGCACCCAAGCAGTGCCTTTATCACATTATATAACAGATTTACAGATAGCGGGCGTACTTTGCTTCATGTGTCCCTGTTTGTTACACATAAAATATACTTATTATATGCAATGCACTTTCTGCAGAACTACCTGTATAATAAAACTGGAATCTTGTGGAGAGAAAGTTATTTGTTTCATATCTTGTGTTGTAAGTACCTCTATGTGTCTAGCTCTTGCTGCTGGGGCTGACTGACAGGAGATCACACAGCAGCGACTCTAGCACCATGTTTTGTAAAATGGGAGACCGTTTTTAAAAAGATAAAATATATTAGAGGCTACACTGTTGCTCATAACTATAACACCTAAAGAATTTGCAAGTGGAAACAGCATTATATTATAGCTCTTTGTTGTATTTCAAAAGTTATGCTTTGCAGCTTTTATTGTTATGTCTTGGGTTTGTCGAAGAGTTTATTCACCGATTCCTGTCTGCCTTCGTCTGTCAACTTTCTTTGCAGTTTCCTATTCACAAAGCAGACTCTTCGTTTCCTGGAGCCAAATTTCTTTAAAATTTATTCAAAAACACTCCTTCATTCTCTTCCTGTGTGGCTGTACATATCTCCCTAAAACTATACAGCTATTCTGCGGGTGACGAATTTCAATAATTATTTCATAACTAGTCAAAGCTAGCATAGACATGAAATTGTAAAAAAGCGGAACTGTCTAGTATTTACTAGTTTTAATAGTAAGCCATTTTCATGGATACTCTGTAGGAGACAAGTAAATAATTTGCACTAAGTATGTGCTATCGTAAGTTACGTAAACTTAAAATTAGCTGTCTATTGTCGTGTGCTAAAAATTATTTTCTAGTTTTCTTTCCCATTCATGGAAAGTTTGCCATTTAATAGAACTGGGCTCGACGTGCAATTCAAAGAGTTAAAGCTATTGTTCATTTAACATAATTCAGCACTACTACAATGCTAACAATAAGGTTTGCAATCCCAGTTTCTTTTATTACTGTAATTACTTTTGTGGGTTGTATCTTAATTAATTCAATGTAATTAGCTCTTGTCCTACCAAAAATCCATTCCTCAACGCTAACTTCCTGTTTAACTTTGCGTACCTAAACACACTGTACAATGTTCTTCTCATTCAAGTTCAAAAGTTTACTCAAGCTTCCTTTATTATTGTCGACTGAATTCATGAGGGAAATCAAAAACTTTCACGCCCTTTTTTGCTCTCTGTAGACAGTCATGCAATAAAGCACCAAAACTAGAGGAAGTAATCGTAGCTCTTTATTTCGTTTATAAGCAACCGACCGAAACATAATACTATACACTTCCACTGTGATCCCCGAATCAATATGCATTAACTAGGTGCAACATGGGCTAGTCCATCCAGCTAGATACCTTCTACTATCTCTCCGTGTTTAATCTAATAATCATCGCAGATATTTGCCGTGATAATTGCTACACGCTCATTACCCCAACACAGGCATTATTATGCAACACCTTAAAATCATCCTAATTTTGTCATAAATTTTTACTATAAGTTATGCTAACAATCCAGACACTATTACGTAGGTAAGTAAGCTACATAATTTTTACATAATTAATTGCATACTTAATTTCTAATAGATAATTAATTCCTTTTAAATAACACATAACAGACCATTAAATTGTAAATGTGCGTAGTGCTCACTTCTCTGGTGTGATATTTCTCTGTACATATGTAACTGTATGTAATGCCGAAATATAAGATGATAATGATTATTGTAGTACTATCTCTATAGGCTGTAATATTTACATAAGTATGCATGCAAAAAACGCATTTTGGTTTATGCCTGCTTGTTTGCGACGCACGAGTCATACTACAATGGCCCTAACTATAATAATAGTAACATTAGCTTGTATTTTTCAAGTACGCTACATAAAATAGCTTAAATTGTTTTGGCTATTCTTGATTTGATGTTTGTATGCATTATGAAGTTATATACTTATTCTATTTACTGCTTGAATCAGGAACTACTAAAAATAAAAAAAATGTTGTGGTTTATGGCTTATTCTATTCAAGAGCGAGTATTGTAATACCGGCTGCCCTACATGACACAAACAACACATTTGCGGTAGTGATTCATTTTCACATTTATGAGATATAATTTTTATGTCTTACATGGGAAAAGGAAATGCAAGAATCACTTTCTTTTGTGTCTTTCGTAGGATTTCATTCCATCCATCGGGACCGTTACAAAACACAATATGAAAAAGTAAGTCAACTTATATTCTCAACTATTTCAACTAACTTTTCTGTCTCAGCATAATTGTATAAAATAATATGGCATATAAAGTATCAAGTTCGAGTTGGCATATAATAGATTAGGGACTTGCTCAAAACTAATGGGTTATTCTTTCATAGTCGCGTCTTGTTTTTTCTAAACCAGAATTGTATTGTGATTGTGA
The DNA here is from genome assembly GCA_020055645.1 of Tomocerus qinae. Classification (NCBI taxonomy): domain Eukaryota; kingdom Metazoa; phylum Arthropoda; class Collembola; order Entomobryomorpha; family Tomoceridae; genus Tomocerus; species Tomocerus qinae. The sequence continues at coordinate 24,862,803 of CM034548.1, forward strand.
GTTTTCTGAGTGACTGAAGCATTTACTATCTGCGTAGAGAGAATTCCTATATAATAAGATGAACGTTTTACTATACCTAATAGGTACATCTTCCCATTTCGGTTTTGTCAAAAAGATGTCTTCGTAAATGCCCTCATCATACATCTTAGGTGTAGTGGAAGCTAAAGATAACATGTTTGATTGGCATTTTGGCACATAGAAGGAAGGATAATATATCGCTACTCTGTCAAATATTTTTGACATTAAAAAGAGTCTAAATGATATTCCATATCCATGGAACAGAAAGAAATTCTGTAACTCAAAATCAGCAGAATTTTATTGACTGCCTTAAAGACTACAAACCCAATCCAACTCATCGCACCTATAGACCCCTCAAATTGTCATATAATATCTATTCTCTCCATTTGATATCTACTATTCCGCCTGTCTACTCTCTAATCTGTCATATTAAATATCCATTCTATAACCTTCAATATATCCCATTGTTCAATACCAAAAGATAATTAAGGGTTAATGAACCCTCAATTTATTATAATTGGATATCATTTCCTCCCCGCCTCATCTTTGCAAACATAACAGAAGGAATAAAACGCAATTTACAATTAAAGTTAAATAATACAAGTTTAACCTTTCGTTTTGCACTTAATAAAAGGAATATACTATCCCTTTTTAGTGATGAGTGTATATTATGTATGACACATCATATTAAGATATTATTAAGCTCTTATAAGGAAAAGGAAAACGCCCGCCTTGCTTAGGGTTGGTACACCATTTGAAAATTCAGGTTAAATGTTATTTTTCGCTGGAGGGGACAAATGGTAATTTTATTAGTATGAAGGGTTGCCGGGCATATTCCACTATTCTATAGTAACTTCAATTTTACTGATGCTAGGAGCAAAGTACTATACCAACAGCAAAATTTTACTCATCTTGTGATCTTGGGCACACTGTTAGGAAATTATAGCTTTTAGAGTATCTATTTACGATCCATGAAAAGGGCTGATGGACGCCAGACAGAGCAGTGGAGAAGATTTTCTAAGAAATAAATCGATCCACCAGAGTCAGAATAGTGCAATTATTACATGCATATGGGATACTATCTTTTATTTGGAAAAGGTAGTTACCACAAGTTATATTATGTGTCTATGTTAAAGGAATTGAGTAAAACGACTTTGATGGAGAATAAAATACACTAAGGAAGGAATACATATTGACATCCTGTCATTACAGTCTTACCATTTTATTTTTACTACTACTTTCGTTTAATTTAAATCATTATGACTGTATACAGTGTCAATGTAAGATTATGATGACAAATCATATGCAGTAAGCATTTAAAATAGGAAATTTAAGTGAGTCAGGGAGCAAGAGATGACAAGTGTTACTGTAGTGGGCTAATGATATCAACCCTCTCAAGGGAGTAGGAGAGCAGTAGTGTGATTAGTAATAAAAAAGGAGCGTACGTAAATTGTACACTATGGAAGTTACAGAAAACGCTTTTATGTGTATACTGTAGAAGTTGGTTTAATGCACTCGAGTAAAAATACATAGGCGACAGGCTAAATCCAAGAATGGAGTGAAAGCAATGAACAAAGCCTACTGTTTGTGGCAAAATCAATTTTCCACTTTGCTTGGTTCAGACTTTCTTATTGTTAGTGCATTCATGTGTCACGACAAAGCATTAAATTCAACGGAGCCGACGACCATTGCCAGTTAACTTGTGTTTTCTTCCTACTTTTCATTTACTATATATTTTCCAACTTGCTGATGGAGTCAAAGTGCAGATACGATGATTTTGTCATTGTTTTAAATTTATTTTCCTCGAAAACCTCATTTCCCTTCCTTCTCCATGCTTCTCTGAGCAGATCCGCTGTTTTCCTAAGAGCAAACACGATATTGATGGCGGAAATTTATTCTTTGTTCAACCCATCCTCACCCACCGTAATTAAGAGCATTTTTAATAGGCGAATGGATGGGCGATGTTGTCCAGAAGACAAGTTATAGAATCGATCGCCTTTCAAACTCTACTTTTTAAACATTTGCTAGACTAACCGTTCGACTTTAATTGCTGAGATAGATATCTGAATATTCATATAACTTATTTCATGGCACGAAAGTTTCTAGCTATCGATGCGTCAAAAACGAATATTTTCGGTAGAAGTTCCAGCCGAATAACAAGATAATCAGACGCTTGGTATGAAAACTTTAGAACTTTTGCCTGCAGCTAATTAATTTTTGCCTGGGCATTACTAATTGGGATATTCACCAATGCAATGAAATAGGGTTCGGATTATTCCGCAATAAAGAAAGTTTTCAATTGCTTTCAAATTGTAGTAAGCCAACTAAGCATTATAAATGTTGCATATTATATTTTGCTATTTGCAAAGAGCGATATCCATCTAGGTGTATATATAGGCTACACAAAAATATTGTACGACTCAGACATCAATGTTTGGTTTTTGGTATCTTAGACATGACTCATAGTCAACGGAAACTACATGTCTATAAAGCCATAGCATAAGTAACATTGTTGTTATGTAACTGTAAGTATGATATATAGTTATATCATCATAATTTATTGCACGACTTATGGAGCACTGTGGCAATTTTTTCATGTTATGTGAATATTTTATCAGATGGAGATTGCCTCCTAAATAAATATGTATATTCTGCCGTGCCTATTTCTCCGGCAGATTCTAAAATCAACAAAATGTTGAAGTGAGGCTTTGCATAATTCGCAATTCTATACTACGACTAGCAATAAATCAAGGAAGTATTAAATTTAAAATCGAATTTCCTGACGGCCTGCTCCTACATAATGGCAAAAAATCTTGAGACTTTTTTTCTTAAGCCTTTCAAAGTTTTGCGTATCTTAAATATCTAAACTCGTTGACATTCTACTATATAACTATATAAAGCATGTATATTTACACTATATAAGATAAATTGAATGTTTTACACTACAGAATTAATTAATACATTTCCAAACAGGATATATACTTCTGGTGCTTGTGGGGAAAATCAATTCGTATTCAATTCCAATGTTCTAAATGACAACTTAATCTCAGTTTGGGAGACATAGTCTTCGGTCACAAAAAAGGACTTCACATCTCAAAAGATTTTTTTTAGCAAAAGAGAACAAGTAATAAGACTCGGGTCGGCGTCAGCTTGACTTCATATTGTCTGTGACCTTGCCCATCCTGTCTAAAGTAAATGTTTAGACTATCTCCTAGAGAACATTTCGCTTAATATCGGCACTCTTGAGCTGACCACCGCTGATCACTAATTGCACAACTATCTATAGATAGCTTTTGAAAGTTGTGCAAATAATTAAATGAGAGTAAATATCAACTCAACGTATAGATACAGCCAGCAGCAGTGGGAATCGTAATGAATAATTGCATGGAATGGAAACTGCTGTTCCTAATCGGTGAGTTGCACCACTGCGCGACGATAATAAAGTATAGTATTAGAACTTAATGAGGACAAACTGTTTACTTTCTACAAATATTTGAGAAAATAAGATTATAATCGATATTACACTATTGGATAGCGTCAATATTTGCTACACAATTAGGTATTCGTGAACAATTCGGTCGCATTATGGTAAGAGCTGCATATTCATTATCTAATATTCCTTGGATATAATAGCGACTCTTAAAAACCCGTTAATCTCAGGGGAAAACTCTCCTAGTTCTATTTTTGATACAAAACTTGTCGTCTTAGGTTTAAATTATAGCTACTATAGATTACGGGCTGTAGATAAGAATAACCATGTAGTAAATATGTTTAAGTGGTGTGTGTATGTCTAATTTTCGTAGTACCCAACGTTTTTTGTACAAGATAGTTCGTACACTACCTATTCATTACTTGTATACAGATAGAGAACTAACTTTGACAAAAAGTTTTGGGTTTTGCAATGCAAATTAAAAGTTTAGGTTTGAATTTTTATTCCGTGATACTCTAGCGAATGATGCGGTCTACATTTTGCATGTCGTCGTCGAAAGCGATTAAAAAGTGGCATTTGTTAAAGGTAGGGGAGACTATGATTAACATTTATCAGTGTATGAATCGTAGTTGTGTTTGCATGGTTATGATTATGTTTATCTGATTAGGTGGCTTGTATTTATAACTTTACAAGAACGTAATGATGTAGTGGTGGAATCTGCAATATAGGTTCCCTGTGGTAGAACTACTAGTTTGTTTCTTGGTAATTTAGTCATAAAGAAGAGGCAACTAAAAATATTGACATGTAATGGTTGACAAGGATGATATAAGTTGCAAGTTTAAAGTTGCTGCAAACTGTTATGATGTTTTTGCTTTTATGATAACATAGTATATAGGATATGATAATTTATTGTATTTGGAGTAGTCTCGTATAACTAGAGACAAGAATGATGTAACCATGTATGTGATGGTATGAAATAATGTCTTTCTTTGGTAAACCTAGTGTGTTAAGTTATAAAATAATTTCATATTATGACAAGTACGTTATGTTATGCTTATTCATAGGATGATGGCACAATATTATCAGTATAGATGTATTATATCTCTGTAACTACATGGTGACGATAAGGATAAGCGAAACATCATATTATCAAAGTGTATCAAGTCCTATATTGGTATCACTTATTTACAATATTTATAAAATGGTTCTAATGTGATATTAAAATTAATAGCTCTGTGTGTGTTGTAAACTCTGTCGTATACGTCCATGAATATGAGCTTAATGTTCTCCCATTCATAGTGCTGAGGAAATTGAGTTTTGCTGCCGATGTAATTCTGTGTCGCCTAACGTTTTGATTTTTTCTGTAATACAGACAGATTAGACAGATACTATAACTAGTTACACGCTGCTGATGCCCAACATTTCTCATTGCTAATGAGAAGGGTGATTCATGAGTCATGTCGTATGGGAGAGGATAGAGAGTGAGTGAGATGCCTACATAAATGCATGTCTTTGTGTGGATGAATTATTCAGATAGTAATTAGATTGAGTAGATTTCATCGATGAGCAATAAAAGGAGATGCACAGTTGCATTTCTGCACTTACAATATCCCAAATGACTCTGTTTACACTTTGGGTATATATCTAGTCTCTGTGTATGAGTGCAATTTGCATTTGCTTTGTGTATGTGAACAAGATGTATGAATAAGTAATGCAATACAGAGATACACTGACACATGCATTACACTTGTGCTACTTGTCCATAGTGTTATATTATTTAGCATATTTTCTACAGGAGTCGAATGCTATCCTTTGTGATAGGCATCATTATTTTCCTTATTTAATCCGCCTGCTCACATACAAATCCATTACCTACTTTTTACAGGGCTGTTGAAATGAATTCCAAACATGAAAAGTGTAACGTAAGCTTATTCACTCACAGCCATTCAACTTTATGTAGAGCATTCATAACTTTTCATTGGGATCTAACAGCCAGAATTTTAGAAAATAAACAAATAAAAGAGAGAGCTGCTTTTGACGTTCGAAATTTTGTTTAGAATAATACTACCTTTTCAACGTACAAAGATGTAAAACATTTACAAGATTGAAAGCTGAAAAATGGCACGTGAAAACTACTCCAAAATATTTTCTCCTTTTCCTAAACAATCGTAAAGATGATGATAAAAGAAGGCATTTTTCGGTTTTAGTAAAGCAACGCTTGCAAGTGGGAAAAGTAATGCAAATGAAAGTGAATGCATTTTTGTTGTGATGAAATGTTACTTTTCCAGAGGCGCATTTGACTTGCCTTAATTCTGCAAAGCAGCCTGCAGGCACTACTTTCAATTTAATGCCCGTTCCTTTTTAAGCAGCATCTGTTTGTTGCCTCGTTCTCTCTGAGAAATTATACTATTTATTTCAGTCGTATTAACAAGGTACTACTCTCGTTTTCCATTATTTTCTATACACACTACTCAAATATATTCTACACGATAAAATGGATTCCTGAAAGAAACAGCCTGCTCTATACATGTCATACAATCTTATTATGTGAATATGACTACACAATATGAGTTACTGCATACCCAGCATGCTTCTACATGTGGAGGTCTAAATACTTTACAACTTTTATCCTATTTTAGAAATGACATAAAATATCTGCTTTCCTTGCGCTATGTTTTTGGGTCAATAGATACATTTCTATATTTACTGCCAAATTATGGCAAAGTAAAGCAAATTGTAAACTTGACAGCCATTTCTTCGTATTGTGAGTGCTTTTGAAGTATCTGCTGTGAGATGATGGGAAATAGACGTGAGATTCGCTTCTACTTAAGTAAATGTAAGTGCAGTTTAGATGAGTTGGTAATTGTGCCATTAAGTGATGCCATCCTTTCTGGTTACGCTCGAATATTTCCAATCTATTTACCTATGCTACATTACATATTTATTATATTCTGTAATGCCAAAATATGCATGGATGCAAAATCCGCCAAGACTGATTATATTATGCTTACTAGTATGTATAACTTCCTTGGGTGTCGTAAATTTTCTTTTTAAATGCTTCCAGGTAGGATACAGCTTGTGTATGCATTATAACTCAACGTCTCCAATTTTCGCTTGCGTAATGTAACAACATTTCCAACAGTGAGACTCCATTTGATGACCCAAATTGTATCCTCTAAGCTTAAGACCCTTTGATTACTTTTGACATGAATTTTATGCTGAGCAATTCAGGAACAGTAATTATTAAAATTTGACACCCTTTAGGTATTTTACGTAGTTTAGAATCGTTCTCAATTTAAAATAGTTACAAAACACGATAATTGTGAAATGCCTCTCCTTAAAATCAGAGACGAGTATCATTGGTGTAAATTAAATTTTGATTAGTATTTAACTTTCTTATATGAGTTAAAGTTACTTAGAATAGAATTATCAAGAGATTGGATACTATTTGTATAGTAAATGGAAGCTAATAGAGAATTTACGGTACTTGAGTTTCATCCAGTGTTGTATTTTGTATTGTGAGTAGTACATAAATGAGAATCTTGGTATAGGTGAGGAGATGGAGGTTACAGCAGAATAAAACTGCCTCTTAAATCTTTACCTATCCAATGTGCCTGCAGATTAGAGATAGGAAAAAGAGTGGATGTCGTTCTTTAGGCAGAATGGAGTGGTCTCTGAAATGAATTGTAAATTGGATTTCTATTTCCACAGGTTAATTTATGTCTCAACTCATCGTCAGATGTAAACTAGTTGATTCTCTCGTATTTTTCATTACATGAGAATTCCATGATTGTTTTATTGTTCCTTTTCTGTAATTTATTACATAGGTTTTATAAATCCGATTTATTTATAAGGACTAATGAAATCGCTGTAGCACGCTGAAGTCATCAATCTATATAAAACAGTGCGAGGACTTGGTTAAGTCAGGTATGATGCATAGTGGGTAATACTTTCAGACAAATAGCACGTATGTGTTCTCTAATCTACTTCACACTACAAGAAATAGCACATAATATTTGTGAGAGTATTTTGTCTGACATGTAGCTGGAAGCGCTTGTGCATTTATTATCTACCTATACCTAAGTAGTACGTAGGCGAGCCAGACATCTCCTAACTATCTCTATCAAGTGTTCTAGGTGCTTTGTGCTCCACATTATTATACACTACCTATGCCATTCCGATCCAGCAGTAGATAGAAATGCAATTTTATTAATGGAAACACGATCTCCTCAAACCCCTTATCAGCAAAATAAAGCCGCACTGAAACACGAGATATAAACGCATTCTATTATATTATAACCAACAGTATCTCATTGTTTACGCTACTTATGTATTTGCCTACCTATCCAATGTGGATTTTGCCTTCTCACTCTACTAAATGCCTATCTATACCTACGCTCTGTATCAATTTCATTGTTTTCCACGCTCAAGTCTTCATTCATTGACAAATTATAACACCTACTACTCAACTCAATGCATTAAATACTAACACTCTGTAATGTATTTGGCCATTCCCTTGTACTCCTGTCATTATTTAACTTTAAATTATTGCACTCATTTAATTACTCCTATTATGTACCCAGTAAGAACCCAATTTCTACCTATAATAATGTCCATCGTAAAATAGTCAGAAGCACATAATAAAAACCAAATGTTTGGGTTTTGAAAACCAAGAAGACCATTTCCTGCCATTCCCCTTTGAATATGAATACCGTTTTATGGTGACACAACTTTTGGAAATTTAGAAATCCTATCCTTCGTCGTGTTTATGGATTCTCCTGAAGTTATCATTTTTAGCTCGCCCGAGGTACAAAGCTAGCTTATGAATTCACACTTTTGTCATACTGCGTTCAACCACACTTTAGTACTGATGCTGATGTTGGCCATATGTGGCAAATTCAATGCCGTACTAATCTATTGAAAATAAGGCACACTATATTGGACAGAACATACCAAATAATGATATCGAAAGGTAAAACATGGTAGCTCTTTTTATTACCATAAACAATTTGGACAAAAAATTCAAAATTTGTAAAACTTTCTGAACTAATTTTAATGAAATCTGAAATGAAAACACGGTATTTTTTATGCACTATAAAAATAAAACTTTTCTTAGAGCCTTTGTAGGCTTCATTCGCTAAATAAACAACATTTCAAGCTATTGTTCTGTAGTGGACCTTTAGTAATGTGATATTGTGACTCCGAAGTGAATTGTGACTTATTATAATGCTGGTTGCATATAAAATCGAAGTAAATACAATTCTAGACATTTTAAATGTGAAAAGTCAGAAATTGAATAACTATTAACAACATTTTTAAATAATTTAGAAATGACTTTATTCTCTATGCAAAAATACCCTAGATTTAGCCTTCGCTAAATTACGCCTTCTTTACGTCTTCATTTAGTAGTAGGATGTTTACTGCACTTGATACTTGAAATCTACTATGTACATGAACAGTATAATATCATACAATTACAATTAATTAATAGACGTTGACATTGTTCGTTTTTTAATAAAAACAACGTTTAGTGAGACATTATATATTTATCTCCGGAATGTATGGGGCCGAAGCAGTCAACATTATTGTACCTGAAAAAGCAAGAAAACGTGTAGCATAATATTTTGAGCTACTTTGTTTCCACAATGAATTTAAGGTATGCAGTTGTCATAAATTGCATATCTGAAAATCTCGTTGCGGAGAGAGATAATGTGCATTTTGGAGATGGTTCGTTCATTTACTACTACTTTGTACTACTTCATTCGTAGGCTTGTAAATCAGAGACAGAGCATGATAATGCAGTAGAATGGAATCTATTCACTGCATTTTCTAGCTCGGCATTCAATGGAAACGAAAACCTTTATGGAGATATACCTTTTGTGACTATTGTGTCTACCCAGGTATTTTATAGCCAACTCTCACGAGTCTTACAGCTTCGCTCTCCTATTTAAAGGCGTCTAATATGTTGATAACTATTTAGCGTCGTATCCTGTATCCTGCTGGCAAGATTCCTTTCTATTTCACTGTCTTCTCAGATAAGGTCTCAAAGTCTGTGAATGTTTATTTCTTGTAAAGTTTAGAATTCGCGTCGGCTGGGATTCAGAACCCTTCTGCATAATCAATCAATACAGAAAATTATAGACCTATTTACTTATAATACAGCTACTATATTGCGGGGGAGGAAACACAGTCGAGCTTCCCAGTCTAGTTCAAACTTTTATGCTACATTTGCATGCATTATTTATCGTTTTGGGTAATTCATTCTTACATACTAATTAAAAATTTAGGTTAATTGTATAGTAATGGCAACGACGACATTTAATTATTGCTATAACTAAACTTATGCATGGTTAATGTATATATTTTATACCTTAATTGAAAATATTCTTATTAGGATCTTGAAATCTGAATAGTGCTACAATTATTAATTGACCAGGGTATTATGTAAAAGATTCTAAATGACAAAGATTCTTCTAACTTTTTATGTTTTTTATTACATGTAATTCTGCATTTTTCAACCATTTTCTACTATAATAAGTCAACTAAAAATGTCTTCCAATCCTCTATGGTTTGAATTTAAAGTAGTATGGTAGCGTATGTGGAGCTTGTTAAGGTGAGATTAGAATTCTTTTGAATTCAAGTGAATATTATTTTTCTGAATTTTTTATTTTCCGAATCCTATTGTGGCGTGACTTGCTATTTTTTGCTACTTTATACTTGGATTGCTAGACTGCTACAGATATTTTGAGGTACTTGAACTTGAATAAGCTACACTTACGTAGAGTGCAGTTTTACTGGCATTGGCACAGTGCACCAAAACCCAAAACATATACATAGAATCTATAGTTACTTAAATTTTCATTTTGCTTAAACGCACTACTCCCAACAGAGTTCACTAGGAAAATATTCTTTGGAACTGAGTGAATTGGATGAGTTTTTTGTGTTGTTCTTGGTTTTACCAATTGATTTGTGTGCGAATCAGATTATTAGTTACCTAAAGTTACAGATTTACCTAAATAAGTTTTCCTTCAAGGAAAGCCAGCTTTGGTTGGCGTTCTTGTAATCTTTATTCTATTGTGATACAATTTGTATAGGCAGGTGTACGGCCAATAGGATTTGTGTAGCTACTACAACTGCCGATTCCTATCCATAATCCATACTACAAACTACTAAATATTGTGTCCTTGTTTCACGTTTGTTTGCAATTGTAAGATTGCAGCTTATTGCATTTGTACAGAGAATTTTGCGTGGGTGGTGAAAACGTGGAGTTGTTTGAAACATACTAGTGAACATGCAATAACCCTTTCTCCTTTTTCTAAAACGGTCATAGAATATTTAGTAGCACAAGTGTGATTTTGTGTAACATTTCTAGCTGCTTAAATGGTAGCCATGCACTTGTACAATTCTTTTCGATTTAGACAGGAAATATAACTACCACTATTCTCCTCTTAAGTGCTTTAGCCATGTCATCATTTAGGATAATAAAATCAGTTCCGATCTAAAAGTCATAACATCAAGTCATACTAAAAATTATAAAAATCTCAATGTATGATCAAATTTTTATTCGACTTTACATTTCTACACATTCTGATGCAATACGAAGCTTTAAAGACACTCAAATAGTATGCCCATTTTATAGGCAAAGTATTTTGCCATTATTTGAAGTATCTAATGCACGTTTTTCACTGTCTCTAGGAAACCATGAATTTGCATGATAATTAAATACAAACAATTCGGATAACAGGGAAATAGAGATAGTCGAGGATGAATATTACATGGTTCTCCTTAAATGAATGTTAAAGAAATGAGTTCTGTTTGTTTCAATATTCCCTGAAGCTTAAATACATGGACCAATTGTAGTAGTCTTCCTCAGATATTGCTTATGGCTAGTAAGTCAATGTCAGTAAAGTGAACAATTCAAATCCCTGCAAGCGCTTAGCTTCTATGCTTGCTCGACTACACAACTTCAATAAATATTAAACCTAAATCCTTTATATAAGAGATCATTACACAAAAGTACTACAGAATTTTGTGTCTGAACTCTGCAGTAAGAAAGTCTTTTGTAAATAGGACGATGTATCTTTGCTGGGATCAAAAATACTAAATAAAGTATGCACATTACATGTGCAAACGATATGTAAGGTTGTAGGTAAATCTTATTTTCCCTCTGGGTGCAGTAAAAATTCAAAAGTCACTACTTTGAAGATTTCCCAAAACTGACCAGAGATTCATAAATCATTAATAACATATGCGATTATTTAACTTGAACCTTGGCTAAATGTTATGCGCTCTTCTTCTCAGAATCAGTGAGTCAGGGAACCGAATATTCGACAAATATGGTTCAAGTACAGTAAACGGCCGTGATTCATATAATATTGCTGGTTTCGAGGAGAAAAAGTACCAAGAGAATTTCTCATGACTGAATCCATCAGAGTTACTTGTATATTGTATCGTATCGTCTCAAAATAAACTCTAAATTTATGCTGTCTTTTAAATTCCGTATAGAAGCTTTCTTATAATAGCTACCAATTTTTGTACAATTTCCAGATCTAGAGAAGGGTCATCATAAAGTCTATCCATTGACGGAAACTAAATTTATTTATAAGAATTTAGTTGTAAGGTTTGTGCTGAATTGTTTCCTTAAACAAAAATAGTAAATGGTACTTATATCTATTTGTTTGCACAGCATTAAAGGGAAGGGGTTTTCTTTTTGATATTATCTTTATATATAGTATCTTCTCTTTACATGGATATAGGCTTAAGAAAAAGTCGCGCTGTCATCACTAGAGTTGTTGAACAATTTCCATTAACCTTCATCCGTTATTTATTTGGTGAAATGTGTGTTTATGCAAGATATAAATAAGATTGGGAAGACAATATTTCACGTTTAGCATTGATTATCTAATAAATATGATGAGGAAACAAAGACTTGTTAGGGAGAATGTGTTTTTAGAGGTGGGTTGTCATTTAGCGATGGTGTATGACATTAAATGGTTTGAGTTAGGAGGTTAGAGGGATTTAGTAGGATCTTTTGGAAGAGATGATAAAACTGTACATTTTATACCTTAAAGGTACATGGATGTTGGATTGGCTCGTTTGCATCCACTTATATTGTAGTTTGGTGTATATGTAGAGTAGGTTCGGTCGGTGGTAATAAGTAGTATATATAGTGTATGTGAATGTAGTGCCATAAAACGCATGTATAAGCTTAGGTTTGGGTTGTGTTGCTGTTTAAGCACGAGTACAATAGAATACATGGTATTAGTGTACCGAAGCAGACGTAAAGAGGCAAAAGTGAGTGCTCTCTCACACAGAAAGTCAGTAGTAGCTAGCATGTTGGCTCCTTTGGTATGTATCTGTGCATACTAACATGCAGGAGGATATTATATAGATGAAAAAGAGCTTCTACATACAGATAGTGCTAGAAAAACATGGTCCTGGTAGAAGAACTCTAGCAAACTCTAAAACGAAACGTTATGTAATGCAATAGAAAATAGTAGAAGAGATAGGAAGGATTCGATTGTGATTTCATCTGTCTGTCCATCCGTATGTTCCGTACTGTTATAATGTATATGTCGTAGTAGTAGATAGATAGATAGATAGTAGAATGGTGTAGTTAGCAGTATGCATTGTATGTGTACCTTCATACCTAGTAGTAATAGTATTTGAATGTATTATTGTAGTAGTGTGTGTGTGTGAATGTGGATGTGTGTGTATGGAGAGTGGGGTCCCTCTGGTTGCATGTAATGTACATCATAGAGTACATAACGAAATATTGTAGAGAAAGAGAGTTCACAGACAGAGTGACTGACTGAACTGTTTATAGTGAATGCAATATTATAAGGATGGAATTCTATTGGAATCTTTGGTGGTGGTGGAGAGAGAAGAAATGAGAAAACCCGGTATCCCCTCCTCCTCCCATCTTTGAGGGAGTTGTGGGCTCTTAGTTACTATTCTGTTCTGCCATCAGTCTACCCGGAGCACTCAGCCGGCGCACTACCTACTTTTATTCTCTACTACCACTATAATTCTCCAGTATTCCAGTCAAACTGAGTGAAACTCGGCGTCTCCCTTCCTTTCCTTCTTCCGTCTGCTGTGTCTTTTCATACTCTGACTTACCTACTCCTCTGTCTACGACTACATAATACTACTTACTTACTACATTCACTTCTCAGTCTTGTTCCTACACCATGCCACAGACGACGGTCGGAGACAACACAACAACATACATACTACTAGTACAATGCACAACAACTTTATATTAAATTCAGCATTACATTGCACTGAATTGCATCTTTCTTCCTTCGGTTGTTTTTCTAAGTTGTCGTGACAAGCTGAACAGTTATACATCATATCGAAATACTACTTCTGGTGTGTTTTGTGTCTGTGTGTGTGGTGCACTATTGTTTCTTTTATGGTTAATACATAGTCGACAGTATTATATGTGACAGTAGTCGCCCTGTAGCTTAACGGAGTGAGTAGTGGAGGAAAGAGAGAGATAGACAAAGATATAATAGCTGGCTTCTTCATACAAAATGTACATTACGTAGTGCGGTTGATGTGCTGTGCATTGCTAGGCCTTTCCTCATGGGATGAAATGAGACGAGATGACATCACATTCACAGCCCCACTCACTAATCGCATCCCAACTTCAACTATCAACTAAATAAACTTTCGGAACTCCTTCAATACAGTATTACATAATATACAGATAGCGAGATAGCTCAGTTTCCGTAGTACCTCCTTACACACCGCCAACAGAGATCTATACTATTATCTATACTACATTATGCATCCTAGGGCACGTATCCTGAGAGATACTACTAGTAAGTATCTCTACTTGTAATAGTAGTAATATTATTATTATACAGAATACCATTCTACTGCCGCTATGAACAAAACACACAAAGAATTTACACAAAGCAAAGCAAATCGACTGCATAACTATATCGTTCTTTTACTCCGCTGCACTTTAGCAGGCAAAGGCAGAGAGAGAGAGTAAAGCTCTGTAGTTTCAACTTCCAATCCAATTTACATCTTCTCATATTGACTGATTTTCTAGAGTTCATTTCCCAGTCTAATCTTAAAGTGTGTGTCTTCTTGTGTTATTCCTTTGAAAACTCACAAGTGCACTGCATACTAGTCGTGTGCATTAAAAACTACTACACTGCAGATTGCACTAATAAAGCTAACAACCTTCTCGCTTCGTCTTTAATTTACTCCAGTCCAAGAGTGAGCACTTGCGATTGCAAACTCACGACGACCTAATACCAGTACAAGTGTGTAGCATAGTCCTTGATATGACTTTTTACTTAGCTATCAAGTCCAATATTAGATACCTTATTGTATAACATCATGCTTCAGTCTGAGGAATCCCTGTAATTGAAGAGCTGTACCCACTAGCTATACTAACGAACGATGAAATGAGACTAACTCGAGTAACAATAAGTTTGTTTCGTGTGCAGATTATCAATTTGTCTTGCTCATTGCCACTAGAACTCATTCAGTCTTCGTCTCGACTACAGATACCTTGAAAAAGAATCTTCCTTTCTTTCCAATCATTAAATTTGCTAACAATTAGTCGAGTCTTCTCAGTGGGTTCCTGTGGTAAATTGCTCCAGGGTTGCGGCGTACATAGGAGTATATAGGATGTACTATTTATATATCCTCCTCTGCCTACCTACAGCAAAGACACGTTAAACTATGTACAAACAGCAAATAGTAGAGAAGAGTATGAGCAAGTTTACTCTGTGGTTTGGTTTAGGTCCCTGAGTAGAATTAAATTATTTCGAGTAGTAAGCAAATAAGAGAATTTACAGTTTAATCTACACAGTTACACACACTAATAATAAGCCAACTATTATATCACGTTATATCTTGTTTGTCTCAGTTTAAAGTACGTATACATGCAGATATCATTTAAAAGATATGACAAAAGCTACCTTATTACGAGAGAGTGAATGTATATTATGTACATGCACTAAATAAATACTTGTTGTGATTAGAAATAAGTATTTTATCTGGTAGACAGAATATGTGTGGGCATGTATATATGAGTCAACCAACGTATAATATAATGTACGTACTATGTATTAACCATTCATTCATTCCACTGTTCCATTCATTGAGGACGACGCAAGGAAGGAGCAACTAACTCTCTGGGATCGTAAAAAGAGGAACGGTGGTGCTACTTTACAGAAAGAGCCAAAGCCAAGTCAATCAAAAGGATAGATGAGTAAAGAAGCAAATAGAAAAGGGCACTATCAGGCATTCATTGCTGGGCTGTCATATGTCACTCATGTCAGAACTATTTACATAGAAATGAGTACATTAGCCACTATTTACTAGCTCAGTACTCGGGGTAATGAAATGTGTTCTATCAGTTTCCCTTTTGTTGTCATTTGGACTCTGTGCACATAGAAAGCAAGTTGACTGTGTCTCCAGCATTGAAAGTTAATCGTGGAAAATTGTGACATTAGTGTGTACACAACTGAATCATTAGTTATTCTCGTGTGTGTACGGAGAAGTGCAGTAATGTAAAAGTAAGTACAACTTGTATGTCGGTTGGAAAGAAGAAAAACTTGCCGTAACAAATCGTTGACTTTACGATTAAAGAATCAGCTTGTTGCAGAAGAAGAGTACTTAGTTGCACTACCTACCTACTATAATAGTAGTGTATATAATAATATAATATTGTGTGTGTGGCTGGATGCGTCTCTCTCTATATACACTGTCATGAATTAGACAAAGCTATTTGATTGTGATGACAACGTCTTGTGAATTTTGTGAAGCGAGGCCAAGAGGTACAACAGCCGCAGCCATTTCTGAACTCTCGGGCAACGGAATTGAAATTCTGTCTAGGAAATTATGTCCATTAGAAGTGAGTTGGTGGAGTTACTGTTCCTTCTACTTCTCCGACTACCACAGCCACGCTAGTGCCGACGAGCAGAGAGTAATGAGAGCGAGCCTTTCGAGGATTGCACGTAAAAGTAAGCAGGAATTAAGTGTTTCGTTATTTATTAACTCATTAGGGTTAATACGATCGTTTCCCAGTCCGAGTCTTAGGTTCGCAATGAAAACTTGGGAAAGTTTTCGATAAACCTTGTTGTCCTGCCGGGCGCAGCTTACTGAGATTAAGATTTAGCAACCCCTTCGCCCAGCATGATTCTTATTTATTGTTAGTACCCACGCGCTTGGTGAAAGTACCTACAGGTGCTAGTACCAACTCACCATAAAACCCATAACTTATGCACAAGAAGATGTTAGATGTGCTAACTTATTTATTCAGACCTTTTATATCTCCACGAAGGACTTTCACAATTTTCAGAAATTCACACGTTTCACTCACTGTCGTTTTCATTCTTCATCCCGACTCTTGCACATCGGCTTGGCTGACAACTCAACCCGACCAAATTGGCTTAGCGTACTTTAAGGACCTAAAACACTAAAGTCATTGCATAAATTCTTCGCCATTTACATTATACTCTGCGTTCACTCCACCTAATGCTCATTTCATTCCACCAGTTTGCTGTAATGCGTGCAATGTAATGAACCATCCACTTGTTCTTAGAAACTACCACCGAACCATTCCACAGTTGAACCAATCTTTGATTTAATCCCTTCAACTATTTATACCATTAAAACTCTATTCAGCGTATTTTCCCTTAAGCTCTTTTTCATCTTGTATTTTTTCTCTTCGCCTCATGTCGATTTTCAACTTGGTCAAATTAACGATCCTACAATTGCACGCTATCATTAATCTGCCACTCCATTATGCTACACTTTAGTGATGAAGTGGCCAATATAAAAAAAATTGAGACCTCCCTGAAAAGTCATGACATCTGTATTATGACCTGGAACAAAAATATAACTTTTCTATCCCTTCTGAATAACTAACTTTTTATCATAAAAACTTTGCAAACAAACGCGAATTATTATGTATGATATTATGGGAGCTTGGTATGCATGCACGCAAACTTCTAAACTGCCTTTGTAACGCATGGTAAGACGCCTCAAATTAATTAAGCATTAATAAGTTGTTGCTATGAAGCGTGAGTAAATAATATAGCAGCGTTATCCATGTTAATAATTATGCCCACCCGAGTAGCGGCATTTCCTTTATTTCCAATTAAAATGTGACTTTGGGTATCACCTATGCATAGACGTATGTAAAGAGCTCTTCACTTTTTCCACATGAAGTGATATCCATAATCCATGGGCATTAGTACATTGAATTTTGTACATGGGCAGGAATCGATAAGTTGTATACATATGCAGTAGTAATTATGAGTAAGTGAGAATTCTAAGTTGATAGTTGCCGCATTGATAAATGCAGAGTAATGTTTAATTCTGAAGATATTAGAATTATTTATTACATTTGCAGGAATTAATTGCAAATGCAAATTCGTGTGGCGTGAGACGTAATTATATAGACAGTGGCATTTAGATTTATAATAAGCTCAGTGGAATGTAGCGGAAAAATGTACACTTGCAGTTATTGCAAATATTTTTGTCTTTGGCATTTCCTGACAAATGTTTTACAAGAAGTAATAGTTGATTTACATAGAAGAATCCGGCTTTGTTTGCAACTTGGCATTTTATGTATGTGCAGTATGCAAGGAGAAGTCGATTGGTGAATGCATCCACATATGTTTTAGGTTATAAAGAGTGTTTCTTTTATTTTGTCACTTGGTATTTCGGTGCATTCACTTTCCGACCGTATGTCAAAAATATCAGAGTTGATTCAACTTGTTAATGAAAGTCTCGCAAATGGCGAGGAAAGTTTTGGGAAGCACTTACGGAAAAGTAAGTTCATTTGAGTTGACTTGACCAGTGTTGAATGCCGTAAAGCATTGTCTAATAATACAAAACTTTACATCAGAGCTCAGAAGAACAGAAATAAATTAACTTCATCCACTTGCTTTCAGAAATGGAGCATAGAAGGGAATAAAATAGGACAATTGCCATTTTGGAGCAGAGAAGCTTTGGAGGAAGCTTTCTTCATATAACCTGTTTTGTGTTTGGCGATGGAAAAGTTCTGTGGCACAACGAAAGTTAACAAAGACTTGAGACATGCAAATTCTACTTTATTACATACATTTGCATCAATATCTGTTATTCTAGTTAACGTGGAACAAATATAATACGAATCCTCTTTCTAGTAGTTCATTCATAGTCCTCCTCCTGCTCCTGTTTCCTATTTATAGTATAGGATTCATTATAATATAAGTTCCTAGAATTCTATTGTGGGGGGGAAAAGCAACTACTGGCAATACAAGGTTTGCACAAACAGACTGTGAACATTTCTCATTCTCATAATAATAGTAGGCTGTGGTATATACGTACGTACGTAACGTAGTCACTTCAGTTCACTCAATGGCAAACTGACTAAACTTAGGCAACTAACTCTCAAAGAAAAGCCAGAGCAAAGCGTAATGCACATGTCGTAGGCCATGAGAGGACATGGGCTGTCACCGTGACAGCCTAGGCTGCGAGAGGTTCCTCTCAAAGCCTAGGTTTTGAGAGGACGGCATGGCAGGCTTTGAGAGGACGGTCAGTTTGGATAAGAATGAGACAACATGGAACATTTTTGGTGTGTAACTTGTAACTGCAACTTAAAATAACTTATTTTTACTAGTCAAAGCGAAATTATCATTATTAACAGGTCAGGTTATTAAGTGGCGGCAGCTGCTTTATACGAATGACCAATCTGTCTGTCTATCAGTAAGTACGATAACTTTCGAACGGAATGACATAATACGTTTAAACATTTTTCACGCAATCTAGGTGTCAAAAAACAGATCGAGTTGGTGAATGGGCAAAATTGGCCACAACTCCTGACTAGGAGAGGGATTAAAAAATTAAAATTTGACGTAACTTTCGTTTTGTGCGTCGTACAAAGTCGTGTAATACCTACTTTGACATTCGGAGAGATTTAGAGAACACTATTATGTGGGTTACAGTCATACCATAACAGGAATAGTGGGTAACAACCAAAAATTGAGGCAAATTCCATTTTATTCATCCCAAAAAATAGTGTAATACCTTGTTCAGTTCATTCTTTGTTTCAGTTTCAGTATTCCAATAGAAAGAAATGGCAAGGCAAAAATATTCAAGCACTTATTAGTCGTTATTTTTACAGAATACACCCGCAAGATATGTTTTCTACATATCATGTGGGTGTATTTTGTATACCCACATGGTGAACCTGAGGTATAATATGTAATGTAATGAGCCAGTGTTAATCTGTCCTATCGAATGTTCTATGTGGAATAAATTGTCACATGCGTATATCCTGTAAAAATAACGACTAATTGGTGATTGAATATATTTGCCTTGAAATACACTGAAATAATGCGTTCAAAGTCTTAACTAATGTCAATTTTAATGATATAATCGGAATATCGAGCAATAACCTGACCTGTTAATAATGATAACTTCGCTTTGACTAGTAAAAATAAGTTATTTCAAGTTACAGTTGCAAGTTACACACCAAAAATGTTCCATATTGTCTCATTCTTATCCAAACTGACCGTCCTCTCAGAGCCTGCCATGCCGTCCTCTCAAAACCTAGGCTTTGAGAGGAACCTCTCGCAGCCTAGGCTGTCACGGTGACAGCCCATGTCCTCTCATGGCCTACGACACACACACTACTTTGAGTCTTTTACCTTAGTAACTATTTATGTATAAATGAATAACTCATATCGAACCATTCATACATAATACTTAATACTTAGGGCACTTTGCTCGGCCCGACATAAGTATACACGAGGACTGTACTTCCTCGTCTCAAGACTTCTTTCGAACAAGTTACTTTTGTACGTCTTAGTCGGAATGGTGGAGAAAGCACTTAAATGACTCAAGCTGCTGATACAATAATGCGACGTATACGTACCTATATTGTTACATAATGGAAAGACTGCATCAAATGTCCTTTATGAAATATAGGAGACTAATATTAGTATTGCTCTGCTGATTTTTGCGGCATAAGGTATTTATAAAGACTTTTGCTGAATAAATTGTACAGTATCACGAATTGAATTAGTGTATCATGAAAGCTTTTTGTATTCTATTCAACAAAAAAATGTCGGAATCCCATGCACTAATGTTGACAAGTGACATATAGGATGGTTATTTATTCAAGGAAAAGTAATCCTGCATAGATAGATTCACAAATATTTATTCATGGCTCAGCTTAAATTAAAGCTACACAAATGGGAAAGTCAATAAAAATTAAAAACGTTGGCATTGGTCCACTTAAATGTTGTCTTTTCAATAGTAAATAGCCTCAAGACACGTTTGGACAAATACTAATATTATATTATGTATTTTATTATTATTCTCTTTGAATGCTATGAAGAAGAGGAGTTAATCCTTTATTACTAGTAGACATAATTCTCCATCTGTATTCAACTATTGCGGCAACCACTAAATACTTGACTAAGGCATTTATTGCATCAATTGAACTCCGTTTTCAAACATGAAATGAAATAGGTTGAAATAATAATGTTTACAACATCGTTGATTCATTCAAATGATGACATAAAAGTCAGTACACCACTCTGCCACTATTAAATCCATGAATGAATACTGGACTATAAAACTTTTAACAAGGCAAGTGCACGAAGTGTGTATGGATGGAAACATGTAGCAACAATCTTCGCATATACGCCATCCATGTAATCCCCGCTATGTTGTGAGTATTTATTTACGTCTCTCGACTGTAGAAAATTCGTGACCAAATAAATTTGAGAGGAAAGGCTGGTACATAGTTGGGTTTACCTCAGTTAAGTGTGCTAAGAAAGGCGAAAACGGAAGTTGTCCAAATAAAAGCCTGGTGGTAACTGACAGGATGAATCTTTGAGCGAAAGAGAATCCATAGGGTGAAAAGGAAAAGCATTTCTGCTTGAATTACCAAAGAATATATGTGATCTGTTAGCAGATAGATCCTACTAATATAAGCTGACTGATCCTGTTCGTGAGTATCGCGAGCTGCAGTGAATTTGTATTGTATTTTATATTTTGCCCTGGTGCGTCCTATAATGTAATGCTCGCTTTGCTATAGATTATTTAGTATAGAGGATGCAGTTGCAGTTTAAGTAGCTCTATCCTACCATTCCCTTTAACTTTCATGGGAATGTCTTTCTTCGTCTTTCCTTGTCTGTGTAGCTATTAGTATTGAATGAATTTATAGTATTCTATTTTCCATCTGTATTCTGTGGCAGTAGGAACAAGGTGCCTATATTATACGAGTCTCACAGTCTCACTCAAAATATTACAGTCTCTACTAAGACGTTGTTACCTTTTCCTTAAGACATCCTTCTATGTATGTATACATCCACCAACTTAGCTTTTACTTCAGCTTCCTTCCTTCTATGTAATGAAATAGCATTTAAAAATACCAACACATATTTCGGGAGACAAGCAAAGGCTCTGTGAACCTATTAGCTCTGAGAACTTTCGTTGAGAGAGCGATATAGCTAGTAATATAATGTTATGTAATGTACGTTAACACATGGCACCCAATTGAATGCACTGCAAACGAAACCAAAACGCAAGTGAGGCAGACTCTACTACTACAGATATACCACTGAGTATACTAACTACATTATATATAGTATAATAGTGTAAGTAGCAGTGTGATGGGAGCCTAAAAAGTACTGACTGGCTGGATGTTTGGAGGTAGCGAGAGCCATAGGCGATTGTGGCTTGAATATAAGAAGGGAATTGGGGAGAAGAAGTGCTATGGAGCTGAGTTCAGCAAGCCTTAGCTCCATTCCACCACGAACGAGTCATATTCACAGTCAGTCGGTTTATGTCGGTCGACTATGTCTACTTGGTATGCTCTCCGCGGTTTTATGTATGTGTATACACTAAATATGTATTAGTGGAGAAACGGGAACGTCACCCTCGCACAGTAAAACGACTACTGAACTAATGGGAGGAAGGCAGATCCTATTTTGTCTCAAACAGTTGAGGCTTACTCCAGTCCACAAGAATGACTCCAAGTCCGACAACAATGTCATCGTTTTGCAAATAGTGTCGTAGACAGGACAATCCAGCAGTTCCAGTTAATTGGAGAGATATGAACTCCCGTTTTGTAGCCATTTCTAAATGTACGCATTTCCTTTCTATTTAATTCGATGCAATAGACACTCTCCTTGACTTCTCTCAATGACATACGGAATTCTGAATTTAATTGCCTAATTAAGTAGAAGAATGAACGACTAAAGTCCAAGGAGGAAAGTTAAGTAATTCAGCCCGAGTGCTACTTACTACTAGTCTATACAGAGTCTAGTAGTACAGGGAAAAGTAAATCAAAAGGAGTGGAGGAGCCAGCCCTGGCGTGGCACCTCCACTCAGCACACTTATCTTTATCTCAACTACCTATTTGTTCTGGCTTTTTACTACTCACTATATTAAGGAGATTGGAGGACGAGATTAGTCTCCACATTGTTCTCCTCATTTGTCTCCAGACCCCGCTATCTCTACGAATTATTTACTTCTCCACTGATATTATTATTATATTTTACACAACTATAACACATATACTACTATATAAGTAGTAGGAGTAGTAAGTAGTAGTAAATAGTAAATGTCGTCAACAACGGATTGCGGGTATTAGGATCTTTTTCAGAGATATGCATTTGTTCTGGTATCTATCGCGTAGTTTGCATAGTTATCAATAGTGATGTGTACATGATGAGACTGTTTGACTCGGTCTCACTCAGTCAGTAGTAGTAACTCATGCAGAGCTAAAAATGAAGCACATGTATGTGGAAATACAAAGAAATAGGTGTTTGTTTCCAGACGAGTAGACAGGCAGAGTAGTGAGTGACTAGACATACATACATGGAGTGCAGAGTGGATGTTCGCAGAACTGCAGCATGCAAAATGCAAAGTCAACTGGATATATAATCCACTCCATTGACTCGAGTAGTCGACGACTACTACTCCAAGTTTGTTAAGGTGGCTGTAAGTAAGTTGAATAGCTCTTGTCAAGGTAGCTGACTGGCATGGTTTGGGCATGGCATGGCACTACTTAAGTACTAACTCGAGTAACTATATTGTGACCATAAAATTATATTATATTGTGACTATTCACAGATCCCTGGCTTTTTACGTTTGGCATATATAAAGAACGGACTATAATGCTTTGTTAGTTAATTTAGCTTGTGCTGTGTGGACGTCGTCGTCGACTCAATTCAACTCAGTTCCGGAACGTACATATGTTAGAGCCGTATGCTACTGTTTCTAGTAATACTAGGACAGGAGAGGAGACAGTATGTGGAGTATCACTACTAGGACATAAGACACACGAGTAAAAGTCGCGAAGTGCTCTAAGTTCTTTTGTCGTCGCATGAATTTTATATTAGGAGAGTTTTAGCGGATTGTACATACATATTGTGTTCGATTCAGTCACTTCTAGAGTTTATAGATAGAAATAATATAGGAGGAGTGGAAAGGAAGCCTCTCTCGGTTACGTTCAACTACAGCTCAATGTTCAACACTCAACTCCATTCTTTACGTTCCGGTGTGGAGTAAGCGGGGACTCCACATTGCAATCTAAAAAGGATATTATGTATTATACCGGCTGGAAAGTAGAAGGACCATGAAAAGAACGTTTTTGTCTTTGGTGACACGATATGTCCATACATTCACTCAGCCCTCGCTCTATGTAGTAGTAGTCTACGAAAAAACGAGCAAAGAGCAGTAAGTACAAGTCAAATCGAGTCACCCAGTCCAAGTCACACAATACAGTAGAATCTTGAGTCGTTTTCTCAAAACTATCTTCTACTTTTAGATATAGCGTTAATAGTCGTCGGCCTGGGTACTCCATATTCCTCTCTGCATTTACATAAGTGCCTATAGAAACTTTCTTCTCCCCGCTATATGCTATTATGTCCGTTGTAAGTCAGCACTTCACTATACACTTTCCTGGTTCAAGACTCCCAGTGTTTTTCTAGTGTAAAGTCTTGTGTTGATGTTGACTCCTATCTTTGTCATTGTACTTCTGTTGTTCTTCTTGGCAAACGTGTCTCTGTACACATCCATTATACATACCATCATCCTATGCTACAGTATTTCGTAGTGGAAGACTGACTTACACGCACATAATATTATAAAGTTCGACGCATTTTTTACTACACAAGATAAACTCGAACGATTAATGCTATGTAGATAGAATACATACAAATAACATCATTATAAAAAAGAGGTGCAGCAAAATGGAATATATTATCATGCATGTCGTACCTTTAAATAGTTGCATACAATATAGTACATAATTTGTAGCAGATGATAAGAGTTTATATATATCTTGGTTTATCATCATAAGGTCGTATAGAAAGGAAATGCAATTACAATAGTCAAAGTAAGTATACTTGAATGTCTTGTGTAGCTCCTAAGAATGACAGTTATATACAGAGTATTTGTTATTAGACAAAGGTGCACATTTTGCTTGTTAATTCCATTTCTTCATCTTGTGTCATCTCTTATGTCGCGCAGACTCCCAATTTGTAGCAAAGACTCACTTGAAAACTCAAGTGGTGAAGACTTCTCGGTGACATTTAAATGCAAAGGAAATGTAGCTTTAAAGTATCTATGAGTATGTATGTGTGTGTACACAATAGCAGGGATGTCGTTTTCTAAGTATTATGTAATAGTAGTGGTAACTGGTGAGGTAAGGATGAGTGCATGTGTAGAGAGACGTTCTTTTTACTCTCCCATATATGTTATGTACCTGCAGTACTAGCAGTCAAGTCAAGTCACTTCACTGAGATGTACTACTACTACTTATGTAAGTGGCGGCCGAGAAACTGAACATGAGAACTTGGCAAATATCATCGGAGTCGTAAGTAACTCGTAGTAGTACATTACATCATGTAGCTACGTGTACCCATATGCACCTAGATTATAAGTATTGTATGTACAGAATATTATGGAGGTGTTATATGTTAGTATGGAATGGTATGGAATGGTATGCACATGAGAAGCGTGTGTATAAAAGAGCTTTAAGTAAGAAAGAGTGTGAAACTGGAGGGTTTTTGCCATCGCGTGTACTAAGTGTCTACAGATATATTCATCGCATGACTTTATAGTTCTTTTCCCAATGCAAAATGATATTGTGTGCAAAGGCACGTCTAAAAATATCATAGCGGAGGATAGGCCCACCTTGTTTGCTCACAGTGATGGTGAACAGATCAGTTTAGTTTGTCGATCTTGCTCTCCTTCGTTGTACGAATGTGTATGCAGAGTCGTGTACACAGATAAAGGATTTATGTGGCCGTACACTCTTGTGCACTTCGTCTTCTGATTGTGAGTGAGTCCTGAGGTTACCTCCTAGTTTTCGTTTATTCCATTCCATTGCCTTCCTATCCCTTTCATTTAGTCTTCTTACTTCCTAGCGTCTATCCCAAAGACAACTAACTAAAGTAACTAAGTAAAGCTGGGCGTGAGGATGGAAGAAAAGCAACTCTTTACTTCTTTTCTTGTACCTTTTTTCCTTACTTGAGTTAACCTGGCTGGATCTTTTCTCAAGCATTCCTTATACTGACGACGAATCACTTCTCCACACACACACAGGCTACCTATACAAAGAAAGAGAGGTGCATGTATACAACTTACACAGACAGATATTCATTCAGCTTGTTTGTCTCTCTATACAATAATATCTAGTGCATGAATTATGTTTCCATATCTTTACAACAGCAACTCAGTCAGAAGGTTTTTACAGCCAGCCGGGTATGCATGCTGCACCAGATTCACAAAGCAATTCTTCCAATTCACACTACAACACAGATAGGATAAAGAGATAGAACAGAAGGGAATCATATGGTACCCACAGCCAGCACAGACGACCTAACTATGAATAAAATATCTGTAATATATTATTATGATTATTATAGGGTCTAGCCATGTATCAACATCTAACAATAAGACATCAGAAAAATATCCATTGCACGTTTGGTACACATAGGGTTGACAGTGAAATTGCTGTAGTGCCATTCGGAAAGCAGAATAGTCGGTAATATATTTTCCCTAGTTATTTATATGGGCCCACCATTCTCGTCTTTCACATCTTCTCCTCCTCACCTATATAGTAGTAGTAGTAGTAAATAGTAAGTTATGTAGTCGTCGTAGTAAGTAGGTAGGTAACTTCTATTATTATATTATACATATAGATCTTCTGTGATATGTAGATGCATCTGTGTGTATGTAGTATGCGCTATCTTTTTTATCCTGTGCTCTCGAACGAATAATCATAAAATACTTACTACCTATGTTATGGCTGCCTATAGATCAATTCTATGGGAAATGGGAACACAAAGGTATATTTTTTTATTGTAGACAACTTGCCGTTACAGTTAAAAGTGGTTATGCCAATTTGTTTTATTTTATATCCCCCTCCTTCTCGTCCACTTTGAAAATTCGCATTTTCTCGAGAATTTATTGAATTTGTTTCAGAGGAAAAGAAGCAGAGCTCTCAACAACAGAATAGTTTTATTGTCATCATTCACCATTGCTTACTTTCGTTTTTATAAATGATCCGTGGACGAAATTGACTGTTGTGTACATGTACATACTACTGTGCGTACTACATACCACTTAAATTTCATGATTGTCTCTGAGCGCTCTATATAGATATATTCGCAGGAGCTTTGACCTGCTATTCTGGCGTTCATTCGAACTTGTATTTGATCACGTTAATGTCTGTGTAGAAAAATCAAAGCTTTTCCATAGACACACACACTAAACATAACAGGCTGCAAAACATGCTTATTTACAAGTTAGTTAGTCATACTTAAAGACTTGCCATGCGGAGTTGCGGCGGTGGGGTGTAGTGTATGCGATGTCAGAATGTCTTTTGGCTGTAGTTCTCTCTGCCTGTTTTGTGTTCTTCTATTGCAATCTGGTTAGACAGAAAGATCTCGTGTGAGTGTATGCATGCCGTATGCCATGTAATGTAATAGATACATGTTTGTGTGTAGTAACAGTTTTTATATTTTGTTAGGCATTGAGATGGGATGTGATGCATGAGGCACGTGGATGATGCCTCTTCATGTCTATACATCTTCCTAATGATCAGTATCGTTTTCATATTTATATTTATATACCGAACATGTTCCCACTATATCAAATTCCACTGCTACCTCCTGCTTCACTACACACTAGTACACACAACAGTGGAAGAGCAAAAGAGCACTGTCAATAGAATATTCACTGTTCCTTGTGAAGATAGACAGCCCCAGCTAGTGCACTGCATTATAATGATGCCAACAACTTATTTGGGGGTTTCATACTACACGGACACATTTTACTTTCAGATTATCGAATTTTTAATGTGTTTCTTGAATTGATACCCATCTTCACAATGTTACTGCTACGGAGTGTAAAATGTAGTAGATGGCTTCTATTATAAAGGCATGTCATGGTAGTTTTGAAAATATAAAGCTCTTAACCTCAGAACCCTTTCAGATGTTTTTAACTGTAATCCGAGGAGGAATATGTTAGTATCAAGAAGAAAGTGCCACATTAACAATTATTATGTTGGAGGAAGCTGTATAATGGAGAAGGGAGTTTGTATTGTATGGAGTGTGTGAGAGTGAAGTTGGGGGAAAGGCTGTAAACCATAAATTGCATGTTAAAATCGTAAATGAAGTTTGTGAATTGTGCTGTAAACTAGAGAGAGGATGTTTCATAGGTAAATAAACAAAGCGTCGGTTGCAAAAATTCCTGGTGGGTTAGAGATCTGCATGTAATGGAACTAAGTTTGTAGTTTGGGAAGCATAAAGTTATTTATTTATTTTATTAGCCATTATTATTTGAAATGTGTGTAATGAAACTATCCATCTAGAATAGAGAGTCAAGTCAGGAAGAGTTTCAACGTGAATTTTAGGTCATCCGAGTTGAACTGTTCTATTCATAAAAGCTTTTTTCATTCCATAACTGTTGATGCGAATAAACTCTAATGTGAGTGGAGTGAAGCATTTCATTCCGATTCCAGCAAAGGCAATTTCCGGTTTCTTTTCATTTCAAGATCCAATCGCTGCTCGCAACTTCAGCATTTACAGTCATATGGCTTCATGGGCTTTTTTTCGCTTTCACAGTCGTATGAACTTTACCATGGTCCACGTCTGCTCACTAGTCACGGATAAATGCAGCTTACAAGTAAACACAAGCAGCAGACTAGTCTTGGATATATCTGATGAGTTTTTTTTAACTTTCATAGAAAATAAAGAATTTAAGTTGAAATCAAAGGAAAGAAAATCGCCCACGGATTTAGACAGATGCTGACCAAGTTCCAAGGTAGAAAAGTAGTGGAGAATCAGCTTTATTAGCAGAATGTTGACTTGACCTCTTATTATACGCGTGTGTATACATATATAAAATTTATAGTGCAAATACTTACTACCTCCTTCAAAAATAATATAAGCTCTTTCGTGAATCTTTTATTGGCAGAGACTCAGACCTCTCTTCCTTCCAAAAACTCTGTCTATACTATGTACTTAAGGAGTACATTACTAACTACTAAGAGAATAAGACATTGACAGAGTAGGGATTTTTTCAGATTTTTAAAAACAACTTCAGCCATATCGACCATTTCGCAATTTTCTGCAAATTGCAAAGCCTGGATATTTCGCTATTAAATGGAAAACTGGTAATAGTGCAGTTTTCTATGTCGTTACACTGCCTCGTTGCAATAAAAAATCATCATATCGCATCGGTCGCAGTTGGAAAGCCAAAGAGTACTCTGCAATAATAGTAAATGTATGAGGAGGCAAATGTAGCGAAAAACATACAGAAAAGGCATATAATAATGAATACACTCATCTTATATGTATCCTAATAACGACTTTAACTCTCACAATTTTGCATTTTACTCTCCTACGAATTTCAAATACCATATTTGAATGTCCTTAAAGTATGAGTAATAACAGTGACTCGATCGACTTAAAATAAGCTTTAACCATTTGAACTCCCTCCTCTATTACGCTATAAGCAATATTCTCTTACATATTTATCAATTCTATAGGTACATATAATTCTCTTTAATATGCGTGCAAAACAAACAAATGTCGTTCTAGGCTTTCGGGTGATGGAAAATGTCAAGACTAAATCAAATACAACGGTTAGTACTAGTCAAACTCCCATTCTTCTCCTCATTTTTCTCCACCAAACGACTTTCCATACAGATTTATCGATGTGGAAGTCTATTTTGCATAATGCGAATTCGAAATCTTGATTGAAGTGCATTGTGCTTGCACTTTATTTTGTTGTTTCAAAACTTGATGGCGAAAGAGTTACTTTTGCTTCGAGAATATGTATAGCTATGGGTACTTCACGTTCGTTTGTGAAAGATAAAAAACACATTGGTATTGATAGCTTGAAGTCAGTCCTATATAGTTACCATCATATTATGTGAATATTTAGGAATAGAATAAATTTAAGTATGATACAAGAACTTCCTTAGAAGCACGAAAAATTCATGCAATTTTGGACGAGAGTCAAAAATTGATTAAAATTAGCTTAAAATCCCTTTTTTTGTTTCTTGTGAAAAAATTCCTTTTTATTGAGTTGATGGGGACATCCTGAGCAAAAAAATTCCTTTCTACACGCCTATAAGTTACTTCAATGTTTACAGATGGACTTTTTATATTTGAATAAATAAACTCAACCTGCTACTGCTTTCATACATATCAATTTCTGTCATTTGTTTTGCAAAACACAATTCTACAACCTTCCCTATCTATCAATAAACCGGTATGTATTTAGGAATGTTGTATTCTGGGTTTAAATCCGTTGTCATCGTCTGTCATTTGACATTAATTCATTCTATTATCTTTTTCGAGTAGGAAATCGTGTCTGAGTTCAAAAAAGTTATGCTAAATGAGGTTATTTCGTATCGAAAATGTCTTTGAGTATCATGTGCTATATCTCAATTACTCACGACTCACAATGAAAATAAATAGAATTAAATACATACTATGCATGCACTATACACTCAAAAAATGCACCTAGAATATTATTTAGTTGTTAATGTTATTATGCAGTCCACCGCAAAGTGCTAAAATGTTAATGAGACGCCAAATGTTTATTCAGTTGAAGAGTCGGTAAACCTTACGGATCGTCATGACCTATATTTCGAAGCAGTCTTGCCATGATTATCAATTAATTAGCGAATCACGAGCATGCTACGGAGTTAGAATATAGTTTTAGTTGAATACATAATAATGTTTACCGTACCTATTGAATTTGCTACACATACCATAATTAGCATATCTCTATTCTAAGATTGTTATTTAAATTAATGGTTCGTAGTTAATGTACTATAACAGTACATCCACAAAATAAACAGTTCATTTTTTGCATTAAAAAATCTCATTTTAAAGTTATATTTTGGATGAGATCGTAGAAATTTACATTACATGTTTAGCATATATAATTGTCGCCACATTTTAATTTAAAGAGTATGGGTTAAGTATTTATTAAAGTGAAGGCAAGGAAAATTTAGTTGCTACTAACATAAGGTTTTAATAATGTAGGTAGTTTATGTTTTTGCATCTAATTATAAGTATCGAGCATGTAGTTTTACCTCTGTAGAGCTATAATGATCTTTTATATCGAGATAAAATATTTTTGGATTCGCATAAAATGTTTGTGTACAATAGACGAACATGTAAATTGATGTGACAGAGTTACATAATAATTGAGAGATTAGATCGTGGTTATGTACTTACTATACGTACGTGATGACTGTTTAGTTGGCGAAAGATATGAGATATGTCGTGTGTACTCAATCAAAACGAATGTTAATAAGCACACCCGTGTAGACAGCCTTATATGGGAAATGCCTACTCTTGCACTCTGCTACTGAAAGTTTGAAGTATAATGGGATTAAAGTGTACAGAGTAGAAGACGTGCATAAGAAGTCTAGAGTAGATAATTTCCTATTTATCTCGATTTAGTTGAGTGTAATATCTTTGGAGATTATTAGAGATAATGTAGGACAGAGGGTAAGACGAGAAGAGACAATCTCTCGTCACAGCAGAGCGATTTCAGGATGGATGGATACTAAACCAAATTGAATCACAAGTCAAAATCAAATAAAAGTAGTATATCTGCTTGCGATTGCTACTTAACGGGTACTCGACGGATGTGATTGTGAGTTGGATGGCAATTGGTATGCAATTCAGTTGCGCCTTCTCGCAAAAAACCCCTTTCTACAACTGCCAATGCTAACTTAAAGTTAAACTGGCAAAAAACGAGCTGGCAGCATAACGTAAATCAAGGATCTTTTTTATGTCACGAAACGTTATGTGTATTATAGATGTGCATACGGACGCGGACATCGCATTGCTTTGGCACAGAGAGAAAAATTAGAATGTGAATAGAATATTCAATGACGACTTTAAAGTCAGTGGCAGAGTTGTTTTTATTCTAAACGGCCTTTTCATCAGAACATTTGATGATGATAACCGTAGTCTCCATTCCAGTTTCATTCATACAGTTCCGTATGTAAGTAGTAGTAAGTAAGTAGTAGTTCAGACCAGATCAAGCTCCTCACTCTGCACTTCATTGTAATTCATTTTCATGGTCTGTCCTCAAGAGTTGCTACTTGTGTGTGTATATGTATAGGTATTTATAGTGTGTGGATGGAGAAGAGTCATCTACGAAGACGAGAATGATAGCAGTCTCTCAAATTCGATTAATCTGAGAACATAATGGTACGGATCTCGGAAAATACATATTTTATCAGAATTGCCATTAAATTGCTCTAGATAGGGCGATTTATTAAATACTGCTGGCAGTTCATTCCGCCCGCCCAGCCAGTTATATATACATAATGCAAATAATAAGTGGAAACCTTTCAAAGCATGAAAAATAAAGTTTCCAAGTTTCTCCTCAGCAAGTGCAAATATTTAATCACTATCCTTTTCGGAATTCAATTAGCTCCAATGCGAAATTAGAGTTTTTCTAACTGATCTGGATTTCCCGAAGCGTCGTTTCATATAAGATTTCCGAGACGATCCAGCTGACTCTGCAACTTTCTAAATTATTTTCCCAAACAGCTAAGAAATCTATGTCATTTTATGCTATTAGGACTTTTTGAGTGTTATTTTCAATTATCTCTAATGGAAGGCTTTCTTCAATCTCCTCTCTCCATTACGAAGGAAGCAGTCCCATAATTAATCAGCAAAAGTGCATAAATTACTATGATTTCCACTTTACTCGCTCCCTGTCCATTTCATGGGAAGGAATCTGTTCCTTTGTTAATAATTAAGTAATTTTCCTTTTACCATCTCCCTCTGTTTATGAGTATTGCCTCTGTTGTAAATAGAGCTGTAGACACTACATTACCATACTAACATAAACTGCAAACATATGGAGTTGACTAAAACTACATTAGTGGCTATATGCTTCTCTTACTTCCCGTAATATCATTTACAATATGCATACAGCTACAGCTAGCTCGAGCTGGATGTGAGCTGGATACTACTACAAAATCAACGGCCTTGCCATGCTCTCCATTCACATGTCGTCAGAAAGAGTTTGCTAAATACGCTAAATATTCGTATGCACTATGTAGGTAGCATATTATTGCAAACAATTACCTCATCTAAGAAAGTAGGGCATAAAATGGAATGGAATTAACGTCTATGAAATCTGCTAAAATAATCAAGGCCTGCTTCTGAGAGATTAAATGAAAAGAGTTATTATCATCTTGTCCTTTCATTTCTACACAATCCTGATACAGCCAAATCTCTACCAGTACTAGTGGGATACTAAACATTTTGTCTATATAGGTACTTACTAACTGTGTATTTACACTAATAAGACATCATAACTATAAATAAATACTCCATGACAAGACTGCCCATTTTTGCAAGTTTTTGTTTGCATTGGTATGCCTGCTACACTCTGTATAGACAAGCCAAGGAAACGACTTAGTTAATAACCATGCAAATATTTGCATTTAATTCTCAGTCATAGTGCATATAATATGTGCGCTGTAATACCTGACCAGATTTACATTATCAAAATTTTAATGACAGCGTTGCCAATCTCCTACATACATTGTTCAACACATTTTCTGAGAACAGACTTTTGTGTCTACTGCCGAATGGCGATTGATAAACAAAAAACGTGTCAAGTGTTGCTTGCCTTTCTCATTTTTACCCACATGGTCGACGAGCTCGTACAAGTTTGCTGATGCCCCATATTCAAATGGGATTTAATTTACCTGGATAATGAGCAAAGCATTTTTGTCCGTAGTGCAAGAAGTTGCCATATAAATGCATCGGGCTTGTGCACCAGAAATATTAAATATTTACCTTTATTTCAATCATCTGCACATGTAGTCATGAAGTCATAAATGATATCAACTGGGAAAAACGAAATGCACACGCACCTACGTAATAAATAACATTGGTGTGCATAATTATCGCATAATGGAAGATAGGCAGTCCCAAAGAGAGTTTGTAGTCTATAGAAATTATTTATTCCTTGTAAGTAGTCAAAGTTTCATTTTTTTCAATATCTGAATTCATTCCCCAATTACTGCTAAGGGAATCAAATTAATAATCTCATGCAGACCTGTGTACTAAAACTGGTCTACCTTGTCTGATATTGCTAGCTGTATATTTTAATTTACATAGCTAATTAATTCAGTTGCAGTGGTTATGTTTCCATTAGGTCATCTACAGACAAAAAAACCTGAAAATTCGAATAAAGTGTGCATGTTATGTTTAAGTCTTTTGTAAACATACTATATTTGATGTTATCTTGAGATGATTTGTGTTGTTCGACTAACTTTTGAGTTCCGTGAGTTTTCCAAAGACGCCTTTACTACAATATAAAAACAGCTTTTGGCATATTTAAATGGAATAAAAGCCCATATGCACTACAAGAGTGTCGTTTGTTGTGCTTTATCTGCATCAGCTAACTATTTCTGTGGCGCAACTCTAAAACTTGTACTACTACATGTATAATATAATACTGCCTTTCCTTATACACTAACTACATTGGGTATACACAGTATAGTATTTCCATATTTTATTCTCTTTATTCGTAAACGTTATGACAAGAAATGACTGCATGTCAATCAAGTAGCACCACGCCTAATCTTATTAACTGTGAAAGATGATTATTGTTCCTGAAGAAAGTGGCCCCATTGATATTTCTTTTGTTGCTGCAGAACTAGATTATTGTGTGAATACGGAA
This sequence comes from Tomocerus qinae, assembly GCA_020055645.1. Classification (NCBI taxonomy): domain Eukaryota; kingdom Metazoa; phylum Arthropoda; class Collembola; order Entomobryomorpha; family Tomoceridae; genus Tomocerus; species Tomocerus qinae. Next base: position 24,897,475 of record CM034548.1, read on the forward strand.
ATGTGAATGATTTCATGTAAACATAATATAGGAGCTCAAATGTCCAAATGACCTTTATGGTTGGTTCTCATTGTGTACAAATAATGTTTCCCTGACAAGGGAGTCTCACTGGCGACTGCTACCACTATGCTTCTAATTGTAATTTTTATTAGTAACTTAAGTACAGCTTTCGGATTACGCTAAACGTTAACGTAACGTAAACGTAAACGTTTTCTGGCAAATAATACTTTGTTATTGAGCCGTGTTTGTCTTAATGAAATTCTGCTGAGGCCTAGATATCTGAGGGTTTCTGACAGGCTTTTATTATTCTTAGGGAATTGAAAGGATTGTAGGCATAAAGCATCCTGGCATTTATTTTTGCAAATGTAGGATTGTAAATATAGATAGTGTTTGTGACGTGGGGAAAGTTTTTGTGTCTGGAATGGTCAAGAACTGAAATGTGTTATTTATAGAATGGGTTATTCATAGGAAATAGTTGTAGGGAGAGTGAGTAAGGCTTATGATGTGATATAGAAGGGTTACCTTGTAACAAGTAAAACCGAAATTAAGCCTTAGAATAAGAATGGGAGAAGGTGAGGAAGAATGAATAGAACATGCTAATAGAAAATTACATTTGCGTGCTGAGCACTATAAGTAATATCGTATATGTAGTAATATATTACCCGGTTACACGTAGCGAATCAACTAATGCGGGGACTACTGGTTCCTGTCTACCTAAATATTTGGCATTGCAATGCATTGTAGTTTGCTGGAACAAGTGTTGTGAATGAATATTGCAATGCAGTCACTACTATTTCGTTGTAGTTTCCTTTGCCTGATTTGTAAAAGTCTATCCGTTGTTGCAGAGAAACGCAAACCCACATTATAAGTTGGGCTTATCTATAGTCTCCGCTATCTTTTATGAAGAGCTTATGAAGTTTTCATAGGCAGGTAGATCTCTGTGCTGTACTGTTATTCGTACATATTTGGCCATTACTTTGAAAACAAAGGTGGTATGCGTTGTTAGTAATTAGGAGGGAAGACAGTAGTGGTGGTGGTTGGTGAGTGAGGTACGTCGTTAGGATACCTCTCTCTAATATTCATTGTCAATGCTTTGATACATAGCTTGCTTTGTTCACAAAGTACACGCAAAATAGACATGGCAGACAATGCAAAACGAGTACAAGTGCCTAAGTAGTAATTAAACCCCATATATAGCTTTTATACTCTCGCTAGAAAATAAGTTAAAGTTGAAACCGTAGCCCATGGCTAATGTATTGTTTGTATTCATAATATTTCCATCATAAAGCAACCTAAATCTCTCCTCCTTTCTCATCTTATGTAATTGTAGCCGATATTAGGTTGCTGCTCCTGAACTAATGCTCCGTAATACAATACTAGTCTTTCATGTAGAAATAATTTATACCAAGTCTTCTCTTGTGCAATTTCACGTTACTTATACAATTTACAATAAGCATTGTGTAGCAATTTAACAGTAAGTACACGAACCACACACAAAGCCGATTCCTCCGATCTAAATATAGAATTTATTGCCACAAGAACGTATCAGCATTTAGATGGTGGGATCCTTCTCTATAGCAAAGCTTTTCCAATAATCTTCCTCTGGCAATTTAAAAATGAAGATACACATGCTCCATATTTATAGTGATAAGGATTAATTTGTCGTGGTAGGTGGTTTTGATTTAGGTGGCAGTAGTACCTATTAGAAGCTACTAAGGTAATAAAGACTGACAAAGCCAAGAGATGAACCAACTTTGTGTCATCTGTGTATTATTCTAATTAATTGTTGTATAATGTAATTAGTGTATAGTGGAGCGAGTGACATATTTATCTCTCTGCCAAACAGAATATTAAATGACTTAACTAGGAAGAGTATATAACGATTATCTATAGAGATACACGACATGTGTTTTAGCATATAGTTAATATTTTATGAGCTTTATATAGTGAAATATTACATTAATTATTCATTCAAGGGCATTTCGAGACATTTTTCCGGCAGTGGTAAATGTGATAAATAATCATAAAATTTATGAGTCTTGCTCATACTTTTAGTCTATAATACTTTTGATAATGACGTTAATGACTTGGCTTTCTTGTTATTACGATTCAGAGTAACAATAAGTAGAATTTATCAATGGGCTTTGTGAAACGATAGATAATTGTTGAATGCTATGCGCTTGCTTAACTCCTTTTACAATATAATACAATTAATTTCAAAGTTCAACAGTTATTCTCAAAGTTGAAGTTATATTTGGAACTTTGTTTGATGGTAACTTTTAAAATGATTACGTAAAGGCGATGATATTCAATTACTTAGCACTAGCAGCATAAGTTAATACATTTGTAGTTATCATTCGAGAGAGCTTTTTAAAGTGACAAGCATAAATTATTTGCATACTACAAATTTAATTAATGTGTTATAGTAGTATGATTCAGGGCGAGAGAGTCGCGTATTCAACTAGCATCCCAATTCTTCAAAGTGTAGTAGGAATAATTATTATAATTACATCATGTTTAGATGAATGTGAATTAGAAATGTCTTCTTTGTACTTTATTGTAGTGCGCATTGTACATCTGCTGCCCTAAGCAATTCCTCTAGTTGCAACCAACGTTGGAGAGATAAGAATTCAACACAGTATGTGTGTAATAGTAATGGGTAGCCAATGTAAATGTGGTGACTACACGATGGTGTGATATATGTACGTAATTAGTGGCTGGTAATTTTATTTTATGTATCGTAGAAAGAGAAAGCATTTGGTAACTCACTTCTTCGGATTCCGTATGAACAAATCTAAGCATTTCCATTACTGACAACTCAGTGAAACCCCAGCAAAGGGAAGTGTCCACAATCAGGGCTTTGCAGAACTCGGAATTACTAAACTGAGTTCATAGGTTATCTTTTGTGTCCTCCATTTCTGTGATGAAGGAATACAAATGCTATTGAGCCTTTGTTAGTGGCTGGCAGGCAGTTTGAATGCAAAGTTGACACTGGCAAGAGTTCTCTATAGATAATTAGCTGGCTACAGGCTTATCTTTTCCAGAATGTTTTTATTCTAAATAGTTTCTCTGTGAGGGAATGAAGTACAAACACAACAGTGCACAGTGTTGCATTAGTCATTCAAATGGATGGCTTATAAATGTTTTATAGCTGAAAGATGATGTTGCTACAGTAGAATTCCTATTGTGCTCCTAATATCTCTGGTAATTTAGAGAGGAGTGTCAGCTTTTGCCACTGGAGTTACCGAAAGCTCCATTCATCTGTTCTATCTATATATCGCCCTATCGCGACTTACATGTTATTATTATGATGTGCTACTTACTTTTCCACCACATTCAGACCCGTTTGGAAATCATTATTACAATACTCAACTTACAGTTTCTATACTCCATCCATGCACACTTCACTATTCTTACTAGGCTGCATTTATCTTGCTACTCTATGTAATTTAGCTCTCCGAGTTATTATTTATTGAACGTTCGCAGGAATGCATCGAAGTAGTGCACTGCACACAGCAAACTATTGTTAAACCAACCTCTTTTGTGTCCTATTGTTGCACATATTTATTATATAATATTTTATTTTTATTCCTACTATTTTTCAATCTGGCAGGTTTATTCATTTAGATAAAATACTAAGTACTTGTCCTGCCAGACTAAAATGAATTGGCTATAAACATTATTATAATATGTCCTATATCCTTCAACTCATGTACCCTATTTTTATTAGTATAATAGATTAGTGCTATCTATGAAAAATTGCAACTTTGATGACTTTTGTTAAATGGAAGAAATTAATGGCAGCAGTTACGTCAGTATAATTTTGTTTCAAATAGCATTGTAAATTGTTTCCGAAATATTAATTTGAAACTAAAAACACGTTAACAATTTTGCAATGGTTACGAAAGAAATTCTCTATTTATTTGATGAAAGGATTATTTATAGTTTCTATCATTTAAGAATCATTCATACAACCCTTTTATTGCTGGGGAGGTTTCGATAGTGTCGCTATATAAAAGCATTCTATAACATTCCGTACCATACGGCTTGATCGAATTGCTAAGTCAAAGAGCACATACCAGAGGCTCATTTTAGGATTGTATTGAAATATTGTAAATTCCTGTTTTACAATGATATAGACTGATAGATGGTTGGACAGGCTTATTACAACTTGTACTTCATGCAATAAATAAAGATCAAGTTCAAATCCAAACGTGGATTATGGTCTACTGTTGTCTATATGCTTTTCCATTTTGTAAATTAAAATTTATAGATTAATTGTCCATCTGGATCACATTAGTTGGCGAGTTGAGTTAATTTTTAGCATATCTGTAAATGAGTTATACAAAGGGACAGTGTAGGTCTACTGATATTAAATGTTTTGTATACAGACTTAGTTCTATACTGGATTGGTATATTCACAGTTCTAATTAGACACTTGGAGATATGACATAAATTCTTCCTGTGTGGGATTTGGACGTAGCTCTTTATAAATTCTGGAAGGCGTCACAATGTCCGGTTAGTCCTTGTCCCCCAATATGAGTTGTTCGCATTAAATGCAATAGTCCGCATTTACGACTTTCCCTTGCATGAAATTGTGACGGCTGATTACAGAACTATTCATACCCCTTGATGAAATTGCATTAATTATGAAGCATGACAGTTTAGGGGCTTTGGATATGTGGAGAAAACTGCAGGAGACAAACTAATAATGCTTGCACAAAGCAATTGAATGATAAGAGGACATTAGCATACTGAGAATTTGTTAAATGGTAGCAATAATGTGGAGGCTTTTTAGATATAGCTATTTAAGATAGTTTTCTTTGAAACAGTTACTTTTAATGAATAGCATTAAAGCATAATCACTACATGCATGGGTATTATTAAATAAGGATGCCAAAAGCGTATTTATTTATTTAACGTGTAAAGCCTGTATTGATAGATGTGGTTGATATGTTTGACATTGAATAATTTTGTAATAAATTGTATTTTTTTGTTTTAGCTATGACAATATGAACGTGGCGTGGAGAGTAAGCGTTTTGGTGTTGGTGGCAGTGTCACTGGGTCCGGTGTTGTCAAGAATTCACAAGGGATCAAATACTGGAGAAGGGAAACGGGAGTTTCGATTCCTGGAAGGATTTTACAATGCGTCGGTGGAAGAGAACTCATTGGGCTCTACGATGATCATTCCAACTAAAAAAATGGGAGTGTGGAATCTGGAGGTGAATCAAACGGTACATTTTAGTATCGTAAGCGGCGACCCATTGAAAATGTTTCGGGTGGAGTCCCGGCAAGTAGGAGACTTTTGTTTTCTTATCATACGGGTAAACAACAATGAGAGGAGTTTGAATCGTGAGTTCAAAGAGCTATATAAACTGCATGTGAAGGCAGCTGTGCATGCAGATAGAGAGCCGGAAGATTCACCGATAACTTCTGAGGATGATATGAGAAAACATATTATGTGGGATGACAAAAGTTTACAGGAAAGCAAAGTTGGTGATGGTGGAGTGAGACATCCTTCCGATGAAAATTCAAACAGACCAATCAGAAATGATGGCAATTTGGAAGTAGAAGCAATTGAAAAGCAAATTTCAGATATTGATTTGAAAAGTTTAGACGAGGACGAAGGACTCAGTCTAAACAATGAAGTCTCAGTTCCTAAACGAAAACTTTTAAAGTTGGAGACAGTTTTTGGTGAATCTCCTGTGGAAAGTGTTCAGAGTGACCAGGTGGTCAGAGGAAGACGGAAGAAGGAAGATTCACGCTCTCCCAGCTCAGATTACAAGGGAGACAAGAGCGATGGAGTCGAGTCCAGAATTTGGACGAACAGTTCCACATTATTCAGAAGTAATCCTAGCGAGCGAAACTTAGGAGCCACGAAACAAAACTCGAATAAAAAAGTCAGAGGAAAAAATATTGTGAAAAAGTCACTACGAAGGAGTTTAGGGGATGAACGACGAAATAAATCTCGGAGTCGAAACAGAAGTGGAGAGAAGAAAAAAAATCGAAAAGACAAACAAGTTGCGGCTTCCTCAGAGTCCAAAATGTACTCCTCGCTCCCAACAACTTTCTCTACGACGCTACCTACGGAAAGAGCCCTCAACTCACAAGTTACACTTCGTGAAGCAGAGTGTATCGTTTTCATCCGCATCGTCGACAAAGATGACAACGTGCCTGTGTTCGAGGTGCCGGTCTATGACATCGGAGTTAACGAAGACACTCCCGTCCTCGCAAAAGTTGCCAAGATTAGTGCTGTGGATGCGGATGTAGGTCGTAACCAAGAGATCTATTACAGGTGAACCCAAATGCTTTCAAATCCCTTTTTTCTCCGACTGTAATATTTTCACTTTTTGTTTCACCCTCCCTATTAAACTCTCTTTAACATAATACCTAGGGTATCATAGCCACATTATTCTTTTATAGCAACTCCGTATGTACAGCTTAGGAAATTGTCCAAGTAGGCAGTACCAGAAAGGGCAACTCTACATAAAGCATAATATATACATAGATTTAATCTGAGGGGAAAAAATCAAGAAGTACTATGCACTGCAATACTAGGAGGGCCATACGGACGAAAAGGAAAGCATTACATCTTTTACATATTTCATGACCAACTTGAATAGCAATCATTTCATCTCTTTTCTCCAAACTTTTCCCGACCTCAAACACTGCGTTTTAAAAGATATCACGTAGCCCCACAGCCAAACATTTGCCGTTTTCACACAGGGTATATACCTAACAGATCTAACCTAACAGATCTAACCTAACAGATGTAACCTATATATAAAACAGAGAAGCATTACATTTTCAGTAGCTGCTAAGCACTGCATTAAAACAATTGGTATACTATAGCTGCTCATCCTTTAAAGTTTTTAGTATCTTTCTATAGATCGTTAATGAAGTGTTTATTTAATACAATTGTTATGATGTATTATATTATTGCGGTTGTTCGTTTATAAGTCGTTAAAAACTAGAATGAAAAGTTGTATAGAGTCGTATAGCAAATAGTAATTGAGAGAAGATGCGAGGGAATGGATTAATTGAGCAAAGCCAGTGTAGCGAAGTGATTCTGTCACTGATACAAAAATGTAGATAATTGACTACTAATTGTGAAAGTAGGGTAGAAGGACGGCTATATGCTACTACAAAGCTCCAATGCTGTCACTTACCATTAGAATTAACAGACATGCAACGAGTAATGGCTACAGCTACGACGTATATATGAAGTATAATACAAAGCCTATTATCACAAAGAATGAAAGAAGATTAGTTTGCCTTGTTGGATTTGACGTCCAGACGTCCAGTCACTAAGCATAGTACATGCCGTGTGTGAATGAATGCCCCAAATAATGCTCTAGCTATTGTACAGATTCGGCAGATTATTAGGTAATGCAAAAATGCATTTAGTCAGTCTTTGTTTTGACTGTGCCGTAGCCAGCAGTGCTAGAGGTACCCTTATTGTAACAAAAACGGATGTTTCAGAATGCGGGCAGATTAATTGTAACGTGAGTAGATAAGCTAATAATTGTGTAGGATAATCTGTCACAAAATCGCATTCATTGTGCAGTGAAATGTATATACTTATACGACGTGTGAGCAATGGTGATATAATCTTTTTTAAATGGACTAAGCTTTGTGAGCGGACAATTCTGTAGCATTTCAGTAGTAAATTAGTTCCTCTGTGCAAAAATATCATTTGGCAAAGTTTCAATAGCCAAGAACTTCAAGGACAATGACTTCCTTCGTTCTTAATTCTAATCGGTTTAGCTAAATACTCTTAATGAAACTGCTGACAATTTTTTGTGTACCTTTGCTTTTACTTGAGACTATTTATCTAGATCGTTTTATTTCCATTATTAATTAGAAATGTTAGTTAAAATAGACTTAAAATGTCTTTGCATAAAATTGTGTAATTCGCACAGAAATATCCGGTCCCACCGGGATAAAACCCCAAAATGTCCAATGATCCTTTGTGCACAAGGATAAAAGGACAAAAGGAAAGGAATGGACAGGGCACGTGACAGGCAATAGATATTAGAGAAGGAAGAATTCTATTATACTTTGGGCTAGCTCTTAGCGGAACAACAGAGGAGAACAATGGCGTGGATAGCCTTATTGAGTTTGGGCATTGGAGTGATACTTAAAGGTTTAGTGCTGGGATAGGCTTTTGCATTTTATCCAACTATTTATGCTGTGCCGGAATGGTAGCGCAAAAGTGTACTGCTACGTACAATAGAATGGGAACATGAATTTTGCAAATGTAAAATGGTGTGTTGTCCTGTCTTGGTGCATTTGTCTCGGACGATTGCACTTACCTTTTTTGAATGCATTACGTAGTGACTAACTCTGGAAACAGCAACAACGGTCACGAGTCAGAGCCACTTAGTACATTTAGAATAGACAACATCCGTAATCCTTAATAGGTAGGACGGAGCCACACGCGCATATCAACATCTCATTAGCTCTGAGCTTAATGGCAGCTTTTATTCTTTTCACTAATCAGTCAGTCAAAGAGCAGCAACCGGATTGAAATGCGAATACAAAGTAGCATCACGACAAAACTATGTAACTACCCATTGCACTCAAACTAAATGGGCAGAATTGTTGCGAAATCCTGGGAAATATATTTTCTGCCATAAGTAAAACGCCTATCATTAATGCTAGAGCAAACTACTACATGCACATATGTAGTATGTGATTACCATAATATAAAATAGCAGTTTGTATACAGAGTAATTGTCTAATATTTGGGAGGCATTTCAGAAGTGTGCAAAAATATTCAAAGTATATACTAATGGACGGGAGTAGTAGTATGTCATTTTCCTATTTGGGAGATATGCCTACTGTATGTATAAAGTAGGAAAGTCGAGTAAGGTGTGTTTTACATTATGAGCCATCCATTTGTGAAAACTTGTATCCTAATCACTACATTTGACAAAATCACTCAGTTGTGCAATTACCACGAAGTTTCAATGATATTGTTTGGCTGAGCTGGCAGAATGGAAATCTGGTTGTGATTTGCTGTGAGGTGATGCAAGGGAAGTAACTCTATACATTTAACTATAACTAAGTGAACAAAGTTTGGAGCGGTGACGTGACATATTGCAAGTACTAGTAAGAACCCTAGAACCATTTTTGTATGGGAAGACAGCACGAACGAATTCATTCCTTCTCATATTATGGTATTTGTACGGTGTGTAACGACAATAAAGCTGGGATCCGACAGGAAGTTCATCCTATGCTATATACACATTTTATATTTTTGGATAGAGATATATTGGAGGGAATCGCAGAGTAGAATAAATAGCACTTTCGACGAATGGGCGAGGAGAGGAGGTCAGGTCAGAGAGACAGACAGTTGGCTACTTAATGTTTATGGGGGAGTGAGAAGAAAAAACAAGTGTGTGAGCTATCAAGAAAAGTTAGATGCCTATTATTTGTTTCTGTTGCAACGCGGTAGGTAAATGCATTATTAAAGGCCCGAAGAGAAAGCTTACTCACAAAATCACCATGTAGCCCGGCTCCAACGCTTTCTCCGTAGATCCCTTTTACTTTTACTTACGATTAGTTAGTGTGCCTAACTGTACATTCTCTCTTATATACAGGCATTTTCTCCCATGCATTACTATTAGTTGCCGTATGAGATTTCTTGATATGCAATATGGGTCCACTACTAGTCTCACACAACAACATGCTAGAACAGAACAAGGAGACGTAGTCTTATCTAGTACAAGTGCGATATTAACCAAGATACGATGCTACAGAGTATTGCATGTAGCTACTCCTTTGTATTATAGGCTGTTTGTAATACATGTAGGACCTTACAGTCATGGCATTACTGACAAGGCAACCTGCCTGCCGTGGTCTAACTCGGATTTTTTTATTCATTATAGCTGTATATGGACTAAGGGTTATAATGAGTAAGGAATACCACAAGGTAGGGGTTTAGGCCCTATGATTAGAACTCAGTTAGACTAATAGTTTAGTATTTTAGCATTGCATGGTATGGTTGGCTGGTAAGTTGAAACTTTAGGCGTACAATATGTTGGATGCAGTAGTCTGGTCACAGTAGTGTGGTATTTTTGGTTTTATCGCGAGATAGTTCGAATTTCGAACAGGGTGCATATACAGACTTATAGAGAGCATAGTATAATTGCCATGGACATTGTAGTAAGTAGTAGTTAAGTTCTTTTAGGCGTAGATAAGTACCTGTCTACTTTATAATAATATTATAGCCCAAACTAGAAATGTAACAATACGTAAGTTTCGGAATTATAGAGTTAAGTGAGTTGAGTTCCCTTGATTATATAGCCCAATGATACACTTATACATAGGGACAATATCGAACTGCTTGGAATTAGGAAGGAGCTCGTGTTTTACTAGTTGGCGGTAGTTATAGGCTAAATAGGAGGAAGTTTTGAGGCTTTTATGTGTTTTCAATGTAGCTGAGTGCGTCCATTGCATCCATGTGTGCGCACACCTTGAAATTGTCTCAAATGTCTGCATTAAGCGGATATCTCTCTTTCTCTTCTCTTAGTACTAAAAGTACAAAGTTAGTGGAGGGCCACAGGGAAACAGTGTCATCATCATGATGTTTGAAATTAACTTTGAAATAGTCTACCGGAATGGAATGATCATTGGAGCATCGATCCAATTACGGGCGTCCTTTCACCAGTACGTCCACTTGTCGGCCGATCTAAAGACAGAGAACAAATTCGAATACGAGCGAAAAATCGGTGGAACACTCTCGCTACTTCGGGCAGTACTGCCTATGTGAACATCCACATCCGTCCAGTCAATCGTCATACTCCTCAAATTCACATCAATCGACCACCTCAAGTACGGAACCTTTTCTTATTTTATGTCGCTTACGAATGAATGAGCTTGCATGTTGCCCTAATTCTCTCTCTCTCTCGTGTTCGGCTTAAGCAGCAAGATGGAATATTAGGGAGAAAGGAGGGATAATTATAAGGGAAAGCATTATACATGATACCTGCCTCTGCCTACATAATAAATGCCTTCTGAATATATACGTCCCTTTACTTGCTATATGTGTTACTTTAATGTGGTTAGCTGCCACAATACAAGAATAGTAGGATCTAATGCATGCAATTTTAATGAGTACATAGATACTTGCTACTGCCGAATTTACATAGATACTCAACAGCAATAATTATTGCATTCGACGCATGTTCTCCCCATACGCCATCAAAGTAATATTTAAACTCACATCGGCAAAGTATTTATTTAGGTTATATTATAAAGCTATTGCCAGAAATATATACCATTAACTACTTAACTTATATGGAAGCATGACTTCATTAATCCTCATTGCGAAATAACTCTACAGGGTTCATATACCCAACTAAAATTTTATGAAATATCAGCATTTCTATGCAAGACTGTTCTGTATTTAAGATTTTGGAATGGAAGCTATCATTACAAAATAACGATTTCTGGTTGGGATGGCTTCAGGTTACATTTAGTGACCAATTAGACACCAGGCGCGTTTTAAGTGACTAATAATCAAGACTCGCTTTGCCAAAGAAATCTTACTTAGCAGACGGCATCGAGTGTTTTGCATATATAGCGAATATAAGGGCCTAAGGATGCAGGATAGAAGTCATGATTGAACTGTGATGGGGGACTACTGATCAAATTTAATAGGAAATCCAATATTGGCTAACTAGAAAGCAATTTAAACTCCACAAACTTCCATGGAAATACAAAAATTAAATAATGTGTACCCGTTAAATATAGATCGTATTATGACAGTCGTCCTATGTTCATAAGAACGCCGATTTTCATGTATTTTGGACGTCTTGAGGACTTGAGGAACCCTCAGCACTTCAGACGGGATTCATAATACGGCCCTAATAATAGTCATGTATTTGACATTTTATTGTGACATTATCATGTATAAAAATTCATAATTTTCTGAAGTCTTTTCCGAAATTGTTTAAAAAAAATTGATGCTATTTAAATGCATTGCGTAGTGAAAGGGTCGTTTTCACCTGAATATTATTATAGAAGATTTTGAGTACTTTTGGTACACACTATAAAATACAAGTTTAACGGTTTGTAGTACACGCTATAAAGTGAACATGGATTTTGTGTACCTTTCGGTTTTCGCATCGGAACGGAAATAAATGTGTAGGTATGTAGGAACGATGTATGTATTTGTTTTGGATCGCATTCCAGTAACAACTTACAGGGATTGGAGCCTCGGAGTTTTTGCCGTACATAAATACGACTGAATTTCATTTGATTTGATTTTTTGTTGTGTAGCGGCAGTGGTATTCGTAGAATGCTTTTTTGCGATAAGTTGTGTTCTAGGATTTCTTCACGCTTGCTGTGTAGTACGTGGGGATATCTTATATAATATGTCAATAGTATGTATGTAAGTAAATAGTAGATGCCTATGCCTAGCACCTCAAACTATGTACTCCAACTGCAAACAGGATATACAGATAGATCGAGTAGTAGTATATAAACAAAGTTAATAAAGTTCGCAAGTGAATGTACCTATAATGCTTTGTCGAAAATAAAATGCATGGTATCGGTGGTATATATCTGGATTGAATGGAATATCCCAGTCTGTTAATAGTGTATAGTTTGCTATAAAATAGGGTAATATGCGTTTTGCTCATTTGCTTTCGTTTGTAATGGCATGATAAATTATTTAGGCGTTACCAATTGACACCGTAGATATGGTTGGGTTTAGTTACGTAGTATTACATCTAGAGTAAGTAAGAACATGAGAGATGTTTGTTCGGCGGTGGGTTTTGTTCGTATAGGCTATTATGGTTGGGGAAATAGTATTTGGCATTGCATGGAGTTGGCTGTGTGTAATAATATGAATGTATGTATGAAGGGGCAATCGTCGTAAAGCAATTCTGTTGTTCAAGTTTATTTTTCTGTAAATAAGTAAGATTACGGAGGGTGGTGTATGGTGTGCAGGTGGAGATGAGACCGTACCGTGTGATTTATGCCGTGGTGGCCGTTCGTGACCCGGACGACGGAGAAAATGGCATTGTGGACTTGGAAATAAAAGAGGGAGACCCGAATGGCGTTTTTCGAGTGGCGCCCACTAGCACTATCAATGAATTCTACATAGAAATGTCCCCGGTTGTAGCTCAGAATCTTGAGCGGAAGACAGATAAACCGTACAACTTCAATTTGACACTCCGAGCCTCAGATAAAGGGGTTCCGTCGAAGAGCTCGGAAAAGGTTGGTCACTGCCCGATCCCCTCTTTCTCTAAATATTATAAGTTGTTAAAATCGGTGTTTTATCTCGGAGCTTGAGAGTTTATAGCTACCATTCTATCAAATTAGGTTAGGATCCGAGTCTCTGTGTCTTTAGCGAGAGCATTTTGTGTGCGCTTTGCTGACAGAGGAAAGGCTATAAGCCAAACCACCTACTTACTTTGATTTATGTGCTGTAGGAGTTGCAAGTGAGAGTGGCTGATGTATTGTGGTCGGATAAAACATCCAATTGGGCGATTTTTGATAAGGACGTGTACGAAGTAGATATCTCTGAGACTGCTCCTCCGCATTCCGTCGTTTTTCGACTCAAAAGACCGGATTCCCAAGTTCTTCTCAGTATTTCTAGTGGGAATGAAGGAGACCATTTCCTGCTGGAGGAGAAATCGGGTGTCTTGTATACGGCTCAGTGGCTGGATGCTGAGAGCAAGTCAACCTACACGCTCACTATTGATTCTCATGATCGGAGACCAGGTCGGATCTTGACAACAAGAAGATCTCAGTCTGTGGCCAAAATTGTTGTCAAAGTCTTGGATGCCAATGACAATGAGTAAGATCCTATTTTGTATTATTTAACCGATTCCTCATAACTTACATTTAGTTTTGCACCATTTACAAATAATGTCTTCGAAACTTGGGCTATAGCACTCTCCAGGAGAGTAAATAACACGACATTCTGTATTCAAAACCATATCTCGTTCCAGGTCTACTGAATATAAATATTGTTTTCACTTTTTACGACTATAACTATTATTATACTTGAGATTGAGATCGTAACAGTGATATTGATAAGCGGTTTCGCCTCCTCATTCTGCGAACATTCTTGTATAGAGCTCTCCGTAGAAAAACGTAGTCAGCAGGAGCACATAAGTCACCCGCATGCACTCTCCTATAATACAATGCATTATTCAATCAAAATATTATAACTACCACTCTATAAGTATAGTAGCCCTTGCTTTATGTTTGTACATGTACACACTTACTTACTGGCTTGTTCTATAATAATATGATTGTAGGACGTAGCCTTATATTTACTCACTTATACACACAAGACTATAATAATAATAATATGGCTTAGGTTACGACTTGGTGGTTAATACTCGAGTAGGCATGTGTAAGAAAGTCATTTTCCATTCTGTATTTATTTTGTTCGACAGCCCTGTGTTCGATTCCCTTTCTGCTAACACCAGCGAAATATTTCTGTTGGAGAATGAGCCGGTGGGAACGAAAATTGCCAAAATTTCAGCCCGAGATCGAGATCAAGGGGAAAACGGGTAATAAACTCCAACTTCAATAAACCAACAAATTCTAGAGTTAATAGGCTGACATGAAAATGTAGTTAATCTCATCGGCGTCGTCGTCATCATCTTGCACTCTATATTAAAGGCTTTGAATAATATACTGTTATTTTGTATCTATACAAAGTCTGTCTAAACACTTATAGCCGTATAAATACGCGCGACATGACCAGAATGCTTACACAGACTTTATTGTGAGTGTTTTTACTCCACTGCGTCTACAGCCTACATGTCGGCCAGAATTTCATTTCCTCGTATTACAATTTCACTTTCTTAATGTTGCCAAACACATTAGTAAGCTGCGATGGCAGTACGCCCGTCGGCAATGAGCACTAATGTGCATTAAGACGACAACACATTAGTAAACTGCAATCGTAGTAAACCATTACGCAATGAGTGCTAATGTAATGTACATTAAGATCCAACGCGCCTATTTCTTCACTTTCTTTTTCTACTTTCTCCATCTGCGGATAAAAAAAGGATGGAGACATCTACGCAAACTGATATCTGGTGTTTGCATTTAGATATGTGACATACAACATCGCGAATCTGAAGCCTACCCCTTTCTCGGTGGATCACTTCACAGGAGAAATTAAAACGAAAGAAAGTTTGGACTACGAGCAGAGTCGATGGCAGTACACTTTGCGGATTCGGGCTTCTGATTGGGGTCAACCGTCCCGAAGAGAAAGTCAGAAAACGATACGAGTCATCCTGCAAAATACGAATGATAACCGTCCCGTACGTTTCGCTTTATGGCTTCAATTACCTTTCCACTTACTTTTCTAGTGCTGCTTTGATATGTAGCTCAGTAGTTGTGCTTAACCCTCTATGTAATAATATCTATAACAAATATTGTAGTGTGTCCCCCAGCAGCTGCAAAGCTTTTTTACTACATATTACCCCAGCAGATTGTTCTTATATATTATGTTTTTTTATTTTCCTACAGCTGTTCACCGTGAGCAGTTGTATTGCTGTGATAGATCGGAACATAAAATTCGAAACAGAATTTGGTAAACTGGAAGCCATTGATTTTGATCGTAACGATGTGGTTATGTATCGTATCGTGGGTGGCAATGAAGACGGTTGTTTCGGTCTTGACTCTCTGACTGGGAAAATGAGAGTTATGTGTGATCTCAGAGACTTGAGAGTTAGCAAACGCTACATCAATGTGACAGCCACAGACAGTGAGTATTATTCTGATGTGATGACAGTGAAAGTAGAGCTGAGGGATGGGCTAAGAAATAATTTTAATAAGTCCGACACAATAAAAACGGGAATAAAACTCTTCTCAACATCCCAGTCTGTATTTGAGTGCCAAGACACGGGGGTTCAAGAAAGATATGATCGCATGTTGGCATTGTCAGAAGAAAATAATAAAATTGATGAGATGGACTTGGGTGGAAATGGATTTGCTCCCTTACCCAGTCGCTATGGAGAAAACATACACACGCCACAGTTCGTCGATTTTCCTACTGAAATCACGGTAAGATCTTGACTTTGACGAACTCCTGCCTTTTTAAACGTACCTTAGCGAGACGTATATAAATTGCATTGCTCTTGCTGTGTTTACTTGTCGTGTTTTATTTTCCCCGACTGCATTTTATCGGTCAAAGGAAAGAGAGAAAGTAACTATATGCAGAGGGAGACATATAAGTAGATAGGGAGATGTATCTGTGGTCTTTTAAGGTGAGGGTGAAAGGAGAGAAAGTCGGATGTTAGCTTTGACTTGACAGAGAGCAGAGCAATGTGACTGCATTCAGACAAATAATTAGAAGATCCAATAGTGTGCGGCCGTTTTCTCTCTGACTTGTTTTTGTTTCTTTTGCCAAAGTTGAGAGAAAGTTGATTTGGCTCGCCCTGTTTTCCTCCACAGCAAAGGAAAGCAAACAGAGAACTTTAGTAATCCTTTCATTTGAGAAGATAGTCTACTTAGTCCAGTCGACTCAAGTGCTCTGAGCTCCCTCCGCGAGTGAATTAGTTGAATGAAAGTGTATAAACTTTCTGTCATTTACTATTCATGATGTGCTATTCAATTAGGTAAATGAAAGTTGCGAGGTCGGGTCATCTGTGCTCAAATTGAAAGGGCGTGACCTCGACAAAGGCTACAATGGACTCCTCACATTCGTCATATCAAGTGGAGATGAGAGTCAAGGAGCCTGGGACATCATCAATCTAGAGACTGGCACTGTGGCAGGCGGCGTAACTCAAGAGGCAAGTTTGGTCCTCGCTGTCCCATTGGATAGAGAAGACATTTCGTCCTACGTCTTGAACATCAGCGTATGGGATCAGGGCAGACCTCCAAAACATATGAGCAAACTTCTATCTATTAAGGTATCATATTTTATTACATCTTGCCAACGGCCTATTTAGACTTACTCGCCGACTCTTAAACTAACTCACACTTAATTATTTCTTTCCAGACACCATTCCTTATCACCACGTATCATTTATGACTTTCACGTATGCATAGACTTTCTACTAAGTGCTACATTATTATTAGATATTCTGACTCGTATAGAGTCGAAACTCTTCCTTCTGGGTCTAATGCACGTAGTAGTAGAAAGTTCAAACTTATCATTACCCCGATCGTCATAATTTTATAATGATTTGTTAATTGGAATGTCAAAAGCATTGTTTCCATTAGAAATCATAAATTTATGATTTATACTGTGTAGAATGCATTTGTACTTGTACTGTGTTTTCTTTTTGTATATAGTGTAGTTGAGAATGTGTGGGAAGTGTTGGAAAACGTGTTCCTGTCGGAGTATATTAGATTTAAGGGAGAGAAATGAGGAATAGAAAGTTTTTAATGGAGTTGTTGGTTTGAAATAGGTTCGAGACAGTAACGACTGTGCCCCTCGTTTCACAAAGAGCGCGATGAAAATCAAATTCGGAGAGGGGGACCAGTTAGTGGGAGAGACATTGCTGCAAGTAAGTGCATTTGATGAGGATGAAGAAGGAACTCCGAACTCGGTCGTGTCCTACAGATTGTTGAACGAGTCTCCTGAGTTCAGCATTGATGAGAAAACAGGAGTGATAAGGCTGATGAGTGAGTTGGACCGAGAGCGTCAAGACCTGTACGAGTTGTTGGTCGTTGCAGAAGATAATGGGTCGCCGAGACTGTCTTCCGTAGCTTTAGTCTCTATTGTGGTGGATGATAAAAATGACAATGCTCCTAGTTTTGAGTCGTTTGGACCTGGGAAAGCTCATATTTCGAAAATTAGAGAAGATTGGCCAGTGGGTGGAGTGGTTACACGAGTCTTCGCCAAAGATGAGGATTTGGGAGCGGCTGGAATGGTCCGATATTCATTAGTTGGGGGAAGCAGAGGAGATTTCAGCTTTGATGAAATATCAGGGGTGCTCCGAGTAAAGCGAGAATTGGATTACGAGACGACATCCATTTACAACTTGACTATACGAGCTCGGGATTATGGAACACCTTCCTTGTCTTCGGAGACTTTTGTTGTTGTCGAGGTAAGATTTTTTTCCCTCCTCCATATCTCCTTCAAAACTCTTTTCTTTGATTATCTGATCCTCTCCTCTAACTTTCTTTTCTGTATTCCTCCATTCATTTTTTATCTCGCTTAACGTTTCCCTCACCTACGGCTCTCTCCACGCTACTGTACACGCATATAAATCAGTTCTTTTCTTTGACATCTATATCAAATTACATTTTCCCCGAGTTGATGCTCCTCTGCCACTCAAAATTCCCTACCAGTGAACTACTACTACACTGTAACTATTTTACCAACTCACTGAGCCAATGTAATTTCCGAAATAAAAGGTGCAATCTTGGCAGCGATCATTAACTTTTTTAGGGGAAGAGTCACCTTCCTCATTCAACTGATTGAGTACGGATTCTTCTACAAATTAAAATAAATTGGTAAATAAATTAGGTTAGCACTTCCAGGATTTCACCCGTGAAAAGTTAGACTCTAATAAATACCCATTATAAACCTAAATGCGAAATTCTCTTAAGGTTTCGCGTCATTATTTTTTACTACTGCGGAA
The DNA here is from genome assembly GCA_020055645.1 of Tomocerus qinae. Lineage (NCBI taxonomy): Eukaryota > Metazoa > Arthropoda > Collembola > Entomobryomorpha > Tomoceridae > Tomocerus > Tomocerus qinae. The sequence goes on from CM034548.1 coordinate 24,916,047, forward strand.
AACTTTATTATAGCCCTAATGCATTTCCCTCGTACGAACCCCGTCGCTTGCACATAATAATGACTGTAATAACAGAACCTTTTACTCCAAATTACATAATTGTGATTGCACATTATTTTTATTCTATTTATTTTCCAATGTTCCAACTGGATCATTTTTATTCTTTATTAGTATTAATTGGTAATGGATTTCGCAATTAGTAAAAAAAATCGAGGCACGAAAAGTAGTAACGTGTTGAGGAAACTGAGCAAGACGTCAACGTCAATAATAAATTGAAACACTCTGCGTAAAAGAGCGTGAACATTATCAGACAGTGTTAGGAACAGTAGCACATGATGAAGACGTATCGTATAACTCGATATAGACCGTATGAATCAGTTTCATTTATATTTCATAGGAAAATCTCACATAGTTCACCCTCAGGGGGTGAACTACACATTTGGAAGTTGAATTCGAATTTACAAATAAAATAATTCCGATGAAATTATGTAAATGTATTTTGTTAGGTAGTCGTCCAATTTCTTTCGGCTTATTATTCCGACGGCATTGGAGAAGAATAATAATTACTTTGGTTTCTACAATGGACGAAGCCTGTTTTAATCAATACGAAAGACATCATCCTCATACCATTTCTTTAGCAGTCAGTGTAACAGTTAGACACAGCTTGCTAATAACATAACCAGTTTTTAGAACGGGAACTTTGATATGACTCGTCTATGAGTTACAGTAGTTGTAGTAGCAGAGTCAAGCCCAACAGATATGTCACTCTCAGGTCCATACTTATACTTGTCACTGTCAGCCAACTAATTGATAAAGGGTCATAGTCTCATTTTCCTACAAATAGAAATGGTTAAGGAAATACCCTGCAAGTTTTTATAAAGTATCCTACTTTTCTTTGTTAGGGTCTTTCTTCGGAAAAAACTAACCAGCCATCAAACTCCCTGTCAGTTACCTGTTAATACGGGTGGACTATTTGAAGGCGGGCGAATTATTATTTGGAGAACCCTTTTACACTTCATCCCTTCGTAGGTGAAGTAAAAACGGAGGGTGAACTAAATCGGGTTATACGGTACATGTATTAATACCAACTATATATTGGTAGATCCTGTGTATGGTTATAAAATGTTTTCTATGCAAAGATTTTAGGAAGTATGTAAAAAGATATAGGACTATAGAAAGTGTGGGAAGGCTTAACAAGAAAATAAGCAATACGTACGGGGGATAAAGGCATCACAATATTGTTAGCATTTGGCGGTGTGAAAAAGTATTAGTAGGCTTTCATAAATTCCTGGCGTGATCAGAATTAGTAAAATGTATGCTTTCTGCGTTACCTTCCAGAGCTTTCACTTTGAGAACTGTGAAGCGAAATGAAATATTGAAAACTCTGAAGAAAGATAACAGGATGCAAAGTTTAACTTTCTGTTCACGGATAGATAGTAAAAGGCTCGAGAATATGGGGCAGTGTACCAAAAGGAATAAGTATATCTTTTGACTTGGGAACTGAGAGCGTAAAGGAAAGTGACAAGGCAATAGGAAGGAGAATGATGTATCTTTGTTTTTGAATGGGTGGAAAAATCTATCTGTAAATACATCCCTGACATAATGGAAGATTTATATACCTCCACGTAGTCGAGCTAATCTGAAAATTCAGTTCAGTTCACTTGAGTCCAATTCAACTCGGTAAACTGAGTATGGATATAAATAATACGGTGTGTGTTCAGCTGAGAAGAAGTGTGATCAGAGATAGCAATTCTATATGCACATTTATTTACTCCCTTTTTCTCACTGTCTGCGTTTTGTCATAGAACAACGTGCAATCATCCTGTTCTGTTTTGCTAAATTTTGCTTTCTCTCTCTCTTTCTCGCCTGTTGGCAAATCTGCCATTCCTTGACGCTCGACATTGTTGAATGAGAGTTGATTTATTTGGTTTCCGGGTAGATTTTCGACGTGGTCGAAAGCAGCCCATCAATTACATTTCCGGACATAGTGAGCAACGCGACGATTCCGGAAGACTCTCCTATTGGCACGATAGTGACTCGTATCGCTCTCAACCCGATCACAGATTCAAATAGCCCCGAAATCGTATTCAGTCTTGAAGGAGAGTCCCGCTTCTTCTTCACAATAGACAGCTCCGGTGTGGTTCGCACAGTGCATCTCCTGGACCACGAGCGACAAAGTTCTCACTGGCTCACCGTTGTCGCTCGAAGTGCAATCAACGCTAAAAATTCTGCTCACCAAGAACTATACATCCAAGTACTCGACATTAATGACTGCACTCCACTGACTGACAAACCCATTTACACCACGGAAATCTCTGAAAATAGCAAACCAGGAATTTCCGTCGTGTCTCTCCAAGCCTTTGACTGTGATAACAACGGCGGATTTCGATTTGCTATCAAAACGTCGACTCCATTCTTTGATATTAATCCCCAAACGGGAGAGATTCAAACTAGCGAGATTCCATTGGACCGTGAGCGACAGTCGGAGCATACTTTAGATGTAATAGTCTTTGACCAAGGAATCCCTCCTTTGAACTCAACTACTAAAGTCGTGATCAAAGTCAAAGATGAAAATGACTGCTCGCCCGCATTTTTAAACAGTGGCAACATACATAACATCCCCGAATTCGGTGTCGACTTGCAGGGAGATGAGCCCAGTGAGGATGACAACCTCCTCGACTCGGAAAACGAGGAGTTGGATGACGCTCTCAAGTGGAGCGACTGGAATGTCATGGATGAAAACGAGAACCAAGCAGAGGCTCAAGGATGGAGGAAGATCTATCGAGTCGTCGCTTTCGACGGTGACGCCGGGGAAAATGGAACGGTGCACTACCGATTGAAATATCTCGTAAGCACAGACGGCGACAGTTCCAGGGAAAGTGACGTCTTCACCATACACGTCCACACAGGAGAAATATTCACTTCCGCAACCACCATCAAAAGCGACACCATGTTTAAATTTGTCATCGAGGCAAAAGATGCCGGCAGTCCCAATTTGGCTTCTGAGACGACACTTATGCTCCGAGTCAAGGCAGTCAACAAAAGACCTTCGCGAAAACCCGTTATTCTTCTTGCCCCCGAACAAACCGTCTCTCTGACCACCAAGGAGAAGCCGGGTTACACTGTCGAAACAATTGACGCCATGGACCCAGATGGGGACCCGCTCTGGTATGAAATCATCTCTGGGGATCCCCTCCAATACTTTATCATACATCCCGAGTCGCAGAATCTCATTTTGGCCAGACCTGTGCCTAATGGCCAAGAATTCCGACTCAATATCAGCGTCAGTGATGGCTACAGCGTCGTGTTTACTCAGGTAAGTCTGAATCTCTTTCTTGTCCATCTGAATCCACTCCGGAGGCTCACTGAATGTCTCTCGGCTTTTCTTTAGTTACTTTTACTACACTAAATGGAGATCTGCTTAGTGGCACAGATTAGGTTAGCTCCTCTCTCCTTACCTCTCCAGTCTATAAATACTATAGTGTCATGCTAATGCTAATTTATCTTTACAAAGTATAGTCATGCAGGCTCTACTATTAAAATGCTTTCTATTAGAGAGCATATAGACAGTCGTATAATAATAATTTGCAAGTACACCGCTATATAGTAGTCGTCTTATTTACAGTGCAGATGCAGGCAGGTAGGAGAGAAAACTCTTACCTTGTTTTCTATCGTCTTTTACGATGCTCGCTGGGATGAACATCGCCAACTCCATTTCCATGCTCGGTATTTAACTTCCTTGAGCTTCCTTCAACCTGGCAGACACGTGTGTTAGTTCGAGAAGACTTATCTACGACTCAGTCAATGTATATTCCTTGTAGTTACTGACTTAGCTCTACAAATTCAGTTTTGCTTAATATGACTTCAAGATGGATATAATATAGACAGAGACTATATAGTCTAGTCTTAATAGGTTACTGTAAATAGTGAGTGTGGTAGATACCCTCGTATAGTAAAGATAAGACTAGGCCATAATAAGTAAGATGCTATAAGATATAAATATAGGGCAGAGCCAAAACCAACCAGGTACACGCTCTGCTATACACTCATTCACTCTCTCCCTACTTCTTGACTAACGATAAGGTACATTATGTATTACGGCTACACTAAATTTCTAAAAGAGCATAACATAATGTCGTTACTGAAATGCTTTAAATACGTGGGTGTGTAGGTGTGTTGGGAATTTTATGGGCCCCAGTCGCTGGAGTTTTCTGGCCCGACTCTAATATTATGCCGTATTGTATAAGAGCATATAAGTCTGATCTAATGCTTTCAAAATAGCTTAGTAAGTTGAGAAACTTTCGCATAGAAAGAGGAAGCTTGCTGTGTCTGCCTGCCTCTGCTCCACGGCAACTGCCACTACAACGTTCAACTCCAGCCTGCATGGTCTGTGGTGCTAAATTCTGGAGAACTTTATTAGCATGCTGGCCCTTTTCTGAACGAGGATTACCTACATTTCCCTTTGCCACTTCAATTACCTAAGTAACTGATAGGCAGACATCCCATATTATCAAGATATTCAAGCAAATTAATTAATTTATTGATGGAAGCTCCTTTCAAAGGATTTCTATTGTGATAGATTCCTCTATATCTGTCTCAACTTGTATCTGTAGCCAAGATGCTCACATGCTCAAATGAATTTCAATCCTGTTTCATCCATTTACACAACTTTTACACACTTTACATATTCTATAGGCAGATAATTATATTAAGTAGTATCTCAGACGCTAGACATACTAAATACTACAATAGCCTTTTAGATACTACAGGTACCTATCTCCTGCAAATATGGTCTTTCCCATAATACTTCTTCACTGTCATGTATTACTAGCGTACTTTCTACTACATTAGCCAATATACTTAGCGTACATAAGATTTGAAATATGATAGGGATGCGGACAAATTTCATAAAGACTTCCCATAAACTTCCCACGTCGACGACATAATCCACTATGACTTTATCTTTAGGTATACAGGCTGTGATTGTATATTTTAGTAAAGGTATACTAAGTTCCTTACCTATAGGATTGTCATTTTAGATTCATTTGCCTTTCGCTCTCGTGTAATTATTGACTTTCAGCAGATGGATAATGGATAATAAAGACACTTGTTAACGACGTTTTGATGTAAAGCCACGTCGGAAAAGTTCTTGTCTGAGTGTTGTTGATTAGGACTCGAGAAGGTTTTTATAGGAATGAGTTCATGTGCTAGCAGCAACTCAGGAGACGACTTCTACAAATCGGTTTCTATGAAAACTTGTTCATCTATCCTCTTCGTACTCTTTGTCCTTTAGTCCATGAAAGAAACAACTTCTGCAGATGATATACTGTTGATCTGGAACTTAAATCATTTTTTTCTCTAGGGAATTTAGAAATGAGCCCGATTTAATACTCGTAGAAAGCAAGGTCATGAAAAGAATTTATTTTGCATTGATTAGTTACCAAAAGTAACAAGAGCTTTCTCTGTAAATCTACTTTCGGGTAGGAAATCACAATAATTCAGGAAGGAAATTGGAGCATTCGTCTCTATTTATTTTGGTGCTGACATTAAGCTTGCAGTATATCCAGAAAATAGTAAATTCAACTCATGTAACAAGACACGAATGAACTTCGGTATATTTATTGTCATCCAGGTGCATGTAAATGCAGTTCATTTATGTTCGGAATACAAATTCAAGGGTTCTATACTACAATGCATCCCTGGTCATTCAAAACTTCAAAATAATTCAAGCATGTAGTTTGAAGCGGAATATTGATGGGGACGTTTATTAAACGCCACTGCGCTGTCCTTTTCTTATGCCAATGCAGTTTGCCCTTTTAGTGGGTGCGAGGGAATTTGTTTATTGACTATTTTCTTGCCTGAACAATGGAGCATTATCTGCCAACTAGTTGAGGTCATTTTTAGTTTCGTTTTTGGTATAGAATTGGAATGGAACGTTATCATGTAGTGTTATCAGCACACACAACACTTTTACCTACCGCTGATAAAATTGCTCACTAATGAAAGGGCTTAGCGGAAATAGTGTAGAACGATTTTGTGTGGAATTGTTATAGAAAATAGCTCTGTAGAGCAAAGGCTATAATTTTAGAATTAAAGAACAGCCTTCTAGGAGCTACAATCTTTAAATCTTTGCCTTTGCTACAGTTTTGTTATATAAAAGTAGATATACTATTTTATGATTGTGACTATAGATAGCAGCTTATTCATCTATTTTAGTAAACACGTTTAAAGTATCATTTCTTTCTCTAGTCGATAACGATCCCTGTGCGTAGTGGCATGTAAACACATTTGGCCCTTCTCAACATGAGAAACCTGAGCTCATTGTATTTAGTTACTTTATTTCATTCACCTTCTAATCCAATTGCTCTTGGACATCTATCACAAAAGACAGGTTGTCCAATCGCATTGCACACAAAAGTAAATCTACATTAAATGAATGTTATTATCCCTCTTGTAACTAGCAATAAGCATGTCATTATTTTTTTCAATAACTACTACTGGCAAATTGGCCCAAAGAATAAAGGAAATTAGAATTACACTGAACTTTAGGAGAAATAGCACTATTCCTTTAATACACCAATGCTATGAGATTTCGTACATTCGTTTAGCGCATACATAGTAAGCAAACACCGTTTTGCACACACGAGTAAGGAAATTTTGTCGATTTTCGCAAATGTTAGTAATTAAGTTTTAAACTAACATAAGTTGTGTGTACAGCCACCAAATTACGAGAATCATGGAGAAAATCAAATCATAATACATTGCAAATGAGTTTCGAATATATAGTGACATAGAATTGCATACTTTATGCAAATGTACGAAATTGTCTTTTGGATGAAGGAAAATCTCTTCACCCCGGTTGTACAAATTCGCCAAGTGCATGTACAAAATCTCACTACCTTTGTGTACAAAGTAGTTTGTGCAAGTTCTTTGAATTCTGAAGTTTAAGCGTTACTACAACTTGACTTATCTGGCTTCGCAAATAAAGGTATGGTCTATTCATTTCATGCTGTAATAAAAGCATTGTCCATTCTGCAGTTGTGTAGGCAGATGAAAAGGGGAAAACTGACGTAATTTCTGTAGTACTGGTTATATGATACGACTGTCAGAAGTGGCTATGTCAAACATTTCTAGTAGATACAGCTGGTGGGTATTTATATACCTTTTGTAAGACAAAAGTAAATAGTACATTTATGATTGCTTTCCATTTCACTGCCAACTTTTGTGCGCAAAGAATTATTAAACATATTACGTTATAAAGTTGAGTTAGTAATTTTAAATAAATCTACAATAACTTACTTACTATGTAACTAACTGATTATGACTTCTTATAATATGAAGATGCAAGGGTATACAATAATAGGTATAATATTATAAGCTGATATCTGTATGCATGTATAGAAGAGTTAAGCCTACTTACATTTAGTATATGAATGTATAGGTTACATCATGAGGGTAACAATTATTTGCACAGTGTACTACATAACTAAGTAGTTGGGTAAACTAGGACTTAAGGCTACGATATAATGAATAGCATTACACCGGCCTGGAATTGAGAGTATATTGCTTTGAGTCGTTAGTAAACAAGGATTATTATAAGCATAGGAAGAGAGACAAAAGGATGATTGTTGTCTTTTGTGTACGATGCATTTCAGCTTCTCGTTACGGTAATTGAAAGTGAGCGAATCTCATCTATGATTTGGGAGCAACAAAACTACACTGCTTATATCCGGGAATCCGTGTCAGACTTTTCTCCTGTGGCAACGGTGCGAATCAACGCGAGTCTGTCTACTGATTGGACGGATTCCTCCACTCCAATTCTGTACGGGTTCCACAATGCCCAAGACTCCAGGACGCTCAAATTGTTTTCCATCGACACTTTGACTGGAGAAGTGAGTGTGGCCAAGTCCGGACTAATTGATCGGGAAACCATAGCTCAACATATCATCACAGTGAAGGCCAGAGACCCAATCCAAGTCTACAGCTTCGTCCGGCTCACGATCATAGTGATCGATACCAATGACCACCATCCAATGTTTCCGTCTGATAGCACTGGCCTTCGTACAGATGTGAAAATACCTGAAACGACCGCAGTGGGCACCTTCATCGCCCAGGTAAGACATTTCCTCTTCTCTACACAGTCACTCTAATAAGGCCAGTTAAACCACTCAACGAGCGCTTCAAAGAACCCAATGCATAAGTTAATGACAGGACACACAGGATGTATCCATGACTAATTGATGACACAGTCGAGGAAATGCCTATGCGTGTCTCACAAAACCTAGGCGTCCTCTGATTATTCCAGCTACATACACAAAATTCTATTGTGGAGAGTACAGGCGTCTTTTATTTACATACAACTACAACCTTTTCATACCTCCAAAAAGGATCTTTCTCTACTTTTCCGTTTCCAGCCATGGAAGTAATGTATCATACTCCATGCTATCCGTTATTATGAAGTGCTTTTCATACAATAATTTATTGCTGGCAACTGCCAGCTCTTAGTAACTCTGTTGCGCCCTTTTTTATTCATATTACTCAACTTATTGTCTTTGGAATTTCATTTTTTCTCAAGTTTTTCCAACCAAACATTCATACACTAGGATATTATACTCATCAAGAAAATGCAATTAACTTTCCAACTTATGTTTTCATCAATTTTAATTTGTAGTATAATTTGGCTATATTTTGGAAATTTCTTTTGCACTCTTTATAGTAGGTGATGTTCACTTAACAAATTGGTCATGCTTTTTAAATATTTATTATGACATTTCTACTTTTCAATGGTTGTTAAGTGTTCACTGAACCACGCTTGTTATTACTTACTTTGTAGTATATCTCTATTCCAACGGACTTAATGTTAGAGAGAACTTAATTAATGAGCAAAGTACCATGCAGTGTGTGTAGGTAGTCTACTAAATTATACAGTACAGCCTCAAATTACATGGTAGGCCCAGTTTGGAATTTGCAAAATAGGAAGCTATTAAATCAACGAAGATATTCTTGCAAAAATATGAAAAAACTATCTCTAGCAGGTATAATAATGTGAATAGACAGTGAATGCTCCTTTGGTCTATTTTTCCTTTGAAGTGTGCTCTGCGCTACAGTGTTTGCCTCGTTCAGAGTAATTCTCCTCATACCCTTTGTGTGAGTCTGTAGTGTCAGCTCTATGTACATTTATTTAAAAATAATTGCGCACACAAAATATTAATAACTTCGTACACATGCAGGTTTATATGTAACATTATTTCATGCTCATTTTCGAAAGTCCCTAAGGAGCATCATTATACTGATTATACATAGTGCTTACCTAATATCTCATGCAGATGTATTAATCAGAATCCATTCTTCCCTTTGATCTATGTTTGACTTTTAAATCTGCATGTCTCTGTTTATTTGTATTCATTATTGCTTTGAGAATTTTTCTCAAAGGCCTTGTTTTGATAAAAGCCAGTCATGTGCTAGAAAATTCCGACGTAGAAAATATTCAGAAGTAGAAAGTGTGATTTATGGCAAATGATTATCTAGAGTACTAGACTTGCAATGAGATGACATCAGCCACGTTAGAAGTTAGAACTGGGCCAAAAAATCCTTTTCAAAAGTACCTAAATTAGTGTGAAGCTAGAATATTTTTTATTCTTCAAACATTCACAGCGCCATGAATTTTTTAAATTACCAAATCAATTTGGCAACTAACGTTTCATTTCAAACTTTTTATATTGACGAGTGGTACCCATGCTATTTGCAATGTTAGTCAATTTTAGTTTGTATAAAGGTGTAGTAAATTCAATTCGTATCTGCAGCAATGTTTGCTTATAGTTAATGAAGATTAAATAAAATGGTTTAGTTTTTAGACAGTGACTATGAGATAGCGCATTGTTTTGTAAAAGTATATTGTAAGGGTAATTCAGGGAAAGTCCATTATGCCTAGATGCTGTGAGTTATTTTCATTTGCATGGAATAAGTATAGCGAGCAATAGTATATTTGGGAATGTTGTGACTGTTGCGAGTCAGAGGATGGTTGTTTATGGCGTCTGTTTATCACGACATGTGTTTAGTAAGTGTATGCGGCATGTGCGTGTGTATGTGAATTTGGCAAGTGGCGGGTATTGGGTATAGAGATATCTTAGGTCTAGTTGTATAGGTGATGAGATATTAAGTAATTGTAATATATGTTTCAGATTGAAGCATTTGATATCGACTCTGGAGAGAACGGACGTCTCACCTACTCGATAACATTCGGGAATATCGGTAACACGTTTGGGATGGAAAAAGAGACTGGATGGTTGTATCTGAACCGTCTGCTCTCACTGCCATTTGGCGAAACATCGATGGAGTACCAGCTTACAGTGACAGCGACAGACAATGGGAGTCCCACGCCGTTGAGTAGCACAACAAATGTGAATGTGATCGTAACATTGGCGTCGGACGAGGAAGTACTTGCCATCCGATGCGTCGGAGACGACGATAGGAAATATAATAATGGGAATGAAATGAGAGCGCGAGTGAAAGAGAACTCGGCTCCAGGTACGTATGTGACAACCGTTCGGGTGGTCAACAGTGGCAGCGTCAGCTTTGAAATAGAGGACAACCGAAATAACATGTTCTGGATCGATCCGAACATGGGGGTGATCCTCGTAGGCAAGAACAAAGGTCTTTTGGATCGGGAGATAAGGTCCACACACGAAATGACTGTCAGAGCTACCAATTCCGTGAGTACTCAGAACTTTATGACTTTCCCTTAGACTTACGTAGCGGAACGGACCTCTCGGCTTTCTCCTACTAATCTCGACTAGACTCTGTCTCCTCCATGGCGATTTACTCCGAGTAAACTAGTAGGAGATGGAATGGCCGTCAGACTTTCTCTCTCCACGTCAAAGGAAACGCTTTCTCCCTCCTTCCTCAAATCTAATGAGTCATAGAATTACATACTTTACGCTAACCAGGTGCGCGGCATTGAGTATACCTCCGGCGGTGAAGGATAATAGTTATAATATCTCTATCCTATTATATCATAGTAACAGTATATAGATATATTATGATTGCGGAAGGAAGGAGAAAGCGTCTGGAGTAATGTGTGTTATTATTATTGCTGTTATTATTGTCACTTTTTCCATTCAATTAACTATGTCGATGAAGTGTAAGTTATAGGGAATTAGAACCTTGTAACAACGGGAGAAAGTTGATAAAGCTTCTATTATTTTTTTCACTCCCTTGATTTATTGTCAATGTCGAGTTCATAACAGTAGCCTTTTATTGTTATATGCACTGCTACTACACTCTACTACTAGTTCTAGTTGTAGTTCATGGAGTGGGATGGGAAAGAATATTTACTATGTATTTGTCTGGGGAAAGTGCATGTAAGAGGAGGAGTTATTTAGGATTTGAAAGCGGAAATGTCTAAGGTATGTCTTTTTCTTGTAGCGTGGTATCTGGGCCAGCTGTCGTGTCATTGTCGACATTTTAGATGAGAATGATCACAAACCAATATTTTCGTCGGTCTATTATGAGGGCCAAATTCGGGAAGATGCACACTTAGGAACTCTTGTCATGGAGCGAGTTAAGCAATCCAATTCAAAGACTTCACCCGAGAAGAAACCGTTAGTTTTGGAATCGTCAGATGGTGATCTTGGAACAAATTCTCTCGTCACTTATTCCATCATTGAAGATGAAGAAATGCGAACAGTTTTTCACATTGATCCGTCGACGGGAGCTCTTCAACTTGTCACAGCACTCGACTACGAGAAAAAGTCCTCGTATTTGTTTCACGTTCGGGCCGTCGACGGGGGTGGTCTTGTATCTCCCAATGTGGCAACTGTCAATGTAACCGTGGACAACATTAACGATTGCAAACCCGTAAGTCTATAGCTGTCATCGCGTGAGCTACTTACCTATTTATTCTTTCCATCGATTTTTATACAGATTTATCTTTCTAGATAAAAATACACGCTATCTAAACATTTTTACTAGATATTTATTCTGATAAATTTTTACACACAATCCTAAAAAAGCTTTTTCTTATCCTAGCAATCCTTGTACTGTTAGATAAGAAAGTACAAGGATATGAAACATGTACAACATTTCGAATATAATACTATATGTCAAGAAAGAGATCGTATGTACTTTTTCTATTTTGCTATGCTAGTAAAACTTTCACCGAGGTTTTACCAAAACTTTTCCAAACACTCTATAATGATTTTGAGCTGGTGAAAGTTGGTGAAATGAAGAAATAAAAGCAAATTAAGACGTTAACTGCGTTTTTAGACGTACTGTAGCAGTGGTATGGATTGTAGGGAAAAAGTGTGATGTTGTGGATTTATATTATGAGGAGAGCGTCGTAATTCTATGCTTAGTAGGCACGCGGATTACTCAACCTAATTAAAACAGGAATGTTTTTTTAAATCATGACAGTCGAGAGAGACGCAAAGTGGTTGATGGGAATCATTTGCATTTATATAAGTTTGTGAGCGGAATGAAAAGCAATGTTCTGAGATGTAGTGAGTTGAGAAGTAGGAGAAAAGCGTATTATTTGAGTGAGGAATAAAGGCGTCTGTACATAAGTAGGCGTAATGATAAGTTGTATCGCTACGTGTTGAATATTAGCTAATTAAGGAGGGACTGTATAAGTATAGCGGGGTGTATATTGATATATGTATATAGTGTGGTGTGTGTGGAGTGGATGGGATGAAAAGTGGATGGAGTGGAATACAAGGCAGAATGATGTGTAATTAATTAGGTTGTTCAAAGCGCCCGAGTGGAGCTCATAACGCCAACAGCTCGAGGAGTTCTGGTGTACACGGTGGAGGCGAAAGACGGTGACGGGGACAGCCTGGAATTTAATATAACTCGAGGAAACGTGCAAGGCTATTTCGAGATAAACAAGACAAGTGGCGAGATCCGTATTGGTAGAGCGGAAAATTTTTCTGGTACGAAGCATGTGTTGGAAGTAAGTGTAAGTGACGGACGATTCGCAACATTGGCCACGATTACGATTCACGTGAAGCAACTGGAGAGAAACCCATTGTTTGGTTTCCGGAACGAAACTTTCAGGACGACTGCAGTGGAGAACTCGACGAAAGTTACGAATTTACTTTCTCTATCAATGCTCGGAGATCATATAAATGAAAATCTCCGTTTTTCCATTCTCAACCCGACGGTGTACTTTGGGATTATGCGCACGTCAGGAGTAGTTTTTACAACTGGGAAGAAATTAGACAGAGAAGAGGAGCCTTACCACTATTTATTAGTCGAGGTAAGTGCATTTGAGGAAATCCGCGAACGTCTTCGTCCTTTCCCTATCTCACAATGAGCTCCTTCTCTTTCAATGATATATTACCCTCTGTTCTTCCCTTCCTTATCACACTCTTATACCATTTACCCCTACCTTCACTCGGATTCTGGGAAATAGCGACACTAAGCCCGGCTCAGCTAACCCACCTACCTTTCCTTCCTCAAAATAATAATAATAATGTAGTCGTCTCCTTTACGGACGTTTCTACTTGGCTTTACATACATATTAACCATACGACAGCCCAGAATATATCCCTGTACAAGTCTCATCTCCCAAACTTTCAGGCCCACACTTTCTCCTCAAAAATCCTGGAGACGTTAACAAAAAGAAGAATGTAGGTGCATTCACATAGGACCTTTCATTTCTCTCTGTTCCAGTCTACGTAATATAATGCATCTAATGAAATATACCTACACAGCCCATTGCTCTCTCTTACAAGCAACTTTTGGGTACTTGAACTACGAGCTATACATTTCATTTCGCAAGAAAATCACATCACGTCACAGTTCTCCTTGTGCAATTGTGCTAACAGTGTGATGTGGTTTCATTTTCTGTTTTCTGTGCGAGTCTAAGTAAGTCAGAAGAGCAGAAAATAGCAGAGATGTGTAATACATATGTAGACACGTGTTACAGGTCTTTTCTACTTAAGCTTTTTGAGAAATCTTTTTTCATTTATATCACGCTAGATCTAAGGCATTTATTACCGGATTTTAACAAATAGCTTTTTCATGTGCAAAATCTACTCGTTAGCACGCTCAACACCATTTTTTGCGGAATGGGAAACACTTGGAAAATGGCATCTAAAAGATATATCAATTAATTGCACTATTGTAGTAGACACTATTATTGTGAATGAGAACAAGAGATTGCCCAGATTTGAGAGCCTAAGGTGCGATAGAATTATAGAAGAAAGATCTGACAGAGTTGGGTTGGGGTTGAGTGCAGGTCATAATAATAAAGGTATAAGAGGTGAGATGTTTATCGCGCATATCCAGTCGCGAGATCAAACCAGTTGATGCAGCTATCTAGAACTAACTCTATTGTAAGCCGGAATTGTTTATATCCCTCTCTCTCGGTATGACACTTGTACATGGATAGATACGTTTAATAGTGTGACAAGTAGTAAAATCATAGTGTGGGATGATGTATATGTAAAAGCCAGGATATTGTAGTTCATGGCATGGGGAGACATATGTAATATTTGTGTTGGGTGAATGTAGGTTTGTGGTGACGAAGGGAGTCGAGTGGCGAGATGTTTCGTGGAAGTGAGTATCGTGGATATCAACGACAATTGTCCTTTGTGGATGAATCTACCGTACGTGGCTGTCATTTGGGTAGATTCAAAACCCGGAGCTTCTGTCATCCAAGTAAGTTATGAGTGTGAGGCTGGGGCGACCCAGTGGAACACTTAAGAAATTCATGACGCCCTGCCCTGCCACAGTCAGAGCCACGACTGCACTGATAGCCACCGCCACCAACTGAGGATGAGCTACTAAAAGAAAGCTTAGAGCAAGGAAATCCATCATTGTTGAGTGGGCACATCTATCTATTATGCAGTTGACTCTGACGCTGACTACTGTGGTCGGGCGGGCCCTCGTGCTTAGTCATCGTCACGCAGAAAAGGACAGTGGCCGTCTGTCAGAAAATGATCACTCATGTGTGTTTTTGTCTCAGGTGAAGGCCTACGATGCGGATGAGGGTGAGAACGCCATGATCCGCTATGAACTGGTTCGGAGTCCATACGGAGATATTTACGAGTTGAACAGGCAAACTGGAGAAATTCGACTAAGGCGGAAGCCGGATGCAGTTGGTAGCCATGAGATCACCATCAAAGCCTACGATGGAGGTCATTAATTTTCTTGAATTTGTTCCAAAATGCTTTCTCTTTCTATCTGTTCTCTCCTCACATCCCTCGCCTATGGATCCCAACTCAAGAAATCCAAAGCTATCTCACTATTTACATTGCACATACCAAACTGTCTATATTTAGTATAGCATACATCAGGGTTGGCAAAATCCCAGGGTTTTTTAAGTTCCCTCACCAAAGACCCAAAACCATGGGGTTTTCGCTACTTGGGTATTTCATGCATTCAGAGTACAAATCTCACTTTTCTTAAACAACCCACCAGATATTTTATATACGCTGTTACGGCACCTTGGAGAAATATTTTTGATACTTAAGATTATATCACGAAATACATTTTAAAATGGATTTAACGCCATTTGCATTGAAATACGTTTGAAAAACCCAATAAGTACAACTAGGGTTTGAGGGAAATGCTTGGGATTTTTGGGAAAAGCCCATAAACCTTGCCCTGCTAACCCTGGACTAGAGAAATCCAAATATTAAGTATATCCTGACTACATAATACTCTATTGCGTTGCGTACCTAATGCCAAGTAATGCATAGCTATCTGTTTTATTTTCCGTATCATAGCGGCGGGTATTACATGGCTAGGTGGGATTCATATGTAAACTCGGGTAAAGCTGACATGGTGAGTATAAACGAAAAGTGAGTGTAGCATAAGGATGTGGGGAACATTGCCCCGGCCCTCCACCGTTTGTTTGTACTCTGAGACGAAAGTCGTCGCACTGCAATCCCAACTTTGCACTGCTCTCTATATTTTTCCACATCTCTGTCTGTCGCTCTCTGGGATGTAGTAGTAAGTAGTAGTAAAGATACATAACGGTAATAGGAGAGAGCGGAGTGAGTGCAGAGGTCCTTTGTAGACTTTTCGTTAGTTAGAAAAGTCGTCTCTTGTGCCGTCCCGTGTGGCTCTGTCCTGTTCCTCTCATTCTATCTCGACACTGCTGTGCCATGCCAGGCCACAGTGCCACCGCTGTGATTCTCGACTCCATGTCATCCCTCCTATACTCTACTAGCTCCCGACTAATGTTCTCTTCTTTTAAATGTGAAATGAAACAAGGAAGAGCCAGCATTAGTGTCTCTGTCTCTCTTTCCTCCTATAGAGAATATATTAGCTAGCTCTGTAGTCTGTAGTAGATGCACAATTGTGTATAGAGGCATTTTGTGTGTAGATGCATAAAACTTCCGTAAGTGTAACAGAGGTAGGAATCGCAATGCACATTGAAAATTCTAAAGTGCTTAGGTTTTGCTGGAAATGTTATAACACATCTGGCCCGCTTACAAGTTACAATTTAGAGATAGAGATAGTGCTGTACATGTAGTTACATCCATACAAATGCATACGGACAGTTTACAAATGGAACGGGGAGTTGTCCTCTCTTCTGTGGATGGTGCTGAGCTGGAATTCTCCGACGGACGGAGATGACTTCTTGTCCTTATTGTTCTCCTTCGCCGTGATAACACTGAAGTCATAAGCCTTTTCATTCAGTTTTCACAGACAAGGGAAGAGAAGACAAGGCCAAGACAAGCCCATCCCGTCTCGTTTCTGTCTGGATGAGGAAACACATCTTCTTCCTATCTGATATTATGATTGGTGAACTTAACTATCTCCTACTACTCCGACTACATGTAGTACATGCCCTATATTATATATCTTATATTATGATTATACTAGTTATGTACTACTATATAGTATTATTATTATTATGGGTGAGTTATTTATATATAGGGATATGTAGTTAGTTAGAGACTTGACTGCTGCTGTTTGTATCCAGCATTCTGCATTGTTTTCTCAGCGTGAGTCATTGCCAAGTTAACCTTTCTCATTCTGATGAGCCATTCCCTCCCAGCTCACGGTCCTCATTTCCCTTCCGTAGAGTCTCTTCCGAAGTTAGCAAACAAACTCTTGGCACGTTTCTCCTCTCCGGTATTCATGCATGCAGCATTGCCCAGCTTTTTCTCATACAGACTTTGCCCTTTCATTCCCAATGATCCTTTAACTCCCTTCTACTCTCCTAATATTCTCTGTCCTCCAGTCACTCTCCTACCACCAGCTCACTTTTTTTACTACTAGACACGACTATTTAGATCTACTTTTCATTAGGTAACTAAGGATTTAACTTTCGTTCAGCCACCTCTCGCACTCTTAATATCATTAATACCGTCAACTCTCTGTTAAATCCCGGTCTCTTATCAACGCCGACGTCAGATTATGGTCTCTAATAAACCTTGCTGAAAACAATAGACGCTTACCTTAAAGAACTAATCGCGTTTCCAAAATATTTCGGGGTTCCAATACCGAATAACTTATTCTTAACTCCAGGGTCGTAGATTTGTTTATTATATAAACCATTGTCCTAAATCAATCTTTAGCTGGAAAATAGGGAGGCCAAATTTTTTTGGTAACTTTGTTGAGCCGCATCCTGTTAATTACATGAGATTCACAAAATTGAAATCGAGTTAGACCCGGTTAACGTTGTAGACCTTTATGGCATGAAATTGCCATGTTCTAAAATTTAGATATTTAAAATCTGGATGACGAACGAATAACGAACAGACGGGAAAAATTGACAGAGCGGTGTATTTAATAACAAAATGTATCATTTTGTGTTGGATTATGATATTATAGGCTATAAAATCATGGATTACAAGACAATTCCTTTTTAGTTTTCGGGTCAAATAGTTTTTTATTTTCAGAAAAGCGTAGCCTAAATGTTGTGAGGTTAGGTAAACATGGCGTCTAAAAGTGGTCAGTTTCATTAAATCCTAGTAGGGGCATTTGCAGAAGATTTTACGGTAATTGAGAGTTGTGCAGAACTGAGAGCTGCAGAGTGGAACTGGATCTTCTTAGTACTGTACTCTGACTGTCGCTATAGAAGTAATGAATGTTGTTCTGGCTGGGTTGTTTTGGCCGAGACAGAATGATTCCAAAGAACGCAACTTTGTGAATCACGCTAGCTGCCTTCCTGCTTTCTCTGCTTTGCTTTGTGCTCACCTTCCCCTCTTAGTAATCCTCATAACATTTCCTAATAATAAAACCAACTCAATTACAAGAGTACTTTCTTTCTTTCTTTTTATTTAATTGTTCACTTGTGTACACACAGGTGTTCCGACATGCACTACGTCAATTGCTGTCAAGATCAAAATCAACACGGAAGATCAGCCCGTCTTCGCCCAGCAGTGGTATGAGACTTGGATTCCTGAAGATGCCGGAATGGATTCCACAGCTCTAGCCCTCGTTGCTCACGCCAATAATCCAATTCTCTACTCCATCGAGGCAGGAAATGACAATGATGAATTCGGAATTGATTATCAGACAGGTTCGAAATTAATTACCTACATAGTACATAGTAATCAAAGCTTCCCTCGGCAATAAATAATACGTTTTTTCCTTAGCCAGATTTGTCAACTTTTCTATAGAATTTTTCCTTTTACAAAACACGCTCAAACTATCAAGAATCTATTGCAATAATAACATACTGCTAGGGTTTCAGCAAATAATGCACAAGTTTGTTTATCATCAATCTGTAAATAACTATATTTAGGTTCTTAATGTATCATGACTGTAAGTAAAACTATATATTTAGGGTTTAATGTATCATGACTGTAAATAACTGTATTTAGGACTTGGCATTGATTAGTATAGATGAATGTAATATAAGAATCACTTATTATACCGAATATACTTTCTAATTCCTTGACTGTATAATTTTCTGCTGCAATGCCTCAATTGCAGATATGGGACTCAACAGAATGTGTAAGTATTCTCTATCAATTCTGTATCTGGTTTTTATGCTATTCATAGATGTTCCGTTGCACAGCACACTGCAGCGTAACTTTTAGTTTTCCATAGGAATATACGTAGTAACCCTGAAGATCTGTTACGGAGATAACTTTGTTCGATCTACTTCCGCAGCTCGTTTCATTGTTTGACTAGTGTGTAGAAAAGTATTTCTAACTTTCTGAATTCGTTGCGTTGAACTTGACTACATATAGTGAAAGTATAGATGCACTGCATGCTATTTCTCTCCCCCAATCTCATCTTCACATCTCTACACAGAAACTAAAATCGTTTACTCGAGAAATGATATAATTTAGATCTAGAAAAGGAAAGTCTAAAGACTCCAAATGGGAAATATCGATAGTATAATAATGCTAATGCTAGTACTAAAAGTGTGATACTCTTGCCTAGTATTATTCTGATTGGTGTCAGCCACAAAACCTTATTCTCTTAAGGATATAAAAGTTTATTATTATATGATGATATTCCAGGTGTACTTTTCGTGAATTCTCCGTTAGACTTCGAGAGTCAGAGTAGTTACCGTCTGACAATCAGAGCGACAGACTTGGTAAGTTCATCGTGGTCTTCGACTGTGGTGAATGTTAGAATCCGAGACTCAAACGACTGTCGACCGACGTTTTCGAAGACGATGTATCGCATTAGACTGACGGAGGGCTACATGCCTCCTCACGGGGTGGTGGCGGTTCTGAAGGCTCAAGACAATGACACAGGAATCAATGCGATGCTCACCTATGAGATTGTTCCTGACGATACGACGTCAACGAGGGAGCGAGGACGGCGGATCTTGAGAGATGCCTACTCTGAAATGGAAAACACAATGATGATGAATGAGGATGCTACGAGCAATAACAAAACTTCGGATGTAGCCCGGTTTTTCATGATCAAGCCGAATGATGGCTCACTCATTCTCAAGCAAATGTTGGACTACGAACAAGCTCACGAACTCCGTTTTAGCGTCGTGGTTAAAGATTCGGGAATTCCACCGCAGAGCTCAACCGCTCGTGTCGTTTTTGAAGGTAAACCAATTATTTTAGCTATTCTGTTGTGTATCTATGTGGATGGTTGAGAGTACATGTGTGTGTGTCTCTCCGAGATGTTCATGTTTCAAGAGACAGAGAG
This sequence comes from Tomocerus qinae, assembly GCA_020055645.1. Lineage (NCBI taxonomy): Eukaryota > Metazoa > Arthropoda > Collembola > Entomobryomorpha > Tomoceridae > Tomocerus > Tomocerus qinae. The sequence continues at coordinate 24,936,126 of CM034548.1, forward strand.
AGAGAGCGAATGTAATTTTGTTCCGAGACTCGCTCTTTATATTATCATGTAATATGTATTTAGGTTCTAGTTGTTCATATTAGTTTCTCATGCATGTGCTATGTCACAATGTACTTAAGTATAGTAGTAGGAAGTAGTTGTGGAAGAACTGATGTGTGTGTGTAGAGCGAGACAAATAGGAATACAAAATATAGATAGCGAGATAGAGCAGAGTTAGTCGTAATGGGTGTCTCTTATGTAACTTCCTACATTATTTTATTCCGTATTACTGCATACATAGATAACGTCCGTTGTGTTCCTCCAGAAAATGTACTGCACCTATCTATCAGGTACTTTATTAGAATATGTTGTGTTTGGACCCGGATATACTCTTAACTAAGTATCTCCTCTTTTCTCTATAGTTGTAATAGAATTCCACACAGTGCACTTATGCAGTTTGTTTCAACTTTTTCGTTTGCCCGCTCAGGCACGTTAAACCATCCAGAACAACAGAGTACAACAAAAACAAGAGAAACGAACCATGTGAGACTAAAAACAAGAGAAAGTGTAGATACTTAGCTCGACTTGTTTCAGTTTCTGCTGTCTATGGAATAATAGTGCATTTCTTCCAGCACAAAATGTGTTTATATATGTAGACTCAATCCAAAGCTGAGCTGGAGAGAAAAAGTAAATGTTGAGCGGAACGAGAAGGCTTTTAGGACTCATTGAAGAGCCGGGGAGGTTGTTTGTTTAATGTGTATGAACCTTAGATCTATGTATGTCTTCGTGTACACAAAATATGTACATACAGAGTATGTACATAAATGAGTACACAGCTCCTTATTATATTGCGGTTCGGTTAACCTAATGGTTAACTTTTGGGCTCCGCTCCCCATTCTTTCTCTTTATCCACCAAAATGTGAGCCCGTGTCCTTATACTATAACTCACAATTAACAGAGAAAGTAAAACAGGCCAAACGAAATTTTATATAAAGTGATTCTCATCCTCAAGAATGTCTTGCCTGACATTTACCGGCTTCCGAATTGCCAAACTACTCTCTAAAACGCCATGCCTTAGTCCCAGTCAATTTTATCTCGAGATATGATGCTGTGATGTAAGGACCTAATAATATGACTGAAAACCGCCAGGCTCCCAGACTACAGTCACTTGCTGTCATGTCCTTAGCCCCACGTATTTTTATGTACTTATGTGAACCGTGAATCTGCCATATTAGACTAAAATGGCTACATTCCCCATTTCCGCATTCTCTATAAGTCAAGGCCGGACTCTCTGCAGGCACAAAGCACACATGCCGCAGAATATAAAGATTTTTTATAATTACCTGGGGGAGGTTTGACTTTTTTGGCATACAGGTACACTTACAATTTAAAAAATATTGCAAAAAGTGACATAAACCCAACATCGAGCAAAATCATTCAGCGATTCATATTAACGGATACATTCGTCGTTTACTTAAGTGTGTAATGGTTTACTAACATATTAAAAGCAAAAGTTTTCGAACTCACAGTACAAAAGAATGCAAATATATCAATCATGGCTAAACTGGACATACATTAAATTGCATGTGTAGTAACCCACTCTAACTATGTTATGGGTATCAACATCGCATGGGAAATTCATCACAAAGTTTTCCAAATAAGCGAAATTCATAAATAATTGGTTGAGTAAGAGGGACGAGGACGGGAAGAGATGGAGGCTATCATATTATTTATTAAAAGACTCATGATATAAATAAATAAAGTTCTTATTCTATTTATACGTGCGTGTGTAGTTAGTGCTTAAGTCTTAAGTGCGAGGTGGATGAGAGAGAGGTAACCTAAGAGAAGTTCAGTTGGTGTAGAGTTGATCTTCAGAAGGCAAATCCGCTTAGTCAGGTAAGTTTGATTTGCAGGGACAGGAAAATACTTAGACCCTTATGCAACACTTAAACACACAACTCAGCAGCACTTCTACTACAATCAACTCAACTCTGTAGTCAACACATGTAAATACGCTATACCGTAGTTAAGACATATTAAGAGTGCTTTCCTTTACTGCACAAACATATTATTCTGTACCTGTCTACACACGGCCAAGTGCCCAATAAAACGCCATATAAACCCATCTCATGGCTTAGCTATGACATAGAGATACACTTGAAATAGGAATAGGGTTGTGCATAATACAGTGTAATAGGAAACCACGAAAAAGCTTCAATTAAGCACGTAAAAATGGCTTCGGAATTTTTGCGTTCATTCCAGTTCATTCTGCGACACTCTGTACAAACATTTTCGTGTTTCTGCAATAGAACTCATTAAACGAAAGTCTTAAGCGGATTAGTTTCTGAAGTTTAACCAAACCCCGTTCTGTTATGTGTTTGGGTGTATTTTACCAAAGGTGTGTATGGTAAGTAGAGTGTAGGATACGAGAGAATGTATGACGACAGGAGTGACAAGGACCTCCCACTCTCTCCGCGGGCATTCTGTGCTGAGCTAATGAAATTTGTGTGTCTTGTGTTTTGCAGTGACGGATATCAATGATAACGCTCCAGTCTGGGAACGAAGTCTTTATACGGCGAGTGTGTCCGAAGTAGCAGCCAGAGGTCATTTTGTAGCCAAAGTGAGTGCGTATGATCCCGATGTGATGGACTCTTTGCGGTACGCGATTGTCGCCCATAACCATCAAAGAGTTGCTTTCGAAATCGACGAGAAATCAGGTTTGTCTATTCTTTGGGTTTCTATGAGCATTTGTGTGAAATGCCATTATCTTCCCATTTGACTTCCTCTTCCTTTGGCTTTGTGATGAGACGGAAGAGAAAAGAGACAATCAGAACTAACTAAGAAAAAAGAAGGTCGTAGTAATTCTAATGGGAGAGGAAGCCTTTCATTTCATAGCCTGTGAAGTAATGGGCCACAGGAAGAGGTCTCCTTCCACACATGACATTGTTTAAATCTGTAGCCTGTACATGCATTTAGAGAGACCACGCTCTGAAAACACTAGTCGAGCACTTTGAATTTATTTACAGGATATAACCGTGCACAGTTATGTTTTAGGTAGGCACTTATGAGTATTTATAGGAAGAGAGTCTTTCCGTCCTTGCAGAGGATGTGGTAGGAAAGACTCTCTATTAACAGTTGCGCTGTCTATGGCCATGTATTTATATGTGGCTATTTACTTCACTTTCACTGTTGACTCTCTTTGGCAATAGAATAGAATACACAATACACTTCACAATGGAGAAAGTCAAGCCACTGAGTCGAATGATTGTATTTGCGAGCACAGTTCCTTTCTATGTATTTCTATAGTTAGTGGTAGAAGATATCTATAGTATAAAAGAATCTTATATTGTGTGACATACCTATACATATTATCTCGCATACAGTATACGTATTACATACGGCTATGTACATATTTATATAGTAAGTGTAGTAAATAGTCCTGATAGTACTTGTAGTAGGACAGATAGTACTTGTAGTAGGTACCTAGTGTATGTAATGTAATCAATGTATATCAGTCTAATGCTCTGCATCCCTTTTTATGTGACGTTTGTATTTGTCTGTATAGGAACTGTGATTTTGAGTCAACCAAGTGTGCTCTTCCTAAGACTGAATTTTACTCTTAACATTTCGGTGACTGATGGAGTGTTCACTTCGTACACGCGGCTCTATGTAAGTACATTCGACTTTTCGTCTCTTCTTAGTCTAAGCCCCCTTTTAAATTCCATCTCTATACTCCTACCTATCTATATTTTTATAAAAGTGCTATATCCATAGCGTATCAATAGTTTTGGATATGTTGCAGATATTATATTGTATCATTTCCTTCGACAGTTGTGGCAGTTACACATATCGCTTCAACTCCACTCACTCCCATCCACACAATAACTTACAACTTACTACATTCTATCTATACTGGGTGATCATGCAACTCAACGGACTGAGTTTTGGCCTACGATCCCTTCTACTACTACTATCTATCTATCTACTAGTGTATATAGGTGCAATTTTTTGTCTGAGTAAACTTATATGTTTTCTAAAAGTGTATAATAATGTAGTATTTTGGTGTATACCTGTCTCGCTTTGGAAAAGACAGAGTCAGATTTGTACTTTTGGTGGAGATGTTGGAAGGCTAACTAAAGTTTAGTATAGAAGTGTCTGAAGAGATAGTATTGTGCGAATGCCAACCTTATGGTATTACGCTTCCTTTGGCTAAAATTCGTATTTGAGAAGGAGAATGTATTTGGTATCATGATAGAGCAGGCCGGAGAGAGAGGAAACCAAGCAAACGGAACTAAAGCACGATCGACGGCCACTAGACTACAAAAGTTTACTAGTTCCTAACGGTTTTCATCCTGGTGTGGTTGAGTCGACTTGTTTTCCTGGCTCAACTCAGTCTGCATCGTGTCACAAATAGTTACCGACAGTTACCGTTACGTTACCGTTCCTTTTGCTTACATCCACATAATCATATAGTATTGATTTTCATTACCTCTTACTTTGTACATTTTCTGCCTGTCCATTCTCTATATCGTGCTATGTAAACTAATGGGTCTATATTCGTGTCCTATCTCTAATGGCCAACGATATCCGCAACCATCACATCACAAACCGCCAACTTGACTCCAGTAGTTTACCTAGTAGCGAATATGTAGACTTTTGTGTGCACAAAACACTTTTACTTCCGCACGCCTATTCTTCCTTGTGAAAGGAAGAGACTAAGCCGGGTCTCTTCTCTGTTTCCTTTTCTCACCAAATATGACATGTCATTCCAATCCACTCCAACAGAGTATCTAATATGTCCATTCATCCCTCCCTTCATCCTGTCCTACAGAGTCATATGCTTCCCGAAGATCTATTCATAGTAATCTTTGTAAACATCACTTCCGCATCCTTCCCTCCAGCTTCTTATTCTTTAAATTGGCTATTCTTATCCATATAGTAGCTCCAGAATGTACTAGTAAGAATATATAGATTTACTTTCCCTATAATATTCCCTCTAGTGTATGTACGCTAAGTCTATTAGAAACTTGTATTTAAGGTTGTGTATGCATTAGAAGATGTAGTAGAAAGGAGTAGAGCGAGGCGAGGCAAAGTCGAGACTTTCATGTTGGGCTCTCTTTCTGTGTGATGTAACTATAAGTTTTGTATCTATGTGGGTACAAATACAATTTACTTGTCCATGTCACTTTCTATCTGTCTTGCTTTGAATTCTTTGGGCTAAGTTGCGTTGTTTGGTTGCTTGGGATGCTCTCGTCTTTCCTACAACTTTTCTTAATGCTCTAAACACATTACTTACTTACATCAAGTTCTTCTCTCCTGCGTCTTCCTTATATCTTTAGTCGAGTCGAGAGGTCTTATTCTTATCTCCGAGAAAAGTAGTCTTCCTATGTACAGTACACTTGTGTATTTAAATTGAGTGTGTGTGTGTATCTTTCACACTCTTCTTCTTTTTCTTCTGTGTGGCAATAGTAAGTCTCCTGTCTAAAAAGATGCACAGGGTAAGTTCTTGCTCCGTGAGGAGTGAGTTGAGTCGGGACGGGATTCGGAGCAGGACTCGCTCGCTCCGTTATGGATTCTATGTGACTTGACCTAGTGGATGGATGGAGTGGAGTAAAGTACAGCGATGTGCTGTCGTGAATGTATAATGTTCTTACGTAACCCCGTCGGAAGGGTCTTGACTTACCATGCAACTACAACAATTTAAATCTAGAATTTACATTTAATGAATTCTGTTGTGCAGATCGATGTCGAGACTAGAAATCATCATGTTCCGACATTTTCATCTCTCATCTACGAAGTGGGTTGTCCAGAAAACTCGCCTGATGGCTACCTCGTCACAAAACTCACGGCAGAAGATCCAGATCGAGCTCAATTTGGACAAATCAAATATTCTATAGCAGACTCTGATGAGCCGGATTTATTCATAATGGACGAGAAGACAGGAGAAGTGCGTGTTGTTTCCACTCCAGAAACTTCCTTAGATCGTGAGTATAGGGCGTCTTACACTCTGGACATAGTCGCTCAGGATGGCGGTGGTTGGTTGGCTTACACAAAGCTCGTCATCAAAGTGAGCGACAAAAATGAATACGCTCCGCAGGTGTGTTTTTCTCTCTGTTGGTTTGATTCTGTCTCCGACTAAAGCCTTCTCACAGTGCCTGGGAAGCAATAATAAAAAAATCTTGATTCGCACCAGTGCACAGCACTCGTATCTTTGTTCCTTATGAGATTATTAAAATACTTTGAATTTCTCTCGCTGTTATTAGTTTCCTGTGTCGGAGTATCGCGCCACGGTTCCAGCCGAAAGAATCAGTTCCAAAAATCCAATTCTCCAGGTAAGACTTGACATGATAGCTTATTAATTTATCCGTGTGACGAGGATTATTATTTCCTAGGCCCGCCTAATAAAAGCGAGAAAGAAGGAAGCCAAATGTATTTAATATTTAGTAGAGTGTGAGAGACGACGTTGCTATTCAATTCAATCCGATGCAGTCATCCAAGCAGCAGAATAGAATTTCATGAAACTCGAGCTTTGAGATTTCATTTTATTGGACACCAGTCGTCCAATTGATTTATAAGCTCCAGGCCGCTCTCTCTCTCAATTTGCATACGTCCCACATAGAATCATAGATAGGAAGACATGCTCATGCTTTCACTACTACCTACTAAATGCAGTTCACATTCTTCTCTATTTTGTCACGTATTTAGTCTGTAGCTCTCTTGAAAATTTTGTAGGTGGTGGCGATTGATGCTGACGCAGAGTTCGGGATTCGGTATTCGATTGTTGATTTGCCTAATGGCAATTCTTCAGTCAAGAGGGATTCCTATTACTTTGACATGAACGGGGAAACCGGAGAATTACGACTGAGAATCAGCAATGAAGATATAGCCAAGCTGAGCAAGGATCGAGTGGACTTTCAGTTCTGGGCTGTGGCGACAGACGAAGGAGGTCTCCATTCCCATGTCCCTGTCACTGTAGTCCTTCTCCCTGAAGGACATCCAACGCCTGAGATACATCCACAGAATTCCACTTTTTTTGTCAAGGAAGATGCGCCACTTGGCTCGGTGGTTGCCACCTTCAGAGTCACAAATATAGAGTCACCCCGATTTAGAGTCGTCAGCTCTAATGATGACTTTTTCCAAGTTGACCAAGAAGGCAACTTGCTCGTTAAAGCCAGACTCTACCAAGAAGAAGAAGATAAGCACACCGTAAGTCTTATTTCCTTGTACTGTCTTTTCTCCTGAGTGAAAGTCCGAACACTGTTATTTGAGAAAACATTGAGTTTAGTCAACTCCGATGCTTTCTCCAATATTTACCCATATACTCATATATCTACGTAGCTGATTACCAACTTGTTTTTTATTCCTCTGTCTAGGTTGTTATTTGGGCCGAAAGTGCGGATGAAATGAGCGTTGCCACTTCTCAAGTTACGGTCAGAGTCTTCCAGGTAACATTTTTCTCACTTTATTATTATTATTTTTATTAGACTTTTATTATTAGGCATCTTCCTATACGTAGTAGGACTAGTTATGCATATGGAGACGTCAACGTAGAAAAAGAGTTGTCAATTAGGAAGATGATGGAAAGAGTGGTAGTAGTAGAACCAGTAGGCTCAAGAATGACTATGACTGACGGAGAAGGTGTTTCACGCATATACCTACAAATATCCCGAACTGGCAAATGCAGAACGAGTGCACGTCACTTCTACTCTGCTATTTAGATGCTGAGTGAGATGTTATCTGAGAAAGTGGGTGGGCACGGCTTAAGTACCTCATTTCTCTAGCCAGTCGACTAACTCCTTCTGCTCCAAAGATACGATATTAAATTCAGCTTAACTTGATATAATATATATAGGTACCTACTACTTGAGAATATAATAATACTGTGTCATCCTCTGGTTGTCAATTCACGTCAAAGTAGGTTTTATATCTAGTTAAATACCTGTAAATGCGTGGAGGATATAACTGGAGGGGTTTATTTTACTATTATCGGATTTAAAGGGAGAAATGAAATGGAAGGATGGATATTTGTAAGAATTTATCCGTATAAAATAAAAGTGTACAATTTATTTGGTGGAATTGGCAACCATGGGTCATGAGGATATACCTACTACATCTGTTATTATTACACGTATAGGGATATACAAGTTCCTGTAATAAAGTACAGTACATATATTATGTGAGATTAGATCTTGACAGAATAATGTTAGAGTAGGTAGCTCTCGCCTACCGACACAAGTTTGTAGTTTGATGTGGAACAATTCTGATCTCTCATATAAACTGACTTTTTGTAGCCTAAGGGAAGGAAACATCCCCCGGTATTTAACTCGTTGCAATACAACATCAAAGTGGCAGAGGATTTCCCAGAAGGATCTCTTGTTTTCACGGGTAAGACTTTCACGTCTGTCTTCCAGCGATATTTCCTCAATTAGTATATCCTAGACATTCGAAATGAATTAAATTCGAGCTCAATTTTTATATCATGATGCGACTTTTAGACGAAGCACGATCCCGGATAATGTTAATTAATGAAAGTAATGGAAAGGATGAAAAAAACTTTGTACTTTAAATAATTTCAGTTCACGTTTTGGACACGGATAAAAGTGGGAATACAAAAGAACGATATTCTCTTGTGCCGAGTAATCCTTCCTCAGACGTTCTGCACTTCTCTGTCAATCAAGATCATGGTTGGATTACTCTGGTCAACAAACTTGACTATGAGGTAGGCCTTGTTACTCACTTTTCAATGCCCAATTGCTCACTATGGTATACAACACGTACACAGCATTAAATATCCTATGCAAAGTGACACGGTAAGTAGTAAGGAAACCCATTTGAGATATCCTGTTAGGATTGTGAACAAGTCTTTTCCAGTTAGCCGAGAGGCCAGAAAAAGTGTGTGTATGCTCAAAGTGAGCCGCTTGTTAGTCAGTTTACATTACATTTAATATTTCCATTTGTCATTTGTGTTATGCACTTGTGTCACGATTCTGTTTTGCATTTATAGATGAATTCCGTTCACACTTTGCATGTGATGGCAGCTGACAGCGAGAAGCCTTATTTGATGAGTACGGCAACCGTCGTGGTAGAAGTGCTCAATGTGAATGACAGTCCTGTCACATTTGATACTGGCCATTACTTTGCCTCTGGTATGCCTTTTCAACTCCCTTTTTTATTCCCATAATCCATTTTAGCTTCCTAAATAAAATACGTGAGCGCAACAAACTTGTATTTACTCACCAGAAAAAAGTTCTGCAAAGTAAATACAAATAGAAATCTTGTAAGTAGGCTCCCTATCTAATGATACTTGCCTTCACTCATGCTAGCTATCTTTTGTTACATTTCCAACAACCTACGCATTACCGTTACAATGTACACATTATTATGATACACTACTTATAGAGTGGGTTGGGTCCTATCCGCACTTTTTATTATTGCATTAGCTGGCAAAATGGAAATAGAAAGTGAATGCTTTAATTCAAGTCGCTACAAAATTCGAGATAGTTTGGAGAATATGTCTAAGGCAGTAATTTATAGAGCAGCCCTCGTGGAATGATCTAAAGAGTGTTTAGAATCCTATTAAGTATAAGTTAAATTGGCTTAACTGGCAAATTATTAAAGAAATAAAAAAGAGCACATTTGTTTGGTTATAAATTCTAAAGTTAATATAGTTGAGCTTTCAGAGTTTGCAAGACTCTCGTTTGAGAAGATATAGTGATTGCTTATTGTAGTAAGTATGCTTTAAAGGTAAACACACTTGACAAAAGAGAGTAATAGGGAGTCGAAGTGAGATTCCTAGATAGCGGCTGGGATATAATCATTTCTTTCCTTAGCTAGGTATGTGCATTCGTAATTGGGAATGGAGTTTTGGAGTTGCTAAAAGTTTTAGTAGCTTAGTAACTCTTTGCGTTTGAAAATGAAAGGCTCTCGTGTCTTGTTTGGAAAGAGTTTTTCTTATGATCCGACAAAATAGTAGTGAGTATACGTAACGACCTACAAGCAGTCGAGACAAGTCAAGTTGAAACTCTGTACAATCTCTATTGTTAAGTGAACAGAAGAAAAAGAATAAAGGAGGATACACTTAAAAAGGGAGATTGTCGGAAGTTTTTAAGCTGATAAGAAGAAGAAGGAACTCATTTCGGGGAAAGTAGGCTAGCAAGATGTCCGTACAAGGAGAATTAGGAAAGTGATGCGACTTAGTTAATTAGTGTAGTTTTGAATTTGATGAGGAACATTATGCTATGATATCGCTATGATGCTTTACAGTCAGAGAAGATGTGCACGAAGGAACGGTCGTTGCAACTGTTCAAACAACAGATTTGGACCATGGGAAAGTAAATGGGTCAACTATTACGCCGAGTTACTTGGCCTACTACATCGTCGGAGGAAATGAGAAAGGACATTTCAAAGTAAGTTGACACTCCTTCTCGCACTTTTATATTTCTCTCCTTGTTTACATTGTGTAAACGATAGAGATGTCTCTCTTGACTACTCGCACTCTCATCATTACACTTCAGATATAGCCACTAGGATAAATGCCTAAATGCTTCCACCAACTCAATATGCCGTACAACTTGATTCAGTTCACCCCTTAACAATAGTTGACCCCGTCGAGATTCTTGCCCTATTTTTTGCCAAATTGGAACTTGCAAAATTTACATGCGTAATTTACAATCTAAATAGTCAAGTCAACTTTCACATTCTTGTATAATCCGATGGTTGAAGCAATATAGTTGATCCTGATGAACTGAATCGAGTTATAGGGAACTTGTTCTTTTTAACTATGTAAATGAGAACTATCTACTTCAAATATATCGCTGACTAACTAGAGTATAATATAACAGGAGTATTATAATATAAAATTTTTAATGATATTGTTTAGCCGTATGTTTAATAGTTTAATCCCAGAGAGGAGTTAGTCTCGCAAAGTTTAATTTAGTATAAAGATTACATTTACATAAGGTAAAGTTGTAATTAGGTTTGATGTGTGTGCTATGCAAATAATATTGTCGAGGAAGGAAGAAAATGGGTTTGTTACCTTTTAATACTGACTACTTACTTAACTTACCTCTAGATAAACGAGCGTGGTGAGATTCTTGTTTGGAAACAGCTGGACTATGAAGTAGATCAAAAATTTCAATTAAGAGTTGTAGCAACAGATGGATTTTACACGGACTACGCGAACATGACTGTGAGCATCATTGATGTGGATGGTAATTACATAAGTCTAACGATGCGAAATGGCTGTTGCACATTATTTGAGGGACTTAATCAGAAGTTATTCATTCATGTGTGCATTAATTCTGTGTAGACAATTTCCCAGTGTGTCCAACGCCAGAGTACGAAGCACGTTTGAGTGAATCGGCTGGGATTGGGACATACGTCGCCAATGTGGAGGCCCACGATCCGGACTTAAGTGAGTTCCTCCACTCGAGGTCCTATAAATTAGTATTTGAGAAGCGTTGTTGGAAATTGCCAACAGTTTGTATTCATGGCGATGTATGTATGACGGAAAGGAGCACTAAATTAGTATCGATCTCTGATTCTCACTATAAATAATAATGGATGGTTGAGGCAGCGGCTGGACTGGCGTGTTCTCCGAATGTGGCACATTATTTAAATGAGTCGTTTGTGATTTTGTCAGGTGCTAGCACGCCCACTTTCTCACTCTCCGGCCCAGGTGTTCAAGATTTCCAAATCCACAGTGACACTGGAGTGATCACGACCAAGGAGAAGTTGGACCGCGAGGACAAAGCGGCGGCCTACACTCTCACGGCTCACGCCAAAGACCGGAATTCGGAGCAAGAGTGCCGCGTCACGGTGCGGATCTCGATTGACGACGAAAACGACAATGCCCCCAAGTAAATTCTATTAGATGAACGAACTAGTGATGCAGAGTAGAGGAGATTAACGGAGATTTGCTCCAGATTTCCCACAATTCACTAAAGGATGAGATTTTCTTTGATTTGATTTGGTTGGATAGTACATGATATCATCTTGTAGGTCCTGACGTTGAGTAGTCTAACTGTATGTATACATGGGGAGTAACTGTAGTAATACGGAGCTAATGTAGTGAAGAAGGAAGTGGGATCGTTCGATTGTTATACTATACCATATTCTTTATGGCTCATAGGCATTGTGTCTTTTCTGAACAGATTTACGGAAGAGGCTTACCGAGTCTTAGTGAAGGAAGACGCTCCCGTTGGTGCCCTTATAGGAAAAGTCCATGCAGATGACCAAGACGTTGGGGTGAATCGCAGAATCCGTTATACTCTGATTTCCGTCGTGGCCCTTGCAGACACTCAGATCGATGACCAGTTTGGGATCGATATGACAAATGGTGTTATTTCTCTGCTCCGACCTCTCGACAGAGAACTCATTTCTTCCTACAATCTTACCATTCAGGTTATTCATCCATACATATGTAGCCAACAGAGTAGCATTGTGCTCCAGTTTTTTATATATAATATATAGAATTATTATGAACCTTCACTTCCCGTTCTCGCTCCATCCAGCCCCAACTATAAAAATTTAGCTATTTACTTTTCCCTTTTTGTATGTAACCACCTACTAAGGCTCCACCTGCTCTTCTCTTTTCAACAGGCGACTGACGGAGGAATTCCAGCCCAATCCGCTACCACAAGAATGTTCATAGACCTTTTGGACATTAATGATAATCCGCCCGTGTTCTCCTTTACTTACTACTTCTCTTCCATTTCTGAGGTAAGCTCTTCAACTGCCCAAATAAATTGATGGACTCCATTCTGAGAAAACTGAATTTCTTACGCACAGTTGGCTCCCGTCTCGAGTGAAGTTACACGAGTCCTCGCTACATCAAAGGACATCGGAGTAAATGCAGAGATCACGTATGATATCGTCGGAGGGAACGGCTACAATCATTTCGCCATTCATCCCAAAACCGGCTTAATTTTTGTCAATGCTTCCCTCGACTACGAGAGAGTCCGGGAGTACGTCTTGGCCATTCGAGCCAGAGATGGAGGTCAACCTCCGCTCGCTGCACAATGCCTCGTAAATATTTCTCTCCAAGATGCCAATGACAACAACCCGACATTTGCTGTAAGATTTAAATCTATTTCCCTATCAATTTCTCCTCATTCACCCACTAATCAAGATTGATACTCCTGTCTACATTTTTTTCTCTCTCTGGCGTAGATGGACAGTTATTCCGTTCAAGTTGCAGAGGATGCCAACCCGGGGATGTCAGTCATACAGGTACGGACAGATGGATTCAGGGAATCCCGGAGTATTTATCATTTCTCCACTCGATTTGCCTTGACGTGAATGGAAACATTTGATTTGATGTTTATTCTGATTTTCTTGTTTTGAATTGTAGATTGTAGCGGCAGACTTGGATAGTGGCTCCAACTCACTCATAACATATCATCTTGGAAATGGAGATCGAATGAAACAATTCCAAATCGATTCAAGCCGAGGGGTTATCACTGTTGCATCAGCACTGGATCGTGAAATGGTAAACAAAGCCCCGGTTTAAACAAATCTATTTTCCTCCATACCATCCATCCATCTCCATTTCTCTTCCCTTCTAATCTTTGCTAATGTTTGTTTTGCAGATATCTCATTACTCTCTGGAAGTTTGGGCTACAGATCATGGAGCTTCTCCTTTGTCAGCCTCTGCCACAGTTCAAGTCACAATTCTCGACATAAACGATGTATGTTCTTAATTAAACAAACTATATCTCCAATTCCACCCGAAGATCCTTAAAATGATCAAATTTATAATTTCCCATAATTACTCTAATGTAATAGATAATTTATTATATTCATCTCATGTTATAATTAAGATAAATTAATTTTTTACCTTGTTTCAGAATGCCCCACTTCTACAGCAGCCAGAAGGAGTTATAATCGTGCAGGTAATGACATTAGAGACATGAGGATATTTCATCATCATGTTCACCACTGTTAATATGTTTACTTTCGTGCCCTTTTCTGTTCAGTGCTACTTAGAAGCCATCAATTTGAGTTGTTGGAGTGGCGTATTGTGATTAAACGGAATTGTAACTTATTTCAGGAGGATCGGTCGGTAGGTTTTGTGATTTATCGGTTCGAAGTTAGCGATGCAGATGCTCCACCGAATTCCATGCCGTTCAGTTGGGACCTGCGGGATCTTGATAGTTTAAAAGGAAGTTCATTACCTTTCACTATTTCTGAAACTGGCACTCTAAATGTTGCTGGGAAATTGAACTTTCAGCGGAAAAATTTATACCAGCTACAGGTACTAGGAAGTGTAATGTAGTAAAGCGAAGATGTAGTAAAAGGGGGAGATTTATCATTGATGTGTTTATGTGTTTGAAGGTGCGAGTGTTCGATAATGGAGACCCTCCGCTTTTCTCGGATGTAAACGTAACGGTGAAGGTAATGCTAAGCGTCTCTAATAGAAGTCAAGCGGCTAATTCAATAGAATTTTATATGACATTTATTTTTGAATTGTTTTAGGTGGTGGACAAGTCTCAATGGCCTCCGGTCGTTTCGACGTTGACAGTGACGGCTATAACTTGTGATGAGACATATCCTGCAGGAATCCCTCTCGGAAAAGTCCACGCGTCTGACTTCGATCCATATGACACTCTCGTTTACTCTTTGCTTGAAACCAAGTCGTCAGCCTATTTCACGATAGACTCTTCAAACGGCACTTTGAAATCATTAACTCCGCTTCGAGAAGGTTCTTATGAGTTGGGAATCGGCGTGAGTGACGGGCGGTGGACGGCACGAGGCGATGCGTATGTGAAAATTGTGACTCTGGTGAGTTTGATCCCCGACGTCAAACTGGATCATGTGTATTTAGCGGAAGAAAAGGATGGCAAGATCGGCAGGATTCATTCAAATGCGAAGAGTCGGAAAGATATAAGTTCCTTTGCCCTTGTAATGACTCTAAGAGGCCATAATCCCCACAGTCTCCTCACCCGAATTTTTGCTCTCATAAACACTGTGAAGGAAGCGATGGGAGTTGAGCATAATGGTGTGTCAATTTATGACGTTGTGGTTCTCAGCGTGCAGACCTCAAAAAGTTCATCATCTCAAGTGTCTGGGAGTCGGGCAAAACGGGAAGGTGATGTACCGTCAGTCGACGTTCTTTTGGCTGTTCGAAAATCAACTGACGGCTCCTTCGTACCTCCATCCGAACTTGTTAAGAAACTTCGATTTGCACTTCCGCAAATTGAGTCAGTTCTAAGTGCCAAAGTCAGTCGACTGACTTACGATGTTTGCAAGGAGGATTCGTGTGATAGGGGACAGTAAGTCATTTTTTTCGCTTAGCAACACTCTCACTATCTATATGGAATCCTTTCCTTGATGGCCTATGCCGCTCTTCCGTGTACGACTTTGCACTTTTCACAAATCGAATATTGTCATAAGTTATGGCGTCGTACTAGAATTCTATCCGTCTACTTGAGATTTCCTTTTTACTATTGTAGATGCAGAACGGTCGCTACTTTCGAAGGCACGCAGTCACTGATAACTACTGAAACTCTCAGTCTCATCACACCGAATCATTATCTCGAAACGATTTGCATCTGCCAGGCCGGCTACGGAGGTAACTTTCCTTATCCTATTTTAATTATTTTGATAAATGTGGAGCGAGGGGAGTCATGAGCGCAGACAAACAAAAGCGACGTGATGATGACTCTGTTTAATGTTGTGTTGATTCGCTGACACGGTTTTCTATTCCTCCAGGATCTCGGTGTGAGAAAGTTATAAACGCTTGTGCCCACTCGGAATGCATGCCTGGCTTCGTCTGTGTGCCTGATGCCTCCACAAAAGGCTATGCTTGTCTCTGCCGGAAAACATATTGTCCTCCAGGGGTAGCTTGCGAGGAAGAAGATCATTGTGCCCAACAGTCAGTATCTTTCAGGTACTTCCCTTTTCTTTATTCATGTAATGCAACTGAGTGCAATAATATTGATGAATCACTCTGCCGTTCATGTAGTTATTTCTTATTACATTCGTATATAGAGACGTTCATACATCTATATTGCCACATTAGTATAGTTATTGTAATGAAGGTGGAGCAATTAGGAGAATTGTTCTAGTAAAGACATTAACATATTTTATTGCACATTAGTGGCACGAGCTTCCTGGCCTACAACGTTGGTCCAACATTGGAACGGGAGCTGAGTATAAGCCTCCGGATCAAAACTCTCTACACGTCAGGCACTCTTCTGCACACATTCGGCCACTTCGACTACGCTGTTCTTGAGGTTAGTGCCGAAAAATGTTAGTGAGAAATAAAATAAAACGTCTGAATTGTGCATGTAAATGTTTCATTTGTGATGGCAGATCCGCCAAGGATTGGTGCAATTCTCGTGGGACTTGGGAACTGGAAAAGAAGTGCTAACGGTCACATCGATTTCCGTCTCGGACAATCGATGGCATAGAGTTGTGCTCCAGCTGAGAGATAACTACGCTATCCTACGTGTGAATGAAAGATCAACTCAGAAGCAGAAGAGCCAAGGACCAGCTCGAAGTCTCCATACCGGCGGAATACTATACATCGGAGCCAAAATCATCGGAGTTCCTGGAAGCACTCTAGAGAGTTTGATTCCCGCTCAGGGATTTATTGGCTGTATGAAGGATCTCCGCTATGGTTACACAATTGAAAACTCAAATGACAAGAAAACAACTGATTTGTATATCCAAGAAGTAAAGCACTATATCACCCCTGCAATCAACACAGATCTAAACCCTGTGATTGACGATGAGGAGGAAGAAACGTTCGAACACGACCCGAGGAACTCCCGAATGCCACCACTGCCCCTCCATACCGACGACAAAGACAAATCTGGCTCTCATCTCCTTTGGTCCCGAAACATCTCATTTTCCTGCGAAAGAATCCTTCACGTCGTCGAAGCCTGCCGTTCTCAACCTTGTTTCAATGGCGGGAGCTGCAGTGAAGACCGGACTGCGAATGGTTACAAATGCCTCTGCCCATCACGTTTCCATGGCCTCAATTGTGAGATTGACTTGGACCCGTGCGGATCGTCGCCTTGTTTGAATGGAGGCAAATGCACACCGACTACTCCGACGGGTATCTCTTTCTCCCCGTCCTTAGTCGCTGGTGGAGACTACCAAGATGCCCAGTTCTACTGTCACTGCATGGACGGAACTTTCGGGGTCCGATGCGAACGCGGACGCTGGTGCAAGAACTCGGACGGGCTTGGTGAGAGTGAAGTGTGCAGACACCACGGAGAGTGCGAGGACGGCCCCGTGGGACCTATTTGTTGGTGTAGCGTCGGCTATACGGGAGCTACCTGCCAATTAGATATTAATGAGTGCGAGAGAGGCGACGCATGCGGGGCCGGCTCCACCTGCGTCAATTTCCAAGGCGGTTTTAGATGTTTGTGTCCTTCAAACGCTACGGGGTCGAGGTGCAACCGGTTGCTGACCACCCCGTCGATTGTGGCAAGTGACTACCAAGAACTCATTCTCATTGTGGTCGTCATTTTGTTTTTCATCATTCTCCTCATTGTGTTCATCTTTGTGCGTCGTTGTTTCATTGCTCGGGAGAGAAATGCAGCATCCAATGCGATTCCTCTCACCAGCTCTCAAATCAAAGACAAGGACAATCGTATCCCCATTGCTAGAGATAACAGAGAGCAAATGATGAGGAACCGGGACTCGAAAATATCCAATTTGGAAGTTCGGCCCATTTCCGCCACATCAGATATATTTTCTACAGACGTCAGGAGTCCATTAGATCCAATTAAAAGTTACGGCTCAGCAGGAGATGATTTAGAAAAGCCTCCTTTTATTAATAATCTCATGAAAGGCAGTATTGACAAAAAGAGATTAGCCGGCCCAGCAAGTTGGGAAACGAATCGAGACGACTATCCCAAAATGCAAAACTGTAAGTTGCTACAATTCACCTAAATCTACTATACTAGTCCACAATTCTTTTATTTTCTTCAAAGATATACAAGGTTGTATTGATCCAGACTGGGCATTTTTTCTTTGAGGTTTATATAGGTATATATAGTTATGTTATTATATAGTGGTTGTTTCAAGTCTGGATAATGATATTATGTAAAAGTGAGTAGTTCCTTTTATAGTAGCAGTATATAGCTACCTGGTGTAGCAATCCAGCTGAGAATGGTTGTGATTTTGTGTTTTGAGTATGAGTTGACTTTGAGTTGGATTCCTGTGGTGGAATTGGTTGAAATGTCGTCGTGAGTGGATTGACGACTTGGTTGATTAATAAATTATCTGGATTTCATTACGATTTGCAGACATAAAAGGAGAAATTAATTGGGCGTCTAAAGGGAGTAAACCAAGTTCGCATACGTCCACGGATGCCAGTTCGGGTAAGTGCTTTTCGGTGGATTGTAAATCAGACTTGATTTGTGAACAGTTTAATTTAAAGGAGTATAAGTGAGTCGGTTAGGCCGGTCGTAGATTTGCGAGTGACTCATTTGAAAATAATTTGTGGTTCTTAGGCTATCAATGGGATCATATTGATCTCACACAACCAGCCAACATATCACCGACCCGCACGCTGCCTCCTCCGCCAGATATCCCCGACTCCGTGTCTCTGGTTTCCCATGACTCAAATACTGAAATAACGACAATAAATTTGGCGGCTTTGCCTCCGATAGATTCGGGTCGAGACATGGACACATTAGTGGAGGAAGAAGACCCGGAAGGTGCACATAGCTATTTAGACGAAGGCACGTCTTGTGATGAGGGTGTTTGGCCCATCCCCCACCCAGATCAGTATTTACTGCCACACAGAATCTCAGAGGGAACGGACACAACTGACCAAGAAGAGTCGACGAAGCCATTGGCTCTTCGTAATCGCTACCGTAACAAGAGCTCATTCCACAATTTTAATGAAGCCAACGCATCACAAATCTCGGAAATATCGGACGATGAGATTAATGAGAATTCTCATTTGCTCAGCCCTTCGGGATTAGGTGACTCACACTCTGGAGCTGGATCTGCACGTTCCGAGAGTAAAATGAAAAATGCTCTCAGTCAATCCGTTCAGGGCGCTGGAACGAATTCTCAATCTCCGCAAAAACTCTTCCAGCAGCAACCTCCCACTTTCTCATCTTCCACTTTCAGCAACCCCAACTCTAACAGTAACAATAATCCTAGCAGAAAAAATTATAGTAAAACAACTCATATTACTCAAGTGTAACTCTAGCTGTTCCTCCAGCACAAATGCTAAGGCTAACCCAACTAATTAGTGCTAGTACTCTAGCTAGACTAGACAAATGGTTAAAGCCTATTGCCATGCGCAGGCAAAGCCAATTACGTGGGCAACTGCAATTTTCAACGCTAATTTTAGTATCGTTTTAAGAATAAGTTGACTGACACATGTCACGATATCTCCAACTGAAAGACTATACCCAGTACTCTATGATATGTCGTGCTATGCTAATGGAAATTCATTGATTCTTTCGGGAAGATGTACAACTACCACGAAATCGCAATCACGAACGAGTGGATATGAATAATATAATATACGCCAACTAAATCAACTGACGCAATTAATTATTCTACTCTATGTAAGCTTTTTTAAATGTCAGTTGTAACATGCCGACGCGTATACTTATATATTAAAGTGTTATTTTTATTTTGTATGTACCTACAACTTGTAAATTTTTGGAAATATGTATGAAATCAAGTTTGTAATTATATTGTTTAGTAACCAACACTTTTTTACAGCGTATTGTTTAAGTAGTAGCGATGCAAATATTATTATAATTGCCTAACTTTTATGTATAAACGCTTAATTTAAATCGCAATACTATTACGTCTCTCCGTTTTGAATTTGAATTCAACGTAGCCAAATGAATGAACGACACAACTTGTACTTAACATATTATGCAATCTTCTATAAACAATTGCAATAAGGGTATTCTTGAGGTTTGACATTTATATGGCTTTCTCGAGAAGCCTCTCTTTATAAATAAATTTTACTGACCACAATGTACAGATAGTACAGATAAATATTTACAGTTATAAATGTGTATCAAACAAACCAAGACAAAGGTGTTACGAGTCCAATATTATACATACCTTTTTCAATGTTATTACATTAAGCTTAAGATTTAAGTATGGATGAGTTAATATCATTGGGCAGTTATTATTATATGAAGTACTACTGCTAAGGGAAATGTAATGACTGTATGTACAGAGGTAGCTATTTAATTATATGTTTGTGAATCCTCCCACCACAGAAGTGACTTTTTTGCAATTTTGTTCATATTTTTATTGTGCTTGTAATTTATTGTGACCCGCCATAATGAGTCAGCAGTCTGTAGCTTAATTTTTACTAGACTTGAGTACTTCTGGGGCACATATGAAGGGATATGCAGCTTGTAATTTAATTTACGTTGTAAACTGTGCATTGTTTAATGTATTATTTAGTACAGCCATATTAATTTTTAAGCAACGGTCAAAGCAGCTAATACTTAATGCGGCTATTGTAGATAGAGTACTACGAGTTGTGCAAAATGTGTGTTGGAGTTGAGAAATGGCTAAAATGTATTGTACTGTATACTATTTCTAGTATTCTAGACGGACGGGAGTGTATTGTATACTGTTTATACGATTTACTACCAATATTGTGGTACACAATATGTACACAAATGAAAATAACGTAAGCAATGCAATGTGTCATTATCGTTTTTGAATTCATATAGTATTACATACATATTTGACTTAACAAGAGTTGTTACATGGTGCTACCCTTTGGATAATGAAATTCACGTTGCACAAAGACTGCTATTATTTCCTACCTACCCTACCTTACTAACATATTATTCTATAAGATAATACCTAAATAATATATATTATACAAACACATATACTTTAATTAACTACCTTCATTAGATATACCTTAACGTGCAAGGAAACATAGTTTAGCGTGTAGTGTAGGTAATGAAAGTGATCTTGGTATGATATGGCAACACAGAACAGAGAGCACGATGACATTTCCTATTTGGTAAAGCTGACTATGACTGGCAGAATCATTTTTAATTTACCAATGAAGTTATAAAATATAATGTTGCAGGATAAACGTATTTATGTATAGGTATGACTACTCAATCAAACAGAAACGTGTAGATTAAAATTCCATATGTACAATTGACATAGAGCATATATTATATAATAGTGTAATACTGTCTTTGAAATGACGACTTTGTTTCATGTAGACAAACAAATCAATTTCCTATTCTACAATATAATGAAATTATAAAATGCTGCTGCGCAAATGAAATAGTAGAGTGTGTTACGTGTGTGGGTGTCTTTTTAATTAAACTACTCTTTCGTGTCCAAATAATTCAACATCCCACAAAACTTATTTCACCAGTGAATTCCTATTGTAATAACCATCTTTTAATACAAATTTGATATTTACGCATGTGAAAGATTCTCATTTCACAGTGGGATTGATTATTATTGCTTCATTTTCAGTCTATGTAACTCTATTTATAACGATTTAAAGAGTAGATCTCACGAAATTTTTAATTTTAAGCATTATTGTTCTCGTGCGACGGTAGGTAGAAATAAGTAGTGTTAGTAATATAGGATATTTGTAACGTATTAGAATATTATGAACGAACTTTTATGTGCCACACAAACCATTGTATCTTTCATCCATGTTTACCTTACGGTAGGTTTGATATATCGTAAGCTACTTTTAAAATTATCTACTTACTGTATGCTAAATGGTACAAATGACGCGTCTATATTCTATCAGTAATAAGCAGACACTAAATTGGTCCTTCGATCAACCCCTCAATTTATGAAAATATAATTGCTGTTTTAAAATCAATTCTACGTACATGGAATTTTTTTAGGAAATCGATTCCCCTTTAATAATTTCAACTTTGGGTTTTTATCGTTTGCTATGTCCGTATAGTGATGACTAAAATTATGCAGTACACCACCAATGCGTTTTAAACATTTTTTCTGAAAAATATTTTATTTCCGAAATTGTTGTTTTCATATTAATTATTTTAGCCTTGTATTTCAAAGATGTACCACTTTTTTTAGAGGGTTTAAGTGTTAATGTAACCGTAGCGGGTTACTTTCAGGGATAGCATATTCTGCCAATCTGTCGGTAAAAGTTCTGCTCTCAAAGATGCCATAAAGTTTTTTAAAACAAAATTATTCGTATTACTTTTAGTGTGTATGTAGTGTTTAAGTATAAATACTTTGCCACTATACGTAATGTTTATGATAGATGAGACCTATACTAAATGCCATTTATGTACAATGTTATGATCCTGACGGGGGATGCACAATTTTCCTACGATTTTTTGTATACTGCGTCTATTTTAGATATCTAAAGTGCCTAAAGTTTTGTTGGTTTGTTTTACCAATTGAGTTAATTGCTTCGTAATGGTCGTTATGTATATTGGAAATTTATAGTGCCCTAACGTGCTTATAGCATACCCAATTTGATAAGCTTTTTCTGATAAACTGGCAAAGATTTTTGTGTTAAGTTTAAGCCATAAAAGTTTCCAATGCATTTGTAGGTATGCATTTATAAATAGTTAATAAGTTAATATTATCGACAAGCGCACATGACATAAATACATTATGGTAAAACTATTGTGAGAATATTTGTTTTTCTTTTTACATCTGGTATTATATCATTATAACATTTTTCGAGTCTATAAAGCTATGCAGTAGAGCAGTATAAAATATGTTATAATTTACGACGTTGCAACGTCGTAAATTATAACATATTTATAACCATATAACCAACGCGTTGGTAACAAGTTAAGATGTACTAATGCTAACGTAGTTAAAATGAGTTACTTCATAATATGAATTTCTAAATGTAGTTTTTAATTATGAGTGTCTGTGACTGTACAAATATCATTTATACATAGATTGTTGTGCTCCTGTATATAAACATATAGCATTCGAGAATAATTGATGTTATTTGTAACTAACAGGAAGAAGTGGGTTAAACGGGCTATATTGTTAACAAATGTATTAATAATGAATGCGGAATGAGTGTACCAAATTTTTTAAATCCTTTCTTAAATACGATCTTGATACCTACTATGAATTTTGGTGGTACTTTGTGACATGGATAAACTCAAATGACTATTTTATACATGCATTTGTATAATGGTAATGATACATTTAATCTTAAGTAGAACCTAATTAAAATATTTGTGTTTAGCTTTCCACTAACCTACTTCTCGGTAAAATTCAGGCATAAGATTCTGTTTCCTTACAATATACATACCTAATAGTTTGTTTCCGATTGAACAGATAATTTACTGGATATTTAATTCCATTAACGTATTTCTTTAGCAATATTTACATTTAAAATGAATAGGTTGATGCCCACAGGATACACTTTTACTTTGTTTATTTGTTGGCTGACAAATCGCAGCAAGGTGAATGAATGTAATTATTAAGACATCAAAATGAAAACTAGACAGAGAAAGGTAATTTTGTATATGGAGCAAGAAGAAAGGCGTGATCTACGAATTTATTTAATATTACATTACTAATATACATGTAATAATGTTGTAATATTTAAATAGTACATTACATATTTATTACTATCTGTAGTATAACTAAAGCTCTGAATAAGTATAATCCATATTATCTGTATTACACTGATCTAAGTGAATAGGTAGGTGGAACTATTACATTAAAACCTCCCATAACCTACGGTTGGTCGGTACTACATGATTGTGCCTACTTTCCTGTTTTTAAATGACAAACGAGTGCAAATGAATGCAAGCTTGAAGAGTGGTTTTCCATGTGAGATGTATTTGTATTGTAATGTAGGTAGAAGTCTTAAGAATTGCATTCTAAAATCTTCAGTGTTATCATTAGGAGAAACTACGTAGCTTATAGAAATTCTGTAGTGGTGAAATCATGAGCGCAACAATATTGCAACTTAAAATGAATTCAATTTTTGAATCTTGTAATTACTATAGAAGGACTGATAACTTTATGAATCATTATTTTCCAGAATCATTTTTGTTGTAACGGTAAATGATGTTGAACCTAGTCGTCGTCGTCAAAAGTTAATGTCAATGATATGATATGAATAAATTGATATGAAAACTCTGAAACTATCTGTGTACAATGTTTTTCATTTCCTAATTTCAATTTATCAGAAAAACTTTTTTGGTACCTTTAAACTCACCAGAAATATCTTACTATAAATTAGAAATTACGCAATCAAATTCTAGTTATCCAGTGCATTCTCAATTTGCTTAAATCTAAATACCTATTATTATGAACTCACCAAATTCTTAATTATCTCTCTTAGAGCGTTTAAATATTTTTCATTGCCTGAAATGAGGATCTTTTTGGATGTTTTGGAGAAGGATTCCACCGGGGAGTTTTCTGGATCCCCAGCAGAAAGTACCTGGGTTAGATACCTGTCCTCTTCCAAATGGCCCTCCATATGGTCCGCCTCCCCCACTGGCATAAGATCCAGGTCGGCCACCACCTCCAGGATAAAAACCACTAGTACCATCTCCGAAATCAGGTCCGCATCCTGGTTTGGACGATGGACCGAAACGAATTTCATTTGCTGATCCTCGAGAGGCCATGGTATCCTTTTTAATACATGGGAAGTTATATTTAGCAAAAAATCGTTACTATGTACCAAATGGGTAATTTGGTGTTACCTTTAAATATTTTCAAATGTAGACAATACAATGTTCAAAATTAGAGTAGTACGATTGTCCGAATGTACTTAAAATGGAAATGAAAGCAGTAATTATTAACCCACAGATTACTATTTTAATAGCCTACAGTCACTATGAGAAATGTGAATTCACTTGATGAAGGAAAGAGCTACTGAAAATAATTTCAATTTACCCATCGAATTTAACTAATTGCCTGTTTGACGAAGTTTGTTAACTCATGTCACGTTGGTTTACTTACATCTGCGTTGTCGTTGTTATCAGTCAAACGCTCTGGTCTTTGTGCTGTGCATACAAAATGAGATTTTGTTGAGTTTCTCTGTATCTGTTTTTGCTTGTATCAGATCGTAATAACACAAATCTCTCATGATTGTCTATAGATAGTGATTACAGATATTAGAGTATTATATATACCAGAGTATTTAATTTGTTAGAGTTGACAGTGAAAATTAACACCCCACTAAATAAATATTTTGTCACATTATAATGTAGTATGATATAATATAATGCAGTTAAAGGTTAAATTCCGTCTGTAGTTGTGTGCGCATATACTAGCAGACCGTAATATCAAGCAAAACATAATGGATATATGGTCATAAACTAGTTTATTATAAGCGGTTACCAATGTTATATACCATCCCTTTATTTCAGTATAAATGAGAACTTTATGTATACCTTATAGAAATAAAATGGTCCAAACCACCCGTGAAAAATTGGCTAAAACCACCTCGTGAGAAATTGGCTAAAACCACCCATGAGAAATTGGCTAAAACCACCTCGTGAGAAATTGGCTAAAACCACCCGTGAGAAATTGGCTAAAACCACCCGTGAGAAATTGGCTAAAACCATACCGAGGGAAATTGGCTAAACCTACCCCGTGAGAAATTGGCTAAACATTTCTGGCGTACCCTAAAAAAATAAAAAACAACATGCCACTATGATGCCACTAGTTAGGCTTCAATTTGAGGTCAAAAAAGAAGAAAAAGAGTGACGTGAACCAAATCAAAGGATGGGGTTGGGGGCATTTAAGTCTTGGTGTTGAGGCGGTTTACCAAATAATTGAATCTATTTCGGCCATTTTTACCAAAATCCAAAGTACTATTTTTGCTTCTTTTCTGACCTAATATATAATAATAAATAAACTGTTTGTTTTTAAAACATTAGTAACTTGTTTAGGTTTAATAGACCACAAACCATAGTGACGTGGGCATTGAATGTATGGTTTGTTTTAAGCTTGAGGAAACTGAAAATGATGATAGATTATGTGGCAACTTGGAGGAAACAGGATTGGAGAAAACAAAATCCCGCTGTCTAAATTCAGCCCGCAATAATAAAATTTAATATCCAGAGTTTAATTTAATTTAATTAGTGAGAGGATTGATAATTTTTTGCTCCTTTTTGTTTGGGTAAATTACGCAAGTGATTTCGGCGGTTTTATTTGCTTGATATCAAGGATAAAATCATTAAAATTTTTCCTACTTTATCTACGATTTGAGTGTTGAGGTCATTCGTCTACTACATTCAAATTTTCTTTTCGTGATTATCTTGGTTCCTAGTCATCACAATTAATTCAAATGTTTTTTAAATAACTAGAAAACATGTGAACCAACATTCATTGGCTATAATTGTCCTTTGTCAAAATGTCAATTACAAATAGTATACAAATAGGATGTAAAATTGCATCTTGTCTGAGAGCAATAGTTAATAGTGAGATACCAAGTTGGGACTTTTATGGAAATTTATGAACACGTTACCGGTTCTTTTGGCAGTAACTAGAACCCTCTACGGCAAAGTTTAAATTTCGAGTCTCACATTACCCCAAAAAATTTTATAAATTATCTTTTCGTGATTTTCTTGGTTCCTAGTCATCACAATTAGTTCAAATATTTTTTAAATAACTAGAAAACATGTGAACCAACAATATTTGGCTATAATTGTCCTTTGTCAAAATGTCAATTACAAATAGTATACAAATAGGATGTAAAATTGCATCTTGTCTAAGAGCAATAGTTAGTATTGAGATACCAAGTTGGTACTTTTATGGAAATTTTTGAACACCTTACCGGTTCTTTTGGCGGTAACTAGAACCCTGTATGGCAAAGTTTAAATTTCGAGTCTCACATTACCCCAAAAAATTTTAAAAACTATCTTTTCGTGACTTTCTTGGCTCCTAGTCATCACAATTAGTTCAAATGTTTTTTAAATAATTGCAAAAAATGTGAGCCAACAATCATTGGCTATAATTGTCCTTTGTCAAAATGTCAATTACAAATAGTATACAAATAGGAGGTAAAATTGAAACTTGTCTGAGAGCAATAGTTAATATTGAGATACCAAGTTGGGACTTTTATGGAAATTTATTAGCACGTTACCGGTTCTTAAGGCGGTAACTAGAACTATCTATGGCAAAGTTTAAATTTCGAGTCTCACATTACCCCAAAAAAGTTTAAAAATTATATTTTCGTGATTTTCTTGGTTCCTAGTCATCACAATTAGTTCAAATGTTTTTTAAATAACTAGAAAATATGTGAGCCAACAGTCATTGGCTATAATTGTCCTTTGTCAAAATGTCAATTACAAATAGTATACAAATAGGATGTAAAATTGCATCTTGTCTGAGAGCAATAGTTAATATTGAGATACCAAGTTGGTACTTTTATGGAAATTTATTAGCACGTTACCGGTTCTTTTGGCGGTATCTAGAACCCTTTGTGGCAAAGTTTAAATTTCGAGTCTCACATTACCCCAAAAATTTTTTATAAATTATCTTTTCCTGATTTTCTTGGTTCCTAGTCATCACAATTAGTTCAAATATTTTTTAAATAATTGCAAAACATGTGAGCCAACAATCATTGGCTATAATTGTCCTTTGTCAAAATGTCAATTACAAATAGTATACAAATAGGATGTAAAATTGCATCTTGTCTGAGAGCAATAGTTAATATTGAGATACCAAGTTGGTACTTTTATGGAAATTTATGAACACTTTACCGGTTCTTTTGGCGGTAACTAGAACCCTCTATGGGAAAGTTTAAATTTCGAGTCTCACATTACCCCAAAAAATTTTAAAAATTATCTTTTCGTGATTTTCTTGGTTCCTAGCCATCACAATTAGTTTAAATTTTTTTTTAAATAATTGGAAAACATGTGAACCAGTAGTCGTTGGCCATAATTGTCCTTTGTCAAAGTGTCAATTACAAATTGCATACAAATAGGGTGTAAAAATACATTTTGCCTAAAATCATTTATTGTGTTTTGTTTAACCAGTTAGTTCTTTAATGGAAAATTATTAGCACGCTACCGGTTCTGTGGGTGGTAACCCGACCCTTCTAGACCATAGTTTAAATTTTGAATCTCACTGTACCCCAGAAAATTTTAAAAATTATCTTTTCGTGATTTTCCTGGTTCATTTGAAATCATTTGAGCTAACAATCATTGGCTATCATTGTCCTTTGACAAACAGGCAATTATAAATTGCAAGCACGTATTAAGAGAAGGGCCGTGGTATTCCGGACTCCCCCCCTAAGTTTCGGGGAATTTTTTGTCAATAAAGGTTAAAGTTCCTAAAAACTTTCGCTCTTTGCGCGAATATGTCTTCGTTTTACTAATATATTTTGGTGAGCCCCCCACGGTCAAAATTCCTTTATAAGTGCCTGATAAATTGTATACATGTTTTAGTATAACAACAACGGCGCCATTGTACTAGTATAACTGTTCCTCAGCAGTTATGCTAGGATAACCAACCCCAACAACGGTTCCATTCTTAAAGGGAAAATAGGAATTTGTATGTCACACAGAAGACTTTTGTGTGGGAGAGCTAAAGATAGATTGTGTGACTTTGTATGGTTTTTTATGACTTTGTATGGCGGTTTATGACTTTGTATGGCAATATTGAATATGCATGGTAAGTTAATTTAGTTTTAATATATACTGGTATATAATGTGGTGGACAAGCAAGTGGGTCCGGGCCCTCCTAAATTTTCAGAAAATTTTTTTCTTTTTTGCAAAAAAGGTTAAAAATCCAAAAAATTTTCATTTTGTTTCAAATATGTCTTCATTTTACCAATATAATTTGGTGGGCCCCCCTTTGGTCAAATTCCTGGATACGTGCTTGGTGGTGGATCATTAAAATAGTACTTTGTGCTAACTCCTGAAATAGTAACACATTTCAAACTGGCTGGGAAACTCCTACCACTTTTCACACAATCATAATATTTTGTCCTGAAGTTTTGTATTTAAATGCTTGTTTGAACACGCATTTTAAATGTCTATATATGAAATTTTAACCCTCTCCCCGAAACTCAGTTATTTTTTATTTGCTTGCATGACTGCAATAGCTGTGGGAGTCTAATAGTACACAGAGAGTATAAATATATTTTGTTGGCATCTTTAAAAATTAAACAAAAAATGGCAATGCTAAAGTTTTTTACATTTAATAACATTAGGGGTATCATACACTAATTCAGTCCAATTCATTCCATTTCGGTTTAAATAGGAAACGTGCTTTCATGGGAATGTCTATAGGCCAAAGTGAGACATTCTTTTAGCATTTTACTATAGAAATAGTGTTCTGTATATAATGTGTATAATATCACAAAGAAAATTGCTCATTTTTAATTTAAGCATTCATACTTTCTAGCCATGTCATGATTTATAAGTTGTATACGTTACAAATCGTAATCAGAATAACTTCTTATAAACATAAACTACTCTAATTCAGATTACGTAATATTATGTGTGTTTTATAATATTGCATAGATTCTGTGATAGTGTGTGTATCACTTTTACCGATGACTTAATACTATGGACTCGGTGGCCGGCCAGCATGAACAATTTGTTAAACTGTAAAATGATGTGTCCTTAAAAGAGCATTTTAAACTAACTGAAGAGTATTCCATGTTCCATGCATAATATAAATGAGTGTTTATGACACAGTTAACCGTCATCAAAAATGATTAATAAGTGAGTCGTCGTCTGTTTTTCATAGAACCGATGTCCTAATTCTTATCTTTAATCTTTGACCAATCATTGAGGGCATAGCATTTAGCTCCATATTTGCCGTTTCAACGTTATGTTCAGGTGATAATTCTTTTTTCAACGGCTTTGGTTTTGCGATGTGATCCTCTGAATCCCCAAAATAATGTTCTGATTACACATCATATACTCATAAGGCCCACACTACTCGTCTCTGGCATATATCAGGTATTCCTGGGCCCCCGTCCCTTAGCTAATCGCAGTATAAATGTTAGTTACCACAAATATGATTTACCTGATTGTATGTATTATGTTGTTGCTTACTCATTGTATATTTTGGCAAATTTCGCTCAATGCAAGATAAGATAAGTGCTACATATATCACTACAAATACAGACAAATAGAAAGGCTAACTTTAACGCTAAACTCTAAACGGTCACCCTCCAATTTCTACTTTGTCTCTGCAACAGAAACTCATCACCAAATCTCTTGGTCTCATTTAATACCACTGAAAAAACTTGGCCTCAACGTTTTTGGTAACAAACGACCAAACGGGATATACCTGAATTAGTGAATTTCAAAGTTTTCTTCCCTGGGGTTCTCCCCATTATTAAACTAACACCAAAATTCAAGAATTAAGTGCCATAATGAATAAATTAATCAAATTTATAGTTTTTATTAGTTTTTGTGCCTTTGGTACAACGAATAGTCAATCTCTGAGTGAAGATGTGGAATTCATTCGTAAGTTACCATTTTCTTATTTTTAGTAAACATTTCTCCCACATATACCGGTTTAAGTAATTTTTTAAACACAATGCTATGTGCATTATATTGTGTGGAGGATACACACATAAATGCCAGACGGCATATAACCCAGCGTCGAATGATAAGGATTCTTAAAATTATTCGAAATAGCTAGTCGAATCTGAATGGTGCTGAAAGTTATGGTTAGCAGAATGCCAATAAACATTTTTGGCACTAGCAAAATTAAAAGTTTGAATCAATTATCTTACATTTTCTATATTTTTGCCAGTCATTAGGCCATTTCGCCGGGAAAAATAGCTTCTAGCCAAAATGGCCAAATTTTTTTGCCAGGTTTTAACTAACTGCCAAAAAAGACTTGCCCTCTGGGCTATAGTATTTACTATTGCATTTTAGCCACTAAGAAGTGGTTAGTTGTACGTACGCATGCGTTAACCGTAATAAATAGTAGCAGAGGTGTCCAAATAAAGGAACTTCATGTCCTATTAAAGTATTCATTCAAAAATTAAAATTTTATCTTCAACATCAGTGAAAAATAGATTACAGTAGTAGTACAAATACAGATACAGGTCACACGTTACGTTGTAGAAAACCGTTCATCGATGCAAATTTTACGTTTTGTGCACCCGATGATGTTACATGCACCTAGTTGCCGAATTGATACGAATAATATAATTACCTTACATAATATTGAAAGTACTTTTATGAAGCTTCCATGTATATTGCATCATTTACTATATACCGGTATAGACTATTCGACGGATGTGACCTCATCCTCAGAATAATATTACTGATAGCAAAGACTACTGATAAACCGTTTAATTACCTTTCTGCGATAACTTTTCCAACATGAAATGAATACAGAGTCCCAGGTAGACAGTAATGTACTTTGTTTTCGATGATATCATTTCACTTCAGATTTATAATGGTGAAAAATATCATTTAAAATGTCCATGTTTTATAGTATACTTTGTATATGGTCTCTGCTAGTCATTTTATTATTATTTGCTGCTTATTCTCAACTCATGAACAAAAAGGTTTTGTTTGACTTCAGTTCCATCCTCAGGGCTTATGATATTGTTGCACGAAGTGTAGGAGTGCAGATCACTAACAGGCATGTACAAAACGCCTAGCTAATTTATTAGACCCATTCCTCTACGTTGAGATCAATTCTTTGTCAATTCAAATTGTTATTGATTAAAATACAATGCAATGAAAATTACCACTATGATTACTATAATTATGAAAATATGCAGAAAAATGCATGTTTAAATAAAATTTGTACGGCTAGATATATAATATCGTCCATGTTAGCCAGCCCACTATATTTTATTAAAATGTGGCACAATAAATTGATTTTTCAAACTTTTAGAGATTATGGGATAAGAGTTTAGTTTGTCATAATTTTTATTTACTTATTTTCTAAACCCTGTAAGGAGTTGGACAAAATGCACATTTTCTCATGCAAGACCATGATTCAAAGTTATTGGCCTTGCTTTCATACAGTGTAAAATTGCCAAGCGTCTAGTATATGTATATAATAATAATGATGTGGCCAAAAGTTAAAAAACGTTTCTAAATAACAAATGACAACATTTACACCTTTTACCTATGACAAATATTCATTGTAATACATACTTGCAATATTAGTCCGGGATGCGTGCATATACACTGTAAAACCGCTTAGAGCTCACAGATAAGGACAATATCACACCTTTATTTATTTAAGCTTGAAATTAGGTAGGTATGTGTCTTATCGGAAACGATAGAACAAATGAGGTCACGCCTTTATTTATATGCTTTCGTTTTCAGGTTTTCTGTTTTTTACGAACATCTTCATGCTTTTAGCGGAAAGTGTGTAATTTTATGGCATTGTCAATTTTGAAATTCATGAACAGGGTTTTTAGAGCTTATGGTTATGATATGAATGAAGCACCTATTGATGATTAATCTTCAACACGAAAATTAATTTTACAGCACATGACCCAAATGACCCAACATTGACGTACCGCATAGACCCTGGAGGACCATCACAAACGGGAGGTCGTCAAATTGCAGCACCTTACATTTTGACTCCTGATAGACTGCGGCAATTAAGAGAAGAAATGCTTTATCCATTTTATGATATTGGTACAATTTTTATCTTTGATAAAACATTTTTGATAAAAACTTAATAAAAAATGAATGAGCTTGATAGACGTTTTAGAACTATTTAGTGAAATGAATGAAATTGTGAATTATTAACCCTAATTTTGGATGTTAGAATGTATGTACAAGACAAGCGGTAGGATATAAGAGAATTGTTAAATGAACAATATCGTTTATTCTTAATTTTTCTACAGGAGGTGACGGTACAGATAAAATAGGAGATTTTCAAAAACACATTAAAGACAACTCTCCTCAAATTACAAAGCATTTAAATTTTATTTTGCCCTTCTTCGGTTTCGGATATAATTACACCTGGGTAAGTTGTTTTACAATCCATAAATAATCTATTCACTATCTGTAACATGAAAAATGGGAAGTTTAGTTCCGTTTTCACTACTATATAGTTCATATTTTGTTTTTAGGTATCCATACATGGATTCTTAGGCTTCAGTGATGGCCCCACCCTTTCTCCTACTTATCCCCTCGAGTTTCCCATTGTGGATTACCCAAAACACTCAGACCCGTCATTTATTGGACCACTTTATTCAAAATGTAAAGTCGGAGAATTATCTGGAGATGAATTAGACAAAAGAACACCCGGAGTTTATTTCAGGTTTACAAACTTTTTCGATTGCTTTAAAGAAAAAATCTTACAGGAAAAAATTCCAAATAAACTTACTACAACCTTTTGTGATCCCATTTTAGAATTGAGCAAAATCTGATGGCCAGGACAGATCAACAAGGAGTTGAAATCAGGGAAAGACTCAAATGGGATATTAGGGAAGGAATTGTAGGTGCAGAGTGGTTTGAACCCCGTCATGCAATTATTGTAACATGGAAAAACGTCACATTTGCTGGTGGTACCATTTATGCTCGGAAGAAGGTAATTTCGTTTTAAATTGCGCTATCAATTCAACAAGCAATGTATAAATATATAAATTCGAGAATTCCTTGAACAGACTAATACTTTCCAAGCTGTCATCGGAACTGATGAAACCAGAACTTATGCCATTTTTAATTACAAACATATCGGATGGACAACCCACACAGAAGCTGGAGGATCGTCTGAAGACGGAACTGGAGGAACACCTGCATTCGTAATTTGAATTTCCTTTTATAGCTACTGCAGTCATCCATCGAAATCCGTTGTTTGATTTGTTAATTTATTTTTTAATGCTGAAAATTAATTCGCTAAGGTATATTTTTTAATTTTCGTAGATTGGATTTAATGCGGGAAATGGCACACGCTCCTATGAATACCGTCCTTATTCCCAAACGTCTAAATTCCTCAATATCTTGTCAAGTGGTAATGTAAATGGATTCCCAGGACGACACATCTTCCGAATTGATGAGAAAATTATGACTGGCCAATGTATTCCTGAATTGTGTAAGAATTTCTGCCTTATTAAATCTTTTTTTACTTTTTAAATTATTTTTGCATTATTTTAATGAAATTAACTATTTTATTGAATAGACCAAATGGCTGCGCATCGACAGCAATTATCATTTGCCCCAGAGAGTGGAAATATGCTTGGGGGAACAATCGTCAACGTTACAGGACCCTGCTTCGATAGATCACAAAAAGTTATTTGCAGGTACAATCCATTTTCAACTTAAAAAATATGTACTAAATTTACTACAATTACTTGGATTGTGCTAATTGGAATTTATGTCGTGAAGATTCAATACTATCAAAGTTGCTGGGGCAGTCATCAATGCAAACAGAGCTACCTGTGTTATGCCTCCAGTTTATGCCACTGGTTACATCGATTTTTTTGTAGAAGTTGAAGGCACCAATGATCTTCACTGGAAAGGAAAATTTTTAGTTGAGACGCCTTTCACCGCCCCAGAATCAGTTTCGTTCCCAAATAGCGAACATCTTGAAGTCAGTCCTCAACAACTAAGAATACAGTGGGATTATAAAAATTTAACCCTGGATCAAAACACTCCCGTTTCAATTACACTGTGGGGATATAGAGAACATACTATTACTCCCGAATTGCTGTACATGGACACTTTAGCTGTAAGTGAAGCTATAAAAAATGAGTTATTTATTTATAGGTAGC
Source organism: Tomocerus qinae (assembly GCA_020055645.1). Lineage (NCBI taxonomy): Eukaryota > Metazoa > Arthropoda > Collembola > Entomobryomorpha > Tomoceridae > Tomocerus > Tomocerus qinae. The sequence goes on from CM034548.1 coordinate 24,970,729, forward strand.
ATCTATCTGTTTGAGAACTAGAAATTTATGTTCATTAAACTTTTTAAATGTTTTTTTTACAGAATGGCGTACCAAATACTGGCGAATATGTAATCAATCCGAAAGATTTTCATCGAAAGAAAATGAATTGGGCGGTTGGTTTAGAAATCGGACTTGTAACGGTCAATATTACTAACCCTAGTGATGCCCTAGGCATTCCATTTGCACCGTAAGGCGTCCTTATCAAGAATAATTTAAAAGTTATTCAAATATTTCCTAAATTTATTATGCACTTTTTCAAACAGGATATTGTGGAGTCGTCCAATTCCTCTTGCATGGTATATGCAACCTCAATGGGAAAACAAGTACGGAAGAATTTGGAGCGAAAAGATGTGTGAAGATTGGATAGTTCGAGACCGATTGCTTAAAAATTACGCTGCTGATGTAATTTATTTAACATTACTATTATGCAATGTATAACTTTGGGCCTATTCAATAATTTTGTATTCATTTACAGCTTCCAATTTGTCCTTGTAAACTCGAACAAGCTCTTGCAGACAAAGGACGATTCTTGCCAGATCCAAACTGCGACAAAGATGGCAAAGTTTCCAACTGTCACCTTCATCAAAACGCAAAGCATTGTGTCCGCTCTGCATTGCCGGGGTAAATTGATTCAAATTTCGAAAGGATAAATAACTTATGAAAGTAAACAGTGAATAATTTAATTTTGTTAAATGTTTAACGCAGACGTTCAGGAGGCGGTCAACAGTGTTGTTACGATATTCATGGATACTTGATGATGACAATGGATCAGAAATGGGGTGGAAGACCAGGAAGATCCCATGACTACGGTCACATTCCATGGAATGAAGCATCCAAAGTAAAATTTCACACAGCGTCAATACAAGTTAATTACAGCGTTTATTTCCTACCTATTGGACTAATATGTGTCTAATTTATCACTAATTAGGTCCCATCGCTCTCTCACTATCTTCATGATATAGCTCCATTTTTCCCATGTTGTATGTGGAAGCCAGATCAGAGTTGGTGGTGTATGACATTCCGATTTGAACGTAGAGCTTCTCAAAATTGCGTTGGTTATCAACCCCCAGCCGTTGGTAAGAAAAATTTTAATGAGCCCTTTTTGCAATTTTCAAAAAAAACTTACAATTTTTGTGTTATGTACGACCAGGAACTGTATTTGGGGATCCTCATTTCTTCACTTTTGACGGCACACCTTATACATTCAATGGAAAAGGAGAATACGTGTTGGTGAAGTCAAAAACTGATCGTCATAAATTAGACATCCAAGCCCGATTTGAGCAACTGTCTGGTAACCATGTAGGAGAAGTCAAAGCTACCGTCCTGACAGCCATTGCAGCTAAAGATAATCATTCAGCAGTCGTGGAGATTCGCATCCGACCTTTGGATGCCCAGTGGAGATACAAACTAGACGTAATCGTGGATCAACACCGAGTGTTCTTTGATAGATATCCACAAAGGATTCAAACATTCCCTGGTAATATTCAAAAATATTTTTTTACTTTTGAATCATGTTGCTCATTTCCAAAACTTTCTCTATTTCTTTTTTCTCTGTTTATCTTTTAGGTGTGGTAGTTTATACGCCGACAACAATTCAGAATCAATCCCACGTCATCGCTATGTTTCAATCTGGTGCAGGAGTTGAAGTCATTGAAAACAAAGGGCATCTGACAGCAAGAGTTTACCTTCCTATGACGTTTTTGGTAAAAGATCATTTTTGCAGAAAATTTTCTATAGATTTTTGTTGCAAATAAATATTTGCGTTCTCCTAACATAATATAATTAGCGTAAAAATTGACCATGACATTTAAAAATTACTTACAGAATCAAACTCGTGGTTTATTTGGTAACTGGAGTGGAATTATCGAAGATGACTTTGCTCTTCCTGACGGATCATTAGGTCCTGTTGGAAACACAAACAACCTTCAAGTGATGCACGACCAATTTGCTCAATACTGTAAGAGAGTGTTTAAAATTCACATATGAAAATCTACTGCGAATATATTGTAAAGCTTATAATTTTGTATTTCGACAGGGTCTATTGATAACAAAGAAACAGACGATAAAGGATATTCTCTATTTTACCATGAAAATGGAAAAACTAGTAGCAGCTACAACGACAGACTCTTTAGACCCATATTTTATTCGACTCCAGAACAAATCATACCAATCAATGTGTAAGTTACATAATTTCTGGATAATTACTCTAATTCGATGAATTCGTGGAATTAATAGAAGGATGTAAACGACTTTTGAAATTTACAGCACTCTGAAACCTCATGAGGTGGAAGAATTCTGCGGAGACTCTTTCCAGTGCAAGTATGACTACAGTGTAACTTTGAACAGAGACTATGCTCATTGGTCGAAATACTACGCCAACCAGTTTATCAATTTAAAGAACAACGATCTAAAGCCAAGTAATTCAAATATTCCATAAACCGTGGATGCAATGATGAATACGTAATAATTTGTTGTTGTATTGTGTAGTTGTCTCTTGCGGTGCACTGATGACTCCTATTCACGGCCGGAAAAGTACCTTCTTCTATACTCCAGGACAGACAGTTGATTTTGACTGCGATCCAAACTTTGTTCTCGTGGGAGAAAGACGACGTGAGTGTCAAGCCAATGGCGAATGGAACATACCAGCTAAAGGATCAGGAGATAAAAGAACAGAGTCAGAGTGGTTGAATTGGAACCCAGCTAAAACAACTCGTTGCATCGGTGAGCTAAATTGTTTGAATAGTAATTGCATTTGATTCCCTTTAGCCATTAGAAGCTTGCTTCTGTTCTTGTAATTTTGTTGCTAAACCTGATTAGATCACTTTTCTTTATCGTGACGCTTTTTACATCTGCCTTTTACTTGTTGACTTGTGAAATGTTTGTCGAGCAAGAGTAATAATGATAATTTAGAGGAAGGAGAGCACGCTTCCGTGGCAGCTGCACAAACGGCCGGAATCACACTAGGAATTCTTGTTCCCATTATACTTATTGTACTTATCGTAATCTACTACTGCCGGAGAGAGACCAAATACGAAGAGGATCCTGAAGTTTTCTACACTGAAAAAACACAAAAAAGATATGCGTCTGGCCAATACGGAAGAAATGGATCTTCCCACAGCATCAATTCAGTGCCACTAATGGCCATGCAGAGACCTGTGAACGAAAATGTGTCAACTCAAAATGTCGTTCCCTTAAAACGATCCAACTCAATGGACAAAATCCAATCTTTGCATTCGTCTCCAAAATCACTACGCTCTACCAAGTCGGCAAGCAGCCGAGGACAAGAGCGTGATGATGATGACGCATCTCTGTCTTCTAGCACAATGAGTGACATGAATCGTCCTAAAGGAAGCAGAAATCCGTCCAAATACGACCAAGTGTACTACACTGGAGAACCCCTGCCTAATCGTCCAGACATTAAATTTGAAGCAGATCCAAATATGCATCCTGATGAATTACCCCCATCTCCAGCTCGGCAGAAAGACAGATCCTCCTCCTCGCCTTATGTGTCTTCTGGACTGTCTGTTTAAATATAATTGTAGTCTCAAAATCTAGAAAGTCTATTAGTTAAAAAATTTTGTATGAATGTCAATGACTCCATTATAGTCTTTACTGGTAGGTTAAAATTCCCAATGTACATAAAGCTCTTGTTAATTTTAATCCTTTTCGTATTTGTATTTGCTACATTATTTACAATTAGGTAGTACCAAAAATTACTTAAAGGTTTATTTACTATGGTAGTGTCACTGTATAGTTTGAATGTAGTTTGTCCGCTGAGTTATATTTGCTGTTGTTTGGCTGCTAATATTTACACACTTTTTTTATTGAACCACACGATAACTTAGGTATATTTATAGTGCCCTGTACCACCTAAGTTTCACAGGCAGGTAAAAATTAATGTTGTAATATTGTTTCATTTTGTAGATGAAATTGTCTGACTTAAATAAATAAAATATATACTTAACCTTCTAAATTAATTGTCATGAAAATGCAAATATTTTTAGGATTATGTTTTAAACGAAAAGTGATCAGTCTTTTAGTAAATTTTGTTAGAAAATATAATTTGTTAAATGGATTGCAGAGGAGGGAGAGCATGCTTCAGTCAACAGTGCCGTTACTGCAGGAATTGTTCTAGGAATCCTGTTACCAATAATCATCATTGCATTTTTTGCTTTCCGGTTCTATAAAACACGGAAGCATGAACATGAAATCAACGTCGGTGAGCCCTACAAGTAAATACACTTCATTTTTACTAACTTGAACTAATTTTAAAATGGATTGCTTTAAATTACATGTTTTATGTATTCACAGGCTAACTGAAACTGCATACCCTACCAATGGAAACCAAAACAGGGATTCTCCAACTCTGAGAAAAGAAACGTCAGCATAATAGCCAGTTTTTATTGTAATTTAAATAGTTTGTTTTGCATAGATATTTGTACTGTACCTACCTATTTAATTTCATTCTATTAGGTCGATTCGTTTCTAAAGTTTAACATTTACAACTAGTTTAACCTAATCTCAAGAATCCTTGAGGAAATTAACAAGATGCTCCAATTGTATCAGTTAGTATATGCATCTCACCATTAAATTATAAATGTCGTTATTCTTATAATATTTGAGTAGTATTCAAAATCTATTCTTTAACTTAGCTATTATTAGTTCAACTGTACATATGTACATTTTATAACCTGTTAACTTAAATTAATACACGACTCTGTTTAGTCCGTTTCATCACATCATCATCCATCGGTACAAAATTTTCCCATTTATTACGTGTTTCTTAATTTTAATGCCTTTTACAGTCTTCATTCTGTATATATGGTTAATAAAAAGATTCCCATCTCAAAAAAGTTGATTTATATCATTAATTTTCAACCATACTGTGTGCATGCATTGTTTGGAGGAAAGCAGAGGCGTTAGAAATACATATCTAATTATTGTCTTCAATATGGTTACGTTAGATCCTTTGGAACCTCAATAAACGCTTCCCATGCACTCGCTCAATAACTAAAAAACTACAAACTAATATACTTATAATTAATACGATATTACGTACTAAAACAATATCAGTCAAACTTACTACAGTTTGTCCACCGAAATAGTATATTGTGAATTTTAATCAAATAACTCCTTCTTTACATTTTACAAAAATTATTTATTGAAAATCCATTTTTACAATTTAGTCTAAGTTGAATATACAATTCATTTTAAAATTTTGTATTTCAGTTGACGTTTTTAAAATTGTGTAAAATCAATTAAATTAACAGATAATTAAAATTAAAGCACCAGTTAAAGGTACAATTGTTTGAAAATTGGGTACAACGATAATTTAAGAACCGTAAGAAATCAGTCAAATCACTATTTGTGTTAGGAATAAATATATAAGTTCCATAAAGTGGCCAAAATTAAATACTAAAATTTAGTGTTCCAGTTGACGTTTTTAAAATTGTGTAAAATCAATTAAATTAACAGATAATTAAAATTGAAGCACCAGTTAAAGGTACAATTGTTTGAATATGGGTACAACGGTAATTTAAGAACCTTAAGAAATCAGTCAAATCACTATTTGTGTTAGGAATAAATGTATAAATTCCATAAAGTGGCCAAAATTAAATACTAAAAGCAAAATAGTTAAAAACAATATTAGTCATTAGAGATACCATTACCTTTACCACTTATAGAGACTGCTCAAACAAATTTCTTCTCTAAATTAATTACACCAGTATTTATATTATTTTCTAAACTACAATTTAGTCAGTCTTATTGTTAACAATGGCCGCTGCTAAACATATCAAGTTCATCAGTTTTCAAAGGCTCAGTCTCAGTCTTGAGGTAGATTTACACATGGAAGGCAATCGGAAAATTAGAGTCACTTTTCTTCCTTCTTTATAGTCGATTTCTTTGACGTTTCAGGGATATTGAGGCTGAATACCGTTCCAGTCGTCACAGTTTGAGATATACGGGTTGACTTGCTGCGGTTATACAATTAACAATAAAAAATTTAGAAATTATAATACAGATAAGATTAATTTCGTCATCATGAACCGTTTCAATAGACTGGTCGGCCTATATTGTAAATGGTCTACAACATGTATCAATTGCATCTACTACATTATGAGGCATGCATAAGGTACTAGAAAGCTTAATTATGACTTAACGGTTGAACACCCCTCGTTAGAGGTATCTAGCGGAGTTTGGCATGCTCTCGATCTGTTTACATTAGTTGAGTACAAAAACATTGGAATATAATTTTTTCAGCAAATCGAAGATATCTTGACAACTCAATAACTCAACTGGAAATATTCATTTTTTATCAAATATTCTTACACACAGTCCTGGACGGTCACATGCCCAGATTGATTGAGAAAATTATGTGAGTTATTCATGATTTGCTGGAGTAGGAAAACTCATGCAAAGTACACCTCTACAGTTAACTGCAGTTGGACCTTAACCATGCCAAATAGTTTCTCTCATTTAAAACCTAGAGCCATATAAAATCCGTAGAAATAGAGAGATACCCTAGAATGGACATAAGACATAAAACCGCATCTCTCAATGTAATAAAATATGGACATGGAAGAGATTTTGCACTAAAGGCAAACTTGTGTTATAAGTGTGGAGAATGGAAGCTTTTCTCCGTTTACAATTTTTCTCGCTATACTGTTACTGATCCTGTTATTTTGTTGTCATATCTAGTAGTACATTAAGGATATCTTTCTATATCTATTATAAAATCTTGAACTCACCGTCTTTTAAACACTAATTGGCGCTTTTACTAGTTCCCCTTTCTGATTTTCGCGCTAATTTTGTGAATGGTCTCAAGGAAAAAATCAGCCCCCATATTGCTTTTGGTGCCTACATTCTAAATTTGCTTTGTGAAATGAGGCTAGTTTCTCCATAGTGGCATTAAGCTGGCAGAATTATCGGTAATCGGTCAAAGACACAGGTAGACGAAACCTCATTGGATGACTACCACCCACCTGAGAATGACTTTCTCTCTAAGTCATGGCTCCAATATAATTTCGCCCTTTAGAACTGCAGAATGACCTGTTAGAACCCCTGATTTTATGCCCCTATGTTTCTATTTTCTTTTTAATTCACGTGTTCATGATAAAAAGCCTCAAAGAAATCAACAGTAGAAACAACAGAAATGAGTATAATTAATCACTGAAATAATTCTACCCAAGACAATACGAAAATAGAAAGTGGGTAAAAAAGCACCAACTTAACCTAAAAGACGTTACGAGAAAGTGGTATACTGAATTTAGGTATCAAAATAGTAAATCTCATTTCAATAGTATATCGTCTCGAACTACAACATAGTATGTTATAGTTATTATAATTATTAATATTGATAATACCACAATCGCATGAGCGGTTTCAAGTTCCTTGTACTACCTGTTGAATATAACAGTAGTTCCTTAGAATTGCTTTATGAACATATCAACGATTATTTAGTATATATAATTAAGAATGATTAACTTTTCCGGTGCATACCTAACAAAGTTCATAAACATTATAAAAATGTTACAAACATTATAAAAATGTTACAAACATTATAAAAATGTTACAAACATATTAAAAAGGGTTATCACAACTGCAGCTTGCTGAGGTTACAATAAGATACAAAATATTCAATGCAAGGTCCGCTCCCAGTACTGCCTAAAGAGGAAGAGATATTATTCCTTAATGGAATTTCCATTCCCAATGCATATGGAACTCAAGATTACTTACTGTGTATTACGTATCCGTCTAAACGTAGCCACTGTGATGATAATCATGCCAATCAAATATATATTATAATACCGTAATGCCTAACCTATAGTAACATTTAAGTAAATCGAGTATGGAAAACCTTCCATTATTACGAATAATGGAATGTTCGACATTTAAATAATATTTGTAATTCTTTCTTACAATGCCAAAGACGATTGTTTTGATTGTACAGTTCTCATTTCTCTTGATTTTCCCGGAATAGAATATTTTGTCTTGATCCTTTCAACATAACTTTTACGTTGGAATGGTCTATCGGCTGTAACTTTAGAAATGGTATCTTCGTGGGATTTTGTACTCTGAGAGTCCCTATAATTCACAGTCCTTTCACGTTTAACAATGGAACCTTTAATATCCGTTTTGCTTTGATGTTCGTCAATCTTCTTTACAATCTTCTTGTGTTTTGGTTGCAATTTGGCTTTCTGCTCATATTTGTCATGCTTTTGGGCAATTTTATGCTTTTTTTCTTTTCTATCAAATGTGCTTGAAGGGTCATTTGAAAGCGAGCCTCTAAATTTCTAAAAAATTTTAACATAAAAATAAAATCATATGCAATTGAAAATATAAAAACAAGACCAAAGACTTTCCAGTACCAAGACGATAAATGAAATGCCTATTTGTAGACCAAAAATATGTAAAAAGCCATTGTCCTAGAATCTCGAAGAGGACATTGGAAAAGTCGCATATGAAATGTTATTACAGGAGCATTCTCCACGTACTTGACTTTTCAAATGCTTGTGAATGAATGCTAGAAAGCCAGAGTAGTAATAAAATACGTTTTTGTATTTAAAGTACACAGTAGTTAATTAACTACAATGTGGTACTGGAAATTAATATTATGAATATGAAAATTGCTTGGATGAAAAAAATTTATTTCTAAATATTACAAACTTTTAAATAAACTCTAAATGTCAGCCCTGAAATAAAAATTCAAACTTTGTAATTTGAAAATGACATCACAAACGCCCCATTGCTCATGACTTGACTGGAATACTAACCTTGGATATCTGATTATCCACTTTTCTTCGTTTTGCTTCTGTAAACCATAAATATTATCAGTTACTAAATTAATAATACTTTACTCTAAAAACTACTCCTCTACTTAACTATAGACAATAAAGAACGTCTTTTACCTCTAGGTGTTTCTCCTGTATCCAAACTACGACGTGATGACGACGAAGTACCATCTATCGAATCTCGACGTCCAGATTGAGAACTGGAACTTTTATCCTTTATATCAGACGAATTATTATCAGAGTTCTTCTCTGAGCCTTTTTTGGACGATCGTTCCTCATTATTTCTGTCTCTACGGCGATCTCTGGTTGAATTTCGCTCTCTGGATTTATCTTTCTCTTTGTCTTTCTCCTTTTCTTTTTCTTTGTCCTTCTCCTTTTCTTTCTCTTTTTCTTTCTCCTTTTCAGGTTCAGACTTAACTTTCCTATTTTCATATTTCAAATATTGAATCACGGCTAAATTATTCCCAGATATTGTAAGTCATTGCTTTTAGCTTACGTTGTAGGGTGACTACTGGAAGCAGCAGATGTTGATTTGGGGGTAGAGTTGTTAGAAGAAGATCCATTGGAAACTTTCACTGAATTTGAAGTTGGCGTGCCGGGAGCTGAAGTACTAACCACATGATTTTCAGTTTTGACCGCTGCCTTTTTCTTGCCTTCTTTAGTAGGAACACTTTTATCCTCTTTTATGGACACAGATTTCTTCGAATTGGTCTTCTCTGGGGAAACTTTCTCCACTTTCTCAGCTTTCTGGTGAAAATCTTCCTCGGCAACAAATTGTGTCCATTTTGATTTAAGTTGTCCTATGTAACTTGTTGCCAGAGCAAATAAGTCTTGCCGTTTGTCTTTCTCGTCAGTCCGTACCTATTCACACAATTGAATATTGTTACTTGCATCCCGTTCCTGCTACATATTTATTAGTAGCATTTCAAAAATTACCCTCTCAATCCACCGCTCAACAGCATTTGCCAGGTTTGAAACTTTTGGGTAATATGGAAGAATTCTCTTTAAAACAATGAGTGAGTTTCTAATTTGTATAAAATCTTTGGACTCCAGGCAAACAATGACGCACTGAAAATAACGGAACATGTAGTTGTTAAAATATCAAAAAATATACATGGATAAATCTCATTCAAACACAACGCCCTTTGGTATGCTATACTCATCTTACACCGTAATGCAATTAAAATTAAATGACCTAAATTAGTAATCAATAAGGCACCTTTAGCGTTAAAGATAATTTGTATAGAATTAAAGTAATTGAAATTATATAATGATAATAAAAAATAACGCTACAATCTTTTTAAAAACGCTTACCTTGGTAATTTTGTAATGCCACTTATGACAAACATGTCTGAAGTTTTCATAATCCACATGATCACTGCTTTCAGTGGACGACGCATTAGCTGCTCTGAACTTCGTTACAAAACCAGGGAACTTTGAACACTCCTAAAATGCATTGAATTCTTAAATGTAAAATGCTACAAGGGATTTTTTCTTCCCCTAATAATTACCTAATCAAAATTCAAAAGGTGCCCAATGTGAAAATTACCTTGTCAAAAATGGACTTATCACTATGCCACTTCATTACTGTCCCTAGAAGGGCACACAAAAATCTTCCGTACCTATTTGCTTCATTTTCTGTGCAGGACGTTACAGTGTAAATTATATCACAAAATATCTAGAAAAATATTTTTTATTAAATCTTTTCCATAAAATACGAATATATTTACGGTGTCCACGTTGTAATACCAAATCATTCTTACTCTGTCATAACAAATTAAAGTTGAGAAATTTGGCGTAGACAATGAGTGAATAGTATTGACAAAATGAGCACAGTATAGAGCATCCGGGGCAGTGAAAATGCAACGTGGAAAAAGGCATAACTGTAAAAACGCTGTCACAGCTTCATTCTTTGCAGATTTTGCAGCACGAGAGGCGAACCACGAATCTTTCTCCTGAAATTTAAAGCTTGTTAGAATTTACAAACGAAGAAATAAGAACAGTTTAGTAATGCTAGATGTCGCAATCCAGATCTTGATTTCTTCAAATATATTATTTCCCAAAAATATAACCTGATTAAGTTTAGCCATAACTCTATCCACATGTTCAGTTTGACGACGCTCTTCATCCTGAAGCTTTTCAATTAGGGCATTACATCGCTCTTGTTCTTTTTTTCGCTTGCTAGAAGCCATGTCTTTATTTTCTCCAGCATTGGCTGCTATTTGCTTGACACGAGTTACTTCTCTGGCGTATGCTTCCGTAGGCACATGAAGATCATACAGCGTCAGTGACCAAAATGTAACATAAAACTGAGGCGAAATATCTTCCCACGTTTTGGCAGTCAAAAAATTTCTCATCGTTTCGATGACAGGATTAAGAACAATGTGGGACGCCTGAGCATATTTTTGTTGTCTTTGAACAACAGTCAGGTTTTTATGGGATTTCTCTGCCCTCCGTAATTCGTCATACTTAGTCTGAAAACAGATTTTATCGCATCATTACAATCGTACAAACCACATTTAACTAAAATACTACAAGTCTATCAATTCTATTAAGCTTACAGATACAGAGTGAGCAAATAGCGGTCGCCAAAGGAAAAATGCAACATCAGAAGAAATGTGATACTCCTCCACAAGTTTCTGCAGCGGTGGAATTTTTCTTGCGTAATCGTCCAGTGTACAGGATGTTGCCAAAAAGCTTCCAAATTGTACTAACGTATCTTGACACTGACCAAAATATGTTCTTCGTCAATTATGTCATTCTTTAAATATCTATTTGTTTAAAAAGCAATGTGACACATTTAACTTTACCTGGTCATATAACTTTCCAACTAGTTTTGTATGAAGATTCTGTGACTCATCATATACAATGCAATTTCGTTGTTGGGCCATAAGTATGCAGAGGGTTACGGCGAGGTCATTCATCGACGACGCTTCACGCAGTCTTCCAGCAGACTTTTTTGCAGTCCTTACTTGCCCGAAATATCCCGCCTAAACAAAGAAATCAAAAGTTGATCACTGCTCAATTACTAGAACACTAAAATATCTATTTCCAATTAAACCAAAACAGTCAAATGGTATATCCGTACTTCTCCTCGTAGCATTTCTCCACCTGCCATGGCATCAAGCTGCTCAGAAGTCATCTCTTCCGCAGCTTCGATTCCAGTCATCTTTTGAACAATTTCTTTTAACAACAGAAGATCTAAACTTTGTTTGTTTTTTAACTGGTTGGCAATGTACTGCAACAGGGGAACTAATTCTATTGAATATTTTTTACAAATCGATCCTGCAAAGGACGATAAGCTCTGAATCCAAGGTGCAATTGTAGATCCATCGTGTTTTGTTCGCGGACGGTTAGGCATCAACATCTGTGAAATTGGGAACCATTAGACCTAAGCCATGATATTAAGGTAACATTATATAATAATTTCCACTGTATTACTTACCACTGACAATGATCCAGAGTTACTGGTACTACTAGGAGACAAGGCTTCTAACAGGCAAAATACAAGCACATCATAGCTAAGAGATGTCAAAAACTTCAAGGCGTCAATGACGGGCGTGATGAGGTTGTCAAATAATTGTATCTGAGATAAGATCTAAAAGGAATCGACATTGAAATTAGCAAATTACTTTTTGAAATCACAAGTGCCACTTTAATATAGCTAAATTCTTTAAAAAAAACTCACATAATCAAATATTACGGCAGGCATACTGTGGGATAGTTTTCCTAAAAGTCGACCCATAGGCTTTACATTTTCCTTGGATATTCTTCTCATTAAGTGCTTCACTCTCTTTACTAAATCCACACGCTTTTTAAGTAAGACTGGGTGCAGCAGTACAACAGAATCTCCTTTCCAAGATCCGTACAACCGAAACCTTTCAAATTCAGAATTTTATTATGATTTTAATGTTTTAGTTCACTAATGTGCTCAATCTAGTAGCAAAAGACATTTCTTTGACATTTTTATATTAGTCAAGAATGGGCATAATAACAATGAAGTATTTCTTACCTATGATAATATGGGTAAAACTTAATAACAGTCCATATTTCTTCTGAGGCAGAGCAGTTAGCTTCCAAAAAACACAGACAAGGAAGTACAACTTCGTCCAATACAGTTAAAAATTTGAAATATAATGGAGGCTTTCCAGTCTTTATCTGAACAAAATAAAACCATATATACTAAGCGTGATGAAATAAAGTTTAACAATCATTTTACATATTACCTATGAATAGCTAATTAATCATTCATACCTTTTGCAGATAACTTTTCATCAACCTGAGTATTTTGTACAATAGAACAGGGTCGTGATAGATGTAAGGACCAATGGCCAGGACTGCATTAATATTTTTCTCAAGGGCTTGGAAATCAAATACTTGAGCATGAACTCTATCGCTGCTACCATACGTGGAAACTGATTTGTGCCCAAGCTTAGGACTCAAATTCGAATGCCTACAACAGTTAAGGAATAAATTGAAACTTTCTTTCTTATCTTACGTAAGGATGTTATTTATTTCATTAAGAAGTGAAAGGAGACTTACTCTTTATAAATGGGATCTAAAATGTAGTGCAGCAACTGAATAAGTCGGGTAGAAATCCTTTTATTACTCACACAAGAATAATCTGGCAGTCTTCTAATTAAACTAAGAGCATGTTCCAGTGCGCCAATACTCAATAGCGCTTCACACAACAAAAACTTTTGGTTGTCGGAATACTATTTAAACAAACAAAAATGCATATGTTATTGCAATTAGAATGCTAGCAAATTCAAAGATATTTAGTTTGTATTTATGATCTTACCCGATCTTCGGGTGATGTGATAACTTCCGTATCTTCGGTAACTTCTTTATTTATTGTCACTATCATGGAGCGGCGAGCATATTCTTTAGCATCTGCTATTTCCCGATCCCATTGCTTCTGAATGACTCTGTCATCTGGTGTCAACTATTTAGCAAACGTATGAATTTTAAAGAAAAGTTTATGTCGTTCTACTTTAGTACTGACAAAAATTGTTAATTACCCATGGATATATATCTTCCATTGTGAAGACATCATGTTGTAGTAGAAGAGCAATCAATGTAAACAATGATTCTGAGGGTTCGGAATTAGTGAGTTTGAATCCAATAAGCTCGCATAGTGTTTCAGGCGACGGGTTCAATGTCCGCAGCAAGGGTGTGAAAAACTTGCTGTCAGGTTGAGATTCAAATGACTCCAAAACAATGTCAATTACTCGGTTCGGGTCCAAATTAAACCGTCCTACATGGAAATGTTATATTACTAAAGTGTCTTGATCCATTAAAACAAAGACCACAAAAAAGTATTGTATAGTAGTAATAATTTGTTTTAAAAAATTATAATATTTACCAATCAAACAATGTATAACTTGGCTAGTATATCCAACCGATTTAATGGCAGAAGGTTCGGAGAGCTCTGATATTAGCTTGGCGTAACCTTCACTTTCTTCTCTGAAGAGATTGAACTTTTGCTGTTTGTAGCTGTAAATAAAATAATTTAAACATAAATGTAAAGATCAATAAATTATTGAGGACGACGCTGTTTCTCGATTCCGAGTTTTGAAGTGCATGTGTAACCCGACGTAAAATTAAAATCTTATAGAATAGCGTTTTTAAAAAACAGTGAAAAGCGAACTCTTGCCGCTTCAGTGCCATTCTGGAGCAGAACTGCGTGTGTGCTTACACTTTGATTCTGCGACTCTTTGTCTCCAGTGTGAAAAAAACAATTTTCGTATGCTATTGTTATGCATTCACGAAAACATAAATTTTTTGAATAAATACTCATTTGAGAGTTTACCACATTTTCTTTACAACAACATGAATTAATTATTTTACAAATAGTTAGGTAGTAAAATATTGTCAAGCGTCGGTTACCATATCCACTTTAAAATGGCTTATGCGTTGGAAAATATTAAAATTGGAAATAGCACATAAATGTGATTTGTACTTACTACATCTTAGTTTTGAGTCTTATAAAACGAGTGTTGAATGCATTCTTATTATATATACTTCCTGATTCCATTACTGAATCAGCGTCAAATCTCTCCATTAAAAGGTAGCCAAGAAAAGGGTTCGAAGCCACTGCTATTGAAACAAAACCTTCGCGCAATCCTTCTGGACAAAGTTGAGCAGAAGTTTCATTGTCCACGGTTGAAAATATATCAGCAATAATTGACGCCGACTGAGGAACGAAACCAACTAAGCTTTGCAATGTCGAAATAATTCTATCCTTCTTCATAGTCCCTTTGCATCCTTGCTTCAGCAGTTCATAAATATATCTGCCGTAAATTTTCTCTACAAAATTCCAAAAATGGCATTTAAAGCGAAAATAAAATTGCTTTTCGTTAATCTGGAATTCAATTAGGTATAAAATAAGTTATATAAAGGAGAATAATATCAATATAAAATGTCTACCTTTACTGTAAGTTTCTTCTGTTTGCTCGTCCAACTGGTTTATCTCCGTTAATATCTTTTTACATTCAGTGATGCTACAACATAAAACATTATTTTACAGAATCATTCAACAAGGTGAAAATTAAAACATTCAATAAATTAAAGAATTTCATATTACAATGTTTGTTTTCCAGTCTTGTCCCAAGACTTCCAAAGTTCTGTGAAGTTAGTCCTCACATCCATGATGATCGGTGTCACGTAGTTTTAAAAGATTGCTCTAAAATATTTTCCCAATAGTAAACGTTATATATATCTGCTGAGAAGATTAATTCCGACAATAGTAGTGAATTTCCCTTTGCTCATACATGCCTGAAATTAGAAAAAAACAAATTGCATAAAATTAGCACAATGAAATGAGATTAAATAATTCAACTTTACAATTATTGAAATGTAGTTTCAATAATAATGATAAATACATATCACTAAAAACATACATATAACATATACTTAATGCTTTCAAAACATAACTTTGCTGACTTCATACCATTGACTATACACTCATAAACTGACAAATTAAAACCACTATGGTAAACATGACAAAAATGTCATAATAAACAACTTCGACCCAGATTAACACAATAACAATCACCAATGCATGTTAAATTTATAATTTGTTGACTTTGTGTTTAATTGATGATAGAGGTTTCTCACAATTGGTGGCCGGTCACCAAATTAACATGAATAGGTACGAATAGGTAATGCCACTAATACCTGTCTGTGTTATCCTGAAATTGTGAGAAACGTCTATTAACATAGTAGATTTTCCTGGGTACAAAAATTTGATAAGCACTAATGAACACTAATATTCAAAAAAATAATGAAAAACATTGCATAAATACCTATAAATAACCAACAACAAATCCCCAGTCGGCAACGGTTCGAAAATCGAGTTAAAACCAAATGCAACAAATGATAAATAATATTGATTATTGTTTGATTTAGCTTACCTGTATCGCTGATGTTTGCCGTCTTGAGTGTATTCAAAATATCTGGAACTGTCCAATACAAAAACTTTTAATCTAAATATATGATAGATGATAAATACAAAATTGAATAAATAACGAGAATTTTGTTTTACAGAATTGTTATACAATAGTCGACAGAATATCAAATATACAATATACGTACACACAATTGACAATTCAAAAAATAACTTTACTATCTATGATCTACGAACAAACTATTTCTAATGTGTTCAACTTTAACTGTTAACACACTTAATAGCTGATGCTCAATCAGCTGTAAATATTCGCAGTTCTCATCTGATATATTCATTTATTGACATACCTCACACGTGAAAACTGGAAATTAATGAATCAGTTTCGTCAGCAGTAATAAAACAAAGAAAACAAGTCAAAATTACTAAATCCAAAGTTAGCATTTAAAGTTGACGCAAGATGTAAGCCAAAATAATATCTTTCACGTCTCTGTAAACTAAACACTAAACTAACAACTAAATATTATTTGCTGGTCAACAGTACTTCAAAGAAACAGTACCAATAAAAGCACTGAATAACTGACAACAACCAACAACAATTTTTACCTCACTCTAGTAGCTTACTACTTTTCCTTCCACCAATGCGTGGAACGCGCAAATTCCTACAACATTTGAGTCTCAGTATACTGCAAGTGTTTATACATTGGATACCTAATACCTACCAATAATACTTTATTACAGCCCAAGACGAACACGGTCAGTCGGTATCATTGCATTGCGATGCTGTTTTAGGTGTGTAGGAGTGTGTGCATGGTAAAAGGAAGGATTAGTTTTCATTAGAGGCTTTGAGATTTTCAGAGCGTTCTTTTCTTTCTCTAAGGTGAGAGAATTTTGGTAGTCACAGTTTCTAGTTCAACCGACAGCCGATTCAGCGCAGCCGAACTAATCTCATTTTCCGATTGTCACGGCATAGCTCTACTGTTGTGGCTCAACTTAGATCACATTGCGATCATAATCTTATGAAGAAGTCTGGTATCATTGTGATTCTCAGCAGCAGCGGCAATAGAGTAAGAAAAAATAGGTAAACTCATGTGTCCCAACTTCAACAATGAGGAACTCAATGTCATGCAATAGCCAAATATAATAGACGCTTTGAATTTTAGATTAGCTTCCCCAAATTAGTGAACTTTGGATATTATATATTAAGTGGCACAATCACTACCCTTTTAACCATAGAATTATAAGATACATTTAGTTTTAATATTGGTTACCTTAATCGTCACCAATAGTTAATAGTGATGGTACTTATTTATTTATGTTAGAATTACTCTTAACACTTTTATCATATGTGTCACTTTCTTCAACTTCTTTAACATAGACACTATTCTTACCATATAATAATCAATAATAAACTCCCCTTGTACAGTACAGCTTGTACTGTGTGAACTGTGAACATCAAACATAGGCAAGCTTTTAGTTTCGATTTAGCCAGGTGTGTAGTTGTACATTTAATTTCAAGAAGAAGGGACACCCATTCTTTTATACTCACAAAAGTAAACAATTTCTGCACATATCTTTGTACTTTAGAATTAGTAAAATTGGTCGTTTTGCTTCGCTTGTTAATATTGCAAATGTTTTCGCCGTTATTGTGGGATACGAAGTATAAGTAGTCATAAATAGTCATAATAGCTAAGTTACAGCAACACAAGTTTGTTTAACATTGGTATTCGCACCATCAGTTCTTCTAAAAAATAGTCTTGTTAAGTTTTGCCAGTAAGTAGCACGCAGCACGCCAGTATTCGTGTTCAGCATGTATGCCATTGCCAACTCACCATAAGTTTTCTTTCATAAATTTCATAAAAACACGATACCATCCACATTTTTCATCTTTCTTGAGCTATCCAACAATTATCATCTACATAAATGTTTGAAATAGACAGAATGTGTAATATCAATATTGCATACTCAACTGAAGATGAAAGCTATATTATTTAATTCATCATGTCTTCAGTACTATTGTCATATTATGTCATTGTCATTCATAAATATACACAGCATGTCTCATTTTGTTGTTTATTTTAACGAAGTACATTTTTTGTCATTTCTCCATATTGTTTATATGTTGTTTATGATGGTAACATATAAAAAATTGTAAGAAGTACTGGATTCTTTTCATTAAGTAACGTTTGTACTGTATAACTAAACTCAGTTATTTTAATGGTTCAACAGAAGGTTCTGTCATTATATATTTAACAAATACATCAAATTTTTTTACAACATTTAACGGGACCTTAGATTTCATATTATAGATCTTTGGTGTAGAAGAAGTGGACGTGACTCACCTTTTCCTAAAATTCTGGCCCAATTTATTACATTTCTTGCAAGGTCTTGCTTCATTGGTGTCAAAGAATTTAGCTATACAATTGAAGTTTTGATTATTTTTACCCTTTATGCAAAAATACTAAAGCACCAGCAGGAGATCGAACTACTGTTTTACTATTCAGGGCGTCAGCCAGGAAAACATTTCAGAAGAGCACACCAAATTTACTTTAAAATAGGCTATTTCACAATGTTTTTACTTTTGGAACGATAATTTCTTCTTCGGGATAGGATTGTGCTAAACAGAAAAAAGATTACCTCCTGGTGGTGGCACGGAACCGTTGAATTGTTGTTCACTGGTAAATCACAAGGAAGCCATATTGCAAGAATCGTATCTTGAACAACTGTATCATGCGAACGATAATATTTTGATTCGATATGTGTAAGCGGCAAGCAGTTAAGGGATTGTAAGTATTGAGTTTTAGTTATTGTACATATACACGTGCACGGCACAGCTAAAGACTCGGCAAAGAGGCATTGTTTGCTCAGACAGATGCTGTTACCTATAAGTTAAAAGTTGATTTATTGTATTCATCGTCAATTACACTGACATAAAAACGAGGAACAAAAAGACGTTAGACGACACGGAAATCAAATATCTGAAATTTTACATTCAATATTGGTCTTTGGATAATCGGATTTAATTTTAAACCATTAGAAATAATATCGCAATAATATTTAAATAGCTCTGTGTTGTTATCCGTGAATCTGGTCAACATGACGTTTGTACAAAATATGAGCTACGACAAGTATCTCAAGAAAATATTCCGAAAGGAAAGGAAAATGATGAACATTTGTGCAAAACTAATTGATGTTGAAATCACTCGAAGTACACCGTCAATGGTAAAGGACTACTAGCTATTATAATTAAATAATATTATCCTTAGGGATAAAGATTCTAACTAATATTTCAAGGTTGAAGGTTAGCTGTTAGCATATTCATACTTTGATGAGATCAATAAATTTGAAACACTTACGTTCCAATTTTAAGTAGAAATTAAATGTCATTTTATTTCTAATAGTGGCTTATTATTTGGGGAGTCGGCCTTTCTGTAGGGACCACAAAATCCAATGTCCAAGATATTTTACAATGTGAAATTCAAGAAATTCGGATGTACTCTAATAAGGCCATTACATGCGTATTGTTTAAAGACATGGACGATGCAATAGCATCAAAGCTAAATCTAAGTGGCACAAGACTTTCTTGCGACCAGGCTATTTACTTGGGATATTTGGCAAAAGGTTTATTTGTTTTCTTAATTATTTAAAATTTGTTTTTTGGGAAGCGTGATTTCAATTTAGATTTGTTCTTAGAACCTCCTTTGGAAGATGCAGCTTTAATTCAACCGTTTTTACATCCGGTGCCTGATGGTCTTATATTGATCCCTGATTTTATTAGCGCTGAGGAAGAGGAAATAATATTGAATGAAATCATACCAAAAGAGCTTTCTGGTTGCGGTAAGTATAAAATATTGATTAAATCTACAATCCAATAATAATAACCTGATCATTTTACTAATTCAATCAAAAATATGTAATTTAGGTACAGATCTAAAGAAACGGTGGGTCTGTCATTTCGGATATGACTTCCGATATGGTTCCAATGATGTGGATACCAATGCTCCTTTAAGTGCCCCAATGCCTCCTTCAGTGTCTTCGGTTATTTCTAAAATGTTAGAAGAAAATATCGTAAAAGAAAAACCTCAGCAGGTCACAGTCAATCATTATCTACCTGGTCAAGGTATTCATCTGATTTTGCGTATTTAATGAATCTTGACAAAAAGTGCAAAAAAGTTTTTCTGAGTAGGTATACCGCCTCATGTTGATACGCACAGTGCATTTGAAAACCCAATAATTTCTTTAAGCCTTCTTGCTCCAACGGTAATGGACTTCCGGAAAGAAGGAGACCATTTCAGCATTATCCTCCCGCCACGATCTCTATTAGTAATGAGTGATTCGTCCAGGTAATAATCCTTGAGTTGTGCTACTAATGGTAATTTGAGCTTTGTTGCGGCCATAGAAATGTTACTGTTGTCTTTTTTAGATATGAATGGAAACATAGCATTGCCAATAGAACGTGTGATGTAATATTTGACAAAAACTGGAACGGGAGTGATATTTTAGCTCGTGAAATTCGAGTATCTTTGACATTCAGAATTTTACGGGAGGGTAAAACATGTCATTGCAAGTAAGCTAATATTATTCCACAAATCATTAAACATTAAAGTGAAAAAGAAAATATTAAATACACATTGAACAATAAATAAGATTGCTAATACAAAAGAATTCGAAATTGTTTAAGAATTTAATGTTATTTTTCTCTAATTTTTAGATTACTATTCTTTAATATAGTAGTGTTATAATTTTAGTGTTATATATAAATACAGTGCCATAATTTAACGAATTATATCTACCAACAGGTATCCTACACTCTGTGATTCACAAAAAGCAAAAATTTCTGAAGAAAACGCTCTGGAACTCGAAAATACTCTCGTGCATAAGGTTAGTAGTATTTATACTTTTGTATACATACCATTTACCATAGTATTTTCAGTACTCATTGTATATTTGTACTGTTTGTGTACTTTAGTTGTGTGGTGTACGTGTACATAAAATTAATACATTTGACATTTGATAATGTTTGTTGTACTTCAATTCAAGCGCTATATATTGGTCGACAAGTGCTTATAGACAAACAAAATCAATCAATTCATTTATATTATTGGAATCAGAAGTGAATAAGTGAACTAATAAGTAAAATTGGGATTTAATTAGGTTTATGAAGAAATTGCTAGTCACTTTAGCGACACTCGTCACACCCCATGGCCTAGAATTAAAGAATTTGTTTCTGACTTGAATCCAGGGACGGTTGTTTTAGATGTCGGATGTGGGAACGGAAAGTATTTTGGTTTAAATAAGAACATTGTCGAGGTAAGCATCATGAAAATCACCATTAAAATAATATAAATTGTCATACAATAATTTTAGTGTAGTTATATATTGTGAACGCCAGAGTGAAAGCTTGCTTTGCTGTTCTATACTACTACTCTTTAGTTTAATTTATATTAAACGCTGGGTATAGCAAGCCGTTATGGTCTACGCGCCGCATTTAACCGGTTTCTCCTTTCTCCTATTTTTCGAAAATAACCTATGTTTTCAGAAACGCGGTCTCTCATCACCCCATATACTTTTAATAAGTGCGTATTAACATTTTATTCTGCAAACTGCAAGCGCTTGGCACATTCATTATAACATTTACGTCAATGCTCCATTTTCATGAGAGATATAAATATTAATTGTGGAATGTACCATTGTGATAACAAGGGAGTAGTATAAAATTCCATTCATAACTTCTGTTCTGCCTTTTTAAAAGGTTTTATTAGATCATTGCCTTTAATAATTTTAAGCAAACAATCTATAATAATTAACCTACTTATACGAAATGAAAGTTTTTTTCGGCTTCTAAATGTAATACTGGAAATGACATTATGTTACTTGCTGGACCTATACAGCACATTGAGTATAAAATGAATGTTGTCTACAGATTGGCACGGATATGAGCAGTGGCTTACTTGAGAAATGCAACGAGAAGCATGAAACTGCGGATGCTGTTCGAGCTAATGCTTTAACTCTGCCGTTTAAAGATTCTAGTGTTGACGTAGTTGTTTGCATTGCAGTCCTTCACCATTTATCCACCAAGGTAAACAAAAATTCCTGTTCACTCCAATCTCCTATTTCACTGTCTATGAATGCTTACCATTTGATTTATAATAGGAACGAAGATTTGCTGCCTTGAGTGAAATCATGAGAGTATTACGACCTAAAGGGAAAGCGCTCATCTATGTTTGGGCTAAGAATCAGAAGTTATCAGATTGCGAATCTTGTTATGCTGCAAAGCAAGGACGAAGAAAGGAAGCTCCAAAGAATTACTTAGACACTTTCAATGATTCATTAACCGATTGGTCATTCCTTCCGATTTACAACCATGAAGTTAATTTTACGGACAACGACTTATTGGTTCCTTGGGTCAATGGTCAAAACAAAGAAGAAGCATCTGTACATCATCGATTTTACCATGTATTTGATAAAGGAGAGCTGGAAAGTTTGGTTATGGAATTAAGTCCCTCTCCCCGTATACTGGAAAGTTATTATGATCAGGGAAATTGGTGCGTCAAGATAGAAAAATTGAATTAATGGTTAATTTCGACAATATGCCTTTACCGTCTACTATGCAATTTATATATGATCTGTGACGATGACTGCTCCTTTTATAACAATGAATTCAGTATTTTGTAAATAGCTGTCATGATATTAAAACCGGTGCTAGTAAATTGAATATAAGTACATACTTAAGAGAGGTATGGCAGTCTAACAAATATTTAATGGGCAATAAATATTAGAATGTAATTCGCTGCACTGAAGCTATTAATTATAACAATATTTCAAAATGTTTTTTCACCCGAAAACTATTTTGTAGGTTAGCAAATGAACTATTTTGTGTAAACTACAAAGTATCTATTTTGTAAACCCTAAATTGTTTCATGCTATTAGCATACAAGATTTTCTATAATAAAATATTATATTAAGGCAATTTTCTTTTATCATTCTTTACCTTTATTAATATAAAATAATACATTGATAGAAGAACATGATAATAAATGAAAATAGAACTGCAATTATTGCTATTACATCTAATGAACATTGGCGAAATTACATATTATTATGCTTACTACATTTCTTTTACACATTAGGTTATTAGTTGTATGTAATACATATGGGTATACGAAGTTGAAACACGAAACACTTATTTGTAAGACAAAAATAAAGTTCTTTTTATGAATAACTCCAAGGATTGACACGGAAAATAGTGTTAGTGAATGAAATCATATTAAAAAAGCAATATACTACGAAATACTATACTAAAAGTTTTCATAAGCTGCGGATCGTACAGTAAAATTAAGTAATACATATGTATTCAAACTCACAAACCATAATATTAAATCATACTTTTACTGAATTGTACATTAGTTTTTCGAACAAGAAAGTTTAAAATGTGGAAACCGGAAATTTAAACATAAATCGTTTAAAAGAATACTATTTTCCGTAAACTATACATGTACATTTAATACTACGGTACTCAATTATGCTTATTTAAACTATTTCTGCGACATAATATGTGTACTGCTTTGTTAACTCTCCCTTTTAAGTTTCGATTCAGCTGTACCCTATAAGAAGATTTTAAAACCAATTTATTTCGTATTTCGGTAATATTCTGAGCATCACAATTCTTAAGCAATCTTTTGCTCTTGAGACTATTTGGTTGTTTAGACTTATTATTGTAGAGTAAAGCGTACTCAGGGGTTGAGTGGAAATTTACTGTGCTAGCCTGAATTTCCATTTCTTGATCATCATTTGTTAGTACATCTTGGTTGTAATTTATGTCTTTCAAAATAGATTTCAACTTTTGATTACGACGAGTTCTTTTCGTTGTAGTTATATCAATATCGGGCAACCCATCAAGACGACCAGCATACCCCTCTGATGGGAAATCATTGTGACTTGAACCACTACTTTTACTGTGTGAAAGAATGTGAAAATACATTTCTATTGGAGTTGCAAAGCATTTATGACATATGTTACATTCACAGCCAGGTGTATTGGCGTCATATAAAGCACATTTAGCGTCCTCTTCTTGGATACAAACCTGAAAATGAATAAAAATAATAATCATTGGACTGATAACTGGTAATGCCTTTTTTAAAACAAGCGAAACTAAAATGAATAACATAATCATCAATTTTTACCTCCAGGACATCGCTAGGAAGTATGTTTCCCTCAAACTGAGATTCTTCGTTGGAATTAGAGAAAAAATCTTCCTCATTAGAGACCAATACATTTCTTGCATAATTTGAGCAAGCCAAGAGACTGGTCTTCATCTTCTTCTTCTGATTTAGAGCATCACCACAAAATACTTCAGGAAATATTTTTTTAACGTCGAGTTTAATATCCTCGAACATATCGCAATCTTTTAAAGCAATGTTACTAGCCTCTTTCTTTAACCTTAACAATTTTTCAGCACAACCTAATAAAATATTATAAAAAATACTTCGTTAAATTTTATTTTCATGACGCAATGGTGATAAATATTTTAGTTTTATCAAATGTAATATCAAACCTTTTTTGAAATGATCATTTGGAGGATATTCTCCATCTTGAAATCTTTTTGATTTCTCAGTTAAATCCTTTGCATCTTTTACAGGTGATATAGAAATACATCCATACTTCAGCAATTGACTCAACGATGGATCCGTGTTGATAATACTTTTAATATATACTGGCAAATCTTCGGAAGAAGTTTTTCTAAATGGTTTTTGTATTGGAGCGATATCCAAATTACTATAGACAGTTAAACAATTTCCCACCATAATGTGCTGTTGCACTGGTTTGCCTTTCGGCTCATTATTTTTTCTTAAGAAATTAAAAGCACTCAGAAGGCTTTCTTTTATTTCCGAAGTCGAAATCTCATAGTTAGATGAACAACCAGGTGGTTTTATTTTCTCTTCTTGTTTCACAACCTCGCACAACATTTGGAGATACGTAGAATATGAAGATGCATCGTTAGTTTTAATTCTGTCCATGGAAACGGAGTTTTTGTGACTAGTTGGACTATTGTTTTCACTACTAGTTTGTATTTTGTACTGTACTGTACCATTTATAATTAAATCCTTCATGGTGTAGCAAGGATATTGTAAGTTTCTGTGATAAAAACATGAAATGAAAAAAAGATGTTTAAATATAGAACACGTAGAGGCACTAAATTTTTAAACGCATTTAAAATGCATTCATGAAGATTTCAATAGTCAATAGTTGTTTGATAAACAAAGTAATAGAAACAGTAACCGGAACGAACAATGAATTTACACGAATTCAATCACAAAATTTGACTTCCTATACGGCGTATGATAATTTATGTAATTGTTCATTATTACCAATTGATAATTAAAATATTAACAGGACAATAAAGAAAGAAACTGCTTGGCCGGACAACACATAGGTAAAAACTATTATGTTCGTTGTTCGTCATTGGCTTGAGTGTTTGCCGAACAAGAGATAACAAAACAGATAGGTAATAAGCTATTACCTATATATTATTATTAAATCAGACGCGTTATATTATACTACTTGTGGTAGTAGTTAGTTAGCAAATGTAGCAGCACAAATAATGCCATTCTATCTTGATAAGGAAGTGTGTTGTTTAATTATTTCTTTCCAACACTATTCTATTCCAAATATGAATGCATGCTGGCTATTAGTGTTATGGTATAAATAAGAATCCGCGTGGTCTTCAACATCTCGTTTTGTGTCGTTTGTTTACCATAAACTATATTCATGAAAACTATTTGCTCTTGGTTTTCAAACTATCACTATTATAGGTTTAGGTACCTGAAATAATATAATATACTACTACTCACAACAAGTATACTCCATGCATACTGATGATTGTGATGATGAAGCAACCAAGCCAACATAAAACATAGCATCATATTACCTATTATAGTAACAGCCACTTTACAATATATATCCAGGGCCCAGGACAGGACAAAAGCAATAATAATACATTCGCTCACGGACAAACACAAATTGTAAGAATACATGCATAACACAAAGAAATATTCACTGCTCGGCACAGAAGCTTCAATCCGGCCGATGACGATATAATGGAGGTCATGTTTCCTACAGGCCAGTGATAGTTGAGTCGGAAATGACTTTTCTGCTCGTCTAGAGTCTGAGACTAGTCTCTTGCTTGTCTTTTGCATGCTAGTAGTCTTCCGAGATGACTTTATAATGAGTCACGTGATTGAGATGATTTAAGAGATGACTTTTTAAAGTTCAGCGTGACTGCGATAACTCTGAGATGACTTTAGATGGTCACGTGATAATGTGTGCTAGGGGGAGAGCACGGCGACTACTATTGATTAGTAGAGCTATACTACCGCTCAAGCCGCGAGGGCTTACTTGCATTGACTCCCGGATCAACTTTACTAAGTGTACAGACCTACACGAAGAGACTTAGTGAAGAGTACTGAACCATGAGACGGAATGACTCAACACTGTCCCGCAGCTCGATCTGGTGAGCAGGCAGAGAGGGACCGGGGAATGTAAGCCGACCGCCAGTGACCAATATGCAAATCACTTATGGCAGGCTACTTCAACCCACCTTATCACCTCATGTGCATCGTGCATCCCATTGTCCAGACTTGTGCTAGGTAGAACTCGTAGCACGTATACAGACAGAACAATCCATACACTACAGACAGGGCATTGATAGATAATCATATTGTCACTAAGATATAGGCAAATCAATGCTAATAACGAATATATGGCAATGACTAATGACAGCTTCTCCCAGCTCCAGACTACCTACCTTATAGACCTGAGGCTCTCCAGAGATTCGAACTCCAGACCTCAGTCTGAGAAGCGGCTGTTTAGACCACTCGACAGACCTGTACGCCCATGGTCACGTGATAGGGATGCCTTAAAAGATGACTTTATAGTCACCTGACTGTGATGAGTTTAGGATGAGTTGTGTCTGTGTCCATAAGAAACAAGTGAATGGGGTCACTTTTACTCATACGAAGTCAGTATCTATAGTATCCAACTAAAGGAATCCTAGACAGCAAGCACGTATACAGAACTGAGTTTCGGAGGGGGCTAATATTTAATCTAGATATTTGAAGTATAGATATTTGTGCGTAGCGCGAAATTTTTTGACGAAAATGAGTCAAAAATCGCCTAAAAATGGCAAAAAGGTTAGTACTATTTTGAGAAAAAAATTTTTCCTTGGATTTCAGGGGGAACTTTAGCCCGTAAGGCCCCTTCCTCATTACGTCCTTGCTAGTCAGTATCCAACCAGGTAGTCAGTAGTCAGTAATAGTCAGTATCCGTTAATCTAAAACAGGGATAAACAACTTTCAATAAATTAATAATAATAATAAACTTGCTGCCCATTTGAGAGTTAGGATTATATAGAACCGTTAGAATGTTATGCTATGGAAACTGATTTCATATGAATACCTACTTCCTTTACATACTGTAGAGATGACTTTAGGGATGACTTTTTAACGAGTTACGGGACTGAGACACTGAGACTAAAGTTGTCTTCCGGCGTACAGGCCTGTCTAGTGGTCTAAATAGCCGCTTCTCAGGCTGAGGTCTAGAGTTCGAATCTCTGGAGCGCATCAGGCCTAAAATGCAGTGTCCGGGACTGACTCCTATGAGGGAATTACTCCTAAAAGACTTTACTTCTAAACAAATCCTAAAAAGTACTATTTCTCCAGTGCAATATATTAACTTAATGTACAACTGATTAACTGAAGCAATTCTAAGCTCAATTGTACGAAGAAGCTGCATTGCACGTAGTATTAGCTGGTACTGCTGGTAGTAAGGGTCCTTTAGGAAAGCCTTTCAGGAGTAATTCCCTCGTAGGAGTCGATCCATGTAATCCCCATAAGGCAGTTAGTCTGGAGCTGGGAGAAGCTGCCGTACATTTGTTATTAGCATTGATTTGACTATCTTAGTGACAATGTGGTTATCTATCAATGTGTCTGTGGTCAAATGCCCTGTCTGTGGTGTATGGAATGGATGTTCTGTTGGTCGTACTATGAGTTCTATACCTTGCACAAGGCTGGACAATGGGATGCACATGAAGGGATAAGGTGGGTTGAAGTAGACTGCCATAAGTGATTTGCATATTGCACACTGGCGGTCGGCTTACATGATGGCAAAGTCCCTCTTTGACTGCCCACCAGAGTGGGTTGCGGGACAGTGTTGAGTCGTTCCGTCGCATGGTTCAGTACTCTTCACTAAGTCTCTTCGTGTAAGTCTGTGCACTTCAGTAATGTTGTTCCGGGAGTCATTGCAAATAAGCCCTCGCGGCTTAAGCGGTAGTGTGGCTCTGCTAATCAATAGTGGTTATCATACTCTCCCTCTAACACACAGCCTTTTCTTAACAGAGGTCATCTTGCCTCAGTCGGTCGGGACTAGTCGGAGACTTACTTAGGATGGAGCCGCACCTATCACTACAAGAAAAATCGAGAAAAATTAGAACTTCTAGCAATAAGATTTTAGCTCAGTTCAAGCTACGCCCAATTCGGGTTCCAGTGTATGATTTCAACTCATGTGATATGCGAGGTACATCTATTTAGTATTAGGAATATCCCTTTACTCTGATGCGGGACGAGGTTCCTGATCTATTTAGATTCTAATTAACACAGATTCTATACCACAAAATAACTTTATACTGCCCTATACATAGATCTCTGATTACTCACTTTAAATGGCATAGAACGAGAGCTCAGCGGCCATTTTAAAATCATGTTTACTCACTATTCGACATTCGACTGTATGACATTCTAATGACTCAGTCACAGGACCACTAAGCTCCGCTCACTCTTGGTGGGGCTTAGGGTAGACGGAGCAATAGATGAAGAGAGATGTCCTTGATATACAATACTAGATTGAATTGAACGTTACCGTACCTCTGAGTGTAATACATTTTTTCTGCGGGGTTTGCCTTCTGAAGGCAAACCCCGCAAAACGCGTGTATTAGAAGGGAAGCTTTTGTCTAGTCTCAGACTCCTACTCCCGACAATCCTTTGTCGTGTTTTTGTTGCGCTATCCTGCTACTTTATCCTTACGTCAAATCTAGTAGCATATCAAGGATATCAATTTTACATCTATTGACGAAGCAATGTCTGATTTCCACAGGAAAGGGTTGCCAAAAATTTTACTGCCTGAATTGTAAATGAGACGAGATCATTATAGAGGTGACCCTGGTCGTGTCACATGTCGTTTGTAAGTGGTGTATTCGGAGCCAAACTTTCGGGAAGAGATCCATTTCTTTCTAGAAGGGTTTTTGTCTCGTGGTTAGAATCCATCCAAATTGTACAGTCACTAATTATGTTTCACACTTGGAAGCACATTCGTAAAATGCAGGGAACAAAAAAAGCTTTCCTTCTTTACAAAAAAGTAGTACAATCCTTTTTACCTTAAATATTTAGATGTAAAATGGAAGTCAATGGGGCACGCTGAAACATCAAAAAAGGTAAAAGGCAAAAAAGGACTGCTTTTAAAAAAATCTTACCTTTTTATAAAAATTATTATTGGCATGGAATTCTGAGGTTGGCATCCCGCGCGCAGATGCTCCCATTTCTCCTTATTAACTAGGGAGAGACTTGTCCCCTAGTTTATCAGAATACCTATGTCCGTCCGTCCGTGCGTCTTCAGTTCAGTCAGATATCAGTCTTTCAGTGCGCAACTACCAATACACAACATACCACCGCTTCTATTCAAAAGACCAAATAGTGAATAGCCTTTCTAATCCCTAGTTTCCTATATTCACTTACTGTTGTTTATTCTATTCTCCCTTTAATCCTATTTCTAACAGTCCTGACGTTTTTTTCTGTTTCACTTATTTCTACCATACTTGCTTTTCCCATGATTTCTAATATTTCTCACGTTTTCCCCATTTTCAACATATAGATGAAAAAAATGCAGAAAATTTTGAAAAATGGGGAATCTGCTTGGTTAAAGGCTGTAACCTTCAAATATGTTTTCCCATTCTGGTCGGCCGAAGCCCAACTATTCAGTGTCTTTCTGATGTACTTTCTGATGTACATACATCTCTAACAGATACCTCTCTTGTATTCATTGCTTTCATGTTATACAACAATTCGCTCTAGTAAACGTTGTAAGATAGCATCGGTAAAATAGAATCGTATTCTACCTTTAGGTTTCTAATACTAATGATGATGAAGAAAACAATTAATTACTCCCAGGTCAAAAGTCATATCAACGCCATTCTCAAACTAATAGTTTGTCATTGTCCCTAGAACATAAGCTGAAAGTTTGCATTAAGTTATCTCCGACCATTCGGAAGTTAATGTGACCATACACTCACTCACTCATCCACAGACAGACAGACTGAAGGGGTGAAATGATAAGGCTATCGGAAACCGATGCTTAACTAGCTCAAAACCCATCTATCTATATGTACTACACTTTAGCTCTTCAAAACGAGAGCCTGTTGTTAGTTCTGCCGGACCTGTACACTGTACATTCTGCAGTGCACAGTGCACTGCAGTGTTTTCTTACACAGTTTACTCTAACCCAACCGCTAGATCACTTTTGGCTTGAAAATAGCGCCATTCATTGAGACGACTCAGCGCTTCTTATGATAATTAATTCACTTGATAAAGAAGCAAGAATTCCCAATCCTAACATTTCATAGTCCTTGGTTAACAAGTCACAAAGATCTGCGCTTTGCTAGTGTCGGTACTGTACTGATTTAATAGGCATGTACAAAACCGTTGTCGTTGCGCGCTTTTAAATGTACGCTGTTTCCAAGATATTTAATAATTAGATTTACACAACTTGAAACAGCTATCCGAATTTAAGCGAACTTTACAGGTAGTTTTGGAAGTATACACATACACATCTACTTGCTTAGATGGACTATGTTTTGCTGTAATACACTTTGTTTAGTCTGAGACTCTCGAAAGAACGAGATTCAGATTTAGGGTTATAACTTGTTTACTGATTTGGGGAGTTATTGCGACTAATTCCTGGAGAAAGGTTTGATAAAATATGAGCGGAGTCTATCAGGGGTCAAGGGAAACATTTGCACTCTAAATGTCAAGTGGCTGTATTTTATGAGACTATCTGTGTAGTAAACGGTGTTGGTGGATTTAGCGATTTCTGTCTGATTGTCACTTAATACTACCCTAACAAGCATTTAGGAAGTTAAAAATGTTCTGGTTTAGCGTCATTAACTGAATTCAATTGCATAGGTAATGATCTTATTTTTCTCCGCACTAAAGTGAGAGGTAGAGTTAAGTGACATAATTTACGTGAATATACGTACATTGTTTTCTGTAAGCTAATTCCTGTAAATCTTGCATCTGAACCATTACAAAGTTTTCTCTGACTTATTGTTAAGGTTGAATACCTATATATAACTGCATGTACAAAAAATGCCAGTAAATGTCTATAAGACTATTGAAAATGAAATTGCAATTTTACTAAAACTCCATATAATTAATCTCTACTTTTTATGAATTTCAGTCGTTTACTAATTCCGGACTTCGGGGAGGTCGAAGTTGATTCGGAGTCAACATAGTCCACCCTGGAAAAAACGACACTCGACGGTCAGTACTAATAATACCCGATTATCATAGTACTGCATCAAAATCCTACACAAACAGATTAATTTACATAATTGTGTCACACAAACCCATCTATTAGGAATATTACATGCTAACATATTAAGATATTAAAGTTAATTCCATACAAAAACGAAAATAATATCGGAAGAAATTCATTATTTCATCACTACTACTCTATACAATAAAATGATTTTTAATTTAAATTCGCCTAAAATGTCCTTCTACAGTAAAGAAAAAGTTAATTTATTTGTTCCCTTTTTTATTTTTGGATGCCAAATTAATTTGGCTATTACTATTGAATGATACAAAAAAGTATATGTGACTGTATGATATGTACGCTTTAAAGAAGTAAAAATATCATAAAATGTTATCAGTTATATGCGTTAAGGTCGGATGACTTCAATTGTGTGAGCATTGATCGTTGGTTATTATTATTGTGTCCTTTCGGGACTCTGGACCCATGGTCACATTTTCTTTGTTGAAGATTTTTAAAACATTCATTTCTAATATTTTATACAGTATTACCTTCACAATTGTATCTACCTTCGCATTATTCATAATATTTCATAATTTTAAAGCTCGGGCATTGTCAGCCACATTTCGGCTATAGGTACACAACAAGAAATGAAAGGAACACGATTAAAGATTAAATGACTAGCATTAAAACTCTGATTCAGTAGATAATGTTAGTGACTAGGGTTACTTGCTGACAGGAATTTGCTGGCATGTCATGTAGATAGTCGGATATTGTTCAATAAATGTATGCAAAGAGAGGCTTCTTATCTCTACATTTCTCTAGGAGGACGAATAGTAAAACATTTGCGATAATAATTAAATGTACTACATGAATGGTGAGCAGACATAGGGAGACCTATGTAAATATGTGGACTGCTATCGATATGTAAATAGTAGTTGGCGTTTACTACACAGTAGGTAGAATATATGATCATTAAATTCGATTTTTATCTCGGGAAGGTCCTTCAACGTTAATCGTCTTAAATTTCTAGAAAGATAAAGAATGCATTCCTAATTTAGTCCTTGGTTCGCTTTGTGAAGCCATCTGAAAGAAACGTATAGGTTATGGTTGGAAATGTGATTCCATCGTGTCATTCCTGCACTGACACGTCACCAAAGTAACAATGTAATGTAAAATAGTATGCTGATAATTCAAATGCATTTGTAGGTGTTGGAGCAGGGAACTGCCTGGTGATTCTTTAACTGTAAAAGAGAGTAGATATTACTATTACAATGGTTCATAGTCATACTTCGGATATAGTCCTCTACGACGACGATACGGAAGCAAATTTTGATGGCAAAGAAGCCAAAGCGCAGCCATTTTCAATTCCTGAGAATTTGTTGGAAGTCGATCCAGATATTACGCTAATATCTGACTCACTGAAGTTGATATGTGCACTCAGTATCCCTGAAAAATTCTGCCCCTGTCCACACAGAGAATACTTAAAACGATATCACGCTGAAAATTCAAAAATTCTGAAGAAATCAGAAGTTGATACTATTGAGAAATTGGCAGTTAATAAGCTAAGAGCCAAGATTAAGCCAAAAATTACGAAGAAGCGAAGGGGACGCTTTAAGAGACGAAAGGCTGCTGTTGTCAAGAAAGAAGCCCTTAAAACAATCAAGGAAGAGTCTCCGGAGGAGCCTGCAAGCAAGACCACAATGCAAGATAATGTGGTGGACGATGGCGCAATTCCTTGCTGTAGTAAGTCATTGTTGGGGCAAAACAATTCAGCGTCTAGTGAACCCAACAAAGCAGAAACAAATACAGGAAAGGAAAGTCTTGCCAAGCCAAAAACAAAAAACACAAAACGCTGGTTTGAAGATGAGAAACCCGTTGTTAGTATTGTCGGACCCAATGAACTCATGATCAACGGAAAATTAGTCATCGTCGACTATGCTAACTTTACGAAAGAAGCCGATATAGCGATTGACTATGAATGTGATGAAATCAATCCACCTAATCTTCCAGGGTTTGTCCGACCATGTAAAAAAGAATTTTGTCGGCTTGGCTGCATTTGCAAATCAATTGCAGAAAATGAAATTGTACGTTCCAGATGCCAAAATGTCAAGTGCATGTTTGGTTGTATCTGTTTTCCGAGTAGTAACGTCATTGATAACGATGGGGACATTCGGTCACGTCTTCGCCCTCGTGTTAGTCTCCTTAATTGGAAACACTCTGATAACACTGAAAAGGATACTATGGTAAGTTATTTTTACCGGATAGGAATTTTAGTTTGTTGGTCAATTTAAGAAATCATTTTGCTGTGTCACTTTTCTGGATTTTTTCCCCATTTTAAATGAATTTGTTGTTTCAGGCTAACTACAAACAATTAGAACGAGGTATGATCACTTTGCGTGCAAAGCGAACTGCCCAACCGCCACCACGACTGAGAAATGAGTATGTAATGGACGGAATCCGAAATCCACTGCAACCTCTTCCTGAAAGAAACATCAGGAAGCGAATGAGGCACAAGGTACCATATTACAGTCTGATCGGAAACAAAACCACCAAAAAACCTGGTGAACTTTTACCCAGTCAAGTAAACAAGAAAGTCAAAGAAGAAATCAAACGTACCACTGATGCAAACAGGAATTTGAAGCAGAAAGGATCCTTCTCTGAAGAACCTACATCAGCAGGTCTGACCAAC
Source organism: Tomocerus qinae (assembly GCA_020055645.1). Classification (NCBI taxonomy): domain Eukaryota; kingdom Metazoa; phylum Arthropoda; class Collembola; order Entomobryomorpha; family Tomoceridae; genus Tomocerus; species Tomocerus qinae. The sequence continues at coordinate 25,005,215 of CM034548.1, forward strand.
GGTGAAAATGATACTGAGTATTCCATCCCCAGGTATGATTATCTGAAATTATTCGTTATGATAAACTACAACTACAATCCAGAATTGACGTTTTCACGGTTAGGCACTTTTTGTGGGCCAACATAGATAGTCCACATACCTTGTTCATGTTCTGCCCACCAAAAGTGCCTAACCGTGAAAACGTCAATTGCATTTCTGCCTCATAGAGTAAAATTAGCAGCAAGACTTTAAGACCCATACTAAGGTGGGGCGCCCCCATCCTTAGATTAGGTTAAATATTTATACTCATTCGAAATTTACGTTTTACGTTGTAAAGCAGTTGAATGAGTTTAAATGCTCAACTCCAAAATCTGCCTCCGGAAAACCAAATTCTGTCTCCAGCAGGATTCTCTCTCTCTCTACTTTCCTGTTGTACAGCAGCGTTTGTTTTTCCTTGTTGGTTTAAATATCGTTTAGAAGACCCCTAGAGTAGGTTATATTATGATTAATTAGGTTAGGTTTGCAGGGTGCACATTGAAAAGTCGAAGTAGGGCCTGAGAAAACTGTTTTCTTCCCTGGCCCGGGAAAAATTTCTCCTAGGGAATCGGAAAGAAAACCTTCCCTTTCATTTAGAATTCTGTTTGTCCGTATGTCTAGAAATCCCTGTGCACGATAACTTCGAACGGTTTAAATTTTCAGGGCACAACCTACAGGTAAATAGGAAAGCCGAGTTCATAAATGGGCAAAATCGGTCACACCCACTGACAAGGGGAGGGGTTTTAAATTTAAAAATAGCTAAAAATGAATGTAACTTCGGTTCTATTCGCCGTACAAAGTTGTGTGATAGCTAGATTGACAGCTGAAAAGTCTGCGGGCACTACTAAATAGGATGCATCCATCCCCTGATAGGAAAAAGTTGGTTAAAAACTTTTAAAATAATTGAAAATCGATATAAATTATGTTCCATTTATCGTACCAAGTCGTCCAATAGCTTGTTAGACAGTAAAAGGGTTCTGTGACACTACTAAAAGGTTCCAGTTACTCTTTAGGTCAAAACTATAAACTTCTGTGCGTTATATCCGTTTTGAAATAGTTTGTTGTACGGACGATTTGATAACAACTACTGAAAAACTGTACATCATAATATTCATAATATATAAATCCAACTTGAGAATCCATCGTTTGAACATGTGGAGTTTGTAATTGAGAAGCAGTACATTAATGATTATTTAGGTGATTAATTAAAATTGCGCCTAATTGTTTAATCAACAGTATATGATTACTAGACCACAAATCGCCACAACTTTCACTGGCCCAGGCCGCCCAATTAACCAATTTTTTCAAAACATTTTTGTCCAGCCATTACCACGGTAAAATAATAACGTCAAGAAATAGGAATTTGCTTGGGGAATAATATATAGGTATTCAGTTTTTACCAATCAAGGTATATAAACCCAGCGTGTTTTGGATTTGATACCGAAATGGTGTGAAAACTGAAAAGTTTGGATACTACTAGTTTTCCTAAACAAATACATGCCATTCCATTGCTAATCATACTATCCCCATTATGAGATTGCTATGCCTTTATGAATTTGGTTGAAATACCTTCAATCACTTAAATGTGTCTTTTTGTTTATAAATGGTCCAATTTTCAACTAAGCCTTCAGAATATCAGTCGCTAGGAAGTTGGTACAACAGTACAATAATTCATTCATACCTACATAACAGAGACATGAGAATATCCAGTAATTTTTCCATACTTCTACATATTACATAAAAGTAGTTTCGAATTTTTTGTTAAGCCTGATTTGAGGCTATGTTCAAAAGCGTCATTGACCAATTGCGATTGTTCTTTAAATGTCTTTCAGAAGTCGAATGGTTTAAATTCTTGGAAGTGAATAATCCTTTGAAATACATCCTCAAAAAAATCTCATTATTTATTTATTTATTTTAGTCAAATAAGATTCTTCTTCGTCTTGCAGCAGACGAAGGTGGCATATAGGTATTCAGTTTTGTTAGTTTCAGTTAAGTTTGCGAGAAAAAAGCATACAGCTTCCATTTCCATTCTTCCATGTAGGACCTTTAATACTTAGATATCTTGCCGCGTACGTAAGTGAAAGGAAGATTTTGTTCCAAGCAGCCTATCCTGATGCAAGTGCAGCTCTACGAGCATTCGAACTCTGCTTTCAATGCACATCCTAGACTTATGTTTACCACTGCTACTACTAGCAGAGTACTACTCCTCAACCTCAACTCCTCATTCATGCACCAAGTCTTCAATGCGATTGCGATAATAAAACTCGTATTCCCTCACACAAGCTCCTGAACGCTCCGCATCAAATGCTTTCTAGATTTTACCAGCCCGTCCTTACCCGCCGAGCAAAATTTGTAACAACAATGTGAAAAATTCACACAAATTAATCTAGCTTATTTCAAATGGAGGTGCAATGATAATTGAAAATTATAATTAGCAGCTTTCTGTCCATTTTGACCATCTTAGGTTCAGCTTTTAATACCTGTGACTTCCATACCGTATAATATCGACAATTTTTCTGTTTTTTCATACGTTGACCTAAAGATATTTCTTACTCCCCGCCTTCTTCAAAATTTTTTTATTTTTATTTCCTTTTTGACTTACGTACCTACTTCGAAAGCAAAAGAAAATTCATGCCCGCTTTAAAATCAGGGGAAGAAATTTAAGAGACCTCATTTCAAAGTAAATCTTCTTTTCTATAATTAAACAAACGGAAGTTGGCTGCTTTTCTTTGTCTAGTGATCTAAAAACAGGTTGCCACGGTGATTCCATTTCTCCGAGCTAATTTTAGTCTAATATATTCACCAACATTTCATTTGAAAGGTCGGAGTAAGTTTTACTAAGTATAATTTATTCGAGGGTAATGGTAATCGAAATTATTCGAAGACTAGGCCACCAGCACTTCTATTGAATTTCAAAACATTTGTGCGTCGTAATTTGGTTTCATTTCAAAACATTCTAATATCCCAGAGTGTAATTCATTGTTTTATTCAATAGGGTTGCCGCGAATGTTCGACAAATCGAAGCTTCGTCGTCGAATTGGCCTTGGCAGGCTAGCTAGGTTGGTAACAGGTCTCGCACTGGGCCGCCTAGCTTGAATTTGTAACCCCAGCAAGATGGGTTCGATTCCCGGTAACTGCATTAGCTTTTTCCGAGGTCTGTCAATGGCTAAACATAGGGGGTATTCTTGGCTCGGTGCAGTACGGGGAATATTCCATGAGGTAACTGGTGGTGGAGGAGCTTGTCCCTTATACAGCCGGGAATAGAATAAGGCTTGTCTCTGCGTATTCTGACATTACCAAATCCTCAAAAATAGTCAGTGGCTGAAAAGCAGTGTGAATTCACTGAATCAGGTCTGATCTGATACCGATTTGACGACCTGATGTTGCCATGAAAGACTATAAAACAAACTGAAACTGAACTGAATTCGAACTATTCGACTAAATTCGACGGAATATTCGACGAATATCGAATCGAATAGTTTGTATTCGACGGTGTCACTCAATGTTGAAAATGAGCCTGAAATGAATTGGTTTATGTTGGTAGATGAACTACAACAAATATTCTTGTCGAATATTCGAATATTCGGCCTTTATTTTTGTCGAATATTCGTTATTCGACATTTGTCGAATACATACCGGTATTCGCGGCATCTCTATGCAATATGCATCGCATAAGCGCAGTTTGCATTTTGTCTTTACCTTACACATAATTAATAGGTATAAACATAGTTTTGGTTATAATATAGAGATTTTTCCAACGGTGAAAATATGCATTATAAAGCTGTAATAATTGTCATCATCTATTGCATGTGGCAATTATTACAATTACTACAACAGTAAAAACGTACAAGCTATAATTTGTTTTCACCTGATTACATTTGTTTACATTTGACATTGAATAGAAGTTTAAGTAAATTAATATAATTTGCACAACAACCCTGCCTACTAATTGTTGAACTATATTATGAACTATAATTATAAATCACAGAATTGAAGTTAAATCGATTTTGAGCTTTTAAATATCTCCCCCGGTTAGGGATTGTGGCCAATTTTTGGTGATTTACTTATCAAAACTCAGTGACCCTCTGGAGATTCTAACCTGAAAATTTAAACTGTTCAAAATTTGTCGTGTACACAGCCGTAAGGATTTTCGGACATGCAGAAATAGTAATCATTTACGAAGTAGATACATTTAGAGGGGCAAATCCCCCCTCCCCGAAATCCAAGAAAAAAGAATTTTTTTCTGACAATACCAAAAAAATTGTGCTTTGTGCGATTTTATGTAACTTTTAGGCTATTAGTGGCTCATTTTAGACAAAATAAACCAAACGTTTTCGCATGTCATTGGCCCCTCTGAAATCGACTTCTAAATACGATACTGAACTAGATAAACTCCCCTGATTTAATTTTTACTTTTTCACTTTTTTCTCATTAGTATAAAATGCATTAAATCTATTTACAGCCAAGATGTTCCAGAAATTGATGATGATGATGACTGCCAAATAGTGTATGATGAAGAAATGCCTACGATTTTGTACCAGAAAATTGGAACAACTCCTGACATTAAAAATGACGAGTTTCTTAAATCAAGTACAAATGCCATAACAGCATATTGGTCGGTCAAACGTAAGTGCAAAGTTAAAAATTGTTTAAAGGCATATTTGGGATATTTTTGGTATTTGATTGAACTATACTTTTAGAAGAATTACTTCATATTTATCTATATTTTTGATACATAAAATACTATTGTAGAAATAGCGTAATTTTCCGTATTTAAAATAATAAAATGAGCAACATTTTCTTTAGGAAATTCAAATAGGACTGACATAAAAATCATTGTGTAATTTTTCAGATGTTTTTGCAGTATTATCAGTTGAATGCTAATTATTCAAGACTTTGATATTACAGATGGTATAAAAAACTTGCCCCCGAAGGAACAAGTTCGACGTCACGACGGAAGAATGGTCTACGTATCCTGGACTGCCACCAAGGCGTCCCCTGCAGTTATACCTCGACAAACAAATTCACAGTCTAGTGTTCCAGGAGATCATGTCATTTTACCACTTCTTCCTGAAAATTCCGAATGGCTGATGTATGAGTTTCCAAAGCATTATGAGAAATCCTCCTGCATTTCTTTCACGGACATTGGTCTCATCATTTTTACAAAGGTGTTAATTTTTCAAAAAATAAAGGCTGATACGAACAATAAAGTCGTCAAATTGAAACTGAAGCACCACGACAAAAAAGACGCCATGACAACTAGTAAGTGCATGCGACGCGAAGAAATAAAAATACCATTATAATTGCATGGTTATTTACTCCCCATTTGCAAATTTCGGGGTATTTAGTCATTGCTGATTGTGTTGAGGGGTAAATCCTTAGCGCCTGAACTTGGACGAAAATGTGAAAATCTAATTTCATGTAATGCATGCATACTCATTTTAGATAGCATAATCACCCACGATCAGGCACGTATCTAGAGGGGTAGAGGTGCCCTAAATCGGAGAATTGTTTTCTATTTGTAAAAATGCTAAAAGAAATCTGTAAAGACTTTTCTTTGGCAATATGTTGCTCCCCGTTCAAGTTTACTCAATTATCTCAGAAAAAATTAATTCGACTGTACTATTTTTGCTGATGTATTTGGTAATTGTCGATAGGATTTTTTCTTCATATAGTTTAAATGTATATGGAATTGTTACTTACTAGAATTTTTAATTTATTTCGCGTTTAGTAAGTTTATATCTTCTACCAAGAGTTGGCAATCTGGTTGTTTTGGGTCCAATGAAGAAAGATATTTGCAAGTCAACAAAAGTCACATTTCCGCAGACATTGTCGTACATCAGACACATTCATCGCAAAAACTTTTTCGGATCGACACATTTCTGGGATGTTTCAAATAGCATGAACCAAGAAAAGCTAACGGAACCATTCCATGTCTATATCAAGCGTAAAGTAAGTCAATATCTATTTCCATGCATTATTTGATGTAAATTTCCGATGTAACTATGTTTCTAATTTTCTATAGTTCTATCTACAGGTTGTCTATCCGGATGTTTCTGATATAAAAATTCAATTGTTGATTCTGGTCTCAAATCGACCGGATTTGAGGCCAGGATACCAGGCACCCTCTTGAGAAGTACAAGAGGGACCATGGTAACTTGATACAGATAAACTCTCAGAATTTTCTATCACAAACTCTGGCACTGGACAACCTTAACCCTTCCTATATAAATGGACCTTAGTACTGTTCACATAATAAATATACAGATAATGAACATATAATTCTATAAAATGGTAATCAACTGTATACATGGATTGGAAAATGTCTAATAATTAGACTCAATCTTGGAAAAGTGGTAAGTAGCTCATAATAATATTGACAAAAGTACCAAAGAGACCGCTCGAATTCGAGAAAATTTCAATATGAACTCTAACCTCCAAGAAAGAAATGAATTAGTGGTTGAACCACATGTATCTTTATCCGAGGTAAGTGAGCGTGTGTGGACGGAGAAAGCTTGATGGATACCTATATATTGGTGTAGTGGCAGAAAGTCAATTTGTACTATAACTACGTTTGTCTTGAATTTATTTGAGTGACATCAGTCAGAAGGACAACTGAAGAGATTATTGCTAACTCATTATAAGGATGTATAAGGTGATATAAGCAGTACAATGTGTGTGAGTGGTTGAAAGCTAAATTTAAACGTATTTCCAAAAATGCAGATGACCTGATAATCTAGAATTCGGATGATAGTTGGTTTAAGAAATGAATATGTCTGAAATAAAGCTAGCTACTCTTAACATTAATTTGAGTACCGCTAGATGTAGGAAATGACTTACGGACTAAAGAAAATGGTAGAAACAAAAGAATGTTATATTAGGAGTATTCACAGGTGAGTGTATATTATTCCGTAAATTGAATAACTTTTGGACAATAATATATATTAAGCTCTGTGTGCTGTAGTTTTGCATTTCATTCATGATAAAAGTATTCATGTTTGGTAAAAAACATCATCTTTGCTGTATTATAGTGTCCAGGAGTATGTATGTCGGTGTGTCCACCCCCATTTTACTTATGTGAACACTTGTTTTCAGTGATTATCTTTAAATTCTAAAAATTAGTGTACTTTTCATTACTTATATTTGCCACTTCAATCTTGACTAATGTGAAAGAGCCGTTTGACGGGCGAACCAGCTAGTTAATACTAATTATTTAAAAAACGGGTTTTCCAAGGTTTCTATGGGCTTCTCGATGTTCCATTGGATTGCGGTGACCATACACTGCACCTGTGCTGACTTTTAATGTCTTTGTTGATTTTTAATTATCCTTGGTTACCTCAAAGAAAAGGAATAAGAAAAGAAAGGGAACAGGCCACATCAATTAAGAGTTGGACAATCAAATTAAAATATTCATTACGATAGGGCCCTAATTCAGTAGTCTAATCTATACCGTTCTTTCCCGCCAATATCAAGGATGATTTTTTCATTTCACTTAGCTCCATTTTACTATTTTTGACCATTATAGCCATTTTGGTCATTTTAGCCACTGGCCACCAAAGAATTTTAACCAGCCGGCCGGCCAATTTAACCAGCCATTTTAGCCGACCAACCGGCTGGTCACCGAACACTTACTTGGTGGAAAGGGAGACTATTGAAAGGTTGCCTTGGGAACCTAACACAGGGAATTTATTTGGTTTTTTCCGGGAAATATATTGAAGATTTGCTTTGGAAATCTATTTGAGTGTGACGTGTCAATCTGTCAATTGAAGGGTTTCCATGGCATCTTTTTGAGGGGGCTAGCATGGGGACCTATTTGAAAGTTGTCAATTTACATGAAGGGTGCCTAAGCAAAGCATTGGAGAGTTACCTTGACAATCTATTGGACTACCTTTATTTGGATGGTTTCCCGGTTTCCTGAAACACGGTCACCTTGACAATCCATAGGAGATTTGTCGGAAGCATCTATTGGATGGTTGCCTGAAGAGTCTATTGGAGGGTTGCTGAAGAATCTATTGGGGAGTTTTTGAAAATATATTGGAGAACAGTCTGAGTCTGAAGCATTTATTGAACCGTTGCCTTGGGATATAAATCTATTTGAGGGTAGCCTAGGGAATCTATTAAAAGGTTTAATTTATTTCAGGGTTACCATAGTGATACATTTCAGTGTTGCCATGGTGGTGCATTTCAGGGTTGCCATTGTTATTGCGAAATATTTCAGAGTTAATTTATGTTAATCAAGCAAAATATATAGTTGAAGGTTGCTATGGTTCTCTATTGGACAGTTGCCTGGAAAATCAAGTGGAAGCATATAGCCATCAAAAATTAATTGAGTGAATTCTATTCTATTAGTATTCGCCTATTTTCATTCCCATATCGCTGCTGTATAATAATACCATAACTTAGACTCACCATCACTCAGTTCGCGTGATGATCTCGCAGTCAAATGGTTACATATACATAACAGTTGGTAATAATTAGTAGCTGTTAATAATTCTAATTATGTATAATATAATTTGATTTAAGGACACTTAATTATATACAGGAAAATTAATAATAAAATGAACTTCTGCAGAAAATGGAAGAGGAAGGAGTTATGACGGATAAAATTGTTGAGCCAGAGACTATGGAACAAATTATTCCGGAGTTGATGGAAACTGTATGTGGGATTAATTACTTATAGTTTAGCAAATATGGTATGGCTTGCACAGATTTTAATGGATTGGAACTTTTAAATTGCAGTACGAAAAGGACGACATTCCTGCTCCCTTTCGTCCGGTACCTAGTCTCAGAAAGCAGCATGTAATGCAGTTGAAATGGTCCGATTCAAGGAAATGTTCGGCAAATTTCCATCCTCGTATTGAACCAGTTAGAAATGCTGTACCTTTGAAAAGACTTGGAGGCGACTTGTCGGATGACGTTATCTTAACTTCTCCAAGCGAAAGTGAGGAAGATGATGATCTCGAAATTTGCTCTGAGATATCAGGTCATAATAGTGACTCTAGTGTCATAACCATCGATTGAATTACACAAGATGATGCTGTTGAAGACCACTACTGATGAAAACAGTTTAAATCCCCAATGAAAACGGATTTTATTGTCACTGTTTAGTTTCTCATATTATAGTTTTCTGTTTTTTTACTATATCACAGTTTAGTCATCTTTCTTTTTTCAAATCAAATTTTCTTTACTACTTTGTAATACTGTAAACACGTATTTAAATAGCATATACTATACTACAAATACCTAGATATCCAGATTGAATTATAATTGTTGTATCCCAACATACCCTTAATGTATTAAAATATAATGAAATATTGCGCATTCCTTGGACATCATATTCGTTGAGTCACAATTATAAAAGGTAAAATTATTAACGTAGTTGGATAGGTATCCAATTTAGAACCAAGCATTTTCTGTGTATTTGGCTTGCCATAAGTGAATTTGTTGAAGATCATGTTCTCACTAATTACTATTAATATTTACTATTAAGCAGCACATCGAAGAGTTGCTGAAACTCTTGCCTGATATTTAAAACATTAACTTATTTACCCATGAAGTAATTAATATGAACGTTTTGTTTTTTGTGGGAGAATACAGCCGTAGTTAGGAGGTGGACTATAATTTGCATTATATATTATTTTTCTCGAATTCTGGGGGGTGGGCACATGCCCCCCCCCCTCGCTGCGGCCCTGCTGATGCACAGGTTTTCCATTGTTGAGAGTCAATTAGTATTAAATTCTGTCTCAAGTAAATTGCTTCATCTCTCAAGTGGCCCATAAATTTCCAAGAAATGAAGACATCGAAATCTTGCCTTCAATGAATAGGAATAGCTTTCTAAACTATTTGTGGTTCTAGCTACTGTAGCTACATTACATTTTCACCCGACCGATTTCATATTCCACAACTATTATTGGAAAAATTGAAGATTTATCCCAGATTTCGATCCTATTTTGTTCTACATATTGGACGAAAGGATTTAGTGCATCTTTAATTTTTAGTTAGCAAATCTTGTCTGTACATCAAATGCAGGGCCGCAGCGAGGGGGGGGCACCGGTGCACGTGCCCCCCCCCCCCGAAATCGAGAAAAATAAAGAAATTTTTGTCTAAAATCGCAAAAAAACGCCAAAATTTTCGCGCTTCGCGCGAAAATTAGCTAATTTTTTCTCGGTGCCCCTCCCGAAATTTTTTTCTGGCTGCGGCCCTGATCAAATGTAATCTCTAAGCTCAAACTATCACTTACCAAAATGCATCATGCCTTCGGTTGTTTGGTGAATACCGGAATCTCGGTTGGAAAACTGCAGTATTCGGTTGTAAAACTGCAGTATGTGGTTGTAAAACTGCAGTACTTGGTTGCAAAACATCACTACCCATAGATGTAATCCTTTAAATGTGAAAATTCCCAATACCATACAGAAGGCAGTTTGACAAATAGCCATTGAATTTGTAAATGTTTCATTATTTATTCCAAGATACAAACAATTAGAACGAGATGCGATATCTTAGTGTGCAAAATAAGATCCCCAAATTCGAAAGATATTGGAGCAATTATTTGCCAATTTTGAATCATTGTCATATCGCATGCATGTATGAATGAAAAATTTCTATACATTCAGACATCAGGCTTGTCGAAAGTCAGGTCTGTGCAGGTACGTTGGTGTTCATCATGATGAATACCTTCATGGTACTAAGGATCCTGCCATCAAATTCACTTATATTCACCAGTGTCGAAGCCAGGGGGGCCGGCCCGAAACCCAATTTGAGAAATTTAAGATTTAGACAAAATTATTTGTTTTAGTCTCCTAAACGTTACCCATCTTAAAAATCTTGATCTACGATCGACATTTAACTTTTATCCCAGAATAATTTTAACCCAAAATCCCCAGTCAATCTTAATCAACTTAGATTTGAATATGAAGGGGTAAATGCATTCGCATACGTGGATTAAAATGCATTATACGTCACGGAAAGTTTTGGAAAACTGTTTTGATTGAAACTAATTGTAAACAAAGCACTTGTATACCATAATACTTGCACTTCCTAGTCCATCTGAATGTTACACTTCCTGGTTTTGGCGGGTGTTTATGGGGAACAGCATCTGCAAAAAGCTTCAGTTTCAGTGTTACTCCAAATTTTAAAACTGTTAAAGTTTTGATTATCCGGTCGTTCTTTCAGTATTTTAGACAGACAAAAATTCATATTCCAATTCCTTCTGTATTTATTTAAAAAGGCTTCTAATTCTGGATAACCAATTATAGATCCCATCCAATTTACCGAGGATTCAAATTTTCTTTTAACTTTTCATGGCTTTTATAAACGACTTGTAACGGCTTTTAAGTGGCGGATTGGCACAAAGTGATCTCTCTTTCGGTTAGAACAGATTGTTGGTGGCTGTCCTGAATACAGATGTGGCAATGGCAATATTATATGGTGAGCAGAACACTGGGAAAGATGCACATTGGTTAATAATATCGTTGTCTTACTTCAAGCAATGAATTTACTTTGAGCTAATATGTCAAACATCAAAGCGTCTGTTAGTTAAAAACGTCGAAATTTAAAAATATTTTATTATAATGTTTCTGTTCTTTAGCATCAACAAAATACTTCAGGAGGAAAATTTTAAGTATTTGGCTTTTCTTAATTGGCAGGATGGTTACTACATCACCTCTCTCAACAGTAATTTTAGAAGTATATAACCGTTTCGTACTCCGTGGATGCCAAATTCATAAATTTGATTTTACCCTTTCAATATTTGACGCTATTGTTAAAGCTTTTTGAAAAATCTTCTGTTTATGTAACCTTTTAGAGAAAAATTTAAACGATATTTAAAGGAATGAAAAATTATCTTGTTATTACTTCTGTCAGTTGAGGCAGGGCTATTATACACTGATTATTTTAGAAACTTCGGTGAAATGGCTGGAGTCTTTTATTGTTCAGAGGAGGCAGCAGTATTTTTGTTGTAATAAAATTACTAATAAAGGGTTTCGTAAATGAACAAAGTGTGGAATGCAAATTAAAGAACTCAATAAATGAATCTACGTTTTCAGTTTCAAAATTAACTAAAATGTTTTCATCAAGGTAGTCTGTAACAACATCTATATAGGTATAGCCCATTCCCGTAATGTTTCAATTAAAACTTCAATTTTTCATCGATAATCGCTGTACGTTACCATTACACTATGTAACTATGGTCCCCTATTCGGGGTCGCTTACTGTGTTATGAGTGTTGGGAATAAAATCACGATTTTATTCCCAAGAATGAAAAAAGTGAATTTTTTTGGAAATATTACGGGAATGGGCTATCTATATAGATGTTGTTATAGACTACCTTGCGTTTCAATTGATCTTTCTACATTTATCCTCACTCGTAATAAATTCAAGTGTTTTAATGGGCCCACGTCGGCTTCTTTATCATAACATGCATTGCATAATGTCATAGATTTGATGGAAATAGAAGAAAAACTACACATCTTATGGCCGAACACACTAAAAGGCCAAACACCTCCATCATCCCCCCGTACAGGGTGCCAGAAAATATACCTAATTGTTTCGATTAGGTTTTTCAGCCACCCTGGATGAAGGAAGGTGTCCTGTCGTTTGCCAGTCTTATGACCTCTTGATTTTAATGTCACTTTTTCAGGCCCATTCTTGTTACTTGTGTCAGAATGCCACGTAGTTACTTGTGCCAGAGTGCACCACGACGTAGTTACTAAATGCCAGAGTGCAACACGACGTAGTTACTGCCTCGCTATGAATACACATTTTTGCCACCATTTTTTGTATTATCATTTTGTGGTGTAAAATACTAAATATTTCTCTTAAAAGCGTGACGGCACAGGGTATTTTTCTTGATGAATACCTTGGCAGTGAATTGCTCAACGCTTCGGCCATGAATATTGAATTGTGCTAATTAGAAAATGAAATAAGCACCAAAAATGAACATGAAAGGTAAAACTAGGTTTATCTAGATGGAATGAAGACGATATTTAATGTATGTTTGGAGTATTTATGTGAAAAATGTCATTTTTATTGCTTATTTGGTTTTTTATTTTGTAGTTTACGATAAGTATGACGACACATTACAGTACGAAATATACTTGCACCTCCATCTTACGTGTTAACATATAGCATCGACTAGAGTCCATAATATGACATGATATAAATTATATAATATTTTACATAATAGTAACAATAGTGAGACGGATTGAACAGGGACTGGACTGTTATTCTCTTAGTCTGGAAACATTAGGAGAAGTAGGTGGGCAAGTTAACAGACACTCGGTGTAGTTCTTTGAGCAAATAGTTTTCATCCATGCACAGAGTAATATGTACATATTATATGACAGGACACTAGACGAGTATATCTTGAACATCTGTAGGTGTTTTCTGACCGGAAGTTGACTGGACACTAGACAATTTTGAAGAAGACGCGGTGGCTGCGGTGGCCATTGTTGTCTTGGCGTGGGGAATGTCCACCGTTTGCTGGCTTATGGCTGCCATTTCTGTCGAGATGACCTGGTCAATTGACAGGGATATGGAAGTCAGATGATCCAAGGTAACTCCTGCCATGTAAGCCAAAGAGTAGCTCATCTTGCTGTCTTCTTGACGGATCCCTTTCATTGCCGTGTAGATAGCGGAGGCAGCTATCAGTGATGGTTTAAAGCCGACAAACCGAGGTTCTGAAAATTAAAAGAAATTTTCCATTTAGTCATTTTTATCATAATCTTTGGCACGAATTTTTTAATACAGGGAAAGAATTGTAGAAGATTGTGATGGTCAAGATATTAAGGGTTATGTCTCATATTAAGGGTAACTTAGAAACGCTAAGTACCTACTATAAACCACAACTTGTCTATCTGTATGATATTGTCAATGTGTATAGCTACGACTTTAATTGACCTACGAAACGGATGAATTTTGGTGATGGAAATAATAATTATCTATAATTATAGAAATGTCTAGTTTTCATTAAATGTACATTATCTGCAATGCTGAATGCCGGGTAGTATATAGTAGTTAAGGTGATTAAGGGCACGAAGCTTGTTCAAGGTAACTTTTCCCTTTATAATTCCTATTGTACGGTGTTTATGCATTGAAATGTGGTATTTTTGTCTGTCTCTGTTGGCATTATTTCACATCTGCTTTTATTCGCTTACCCCAATTGCATGTGTGTATAGTGGCTACTATAGTAAACTCTGTATTGCAACTAATAATAATAAGAAACACGATAATATATATTAGGTGTATTTCCAGGTATGGACATAATATCTGCACGTAAAGATCTGGCTTATCATTATAGCACTACCTATTAGTTAGAATGTGTAGAGATGTGGTTTACTATTACAGGTAAAACTGAATTCATACGAAATAGATTCCACCGAACATGCAAACACGACATGATCATCTGCAGAGGCGTCCTATGAAACCAAATGATGTGCTATACTGTCGCCTTTTTCCGACACGAACTTTTATCTCTAACCTCGCATGACGTCATTTTCCGGATATGAAATGAAGGGCTGAATTTCTGCGTGATTTAAGACTCGAATGAGCTACACAATCAGACTTTAATTCTTTCACGGTGAATAATATCGTTTAAAGGGAGGCAAAACCAAGCCAGTCGGTTTCTTGTCTCATGTGGTGCCTTGCATGATGAAGGATTTACCCCAGTTCCTTTTTATTGTTCACAAAAACTCACAGTGAGTGCCAACTCTAAACATCTAACAGTAAAAGTCAGAGAAAGTATATCCAAAATTTACATAGTAAATTGTATCATTATGTAAAACATATTTAATAATACCTGTACTTACTAGCCTACGGCAGCATAAAATAATTTACTACTTATTTTACCTATCTGTACCGCGTACAAAGCACTACAATTGATACACCGGCCCGATAAACATTCAACCGTCAAGACAATCCTAGAAAGACCTATGCGAGTAAAACGGTGTAGGTCTGTTAGTGTAAACAAGCGAGCTCTACTCATGCACTCCCCCCGCATAACTTTATAAGAATATCTATAGTTTTAAAGTCTGCCAAAGACAATATATTATGCGGGTATTTTATGAAGTGGTAGGGTAGTTACACGCAGACTACTACATTTATTCGTCATAACGTCACTTTGAGATGGCTCACCATCAAATCAGACAGAAGTCACTAGCCATATTTTGGGGTAGAGCAATGTGGGACGTAAATAGCTATAATAGAAATGGGGAATACATACATGTGTTAGTAGGGAAGAGAAAAATGCACTTTTGTTTGTAGATCTAGTGTTGACTGTGCGAGTGGACTTATTAAAAGGATAAAAAATACATGTCGAATGAGTTATCAGGCATTAGGGTGGAAATACCCAGGTGATGGCGAGATAGACAAAAGTGAGAGTATGAACTTTGTCAGACATGGCTTAGACAGTGCGGATATTGTGGATAAAAGAAGGGCTTAGACGCTCTTATCTGTGCTTTGGCTTGCTCCAGTCCTATTCATCAATTACCCCTGCCGTAATAGTAGACCAGACAGAGTAGGATCGCCGAATTGATGACCAGGTGCTCTTGGAATCATTACCAAAGCAAAACAACGATCCTATGCAGCCCCAACTCAAATGACTCGCTGAGGTGTACAGAGGACTTTAAATGCACACCATTTTATTTGCAGTCCTCCAACTGCCATAAGAACCTACTTACTATAAACAGAACACTGAACTGAACTTCATTCAAATCCCGTTGCTACATGTTTACTACATACACTGCCTTACACATTCTCATATAGGTGCATAATTTGAGTACCAATAATAAGTACGATCCGCAACACTTCATTAGGAGAAGTGTGCTGCATTTGCATCGATTCTGTTGTGAGACTACTTAACAAACAAATATGAAGGGCACTTGGGCACATTTTACTCGCTAACTAATACTTTACCACCTTGCAGTATGCAAACTATGCAACTGTAGGTATGAACAAAAATTTTGCCCTAAATTTTCCAGGTATCTAATGATGCAGACTGTTATATTGTATGATTTAGTTATTGTTTCATGATGATATTATGCTATCTATTTTATATAGGTCTCCAAATATATAACAGAGTGTATTTTCTTTAGACTTTGCAAACAATATTCCATTTTAGAGAAGACTTATTTTCTATATGCAAATGGCTGATGAAATTCTATCTGGATTTTGTGATGATGTAAAAGCGACAAGAAATATTGTTTCAAAAAGCAAGTCAGAGTCTTTTCAGTGGTACTACTGCAGTAATTCAGCGATGGTTTGACATTTGATACGTGTGCCAGGGCCCCTGCCGTGCCTCAATTGTTGATATAGAGATCCCCTCATCGTAAATCAACAAAAGTCTGCTAGGGTAGATTATCTGTAGCACTACACGTTACATACCCTTGCAGATCACAGATTGAATGATGATTGCACGGGCTTCAGCCACGGAGACTGCGACCACCATACACTCTCTCCAGTCCTGACTACCTTTTAGTACCACTACGCAAAACACTCAAACCCGTTAAAGCTACCTACACTCCGTTTACTTTTACTAGAGATATTTATGTATCCACAAGCCAAAGTTAACTCTAGACGAGTCCTCCTCTCCAAACTAACCCTCCAGGCTCTCTATAATATCTCAACCAACTATAGTAATATGCCAAGGGCTTGCTAACAAAATATTGTCAATGTACCCTTTGTAATTATTAGGGTACCCTTCTACATATCGGAAGAGAATAGTACGTCTGTTATGTAGGATACTCCGCAGCAGAATCGATGGCAGAATTAAGATCAGCCAACACTTTTATGACTCAGCCCTCCCCTGTACTTCCTCCTTTCCGTAATTTCCTTAATTAATTACAGACACTAGAACACTCATCCGGATGCTGTCTAACTATACGAATTTTTATTAAAGACCCCGTCCAGTCCTGCCGCCGCTGTTAACTCTGACAGCTTGTGGCTAATAACTCGTTAATCTTTACTGAATTGATTAGACCATCAATTCATACTTCAATATTTATGTACAGACCCACTACGATGGTCACAGAGTGATCAGTCAATCAAATCTGTCTAAACGAACTACTACACATCCCTCTTGCTTTGTTATTTACATGCAGTAATACATTTTCAAATTGTCTCACTTTCAGACGTTGGTCAGTAATTATGTAAGAGCATGCCGCTGACATTATCATCCCTATCATTTCTATAATAGTAAATACTTAATTGAACTTGTCTTTTCCAATTAACTACAGAAACAAATCAAGTAGCATATCATATATTGTTTGGATATTTAATTTTTTGACCATTTCAGTCTTGCCCTGAAGGAGAAAACAATGGAGAAAGATTTTCGGGTCTTTTGTGTAAAGAAAGTATAAGGACAATAAAGAGCCCGAAGGCCAGAGCTAAAGACGGTTTCTCTTTCAGATCATATCCCGGCTATCCCGCATCCTTCCACCGGAAATAATATTGTAAACATGCAAACGCTATTCCTTATCCCCTCAATCCCTTTTGATTTTACTATTTAGAATAAATCTAATCTTTGTATTTTGTATCTCTAAGTTCCCTGCTATTCTATCCAATTTAGTAAATTTTAAGGGTGACTAACTACAACTTTGTTTATAAAAAATCTATACATTGTAACAAACGTTGAGCGTCCTAAAATGAAAATCTATTGGGGCTTAACTACATCAATATTATAAGTTATCAAGATAGTAAATAAGTATATAATGTACTGACAGATGAGACATGGGGATGGTATTTTATTATAAGCGTTCTTTGAGTAAAATTCATTCATTGTCGTGAATATGAAAGGATGATACAATGATTATCAAAACTTCATCTTCAGGTTTCTATTGTATTAAATAATATCCACATTACCTTTATATACAACGCTATGCTACTAGGAAATATTAAATGACAGTGTGGGTCGAGTCGAGATTAGGAATTCGGAAGTTTGTCGTGTGGCACTGAAAGGGACGTGCCGTGAAGTGATTTTACTATGCCATGTAGCTATTCTGTATGTAACTATTAAAGACTCGACATCACCAACTAGCATTAACAATGGTTTAGATGTAGAGATATATAAAAACAGTCGTTGGCCCAAAGGGCTTATGGAGATATTTGTGCGTAGATATTTTAGATTCATCCGTATTTCCTTTTAGTAAATATAATATTTTGTAAAGTAAAAGCATCTGTAATGGATTGATTGCTACTACATACTCACATGCATCGGTATGAAAATAGGAAACAGTAGTAGAGCTAATGCTAGGTTAATTCAGATATTTTAAGGACTTTACCATTTCATATGCATTAAAGACTATTATGTACTCACCTCAGTTTAAAATGACAGCATATACAGTTAAATATATCAATAGTGTGAAGTACACTCACAAAACTGAAATATATTTAATCTCGGATGAGGAACATATTGAGTACCTCATCCTTCTTTGAGAATAAAATAATGTTGCTATTTATCGATGTAATGTAATGTACGGTAAAGCTAGCCTGTGAGGCAGATTTCCTGAGATCCTGACCTGAGAAAAGATGAAAGTGCATGACCAAACCAATAGAAATGGACCCTCTATAGATCCCAGTGCCTACCTTCCTTAACAAAAAGAAAAAATCCTTGAGGCTCACTTCTTCTATAAAATGTCACAGTTGAAGTTTTTTTGATTTCAATTGAAAAGTCCCTGTAGGGAGTTCTGTAGGTTTGGTCTGGCCTTGTTAAGGTTAATCGTCGAGTCTGTGTCTCCCTTTTCTCACACGGACATTCGTATATTGAGATTCGGGTTCTCAAAGCTTTCATCCCCTTTTATACTCTATCCACTCCTCATCTTGAAACATAAAAGATGTTGCATGAAAGGAAAGGTAAGTAAAGCACTATATCAGTCCATATTTCTCGTTTAAGATCTCACACAAAGGTAGAGAAAGGTTAGTTCTATTTCCATTCTATGCGGTCCAAAAGCAAAAGACCTGAGGAGACCAACAATTACACTAAGGAACTACTTTGTTTACAGAGCACTAGTTCTCACAGACTTTTAACTTGTTTTTGCTATACTATGATTCACATCGTCTACTATTATACCCACTGAGCTCACTGACTTTCTCAGTATTACCCAACTAGTTCGTCTAGACTTCTCCAGACTTTAAAAACACGACCTCAACTTTACTTTTACTACTACAAATCGTAAAACTGCACCAAACTATTTCAGTGGAAAGTATTATACTATCTAGTATATGTCTATAGTACATGTACATAGTACAGCTACCCCATACAAATAATACCCATGATGTATGAAGTAAAGTACTTAAATATAGTCGGTCTAGTTTATAATGACAGTACATATCGGTGAACAGAGTGGTCAAATTGCATCTTTGCACCTATTATTTTAAGTCAACGTAAGAATGACAAAGACGTCTGAAGGTTGCTGACCATGGCAAATGAATGCAGTAGGTCGTAGTCAAAAGTATTTCCGCTATAGAAACCGAAATTTTTCTCACAATGTTTCTCAAACTAGGTTAACCTGCATTGTATTCTATGCATGTCAAAAAACCAGAAGAGTAACAGCATTCAGTGGTTGGCTTTGGCTTTTTGTCACAAAGCAGTTGTCTTTTCTTATGAATAAGTAAATGACATTTTCTTTTCGGGTTCATAACTCAATGTTGTACAAATTGCAAACAAATGAAGTTCTGTCACCATTTTAAGTTTACTAAGCTCTATATAGATATAAATTGTAAGGAACGGATATTGAAGTACCAGCCCACTGTTTGTACAACAAAATTACACCGCTAATTTTTGTTTCTTCTTCGGTAAATAAAATCTGTAGATATTTTTTGGTTCAGTTTTTAAGCATTAGAAACTTACTATTTGTGTCTACACGAAAAAAGTGTTAAGTAATTAATAATTAGTTGCAGCAACTCAACGATGACATAACTTACTGCATAGCATGACATAATTTCAAGCAGTGCGTTGTATAGTATCTTCTAAAAGAGATTTCTTGGATGGTCTTTTGTTGTGTGTGTATAGTGTAAAGTGAATTAGGGTAACGTCTTGAAGTGTAAGGATGACGAAGTGGGAACGGAAGATATGTAGAGATAATTATGAGAGAATTATGCAGTAAAGTACCTGTTGAGCACAAAGCGATGAAGGTGGTAGCGTGTCTCCGAAGGAGTTGGTTGTTCTTGTTGTTCTGGCCCTGCTGACCAGAACTCCGCACCAGGAAGAAGTCAACAAAGTCATTGGCTGTAATGATATTCACATCCCAGTTGAGCTGCGACAGGATCATCAGTTCCCACGACTGTCAAGTAAATAAGACACAGATTAATTTTGGGCTTCGGGCTGGTTATAAATACTTCCAGTACATTCAACATTTTTATTTGTTAGGATGTCACACTCGTGTAACCACGCGTTGCGTGGTTCATTTCAGAATGAATCAACTTTGTTCTCCTTGTTGCTCACTTAGAAGGGGGGCATGAGATGAAGGAGTAATATGGAGCAATGGGAAGATAATAGAATAATTGTGCTGAAATAAATTCCTCCTTAGACTAACTTAATCATAGGATTCTTAGCCGTTACATTCGTTAGCGTCGAATGGAGAAACGCAACGGATGAAGATGGCAACGTTTTTATTCTCTCCTTATTTATTTGTTTCATGTATATCCTTTGTGTGATAAGGGAGTAAGGGATATGAGTACTTAATGGGTGTAGTGACTGTAGCATTATAATATGCAAAGATTTGGTGCAAAGTGTTTGTAAGTGATGAAGAGTTCGTCGCTCCAACCGGATGATAAGCAAAGGAAATGAGAAGAAAAAGTCATATTTTAGTTGAGGTCGAGCGATCACAATAGAGCCAAAGGAACCAAGTTAACCCAAGTGAGAACGATAAGACTCAAGTCTGACATGAGAGAGCCTTCGATTTTCTTGGGTGTGTACTTAGTAGAGGAGTAGCTCTAGTACCTGCTCTTATTATTATGTATGTTTCCACAAGTAATACGTAAGAAACGATAAAGTGTTAGATGCCCCAGTCGGGACGGGCCAGTGCAATCCTCACACAACGTCTACTTAACCCTTTTTTGCTTTTTTACAGTAGAGCATTAATACAAGGGATAGCATCCTTTTATTCATAAAAGGCACGTTGTGTGGGTGAAATGTCACGCATGCATGCTTGGCGAAAAAGTCCAGACGAGATATTTAGAAGTCAGGGCTGCACATCTAATAGCATTACTACCTCAAGTACCTACCTACTCCAATAAGCATGGAAAGAAGATTGAACGTTTACACACAACCTGCTTACAAAATAAGCAGGTAAGCAAGTACATAAATATAGGTGAGGCTAAGCTAGAAAACCAACTCTTTCTCTCTGTGTGAGTTGAAGAGTTAAGTGCACGAGTATTATTTATCGTACATGTTGAACTGGACTTGTGGACTTTTTCTGTCTGGCTATAGTCTAGTCCATGTTATGAACATACATGTGTGTATAATACTACAGTAGTGAGTGTCTTTCACTTCCTGTCAAGATGATGCACTTCCTTTCAAGATAAATGTCATAAGACTCACCAAACATGAAAAAGGAAGCCAGGTGCGCCTCATAATTAGCTAGATTTCCTCTTTCTATCACAACATATGTATTTATAATCCTATGTGTAGCAAATACATGTGAATGTTGTGAGCTATGCTATGTACTTCTTTCGACTTTAATGCTCACTTATCTCTAACTTCATTAATTTACTTTTCTCGTTTTGATGCTAAGGCACCCTAAAACTATGAAAGGTAATCGTTTCTTATGACTTCTGCCATGCAAGACCAATTCACTGAGTAGAATGACTGACTGACCCAGCTATCTGTAATGCAAGTAATTAATTACTCATACAGACCCAGACTCACTCATTTCATAGTTAATACAGCTGAAAATAAACCATTTTTAGTCTATTCATTCATACAAAACATGCCGTAACTTCAATTACTACAAAAGAATATGTTTACGCACACTTCCATTGTCAGTTTTGAAATGGACAGACAATATAATATACCTACCCCTATGAGTAATTGTGCTACTACCAAATGATATACAAGTTAGAAAAATTATTAAATACACGCAAAATATGCTAGATATGTTTAAAAGTGGATTTGGGTTTCTTAAAGCCCTAAAATATTTGAATTGCCGTTTATATCGTTTCACATTTAGCTACTTAGCGGGATTAAATTCTATTTTGTAATTTCTGAATTGAATAGCATAGGCAACATTTTTTATAAAACGGTTGCGTCTACTAAGTCTGTTATGCAATTTTTATTATTTGGAAATGAATGAGCTTGCTGGAAAATGCTATTGGCTTTGTAGATAAAGAGAATGAAGGTAAGTAATCTCATTTTACTATCTGGACTCTGAACTATTTAAGACTACTATAGTTAGTTAATAATGATCGGACTGGTTTTGCCAACAATAGGTAGCCTATGCATCAGTATTTCTTTGAATAGCATTGATATTCATAACAGAGCACTTTGTTCGTTAGTACCGGACAACTTTTTAGACTTCTTTGTACTCGTTGATCAAAATGAATGATAAAGGGTTTATCTTGTCCGTGTAATTTAAGCAAGAGGATGAAGGATGCATCTGCAAATGAAGTTAGAGTATAGCGATTTCGTTGCTGTTAAGCATTGTGAATATAGGAGAGCCCTTGAGTACATCCGGTCAACACCTTTGTAGAACTTAACTGAGGCACTGTTTGTGTAACCCTATAGCTATATCTTTCACCAACTCCTTACTTGCACTACTTTATCTACTACTTTGCTACTCACAGTCTTCGTGTGTATGAATGAACGAGAGAAAAAACCCACCGACTATAGCTACTTGAGACATTTTATATCATACTCTAAGTACACGTATAAAAGTGTATTGTTTCTATTTACATAGGAAAAAGTATCTTTTCATTGAAGAAATGCTCGTCGAGTTTGCGTTTTCGTTCTCAGAAGTAAATTTTTTCTTTGACTAACCAGCCTAAAAGGAAATTGTTAGAAAAATAAACTGCAAAAAACTTATTAATAAAACATTCAGCCCCTGAAGTGGTCTTTCCTAATACTTGACTCCACAAAAGTAATGAATAAATTGTACGCCGGATAAATGGGAAACGAAACATTTTATTTCTTGTGGAAAAATGTCTATAGGTGCTTATTAGACCAAAGAGTCAATGGTGATATAAAACATCAAAGGCAAAAAGGGTTTTTGTAACGGATTTTTATACCTTCAAGTAAATTTACTTCCGAATCCCCAAAATTAAAATTACTATTCTGATATTAATTTCTAATTAGGAATCTGTTTAGGATTTAATTTTCTAAAAAGTATTATTCTTAGTTAATGAAATTGTTTATTAGTAAAGGTGGTGTATCCTGCCTGGCAAAAGATTAGGAAACTTCCCTAAACGAAGTAGTTCACTCTAGTAGAGAACAATGAAATGGCAGTACACAATGGTTTTAATCCAGCATAAAATTTAATGCTCCTATACGACATGCATAATGTATTGTACCTAAATAAATATATAGAATGTATCTAGTAGGCAAGTCAACTATAAATGAAGCAAATAGAAAAAGATGGTCTAGCCACCGTTGGAAATTACAAGTGGAACTGGGAGAGTGAACGAGGGGCATTTAACAAGACATTATTTCTATTCAGCTCAGTCACTCGGAAACTTGCGTATGTATATTTGTAATTCTTACTTCCGACGGACGTCGTATAAAAAATAATAACCTTAACTTTTATAAGTAGAATGAAGGTGAAAGAAAGCACGACATATGTCTGACTTTTGACTTTGACTCCCTTCACCTGGAATGTGCCTGGAATCATTTTTCCAGGCGTCGCTAGTACCTTTAATATGAATTGTGCTTTGTGAAACATATGTAGAGGTATCTCTTATCCTATCTCTATGTGTATACATTACGAGTTGTAAGATCCTTAATTGTTTCTCCTATAAAAGTCCTTTCATGCATGTTTAATTTTATTATTACTTTGAGTAAGGATTTTTTGTTTTATATGCTCCGTTAAACTCAAGTATACATATGCTAGCAATTTTTAATCATTTTAATTGACTCCTAAAATTTATCAATGAAACAAACGTTGGGTTTTTTAATTTTTGTAACTGTTAGTATTTGTAGTATCATTGATACATTTTTACAAGCTTGTATTTTTATAAGCATTATATAATATGTAGGTAAAATTGTGTATGTGAAATGACAGCAGAATCTGTTAGTGGGGAGAGAAGCTATGCCAAGAAAGGGAGACAAAGGACGCTATCGAAATAAACTACCGAAAATGTTGTAATTTAGGTAAAATAAAAGAAAATAGTGCAAAGTAGGTGTGTCTACTTATGTACAAACAATTCAGGTACGCAATAATGTGCTTTTTTACTCGATGCTAGTAGGACATATAATTGTATGTAATGTAAATGGTCTTAAGAGGAGGTAGACGGATAGGGAGATTAATAAGCATCGTGCATGATTCCTTTAAGGGGAGCAACGAAGGCAAATTAGAAGGAAATCGACTTTCAGTTTCGCTCTTCCGTTCTGTGGCCGCTGACGCATGGACGACTTACAGAACGGAAGACAACAAATACTATAAAGGAATGACAAAGCCTTAAGTACAAATTGGAGAATGATGTGGGAACTGCTTGAAGTTGGGAGTAACGAGAAACAGACAATCTCAAGCAAAACGATTGTCACAGAGTTGACATGTTATGTCATGTCCTGCTCGTTTATATTGTGACGTCCCGTCTTTCCGATGGAGGAGAAACACATTATAATGTAAATTCCAAATTAAAAAGCACTCTTACCCGTAGTGACTGTGGTGACACAGAGTTGTCCGTATACCACGAGAGCAATTCCAGGGAAAAGTGATTACACTGTCTTGTCTTAGATGCCAGCAAGAGACAGACACAAGCCACCAACTGAAGTTGCTCCTTCTTTATCTTGCAACATCCCAAAAATCTATCGAGGAGAGCGACTGACAAAGGAAACACTGCCTCATCACAGCGTTGTTCTTCGCATACCTGGAAAATGTAATAATTAATTAGCTACTAGCAAGTGAATATGAAATATTTTCTATGCATTACAGTTCTATGACTTTGAATATGTAAGTCTGTAAGCCATGAATAATTTAGGGAAATATACCAAGACAAGATTTAAAAGGAACAAAGTAAACACTGGAGATAACTGCATTCATAATTACTTAACATATCTAGGTACGTAATATTCAAACTAAGAAATATCTTTGTTCTAATATATTCACCACCGACACTAAATGGTAAACGTCTTGACATTGTGGTCGAACTGATATTGACTGCAACTTGCGACCTATTTATCTAATGAATGTATTTGAATAGAAATCCATGTAAGTAGTGATAAATACTATGAGGACAGTTTCTTATCATTTAAAGGGCATAGCTACCTGTAATCACCTTCACATTATTTCAATTCTGTCTAAATAGGTTACAATGACTTGACAATAATGCAAATGAATATGTTCATAATGCTATCCTAAAAATAACAAAGAGCGTCGTATTTGCGGTGAAATTGCTCTGCATAATATATGAACTTTTTGACATGAATAGATTCCGTGCTCATGTCAATCATCGTTAGTGTGGTAAAAATAACACATCAATTTGTGTGAAATGAGTCTTTGTTTCCTTCCGGCCATCCTGATGCACAGATGAACGAGGAAGGGAACACGCGACCTGCATCATTTATATTGCAATTGCTGTTTTCTCTGTCATCCTTCATTTCTAATTACACGGATGTAATTAAGATCTTCCCTTTTTATTTATTCTCATCGTTAAAATATTTAATTGGGACTCATGGAATGCCTTACCAAACGAAGAAAATGGAATCTTTCAATTTATATTACAATCTAGAGCTGTTGAGACTTGAGACCTAATACAATTACCTAATATATCTTTTCAATTGAGAAGCTACAACTAATGAAGCTGTTTAAGAATAAATATCTTGTACATTAGGATGTATGAGATGGTTAGTTATTAGTTAATTGGCGATAGTTTGAGAATTAGCTTGAAGAATAAAATTGTTTAGAAAGAATTGAACAAACCTCAAGCATCCAAGAAGCGACGACTTTTCTCATGTAAGGTAAAATATCATCTTTGGTTGTACTGTGGAAATAATCACGGGGCTTATCCATTTTGGACTCGAGGAATTTTAAGCGACAAACGGCTTTTGAGTGATGGAGAAGGTTGGGATCAAAGTAGGATTGTACGGTATGTTCATCGTACTCGTTCTCCACTCTTTCGGATTTCATTAATTCTTCATCGGGAGGTTCAGAGCATAAAAGCTCCGCTAAAACCGGCACTTGTGGTTGACAACATGGCAAATCATTTGGCGTTTCTTCCGCAACAGCATCCCCCATTGAAATCTGTGGCTGCATTTTCACTGGTTCTAAATGAACTTTCACGAGTATCAAAATGAGATCAATTCGTTATTTGGAGATCGAAGTTGTTTCCGAATATTTTCGGAAACGAACGTTAGCTTTGTAGAAGATTGTAAAAATTGAGTTTTATCCGTTGAGAAATATTTTCGTAATTTCTACTGGTTGTTCACTTTTATAACTTTGCATTGATGAGATGGTTCACTTGCAGGATGCAATGCAGAAGTAAATAGCACAGCAACGCACTAGAGAAACTTATTGATTGAAGACACTCAACAAGTGTGCTGAGCTGACGTTGAGTTGAGACTGGAAGACAGAATAACTCTTGTAAGGATAACTTATGTAAGAAGAGACTTGAGAATAAACGAAGGCTGGCACGCGACTGAATCTAATGTGGGTTGTCCAAGACTTGAAATACGAATAAAATTTTTTCTATCTGCTTTCCCCTCAATCAGCTGCCTTCCATTCCATTGTCGACTAATGTAATGCAATATTATAAGGGACTTTCTTCTGTCATACACGTAAGACTCATTTACATGTGGATAAACTACCTCACCTCACTACCTACCTACACTATAGGCATCCGTCCCTAATCCCTATGCATAGGTAGCATTGAAGGGACAGGGAGATAACCTCCTGTATGTACTCATTGTTGTCTCACCATGCATTGTACTATGCATAGATGCCAATGCACAAGAGTACGTATAATACGTTTACTTACCTTTTCAGTTTCTACCAAACCTATTCAGTAGATATAACATGTACACATTTACCTTGGTTGTATTTACGTTACGTTCCGTACACTTTTTACCTTTAGCCCTGTACCAAGTAAATGGTAACGTTTGCATTCAACTCCTCTGTAGGTACTTACATGGACAAATAAATACTACGAGTATTACACAGCAATATAAAAGGACGGACCGGTATAAGACCAGGTGTTCGTCGTCCAGTTAGTTATTGTGCTAGTTTGTATTGTATTCTTATGCTGGGGATCTCGAATAGGTACATGCTATTACGATACCAAATTCAGTAGATACCTACGCTCACTCACTACATTACAACTCTGCGTGTTCAGTTATTTCTATACCTGCACTCATTTTCGACTACTATGTTCCTTGTTGTTACCCACATATTTACTACCCTACCCAATTCAATACGCTTTGTAGGTTTACCTATAAAGCCCGTCTCAAAACTCTCAAATAGTCAACCATCGATATTGCAGGTACATCATCATCAACCATATAGAAGATCACTGCGCTTATATATCCAATTCATAATGATGGTGTTTGGAGAACGCATCAGCTTAGGGGCTGATGATGTCCGTGGCTCTCTCCGCTTGACAACATTCAAGATACCTATTTCTCTAATCATCCCTTATTCCCCAACACAGATCACCAATATAGATCAATGCAATAAAAATAGACGATATGGGATTTGTACACTGTCTCGCTTCATTGCACATGGACCAACGTTTTTCATATTGCAACGTTTTACTTTTATACTTAGTTTTGTACATATAGTTTTCCGTATAGGTATTCAGGAGTATCTTTAGTTGTAGGGTTTATCCAGACAAAACAATGTTCCTCAATTTGTGAGCTTTGTATATCCATTTGCATTCATTCCTATATGTAATTAAGGCAACCAGTTTCAGCAAAATCTCATCGGCGGGGGACCCCAACAAAAACGAATCATTAGAAAACATTTGATTTGAATTCAAAATATAGGGAATAAAATTTTTAAAAATTTAAACCCAATTTTGAAAATTTTCTACAATTACTATGACACAGATTTAAGGAAAAATCTGCACTTCTGCAGTATTTATAGGCGGCCCATACGGACATAATATTAGTTTATTTCCGCATATTTTATGATGTAATAAATGTGTGATATTACCCTTCGGACTTTCTGGAAAAACAATCTTTCATTACAACAAATGGATTCGTTTCGTTGTCAGGCTGGGAAGTTAGAAAAGAAGTCGTTTCCATTTTATGGTATATTGTCCTGCAGCATTGAATGGCGGTTCTCCCCGATACACGTAGATGCAAATTCACCGGGTTGGTATTACTCCTAAATACAATGCAGTCGTATCCCATCATTATCCTTTGCGTTTGGTGAATGTCCATGAACAAAATTACGGAAACTAAGGGAATTTGTTTGCGTGACAGAATTTCTAGGTGAGAGTGAGAGGTGTCCCGCTGAAAGTGACCATGTCAATAAAAGGGTGCGTCACAATTCAATGAAATCCTGTAATTATATAAACACAACGTTTGTCCTGCATCCTATATGTTCAATTGTAGTTTATTTTTAGAACATCTATGGGGAATAGGGAATCCGATGCAATCGGGCAAAGGCAAAGACTATATACATACATATGGCCTAACTCTCAATTCCCTCACTCTTCATTCAATTTAGATCCCATTTTTCACATCTCTTGCCTCATTCCAATAAAAATAGTCATATTCATATCTCACAGCGCCTAGTGGTGTGATCATATCATATAGGGGTCCCGAGTATATTAACCACTCTCTACACACAAGAGCACGCAACTCGAATATGACAACACTTAAAGCTACCCCTTTGGTGTTTTGACAATTGATTTTTTAATGTGTCCCTATTTCATTCCATTGCATCCCCGAATCGACTGGTTTATCTGTATCAAAGGATAAACTTTTCCATAGATGAATCGGCCAATATCAAATTGTTCAACAGTTTCAATCCCCGTTATTATGAATTTAACGTTGCATAGTTGCATCTTCACATCCCAAGCTAATAATGATAGATAAATGCACATAATATGGAAAGTTGGTATTTATTCCAACGATGGAATACAGTATTTAGTATTTCCGACTATAGCTTCTGTAAAAATGTTGGTGCTGGGTTGCCTTTAATATACTTAATTACTATTAATGCGTGTATGTCACTAAAAATACATAAAACTCATAAATTTAAGCATACTCGGTGAGCGTATCGTACTGTAATACACCTCAGTGTACTTATATAGTTTATTGTTTAAGTCTAAGATAATTTATTTGCTGTGTTATATAAAATACCGATACACACATTCATATAAGTGTGTTGAAAAATTGTGTTAAACATTTGAAAACGTATAAATTTTTGTATCCCAGGATAATTTGACGGATCCCTAACGTAAGTAAAAAAGATGGCAAGAACCAATTACAACAAGCTCCACGTGAAAACGAAGTTAGCTTAAAATTATAATATGATATGTGATTTTACTGTAATATTGTACATACTATTGCGAATGAATATGTTTCTTGTGTCAGTACTCAGTACTTTGTAGAGTAAGATTCTGTGGAAGAAAGGGCTATGTGTTGTAATATCACCCTCGACCTAAATCATGCATTATTGTCTAAAACTCCAAGTGTTCTCAAAAATTGTTGAAATGATTTACGCAATTCTATACACTACCGCATTTATTTGTAATTGTCCGAAGAAAAAAGTTGCTATACGGCGATTTGAGACAAAGACGTTAGATGATTAGAGCCAGCTTGTTTCCCAGAAGTCAAACGAGGTCAAATTTGCAAAAAGAAGAAAATAACATCATGCAATGCGGGGAGTAAGCAATGTCGTGTAGGTGGAATTAGAAATGAGACATATGAGTACAAAGACAAAAGCATAACGCATTAACAAAGGTTACATAAACCATATTCGTATAGCATAGCTGACCATATGTACATTCATGATTGACTAAAGGTTATGTACTTCTAACGTTCATCAGAATGTAAACATAAACATTAT
The DNA here is from genome assembly GCA_020055645.1 of Tomocerus qinae. Classification (NCBI taxonomy): domain Eukaryota; kingdom Metazoa; phylum Arthropoda; class Collembola; order Entomobryomorpha; family Tomoceridae; genus Tomocerus; species Tomocerus qinae. Next base: position 25,035,385 of record CM034548.1, read on the forward strand.
CTGCATGTGAGTGTTAAGCTCGTGCTATGCTAAGTCTGCCATTTCCTTACTTTGCGTTACGCAGATGCATGCATTGAATTTTTCAAAGTATTTTGCATTTGTACTCATCAGCACTGGGAACAAAGACTAAAGTAGTACTTATTGAAAATATATTATAACCTATTTAGAAAAGAATCGTATCGATAATACATTGGCTATAATGAAATATTAGGATATACTTTTTGTTCTATTTGGTTACCAATTATTCTGACAACTAAAATGTATTCCGCTGTTGTGATGTTACTCCTATTATTTTACTGTTTATTACAAGATGCGGTGTGGCTTCCGTCACTTTGCCACTGAAGTGATATAGCAATGGCCATTATGCGTACACACACCTCATTGCTGAAATAAGCATGTAGAGGAAGTGGCTAAAGCACAATAAGTTAAATTTAAGATGCGTTTGCAAGATGTTTGATTCCTCAATTAGTAGTTTTCGCGTATTAGCAGGTACTTGGAGAGAACGCATGGTTTTGTTTTGTTTAGGTTGGTATAAACAATAAACAAGTATATTGTAATAACAACACAGGGATTTGCAAATGATTGGAAAGGGAATAGTGGAACGCGCAAGCAAGGTGGCTCGTGGAAAGCTAGTGCTGTCCATGTGCCATGAAGAATAAATGATGCGGATGAGCATAGCAAGTAGAAGCACAAGTGTGGCTCCTCTTCAATAATCTATCTGGATTATATCAACGTTACTTTATAGCTATAACTAGTAAATGATATTTAATAGGGTAGCATACGCAAAACACGAGCAAGGAAAGAAGAATCTTCGTGTGTAGAGTTGCACATATTATCTGCATCTACCTACTTACAAAAAAATTGTAATCGTAAAATTTAAACAGACAAGTAGTGGTGAGTAATACCTGTACTTAGATCGGAGCATAATATTTTGCTTAGTTATTGTTTGTTATTAGAGGACAAAGGGCAGTGCCTTGGATTGCAATGACTCTTGACATAGCTTGACAGTAAGCAAGCAAAGAGCAGGTTGAGTGACCCATCGCCAACAACACTATCATCAAATTGAGAAAGTATAACATATTGCAACTGGACAGTTGAAGAGAGGTCAAGAATCGGAAACCTTCATGCCAATCCGAGTAATTATTATCAAATCGTAACAAGTACATACATGAATACATTTGCTATACTTGAATACAGAAGACGAAGCATTCAAAAGGTGTGCGTACAAAAATGAACATTCTTTTTGTCACTACTCAAAGCCAATTGTTTCACTGGACTGAAAATTCAACGGATACTACCAAATGAACCTGCTTGCTTGCAAGGATATGGATCTAAAATCCAATAGCTTAAACTAGTAGCCGTTGATTCTTAACTCCAACACGTTGTGGTCATTTTTGCTCGATTTCTGGAGCTCCGTCCGGTAGCCATATGGCCATCGGTAGCAACTATCAAGAGCAACGGTCATGTACCTATACCACTAAGTTATAATAATATTGGTAGACAACTAACGTATGTGCGTTTTACTTTTCGTAGGCATTATCTGCCCTTCTGCATAATGCTATTATGTATACCAAGATAAGTATCGCTGATACCATCATGCGTAATATGCACAGGAATATCACATTTGTTATTCTTATACCACCTACAATACCTACTCCATAACTGAAGCAATGTTGCTGTACTCCAACTATTGAAATTAAGTGACCATGAGATGAATGACGCCTGCATGCTGCAATATCTGATAACGATCTTTCCTTTTTATCCCTAATATTTCTAGAAACCCAAGTCCACTTTTACAACTGAGCATAGCGAATGTTTGCCTTGCGATTGTAAAGTTTGAGCAATACGGACGGTAATCTATGATGAAGAAAGAGGTAAATACATACTTAGGGAAATTGCTATCACCGATAAAATTGGTTAGCTAAAGAAAATAAATAATAGCTTCTCAAAGCTAACGGAGAAATCGTGCAATTAAATGACATCATTTTCTTAGCCTTACAAACCCCACTATCTTCTATTGTCTCTCACAAACACGATAAAGGAAAATATAATTACGGAAGCATCATAACAAACAGTCATCAATACAAAATTGGGTTTCTTGAATAGGTCGTCTATAAGGTTCTCTAATTTGCGTAGTTACATTATTATACGTATATCCATGAAAATGAGCATCAGATTCAGCAACACAAAATTTTAAGTTGTCTCCTTATGCATAGTTAGACAAATTACTAGAAGTAAACAAAGCCCATATAGTTTTCTAAATATGATTACATTGTTGATAGTAAATATTTTGATAAAGTTTAAAACCCAAATTTCCATAATGCTTCAGAGCAAGGAAATGCAATGTGAGTACTTATCATTTGTTGTATTTGTAATCTCAGGTTGTCAACAGAGAAAATAAAGCGTTAGGATGATGAGACGAGGACGACTAATAGCGTTGCGTTTCAAATAGCGTTGCTCAGTCCAGTTTAACGATAGCATTTGCATATACTGCTGGTAAACAGTCGAATACATAATATTATATCGTTATAGAAGTAATTCGCAGCAGTTGTCGTATGGAGAAAATAAATAAAAGTTATTTGGTTCGGTCAGTCAAGTAGCCATTAACATTAGGAGAGCAGTCGGGAGTCGAAGTGTATGTACAGATACTAGAAGTCAACTTGGATGCGAGCGAATGTTATTAGAAGATGTCTTTAGGCAATCATGTACTTCTACTGTGTTTACCTACATCAAAATACGTACGATACGTACATAGTAAGTAGATAGTGTAGTAGTAGATATTAAGTATTAGAAGCTGGTCCTCGACTCACTCCTAGTAAATTGTAAGTTAAATAGTTGCTCTGTTAGTGATACGAACGAGTGTGTATTACGTATCTATAACATTAGTTTCTCATTACATGGGTAGATATAGGTTTAGACATTTAATCTTTGTATATAGAAATACAGATGGGTAGGTAGGTATATGCAGGAGGACATTCGGTCTCCGTAGTAGTCGTTGTCGGTCGGTAGCTATATCCCTGAAGTAGAATTGGAGATTAGCAGGTTTGTGTGTACACGAAGAAGGTCAATGTCTTATTCCCTATTGTTGTTCCAGTGTTGGACTTTTAAACCCCCGAAAGCCAGCTCCTTGGTTGATTTAACAGACTCTGGTCTGGTTGAACTAGCTGGAGATGGATAGATAGGTGGTTTCTTGTGCACACAAGATGTACTAGTAGTTGTAGATTGTAAATACTCAGTTGTATTTGTGGGCAAGTGAAGTGAATGAGGAGCGGATGATAATGAGACGGGACTTCTTTTCCGTCCCTCCGTGTCCGTCAATTTACCAATTCTAGACCTTTACGTACTCCTGGTAGTAAGTAAGTATAATGCCTTTCCTTCTATATCTAAGCATAGATATAACACGCTGTAGATATAAATCGTATTTTTATACAACCGTATGCTACAATATAATATTCCAGGCTTGAATAGCTTGCTTGCTTTAAATCTGATCAAGTGTGGAGTTAAACACAATAGTAGATATACCAAGTCTTAATATACGTAACATGCTCACGTAATACTAAGCGTCTTGCCATGCTGCAGTTGTAAATGTAGGTACATAGTATGTATAAGTATGCTTCATTACTCCAATAGATCAACTATTCCACATTATATTATACTTTAAGACGAGACTTACTCTAATAGAACAGCTGCTAGCTCTTTTTCTCAGATATTTCGTCGAGCTTAAGAAAAACGTATTACTCATTCTTTAAAGTCCCGATGACACCTGGTCTGCTCCTCGATCTTACGTTTTCCCTATTGTTCAAGAAGTTGTGGCTTGGATTGCATTAGACTGCCTTGGATATATTCTTCATTTTAAATACTCAGTCTGTCTGAGCACGCAGTATAATATAAATACTCCTCAATCTACCTATGCTTATGTAACCAGGGTACGTTGTTTGATCTCAGATCCAACCATGCATTAGGTACTTTTTTCTGAGACTGCTTCTTCATCTTTTGATACACGGCCTTTTAAATTTACCTTGAAGATATCCTTTAAAAATATACGGATGCATTCAATTTTCTTCGCTTCAGTTCTATTATTACTTATGCTTATAAATAGTAAGGGTCACATTCCTATAATACATTACAATTGGTAAATATCCTCATTCTTTGATGACATTCAATCTCCAAGCTGAATTTAATATAATTTCGTCTCAAGTTTCTAAGATGTTAATGACACGAATACTATTACATGGATTTAAAAACCACAGTCGTGTCTAGCAGCATACTTTTACCAATACTTTTTCTATGAAAAGGAAGTTGTAATCGTTGATTAAAATCATACTAGTTAAATGTAATGGACTTCCACATTAAGTACGCTACATTTTGCAATATAGGAGAGTTTTATCACACAATTTCCAGAATTTACCTACTTTTAGCGAAAATTTTCTTAGAAACATTTTTCAAAATCTTGATGACAAAATGATATCAATGTATTATAAACTATTTAAAATGTAATCTGCATTGACAATATATAATCTTAAAAAACCCTGCCATACAAATTACATTTGCATTAATTAGGATTGATGGCATTAATAAAGAAATAAATTATGAAAATGTTTTTTTCTTTAGCCTTGTAGTTGTTGCAGTTAGTAGAAACGCCAAAACTAAACGATGAAAAATATAAAAATACTATCACTGCTGTCCCATGTAAAGCTAGAATATTATTTCTGGCATCCTCATCCGAAAAATCAAGGTGAAAACGTTTTAAAAGTCTTGAGTCGTCACGTGCATAGGTAGAGCTGCATCTTAGAAGCGTACCTCCGGGTTATTGAAGAATGTTTAAATCCCAATATTGAAAGTGAATATCCCCAAGCTTATGTCGTTATGTATACCACGTAATGCAGTATGTACACAACCAACAATTGGATTTTCAAAGAAAAGAATATTGCATGTATAGAAGGGAGAAGTATGTCTACTGCCATTAAGTAAGTATAGAAGGTAGGCTGTGTGATGAGCAAGAATAAAGTCGTAGGAATAGGTAAGAAAGAAAGATCCCTGCAAGCTTGACTGCACTTTAAAAGAAAATGCACTGCCCAGTTCGTTTTATTCTTTTGATGATGCATTCTTGACAAAGAAAGAGAGTGCAAAGAAAAGAAATGGATTTTGATAGATCCGTTCGTGCAGCCGCTGAGCCACGCGTCAGCGTCACCTGAAAGCTTCTTGATGTCCAGGATGCCCTTACCTTACCCACTTCTTATGGCCTCATCTGTTCTGATGTTATGTAAGATGTGACTTGAGATGGACGCTCTACCTGGACCATTTCTATTGTCAATTTCTTAAGAATCCAGTGCATTCATCGCAATTATATTCAGTTCTCTAATGCATTTACTCAATTCATCCGGTCGGACACAATATCGTTCAAACTATTCATCTTCTAAAAATATCAGTTGCTTTATATCCGCACAAAAGAGACTTCCTTTCTATATGACTTATGTAACGATTAGATTCGTATGGACACACTTCCATCCCCAATTGAATTACCTACTGCAAGCTAGCATCCTTATCTTTCTTGCTTTTAATAATATAACACATCTATATAGTTCCATATTTTAATTTTACCTTCATTGCTAGGTTCATATAATATCAATGTTGTATGTACATCGTAGAATTAAATGTCTAGACTTCAAAATTTTCTTTCTGAACAACTCTTGGCTCTTTGACTACTATTTACTTACGAAAAAAACTCTGATCAAAAATACTGAATGTCATTTGGACTATTTTCATATTTTTTGGAATTATACGATATTTTTGGTATGAAACGGAAGCCTAATTTAAGATACGAGTAAATGGCATGATAAACATGGGCTTTCCGGCAGCTGTAAAATATTCAAACGAATATTTCATTACATTCTGTGTTCTGTCATTAAAGTTCATCAAATTCTCTATCAGATACGATTTTAAATTATTATGACTTATGAGTGCTTGTGCCCCAAAATATTAAGCACAATAATACTTAAGGAAACTATTTTAATGCCCACAGTGGGCTGTACTACGTTTGTTACTTGTTCGATAACTTGGTATCGTATTGTCATAGTGGGATACATTATCATATACATAATAGGTATAATTCCACGTACGTAGATTCATAACAATGTTTATTTGTCATGCTTAATTTACATATGTTGAATAATGTTTTACTTTGCCTTTTAATTTTTAAATGAAGAAATCTCATACGTATTGAGATGACATATCTACTACTTGAAGTGTTTTTCTGTATAGAAAAATAAAACTGCTATGTACTTTTCCACCAATATTGATATTGACCTAGTAAAACGGAAAACAAAGGTAATATTCTTTGGTATACAAATATTATATTCCAGTACCTTTTAGATGTAAAGCAGTATTAATAGGATCCAGGAAATGGACACATATGCAAACACCATTCGTCATCATAGATAATAAAAGCAGTATCATGTATAAAATCTAACAAGGGAAGTCATTTACTTACATTTTATCGCTGTGGCATTTCTATTTAAATGCATATAAGAACACTAAATTAAGTAAAACGTGCTTTGAAGAAAAATATACATATTTTGATATGCAAGTGATTACTATAGGTACTATTACTTACTTAGCAATAGGTAATAATATTAACCTACCAGTAATAACATGTTGGTAAATCGACTTCTTATTTCTAACAGATGTGGTCAGAGCAAAATCTAACCTCTAATAATAAAGTGTAAATAATTGGTCCATATAAAACGCGTTTTACATTATTACTGTACCTATTAGCTGTTACATATCCAGATTAGCAGATGTATGTTTCATATATGTCTGACTTGTGTATAAACGCGGATATCCAAATCAAATTGTATGGTGAATGAACAAGCTGGACTAGCATGAAGTACTAAAGCAAATGTGGCAAGCAGAGATATAAGTTTATGATAACAGATTAATAGAATTAGACGCACTATCGTCCAAGGAAGAATATTTCAAGTTTTGCTTTCTTCTACACTAAGCTTTAAGTCTACACATTCAAAATGACATGGTACCCTTAAAATTGTAGACTTTATTTATTTTTACTTTTGTAACTTCGTTTTTAACTTGGGTCAACTATTTTCAAAATAACTACAGTAAGTTGAAGCTTTATTGGAATATTGGTTTGCATTACATTACGTAGATAATAAATTAAAATAATATGGTAGTATTATGTCCATATTTTTATTTCGGGAAAACATTACCGAAATAAATGATGAGACCTGCAGAGGAGAAGGGACAAAAGGGAGTTCACCGTCCGGATGCCGTGCTCGTCACTCGTATAGAACCCAAACGCTTTGAGAAAGCCATAACCATTTCTTTCATTAGAGCTGCCCTTCCTCCATCTGGCATCACATTTTGGAGATAATACACGAAGATTTGAGGCCAGTACTTTGTTCTTATCCATTTCCTTATCCTATTCCATTGTTTTCACTTTGCATTGTTTACATAAGTATCAAGTTGCTTGTATCCTCTAGCCCCATTTATTTGTGTGTGAGCTTTAATAATAATTTGCATTTGTTGATAAGGATGAAACTAATAATAAGTTAAGTAATTCATATTTTGCAATCAGTTGCCATTTTAATCTATAATCTTTTTTGCAAACCATGCATTTGCACATAATTCCACAACATAAACAGTAGTGTCTGTATTCTGTTCTACTGCCTATGTGTCAATTTTCATTAGCTAATTTCTGTAGTAGTAATTTAATTATATTATTATATTATAGTAATTTAATTATTATATTATTAGTAGTATCCTTTGCAAAGAATATTATGACATTTAGTTGACCCATTTTGTCAAATTTAGAATTTCATCAACAATAAGTCCACTTATCTTTAAACAAATTTACGTCCTTGCTAAATGTATGAAGTGGAATAAATGGAACTTATTTAATTATAGGTACTCAAACTCATCCCGGTTGAAACGACTGACTACATACATAATATAAAGAACTTTATATCCTGTCAAGTTGTTACAAACATCACCCTTCCAAATATAGAAAGAAAAATATACTAAGTATGACGTGAGTACCAAAATAACAAAAGCTAAATTGCTTTTGACAGTTGTCTTGACACAATTATTGTCATGAAGGCTTATTTACAACGACGTAACTCTAGTTAGGTACCTTTGATACATTATGATGGAAAATTGAACTGACACGGGGCACATTCCATGTTTCAATTCTATTTGGTGAAGTCTTTACCTTAGTTTAAGTCAAATCTAATTAACTGAAATTATTGTGGAATATTTCTCTATATTTGAAGGAAATCATTTTGAGAGCTGTGTTGTAACTCCTATTACTTAAAGGAACTATTAGAGCACTAGATCAAATTAGTCTTATTATTATTATTTATAATTATGATAATGGGTTTTGCCTAGGGTACATAATTTAGTTTAATCGCCCTGATATATTACAGTGTGTAACGGTAAGTCTTGAATTTGGAAAAAAACTTCGGAAAAATTATTACCAAAAATAGATCAGCAGCATTTTTCATCGTTTTAAAAGAATGAACATAAAGTCTGTTCCCTAAAATGTTCGAAGTTTAAAAGGATTTTGTTTTGAGTAAATGTAATTAAGGTTTTCAAGCGAGAATTGTAAAAATACGCTAATAAGATCAAAACACGTATCTATAGCTATATAGAGTGCAAATAGTATGAGTTTAATTATTGCCTACTACCTTAGTAATTATAGCATTCTTTTGATGCATAAGTGTTTATTCAGCGTGTAATATATTTGTATATTATATGGACCATTGAGAACCTGTGATATGAAATAAAATTTAGGGCTTTGAATGATCAAAAATACGACCACATGAAAGAATGCCCAATGGACTATGTTGTGAAGCAGGAAATGAAAAAAGTGAGATGGAGAGAGTCCAAGAGGAGGATAAAATGTGTAGTGTCATGCTAATGATCACAGGAAAGAATAGTAGTAATTTGATATTATTATGTGTGTCGTGTAAAAGTGAAGATGACACTTAAAATGGTGTGTACACCGCAGGAAGAGAATTGATTGAGGTAGCGGAAAGACATAGAGCATAACAAAGATGAGTAGTAGCCTAGGTTATGATAGGAGGGTGTGAATTATGACAGGAGGAAGTTAGAAAGAATGGGGAGATCTGGTGTGATTTGACTGAGGAATGAAAACGAAGATTCATGCGAGGCAGAATGGAGAGGCTGGAGGAGTGGGACACAAACAAGAGAAAGTTAATTCAGGGGCAATTTTATTGTATTTTGTTCAAGTCAAAGAAAGTATCTGTATAAAGATACGAATATAGTAGGTGAAGTGGTAGATAGATGGGAAAGAGCTCCCGAGAAGGATGTTGGCAGTGTCTGGGTTGTGAAGGGAAAAAGGAAGTGATGGCCATGGGAAGCAGACGGTCGGGTCTGTCCGTCCGTACTCCAAGTCAGAGAGAGACTCTGAGTGTTAGATTCCTGCAAAATTTATTCCTCTGATCCGTAGAAGTCCCCAGAGATTGTTTCGAAAGTTTTGTAGAAAATCGATTGGCGAAACCTATGTATGTGTGAACTGCAGACTATCTCATCTCTCTGTGTCTTCTACATATACATATGTGGGTAGACTACTGATAGTACTAACAGGGACTCCCTCGAATAGCCGTCGACTAAGTCAACTGACGACGAGTATCCAACTGCTACTCTCTCTATCTATGCCACCTAAGTAACGACACACAATGCCATGCCACACCAAAGTCTCTTTTTTCCTTCGCGACTCATCACCGACTGGCTATAGAACTTAGCAGGAAATCAACTATTGAGACTATGGCCTTTTATTTTATGCCAATGAATTTCGACACCATCTGAACTCATCTGATATACCATCTCCCTAATAATATCACTTGGTAGGTACCTTGCTACTTAAAAAGGTTCTCTGTAGGCGAGCAGACAGATGAGTGCCCTCAGATAACTGTACAGATATGGGCTACCGAACAAATCAGGCAACTCTGATGGATAATTTAACTAACATGCTGTAGGGAGTGGGATATGTGTAAGTCAAGGCAATAAGGCAAGGCCACTAAGGAAACGCTTCAAGTCAACGACAAGTACATATCTGTGCTTAACACTTGAAGTTCAGGCAACTTTACTTTTCATTGTGACTATCTCTTCCCTTTCTCCTAGTTATCTAAAAGAATCTCCTTCTCTGGAATTTGTCGCCCTCAATTCCTTCTTAATCTACCTACCCATAATAATAATCAAGAGAAAGTCAGACTACCTACCAAACTTTCTGAAAACTCCTATGATAATGGCCACACAGAATCCCATCTCTAACACCAAGACATAAAAACTCATTTTGTCTCGTATAATCCATACCGTCGTCGACTTCGACAATATGTGACATTTTTTACTACAGCCACAATTTAGAGATGTTAAGCAATTACAGATATAGGTTCTCTATATCTGCAATTTATTCATTAAGTTCTTTTCATTCCGTTCTAGTAATGCAGTTCTTTAGAAGAAAGCAAATGAAGTGCATACTTACATAGCGGAATTACGTATTTACGAGAAATTGTAATTATTGCGACGTGGTTGATATTAATGGGAAAAGTAAGAGCAGAAATATCTCAAGTTTTCGTAAACAGTAAAAGTTGGTTGGACAAAAGAAATGTGCCAATGCTTATTATAATATCCCTATCTATATATAATGTGGAACAATGTTCCACTCAAGCATTAAGTGGCATTCTATTTCTTTGTGTGATTTCACAACAGGTCTGATTTTATTTATTTTCTAATTGAATAGTAAAATGGCAACAAATTTTACTTTTCAGTAATTTAGCAATACTGTTGCAGATACAATCAACAATTAAGTAAAAGTCTTATCCAGCATTAAGTCAAGAAACAATTCAGCAACACTCATTACTTATTTTGGGAACTTTTTGTCCCATTTATGTTCAATTTCAATTTTTCAAGATGAGCTGTATCCAATGACGAATGGGGACGAATGAGGACGAAAGAGGACGAAAGAGGACGAATGAGAATGAATGCGAGGCTGACTACTAAATATATTATTGAAGTTCAGATTTTGAAAAAACTTAAACCAATAAAATCATTTGATTTGTTTACGGAATTTACCTAATGTTTTTTATCCCTCAGCAACATAGTTATCCTTTAACTATATTCTACTATCTGCCAACACCATAATATTTGAGACTTTGCTTAGACTGCCAAAGAAAATCCAGACCGTAAGGAAAGTAACGCCATAAATTTTAAGCCTGTTTATTTTTTAACTTGATGGTACCATACAATATAATATACGTAGGTATGTGCCACTATAATTCCCATTTTCCCTCTTAGCATTTGAGTATGCGTTTTAATCCTTTACTTTCAAATAACTACTGTTATCTAAATAATCTAAGTACAATGTAAACAATAAGGATCATTAAAGCAGATTAGCTAAAACCGCAAGAGCCAAGCATTTGAATATGTCTTTTGACAATTGAGGCTTTAGTATTAGCGTGGCCATAATTAGAGTTGATGTTTGCCCACTTGGATTGAAAATTGTAATTTCCTGGATTGTCGATGTGCTGTAATAAATGTCCAGTGTAAACTTGTGTTTAGTTTTAGTGTTTAGTTGTACGGATGTAGGTGGGTATAATGTAGGTGGTAGGAGGAGGAGATGATAAGTTGGGTTGAGGAAACCGAGGAAAGGAAGTGCATAAATAGAGTAGAAAAGAGAGTTGCCTTGAACTAGAGATAGGAGAGAAAAGATGTCGTGTATAGACAGAGCTGGTGGCTGCATACTTTTCCTTAGTGGCAGAGGAGCTCAGTTGGTTGGTGCTCATCGTCAGCTCGACAAGGAAGGAAGGCTGGAGTCGGTTAGGTTAGTGTATGATAAAATGTCAACATGAAGTCACAGTTGACTTTTCTCTCTAGTCTCTAACTTGATTTTCGTCTTGGTTCTCGTTAGTTGAGCAAACAGATGAAGCCGTGTTTGCTGGGGGGCTACAGGCTACATCGCTGCAGTGACTAAACCATTTCCCTACCTCAAATTCGTTCCAAGCTCAACTTTTCCACTCTATTCTTTTACACTATCTCATCTCACTATCTCCACTACATTCCATATCTTTTCTCCGACCCTCCACAGCCAATCGATTCAAGTCAACCTCAAGTGACAAATATTTTGGCTTCCGAAAGAAACTCTATAATACCAATACAAAACATAGCCATGATATGTTACCGAGAAAATGTTCTTTCCATGGACAGATATCTCTACTATCTAGGCAATGAACATAAATACTTTAGTACTATGCTGCAATCTACATTTTTAATCATCACCACTTTCAAAGTGTATGAAATATTAACCAATCATTGTATCTAGAGAAATAGAAAAATTAATTATTGTCGCTAGAAGTTTTTCGCTGTCACTATTTATTGTTATTGCATTTCTAAGATTCTAGGTAACATGTACATACATGAAATTAAGGATGCCTTATACACCAATAAATGCACATTGTCACTCATGTCTAGTCTGATGGAATCGCTGGAATTGCACATTACAGTAATAACAAAACTTCATTCACAAGGAACATCTCAAACACATACTTAATCAGGACAAAGCTACAAATAATGTGAACAACATTTATGAGAATTCCCATTCAGGTACTAAAACGCAAACTCTCAAACAAACGATCGCCCAAAAGTTACGATAAGAAAATCCAGCCAGTCCACTGAGTGAAAGATGGCACACATTAAATTCATACATAAATTAGTTATCGAAATCGAGAATAATAGCAAAGCAAATTATATAGCTTTGTAGATTTTGCCAGTATATACTCTACTAAATACTTTACTTGTTAAAAATCTGAGGTATAATATTCCGTTTTGGGTTAATACTTGGGTAAATGTTGCTTTATTTCTTAAAAATGGTTATGTAAATGGTACATAGATTTATTAAATGTGAAATCATTTGTCCATTAGCTTTTATTTCTTGTTACTATTTAAGTCGAATTTCCGGAAATTTCGTACATTTACATACATTAACTGTAAGGTCGGTAACAACACTCTTAAAACATACAAATAACTAATTATTGGATTAAATGTTGCTCATGATGAATGATTAAAATATCGGTAAAGCAAGTAGAGCCGGAATAAATTTGTACAACTGCGTAAAGAATTATCCATCATCATGCCAGTAATTGTAATAAATGTAATGGAAAGAGTTAAGTTATCGTTCGTCATTTTTTTGATAATAATTATGAAAAGTTATAATACGAAAAGCAATAGCTTTTTTACATTTTATATAAAAGGTAAAAATGCAACTTACGTTTTGTTTTGCTTTTTCACCTATGCCTTAAGAAGTACACAATCTAAACCTATTAGGCAAACCAACTAAATATAAAATATTTGGAGCGTGAAATATGGTTTGAATCAATGAAATAGTAATCTAGAAATATGAGGCTATATGATGTCACATTTTACTGATTTTTAATTGACATTTAGAAAGTAAAAAAGGAAAAAAGGCAAAACATTTTTTGTTCCTTGTTTTTAATGTGTATGGAAACGTAAACTGAGTGTTCCCATATCATAATACCCTGTCACAATAAATATTATGCATATCACTAGTATTAGAAAATGTAGTTTATATTTTCTTTGTGTATATTTTGATTAGAACATGCCAATAGTATATTGTTAATATAGTTGGTATATGAATATGAGTATGAAGTCTGTTTAGAGTTGTATTATAAACACTTGGTATGCGGTTGGCGATGGTATGAGATAATAAGTGTTGTAATATTATAAGAGGACATAAGTTGAGATGAGTGGTGGAGGGCAGGATAGGCGAGGGACTTTGGCCATCGAAGGAGAGGAAAGGAGGATGCGAGAGACGGACGCATTCATCCAAAAGAGGTAACTCCACGACTGAAGAGACCATCATAATAAATTTTCAATGAGGACATACTTTGTAGTTAATTACAGAATTGTCACGATGGGAATAATATGGCGAGTAGTTATGAGTGGATCTGTAGTTTTTATGGAGTTTGCCCCCTGTAAGTTTAATCACAGTTATAGTGCTCCCCGTCATGAATAAATGATAGCATTCCACTCGGAAAAATTAATTCGGCAAACTGTCTCTGCTTGACTCGTCTTTCTCTGTCCTTCGCAAACGGTTCCCTTTTCACTCTGCCATGCCATACGCCACACCATCCACCTACTCTAACTCTATCTCTCTATATACTCCTCTCTCAAATTCCCTCTCTCCTCGTCTGTCTCTGACTTCTTCCACTTACAAACGTCTCCACTCACTCGCAACAGTCTATCTCTTCCTTCCCGACGACGAGGATTAATACTTATTTTGAGACCTTTTCTTATGAGTGACTCTATATGACTACTTACTTACGTGAGTTCAGTTTTATTCTTACGCCAACTATTTCAAAGTCTGTTTGTTTGGAGGGGACAAAGTAAACTCACACACAAATATCCTCTATGCACAACTTTACTATCTACATAATCTTTACTATGAATCTAATGCATGTTCATTTACACCATTCCAACCATTCATTCCCTTTCAACCCGTTCTTTGAAACTTCAGGCAGAATAAAACACAAATTTAGGAATGTTTATAGGTATTCCCTCAAAATCTAAGGATAAGTTGTAATCATGACGCTTTATTCATACTTTCATGGCATTTCTATGTAATCACGTATTGCCAGTTTCCTTTTGTTCCCACTAAAAATAAAATTTGTCCAATGAACTGAATTCTTTTACCTGCACTTGCATCTGCATCAATTGTAATCATTTAAGCATGCAATAATCTAGAGTATTGTTATTGTTGCACTCACTAATTCTTTAAACACACGTCCATCCATCTCCCACTGTCTACTATCTATTCACAGATTCTCATCTCATTTTAAACTATTGCCATCAGCATTACTAGGTGATACAAACCTAATTGTGATGTAAGCGTATAAATTTAAAAAAATTTAGAATCTCTAGTGTCACAATAGTTTTTCTTAAAAAAGATATCTAATTGTATTATCAATCGCAGTAAAGATAATAAATTCATTGACAATTGCTAGGATTCACATTATTATTGGAAAATACAATGCAATAACAGTTTTATAATCATTATTGCATACTCACCCTTATTATTTCGTTTTACTACAATAAAAGGGAACTAAAACCCACAACCTTGAGTTGGGGGAAGAATATGTAGAGAAGTGCGATTCCACTGGCTTACATCATCTTAAAGGATAAAAAATTCCAGGAGGAAAACGTAGAGCAATTAAGGAAAGACTCCTGGAAACCCCCATGAGATTTTTCTTCTTTGGGGAATATCTACAATGTTTATCTGGATGTGAAGATGAAAAGTTGGCTCTTTCACCAGGTTACATTCAGGAAATACTGTGCAGTTGTAAATGCATCTTTAAAATTTCGTATTTCAGCCACCCTATTTAATTGATAATTGCATTTTCTCTCCTGATTAAACTGTTCTACATCTAAAACCAAATCATATTTAAGTGCATACTTATAATTTGTTTTAAGAAATTTTGTTTCAAACAACGAGCAATATATTTTTTAATAAAATCATTATGATTATCTAAATCATTTTTCTAACAAGTTGTGAATGAAATGGTCTCATGTTAAATTGATATGTTGTTATACAGTCTTTAGTTGATGTTCAAAAATCAAATTATTTGAGATTTGAGAGTAAAATGGCTTAGTAAGGTTTCATGTCCTAAATTGAATGAAAATAGGTACATGGTGATAGTAAGAATGAAATGATTCTGTTGAAAAGGAAGTATATTTTTAGCATTTGTGTGTGTCTTCTATGTAGTAGTATATTTTTACATATAAATATATATAAGCGAGGGTGAGTGGAGTCGAAGAGCAATAATAAAGTAGACAGGAATTGAATTGGAAAAGATGAAAAGTGGTAGTCGTTTATTTGTGGTGCATGGGTAGCTGGTGGCCGGATGAAATTAACTGAGAAGAAAGAAAGACAAGTTTTGCTCAGTGCTTAGTCTCTTGGCCGGCAGTGAAAAGATCAATGAAGTGTGTAGGCAGTAGATATTCTTTGTTGTTGTCATTTCCCTTGAGATAGTTGCCATAATGCCAATCGGAGGAGTATATATAATATAGCAGTGTAAGTAGTATAGGAGAAGAGTGCGGGAGAGAGAGAGGCGGAGGTAGGTAGTCGGAGAGTGTGTAAGGAGGTCGCAAGTCGCAGACTCCTATAATCACATCATCATCGTCAATCTGATAACTTTGAGGACATGTCATTGTGACGCGTGTGCGGTCCTTTGAACATCCGAGTTGTTTCGAATTAGACTTCCGCCGATCACACGGCCGTACTCACCGTTGCACGCGACTTTACTTTTGCACTTCTCACACGTTCTAATTCCCACTTGACACGACCCCACATATGGACATCAAAACATCAGGTCATGGGAAATCCCATTATTCTCTTCTTCATAATCAGCCGTGTAATTCCCGTTTTAACTTCCTACTTACACTCCGTCCCTCTTTTCACTTGACTTTCAGTCCCGTCTCTGGATTCTCCTATATCCCTTTAGGCCTCAGACGCACTCTGCACCAACGACCGTATCATTTATACTTCTTTACAACCAGTATGCTCAATTTTCCCATCGTCCTCTCACTCCAGACCTCTTCACCAACAAAAAATCTCTATTCATACAAAACGCACTTCACTTTTCTAATGTAATTTCATACTATGTAACATTCTTATAATCACTTGTTAATGTAATTACTCAAATACTCCTACGTTCCTCCATCCCATGTTTGGCGCCACTATTGTGTAACTTACCTACTCTAACCGTAATCTAATTTTGCTGCAATTATGGCAGTCACCATGTAGTGGAATGTTCTGATGCATTTACACACCCACAATTCGATTACGTGTTATTTCACTTTCATAGCCATGTATTTTACACACTTGGGCAGTGGGCCAACCTTTTCATTCTCATATGCTATTTATCTAATAAGTGCATTTACTTAATGCCCGTACCCAATATTATCTGTCCATTCCATTTTATTTCTCTAGACACCAACCATTTTCTGTACATCTATCGAATATTTGTGTAACGATTACAGACAAAGTGTTCTATTGCACATTATATATAGCAATCAATTCTGTGATCACCTTACATGCTTGATACCAGATTTGCTTTTATTTCAGGACGGTGCTTATTTAATTCTATTCTCAGTTATTTTATTTGTACCTATAAATAAACTAATAAATTTGTTTTATATTTATACTTATTTATTTGTAATAAATTGTGCAAAGGGGCAAATTTTAATGCAATGAATTTCCATGTAGTAATAAATAACGCATATAGTAAAAGATGTAATTCAGTTGAAAAGTCCATAAATGAAACCTAAAGAATCCGTCTGCTATAAGTAAATAAGTGGTATTATACATTATGAATCTTGTCAACTAAATAACAAAGTGTAAAGAGACGAATCTGAGTATTAACAATTTGGGTTTCTAGCGCTATCAAATTGGTGCAGACAATTATTAGCAAATCTTTGTAAATGTATATGAGAATTATGGCAAGCATGATTCATCAGTTATTTATTAAAGTGTTAGACTTAACTGACGGAAGGGAATGAATTAAAAATGGATAGATGCAGTAAAAATCAGTTATAATATGAGTAGGAATGTAAGTGGATCCTAAATGTAAAATGATGGTGTGATAAGAAAGCGTTGAGAAGGATAGAAGGAGACATAACTATAACGTTTGAGGATTTCGAGAAGAATATGGTGACCGCGACAATAATAATAACAGTTGCTGAGAGAAAAGAAGTGATACAATGGTGCCGTAATAATAAGTATAAATATGAAAGTCTACGGGCAATTTGGGTAAACTACTGCATAACTTTCTCGGGAGCGGAGACCGCGGAGTGGAGCGGAAGTTGAATTTTACATACATTCCACAACATTACATAACTCGATAAGAACTGTCTTAAAGTGAAGCAAGAAAGCTGCACTCGCATTTATTTTAGGAACTGTGATATACCTGCCTGAATATTTGAGATGGAGTCTTTGCACATACACACATGCACATTTACTACCTCTCTCCCTACCTCCGGCTCTCCTCTGCAAATAAAACTATGAAAACCTTCTCCAAGTTGAGTCAAGGTAAAAGCATATGGGAAGGAAATAGGGAAAGTAAAAAAAGTCTAATGCAACGAAATGGAGAAAACTTGTATAGTTTTGTTGTGTTTCTTCTGATGCATATAGTACTATATAGTGTGGATAGTCACACATATACCCTTTAGATATAGACATATGGAGCATGAGTAGAAGTCGACTGGGGTTTGAATGTGTTTGCGAACGACTGTTGTGCTACTTATGTACAAGTTGTGTATGTTGTGATACGGAGAGATTCTATCCGAGTAAAGCTGTAGCGAGCTACCTGTTGAAAATATGAAAAATCTTCATGAAAAAGAAAGCGGGGAAATTGTGAAATGGGGCTCAATTTTTCTTCACGGAGAGTTTCTATACTATCTCCACATAGCCACTACAAAATCTCCATGCATACGAAAATAACAAACTAGAAGCTACTACATTCGTCTATATCGGTCTATAAGAAACAGTGTCTTGGAGAAATAAGCATTTTTATTCAGTGAGGATATCTTTCTTTTGGTTTAGTTTATTGTTAGTATTAAGAAAAGTGTGCAATGTTAGTCTTGGTCCTATTCTCGTACATAGTACACCATTGCAATGCTGTTACACGTACAAAGTGGTTGATACTGCAAGTCATACTTTAAGCATCGGATATAATATTTCTTTGCAAGTTCTAAGAACATGGCCTAATAATAGTTCTCATTGGAAGTACTGTAAATGGTCTCGAAGTATAAGTATTTATTACGAGTAGGTACATAATGTTGTTAAATTGTAGATAGTAGAAAAGATTGAATTTATTTTGGTGTGTGGATTATAGAGCGAGCATGCACAATTTGCGGTAGATAGTGGAGAGAGAAAGAAGGAACGTAGTAGGAGGCAGAGATAGTGGAGATTATAGAAGATGTGTTGGCTAAAATGATATTGGTTTGGGTTTTGTTGGCATCGGATATTGTATTGTTTTTGTTGCACGTATGTATGTAGCGTAGCGTAAGATTAACTACCGAGATGTTGGAGTGGAGAGATAGAGACAGTAGGCAGTGCACATATAAATGGGTAGAGAGACAGAACAGACAAGAGAGAATGAAAGAATCCGTCCGTCTGGGTACTTGACATTCGGGATGCGGATTAGTTCCTTTACTCTGCTTCTGCTGAGACTCCTATGGAGAGGAGAGGAGTGAGTTTGGATCTGCGAGTCTGGGCCGAGGATTGGTCGGAGAGACCGATGGGGCTCCGCCCCTCCTCCGGAAAACATTGCCCGCCCCTCCACACCGCTATCTCAGTAGTGGCGAATATAGTGATCTTATAAAGGCCGAAATGCTTCAAAATTGAATTAGAGGCGAACGTTTTAACAGCAAAATTCGGTTATCGTAAAGACTATTTTATATAATCTTGTGACGGCAACAAACCCCGAAAAATCCTAGCCAAGGCCTCAAAATATAATTATCGTGTGCATCCTGATGAAATTTGCCCCAATTTGAATTTCTCACAAGTGCAAACGGACAAGGAAGATACTCGCAATTTATTTTATTAGATAAAACTCCGTCTTCCTACTCTAAATTCCGAATCTGAGTCTCACAATATTTTCTCTGTCGACCACTTCCGTCGTTACACTTTTGTGCAATTGAGTTACCACCATATCTTGCATCATAACAACACATTATTACATTATCTTGCGTTCACGCCACCTTCAGTCACCTATCTCACCCGATATTTTACAACTTTTACATGATTCTCAATTTCTCTTCTTTTCCTACCTTTTTTGACAATTGTTTCTTCGTGTTTTGTGCCGTGTGCTTTCATATACATTCCGTGCACTACCTCCCTTTGTGACAGGTGCAATTTTCACCACAACAATAATACTCAGTTATATACAAACCCTTTATCGGTGAAATTCACTGGAGAATTTGGACTTTGGACACTTTAATAATTGACGTGAGAGTGATTAAAGAAGTGTAGTAATTAAGTGACTGGTCGCTACAAATAAATTTATTCTCAGCAATATGGACTATAGCAGCTATATAAACCATCATCACCAGGCCGGCTCCTTTGATCCACAGTCATGTGGACTGGCTGGTTCTCTCGGGGTCACAGGGTCAATGGACACGGCGGCTGCCGCCGCTGGAGCTGCCGCTCTCACTAATATGGCATGTTCTTATGCTGATCTCTCCGCATGTGCTCAGGTCAGACTTTTCCACAAACTTACATCACTACTTTTCAATACACTCAAAAAATACTTCCATCTTTGTCCTTTTCTGTCACTTGGAATTTTTCAACTGGATTCAATTCATTTTGCTATGACACTGTTATATTAGTAAATGTCATACATATAACAATTCAGTTCTACTTTTCAGTGTTAATGTTTTAAGCAACTCTGAGTAAATAAGTGTGAATGACTGTTTAATATTCAATGAAGAATCATATCCATTTCATATTGTAATAGGTTGGAGGATATAGATACGGTCCAGGAAATGTACGAGGTTACCCTGGGGCTGGGATGGGAACCGGTGGACAATGTGGAGTTATGAGACACGATCAACAAAGACACCACCCTGCCTCATCTTTCCCCGCTATGAACTTACAAGGTTGAACTTTCCTCCTTTTTTTCCATTTTTAGATCTGTAAATATGAGTCGGCAGTATTTTATTCGGAATGACCTACAATATATGATATGTAATGAATGGAAATGGAGAAATAAGTGTCAAGGGATAGATAGAACTATTTTTGTAGGAAATGCGTTCTTCGAGTGCTATGCTGTATCATACTAGATGCACACTCTAGTAGTTTCTAGTATACCTATAGACAGATTTAAGATGCAATTTGTAGTGTTTATCTCATCCCGGTAAACATGTGATGGCTAGTATGTACTAAAATGCCAGTGATGATGGAGTTTAAACGAGGAGCTTATGATGAACATTGCAGGAGGTAGCTTATCTTTTATGTTATGGTCATAGTTTGCAAGTGCATATAGCATATCCCAAGCCAAGACGGGAGAGAAAGCGAGAGAGACAGCAAATACGCGTATGGTACATGATGTACATGTCTTCTACACATGGCAGTTGAGTTGCAGTCAAGATTAGATTAGATGAGATGCAATGAGGGTTGAATGTTCCAGCCAAGTCACTAGAGGTGAAGATGAAGGAAGACAATACAATGGGAACCATCTCTATATTTATGCAATAAGTCTAAGCAAGTGTAGCAAATGGGATTCAATGGATCCAATCCATCGCTTCCAACACTCAACATTTTCACCCGTTACTCCAATCCTTCACAAATATAATTGTAAAAATTAATATATTATCCAAATCACATAACAAAATGTTGTGCTTGTTATTATTATAACCGTGCATTTATGGTTTTATCTTTCCTCAGAAATTCCTTGATTGACAAAGCTATAAACTATTTTACACGATTAAAATATGATTACACTCATTTAACGCCCATTTCAGTTTTTTAACGAGTAGCTCGTAATTTAATTACATGTACCAAATGTTTGTATCGTTTTATGTATGTACTAGGCCACCAGTACAGCTACTAAATTTCAAAAGATTTCCATGTTAACACTTTTTGGTTTAATTTCGAAATAAGCTAATATTAACCCAGAGTGTAGTTCATTGTTTTTTGTAATATACATAAATGCTTGCGTATTTTGAATTTGGGATCGTCCTACCACATGTACAGACATATATAAATATATATAGACAGGTAAATTTATTGCTTTATTTAAGACGATGGTTATTATATAGAGATTATAATTACGTTTTAAATGACAATAAACCTCCACATGCTTAGGGAGAAGTTCGTACTTGAAGCAAAACATTTTAAAACTTGTTTCTTTCATTAATATTTCCCTTTCATTATTCGAAGACAGAATTCAAAAATGTTACTCTAGTTCAAAGTTACGCGGACTCGGCTACACAGACAGACAGATACACAAAGCCATTCTAAAAAGGAATTGTACGGATCCCTAATTATCTCGGGTTTCGGTTAAATGGGAAATGATTACATATAATATTGTTGCCATTTTCAATGGTAGGATAATTAAACCAGTTTGATTTGGATATAAGTACGTAGACGCGCTTTTCATAGAAATTCATCTTCAAAATTAGCTCAAAATGCTTGCAACGACATAGCTAATTAACGCCCCTTTCAAAGCATGACACATTGATGTTTACTTTTCCTAATTGTATCTAAGTATCTCTACAAATGTCAGGATTGTAGAGAATCTCTGACTGCTGACTCAAATATTTACCAATTGTAAGCAGATATTCCCTCTAAACATACTTTTAGATGTCTATAAGAATTATTCAAAATGAAAACCATTTACAGAAATTATCTTTAAACGATCTCATAGTGAGGAATAATTAAATAAATCTAGAATTCTATTCAGAGAGACTCAGAGGAGAGGGGAATCAGTTCATATGAATTATCAAATGAAGTAAACAGTTTTTAGATTGTAAATGGAAAGAGGATTTTGAAATCAAAACATCCAGCTTGCTAGTTAGTGTAAATAATACTTTCCTATGACTAATTATTTTTCAGTAGTTGCTTTAACATGATTATTGGTGATTAGCATATAGATACCAAATCTGGCAGTTGAAATATTTCTAACATTCAGTTGTTCTTGACACGTAAATGTGATTACTGTGAAGTGTAGTGATGCAAGTTCAAAAAGAAGAGTGATATTGCATCCATTAGAAGTAGACATGAATATTAGTCACCGTCGTCGCGAATGGGTTGTCGACTCTTAGGTCATGTCTATCTCTGCAGTGTATTGAATGAGAGCAGGGTAAAATAAGACAAATGTAGAAGGGTCTTCGAGCCAGAAGAGAACCAGAAGGTTTCTCCATTTTAGGGACATTTGCACGTCAACACCATCCTCTACCGACATTTCTCATTTCAAACCATTCTTTCTTTAATATATTCTGCAGCTAGTCCACCAAATATTATTGCAATCATTTTTTGGACTCGAAGAAAGTAAAGCAGTCGTTTTATATGAATCACAGTCTTTAATACTATGTATGCAATTGGAATGTGCCCTTTACTAGCTGTACCCTGTACCTAGACATTGCATGCTTATTCTACAGATATTATACGCCTGTTTGAGGCTAAGACCCTAGAATAAAATAGAATACCATTTGGTAAATACGGATTCAATACCCGTTTCAACTCTATCGAAATATTGAAAGAATAAATTTCATCTTTAAATTACACAAATGGAAATAAATTAGAATGTAGTATTTTGTATTTTGCAAACATACTAAAGTGTCTATGCATAATGCAGAAAAAGTTTTTACATGGCGTTAAAAAGAGAATCAGCATGGTGAATTTTGAAATCATCCTTGAAACCGAGAATTATCGAAAATTTCATGCATAGTATTTGGCTTTTAATTATACTAATGTATACTAACGTACTTTTATTAACATTTTACATACAATGCATCCTCTATATATTATATCCAGTGATTATAAATGGACGTCAATTGATTATTGAAAAATTCGAGAAGAATTTTCTAAGAAACTAATTAGGTATCAGAAAATCGCAATGCAATCAATCTAATCTTGCATCGTATCCAATAGTAAAATGCGATTTCATTTGGACAGCCACTGAGTTTTCTCGTGAGAAACCGACGTTTACTAGAGCATTTAAGTTTGATGGCTAACCCATTTATCCCCATTATAGACGTATTATACAATTTATTATAGCAGGTATTTTTTAATGAACAATTAAGATTTTTTCGCTGCATTAGAAGTATTAATAATCTGGAATTACTGCTTTACAAAAATAATACAGAGCCCAATCCAATGCTCGAAAGAAATTCATTAAAGGCATAATCGTGACATAATAGTGATTTAGTCCATGCAGTAGTGATCTAAACTTTCAAAAATATTAACACATCAGTTATTTTGTAGTTTTTGTTTAACGTTTGTTGTGGTTACATGTTACATGGACATTACGCAATGAAAATTCGCGGACCTGGCCAAGTTGACCAATTTCTGGTTAGCATGTTTATCCAATTATGAATAGATGCACGGTACACTGAACGTGAATTGATATCACTCGGTGTTATGATCATTTTATTTAGTTAAATATTGATCGTTTCGCCTAGTCATTATAAATGCTAGGGTTATCTATTCTAAATTTCATTTAAACAAAATTCAAATTCAATAATGTGGTTATTATTCTTTAAAAAGTTTACGATTCAATTTTTTATTGCATTTTGTAGTTGAAATGATCTAAAAACATTTTTCATATCACTAAAGACATTCAAAATGATTTAAATATCTCAACAAGCAATTTATAGCCAACTTGTAATAGTTAATCAATCTTAGTGTACGAAGTCCATTGAATCCAGATTGCTCTGTAAAATTATATGCATGTGACGCAAAGAAGGTGGATATACCCAATAGCACGTAGGTGTAAGCCTCATGTGATGACGGAGCAGTCATCCTCTTGGATATATATAATCGAAAGCAATTTCAGTTTAATAAAAAAAAAACTGTCATCTAAAAAGTGGGTTATATCCGGGGTAATACCATATACATGGATCAATGAAAATATCGGGGCATAATGACACAAATTGCGTGCCTACTTGAATAGATTGTGAATTTGTGAACCTAGGGTAATCATTTCTAGTGTATACTACAAAATAATTGAAGGAGATATCTATTAAAAGCTAGGAAAATGATGTTTGACTTTATGTGACTAAAGGATAACTATTTATGTCGATAGCTAGTGACATGGTTAACAAGATTTACTTGGAGTTCTAATTTGCAGATGTATGTAATGATGGTAGTTCAAAGGATAAAGTGATGTGCTACAAGTAGATGAATGTAAATAAATAATGATAGGAAGAATAAACAAAGAGTTTCTAGAATGGCAACTCTCGGCATAAACTGGATTGGATATATGAAATATTTACTAATTTTGTAAATAGTAAATAATATTGTGTTAGTTGAGTAGTGTACATTAGGTTGATATTGATTGACAATGTTTTCTGTCAGCAGTAAATGTAGCTGTATCTGTTAGCTAACGTATCAAATTAATTATTGACTCAGAAAATATCTTACAGATTCTCCTCATCATTTGTTTGTAGCCGCAAGCTTGAGTTACAAAATGTACGGAGGAGATGCCACCTCAGTTCTCACGGAGAAGAGGAAGCAGCGAAGAATCCGAACTACTTTTACGTCTGCCCAACTTAAAGAATTGGAGAGAGCATTTCAGGTACGTACATTGATTTATTGTCTTTCGAAAGATTTTGGCAGGTTTCGTGCGAAAATAATTTGTAGCTATATTTCTTGCGTTGCTATCCACAATAAAACCAAACTATAAAAAATACTTTGTTTGCTTCTGTAATTCTGTGAATGAATTTCGAGCTTTAAATATTTAATCCAATCTATCCTGTCTTCAATTCAATTAACAACGCACTCACAAAACTTACTTATCGATAGGTTAATTTGAAATGGTGACCTATTGTTCACAAAATCTTTTTCGCTTATAGGAAACACACTATCCGGATATATACACGAGAGAAGAGATTGCCATGAAAATTGATTTGACAGAAGCTCGAGTACAGGTCAGTATCATATCTCTATTTCATTTTATCGGTATACCAAATCCATCACTTGTTATATTTGTGATTAGGTATTTACATCTAATGTTTCATGTATCTCTATGTTGAAACCACTCCCTACAGACTCCTTTTAATATCATTTCATTTTATCACACAACTTTTACAAATTATCCCTGTGGCTTTTATCAGAATTTTTACTTACTAGTTAAGTGCAGCCGATAATTGTGATATTTGTATTTTGTCTATTTCATAGATTATTATTACGCAGTGTAATGTATGCACTTTTTTTGCTTCCGTAGTAATATTATCGACTAAATGTATAATATAATACTGCATAACTACTTTATACGTTATATAAAAGTAAATACATAAATAACACTGCATCCTCATATCATGGGTAACACTAAAGTAGAGATTCCTATAGAGAATTGATGTCATACTCACGAAAAAATAGTTACAGGTTAGGTCTGATAATTTCATCTCGCTCATAAATGAGATAATCAAATCATTGTAGCAGAAAGGACAAGAAGAATTGTTATTTTAAGGACCTCCTCGAATTTTAAAGATGCAATGTCACAAACCCCATGAGAAGTAAAGCCAATTGCAGATTTTCTGCTTTAGTGACAATGCTTCTGTCCGTTATTCATTTTCATTCATACCCAGGATATAAATACCATGGTGGAATACTCCTTGAAGTGGATAGTGTGCAATGAAATGTACCACCGCGTAATAATTTCACAGTTTATTAGCTGCGCAGACTTTCTTCCTCTCTTCCTGTCTGTCCGTATACTCTGAGCACAGCTTCACGGTCATGTTAGTGATGAAGACCCTTTATGGAGTCGCGTGTTTTCTCCTTTTTATGACATCCGAAACAAATTCTTCTATCACGATCCTCGTTCACTTTCAAGTTGCATGGATGGGAACTTCCAATGCAAACTTTTGCCATATTGTCATTCAAAGCAGATCACAATTACACCAAGTAAAAACATTAACGCTATAACATACTATTTCGCGTACTATACTCTGGAATGGGATATATAAAATTAGACTAGTCAACAAAAGTGTTAGATGAATATAGTTAGTATTAACTAAAGTATTTATATAAAGAGTGGAAGTACATACAGTGGATGAGTAATATTCCGAAATAGTTAGAGAGGTACATTAAAGGCAAACATTGTCTGTAGTATAATCTTTGTTTGGCTACCTGCCGCCACAATGCCACCACTAAAATGGCTTGATACAGAATTTACTTTAACTCATTTACCCAGACCATGGCTCAAATAGTGGGATTAACTAGTATTATGTACCACTGAAAACTGTGGTTTACTGTATGCACTTTGTACTTCCAAAATTACCAAGAAACCTATCCGCTAGCATATTTACAATATGACCATAATTGGTACAATGGGAAACTAGAATGAGTTTCAGTTCGTTACTGTTTACCAGTGTAACGAAGAAAGTCTAAAGGACAGCTCAATCATCATTGGACTTCAAAGACATATCTATTACTTTTCATCGTACAAATCTAATTTTGTGAATTAAGCTTTTGTGAAAACTAAAATACAGCACCCAGTGAATTGCTAATTACTATTATCGAATTCCCGTGTTAAGTATGGGGAATTATGTTTAATAATCTCATCGCTATTGTATTACACTTATCGCAAATTTCGGAAAATAGAAAACTTTTAAAATTCTTTCAAAGTTGTCACCACATCTACATACTAACTAATACTAAGTAGTAATCACGCTTCCTCAGCTATGGCGATACGCCATTTATATAAAAATGAATCTGAGAAATTATAAAGTAGAAATTTGCCCTACCATTTATAGTAATTTTAGCATCTGTAAAATAATGAACTACGAATTTGGCTGAATTGTAAAAAATACATTGACGGCTGTAGTGTGGGTTTTGCTGGTTTAGGGTACGAGCATAAACTGTGTTGTGTCTAATTGTGTATACTAGATGGTGTAAATAAATAAAGAGTTGTGACAATTAGATAATTGAGGAATTAAAGGACAGAAGGTTAGAGTACGCACAATGGATGTACGTAGCTAACTACTCAAATAAAGGAGATTGAAAAGAATGGGAGTTTGTTGCGAGTTGGTTGGGTGAATTGAAGTCAAGTGATGTGACGGAAACGGAAGGCTGGTTTGTGCATTCTGCTACACAACAAATCTATATGTGGAGAAGGGAAGTCAAGGCAAAGGGAAGCTGAGGAGTAATTTGCTAAGAGAAGGCAAACTGAAATACAAACATTGAGATGGATGAGATATCTATGGAAGTAGAATGAGCTAAATGGAATGAATGCAAATGCAAGTGACAAGGGAGGGAGATGTAGTTGGTACTTAACCTAATATATTTCACAGGGCCCCTCGTTAGAGATATATTAGGATGTGATTCGAAATAAATATCGGATGTTGCAGCCGCATCAGCTGGTGGTGGGACATCAGCAAACGATTAAAGTGTTGCTGGCAAAAGCGGCACCAGAGATCTCATCCTGAGCACTTAAGAAAATTAGATATCAGTTACACTGCACCGATACTCGGGGCTATACCTAAGTACCTATATATCCACTCGCCATTTTCATGTGTACCAAATCCTATCTACATTCTTCAGGCTAAGAAGACTATTTCAGACTTATACATGCATACATAAATACATTGTGGCCCTATATGATGCAAAACTTTGGATAAGCAGCCAAATTGTACAGTTACCAAAAATGTATGAATACGCTTGTAATTTATTATCGACTTAAGTACTTCAAAATACTTCCGCTCCTAAATTCTCTTCTGTTCCTTTTTACTTTCTCCCCGTTTACACGTAATATAAATACATTGCACCTGAAAGAATTTGATTATTTTTATACATAAAATTAAGACGGATATTAGAGTCGAACCGAAAAGTAAGTACCTATACGTATGCAATTGAAATGTGAAACGGCGGACTTTTGTACCCCGTTCATACTAACCCAATACATCCCTATAACTCTTGCTTTCAGTAAGATTCTCAATTTATTTTCCTAACTGCAATCACTAACTTTGGGTACTACGAAACCTTCACTAGCAAACCCCTATTTCTTCCATGCAAGTCAATCAATCTCCTTAAGATATAAAACGTGCTATATAGAAGGGATGTTTTTATTACATTTACTAAATGCAAATGTATTTTAAATATAAATATATCTATAAATATTGAACCCAATCCAACTGTGTATTACTCGAAATACAAGTTGATACACAAACATAAATATTAAATCTCTTTAGAGCCACATGAGACCAATACTTTAGCCTTGCTACTCCTAATTTTCGTGATTATCAATCAGTAGTAACGTCACTAAAAATTAATATGATTGAGTTGTTAAGACGTAGATTCGTTTATTCAACAGCAAAATTGTTTTTAACGGTAAATATGAAATCAAACTCTGTATAGTGTCTATCAATCTATTTTACCATTTGTACATCTATATATTGAGTAGCCCCATATTTTTTCATTCCGATATACTTCATACTTTTCATTACGCTACCTGCCATTCACTGTGTGAGGCGACCCCTGTATTCCCATATTGTACCCTTATCAGTAGGGGTTCTAATAAAATATGATACTAGGAGTCGATCCTGCAATTAAGTTTGGTTACTTTTAAGAGTATTTAATTTTGAAGTTGGGAAACTAAAATCAAATTAAGAACCAAACTGAAAAAAAACCACAAGTTGCCATTTATTTAGATTTACTTTCATTATCAATATCAGAGATAATTTTTGTACTCGCTATCTTGTAAACATACTTAGGGATTAAAAAATCATGACAGTTAGACTGCCTCAATTGTCCCATGTTTAAAAAACTACACCCCACTAACCTATAGGTCGCATTAGCATTTTTCAAAATGAAGACGACTTAACTTTACTTGAACACCGATATTGTACAAACTGGGCTAAGTTGGACTACTTTGAAAAAAATAATTGGGACGTATTTAAGTAACTAATTTCTATCATGTTTTCGAATTTCGTTGGTTTAAACAATTTTAACAACGCGAGTATTTCGTAAGTTAACAAGTGAAATATTTTTTACAAAACGAAATTGCGGTTTTTATTACTTGCTTGTTTTATGAAAATACTACGTTTTTTCAAAAGTTATGTATATCATGTTATTAAGATGATTTGAGAAAATGGCGAAAGTAATTAGGTACATTGAGCAGGTCAAATCTTGTGGTTTTGTTTCCATGTGCGGTTTGTGTTAGCTTTTGGGTTATCTCATGTGATTGCTGCCTTAGCAGTAATTTAAATCCTTGTTTACCAACACAAGAATGTAGAAAGCGATCTCACTAATCAGAGTGTTCCTTTATATGACACGAAAACTCTATTTCCATTGTAGTTTAAATATGTAATGGGTACAGCTATTACGTAGTTAGAAGACAGAGATAGTATTCTTGGTGGTATGGTGGAATATAGATTGCATAAGTAGGAGCATTTGTGTACTATGTATCCCAACTGCGTCGGTTTTATGACAAAATGGGGAGTCAAGTTATATTAGCTTTCCATATTTCTCAAGATTTACAACTCTGAAGAAGTAGTTTCAGTTTAAGTTTATAAGGAAAGTTGTGTAGCGGGATAAGTTGTATACGGTATAGAACGGTGAGTGTTCAATGCACGTGGGCAAAGTAGCAAGTCACACTTCATAATGTAATGTACCTACTTACTACTACAGATCAGCGAAGGTACGTAGTAGTAGGAGCTAGATGACTTTGATAAATTATCTTATGGCCATTAGAGTTCTCTAACTGCCTTGTTTCGCTTACGACTGTTCCTTCCTGCCTCTGCCCTGTCTATCCGAAGAAAGTGAGAAGACTCATTACGGGAAAAGGTTCTTCCAGAATTTCTCCTCCCAAACTTTTCTTCACCAGATCCTATACACAAACATCTATATAGTACTGCTAATATACATATTAATATATACATCCATGCCTATAGTAGCCACACCTTTACCAACAAAACGACCGCCACTCTGCTACTGACTTGTATGCCAAATAATTCTGTACATGTGTACTATTATTGTAAGCAGTGGCTTATCCTTTTCCCCATCAAACCACATCTCTACATTCAACAACATACTAAATACATAGTAGCTAGTTTGACATGAGACTTTGAACACACACAACGTTAGACTTGAGAATCTACCCTCGTCCGCATCCCTATTCTCTCTGGCCCTCTGTGCTGCATATTGGAGTGTTTGTGCTTAAATATAGATTGTCTGTCTGTGTATCAGTAGGTAGTGATTCGTGTGCATATTAAATCGTAATGGGCTGAAAGTAAGTTCAACTTAGACTTAAAATGTTACAATTGCAAAACGATGGAATTCGGAATGTAGGATATAGTGGCACACTCCTTACACAAATACTAGATAGACACTAACCAGGTTCTCTCTCTACAGCCAGCTTAATGATTAGAACTACGGGATTATCAGGGATGACATTCAAAGGCAGCAAGTGCATTTGTTCGGGAGTTCTATTTTGTATTCATACACCACCAGATCAGAAAGTAATGAAGGGTGGAGTGAATGTGGACATGTGGCCTTTTCTTCAGTCGGATACCGTCCACCACTTCTAGCTATATTATGCTCTAGTTTAGCTTTGTGTTCCGCTCAATAAAACATATTTATTTACTCCTAAGGATTACCATTAAACGTAACTCGTTGCTTGACTTATTCAATTTAACTTGTATTAAAAGTAGGACAGATAGGTGCAATAAGGACACGTTTACTACGATACCATTTTCCTTTCTTCCACGCATTTAAATCCTATTCATGTCATTTCAATAAACACTTCCGTCATTATAGCACTATATTTATTTGATATATCTATCGATAAAACACCTGAGATGAACTGCTGCTGTAGGATTTAATAGTCTCTATACAAATGCAAATCCCTACGCACTGATAAATACTTTTTGCAAACAAATAAATACACACTATTAACTAAACATGCACAAGGGGAAAGTAGCCAAAAATATAAATCCGTTTGTGTAATGAACACATCAATATCACACATTTGTGTGGCGAACGGTCCATGACGTGCTCATGGAAGCATTACGTTACTTGCGACATTTATCATTGACACTGGGTAGGACATACGAAGTGGGCTACACTCTACCTAGCCTATAGATTCATCTGGGATATGTAATTGCTATATGCATGTGGAGTACACACAGCAAAATAAGGACACAACTAAAAGAATCTAATTCGATTTTCATGACTTGTGTTTTTGGTCGCTTGCCACAACAGACAACAAAGTCATTGAATTCCCTTTCTTTCTTTCCAGCAATGGACTGACTGACTGGACGGACTACTGATGACTGATTGTCTGTTTGTTAACCAGTCCTCCATTCGGAATTACAATTCACTACTCTATATATATACTATAGATACAGTCTTCTCTATATAATCTTATACACTACTGTACAGATTTAGTTTACTAATGAATGGCAACTGGCAATGTGTGTCTATTCTTATTCATCAGTCTGCGAGTTTATAAGGGTTATAATATATTTATACCACTTTGTACACTTTTATGTATGGGTAGGGAGATATATCGAGTTTTGTGCAAGTATAAAATGAGGTATCCATAATGTCGTAGTCCGTATTAGTATGTTTCGATGACGCAAAATAGGAGCTAATGTAAAGGCGTCATCAAAGGGGTGATCCTGTTATTCGTTCAAGTGATCAAGAATTGTCCAGCGCACATGGCAATATTTTCTGTATAAACATTGCCCAGCTTTTGTTATGTTGTCATACCCCTAGTATAGAGAGCTAATCTATATTCAGTTAAATAATGTCTTTACCCATTGGACTATTAGCTCAGTCAACTCAATTCTTCCGATCTGCAATCCATTGTGCAAGCAAATCATGAATACCTAATCAAATGATGCTACTTATTTGTTAGAGCAAACAAGTGAATACACACTGTGGAGATGTTTGGCACAAGTTGTACAGAAGTTTCTTATTTTGCACTACACCCAAGAAAATGGAAAAACTTTGTATAATACTTATGTTGAGTATCTGTATAGAAGATGCTATGGATATAGGTGGATGAAAAGAGTTGTAACTGACACATTTTATGTACGCACAAGTGTACACAGATCCAGAACGAAATGTGTAAATGTTTTTGAAAGCGGAGTAAACAAAGTAAACATTAGCATTTGACAGCCGAAGATTATTTTATCCAGGGCAAGTCCAGACAAGGAATCCGTAAGGGACTAGGGTGCAAATTTGCTGAGTCAACAGTGACAGGTGGCAATAAAACTTCTTTGGTTTGGTTGGTGTGCATCCAAAAACGGTGAATACGTGAGTGTGAAACTCGGCTTATACTTACATCTCCTTACAGTGGCATTATTAACTGCAAGAGTGTCTCTGTTTATGCACTTTTATCCTATTTTTATAGCGTTTGCTACTTTACACTTGTCAACTTGAAAAGAAAGGGTCCGTCGTACAACTATAAACATAACCAATGGGCAATAGCATGACAAAAATCACAAAGTATGGATTTACGCAATTCAATTTAGATGCTATGAACTACATATGTACTGGATTAAATTCAATTGTACATACAACAGGCTATAGATAAAAGGAAGATGGGTAACGATGTTGGTAGCTACTAAATATAAGTTATTACAGTCCTCCTGGTGTATGTAGCTCTCAGTATGAACAAGTTAAGGATATAATAAGTAGTTGTTTAACCGTAACGGAGGAAATGGGGTGTATCCTTTTGCATGGACGGAGGAGGAGAAGACATACATATGTAGAGTATAGAGAAGTCAGGAATGAAACCTCATCCCTTCATAAATATCCAATCTATTAGCTGACAAACTCTGAATTCATTGACCAGAACTTTTAAGTACTTACACATAGAAACCTATAGGCATGACAAGTTCAACATACCTTTCCGTATCACTCTATTACTCCAAATTGGTTGGGATGAATGTAATAAACGATCTATGTTACTTATGAATCTATTCCTATCTCCAAATCCATTTTATATCTAGTAGTTCTCTGTATCCCTCTCAGTAATGAAGAACCACACATCAAAAATTAAATATTATCATGGTATACTATATCTGCCTTTCCTAACTGCTTAATCGCTGTTTACCCTAGATTACATTTCCTACACAGTCACGATTATGACAACAGCAAAATGTTTTTTACTCGCATTATTATCCTTGCTCACTAATTTTTTCTCCTCCTGTCATAAATGTATTAGCAGTTTTTAAGGTCGCACTCATAAACAATGCAGCCCATGGATGAAGGACTTTTAAAAGTATGACTTGTGAATTAATGTGCTCTGCTTACACATGTTATCAATGGGAGCATTGTTAGCTGTAGACAAAAAATTTGACATACACAAAAATCTGAAGTTTATTACTCATAAACAGTTTGGGGACACAGTTGCAATTATTAGTATGATTGTGTTTATTACAATTAGTACTTATTAATTTAATATTTCAAATTGTTATTTAACTTTCAGGTATGGTTTCAAAATCGTCGAGCAAAATTCCGAAAGCAAGAGAGACTGGCCCAACAAAAACAGAGCTCCAGTAGCAGTTCGAATGGTTCGAATGGATCTCAGCAAGGAAATGCCAGCAACAATAACAACGGAACAAACAGTGGTAGTGGCTCTGAGAATGGAGTGAATCCTTCCAATGGTAAATCTCAAATAGGGTCCGATATAAACGGAAAGTCCTCCAAGGAGAACACCAAACACTCTGATTCTTCAGGTACGTTTTGTGGTAAGAAAAAATCAATAGAGTTCATATTTTACAGTTTCTTCCAAAGTCTTGTAGCGTCTCACGTCGCACCTGGATTACATATTAATGCCTTAGCCAAAAATACCAGTAAGCGGAGGAGTAGAATTATGCAGATAGATACACGCAGAGATTTTTTTAAGGAGAAGAATAAAACTATTGAGTTTTCTGTTTGTGTTATTTCTTATTTAGTACGTAGTAATATGATATTGAAGCCAATTGGTTAGTGTTACTCTTCTAATATTAATTGCATATGCTAATGAATTTGCGTACGTAATAATATGAAGATTATGAATTAAATAGTAGCCTCAATATAGCGTGTTTTATATAGCTGCGATTATTACTGTCACTATACAAATATATCTACAGAAGTTTTAATTAGCAATGATTAGTTTTAAAACCATTGAGATTTTAACAATTTCTGAATTCTTATGTATTTGTACATATGGAAGATGTTCAGGTTTAAAGAGAAAAAGATTGCGGCAGTGCTAAAGTCTTTTGTTTGCTAATAACCGTATCATTTGTAGGGAAATGTGTATTGAAGTAATAATAAGAGTATTAGTGTTATCCCTTGGAAAGAGGACATGGAAAGCAGTGTGGTCTTTTGTATGAGAGCATTGGATAGTAAGTTGTAGTAGGAGAGAAAGCAATGTAAGATTTTCAGCAGGTCTATTTGCCTGTAAAACAAACAAGTGTAAGTTTGTGTGGTGGTGGTAAATGGGAGCATTGCAGTGTGAATATCCCTGGTTTATAGTTCCCGAAGATAATAAATAAGCTATATGGGGGATTGGACAGAAATAATTCCTGGGGATGGCTGACTGCTGTAATTTTTGTTTCGGGGGGTTTCTGTATTTTTCGGATCTGCCTTCCCTGGCTTAGCCTTGGTATTTGGTTGGCTTGAGCATCATGTGGCACGAAGCGGTTACTTGACATTAAGTGAAACAAATGTTGCAAGCAATGCGAGCCGCAATTTCCTAGATTAAACCGTCACAAGCGACGCTAGACGCAGTCAAAGTCAAGTCCTCAGCCAGGCCCAACAGCCGTAGTTAAACTATTATAACCCACCGTACATACAATACTACCCCAAGATATTCGGCCATGAATATACATAACTATACATCTGTTGGCTGGCTCTACAGGGAGAACTGCAATACAAGTGCGTTCATTGTAGCTAAATACGCAGGTAACCAGTTTTAATGCATACCATCCCTACTACTTATTTATATGCACTATAACTGGATACCAAAAATACTAATAATGGCTGTAAGCTAATCTTAACTTTCTCTAACCATCACTACCAGTTTATTATAACTACCTATATACTACTTTCCCCAACTTTCCCTTAGATCTAATGTAATCTAAAGCAACAATATGTAAACATCAATCTAATATGCATGCGTACCAACTTTACACACACACCATGACTGGGTCCTGATTTATTGATCTTTTATCTAATACTCCATGGTTTCAACAATAATCCCTTCTAACTTTTAAACATAGTAATTATCTAACAAGGATTAACATGTATTAGAGTATATTGGTTATTCAATAAGGAAATGCAGATATAAACTCCGATTTTTGGCGTATTCCATGGTCTTGATCGCTAAAGGATTTTTTTACATTAAGCGTTGATCCAGATTAGGTTCTTATATTACTAAGGAAAGAAACTGACTCTCCATGTTTTTTTAAACCGTTGTTTTGGGAATTAGAATCCAATGATCTCCCTATTCAGTTGTGAGCATAAAATTAATCCAAACGGTAACCGTTAATATAAATTTATAGTTTCTAAAAATATTTCTTAATTCGGGTATTATTTGGAAACTGTAAAAATTTAATCTCTAGCTACATGTCCAATAAATACTTGAAATTTTATGGTGACAGATGATAATAGGGAAAAGGAGTTCTAATGCTGGCTTCAAATTAATATGTAATTCATGTGTGTGTGCGTTATTGTTAAGGAATTTTGGGTATTACAATGTCTGACAATGGTGGTTTGTTATTGCAGTTGGAAAGATGCATCAATGCGGTGGATCAAGTGTGTCATCTCCACGAGGGAATCAGTCGCCATCCAAGTCACCAGTAATTCCTTCCACGCATTCATTCACACCTCTCATGTTGACGCCCAATCCGTCGCCTATTTCCTCCAGTTATGGTCTCACTGCTAAAACACTTTTCTGAAAACTTGTGAACGATTTGATTTATAAAGATGCTTGCAAATCTTTTCTCATGTCATTAACTAATCGTCAGAATAATACTACGAATCGTCTTGTAATTGTACAAGACACACAAGTCCAGTCCAGCCCGACCTTTGAATTGTGAACACGACTCGATTCGCCGTTTAATTGTGTATCAGTAGTCTTTCTACCAATTCTGAATCTTATTTTTTGAAGTATTATCCTTTGTCCTGATGCGCGTGATGAAGACCAACTATTACTTATTGTTTTCCAGCGTATGATTTAACACTAAGGAGGAGTGTCTAATTGTGAGAAATGCATCTGCACCTGCAGTTAATGATAAAGGGCAGATTGCATCAGATGCACAAAAGTCTCTATGACAGATGATCGACTCTTATTTCCCCATCCTGCAGAAAAATTCCGACAGGCTACTTCGGAGTCACAAGTAAATAAAAATAAGAGCTTGAAGAGACAAGTTTATAATATGAAAAGCCTGATTAATTCTACAGTACAAGTTAGTTAGTAGGTCTACGTATCGTATTTTTATGGTCATTGCAAAGAGAAATATTACTTTGGTCCTCTTTTTATGTTAATTAATTAACCTACTTAGGCAGATTTATAGGTCGTCGCTAATTTGACTTGTACGTAGAAATGTTCAAGTGTGTCATTTCTAGTCCGATATTTTCCCAGTGGGGAAATGATTTATATCATGTCTGTCCTGCTACTCATACTTATTATTAGACACTCAGCCTTAAGTGAAGTGGTTTTATCTATACATTCCTTGTATATGTATGCTCTAAAATTAAGTCTGCTCCAACATTTCATTATTTCTCAAATATTTAATTGAAATGCAGTATACAAATGAGGCCTTTTGTAGATCGGGGCAATAAAGTATGTAGGTAGATATTAATTACATATAACTGCGGTTAAGTATTCATTTGTTTTCCTTTTATGTACCAATTGCATATTATTGATAATATATTGAATGTAAATGTAAATAATATTAAGGTAATCTAATAAAATATGTAAAGTTGAAAATTACTCATATCCCATCGTCTTGAACTTTCTTGTACTTCAGCCCACTTATTAACATGCATATTTAACAGCATACCATACAGATTCGATTTCACTTAAACCAAACTAGTGTTGAAAGAAAGTAAGCACATCTTTATTTCTTTTGCATCTGCAACAAAAGTTTCCTTTTTTGGAGTTAATAGGATTAAATATGCTGTGTGTGATATAATATGCAATATCAATTTAAATTCGGATATTGCGGACATGCCAATTACTAAATACCAATCAGAATTTACCGTATGCACTATATACATGACAAGCCTCATGAGTTTAATTACTTAATATATGTAATAAATTAGTATACAAAAGCTCAAATACTTAGTCTATGGAATGAATAACGCATTTGCTACAGATAGCTTCATTTCTACTTCGACCGTTCTTCGTTCGATAGTTCATAAACATCACTACAGCTCTCCCTGTCGAAAACTCGACAAACTTCCGCTATTCCACTAGCATGTGATATTATAAGCGAGGGGTATCTGATACTTCTCCGTACGCTGTATAGGTGGAGTCAGCTTTGACTTTAATGAATCGTTAGGACTCTCCGTGCCAATGGCAAAGTGCGTCTTTGCTCTATTGTACTACCACATTGAATTAAGTATCTTGCATCCTATCATATCAATCCTACCAAATTGAGCTTCTTCATTCTTCGCTTCAACGTGGGGAGATGAAAAAATGTTGACGTGATGAAACTTTGGTGAATGGATGAAACAATAATTATAATTTAGTAGAGGCTGATAATTAGGGTACAATTGCACCATGTATGTATGATAACTTTTTTTGCGAAGCATCGACTTTTATATTTAACGGAATTTTTGTTCTCCCTCTAAGTATCTTGCAAAGATAGTACAGGAATCATTGAAACAGGATTCGGATATTTTATTCATAAGTAAGTAGAATCATAAATTATTTTAGATGAATTCATCATCTTCAG
Source organism: Tomocerus qinae (assembly GCA_020055645.1). NCBI lineage: Eukaryota > Metazoa > Arthropoda > Collembola > Entomobryomorpha > Tomoceridae > Tomocerus > Tomocerus qinae. Next base: position 25,074,049 of record CM034548.1, read on the forward strand.
ACGTTCTTTAATTCAAGTCTGTGGAGGAAGGTCCGCAGCACAATCCCATGTAATCATAAAACTTTGACGCATATAGATGCTAATTATTATGATAAATGCTCATTAAACTAACAATGAAATCTGAAAATGAATGATTGGAAACCACTGACACTATTGTTGGATTAAAATTTTTCGCTATTTATTAGTTCATTTTATAGAATTTGGATAAATCATGATTTAAGAAATGCCGATGGGCTAAAATAATATCTACTGTTGGTTAGGACAAATGTCAAACGGGATAAAAATGATACTTGATAATGCATATTTCAACCCAAATGGATTGTCAATATATGGAATGTAAAGCCAGATTTTTTTCTTCTGATAAAATTTTGCTAAAATTAGATATTACAACACTAAATTCTCCCCTTGTAAATTAACTCCTCAAACACATGTCCATCTAAAACCCATAAAAACTCTATTAGAAACTTCAGCTAGCCTGTCGGTCGTCTTAATTTAAATGTTCAAACATTGAACATCTTAAACGTCAAACGTCTAAATTAATTTCGACGTCTTCATCTTTTAACTGTCAAAACATATTTTTCCAAAACAAAAAAAATTAAAAAGCAGTGTATTTAAATATTAAACTGTCATGATGACCAGCATTTCACTTAGCAAAAAGGACATACCAATATTAAGAAAATGTTACTGTATAAAGGTTTAAGTCAGCGCGGCTCCCTAAGCAGAAAAGAGCAGTACGTAATATGTATAAAATGAATGACACTATATTAAAAGTGACCATGGGTAGAATGGACATGACCCAAGTGCACAATGACAGAATTGGCATGGTATTACCCCATCACCTTTTCTTTGACCTGCATGCATTTTCGATTCATGTCCAGTGTGCGAAACAACATCCACTACCCCCTCTACAAATATGAGAGTTTTCGTTGACACTGTACAGTTCCCATTCAAACTCGTAGACAAAAGAAATTTTCCGAGTCGAGGAAGGCTGACATTATAGGTGATAGTGGCCAGTGGTAGAAACTGGCACGAACGGAATGGACCGACAGAAACAGTCCAAAATGGAAGATAATGTCCACACAGTTCCAATTTCAGCTTTTGTGTCGTTCTTTTGACATCAAGGCGTGTCAAAGGGCAAGGTCGACAGGCCAATACACTCAACGCCCCCTATAATAATACCAAGTGCAGTCTCCGCTAATTATGTAATGATATAAATTATAAAATTTCGTGTATTGTATTTATTAATTCCGTACTAAATGATATACCAACTTAAATATTAACAAAAAATATTAGGGAACGGAATTTTTCCCAATTTCTCCGGAATTTTTCCCAATTTCTCCGGAATTTTTCCGAATTTCTCCGGAATTTTTCCGAATTTCTCCGGAATTTTTCCCAATTTCTCCGGAAATTTTCCCAATTTCTCCGGAAATTTTCCCAATTTCTCCGGAATTTTTCCCAATTTCTCCGGAATTTTTCCGAATTTCTCCGGAAATTTTCCCAATTTCTCCGGAATTTTTCCCAATTTCTCCTGAATTTTTCCGAATTTCTCCTGAATTTTTCCGAATTTCTCCGGAATTTTTCCGAATTTCTCCGGAAATTTTCCCAATTTCTCCGGAATTTTTCCGAATTTCTCCGGAATTTTTCCGAATTTCTCCGGAAATTTTCCGAATTTCTCCGGAAATTTTCCGAATTTCTCCGGAACTTTTCCGAATTTCTCCGGAAATTTTCCGAATTTCTCCTGAATTTTTCCGAATTTCTCCGGAATTTTTCCGAATTTCTCCTGAATTTTTCCCAATTTCTCCGGAATTTTTCCGAATTTCTCCGGAATTTTTCCGAATTTTTCCGGAATTTTTCCGAATTTCTCCGGAAATTTTCCCAATTTCTCCGGAAATTTTCCCAATTTCTCCGGAATTTTTCCGAATTTCTCCGGAAATTTTCCCAATTTCTCCGGAAATTTTCCCAATTTCTCCGGAATTTTTCCGAATTTCTCCGGAAATTTTCCCAATTTCTCCGGAAATTTTCCGAATTTCTCCGGAATTTTTCCGAATTTCTCCAGAAATTTTCCGAATTTCTCCGGAATTTTTCCGAATTTCTCCGGAAATTTTCCGAATTTCTCCGGAATTTTTCCGAATTTCTCCGGAATTTTTCCCAATTTCTCCAGAAATTTTCCGAATTTCTCCGGAATTTTTCCCAATTTCTCCAGAAATTTTCCGAATTTCTCCGGAATTTTTCCGAATTTCTCCGGAAATTTTCCGAATTTCTCCGGAATTTTTCCCAATTTCTCCAGAAATTTTCCGAATTTCTCCGGAATTTTTCCGAATTTCTCCGGAAATTTTCCGAATTTCTCCGGAATTTTTCCGAATTTCTCCGGAATTTTTCCCAATTTCTCCTGAATTTTTCCGAATTTCTCCTGAATTTTTCCGAATTTCTCTGGAATTTTTCCGAATTTCTCCGGAATTTTTTCCCAATTTCTCCTGAATTTTTCCGAATTTCTCCTGAATTTTTCCGAATTTCTCCGGAATTTTTCCGAATTTCTCCGGAATTTTTCCCAATTTCTCCGGAATTTTTCCGAATTTCTCCGGAAATTTTCCGAATTTCTCCGGAATTTTTCCCAATTTCTCCGGAATTTTTCCGAATTTCTCCGGAATTTTTCCCAATTTCTCCTGAATTTTTCCGTATATCTCCGGAATTTTTCCCAATTTCTCCGGAAATTTTCCCAATTTCTCCGGAAATTTTCCCAATTTCTCCGGAATTTTTCCGAATTTCTCCGGAAATTTTCCCAATTTCTCCGGAATTTTTCCGAATTACTGCGGAATTTTTCCCAATTTCTCCGGAAATTTTCCCAATTTCTCCGGAAATTTTCCCAATTTCTCCGGAAATTTTCCGAATTTCTCCGGAATTTTTCCCAATTTCTCCAGAAATTTTCCGAATTTCTCCGGAAATTTTCCGAATTTCTCCGGAATTTTTCCCAATTTCTCCAGAAATTTTCCGAATTTCTCCGGAATTTTTCCGAATTTCTCCGGAAATTTTCCGAATTTCTCCGGAATTTTTCCCAATTTCTCCGGAATTTTTCCGAATTTCTCCGGAATTTTTCCCAATTTCTCCTGAATTTTTCCGAATATCTCCGGAATTTTTCCCAATTTCTCCTGAATTTTTCCGAATATCTCCTGAATTTTTCCGAATTTCTCCGGAATTTTTCCGAATTTCTCCGGAATTTTTCCCAATTTCTCCGGAATTTTTCCGAATTTCTCCGGAATTTTTCCCAATTTCTCCGGAAATTTTCCGAATTTCTCCGGAATTTTTCCGAATTTCTCCGATTTTAACTCAACACCTAACAAACTATGTCGAATGCATGTAAAAATGTGGTGGATATAATCATGGTTTGCGACATTACATATCATTTTTCGACACATTTTCCCCAAGACATTTAACTTTCGACCCTGTCTGACTTAACCTTGACCTAACCCAATGAATAACTTTTCAAACGACCCATATTAGGACGTTCTACAATGTGGAGAGCTAAAGTTACAGCGATTTTTGGTTTTTTGAACCATTCTGTGCCCACACATGGGGTTTGTCCGATTTTGTGTAGTTTCAAACTCGACCTCACTTTTCCTCCCTAAATTATGTACTGAAAGTTTGTACTGATTATCTCAAACCATTTTTGATTTATCGTACTAACAGACAGACAGAGACCAGGCATTGCTATAAAGCAGCTCTGCTTCTTAATAAGTAGAAGTAGAAAGTCAGTAACAAATGTTTGCTGTGTATTTTGTAATGGAGAAATGGAGATTACGCAAGTTTTTGGACCTATACTGTTTTGCAATAAAGTTGGACCAACTTTTGGTAGCTTATGGTGGAGGTTGGCTAGATTCTACTCCCAGCACAAACTGTATTCAATGTGCATGCCCCTCTTTCTTTTATTAATTTTCTAATTTTTCTCGAAACCATTAAAACCTTGAACTTCTAATTAACACGTAGAAAGAGAATATAAAAATAACAATTAAGTTGTGAAAATTTCATGCAAACTATTTAACTGAATGAAAATGAAATTATAGTAATAATAAACATTGCAATTGAAAGTGGCCTTTACAATGAAATCGTAAAATGAAAATAATATAATGCATATCAAAAGAGAAATATTTTGAGCCAACAATAAATATTCAAATTGGTTGCATATTATCATGTTTGAACCATTTATGCAATCAGTATTAGGTAATACGAATGCTAAAATGTGTAATTATGCCGGTAGCAAATTTTTGGATCTGTATATCATAATCGCATTAGATAAAGGATCATGTTACAATATAGGAAAAATGAACAGTTCCAGGAACAATTTGGTAGTACCTAGCTATTTATGTAGGTAACTTCATGATAGGTCTTTGTGTGACCTGCAAATTCGAACCTATTCATTATTACAGGAAAATGTGCATTTATTTCAAAAGATCCAATTATTGCAAGAATTAGGAGTACAATAGGCCAGTAGTTCTTCCCATTTTGTGGGTAGATTGTAGATATAGGAAAAGGGAAGATTTATATCGAGACTGATGTAACCCATTCTTAAATAAAAGAATATTTATTACGCGTACATATTAGGATTGTACTAGATTAGAGACGTGATGCCATACACGCTAAATTGTGTACACGCAGTCTTAGCGATCAAAGAGAACAGAAGGAGAAAACAGCAAAGAGCTGAAATGCGATGGTCATTTTCCTGCAAAAAAAGATGTAGTACGTAAAGGGGCAGACGGGGCAGAAGTGCAAAGGAAAGGCGAATCAAATGATCCAGACTGCAGCCAGACTACGCTGACCGTATGTCAGTTTCATCCAATAGTCATTATCTTTGTCTTCGGAGTATTTTAGCTGTAAACTATGTACCAGATATAATGAATAAAAGAGTCTTTATGCATTTTTATAAGTCTTGGAGCATCTCCATGTACTTTACACACTCCTTAAGGTATAACGCTAATAAAAAAGCCTCTACTTGGTCTTATTTATTCTCCAGTACTTACCTATTTGGGTGGGTAGGTATTCGTGAGGCAAATCAAATGAATCTTCGGTAAGAAAAGGAGTCTGTTTACTGTTGGCCTAGAAAAGAGCCACGCTCCAAGTAATAATGTTATTCAGTATAGAAGCCAAATTAGCTTGAAGATGCGTGTTAGGTTATCCCAAGTTGTTTAAATGACCATAAGAGATGATTTGTTCATTTTCATCCGAAAGGACCGGAAATCAGCAGATGGTACTTTTATTTACTCGCACCACACTGCTACATTTGAATAGAGACACGAATGTGATTAAAATAAGGAAAAGAAATGAGAAGGCCAAGGTTACTACGAAATCACCATACAGGTGATGCAAGGAATTAGATAATACAGATATGTATCATGTATGTATAAATTCGGCATGCGGGCGCATTCGATCCAAGTCTCAATCTGGTTTCTTTTACATCCCACAAAATGATGCTACTCAAATAAAAGTTGATTCTAATAGGAAAATGCCACAAAAACTAAATGCAACGAATACTCTTAATGCATAACTTAGGTATAAATACAGATCTGTTAGTACCTATAAAAATAATTTACCTTATTATTACCAATTGTGCCCTGTATACTTAAATAGGGAAGTACAGAATATAAGAAACGCTTGATTTCATTGTCATGCTCGTGCCGTAGTAACTCATTCTACATTTCTCATGTAAATCTTACGATAGATTAAGTTACTTGCTTGGGTAATCTCGGAATAAAAAAATTCTTTTCTTTTTCTAACTTGCTGCGACGGTGACGATGAACTACACAACAACACTCCTCTCAGCAAAAACCTTTCGTTCTACATCTGTGATACTTTTACTCTACCACTTCAGGTTGTCAATGGATGAATCCACATAGCAAAAAATAAACGTGGTTGAAATCCACTCTGAATTGCAATTCTAATTAAAACCTCTTGAGCTCTACCCAGAGAAAAAATTACCACCTTCATACATGCATAGAAGAGCTATAGTTATATATTCTATGGGAATTAGTAAGATAACGTATCCAATGCGTTATAAGTTGTTTGTACCTGACAAAAGGGCAATATCACATTATGATATTCAATGCTAAGTAGAATAAACTGAAATAATAACTTCAAATAAACAAGAGATAGAAAATAAACGAATTAACCCAGTAGAGTAATATACAATACAATTAGTTCTCATAGCTCTTAAATGTAAAATGTCCCTCAAAACGATAGCAACGTAATAGCATCCCTGTATGATTACAATTTTTAATACTTCTGGTAATACAGGTAACAATTAGCCAGTACACAATGCTTAATACTACCGACTATTTGCAGTCTAAAGTCTATACTTTAGTCTTAGAATGTCTCAAATTCAGTGAGGAGCAAAGAAAAAATTTTGGAAACAATTCACAAACAAATTTTAACTGCAAAACGGCATTTAGCTCTTTGCCGAATGTTCGAACCTCTTCTCAAAATTGTAGAATTTATTTTCATGCCAATCCTAAAAATTAAAATGTTTTATTTCGATTTTAAACTTTGTAGTATTTAGTTGATAACTATTTCCTACCGTAGTATGCGTAAGTGATAAGTATGAAAACAGGAATGATGTAAAGGGGAAACCGTAGAATTGATAAATGTCATAAGTTTGAAAATATTTACATTTTGAATATTACAAATTCGAAGGCTGCAAATAGGCAAAATTGATAAAATAGTTCCCAACAACGAAGTATGGATAAAACAGTAGCCAATAACTCAATAACCACAATGCGATTATTTAACTGATATTAGTTCCAAAATTAAATAGCATGTTTTGGCGTTAAAACACTTTTAACCCAGTCCAGAATCTTCAAGCCCTTAGGTTTATCAAGTAACAAAATCAGTATTTTAGTTAAGGTTCCTCACCATTCCTTATTTTCATAAAATACAGCAAAGAATGCCTATAGCATTAGGACGGGGAAAGAAACTGTCCGCATTTTCCCCAAAATAGCGATAACTCTGCTTATTATAAAATTCGTTAAAGAACCTAAATTACCCAATTTACATTTTTGGACTGTAACTCATGAGATTGGCATTCAGGCAAGTTTTAGTATTAAAGGATTTCTAAATCAATGGTTGTTTTAAAAGAAGAGTGTGACAAGAAAAATAGCCCTCATCATCTTATCAGTGTTGGTATAAAGTATACCCTAAGTGGACTGCAGAGCTGGACACGTGGCGCTAGACTACTTTTCAAAAATACTGCTTTCAACAAACTAATTGCAGTAGAGAAGAACTGATGGTCATGAACAGCTACCGGCAGCTTTTACTTAACCACCACTAACAGTCAACCTATATAATGAAATATCAGAAATATTGGAGAACCTACTGAACTCTTTGCTGGCTGTACGGACACTTGCATTGCGTAGAGCACGAAGAGTTAGTTTTTTGCACGTAAATAATTTAAGGTTGTCTGTTGAAGTGGCACACTGAATAGTGGATTCTGAAACATCGAACAGCTTTTACTTTTACTTATTACGGTGTAAACGATTGTGGGTATTACATAAGGCTCTTAGGGTTAGAGCGTTTGGGGTATTAAACACATCACATTTGGTTGTACTGTATAGTAGATTGCATTGAAAGCCAATTGTTCCACTCAACTTGTTACGGACGACTTATTATAAGAAATGTAAAATCGTTTCTTGCATCTGCACAACTCTTGGTGATCAATTGTCCAGTAGCTAAGCTAGGCTACTAAGAAATGAAACAGTTGCGGGCATAGGTACTTCGGATACTAGACATCATAATGTGTTTCTTCTTATTTATTTATTAGACTTTGCCAGGTCCGTGTATTAGTAAATTGACTATCTGGACTGGATTGGCTTGAACTTGACTTTGGATGGACCGGACCAGTTTTCATTGCCAGCTTGCTACTGTTATCTGCAACGCTTGGATATGTATTCCACTCAATAAATTATTATCGCATTTTCCTATTTCGTTTTCTGCAATTGGCTTTGGAGTCTTGTCTGTTCATTGGCAAACATCCTATTCTTATTTCAACTGGAATATTTGACATAGGAATAATTCAATTACCTATGTTGTTGCAAAACAAATAAATATTTGTACAATCACTCTGCTAGATCTTAATCAAGAATTCGAGTAACCCAAACTGAATAACAAACTATTATACTAAAGTAAAATAATACCAACCACACATTCTATTTCAATTTTTAGTGATATTAAAAGTACTGTAGGGATATTTCAAAATTGATGGAAAATCGAATTGTGTTTTTCTTTAAAGTTGTGTTTCTCTTTTTTGGTATTTATATTTAGTACAAGATTATTGATGAAATCGTTTTAGGCATGATGTAATTCATAGAAATATGGTTACCTACAACGTGTAGGTATATATTCATAGTTACAAAGAGAGACAAGAGTATGCATATCCAGTCTTTTGTAGTAATAGGTGTATCAAAGTATTACAAAGTGGAATTGGTTTGCATTCTGCAGCTTGTCCGGCATCATATGCTCGATGCAATGTCATGGCTGAATTTTCCAGCAATTCCAGATGCTTCCTTCTTCTCTGTCTTGCAATAATCTACATCTAAATAACTGTGGGCTGCTATAAAGTTATGTTTCTCCTCATTTGTTTCTTATAAACGGAACATTTTTAATTTTACCTGGTCGTAAATAGTAAGTACAATACATTATTGCATGGCATAGTGACTATTATAAAATGGTGTATAAGTGGGAAGCAAAGGTTCCAGAGAGAAGCCTGGCAAACTGACTGATGAGTTGTGAGTTGAGATAACACAATTTCTTTGATATGCATAGAGGATGAGGAAGGGAAGAAAATGTAGAGATAGTGTGATGTATTTAGTGGAGAGCTGTGCACGTACGAGACGAAGACTACGGGTATGAGAATTTAAGAAGACAGGTGTTAGTCGGGCAACAGATGAAAAGTCGTCCTTGGCAATGGATCCTCCTGCCCTCCTGCTCCAGCTACGTCCAAGCAACTCCTTTGTTATTTTTTGAATATTAAATAAAAATAAGGAAGACAAGAGGAGCGAGTGCTGGCTTCGCATGGCTTAGTTTACAATTAACTTATTGCTGTTACATGAAACCACATACTGCATAGCTATAGCATAGGCTGGTTGTCTTATCTTAGGGAGATACTGCAACTCCTTCATCTCTCCAGTCTCCCTGATCAAGCAGAACTATTCTATCCAGCAGCACTTACTTATACTAATGCTACTACAGCTAACTACTTACTACATGGCTATAATATGCATCTGGACAGGAAAATCCAGTAGGTACAAACATACTGGGATAGGTAAACTGAATCATTCTGGAATTAATTGATGATAGCTTCAGAAAAAGAAACATTTGAATATACATCTGGAGTTTGTTGTGTAGCTGAACTGGTAAATTGAACATTTTTATAAAGTCACTATTATTTCGATTCTACAGTGTCAATGCTATCCCTTTGTAGCAGTTTTTACACGGTACATACTTGTGTGCGTATAGCATCAGACAATATAAATAGTTACACACTCTTAACAGCAAGAGACAACGTAGTCTCTGACCTGATCACAATCTGTTGACTTTTCTACAGGTATGAATAGACTGAGTCCTGATGAAATTCTAATTCTGCATACGAAATTATATACCAAAGAGCAGATATAGTCTACAGATGCGTGTCAGCCTGTTTCAAGTTCTGAAGGCAAAGGCCAGTATTAAAAGCACAGAGGACTTCCATGAACTTGAACCTGAACTTCAACCTGAAGGGTCTTTTTTGCTTCTCACGTAGAAAAAAGCAAAATATATGTTCTATCGACACTGAATGCAGAATAGCTGCCGGTTAGCACTTACACATACATTTTTACCAAACACAAGAAATTATAGTTAAGGGAGTACCAGGTGTCTACATACAATCGCACATGTACCTTGTACCTACGTAAAATCTTTCTCATTTTTATAAACCATCTATCTACCTACTTAATTTACCGATCCATCTGGGTCGTCTTGGCCTTTGATAACCGTCGCGTCTTCTTCGTCACATTAAAAAATACATACCAGAAGATGCCTGCTGGAAAAGATAGCATCTAATACATACACACATCATTAATTCATATAACTAAAGTTGGCATGCTTTCATGAGTATTAGTCTGTGATACGGATGTGCATCTTTGTTTGATCCCAATTAACATTTTTGCTTCATTAAAATTTAGTCACTTTCATTTTCTAAATTTTACCAAATGAATATTTTAAGCTAAACAATTTACATTAAATCTAAATTTAATCTTTTCTTCGGGTTAGTAAACCATAGGGAATTCAATTTGTCATCGTAAGTAAAATGGTACATGCCAAGTATGAATCATACTAGAAAATTATGCAAATGACAACCAATTGATATGGGCTGATGAGATGAGAAACTAAATGCGTACTTGCTTGAATGAAGAAAATGGAAAATAATAATAAAAGTAGCCGAAGTGATTATTTTTTGAAAAACTCAAAAACTTTGTTTATTCGATTTGCACAAGAGTCGTTATGTACATTCAAAATGATGATATAGTAATAACAATGTGGAAACTGGTGAGGGTGACCATAGATCATAGAAATGACCATAATATATGATATCCATAACAAGTAATGATAACAATATGATTAAGAACATTTTAATTATAATTGTATTTGTATCAAGTAATGTACCTCATTCGATTCGTAGTATAACAGTAAAACTATTTGAATTATAAAGTAGGAAATGAATAAATGACATGTGAAACACAACAATCGTAAATTTTTACAGGTATCCATCGATAAAATGTAATATTTAATATTAGTCTCTCTTAACGACTCATTGTTTACAATCACTCACTACAATTGAACTACAAATAGATTCGATTCTCACAATTGGAACAAATACTCTAGTTAGACAAAATATTCTGTACGACTACACAAGCAGATCAATCGGTTTTTAGTATGTAATGCATAGTTGGATGATATCATTCTTGGAATGAATGCTGTCAAAGATTAATAACCTGATGTCAGTAATAACTTATTTTTAAACTCTGCAGAAACGAATGTTAACAGTATAAGTACAAACTTCATTTTTCATAATATAATATTCTGTAATTGGTAATATATATAGTATATAGGTATTATAATATGTATAAAAGCCACAATAATATAACTAATTATTAATATAACAGATAATCAATATGTTCCAAAATCCACGTCATCAAAACTGGCATGAAAAATTCAGCCATTAGAAAATTAATTATTTAATAGTAACATTTCTTTCCCTCACGTTCTTGACATTGACACTACAGCACAGCTAAATACTACAACGATCTACGAAAAAGCAACACTCAACCTCTTTAACAGACTCTTTTAGTTTACTACATAGTTACGCACACACTTCCTACCTCTAATCTCATCTAATCAACCTGGTTTTGCTTTCTTCCTACTATCGACCAGCTTAGTTCCACACCAAAATGCTTGCCATCAACACAAGTGAATACTTAAAAGTATATCAAAAAGCAGATGTTCTTTGTGGTTGATTAATTTTACTTTTTTTTCTTGTATTATTTGAGCTTGTTGTTATAGCTAGCGTCTGTCAATAGGGAAAATGATTGAAGCTGCCAATGGAAATTTTAACTTAGTAATATAGATTGTCTTTAAGGGGAGAGGATTGCTCTGCGGACACAATTTTAAATATTTAGTAAATCTATACTTACAATAATGTTTTATGTGTCAATTTAGTTGGGTAGCAGGTTTAGATATATTATTTTATAGTTAGGTTACATAGGTAGTATAGGAGTTTATTCAGTATCACAGAGATTTTCGACGCTAACTTCATTTAATTTAAATATTAATTGGTCTCACTACATTTCATAGACTCCGCAGTTAGGAGAGCGATGCAATAATTACTTTACTACAATAAAAAATAAAACGCACACGACATCATCATTTCAATGCAATGTAAGTATTACAAATTATATAGATGCTATGTTATACTTATATCTTGTGTAGTAAATCATAGTGAAAGCCATCTGCTTTTCATCTCAGTGAGATTATTGTCGTTCCACAGAGTTCAGCATCTATTTCAATATCCGTGGGCAAAGTCTAATAAGTTACGTACGTCCACCTATCTATCTAGATCCACAATTTACTTTCTACCTGTGTTTCTAGACTACTACCAACATAATTATTCAATATTGTGTAGTGTACTGTCATTTAGTATAATATTCTTATGCATAAGTATATTCATTTATATTGTATGTGTTGTAGCATCTTTGCTTTCTTTGTCTCGCTCGACACCCTTTCGTTCCCTCTATGCTTAATTACTGGTTATTCGTGTAGTACACCTTATCTAATGCTTATCTACCTACCTAGCTATACACTGCACAAAAGCTATCACTACTACATACACTACTACGCTACTATGTAGACTACTACTACTTCTACTATCCTATCTACGTCTATTAACACACTAAAGACTGTCTAAAATTATCCTATTAGGTGATGCAAACAAACGTTCCAAACAGATAACTACGAAATCATAAGTTTTACATAAGATTAGCGTTCACTGTGTCCCTTTTGAGCTGGTTTTATTTGATTGCCGTCATGACCATGACTCATTGTCTTACATGATTGTTACGTATTGATTGATTGTTCAACTTAAAGGAATCTCAAAATTACGGGTTCTTCTATATATTATGCATGTATTTCCTATTGTTCTACTACAGAAATTATTACTACATAAATCTGCATGCACGCACACGACACTAACAACAGATTGGCTCCATCTGATACACACATCCTCACCATGAATAATTACCCATCCACATCATTATGTAATGTTAGCACAAGCCTAAATCCATACTTCGTTAATACTATGTAAAGTGTATCAGTTGGTTCCCTACATTCCAGCTGAATGACACCAGAAAAGTGGCATCTTTTGTAACAGATTAGGATTCGCATTCTTACTTAAAACGGTGTATAAAATGTCTGTCTATGTAACTGCATGTACAACCAAAACTATATTTGAGTAAGGTAAGTTTCTATGTGGAAGCACATAGTATTTTAGTGTATGTACTTAGGTATTAGCAACATTTTGCTCATTCTATAATTCTAAATAATATGATTTACTTACGTTGTCTATATTGTAAAGGTAATAATATAATAACAACAAAACAATCCCAATATCCCCAATCCCATGTTCTCCTCTTTCTTTTATAGATTTGTCAATTGTCATTCTCAGATCCCTAACAAAATACTACCAACCAGCTACCTATGCACATGAGTGGAAGATCATATTATTATGCAGTGCAGTATAGTAGATTAACAATAAGTTCCTTTTTCCGGGGCGTTCATCTGTCGGAATCACAACAAGTACCCTTATAGCATGCAATAATCACGGCACGTTGTAATCCCGATTCAAAACCATTGTAAAACGCATAACTTATTAGCACAATTACGAAACTTAAAAGTAGTAGCACTGCTTATAGGATTGTGATCATTTCCCTCGAGAATGCGATGTGTGAATGTGTGAGTCGCTACCCTACGATATAATATACGCTACAAATGCATATTTCATCTCGATTGCCTTGTACTTATAGTGAATACTTACTCCCGATTGTTTAGGTTTGGTGATTAAATACATTATGATTATCGTTAGTGTGAATACTTGATCCGATTGTTTTAGTTTCTTCTTTTCGGTACGGATTTGTACCTGTGATATATATAAACGCGTAGATATTCTACATATAAATTATTATGTAGGTATGTATGTATAGAAAGGTATACATACTTGTACGTATAGATGCGATTGATTGTACGATGTATGTGGAAGGCATGAAAATACCCACAAAGGTGTAGTACCATAATAATATATAAAATATGCAGTTTGTAGTATGTTATAAGATGGTGAATATATAATTCCAAACGCAGCAAGTAACTACATCATCGAACTGAATGTGTAACAAGAAGGGAGCATATCGGTAGTAGTAGTCATATCAATAACAATACTATATATATGTTGGAGGTATACTCATAGTATTTAGTAGCATCTAATTAATATAGTAATTAAGTCTCTCGTTGATTGGTGGTGATACTGGTAAAATAATGTTACGGAGTGGATGGATTAATCTTGAATGCATAACTCATAACATAATAACTTAGCAACTACTGTATATAGTACCTACTGCTATTAGCTTTCGTAATACTACCTTAAACATAGCTACAATCTACAAATAAAAATAATAATGATAATAATAATGACAATAATAATAATAACAATAACTGCGTCAGCTGGGGTGAACACACCGACCGACTAAATAGACCCACAGCCATAGCGTCTCCCAAGTTTTAGGACCGCACCTGAAGAAGCATATTCGCGAAAGAGGAATTTGTGAATTTGAAATGTCTCTTGTCATAAAATTTTAAAAGAGCAGGACTGTAGGGATGATTTTCCTTCAGGTGAATGTAGTGAACCTCAGGCTCCCCTGTCGTGTGTCCACATTCTTCACACACATAGACTTTCGTTCGTCGCTCCTTGTAAGCGTATTGATGTTGCATACCATGTACTTTCAAGCAATGTGACTCCAGACTGCACCGCTGCGTAAAGGATTTTTCGCACATGTTGCATTTGTACGGTCTAACGCCTGCAAACAAAAATTTCCGCATTTATTTTCTCCACCAGACCAAAATTAAAAGGAATCCTAAATAATCCTGACAACTTAAAGTGAACTCTTTGTAGTCCGCACACCTGAAACTACCAATTAACTCTAAATGCCATTGATTGCTCTGTAAAATGTTGTCGGTGAATTTAGACGTATTTTTCTAAGGAACAATCTGGTCCAGGCATTACAGAAAAAATTGAGACATGTTTTTCTTTTCCAATAAATTGGGTTAGAACAAGAGTGATCAATAGCATGTGTCTGTCAGTGAGATTGATGAATCATCCCTCGTTAGTATTTACTATGTCTATCTTGATACATGTGTTTACATCTGCTCTAGTTTTGAGTAAAAATGCATGCAACTTGCATACTGGGCTACCACAATTACAAAATTGTACGTTCCAGGAACCTCAGAAACTAGTTCTTCTCCAAGTGTAACATTCCTTCTTTCGCTAATATTAAACTAAAGGGTTGAATGAAAGAAAGAGTACAAACCTGTGTGAGTTCTGGTATGACGTTTTAAATCGAAAGTATCGTTGAATCCCTTGCCGCAGAATGTGCAAAGGTATCGCTTAACATCCGAGTGACATTTAAGATGACGATTGAGGAGTCTCTGCAAGTTGAAAGCCTTTCCACATATTCGACAGGCGAGTTTGCCCGTGGAGGTAGATCCGGATCCGGAGCCTGTGGAGCGAGAGCTCTCACCGCAATCTGAGGAATTATCACTGTGATGACTGTGGGCTTTTTCCGCTTCTACAGATGGACGCTCAGGGGAATGAGATGCGAGAGGATTTTTGATGCCATGTCCTCCGTTCACGAATTCTACAGGAGCATCGTTTGGAATACCCAACTGCAAATAACAAGAAAATACGCGGAACGTCACAAAACGTGTTTCAACTCGCCAGCCATCAATTTTTGTAAAATTTACCTAAGTATTTACCTAACACAACGAAACCACATTGCAGCTTGTAAGTAAGTAAGATCGCTCCAAGTTATGCACCGTCTATAAATTGCGTGCATTCTGTAATTACAGTCACTTAACATAAAACATCAAGTGTACTAGTAACTACTACCTATCCGTACATGTACCTACCACGTAACCACATCTTCTACTACTAGATAACAACAAGTCGGTACTAGTCGGTACATTTTTGAAATAACCAAGTAATTACCTCATTGGAGCTTCTTACTTACAAGATACACCTGCAGAATCGTCTTTGTGTAGTAAATGTAAGATATCAATTCGTTAAGTGCAGATAAAATGGGAAATGATCTGAAGTACAGACACAGGCAGTTTAGTAGATTTGTGCAGAGTCCTATAAAAGTGAGATATGGGGAAGGAGGATGATGGCGGGGGTGTCTAAGTAAATGGGGTGCCTAATATATAGATGTGGAGGAGGATGTCGAGGAGGACAGGGACAGCCAGGCTAGCGAAGAAACAACAAGAGCTCTCTAGTCTCACCGAGTGTGTGTGAGACAGAAAATAAAGAAAGGCTCGAGTGCTAACCCTTTGCTGGAGGACGGAGACGCGCACTGGAAAGGGCGCAATGCTGCTAAAATCGCCGGAGCCTGAGGACTGTCTTCTTGTGGTCGAATGGTTAGAATCGCTACTAAAGCACGGACTACGGGCCAGAGCTCGAGAGGGAATGGGAGTGCCAGGAGCCGTGGAAGGTGTCTGAGGAGTGCCTGGAGGAGACCCGCTAGAGCCATCGAGATACGAAGGAGGGGACAGAGAGATAGATAACTGCGCTGGGGAGGACCCTGGAGGTGAAGGGAGTCCAACAATGGAATTTACCATTTGTTGTGAAGGACAGTGGCCCATCATGGACGAATTTGTGGAGACGACTGGGTTGCTTAGCATCGATGTGTTCAGATTCAGTTGGTTGTCCAGGGCTGCGTTGAATTCGTCAGTGAAGTTGAATCCTCCGAAGTTGAAGAAATCATTCGAGGTCTGCTGGACGAACTGAGGACGACCTGAAAGGAAAATTAAAGATCCTTTATATTAAAATGCCCGCGGGAGTGACACGAAGAAAACGATGGAGTGCGTACGTAGGATGAACCAGATATTTATTTAAATCCCAGAGGGGGAATGAACATGTGAGATGAATTAATTGGAGCGAGGGCTAGACTTTTTATTATTAGGGAAGCTCTATTTTGCTTGTAGGCGCTGCATTGCGTTTCAGAATATTCATTTAGCATGCACCTCAGAGAACTAACTGTACTTTTGTATAAATATCAGTGTGAAGGAATTCCATTAGTATTATCTCCTATATTATAGTAAGCAGCAACCTTTTGTTGTCATTCAATCTAGAGCTAGTAGTAAATCACTACTACCCAGTACAAATATGTAGGTGCTTATACATTATATGCACAATACACATCATCCCTTCCTAAACCTAATCTCTTTGTAATGGCCCAATTATCTATACTTGGGATTGGAATTACTAAAAAATGATTTACCTTGGATGTTGCTGTCGACGAGAGAACTGTTGTTTCTCTGTTGTAAGTATTGAGAGTTGAGACTTCTGCTTTCGTGTCCTCTGGACACAAGACAATGCTCTGGATTAGGATTTACCGATGGTTCGAGAGGGGTGAGTGGGGCCAACAGTGGAGGGGGCTCTGGTTGGGGAGGCTCAACGTCATGCACTGGAGGGTCGTCTCGATAAAGTTCCGCCAGCTCCAACAGCGATTCCGGACTCGGGAGAGGTAAAAGTAACGGATCATTCCCCAGATGCCCCCCTCCCGACCCCCCTACACACACGTCCAGCAGAGCCTCAGTTTGACGAGGGTCGTAACGCGAGAGAAATCCTCCGCCCATTCCGCCGCTGCTTCCGCTGCTAGACCCGAAATGTCCACCCAGTCCCAGACTGTGCACTGGGGGCAGCGGGTCCGACGCTAATACCCGGTACCCTCCCGGGCCGCCAAGGTTATTCGCCATGTTGTTTCCATTGTTGTTATGACAGGCCGGAGGTTCGTTGTTGCTGTTGTTTAGCCCTCCAGGCGGCAATCCGTCCACGCCGTTGTTCTTGTTGCCCTGACTTGATTGCCCGCCGGAGATTCCGCCGCCGATCCGACCTCCCCGAGGTGGACCGTTCCCCTCATAGTCCTCCGGTTGGGAACTCGACCCTCTGCTCAAAAATAATGAACCGTTAGACCTAGACTGCCGAATTCGGATTGTCAATGCTAAATAACTCACCTTTAGCTGTCGATCTAATCTAACTATCTTTAATGATGACCAATTTGATAATATAAATGACTAATTTGTACTTAAAAGTCATTTGCATAATGAGTCGTATAATTTACCTGTCATTCCCCTGACTGAAATCCAAGGGTGCATCTTGTTCAGGTGGAAATGGTGACTCTGGTAGTGGGGATTTGGGGGCCGGGGCTCTTTGAATTACTGATGGTCTGGGCTGAAGTGATATTTCCGGCTTTGTTATTGACGGCTCAGCTCTGTGTCCTTTTCCTTCGACACCTTCTAATCAAATAACAAATTTTAATAAGATTACAGGCTTAGCGTTTGGCATCATCATTGGAAATCTCATTTCTTATGCATCTCATTATAGGATTAGCGGCAGGAAAAATCAACTTATAAGTTGTTCATAAGCTAGCAATAAGTTCTTGCATGCAAATTGAATTAGTGTCAAGCATATTCAGATTTGGTTTGAAAAGATTATCGTTTACATAAAATAGTAGCAGGCAAAGAGTATAGGTAAAGGAGAGTTGTAGAAGGTAAACATGTACAATTGCCTATCAGAATATAAAAGTACAGTGCTAAAAGAAAGTAAACAAGTATAGCAACCTTTATTGTTGATACTATTGGAATGAGCGAAAAATGTGAGAAGGACAAGACAAGATAGAGAAAGGAAAATAGATAGCAAGTGTCCATGGCGCTGATCGAGTTGACAATTTTTTCGTGATTAAGTAAAAGGAAATGGTTGCGTAATCCGGCTTCCATTTTGCCATTGTTTGAATTTTAAATGGCTACTTAAAGAGATTAGTAAACAGCGCTATTGAGTTGGGAGAGGAATAAAATGATAAAAGGAGTGTAAGACGGAGACGGTGAATTAAGTAGAGGGAAGACATAAAATGACGTAAGGATGTCAAGTTGTTGTAGTGCTCTAGATGAGTTAATTGAGAAGCAGGAGGAGAAGAAGAGCGACAGGAGAATAAAAGTAAAGTTGATTGCGAGTGAATATAAACTGTACATTTATAGAATTGAATCACGTAGCGTCCTTAGTGAACGTATTGTGAATTTATCACGGGTCTGTTGTGTGCGGTGAGTCTGAATGCAAATGCTGGATTCTTCGTGAAAGAGACAGACGTGCAGACAAGGCGAATTTTTTTCTCCATCTCTCTCAATAGCTGCTATTGAATGGAAATGGTAAACTTTTCTAGCTAATCACGCTAGGTTGCCATTTATTTGGATTTAGAATGTGTATAAGGATAGAGTCCAGGAGGACGGAGGCAAGTTGACTGTGGGTTGTTGGTGACGTTTGGTTGAGTTAGTTCCTTTGGATGGAGTTGGGGATGGAAGTGGCTTAATGGGGGATGTTGAGGAGAATATTTCATTAGTTAGTTTGGTTTGACTTTGGTTGGTTTCGTTAAGTTAGGATTCCAGTTCGTTCACCTCTTTCTCTCATTGCTTTGTGCTAATGGACAGAGGAGCCAAAGGCAGAAAAGTCAACTCTCGGAGCGATTCGAACTAAGGCTCTATGTATGTACGATTCTCTCTCAGGTATTTCCATTTCATTCCTTTTAACTACAACGTAGTAAGTAGTATGGAGTAAGTAGTGTAAGTAGTACATACATACTACAGTAAAAATGGAGAGAGAGAGCATTTGAGAGAGAGACCGCAATCCTCGCATTCACATAATCCGTTCTGCATACGCTATATACAACTAAGTAGTACTACGTAATGTATTTATTGTTGGTTGGATGCAAAACGAGAAAAGTCTAAAGTACAGTACAATGTAGTAATAGTAGTGAGTTAAGTCTGAATTCCATCCTATAGCCTGACATGGCAATAGCAACAATCAGTGCAGGTAAGAAGAAGTGATATGATAGCCATAAGCAACATTCACCCTTTCCTATCCAATAATCTTGTTGCATGCTATCCTTATAGTTATATCTCTCATCCTATTGTTGCGTTCTTCTATGCGTTCCATTGCATCTCCTTCTTTTACTCCAACAAACCACATGAACCTCTACCTTTTCACACTGGCCCACAGTTTTTTCCAGTAGAAGTCAAAAGTCGTTTCACATGAAACGGGATTTTATTTCCTTTCAGTATGCAAAAACAACCTGACACCCATCTCATATGAACATACGTACATATATATACAGAAGAAGAGTATCATGTGTATATATATGCATACAAAACACAACATACCTGTTACGAAACGAAGTTTATCAACTTACACGCTCATACTCTGATTTTATTTGAATTGAAATGACTCGACTTCCCTTTTATGCATACAGTAGTGTATATAAACACTAATGGACGCAGAATTGCTACGATTACCAACAATTTCCACACTGCCATTCCTCGAAATCTTGCTCATGTTGTTTTACAAATACCAAAATACCTACTTAAATCTACCTGTTGTATAATATACGCAATTCAGGTTCCTTCATATTTATTTATGCAATAGATTGCTAACAAGGTAGCAACTCTTTTGCATCTCCTTACTTTTTTACTTCGTCGCTATAAACAAGTCGCTCCCTTTTTCCTTATGTTTCATACAATTCAGGGCAATAAAAGGTGAGTAAATGGGAATACGAGTCATTCTGATGAATAATATCTACGTGGACATTTAGATCTTTTTGACGACAAGTACGCATAATATTTGTTGGAAATACATACTCTTCTGTACTATGTGCTACATTGAGAGAGAAACAATGAATGCATAAATTCTGCTTTTGTATATACTTCCAATCTGGGTGATATAATGAATTCAAACAGTTCCAACAATTGACTTGCTAATGTGTAGACGTACCAAGACAAAAAATCCAGCACAACAGAAACTACGGCTACGTATGATCTGTTTTCGAATTCTTCTCCTAAATACAAAGTGTCTATGCACCGTGTAGTCTCAAAGGTGCGGATGCGATTTTTTTGTGGTAACGAAAATGTGCCATTGGGATTGGAGTGGATTCCACATTTTTCTCCAATAATAATGAATTCGGTAGGTATACTACAGATATATACGTATTTAGTGGTCTGGAAGGTACTTAAGGTAGAGATGGGCTAATAGAGATATTCATCATGCCATACATAGTATTCACACTACATAGTTATTTGGATAATGATGTATAGGTACGAACTACTACAAACACAGAATAACTTCTGGATCTTCCTCCAATCTATATACAATAGTAATAAAATATGTAGGCTAGTTTAGTCTAGACTTGAATCCGTCAAACTTCTATGCACGTACGAGTTCTACCGTACTCAACAGAGATTCACAACATTTTAGAACGGGTACCTAACTTATCACTATTACCCAACTGCCTAGGTACTTATAGCAATACTGTTCTTTTCCAGTCTATGACTTGTTTTATGACTGTGATGTATAAGGTACTTTGGACTTATTCAAGTATTCATACACGTACAGGAAAATACTCGGCTGTATAATAAAAATATTATTATGCTACACCATAATAAACAGTTTTCCGATATGAACCAGACAGAGATTTTAATCCTACATAATATACGTATCTGCAGAGCTACGTAAAATAACAATAAAAATACAAAAGAAGACAGACAGTCCTCAAACTCATTAATGCTAATGAATTTATCCCTGTTTCTCTCTATCGTTTCGTTAGGATAACATTTTCCTTGTTTAACTCATCTCTATCTATAATATTGCGCCATCACATTTCGTTGAGGTACATTTAAAACAAAATCTCTGTATATATGCAAATTTCCTCATCAAATAAATACATAATAAGGTGTGTATCCCATAATTAACAAATAAAATTGCATGACAATAAAGCCAGTCTCTACTATTCAATACATACTATTCTCTTCGTAACTATTTATTTCCCTTGTTTACCGCCTTCGGAAATGTCTGAAACCTTTTGATACAAAAATGTATAAACCACCGTTTGAATTTTTAATGCAATTGTATGCAGAGAAATATTAATACCTGGAATATGCACTTTTTAATAAATACGGAGACTCATAACGTTATAAAAACGTTACATAAATGTGTACTAATAATACAAATAAATTATTACATAATCAAATGCAGCCCACTAAACTTCCATTTCTATAAGTATTTTGAAATAATTTATACGACAGTAGGTAGTTATAAAGTAACATGACATCAAAATATGCAAAGTAGATCGCACAATTAGAATTTTTATCTCTGCTGACTATTATGGCGATTATATTATTGCGTTTGCTAATATCTGCTGGCATGTATGTTGGCATTTCCTACAGATAATGCACTGTTGTAAGAATAAATGTTAGAAACCAAAGTGAATTATCTAATGAAAATCAAGAAATATAAAACGAATGGGTAGATTTAGTACAAATAGCAGTGTTTCGAAACCGAAAGAGATTCCCTTTCTTACAGTTTTTATGTAGCTAGTGATAGTAGTGGTAGTTGGCAATAGTTGAAAATAAGATGAAGCTACCACTGGTAACGAACCACATCAGAGAATAGAACGAGATAGCTGAGCTCGGGGGATGAAAACCGCAGTAGTTGGTATGCGTCTTGAAGTTAAGAAAAGGTACAGCTAATGAAGAAGTGTTGGAACGGATCTGATGCGTGTAGACTACCTATTAAGTATTTTATGATAATCTAAGCACAGTATTTGGTACAATTAAACATTTTGCATTAATGGAAATTTTAAGTCGGTATGCTAATAAATTTAGTAATCACAGGATTCCACCGAAAGCTGAGATAATATAATGCATAGAGTCGAGTCTTAATCAGGGAAGGAGTATAAATATTTCCCTTAGTTACTCTTCCTTACGACTTGTATAATATGATGAGCCTGGGACAAGGTAAGCTGAGGTAGGAAAAGATTGAAAACGAACAAGTGGAAGAGACAAGGTTTAGTGCATAAAAATGGCACGGTATGTGAAGAAGAATAGACATAATAATAATAGTCTCGAGGACCATAGAAGTATATCGAGTTGAAAATGAGAACCATTTTGCATTTCTCATGACAACACGATCATACGGCAGGTAGGTAGGTAGTGGATCATGTTTCTGACTCTAACCGCTACGACGGAGAGGGTGAACGAACCCAATTGAGTCAAGTTGAAGACGTTGCATTAAAGACGGAGAAAAAGAATATGGGAGGTAGACATACTATTTGCTGAGCTGTGCAATGTACTGTAATGTAGTCTAGGAATATCTAGTATGTGAACGAACATGCGAAAAATCTCTGTCTTGTGTCGAAGAAAACTTCATTGCCAAAGGAAAGTCAGCGAAGCCCAACGAAGCGGAGCCACCATTTTATGCAATGTTGTGTTATGTCATGTATCTGTAGTTGTTGTATGGCAAGCATTACGTAGTCTTTCATGCAATCTTTACAGTAGTGCATTCAACAGAACAGACACTACCATTACCACTACCTGCGATACCTGTAAATCTAAACTAACACAAGGCCTATCTCTCACTTGGCAAAGAACTTGAGCAGAATCTCCATTATTTGCAACTGCATTGCAACGGAGCTCCGCTACCCTCACATCCCCATCCTCATCCATCCTCCATTATTTGTTCCTCTTCTTCTCGCCATTTCCAACCACTGCTAGCTACACACACATTTCATACATACTTCACTGACTATTTCACCTGCTCACCATCCATTATCTACAATGGTTTCTCAACTCATCCTCATACCTCAAGATATACTACTAAATATCCTTATCTACCTAAGATAGTATGAATGCACTATAATCTACACCTACCTGTTGCATAACACTTTGTCATTTTTATTAAAACTACTTTTATTTATTCTATTTCTCTGCACTTTATAATTTATCTATTTACCTTCTAAAAATAATCCATACTTAGTGTTGTATCTAATTCTTTTAGAGGTAATTAAAAATCTAAGAAAAGTAAAATCAACAACATGAAATACATTTTTAGTTACTGACTTAGCTCATCCATACAAACAAATGGGGAAGTTGAATAGCAACAACAATCCTAATGCATTAATGTTTGAATTAGGTTTCCACATACCAAATCTAGCATCATTGTATTTTCCTTGCAAATAGTGATAAGCATTAGTGAAATGAAAACAGAACTGATTCTGCTGATGCTTCCTTAATATTGATCTTACTAGTTAACTCTTCACGATTTTATCTTTCGTTTCGATACTACACTAGCATGACGTGACGTAGGTACAAATAATATTTTTAACACTAAACCATAGAGTGATGATTGTGTATGTAAGTACATGGTTATCTATATATATTTTCTGTAGATTATAGTAGCCAAAAGTTGCCTTTATCTTTTTCTATGAATTTATTTGCATTCTTGGTCGTGTCAGGACTCTAATTAGATTAAATATTTAGGTAAGGTTGATTTTTTGTTCGTCTTTACAAAATCAGGTATGAATAAGTATAATAGTGACTGCGTAGGAAGTAAATAATAGCCCAATCTGTAAACCTATTCAAACTGTTAGTGGCTTGCATGAGTATTAATTCATCTAAGCTGAAATGGACCCAAAAAATATTCAACGTTCAGCAAAAAATTACAAGTTAATAAGAACTTTTGACACGTGGAAACATGAACTATTAATACGTTAGTGTTCATTATTAGACAGCTAATTTATGGTATCCAGAGTTTGTAATAGTAAGGAAACATGGTAAAAATAATTTTAAGACGCAGTATCAACAAGCAGAGAGAGATTCTTATGACTAACAATACGTAAATTACAATGCATTAAATCAAGGTTTTTCATGATGTAGTAGTAACAAGTGGTGTAGTAGGTGCATTTTGAAATAGTAACGAGCATGATCCAATCGTTTGGACGGCGTACACTTTTTAATTTCCTATGCTGTTCCATGTTATTGCATCACGGTACCTTAGTATAGTTTCGTATCTGTCTCTATCTTTGAAATTCAGTTAGGGCCATATCCATGCAATTTGCAATGCATAAGCTGGTATGGTGTTACAGAAATGTGTGCATTAGCAAATAGCATTACGCACGACTTGAACAAGAACGTGACATTAAATGCTTGGCTTAACAACACTACATATTGCGGTAAAGCATGGAGAATGAATTATTAATCAGCCGTCTTTATATGTACATAGATAATACAGTTGTTGTCTGATACTTCAAGGAGTTTGCTTCTTATAACTGACTCTGCATGGTACTCATGTGCACTATGTGCGTTGGTAGGCACTTATCGTGAACCAAAAAATATATTTATACACTTTATTAGTGTCGGACGGATATAGAAGGTATACTGTCTCAACACAAATATGAATAAAATAATGTCCAACCAAAATATCAAGGTGAGTATGATAAAATTCCTAAAACACTCCGAGGAAGGTATACAGAAAAGGAAATATATGAAATAGATAATCAACTCATGAAAACTTTGTTGAGGGATTCCAGAATATTATATAGATGAATCGTGAAGAAAATTTTACTTTGTAATCTACATTCAAACTCTGTTAGATTCATTGTAAACGAATGTAAAAAAGATTAAAAAAGAACATTTTAGACTATGAATCGTTAATTTACATTTATTACTACTGTAGACCTATGTAGAGATATGCATACGGTAAATGCTTATCTGAGGACGCTTTCATACGCAAACTTGCTGTTGGTTTGTTCTAAAAGAAGTCCAAGGCGATGACTCACTTGGTAATAAAAGAGAAAACAGTGCTTATTATATTTTGAAATTAACAGTATCCAGTGTAGGATATGTACATGGGATAAAGAGCTACAAATACGTTCTTTAAACAACTGAGACGAGCTATTTACAATTGGGCATAACTACTATATACACATAGCACATCTTAAAAGGGATTTTACAGTTCACGTTCTTTCCTTAGCTAGAAATGTATTGTAAGTAGTTAGGTACCAAACGAAACGTAAATACTTGCATTGTACTCATATATACTAGATAAATACCCACAGGTTTGAGTAGGCATATAACTTTGTACTTAGATATAGCCATGTGCGTAAGAATCATGTTTATCCTGTCCCTGTCTCAATTCGAAATAGAACTTGGTTTGCTATTAAAAAGGAGTTGTAGGAAGTTTAGATGAAACCATACAGCCATATTTGTCTCCAAATGACAAGTTTACCCTTCATGGTAATCAAGACTTGAATCATTATCATTTTTAGTCGCCATATGTCGTTTGTCCTCTTATATACACCTCAGATGAATACTACTATAATACAATGTAATTGTAATGTAATACAGGAGCTTACTATTACTTGTACTTACGTATTTAGTCATCCGTCATCCTTATTTTAAATTAGCAGGAATCTTTGCAGACAAATCCTTATTTATACCTAAAGTACTTTTGCACCACTAATTTATGGTAAAAATTAAGCTGGATTTTCCGTACTACAAAGTAAACTGACTGGCATTTGTGTTGATAAATATTTAGTTTTCATTATCTTAGGATTTACTTCATAAATGGCGTTTCAGAAAACTTACAGACTTAGTCAAACACTTGAAATATTATTTGTCAGTTTTTACATAATGTAAATTCTAAAATTCTACCCAAATGACTTCACGGTGCAATTTTAGATATGTACAAAAAAATGTGCATGCAAAAATGCAAATATTTCAAGCTACATTTATCTACAAAGTGCAAAATTGCGCTTTAATACGAATTAAACCTACGTATCTATTTATATGATATAGTCGCTGGTAATAGCAAAATAAATCGTTTTCCATTTCCTTTGAAATTTCATCCATACCGATCAGTGAATGAGGAAACTAGAATTACACAGATAGTACAAGTTCATTCATTTGGAAATAGCCAGTGATTTTTTGCCAACGGAACGAGAAAAATTGTTCCGTAAAATTGGAGCTTCCGGATTGTTTTGTTCCACAAGGAGACTCACTTCATTGTTAGGTGAGGTAGAGCATAGCAGCAACTTCAAATTAAACGAGAGAATAAAGGAGTTGTACTTTTACCATCCCATCATCATCGGCCATTTGTATAGTTACAAAGATACATTCACATACTACACATAATTTATGGCTCTTGCTAGAATAGTTTCTATTAAAATAATACGATTGGATAAGCAAACTTCGTGCGTAAATATTTTATACTGCCTCCTATAATTTACTTTATTTTAAGTATCTCTGAAATCTAAGGCGGATTATAAGCGCATCAAATTTGTAGTGTTAAGGATTAAAGATTTTTTAGATATTATAATTTGTTATACATATTATTATGTTTGTTATTGGATATAGTATACTTTGTGTAGGTGTCTTATCTTCATAAAATGTCAAAATAAAACCGTATGATTATACAATCTATAGTAATTACAATATCTTTAGAATGTATCAGATATGATGTACAGTAAATCGCATGTAAATATAGTGGCATTGAATGTAAAGGTCTAGGTGGCCTGACATAATACTGAGACTACACATAACGAGAGCAAAATGATATAATTGCAAAAAGTGTATAGAGGAGAGAGGGATGTGAAGAAAGGGAAGCAAGGGTGGGATTCGACTGTCTATGGTATGTCAGTGAGTTGCCATAAAAGAGAGCAATAATAGAAGCAGTAGCAAATAGTTACAGTGAATATAAACTTGATATAGAGTATGTAATTGTGTATGTATAATATGGTACATATGTGGATAGAGTAAAGAGGGAATTTTATAACCATTAAATAGTATAATAAATATTAAATGGGTACTAATGTTATAGAACTCAGGTTGAAAGGGTTTTATGAAGTATATAAATGTACTTACGTAGATAGATCAAGTATAGTAAACCAACAAGTGAGTCTAAAGTGCTAGGATTTTCGTCATAAGTTTGTTCACCTCCCTATTATTTTCTGCTCACTCAAGTTTCGTTTGATGGGTAGTTGGATAGTAGTACTGACTGACAGATTAGATACTTACCTACACTATAATATATAACTACCTATAATATTATATCTGTTAAAGCCACAGCACAGGACTACAAGAACATTGTATTAGAATAAGTAGCTAGCTAAATACTACTGGTCTTCGGGTACACGAGCACATTAGATATCACATTATTAGAAGTGCGCAGTCAAGTCAAGATGAGAAAGATGGTTTTCTTCCGATTCAAAATGGTTCAAGTGTATGCATACGTGTATGTAATAAACTAGCATTAACAACACGACGAGAGGGTTTCTCGCAGTAGACGAAGGAACCGTTACTTTTAAAAACTATTAGACTGCCTATTAGGATCCATAATATCCACATCAAAACTACTCCACACCAGATGCAACCAAATAGAACTGGGTGGTGGGATGCTTTAGTTTATACTTGACGTCCACGTACTTGTCAATTCAATAGGTCTTAGTTGACCTAGCCTGGATTACTGGTCATCTACTTTTAGATTGTAACCCACCATCTGCATACACACAAATAGTAATACACGTTTACTCAGTTTACGCAGATATAGTTTCAAGTACTCATGAGTAGGGACTTGATATTATTATAGGTATGGAGGAGCAGACTAAAATAGAGCTCGATAACCCAAGCTCAATTATTCATGCAGAAAGTTTGACTGATTTGACATGAGTATCAATGACGGTGGAGACGAAGACATTTCGAAATAGAACCAAGAGTTCAATGGCCAAACTCGACTCTCTTGGTCACACACTATTATAGGACTCATTAGTTCTCCATGTTGGATGGAAATGCGAACACATTTACCTCATGTACACCGTAGCTAAAGATTCAAGACAAGAAAATAAACGCCCCACCAGTCAGTCCTCGTCCATTTAGTTATACTCACTCACCTATAATATAAGACATCAGGAGATTCCATCAAAAATTCTACCTATACAGGAGACGAAATAAATTCAAATGAATTCTTCCTTCCTTTCCTGTCTTGGCATTTATCTTTAGTCTTGCCTTGAATTGAATAAATATAACAGTTTTTACAAATGCATATCTACCCAAATCTCCATATACTATTGTGAAAGGCCTTTTACCTTTTACTAGAGCCACATTCATACGGAGACCCAAGAAAGAAAGGGTTACGACTTGACCCTTCTATTTTTGAACGGCTTTTCCCATATACAACTAACACTATATATATTCTCCTGTATATACAAGTCCCAGTTCCCTTCCTTTTTCACAATAAATACCTATACATTTTACTTCGTTCTTCCAACACATTTATAAGCCTTATATTTCATTTAGTGTCAACAGGAATAATGCATTGACTTTAATAGTGACACTAACCCAAGTATTTCTTCGTACATACAATTACAATATTATGCTGTAGTATCTTGTGCGCATCAAAACCAATCCTCCTTTTTTCATTTTAGTGACAATCAATACTTTTAGACTGGAGAGACCTTTGCATTAGGGTAGGAGAGAGCGGTGTACTTCATTAGGACCCTTAGCCAAGAGGCACGTTTATTCCTTTACAATGCATACCAAATAAATTGCTCATTTCATCTTCCAAGAAGTTTTCTTCTCAAACCAAAAATAGTTGAAATTTATGGGCCCTCTTCTCAATCTGGCGCTAGCACAGAAGCCTTTTTTCCTAAGAATATCTCACGTGCTCAAACAAAAACTAGTTTTGACAGCATTTTTTGTCTTTTCTGATGATTTCTCAATTTTCTGCTTAATATTGGTTTTTTGGGAAATAATAATTTTAAAATGGAAGCAATAAAACAATAAAGTTTTTTCATAACCTAATAGGTTGTTATATCAGATGATATTGACTTTTTGAAATAGTGGCTACCTACATTATCCTATTACTTATTTAAACACATATTAATCAATCATATTATAATGTATGACATAATATTACTCTTCCTGAGTTATAAAATAAGTGGATTTCCATGATTGTCACTTAAAGTTTCACTTATATTGCACTACGACGTTAAATACGTCTAGTTTCCCTAACAAATAAATTTGTCCTTCAATAAAATAGAAAATTGTGCATGGAGAACTTTTTGTAGTAGCTGTGAATTACAAGCAATGAGGTAAAATAGATACACCTACACTTTCTCAAATATTGCATAACATAAACGAAGGTGAGCTGTCTAGAGTTATATAGGTTGTTAGCCGAAATATTTTAGTGGGACCATTAGACCACCGCAACTGATATATTGCGACGTGATTTTTGTATCTCTAAGGTAAAGCAGAGTCCAGTGTTTATTGTTGACATAATTGTAAAATAACCATAGAATAAAGTAAATTTAAGTATAGCCGATACATTATTTGGCTAGAAAAATTACGACTTGAAACCAGTACAGAATGGTGGTTTCCCATTGTTTCGTGCTACTAGACGTCTGGAACAATCAGGTTAGGTTCGGTATAGGTTTTTCTATGGCAGGTAAAGTAAGGTTAGTCAGGTAGCTTAAAGAAAGCTGAAATGAAGGTGTATACGACTAGGATTACTTTATGGAATTGAATAGGGACATTTGGTTTTTGCTAGGACTTTTAATAAAGTACAGTGCCGGGAGCACAAAATGAAACTAAAGTACATTGAGTGCCGAATCTCCACAATAAAAAACATAATTGCTAACCTTGCACAGACTAAACTAAACTAACGCACAATACTTACATGAGTACACCGCGCCAATAAAGTCAAGTGTGTAGTAGGCACAATTATACTCTTAAGCCTAATCTAATGGCTACACTATACTTCCATGGAATTGTCATTTTAGCTGTACATTATTACTTTTTAGGATTACGGCCTATTACTTTAACAATTCCAGCGAACAATATACTAAGAGTTGCGTCAGAGTGATATAACGAGGAATTCCATATATACTTTATAACAGCAATATAAACATACCCATTCATTATTTTCAAAAAAAACTAGCTATTTACATTTTATTCATCTTTAGGAGACAAGTGAGCTAGGGAGGTATGGTATAACTCCATACAATAGAGTAATGATGCTAGCTATGAGACTTGCTTGGGTTGTGTCTTGTCTTTACTGTATTATTGTGCATAAACAATAGCTGTACGCATTACATTTTGCACATTACAGCTCTAACACTCCGTTGCTTGCTCACCTACACTTGCGAATTGGAAAAGTCATATTTTGAAGGTCAAGCTATGGTTTTTTATATCATCAATGACATCATAATATCTTCAGAGAGCAAACCTAATCTAGCCGTCGAGACCAGGTGAGCTATCTCAGCTAACGATAAATATTACCTTAAACAACCCATGCTAATTCACAAACGTATTCCAGTGCCTACATGTCTAATACTATCTATACTACCCCTTTATGAACTTTAGTTGCAAAAACTAGTCTTGTTCGTAACTTGCAATGTCTATCCTTCTTTTCTATCATACCTACATCATTTAATTCCACCTGCACTCCCGCTGATTCCATTTGCTCACTTGTACCTATTATGGCGTACTTTCGGCACATATTCTCTCCCCAATTAATAATTCCATGAACACAAACGTACATTTCTCATTCTACTACTTTTTACGGTTCTATACGACAAAGTAAATTATTTATATTAGTTTAACTGTAGAGACAACATATTATACACATTTATCCGTAGTACTGGATAACGAGTACTATAAATGTGTGTACGACATTCATGTTTTGTTATAAATATTCATAAATGTATATATTATTGTGATTTTTAGACACAGGTAAACAACGATGCTGCCCTACTGACAAAATTTCAAGAAACTATTTTGAACAGTAAATTGTTAAGCTGAAATGTAATTAATAATTTTTTTAACGATAATCTTTGTAAAAAAAGCTTATCAAAACTAGCATAAGTAATTTTAAATTTGAAAACATTGATAAATGATCTGCCTACTTCCATTTCCAAATGACCCTGTATTTTTTACCAAGCAAACTGTTGTTGGAATAATCAAGATCACTAAATACATACCCTCATGGTAATATATATCACATGTGCTGATTGCCTCCACCGAAAAAAACAATAAAAAATCTATGTAGATAAGGAGTTAAATGTTTTTTGCTAAGATTTAAATTTGAACTTGGATTGCAATGAATTAAATTAACTCTCCTCCCTGTATTTGATTGTTGTGTTGTTGTCTACCTACCTTTTTATACGTTATACCTATATGCACGTATATTCATTGTAATGTTAGTCTACCTCTCTGTCTCATCAATCATAAAAAACTAAGACGCAGTTAAATAACAATATAATATGTATATGCCTAATTTCGTTTTCGTATAGTTGTGATCAGAGTTTAATTCGACATAGCAATAATATGTATTAGAGTTGTTTAATAAAACAAGAATCTCTTTTGAAGCCATTTTTACTATGTGAGAGATTTTATAGAGATTTTATTCATCGCAATTAGTGAGTTGATAGGAGTGCTATAAGAAATGTTGAGTGACTATAGAAGTCAATAGGAAATCCAACGGGTTCGAATTTTTTCTTGTTCGCTGATGCATTAATGCTGGAGGAGAAAGAATAGATTTTGTAGACTGGACAAGACATAGTAAGACAGCCGTGAGTTATATTTGGATTTAGTTTCGGCTTCCGAGCCGACGTTAAGTAAGTAGGTAAGTAAGTACCTGGCTAGTATTTTACGCTGTCCCTTTAAGACGGCACTACCTTTACAGTAATGTTGCTTACTAGTGCAGCGGTGTTTATTTACACGAAGATGAGGAAGGAAGAGAGGAGTGAGACGGGAGAAATAATGATGAAGGAGATAATAAGAAAGGATTCTGTCTTGAAGCTCTCTATGAAGGGAAGGTAAGAAAGGGTAGGCCAGGGTTTTCTTTGAAATCGGACAAAAAAATTGGGGAGCCAGATGGTCTTTCGAGTCCACGACGAAAATTTAGTTTAATTGATAGAGATTTCGGATTGGGACCCTTGAAGGGTTAACCTTAGTCTTGCCACCAGCGAAGATCTTATATCTGACTAGAGAATTATTCTGAGGTGGAAGCGGGCACAGTGGCCTTGGCCACTTCGTATTTGGAGAAAAAAACTCGTTTGCATAATTTTACAGCCTTCCAATATTATATATGTGGTACTTTATGTTACATTATAACGTTATTCATGTTCACAAGAAAGGTGAATCTTAAATCCTCTTTCTATCTCATCATCATTGTCAGCATCAACATTACATTGTCTCAACAAACTGTACCCACATTCGTTTTTTAAACTATTTCGTACTCGACTGTGTACTATTTGTTACGATGGGAGAATTATGCATGCTGGACTAATACATGTAATATACGCAACAAATCCATAAATACTTATCTCCGTTTCTATTTCTTAAGGGAATTTTCCCAGACTTCAATATCTTGTTTATATTGTACAACTTTTCTCGGCAATCTCTCCAGTGATTATCACTTCATATTAAAATAGTAACCCCTACTCTATACACAATTACACAACAAGTATACATGGTCATTACATCATTACAACTACACAATCTATAGAGATATACTAGTAAATATCATGCAAGTGTAAAAAAGGATACAGTCAAGTGCAATAACATAGAAATTCGTTGTTTCCATTATTTTATTACCTTTCGATTCCCTTACATCACAAATCACAATTCACAAAAGAAATCTTGACTTGCGATCACGGCTCTATTATTCCCTTTCCTACCTGCTACTAATAAATTCCTATGCTGAATAAAAAAGACGAAAATAACAATGCAACTCTATCCATTTTATACAGAACGGTGAATAAATAGTCAAACAGTCTGCTGTTCTATTACCGCATCTCTTTTATCACAGCATCTTTCGTGTTCCTACTTTACAATAGTTCATGCTGTTGAAAATCACAATTGTGATATATAGATCTTGTGGCTATAATCAATGGTCTCTCTCCACTAATGAATAGTTAGTTAGACTTTGTGGCTATAATTCACTATCTGTTTCCATTCCCCTTAGATACGCATCGAATCTCTCTATCCACCTTTAAAATTGAAGCTAGAGGATACTTATAAGCCGCGAGATCAAACTAGCCAGACCGTTTGTTTTCAATTGAAAAAGCCTAAAAAACAATGTTTCCTCGTCCAAGTTCAATATCAATGCCAAATAAAACAAACTTGGAGGCTAATCATATAAACTCTCACAATATCGTGTGTATTACACATGCGTGCGTACAGTGTAATATTCCTATTACCCAACAATGAGACCACAATATAAAATTATTATCCGTTCATAAAAATAATCAGTTTAGTATACCTACCTAGGTAAATATTCCAGCATTTAAAACGTGCGTAGGTATGTAAAAAATGGCATTAAAATATTGGAATACATAATCAGACAAAAAAGGAGTATAAAACATTTGTGTAGCACAGATCTTCTCACTATCTCACTACCTATCTTACAGGACTGTATAATACGTACAGTAATTAGCATAAGGTTGAATTGCAAGTTAACTGGACACGACTCAAGGAGTAAATAATAGATAAGAAATTCAAGTCCAAGAACACGACTCGAATGGTTACCTTGATAATGACATGATAAATACACACACACATTTCTGCCTTATACTATGGTGACTAACAATGAGTATTGTATTATACTGCTTACAAAAACTGCACAATAATGTGCTAAGCTCGAATGTTATTGTTTACCTAAAGGCGAATGTCAAGGATACCCTTACAGGTCTGTACTACCTTGCAGGTTCTACATAAAATGGAATAATAAAATGTTCTATAGCCAGGACGCACATAATAGCTTGGGAATGAGACTAGGTAAGTATTAAATTAAATGATTCAGTGTAAAAAGTAAAATCTAAAATTCAATGTTAATGCCAAGGTCTAGGGAGAGTGAGGGTTACAAATAATTATGTAATACAAATAGATAAGGCAGTACTTGTACAAACACACTATTGTGATTTTTTGAAAAGAGACACTTGACTTGCTTACTGTAGCATAGCTGACATGACATTGACAAAGTATAACATCGTTTTATTATATATTCAGGTAAATGAAGGTTTTGAATAATGGAAAGGGTTGAGTCTGTATAGGCACTTTTGTGGAGTGAGTGATGTAATAGAAAATTATACAATATGCATGTAATAATGGGAAATGTGTGTCAGAATAGAGTACCGTAGGAACGAATGTATCTGTGACTGTTGAGTGCGTCTAGTTTGAAGGGCCGCTAGTTGAGGGAAAGTGAAATGAGTAGGTAAGCGGGAGGTACTGTTAAAAAATCGAAAGTTGCATTTTCAATTTCTCTCCGTTAAGTCGAGATACAATAGTTCGGTAAATCTAGTATTACTACATAACAATAGAATGGAATGAGTGAGTGCGAGGTATGCACACCTATACAAAATGGCATACCTACTACATAGGTAAATAAGTAAAGTACAGTATGATGATATTATTATTGTGCATGTCTTGTATGAAGTGTGTAGCAATATAAAATGTGTGTATATCAGAGGAACAGGTAAATATGACAACGGATGGGAATGAAAGAGTTAAATTGAGTCTACTATATGACATAATATACTATGTGTATATGCGACAGACAGTGATGTATAGTTGGACAGAGAGTATAACAAGTCTCAGTAGTAGTGTCTGCACCTAATGTACGTATATGCAGTATAGGGGGATAATAATTATTCAAAGCTTGCTCTATCTCTGCTTGTTAAAAGTATGTGAGTAGCCGGAGGGCTCCGTTGAACCGGGTACCCGTGACCGTTAGGGCGAAAAGAAGAATATTGTGTGTTGCCAGAGCCCCATCGCAAAATCCTAACCTGTTCTTTGAGACTCAACAGGTGAGATCATTTTAGATCTACCAACATCGCATGCTCTCCAGCCTATTCTTTTCTGGCCTTGGTTATGCGAGAATTTTTTTGATTACCCAACACACTCAATTCACTAGTCTACTCACTACCATCCTTTTTGTTATGTTATGTCCTCCCACTAGAATAACAATCATCTCTCGTCATCATGGCCCAAGGGTCTCTTTTCTCTCTTCATTGATATCTCCTTACGCACTCCGAGATCAGAAAATCCCTCAGCTATGCATAATTATCTTCATCTGTACCACTTAATCACATTTATACCCGGCTCTTAACTCCACATTCCTACTTATTTGCTTTGTGTCACTATTCTACTATACATTTTTAAATTTCCCTATGTACACAAAGTGCGAGTGTAGGACAATGATATACTTTGAATGACAATAATTGCAATTCCAGTTTCTCTATTGCATTCGGGAATTTAAATTAAAATGTTACGATTATCTAACTCTTCTGTGTATCATTTGTCTATCAATGCGTACATATTATTTGTTTATCTATAGTATACACAACAAATAGATTAAAAATATGTCCTTTGACAAATCTCACATTTCAATTCATTGTTCGCTTCTAAGAAAACATACCGTATTCATGCATCCGTTTAGTTAAATGATTTGTGTAGGAAATTTTAAAAAGTACTCGAGCATTCAGATGAATAGAGATATAGAGTTACTTTTTACTACAACGTACGTCATGTACCTTGTACCTTGGTTTATATGTAAGACAATATCCCTTCCTTCCAAATTTCATTTGATTCATTTGTTGCACAAATATCGCCCTCGACAGAGGTCATTACATATATCCGAATGAATACTATATAAACAAACATGCATATGCAAACAAAGGATACGTTTTTATTTATCGGCTGTATCCTTTTTCCAAGAACAGAATCTTATCTACGACTATCGTCAAAATAGATTGGTAGGCACCTATATAAATAAAAGATATATACTGAGAATACATCCATACGTAATACCATTTTAGGTAGATAAAGAACTGAATGTCGTATGCTTATTGCAATGAACTATATTTCTTTTTAGAAATACATAGAGTATGTACAGTTTCATACAGAGCACTTTATTACTTACCCTTCTATTATTTCCTAAATCAGTACCTCCGCTAAGCTAAATTTCTTGCGTTATCGCTGATTTTATTTATTATTTTTAATAATGAGTTTTATTTTTCATATCTACGAATTCTCCGAGCAATACATTTTAAATACCGTTGGGGTTACTTCAAATGCATTGTGAAAATGATTTAGAAAGAGTTCAAATGTGCTATTTATCATTTACTAACAACTAACATCGCTAAAAATACAAACGTGCAATTTTTTACTTATCGTTATGCAAAGTAAGAGTCCTACGAAATAACTTTGAAATGTTCCTGTGGGAGAATAATGTATATGCAGTATCATTACAAGTATTTCAAGTATATACTATAAAATAAACAAATTAGCATACAAGGTATTACAGTTCATATTATTGTGTTCAAGACTAACTGCTGGACGTTTTTACACACCTACCTACTTTGCCTTTAGCAGAATTATATTGCTAGTACAGTAGAGATAGCAGTCGGCAAGCTACGTTGGGTATACATAATCAAAGAAAGTATAGACATTTTGTTTTTATTTATTATCGGCTGTATCCTCTATCTAGACTTACGTTATCTGCGGCTAACATCATAATATATTGGTGCCTATATAAATAAAAGATATCTACTGAGAATGTATGTACACATGGGGATTTTTAATGCATGAAGAATTAAATGACAGATTCTCCCTATATCGAAATGAACTATTTATTTTTTTGTATGTACAGTTTAGTGCAGACCATTTGTTACCCTTGCCCTTCAATTCCTTCCGAAATCAGTATTCCTGCTAAGCCACAAATCTAACTTCCATTGCATCGCATGATTGGTGGATGTTACGTTACTTCATACCACTTTTCGTTCTTCTAACTAGCATCGGAGTCATTGAGATACCCAACTGTACACTCTATCATTGAGTAGATACACAAATACCTGCCTTAAAGCAAACTAAAGTGAAGCAAGAACTAAATCACAAGACAATAGAATCTCCACTCGCTCACCCCTTCCGTCTCTGTAAGTATTACTTTTTTATAAGAAAGGTCTAAATTATTTGTCCCAAAAAGGGCAACCCGTTGTTCACTCAACATTTTTCCCGTTTCCTTCAATCTGAAACTTTTTTCAACCAAAATGAACTTGTAGTTATTTGAAAATGATCATTTTTTACCCCACTTTACCTATCTTGTACTAATGGATTTTTCATTTCTTTTAATGTTAAAGTTATAAATCTATATATTTATTTACCTACTGCAGGAGCAACGGGAGGAAAGGGAAGAAGACAAAGAGTAGGCCACTGACAATGAGAGCAAAAGGTTCCTTTCAACAACTAGACCTTTTTATCGCATCGAATTCCCACATAAATGCTTACAATACGTAAGAGCAATATTATTATTAGTCCGAGTATTTATGGTAGGTGTAGTAAATACAACAAACATAGGTAAACTCACAATTAGACGAGATTCCCTTCAGCCATGCATACTAAAGCAATCCCAAGTATCAAAATTCAACTATCAGAAAGCCTAGGCTATAGACAACAGTTCTCTTCATCTTTTCTTTGCTCTTCTGACCTATACTACTCACTCAAGGATTTATTTGCCTCCCTTCTTTTTAACTAGTCAAGCCTACTAATTGTAATCCCAACGAAACGCAAGTGTGCATGGATCCCTACTTCAATTTCTTTACATGCAAGATTTCCGCTCCGTCTCATCCGTCCTTCTGCATATTAAGTACACACTTTTACAAACCGAACCGCTAAGCTAAATATACGGAACATTAAAATAAATTTGTTTGTTTTTAAGGACATGAGGTACTCGATATATCATGCAGGTAGATTTTTATGCTTTATGCCTCACGTACCTAAACGTTCATTTTGCGTATTTCCGGTGCAGTCCTAACAACTCACCTTCCACTTAACATTATTTCCAAGAAAATGACACTGCCTGATAATAAAATTTCTACTTACGTATACGATTTACTAAAGAACAATGAGAACCTTCAGGTTGTCACTTGATAGTTTTTTTAGACTCCTCGTACGGGTCCTATACAAACTAAGTATGTATACCTTCTTAAAAATGAAGCGGTTGTACCTACCTGGGACTGTCATAGAAATGCCGCTTGAGCAGTAAAATTATTTTTGTGGAGCAGTTATTGAATGTTAAATAAAAATGAAGTACAAGTTCTAGCAGCAAATAAATTCCAAAGTGCTTCTACCTAAAAAGATTTTGCACGTTGGTATTACTTAATAGCTAGTAAATCTTTAGAGATATTAGGCAACTATAATAATGTCAGCTCGTTTCATAATAATGGTAGCAAAAAAAGTTTTCAATCTGTTTCTTGATAGTATTAGACATTGTTCTATTTAAAAATGCATATGGACAGAGGGTAGTTTGAGAAATGAAGCAATAGCAACCTGCCTTGATTAGCAGGCAGTGCTTTATTTTATCGTGCAGTTTTTGTGAAGAGGGTTTCATAGTCGGTTGGTGAAGTTTGTGGAAATAGTGCATAGGAGAAGAGGGACTACTATGTTATAATGTAAAGTAAGTAAAAGGCTGGACTGGATCTTGAGACAGGGAAGGTGCTCTTCACAAAACTTGCTCAACATGTAGACCAAGTACCGCCTACTCCCTCCTTCTTACGTAATTTTATGCATGCATTTGCTTTCCAAGCTCAGCTCTGCTTCATCCATCCTCCATCCAAAGACTCGTTCCATTATCCATCTCTAACAGATAATATTATTACGTTCGTTTCGACTTTACATTACGTTAGTTTATTTAGTCACTCTCTCAGTTAGGTACATTGCATCACATTACAATAACACAATACTATCTGCACAGTACGATCCATACATAATATTAAGATGCACAGCACAGCTGTAGCTTAGCATAAAATACAGCATACATAGCCGTTTTTCTGCACTCCAGCAAACCTGCTTCGATGACCATGATTTTCCATTCACTATACTAACCTATTCTTCCTACCTTGCCATTATATTATACTTTGATAGAAACATACCTGCCTGCATCATCACTGTTAAATTCTCCATCATCCTCGTCTCAACTATATACACTACTATCTATTTACCTACAATACTTCTATAACTTTATAGGATGATATAACTTTATAGGACGAGATACCTTTGGGTATTATAGACGTAATGCTACATAACACAGTTCTTTTCTTGGACTTACACGCATTGTCTATTTACTTGCTAATGCTAATACTCTATGTCTACTCCACACTGTCTATCGCTTTATGTACATAAGTAAATACATACATACAGAGACAAAAAGATTCCTACGACTCAATAGCTACGCAAATAATGTGGAGATTGCTTATTCATACTATTATAGTAGATCTGTCATGCAACATTTATACACTCGGACCTACATCACATCTTATCTCCATGCTGCATACCATACATGACAGAATAAATATCTCCTTTGGAAAATGTAAATTCAATATAGTACACCATACGGCACAGGTAGAATTCGTGGAATATAGCGTTAGCCCTATGCGACTCAATGACGTCACCCTCATTAGCCATTCACCGACTCAATCATTATTCTAAACATTAGTCACTTTTCTTCAATTTTTCACACATTTACCTACATACCCAGTACAAATCCACCTTAAATTACGTCGTCAACAGTTTTAAAACGTTCTCCAAGACATTTTTATATACCTCATGCATTATTCCTTACGCTTCCCTACTAAACTAAAATTTATATGAGTACTAACCTACAATCTTCTCCAACCAACTGATCTGGATTGCAAATAGGTATACATACATTTCTACAAGGGAAACTGAGTACTTGTACTCTTGTTACTTGCCTCAAGATAATTTATTTATGATGGGAATAAAATTATCATTGACCATATGTAAAGACGTATAATTGAGGCATTTTCATTTCAAGTGGTTCCACAACAGAAAGAAACAAATTAACCATTCTTTCATGTAATTACATTTTACTACAAGACTGTTTCAATTAATTAAATGATTTTTACATAATTAATTAAGCAATTTTTACAGTTGGAGAAAAGACTGAATTTGAACGCAGTAGAAGTAAAAATCATTTTAAAAGATATGAACGGATAGATTTTTTATGTAATTTACAAGTGTTCCCTCTTAAAATGGGAATGATAATGAAATATAAAATTGCAAAAAAATGTATAAGGCGCACGGTCGAGATTGCACTTAATGTGCTTTTTGGTTTGGATGGCATTAAAGGTGGTTACTTATAGGTAAGGGAAAAGTAAGTAGGAGCAATCAAGTCAGCTATTAGAGATAAGGATTTCATGGTGAACGAATGTTGAATGTAAAGTGCAGACGGTATGCAGAGCATCTAATGCCTCATTATATACGAACACATAATAAACATAAAATACGCTAACTAACATAATAAATAGAAAAGTACAATGGAAATGGCTGAAATGTTAAAAATGGATTTTTTGCATCCCGTCCCGTATTCTACAAGAGAAGGTCCGTAATTACAACAGACACAGTGCAAGTGTTCTCTATAGTAGATGATGGAAAGTGGCTCTGAGTTTTGTACGTAGCAGTATAGAAGACACTCGGTTTTTGCTAGTTACGTTATTTTACGTTGTAATTGTTCATAAGTAATGCAACAATGCAAAGAATGGAGAGAGATAGCTGGAATGAGATACAAGTTGCACGCTGCATGGAGAATCTTGCTGATCTAACGCTACAGGCAAAGAAAAACCTGGTCAAATCTTGATTACAGGTAGGCTCAGCCAGGTTTGGTATGTAGGTGCAACCCATAATGTATCTCAATTCCATACACACCAAAGTAACGTCGAATATTATATGGTACACAGTACTGTACATACTAGGAGGAGAAGACATTAAAGTACCTCCGCTCCGAGATAGCACGAATTAGATAAGTATATAAGCAACAGCCAACGTTGCTTGAGCCATTTTAATGTCTTCTATGTGCTTCGTTTGCTACGACTTTGAGACATGGCATGCAAAATCTACGTAGCATCAAGAGCAAACAGAAAGTACAAAGTCAAGTTGCCAACATGTACTTAACCCAGCGATCCAGCTCCACACAAAAATTCATTATAAAGTCAAACCATGATTATTTTCTTTGCCGAACACTATATATATGATTAGTACCCACTGGGTAGTTATACTATTATACTATATAATCTGCAACCCTTTTCTACCCTATACACTCATATCTACCATTGCATAAACATATACACGTAAAAGCAGTACTCACTACAGTTTTCTTTTCTGATTACATTGCATGTTTACGATTACCTAGCCTCTCTGCTCTTTACTTTTGCCACAATTACATACAACCTTTGCTTGCTTCGTTTTGGTCTCACTGGGCTGGGTAACAGTAAGATAAGCCGCTTGTTGCATATCTGCATATTTTATGTGTTTCTTTCGCTTATTGGACTGGACTGGACTGGTCGGGACTGCATTGTGCTGGACAACACATACTGACTGATATACTAATCGGGCTTTACATACTTTACTTGCTCTCTCTCCTGGTCTACTAAGAAGTGGAATGTAGCGTAATGTAACTGGAGATGAAACAGCATATTATCGCCTAGTAAATACTACAAGAGCTTACTACCACTTACTAGGTTGGGCATATATACATTACATGATCATAATAATATGGTTTCTCAAACAGTCTTGTAACACTATACTACCACAACAAGATGACTATTTGTATCAGGATGTATATCTATACCTCGGTTATATAAGTATGCTTCATATAGCAGGGTACCTTACTAACTGCACGACAAGAAAGTATCTCAAATTGCGCACCTACATCTTGTTCTTGTTAATTGAGTTGGACGTCAAAATAAATAAAAATCCGTATAAAACGAGAACATTAAATCAAAAGCTGTGCAAGGACACCTTCAATACCTATATAATTGAAGTCCAAAGATGAGAATGAATTTAAGTTAAACCTCAAAGCTGTATTTACCATAAACGTCACGTCTGCATAATTTTGAAACCAGCCATAATGACAATTTGGTTTAGTTTGCCTGTAACCAAATGCACTCAGCACTGATAATCATGGAATTTATAGAACTGATTCACATCTGTGTATGA
This sequence comes from Tomocerus qinae, assembly GCA_020055645.1. Taxonomy (NCBI): domain Eukaryota; kingdom Metazoa; phylum Arthropoda; class Collembola; order Entomobryomorpha; family Tomoceridae; genus Tomocerus; species Tomocerus qinae. The sequence continues at coordinate 25,116,763 of CM034548.1, forward strand.
AAATGAGTCAAATGAGCACGTATTTACATTGGCTATAAACAAATGACCATATGCACAATAAATAGCTACAAAAAATTGTGAATGGTATCCAAAACTACTTGTTGCTATTCAAATATCTTTTGTACATCGGCTACCTACTACTACGTGGCACTTTTGCCTATTTGACAATTCTGTACCTGGTTCTATTTTCCTGCTAATCCTGGACATAAATACTTTGGTAACACTGTCATATTTAGAAAAGAGTATTCATGTAAAACATTAAGAATTTGTCGAAGCAAGTTGAATAAAACAATTTGCCTTGAAGCAGAAGGAAAGCCACACCACAGCAAACCAGACCACAGCCTGTCTTTCTTGTCTATTGTCTACTTGAATATCCGTTCTGTTCTGCATTATGCCATTTGAGAATTATTATTATGCGAATGGCCATTACTACATAGTTGGTATTGCTATGGCGTATTTACTGTTGCAACCGAAAGTGGAAGGGTAGGAATAAGTCTCATCTCATCCATGTTCAACCGAGGAGTTTCAACTTATCGAGAATGGTTATAAAATCCATTAAAGATCTTGAGATTAATGAGTTCATTTTCTGAGGCTGACAATTTCTGGCTATTTGAGAAGAACATTATTTACATAAAGTACGTGTGTAATAGCCCTAATGGTATGAAAATGGTGTAGTAGCAGCTGTCGGAAAGTAACACCCTGGCTGTGTGCTACACCCATTAATTTGTGAAATTCAATAATCGTGCTCTATAAAAGATGGAAAAATTAGAAGTAATGCTGATAATGCTTTGTCGTTAAAATGATATGAAATATGAACGTGTTTAGTGAGTAATAATGAATTCTTTTCTGACTACTTGTAAATGTGAATGCTGGGATTTGCATTGTCTTGCATATCTTAACCTTAACCCTGACTCACTGTGTTAAGAAGTTGTGCGGAGATAGGAGCAAATAGGTTGCGAACTAAGGATATTATTCTGATTTAATGATGAGTGTACAAGGCAAGTTAACGCGACTCCCCCTACACGCATCGTGTTACATTTTGAAACAGAAATTGGCATGAGAATTTTTAAAAGTCATTTCTTAAGCCAATTATGTATTATGCATAGTGTATTATTGTTGTAGACATTAAGCACGTAGTAGAGCAAACACGCAGCAATCGAAATAAATATGTAGCTATTGTATAATTGTATAGTTAGTTGGGGATAGTAGTGAACTGAAATGAACTGTACAGACAATTATCATATGGAATCTTCCGACGAAGCGTGTTGGGAAGGCAGGAGAGACACGAATAGTTTACGTATGTTAAAAAGCATAATATGTAAAGCTGAGAAAGGATAGGAATGTGTAAAATATACTGAAAGGGCATTTGCACCAATTGTATGTTCAAATCAAAGAAGTTAAAAGCGATTTTATAGACTTAGCAAGAAATCGGGAGACAATCAAAGCAATAAACATAATATAATAATAATGAGAGCATAATATATAGTAAGTAGAAGAATGGTGCCTACCTTTATGAACGACTAATGAGAGTGGCTCATCAGAGTCCGGGAAGGGCGATTGTTTGAGTTTGATATGGTCTGTCAAATGATGACTGTGATAATGGTGGTTATGATGTGAAGTGGAATGTTCATTTTCCACATCGTCTGAAATGCTATCGACAGATTGTTTGGAAGTTTCCAGTAACCGTTGCTGCTGCTGGAGCAGACGGTTTTTAATGAGAAAAATCTTAGGCATGGTTGATGGTTAGATGTGATTCCGTAGGGAAACTGTCCAGGAGTTGTCGCACTCTCCGGACGGATGTTTTATCGGCACTCAGCTCGATCGCGTGCACCACTCGAGTATGTCAATCCACAATCTCCAAATAAGTAGAGCACTGGAGAAAAATAATTGTCTGGAGCTTAATGTGGTCGGCAGATAACGAAACTACTAATTACTGCAACCATAAATAAGTAAATGTGTGTGATTGGGCTATAAGTAGGCGAGGAAAACAAAGGAGAGACATTAGCAGATCTCTTGTAATTATTGTCATGTAGGATTAATCAACCTCCGACGTCACTGTCCACATTAACTTACTCAGACTACTGCTATTTTACTATTCTTATTAACGGAATTGGTTTTTCAAAACACGTCCTTAACTACTAACTAATACACTTGAGAGTCAGCAACCAAATGGTCTATTATTGATGTTTCCACTTTGATTCTACAATTACAACTTTAATTGGGATGAGTTCCATGTGAAGAAATATTAATCTTAGGTACACTTGGACTTTTCATGAGGACAGGTCCAATCCAAGCAATATGTACTCACAGGTCCACTGCCAAGGATGAACTGAACAGGTAGGGATTCATGGCCAAGGCTAACAGTTATTGCAACCCCCGTACGACCGAAGAACAGAATATCATCATCACAGCAGCTTCAACACCAGACAGACACACACCATCCAAATACATAGACATCCAGACATAATAATATACTCCTCGTACTCGATACTCACGTACGTATCTACTACATACAGTCTCTACTACACAGTACACATAATACCTACATTTCTGCTTCAGGAAAACCAACCCCCATATGCATGTACACACTACACTTATCTACCCGGAGGACACTGACAGGTACATCTATTTATTCTCTTTTTCGTTGGCTTAACTCCCTGCCCAACTTTACATAAGCCCAACACAATCACCCAGCTATATTGTTTCCTTCACTTGCTTTCCTTCCCTTTTTCCTTCACCATTTACTTAATATTATTATACCGTATCTATCTACATAATGTATTGCTAACTACTAATCTCATCCTCCACCATTATTGCAATTCCATCGGAAACAATATTATACACCCTGTCCTCTCTATAATACTCACTTATACTAACATCTACCTCAACTTATATCATATAACCACTTATGCAAATACCAAACAGTTAACTCTCTTATAAATCCATACTTTCAATTCATGCACTACTAATATATGTCACACTATTTATGTATTATTTATCATCCTAGATTTGCACATACTTTACCATATTATCAAGTCCAAAGTCAACGTAAACTTAATATAGACCTTTTAATCTTCTTAATATTCTTAGCTAAGCATCTCATATAACCACTTATCAAACTATTCATAGGATTCTCAAATTTCATTGCTTTAGAGTTTTGTGTGTTTTAAGTTTATAATATCATTACTACTTAATTTAAATAATTTTCGAATTCTCCCAATAGTACTTTGTATATAAAAAATCGAAAATCAGGAAATTAGGTTGAAAATCGAAACTACAACAATACTAAATATAGGAAGTAAAACATTAAGGCAGATTCAGTCTCATTCTCCTGTACTTCTCATGTTGCGTCCGTAATCTTGTTTATACTAGACAAACAAAACCTGCCGTCTGCCAATAGTAGTCCTTAGAGAATATTATTGTTGTGTATAAGAGATGATAGTTGTTTGTGCAAAAGTGTATCTCATCTCCGATGTCCATAACAACAAGAATCAGTGGAGCAACTCAAAGAGAGTCAGGTTGAAGTTGGAGATTGGAGGTGTTTCAATTCAACAATGAGTGGCTGGGGCTACGGATATGTTTTTCCACTAGCAAATACACTTTTTCCCGTAAACATCATCCCTTCTACCTCGCTATGCACTGCAATTCAGTCCGTCTCTTTAGGGAAGTGTAGTATGTGATTTGAAATGCTGATTATAATTTGTAATTGAGGGATATGTATCCATAGCATATCAACAGAGATATGCAAATGCATAAAGATGTTCCTTAGAATGAACAGAGATGATTTAGGGGATAAAAATATTTATTGCGATTGTACAAGTGAGTCTGGATTTGGTTGCATACTGTGGATTGTGTAATAACAATTGAGTGCATAAAACGTTAGCCATTGGACAAAGATCGAGATGGAAAGGAACAGAGCCATGAAAAGTTTTGTTTGTTGCGTTTCTTTGCTTTGATTTTCGTCTGCTTGGTTGCTGCGATATAAGGATGATGATGGAATGCAATCGGAATTATTACTCGTATTATTATTATATAATTATTATATAAATCTCTCCAACAAGTTAAGTCAACTCACTCATGTAAGACACTTGTGTATTGTAGTTTCTAGGTAAGATGGGCACACTGCGTTGTTTGTTATTAAGTGAGGCAAAGCAAGACACGTAGGTTTTGGCTATCAGACTCGCTGACTTGTATTTTGAATGCAACGCAAATTACTAGGTAATCGCAGGTGTATGAATCCGAGTTTTTCTATTGCTTATACACTTGCTTATACATATCCACATCTTATACACTCAATACTACAATAGACACATAAAAGTTGTTTTTGCAGAGATTTGCAAATATCCAAATCACTATTCACTGTAAGTATCTTTTATCCTTTTATTATATCTCTCAAGCATATATCATCATAGCACCTCGGAGAGTCTCATGCTTTGTTGTTTCTATAATAGTGTGTATAGAATTATCTGTACCATTTAGCTTGGTATTTCTCTGTCTTTCAAGTTGCATCCCTTGTTTTCCCGTCCAGTTTTAATTCCACATACTTCAGTCTCCTTTACAACGTATTCTTCCACGCTCTTTTTCTGTGCCAAATATTCTCATCAATTCTGCAACAACAAAAGAACGTTAGACTGCATTGTTGACTACATTATGATCATTTCCTTTTTTACTACCGCAACGAGTTTACATATTCTTATCATCATCCTATCTATACCATTTAATTATACTGTCTTGTAGAAATATCTTACACCCGTCATAATATTGTAATATTATGTATTACGAGATCTATGTAGAAAACAAATCATGTAACTATTACAAATTATACATTTGCACATAACATTTGCTGGCATTGAAATCATTAATAATAAACTATCTCACATGTAAGAATTGTACAGTTTCCATTTTACGAGTTAAATTGTAAGTATTGATCTACTTACATAGCTCGTCAAATCCTTTTATTAGGATGAAGATAATTGATGTGATTGTTGAGGCAGAATTTTAGAGAGTTGATTCTTCTTGAAAATTAGCATGACATATGTTTGAGTGTCACGAAGTATTTTAATGATGTGGTTTTATTATTATTAGTTATGCAAGGTTTAGTTATTTCTGTATAATTGGGTTATTTAAATGGTGCTGATGCATCTGGATTTAACAACTTGTGCAACGCGAGAGTGGTAATTCAGTGTAATATTACTTAGGGTGAGGTTAAAGAGCTATTAGAATATGATAGGGCAAATTAGATTGGAATTTTATATGGCAAAAGAGGTTTAATGATGAAAAGTCTCGTATTGGAATGGTTAAAGCTTGCGGATAATTATGTGAAGAAGAATGAAATAATTCTTATTATTTATTATTGTTATAGCTATGACGTAAGGTTAGGGCATGGTGTTGAAATGGTAGGTACATGATAATGACCTCCACTGCCTGGCGTTAGTAGGATATTTATGAGTTATGGTAGTGATTATGACGGACATTGCGCTGCAATAATATCCGTGGTGAATAAAGCACCTACATAAAAACTGACCATATGTAACATGAAATAAATTTAGGAACGAAGCAATGAACTGACGGAGATAGGTAATAAAAATTAAGAAACATTAACGAAGAACATAAAAATAGAATATATTAAATAATATCGTAGTGGAATAGATGTAAACGATGAATGTAATGACTTGATAGAGATAATTTATAATGGAACATGTATTTATGATGGATTAATGCGAGTAATTAATTATGTGTTCAGATAGTCATAAGTTTTAAAGCCATGACTAAAGTTAAAAAGTGGAAGTAGTTAAATGGAAAAAGATAATGTTCTCGTTGTCTCAGGATTTTTATGTAGGGATATTATTTGACGTAATTTAAAACTCTTGCACTATCTGTACCTCCATAACAATTGCTCTAGCTATCTTATTACTATGTGAAAGAAGCTTCTCTCTCTCTACGGTCTGGCTCCCTGATAAATATCATGATCACAGACAAAGAAAGAAGTGTTTCTAGATGTTGCTTATTACTCTGATATAGAACATCCAAGTTGTGAGTGAGCATAGTTGTGGTGGCTATGCTTACAACTTGCACAGTGGAAACGACAGTACATAGTAGTGTAGTAGAGGAATCTGCAAAAATGATGTGCTGTTATTTGAACGAGTGAGAGAGCTCCTGAGAGCCAAGCAAGTTGATTGGGCTGAAACAACGTTTTTCATTTCGATTTCCACAGAAGGTCAATGGCACGGTTACATAAGGATGAGGATGAGACTCAACTACACGTGATGGAAGAATCCGTTATTGAGAGAATTTTTGTAATTGTTACACTCGGTGTTTTATCGTCACTGTATCTCGCTTTTCGATTTCATTTCAGGGTCTGGACACCGTTAAAATTCAGAAAGTAAGCGCAACGCAAGCCAACTTACTTTAAGCACTCACTTGAGCAGCCAACTTCGTTGTATTTCTACTTTAAATACAATAAACTTGCTTTTTACAAACATATGCACCATCCGTCTATGTAGAGACATCCACATACAAATAGTTTTTTCATACCATCTACTTACTGTTAAACTAGATAAGTACTATAAGGATATCAAATGAGAAAGGAACTTACCTACACAATCATTATCGTACTTTAGATATTATGTAACCATTATTATAGTAGACACTATCAGTACTATATATACATCACTTTGTACTTACATCGCTTTGTAATTTTCAGAATTGCTCTATTATTGTATAAAGCTACTGATACGGAGAATATAAGCTTATAAAATCATTCCTTCTTACTTTTTCAACCTTTATCAACATTCAATTCATTGTAAACCTAGGGAAATGACTGCTGCCAATATCAATCGTTTCATGCTCTTTTTATTGCCAATAGAAAAGACAACAGTACTCAAGATGACAATACTCATCACATTATGACGATTTAAAGTGAAATGTAAGCTGAAATTCAATGCCAACGATTTAGCTAAGCTTCTATGCACTTGAATCCTATAAGTACCACTTGCATCGTATGTAGCTATTAAATAAAACCATTTCATAGAACACTACGTCACAAACAGAGGGAAACCAGCAAAGCCTGTATTTTGTAGATTTGTTATTTAACTCTTTAAAAGTACAGCACAATGATTAAAAGGTGCACGAACACTCTAAACTCAGGTACTATCTATATATACTTCATATTATGCTACTTCTTATGTAATGTAGGCATCGCTTTGTATAAAAGTAAGTTCATAACACCCACATATTATTCCCATTGAACTTACTAGAAAACAAAACAAGTCTCAACTACGGAAGGAAGATGAACCGCTAATGAACTTCCTGAATTAGCCTCTTTCTCTCTCGTCTGCACTCTTTTCTTGTTTTTCTTGAAAACCTGTACTGCACTATGCTCTTTAATACGTAAGCAAACCCAGTTTTTAAGAAAGCTTTGTTATTTATTTATACCTATACGGATTTAGCCAAGTGCGACTCATAACACAGCAAGCCTATTTTAATTGTCATTATTTAATTAAAGACTCCCTATAAGTAATGCTAACGACGTTTATATCATAACTTTAGTGAAACGACATTCAAACTTATGACAAAGGTAGTTCTAGGTAACTAAAGTGGTTATTATGTCTGAGGAACAGCAATTAAACGTACATACCATATGAATTGAGATGATTTTGTAAGGAGAGTCAAGCAGTCATGTATATATCTGCAGGCTCAATCGTGAAATGAAACTTAAACAGATAAATTTACTTGTGCTTTTCGTAACTGTTGAGACAGGGAATTAGGATTTTTGTTGTTTTGTTTTAAACTCCCTTTAAACGCAAGTTGTTTGCATTTCCATGTAAATGTCATTAATTACATTTCCCTTACTTTGTTCCAATCCAAAGTTACAATTTGCTCAGAAACCAGATTCTTGTGTACTAATTGTCAAGTACTAAGTCAACAACATCCACAATGGGGTTTGAGCCTTTTTCCTTCCTAAAATACAACGGTAATTTTTGTTGAGTGACACACGGTGCAGAGGAGGACGTTGTATTTACTTGCACACTCAATATTTATTGCACCGCACACAGACACATTATTTTATAGGACAACTTGATATTTCTATACTACAATAATAATATCACTTGCTCAAGCAACTTATTACTTGCTCAGTATCAAAGTGTATTAACATAAAACTATTTTTATTTTCTTTATCAATAGGGTCTTTATGAGCGAGGAACTGAATTTCTTTAAAAGTTTTAACACTGACCACGTATAATACTTTGCATATATATACACTTTGTATATATCCTTATCACAGTTTTAGACAAAGGAACTTTTAGGGTAAAGCACACACGTAGATATTCCAGCTTATTAATATGTAAATATGGGAACTTCTGGCATTCTGAACTGTAAAAGAAAAAGGCAATTTAATTCCTTTTCCTGAGATAATGGCTGACGCTCGTCTTAAGTCACAGTCATTTGTCTATCAGTCGACTTGACCCTTTGTCAACTCAAAGTACAATCTGATTTACCTGCTGGAGACTCCTAACCAATAAACAAACCTTTACAGTTCTAAAAATGTAACTTGAGTTTTAAGGTGATGAGAATGACTCTTTGCATTCTCTACCAAGTAATGACCACCGGCTACTTCTGGTAACTAAACTGTAACTCTGTATAATATAAGACGGCTATGTGCCTACGTACTTCTAATAGTTCCAATTAATATTATAACCTTTTACAATAAGTGCAACAAAACGTTGTCTACTTTTAGAAACTTTTCCACTTTACCAGTCCTTAGGAACCAAAGTCCAGCCTTAAGCTCTTTCCATCCATACCAACTAAGATTATAATGCATCAGATATAATATGCTAATGTATAGGGATAGTGACTCTGGTGGTATCACTACTAATGTCAACTCAAATACAGTATGCCATTGAATTACCTCTCCAAGTCAAAGTTCTCCATCAACAGTAAATAATGCTAAGGATAATAATAGATTGAATGCTACCGTTTTCAAAATACCAAACATTTATTGCCCGTTTGAAAATCACGACCCTTTCTCTCGCAACAGACATTGCTTGTTCCATAGTTCAATCGCTGTTTTGTTGATTGAAGGGAAATTTGGTTGAAACTATTTGTCTTGTATTTATAGCATCTCTGGAATATAGCATTTTGTTCTTCTCAAGACGTACACGTTGATACACCCTTCAGATAAAAGATAGGACGATTTCTTTTTTTAGCTGCAATTGAATGACCTTTCCGGTCAACCGTTATTTTAAACCGATAGAAAGCCGATATCTCCTACATCTATGCTAATTAACAACACTATAGCATGCTAATAATGTTTACAATACCGATGAATTCCAATGTTTTAAACAAAATACATACCATTTACTATTAGTACGACAATGAGTCTCAGATAATGCATGGATTAATATGCTAATTGAATCTTGTATCCTAATTTTGTCCCAAATAGTCATTACTGTTTATCAAATAGATGTAAAAATATAGTTAAGGTATTTAGTTATATTAACATATCAGTACGATTTCAAACTGCAGTCCATGTTTGCAGCACTAAACTACTAGATAACTAGAGGATGTCTTGATCTATTTTTATATCCTAAATAAATATGAGTGGGGAGAAAATTTCCTGCTACCGTATAATACTTAGATATTTACGCTATAAATATGTGGGATTTCAGCTGCGCTTGCATACGATTATTTGCTGTAGATTTCTAGTACAAACGAATGCCTACCATATGGATATAAACCGTCTCCATTTTCCAGATAAAAATGAAATTTCATAGATAGTTTAATAATACGTCTTGATATATTGACCATATCCGAGTGAGTAGTTTCCTCATGGCATTGAGATTGTCAGGAGCTTGTAAATGTACAATTTTATTATAAGGGGTCTTACTGTGTAGAGGATGTTGATTGAAACGGGAGTGGGCTGAGAATTACAGATACATAGGTACTTTGTTGAATGGGTACTTCTGTTGTCTCAACAAGGGCCTTAGTGAAGGCTTCTTTGTAAAGCGATGGAAATCTGATATGAAATGGAAAACCTAAGGATTTGTTGGTAGGATGTCATAAAGGGCAATACACTTCTTGGTGCCGTTTAAAGGGTATCGTTAAGGAGGCTGGGAAGATGTGCCAGTAGTTAGTCTGTAGAAATGTATATTAAAATATGTAAGGCAGGCGTGACAAGACGAGACAATGGCTCTATATGAATATTATTTTGGGAACATTTTCGAAATTACAAGTAATCCAAGGTCAAGGAACCAAGGACTCACCTCTTCCCAGGTAGAAGGATCCTAAAATCAACACAATAAGTTTTCAATTTCACTTTCTACTCTCTCCAATAAACACTTAATGGTTTGGCAACGGAAAGTACCTCAAGAATATGAAAACACGGATAATGTTACTCGTCCATCCAGGGAATTTTATTCCACGGCCAAAGTACAGTAGTTAAATTCTCACTAATGCATGTTGGGTTAGGTTAGGACGTTTTTACATGAAAAAAGGTTCCTGTTTGGATATACAAATATTACACTTGAATGTTTTATGTCCGTAATAAATACAGACAGGTAAGTAAAGCAGAAAAGTCCTATAAACACGTTTAAGTGCACTTTAAGGCGACCTCCCAGCTGTTCAATTATATCATGGCACCTTTTCCTTAAATGAAATCCAATGAGCAGAAGTGAACTTCCGCCATGCTTATATCTCTATCTCAAACGCTGTTTCAATTTAAGGAGAGTAAAGTTCCTTCTATTTCAACTATATTTAAGTTCAATCTTATAATTTCATCCTATTTCATAAGTGATCTGGGTACATTAAATACACGCATCCCAACAAACTAATAAACCACTAGGAAATGTAGTAAAGATATCAAGTAGGTAATTGTTATTAACATATCTGTATAAATAACTTGAAATTTAACATAAAATCTTTTGCCAAAAACTACCAAGAAGTACAGTTAGACGCATATCAAGGTTTTATTGCCATAACTTCAAATTATATACTGTCATAGTCATAAGGTTTCATCTTTAATTCAGTTTAGTGAATGCTTGATATTATGAACTAACTTGTAATGCCACAATTCATTAGATTGCATATAAATATTTTAATTATATTGCTATGAGACCACCATTGAAGTTGTCATACATTTATCATTTTCAAATCTTGTAGTCTTTACTATGATTAATTTTTACAAAGACTAAATTCTCAAATTCCTACTGCAAATTAACTGAATGACATCGTCATGTCAATTTTGTAGAGTAGTTGTAGCAAATATGGCATCCCAAAATTAAAGTCCTCAGTCATGATGATTGTAATTTCATGTGTAATTTTTACAGATAGATTTTCTGTACATTATACGCATTACACGCAAGCGACATACATGTATTATTTTATTTTCTACATAATATGTACGGTAATAACTGCAGTTGGCCATGCATGCAGCTGCACTGCATCCGTTTAAAAGCTTATCTGCATAAAAGCAAAGGTAGACGACATTCCATGATATAATCCGGACAGGAATCTCACAGCTAGATAACCAACCAACGATTCATTACCTACATATAATGTATACTTGCAGAGATACAATACAGACAATACAGTATTCACTGGTAGAATGGACGTAGGACAGAATTTCAAAGGCAAATGCACGCACAGCTGCAAATACATTTACATATAAATACATTTGAGAATAATAATTAAACAATCCCTGCTTTTCAAACATGCAATTTTTATAAAAACCTGTGCAAGTATTCGCTATTAATGGCCATCTCAGTGCATTTTTTTGTAGCTTTGGAGTAATTAATTCTTAAGCCGACATTAGTCCAGGAAAGTCATAATATAAGTTATGGAAGGGATATTTAATTGGTCGTAAATTAGAAAAGCCATTGGAATGTCAATTAAATGGACTTTACATCGAAATACATAGAACAGTAAAACTATAAAGAGAATTGAATTTCTAACGGATAATAAATAATGATTTTATGGAGTCATTGCACTAAGTGTCTCAATTCTCGTTAGGGCTAATAGGTTCACCAATATATTAATATTCATAGACAATAGACAGAAAAATATCTTGTAATAGTTCTTGAACTCAGGTTATATTGGCTATTTAATTACTATAAATATTGGCAGACCTGTCAATATTGTAAGAAGCATAATGAACTATGTCTATATGTTTACATCGTAGGATCAATCAATTACTATATTTTTTAATTTTTCAGTTATTAGGATAATTGGTAGGGATAACTGCAATAAAAATGGCAAGGGTTGCGTGCAATTTGGGCTCATAATTACAGATATGGTTGAACTTTACCTTGCATTGCATGTATACAGTTAAAATGCTAAAAAGGTACTGAAATTGTTATAAGCTACAAAAGACAACGTTGGCGGTAATAAAAAATGCTCATGATCTTCAGTCACTAATAGTGTCACCTAGATTTCCAAATTTATGTATGTCCATAATATGTTTATTACTCTCCCTTAGGCGAATGCGTATATAATATTTAAAGCTTTAGGAATGACTGACTGGAATAGAAGGAACGAAGATGTAGAAGGTATGCCAATGAACTATATAGTAAATATAAATAGAGCCGGGTAGGAAGGAATTGGATGTAGGAAATTTGAATATTAGCAGTGGGCACAATAAAGTAATATAATTGTAATGTGGCACATAAGGCCATTAGTCGCAATTGTAATAAATAAGAGTTTAGTGTGTAGTAGTATCACGATGTCATGGTGCAATGTTTTGTGCGTATAGCGGTTGATGCATGAAAATGTAAGTAAACTCAACTCAAAGTGAACTGACTTGAAGTTAGTTGGTCGAGTCCCGGCAGAGAACTTGCGATTATTGCAAACTCTCAGTCAACCACATAATATTGTGTTCATGGTCTGTACTACATCACATGAGAGTCATTGTTAAATAACACCACAGAAGGGTATTGGTAGTTGAGTCAGGTAGTTACAGAGACAGAACTCCTCTCACTGTCTTATTATTCATTATTCATTGCTCTTCCTTCGTTTTGTTTGCATAATAATAAAACAGAATGGCAAATTGAGTTTGCAATAATATCAAGGTATGTATAAACTGTGAGTATGTGTACACATGAACGGAGGATTCTCATAATAATATATTTTCTCACTCACCTAGTCTCAAGTTTCGAGTTGGCATTTAAAGCGACATAAAGAGGAGTAAAACAAAAGGGTTGGAACCGAATGCGTCTCAAGCCTTATGTCGGGGAGAGTATTAGGCTAGTAGTTGCTGTAAGCTAATAAGGCAACCTACCCACATGCAAATAAGTTAGGTAAGTGTTGGCAAGAGACAAGTCGCATATAGTAGTGTGTATGTGTGGGGAGTCCGTGCAAAAGAGAGCAAGAAATAAAAACGGAGGATGGCGAAATGCGACGAGAGGGTAGGGAAGGAAGGGACTTGACAGGTAAGACTACATGAACCAGGCAGGCAACATCAGAGCCTCCCCAGCATTATTAGCAGCCAACCGAAGAACCAGTCAAGCTAAGCCAGAGCCAACTCATCTTCCGTCTCATCATAATAAAACATAACCACAAGGCGTAGCCGGCCAATGACCCTTCCACTTCCATTGCTTATTCTTCTGAGTTGGATTGTTGTGAGTGACTTCCTGGTTTCGTCCTCAAGTGGCACCAATGCGGAAGCAGGTACCGTTGCTCTTCCCAATATACCAAACGAACCCAACCATACATTACATAAATGCTACATACAGACCTATCACACACCACTCACTCACTATCTCCATCCACATCTTCATACATACCATGCACAAGGATAAACTCCAAATACTCTTAATGCACCATCCGAAACCGTCTCTCACATAATATTATTCCCAAATAGCCAAACCAACCTCTATACATATATTTATTATCTATCCAAAAATTAAATCATCCTCACATACCTAGTAACAAATGTAGACCCAGCTAACACTCACATCACCACCACTCTAATGTAAGTCAGCCTAACTTATATTTAAATCAGCATGGTCAACTAAATCCTCAACGGACGCAGATGAACGTTCATAAAAATATTCCCTGCTCAAATCACATAATAATACCACGAAATGCAACACCAAAAACGTAGGTTACCGTATATCTCCCGATTAATACTTCCCCATCCATACATAATATCATTTCACTCGGTATCCAAACTGCTACTCATGCATAGATTTTAGTGACTAATATATCTTCAGATATTTTTGTGCATCTCGTCTATTTAAGTCAAATGTCAATATATAGGTAATATTCTGGATGATGGCTCTAGTTTGTAAATTATAGATGCGTCGCTTTTCTAAACTACATTCTACATACTGTTCACCTGTTCAGCTTCACTTTTCTTAGTAAAATAATTAATGAAACAATCCGTCGCAACTGAAAATATTAACCAGGGGCTTCCAAGTCTTTTTACGAATTGTAATTTCTGTAATTTTGGCGTCATGCAAATATTTTTACTACAAGAATCTAATCAGTAGATAGAATAACTCTCCCAAGAGCTTCACATTCTTTTACATTCACGGGTTGTAATGCATTTAATACGCTAGGATTAAAATTTTATATAGCATATTAAAAGTTAGCCCTTTTAATTCCTCAGAAGTCAATGCATTTACTTAAATGTAATTTAGGCTAAACAATTTAAAATGATTTGACCTGGTAGCAAGTTACAAATTATCTAATAAGTGGAAGACATTTAATAGTCATCCAAGTGATGATGCAATTTGTCCAGATTTTGCAGCATCAATTGGTCTGTAAAAGAAGGCAGGGAAAGTAAATGAGTGCCTATGTTGAGTTTTACGGTAGATAGGTAGGCAGTGTTAGATAGGTTTAGTTAGTACATTCAGATTCAGCAGGTATGAATTGATGAGATGAGAAACGATAGAAAAGAGCGAAGTGAATCGACTGGGGATGAAGCATCTATTCTTCATGCAGCAAGGCAGATACACATAATAAATACTACAACTACCACTATGTGTTGTGTTATGTGTACCACGGAATGCATTACATTACAGTACATTAAGCTAGTTTGTATAACGTGTGCATATATCACATGTAAAGCATTAGCATCATCATACTCACGTAATAATATTATTACCTTACTGCCTTTATTATCGCTAGCAATAGGAATTCTTATTTATCTACATGACACATGAATAAATTTTTTCATAAAGCATTTCCTATTCAATTTGAATCCTTATAGAACATTATTATACAGATTTCATTTTCCTCCATATTCAATTGTTTCACTGTGCATATACGCACTCATGTTCAAATAATGTCAATACTCTATACATAGTAGACTGAGTGATGGGACATTTTTAATATGGTAGTCTTTGCGACAGTGAGGAAGAGTGCCAATACGTAACTTGGCTTCAATTTATGGACCAGGCAGGAGGACCGTTTAATACTAGTCTACAAGTATTCATCTATACGCTCCCTTATTGCATAATTCATACATACTTACTTATACATAATACATAGATGACATGTCATGCATATTACATTAGTACGTCACATCGAACATAACAACATAACTGGATATCCACAGCAATCCTATTTATTTTGCTAACACACTTACCTGTAGTAACGTCATCTGCCCAACTGGCAATTGACACCATTTTTAACACTTATGAATCCTTTGCAATTTATGATGGATACAAAACTCACAGTCCTGTTTAAATTAAAATACGGATCCAGCCATTACCTTTTCCTCCAAATAGTATGTACATAGGATACACTTAACAATATGGAAAATATGCTACTCCCTCTGGCAAAATCAATTAGATGTTGGTGATAATATATTCACTTACATACTCATACATGCTATACTTGAAAATAATAAATTAAGCATACAATTAATAATGTATTTTAAATTGTAGACTTCTGAGATCTACTTAGCACTTGTTATTATTTCCATTTCAAATTCTAGTTAAAATATTTATACGAGTCATTGCCATTAGTTTTTACATTTACTAACGACCAGTATTTAGTCCAGTAGACATTAATGAGACAGTCTCCTATGTAATGGAGAAATATAATTTAAGAAATGATTAATGGCTCAACATGATTCATAACCAAAAGAACAATTATCGTCATACCATTGAAATATTTAAGATAATGCTTTAACTTATATTAAACTAGTATGAATTAAGTTCGTTTTTATTTCATTTTTCAAAGTTTTCATTCGTTGTACATCATAATTGGTAGATAGACAGAATGAAGACAAAAGTTGAATCAAAATACAATTGATTCTGGTTTATATTAATATTACTTTAAGCTTAATATTCAACAAAATAATAATAATATTACCTAATACTGTTTAAATAGTAAACTGATTGTAAATCGTAATCGTACACAATTTCATAATAATTCTAACTTTAACATGAGTTTTAATATTTTTAAAATGCAAGTAGTTACATGTTAAATAATAAGAAAAAATATGTATTAAGTACAAGATTAAACCCACAAGGGCTAGTATTTACTAACTATTTTTGTATTACTTAGAAGTGTGGGGTAGGTGGAGCGATTGAAGCATAATAATATATAGTTTTCTTGTATTAAATGTGGCAGCAAATAATTCTGTATGGCTAATCGTAAGGAATAGGTAGTAATGACCTATGTATTTCCACAACGGATTCCCATCTGAAGATATGTAATATCTGTATTTGTTCTTAAAGAGATAAGGAGTACAATATCTACAAAATGAAGGCGAAGAAAGAAACTG
Organism: Tomocerus qinae; assembly: GCA_020055645.1. Classification (NCBI taxonomy): domain Eukaryota; kingdom Metazoa; phylum Arthropoda; class Collembola; order Entomobryomorpha; family Tomoceridae; genus Tomocerus; species Tomocerus qinae. The sequence continues at coordinate 25,133,492 of CM034548.1, forward strand.
ATGGTGAAAGTTAAAATGGATTTTAGTGGGTTTGAATTAAAGATTTCAAGTAACGGGTGCATACGTACTTAGTCTTAGTAAAGTAACGGTTAATTGTGGCTAATATCTGAAATTATACTATACCAGTGCATTAAACAGGTACAGTGCACCTTATAACACCTCTTTTGATATTCCTTCGTGAACTACTATAGTAAGAACATGATTCGTACACGTAGTACAGCTATCTTACTTACACTTTCTTGACTAGTGTTGGCTATACAGTGAGAGCATGACTTTTACACATTTTAAAGTTATTCACATTTAAACGACGCCAGACAGCTTCAAACAATTAGACTATAATTTTGTCAAACAAGCTTTAGGGAAACGCAATTTGTTGACGACCTTACCTAGGAGGTATTCTTGGAGAATATCATTTGTCTGATTTAACATTAAATTACATTACCACATTACATGAAGCTTGATAAATTGAGATTTTATATAATATTTGTGCCCATTAAAATACTTCTGTCGTATAATGTTCTCAGTTCTCTCATTTTAATCCAATTCACAATACTAAGAGCCAAAATTCCATTTTAACAGGTAAAGGAATCAAAAATATATAAAATAAAATAACTGTATATTGCCCAGAAAGCAAAAGGTTCTTAGTTAAATACAGTAGTTCTTATCACAGAAAGCTTTCAATAAATTGGTATAATTCTTTGGGTTTAGTTCAAATAATTTGGTCATTATCATTTACGTCGATACAAATAGCCGATTGAACACTGACTATTAAAATTATAAAGAAAATAAATGTGAGACAAAAATTTAGTATTTTAAGTATATATTTGTTGTTTGTAGAATTTAATTTTTCTAATTATTATTCAATCTTTCAAAATCTCTGCATCTGTCCTATTAGGGTTACTTGTGTTGCAAATGTCTAGTTTACTACTAGAAGTATAGTAATATTAAAATTAATTACTTTCATGCTAACCGATTAGATGATACCTGCAACTAAGCTTGAAGCTGTAAATCATTGCTGTAATATTACATTACCAAATGCATCCATCATTTCTACAGAGGACTGTCATATTGTATAATGATTAGGGAATCAAGATAAATTGGATGGCAATAACATTTAGTAATGTTGGATGTAAACCTTAATTTGGTAAACTGATTCTATCATGCCACTACAAACTTGTGTCTTGGCAATTCTGTTAAAATACTTATACAATTTTGCCGATTTAGATAGTTGATCTTTAGAAGATTTATACAAAATTTTGCATCCCTGAAAGCACAAATATTAATAATTCTATTTTTCTGTTAATTTATTAATTTGCATATCAATTTTGATTAATGAACAGCATAAATCTCACTAGTCTTACCATAAAGACTGACAATATATGAAAATGTATGTATAAATTAAAATTAATTTAGCAATAATTACTAAAAAAGAAAAATAATAATATTTAAGATTATATAAAGAAACTGTGTAACAAAAACTTAATAAATATTGCATGCGAGATAGATAAGTGATAAATATGCATGGATAGCCAAAGTTTAAAGTTGGTGTGATTTAGCAAATAATTGTAAAACTTGAGTGTTTTTTGATTTAACAGCTACCAGTAGCTAGTACTCTGCTAAATAATATTTTCATTTAACAATTACAACTATATTAGAATTGATAAATATTATTTAAACACAGTGTATAAGAATGGGTAAGTGTATTTTAATAATCATGGCGACAATAACGGACAAGGATGGACAAAGTCATAGTTTAAAAATTATACATAATGGTGCCTAATATTCAGTTTCGTCAGTTGTAAACTGCTAAATATATGCATTAACAATCAGTCGCATTTTATTCCACGAGTTGCTTGGATACTATCCAATTTCGTTGCCTGGCTAGCATCTATTGGCCAAATGGAGAATTGAACAGACTCTTCAAACAACGGGTATATTACGTGTCTCAACGTAAGAATAGGTGGCTCCTCCATCCATTGTCAGGGAAGTGCATAAAGAGTTTTGTGTCTGTCGATATCATGCAAACACTTTCTGTGAACAAGTGTCGGGAATGAGTGGATTTCTGTATACTACTAATATCTACTGTGCCTGTGTGTCTCAACAATCATATTTTACTGTATTCGGCTAACCTTTATCTCTTCTGTTCACTGATTCATGATTATCATGATCTATTGATCTACCGTCTTTAAGTAGACGGTAGACTAGTAATATGCATTGAACAGGTAAATTTTGTAATTAACGTTTTCGATAATGTACCCCAACGCATACCTTCATGTGCTAAATTTAGTACATGGACGTATGCGTTGGGGTACATTATTTAAAACATTAATTGCTCATTGTTGTTACTAAAATATTTTTAGATGAAAACTCACGGCGTCCATCGATTCCATTGTTACCCTAATCTATTATCTAATTAACTAAGTCGATTAATTTCACCATCTGCATCAATTGAATTTCGTAAGATTTAGATCCCTATAATAATTGGTTTAGTTTCTGAGAATGCTATAACTCAGAGTAGGACTGAGGTGGACTTGAGTATTGAATTTTTGCTATCCAGTCTTAAGTCTTAATATCAAACACTTTAATCTCAAAAATATTTTATTACATTTGTTCTAGGGGGCCGGTATTATATTAAATGTATTGAAATGTTGAATTTTCGTGTTCATTGTTTTATATGTATTATAAACGCATAAGCGCTTCCTCGTTTGCTCATTTGAGCGATAAACTATGTCCATCCATATTAGTGACAAAAAAACATGCACCAATGTGCAAAAATAACGAGGACATAGGCTTGTTTGTGCATTGTCGGTAATTTGCAATGTAACTACTGGAACTATGGTAATGCTAACACTCCGTGAATTGTATACCAATTTTTTCAGCAATGAACAAACCAGTTACTTCGTGTTTATACTTGTAGGTGTTAGTTTAACGAGGTCTGCTTAAATTTTGACATTTTCTTTCATTGACACAAATTGTTCCATTACGTTTACATCTAATTACTGTAGTATAATCAATCCATAATTTTATATTTAGTATTAAAAGTAAATTCTATCTGACTCAAATGTGAGTAATCGCGATTTCGTTGGAATATAACAGCAACTGAGAATTTAAAATGATTCTGGTATTCATAAGGACTTATTAATATGGCCATTTGACATTTAGATCAATGAAAATATTTGCAATAATATAGACTTCTTGAATGCTTGGTAAATACATATTTCTGTAGATACAGATGTCATGTAGATGTAGATAGATAATGTCTCTTTAGAGAAGAGTATCCAATAACATTTTAATCTGACTTCAAATGGACTGTTTAATGATTACCATTCAGCCAGAAAAAAGGTTTTCTTTGGCATAAAGAATGTAAGTATTTGAAAGAAATGGATTATTCAGATGATTTTGAATAGTCTCAAATATCAAAACTGTCATTTCTAGCATTAAAACTGGTATCTAAATATTATGGTTACTTCATTCTTTGCAAGGAATTATTAAGAAGTTCAGTATTAGGTATCCGCATCTCTGTACTCTCCTTCATTTGTAGTTCGCTGGAAATCATTAACTCATGTTATATGTATGAAAGGGAAAAGAGCACTCTGGAATATTCTGACTTAGTCAAGTATCTTGCTAGAGATCTTTATCCTTTTTGCGAAAATCCCCTCGGTAAGAATTCTCAAGAGTTGTATTTACTTCACATATTATTATTAGCAGGAACTGATCATGCTGTCAAGCCGTCTCACGAGTACTTTTTGTGCGATCTCTCTCCCATTCATTACTTTCATACCTGGAAAGAAGCAGATTCCGTTTCCAATTTGTCAATACGATGTACATATGAAAATCAAGCTATGGACTTACCTGTCTTTTTAACTTTGACAAACTGCCTCTACATAGAAAGAAGATGAACGCTACATTAATGGCTAAATATCAAAGAACACGGATATCATTATTTCCCAAATCTGCCTTTTATGGCAGGAAATCTTGATCGCTGAATATCTTGTATTACTACTAACATTTTGTGATTTCAGCTCTTTCGTTGTAATTCCGCTCAATCTATCCATTTCCTCAATTCCAAATCTTAACCCACTCAGTAAAACATTTTGATACAAAGATGTTTCCTGTCCTTATTTCCCTCTTTATTCCATCCTTGACATAAACAAGTACTCCAATATAATAATCCATGTTATGTTAGCCATTATTGTTATGGCTTTTATGACAATACTGAGTAAAAGCCCTTAGCGTAATGATTTCAAAATTCTATAGAAGTTGCTTTCAAGTAAAGCCTTGTTATATTTTGTCCAACACAGGCTGAAAGTTTCTTCTAGGTATTTGTATGGAGGAAATATGGTCGCTTATTACTAGAAAATCTCTTAATCGGATGGTTATATCAGGACAGTACGAAGAAATATTGAGGAATTATGATCTGTTGCTGATGAGGATATTTTGTCGTATCTATGTAGCCTGCTAATAATCAGATAATTTGTCTTATGATTCATTACAGTATCTCCGAAGTCGTGTCCACGGAAAACATCCTGGATTATTAAAGTTTTATAGACCATGATCTACTCAGGAACTCCGGATTTACTTGTAAGGGTGGAAACTTATATAGACCATGATCAGCTCCGGATTCACTAATAAGGGTGGGGACTGTTATAGACCATGATCTACTCAGGAACTCAAGATCTACTTACTTACAAGTTATTAGGGTGAATATGAATCTCTTAAATTGGAAGGTTCCGCTCTTCACGAAAGTAAGATGTGCATTATTAGTTCTAATAATCTTTTTCCGGAGAAATGATCAGCCCGTGTATAATAAGGATATCCTTCCACTGTCTTGTTTTCTGGAAACGGTCTTGACTATGGTTTGTTTTGCTACAATGATGTCGTACAGTTATCCTTTATCATAGATCAAAGGAGTAAATCAAAGACCTAAATTAAAATCCGCAAATATCACAGTAAAAATTATTTTCTGGAAAGAAATGAATCTTGAGCTGTAAGATTTTGTTTGAATCTTTTTTCCTACCAAGTCTTCATTTAGCTTTGTAGAACTCTTTACAAAGCTCACTGTGATTATTTCTTTGCTGACTCACCTGTGGTCAATACACGAGAATTTAACGATAACAGCAGTCCTGACGTATACAATGACCTCCTAAATATGACACTGCAAACTAAATACTTACTTACATGCAACAGCATATTATAACAGCCCACTAGTAGTACATCTAGAATCATGCATGGAGTAATTTAATTGTGTAGTTTCTAAAGGTTATTTTTGTAACGAAGCAAGGTTATGTAATAAAATTTCTATGGATGCATTAAATTATAAATAAAGTTGATCTAACTAGCCTGATCCTTAGTGCAATGGTTGTAGCAATGAAATAAACTGGCGTGCAAGTCTTGACGGATATGAGAGCAGTAAATTCAGTGAGTGAATACCTACCTAAACTAAGTGAGTGAAATGTTGCTTTTCGGGTGTAAACCTGAGGTAGAATGAGACCAGGCCCGAGTGTAAGCAGACGTCGACGCCAAGCTAAAAAATAACACCGCGGATAAAAGAGTTTTCGGCGGCCGTTTTGACGCAGTTGGACTAATCTCGATTGCAACGACAGCAGTCTCGGTGCAAATATTGGCTCCGTCAATTCAAGTCCAAACCAATACTACCCGCCTAACCCGATACTTCCATCGTTTTTGTGCATTTTAGCCCGAGTAGCTACATTTACTAAGATTTCGTGTTTCGCAGGACTCTGTACTTAAACCGTCAAATGTAATTCGACTTCCAAGTCTATCTAATCTAATAGCTATGAGCTCAATCAGTTAATATTAACTACAAACCAATTCAAAATTTTTTCCATCATTATGCCAATAATCCAAAACCTGGTTGATTAAAAAGTTATTATGGCAGATATTCTAGTTACCCGCCTTACTCGCAATTTCCATCATTTTTGTGTATTTTAGCCCGAATAGCTACATTTACTAAGATTCCATGTTTTGGAGGAGTCTGTACTTAAATGGTCAAAGAATTCCAAGTCCATGTAATCTAATAGCTATGAGCTCAATCACTTAATATTAAGTACAAACTAATTCAAAATTTTTTCCATCATTATGCCAATAATCCAAAACCTGGTTGATTAAAAAGTTATTATGGCAGATATTCTAGTTACCCGCCTTACTCGCAATTTCCATCATTTTTGTGCATTTTAGCCCGAATAGCTGCATATACCAAGATTTCATGTTTTGGAGGAGTCTGTACTTAAATCGTCAAATGTAATTCGAATTCCCAGTCCATGTAATCTAATAGCCATGAGCTCAATCAATTAATATTAAGTGCAAACCAATTCAAAATTTTTTCAATCATTATGCCAATAAACCAAAACCTGGTTGATTAAAAAATTATTACCTATACCAGACATTCTAATCTTTCTGCCAGAGTCCAGGAGAATTACAGTCTAGAGTTGCCTCTCAAGTTGGCCAAAACAACGTTTATTTCTTTGTAATAACTTTCTAAATGAATTATGTCATTAAGTTATTTGGAATAGTGTCCTCTACGGATTTAACAAATCAAAGTTGTCAATTCTGGTCCTCTGGATAGTTGATCTAAATTTTGAAGGATGCTTAATTTAATTCCAATGCATCAATAAGAGTACGACCAAGATTGTACAAATTAGATTCTCCACTTTGGATCATTCATCTTAGATTTATAAGGTGATTAACTATGGAGGATGTAAGGATACTTTTATGCTGTCCCAAAGATTCTAATCTTTTTCTGTACCGCCGAAGACTGTCGGGCGGCGGCGACTTCTGAGTGGAAGTGGATGAAAAATTAAATTGTACATGAAAATGGAATTATAAGAGATATAGTGAATGTCGTGTAATTGCGTGTGACAGAGCTATGGGTTTGTAAATAGGAAGGTAGAGCGACATTAGAGAGAGAACTTGTATGGAGGTTAGTTGAAGGCTGGCGAACTACAGGATGAATGAATGAATGGGAAGATCCAGGAGAGTCTCTCGTTGTTTAATGGGAAAGTGAAGGAGGAGAGTGAGATTAACATTTCAGGACGGAGCTTTCGCTCGCTGTAGAAAGGAGCCTAAGGCCTGTAACTGTATAGAGGACATAAGAACAATTTTCCTCGACTGAATGCTCCTCATGGCATTGGCAATGGGAGATTTGGCTGCAAGAAGAAGATGCCTTCCTTTGCGCTTGGACGTCAGTTCTGGCTCCTGAATGACGAAATAGCCAAAGTTCATGTCATGTCCTCTTACCTTGGCAAAAATCAGTTTAGCAATTTTATGACTGGCAAATAGCACTGAACAAGTTGGCAAATCAAAAAAGTCGACATAATGTGCATATTCAAAGTATGTCTATTAGTTCGTATTAGTTAGTAGTTACAGCAAATAGGTAACTACTAAAATACAACATTTACAGACTGATAGTACCATAAAATATCTGTAAAGCACAATTTTGCCATGTATTGATGGTACCGATTTGCTCAATTTAACCTCTGAGCAAAAATAGTTTGCCAAAATCTCCACAGAAGTCCTTTTTTGAGGAAATTTTCTTTTTTTGCCAAACTGACTTTTGGCAAACATCCTTGTTGGAGAAATCTCTCCGTGTGTGACTCCAGATGGGGAGAATGTTTTGTAACTAAATAACCGATAGGACTGAGAATGACACATTATACGATTTGTATTAACATCCGATCTTTGATTTAGAGTGCCAGGCTTTCATAACCTGAGTAATTACTTGTTATATTAGTATAAATTATTGATGCTTATGTGTCTATGATGTGGCTAGATTTGTCAGAAGGTAAATAGAGTGTCGTAGTTGTGATATTAGTTAGTATTGAGATACATATTGTATTGATATGGAGGAAAACATGACGGCATCGGCAATGGGAGAGGTTGATAATGGCTGAGGAGATGATCATAGTGGCCCACATATTATGCACTAGGAGTATGTATGTATCTTGTATAAGAGTTCTGATATCTGTGAACGTATGTGGAGAGTAGGAAGACGGAGATAGCACGGCATATATAGACACTAGTGTAGCACCAGAGAACAGGGCCAAAAGAACGGCACGTGGCGAACCGTCAATCAATTCCTACTGACGTCATTCTCAGCCCCATTCACCGATTCGCTTTCATTCACAAAATGCCCATTCAAAACCCTACCCGGGTTCAGTTCCTCGCAGACGACGCTCCTAAGAATACGCACAGTTTGCTCCACAAGTCTACAGCCTTTCCTTCCTTATTCTTACTTTCCTCGCACTTCAACACCAAGACCCTTAATCCTCTTGTACTCAACCTCCTAGTCAACGCTTTTTTAAATCCTCCTTATTTCCTACTTTCTCTCAGGCCTCATCACATTTTACTTTTATTTATTTTTTGTTTATTTTTCAAGTCTCAAGTTCTCTGTGCGAATTATTTTTCTCATCAATCTGCGAAATTTTTGCATTTTTTGATATTTTTGAAGCTAATAGGAATTTTAGTAGATAGGAGTGTCGTATTATATTTCATCTTACTATTTTATCTCACTTATTACGTAACCGTCAAATATATTAGGAAATCTAGGGAAGCTAAATAAATCATTCTCATCATCCAAGTAAAATCCAAGTATCGTGCACAAAAAGAAACTGAAGGACTTTCCACTCCTCTACCGTCTCTACTCTGTCTCAGGTAAATATTTAACTTTGATTCGCTTTATTGCTTGCCAAGCTCTTGTGCACAAATAATCCAGTCTTTTATTAATGCAGAGATAAAATCCTTTCATAACTTTCCATATCTACGAATATCTTCTATTGCCAAGTAATGGTATTTCTTATAACGTACTCAAAACAGTTTCTATTTCTGATTGCAAGGATCACAAAGTATTTTTCAAACATATTATTATTATAATTGACAGTGGGCGAATTACATCATTTCATGTCACTTAAGATCCTGATGTAACTTCTGTAGGACACTAATGTTGTTTCATTAGTAGGGAATTATTTCTTTCTTTTTATCAAAGAGTGTCTTTTCGGATTTGATAAAGATGTATTCAATCCGCATTTGTGGTGGGTGTCCCAATACACAAATTGAATGTATTATGTAAGTTTGCAAAGGATTTTCCATTCGGAGAAGAAAGATTATTTTATTTTCCTATCATTTTCCCCTTCTTTTAAAGGGAAGAAATTGATACGAAATAATAAAGTTTCATTAGGTAACTGTTTTCAACCAAAGAGCTTATGACATCTGGATACTTAAGTAGCATCAACATCAATCAGTAAGAACGCACGTAAAATAGATTTCATAACGAAATAAATTAGAGAGTATCACATAGAGCATTACGCAATGCTTATTATCCTTACATTTACCACAATATCTCAGAAATCCTTTGCTGATACTTTCATTCGATTACGTCCGATACGTACGTCGTACGCCTACCTATTTTACATAGCTTACATAAGCAGCGTGCACCCACAGGAACATGAACGCCATGAATAGGGAACAAGATGAGACAGTATTAGAAGGTCTGTTCTATATCATTATGTAATTTTCAATTGTGAGTAGGCTGAGTGAATCTATAAAGAATTTTTGTCTATGTATAAAGGATTTCTTTTGACAACTACTATTACCCAAATAACGCTTTCACTCATAATTTGCGATTTTATAATCTCACAATTTCAATGTATTAGTTATCGAGCTTTGAAAACCCATGGAATAATGGTTAGGTAATGATAAGTACTTCTACATACGTCATGTTTCCAAGACCTAAGTTTCAAGTCTAAAATATAAAATTAGGAATACTTGTCTGAAACCCGAATAACTACATTGCAATAGGCCTAGAAGCTGCATATTGAGAAAAGACTTGTAAAAGCGAAGCGTGGTATTGACGCTAGTGTTGAGTTGTATGGGTAAGTATCATTGCACACTGCATCTGCATATTTATAGCGCACTGCTCTGTTGCTTACAGCATACGCTTCACTTTCATCCGTTGACAAATGTCCAATATATTGCATACCAACTTTCCCTATTTACTAGATGTATTTAATTGTACAAGAGGATACTAGTAGTATCTATTCATTTTGGCATGATTAGCACTAGTACATATCTATGTTGTACCTATCATAATATATTATGGCTGCATTGACCAAAAAATACATTGGATACAATATGTTGGGGTATACTGTACTGATGAATTAAATTATTGAGCATTATTATCACACGCGTAACCCCTGAAACACATATCATGCATTTCTGCAGGTTTATGTATGTTGATTTTCAAATGGCAAATGTACCATGCATGTAAAGATATCATACTTTTAGGAGTCAAAGACTGAAATGGCTATGCTTTAGTAGAAATGTAGAATGAAGCAAATTGGTCTGACTGTAGTCAAAGCCAAGTTCTCAATTTACTCAAACATGTAATACATTCATATAGGACTTCTCCATGTATTCTGAGATTGCGTTTCTTTTCATTTGTTAACATCACGGAATAAAACATTCCATACTGATTTTGAAATGAAATTAGAATTCTAAAATGACTCTTAACCTATTTCTATTAATTTAGATGAGATTCTCATGGTACATCCATACTGTAGTATTAGGTTAATCTTTCTGTGGAGCTTACACAGCGACGCGATGCTCTATGTGGAATGTAGGAAGAACATACATACATATAATCTTACTTATACTTTCATCCAATTTTGTAAAGCAGAGATTGTATAACTCGTATGTCTTTATTAGGTATTGATATTCATCATAAGTTAATCATTTCTTACGTTCAAGCTACTTTAATTATCTTGCAAATAGTAATTTTGGCAATATTAGTCAATAGTCACTTGAAGACTTGATTGAGGTGGGCGCTATAATTAATTGGCAAGAAAATGTTGAACATCTTATGTGGGTAGGTAATTTATATGTAGCTCGAATCAAAGTACTTATCCTGGCAAACATTCTTGACTAAATTGGATCATATTATTATTTTTCGAATGCTATTGCTGAGAGGAGCTAATAAAAGACGCCCACGGGTTTATTTGCTAAGTTGCTAGTTTTGTTAGAAAAGTTTGTCAACGCAATCATGTCGTTAAAGTAGAAGATGGTGAAAGTGGTGTAGAGAGTAAACACTTTTCAATGAGAACGTCTAAGGGTTAGGATGATTAAAAAATAATGAATACTGGTTAGTTGTAAATTCACGGCAGGAATTTTAGAATCTGTTATAGGGATCTAATATTATTATTCAGATGAATATTATGTGATCCTTGGTGGTAATTCAGTCTCCACTCTCAGGTTAATTATTATACCACAATATAGATAATACGTAACAGTAAAGTTTGGGTGTATAGACTAGGAAGGAGAAATGCTGAGTGGAGTATCGGCGATACCTGTAAAGGCTGTTGAGAGTTAGGAATCTACGCAGTAAGTAAGAATTGGTAGAGAGAGTAGAGAGGATGTAAAGTTGTATAAGTAGTTGGGCTGAGTATTTATAATATAAGTAACTAGAACATCTTGTGATAACTCATCACATCAGGCAGTCGTCACATGCAGGCCGTAAAGTTCAGTTGGGCAGTACGTAGTAGAATCACATACATATATGTTTGGAAATCTCACAATAGTGTTTATTTAAATGTATAGAATGTCCGTAGACATCACGTAGCATGGTAACTGGTAAGTATGTGAGGAGGCACAATAAAAAGCACATTTAGAGTAGTAGAGTTGAGTGTGGGAGAAATAATGCATCAATAATGGAAAAGGTAGGGAAGGAGCAATTCCATTAGGATATTGCCTAGTAGACACTTATTTTGGTAGTCTTGGTTATGAGGAGAGCAAATAGAGTGAGTCTGGCGATGAGTGGTGCTGAATAAAGTAGCTTGGATTTTGGATGATTTACAGTTTAGCTGAGCTGAGTATTTTAGTTTACCTTTGCAGAGACAGATAGATAATTAGCATTTTGTCCGTTACCTAAATGGTCTGCATGGCACAGCCGTGCGAAAACGAGCATCATGGACTATATAACTCACTAGGTAGTAATAAAATCATTTGTAAAGAATTTCAGGATTTGGAACGGATTGTGATGCTCAAAAGACACTAAATACACAAGCGACAGCATTGCGCAGATTTTAAATACGATTTTTAGCAATGGATACCATATTCATGTATGTAGATGTCAAGGGATTATCGAAAGATAGGAATACTGTATACATAGGTGGATAGGGATTATTCAGGGGAAATGAGTGAGTCGTCATAATTCAGACATAGACAGGAGGTAAACATGTTCGGGTACATACTGGGGTCAACTCTGAACATGGGTGATGCATATCAACTGGGTGTGCAGCATGGAATAGTGTAGCATTTACACGTAGTCCAGAATCTCTGTTCTGAGATGATACAGATCGTGGGCAAGAAGGGCATGGATGGATATCGCATGGCATAAGGAGAGGAGATGAGTCGCGAAGAGACGGAACAAGGGGTTGAAATGCGAATTGTCTACGTTTACTGACTTACATCTGTCGTGTGGTGGTCGGATGTGTATTAACTATGTGAAGCAGTATATATTGCTACTTATTGCAACTTAGGTTCTTGTCAGTTGTAGTATAGAGAGCTAGTCTGACCTAAGTACGACGAATCATTCCAACGCACTCATTCTTTCCCTAGACGTAAACGAGACAACTTTTAAGATTTTGCATAGCCAATCCATTAGACATCGATAGATAGCTTTCCACCCGTCTCTAAGTACACGCAGCTTCAATAAATTCACAGCAACTCCACTTTCTACCATTATTCCTAAATTACACTCCCTCCAATCAAGTCACACCAACTTTAACTCCCGAACAACTGACAATCTAAACAATTATTTCCCGGATTTTCCATTTTGTCATCTCAACCTCCTTCTGCTACTTGTAAACCGTACACATCTACTTCAGTCCTGTTTGCAGAACTTCCATCGAATCCGCACCGAATCTCAAACGCGGCTTGTTCTGAAGTTATTCAAGGTAAAGTATCTTTATTCTTCTCTATTTTGCCACGCTTATTTATTTTTCATTCTAAATACTTTCTATTATTTTACAATTGCAACTGGTCATACTAGTGTCAAAGTTTTCACTGGTGTCAAAATTGTCAAAATATTTAGTTGCGATTTTTGCCAATCTGCTCTCTTTTCTACATTATAAGCATTTCCAATGTGTTCATTCCATGATACAAAATATTATGCGTTTCTAAGATTTTTTGGCACTCTAGTAGTAATACTGTAATACTTACATCTATATTGTTAAAATTCTTCTCCATTCCATCTTTTATGATGAAAGACATACTACTAGGTTAACGTTCCATTCAGATTCTTAGCCTTTTGTGCAAAAACGCATAATTTTTGTGAATTCTTTTGTAAAGGGAAAAGAAAAAAAATCGAAATTGTTGCAAATTCATATACAATCCTCGAAAAATGTTAAAGTTGCACCTTCTGCAATAAATTTGCACGCTTATATCATCTGCATAAATTTTGTAGCCGCAATTTCAGAATATTCTGTTGCATATTAGTATATCTAGGCAAGTAGTGTCTATTAAAACAAATACTAGCTGGCGGTCTCATCTTTATGGCATTTTACATCAAAGATCTAAAGTTAGCTTTGTAATGTGTTCTAAATGAACTGTGCAACAAAAGGATTTATAGGACTTGAAAGGCATCCTTCTATGCTTCTCTTTTAGCACGGATCATTTCATATTATGTCATAAACTACATCAACAAACATCATCTGAAATAAGGTGAGAGTAAGTTACCATTGCAATTGGCGACGTTTTAATTCAATACTTTTGCTGGAATTAAGCTTTCGTGCCCCAATTCATTTCCATTGAAATATATTTTAGTTTTGCTTCTATTTTGTGTTATAATAAAATGCGACTGAAGTGCGAATATTTTCTCCCTGCTTTAACTGACAACTGCTTTAAGTTTTTTACTTTCATACATAAAATTGCAAACAAAATTCATAACAAAAGGCATTTCATAAATCTCATCAGGTATTAAAATTATACATAGACCCAGAGAAGACCTAAGGTAAATGGTAAGCGCACAATATTAAAGGTGGCAAATGAATTTCATAATGGTACTTCCGGCATAATATATTTAACCAAAAAGCCATCCTAATTTTTCTAGTTGATTTGTTATTTTAAAACAAATGTTACATTGAAGTTAATGATTAGACTCATATCAGTTTTAGTACTAACTAGTATCTTTAGTACTAACAGTAAACGTTTCATGATGAGTATGGTTAACTAGACATAATTTAAATGGTAAATCGACACTTAGATGTCAAGAATGAATTTAGTTAAGGAAAATAGGCTATGCCGTTTTATTTATATTGGAAGTTGTGCTTATGGGGTGAAAATGGTTATTAAACCGTTTTTCACTAAATATGCGTATCTCAATTCCTAATGTTGTATTCGTTCCATAAAGATAAATATGTAATAAATACCTTGGTAAAGTTCTAGTACCTACATAGATACTAGTCTACTAGTAGCAACAGCAACTCCACTGCAAATCTTAGTTCAACAGTATTCTTCCTGGCTACAGCTAAACCAGTCTCTAAGTTAGTTATCATGAAAAACTGAATTCGAACACGGAATCCAGAGAATTTTATATTTGAGATGCATGTTTATTGTCATAGATAGATAAAATCCCACTTTTGAAAAGTTTAAATGAAACTAACTTACTAGAATACTAATATAATGATTTAGATACAAATAATAAGTTTTATATCTTAAAAAATACACAATTTAGATTTCTCACAGAATGTTATGCATCCATGGCAATTTAAAAGCTAATTAGGAGTGGCGTCATAATCAAATCCATTCATATTACTCAAAATATAGCATTGAGCTTGGGTAATTTCATGGTGGAAAATAAATGCCGTTTAAAACCAGCACTACTAACAAGAAGAAAAAAGAAATTAGAGCCCATTTGCAGTTATTAGTCTGACATATCTGTTGCAATAATAGTTTTTGTTAATCAGATCATTAAATCTAAATTTGAATGAAGTATTTCTGCTCAGCCTACTGTATAATAGCAGAAAAATGTCGATGCCAAAATGTTTTCTATGTGCGAATGTGATTCGTACGATGTCTCTCTTATCTCTACTCTTACTACCATTTGACGTTTTTAAGAATTGTGATTTTTAAGAACAATATAGCAGTACAATTGTCGCTAACATGCTTTCGACTCAATATTTTGATGGGTAGCATTAATCCGTGAAGTAGCAGTCCAAAAATCTACCGTAATTGACAGGGGACAATTTGTTAGCGAGAATTGGAGGGATGCCAACTTTTGCATGAGTAGTTGCATGTAAATAGGATGATTTTGAGGATTTTCTTTTCCCAACATTGTCCAACGTTGGAAATCCAACAATTTTCGTCTCAGTAATGCTCAGACATCTCAACTAGTCTGCAACAAAACCGTTATTATGCTCCTCTAATTGCCCGAAGTTTCTCACCCGTTATGAAAACCGTCTGAGTGTAAAATAGATTGTTAAGACTTCTCAACTGCAAATCTGTCAACTCTTCTTTTGAAAAACATCATAAATGGGATGTTAGATATTTTTATTGAAAGTAGAATAAGGTAGAGTTATTCAAGTCTATGAAAAAAGGCAAGTAATAGGGAAAAGTTTGTTAATGATGTAAGAAGGTAGAAGTAGGTATTTATTTGCATCTACTGGCCACATTGTAGATAAACATTCTATGATGCGCATCGTAAAGCATTCACCCAAAATGTTTAGAAATACACGTACATAATATTATGTTTATCTGCATACGGTATAAAAAATAGGTTCAAATACCAATTCGCATAAATACATTTTAGTTAAATTCTTTCTGTAAGTAAATACTTTTTTACCCTTTCGACAAGAACTTTTGTGCTATACTAAACATTTTTGCGTCGTGTATGGAAGTCAAACTATTCCGCACGGATATGCCTATTCCGCATACAACCTAAATAATATGTGCACAGAACCGAAAGGGTTTACTAGAGGAAAGTAGGAAACTGCGTCATGACGTCATTGCTATTTTACTGGCATGAATGGTATAAAGTATAGGATGACTATTAGCCTCTTTGCGTATAATAGTCTACTCGTGGAGCTGTTTTGCACAAGAGGTAGATTCCCTAGTTAACATAGATAAGATAGATACATACAAAATACAATTTACCTTCCCTGACTTTCTTTATTTCTTGTTAGCTAACATTTTTGTAAGGTATGTTACCATTTTTGTGCAAAAAAGCAAAGCACAGATTATTATTGCTCGCATCATTCAGCCCCATTTCCTATTTGATATACATTTTGATCAAGAAGGCCTTTGTAGGAGTACCTTGCAAAGAGTCTTTACAAATAAACTTCAATTTGAAATAAAATTAGCAATAAAAAGTTTTGATCCATATTAACACAGTATGAGGAAACTTACTAGGTAGTTCTTGCTAGTTTAATTCAAACTCATCCAATTATATATGCAATGGCAATCAGTTCATCATATTGTAGAATAGTTATTCAAATAAGCCAAACTTCCAAGTTTAAAATGCACTTAGGTAAGAACGAATATTGTCATCCAATAAAAAAATCCCAAAGTTATCCAATTTCGTTATTGGTGCATACCTAATGTAATTCTGTGAGAATGCGATGATGTGATGCATAATCATTTGTGCTTACATAAGTTAAATATGGGGTAGTGTAATAAGTAATAAGTAATAGTGTAATAGTGTAATAAGTATCATGTTAACTATTTCCTTTTTAAACTTATGGAGAAATCTCAAGACTCACTTTCATAAACCTCCACAGATAAGTTACAACAACGTCGAAAGTGAAGGAACGGTATCATTTCAACATTTTTAATTCAAAGGCATGACAAATGTGAAATGTTTAGGTAGCATCATACCGTATCATGTAGTAGATTTGCCAAAAATGACTAAAGGCTAGGAAGGATAAACAGATTTGAAGTCTATAATAACTAGATATTAGATTTCTTTGGCATTGGAATTTTCCGTGGCACTGAGCAGTAGTAGTATAGCATCCTATTTATTGTGATTTTGACACGCATACAATGGCTACTGACTTCCAAACAGATATTTACCCAGCTACCTAGAAACGTATTAAAAACACGTCAGACCTTTTAATTAATTTGTCAAATGAACCTAAAGCGTCCGAAATTGTTTATTTTACCATACCAGAATTAATTGAAAAATAAATTAATATGTTCGTATGTCTGATAATTAGAAATAAGTTAATTAATAGTGAGATAAATGGATGATGTGAAATAAATATATTACTTGTTCAAGTAAGTAGAAAATATTCCGAGTTTCTAGGCATACGTTCTAGTTTTCATTTTGGAAACCAAATTGAACGGAGATTTAACAATCTAAAGAGTTAGGGTTTAATCCTACCTACCCATACTTTCAAATGTATTGTAGCTGATGTAATCATACTCAACGAAACCCAATGGTTTGCAAATGTGCGAATTGGTAGCAGATTTATATAGCAGTTTACATCAATTAGAAATAGACTGATGCTATGTATTCCCGATAGGTAGTAAACTTAGTTGTTTTAAGTGGCTTTTCAATTGGAAGCTGAACAAATTATTGGAAGCGCAGACAAACTGCCCAACTCTGTGTAATGTAATATTTCAGAGACTAATATATCACCTAAAACCCCAGTAGCCACCCCACTTCAAGTTAACGGTAGACATGCAGGCATCGTTACTGTCAGATTACACTCCATGTGAATACCTGGGCGATGTCACTGCAGCTGAGATAAAGTTGAAATGAAATAACCAAGTATGTAGAATGTTAGGCTAAAACTCCATTATCGGTAAATTGCTTAGGTACTTCAATTAAACAAATCTAAACGAAAGGCAGCGCCCATAAATAAATTTTATTTTCATGACAGGTTGTTTAATAGGCATTGGTACTTGTTAAACCAATTCTATTTAATCTACCACCTAGTTCAACAGTTTGACTGACATGATCATAACATCTATTAAGAATTAGTGGGTAGGAATTTAATAATAACATCAGAATTTTCACATTTCAGAAAAACAAAAATTCGAGTTATTTTTCTTACAAACATATTTTGTAATGGAATACGTTCGCATTCATATACAGTTAGTTATATTGCATACTTTCTATTGTACATTGCAAGTTGGCTACTTTCTGTATTTGCAATCATTCCAGTAGATAACGAAAAAGTTATTGAACATACCTTTTATTTGCATGCGTTAAGTTTGAGTAACTGGTTTGGCATAAATAAGTATTAGAGTGCCCCAAGTCAGCTTAAATCTACAGCTGGCTGGCTTCTCACGTTGTATAACTTTGAGACAAGATGACTTTTCCGTCTTAGTAACAACTATCTTTGATAATCTAAAAGTAAATGGCGAATTCAAAGTCGTATAAATATAAGGAACGTTATACAACTACTCCCATTAAGTATTTCCTTTTTATTTGCAAAGCAAATGGTGTAATTGTATGTATGTAAGTATGAGAATTCCTGTTTGTAGTTGTGGAGTTTGCAAGACATTATTATTAAGAAAATAATTGGAGTGGAGATAGCGAAGAGAGCTTTATATTCAATTCAATATTTACAATGGTATTAATTTTGGATTAGGTTTCGAGTTCTAAGTAAAATATGTAGTTATGATTATGTAAAAGAAGATGATGAATAGAAGGTAAGGAGGTACACATTCAGGGAGATTTGAATTTGTTGAAAAGGAAAAAGAAAATAGGTTGCTATTAGCTAGGGATGTCTTTGAAGGAAATTGGAAAATATCTGTATTTATGTTTTAATGAGGAGGAAGGATTGTTAATAGTAAAAGTAGACTCGTCTCGTCTTTCGTCCTTTGAAAGATTTATTGTTATAGAGGATTGCGTCACTTTTGGCTGGTCTTGAATTCCAGTCCAGGTGGAGGTGCTTGGAGTGCGTGAACGGTGTACCGTAATATAGCTAGGCCTGTGATGCATATGTCAGGATGAGATAGACAACAAGCAACATAAGCCAAGTAGAGAGAGAGAGAGGGGACAAAATCTGAAGATAAATATATCTACAGACAGACTGACTGTCAAGCAGTCGAGAGGATTTTGAGAATGACTTTTTGTTGTGCCGAGTTAATGTCAAGCAGAATCAAACAGAAGAATTGAGTTTTGACTTTGGTTGCCTACTTATCTGTCGAGGTTTGCAAATGGAGAGAGTCTCTTTGGCGTCTCTTCTATCAGGATTATGATAAAATAGTGTGAAGTGATCTACTGTTGGGTAAGGAAGGTGATAGAGAAAAGAATTGGAAAGGGTGACGGATCTTTCTCCAGCCAAAGCGAGTGAAAGCACAGCTCCCACAGAAAGGGAATGAGCCGACTAATCTCCCTGGAACTATCGGGGAAGTGTCGGATCAGTTCGCCCAGCATCGGACCCAACTACACGCGCTACTCGGTTGTCCCTATTCCTGAATGACGCAATAGAATCCCAATTTTTGCCACCTCGCCAACAAGCCCCTTTCACTAAAAATAGATCAGGAGGTTCTAATAATAACTGTCTTTTTGCAACCACGTGCGAAAACGGTTTCACTCAAAAAGTTTGGGCGACCTCGGAACTTATTCAAGTACTTAATGATAAGAAAAGAGATCCTACTTATGACATGACAAACACATCTTCCACTCGCACTCTAAATCAAACCGATACATTCTTCCTACACTTAATTGCTCCATTTATCAAAGGTGGGCAGACGCACATCTCACTCCAAACTCTCTTCCTCTCCTAACAAAGAACTCTCTCCCAAACATTTCCCAATCCTATCTTCTCTCTCTCTCTCTCTCTCCAACGAAATGCGATACAAGAGAAATGCAAACATCCATTCATACAATCCAAACAAACTAGCAAAGTGAAGACAAATAGTGCCGACCAACAGATTAACAATTCTTCTTCAATCTTTTTTCTCTTAACTTTATTCAGATTTTGATATCAATGTAAATCTTTAATTAACATCTTTAGACTAAGAGTTAAGTCAGTCGTTTAAATTATAATTGACACAGTTTTCAGCATGAGATGAGTATGGAGAGGTCTTATATTGAAATAAACACAGATTAATACGGTGCAGTACATATTATAATTATGTACAGACTATGTATTTATCTTCATATAGCAAGTTTATTCAAATCCTTATGCAAACAAAATGTACATGTTCTACATAGTATATGTATTGCACTTAAGTCTTTGAATCCTCTTCTGTAGTAACGCGCAAGGCGCCTATATGTGATATAGTTACGTAATCAGTATTCTTGATTCCTGTTATTCCCGCTGTTCCCGTCCTTTATTTCCATCAATGGAGTCAGAGGAAACGAAAGAGAAGTTACGCATTGAGACAGGCACGCACGAAAGGGGCTAACTGAATCTATAGAACACAACAAAGATTACTTCTGCTGGATGACTGGATCGAGTCCTGCACTGCATCTTCGCATAGCATATAGCATTACTACTAGATATTTGTATGCCTTTATTCATTCATTCATCCTTCCCAGTTATCTTCTGGTCTATAATATGCAGTCTGCGATGCAAGTCTATAGAACTATACTACGAATGCCAAACAACCCATTTGACTATTGAGTACCGATAGCTTACCGAGATTTAACATAGTTGCACAGCTTGCATTTCACTCAAAAAGGGATTTAGACAGGGACACAAATTGTGAAAGTATTAAATGCCTTGATTCTATACGCAAAAATTGGCAAACAACAGGATAGTTAGCAAAATTAACTCGTGAAAATAGCACAATTTTATTTACAAGATGTGCTTTCATCTTGTAAATAAAATTGGCATTTTGGTACCTTTTTATATTCATTACTCAATCCAGTCAACTCGTTTCCATTTATGTTTCACTTCAGTATACATACATAATAGACAAGGCAATCTCGATTTGGAATATTTTATTAACAGATTTATGTCTTTTTGAAAATCCGATAAGTTAGTGCACCTATTTGTAGAATTTGAAAGATAAGTACGAAATAGTGTTACCTAGCATGTTTTCGATGCGAGATGGACATAAATAAGTAGCAACGGGTAGCAAATGAAGAAAAATGTGAATAACTTCATTAACACAAGGTTTGTAATTTGTACTACAAATCCCAGTTTAGTTTAGTTGAAAATGCTTTAAGGGCAGAGAGTATATTTTATTTCTTCTAGTTTCTGGAATCGTTGGTTGTTATCAGAGAAAGGAAAGCGTCGCAGTTGTAAATGGAAGTCCCTTTAGTATACGCACAGACTTACTCCCATTCTGTTCGACTTCATTCAGTGTAACTGTTCGTGCACGTAGAGCTAGATAGTTGTGTAGTAGGAAAGTTTAGTTAGCTCGGAGATTCTTTTTTTAAAGACGAGAGATGTAAGGCAATTGGGCTGTGGTGCTCTGCATTAGAAAGAGTTAGGCTACTCTACCGAAGACACCTGTTAGGTAATATTGAAGTGAAATTAATTTGTTCCCTCATCGTTGTTTCAGAGCACGTCAGGATGGTAATCAACTAATTGCTAGTTTGGAGTAGATTAATACTGTAGGTAAATGTATGGGTATCTTGAAGTGGATGAATTTCATGGTATGGAATAGAATCCATTCGCAATATTATGTTGAAACTTGTTTAAACTCAGCACTAAGTTAGTAGAAGATATTTCTGAGTAAGGACACTTGAAAGTGTGTACAAGAATATCAAATAGAAACTTTCAACTACTTGAAGATGTAGGATTTAGAAATTGGCGAAAAGATTTATTTACTTGTCTCAGATCCGATATTTAAATAGCGGAGAAAGACGGAGAGTTGTCAGAATGAGTCTTAGCTGGCTGGGCGGAGGACAGAAGTTAAGATGTTGGCTAATTTATAAAAAGAGTCAGTATGGTCAATGCTTAATTTTTGGTATGTGAATTGGTCATGTCCTTGGCAATAATCGGAGATTGACCTACTTAGGGAAAGCGGGTAAAGGGAAGTCAGATGCTTTCTGACAGAATATATAGAGATTCAAGAGTCTAGGAAGTTTTAGGGTGACGTAGTGTGGCAATAGCGTCATCCGAGTTGGTGATGACGCCAATGGAAGTCGGGGGAGTAGGCGAAAAGCGGGAGTCAGGCATTCGGGGGTTCATCGACCTATGTCTGCACGTGTAGCAGGCTCCGTTATTGCCACATCTGAGGGAGTGAGTGAGGGAAACACCTTGCTCCGCTCCATTGCAGCCGACTGCCACTGTTTTCGTTGACCCAATTACTCTCCGCTCTCAGCTGGCAACTCAACCCGACCAACACCGCCTGACCTTTCCTCTTCCCATTCCACATAAAAGATGCAGCTCTCTTCTTCCTCCTCCCGTCCTCCTCAGTCCTCACCGACTTCTATATCTCTCAATCATCGACACCCCGATTCATCGCCACTCATTCACTCCCTTACAACCAATCTTTTTGTCGTCTCTCTCTCTTGCCCTTTCAACTCTCTTGGTCACTTCTTTCTCTTACTATTATTCCAATTTATTTCAATCCCTACAGACAATGCGTATCTATTTGTGAATGATGTTCCTCTATTCATTGCCATACTGTGAGCTCCACAGACACAGAAAGAGACGAAGAGTCAAGACAAGGCCAACGGAACCACGTAAAGCAGATCCAAGATACATCCTCTCCATGTATATCCCTGGCCTTGTCCCCATTCACATTCTTTTCCGCAATCATCTCCACTATCTTTTCTCACTCACGTAAAGCGTAGGCGACACACTATTATAAGAGTCTCAATCTTCTAGTCGTAGCTAGAGGAAATGCGTTACTGTGGAAGAATCTTATTATTCTCTTCTACTACAGTAGATGTAAGTGGACAACGTGGGCAACATCTACTATAATAAAGGTGTATTAACAATAAGAGCTCTTGTCATCACTCAAATCTCAAGTTTTCTCCGTTTCCTTAACATCTGCATGAAGTAGAATTATTTAGCATTGTGAGAGAAATGTTTCTATTGTAAATGTATTCGCCTACAAATTCTAAGAAATTCTTGCGACTTGAACAGAATTTGTAGACGCTAACAATCTACTTTATGTATCATACACATTTCTTAAATTTATTGACAAATCAGGCAAGTGCCCACTTAGAGAACAGGAAGTTGTCTACTTTAGACGATAAAGATGTACTTTATGTAACATACATATTTTTGAAATTCTTTGGCAAATAAGGCAAGTGCCTACTTTTAAACCCCAGGAAGTTGTCTACTTGTTACCAATCTCGTACCATCTTAACTTGAGTTTCAATGAGATTTGAGACATGGAAGAAATTAATGAAGAGTAAAGCAATTATTTCTGTATTTCAGTCCAAATCCATTAGTAACTAACTTTGATTCTAATTTACTCGTTTCTCTGAAATTAGTTCTGCCGGTACTTTTAAAAGGTAAACATATAATATGCATTGTAAGTAACTTGTCCCTACGAAGAGAGATAGTAATATCAAACGGAACTCACAATCTAAGCCTGGGAGAGAAACCACTCAGCAGCACTCAATTATTGTCATAACTCTGTTCTAATCTCATCTGCTAATTAATAACTGATTAACTTACCTTGATTATCTAATTAGTTTTAATTGGAATTCCATTTATATACCTTTCGTCACAAATACGACGTCTAACTAGAAGTTACAGTATCTCTGCTAAATACTTGTTACAACTGTGATACAAAGTTACTCTTTGCAAAGTATTTGCACTTAAACAGTCTTGACTTCATATAAATCATGTAGAACGTACATTAAGTAAGTCTCGTGGTTTAACAGAAGTATTTACATGTTTGCTATATAGAGTTCTTAATTATAGTCTGTTCATGGCCTTCTTCATTGAGTTCACAGAGAGTGAGTCAGTTCGTTTGAGCTGTTGAATGTTTTCCACTTTCATCAGTCACACGCACACATTTTACATTGATTTCCTCAGGAAGCCAGATTTTTCGTATCTGTAATCTAGGATAAAAATCTGTTTGTCGATTGTAATTTGTAGAGTTGGGAAATAAGTAGGTAAGTAGTAGTAAGTAGTATTTTCGGGGATGCTGACTTGAGTCAGTCATTCAGTTGAGTTCGGCTGAACTTTCATTAAGTAACTAGAGTTGATAGAAGCAGAACTCGCTCATTCGTAAATGAAGAGAAAGAATATTTTCTCCTTTACCAGTGGCTGCGTTGACTCAATTTAAAACAAACAGATATAAGTTACATTTTAATCAATTGTTAATATTATTGTTTACTTATAGTATATTATCTTACTTTTAATTTGGAGTCAAGTAGGTATCTGGAGCAGGCTTGGCGCAATTCGCATGTAAGGAAATGTGTACTGAAGATATAATATAGCACTAAATATATCTTTTTATTGTAGAGTATAACAATGTGTGCCTTGACGTAAGCAACAGACTCCTTCATTTTATTATATAAGAGTGTCTTGGCATAGATAGAAAGCAAAGTAAAGCAAGGCCCATCAGCTTTGGCGATGGCTAGCCAGCCTCGTCTAGCTCTGCTTTCATTTCATTCATGATTCGCTTCTCTCTCTCTCTCTAAATGTGCTACATATTATAAGTGCAGTAGTGCGTTCATTGTGCTTTTTACGTATCTCGGTTATGTTATGGTTTGACCCAGTTTTGAGCTAGGTTAACGGTGGTGATGACGTGGTTTGTAAATCTATTGGTAAATATGTACAGTATCTCGCTAGACTCCTATCTTACTGCTACATTTATATATTTTCGTACACACTTCTTCATTGTACATACTACTACATGGGGAAACATGCTTTCAACATATATCTATCTACACTTGTATATCTCCCCATCTAAAACTTATAGCAATGTAAATACATCCTATTGTAGACACTACACAAACACACAGACAGTCTCCATACTTATATATCTGCTACTACTTTATACGGAAATGGCATTGGAGTAGATACGCATAGCTAATATACCAAAGTAGAGTAGCAATCGCAATATCATTTCGTTGTCTGACCATTCTTTCTATAACAAGTAGGATATATCTTCGTGACGTGCGTATGCAATTCTCTTGTAAAGTAGAAAATCTTAGCTATAAGTCCGCACTTACAGATATATGTGTATAGTATAAGTATAGTAATCCCTCAAGGTCCTTAACACGACGAGACTTATTTTACTTTATATGTTATATTATTTCTATAAAAGAGAGTCATTGCTATTCAGCGAATGATGTAAGATTTGTGAATGAAATTTCTGGCTTGTGACACGTGGGCCTATTGATGTTAGAAGGAGAGATGCGTCTGGGAAAGTCCCTGAAGCACAAGTCTCTCCTGACATATGGAAAACCCCCTACCATTGCAATTTACTCGCTGGCTTTCTCCACACTCTCTTCTCTTCCAGCCTTCAACATACGCAGGCAACTCACAAGGTAATACGCAGCTCAAGACAAGGCGTCCTAGTCAACGTACACTTTTACTTCCATGAATGGCAAAGGTAAGTAGACGCTCCCAAACTCAACTAAGCTCCTTTGCTTCCTTCCTATAATTCCATACTTCCACTAACGCACTCTAAACGCATAACCATCACTCATATTTACTTACCATTGTCCTGCCATTTTAATCAGAAAAATAACGTCTTTTAATGCATAAACATTACAATGGTCCATGGGTACCAAATTTGCATGTATTACAATACTAAGTCTCAAATATAAGACCACTACGCATATATAAGTTTGAGATAAACTTAAATCTATACAGAAGCTATGAAATTATCTATAAGATGAAGCCTACATTGTTTATTGAGTAGGATTGAAACTTTTCGCTGTGATTTGAATACTAGCTTGACTAATTTTGATTATTTTGAACTAAATATTTAAATGTACAATTTTCAGAAATTACCAAAACAGTGTGCATTGAATAAACGTTTTTGAAGGAATTTGCCCATAGCGGTAGTAATTACTAAAATACACTATATTACATTTTCTAATAAGTCTCTTAAGTAAAACTGTAGCTTAAGCATAAATAAAAATATGCTTGTAAATAATTGCGCTTATCTGCATCGTTAGCTTTATTGCATAGATAACTGGTAATCAATGAGCATTGTTAGATTAAAATAAATATTTTAACAATATGGAACTGAAAAGTAAAAGTATAATATTAAGTGGATAAACTCTTGCAAAACTATTTGATGTTGAACTAATTCACTTTTGCGTGGGTCAATCATAGTCTCCTGCAATAACATTAATGTTGACAATTTGCATTTGCTATTTTCAATAATTCTACAATTGTCTTTCTGGTGATTGATACATATTTATACAACTTCTCATGGCTCATGGTATCTGAACTTATGTCTCATCTATTTACACATATGGCATTAAAATGAAAGCTCCAGTATTATAGCTACTTATGTTTAGTCGCATAGTCAGTCGATTTTTTCTTTTGTCTAATAAGGCAATTATTTTTTATGTGAAGACTTACAAGCCCGTTTAGTTCACAGGGTATCAAATATAATAGGTATCTTCAATATGAAGCTCTCTATTCCATGCCTCTGCTCCTTAATTGACGTTCCTCTGAGCTGAGTGCCCTGTTTGGTATATTTAGTCGATACCAATTGTTTGTTCTTTCTACTTTCTCGAGAAAAATCGAAACCGCCTACGTACACATTATTTCCCTAATTCTTATTATTATCGTATCGACAGCATTGTTCACCAACAAATGACCTAAAATATCTAGTTCCTTGAATAAAAATCTTGCAGTCTTCTCAAATATCCAATACGAGCAAAAAAATGCATTTTGGCGATCATCAAATAAGGAAATTTTATTTTTATTCTATTTTTTTACGTTTTCACTGTTAATAATCTAATCTCCGAATTTTGTGAATAGGGACATTAAAACAAGACACGTTATGTGTTTAGTAAGTACATAGAAGAAATAACTGAAACCAAAAATTCAGTTGTTGCATACCAAATAGTTACATGCTGAAATTATAACTGGCAAATTCAAGCAAATAGTAAAGTGAAATTGTAATTATAAGCGCACAGAAGATAATTAAATCAGTACTGAGTTGCAAATAGGACGTTTTAAGTCTCTTTGATGTTCTTCTTTAAGAATTTTATAATAGAACAAACGACATACTAGTTTCTTTTTAGAAACAAGAGGGGAAAACAAGTTTAAATGATGGAGATAAGTCAGATGAACATGAGATATATTTCATAGTGTAGGAGAAAACGTAACACTGGCTTGAAAACTTAGTTTTTTGTAAAGCAATAAAGTTAAATTTTCAGTAGCTACAGTAGTTACGTGTCTCAACATACCCATGACATACATTTCCAAGTTAACGAAGTACAAACACGGTACAATACAAAAAATACTAGCACCAGATGAGGAACTGATAACAAACCCAAGAGATTACTACCTAAGTCGTGTTTACCATGGAATAAATCAATAAGACATACAATTACCCTTTAAAATACTTGTGTACTTACATTTTAGATAAATTAGATCATTTTTGAAATCTTCAAAATAAATACATTCAATCAAGCACAACTTTAATATAGGCTACATAAAGATCCTACCTTTGGCAATAACCAAGTAGGAAATGTAAAAAGTATAAGATAGCCCCTAGGTATATTTCAACTGTAAAAATGACTTTTAATAGATTGTAATGCGAGGAAACAGTGTCCTGTGCCAGTGCCCACACCACAACATCAGTATGTAGCACAAATTATTCATTTTTTAGAAATAGAATTTGTAGTTATATAATGCCGTCTAACCCGGTGTGCGGGGAAAGCGTAGTAATGTGTGGATGATAGTGGTAAGTAGCTTGGAAATGAACAGGTCGGTGAGTTTGGTGTCTGGGAGAATGATAGGTAGACTAATTGAGTAAAAATGATAGCAGAAGAGAAGCTGATTTAGTTAGTTGGTTGGAGTAGGACAGCGACATATCCATTCAAGCCATATAATGATAGGGAAGTGGATGACCCTCAACTCCGTCAGACTCGGACTTCTTAAATCGCAGGAAAAGAGCAACCTTTCCATATGTTACCTTTTAGATATCCCCGACTATAACTGTCGGTTTATACTCAGAGTTTTTATGAAACCTAAAGCCCTGAGGAGAGAAGATGGCTATTTAATTGCGTTTTAGTGAAGCCATGGATAGGTTTAAATGAAAATGCATGTCTTATAGGTAGACGAGACTTAGCGTCGGTTGTTTTATAGGACTTAGGCAGGAAGCCTGTATGTACGCGTCTAATAAGTCGTACCGTACGGTAAATGTTGACAGGGAATACAAACCGAAGAATACTTTGAAGGTCTCAAAAATACTCATAATCTGCGAGTAAGCGAATGTCCAACCAACGAAAAAGAGAAAGTTGCCTATTTATGTATGATTAGCTTCCATATCTGGTTACCTGTGCACTTATTAGTCTCCAGATTTTTTGTGGCTTATTGTCCTTCATAGCTATATTACTAATACATTTCCACGCAAAGAAATTAGATACAAGAAAAGGTCTATGAAAATTCCATTTGTGTACTGGGATTCTGGTTGCGTGCTATCTACCCATGCAAAGTCATAGCATAGGATGATTTCCTATGGATTCCCTGGTTCTGTCTGTTCAGCCAATGTCGGTAAAATCAAAAATCCAATTAAATATTTCTCAGAGTATATATAAATACTCTGTATGTTCTACATCTAAAAATTTCATTCTCATTCCATGTTCGACAACCGTTGGAGTAACTGAGAAACTCTCCGATACAAGACATTACCCCATACTACCTCCCTGGTCAAGTTAGTGAATTCGATACTTTGCCCAAAAACACAAACTCTCCAACAAAAACCATTGTATCTCATCCTGCCATCCACACAAATTCTCAATTCTTTATACATTTAGCCTTTTATTTTTCAAAAATATTCATTTGACTTGAGTGACATTTTAAGTTGTAGAAGAGATTGTTGGCCCGAGTTTATTTTGAATATAATTGTTTTTCTAATTTATCGTAACACAAACATGTAAACCAATAAACTCGACCTACCTCGAATAGTTTATAGTCAATTGTTCTATACAGTTTGCTTTAATAGCCTTCCGCGTTCAACAAAAACTTACAGTTTAAACTACCTAATTGTGGTTGTTGGAAGTGTCAACGAGAAATTACTCCGTAACGAGTTGGCAATCCAATGAGGAAGTTTACAGCCGGCAATAAACTATAAAATGACCAACTCGTCCAACAAACTCTTCAACAATAATTCAGCCTTTGGGTATCAACCATTCCAACTTACTCGTCATCTCTAAACTACCATCAGCTCAAACTACACTCGGATGAAAACTTCCTGCATGTCAACTAAATTACGTTGTCCATAAAAGCTGCTGGACACTGCTCAAGATTAGTATAATCACTCTTGTGCGTGTGACAGCGGCTATTTTGGCACGACAAAAGCATCAACTCCAGATCTACAACTCCAAAGTCTGCAGGAACCACTTCCAATATTGAAGCAACATTTATTTATGATTTCTATTGAATGAATAATATATTTATGTCTGTAATCAGAAAACTCTTTCCAACTAAATATTACTTTACTTGTACTTATAAAGTTAGTATTTTAAATCTATTAACTATTTGGTCTAAATACGCTGTATAGTCTATATATATTTAGTCTATATACTATAAGTCATATTTGTATAAATGTCGATAAGCTTAAACACTTAATTAAGTTGTAATGATTCGTTCAATTTGTATTCCTTCCCCTCCTGAATTTCAATCTCAAATGAACAGCTTTTGGGTACGATGATTTAACTAAAAAGCAACTATCGTTGTAAATGTAGCTTTACTCGTATGATTTTGTTTTCCGTTTTTGCATCAAGATCTATAAGACTAACAATTTAAAGAATTGTGCCTTAGGCATATTTTAATGGCTTTTCCATTTTACGGTAGATCTTCAGTATTCATGTCAAAGTACACATAATAGAATGAAAAAACAACGCATTGTTATTACTGTTGAATATTGTTGTGAATTGAGATTTGTGTCTCGTTTTTGAGTTGGCACTCGTGTAGCATTTTGCTCAATGTAAATCCAAAAGTACTCAACTGGACAATAGTATGGCTAGAAACTGTAGAAACTCAATATCTACACATAATGTTTACAGAATAATGATGTCACTGTTAATAATATCATACTACCATTACATTGTAATCATTACAGCATTGTAACGTTGTAACGTTCTCGTTAATTTTGCACTGATGTTTTTCTATGATATTTGATATCTCTGTCTGTCATATTTAGTTACTTTCATAATCGTGCAGTACTCGAATTTCAAATAGTTATTTCTTCTAATGACTACTTAGAATTACAACAACAAAGGTGTTTACAGCTTAGTAGTTTTCCAACAGTATTCATTTAATTTAAACTTTAATGAGATCTTTAAAAATCTGCACGACTACAATAGTATCATGTACATTTCTTTGCCACAATGGGTACTGTGAAACTTTGTAAACTGTAAGATGTCGTAGATGACGTGGATATGTCCACATCTAATAATGCATTTTATGTTTCAAGTCTGTAATGATTTCCTAATGTGTACAGTTTATACCCTGCCTACAAAATGTACATATAGTTACATATTGTAGTAACAGCCAAGTAACAGACTTATTTAACTAATGGGCAAGTACAATATCTACTACTACTATTTGCAGTAGAAAGGATTAACCAAGCAGGGCTGGTTGACTTTTTTAGTACAAATTTTACCCTTCTAACGAAATCGTAGTCAAAAAAGGTTACCAACTGGATTTTAAGAATTTGGCATATAATAAAATGAGTTCTGTTTTCTATTCTCAGAAGATAGTTTTGCTAGTTTGACAACGGACAATAAACTCTTGTTATCATGTTTTAAAATGCCTGGAGTCTGCAGTATAAAGCAATGCTATTTTATGTTGGTATCGAATTACATAATACGTGGAACCTTGCTTCAATCCTTTGCACAAACTCTGCTCTTTACATGCAAACATAGCCCATAGTATAGCTTAGTGACGACGACGGAAATACTCTTTATTATTAAAGACTACAATAACAAGCAGCTCTGATTTCACCATCATTCCAAATCGATCTTAATGGCGACAACAGTTTTTTAATATCAAAATCAGCAATTAACTTAATCGTATTTGACTATAAAGTTCTTAAACCTTATCATCTACATCCTGTATGAAAGAACCCATAAAATTTGGTTTCGGATTATAAAAGACTATTGGTAAATGCTGTCAGTAAACAACTTGAGCCACGTCAGCTTGATTCCTACCAAGGAGAAGAACAGAGCGTGTAGAACTGCCAGAGCAAGAGTACATTACAGAAAACGACTGCAGAGAATTTGGTTTCAAGCTAAATACGAATCGTCCTTTAATAAGTGCATGTAGAACATCTTGGTGATATCTGGACACTGGTCTATGCCTACGTAAGTAACAAATATCCTTCAATCCCTCGCTTATTTTGTATTCTTTAGCTCTGTAAATCATTTTGTCTGTTCCATTCCATGAACTACACTACACTATTATGGCTTCTTTACCTGGGTGGATTTAACTTTACTGGCAGTTGAAACCTTTTTGTGTTTTACCATTCACTGCACAAACACTGAGTTTTCTGCAGCAGTAAAGTAAGTACCCGCTCCGGTTTATTGTAGTAAATACCTTTTAACGCATATGTTATAATTTAATATGGTTTTTTTGATATTTCTACAAACCTCCTGCTTACTTTGCATTCCTAAGGCACTTCTAAATTTGATCAGAAGAATCATTCATTTTACACAGTAATATGATTTTATAACTTCATGTCTTCTTCGTTTGTTGCCACGACTTCTCTGCTGAAGGAAAATAAAAAGGGACATTGCATCCATCTACAGCAATCAGGTTTCAAGTATTCATGGGGCTTGGTAAAAAATACCAATAAGTTGTTGGCCAGCAGTATTAATCCATTGCTTGGAAGTACTCACTCTCACGCTGATTGATAAATAGATAGAAGATCAAGTAGACTTACATAGTGTTTACTGGATTATAATTCTAGCAGGACACCTAAGTACCAATTATGTAATGCTTTCAGATAGATTTTACAACTGAACCAAAATCCAAACTAAAACTAATGGGATTGGGATCAGATAGATCTAAAAGACAAAGATAGATTACAACATTCAAATCATATCAATTCCATTTACATCTGTTATCATCAATCACTATATATCAAAACAAAAATTTGCTATCTACTTACTAATTTGTCTAGAGTGTCCAGAAAATTGGTCATTACTGTCGTACTGCCCATCGTTTCGTCTTGGTTTTGTACACTGATTGATCCGCTAATAGATAGAAGGTAACATCTTATCTTGCTTCAAGCATCATGGAATATGGAAGTCATCCCAAATCTTAGTTGACAGATTTCTCAATGATGTAATACTAATCTACGTAAATTAGTATAAGCACAAGTGACTCCAGCACGAAATTAGGACAAATAGAAGACATTCTACCTACATTTCTGACTACCTACCACCTAGTCTAAGGAAAAATTCTTAAATTTCTGTTTCGTGGAATGCTATACAAATACTATGACAAAACTCACAAACAATCCAATTGGATGTACTATTTTGGATTTTATGAAATACTGTAATTATAAAATTGAGTTGCTAGTCGGGGTAACCAAAATTGAGATATATTATGTAATTGTAAATAAGTTCAAAGTTTCCAACATCCTCGATTCTGCAAACTCTGCATGTCGACGTCGACTATTTTGGTTCGTTGGTGGAGTCGCTAGTCGGTGTACGGCTGTACATTGTGCTTGGGTTATGTGATATCATTTACTTCAATGCAAGCATGGTTTATGGCTGTGATTCATACTTCTATCACCACGTTTGCTATCTCCTCTCCTCCTGTACATTTTCATTTGTTCTTTTTGAGACCGGAGCTCAGGAGCTGAGATATTGAAGCTGACGGTAACTGTGATACCAGTAATTTTTACCTTTAGGTCTTAGTAATTTTATTTTGGCTGACATTTGTTACTTTATTGTACACAACTTTTTGAAGAGTTACCTCAAAAATATCCCACAAATAATGGGATTTTTTTAATCTGATTGTTTGACCATCCATTGGGAATAGACCGATTTTCTAAATCCTAAATGGTACAATCGGGGAAGCAACCAAAAGCCTTACTATGGTTAAAGGTGGGTACATGTATGAAGGAAAAGCAATAATGCACGGGAGTTCATTGTAACCGGATCAGGCGAAGCCCACCTTCAAAAATATTAAAGCAGTTTGAGGATTTTTTCAGCTGCCTAATTTAGGATTAGAAGATTGGGCTTTTACCCTTCTAAGGGACCGCTTAAAAGTATATTGCCCGTAAAACACATTTGCAAGATGTCGAGTGTGTAGTAAATGCCGCATGCCGTAAATTGAATTTACGGCATTTGGCGGCATGCCCTAAATGTCGTAAATTATTTTTTACGTTTTTAGCTGTTTTTATACATAAATTGATTTGAGAAGTGAGAAATAACACGCTAAAAAAGTGCTTTAATACATCAATATTGTGTAGTAACATCATTATGTTATGTCAGTTATAGTGGCTGAAAAGCCTTGAAAAGGGGAAACTCATTTTATGACTTATAAGAGTTGTCACTTTTTATAAAATGATCAAAATTGTATTTTTTTGTTCTTCAATTAGTTGGATTAAGTTGGATATTACCATTAAACTGTCTATGCCGTGTCTTATGTATTTTACGGCATTTACGGCATGCAGTATCTGAAAATAATTTACGGCATGCCGACTTTATACTCTGCACATTTGACCGTGCAATGGGTAAAGCCAATTAAAATGCAGACTTAAGATTATGTGTCTGCCTGTGCACTAGTCTTTCGGTGACAATACTGTCTAGGGCACTGGACTTTAAAAGCACTGTCCATGACAGCATTTAAATGTACTTAAACTATGTTTCTTGTTGTTGCTAAGGGGTTATACGCTTCTTTTTCCAGCATCCAAGAAATGCTTACCGTATCATTGCCAGACGGATCCAGGACGTACAGTCTGATCCAGGAATTTTCACATCTAAACTTTTACATCTATGGGTAGTGAAGTTTTACAACCAGGTACTGCAGTTTTACAACCGTACAAATGTAATGAACGCGAAGTTTGGTAAACTCACATAGCTAAATAAATGCTTAATAATTATATTACGATGAAATGATGTGATTTCATTACTGATATAACTTATTTAAAACATAAACTTGAAGTAAAGAAATCAGCCAAAGGGCAAGTATGGTGAGTGTCAAATACGGCTGATTTCGGGGGGTGGGCACGTGCCCCGGTGCCACCAAGCTGGGGCCCTGCTGATGCACAGGTTTTCCATTGATGAGAGTCAATTATATTATTAAATTCTGTCTCAAGTAAATTGCTTCATCTCTCAAGTGGCCTATGAATTTACATTTTCACCCGACCGACTATTCATATTGCACAATTAATATTGGAAAAGTTGAAGATCTGTCCCAGATTTCGATTCTATTTTTTCGACATATTGGATGAAAGGATTTCATTTCATTTTTGTGGTAAATTGCGATGTCCACTGTGTTGATTGTAGGTCGATTTGGCAAAACAGTTTTTTTTCTTTGGGGATAACTTGGCAAAAGGGCTGTGGATAGAATGGCAAATCGATGAGGATATTTTGGCAAAACGTGTTAATAATGTGCGGGTTGAATTTTTATTCACATTTATAAACATTTTTATTATGTTTTACTTAGAAAATCAGGTCCATCTTTTACTACATAGTCAATCCTTAATTTAGTTAAAGTTAAAAAGATGCATTATGCAAGCAGTCAATTACATTCATTATGTAATTAAGGGTCGCCTGATAGTAAAGGCTGATAAACTTTGTATTTACTTTGTACCAGTTCATCGTATATTGCACCTGTGCACTTTAATGGGTTGTTAACTGCAACTTGCCTTGCCTCAGTCTCCCTTTTATCACATCACCATCAAAAAACTTGCCACTAGGAGGGCTATGACTTGCATGTACATTTTCATCTTTCTACCCATTACGACCACAAGAATATAATCAATCTTTCTTGAAAGGGTGCAATACCATCACTTCTTTATTTCCTTGTACATATTAAGCTATAGGAGTATCAATTGCGTACTAACTTATGGCTTATTTTATTAAGTGTTTGGGACACGAATTTTAATGTTGACTCAGCCGTTCCTAAGAAGAAACTGTCAGCTCAGCTCAAAAGAATGTAAGAGCATGCATGTAAAAAGAGAATGTAAGGTCAGCATCCATTAAAATACCGTCAATATCCACTCTATACTACGGGTATAGTTTTAGCCAGATTGTGCGTTTGCACATTTTGCCAAACTCTCCGACGTGGCAAAAAGGCGATTTGCCAAATTATCCCGAGGGGTCAAAATCGTGGCAAAAAAACTTTTGCCAAATCGACCTACCACCACTGTGTTATATGTAGCCATGTTCATTTTCAACATACCGTAATAATCGATATAATTCCGCGTACTGAAATAATTCCGCGTACGCGGAATTATTTCGATTTTACTTCGCCTTTTTGGCTGTTAATGCTAATAGTTCCGCGTATCGAAATAATTCCGCGTACCTGTACCTAAAAAGATGATGAAAGGTAAAAAAGAAATACGAAGACTAAATGTCGACTCTGCTGTAATCCCAGGAGGATGTACTAAATACATCCAGCCAGTAGGTGTCAACTGGAACAAGCCGTTCAAAGGTTCCATCAGGAAACAATACAATGTGTGGGTTTCCACTCCTGGAAACATCGAAACTACTAAAGGTGGTAATTCAGAGCCACCCTCTTTGAGTGTAGTCTGCAGTTGGATCGTCAAAGCCTGGGATTCCCAGCAGACGTTATTAAAAAATCCTTCTTTTCTTGTGGAATTCTTAATGCCACAGATGGAACCCAGGACAATTTAATAACGGCCTTCAAACCAGGCAAGGATTGTAATGAAGGGCTAGACATGCTACAGCAGCAGTATATGCAAATGGAACAGCCCTTAATCCATGTGGACGATATTTTATTGCCTTCGGATGAAGAAGACATGGACCTCGATTTAATAGATTCGATAAATTTATCCCTGTCTTCAGATGATGACCTCTAAATTAATTTTTTATAAATTTTTTTATCCCATTCATTGAAAATAAATATTGACTTATTAATGAAAAATGGCCTTTTCAGGAATTTTTTCATGTGCTTGAAACAATAATTCCGCGCGGAATTATTTCGATTATTACGGTATCATCTATGTCGACGTATGTACTGATGCAGAGGGTTTCCATTGATGAGAGTCAATTGGTATTAAATTCTGTCTCTAGTAAATTACTTCATCTCTCAATTTTCCATGAATTTCCAAAATGTAGGATAAATACATCGAAATCTTTCCTTCAATGAATTGTGATAGCCCTTTGAACTGTTTGTTGTTTTAGCTACAGCTCCGATTATTCATCCTTCTGTTATTTGGTGAATACATTTTGGATGTAAAACTTCCGTTCGTGGTTGTATAACTGTAGTTCATGGTTGTAAAACTACAGTACTTGGTTGTAAAACTTCCCTACCTATCGATGTAAAACTTCAGATGTGAAAATTCCCAACACCTTGTTGCACAGAACCCCTCACTCTCACTAAGTCTCTTCGTGTAAATCTGTACTCTGTACACTCAGTAAAGTTGTCCAGGAGTAAAGAACTGCAAACTGCAAGTAAGCCACTAGCACAGCTCTACTTACTATAATAGTTGCCATGCTCTCCCCAAAGAAATACATCCCAGAAATGTCGTCAAAAATACTTACAGTCTTCGAAAATGTTTTCCAAGTCGGGTGTCCAGGAATTGTTTCCATAAAAATATTCTAGTACGTGGGCACACAGACCAAGTATTAACACTCCAACATAATTTTTGTTTTCTAGAGTAAAAACTTGGATGTGGATAGAGTATAATTGATACACTCACTCAAAGGGAAGAAAACTTAGCCTTACTTTGAATTTAAAACTGTTTGCAAGTCAAAATGGAACCTGAAGAGGAGTTGCCCAACCAACAGGTCGGTTTGAATTTTCTTGTTATTTATTGTTTCTCATAGCAGTTATAATATAGATTTGTGTTTTTATGTAATTAAGATATAATTAAGTTTCCTTGATCGGTAAATATTATAATCGATTGAATCCTATCACTAAAATAAAATCCGAGTGTCACAATTGTAATCAATGGAACTATTTCAGACTCAGACCAAGATACAACCAAACAAGCGCAAATCATCTTGCAACAGTAACGAACTAGAACCGACATTGGAAATGGAAGAGGATTCTAATTCTAACGACTCTTGTGAGATCATAATGGTGAAAAAAAGTATCGCCTGTTGTACATCCGATCTTCCTCGGATAATTCAGCCGGTAATGATTAGTGGTATCCCTGTTTAACTAAATATATGCATTAATTTTACTTTGAAAATACTAAATTTAATTTCAGCAGAGCAACGATAGAAATGGAATAAATAAACCCGACTCAACACCAAGCCGACCGCAGCCGGGAACGGTAAGCATACATGTACCATTTTATTTTAAATGTTCTAATTACTAATTTTGATTTCCTAAGAGCAACGATAAAACCGGAATGATGGCCAATTCAATGCCAATTACTCCAACGACTCCAAGTCGACCACAGCCGGGAATGGTATGTTTACATGCTCAATTTTACTTTACATGATAAATTAACTCATTTTGATTTTTTAAGAGCATTGATAAAAACGGAATGAAGAACACAGCCGACTTAACTCCAAGTCGACCACAATCACATCAAGGAGTGATGGTATGTGGACTTACTCATTTTGTTACCATATTTATTGTATTTACTAATTTTGATTTTTCAAGGGCACCAATAAAAACGGAATAATGGGGAACGCCAATTCCACTGCAGTTACTCCAAATCAACCCCAGCCACATCAGGGGATGATGGTATGTAGATTTTGTAGTTTGGGAGGGATAGGCGACTGGGAGAGCTATAATATCTCTCTGAGACTAGACTGGTAGGGATATCTCGGTAGAGCTAGTGGTCCCGAATCATGAAGTTTCAGTCTGGGAGAAATGTCTCAATCACCATCGTAAAAGATTGATATGAATGATCCTATGATGGCATAATGTGTAAAGTAGCATAAAATATCGAAAATATTTTGCTCCACTCCAACATCTTTTATTTATTGCAATCATTAATTTCTATAATATTCATAAATCTTAAGTTTATTGCACTTTTTGTATCAGCCATAATCATTAAGTCAATATTGACAGTCAAATGGTTAATTAGGTTACGCCTTTTTTATCAGCTATAATTGTTAATATATGACATTTTTTCCAAAGCCAGGAATTTAGTTATTGTCTAAATTTTTGCAAGTACTGCTACTACCATTATTTCATTTGGTACCACAGTGTATATCATGCTTTTTGCAGGGACATTTTTTACTTTGACAGTTACCCTTGCACTTGCAAAAGGATTGAGAGCTGTACTGCACGATGCTACAGATTGCAATTCAGTAATGTACGTAAAAGGGGTCTCCAGGTCTCCATCCATCCAGTTTTGTCGATTTCAGCGGTCCACAGATCGACATTTACTTCACTGACCATAGTTTCATTTTCATGATCCACTTAGCATATTGTGGTTTAAGATTACCATTTTCTAGTCTTTGGAGAACTTTACATGGTAAGTTTTTTGGATCAGAAGTAGATCTATCAACCCTGGGTGTGGCTAAAGAAACACTAAGTTTTATTTTTATACCGATTAACTAGATAAATTTTCAATGCCAGTAACCTCGATTCAAAGTTGCGCAATGTTGAGCCTTAGCAGTCAGAAGCGAGGGTCACGGGACATAATTATTCTAGCATAAGTTGTTTAATTTCATAATAAATGTGAATCCTGTTAAAAGTGATACTCAAGCACACCATGAGACTGAAACTGCCAACAAACTTAATATTTTGACTTTCAATTTGATTTAATGATAATGACTGATAAAATAGCAACATACTTTTAAGATTTATGAACATTATATAAATTAATGATTGTAACCTTAGAATGCCCGCAGTGGTCCATCCATGAATTTTAGGATTTTGTTCCATCCTTACGCAGAGCAGATACGCCTTACAACCTCATGAATTTTTGTATTTGTCAAGAATGCGTTTCTCTTTTTATGTAGAAAATTTCATCACAATTGGTTCATATTTAAGGCAAAAAAAAATTAAGAAACTCAAAAGTGGGACCACTTTCCTACGCTAATGCCCAAGCTGGTCCATCTATGGACAGTGACAAATCACTGAGTCCATGGGTGGACCACCCAAGGTAATGATGCTATTTGGTGGGGCATTATGCCACCGTGCACGCACCCTGATCGTCAAAAATGGCCAAGATGTCCACAGATATCGAAAAAATTTCCAGTGTAACAGGCCCCGCTCAATGGGTTAATTTCCACACTTTAGCTCCGCCCACTAGCCACGCCCCCGGAGAACACGTAAGTTCCTCCTACTTTGGGGGAGGGGCTAGCGCCGATTTCCCCAGCAACCAGGTTTGAAGGTTAGGTTGCAGGAGATTTTCCAGTGTCACACGTGGACAACCAATCACAACTGACAGCCATGCATGAACCAGTTGGGCATTAACGTTGATTTCATAGCCCCGGGTGGAGTAAGGGTAAAAAATGGTAGAGTGTAAGTGTAACAAAAGATTTTCGATATTTGTGTTACTTACACATTATGTGATCATAGCATCATTCATATCAATCCTTTACTATGTTGATTGAGACCCTCCCAGATTGAAACTTCATGATTCGGGATCGCTAGCGCTACGGAGATATCCCTCCCAGACTAATACATAAATATACATAATTTTTTATTACATTTATTGTATTTACTAATTTAAATTATTCAAGAGCGTCGATAAAAACGTAATGATGGGG
Source organism: Tomocerus qinae (assembly GCA_020055645.1). Lineage (NCBI taxonomy): Eukaryota > Metazoa > Arthropoda > Collembola > Entomobryomorpha > Tomoceridae > Tomocerus > Tomocerus qinae. Next base: position 25,173,390 of record CM034548.1, read on the forward strand.
AACGCCAATCCAGCACCAATTACTCCAAGTCGATCACAGCCGGGAATGGTATGTAGACATAATACATGTACAATTTTACTTTACATGATCCATTTACTCATTTTGATTTTTCAAGATCAACGATGACAACGGAATAAAGATTATAGCCGACTTAACCCCAAGTCGAACACAGTCACATCAGGGAATGACTGTATGTATTAGACATAGATAATTTTGTTACCATATTTATTGTATTTACTAATTTTGATTTTTCAAGGGCATCAACGCCAATTCAACTGCAGTTGCTCCAAATCGACCCCAGCCGCATTTGGGGATGATGGTATGTTAACATACATAATTTTGTTACTATATATTTATTGTACTTACTAATTTTGGTTTTTTAAGATAATAAATAAAAACGGAATGACATGGGGCGCCCTTTCAGCTGCAGTTACTCCAAGTGGACCACTGACACATCAGGGGATGATGGTGTGTATTAGACATGCATAATTTTTAATACTATATTTATTGTACTTACCAATTTTGATGTTTCAAGACCATTAACAAAAACGGAAACACGGGGAATGCCAATTCAACTGCAGTTATTCCAAATCGATCCCAGCCGCATCAGGGGATGATGGTATGTTAACATACATAATTTTGTTACTACATATTTATTGTACTTACTAATTTTGATTTTTCAAGGGCATCAATAAAAACGGAATGATGGGGAACACCAATTCAACTGCAGTTACTCCAAATCGGCCACAGACACATCAATCGATGATGGTATGTATTAGACATAAATAATTTTGTTACTATATTATTGTTGTATTTACTAATTTTGATTTTCAAGGGCGTCAATAAAAACGGAACGATAGGGAACGCCAATTCACATTCATATACTCCTAGTCGACTACAGATACATCAGGGGATGATGGTATGTATTAGACATGTATAATTTTGATACTATCTATATTATTATTGTACTAGCAGAAACCTAGCACTAAGTGCTACAATAACGTTGAAACATAAATTTTTAGCGATTACACATTGTCCCAAAATTCATTGACAAACCGGTGATTATCAACAGCGTATAAATTATATATTCCCTGCACCTATGCACTATAACACGATTACAAAATGTAGCTGTTATGAAACAAGACGTAAATGCATAGTCCGATCCGGAATTTCACTGAAGGTATTTATACAGGGAACAAGCTTTTACACGACATTGTATGAATAATTGAACCGAAGTTGTTTTGATTTTTAGTTGTTTTTAATTTTTGAGCTCTCCACCACTGAATGGGGGGCCTTACCGATTTTGCCCATTTACGAACTTGGCCTCTGTATTAATTGCAGATTATACCCTGAAAATTTGTAGTCTAGCTCAATTTGCGCTAGACTTTTTCAAATTTGCAACTGTTTGAGCTGCTAAAACCGTTCGAAAGTTATTGCCCACAGAGATTTCCAAATAGACAGAAAGATTGAAACCATACAATCAGATAAATTGCTTTGAATAATTAAAACTTATATATAACACAAGACACGGAATCTGTTTGAAGGAATAAGTTTCTTCTACCAGGTCCCACAACAGTGTATTTAAATTCAGTAATTTTATCGTACTTTTTCGTTAAAATGCGCAAGCGTATGTGCATTGAAATAAGTTCTAATCTACGTGACCTTTAGCATCTTTCGCAATTATACCAAACTGTGATGATTATACATTTTGAAATTTAAAAACAGTACGGTAATAGTATGGATATTAGTAACTAGTTGAATCCTAGCACACAAAGTGTGCTAGAAAATGTTGCAATCAGTAAATTTCTAGCGACTGCGCATTGGCCCGAATTTCATAGACCGTTGATTGGACTCAGTAGTCTAGGCTTTGCTCATTAATTACAAAATATTACCCTTGCTCATTAGTTACAAAATATTACAGACATAGATACAAACATTTATTCAAGAATATTGAAAGAATGCCATGCGCATGCCCCAGTTTATCTTTATGTAGAGTAAAGATAATATTGAAACAATTTTGATAATTTAGACGATTCTCTTTCAACGTAGTGGCTTGCCATATGAACAGGCACGTATCCCGTAGGGGACGGGATTGGCCCAGCCCCCTCCTAAATCTGAGAAAAATGGAAGGTTTTTCCTAAAAAAGGCCAAAAATCAAAAAACAATTTCGCGTCACAATTTTTGGTTCCACCCGCTTGACCAAATTTCTGGATACGTGCTTGCATGAGTACAAACATCTTTACTCTACATTAACGTAGAGTGGGAATGGGCATGGAATTCTGTCGGTATTCTTGTATAAAGGTTTGTATGTATGCTTGTCCGTATCGTTTTGTAATGAGGCAGGGCTAGACTACCAGTACTGATTTTGTTTTACATTTCAACACGCTTAGGCACCATGGTCTACTAAATATTCAACAATGTATGAAATTCGGGCCAATGCGCAGTCGCTACTTTACATATTTCAACATTTTTCAAGCACACTTTATGTGCTAAGTTTCAAATAATACTGACATACAAAAATACGGAATTATTCAGAGAAGTTCATTATCTCTGTAAGCGAACACCGTTTCTGTCTGTCTGTCCAGATATCCCTGTGCAAACTTTTGAAAAGTTTGAGCCAGATATTTAAAATTTTCAGAGTACATTCTACAGGTAAATAGAAATGCGGAGTTCGTAAATCGCAAAAACGGTCGCACCCCCTGACAGGGGAAGTGGGTGAAAAACAAAAATAACTGAAAATCAGTAAAATTCAGTTCCATTCGTCCTACAAGGCCGAGTAATAGCTCGATTGAAAGCTGAAATGTCCCTGGAAACTATAAAACATTAGGTTACACCACTCCATGGTCCATGACAGAAGATGAACTTCTCTGCCGTTATATTTCCGTTTTGCAATGGTTTATTCAATACGCATGCGTCAGTTTACGTTTATACTATAGTCACGATTTACTAATTTTGGTATTTCAAGAGCATAAGTAACGACGGAATGATTGGGAACTTAAATTCAACACCAATTACTCCAAGTGGACCACAGCCACATCAGGGGATGATGGTGTGTATTAGACATACATAATATTGTTACCACATTGTATTTACTAATTTTGATTTTCAAGGGCATCAATAAAAACGGAATGATGGGGAACGCCAATTCAACTGCAGTTACTCCAAATCGACCACAGACGCATCAGGGGATGATGGTATGTAAACACATAATATTGTTACCATATATATTGTACTAGAAATTAGCCCTTCCTAAGGACGGGGAACAAAATACAATAATTATGGAATCAACATAATAATAGCGTATCAAATTCAACATCATTTAACCAAACAGTGAAATTCTTTCTACAGTAAATCTTAAAAATCCTTTCATCAGCCCCTGATTTTTATAATAAATTCATTAGTTTTAAATGTACATAACATAATTTTAAATAACCCAGTCATTTAACACTGCCCCATTTTATATTACCTCGTCATTTTACATTACCTCGTGATTTTACACTACCCCGTCATTTTACATTACCCAGTCATTTTACACTACCCCGTCGAAACCGAGCTTTATGAAAATGCTATTTGAGTTTCTGACTATGAGAAGTACATATAGTAAAAAATTGAAACAATTCTAACGGCAATTAGATGTACTTGTGCAGCTATTATTATAGTGATTTACTAACTTTGAATTTTCAAGGGCATCAATAAAAACGGAGTGATGGCGAACGCCAATTCAACTGCAGTTACTTCAAATCGACCACAGACGCATCAGGGGATGATGGTATGTAAACATACATAATTTTGTTGCCATATTTATTGTACTTACTAGTTTTGATGTGTCGAAGACCATTAATAAAAGCGGAATGATTGGAAACGCCAATTCAACTCCAAGTGGACCACAGACACATCAGGGGATGATGGTGTGTATTAGAAATGCATAATTTTTAATACTATATTTATTGTACTTACTAATTTTGATGTTTCAAGACCATTAACAAAAACGGAAACACGGGGAATGCCAATTCAACTCCAGGTACTCCAAATCGACCACAGACGCATCAGGGGATGATGGTATGCTAACATACATAATTTTGTTACCACATTTATTGTACTTACTAATTTTGATTTTTCAAGAACATCGGTAAAAACGGAATGATTGGGAACCCCAATTCAACTCCAATTACTCCAAGTGGACCACAACCACATCAGGTTATGATTGTATGTATTAAACATACATATAGTTTTTTATACTATATTGTATTTATTAATTTTGATTTTTCAAGAGCATGAATAAAAACGGAATGACGGGGAACAACAATTCAACTCCAATTACTGTAAATCGACCACACCCACATCAGGGGATGAAGGTATGTAGACATACATAATTTTGTTGCTATATTAATTGTACTTACTAATTTTGGTTTTTTAAGACAATAAATAAAAATGGAATGACATGGAGCGCCCATTCAACTTCAGTTACTCCAAATCGACCACAGATGCATCAGGGGATGACGGTATGTAGACATACATAATTTTTTTATTATATTTATTGTACTTACTAATTTTGAATTTTTAAAGAGTAACAATACAAACGGAAAGATGGGGAACGTCAATTCAACTGTAGTTACTTCAAATCAACCACAGACTCATCAGGGGATGATGGTATATGGACATACTCAATTTTGTTACCATATTTATTGTAATTACTAATTTTGATTTTTCAAGGGCAAAAATACAAACGGAATGATTGGGAACGCCAATTCAACTCCAGTTACTCCAAATCGACCACAGACGCATCAGGGGATGATGGTATGTAGACATACATAATTTTGTTGCTATATTTATTGTACTTACTAATTTTGATTTTTCAAGAACATCGATAAAAACGGAATGATTGGGAACGCCAATTCAACTGCAGTTACTCCAAACCGATCACAGCCTGGAATGGTATGTATATGTATGCTTGGACAATTTACTTTATTTGATTTATTTATTACCTAATTTTGATTTTTCAAGAGCAATGGTAAAAACGGATTAGCGGGGAGGGCCGATTTAGCTTCAAGTCGACCACAGCCACAGCAGGCAATGGTATATTTAGATGCATAATTTAAATTTTACTTTAGTTGCTCAATCTATTAATTTTGATTTCTCAAGAGCAACGACAAAAACGGAGTGATGAACAATGGAATGGTCCAAATGGTATCTAAGGATAATTTACCTCGTCAAGAAGAATCGTCATCAAGTGATAGATTGTTAGCACGAAAGAAAAAAATGACGATTGATAACGATAAAGAAATGGCGAAGCTATATTTCAAACCATGCCAAGATGTTTTGAAAGAATTATTTTCTATAAAACACCGGGTAGGTAATATAAGGTTCCCTTGAATTATATTTTTTATTTATTTTGCAAATTAAAAGGGAAAGGAGGCTATATAGTGAGTTGTTGTTCCCAATTGAGAGTATAATTAAACATGTCCTGAAATCTAATAAAATGTTGCTATAGAATATAATTCAAGCGATGCAATCATTTGTTTGTAGCTTTATGCTTGGCCCTTCTACCAACCCGTGGATGCGGAGCGGTTAGGATTGGATGATTATCACACGATTATCAAAAAACCAATGGATTTGGGCACTGTTAAGGTAATGCTAGCAATATAAAAGTAGATTTTCTTTTTCTTACGTGTCATGTCATAAAATGTTTACAATGGGTGTTATGTATTAGAAAAACCTGGAAGAGTTTAAGTACAAAAGTATTGCTGAATTTTCTACTGATTTGAAACTCATATTTGCCAATTGTTACCAATACAACCCTCCGGATCACGATGTTGTCTCTATGGCAAAAAAACTGGAAAATGTTTCCAGACTTCTTTTGTTGAGACTTAATCTACTTTATAAAAACATTATACCCGGTCTTAACTCGGCAGTTTTCAACCCCAGCTCCAGTTCTTCGGACGAAGACGATTCGGAGGATGAGCGACAGGCAAAGATAGACAAGCTTAATGGCGAGGTATGTTTCATTTCTTTTGATACACTTTATTAGATAATTATGATATTTTGGTCAAAAGTGTACTCTGAATTGTAGATCAACGGAATCAAAGAGCGGATACAGTTTATGCGGGCCATGTTGAAGAAGAAGAAGAAACAGAAGAAAATAAAAGAAAGTGCAAAAGTCGCTATGCTCAGACCTCCAATATTAAAGGTGACATCGAACCAACCCATTCAGGGTCCATCAAAAGCATCCAAAATATCTACACAACCTGGCCCCAGTAATTCAACCTACGGTGTGCCACCCAAGAAGAGAAAAACTGTCTCTTGGGCAGATCAAGTAACAAAGCAAGCTAAAATATCTGGACAGAGTTCTACAGCTTCAGGTATAGAAATCCGTTTCCTCAATAAAAAGTATTTAGGCGACAAAAGTAAATGTCTATTTACAAACAATTAGGGCGGGTAGGCCCACAAGGTGATAAGTTAGTAAAGCCGATGTTCAATATAGAATGACGCCAGTTATCAAAATTACTAGGAGATCAATTTGATAGAGTAGTTCAAACTATTCGGACAAATGAACCACTTTCTCGCGGTTCTGAAGTAAACGAATTCACTATTGATTTCACTGCCATGAAATCTTCGACTTTGAGAAATTTGGAAGATTTTGTGGCTTTTTGTCTGAGAAATAAACATCGGGGAAACTATTGTATGAAAAATGCCATCCCAAAATGTTTAGAATTACTTATTTACAAGTTCTTAACTAATTGGTTGTGGTATAATCAAAAGATCATAATCAAGAAGTAAAAAAACATTCGCTACTAATTTTCTTTCAGCTCAAGCCACAACAGAAAAAACTTCTACTAATGGGCGAGGAGGAAAAGAGCAAAATGGCAAAATAATAAATTTTAATGCTTTTGGAGGTGCTAACCAATGTTCAGGTAAAGATGAGAGAAGAGGAAGGCGTTTATTATTCATGTATTGTTTGCTAATACCAAAACCTTGTTGGATAAATGGAACTTATTGCGTGGAAGTTATGTGGATGGGAATATATCTTGGGCATTTCTTTTTGCAGAAACATCTAACATTTCCGAGGAAATTATTGAACGAATCTCTGAATCTTCTTCCTCCTCATCTGAGTCAGACACTTCGTCGTCCCTATCATCTTCGGATACGTCCGATTCAGAAACTGAGAATTAATTATTCTTCAACCTTTCTGTGGTCTACGCGCACTGGATCATCTAAACTTAAATCAGCTCAATGAAAATCTGTACAATATAATTCTGTACATCTTCCAAAAACAAATGCTTGTCTTGTAATTCAAGACAGTATAGTGGTTGCTGAGGTTGATCATTTATAGGTTTTTGTTAAGGGGTATAATAATCCAGGTTTTTTTCCAGATATTGTCAGTTTTGATCTTTATGATTATGTCTGGCCCGCCTTTACTGTTTTGATGGTCTTTATTAATTTCTGATTTGCCTTTATTGTTTTGATGTTGATTATCTTTATTATTATTTCTGGTTTGTCTTCATTGTTTTGATTTTGATTATCTTTATTGTTATTTCTGGTTTGACTTTATTGTTTTGATGTTGATCATCTTTTGATTACGTCTGTTCGTCTTTATTGTTTTGATCTTGAATATCTTTATGATTAGGTATGATATATTTTTTAGATACACGATTGGTGTATGTTCATAATGCAATTATGAGCAGCAACTTGTGAATATTATATTAATTCTTTATCATGTAGTAAAGGGTTCTCAACCATGTAAATACAAGACCACAACGAAATCATGACGGTTTTTTGAATTTACACTGTAGGTTGCAACCCATATTACTTACTTACTAACCGATGTTTCCCATCTAGATTAATAAAGCCCGTGTTGTCACTGTAGCCTTATGATAATTATAATTAAGTCGCCAAGATCTCGACTTATGTGTATTTTCGACAACTGGGTAGCTCGTAGAACTGAAAACGAGTTTCATAATGCGAGGCTGTACATTGTACATTTAGACAAAGACACAGTAATTATAATTCTATTTAGATTGCAGTTTAAAAATAATAATCTATATTATAATCTTAGACTTGAGAAAGCAATATGTCTGTACGTGTGGTAGGGTGATTCCAAATTCAAAATGCGCATGTTCACTTTTGCTAAGCCATCGGAGCAGCACGTAAAGTAAGTAAGTAAATATTAAGCAAGTTTGGAATTGGACATTGGAACATATACAGTGCAGCACAGGTTATCCAATACCCAAACATAAATTGTTGGTTTCATAATATGCAAAGCACTCTTTCCAATGCCTAAAACGCAACTCGAAAAACAAATTGTTTGTTTCATAATATGCAAAGCACTCTTTCCGACGCCTAAAACGCAACTCGAATGCGTGAATAGTGTCTGGGTTTGTGGGCAGCTGTGGCAGTGTAATTTTCCTTTTCGACTGCCATATCACACTTTTAAAAGAAATATTCAACGTGTTTTTCATCTAAGCAAATTAAGGCCTGGAATGTTAAAGATTAATTAGATTAATTAAGCATCTTAGTTCTGAAATTAATTTTTGACGGCGATTAATTAACCTCAAAGCTGGAGCTTCCGATATTTACAGTTAACGGGAAAAGAAGTTTACGTTCTGACTAGCTGAATCCTAGCACACAAAGTGTGCTAGAAAATGTTGAAATCAGTAAATTTCTAGCGACTGCGCATTGGCCCGAAATTCATAGACCGTTGATTGGACTCAGTACTGATAGTCTAAGTCTAGTTGTAAGATAAATAGGGAAGAAGATAACATAGTTATGTCGTTAGTAAACAACAATGAAAATATTACCTTAGCTGTACCGTACCATCAATAGTACATACAGATAAAACTAGGCATATATACACTATACGAACCAAAAGAAATACGCATTTTTCCCGAATGCAACTATTGCTGATCTTAAAATGAAATAAGTATTGTTAGCACGACCAGAGGCGGCTTTCCCAATGGGCAGACTGGGCAGTTGCCCAGGGCCTCGCGCTTTTGGGGCCTCGCGCAGAGCTTTGACAAAGAAAGAATTTCAACTTGTTTGTGTTGATTTCACTTCGGAAATACTGGTTTTGCATTTTGGTTTAAGTTATACGTTTTGTTACAGCTTTATTACAGAACAAGTTTTAGAATTCAAGGAAGAAAAGTATACCGAAAGTAGACATCTCGCAATCTAGTAAAAACATCCTGGTGACACTAAAGCAGCATCTCTCAGAATTATTAAAGAATTACTACATGCATTTCAATCCACAAAGTAGCATTACCAATACAATCTATCAAAACTGCGTTTGCAGTAGATATAGACAATTATATTTCCATTAATAGTTTTTTTAAATGTTAAAAAAATACCGATTTTTTTAAAATAAATAAAATATTCAAATTTTAAAATGCCGCATAGCGCCTACATAGTCTTTAACAGAGTTTTAGGGTCTTATTTTGAATAAAGGACGTGTATTGAGATGGAAATCCTTATAAGCTGAAGCCGCACCCCAAAATCAAAGAAAAAGGATATTTTTCTCAAAATAGCAAAAAAAATGTTTATTTGCCAGTTTTAGGCCAGTTTTGACTAATTTTTGTCAAAAATTGACAAAGTTTTTCGCGCTGCGCGCGAATATATGTAATTGAGATATAAGTATCACATAATTAGTCCCTCCCGAAACTGACTTCTGTACAATTACTTGTTTTGTTTTCAATAACATTAAAAAAACCATAAAAAATGTTCACCCTAATATGCCAAATTCATTTAAAGACGGAATAAATTCGTAGATTTTAATTAATATAATAATTTACATATTTGTGAATTATTATTATGGGGCCTCGCGCAAACATTTTGCCCAGGGCCTCGCAAATCCTAGAGCCGCCACTGAGCACGACAATGATAAATACTCCCGGTTGCTTATTTAAATTGACAGGACCTAACCCAGATTTTGATAGTTGACCTCCAAAAACAAACTTGAAGTGTTTATAATTTCCGAATGGAGAATACCTTTCTTTTCGATTTTTGATCGACGAAGAAGAAATTGCTAGATTTTCGTAAAACACTGATGTACAGAAAATACTTTGTAAGATGGACAAATTTGCATAGAATAGTCGTCATGCTAATAATACAATTTGGTACCACAAACGGTGACAACATGGCACAGGAAAGGTAGCAACAGTACTGGTAACTGGCTATTCGAGTAGTAAATAAGTACTTAGTAGAGTTCGTTCATACATCATAACGAATACGTATGACATTTGTGAAGATTTACTAATAAGCTTTGGCCTTAACCACCGTTGACTTGTTAAGCATTGCATAGCGGAACCATGAGTGAAATAAACTATGACACTCTACGATGAACAAAACTAAAGTTTTTTCTCAAAATACCAATACCTTTTATTCGCGATTTGATGTGATTTTTTGGCTCATTTTAGACAAAATAAACCAAAATTTTTCGCGCGTATATGTCTAATACATATCGGTATATGACGTCATTGCCCCCTCCGAAATCAAGTTCTAAATACAGTACTGGTTATATCTATTTTTAGATTTTAATTCATTTTAGATTCAAAAGTACAAGGTGCGTAAGTGTACCTAGTTAAAGACTTGTTCATTTACACATTTTAGGCCCACACTAAGGACACTTACGTAATCTTAACACAATTTCCCCCAAAATAATTGTCACAAAATTGTGTTAAGTAGGATTAAAAGAGTGCTTACAACTTACAATGTGGGTAATCACACCCAGTTGTCATCGGAAATAAATAATTTACCAACTTAAGCAATAAATACATGCCTCTGACTCCATCACACGTCGTGAATTGTAAATCACCATTTTGATTTGTCAGCGAAAATTTAACGTTTACACCAAGTACATGGCCTAAAATTTGCGACTTTAAAAAAATAAATATGGGCAATTCTATATTATAACCATAGACTGAGATAAAATAATAAAACCAATCTAACTATAATATTATATCTTTATGAATCTAATGTATGTCTGGTAGGAGACTCTAGTGAACGTGCATAAATAACGCAACGCAAAACTCCCTCCCCAATGTGTAACGCAAGTGCTGACCAAGGACGTATTAAAGGGTTCATGAAAGGAGATATTTTTTTCTTAAAATAGCAAAAACATTTTCCGCTCCGCACGATTATTTGCCATTTATGACCCATTTACGTCAAAAAATTATATATACGCGCGAATATGCAAACATAAATATTAGCCTCCTTCGAAATTCAGTTCTGTATATGTGTTTGGTGCTGATTGTAACACTTTTGAGTACCTCCTCCTCCCCCCAACCACTACACACGTAATCTATGCAGATTCCTTACAAGTAAAATGCGTACGCCCATTTTCTATAAGCCACTGAAATGAGTTGTTTCATAAATTATTATAACATCATGATTATAATATGCGTGTTATTTGTCATTTCAAAACTCCTAATACAAAGTAGTTATGCTATATCGACAAACTTATTTAATTATTTAAGTTACTGGTTTTACTTTTTACTGCCTCCTTGATTTCTTTATGCCAGTTTGCACGCCTTTTTTGTAGAATTAAATAACTGGCGTACTGGTTAACATAACCTTAGTGAAGTACCGGTGATTTTTTTGGAATTGTTTTTGTTAATGTGATGGGTGATGGGGCTGAAATTCTTTTGAGTGCTAGGTTCTCCCTTAGATGGTTTCACTAGTTCAATACTGTTTCAATACTGTTTTCGATAATGTACCCCAACGCATACCTCTATGTACTAAATTTAGCACATGAAGGTATGCATTGGGGTACATTATCGAAAACATTAATATAAATCAATATTGTGATTTACATTTTACGGAGTGTAATGTAATGGAGTCAGAGGCGTGTATTTATCGCGTAAGTTCGTAAAGGACGAAATCCACATTTTTGTGTAATATTCGGCCCTATCTTAAAATAGGGACTGCAAAGGAATATGAAGTTGAAATTTTGCTGAGGTGTAGATTTAATTCCCTATTTTCAAAACATGCAAGAACCAGAGTGCTGCACCCTCCCAAACGAGAGATATTAATTATTTTGTAGGCACGGTTTTTACATGTAATTAATAGGGAAATAAAAATTTCTTAAAGAATTCGGTATAAAAACGATATACTGCAAACTCCAAAAGATATGAAATTCGGGGGCGCAATTGATTATATATTGGAGCACAACATATGCAAAATCCAGCGTGCTGCACTTCCTACTTTCGACGTTTCAGCAACCGGAAGAACGTTTTTCGATTTTTATGCTACTTTCTTTGCTACCATAGAGTATGACGTCATATCTGATAAGGTTCTCTATGATGGTAACTATGGACATCTAATATGAAACAATCCTTTCTCGGCTGTTTGTGTCAACATTATTGATGTCATCAAAATTGCTTTTTTAACCAGCGGAGTCTACTTTATGCCTACGCCGCTTGTCTGTCTGTCTAATTTTGAGTGCTTATAATAATCAAGTGTGTAAAATCGGCATTTTGTAAATTGTTTTTGATTAGTTCCATGATAAATTGGAATTGTCAAAACAGTGTCTGGTTTTTGATTGTAAAACATTTACACATCATTTTCTCAGCACTTTGAGGTTTGCAACCAAAAATAGTTTTCAGATTCGGAAGCTCGCAGCAAAATTCCCAAAATACGAATTACTATTAAATTCATAATATTTTGACAAAAATGCAAAACCCGCATCTATTCATTGTTATCTTTTTCCTTTTTCAGTCTTCTTTCTTTCCTTCGAATCGAACGAAATCGAATCACAAAAATTCGTTTTCGTAAATGGGGGTTTTGATGAAGGCTTTTACAGCCCTGTGTAAAATGTGTACCAAGTGCCAAGGTAGGTAAAATTTTAGATTGAAGAGGACAACGACAAGGGTTGAGGCAATTTCATGCTCAAGAAACAGGAAACTGCAGGGGGCAAAGGGGAATATCCCCTCAATCGTGGTTGCAAAAAAATCGGTTCTTCAAGCATGAAATTGCCTTTTGTCACATCACTTATGTTCTTGCCACAAATGGGGATGTTGCTAGGTGACCAGCAAAAATTATGATAGAGGGTAAATATGAATCGAGATACTTTTTTGGAAATTCCCTGAGACCACTAGTCCTACAGTAAATTAAAAATTCTTTTTTAAAACCTATTCTACAGTTATAAGGAATATTTCACATTATTTTGTTCGACATCGTTCGAAAATATCATCGGTTGAAATCAAATGTTTGTGTACTTTGGGTGTTTATAACCTCAAGTGAGAGACAAAAATGTGAAGTTTTCCTTATAACTACTATCACCATTTTTAGCGGTTAACAAAGAGCTAAGACGCCTCCATTACAAGGTGAAGGCATAGAGGGATATTCCCTGATTTTGCTCCCGATTGGAATTCTACATATGATGTCACAGAGATGTAAGCACCTAAGACCAAGTAACAATGATTATTTGGTTGAGTGGGGTGCCTACTTCCCTGTGGTAGTAAGTGAAATACGAATTGTGCAAAAATCAGGAAAACGCCTCCTATGTCTTCACCTTGTAGTGGTGTTGACGTAAAATGCGTTACTAGAACAACAAAATCGACGCATCTTGGTAATGTATGTTAGGTAAAGCCTTGGGTAATGCCAATTAACTACTTAATTTCAGCATCTTTCTGCAGCCAGTTTGAGGTGTGGGTGCATTCAGTTTGCTTTTAGCTGAGAAAAAGTCCGTGGTCACGGATAGAGCCGCTGATCCTCCATGGGCCTGCACTTAGTTTTCCTGTTCAAACTGGCTGCAGAAAGAGAGCAAAACATCCTATTGACTTAACCTAAAGGGGGAGGGACTGTCATAGTTACGTTCGAAACACATTGGTATAGTATGTGTACACCAAGCAAGTTCGTCCCTTGTCGTTACCTATTTCTAAAATAAAAAATCGTGTTGCTATAGCCCAGAATTTTGAAAATATGACGTCACTATTGAAATATCTGGGGCCGAGTACCCCTGATCTAATTTATATTCAAATTTTATGGCTGTGGGGCCGGGGTCACCGCGGAAATCAGATTTGGTTCTTTACTTTACCGCCAATGAAAACTGAGTGTGATTACCCACCGTGATTTACATGACGTATAATAGTGGAGTTAGAGAGGCATGTATTATTTATTACATAAATTCGTAAACATACGTTATCACATCAGCAATAACAACTGAGTGATTACCAGATTTTAACTTGACAATAAAATAAAAGTATACTCAAATTCAAGTTAATTTAATAGTTGGTATTTGGTATGTTTGTCTTGAACAGGGCCGCAGCCAGAAAAAAATGGAGAGGGGGCACCTATATAATAAAATGCTTTCAGATAAAAAATTCTCGATTTTGGAAAAGGGCATGGGGCACGTAATGCACGTAACGTAAAGCAGGGACCCCATCGCTGTTGTAACCCCACTTTTTAAACCAAATTTTTTTCCTATTCTTATGGGCGTAACAGCGGCCGTGTCCTATTAATTTAGAGAAAATAGGTAGGGGTTCGGTTGAGTTAATTTTCAAATATCTATTTCTGGGACAATGAAGCTAAATTCATTTCTGTGTGAGGTTGCTCGCACGTTGTTACTGCGTGGGTATGGTAACGGCTTAGTAGCAGTAGCACCACGGGTTCACGGACGGGTAGTAGTAGTAGTGTAGTAAGCATAGGCGGTAGGTAGTAGTAAGTAGTTAAGACTTAAGACAAGTGATAATAATAACAATATTGAAGATATTAGAAAAATAGCTTTAGTTAAACAAGATGAAATCATTGGGTGTGATGACGGTACTCCAGAAGAGCAAGTTCCAGAGTTCAAGATCAACTGGCAGTGTGGCCCGACGACTGACAGAGGAACTATTTGTGGAAGGCAATACGTCGGTGGAGAAGTTGAGTGGGAAAGGGAGCGACAGCTCGCAAGGGGTTTTCTACGCTGCAGAAAATTACTTTATAAACTCTGGCAGAGGAATCAAACCTTTCAAGTGCTGTTTTGGGTCACCAGTGAGTGAACGGACAGCTGTATTTTCCCTGCGAGATCTCTCCAAAAATTATAATATTTCGTCAGACTTGACTTTATCTCCGTTATCTCCGTCATTGTCATTTCATCAAGGTGGCAGAAACATTTTACGCTCAGTATATTCGGATCGTCACATCCACAACTTATTAGACTGTCGACTCATCGTACAACCACAACGCAATAACAATCACAAGACTTCGTTCTTAATTCCTGTCAAATTATTGTCATTTTCTTTCCGAACTGCGTCATTCTCTACTTTTGGCAAAATGTCAACCAACGGAAGTCTTTGCCGTCAAAATTACCATGAGGATTGTGAGGCTCTTGTCAACAAGCAGATTAACATGGAACTCTACGCCAGCTATGTCTACTTGTCAATGGTATGTCAAATGTCAAACATTTTTAATTATTAATGCATTATTTCTTTATATTTCTACTCGAAATCTTTGATGGCAACTTTCGGTTCACAGCTGACTGTGCTCTAGCTGTGTGTTTTGAGGTTCGGAATCGGTTAAATTAATGTATAAGGAATTTTTTGAGGACCATTTCATTATTTTTTAAACTGCTAATTGAATTCTTGTAAATGTTCATTTTTATCCTGATCCAATTTTTAATTTAATGTATTTATAATTAATATCTCAAGCTGATTTAAGGATTTTACATTTTTGCTGCCACGTTAAATAGTTTAAATACAGAATTTTAATATTTCAATTATGCCAATCATACGTTTTGGCACTTTAATGATATTATTTCAGATTGACAAAAAATCCCAGTAGTAATTAATCATTAAATATAATATTTCTTCAGACAAAGGCATCCTTGATCTTCATAACGAAGTGCATAGGTTAATATGGCACAATAAAGGTAGTTTTACATGTGGAAATGTATGAGAATATTTAATAACTAATCCCCTGCAGAGACATTGAAATGTGTCATTGTCAATATCAAGTGATTTCTGGGATTTATTTGTTAAGCATTTGTAGTATAGTTATCTATAAAGCGATAACTTATACCGGTGGTCATTATAATTTTAATAATGGAAAGTTTCCAGTATTCTCCTGATAAGAACTGTCTCGGTTTGGTGGATTACATTGTCAGAACATTTGATTGTCCATTCTGTGTTTAGTAGTAGCAGCAGTAAATAATTACCATGGCAGGTATATCTGTACTTAGCCATTTATGGCAAAGAATCCGTTCCACTCCATAACTCATTTTATCACTAAATAGATAAGGCACCTACTTTAACAAGCTGTAGGTATGTGATTTTTGCTCAAGCAATTCATAACTTATCAGTCCTGACTGACTTTTGAGTGGTCTCTTTGTGACCTTACGGGAGTTAAGTTAGCTTCCACAAATGTTATCATACGATGCATACAAAATAAATGCCGTCTGTCTGAGGAATATATCAAAGTGCAATGCTTTAAATAACAATTTATTATTGAAACACATCAAGTCTTTCTTTAAGTGCTAGAATAATATGGTTGAAGATGACGAAAGAGTGTGTCTACGTGCAATATTATTTATTTATTACTCATTATGGTAAGCCTAGCGTTATTTTGTCACGTAGCTCACTCATCATCATAAGACACTTCGTGCCTCATAATCAATTCTTGCATGTCCTGGTCAGTTAATGATTCGTTCAGGTTCAAGCTTATCGCTATCATAATTATTTGTCGACCATATTTTATAATAGGTATACTTTAAAAGTATATTATCTAATGGGAGTTCTGGACTAGGACAAATAGGACGCTAATGTAATTATTGGTACCATAATTTGTGACTACAGAACAGCTTAGTAGAACTAATTTTCTACTGCCCGCACATTCACGTTCTAACTGCATGCGTCTAAGTTTACAGTTATCTAGGAGCGATACTGTGATTTTTAATTGTGATGCAAAAAATGCTTAAGTATTTTTAATAGATAAATAATAAATAGTTTTAATGACTTGAATGCGCATCAACATTACTATTACTACATTTTTACTTATGATTAAAATGAATATTTATGGCTTTATTTTAGTCGTATTACTTCGATCGAGAAGATGTTGCTTTTCCTGGATTGCACAAGTATTTCAAAAAAGCGTCTGATGAAGAGCGTGAACACGCTCAAAAGTTTATGAAGTATCAAAACGAACGTGGGGGCAGAATTGTACTTCAGTCGATTGCAAAGCCAACGTCGGACGAATGGGGATCTCCTTTGGAGGCCGTGTCTGCTGCTTTGGAACTGGAGAAAACTGTCAATCAGGTAAAAATAAAATACAAGCTGGAAATATATAGTTGTAATTATCTAGCAATAAACATCTTTCATTATATTCTAGAAAATTTTTTATTATATGACTATTATCTAATCTAAGCAATATTTTTTATGTTTAGACTCTTTTGGATCTTCACGGAGTGTCCAGTGGTCGTAATGATGCGCAATTGTGCGATTTCTTGGAAACCAATTTCTTGGAAGAGCAGGTAAAGGCTGCCAAAGAATTGTCGGAATACGTGACTCAACTGAAACGCGTCGGCAAGGGACTCGGAGAGTACCTTTTTGACAAGGAATTGAATGAATAGAAACTGCTGTGCAATGACTTATCCAATCATTGTCCTACAATAAACTATGTCGTCACAATCTTAAATCGTTTAATAATTTACATTTCAAGTTAGAACAAACCATTATTATATTTAAAAAAAATACAACCCAATGTGTTAGACAAATAGAAAAGAATGTACTTCGCTAGCACAATAACGGTATATGTCTTCAAATTCATTATGATATTCTAATAAAAATTTTCAAAATACATTTTGGTTGCAGTAGTTCATGTATTCATTTCCTATAGTAAAACAACAAAATTGTAATCAGACATAGTTTTGTGGTTGGATATTTGTATAGCAAGCAGCATGACGAAGTCAGGTTTGTGTGCTTTCTGATAACACAAATTATTAGTATTCTGTTTAGTTTGTTGCCTTTCATTTTAAAAGGGATAATATTACCCTAGTGAAATATTAAAGGATACATTATATTATATAGATATCGATTTAAT
Organism: Tomocerus qinae; assembly: GCA_020055645.1. Lineage (NCBI taxonomy): Eukaryota > Metazoa > Arthropoda > Collembola > Entomobryomorpha > Tomoceridae > Tomocerus > Tomocerus qinae. The sequence goes on from CM034548.1 coordinate 25,191,396, forward strand.
GTTTATTCGTGATTTAGATAGGTACTTTTCTAAATACTTCAACATAAGTAGATTGTTTATGAAATATCATTGAACTTATACAATCTATAATTACGGTCGTCGTACTTATCTCATACTGTACTCGATTTAATATCGTACCTTCTTAATTCATGATTACTAAGTAAGCTTTAGAATAGACGTTTAAGCATTTCCTGTTGATATCCCGAGTAGAGTTTTCCATTCTCTTCTGTAACCATTAAAATGTTTACACAAGCAAGTTGATTTAATACCATACCATGACTTTGATGTTATATGATGCAATAAAAAGCATTATTATTAAGTGTCATGTTATTGTTTTGACTTGTTAGTCTTTCTTTATCAGAATTTGCAATGCAAAAAATGCTGTGTCAGCATATTATATAAGGCAAAGCAAATAATATCATGAGTATGTCGTAGCCCAGTTGCATTTATTCCAATTGAATCCTCTACACCAGATGCATTTTTAATGATAATATTTTTATGTGCATTATAAAATGATAGTCAGTGATGAGTAGTGCATCATTAAAAAATACTGCAAATATTTATAAAGAGATAGTAAAGTTCAAATTTCATTGAGCCAGCCAAAATTATTCATTAAATCCCAATTCCATCAGTCGTTTTGCAATTTTGTCATCAAACAACGGCTGACGAACATGTAATTTTGGCCTTTCTGTAATTGAAACGCCTTCAGGAATTATTTTAGAATGACTCACGTTTATACTAGTATTTAGTTTGGTATGCCTAGTTTATAAGTTTATATTCTATGACATTAAAATGATTCATACATGTACGTAGTTCAATTCAAACTTGATGTTAAACTGTAAACGTGTAAAACAATAAAACAACTACGCTGAGTATAATTATATTTGATGCTCACTGAAAGACAGCAAACTTACGATAGACTTTTATTCTGTCCGTATCACACAGAGAAGTCTTAACTAACTGGTTTTATCTAACTCTAAATCAAAGATTTCTATTCAAAACCCAAAGCAACTATTTTCAATATGGTAATGAATGAATATTCAGTTATTTTCTACATTATTGTCATTTACATGTAAGTTACATTACCCAGTTATAAATACGCCTACTATGTCAGCGTATGAAAATTTCTATTATCAAAATGTCATACAGATATGAGTTGATAACTCATTAGAAAATGTAAATAGTCCATTAATTTCCTTTATATGAACACCAAGGTTTTCTTCGGTCCGAGTCATCCGAGGGGGTAAGGTCTAATTCTAATTGTACTGTGGGCCTACCACATACGCCCGAGTGAAAACTTCCATACGTTTTTGTGTAGTGGTATTTGTATGTATTTAACTAGGAATACATTAGCATGAAGTAAATGATAATAATAGCTTGTATGAATCATCTTTACTATTAGATAAATGCACATGTTGTACCTATCTATAATATACCATTACCCAACGCAACATCTAAAATAAATGCTACCAAACTGCACAATAAACCTTTCAACAGAATGTAATGAACAAGACATCACAACAACAACTATTAGCCATGGTTTATGAGTATGACATCCAACAAAGTCATCATTTTATTTATTGCGCATCATGTCTGAGCCTAATTAACCCTAGACTACATGACATGACATGAACTGTAACACATGACACGTCACACGACAACAATAATGTACCCCAACGCTTACCTCCATGTACTAAAATTTAGCAAGTTGACAAAGTTGTCCGATCTGTCTGTCCGTCTGTTAGCACAATAACTCAAAAACGGTTTGAGATAATCAACTCAAACTTTCTGTACGTAATGTAGGGATGAAAAGAGAGGTCGAATTCGAAAATGGACAAAATCGGATACACCCCCTGCCTGTGGGCGTGATCCAAAAAATAAAAATAGTTATCGCTTTTGCTTTAGTTATCGACATTGTAGAACGTCATGAGATAGTTCGTTCGAAAAGGTTATTCGTTAGGTCATGTCAAGGTCAAGTCACACGTGACAAAAGGTCAAAGGTCATTAAAAAATTCACTAAAAGCGTCATGTAACGTCAGATAACCAGATAAAACTTTCTATGCAATTTCACACCACTTTTTTACACCCATTTGGACATGGTTTATTAAGTAGGGGGCTGCTTTATAGAAACGACCGATCTGACTGTCTGTCTGTTAGCACGATGACTCAAGAACGGTTTGAGATAATCAATTCAAACTTTCTGTAAGTGATATAGGGATGAAAAGTGAGGTCGAGTTCGAAAATGGACACAATCGGACACACTCCGTACTGTGGGCGTGGTAAAAATTGGTGTAACTTTAGTTATCAACATTGTAGAACATCATGAAATAACTCGTTTGAAAGATTATTCGGTAAGTCAGGTCAAGGTCAAATCATGCAGTCATGTAACGTCCCAAAGCCTGATTATCTCAGCTACTTTTATACATGAATTTGACATATGGTTTATTAAATGGTGTGCAACACCGCTTTATAGGAATGCCTGATCTGTCTGTCTGTCCGTCCGTTCATTAGCACGATAACTCAAGAAAGATTTGAGATAATCAGTTCAAACTTTCTGTACATGATCTAGAGATAAAAAGTAGGGGCGAGTTCGAAAATGGACAAAATCGAGTTCATACCAAATTCCGCTAGATACCTCGAATGAGGGGTAATGGACATTAAAATCTTAGTAGATTCTGAAACTTACTGTATGTACGACATACGTACGTACTTACTGTATGTACGAAATCGCATGACTGTATGAACGTTGAGCGGATTTCTCAGTAATATTCGCTGAAAGTCCCTACACCTCCTAAACACTAAACGAATCTCTAAAACCTCTAGTCTTATTTCTGCACAACTAAAGCGAACAATAAAGTGTGATAGGCAGTTTAAAGGCCTCCAACCGGAGGAAACTGTCAATTGCAAATAATAGTAATAATAGTATCATGTACCCAGTAGATTAAGCGATTAAAATTGGACATTGACATAGCATTTTTATGAATTTCCTAGGAAAAGGGGTAAAATACTTGGCAACTGTAGCAAAACTGCGTCATCTCATTTTGATCACTAGCTCCGAATCCGAATTCTAACTTCCTACAGAGTTACTTTTCGCATCATTTCGAAAGGGGGCAGTCATTGACTCAAATAGCAGACTGTGCTACTTCGCTGTATTACTGCACTAACAATACGTTTTTCCAGGTTTTTTAAATAGTTCTTCATATCTTATTACCTATGCTCCCTTACCTAGTGGTATATCACGAAGTGCACTATGTTTCCTTTCCTTTTCACCATGTATAATAGTATCTATCAATAAATTACTTTAATAAAAACAAAGTTGTGACGCTGTACATAATATTTCCATCAAACAGAAGCCAGCTAGCAGTTACACATAAACTTGCAAGCCTCTTACTGCTCCAAGCATTATATATTGTAGTAATAGTAATAGCATTGTAGTATATAGATAAATGGATATCGATATTTAAAATTTTACATATTTATTTACATAAGTATCAGCTTCCTTCGTTAGAAGGCAGTTAAGCTTAGACTAAAACTTACATTAAATTATTAACTATCAATAAGAATCAAACATTGCGTTATCAGTGTATTCATTTACATTTTATAGGATATAAGTATTCCGCTATGCATTTCGTTAGTTTAAAAAACTATCCGAGATACGACAATAGTTTACTACACCCTTCATATAGTTTCGTCACAACTAGAAAATTCTCGCCTAAATTATATATATTATTATCGGTTTTTTTAAATTGTATGTTTAGAAAATACAAGAGACAATCAGAAAGCTGTCTTCGTCGAAAATGAGGCTCAATAGTTGTGTTCATTGATACTCCTGGTCTTGTAGTAAATAGAAAAGAAATAAAGAAGTAAAAACTTCGCATACGCATTTTGTTATTTTGCTTTTAAGGAACGTGTATATTATTACATGTGCGGTTAATGGGAGGAGGAGGTACCTAAAAGTGTCACAGTCAGAATTTACGTTACAGATGGGGAATGGGTTTTGCGTTACACAATAAGTGCAGGTCTCCCAGGCTTTCCTACCAGACATACATAGATATATAGTTAGGTTATTAAATTTATTGCTTTACCTCAGACTGTGGTTATATATTAGAATTTAAACAATTCTCTTTTGAAAGTATTTGATGTTTTACTATTTCTAATATATTCAGGTAGGATTTATTAGACATTCACTTATTGCTTGATTGTGAAAAGCTCTTCCATTATAACGCTAATTTCTGTTATTTAGTCATTCGGGTGTAAAGTGTTAGTTCTAGCTCTGGTGATTCTAGTTGATACTTCGTTTATATGTAGGTAATTATTAAAATACGATGGCAATAAAATACATAGTGTCGTTGACACTTGGTAGCAATATATTTACTTATGGAAAATTACATTGAAAAAGACAAAAATCACGGTTACCAAATAATTATGCTGAAATATTGAATAAATGACATCAAGGGTAATAGATAACTAACCGTATAGCGTCATTAGTCGAATTATACTAACTATTTTTAAACTGCATGATATCATTTCACAAACATGATTATCCCCAACTCCAACAGTGCACAGTGTGATAGTCTACCACTGGTAAGTGCCCAAACTAATTTTAAATAGTATCTATCTATTATCAATCTGCCACTGTCTTTTCTAGTTGTGGTTCATGCAAATTTTGTTTGGAGTTTTTATCATTTAAAGGACTTATTTATTTAGAAACTATTCTTAATAATTTTTATTTTGCAATAAAATTATGTACTAAATTGCTACTAATTAGCATGCATACAACATGAACATAGGTATACATGATAATGTAATGTATAGTCCACTCTACCTGATCCACCTTGAAACAGGGATATAACAAACGAAGAAAGGTGGTGGCAAAGAATATAAAAATTATTTTTAAGTATGATGAAGGCATGCATTATTTTAGATATTTAATTTCCCTTTCTAGCTTTTAAGTCCAAATTTGCCAAAATGGAGTCTTAGGATAAAATTTATAAAGTATAAAGAAAATGCCTAAAACGTGAAGCTTTTTATTTGCAGTGAGACATTACCTTCAATCTTGTGCAAGGAAGTACATTCAATGCGATAAATGTTCTTAAAGGAGAATAAAAATGTTTAGAACGACAAAAGATTATGACTTTTGATACACAAATATCTAATATGTTTGTCTTCTTCTGGTACTTCTTTGATAGTGTTGCATTTTAGAATTGAATTCATGTAGGCATTTTAATTTTGCTAAGCACTAAATGTAGTTGAGCTTTAAAAACACAAAATAAATAGGGAGGGACGTTTATCCTGAATCCCAATATGAATCAGTTTTATTTTTCTAATTGTAATCAATGCTTTCAACAGGTCATAAGGAGTGAATGTTGTTATGTTGCACTATATTATCTTATCGTTATCTGCAAAAATGTATAAAAATTTAATGCATGTTTCAGGATAATAATCTGTCGTGTAAATATTTATTGGTTTGTCAGTTATTTAATTAAGGTTAGGTGTAAATCTAAATAAGTGGGAATAAAATTTTGCATAGCAGTTTCCTAGCATCGTGCAATGTGGTTATTGTTAGAGAATGTTTAATGTGTGTGATGAATTGTGTATAATAGTTGGTAGGGATATCTTTTAATGAAAATGTAATAAATGTTGCTTATAGATAGATAGGTAGTTAATGAGAGAACAAAAATCTAATATGAAGGAAATTGAACGTCCAAAATGGGAGGAGAGTAGAATTGAATAGAAAAAGAGTGTGATATAATATTATTACATTTTCATTCGTTTTGGGCTACATGAATTAGTAGACGGAGTTGTATGCCCTGTTCTTGTGTGCTAATCAGGAGAAGAAAGTTGATGGTAGTGAAGTCTGTATATTTTATTATGGTCGTGTCTCGCGTGTCTATCTGTAGCAGTGTACATATATAGTTATTATAATAATGGGAGAAAAACAGTGAGGAACGAAGGAAGTGAGTTTACTCGAGTTGAGTCAATCAGCATGGTAGTTTATCTCTCCTCTAACCCTTCAGCACTTACTTACTTAGTTACTCACTCTCCAAACGTTTTCATTTTGAAAGCCGAAAAAACTTAATTATGAATGTCAATAATATTTTAATTAAAATTTCGGAAGCCAACCAGGGGAGTAGATGGAGAAAGGAGATGGAAAATTAAAAAAAGAACTCTCATCATTAATGCATATATATGAAGTATAAGTAGCGTCACGTTCATTAAGATGACATAAATATTTCATCATGATCTAAGAGCTCCACTCTCCTCTGCCCTAATACATACACTTTCAACTCTTTTCTATTATATTCTCGTACTTTCCACTCTGACAGAACAGAACACTTTACTTTTCTACTACAGAATGCATACCTACATAGACCTTCCTATTTAGTGCTCTTACTCTGATCTGGTGAAAATGAACTCTCCAACTTGCATATTATGAGCTTATTACTACAGACATGGCATACAGAGCACATACTAAACTTATACACTAAGACAAGACTCTCTCTCCACCATCAGCTCTGTCGGTTTTTACACTACAAAAAATTCACTTCCTTGTTCATTTCCTCTCGAATTTCCCCCCAGCGGTCTATTCCCTTTTAATTAACACCACTCCTCAATGGACCAGATCGAAAAAATCATTCACAAAAATTATACTTTCATTTTACTCCCTTTAGTTTCTCCTTGTCGGCTACAATTTCCTCTCCTCTGGGTAACTACCCTCCAAGCAACATTTATTTCCTTTTACCTTCCAACTCCTATAATACGTAGTTATACACTCCCAGCACAAACAAATATTACTTTTACGCCTGATAAATATATACAATTCACTCTACGCTTGTAATAATTTTTCTATTTCGTCCTATACTATACCATTCATATAATATCTACAAGTATATGTCTAAAATGATAGCAAAATATTGCAAAATACACAAGAAATATCAGCTTCTTATACAAATATTGTAAATGCAGAGAGAGACAAGAGAAAGAATACGATTTAATGCAGCATCTATGGTTTATAAATAGTGTTCCATTTATGCATAGCAGTAGACTGTACTAGTATATAGGTCCTTCCATTCTTTTTAACACTCGTGCTGATAGTAATGCAGGCAACATGGTTTATAGGTAGTTACATAACGTAAATAAGCGACATTCATTTCCCTTCTTTTCTCTTTCCTGCTTTTACCAACTAATTTCTTGCTACTTACAAACAAGTCTTTTTAATATGCGTAACTAAAACATGTACTTTGGTAGTTAGATGCCTAAGTTAGTTAGTTAGCTTTATAGCCGACTACAAAACACATTTAGGGAAGCCAGCAGTTTTGAGTTGCACTCACACAACCTGCTCTCTCCTTCCCCGAAACTCCTCAACCTCAGAACATTGTTCACATTCCCCAACTAAATTCAACTTACCGGTACTCCAACTCCACCTCCATGAACTCCTCTCTTTCTTTCACTCACTAACACTTTAATGCCCTCACTCCCATTATATGCTTCATATGCTCACTTTTAAGCTCTATGAATTTACTCAAGACAACTCCGTAGATATTCTTCCCAGTCCATTTATAAGTAGCTAATCCTAAAATGTTCCCATAAACCGTTATAGTAATCTCGCTCCCTGTTAATCAAAATATTTGCTCCTACCTCTTTTCAATCTAACAGCTTACACTTTTCCTCAATCTTTGGGACGCCTACTTTGTAATCAAGTGCAAATGGCTGTAAACATACTTTTTAAATTCCTTGTTTCTTATGTGCTGGTAGGTGTTTGTAGTTAACTAACCATGTACACATCATAGAAACCGTAATAGGAAATTGATTTACCATTTTTGGTTCTCTGGAAATTAACTAATCATTCAAATCAGATTTTACTAAAGTAGTTTCTTAGTCTATACACAGCTCATAAATACATTGGACTACCGGAATTGTTCATCTGAACATTTAAGTGATGAATTAAAATTGCTAGCAAAGATTCTTCATATAGTAGTAGGAAAATGCTTGGTAATAATGAAGTATTGTCTATCTAGTTAGTATCGATCTAGTTCGAAAAGTACTATGTTCAAGGTTTTGAGTTATTCGTGCTTTTTTGTCAAATCTTCAAAAACAGTGAATCAGCCTCAAAGATAAATAAAATGAATCGAAGAGAAATGTCGCCCGTATAAATTATACTCAAGTAAATATGAGGTAGCTGCGATTAGATCTTGCAGGAATTTCCCCCGATCAAAGGAAAGTTATTTATATACATCTATTTATGTGTGCTTACCAAAAGCATACGGGTTTGTTTGAAATCTGACCAAAAGGGATTTGATTTGGTGTAGTGAACCCTCAGTTCCATCAGAGCAAGTTCATTAATGACTACCAGAATTACAAATTGGTACTCTAAATGCTTCAATAAATCTACAGGTACTTCAGAAATAAAATTTTTACGTCATTTTGAATCTACGAAAATGTAGGATAAGAAATGAGCACAAGCAGCCTGATTATCCAAAGCATACACATTGGGTAATCATGATTTTTGTTTACAGACAATTTGGACCAATTTTCTAATATTCACTAATGAAAAAAGCAATCCTATGCTTTGCTCAATGAAATAATTCTAGCAGCTAATTACGTTCGTTTACAAGAAAGGGAGTGAATACTTTTGTGAATGTATTATTTGAAAGTTGCTAATTGAGCAACATGCGAAGGCTTTTAATCAATGCAAGAAAGCTCTTCATAAGCGAGTAAATTGAAAAATGAGAGTAACTGTATTTTGTTGTTTAATGTTTTAATTGGATAATATTGTTAGGGTAATAAAGGACGGCTGGATCTATTGCATGGGAAATTCCCATGGGCAGGAAAGATGATAAGTGGGAATGCATTATGAGTTACATTTAGGAATGATGATAATTAAAATGAAAGGCGGAAAAGTGGACATGACACAGAGAAGTGAAATGGAAAGAAGTTCGTCGGAAAAGGTAATAATGAGAGTTAGGAAGAGGAAGAGTTTGTGTGGGGCGAGTGAGACTTTGGGACGACATAAAAGGAAGTGGAGAGAGAGACAGATCTCTCAGTTCCAGGAGCACACTGACTTCCCTATAGAAAAACGGACTGATTGTGTGAGTGTGAAACTGTCAGAGTGCAAGTTAGGAGACCTTCCTACTTACTACAGCTCTAAAACTCCAGTTGAAATTGAAGATAGCATAGGAGAAAGCAAATGTGCAACTGTGCTCCTCTAATATAATGTGTAAGTAGTTAGTAGGCATGCTAAATATACATAATATGACATGGACAGCTCCGTTTATACTTGGGAATACATAATAAGCACATATTATAGAAGTTGAGTAGTTGGGTAGATTCTGTTGGAGTGTAGTGCATACACAGAAGAGAGTGTATGGATGGGTATATATAGAGTGCATGAAAAAGAGGCAGGCAGGCAGGACGAAGGGTAGGTACGTACAGCAGAGCCAGTCGAGAATTTTAATTAGTTTTGTGTCATTTTCGAATATGAGCCATCTGCTCAGGCGATTATTATTATAAACTTAGCAATCTGCATGCCGCTCATTTATATACAAAATCTAAAACTCGGTAATTACAAATAAATTCCCTAATTAATGCAAAACTCTTGTCTAGCCAGGGTGGCAAGGATATTTTATAAAAGAGAAAAACAGAAAGCCACCAGAAACTTTAGCACCTAATTAAAACAGGAGAATACCCTTTATGTGTAACTTTCCTTAGACGTTTCCATATTAATAACTTGGTTCCGACCAGACCCCCACCTCAATTATTGAGGATTCCTTTGCCACGTCCTCTTCTCTTTCGCTAACAGCCATCGGCTTTTATCCTGCAATCCATGCTTACATAGCTTAAGCAACTTTCTCTCACAGCAAAGCAAAGCAGTCCAAAAGGTAGACACGAAATAGCTACAACTAACTATAAGTCCGTATATCTATTATATAGTATTTAGTATGTAAATACAGATAAAGAGATAGTGGCTGCAGCCGTATGAACTACAAGAAGATACTCTGAGGACTCTATGCCTAACTAATACTTAGCCACCCATGCCCAACCACCACCAAAGTAAACCTAAGGCAACCAAAGTCAAACTAAAGTACAAGTGTAAGTAGGAGAACAAGTGAGCAAAGGAGGGAAAGGCTGTAGCCAAGGAGGACTCTATATAAGCACAGAAAGTACACAGCAACCGGGTAAGTACAACAAACACAATTCCGTTGGACGAACTTGTCTCACTCTCCCTCACACAAAAATTCAACAAGCGACGCCAATAACAAAATCCTGAGTTAAGGTAAGCCAACACAAATCATGTCATGCCAAGAGAGAGAGAAAGAGCCAGCCAAACCAAACCGACCAAATGTTTGTAGCTGTAACACATGCAAAATACAAGTTGTCACTGAATTAAAGACGACTCAAATTAGTCATGCAATGTAAACCAAGTCAAGCCAAATAATCAACACGTTCACAGTTTATTTTGCTACCACACTACGCTCAAATCTCAAAGCCTCTGCACACAATCACAAACCACAAATTCTACTTTTACACAATCCACCCTTTTTCCCTACTTTGTCATTCCCTCCTAACATCCACTTCTTATTGCACCAAAATGCACCAGATGCATGTATTTACAAAGTAGAAACAAACGGAATTTCAATCACCCATACTTCCTTGTGCTTCTTGATTGTTTTACCATCCTTCGAATCCTTCCTGGACATACATTTGCATTAGGTGAAAATTCAAAGAGCCAGCCGACTTTTTTTCTTTCTGTCTTGGGGCTGGACCCGTTTCTTTTGACATTTTACGCAAATGGCCATCGGAGTCAACTGGGATCTAGGCTTTATGTGACGTGACTCACTAAAAACTCGCAGCAGTCGGTTCAATACTTTTCCTTGTAATGTGACACGAATTATCTCTGGAGACCATTGTGGTCATTCTGTTACTGTAATTTTTTATTGCACCATAGCCAAAAGTTTATACTACAGTGCCTATCTACTTATTATGCTAACGTAGTCATTCTCTATTAATTGCAATAATAATTACAATGGTTGTTAGTACTTTAATCAAGTTTTTACACGACAGACGGAATTTATTTAAAAACACTTTTTTGTACAGTAATATAGCGCAAGTTCCCAGATCGTAGTTTACAGATTGTGATTGTAAAGGTAGCAAGCGTCAACTATGGTTGGAGATTGTATTAGTATTGTCTATGAAATGGGACTAGTGGCATTTATTCCAATTCAGCATCCCTGTAGCCTGTACTTAAGTATTTATTGTGTACTTTTCTTGTCTAACTTTAAATTATGCATGGGATGATGACCAAATCCATAAATCTGTCAAGCAAGGAAAATAATAGTTAGTATGATGTAATGTGACAGGTTGTATAATTGAATTTTGTAAAGATACCTAAGTAGGTAAGTATTGTGGAGCGTTGAGTAGAGATGCAATTGGTGCATGAGGTCTGATGATGATCGAGGAAGGGATGGTGAAAGAAGGAGAGAAAGTTCTTGATTTGCAGTCTGGTTTTGCGGTGTGAGGTTGAAAGTTAGAATGTGAGGGAGGGCAGATTTGCTTCTTTGGTTTGTCGTGTGTGTCTGTGTGATAATATTATGTAATGCAGGGAGACTACGTAATAATGGAGTTAGTTAGGCTCTCTCTGGTGTGAGTTTGGGGAGGAGAGTTGGGACGTAAAGTAAAGTAACAAGTCGAGGACGATTAGTTGACTATCCGAATGTCTTACGTTAGTGCGAGAGAATAAGATCTGTACATTGATCCCTGCGGTACCGTCCGCTTTGAAAAAGCGTCGTACTTAACTTGACTATACTAGTTGTTAAGTGTAATTGGTTCCTAAAGTGTAATAGAGATAAGACTCCCAAATCCACCCCAGAATACCGAATAAATGAGCTACAAGCACTTTTTGTACGCCTTGATAATCATTACATTACACTCTTGAAGAAGTGGAGAAAAACCTCAGACTTTTCTCTATCTCTCTTTGTTTTTCCGACTTTCACTCCTTACGGGGCTTCCCGGAGAAAAGTACATCACTAATGCCTACCATGTCCCTTTGTTGGCCTTCCAGAATAAGTACATGTAGAGATAGTGGCATACCTCGCACTAAGTAAGTAGTACACTAACGATTCGTACCTACGCACCAACCAAGTCTATCTGTATCGCTAACTCAAGTCAACTAATCTAGAGACTTAGGTTAAAGTAGGTACACGAGCCAGTAAGAAACGGAGCAATTCTATCTGTCTTTTCCACTCTTCTCATCGCCTAGTCTTTTAATAGCCACTATCTGCCCACTCTTCCTCTGCTTTACTTTATTCAAGATTAGTTTACTTACATTATCTCGAGATATAGACAAAAGCAGTTTCTCTCATTCATTCCCTTTCGGGGACTCCTTTTACCATTTCCCTTTTATTGTTAGTTAGTGTACACTATACCAATGCAATTGTATCTTACCACCAGCACTCTCTCCTCAACAAGATGACTGCTATTGCAGGCTAATACACTAAACTACCATCTCAGACTCATCTCACCACGCCAGTTATCATTTACATCTTCCCGTTTGCGGAAAATGCTGTTGCTAACCGTACACTATAAAATCTGACGTACCTACTCGCTATTATTATAAGTTAAACGAGACCTACTCAGACACAGAGCACAATGGTTTAAGTGAAGTAGCCATTGATTCCCTCCTAACTATCTCCTTCTGCCTTTAGCACAACAGACACACAGGGATGAACATAAATACAAAATGGAGCACTACACAACCTACAGATAGCATACAAATAGAGCAACACTCTTCTGCCCTCTCCCTCCTTATCCTATTATCCTCAATCTACACCTTTAATGCCCATCCGAAATTCCGCCCGTTTTTACCTTTCCTCGTCATATCGCTTCTTGAATTACATACGTTGTAGTGCCTTATCTTTTATCTACTGGAATATCGTCTCAGATCCTTTATTCAACACCTTCCTCCACACACTCCTTACTCTTAACTCACAGATGGAAGAAAACCGAATCCTCTACAAGACCCTCCCCACAATAAGGCTTACCCAGCTACAACACAAACTCATTTTCAGGAGGGGAAATTGTAAAAACCACCCCAAGTCTTCACTTACATACGGCTATTTGCGCAGTTAGTCCCAATTTACATGATTTGTTATATTTGGGTGTCTATGTGAAACCCTTATCTGTTTAAAGTGGTCATTTCCAAACCCAGGGGCATCCATTATCAACGTCAATGCTCCAAAAGTGTCAAACATTACATGACAAGTTTGGAGACAACATACATACATGTATTCAGCTGTATACAATAACAGTTTCCATATTTTATGCTACATAAGTAAATAGAATAATAAAAATAAAGATTTTCCATGTTCCATAGTAAAATAAAGTGCAGCCAACAAACGTTGGAGACATTTTTTTCAATGTTCAAGATTATAGTGCAGACAACATGTAAGAGTTAAGGTACCTCTACGAAAATAAGTTACAGAGTTTATTCTCAATAGCCTTATCATTCAAATCGCATAATACCTAATTTATTTATGGAGGAATTATATAACTAGATGCAAATCTAATACTAAACTGTTACTGACAAAATTAGCGTTGGTGAAACTAGGTAGCTTTTTAGACTTTGCAGTATTAATAATATATCATAATATCACATAATACAAAAAACAAAAACCGTAACCATTTAGAAATGAATTTTATTTTGGATGACCACGTATGCAAGCGCTATGTGTTTACATAGACATTTCAAAATTATTATTCTTAGCATTTATGGTGCACTCGTAATATAATTATCTAGTAAATATGAAATTGTATTAATATGGTAAAAGTACGGAATGTTAAGTAACAGTTTATATACAATTTACTTTAATGACGTCTAAAAATAGTGAAAAGTTAGAGACGTTAAATGGGTAAGCCAAGCGTGGGAATTGATGATTAAAAGTTGCTCCGGTAGGGTGACGTAAACTGGGCGAAGTGTAGCAATAACGTAGATTTGGATTAGTGAGAAATAGGAGTTCCGTTTTTCCGGTCGTACACATAATCGTGCGTTGAGCTGTTTGGAAAGAAAGCTGATAAAGCAAGGAATAGGATTCAGTAGCACGACTTCGGTGTTACAGATTTGTTTGTGCAGATGTATCAATATATATCTAGTGCGGCTTAAATGTAATTACGATACGACCTTTTATCTATTCAGAGGCGAGTACAAGTTTACGCTAATTCATAGTGTTAGCGGACATAAATTTTCTATACCTAGCGAGAGTAGACGCTGGCCAAATAGCCAGCTCATTATCTCTAGCAATTTATCTCAAAGAGACTTAACTAGTTCTGATGCTCCATCCATTGGAATTGTTTGGGTAGATGGGACTGAAACTTGCAATCTGTGTTAATATGACAAACTTTAAATGCGATGTCGTACATTGCAATGGAATCGCATAACATTATGTATACAATATTATACACCGCCCTATTCATTGCTATAAGAAGTCCTCTAGGCTGCCGGCCAAAATTGTGAAACTGCTATTTACTAAATTAATTGCCACAGTGAAATATTTGTTGCCTTTCTCATACTTTATCTACTTATTACACTAACCTTGCGGCAAATGATTTAGGAGAACTTTGTGCTATACTTGGAATCGTGCAGATAAATTCGCGTTTGCTTTAAAAGAGCCTTATGACTGTTATGACTTCTGTCCTTTTATTTCAATGTGTTTACTTACGCTGAGCAAACAACCAGTCAGACAGAAACCGAGTTATTTTGAATTCTCTCCTTCCTATCACTTTTCCTTTAGGCTCTTTTTGCTTTATACAAATAATACGTGCATAAATAAGTGCAACCTACAACATGCAAGTGCCATGTTTAGACTGTGTCCCTACACTCAGATACAGAGGACCTGTCTTCTATACGTCTTTCTGTAATTATATTTAGCAGGAGACACCACTTCCAAGGTAATTATAAGAAATGGTATTAAATACCCTATAAGCTTTTTTAAGCTCTTTGTAATGGTTTCACCACTTGAGATATATCTACACAAGATTTCAATGGAGCATAAACTATCATTAACATTTAATTCCTTCAGTTAATGCATATATGGTTGTTTAAATACCTTGGTCTAAAATTAAATATTAAGTAGCTCTAATAAGTTTAATCTTTATACGTGTAGGTCATATAAGGTTTCTTCAAAGACATTTATAATCTCTAATTCTCCAGGTTTCAATCTATTTTTAACTTTAATCCTTCACCTTTTAGTTCATGTTAATCATTAATTAGCTTCAAAGTGAAACAGTAGAAATTAATCAAATTAAATATGTGTGTTAAACAGAAAATAAAATAGGGAATTAACTCTGAGTGGCAGATAATACGCCCAATTTAATCTAATTAATAGACACTAGAAAAAACATTACAATTTCATTATTGGTATAAAACTGCTTCAATGGTTAATGTTTTCTAATACAAAAACGAACTTGAAACAGTGATATTTAAATTAAACTATCAGTATATTAAATGTAACGAATATTTTTGGGCATTATTACAGAATGTTGAACAAGTCCTTCATTCGTATGCATTATACACGCAATATTATTTCAAAATTTAATTTAGCATATTATTTAGTTCTATATGAACTTTGTATGTTATATAATACCGATGATGTAGTTTTTATTTAAACGAATGCATAATGTCTGGTGTAGTAATTGGAATAATAGGGCGTTATGGTTAGAAATAGCTTTTGAGTGTCTAAAGTATAAGTTGAGTCGCATGTGGGTGGTTGTCTGAAAAAGTTAGTAAAGCTAGGATGGTTGGTAGGAAAGTCCTTGTGAGATATTTAGATAGAAATGGAGCGTAGTGCTATAGGTGTAGTGGTAATGGGTAAATAGAGAAGTTGAGATTATTTAAGAATAAAACTAATTAAAGTAATGTATATTAGCTGGCGCAGTGGTAAGTGGTAATTTGGTTTGTGAAAGGAATCCGTGACAAAGAGAGAGAGTCGGGAATGGAATGAGTATGAAAATGCAATAAGCGGCTGTATGTATAGTTGGAGGAAAGGGAGTTATTGTGAGTTGTTCAATTGCATTTTGTTCTCTTGTGTTCATAATAATGATTAAGGTAACATTGGTGTACTTATGATAAGAATGAAAGAGTGAGAGAAAGGAAAGAGAATGAGACTGGAGTGGAAGATGGGGAAAGACGCAAGCGCTGATTTCCTACTCAAAGCAAAATAATATATGTATTTAGCAGAAAGACGGCTTCGATATTGTAACAGTTAGGGTAACACGTTGAGAGAGAGAACTTAGCAGGACCCTCGTTCGAGAATTGAAAATCTCTGGTTTCCCTTCCTTCATTCGCTCCGTTAGTTGACTCGGCTTGAGAAGGAAAGCAGTCCCAACCAACAAACCAGTTAGCAAGAGTTCAGTTTGACTCTAGACCCACTCCAACCACATCCTTCTTAGTAAACACACTACAAGTAGCAGCAATAAACCATACCAAGTCCGAGTGCCCTGTGAGTGTCACTACCATTCTACCCGAATCCCCGATTCTACCTAATACTCACTTCTTCTAGCTGAATAAATAAGGCAGGGTGAACTCTGAGTGTTTAAACTCTTTTTCTTACACTACTTATTAGTTGTAATCACTTGAAAAACAGAACTGTGCGTCGTCAATCCAAGTACTCTTTTATATAGCACTCATTCTCCCATAAAAAGTCTAATACGACGGATCAACTCTGCTTTACACCATTTCCGTCCGCATCACCTACTTAGCAATATCTCTTTTACACCCAATACTACCCGAACCTGTGAATTTCGACACCCCCAAAATCTCCAGCCACTTCATTCACTACACAGAAGACAATTATATTAATATTAGATACACGTTCTCATCTTGAAAAGATTTCCTATACAACAAGCAATCATTGCCCACTAATTTCTCAAGACAACTAATCAAGGTAAGACAACAATGCAATTCTCTAGTAATTACTGTATTTTTACTTGCTTTTTTTGCAACTACAATTACGTGTTTTGTTTGCCCATATTTATTTTGGGGTAGTTTTGTCTCTTACCTTTTTGAAAGAGAAATGGGGAAACGTGGAACTTGCAACAAGCTATCTATGCAAACAAACACGTATACCTATGTAGGACTATTGTACATAGTAGAAGCATGTACAAAAGTATACCGCTATAAATATATCACGTTGCTTTAAATCTTTTGGCGTGTCTTCTGCTTCATTTCTACTACCCTTTTGCTACATTTCCCTTGCTCTTTTCCTTCCTTGCTTGCCTGTGCAACTTACATAACGATAAGTGTATCATCTCTTCACCTATTCCATTTCCAAGAAAAATATGTCCAATCTCATTCCTTTTGGAATCATAGCATCGTGGAAAAGATCTGACTTTCTTTCCCTTTTAACTGTCATGAAAACTTGCTACTCGCAAACAAAACCATGAAAGGCACACGCAACAGGGGCTAACCAAGACATGTGCATTTACATTGCTAAACGTCGACATTCTATGTTTATACATACCAATAGAGTACTGTCATAAATATGTTCCTAATTGCCCAATTTTCCTTTTCTGTACAGCTTTCGTAATTGACGTACACTTTCATAAATTTATTGGTAATATCCTATTGTAAAACTATTGTATATGTACATCCTTTCAAAACTACATTGCATTGTTATATCATGAATAATCAAGGAGCTTGATGAAATAACTTTAACGGGAGTTCCTTTTATGTGAAAAGAATTATTTTGGAAATTAGCCTTCGTAATTTAAATTCATTATTGCTCTATTCATTGTGGGTGTTGTTACAGCCTTTAGAATATGCATGTTTAATTAAATAATTTGGCAATTTGGAATTTTGTAAGCTAAAACTATTGTGGGATTTTGAGAATGTAGGGTAAGTAGTAATGCAAAACACAATGATGTGGATAGTGCTAAAACAATTCTAAAGACATGAATAGTTTGCTTTACAATATTTGCATTATCATATAACATTACATACTGTAAGCTACAAATAATTGTTGTGCAATTGCTATTGATAGACAATGAGAAAGTTGTTCCTATAGAAATAATTGTGTAATTGTAATAGATGCATATCTAAACAAATAGTGAAAGGCGTGTATTATGTAGTAAGGTTTCTGAGGAGTGGTTGAATGGTATTTATGCAAATGCAAGTAGCAAGTAAAAGGAGGAAAATGAAACTGGGAGGGAAGAAGTGAGATTTAACGAAGCCTCAGTTAGTGTAACGGAGGATAATGCCCACAACATGGGAAATAATATAACTTTACTTAGTAGGCCAACATAATTGTAGTTTGAGGTAGTAGTAATGAAAATAATATTATATAGGTTTGAAATCTATTTAGTTTAGAGATATTCGCCTACTTACCTTTTGTTAATAGTAGAAGTCGAGGCTGCATACCAATAGAAAGGGAGCTACGAAATGGGAATAATGATGTGAGTTGTTTGTGGTGCAGTTGGGTTTAGCCCGGTGCTTATTGTGTCTAAGTTTAAGCTGGTAGTTGGGTTTCGTGGATAATATACATTAATTAGCTTTGACCATTAGTAGAAATCAAATTGAGCTTGGTATTCATATAATTCGATAGTTCGTTAGTTAGTTTGATGGAGGAAGTTGTGCTGCGTGGAGGTAGAGCGGAGCCAACAGAAGGACTAATTAATAATAATAGGAACAGGAACAAGGATGAGAGTTGGTGGCTATAGAAGGAAGCCCTATTACCGTCTTTGGATTTCATCAGAAGGAAATAGGAAGGCAGTAGAGCAGAAGAGAGCTTAGCGAAACTCTTGAGTCAAATAGAACACACAACCCTTTCACAGAGAAAGTAGAGAAAGGCGAGTGAGCGGATGTGAGTGAATCAGAGAACGGGCACAAAGGGCTTTCCCCCTTCCCTTACACACACAACTGTACTCTCTCTCTCTACTTATCACCGTGTAAACCCAACTAAATTAGTCCGCTAAGCCAACTCTCCATGTACTACATACCATATACTTGCGATTAGTATGCAATTATGTACATAAGCATAATAAAGACCCTGCCACACTCGCCAACACACTTTCCAAATGCACTTCTCATTTATCAACTAAAAATTAGCAGAATTATAAATACACACTTCAAATAGCTCAATTATTCCAAATATCAACTAAACCATAAAACTATAATTTCTTATCTAAAGCCTTCTTCAATTATTACAGAGTCTACCAAATTGGCATTAAAAGTAATAGGTCGTACGAAAATACAAAATTTTGTAGTTTCTCAAGTATATTAATTACAGTAATTCAGAATAAACATCGAATTCAATTTATTAGGAGTCGTGTAGACCAAATAGAATAGACTGCAGGAACAAGTTGTCATTTATTGTGACATCGGATGAAAATGAAAGCATAGTTTCACATCCTTGAATAATTTATTGAAAGGAGGAAAGCCGAAATTTAGAAGAGGATTTGTGTACTAGTGGAAAGAGTAAGTAGCTATAGTGACTTTTGAAAGGCAAACAGTAGCAAGATTACGTAGAGTAAGTTAATTATTGAAGGTTTTTGTGCATAATAGAAGGATTTGTGTTGGAACAATAAGGAGAGAGTCGGTGTATAAATAAAGGAATGAATATAAGGTCACTTAGCGTGAAGTAATCTAACGTAACTTTCGGGCTGGTGGAGTAATCCGGGCAGAATTGGAAAAAGCGAGCTGTATAATAGGTAATCAAGGTTTGATAGAAAATGTTGGTGATGCGAGATTTGTGTGAGAGAGTTGGTGGACATGAGGCGTATCGTTGAGCGAGGGAAGTTAAGCCATCGGGAATAGAGGAAGGGAAAATAAAAGATCAACTACTTATGTATTACAAAGTAAATGTAATATTTATAGGTGCGTATCTTATTAGCCAGTATTTATGTCTGGGTCGTTTGTGTAGTAAGGCTGGAAAGGGCAAGGCAATGTTGACTGTGAGAGAGACATCGGCCTAGAAGGAGTAGAGGGGACCGAGACAGAGCAAGAAAATCAAACGGGAGAAGATGGGAATAAAGTGGAGTCTGGCTGGAGAGCAAATGCTCTCAAATCCAATCTCATAATGGATTCTCCTGGCGTCTAACACTGATTGCATGTCATTAGTTGCCGATTCTCTTTTCCTTCTCCTGATTATTTTACTACACCCCGGTCTCTCCTTAAAAATATACCTTGGCTTACATACATTAGGCCATGTCCTTCCCTGCCTCCAACTAGCTCTAAGTACACATACACACATATACCCTTTTAGTTGCTTTACTTAGCTGGAATTTTAGTTCACTTCACTTGAGCTCATTCATAGCCTCGCTTACGTAAATCGTCTCATCTCATCTGCTTTGACTCTCGGACGATCTGTAACACATTCCCTGCACAATTCACTACTCCTACTGCAACCACTACTACTACTACTACATATTATTAATATATCCAACTGCCATGTCAAATCCGTATCTCTCAATTCTGTAAGGATCTAGCTTCTTAGTCATCTCATAATAGAACAGAGCCTCGATCGAGTGTGGCTGACTTAGTTAGTTAGTTAGTTAGTTAGTGGCATGGCTTCCTACAGACAATCACCTATATCCCCTATTCACAACAAATAGTTGATTGAGTTCCTCTTCACTCACTTAGCCACTCTCTCTATCTCCTATCTCATCTATCTGTATATCCACGTAATCACATGAAGATGCCATACCATATCAAACCACAACGAGGGAAGACTCAATTCCCTCAAACCGTAATGTGATGTAGTGTATATGTATAGATAATGACTATATCCGAAAGTATGTGTGTCTGTTCCAATAGCCCACCCAAATTTTACACCAGCTCCTCACCTCTAATGAGCATCCCGGATCCCATCTTCATTGCCTTACCAACTCTCAATAAACATGCCGGCTAATGATTCCTCCGTACCCGTATTTCATTATGACACTACAGTAGTTTAGCTAGAATTGCCTTTCTCTTTCTTTCTTCTCCAAGTACACAACTTTCTCCTAATCCCTTCCTTGTGCCTCCTACTTTCCTGTGAAAGCTGTCCGACTCGTTTCGCCTCGATTACCGTGCCGTAGCCCCGTCGCCTGCCGTAATCGCTTGCTTCCTTTTCCTCGGCCTTTTCTCTCCTACATCATTTACTCTACTAGACCTATCAATGGCTTTATAGACACCACTATGCTGCCTTTATTTACTATACCACTAGGTAATTTCGCTGTATTATCCCTACATAATTAGGTATATTCACTGGGAATTTCCGTCTTCACTTAATGAACACGTTGATCTGTTCGGCTATAATATTTCGACTATGCCTACTTGCACCATTTATACACTCCCTCATCATAAAAGAATTACTTAACTTCCTATCTCTATACTAAATACATTATACTTCATGTGAAATGTATTAAACTGCAAGATTCTACTTAATTTTAACTACCTCCTGTAGTTAAATACATAATTTATGCGATAGCATAAAGTCAAACCACTCTTATATACCCTCCACACGCTGTCAATTCAGATTTCAGCATTTAAATGTTTCCTCTAGCTATTCTCAAAAGGGCAGGATGCTATAGCTATTTTTAGGGGGAGCAACCTCAGGATTTTCCATTCTGTTGCTAATCATTACCAGTCGAGTCTTTAATACTTGGCTATATGCAATAAAGCAATTTTTGTGTGGCTGGCATGCCCTAGCCTTTTAACATCATTTATAGAAGTCACATTTGCTATGAGCTTAGAACGTAGCTGAGATTATAGATGAAATCACTCTTCAGAGTCTTTCTATTCAATCATTTGAGTGAGGGATCTCTCATTATTAGAATCCACTGCATGCTATTGGTTTGTATTAGGACTGCATAGGTATACGCTAATACCTAACACAGGTAGTTACTACTATATAGTTATTAACTGTCTAATTATACTTTGAAGGATGCAACATAACACTCGTCTGGAATGAGGCACAATAGATATAGATAGAGCGAGCATGATCGCAGTTCGGGTTTTATGACTGAAATAAATGAAGTGGAAGCGGAGTGAAGTGAGCAGTGAGTGACTGTTGTTGTGTGTGGAAAGCGAGGAGATAGGCAGAGAAAGCCGTAAATAGAGAAAGAGTGAAAAGTATATGCAGGGAAATGGGCAGGCAGTCGGGCCTTAGTTCACTCACTCACTTCTCTCATCTCAATATTAATTAGTTCCCTAGTCCTATTATTCTCGGCTCAGGCAGACTTACAAATTGGCATTTTCATTACATTAAATCCCCTTTTCGAACACATAGAAAGCTAATCAGTGGGATTGATTGGATTTGGCAGCAAGTTAATAGAGTGTCCTCCCATTGCATAGCATTGCCTTCAGCGATAAGAGTCAGAGTCAACTTCCTCTCTCTCTCTCCTCTGCACTCGAGTCAAACTCACTTGCTTTCTCTCCTACCAACCAACATCAAAATGTATCACTCTCACTCAAGTATGTATCACACACAACACTACTCTATTTAACTAAAAACTCCTCCCCATGAAACTGTAGTTAATGCAAATTGCTTCACGTGATTATTGACCAACACTCAGCCACAGCATCAAATTCAACTACTCTCCAAATAGACACGCCTACTCTCAAACATATGCTTTAATCGACTTCAATGGACCGATTCTGTAGGTGTAACTATATCATCATCTGTTAATGTAAATGCCAATATCATCGTTACGTAAAAATCCTTTAACGTCATTGAAATATGAGATATGTGTAGGTAGAAGTTATATATCTAGTATACTTTACCCCTTACAACTCTTAACAATGCCAATTACGGACAGGGCAGTTGTGTAACTCATTATTTATAGTAAAAAAACTTTTACGCTTGATATTACGCTATACTTCACTATCTTATTACAGTACAATATAATATCATTATCCTATTTAGTATATTATGTGAATGGATCACCAATTTCGTAAAAATTCTCATTTCCTTACATAAAGACCCATCGGACAAGTTATATACTAGTATCATGAATTTATGACTGTAATATAATACCCTTGTTTGTGAAATAAGTATCATTATGACATTGGTCGTTAGCATCAGGTTGCACTGTGGTCGCATTGTCCTTCTGAAAACGCAGAAAACCAGGTTACCATAAAAATTGGATTATATAATATCAAATACGTTCGTACTAGGATACAAATTTCTTTTGTAGCATCGAAATAAATTTATTTATGTAACAAATATTGCATCATTAAAAACTTTAGCTCAACCGTAAACCGTAATAGGATTCAAAAAGCAACTCGCTTCAATAATTTTGAAAATATATATCTAATTCAAATTACTGACTTGGAGTTTTAGTATTCATATTCTCAAATTATGAATTGTGTGCATTTATTCAAAACCACTATTAAAACTCAAAGCATTTAGTTTCATTTTGCTAACCTATGGTTCATTATTTCATGTAATTTGTATTGCGCATTACGATTATAGATTACATTTGCATTTCAGCAACATAGATTCCATACATAAAACATGGTTATAGAATATATAATAGAGATGAAGAAAAAGAGTGTATAGAGGTTTTCCAAGTAGAATAATAGTAATTTGAATGGCGACAGACATGTATTTAATTGTGGATTAGACAACAAAAGAAGGCAGTAGTGATGTGATTTGATAAGTAGGATCCATAGTTTGTGACATTTGTCAGTATGATTGTTCAATGAAAGGGAGTATAATCTATAGAATGTGTTTTTGTTGATTAGGCTGTATGAATAGGAGTAATGTGTAAACACAAAATGCAGATCTTGTATTATGAAGCCAAATAGACAATATTATAATAATGGGATCGTTAGTAGTTGTCATTTGTCAAGAGAGTCAGTAAGTAGTATGTTTGGTTTCTGGTAGTGTCCCAGCACAATGTAGAAAGAGTCGAGAGAGACAGTTGGACATAATGCATACAAGAGGGTTTGGATTTAGAAGTGCTTGTGTATAGATAGGAAGAGCTACTAAATATATCGCTGAGAGTTGTGTTTTCGATCGGAAAGTAGTGGGTTGAGTAGGAATCTCAGTTTTATTTGTCTGTCTCTCGACTATAGTCTGTATTGTATAGCTACACACATCCATCCACTGACGACTCTGACTGGGTCCGTCTGATATTAGGGAAATTATAGGTGACTTCTTCTGGTCTGGTTTCTGCTCTGTCAGCTTTGATGTGATGTGGTGCTGGGAATAGAGAGACTTTCCGGACAAGAGAAGAGCGTCGTTTCGTATTATTATTGGATATCCGAGCCGAACTAGTCTCTCTTATTCTAGCAACCAAGCACAATTTTAATGATGGTCGTTGATATGGATATTTTAATGATTGTCAATTTGCCGTTCGCCCCTGGCCTTTCTCAGACCTTTATTTACAAAGTACATTGAAAGTGGACACAGCATCTCGTTACTCCAATCCTTTGCACGCAGCAACGACTATTAGTCAAGAATCGACGCATCTATTTATAACATATAAACCCCACAACGGAAATATACAAATGCCATGTTAGCCCCCATTTATCTTTTTATCCTTTTCCTCAGGCACCAAAATTCATGCAAAACATCCACTCATTAAAACATTCATGACGTCCTTCGGCCATTTATTAATCACACTGCTATACAATACTGACTGATCACAACCTGGGGTTTAAAAATGCCTATTCTTACCAAACTCATGCTGAAAAATTGTATTCAAAACTAACACAATGAAATCAATGTGGAAACTAATGATTACATTTGAGAAAAAATTAGAAGGGGAACCCCACCTAGTAAATTATTTACTAGACTCTAAATTTACCGAGAGAGTTTTTCTTAGATTGTAAAATGACTAATGCACAGAATAATTCTAAATAGAATTAGGAAATCTTTATACTTAATTAGGAAATTAGGAAAAGTAAACTATAAAATAGTATCAACCATTCTGAGCAATCATTTTATGTACAAATTCAGTTGTACCAATACACATCGACGAAGCACTTATACATTTCTCTACCACGCGATTCAATTATAATATAATTGTACATGTAATTACAGGAACAACGTATTGTAACCTTATTTAACGTAACTTTATGTTATTGTAATTACAATAACGGAAAACGTAGTTTTCCGTTTTCACAAGATGCATAATTTAATTTTGCTCTACTTATTTATCCACAATGGAAGCATGACAGTTCAACAAGTAATTTTATACGGCGTAGTTTCAATAACATCATTCCATCAGTCTTTCAAAACATTAGTTGGAATAATTACACTCTAATGTCATTCTGCTAAGATTCTTACTTGGAAAAACTAATTAATACTTGCATTATAACTTCATTAAAGTATTCCATAAACTTTCTGTTTTTGTAGCAGAACTATTCCAAATAGTAATTTGTTCACATTTACTTGCAATTTATACTGGATGACGTAATTGAGTACTCAAAACCTTTGGAAAAGTTAAAGAATAGCAATATAGTAATTTAATGGTATAAATTATATCTGTGCTTGCATTATAATGTTATTAAATCTGTTTATCTGAACTAAAAAACAGCAGCCCATCGACCAATTTCATTGGCAAAAAATAACCAGTTAATACAAGTAAGCATTGACAATATTGGGGCCCAATTTTCACATTTTTTGAAAAACAATGATCTGTTTTGACTATTTACCTGTCCGAAAAATACTAGTCTTAGGTAATAATTGTACTACTGAGTCTCATATTAAATGCTGAACTGTTGAAGTAGATATACAGGATACCACCTGAGAGAAGAAAACATTAGAAGATGCTATAATTCTTGAAATAAGGAAGCAATTACCGTCAAGGTTTAGTTAATTGAGTGTCCGCATGTTGCAATAGGAAGTATTTTTCCTGGTTATGTAATTGTTTCAATTTGATAGTTGGTATATGTATAGTAACGATATTGTGTAAATCATATGAACATGTTACATAACATGCTAGTTATAAGCACTGAAAAATGATAAAAAGTGAGTGTAGGAAATTTCATGAAAAATTACGCTGTCCTTCTCGGATTTCACTAAAATACATAACGATCGTTAGGAAGTAGAAACATTTTCTATGTTGGGAAGATAATTTCCAATTTTAATCTTGGTGTAGTTTATACTATAATAATACGTACCATAATACACATTTTTGCATGACATGTTTCATAACATCCAAATAAGTAATGAGGACAGAAAAATGATCCGCCTGGAAGGAAGAAACGCTATGGAAACCTTTTATCATCAAAAATTGTAGAAGGAAGTGAAAGAATTAATGATTAAGATTACGTGGTAGAAGTCAACTATAAATAAGTCACATTATTATTATTATTATTTGTTTCGCATTGTAAGACCGGACACAGTACAATCAGGACATGTGCCTTGAATGAGGTAACGAACTGGTAAATGGTAACTGATAGGAACAACATTTCTTCGCCTTTCGGGGCGTTTTGGCTCTATTAACTTTAATGATGAGACATTGTAGCCATATACATATATCCCAAAATATCAAGTCAAACTCCAACTGGAGTCTTTTGTGTTCTTGTTTGTCAACAGTTTTCTATAGCAACCTATACTAAAGCTTATTCACGCAACAAACAAAACTTGTTCATTCAGCAATTAAGTTTGATTATCTTTAATGGAGCAATCTTTACTGTTTCGGTGAAATCCTTCTATTTTGAAAAAAACTAGTCGCTAATTGTATTGAATTATCAAAAAATTTGTTGAATTTGTCATTTGAAGTAAAAAGTGCTTTGACACCAATTATTTAGGAACTGCTTCAATAGACCAGGAAGATGTACCATATCACATTATAATATTCTGCAAAAATGTTATATATATAAAATGTAGGTTTAGTATTTTAAGGACTAACCTGTTGTTAACATGGTCTGATAATTATATGAGTGAGGTTGAAAATGCATTATGCTTCTTGTTTTTAACGCTTGGTTTGAATGATTTTCCAGAGGATAGGAGCGATCTAGTTATTTGCATACAATGAATGTAGTTGATGCCTAATAATACTAACAGAAGTTGAAGAATGCTTTCATGTGTATGGATTTGCATCAAAAGAAATAAGCATCAGTGAATAGAATCTTGCGGAGTGCCTAAAAGATGTATCATAAATCCTGATGTATATAAGAGGAATCCCAATCAAAGAAAAAAGGGGAGAGAAGGAGTATGGAGGGATTTTTGGAGGAATCGTACTCCATTTCCTGCTGTAAAATGTGGCACATGACATTGCATAGAGTGATTCATTTAATCAGCCGAACTCTCCGTTGTGAATATAAATGTAGTCGAGAGAGATGAAAAAACGAAAGTCAAGTTGATTCTGTTGAAGTAGCAGTCTGACTGTGAGAGCTTTCAGCATTCAAGTTCGTATTATTAGGTAAATCAGTAGGAGCAGAAATTAAATCAACGAAATTTACCGACAAGGCTGTGGGTGGTTGGATTTTGTAAATTGGAGGAAAGAAAGCAGTTTGATACACTGAGGAGTTAATAGCATGGCATATCATAAAACTACGTGTGTTCAAGTGATTTGTATCCCTAGCCATGGACTCAAGTGGCTTGGGATTATTATAGGGGCAAACCTCACTGCTTCATATGCCTAGTGACAAATTATGATTTTGCTTAGGTAGCAGCATCCAAACTACTCATGCCCTTATTTGACAATATTACATTATCTGCGTAAGACGTAATCGTAAGTATGTTTACAAGTTGATATGGAGGCATGGCATTATAGAGATACTTAATATGTAAATATGTTTGCAGGTTTGACTATATTATGTAGTAGGTCTCCTAGTGAGATGTAGAAGGAGTGATGTAATGTACTTATGAACTTGTTTTGGTTTAGAGCGTGTGAACTGGAAGGAGAAGAGATGTACTCGGATCTGACTTCATCTGCAAATACAGCTATGATGGGAAAGAGTGAGTAAAGATGCTGACTATTCTTTTCTGCCCTATTTCTTTGAGTTTCTTGACTTGACTCGATTTACTCGAGTCTCTTATGCAAAATAGCTGAGTATATAGTGCTTAGTTAGTTGTTAGTCGCCTCTATATGTATTTATACAGACATTTTCTGGAAGGATAAATGGAGTGGTTTCACTTCCTGCAAGACTCCTTCCTCTACTACTAGTTCCTTCTTGTATATAAATAGGTATGAATGTATTTGTAGTAGTATTTGGCACGGAAGAGTCGTGGAGAGCAAGAAGAGATTTTTCTTGTCAGACTGGAGTGATGAGACGAAGGCAGATTTGAAAAACTAATGTTTAAATGGGAAAAGTTGGGTTGAGAGTGATTGTCGTTTTAAAAGTGAGGGGATGAGGTATCAGGTTGGGAAAGCTGCTGAATTTGTCCGAAATAAAATTGGTAGGAGGGATTGTCTGCGGGTCATTTCGATGAAAAACCGATTCCGGTTTTATCAGAGAAAGAGAGAGAGAGAAAGTGTAACAAGTTTGGGAAAATCCAGGCGCTGACTCCAGCGTGTGCAAATCTATGTGTCACGTCGACTCAATTATGATTTTATCGCGGACGAAATAGATGGGCAAGTTTCTTTTCTTTCCCTCCTCTGAACAGCTCAAGTCGTAGCAACCTTTTTCTATTTCTCATCCTTGCAATGCACGACCCGCCAGAGAAAGTCTCAAAAGTACCTGCTCCATCGCTTCCTTCGTCTGCCTGCCTATGTACTACTACATGTCGCCTTTCATTGCTTTACGTACATTTCCTATTGTGGCGAATCACTCTATGTTCTACTTCTAAGTATACCAAACTATAAATGCCTAAATGTGGAGGTAGCTCTAGTTTATGTTGCAATGGGTGTATGTGCAGAGACACACTCACCGATCTCAGTACGTGTAGCCAATACACACATAAATGCTCTGAAGAGAGCCTACCCGGGAGAAGCGACAAAAATCAACAATTTTTAACGCTATTCAACGCCTAACTCAGATCTTGCTCGCAATACCTTTCTCTACCTCTTTGCAGATTACAATCTCTATTGTACACAAAATGCCATTTTTGTGAAACCTTCAAAAAAGGCACCCCAAATTCCAATTTCATTCTCAAATCGATTATGCGTACCCATAGTGAGATTGGCCATTTTCCTCCCTATAATTTTTTTCTCTCATACAACTTACTGCCCACAAATCTGCTCTTCAATGACCGTCTTTTCTCCCGGTTTTCGCTTCCATTGCATTGCATTTCACTCAATAACATCCTCTTTCTCCCAGTTCCCATTCCCGCTCTACCTTCTCAGAATTACTTTACTCTTTAACTCCTATATATACCAAATAAGGATCCTCCCTGCCCCATGCCAGTTACTGTAGCCACACCATCAACCTATGCCATATCCACAATATGTACATCATCGCATAACAGTCCCATTCCCAATCCAATATCTAAACTAAACTACTTACATTACACTTCACCACATCACAATATAAATACCCGACAACACACCAAAATAAACCAAACTACCACCACCGCAGATACAGAGACGCCAACTATCTATAAATGTTGATAGAACCAGTTACTACATTCTACACAAGACATATTATTCCCACATCTCCATTGCATTAAAACCCTATTCACCACTATTACCGTGCATTTTTATGGGACCAACTCTTTTCTTCACTTTTTTATGCATATCATGCTACACTAGTACATTGCCTCACAAGCCTTCACTCTTACTACTAGGCAACTATACAAATCCTGACTCTCTTACCCAATCAAATTCTATTTCAATCTATTATTATGCATTTTGGCGACAATTTTTATGCAAATTCAAAGCTTACTTACTCCTTGGCTTCATTTTTTACCACCCTATTACTCCGTTGATAATGAATGTCCAAGCTGTAAGTTGATCTTTGGGTATGGTCACTTTCTTTCTGAATTGGTCACGTTATTGGTTAAGAGCGCAACGGGTAGAAAATATACTAAATTTCAACCCGAAATAAGATTTCATTATTTTTAGCAATTCTAAAATTTTTAAAAAAGGCTACGTAAAGTAGTACCTGTCAATATTTATATTAGTATCTTTGACTTACCTACCTACAATAAAAGGGCCGAATTCCCTATCACCGGAATCCTTTTCTTGGGACTATACAAATTCCATATTGACAGCTTTTATTGTGTTACCGCATTTTTTCATATTTTGAAAATCAATTGTATTTAAATACATTTTTGGACTCCCAATTCTACTGAAGCCTGAAAAAATGAAGATATAGAATTGAGACATTATTATAATACAATTTCTATGCTTTAAAAAAATCTTTTCTATGGCACGACAAGCTTTC
Source organism: Tomocerus qinae (assembly GCA_020055645.1). Classification (NCBI taxonomy): domain Eukaryota; kingdom Metazoa; phylum Arthropoda; class Collembola; order Entomobryomorpha; family Tomoceridae; genus Tomocerus; species Tomocerus qinae. The sequence continues at coordinate 25,221,646 of CM034548.1, forward strand.
TGGTTTACATACAAAACAATTTTGGATCTAAGTAGAAGTATCTTTATCTTTTGAAGGAGAGAAATAGACACCCTTCTTTACCAATTTTAATACCCATGCCAAGAGACATTGATATTCCTTTAGAAAATGGACAGGAGCAGTAATAAATACAATAAGGAGGAGTACTAAACAGCGTTCTGTACACTCAACATATTATGTCCAGACATCTACATGCATACCAAGTAAATAATGTCAACGGGTTATTGTGAGTAACTGACAGTGTCCCCAGTCCCAGAATGCTCATCAGTCCTCATGTCTGTCCCTTCTTGCTTTTTACACTTTTTTATTTACTTTTGCATTACTTCCGTCTCTGTATCCTCACTGAAGCTGTCAACTTAGAAAGAAATTCGGTCCACTTAGTATATGTATTCATTTTGGCTAGTCTGACCACGCTGTGCTCTGACTGATGTTACTCCACCTAACCAATTTTCTTTTCACACAATAAGAATCACTTTTGACATGTTCATGTTTTACCGCAGGTTCTGTGAGAATTATGAATTTGAAATCGGAGAGTCAGAATCCCACCGAGATTCCAAAAGAATGTGCTGGCTGTGGAAAAAAGATTACCGACAGGTTAGTTCCATCAAATATCTATTTCATTTTTCCTATATATCCTTTTTACTATTGCAAATCTGTTGCTACATACATTCCGTGACTTGTTGTTGAAGATACATACATACCTTCTGCACTTCCTCTACTTGTATTTGCATTCAATATTATATATACTATAATTCTATTTACAATAGCCATTATAAAATAAATGCATACTGATTTTGGAACCATTTATAATTTAAAATAATTGGTAACTACGTAATTGTATAGGATACCTTTCATACTAAGGACTAAGACTTAACAGCATAGTAATTTGGTACAAATGTAATAAAATATTCATTATTTATTATAGGTATTATATTACCAACATTTGAATTCAATTTGTTTGAAGTGTTGATTTAATCGGGTAATATTTTTGAACTTCATGATAAGTTATATAAAGGCAATGTTCAAAAAGATATTCATGAAAGATATTTAAGAAAGACACTTTTACAATTTTTACTGTTACATTTAGCAGCCAATTGTATTATGTATATAAAAAACTTAACATTAGTATTAGCATCACTGCAGGTAGTACATATAGATGAAGAGTATGTGAATAACTATAATGTATATGATGCATAGAAGTAGGTAAATGCTTTTAATTAAATTATCCCAGCCATATAATCATATAAACGATGTAATTAAGCGGTTACAACTTTGAAAATGCATTTAGAGAACTGAAGACTAATTGCGACTTGAGTTCTTCTGTAGGCAGCTACAAAGGAATTACTAGTCTTAATTCTACAGATAATAAGTAGCTAGTGCCATACCGACATAGAGCGTTTAATTTCACTACTCTATATCTGTAGATTGCTAATGTGTGTTTATATTTCGTGTTCAAGTTTGTGCATTAAAATAGTATTCTTGAAATCTTGGGAGTTCAATTTAATTATGAGTTACGACAGGTTATATTTATAGTGAAGTTTCCCTCACTACATGAATAATTATTTGCTCAACTGTTTGACAGGATATGACAGGGTAGAAAAGTTAGTTTTTAGTTTATGCCACTTGTTACCCTTAAAAATTGTAGCTTTCTGTTACATAATTACTAGAGTATTAAATAGGACAGATGCTGAGAGCTAATGCACTTTATATAAATTATTTCAGTAATGTAAATACATAGCTACATATTTATATTTTAATGAAGAAGCAAAGGAACGAAGTGCCCATGTTTCTGGGCTGTAGGAAAAAATTAGATATTTCGTTTCCTGAGTGAGAATTTCAATTAGTATGCTAAGACATAACACAGAATAGAGACATAGTACTACATAAGTAATAGGGACGATGGGAAAGCAGCCAGCTCAAAGTTAATCGCTACTTAAGTACTTATTATTCTCAGTTGGTGTCTAAGTATATAAGTATAAAGAGCTAATCCTGTGTTTTTGAGATATGTACAGCTATAAGATTATAAGAGTCTGTTGATAAATAATGGAGTGAGGGAAGGAAAACAATGTATAATTTACAAGATTGAAGTTTTCTACCAATTAGGATGATATGTTATATTGTAAGTGGATGTTTTGTTGGTGGTCATAATATTTATATCATTACATAGCTAGTAACTGGAGAAAGTATAAGTAAGACAGGAACTGTGAGTGAGAAAATTAAGAAAGCGGGCTTGGAATTGTCATAAATAACGTAGAACAACTTACTAATAGTAACACAGCAGTGTATTTAGTAATAAGTGAAAGAATATTATAGAGACTTAGATAGTAAATATATAAAGTTGTATATAAGTTCTTATAGCTGGTACTTATGGCGCATTTATTACATTTATTGTACATTAGGAGGAACAAACCAAAAGCACTGGGGAACTACAAGTAGGCATATAATATTTATTCGCAGGGAAACTAGAAAGTAAGTTAGCGAGAATCATATCAGAGTACAATCAAAGGAAACTGTAATTTATATACAAATGTTGAGCAGGAGCAGGCGAACTGTTCATCACATCCTTACCAAAACCCGGAGAGGCTAAAATAGAAACTACTTTTTTCACTCCACCTTTATTATTTCATCATAGACTCGTCTGAAATATTATACAGTGAAAGTTAGTTGGGCACGTTTGTACGTAATGTTGTATTTAATGGTAGCTCCCAGAATTTTTTCAACTAATGATAAGTAAGCACTATAAAATACTACAGTCACTAACAATTTAGGCTATTAAATGCTTACTCTGTGGAGCTACTTACATTTCTTCTATAGATAACCCTGGAGAAAGCAAGGGAAAGAGCGTCAACCCTAACAAAGTGTGGTATATAGTGACTGATTAATGTTTCGTCGTAATTGGCTTTTTCTTCCCTTTTATCAATGATTGATGAATTACCGTAGTGAGCAATTGAGGACGGGTAGTGGAAAGAAACATTATTACACAATGACTACTTTCACCAATGATTATTGTTAGCCAAAGGCATTCTGTTCCGTTCTGTCGAAGAAAAGGTAGCCAGGTTAGGGAATTTATAGAAAGTCTTACTTTACCCTTCCCTCCCACTACCCAACCAGATCACTTCCCTTCTCGTTTTGTTTCCCTGCCTCGGAAAGCGACGAGATAAATTGGAAAAAACTCTGTTCATTTGCAGATTTCTTCTAAAGGCTCTGGATATGTATTGGCATGAAGACTGTCTCAAGTGCGGCTGCTGCGACTGTCGCTTAGGAGAAGTCGGCTCCACTTTGTACACCAAGGCCAATTTGATTCTCTGTAAGAGAGACTACTTGCGATTGTTCGGCAGCACTGGCTACTGTGCTGCTTGTTCAAAAGTTATCCCGGCTTTCGAGATGGTCATGAGAGCAAGGAACAACGTCTACCATTTGGAATGCTTTGCTTGTCAGCAATGTAATCACAGGTGAGAAATTTAAACTAACCTTAGCACTAAATCCTCAAAATTAAATCATTCTTAACGATTATTAGTTTCAAGCAAGGTCGACACTCGGTAATAACGATTATTTCTACATTTATTATATTCATAGTGCAAATTATTGATATTTTTTACATAGTACCATTGTTTGTACCATGTGGATTTAATCTTTGGTTATTACAAGAATGTTGGTTCTGCCATGATAGGATTTATTTATTCATTACTGGTATGCATGTACTTGGCTCTTAATAATAGTTACTTAACTTTCAAATTTATGGTTTTAAGTAGGAACGGAAGGTAGGAAGTAGGTGATAGACGCTTTACATGTACAATAGGGTTAGCTATGCTAATAAATAAATGTGAAATATGCTGGGGGAGGAAAGGTAATTGCCCCAGCTACACTTATTTATATGCGCCTACTTATACTATCATGATTAACTTACATTAACTTTGACTTTCCTCTCCATCCACTACACTCTACAATGCTCTTTAAATACATTTAATTCACTCAAGTATTTTACTTAAAAAATTTCATTTCGTCAAGCTTAAAGTACAAGGACAGAGAAAATAACCGGATATACTCTCCAAATCGGGTAATGGAATACAACATGGAACATACAACTTAACAATATTTTATGTCAGTCAGTGCCTAAGCATTGGGGTGCAGATACACATTAAATACAAGTAAATTGAATACCTAAGTGCTCTCGGTATCAACAGGGACAAGTGCCTTATGGATTTCATACTTAAATATACACTCATAATTCCCTATAACTTTTATATGCAAGATCCTAAAGATCAGATGAACATTTATTAAAATCTATTTACTTTTCCGGTGTAGATTTTTTTCCATTATAAAAAAATCAAATTAGCTCCACATATTGATAGTTCAGTCCCGAAATTAATTTCTTTGAGGCATTTTAAAATTAGCCTAGCTGAACAAGTTACATAAATACGTATTATACAATATTTGTGCCTAAACACTAAACAGCGAATGACAAACTTTGTCGTGCACATAAAAATAAGTATCAAAACCAAAGGCACGACACTCTGCCGAATGAGGAGAGCAAGTGGACATTTGTTATTGGAGCTATAGCCAGTTTTATTTTTGATGAAGAAAGTCAACCGCTGCAAATGATATTAGCCCAAAGGCCATTAGCTCCTTTCTAATCTGGTGCGATGGGAGCATTTGACTCACGTTTTCACAAAAAACATATAGCAGGGAAATTAAAATTGAAAATTTGATATTTATCATTTAATGAATCACGTGCGGGTGCTGCTGCCTTCTCTTACGGACCTTTTCGCATGCATGGGATTAAGTCTATATTAATGTATAGGCTGAGAGCGGAGAGGCAAAGCAAGACTCACCATCAGGGTATATATACTCCTAAATATTACATTGGCACGAGCTTGAATCTCTCGGATCTTGTGCGTTCCTGCTCTAGAAGGGTTCCTCTAGTTCCTGTTATTATAATGCTATGTTTATAATTTATAGTACCACGGACGTGATATAATAACGAAAAATTGGATACAGAATATTTAGGCACGCTGTCAAAACTTGCTCCACGATCAGTTGCTATGCTACTACAAGTGAATTCTGCGAAAAATAAGTCATTTATTTTACAATACTTGATAAAGTATGCGTAACTCTGAAAGAGTAGTAAGTATTCTATGATATAATTTAGTGTACCAAGAATTTATGGTCTTGAGCATTTATTTTTCCCTTATAACACATAAATGAATTGCGTATTATACTCATGCGTTGTTTACTGTGTGATTTTATTTGCATTGCACAGTTGGTAATACCCAAAAACGAAAACGGGTTCATTGTAATTAGACGTACGTCGTTCAAATGCAGGAGGAAGAACCCTCGCCTTGTGAATGACCTTCTAATACACAACAAAGTAGCCCGGTGGTGATTTGTACTTTAGTGCAGCAGGCTTTGATGAGATAGTAGTGACAGTTGGTCTGGAATGAATTATATTATTCCAATTATAACATGTATAGCTGTTTATTCTGTTCTTAATTCCGTTTTATGCTCCAATCCACTTTAATTAATTAATTTGACAATTCTATAACTTAGGACTTAGGAGAAGGAGATTTAATCCAGAATTTATTGTTACTCACTCGGTTGGACCACAACTTCCATCAAATAACAGCAGAATTAATAATTCTCATGCTAAACCGAATCACAAATGATTTAAAGAAATTACTATAGTTCTAATAAAAAGTTCTCACTGAGAAGTTTGATTGAATAATTGCCGAGATTATGACACTCTGACCTCTCTGTGGTTCACCATTTACAAATATTATCTGATTTTCTCAAGTAAAAGTGCAAATATTTGTTTTGTTGTTCGTGTTGGAGGTTATTCTAAAGGACAACATCTCTTTTTAGAAAAAAGTGGGGTAAAACTGATTTGGTGCATAGTAGGGATTTAAAAGTTGAGGCGCATAGTTGTTTTGTTTGCGATAGGGATACATACCTACATAAAGTATTTATTTACATTATATAGAAGAGATTCTATTATATATTTCTTGTGTAAGAAATGCAGTGAATTCGACAATGGATTTTTCTGTGAACATTTCTGGGTTGTTAGTTTTTTCCAAGCGATTAGATTTGTCGCGATATGTGTAAGGAACATGCTAATGAAATAAATACACAGAATGAAACAGCAGTTTCCTTTTTATAAAATGTGGTTTATCATCGGGTAAATACACAGAGCTATATATAAGGTTAACCTTTTACGACAAAATCGACGGTTTATTTCCATGTGACAAAGAGTCGAATCACTCGTCAAGCCATTTAGGACACAATCACTTGTTTATCAATATTTTAATCTTGGTTTAGTCTTCTGTAGTAGTAGAAGGAGAGTTTGTTAGAGTGGAATTTGTCGAAATGGAATTATGAGAAAGGATTGAATAGATCAGTAAAATGAAATACTAGTGGTGTCCCAGTGGTAAGTGAAAGCTAATTCAGAGGAATGATTTCAGAGCGTTATTGCCATTAGATCCTTTGAGTGGAGTCAGTCTCTTATGGTTGAGAGTGAAATGTAAGAAAGGATTTGTATACAGCGTTTATATGTATTATGTATGTGTTTAAAAGGCACATTAAGTGCAAGTAGTATGTAGTCACTCACTCTTATGTATAACTTATGCCGTGTTACTATTTGAGTAGAGCAGGCCGAACCATAGTCGGGTGTGACTTTTTCCCTACACAAGTCTTTCACCAATCGCTTTCTTGCGTGGTTGACCACCATGTGCCAATTACACATGGCAAGAAATACCTCTTTCACTATTTTCTGTGTAAACATCACATTGAGGCAAGAATAGGAAATAATAGGAAGGAAATAGGAGAGAAAGCAAAGTCGAGTCAAAGTCAGCTTGGCTACGGCACTGAACTCTAAGTACCATTTGTATGTTATGTCTGTATATGTAGTTGCCAGACACAAGCCCAGCAAGCGTCTGTGCACCGGCACAGACCGAATTCCCTTCAGTGGACCCAATTTATTCTTATATACACATTTTAAAATTGTGTTTATTCAGATGTGTAATGTACGCTGAATTGAATGACTATACCACTCTTTCTCACAAATTTGCATACATATACCTATATGGGCCAAGTAGACATTTATTTATTGCTAGTGTCTTTATACCCATTATAATGGGATACAACTAAAAAGAAGATCCATATACAATCTTTTTTGTATTCTACTACAGCTCTAATAATATATAAACATATTGTATATAATACGGATGGAGATTGACAAGTAGCCGTCTCATAGTTAACCTTGCATGCACTTACGGCTCACACTGCTCCATTTATATTATTATCTTTACGTGAGTGAGCTTCTCTTGTCGTATCTGCACAAATATGATACGTTCCATGGGTTAGGTACCTAATAGCCCCTATTTACTCAGTTATACTCAGTGAACTACGCTTTCCCTCATCGTTATTAGTTTTCATTGGAGCGAACCCCTCGTAATGTTGTAATGGTTAGCCATTAGAGCATAAGCACATAAGTGGCTACTGATACTATATCCTACTTATAGATACTCTCTATGTTTTGTATACACTTCAGTTGGACTTGAGGGAGATCCCTCCGTTATGTTAGCTCAGCAGAGTGACAGTCAGTTGAGCAACTATCATTTCCAAGCGATCTTTATACTGCTCCGATGACTAATTTATTGCTCTGTATTCATTCCGCATACGTTTTCTATGAAACAATCAACCAAACGTCAACTCTTTTGACATCGTCAGTCCTGCATTAAGTGACTACTGCATTGAGATTATAATTTATAATACTTTTTCGATGGAAAACCATTAGCCCATTTCTTTGGTCGAAATTGATTTCCTAAACAAACAGTATAAATATGAAACCACAAAATGTTTGAACTTCTTTTCTAAAGAAATTATAATATTAGAATTCTGACATGTAACACAATTTATGGAGCTTTAAAATAAAGTGTAGAATGTAGTAGTTGGAATTACGGAGTGAATGATGTATCTCATTATGACTTATAAACTACTTATTGCCCCCACTTTATTATGCAATAAAATAAAATACACTGGAATACTTCTTACCTTGCTTTAGATTTTCATTGCATAACCATTTCCTGTCTTAAGGAGGTAATTATTACTTGAAATATAAGTTATTGCATTGGCGCTTTGTTGAGACTACTGGTAATGAAGGTGCTAAATGTTAAAAGGAGTTCAGAATACCAAGTAAATGAGAGAGTGGCACAGAAAGCATTGTTTAAGAAAGTAGCTAAACAAATAGAGCCCAGAGTTAAATATAATAAAAAATGTATTTGATTGGACTCATTGTAGATTCTGTGTTGGAGACCGGTTTTATTTGTGTGACAATCGTATCCTGTGCGAGTACGACTACGAAGAGCGGATGGTATTCGCCAATATGAACACGACAAGCGGAGGGACAAATGGACCCGTTCACGCTCTGAAGCAGCAACGCCAAGGAAATCATTTCGGAGTAAGTTAGTTATTGACCGGATAAATGTGTTATTAGCTCCGTCGGTCGCATGAGATGTGACAGCTCGACCAAACCTAGCTACGTAATAGCCACAGGCCGGATATCAATGAAAATTCCCATCATAGTGTTATCATCAGACACCTGACACTTTGCAACTATCCGTTTCACATTCCGTCAAACTTATATTTCAATTTATAGCACCATTACTTTGTCATATTACAACAATATATACACCATTTCTAGTTTCGCTAAGCAATATATTTTTCATTTTTAATAAATCATAAAAATTTTTCAAAAACTAGTACAATAACGTCAAAATTTTAATGCCACAATTTTCAAAATTTTTGAAGCAAAACAAAATCTTAAATACGCTAATTATTCAATTGTAGCCGATAAATTGACAAATGAAATTATCTGCTACAATCAAAAAAATATTTTAAATTATTTAGAGTTTTTAATTTTGCAAGAAATGGATATCCTGCCTTTGGCAATGTATATATGAATGTGTGTTTATGATGAGAAGAAACTTATGGTTTTTTTTCTTTTGCTGAATGTAGAGCACGCAAAGCAACTCGGCGCTTGTCGACCAAAGATCTATACACGGACTCCATGTCAATAGTGGCCTACCTGACGTGCGTAGCTCACATCAAACGGTCAGAAGTAATGGAGTTATTACATCAGATTAACCTTTAGTATTTGCCCAGTTGTTGGAATACTTTTAAGTTCCATGTCACTTTTCTATCCTGCTCTCGGCTACAAATACTCCTACCACCAACACTACTTCCTCCCTTTGGTTTCCTCGTCTCGGCGTCACTTCACTCAACCGGATTGCATTGGATTCGACTTGATTTGGCGTTAAGCAAGAGTTTCTTATCCTTTCGCTTGTTCTACCACTTTCTAATTCTTTCGTCCAAGTAACTCTAAGTAAATACTCTTAGCTACGAAAAAACAGTTTAATTTTCTCAGTCATTATTCAGTCAAAACTCATAACATAACTCTTTCTTAAACGCGTACGTACATTAATGCTCTGCCATAAACAAAGCCAGGACCGGTAGCTAATTACATTTACAAATGTATATGTAAGTTAATAATGTAAGTAGAACGCTAAAATTAGATTCGTGACTTTTAAGTCTCAAACAGTTCAAAAGTGAACAAGTTTACAGATTCATTCACGTCATTTTTTAAGTCCTGTAGGCGTTTTTGTGAATACGTTTACAAGATTCCCAAAAGTAGAACATCGCGACAAAGACGCAATGTCGAGACGCTAATGCTGTCTCAGCTCTGACTATTGTTTTCTTTATTCAGTTAACTAAATACATTCTGCTCTACAAAACTTTTAAATGTTTTCAAATTCCATAAGGAATTTCACTTGGGCACACTAATATTCCGTATCGGTTGACCAAAAGCTTGATGAGGCTATGTCCTACTTAAAAAGGTAATTTATTTTACGGTAGAAAACGAGACGATTGTTTCGTAGAGTCTCATCATTGAAGGTAAGATTAGCGGTGTAGTTTCTTGTCGTGTAGATAGTTTGTTCTTCTGGATTGTTGTGAAAAACAAATCAGGCTTCGGCAATCTAAGTGTATTCTAATTATAGCTCTAGCTTTACGAGACACGACAACAGCAAGTTAAAATGTTAATAAATATGAAAAAAGGAAATAACCTTCTTGTGCTTACATTAGATTTGTGTAGCTTATTGTTAGTTTCGTGGTGACTTTTCTATTACCAGTAGCCAAGTTACCCCTTGCAGTCCATAAATTACAAATGCATATACCTGCTATAGATATATATGTATAGGTACCTACCAAATAAGTATATGTAAATGTTTGTATGAGGATATATTTATGGGTGCAAAATAAATCCTAGTACGTGGTAAAAACAGTACTTAGGTTATACGATAAAACGGGAACTAAAAGAATGCGGTTCGAATAAAATTCCTCGCTGTCATAACTTACTTGATAAGTATTTGTAAGCAACATTCCTAATTAATAGTATAGATATTCAGCAGTTTAATGTTGACAATGTTTATGGTTTATTAAAATAATTAAAATTAAGTAAAAGATAAGATTAGTGTTACTATGAGTAAAAGTAACAATGAGTGCTAGCATACTTAAGTTATTGTGAAGGTAATTAGGTGACCTGTATTAATTATACGATGTGTGGAAGAATTAATATAACTTTACAATCAATAATTTTGTTATGATTTTTATTGTCGGTATGTATTTAAAGTGTTTACAAATAAACTACATTTAATGTCCCTGTGTAAAATTTTTGGTGTAAATATATAATTATTGAAGGTAGGATATAGGTACATATATACTTATAACATGACTTTTAGAACTTTCGTTGGGAAGTGCATTTTTCCAATGAATTCCTTACCTTTTTATTTAATTGGGTACTCAAACACACTTTACACGGCACAAGTCATCAGTCATAGTAAAGGAGCTAAGAGAAATAGCATACATAGCTATAATTACACGTTCTTTAGTACTCGCAGCCGGAAGAAGTAGTTATAATAGCTACTTTAAAATTGGGAAATGCAGGGGACAATTGAGAAAATGAAAAATGGGTTGCTAATGGTCATATGGGATTTTTAAATGGTTTGCAAAAATGTAGTCAGTCTTTAATGGCCCCTTAAAAGCTTTAATTAGGAATGCTCTCAGGATTCGATCAAAACTCATTTGGTTATAGTGCAGCGTAATATACTTTCCTCGTATAAGTAGGTAATATATTTGCTCGTCACTCCCTCCCCCTGGCTTGCATGCCTCTCAATGTTCATTAATTTGTATATTATGTAGAGTTTAGTTTGCTTGAATGCACTCGTACACAAACGGAATATCAATACGAATACGTTCAGTGAATTTACTCACACAATTATTACATTAATACACTATCGTTGGATTAATGACATAATGGAGGCTTTCCCGGAACCAAATAATAATTTATTTGAACCCATATCGTTTAAGTTTAGGCTTTTGGGTACGTCGAGAGGAAAGTGAGTGCTTTAGTTTATTTTGTGCAGAATCGGTTTGGGCGAGTGGCACGACATTGTAATTTCGACATGTAAATTAAATTTCTAATACACGCAGTACTATATAGCGGATTATTATGAGGAAAGGGCATGTTCGCAGAAATACTTAGATTACAACTAATTAGTTTAATTTACCAACCAATACTTACAATTAGTAAAATAATATTACATACATCAAACTCAGAACAATTAAATTAAGCCACACATATAAATTGAATGCGAGGCCACGTCATCATGTTACTTTAGGAAACTTGATGACTTTAGTACCATCATCATATAATTCCATTTCTATTATTACCGAAATTGGATTCTGTCAAATTTCCCTTAATTGATCTCTTGATTTCGATTTACGACTCGTAATGAAAGGACATGGATAATTAGTATCTATTTTGCAATTAGCGAAGGTAATCGCAGTCTGAGCGGAAACTTTTGTTACACCGATGAGCTAAAACCAGCATTTGGACATATGTACTAGTAAATCTCTAATAAACTTTCAGAGACCTAAACACATCCACTTTATAAAACTATCCTGGTTGAACTATATTCAGGGGCTTACTACGATGATGATGCTTAAACAGGAAAAAGGAACCAATAAGAGAAAGTTTGTTACCAATGAGTAATATTATGTAGCATGTAACATCATGTAGATGCTAATACAGTTTGGCACTGCAATCCTGCAACATGCAAAATATTCCTCCACAATCTACTCTTCTTTGCGATCTTCTAACGCTTTGATTATTACTTTTGTCTTCAATACTAATTTTTAAAATTTGATTTTCATTGATTTTCAAAATTTTGGTAATAATTTCTAAAAACTATTTAAAAATTTATGTTTGGATGGAAATAAATTCATTCGTCATGTTCAAATTGAAATGTGCGCTTTTATGTGTTAATGGGTGTGGGGGTGCGGATGAGAATAATGTAGATAAGCCACACCACAAAATTGGCATACTGTAGTGTGAGATTAAAATTGAGGAAAGGAAGAAAGAAATAGTTTGACCCTTTGCTTTCTGTCAATAATACTATGGTTTTGCCATATGTAGCTATACACGAGGATTGGATTGTATGCAGAAGAGAAGTATCAGAAAGAGGAATTAATTGATTCAACTGTGTATGTAGTATGTACATAATTGGTAGGGCGCTTTGCATGTGTAGAGGCATTAGCAAACAAACTGGCAGTAACGATCTAATAATGTAAACTGAAGCATCTGATGGACAGTAGTGGGGTTTAATTATGTAAAGATTGCCAGCATGTGGATAGCATTCACAAAGGTACTTGCTATTTGTACATGTTAGCCAAGCCCTATCCTGTATCTCCATGTAGACATTTTTATAGTTGGTATTTGTAGTGCATGTCTCTATGGAATTTAAACACAAATATTCTACTGCATGTGTCTATGCTGGGGAAGACAGCAATATCAACCAAAGGGTTGTAGCCTATATACATACGAAACGTATTAACAGTGTTACTTCCATCTAAAAAATAAAACTAATACATAGCCACCTTATTCAAGCGGGTTTATATAGATGCCCATATCTCTGGCTGCCATAATAACGGGTACTCTTATTCTAATCAAATGCCACGTTCAGTGGACATTAGTCCAGCCCTAGTCATTTCACTCTACACATTCGACCCCATCACACCGAGTTCCTGATTGCGATTACAGATAGATTTACTATATGTGGGAAAACATAGGAGGCTCAACCTCTAAGTCTTTATGTAAATAAAACACGTATCCAAAATATTATAAGCCATAAGTAATGCATTTTGGAATGGCAATCTCACAATATTACTTAAAACCTATTTAATTGTTTTTATTTTTGAATATATAAACCATTAGATTTTATTGCAATTATTTTTTCATATAGTATTTGTTGATTTATAGTTATTTGTACAGGTATAATCTTATACAGTGAAATATTTATAGTAGATTTATTATGATTTATTGTGGAGTCAATAGTAAAAGGAATGTTTGGCGAGGGACAAAGAAAGAGAAAGAGAATGGACATGTGTGCATGTAAAAGTTGGTAAAAGTGGCTAGTTATGTTTTGGAGTGGGCAGAGTGAGAATAGAGTTAGGAGGCAGGCAGGCAGGGGTTTGTGGATGTTCATAGCGGAGAGGAAGTTAGGAGTACATAAGTAGGTAGTCAGAGCTGGATGAAAAATTCAGGGATGGGGCGGTAGATCAGATAGTCAAATTGCATTTGATTCAGGTGCGTGAGGAGAAAATTTATCGAGTTAAGTTAGCAGAATGATTCCACTTGCTACTAGTTATTTGTATTCACAGTGAATCAGACATGAGTCTCTCAGATTGGATTATGAATATTTGAACAAACAATAGTGGTCAGTTCAATTTCATTCATGATACCGCTACTTTACTCTGCTTTCCTCAGATACTTACGTCTGATGTGCTTTTCTCTCTCACACTTTCTCTCGCTGCATGGGAATATGTTAAGGCCAGACATCTCCCATGTAAAGATACTTTGTCTATATAAGCATTTGCCTACAAAGCTACAGATAACACTGACACTAAACTAAACTAAATTAAACTACAGCAAATGTAGCATACATAAAGGCTCTCTTCCTTTGGCTTCGTTTTCTCTGGGCCTCTCTCTCTCTCTCTCCGAATTTCTGTTTATCTCCGAGTTGTAGAAATGTATGCACAGATCCGTGTTTTTGGTTACATATGAGTTGTGTACAATGTGAAACACAAGTTTAGTCCTATAAATACTTCCATCCACAGCATAGCCACTTTGTAGTGGCCATGTATTCAGTCAGTGAGATAGAACACAGCCTGAGATTCTGTTACGAGGAAGGAGTGAGTGTACGTACACTCCGTTGAATAGCAACATAACACTCTCTGTTCCTTTCATACAAATCTACAACCAAACCAGATATGATATTCATGAGAAATTTCGGACCGCTTTTTACTTTGCGGATTTATTACACCGAGGGGAAATTGGCTTCAACTTTGAGATCTCCGTATTCCCTAATCCCTACCCGAATAAACAGTCATTCAAACATCGCCACGCCATCAACTACCAGCCTACCTAAAATGTTTGCCTATTTTTAACCGTATCTACCTACTATCAAATCCACCTTTAATTTTATAAAGGACTTTCCATCTTTATGGGTTAGTGCACACCATCATTCTCACTCACTCAATTTATACTAAATACATACACTATAGTTAGTACCTTCCTGTCTAATCAAACTCGTACTCAATCAGGCTCACTAACCAAATACGAAACATCTAACCGTGTGTCAATATACAATTATGCTGAGTAACACAAGTTTAAATTCTCTTTAGACACCTTTTTGACGTTTTATGTCAAGCGAAAAGCAGTAATAATCATTAGAGCATGCAGTTTGCAACTAAATTTATAGTAGAAGTCTACTCGCGTACCTTTGTAGATTTACGTATGTGAGTAGATTCATATAAGTCTAAATGACCAGTTGAATTTAAAGAGAATTTCTTCAATTAGCGCGAACTATTTCCACAAGTCATGGTACTCAAAGAAAAGTACTCAGCTCAGTGGCATGTTTTAATTTTGATTTACTTTTGTGTACTTTCACATATTTTACGAATCTACTCACATACACTAATCTACGAAGTATTTTCTTCAAAGGGATATTCCGGTCAATCAGGTTGTATGAAACAGATATTATTTGAGAATAATGTGGAGTGCTTCTTAGCTGGAGCTACATTTTAATTTGGACGTTAAATTATTTCTACAGGAGTATTTATTTAATATATTGGATATTGAGGGTGCATACTGTTTGCATATAAGCTAATATTTTGAATAAAATTATAACAGCGCATAGTTGCTTTTTGAAAGTAATTTTTTTTTCATATAGGATAAAAATTAGGATGTTGTTTAAGTTAAAGCTAAGTTCGTTATTTTGATTCTAGACTGAAAAGAAAATTTGACATGGCGATTGGTGTGTGTATCTATCGTTTACAAGTGTTACAGTGGTTCTTATCCATTACGGTAATATAAATATGAAAGGTGTGGTAGTAGTAGTAGGTAAGCGCATGTTGAGAGTGGAGGGTTAAAAAATGTTTTAATAATGGAATGAGTATACTTGAGTTTTTTCTCTGAAAATAGATTTAAATATAAAAAATTCAAGGAAACTAAATTCGATATAAATATTTAACTATGATAAATGTTCCTACTTCGCTGTGACTCTTTTTCTACAGAAAAGGGAAAATTAAATGATTTCTGAAACGTAGATCTATTTAAATATAATATACTAATTAATTCTATAAGCTAGGCTGATTAGCCCTAGCGCTATACAAATATAAAAATTATTGTTAACTAAAATATCGACATAATTGATTTTTAGGTCAATATTATTTATATGGGAATATAAGTGTACAATATTTATATAAACAATTTATTGTGAACGGTTTCGTTACTGTCGGAATATTATTTCAGCTTGTTTTCTAAAACAAAATGTAAATCAGTGTTGTTTCATACCTATACCCAAAATAAATGTAACGATTTAGCCCAAACTTAAGTTGGTGACATCATCACTTAAATATAACATGATGTTTGGGGAAATTGATAATCTTAATGGTATGAATCCGTATGATAGTAAATGTGCATAAATAGGGCATGTGAAATTGATTGTACAAAAATTAGTAATGATACCTACTTAAGTACCTTTAAAAATATAGCCATTACCTGTACCCTGTACCATAATTTAACCCTGTTACTCATTGTATTATTTTAATGTATAAATCGGAGTAAAAATGAAAATAGGATATAAGTAAGTGTATAATCCATGTAATTATGACTTGTATTTGATTTGCAAATAAATTCGTTTAACTTTCGTTGGAAATCTAGTCAGAGTTGGGTGCTTATTTACTTTTTATCTGCATTTTGGTGTTTTAGGTAGCGATATGAAGAGTGGCCATGTTGAGTCGGTTCTTTGGGATGGAAGTCATAACATAACTCATTTTGAAAGGGACGAGGATTGTATTGTTCCCTTTTATTCATTGGTGTGCTCTAGAAGATATATTTTGGAGAGGACCGTTACATTAGCATAATGCGGAGTTAATGTTAATAGCTTAGGTGTCATAAATAGGATAAAATGACGCAGTTAGTGAATAGTGGCCAAAATGTCTCTTTTGTGATTAAAGTATGATAGAGTGTTTGCGGTTGCTAGTGTATCATTTCTATTCAATAGGAGTTAAAGATATCATTAATAAAGGGAGTGGTTGTAAGGAAGCCGTGATATTTCCTTCTTTAGCAAATGCAGAATAGTGAAAGAGGATAGAAAGGAAAGGTAAGCACATTTAGCGTACAAAGGGGCGAGTGAAGCACTAAAAGAAGTACATAAATAAGTTGTCTCTCCATTATAACTCTATTTATGGAGTGAGTATGGAGTAAGTAAGTAGCTCTCAGCCTGCACGTTATGTATATGACAGCTCCGAAGCAGTAGTTACTTAGCTAATGATAAGCAGTCTACTAGGGCCTGCATTTCTAAGAGAGTCGAGCGCGGTGTTGGGCAGGGAGACAGGAAAACCCAGTGAAGAGGTGATGGATGGGTCTTATGATTCTCCGAGCAGGTCTTGATAAATGTGCTGAATTCGTATTTTCCAGCGTCCTGACATGAAAGGGTTGCATTTTTCATGGAGATGCGGGTGTCGGAGTTGCCGTGTTATCAAGAATTTCTGGATTAAGACAGGATTTTCCCTGGTCGGACGTGTCAGAGCACCTTGGGCTATGGATTGGATTGGTGATCGAGTCATGGGATGGGCAGGAGGTGAATCCACTCGCCACGGATCATTGGCTGAGGGAATGACACTGTCTTCATTGTCCGGATTAACCAGTGTTCACTCTTCATCATCTTGCCAATGCTTAATTCTCATTATCATCCTCACCACCCGAGGAAACAATGCCACAGCATAGATAAACACCATTTCATTTACTCTTACTAATCCCTCAAATGAGAAAAATAACACCTTGTCTCACCCACTGTTTGCGTCATCACCCTATCTAATAATACGCTTATGACATTCTGACATCAATTCAACCCAACATCATGGTTACATAAATACTACCATTACTCCAGTCTCTAACTTGTTATACAATTTTGTAATGTTATTTATTCTTAGAAGTCATTTGATATTTACTCCCATTGTTAAAAATAGAAAACGATGATTAAAGATGATTATCAGACCTCAATTGGATATTCTTATGTATTTCATTCTCAAAGTTACATACAATTTAAAAGAACTTTTTGTTTACCCCAAATGAGTTACATTAAGTTAGGTAAGTAGCTAGGTATATCTGAATGAATGGATATTATGCGCATTTCGAAAGGAAATGCTTGCTACCCTACATGAACTTGTTTGTTTTCTTCGCGCTCCTGTTACTTTTACCCTAGTGACTCAAAGATGAGACTCTCGCTTTTATTGAGGACAGGGTGGTTGGCCACGGATATTTTTATGGTACTATATACTAGCAAGTTCAATGGCAACAGTTTTTTCATATTATCTCCGTTCCATGCCAGTTGCCCGATAAGAAATGTTTTATCATGATGAATTAGCATGCTATTTCACCAAGTGTTAATTTATCGAAGAAATTGTAGTTCTTTTTTTGCATTTTCTATTTCTAAAGGGACGAATTTGTTTTAATTAAAAGTAGCCAATACAATAAAATTGAAGGTAGTATTATTTTGATCAGTCAAATTTTTTAGTTGAACATAAAATCATCGAAAAAAATATTAGGATTTTGTGTAAACGTTAGTTTTCTTTTATGTGTACCCTGACTGTATCTTTATAACAGACACATGGACAATGCGTCGATTGTGAGGAGAAAGATGCAGAGATGAGAATATGAGAAAAGAGTGGGTTGGTCGGTCTCTGTGTAAGCACACATAGTGGTAGTTAGCACTAGTTTGCGTCAGTGGTAGAAAGTAGTACGCAAAATTAATGCTGTCTATTATTGGTCCATAGTAACTAAGTAGTTATCTATACTATGTTTATAGAGAATATAAATGGATAGGTATTATAGAATTGTGTAGAAAGCGTGTATTTTGGCGTAGGGTGTGGAAGTTGTCTGGTTGAAGGGCAAAAAGAGAGCGAGTATAAATGGACATCACACTAACTGCCAAAAAGATAAGAGAGCAAAGGCTATTATGAAGGGGGTTTCCTAATAAAAATGACCGCACATACGATTCGTATGAAAGATAAGTTGGAAGCAATAGGGGAATTGAGCGAGAGGGCTATTTTTTGAAGCATTCAATCATAAAAGGACCGGAGCCATTCTATACGGACGACTTTATCTATGACTTCACATTTGAAATTCTATCATAGATGTAATAATTCATAAGAGCCTATGAAAAACTTGGAGGTTTTCTTCTTCAATCATGTGGTTTTTGATGTGAGTGCAAGAACGTTGTCTTGCGAATTAACTGGGATTCTTTCCTTGCCTCCACTCTCCTCCCTTTCCTTACATTTTACACAACTGACTTGGCTACCTTTTTGGTTGAGAGTCCTCGGAGGTGCTCCTTCAGTACATAACTTCGGACAATGTACTTACGCAGACGGAACCGAATATAAGTAGGCATACACTCCAATGTATACGACCCACTTGAAAATATTACAAGAGTGTATAGCTACTTAACATTTATATCATGTCAATATTATGCCATTGACTACGCTATCCTCCATCGGACATAAAATCGAGAATTTCCAAAGTTGACTTAGCTACTTACTCACATGTAACTGTAAGAGACAAACTCAAAGAATTCAATTTTTAACTCAAATAATAAGTACTAGCAATAAGTAAGAAGCCAAGGATTTTTCGACCTTTTTTACTTTGGCTTTGCTTTATTCTTTGCCTAGGTCTGTAACTTTGCTATCGGACGCAGTTACTTAGGAAGTTGCTCACCGACAGAGAGATACATACCTACGTATAAGTAAACGAACGTAGTAATAATAACTTATGTACAAACGTAGAGCAGCTATCTTTAGGGAGAATCGGTATCCATAGTTATTTGGCTGCCAGAATACATTCATAGTCACAATAGACTTGTAACAAGGACGACTGTATTGGATTTTGTTTGACTCGGATGTGTACATGTAGATGTGAGGAAAGAGATGCCTGGAAAATGGTCAAGACTCAAAAGTGAGAGAGAATAGTATTTAGCAGAGGAGGAGAGATGTGTAGGTGCATGGGAGATAGGAAAAGCAATTGAAGGTACAGTTACCTCTGAGAAGGGCTCACTACTGGATTTGGCGAATGACCAATGGACGGCAAATGGCAGGATCAGATCGTCCGAGACAATCCACGGAACGGCAGCTTTTATATGATTCGGAAATTTTGTAGATTTTAGCAAAGCGAGGCGTATCATGATGATGATGGTTGGAGGAGGTTTATCTCGTAGCCATCCCAACTTCATATTGTTATTACATATAATGGTATTCAACTTATATGGTGGGATTTGGGATCCACAAACCTATTATATTTTATCTGGTGATTTTCTGATGTGCCGGTTTCTGTTGTGGATTCCAAGTAAGCGAATAGAATTCACTGAGTGACTCAGTCAGTTTAGTTTAGTTCCGGACCCAAATGCTCACTCCGATGTCCCTCCTCGCCATTCTAAATGATAGTTTCTCTCTATACTCTCCTGTCTCTTCTTGTGGCTTCCCTACACTTAAATAACTGCAATAGGAACATACATACCTACATTATTAACTATAGGTACTCTATATTATATTATTCCAGTTGGGAAATATGTATCTTTACGTTTCCTCCGATCCACTTGCTTGCATATCTACTCCACGATTTAAACCAACTCAACTCAACTTCACTCAAGTGAATCCACAACAGAGACTCAGCTAGAGTTTAAACGAGCTCTAAGCCCCCATCCATATCCATAACCACATCACATCCGTATACCAATTTCTATACTCTTCAACATCATTCACTATTTTACTGCAACCGTTATAATATTCTCTCTGTCTTCTACTAAATGGCTCTATCCAACCTACACTTTCTTTACTCCTTCTCCTTACTCACTACAACACTAACTCGATACATCTCCAACTACCATTCAGCCACTTTCCTTCAAACTATAAACTAAAGTGAATGCCAGTGCTAATTTATTTACTACGCATTTATTCCAGTAAGGCTTAAAGATTACACATACGAACAAGGATTTTCATTCGTGATTTAATTACAAAAACTATAACAGAATTTATATGTATTCACAAGAAGTATGGGCATATCACTAATAAAATTGAAATTGAAATTTAATACTTTTTACTTGCTGTGAGATTCTTTACCTTTCCGCATATTTACTGTATATTTGTGCTTGTTTACGTCATTTATCTATATTATAATCGTAGAATTGATAAAGTTACCCACCTATGTATGTATCTATGACTGGCAGGGAGAGCTGCAATAGTTTCATAATGTACACTATTTCCAGCAATATCGTCGGCGTGAAAATGTATTATTGCTATGTGGTCAGGGGTAGAGTTGTAACTTGATAATTTTTGTATTCAATGCGCATAATTATGCTGGAGAACTATCTTTCGACATTTAGCCACTTATGCTATAGCCTACTAGTGTAATATAAAAAAATTATGTTAATATGAAGTCACATTTTGTAATTATAAATTCAAAATTAACCAACATCTGACTCGGGTTACAAGAAATGTGAACATTTTACTGGTGCGTTCAGCTTTGTCGAGGTCAGATTTTATAGTCCTTGAGACGACCTTACGAATGGAATAAGCCTCCTCAATGTACCTACACGGCAAGTATTTATTTCAGAGTTCGAAATTTGAGGGATCAAATCATCATAAACGACACCATTTATGACGAATTGGGCCACTGCGAATATGTCTGGATCCTCTGGGCCCACAGTACGGATTTTTGTCCAATGCTGCACATCATTGTCTATTGATAAACGTTATAAACAGTGTTGTACTAATGACCACTTTTTTGCATTTTGACCAGGCCACTGGTCAAAATGGTCAAAATGGTCATAATGGTCAAAATGGTCAAAATGCGCGTCATCACTTGCACATGCGTACTAGACCCGCGCCTGTTTTAAATACTTAAACTGTTATCATATGTTTTGAATAACAAATCGTACCTAACTATATAGAATATCAAATATTTTCAATAGAAATACGATCTTTAGCATAATTCAGTCAAATAAATACTCAACTTTAAGCATATTTAGGATAATAATAATGAATATTATGACTGGATGGTTATATCTGCACTGCATGTCCTCTTAAATTGGCTACGAAATATTAACTTATGTAACCTTCTACTACAGAAATCCTACGTCGGAGTCAGAAATAGGTATTTTAAATTTCTCTAGATACATCACAGGTACGATGTAAGAATTATGTTGCCTTACAATCGAGAATATATACTTCTGAGAATGTAATTTTTATTATTTAATGTGCCCGTCATGAATTTAATCTGAAATTTTAAATACCGAATGCTACAAAATGAAATTATTGTCATACTGGTCATAAAAAGTACTTGTAAAATGTAAACAGCAATTCGTACATCTGCGGAACTACGTAGCCTCCTTGGCTTTAATGTAGTTTCACAGTGCCCCAAATTACATTTTGACCATTTTGACCACTTTTCAATTTCATTTTGACCAGGCCATTTTGACCATTATGGCCATTATGACCACTAGTGGTTTTAACCACTGCACAACACTGGTTATAAATGGAGCGCTTGTAGCATAATATTAGACCAAAATCACATTTTGTAATTTATAATTTCAAAGTGAATCAAGTTGAGACATGGATCGCAAGAAACGTTGTCATTTTAGTTGTGGATTAAAAATGTACAATATTATGATGTCAGTTGATAGTCCTTGAAGCGAGCTTTCGAACGGTATATGACTTGTTATTATAGATGCATGGGAAGTATTTCTTTTAGCGTTCGAAATTTGAGAGCCATTTCATCATAAGCGACACTTTTTAAAATGAATTGGGGCCATTTTATCATAAGTGACAAAAGCCATTTTATCATAAGCGACAATTTTGATTTTAAAGCATATTCTTTATTTCTTCCGTACTGTGTGGAAAGTTAAGACTTTAAATATTGCAGTATGTAGGTATCTGGCTTAGTTATTTTTGGTATAACCCATATTGATATAGGTTGTTGTTTGACTAAATTATAGACGTAATTGTAATTAAAGGTCTACTTGCATATATGATGTACTACGTTTCTGACATGTATATAAATCTGAAAGTCAATTCCAAAGTAATCCAAAATACGCGAAAAATTAAAAGACATCTTTAGCAATTGCAATTTTATGGTTTGAACTATTTAGCACCTTTTAAGCAAATCTTATAGGAATTATTAGAAAATTGTCGTTTATGATCATATGGTCCGAAGTCTCTTATTATGCCACCAAGTGTCGCTTAGATTACATGCAGTGTCAACCAAAATTAAATAATTTATTAGCAAGGTTTATAATCAATCAAAAGATCGTTTCAAGGACTATCAAATGATATTTTCAACCTAAAATTGGCTACCTTTCATCAAGGGCAATAAAATGTTCATTAAATAAAATGTAATTTGCTCGAATATTATTTTATAAGTCCTTCGTTGTTCTTCAGACTAAATAGTCAGATGGTCAGACGACTATTTAGATTACGCTAAGGCCTAAAATAAAGCCATGATAAATGAAACGGATTCACGATTTTCTGCTTTTACTATCTGTTAACCAATAATTGTGTAAATTACCAAATTGAAGTATTTAAGGTAAAAATGTGAGCTATAGATAAAAGTAAAAAAAATGAAACATATTTTTATAGATACTATAATAGAACTTCATTTTGTAATATCAGAAAAACCGGCATTAAAAAATTATATAAAAATCTCTCTTGCTAGTAATTAATATACCTAATTCAAATGTGTGTCTATCTATTGGCATTAATCAATACATTAAAAATTAAGTTTTATTTAAATTTAAGCAATCTGTATTAGTTACTTAACTAATCTAAGATTGATAACTATGTTTAGGGTTAATTTTAAATTTCAAACTGAATAGAAATAATACTCATCGTAAGTACAAAAGTACATGCACTTGTTTTAAATGTAAGCCGTAGAGGGTTAAGCATTAGTGATACAAAACCATAGGGCATAATGAAGGAATTGAAATGAATAAATGACTGTATGTAACTGTCTTTGAGACTAGTGCGTCTAGAGAGTAATATATTAGCTATTAGTTGTGATTTAAATGTTAGAATATCATAATAAGGGTGTTCATATAAGGTAGAGTACCCAACAGATTCACATAGATGGGCAATAGCAATAATTAGTGAGAGAGTTTGTCAGAGTAGATTTTGTTTATTGTGGAGATAAAGTAGGTTTCTGTCTAGTTCTAAAGCAATAGAGAGATAAGAGAGATGGCCAAAGAGAACTAAACTAACTACATAATGTACAAAGTAGCTGCATAGTTGCAGAGCTGAATGTCTGCAGTTTAATCGGAGAGAAGGTGGGTGAGGTGCTTTGCTTTCGTCTTTGTCTCTTTGCTTTGTTCTAATCTTCTATTTATTTCTCTCGAGCAGGACTGGAAATCCAGCACTACATCTCCCTACATACTTATAGAGCTGTCATGTAGTATGGAAATGATTGCATTGTATTTTGCATCAGTATTTCATTGCATTGTGTGTTTTGTGCAGACAGGACATGAGACGATGAATATCCCTGCTCCATAATATACAAACGGTAATGCAAGAGAGTACATACATATCAAATCTATCCTTGCATATAAATACCTATTTAGTATAGCTATATAATGCATTTGAGATGGACAATGGTTGGGAAAGTTGTTCATATAGGTAATAATAAAATAGAAACTGTTCCCATTGTGGCTAAGCGAGTCTCTCTACTCAATTCCCCTGCATTGCATGAGATTGTACCAGGAGGATTCCGTCGGTAGCCATTAAACAGAATTTTATTGTGCATTTGATTTCCAAGTAAATGGCTTTAATTAGAACTGGTGAGAGGAGGAGAACAATGAAGGAAAGTGACAAGTCCAATTATTAGTGAAGTTGGGAGATCAAACGAAACTGAGGCTACGACTAATCCCTAATTTCGCAATTATAGTAATTACGGTTACAATCGGAAAATGGGTGGCTTAAGTAGGATGAAGAACTACAGCGGTATATGTGATGGGAGATTATGAGTTGATGGTTGGACAAGGGAAAGTCAGAGAAAGCTTCTATGTATTGAGATCCTACTCCTCTCTCCACAAATACCCGCTACACATACCAAGGTAGGTACTTCCATCTGTCCTTCTGTTACTATAGGGAACATCTCTCTTTTTCCTTCCCGGAATTGTACCACTAACTACATCCACGCATCATTACATCGATACCGCTGTTCTGTGACCATTATGTTTCTCCTATAATTACTGCAACACATGTGTACATGTCAAAGTAATATTATACTGCATAATTTTCGAGCAACTTCCAAGGCTTTCCGTTTTACACCTTTCGCTTACCATACACACACAATGAGCAAACAGTAATGATGTGTCTAATAAAAAAATGAATGATGTACAATTTTTCTCGTAAGGGCTCATTATCGGAATAACTTTTGTACACTCTTCACTTTGGTATTTGATACTTTTCTATTTCTGCGAATCCACTGTAGACTTTCTTATTATCAACTCATGCAAATCTTTTGGTTCCATGATGTTATTTCGTCTTCTAGTGAAAGATCCAATCACAAAAATTGTCATCAGATGAATAAAAGTCCAAAAAATTGGATTTCATGTTCAAAGCTGAAATGAAATTAGATACCCCCTTAACGTCAATTATTATAGCAGAAAGCATATTATTACATAAAATGCTTCAGATTTCATTTTATATAACTGAACAGGCCATATCATAACGTCAAATATCCGATAATGGTATTAACCGAATAAAATTATCCTTTAACATTCTGCTGCTTGGCCTTCATGTGGTAAATTCCAGGTAAAAACTTAAGTTTCTGTCATGGATCTAATATACAATTATGTTATTGAATACAAAGAAATTATAGCACGGAAGCTTATTACTTTTCAATTGCTATGGTGCTACATTTCTACTTGGATTTGGTCTTGATATTGTACAAATATTAAATACCATGAAAAATGTACCGATATCACTAATTTAACTTAATGATTTATCTAGAGCTAGGTACTGTATAAATATACAAATATCTAGCATACGCACCCAATGTCTCACCCAACGGAACGTAATGGCATTGGCTACATGGAGCTGCAGAAAAAGTTATTTTTCACTAAAAAAAGAAGTCTTTTAGGTAATAGTACAAAGGCAGTCACAATAGAACAAATTTGATTTAGTGAAAATTGTCAATATTACTAACAAAACTTTCAGAACATTATAACCAAAAATTCGTCCGCATTTGGTGTAGCAACAACCGAAATTAGAATACAGCTGAATGGTATCCTGTGGCGTCTAAAACAATTTCGATAATTTACTAAGGTAATGCATGTAATAAGTTTATTTTATTTCTATTTACTTTATTTCAATAATTTACAGTTCACGCTGATGTCACACCTATCTTTAGTTTATTGTTTAGGCTCCCCAGGAATCAATATGAGTTAAATTGAATTGAGTGAAATCAAGTCAAAATTAGTCGAATTGAATCGAATTGAGTCAAATCGAGTTAAATTGGGCACAACTGAGTCAAATTGAGTTAAATTGAGTTGCAGGCGCCGCTCAGGGATCGGCTTTGTCGACCGCCCTCGGGCACATGCAATCCTTGCCGTAAATTTATATCAATAGTGCATAGTTGTTGAATTTAAGTAAAATACAATGAAGAAAAAAGTGTCGAGAACTGGGTATAATCATCGTATGAGTTAAAAAGCAAGCAATTGAGTGCATACAAGAATCTGGTGTGGTGGAAATGGTGGAATGGTTAACATGTACCAAATGAAGCATGGTAAAACAAGTTTAGAGATTGCAACATGTGGGGTTTAAGTTTAACCGAGAAAATAATTGTCTGTGAAGTAAATAATAGGGTTGAGTGTGATGTTACATATTGGTACATTACTTAGGACAGTCCATTATTCGCAAAAGTTGTTTATTTGTGAAGAGAGAAAATAATGATAGGATGGGATGAGAAAAAAGGAGTAGACTGTGAACAGGACAATAAGCTACCTCTTGAGCAGCTTAAACGAATCGAATGAGGACGATAATAATAAGCGAGGAAAGATGATTATATGTGATTGGTAGCCTTTGGTAACTTGAAGATCGGCGTAATATATAATCGTGATGGTATCATTTGTGAGCATTATACAATTTGGTTTAGGTGTAGGAATGGCGAGAGAAAATATTATGTTAGTGAATACACAGACATTAGTGGAGAATGGTGTGGCTAGGAGGAGGAGATAGAATTACGACAAGTAATGTAATGTTCGGGAGATCTAAATAGACATAAGAGGAGCCAAGGAAGAGAATAAAGAGGAAAGTCGCCTTTCGGTGGTGGCAATGGGAAGAGTAAGTAGAGAAGTGAAGTACCTCCATGATGTACATATTTATATACAATATAATAGTTGCATTGCATAGATAGCAAGTGGAGGGAGCATATCACATGGCCGAGTGTCGGAAAAGCAATGTCAGCTCTGTGCTCCAGATAAGATCATAATTGAATGGGTGAAGCGGCTGAGGATGATTTGCACAGGATGGAATAGAGTCCGCTCCGCCGCTGGATCCACTGCCAGCCAAACTTCCCTTGCGGTTATAATGTGGCCGCATGAAAAGGCTGAGCGGAGGGAGCTATATCAGATATCGCTTATGGTATATTATACCCGGCCTGATATATTACTCAGCCAGCCTCTTCACAATTGCCTCTCTAATCTAAACTGGCTCCTACATTGTGAGAGCCTTTTCAACTGTATATTAGATTAACTTTATAATTTTCTCACATGAATAGCTGCTCCACATCCCAAATCTCAATTTTATAAATCGCTCCGACTTGATTAACTTCATGTGTCTCCCACTACTCTATCCTACCACATGTATGTACACAGCCATACACACACTCATAGCCTCTCTCTGTACATATTATTACTATATTATACACTCTCTCCTTTCCAACCTCTATTCTACTCTCCGGCGACATTCTAATCTAATGCACTACAATCTAAAATGCTCTGCAACTGTACCTTGCTCCACATCAAAACCCTATCTGCAAATACATACAGCTCTAATGCAAATCTCCAACAAAACAAAGTAAACTACTTACATCCCTATTTACTACCCGTTCTTCAATTCTAATACAGACTACATAACGCCACTATAAAAAACTGTCACACCCATCTCAATGGACATGAATTGCTTACACAGTAATGTGTCATTTGATGCATATTTTGCAAGTTGAAATGCACTTCACAGATTGTATTACTAATGCTATCATAATTTCTGTAATAATTACAAGTTGAGTGCGACTCTGACCAAACTACTTGTCACTTTGAGCAATATTTATCTTTTCTATGTATTTTTCCTGTAACTACAGGGACAGTCAACAGTGCTCATATTTTTAATTTGATTAACTAAAGCGAATTCAGGCAACGGATGATTAAAAGGATTCATTGCGTTCAGGAAAATGATCATAGTAGATACTATTTGCTTTATTTTCTATCGAAATTAGCGAATGAGATCAAAAGTGATTGCTGGAGTCCAGATGCTGAGTACATTAGGAAATGTACAACAACCTTCATGTTGCTTCAAAGGCAATATGCATCATGTAACTGTAACCTGTTAGGTACATTTACATGAATTGATTGCGCTGTGGTAGAACAAGGGAATACTTAAATCCTTTAATAGTGCAGGTATTTAGCTTTCAGGAGAAGCAAATAAATAACTATGTAGTGTAGCTAATTAGATAAAGCTTTTAATGTATGTTGTGCATAGATTTGTTTGTTTTTATATTCCGGAGAATGGGATATGAATGAGTAGCTTTTATGTGAAGGTCTAAATACATTTTGATTTTATTTGGGAATAGAAGAGATGATGGTAGTTGTATGATGGACAAATTCTAATTCTGTAGATAATAAAGTTGAATGTAAATACATTAGAATCGACATGAGCTGAAGTGAAGTGTAAATTGGATTACTAGAGTATATAGTATTGTAGGTTGATAGCGACAACGTTTTGAGATGAAAAACATCCGAAGAATATTTTACAATAGAATCTGCTGTAATACATTATAGAGTTCAAGTTACCTCTTGGAAAAACTATCGCGTGTATCTATTGCGCACATAACACTATTGATATAATACAAATGCCTATATAGTGGGAGTCAAAGTGGAGTGTACACGGAGAAGAGACTTTCAATAGATTGAAGACGAGAGCATCAATTTAGTGTGTTGAGCTATTTGAGTTGAGCTTCAGCTTGAGCTCCCACTCTTCCTCTGCTTCGTCTTCGTCTGGAGCGAGACAAGAGCTAAATCCGAGGAATAGTGTGTTGAAAAATAATGGGAAGGAAAAGATTGTCATTTTATGCTTGATCGAATCGTAAAATCGGTTTCAAATGGGACTTCATGATACTCGGTGGATATTTGGAGCTATTCTGAGATTGCAAGTGCTTTGCGAGTTCTTTCTCAGTCAGTAGTAAAGTAACTTGCCTTGAATTGAACACACAAATACCTCCTATGTATGTGTGCTTTAAATGCTTCCACTGTAATTTCATATTGTGGCAATTCAAGTGCACTTCAACGATTCTGAGGTCATCACATGAGCTCCCTTGCATCGCTTCCCTTCAATATCTCTTTCTTTCTATACTTTCTATATCGCTGTATGTATTATGTATGTATTACCGTTTTCTATGCTCACTTCTCTCGAGATGCGAATTATTCGACCATTCTCACTTGCATAATATCCACATTGCTACTTCATAGTGCATCCACTACGTCTTTATGACCCATGTGAACACATTCGATGGATTATTATCTACACACATTTAAATTTAACCATCGCATTATGATACACGATTGTTCAATGAATTATTCCCAGCATGAATACAATCTAATTTTAATTATTGACATTTAAGAGTGTTCGGAAGAAAAAGTATTTACTATACCAAAACTAGGGATAATATTAATGCTATCTTATTATAGGAGAAAAATACCATTACAGGCTAATCATTCATGTGTATAATTGTTACAGAAATAAAACAAAGTCAAAAAAGTTATGACTTTCTTTCATCTTTCTTTTTCTCAGTCTCATGAAAGTAATTTGAGATTTTTGTCTTGCAATTGAACAGCTTATTTTCCACAAAGGACTTTGTGGTATTTGCAAGAGTTCATTCCATTTTATTTCCCTTCTTCATTTAAAAATATAAACATAAATATGTATGTATATAGTAGGAAAGTAACTAGGGTAGAAAAAGAAAAAGTGTTCTAACATGTATAAAATGTAGATTATATAGAATGCACACGGAGTAGGTACAAATAGTCTTTATGATCGTAATGTCCCTATGCAGACTATGAAATGGTCGTTTGAGTGAGCCTCAAGCTGGCTGTAACTGTAGCTGTACATATAAATATGTACTTTACTCACCCAAATGCACATGCAACGCTATGCACAGGGTATCACATAAACGTATTTTTCTGGAATCTTCATTCTAGCCCACCACCCTACCCTGTTGATTTCCTTCCTTAACACTTTAGTCAAACATATCAATTAACTCCCGTGCTTTTAAGTAAGCTATTTAGTATAGACAATGCAGAATTTGGTTTACCTACAGGAATAATTAAATTATTATCAAGTGAGTAAACACTATTAATATCATACATAGTAAGCAAGAATAAATGTTTGAATTTCTAGTTTTTTCATTTGAAGCATCTCAAGAGTGCCGAAACGACATCTTAAGTTATAAAAAGGTTTTAAATATCAATTAGCTTCCCATTATCGTTTGGAAATGCAAAAATTATAATTGTACACCTACTGCATTATCTATGATGTTAGTCTCCTCAGTCCGCTGTCCTGGTACAATGACTTTACATTGCCCTGTACAGATATGTATTTATTTAAGTATAATGTGTGTTTGTATTCTTATCTGTGCGCTCAGAACAATTCTCCATAGCAATGGGTAAGTATCTGTATATGGACCTGACTATTACTGTGTATACAAAGTTTAACATTTCGGATATGTGTGTCGAAGGTACAACGGCAGCGACGACTGACAGCACAATGGTAACCAATTGGGTAGGTTAAGTTGTTTTAGGGAAAGAAAAAGGCAACGTGACAAGTATTTAAATTCAATGAAATAAGATAATTACTACTTAAGTTTATTTTTATTTATTTACATTTTATTTACTATATCATCATTTTATTATGGCAAGTTGTTGAAAATTGTCAATAAACCATACCATACCATTAATATGTAAAATGAAACTTGATATGCTTTGGATTTACTTTATATGTCAATGTCTTAAATTAGAATTTACTCATCCACTTTAAATATTTGTATTTGTATTAGTATTTGTTTTTATTTTGCAAAATGTAAGCCAACTCTTTTCTATTTTACTTATTTCATTTTTATAAAACCCAATCTAGATTTTTCCAAATCGTAATTTTAACATTTGGAAAGACAAAGAGTAATAATAATGCCCCTCTTTTTATTTTAGTTAGTATTATAGACCAACAACTAACAACTTGAAAAGCAAATATTGTGAATGAAAGTAAGTATAGAAAGAGTAGGTGGAGTCAAGTGTCATGCAGTGCCTGTGACATATGTATATGTCTATGATATGTAAGTAGGGAGTTTTAACGGGAAACATCATGTACATACTTTACTTTCTCTCTGCTGTCCTTAGTATTGAAATCACGCAAAAGCCAGTAAAAGACTTTTGAATTTGAGTTTAAATTGGATCTATCTACACGGCAAATGTTGAGTTGAGTTGAGGATTTGTGTATGCAGACCCATTTTGTAGTGGTTCGTGTTCTACAGTTGAATCCGCTGTTTCCTTTCTCTCTATGTATATCAAATAGCATTCATAAGACATTTCAGATTCGTTGTTCGCATACATAAACAGCTATCACATTACGTCTCTTCTCCCACCCTACAATTCCCTTCACTAAAACTCTCACAAGCAAAACAAGCCACGACAAGACAAGACAGGCCCGACTCTCTTTACTCTCAAGATTCAAACTCACTTTCTCAGACTCACTCAAGACGAGTCGAGTCAACTAAGTCGACTTCCATCATCCCCTCTCTCGCCACATTTGTCACTCCAGACCATTTGTGGTCATCATCATAACATAAACAATCTCCCTGCCACTTACCCATACATTCTCTCATCCTCCTCACTACACACCTTGCATATATCAACCATACAGACTCCGCTTACTTTCTACTAGTAATATGAATACATACAAGAATGTTATATAATAAGTTGCTCTTTGCTCCACACCTTTAAACTATTCTTTATAGAGTATTACATCACTTTTTAGAGTATATAAATAAAAGGTTGAAATAGATATGCACATTGCATAGCATGAGATTTAAGGCTTACTATGAATTCGCATATAAAATGTCATGTATATGGTAAGAATATTACATACGGGCCCAGGTACATGAATATCAGTTCTTCATGTAAATATTTATGTACTTACCTAGTAACAATAAAGTATATAGCTAGCTACTTTCACTTTCACCACTTTCTCCATAGACCTTGCTAATCGTCCTGTGAGTGATGTGATGCCTCAGCTTCCCTTCCAACATCCTCCCCTACAAATTCTCATTATATTTTACATTTATTTTTGATCTCGTAAAGCTGCATGACAAATCAAAGAGGAAATTGCAGTTTGACATTATTTATATTATATTTTCCATGCCTACCTTTTTGTATTCCCTTCCATGCAAGAGAAATACGACTCTCTTTCTCATCTTGTCAAATCCGAAGATGAATGAATGCAATCTGAATTTACTTCAATGTTAATTTTGAATTCTGACTTTAAAATGCAAAGACGGAATGGAGTTGAACGAATTCCGGACTGTTTTAGTCAAGGTGAGGAAGTGGAGAAATGTTGAGGTTCCGTTGATTTCTGTACTGGTCTGAACATCTCCATGTACATCTAAAGACACCATTTTATACAACTCTGCCAACAAGTTACCTCAAAAATTGCTCAGGGAGGCTGGGATGGAACGGAAGTGTAACTAGCAACAGTGCAGTAAAAATGTAAAGGGTGAGAGGTGAACCCTCCACATTTCTTACTTCATTGTCATACACACAGAGTATTAAACAAAGTACCTAAAATGTGACTTGATCTCTATAAGACTATCGACTTTTTGCAAATTAATTGGAATTAGGAAACCTTAAGGCTCAGTGAATTCGGTCGAAAGGATCGTAAACTACATTTCAGTGAGATAATAAAGATGAAATAAAAAGGGAAATCATATTTGAAAGTGGGTTTAAATGGGTGAGAAATGTTTAAAAAGTACTAAAACGGCAAAATTGGGTGGAAATGGATAAAAAAAACAGGTGAAAATGGCCAAAAACGACTGAAAATGTGCGTAAACCGAGTTTAATGAAAAACTATTTTACGGATTTATTAAAGTTAAATTAAACATTGGTTTTAGTCTTTTGAATATTTAGAAAAATGATTTGAAGGAAGTTTTGAGATACATTAGACCTATTTGAATTTACGTTGTATTGTAACAGTTTATTAAATAAATATCACTTTCTCAAGTGTTTTAAAGCATAATAATGTGGAGGACATTATGAAATGATATTAAAATCCTCCTTGCGGACACATTAGGACCTATGCCATTCGATGTCATGGAGTAAACTAATAACTCATCCAAGTGCGATATAAATTTGTACGAATACTAAATATGTGGGTTGAACTGTTTTCTTATGTGCATTTTATTCTTATTTACAGGATATTTTTTGGTGGGTGGTGAATCTACTTGGAATTCTTTTTTAGTTACTATGCCAAGAGGGAAATCCGGCCAGGTCTGCTGGTAGGGTTTGGAAAAGAAACTACATGAATTTAGACCAATTCAGACGAGACGTGTGATATTACTGAGCATTGTAGCCACTATACTTACCTTCTGGCTTTTCCGCTGAGCTAATGTAACTTTTTATGTATAGTATTTACATGGGGTATTTTAAAGACTTAACAACGCTTATAGGGGCTGGCTGTATTCTTATAGAGTGAAGCTGGGAAATACAAAGTAGGTAGCAGTTTGTGCACTAAAACTAGAAGAAAGTCAAATCAAGTCACAACCTAAAAGTAAGAGTGCCTCTGATTACTTTTATACTTCGAGTACAACAGAGAGCCATAGTATATTCATAAATTTGCATGATTTATGACATATCAAATGACATTTCACTTCTGTAACGTGGCAGACCGACATCCATAAGCACCACAATTGTACAACTTTTAAGTGACTTGGTTGAGTGGGGTGAAATGGTCTTGAGTCTCGCCAGAAATTCTATATAAATATGACATCATAATCATGACTACTACCACAATATTACTACACATGCAAAGAAGAATTGTCTCCTCTGCACAACACGCGCTCTTTCCAATAACATTAGCATTCATTCAGCTACTTCCCTAAGCTATACCCTTTTCCTTTTTTCAATTGCTATCCTACACACTATTTTGTTTATTTACAAGATATATTTATACATTTGATTTAATAGTAGCTATCCAATACCCACTTTTGCTATTACTGGTTAAATAATGAAGATCGTTTAAAAATTCCCCATAAATTGCCTATCACCAAATGGCTAGCCTTACTTTTGTAAAACATGATTTTCTACATGGCCCTCGCGTAATTTTTCCTTCAAACTAAAGGTTGTACCATGAAATCATGCCTTTATGCATTTTCACTAAAATAAAGAACATTAAATGGAAAACCATATTTTTATATAATCACTGAGTAACAATTTTCCCAATTTCCACTGGCCAGAAGTACGGCTAAAATATTTTAATTTCCGTTTTGCAATATTGTCATCTTTTTCATTTCATTAGACATCCAGTTGTATAATACGTATTTTTCAATATACATTTTCAAACCCATTCATACGGGTTGGGCTGACTGTATAAAGGGTTGGAAAATACGTTTAGTTGATACAGTTTTAATGACGACTGCCACAAGCACGACCCACATTTCATACTTAAGTATCGTTTGCGTCCCCTAATGCATCAACCTCATGTTAAAATATTTTGGAAAGTCAAGTCAGATGAATGGATATTAATATAAGATTAGCATAGCGCAGAGCAGGGTAGCATGGCCTGGTGTAGTACCATGTGTGTCACTCTGCTGTAAGGTCGTCTCAGTTTTTTGCCCTAATGACAAAGGAAAGGATATGCATGCATTACTTAATGGATATTGTATGCATTTAAAATTATTTTGGTTATGTCCTTCGTGTTCTTTCGTGGCCAAAGCAGACCTCGGCTATGTTACCCAGCCAAGTTTTGAACTGACGGCAACATTGCTCATTTATTATCCACCAAAACAATGTGGCTTGTAGTGAATATGTAATATAAAACGACAGTTGGGAATCCCAATTTGGGATATTGCCTATTTACTGTTCAAAGCTAAAAGTGTATGAATCATTTTTGCATCCTTAAAAATAAGTGTGCTGTTTTGAAACCAATTTTTCAATTTCCAATTTTTCAGGATTTATTTTATTTTATTTGATTTTATTTGATTTTATTCGATTTTATCCGATTTTAACCGATTCTATCCGATTTTATCCGATTCTATCCTATTCTATCCGATTTTATCCGATTTTATCCGATTTCTGAAGTCATCCGATTTTGTCCTGTTTCTATCTGAATTTATCGAATTTCACCTGATTTTATCTTAATTTATTCGAATTCATCCGAAATAAACTAAAATTACCCCGTTGTATGCTTAAAGGTTTTATGTAATGTGCATTGCATACGCGCTTGAAAATGGTCCCGTGCTTTTGTAGCTTCTAACAAGTTGTAAATAAAATGACTCGAATGATTATGGTACCTTTAAAATATGTTGATAGCAATAACAGATAGCAGGCTTAAAATAAAACCAAGAATGGTTTCGTTTAATTTCGAATTACTGATGCAATATTTTATGCCTTTTAAAATGATTGTCTTCAAAATCAAAACAGTCATTTATGGTTAAAGGCAGTAAATGTTTTAGAATTACAGAGCAGATCGAAGAGCATACACATCCTGTCTATGCTAATGACGTTTAGAGACACATGTAAATCATAGCTCAAGGAACATAGTTCACTTGAGTTGGTTTACTAAATGTAATGTTAGCAACCGCAGTGGATGGTAGGTAGGAGTAGTTCTTTCTTCAATTCTTGTAAAGAAGCACCTTGGAAGTTGCGGCGTACGTATCGTAATGGATGTATAGCAAGTAGTTTAAAGGAGACAGGTCGTTTTCCTATTGGAGATTAATAGAGAAGAGTGGAAGAGAATGGCGTTTGACATACAACAAGAGAAGGGATCATAACTGGATCTTGATATTCATATTGGAAGGAGGATTGTCTGGGATCAACTCTAAGTGTATCGAATGGATGAAGTTATAGGGAAAGTAATGGCATCGACTGGGCTAATCTGAAGTCTGTGGCATCTCTGTATAACGTCCTAATGGCTCTCTGTATACTTATGAACTTTTCTGCGGTTTCGCGTCTTCTTCCCTGTGTGATCCTGATGGTTTTGTTGGTTATGTCACACAAATCTGAAAGCACCGGCTTTTCTCTTCTGATGTGGTCTCGTTTAGTCTCCGTTATCATCTGCTCTCGCATTGCTTTGCATCCCTTCTCTCCTTCCTCCACTAGTTGAGAAATTTTGACCCAGACCATACTGACTTAGCCGAGAATATCATTAAGACATTAGGGAAAACTCGAAAAAAACAGGATTTGCTCACAGACATTACAGAACTTAATGTTCTGTGAGATGTACATGAATCCGCATTTTGTACGGTTTGTTGTACACAGCATTAGCATTGTCTACTCCTTATCCTACACTCTCTCTATTATCCCTACGTAGGTAGATGAAGCCGAGACAGATGACTATAAATACCAATATTCTATTGCATAAATAACAAGACTTTGCTGTCAAATATTTTTGCCGTATTTCCTTAAATTGGCCATATAACTATTTATTTAATACCACTTCTTGGAGTTTTCTTCGACTTTTCTAAAATATCAAATTAATCTCTAAAAGTAATTTAATTACCATCGTCTATTATTATTATTCTTTGATAGAATAGCCATTATTGCTACATTTAAAAAGCGTATCATCGCAATGTTGTTATTAGCCTTCATTTGTGTAATAATGTTATTGTCAGTTGCTTTTCTTATGGTAGAGATCATCGATCATTTATAAAAATTCTGCCCATTCCCAAATATTGCTAACTGAAAGTGGATGGTTATTTTGGTTATTATATAAAGTGTAACATACTTACTATAGAATGTGAGTAAAATGGAAGTAATGTAGTAATGTGATTTAATGCAATACATTTTGATGTAATAAAATTGAGTCTTCAATTTTCAATTGCATAGATATTTGCTTTGGTAATGGCAAAAATTCAAGGGAATGTATTAGATAGGTAGTTTGTATTGAGTAGTGTCGTTTGTTTTAGTTGGCATGCTGTGACATAAGGCGGACAGGTTACCACATTTAAGAATCAACCCCAAACAAAAGATTTGACGTTTCCTGGTTTTGTAAATAAAGTGATCAGCCCATCAGATCACATTTTGGATTTTGTTGAGTAATGTTACAAGTTTATTGAATGTTATGGTATTTTGTATGATGAGATGTGATGGGAGCATAGGAAATAATATTATGTGAAGCTAATATAGCTGTGTGTAGGGTATAAAGAGTATGAATGGAATGGGGAATAATGGTGGAGGAAAAGAGAGGAGGAAAGGCATTAGATCACATAATATTGTGGAATAGTCGTCTCATCGCATAACTGATGAGTCAGATAGATGGATGGATTGCTGTTTGTTGTGTTATTGTGTAGTAGGTTGGTTGTGGTGTAAGTAAGTTTTTGTAATGCATATTGTATTGCATTCGGCTCTATCTTCTGGAAGGTAGTTACCTATACATGAAATGTAGTTTACTTTTTGGTTGGCTTTTGGGTTGTGCATAGGAGTGTGCGGTTGGCTGGGTGGGTGTCTGTCTGTATGCATTTTCCCTTTTAGTGCGTATTGTAGGATGTTATGTATCTATCAGAGGATCGCATCGGTCGTAGGAATGAAAATGAAACGAAACCAAAGAGCATCCACAATCCACATTAGAAAGATCCAACCAGCGAGAACAGGACGAAGAGAAAGAGACTACGCAGCACTAAAGATAAGCTCGTCAAGATGAGACGAGCATGAGGGGCTTTATGATTTCCGTGGATTTCATTATGTGTGCACACACTGACTCGATTATTATTTTTTGCTGGTAACTCTCATGTGACATTTTCATTTCAATGTGAAGGGTAATCGACCATGAACACTCCTCACTCCACAAATGAGATTGCCGTAATAGTCTAATCATAATCATTCGTGTACAGTCGACAGAATGGAGCAGTCGGTCCAAACAACCAAATGAATCTGAGGAAAACCAGACCAAACCACCCCTCCCACCCCATCTAATCTTTCTTTCACCAAATTCCATCATTTCATCATATTAGATGCTCTTATCATTATTCACCGTAAATATCAACCTACCTACACCTACTCATCTCTCAACTCTACAAACATTTCTCTTCCTAATCTCTTTCACTTTACCAACATACTACTTAACTATTTTCATACACATTTTTGGTGTCATTATTTTATCTATGTATAATAATTAATTTACGACTTCCATAATCCACCCATTTCATTATAAAAATGAGCGCCAAGTGAACACTAAAATACAGAAGTACTAAAACAAAAATTACAGCCACATGATTCATATAATGCCAAATCTACTATTAAAATATGTATAAAATATATACACAATATTATTTTGGACTTAGTACTGAAACTCGGTTTGTTTTGAAAAACATTCTTTGTATTAAAATCGGTAAGATTAATAAGGGTGTGTACATTTAGAATAAACAGATGCTCTGAAGTCAAAAGGGTTATTGTGGCACGGAAATTTTAATATTTTAAGAAAAAATTAAATTAATGTCCAAATTAATCCAAATATGTATTTACCGAAGTTAAAAACTATAGACAAAGACATTGATAAAAAGGACGCGGATCAGATTTAACATATTCTGCTATGTTGGTGGACGTTTTAACAAGCATATAAGGTCAATTTCTTTCGTTTTTATTGCTGGAAATGTCTATTGCTCTGGGTTTTGTTTACCATTTATTTATTTCCTTACCATTTTGACAGCATGTAAAGTAAAAATGAAAATGCCAATAATGGTGAGGTATAGTCAGTTTAACACGCAATAAATGTGGCAGGTAAAGTGGCTTCGATATTGAAAATTTACAATCAGTATTCAGAGCAAAAAATTTAAAAAATCTAGTAATCGCGTTTCATTTCTTATTAAAAACTCTCTGGACAAATATATTAAAATTAGTACCAAGTAGACATTATCTATTTAGTACTAATTTTAGTACTAATGAACAATATATTATTGCAGTTTAAAATGGCAATTGGTATTTAAATAATGCTTATAATTTTGTGATTATTGACAGGATGTGTGGGTGAGTTGGATTTTTTAAATACAGGCTAAATCTATAAGTAGTGGCACAATTTTTTTTCAATTGCATCAATGCTTAATATATCCGAATGATTTGGTTGTGTCAGCTAATAATGTACACAATTGGGGGCTATAAAATAATGGGCAATCAAATTAGCATTTTGTATCCATATCGAATAGTCAGAGATTAAATTGGAAAGTAGATAAGCCCCAGTGCGTTAATATTATAAGGAAGTAGCAGAGCTGAAGAGAATGGGATATCCTGATGGTACATCAAGAGAAAAGGTTGATGCTCGTCAGAGTATTTATTTGTGCGAGAATTGTTGTGTAGCAGTGAAAGGGTAATGGAGAAGCTCATTTATTTTCTGTCCGGCGATTTTATGGTTTAGAAGATTTGAAGTGAGCTAAAGACAAAGTGGGAAGAGCAGTGGAATGGAAATACTAAAGCTTTTCTCAAGACATCTTAATTAATGTTGGTTTAAGTTGACAGAAAAAGGAAAGTGAGAGAGATTTGGTTTGTGAAATTTATGATGAAGGGGTGATTAGGGGAATATGGGTAGGGACTAATTGGTCGGGTGAATAATGCAAGAGGATGATTGCATTATTAGATGAAACCAAATGGATGAAATGGAGTTTCTGCTTCTTTTATGATTCTATAGGGCAGATAATATTGTATAGCGGTGGACAGTCTACATAATATATAGGTTGCTACCTAATATATGTTTTATATCGCTTATACCATCAACTTGGTTTAAGTCTCAGCAATATTAGCGACTGCCTGCCTGAGTACAAACAATAATTCAGAAGTCATTATGTGTCCGTATAGAAGGGCTACTACTGCTACTTCCGAGAGTGTTTGTTATGCCTACACGCCATGGCTACAAACTCTAGTCTCCAGTAGGAACGCATATAAGAAGATTCCGGACAGAAATTACAATCAGAGAAAGTAACTGGGCCGGGTCTGTAATGTAACTGTTGTGACGTACATTTAAGTTAGCGTTAGTGTTGGTAGGAGTCTGGAGAGGAGCATTCAGCAGGTAGAGTGCATAAAAGAGTAAGTAAGAGAAGAAGACGGAGATGGGAGGGCTCTACCTACTTATATTATGGTTTATCTGAGTGGAGCTTGTAGAACAGATCCGGTTGATTGTGAGTCGACAAGACAACCCGGGTATCTATGTGATGTTTCTCCTCCTGTAGCATTCCAAAGGACGAGTATGCATTTTGCCTGTCTCTGTCTATTCTACCATTCGACTTGAACCATTCACAGAGGTAATCGGTTTTTAACTGAATTTATAGGATCACTGGTGGACATGATATTAAGACGAATTAGACAGCGGATAGTGTAGTTCAG
Organism: Tomocerus qinae; assembly: GCA_020055645.1. Lineage (NCBI taxonomy): Eukaryota > Metazoa > Arthropoda > Collembola > Entomobryomorpha > Tomoceridae > Tomocerus > Tomocerus qinae. The sequence continues at coordinate 25,262,163 of CM034548.1, forward strand.
AAGAGTTGCCGACTATTTCCTAGAAAAGATGTTCGTGTATTTAGTGTCTTCTATGCTATGTGAACACGCCACGGCTTTCTACCCACGACAGACTACTACACTACAGATAGGTACACATGTATTTATATGTACTGTGTACCAGTGTCTCTGTCGACTCCGACTTTACCAGTTAACTTCCTTCCCTGCCTGCTTTCTCTATTCCACTTCAGTTCTTTTCCAACATCTCACAGGCAATGGCTCTTCCACTTACTACATAAGTAGTTACAAACACCACTTCCCTTTCTTATGGAATCAGATCAGGCAGTGGCATGCCACGGCACGGCATCCAATCCTTACACCACTATTAATGTCAATACACCATTCTATGCCAAAAGACACACGAATTATAATTAAATTTATTAACACCTTAACTATTAACAACTACGCTTATTATTAGAATAATTTGAAAATTCTGAGCACATTTTAAATATCCAACATTATTAATTTATTTACATAGGTACAAGGTATGCTAGTATTTTTTGTAGAAATGACTGTAATAAATAGCTTAGTGTTAGTAATAAAATAATCCTTTTTCTATAACGTTTTTCTAAGTATTTTCATGTTTTAAACTTGAATTCTTATGCATACATAATAAAAAGGAGCGTATAAATGGGTAGGCGTGTTGCAGTTTTAGTTCACAAAAGTACAAATAAAAATAAGTTTGCTTGAATTTGTACAGTAGTTATTTGAGAATTTCATCAAACACTTTTTGTGAACTGACATTTTCGTAAACTAGTATTCTTGTTGCATACCTTTATAATTTATGACATGCAAATAGCTAATTTACAAATTTTTACGATAATTCCAATGGTAGTGGACGATAAATCCACTGACAGTTTACGAAACTGCCATTGACGGGGTTACGAATGTTCTTTTTATGAATTCTCCTAAATCCGTTTGAAGGGGGTCTTTCACTTGCTCTCAAATTGGGTTCAATTTGTATTTCTTGTGCCGCTTTCTCTTCGCAGCTGCCCTTTTGCTTTCACTTATTTTGCCCTCCTCTCCTCTGTCTTTCCCTATTAGTGAAGACTGAATTGGTTAGGATGTGGGGACTGAACTCTTCTTTTGCCTTAGCATAATGTAATGTAATTCCATGTAATGTAATGTAAGTATAGAGTTTAGTAAGAGTATCCTTAGTTATTTTTGTACTAGTATTTCTAGGTAAGTACTAAGTATGACTAATGCTGTAATATTATTATAGGTAGGTTTAGCTTATAGGCTAAGTGTGTTATACAATAATATGTTCTTATGTGCGTATTTATGTACAATAGCAGTGGCATGAAGCAATTTCAGTTAGTTGTTCGTATGTTTTGTATAAGGATATTAAGAAAGCATATCCCGTCAACTAACTCTAAATAGTAGCTGCATAGTTAGTGAAAGTGTGCCTTCGTAAAGTTGGGTCTTAGGTCTATAAAGTTTGTTTGTATGTAGTTTGGAGAAGAGTATAAGACATATTATACTAATACGCAGCATATATTTAGGGATCTGATGTCAGGAGAGTAGGATGGAGTCGAGTCTTAAGTCTAGCAGTCAAGTCAGTCTCACTGAATGGAAGTAAAAGTAACGGCTGACCATTATCTAAATGAGAAAGAATTCAATCAACTAAATGCGCACATAGAGAACTTAGGCACTGCTCAGAGCGGCTGCAATTTTTTGCGCACTTGTGACGGATTGCTACCCGGGCTTGGTCTCCAATTTGCCTAAAAGCTGTAAAATTATCGTTTTTGATGCTTCTTCTTCATCAACCACCACTATTCCTTATCATATGAAGGCTAGATAGTCTACAGTCCCATCTCATACTATTCATCGAATAATAGTATTACGATCTGCTGCCACTGCACTGCCTTGTTTCCCACTCCTCCTTTCCGCTATAATGTGCTCCATGCAATAACATCTTGTCCCACTACCAAAACTATCTATCCATCCACTCTAAAATGTAATACTAATGTAAGTAAACCAAACGAAAATCTAAAGAAGCTATTACATTAGCCAAACTACGTAGGTATATCCCCCTACCTATCTACCTACTCTCCTTTTTAAGCTTTTAACCCTCCCTACTATATAGGATTTGCACATCCATTGAATTTTCCCACTGATGCCTTCACATCAATTCCCTTTCTCCAATAAATAATGCACAGGTGCTAAATCTTCCTATCCCTACTTCCTTTTATAAATATTTATATTTGATAAAATACATTAAAATGTAAGTATTTTTTCGAACTTAATTTTTTACTTGCTAATTTTTTTCTACCTAAAAAACCGGTTAGGTCCTGCAGAAAATGTTACTAATTACAAGAGATAATTTACGTTTTACTAGGGGAATGTTAAAAAGGTCAAAGAATTTGATTTGATTGATGGAGGTACGTTATAAATCATCATAGTAAATTCACAAGTGAATGTCGACTCGACATTTTCGAGTAATTACTATCGTTATCACAGATACCTAAATAGCTTAGGTATGTGATACTTATTTCTGCTTGATTAAAATGCTGTCCTATTTGCACGGAGCAAACAATGGAATAGAAACCTTGATTGATTTTACTACATTCGAATTGTTAGAGCTAGAAGAAACTTTATAGTCAGTAAAATTGTTATAATCTTCAACGTATACAATTAACAATGTTAGGCGCAGTTGAAGATTTTGCATCCCCCTACTAAATTATTTTGCTGGAATCAATAAAATTTTAGGTCTTCGCTGAATTCCAGCGTCAAATTAACCTGCTAATGAAAAGCATCCAATTTTGCGTCATTACTAAAAGCTATATTTTAACCTAAAACAAATATAATTTTCCACTTAAGTTCGATTAGAGAAATGGAGCAAGGAGGAGTGACAAAATGTAAATATAGAAAGAAATTGTTTTGATTTCCATATAGCATATAGAGACAGGAGAAAAGGCCAATAATTTACTCTGATTTATTAAGAGGGGCTTTGACTGTGAAAAGACAGGAAAGACTTGAAATTTGTGAATTTCCAATACTCAAGCCAAATAAATATTCAAGACTCGTCAATATTAGGATTTCAATATTTCCTAGGGGCCTATTTGCTGGAACTATTTGATTTAGAATGATGAAATTGTGGAGTAAATTCTGACAAAACAACAAATGCCTCTGCACTTACTCCCGTCTTTTTGGCAAGCTCATAGTACAAGAGTATCTACCCAATTAACTGAATGTTAAATAAAACCATTTAGCTAGTGCTATTGTCTGGAGAACATGCTAAACTAATTATAATGGTAGAAATGTATGCAAATGCAATTCGTTCGTGGCTTTGAGGAAATAGATGACTCCATACAGCTTACCATGAATCAACTATAGAAATGTGCGCCCTAATGTACCTACTGGCTATACACGCTCACTGCTAATTAATATTTGTTTACCACTGTACTTAGCTATGATATCTGTAAACAGTCAGGTTAGCTATATTTATAAGATCCCTAATGGAATGGTTGTTTGGCTGGCATCAGTTGAGTCCCCAACAATAAGTTGATTTTGGTTTTAATGGGAAGTATGTGCTCGAGCAAATTGATACAGTATAATTGAGTAGTTTACTCAATGCCGAGTGGGCTCGTCTCTGGAATTATTTTAATGGAAAATAAGTACTACTTCACCCACTCTGTTAATTCCCAACAGTTGAACAGCTTTACAAACTCGGTTATTGCTATCATGTTTATGTATAAGCGGTCATTGATTCTTCCTACTAATTTAATTCTAAGAGCTGTAAATTTTATTTGGTTCATACCTTTAGTTACCTAAGGAATATGTACATTAAAAATCCTTTTTCAATTTGCTAACTCAAAATAATACAAAAATGCTATTTTCTATTTTTCTCTTTGGCTATCAAGTAGTGCAAAATAAGTTAATACTTTGAAGATTAGAAAATTGTATTTAAGACGTTATTTCAATTATTTACAACATCTTAATATATATTTCATATTCGTAGTTAGGTTCATTAATAATTTATGCTAGGTCTGTATGCATAATTTTTGATCAGTACAATTGGAAGAAACCCAATGCAATAATTTCTCTTCATAATGTAATAAAATTATTGCTTCCTGAATGAATTGAGTTCACAAATTTGTAGTTTCAAATGAAATAGCTAGCGAATTTCCCCGGAAATAATTAAAGGCTAAAGAAGGTCCTATAGCTAGTCTTCGTAGAATGATTGCTATTGCTTGTATTTAGAACGTTGCATGCTTTTATACTTATGGTTATTTATTTAGTCTTTATTGAATACATTTATGCGAAAATACAAAGACGTCGTTGGAATTTTTTTTGTATACATAAGTAATTGGGAGAGTGTTCTATGCAGATAATTAACTTTGAACGAATACAATTATATCTTGTATAAAAGAGACGTCTGCATCTTATTTTATCAAGGAAAATTCTCGTTAAAAGTTGTCTTCATCGATTCATCCATTCATTGCTCATAAAGCTATGAAATGAAATGGTAACTGCATGTGACATTTCTACTTTAGTAATTAACTCATTTCATTTACGTTTTATAATTACTAGATGTGTATAACTATATGTTCGTTTAGTTCCAACAATTAGCTTAGTATTTATAATCTGATAATTTATTTCTCCACAGCTTTCTCTCTACATAGTGCCTATACAATAGTTAATAAAGTATTTTCTTTACTTATGCACCTTCATATTATTATTAACTTTGTGTAAGCTGAAGTTAGTTAGATGGATGCATTAGTTGGTAATTGCAGCAGTTGGTTAGTATTAGGATTAGGGGAGTAGATTTATAATGTTTATGTATAAAGGAGTGTTAGTGGATTGGATAGTATGTCAGGGAGGAAGATAAAGGGGCAAAGATAAGCTAACTAACTTACTAACTATGCAGTAGGATATGGGATGATGGTCTGGGATAGTTTCTCCATCACTCACACCGGACGACGATATAGATTCCAGTGCATTTGGTTTCCTGAGCTGTATTTTAACTGGCACAAGTAAGTAAAGATCCGTAGTTAGAAGAGATTGTAAGTGCGTGGCAAGCATGGGACACGGCAGGCCACGGTTTGGCTCTCCTTATATTCAGGGAGTAGTAATAAGGATACTTTGGCCCGTAGCAGGTGTCTATTATGGCACTTTAGATGCCACGAAGGATTATCTGCAAATTCTGATGAGATAGTTGGAAAATTTTGATCTTCATCCTCCTGCGTTCTCATATAATATTGGAGTTGCTCAAGTAAAGAGTCACCCTTGCTCTGGGAGAAAAGTATAGAGAGTTTCATGGAAAGTCTCTCTCTCTCTGTGCCCCATACGCCTACTCTGCTGATTGGCTTTGTCTTTTTAGTTACACTTAAAGTTTAGATGCTCACACATTGTCTACGATCTTCTTAAATACGCTATTGAGCTAATATAATAGGAGCCATTCTTATGCATTGCTCCTTCACCTCATCTACCTCCCTTCCCTTCCTATTAGTAGTTACTTAGTAGGGTAATAGAATGATACTGCAGATATAGCGTTTGCTAAGCTGTAAGTCTGGGATAAAATGGTAACCATCTGATGGCGACGTATGGTATAATATGCAAAGTCCCTAATAATATATTGAGTTCAGTTAGTTCTGTAATAAGTTAAGTCAGTTGGTTAGTTCAACCTTCCCTTGTTATAAGGTCTCCGGGTAGGAAGGTAATAATAGTTGAAATAGAAGACTTGACTCCGTTTCCTTTGACTTAGAGTATGAACAGGAGGTGCAAAGAAGAGCTTTACTGTCAGAGTGCCAACTGCCAACTAAATTCTATTTTCCCCGCCCACCCCGCAAACTCTTCCAACTTTATCCTGCATCATCTTAACTTCTGTAATTACTATCTTGATTTGCACTTACGGCTTTCTCCTGAATTAATTCTATACATTTCATTGGAATCCAATCTGCCTCAAGTTAATAGTCTGCTTGATATGATTTATGGACTACAATATGTAACAACAGCAATGCTTCTTCCGCTCAAACTTCTTTTACAACTTTATCTACTCCTACTCCACTGCTTCCGTCCACAGATATTTAAACACTCTTGTACATTTAGCTAGACATTCAACACTGACAAGGAAACGGATACCTGTCAAAAGAACTCACTAAAGGACTCTGCATAACTGTTCTCCTTTCAAGTCCACCTTGTTTATAACTAATTTAGCATAATAATCAAAACTTAAATAAAAGTAAATAATATCCCTTAGTTCAATACTCTATCATTTTTATAGATACAAATCCCAATTTAGCTTTATCAAAATCATTATTTTTTAGTTTGAAACCATAATCATATCAAGTTAAAATATTTTCTCTCTTCTTGGGATAATTTTACAAATTGACAACAGTATTTTCATTTTTGCTGCATCCCAAATTGCTATTATGTTTCGTGTCACTGTAAAAGATCACACAAACAAAGACACTGTAATACTATTGTGTAACTTGACACGTTTCCAGATGAGTGAGCATATGTCAACCATAAAGCGGACAAAAGGGAATGATTACTACTACGAAATGGCATACAGATATCGAAGTGATATCAATTTAGAAAAATACTGACAGGTGACTTACACAGAAGAGACATCATGCAATGTTGGCAAGCGATGTTGTTTGGGACCAAAAAGGGTCATGTCCTCATTCCTGCATTCAGAGAGTAATAAAAGCAGGGGAAAAATCCTTTTAACCTTTACTACTTATGTCTGCAGCATAGAAATGTTTAAAATTCCATACAATTTTTACTTGCTACTTTCATTGCATTATCTTAATAAGATACTTTCAAAATTCAAAGATAGGCACTATAAAATCTATAAACTTATTGAACTCCCCTACAGAATTTATAGCAATGTCAATAATACAAAATAACCATAATGTTTGTAGTAGTAGTCATGGAAAAACAGTATTTCATTTAAACTATTTCAATAATTCAATACATTCTATCAAATGTTAAACCTAGGTACGCTACAGACTTTGTTCATGTATTTGCTTTCCGTACACATCCTTGTGAAAGTTGACACGAAAAATGACTCTCGCTAATGAGAGTAGTGCCATGGCATACAGTACTCTCAGAGAACTGTATGGCATGGTTTCATAATCAATAAAACAGTCTAGTATAAATTATATATATATCGCTTTAGACAATAGCTAGTTTTTCTTTTGCTGTGTTAGCACTTGAAAAATGGTTTGTTTAACATTCGAAGATAAAAAGCCTTAGGATTCCTTTAACCATGATGGAATTTTTATTAGGTAAAAAGTAAAAATCCCAATTTTCAAATAAGATATAGAAAATGTTATAAAGCGTGAGTTTAACAATTATTTTTGTAGATTGCGTGCTTGATTTAAAGTATAAACTTGTGTTCTGTGACATTTTTTATTTGGTAAGTAAGAACAGAAGTTTGATATGAGTGTGTAGCTTTAGTATCGCTATGAGAGAACGTGATAGTATTTAGTGGGCGATGTAAGATTTTTTTCAGCAGAAGAATACAATCCACTTAACGTTAGTCTGTAAAACTCGTTTACTGAACTTTAGTTTTACTTGAGGACGGCAAGGACAAAGACTAGAGTTATCAATGGGACACACCAGCATTTAGGTTCTTGTTTGATCTAATTTGGTCTTTCTTTTATGTGATCTCCTATTGGGAGGTTCAATGAGCTACAATAAGCTTCCCACCACCCGTCTCTTTTCTGAGATGGTGTACAATATCAATGCTGGCATACAGATGTCTTTTAGGTTATTGGCACATAATCTGTCCGTTTCTGAAACGATACCAAAACAAAGTCATCAGAAGAATTAAATGGTTATACATAGTTACGTGAACTAATACGCTCTTTCGATAGATGTTTCCCTACGAAATTCCATAGCTTCTGGCTACTGAAGCTGCAAACTAAACACGTTTCTTATTGAATCCAATGGACTTGCCTATTTGGCTCTACAGAAGGGAAATGGATCGAATAGATATAAAAGAAGCCATTATGCCATTAATGCTCCTTTAAGCGTTACATTAATCGCAATCATAAACTTCTAAAGCATACAGAAAGCAATTTAAAGTCTTTAATTTGAAAGGAAATTATTAAATAATGATCGACCCATTTAGCAAGCTTTTAAGAATTGATGGACTTTTCAAAATAGATCTAGCTAATATTTAAGTTATTACCTAACTTATGTACTACTCTGCGGAAATCTGTAAATTATATTTACGCAAGCATCTCAGCCTCTGCTCCAGCCTTCACTATTTCTTTAACTGCCTCGTCGTAGTTCTCCATTAATGGACTCTCAACTCCTTTTCACTATTCCCCTTTTCCTATTTCAAGGATCTATCCCTTTTTGCTACTAAGATAGAGACCTTCCCACTCTAATTCTATTGAGTAAACCAATTATTTTGTTGCGTTGTGACGTCTCCATTAACTCACTAAATTGCCAATAAATCCAGTAGTACCTAAAGAAGGGAAGTTTGAAAGCGCAAAGCATCTCTACTATCAAATCTTTAATTTTATTGATTAAACAAAAATTGCTTTATTCAACAATTAAAACTCACAATGAAAGTTGTTTGCTAAACTTTTAATAGTCTATTTGGAAAATATTTTATGATTTATGTCTTAATACTTATTTTATTTGAGAATGATATCTTTTGAGACTCGCTAAATATACAGTATACGATTTAAGCAACTTTTTATTTTCAAGTTTCTACTTTTCTTTGCATGGAAATAATCTTTTTCTATTTGCAACTTGAAACTTTCTATAAATATGATAACTAGCTAACTCTGGTGAGCATAATAAACTCACTGCACATTGACTGCATGATGTCGATCCAATTTTTACAGTGCTTAAAAAGAAATTGATTCATGTCACAATTAAACGTCTTTGTGAAAGTTTCTTAACTCTGAATAGGGTCTATTTTCAACATGGTTGAGTTTATGATTAATATCTTCATATTATTTATTTTATAAGATATTCTAAGAATTATTTCCAAATTCGCCCACTATATAGTAAACGATTGAAGGAACTTTTTATTTTCAAGTTTCTATTTTTCTTCCCACTGACAATCTTTCCTATTTGCGACCTGAAAATTTCTATAAATATTATAACTAGTTAAATCAAGGTGAGTATAATAAACTCAGTGCACACATTGGCTATATACACCTTCGATTCAATTGTGACTGTGTCACACATTCAAATATTTGTATTAGTATATTTTAAATTAGATCTTTTGGGATTTATGCCAAATAGTAGAAAAAATTGTCAATGAAATCCATGTGAATTCAATTTTGTTGTACTTCCGTATGGTAACTCTGGCATTAAGAGAATTTAGGGCAAAAAATACAGATAAGTGAGTTGTTGGGTTTGAATAGATATTTTTTTGGAGTCGAGGAAGTAAGAATTGTACAGATAATAAATGTATCATCAACTTATCACTTTTAACAACACTGCATTGACAGAATGTGGGTGAGAAAAAGTTATTCGTACGTATGGAAATAGTGAAGTTGTAACACCTTTTCCAGATAAAGCAATTTGTGAGTAATATTGCACCAATACAATAAAATTATAATGGGAAGTGGAATAAGAAAGAACTAAAAACTTGAAGATTTAGAGTTATATTAGATATGTAAAACTATGTCTGAATAGGAGAATTGAGTTTTAGGGAAAGTGTCATAGTTTCGAGTGGGAAATGAAAGAAGTTGGACATTTCCCATTTCCCAGTGGGAAATGTGGGAAACAAAAAGGCCAAGTGGGTGGGAAAATGGGAAATAGAAAAATTAAGTGGGAAATGAAGCTTTAACACACAGAGAGCATAAAATCTGCACATTTATTGGAAGTATATCATCTTTTATCCTAATATTCCATGTAATAATTAACTAAATTAGGAATATAAGTCCTCTAGTAAAGAACGGTATCGGATAAGAAATCTAGACCCGGCCACAGACAATGGAAAACTGATCAAAAACCCAAGGCCCTCTTATTTCCCTAAAACTACATGTCGAGTGCAGGGCAAGGGTACCCTAGTTACTAATAAACTGCAGCGATAAAAAAATGAAATGGGTATTGCCAAGGTGCTTTAACTGGTGGTGTGGTATCCCTTGGTATGTCTTCGGTTTTCTCAGGAGGGTACACATAGGCACTTTACGTGAATATCTGTAAGGGACAAATCCTACCAGTTGTCATTGGCAACAATCGAATAAGGGAGGAAAAATAAATATCCGTAATAGATATTCACGCTAAGTGCCTAGCTGAACCCTCCTGATAAAACCAAAGAGATACCATACTAGTTAAAGCTCCTCTGATATTGCTAATTAGGGAGGATGACTAAATTATTTAGATTGGGTCACTTGCAAAAACAATTGATAACTTGGGAACTAGGAACATAGTGCACCCAAGGAATGTCAACGGCTTTATCAGGAGGGTCCATCTAGGCACTAAAAGGGACAATATTGCCAGTTTTCTTTGGCAACAATCGTATAAGAAACGAAAACATCTCCTATAGATATTCGCGCAAAATGCCTAGCTGAACTCTCCTGATAAAGTAGAAGAGAAACCAAGGACACCAGACCAGTTAATACTCCTTGGTTACACATGAGTGTTAACATTAAAAACAGTCCCACTTCCATGGATCAATGGTTGATATTATTATAAACAAACTTGTTTTCATAAACCATGGCAATTAGTTTGGCTTTTATTAGAGCAATTGTCATGCTGTACATAATATCACTCTCATGCCTAAAGGTCAACTAAGCAACTGCACATCAAGTGACTTGCTTAGTCATAGGTATAGTAAATTCTAAAGTTTATACAGCATATTTTGGAATTTTTTTCATGATTTTTGCTTTAGTTTCACAAATAAGAAAAAGCCACAGTTGAAAATCACAGTACACAATATTTGATATTTGTACTGTTTAAGGTGAAAATCTCAATGCTTTGGGCTAATGCACTCATTGTTTTTTTCCACTTGGGATTTATTTACAATGTAATTTAATGGGAAAATGCGTCCGATTGACACAGCTGTAGTCCCGAAACTAAAAATAAGCCACATTCAGTAATGATCTTCAAATTTTCCTATGACATTCTTTTATGAGTGGTAAAAATTACAAGTGTCTAATGTTATGCACTCTGTCTCAAAAAATTAGCCGAAGCAAATGCCCTTCCCCGATACCGTACTTTAGGTCTCACAATCAGAATATCTGTGCCCGATATTGGCTGCGCTCCTGCATTATAGGAAGTATGAGTGTAAAGAATCAGTTTTCAGTGCAGTGGTGCTGTATCTAGTGTACGTAGAAATACTGAGAAGTATTAAGAGTAGCTTTAGTAAGCCCCAAATTCACTAGTAGTGACTTAATTATTAGAGAGTAATATTATGCATGTTTAAGTACTAATAACTGCTTAAAAATCAAAATTTTATGCTGCAAGATTTTAAATCGCAATTGGTTTACGAATTTCCTCTCTAACTTTAGCCTTTAATAAGCTTTATGATTTGTGGGACTTTATCTAAACATCTCAGAACACACATTATCCAAAATCCACATTAGTAATAGTGGTAGTACTAGTAATGTAGTACATCCACAATCGATGAGGGGTAATTTAAGTTGAAAGGATGATAGCCGCTTAGAGCTCGTGGGCCAATCATTATCATTTCCCACCAAGGTTTTTCATTTCCCAGAAATTTCCCATTTTCCCACTATTTCCCACTTTTTCCCATTTCCCAGGTGTCCAAGAAAAATTGGTGGGAAATGGGAATATCCGAAACTATGGAAAGTGTAGCATGAAGTGCTCTGACAAGGCTTATTACATTACTGTAAGACGTAATAGGAGTGAATGAGGGTAGCAGAATTCTCAAATAAAAAAGGATGAATGTTGGAGCTGAGTGTGACATGATCAGTGTCACGGAAGAATAGAGAGCTTAATATGATATTTCCATGAAAGTATTTTCTGTCAGATTAAATTATTTTGAGTTGTTATGCCATAGGATGCCACGATAACAAGACAGAATCACGTAGCTATGGCTCATACAGCTTCGTCTATTGACTTCTGGAAACTTCCATTCATTGTCCTACAATGATACAATTAGATTAGAAAAGGACGGCTATCTATATCATTTGAATACAACCTCGTCAAGTAACGACCGTATTAATTCATATTATTAATACCCACACAAAATCCATTCAAATTGTCAAATAAGAAAGTAATAAGGAAACTTATTCCTTCGCAAGGTCCTCATTAAAAAGAAAATCACAAAGGCCTGCACTCGAACTGTGGCACCTACTTAATGCCTTGAAACTTTCTCTTCTATTCACTCACAATGGGATATCAATCATGTAATGACAACCCACAGTAAATATTATATACTTGCCAACTACGCACTTATTATTATTATTTCATCACAATATCGTCCTACGCTGTACGCTATCATTATGGGTAACTTGGAAATTAATATGTTAAAATGCCAAAATCCTTTCAAAACTATGAAAAGCCTTTTTACATCCAGAAATAAAAGTATTTTCCCCAGGAAAAGTTTTTGTCCTGTTGGTAAATATACTTTTACTTAGCTATTCAATAATCATTTAGAAAACGGTCCTGTTTTCACAGACATATATAAATAATCAAACTTTCAACTAAATTACCTAATAGCATCTCAAATAACTTACCCAATTTTGTAATTCATGTAATTCATTGGATAAGAACTTATTACGGGTTCTAATCCAAATGGTTTGCCATACCGATACATGTATTCCATTTTTATCTAGTATTTAAATTATTTATTTCATTTCATACCGATCGACTATGATATAATTATATAGATGGGTTTTAACATTGCTCGTTAATATAATATTTTATTTGTATAATGTGCATTTTCATGCAAAATAACGACATTTCTTCGTTATAATCAATTGTATTAAAATTGTGGAGGGAGTTAAAGTACACAATAAGGCAGTCGATGTAAATTTGAGAATTGTGACAAGTTGCAGCAGAACAATGTATATTCAGGGATGGATGGCAACGGCACTTAGGCAAACGCTAGCCTTTATTTTGATGTGTGATTTAGGGACGCAAACAATGGCCATACAAGTGACACTCGGTGGACATGTACATTACATTAGCAGATTCAATTGAATTCACGTAGGTGCACGAGATGACGGAAAAGAAGGGAAGAGATTCAATTCAAAGTCGGATCCCCTATCATTCATCATGCCACTCACTGTTTCATCGCAGTTTCCCTGGTTCCTCTTACTACGTCCTACTCTCTGATACCTAGCATGCATAGTTCCTGTCTGTCTATTCATTTTCCGTGGGCTCGTACTCTTAAGTAGATGTACGCTTTAATTTTGATTCCCTCTCTCCTGTCATCCAAACATTACACCACTAAAAAATTATAATCCTTACAGTTACCAAGGTATTGGATAAATATTGGTTGTATTTCATTCTACCAGCTAAAAAGTTATATCTAATGTAGCTGACCTATATAAAAGATCAATAATTTCTAAGTTTAATTCTATTTAGAAAATTGAGAATTAATAAATTATTAATTTGTAGTTACCAATACGTTTATCAATCCAAAATTACAAGCTTTTAAATATTTAGTACTTGGGTGCTCCCTTTATTTCTAATTTACAATCCTGAAAGATATAAAACAAAAATATGAAACGTAATTTCAATCTATCAACGATTATAAAGATGGGAAGGAAGTATGTATGTACTTATGTTTAGAATGAAATTGGCGATAGAATGTTTTTGATGTGTAAGGTTAATCTGGTCCCCATTTCATGGTCTCTTTAGTGATTGTTTAATTCGGTTGGAAATAAAAGATATTGCTTTTGACATTACGACATTTGAAGTATAGGAAACGAAGCTGAAAGTACTGTGGGAAAATAAATTTCTTTAGTGGAATCAGAATTAGATTTTGAGCTTTGTGTCAAATGTGTATTAGGGTAGGGTGCGCTATTCATTGCCCCTGTCTAGTTAATCCATTACACAATTACAATGAGATCCAGAGAACAATCTGAGTTGTACAATAAACGTAATGTTATTATACATACACTATCACATAGTGGATTATTACCTTAGATATACACGATTAATAGTATGTGGAGATGAATGTGTGGTGAATGAGTGAGCTTGACTTGGCATGAGAGCGAGTTCCGGACTGGAAAACAGATACAACTATAGAAAACGGGCTTTTTAGCTAACCCTCCCTCCAATGCCCGTCCTCGCCTCTTCGCTCCGTTGCCTTCCTTTACTCTCCCGTTCATTTTCCGTCTTCTCTTATTTACCCCTTTTGCAACACAAATACAAATAACGACAGCTTTGTCTACGTTACATCCCAGAAAGCTCCTTACATCCACATCACTTTGATTTTCTACTGTTTCCTATTGCATTCTCCTGACAAACTTTAGTTGTCATAAAGCAAACTTTAATTATCAAGTCCAAACGAAATAAATTTTTGAACCTATACATAACACTTTAATTGAAGGAATTCTGCCCTTCCCTTTTTGAGGTTCTTTCATATATTGTTTAAGGTACGTTGTATTATATAGTTATTTGTAGATCACAAGCTACTCAATTCTGTAGGAAGATTTTTGGAGAGTAATACAATTTGAGTGTCAAAGTTACAAACAAGAAGATAAAAGTTAACTGATTAGTACCTATTTAAGTACGTAATAAAAGTTGCAGTGAATGAAATGGAAAAAGTATAATACAGTATTCGTTATGATAAACATGAGAAAATGTAAGGACATTAATACTAACAATGTGTATGAATGAATGTAAAAACACAATCGTAATTATTTTTGTTCGTAAAGTGAAGCCATGGTTTGTGATAAATATAGACAAAATCTTGATTTGGTTAATTAAGTTCAACAAATGTCGAAAATGTAGTATTTTATAAATTTTTTTGACATTTTAGCAGGTTAAAATTGTTAGTGGCCAATTTGGTTAGTATTGTATTTAGCCAGATTTTTATTTAGTCCAGTGGTTAAAAGTGAAAGATTGTAACCTTGTACAGAGCATTTTAGGCTCCTCTATTTTAATCCCTAGCTGGTGGCTAGTAAGACATTGTTAAATTGGGTCTATAAAATAAATAGATTTGTGGTGAGATTGGTATGGTTATTTATTACAGTGGGTATTAGAGAGTATCATTGATATTCAGCAGAGACCTAATAATATTATTATGTAAGTATGCCTGAGCATGAGACTATTAAGTTAAGGCAGAATGAACGTAGTGGAGGAGAAGGGAATGGGAGGAAAATAATAAAGACTGTTTGTCTTTGATGTAAAGAAGGATAAGAAAGATAATAAGGTGGAAAAGAGTCAAGAATGTATAGTAGGTGGTTGTGATGCAGAGAAAAGTTTTGTGTGGGTAAAAAGTTATATTTTAAGGCTGGTCGTCAGAATAAAAGTGTCATTACTCAACGTCTAATTGTGTTAGTCTCCACGGGCATAAAACAAAGGGACGACAAATGGTCGGGAAATATAAGTTAGAAGCTCATTTCTACAGCAATTACCTCCGATTACGACTCTGTTTCAACTTTCGAGGAAAAAGATTTAGAGAGAAAGGATTTTCTCAAGTTGGGGGCCAAAACTCAGTGAAATAATAGTCTAAGAGAGCTAGCCGAGAGAGAGAGAGAGGAACACACTAACAGAGCAGTTACATGCAGTTTAGTCTTTCGTTCTTGCAGAATTGCTATAAAATATAGGAAACTAACGTAGGACATCTTCTTGCCTCTAGTCATTCCATTGAATCTGCTATCTTAATAGATGCAGGCAAAGAACGAGGAGAATGCCTTCTTGCCCTTCCTTTCCTCCTCCATTGCTCACAAGCAATGAAATGTGTTCAACTTAAAACAACGTCGTCCTACATACCCGGACTCCGTCTCTCACACGCTAAAAGTCAAGACACCGAAAATTCTACGCCAGAGACATTTACTATTAGCCCAAGACAAAATAAACGAAACCAAGTAAAGACTTCTTGTAAACGGAGAAACTACATTTAGTTAGACGGCCAGGCAATGCTAACTTCGTTTCATAAATTCGCCTCCTTTCAATCCCCGACCATGAGATCACTTTTCCCATCCAACGACCAAAATGAAACGCTCTGCTTTCCGATCTTTCCCGTACTTACCTCTTCTACCAAAAAGCTACGACAACGGCATCGGGCAGACTTTTTATGAACAAAACTCTTTTCTCCCATCTCTACTCCCGTTTATAATGCCCGACTTTAGTGACAGTTTAAACTGGTTAATATTATAAAAAATGCTAACATTACTATCATATGTAATATCAAGGATGTTAAATATTGTAATTATCTCTGCTAAAAATTATTACTATTGTCATAATTAATACTAAGTATAATGTCATCTCACTACGAGGGTATTAATAATTTTGCAAATATTATGGAATTAAATACATTATGCCAACATTTATTCTGTAATTCAGTAAGTAGTAGCACAATGCTGGTTTTATTTGATGAAATAGTAATGTAAAGACAAGAGAAACATTTATTGCAAGTAGGGGAATTAAGACTGATAAGAAGAGTGGGCAGATAAATTCCAAGTAGTTTGGTAAAACGACTTTGACAAATGCTAACGGCAAAACTCTCATATATTATTAGTTACCAGCAATATGCAAGATTGCCCGATACAGTTTTAAGCACAATTGTTATGCACATAATAATATAAACTTATATAGGAGACATGTCTTTGAGAATTCTGAGTAGTCATAATTAATGTCTGCCAGTAGAAAATTCATCTAGATGAATTACATTGCTCTAACTATGAAAGAAGTTGCTACCCATTAGTAAACCCTGTTAGATCCACAAAGTCAAACCACGTCAATGGAAGCAGAAGAGTAATGTCATGAAATTATTTTTATATACTATATCAAAAGTAAGTATTATTTACGAGTAATTAAGTGACCAAATGCGGCAGAAGTCGGTAAGATTTAAGAAATTTTTGTCAGTTCGCAATATTAGTGGGGAAGATCTTAAAATTCCAATTGTATTCAATGATTATTTGTAGGCTAGGACTCCCTACGTACATATTTGCATAAATGATAAAATATTATGCTAATAATTTATTCAAGATTTTCAATCAGGAACCCTCAAATGCGAAATAAAACTCTGCAGTGCTTAAAAATCAAAAAGTCTCATGTTATTAGTATTTGCATTTGCTATCGCCTATTAAAAAAGAATAAAATTCATGATATACTTAAAATTGGCCATTTCTCCGTTCATCTATTTGGGAATTTAATTTTACGTGAAATTCAAGCTTTCATAGAACTACATTAGTTAGTTGTTTGGGATTAATTACATTATTATAATTACACAGTCTGGAATTAAGTTAATAAAGTGTTCCAGAAAAAAGATCAGATGATGAAACCAGGATATCATAATTCACATTTTTGTCTCATACGAAGCAATTCAGCTCAAAAATGTTATGATATTGCTTTGTAGATTAGGAAATAATTACAGTTCTGTCTGTAAAGGTCAATAACGAAAGGAATTTTAGTATTTTTAGATAATCCATCTCCTCAAGGCAAGTACAATTGATAAGGAAGATCCACAATTTGCGAGATGTAAGCATTTATTAGTAGATATTGTTAGGACGGAGAAAGTATTTTGTAGAAGGAAGAGAAAGTTGTGAGTGAAGTTGTTGATTATGTACATTGCAGAGTTGTGATTTGAGGATGGGACGGTTGGTGGCCGTGGGAGTATAGGATGGCGATTCGGATGTTGAGTAGGAGTATAGTATGTTGTTGAGTGGAGTAAAAGTCTGGTTTGTTATTGCTGGTCTCCTGCCTGACTGATTGTGGGTGAGTAAGAGTTCCATTAAGAGTAAGAGTAGAAAGTAAGTAAGAAGGAAGGGAAGCATTTGGGCGGCATTTGTCAGAGATTGCAAATGAGATGATTGAGCCAGAGTGAGTGATGTATGGTGGATTTCGGGTGAATCTGAAGAGAAAAGTTGAGTCGGAGATCTCAAGGAACATTGGTATCATATAAAAGAGATAGAAACAGAGAGTTTTGGATAGGCCCGAGGCACGCTTCTAAATTAGAAATCCTGCTTAATGTTTCCCCAAATGATCGTTAGATTTTCGAGGCATTTTCCCAGTTCTCGTCGTCAAAGCTATTACAACTTCATTACTTCATTACAAGCAATTGCCTATCAAGCTATATATCCAACCAACCGCAGACAAACTTTCCATTCGTGTCCTTTCCGACGAACGAGCTCCTCTTTTATCTCTCCTCCCTAACTTGCATGATCATCACCAAATCACTCCTTCCTTCCAATTGCCTCTACCCTCTAATTTCAATTCTTCACTCAACTTCAGCAGACTTTCCTTCGCCTCCAATTTCGGCCACACTACTCCGTCCTTCTCCACCTATACTCTACCTAACTCCCACAATCCTTATAATTTACTAAATGTCTCTACATACATACTATACTTTCATGTATCTTTTCACTCCATACTTGTTCATTGTCTCAAGGCACACAATACTATATACTCCTCACTAATTGTCAGTTCAGCTATATATCTATATCCCACTTAAATTTACAGTTTATCTACCTATACCATCTCCTACTCGGACTACTATACCCACACATTCTAATTTGTGTACTTTGCTTCTTAGCTAACTTATACTTTACTCCGAATACACTGTTATCATCTCACCAAACCTAACGCTCTTAATGATATTACTAACTCCTTTTTCACCACCACAAATTATAATATGTATTTACATAATTAAGATACTGTGAGACATCGATACAAAACTACATTTTAGTGTATAGCCACCCCTTTGATATTATTTAGTACGTGATCCAATTAAGATGTTCAATGACTCTCAGTCAAAAAACTAAATGTTTTAATAATTAGAATGAATGCGTATCTTCCTAGTGCCACCTATCTAGGTTAGCTCGCAGTACTTATCCATGTAGATGTGCCAGTTATTTTCTACTTCCAGTAAATGGCAAGAATGTCCGAATGTCACCACAGTTTGTGGAGAGTCGAATTGTAACTGGTAATGTGCTTATACACATAATACATTAGGGATTGAATATATTTCAATTATTTTACTACTTTTGAATTTCAATTTCAATATCCGTAACCTTTGTTTATGTAGTTATCATTATTAGTGTAAAATTAACAAAATTGCTTGCCATTTCTCAGATTTAAATGCTACTACTAGTCACTACCACTGTATCAATTTGCTCTCCTTTCTATTTTAATTTAACCATCTTGTTTGATAACAGCAAAATTTTACTTTGCTGCTATGTATGTTTAAAAATAGATATAATCGAATTGTTAATTTTTTCTTGAGAATAGTAAGACGCAGAAGAAATGCTCTATTATTAAAATACGAAAATATTGCCCTCAATGGCTTAACTATTCTCATACTTCTCAGATAATGTTAAAACATTAAAAGTGTTATATACTGAAATACAAAGTAATTTACATGTTTGAATAAATCTGGTTTGCATGAATTAGAATTTGGTTTGTTCACATAAAATGAAAGGACGGGTACTTAAAAGTAAGCATTTTCATAGTTTTGAAGTCTAAATTGGTTGTACGTATTTGGTAGAATGTAGCACTTGATTATAAGAGAAATTTGTCTGACCTCACAATTTACGGTTTTCCAAACGACAGGGTAATAATCGTTCAAGGATGTAATCAAACAATTAAGCGTGGGATTTATAAATATTAATGGATAATAAGGAATGGAATTTTGTAATGATATCTAGTACAGATGTACGAAAGCCGCTGTTTCAGAAACAACAAATATATTATAGTATATATATATAGCTCCACAAAGTAGAGCAAATGCCATCAAAACTATCTTGTTCTAATCACAATTGATTTATTCAACTTTTTATTTATAGCACATAGATCTTTGTAACGCTGTGCAGATGTACAACTCGACTCGCTCCGACTCAAAATTCCAGTCTTAGTTTGCAATTAAGGCAGTATGCTCGTGGTGAATGGAGACAAAACAAAACACTTATCATTATCATCCTAGCCACTATTCACGCTCTAATTCCATGTCAGACGTCAGCTACAAATTCTTCTACTAACTTCTTTAATTACATCTCTCTTTTCCTAATATTCGCAAACTAATTGTATTACAGAGTAATATTTGTAATTACGAGGATGCCATTCATTTGCACAACTTGAATGATTCAATTAATTTTCCAGGAATGATATTCTCGTTAGTATGGTATGGTACTGTGAAAATTAATTGTGTTCCGATATTGGCCACCCACTCTGTTTTATAGATCGTTAATGTAGGACGAGTAGACATCCATCTCTACACTAAGAGCAATTTTGGCTTGTACTTGAATATAATCAATGGAAGCTTATGAACGACGAATTATTACTTAAAATAAACGCACGCGACGATGCTAGGTTTGTAATTGATACAATTAGTGATAGACAGAATGTAATTTGGGGTAATGAAAGATGTTGGAAAATTGTAATGCAATTTCATTTTAGGGCAACATCGGAGATGCGATTACCATGTTAATGTGTTTATTTGTCTTAAACTAAGCGCAATTCAAAAGTAACAAAATTAAGTCGCAGTTTGGAAATATTAATTCAGTCTCTACCCCAATGCTCTCCAATTTTATCATAATTTGTCTTCAGTAAATACAGTGAGATTGTAAATCTAAAATTATTTATGCAAATGAAATTACGTTTCAAAATTTACATAATCAGCTGAAACAAGAACTGAAGAAATTTATTCCACACATTTATTCAACACATCTTTGCAATCACCACTATTTTCCAAATGTCTCAAATGGCTTGCTGGTATTACAGTTTCATGTTCAAATTTCTATATAAAAAAATCACTACTATTTTGAAAACTCTAGTTTCGGAGTTTTCAATGAATAATTATAAGTGCTGTCATAAGTATTATATTCAGGTAGTTTATAGAAGCCTATCTAGGGTGATATACAAATGCATACCTAGTTACTACTGTAGATAGTAGTGGGGAAAGTTACGACTCATGAATAGGTGGGTGACGTGCTTTCTATCTGTTGTATGTATTAAAGCTGTTGAATGTTGCATGCGAAAATTGCATGGTGGCTTGGAACTTTATTTAGGTGTACGGTATACGATATTTCCACGCGTGTATACGATATATGATTTTATATTTCTTGAATATTCAAAAACCGTTGTGCGAACCGCTTCGTTGCTGTATATTTTGGAGTATATTTAAACATTTCAAATAAATATCTTCATCTTCTATCAAAAAGAATTTCAATTGGAATCATTAAGGCTACCTCTACTACTAGTATATCACGGGTGTAAAAATCAAAATAATGTAATAATTATTCACTTAAAAAAGCTTTGCAATTGCGATTGCGCATGTGTGCTTTGTAATTGTAACTGGTTTATTGTCAAACAGTACACAGATTTAATGTTACATGAAACTGATGTCCAATAGAGGATTAAGATGTTAATGCAACATGCTACTGGTTTCTTCGATGATCTGCCTTTTCCATGGATTTGCAAAAACAAAAAGTTTTGAAGTATCATAATATTGTTAAAAATATTTTAACAAAATGAGTTAGTAGGCCAGTTAGGTTTACGCTTGAAATTTTCTGTTATCATTGAGTTTGTGCAAAATACCTGTAAACGTACCTTAATGAAAATTCAAATTTTGGCATTTTTATTTTTTGAAAAATTAAACGAGGAAGAGTCGAAAATCAAATTTTGTAGACCAAATGCTGAAATCTTTAAATTTAATTCAAAATACCACCGTTGGATTGATTCGACTATCAGTGGAGGCAGCCTTAATGATACATATAACCTATGATAAGATACCTGACCACCAATTCCATTGGGTTCGACATACAATAGCACTGTGCCGATATCCAACTTCGTTGGACCCGTTTCCATGAGCCTAAACCAATTTACACTAGCAGTACTACACTACCTTACCTTGGTATTCACATTTAAGCATCAATGCATCATTTATCCTTTCGTGTTTGATGATGAAATGAGTATTTATTAATATTAGTTATGAAATATGCTGTATTAGTAAGCAGACTAAAATCATTATATATTTATTATTATTACCCGGTATCCACCAGGTACCTGGTATGTAGCAAAATCAATAGAAAGAATGATTACTTCGCCGACAACAAGACCAAGGTTTTATTTTTCTTTATGTATTTAATCACAACAACAATACTCATATTCAAAGACTAAATAAATATGTCAACAACTGTTACGTTGATATTTTTAAATGTTGTAATCGTGGTACAACAATTATCTTTGCCGTTGATTTTCGTACAGATCCATGTAATTGCGTTGGATAAATGTCATTATGTTAAGGGATATTACAACATTAAAGAGACAATTCAAATTTAAACATTACTACATTTAATATGAACAATTAAATTTTAAATGGTAACAATTTATTTATTTTTCACTTAATAACGCTAAACGTAATAAGAACATTCAAAATTTTGAATATAGACATACACGCAAAAATTCCATATGACAGACGCTTTAGGTCTTTATAAATATTTAATTTTGTGTATTACCTAATGTCATAAATTAACCCTCGACACCTTAATTTTAAATCTGCGATACTTTCACTGCATCGTATAACATTTCATCATAATTCTTTCTTTCAGTATTTATTACACCAGAGCAATGTACTCCCGGCTTGGACTGAAAATTCGATAGAAAAATGACTAAGCGCCAGTATTTTTACTAACTCTTGACTTAAGCAGTTTGAATTGTAACTAAAATTAAGGTGTCAATAAGTAGTAATTGATTTTTTGATTACATACAATATACAATTACAAATAATATGTAGTTACATAATAATATATTATCAGTTTGTATATTAATGGCAATACATTATTTGCACACATCATAATCATAAGATATTGCTACAGTTGCGATTCCAAATATATACCCAATTTACATAGGTACTGGTTTTATGATTAAACACTAAACAATTATCCTAACTTAATTAATTATATATGTAAATATTTCCATATAGATGTTATAAGTAAAATTGAAAATACTACGGTATTAAATGAATAGCTAACAGATTATTAATAAATGACAAATGTACATAATTTGCTTGAATGTTGGTATTTATTTACAAGAACAGTTTGTTTATGAATTATTCTATAAGTGGCATAAAATTGCAAACAAAACATTAGCGTAGACATTTAGACATATTAAAACTTAATAAATATTTTACCTTGTAAGCAATCAGACTTAACTTAAGGATACACTGACATTAGTTGTAAAATCTCTGAGTGGAGAATAATACACAATTTAGCTATCTCTTTGTTCTATTTCGCAAGTTAAGGTAAACAGGACAGAGACAGGATACAAGTCAACATAAACATTTACTTGGAATTCGATTAACTATGCACATACTTTATAAGCAACTGATAGGGAAACTGTCTGACTGGAGAAGACATGAAAAGCAAATAGAAGTGAGTAGGTGGAACTTATAAACTGAAAAAGTTACAACAGTTAAATGTACTTGGAAGACCTGTCCCTCATATAGTCGCATCACCACTTTTTTCATCTTAAGCTTATCTATAAATATGAAAAGAATGCTCTTGTGCTACAACAAACTACTATTTTTCAGGCCTAAACACAATACAGAGGATAGAAAAGTACTTCAAATATACTCGGGCATTGTATTGTTAATCCTTGACAACACTTGTTCTTTCGTCATGTTCATATAGTACTGTTGTAAACAGGTTAAAGAGAGGGATCAAAAGTTCTGAGAAGTTGTAATCTCTTATAATAGAAGGTTAAACATATTATATAGCACTGGAAATCAAGTCACATAATAATGAACTAATTATACGTGTCCTATATAATTAAAAAGACTTGTCTTAATACCTAGAAATAGTTTGTATTATTACACTGTTTGAAAATAGAAATGTAAATAATAAGTAAAAGTTGGAAATGTAATTCGTCCTAATTTAATATAATTAGTGTACATATGCTTCCCGGACAGAAAATAAAGGAGATGATGAAAGGCTGTATCATATTTTGTACTACAACTACATGGTAGTGTACATATACACTTACAGCCTTAGCTAAACAGAAATTTTGCCATTTCTACAAATACCATGTTAAATGATTCTTCAGAAGAGAAAGAAGAATCCGAGCCATAGCGTATTACATCCTACAAGTGTCGTCTCAAGTAGGGAACTCAAAATCTCATGCAGTTCAGGGCGATACAAAGGAAGTGAGGATGGTATGCTGTTGAGTATGGATAAAGCAGAGATAGAGAGTAGTGAGACGGTTTTACCCATCTTAGGATTATTCTTAAGTAATCGTGACTAGTCTCAGTTTTAACACTTGCTTCGCTATTTGTACAAAAGTATATTGAAAAGTTTTTCTGTTTCATCCACTGACTATTTTAGATTTAGATTTTCCTTTCCCTAAAGTAAGTATACGATACACTTCAACCTACTTTGACTAAAACATCTCGCTTCATCTTCTGATGGACTAGTATTTATCTTAACGTAATGTGGCTGCATATATGTCGGAGTGGTCAAACCATAGTAAATTTTACTGTTGCCATTCATGTCAAAAATATATCCAATAAACTAAAATGCAAAGTAAAGGTTATTTATGAGAAGAGTTAATATAATTTGAAATAAGTATTTAAAAAATCCAATTAATAGCATCACACAGTCACACCACATTTACTTACACATAATGTTACACGTACTAACTGTTAAGGTAACTGCTATGTAGTAGTAGTTAGGTGTATTATAATACTATTGCAACAAAAATCATTCATGTCTAGCAATAAGCTTAAATGGGATCATTTTCTTGTCATTCAATTTTTTTCAATGATTACAAGTTTCCTCCATTGCCTATCTTAATGTATAGTTACCAGTCTTATACTTAGTTAATTAAATAGTGATAAGTGACAAATTTACATATTAAATATGTTGGGTGCTCTGTGGATCTGTATTCTTCTGCCTGTTATTACCATCTCCAGTATTAAAACTTGATTTTCGTGAACCTGGTCGCAGTTATTTAACGTAGGCGCGTTAGATATGCTTATCCATGTAACAAGTACTGTAATACACTCTCAATATGGTATGGAAATATTTTTACAATTATTACCATTTATTATAACTTATTCCTAAAGATTTTATTATTCATATTTTAAGTGAATGTATGATAATACGATGTTCTATAATTAATATACAGTTCTCCTCAATATACACTTTTTCCTATATGATTCAAGTACAGCTAAACTAAATCACTTCAAATGTGTAATAACCATTAAGTGTTAGCGATGATTTTCAAAACAAAGTGTATACTTAAATATCCGCAGTTCATCTCAAGTTTTGGTGACATCAAAACACGAATTCCCACAAATTCAGATAAAACTTTATCGTCCAGAATTCGTAAGGATACATACCCATTGTTGTCAGAAGAATTTTTAAACAAGATCCCATTTTTCTGGGTTCTTGGCCATTAAATTCTATAGAAAACTAATGTTGGATTCCAAGTGTCAAATTGTGTCAAATAGAAACTGGAATTGTATTTCATGTTCTATAAAACATGTTTTATGCAGTGTGGAATTCCTTGTCTTTTTGCTACGACAGATAAGAATTTTATTTTCAACGGGGTATTAGATGACATCTTTCCTCAAACAACGAATTGAATCCGTTTCGTTTTTTGACCTTATGTACCAACAATCCCATTTGCGACTACCACTTTCTATCGTTCCTCTTAATTAACAAAGAGATCCCATAAAATTGCTTTGCACAGTGCAGTGCACAGTAATTACAAATTACACCTACATAGTGTATAAGTAGCAATGGAACTATAATATATAGGAATACCTATGCAACTTGGTACATTATTAATCATTACCTATCAAAGTCCTTAAGCGTTTATTAATTTCGTATACGTTCTTGCACAGATCATGACATTTTCCTTCTAAACTCGTAACCTTGAGTTAGTTTTCATCAATTCATCCTTAAAGTAAACTTTCTCTCATTTGCACTGAAACCCTGGGTATTTGCTTTGTATTGCTCAAAGTAAATAAATGCCAGCCAAAAAGTTGTTTCTTCTGAGATACCATACTTTGGGTGTTTTAGCAATAAAAATATCCACCATGAGATGGGAAACTGTTAAATTACCTCGCTATTTTAGCGAATTGCATGCACGTGTGCACATTGATGTCCTTATGATTCTTCACATCCTCATTATATAATATTTATTTCCTAATTTACAGTTTGCTTATCATAATTAGTATATCAGTATTGATTAATTATTTATCCACTGCGTATGCGTATGTATTTATATCCGTAGTATCAAATTTCAATATGATAGGATTCAATAGTAATGATTTTTTGTTCTCTAGTACGCTGTGAATTGTTTATGTGCCTATTTATTAACATTTTATACATGCGCAAGAAACTTTCTGATTAAGATTTCATTGGCACCATTTCATAGCAAATACTAACGTGCAAGTTAGTAGTATCTGAGTGTCTCATAGGTTCATATACCTATGATATTGGAAATACCTGTCTATGTGTTCATATATAATTATAAATATATTCATCTTTCATGAGATTATTGGTAGAGAATATGTCAAAAATAAATGATAAGATTTAAACGAAACTTTCACTACTGTACTTAACTAACTATTCCTATCTTAATATGTTCCTGTACATTTAAGAAAGGTATTTTACATTATTTGTGAAATATTACCTTAATTAAATTACCTAGGGTTATTATTTTCTTATTTAATGCTTACTTACTTGTAATCTGTGGAATTGCAATGGTTTGCTTTCTTCAGTGACAAACTTTCTATCGTATACACGTGAATGAATTTTTTTGTCTGCATTATACAATGTCGTTTTATATAAATCTAAACTGTTAAATGAGTTGAGTCCATTTGACCAATAGAGATAATACTTACACGAATCAATTATTGCAAATTTACACATCTACTCTTATGAGAATCAGTAGAAGAATTACTTACCATAACACGAAGTCTGCATGTAACCATGCATTAATTTATTGGTGTTTAAATTTCTAAGTAATTTTAATAAATACATTAAGGATCTAATGCAAAGGGGAACCTACGGGCATGATTTTCCCATACGACCGAGAATTGCTTTGATTGATGCTCCCAATATGAGGTAGACAGGCATATTAAAATACATTAGAGTCATAATTTAGTTAGGAGGAACTGAAGGATCTGTCACTCACAAAATTAAAGTTAACCAGAAAATCAACCGAGCTGAGTTTGCCTTACCATGCCACAACCATCCACACCATAGTCAACGCACTCACAACAGCTCCCCGGCAATCTCATATCCTATCAACCCAAGTCAAAAGACGTCTCTAACTAAGTTTGTGTTTGTGAATTCAAAATAAAGCCGCATGAAGGATAATATTATGTATGTAATCTAGTCGTGTACTTATTGGTTACCATCTCGCCTTAGCTCGCAGGCTACCATGCATTTATTTGTATCAAACAGTGAGGTTAAAACCTATTAATTGCTATACCTAATCAAATATACTATATCTATATCTCATTTAATATTTCCAATGGTTACTCACCGAATTATTCCCATATTATAAAATGAACTTAACACTCGTATTAATAGTTTCCCAAACTAATCAAAGTGATACCATGTGTAATTTAAAGAGCCTTCTACATTCTCAAGTCCACGTCGCCATCGAATTGCATCCTCTTCTTATCTGAAACTCAATTGGGCTTCTTAGACTCATGGGCATAGTGAATAACGCCAAGAAGAGATGGAATGCCTATCAAACAATTTGCTACGTTGCTGTTCGTTGAATCAGTTGTTGATGGGGCTGATGAGAAGAGTGTGGTTGGTGATGATTCAAGGTAGACGGGCTCATGGACTGCAGTTTCGGTGACACTGAGTTGTTGTTGATCGGCGGTGTCACCGTGTTGTTGTTTGTTCTCGAGTCCTGGCTGCTGCAAAAAATACATTTTCATAAAAAATCTTACAATACCCCGCTATGAAAAATCTCATCATTCTCAACTTGATACTCAACCATTTTTTTCCTTTCCTCTTTTATGACCTTCTCAACCTTGGCATACTTATTTACATATTGCAATTTTTTAAGAGTTCAAGAAAAAATCCGTAGAAGTACGATGATTTCATTGTAAATGTTATCTACAATTTGAATTGCATAAAATAGCCACTTTACACCTTTAATTTACTGGTTTATTGTTTTTTATAGGCTTTCCACTTGCTTTCATTGTCTTTCAGCAGAGGCCAAACGTTAGCACTATAAATTACAAATTATTTTTTAAGGATTTAGCTTGCCTTCTTAATAGGGCGAGATTTCCAGGACTATAAGCCATGTTTGCGAAAACCATTCGCTCCTCGTAATCATACTCGCACAGTATCTTGTTTTCGCACAGGTAGAACCGGTCTCCGACACAGAATCTGTCAATGCAATCATAATGGCACAAAATATATTAGTACGAGTAATTTGGTCAATACTTATGCCTACGATAGCTGCTTTAAACTAAAAAAATAATTTAATTTCTACTTTAATTGATATACTAAGTAACATACCGTAAATATAATTTAGTATTAATCTACTAGTGACTTATATTTATAAAAATCTCTAAAAAATCATATTGTTTTGAAACAAGGTCAATGTTATTAAAAAATAGAATTGAAACTATAATGTATATTCGACTGCATTTTTTTAAAATACATCTGTCTCTAATTCAATACACAAAGGTCAGAGTAGTGGAAAAGTAATAACCTGTGATTGCATTGTTGGCAGGCAAAACACTCAAGGTGGTATACGTTATTCCGAGCTCTCATTACCATCTCAAATGCTGGAATGACTTTGGAGCAAGCAGCGCAATAGCCAGTGTTACCAAATAACCTGCAGTAAAATATCAGGAATGATTAGGACAATTTCTTTTACGGTAATTGCAATGTTGTAATTTTAATCAACAACTTGGTAGAGTCGTTAAAATTGCCCAGTGGCTGTCTAAAGCTTTAATTAACAAAAATTAAATCAAAGCAAAATTTTAGTCATCTATTTTAACCTACTAACTAGTTGTCTAAAAGATCGGCTAAAATAAAACAATTCTAATAAATAAACAAATCTTATCTGAATATCTAATTTTAGGGAACGTCTAAATTGATATCTCCGTCCAATACAGATCGTTTATGTAGAGTAATGGATGCTAATGGAATAATGGCAAGTTAAATCAAGGATATGTATATGGCGACTACTTTTGAAGATATTTCGGGCGGACAAAGATTATTTGATACACATAACAGATATGCCTTCTTGGGACATTCTACTATGGAGTAGCTACTTGGTATTATTCTTATGAGTAGTAAATGAGAGTTAATTTGGAGAAAGAAGAGTATAGTGTGATGATGAGCGTAGTTGAAGGGCAGGGTAGGAATAAAAGGAAGTGAAATAGTATCTTGTGTAGAGAGTTGGCACTAACTACTGTGTACCTAGGCTGTGTACACAATGTCATCGAAAGTAGTATTGTCGGAGTAGGAAGCGGAGTGAGTAAATATAAAAGCAAGTTAACAATAAGTTGAGTTGTGTGTAAGTAGTAAGAGTGTGGAGGCGAGTGAGTGGATGGAGTAGGTAAGTAAAGGAGTTGTGTGCCTAAAAGCTAATTAGCGAAATAGGTCGTTTAGGCGAAACCAAACGAACCGAAATGAAGGGGTGCGAGAGAAAGTCTGATTAAAGAGACTGTGGACGGACGGTTTTGGGTTTGGTCTGCACGAGCTGCCAGGTCGGGTCCCATTTCCATGGAGCGACGGACCCGAGTGAGGAGTCCAAAGCAGAGAACACAACGAACCGAAGTGAACCCAACTCAACTCCCCCCTCAAAAAACCAATTCAGATTTACATAAAGTAATTGCTGAATTGCTACACATTGAATTCATTTTCTAGCTCTTTATTCACATCGTGTTTTTGACAGTGAGTTATTGTACTTGTGAGTTTTCAATTAGTTTGTTTACGCTCCCGTAAAAATTCCACTTTCCCCATCTCTTTTAATGAAAGAATAATAATAATTAAGCTCTTTAAAGCTTGACGTATTATATCTATCCAGCGGCGCTCATTTTTCTGCACTAATTGAACCCAGAAACTAAATCCTTCCGCTACTCTCGCCTCCTCTCATTGTCAGTCCCTATGAGCCAGACAAACCCAGGCCACACTTTACTTACTCCAGTACTTCCTACACACTTATTAGACTACTTGCTGCTCTCCTACTATCACACATTACTCAACTCAAACTCTTTCAACTTTCACTATCCTATTTCATTTCTCAAACTAAATAGTATAATAATATCTCCATTCTTATCCACATAATACTACTACTCTTACACTTCTTTCCGCTTTCATTCCCTCTCCACAGATACAAAAATAACGTCTATCTACATAAGTATTCACTAATTTTACACAGCTTTTAAACACTTCCACTGCAAACATACATCTCTCAACTATTTACACTATACTCCATACCCAAAAACAACTGTAAACAATCACCTCCCCTCTCTCTTTATTTTATTCCTACAAAATTTCTATTTACATCCTAATTGTATTTAACACTTCGCCACGGTCAGCACACATTGCTTTAAGCAACTTTAAACTAAAATTCATCTACCTTTCATACAGACTAGAGATTATACCGAAATGTAACATTATTTAATCATAAAAAGAAATTCAAACTAATGTTTTTTAGTTTTACAGCTTCTCCGCTTTTTTCTTTGTCTAATACGAGTTTTAAGGAATTCCAAAGTATCTTATATCAGAATTTATATTAATGTAGGTCTTTTATTTTTTACTACTACTACTAGTACTTATTTTCGAAGAAATACATTATAAATAAAAACACGCGAATCCTTGTTTATGATTAAAATTTGTAAATTTTTTTGTAAATTGAAATCTTTAGAATTTTAGGCACAAATATCATAGGTCATAATATTATGATGTGTCTTATATAGCTTTTTTTAAATTGGTTATCCTAAATTTAAGGACACTTTTCTAAGTTTTCTTCTCATGACAGTTGTAGTCAACAAAAAGAATGTTAGAGATATACTTACACGTATAAAGGATAGGTATGGACAAGTGGAGAAGAAGAGCACCCTAGTAACTAATAATAGCCGTGGAGAGGAGGAGTATGTCGGGTGTAAGGAACGGGAACATAAACGGGTCTGTCTGTCTTTGGTACACACTTTCCCATCGCTTGCTCTTGGTCTGACTATTTTTCACAGGACTTTCTCTTTCAATTTCCTCGCTGCTTACGTGCTTGGGATGTTCCATAAGAATTTAACTGTCTGCTTGCTGTCTGTCGCTCTCTTTGCTTTGTTATCGCTTTCCTTTGCCCTCCATGTGTCTTGTCTACGCTTGTCATCTTATCTCTCATCCTCCTCTATTAGTGCAACTACACATATTACTAGCTTCTAAACTACTTAAAAATTATCTTTAAAAAATATATCTCAACATAAAATGGAGAGACTACACCCAAGGAATATCAACTGAACAAAATATTTATTTTGTGTTTGTAAGATCTTTGTAAAACATGAATTGATACAAGGATTTTCTAATCTGACCTGGTTGACATTAATTGTCCATGATTGTTAATAATGTGCATGGTACTTTTTCCTGATTGCCAGTCAATTAAGTTTGTCAATTCTCAAAAGGTGTACAATACATGTAATTCCTTTGTACAATCAGTGTTTGTTAATGGAATAATAAATGTCATTTGCTATCAGATGATGTCATGTGAGTTATAAATATTTAGTGAGTGTTGTGAATATACTACGAGACAGTTTTAGGGCGGTTCAATATGACAAGATTTTCCTACTTGAATGTCACACAATTATAAAACACATCGGTATGTAAGATAATTATAATGTTATGGATTGACATGTATTTATAGTAACCTACTAATCATTCATATTTATGAAAAATAGCAATTAGTGCAGGGTGGACAGGAGTAATTAGCGTTGTACATGAACTGCAGAGTTTAATTAGCAGTTGTTACTAGGCTTCTTGATTTGAAAGCGTTTGTAGTCGGCTGGGTAAATAAGTGGACAGGTGGAGACGTCCACTTGGTTATGAAAGGTAGATTAATTAGGAAGAAATGAGTAGGTAAGACGAACCTGAGGTAGTCACGTTTGCACAAAATCAGATTGGCTTTGGTGTAGAGCGTGGAGCCGACTTCTCCCAAGCGACAGTCACAGCAGCCGCACTTCAAACAGTCTTCATGCCAAAACATGTCAAGTGCCTTGAGGAGAAAGCGATCCGTGATCCTTTTTCCACAGCCAGCACACTCATTAGTGGTACCCGAGTGTCCGGATTGAGTCTCCCGTTGATGTCTCGCCCCAATTGTGATTCCCATGTCACCGTTTGTCATGATCAGTCCTTCTGTCCAAGAACAAACAAAAATATTATACTTTCCTTGTCCCGAATGTACTCCTTATAATGCTGAGTGACGTGCTCACGCTTTTGTCACGGACACAAGGGCGATTGTCTGCAAAGCAGAGGATTGTCTGCAACAACCCGCCTGAACCCAAACCCACAATAAATACGAAGCTAATCTAGAGGAGTTCGACCGAACGACAACTAAATGATGCCACTGAATATCAGTGAACGTTTTCCGTGCACACATCCTTGCATTATTATTTACCTACTCCTAAGCATATGCGAGAGGAAATTGAAAGAAAGATGAAAGGAACGAAAACGAAAGCCAAATAGTGTGTGCTTCGCTGATATTATATCGAAAACTTTTATTATCCCTACTACCTTCGTAACTCATAATAGGGAGGCGATAGATTCTCTGTGAGCTTCATTCCGATAATGTGTTTAGGTTCCCCTACTCAAATTCCTATCTCTATCCCTTGGCATTCACGCTAAAATGCACTCCTTTATTAGTTTGCTTGCTAACGGGTACTTATCCCGATATTATTAAACACACCTCCTGTGCACAAAATTAATTGCGTAGAAAACACATTAGTGAAAGTATTAAACAGGACTGACACCCAACACAAATTACACACCATTGATACCAATATTATACTACCATCTGATTTAATCAATTTATTCTGAATTACTTATTGTTAACAAGTAACACTCCTCTCCAGTTTACTATATTTATGAAGACAAAATTTATTCTGTAAGAGGTGAGCAAAATTTTGAACGGTTTCTAATGATTTAAGAATTTACAAAAAAATAATATCTTCTTTATTTATTGTAATGGTCGCCTTAAATATTCATATAAATAATATCCCTGTATATCTAAAAGGAAAATTCGAAATAGCATTTATTGGAAGTGTACCTATTAAATAAACTCAAAAATCATATTGCTCAGATCTTGCAACATGATATGTAAATAAGTGTACATGATGATGATAGTGCTATGGTAGAAAGTGTGTTGGACTGCTGATGGTAATAAAGGTACAAATAATAGAGATGTTAGTACATGTGGATATATTAAAGGCTATATATAGTTGGCGTATTTATTTGTGTTATTCATACATATTTATTTAGGGATTAGGCAAAGAGTGGGAATCTTGTTTGTGGAAGATGGAGGGAGTGGAAGTAAGTCAAACAATTGGCTGTGCAGAGAGCGCATTAGAGGAGCAAAGGAAAGCAATGGATTGAGTAAGCGAAGAAAAGCAAAGGCAGAAGAAAGGGAAGCCATTGTATCAAGTGATAAGTGAGATGCCGGAAATGACAGTGTGCGCTCCACGGAAAATTTGACAGTTTAGAACACGATGATGAGAGCTCTCATGCCTTCAAGCTGTGCACATGAGTCCTGATGTTATAAATCTGGAAAGAGGCAACTTACATATAAGTATGGGTAATATCCGCTTTGGGAAAACAACATGTACTCGAGGAGGACGTGTATTACCATGCAATGCTCTCCACAGCCATTGCTCTTCCTTAACTCTCATCTTCCATCCAAAACTATTCTCCTTTTTCCGGACTCCGGCACCACAATAATCCTGCTTGGGAATTCACCCCCATTATATTTATCTGCATATTAATAGATAATTCTATCATCATTGACGATTAGCTATGTCTTATCCTCTTCAATTTTAATATCCCAATCTATAACATTTATATTTTGAAGAAAGTTCTCATCTATAAGCTATCTTAAATACTTTCTTTTAATTATAAAAGAAATTCGGAACGTCATAACTACAATAGTTGTACTAGATAATAAATTTATCTCATGAAGTTGAGAACGGGGAAATTCTATTACCTTTTGAATTTTTATTTAGGTTACTTTCTCTAATGTGCATACAAGGCTTCTGTCATTTTCCTGATATCTATTGTGATTAAGAACGTCATGCATAAAATAAATGCAAACTTTGGAAAGAATTCGAACGTACTTCTATCGCTATAAAACCCAAATGTGTAGGATAATAATATTATTATACAATGGGGCCATGTGAAACAAATACACCGGTTGAAAGAAAGTGGACTGACTTTCTTTGAAGTTGAGAAATCTTCCATTAATTGAATTCTTCTCAAACTACTTTCCCAGTCAATACAGTAATCTTCAATGTTTTGACTTGTTTATTTCACAAGAATCAGAGGATATTATATTCCACATAACATAGATTTCTTGCGAAATTACAACCTAAATTTGCCAAAATCCTTGAATACAAAATGTGAAATGTACCTTTACTAAACCGATCAAACGAACTAGGATGATAGAATAACAAGCTACTTTGTACACAAGAAAAGAGCCAACAATTCCAATAAAGCCTTTTCAAGTTATAAATGCTGGATTGTGTTACTTGTATGAATAGAAATAATTTTATTGGTAGAATGATGTACTGTACTTGAATTACAAAGAGATTATATTCAACGTTTGTATTCTTCTTAGAGATTTTATTTTGTCTTTCTTTCTTAGATGTACAAGTACATCAAAAAGATCAATACATCTTAAACATTAAATTAGGTTATTACGAACGACTAAATTATCTATCAAAGTTGTCTAAGAATGTGTACATAAGTAGACTACTGATACAAACGAACTTCCTTCAATTGTTACAAACAAAGAGCAGATTGGTGAAACTTGGGAAAATCTAATGAGAAAAGAGTACCGTTTTTCAATATTGTAGATAAAAGAGTTAGTTTGAATGAGCAGAATATTAATTTGAAACGTTCCAGTATAAAAATGAAAAGCAACGTGACTTTGCTGCAAACGACTATGTAGGGACAAACGTTAGAGGAATGTTTACTTTAGGAGATGAGTGAAATAGCCTAGTTTTGTGATGATGAGAGTGCGTAGGTAGGAGCTACTGTCTCTGTTGGTGATGATAAAAGGAAAAAAAAGCCTTAATATAGATAAGCCAGATGAGGGAGACAGAGAAAAGACAGTTC
Organism: Tomocerus qinae; assembly: GCA_020055645.1. NCBI lineage: Eukaryota > Metazoa > Arthropoda > Collembola > Entomobryomorpha > Tomoceridae > Tomocerus > Tomocerus qinae. The sequence goes on from CM034548.1 coordinate 25,297,544, forward strand.
ATATGTATCATCACGTTGAGTGAGACGAGTGAGGAGGATCGAGTAGTATGTCAAGTGAAAAAATTGTGTGAAATAATAGTCGTCTTTAATTTTGTTCTTAGCTAAACGTCTTCGGATGTAGAGCATGAGATGTGAAACATTTCTAATACGTGTCCACTATATAGAACTAATGAACTAGGTGTAGGTAAATACCTGCAGTAATAATAATAATAATACGATTCGTTTAAAGACTACTACAGCTACTATAGTTTGTAGATGGCATTAATAATATTGGAGGCAGACTTCTTGATATCATCAATACCAAGTATATAGTATTAGAGTATTATTATGATGTTTTATACTTATTTGTCGCTCCATTAGTATTTGTAGGCGAGTCTGTGTATTTTATAGGTAAAAGTAGTTTTATCCATTTGTTGTGCATAGGTATGTAGAGTATAAAAAGTAGGTATATAGGGAGTGAGTGAGTGAGTGAGGATGGAAGGAGGGAGAAGATTGAAGGCTGGAAGATCAACAGTGATGTGACGTGGACTGGAGTATTAGAGTGGGAGAAACAAAGTGAGTTCGGTGTGCAGAAAATCAGTCAGTTAATGCGATTAAGTTGTCGTATTTTCTTTCACTGGCTCACTTTATTGGAAAAGTGATCTTTTCCATCTCTTTTATTGCTTCTTTTGACCGAAAGTTGGACAAAAATTTGTTTGTTTTCCCAAGGAAAAACCTATTCTCTGGAGAAGAAACCAACTGGTTGCAGCAAACAAAGGTCTTTTAACAGATCTCATTAAAAATGTACGTGGCACGTGTGGCTGACTCTCTTTCTCCTCCAACTACCGTATATGGGTAGTTAGCTATGGAGTCTATGCCTAGTATTTCCTGACAAAATTCCAATTGTTCCGAGGGAAGTAGAGGTAGGGCAAGGGAAGCCAGAGAGGCCAAGCGATTTGACATCCTGGATGGAACACGTCTCCAGGTTTACTACCTCTCTCCATTCTCCTTTTCTCCAGATTGTCATGTCACTGCAGCAGTCAGAAAAATGTCTTTAGCTATTGTAATCGTTTCCCGTAGGTAAAGCTACTTACACACCGATATATCTGCATTTACCCACATTTACTCCATCTGTCTATACAGTCTCTTATTTTGAGACTTAAATATATCTTTTAAATACTCTTTTCTGCACACACAAGTCAACGAACAAAGCAAAAGTACTACAGACATACCTAAAGTAAGTAAATATGTCTACATACAAATGCTTTCTTTCTGTTTAGTTTCAACATTAAATGAGACTTGGAGAAATCACGTCAATAAAGTCAAGGAAAGTAAGTTGGTGAGCTGTTATTGTTAGTACTACAGCAAAAAGTACAAGGTCCAGTTACCTAAGATAGTACATAGTATGTGATGTAGTAGTTTTGTAGTAGGGTGTCCCTTTAAAAGGTAGACTATGAGAGCGAGCACAGATATGAGACAATGTTTTCCTACTATGCAGTTAGGTGATTTGACGTAGTTTCTCGATCTAACTACGTAAGCTGGATTTTGATTGCTGGCTTGGCTGGACAGAGCGTTTCTAAGTTGTGTGCCTAAGTGTTTTTTATGAGATTGGAAAGAAAACGAAGCTGAAAGTGATTGTGTCGGAAAATAATAGGAAAGAGAGTGATTGTGAGTGTTTAGAGGGAATACTAGTATACTTATAGGGGTATAAGGAGAAAGATGAAAGAATGAAGAAGAGGTGGATGGATAGATGGATGAGAATCTCTCGTGGAGTCTGAGCGTCGACATAAGGAACAGAGAAATGAGATTGGCAGTAGTATTGGTGCATTAGGTGCATGACAGAGGTGGGCAGAGTAGGTAACACAAGAGAACTGGATGAAAGGTGGAAGGAAATAATGATTCCAAGTCCTTTAAAGGATTTTTATTTCGTGTGTTGGGAAAGGCAATATATTGAGTGGAGGAAGGCGGGTAAGGTCGGGCAGGGACGATTCCAACCGGACGAAGAAGGGAAAGAAGACAGGACAGACTATGCAATGTAACAGAGATGTGAAAACATTTTCTCATGTCTATATTGTAGAATATAAACGTATCACAAGGCAATTAATCACAGTAGCCCGCACTTGACGTTTCATTAGCTCGTCTCTTTTCGTTTTCCCAGATTTAATTAACATTGCAACGGTCGAACAAACTTTCGCCAAACCCGGTTGGATCTTTACTCAACTTGTTTTGACGCTTGTATTTGCCCATTTAACACTTGAGCTTCCACGAACAGCTCATTCCATCCTATTCTATGACTACGTACCAAGGAAACGAACGAGCAAACGAGACGACCCTACCAAACCAACTACTTCCACTACCTCCACCAGTCAACTCCATATTATGTACTCTCTACACAAGAAGACTACTATCACTTCTCTAGTATACCATCTATGGCTGATAGTAGACCTTCTTCCACCTAACTACATTACTGCCATACTTCCTACGTGTCTTCCCAATTTCTATCTAATGTTTCACCAAATACCTATTACATCTATTATTGTACATATTTATATACCCAGCAATTATATATCAATCCTATATAGCTATTTAACACTCTTTCCTAGTAGCCTTAGCAATAGTTTCAGAAATTGCACCACTATTTCAATATCCTACACAAATAGGCTCCAGAAATTCATTTTCAATCTAAATCTCCATTAATGCTATAGCCACCGCTTATATTCAATCTATAGATACATAGCCCCTTCTTTTAGATATTTATTATTCTCCGGAATAACTACTAAATCACAAACTGTACATTCCTGAACAAAATAGTAGCTAACATACTATTACTAAATACTATATTATTAATACAAAATTCATAACTCAAACAGTCTTTATGTGGACAGATTAAACTTGCTGCCAAGTTTTTTAAAACTTAGAAGCAAGTACTGGATTAAATTAAGTATTGCCTCAATGAAAATACTCTAAAGTAGGTTAAAATAATGTCCAAAAAGGACAATCCAAGCAAAATAAGAAGATGAAATGCTAATTGGGTCACCGAAATTAAATACTGAATGATATTATTCAAAATAAAAAACACAAGGTTGAAAGCAAATATCTTGCATAGAAATTATAGAATGATCATGATTGCAAGGTACTGCAATTACTATTGCGCTTCAGGGGCAAAGATTATTAGCAAAACTTTGATTTGTTATGCAACTAAGGTGCTCTAAATCCCTGCATATGAAATAAATTGAACCGCGTGTAATTTTAAGCGAACAATTAGTTTGTACTTTGCAATTAGTCAGGAGTTCACAAATTTAGCCGAAAGCTAGCATTATGAAGTGCATAATTAGTAAGAAATTTCTATATGCTTAGTTAACGTACAGTTTGAATGAGTAGAAGTACTACTACTCACCTGTAATTCAACATCATAGTAAATCCATGTAAATAAACGGAAATGTAGAATACCTTTGAATTAAGAGTTCTTGCAAAACCCTTGGATCTAACTAGGTCAAATTAAAACACCAAAGGGATAAACATTCAGATGATTCTCTTTATGCAGTTAAATTAATATAAAGCAAAAATATTGAAATTTGCTAAAGAGGCCGTGACGCATAAACTCGCTAGCTTCAAGCACACATAATATTTGAGTATAGCTGCTAATTTTCAAGTTGCAGCTTTTATGTGATTACCTTGGTCCTTTTCAAATACAAAAGCTGATTTACATAGACTCGAAACACTAATTGGATGTTTACTGACTGCCATATAATTAATCATAATCCAATTGTAATTGCAAAATCAAGAATACTAGGTGGATAACTCAGCTCTACATTTTATAATTAAAACATCATTTTGATTTACAAAGCTCTGAGCTATACATACTAGTTACCTGTCTTAAATACCATTGCCAATTTACTTCCCACATAATTCCAAGTAATAATACTATGCATGTGAGAGTTTGGATTGGATGAAAGAAATTTGTATCAAAGTAATCAAGCACAACTACAATAGAAGTTTCAAGCAAACAACTACAAAGTGGTAATTAATTAAAATTCTCTGCATACTAGATCACTGACGTCAAAATACGTTGTTTTCTATCTACGTGAATTCGTATTTAGACACTGATGCTTATTTTAACCAACTTATTAAGCAGTTTATATGCAGCAGATTTAATGTTATATTCTACCAGTTTTTAATTAAGTTCTTGATTGAGATTTTGCATTTTATACCTAGATATAGTCTTAAATTAAGGTCTGGCAGTTGAAACTAAAATGATAGTACTGTAGACCAACGATGTAAATAACTTGAATACAAAGATGAATAGCTAATAATACAAATACAAAATGGCAAATTTTACCCAAGGTATTCGAAATGAGCTCGTTCTACAACAAAATCAGTAAATGATAGTTATAAAAATGACTTCAAGCAGCACATGGGAATATCTTTGTATAAAATGCAGGAATTAGACCAGCCAATTACTGAAATTATTGCTACACGTGTAGATCGCCCACGGCCATTTCTACACTACTGTGTTTTATCTTGTTTCTACCTTGATGGATTTTGTTTTAATTTTCCGTTTCTTAATAATTAATTAGGCAGGGTGACTGACGGGGCTTATAAAATGCAATTCCATTTCCTTCATAGCTTGCCAATCCCTGCTCACTAAAGATTATAGCAGTTAGTAACAGATTCTAATCTGATAGAACGTTATATTTTATAGGTATTGGGTGTCCTTCGTAATATTATGCTATGCATTTTCTCATTACTGATAAAGTCTTCCGAAAACTATATTAATTACCTCTCATTAATTTAATAAAATGGATTTTTTCGTTTTAAAAGGAATGTGTATGAATTCCGGGGGCAAAATATCTTCCTTTTAGTTCTGAATTGAAATAAGCTAGGGTAAGCGTTGAAACACGCCCCTTTTTTAATTAGCAGGGTAGAGACAAGACTACGGAAAAGGTATTTAGTATGAAGCAGAAAATATTCCAGTATAGTAGTTCATTCAGCAGTCGTACTTCATTTAGAGTGATCACTCGAGGAAGGTGATCAAGAGAGCTATTCAGGATATTGCACGTATTTATTAGCTTCAGGGCATCCGGACGTAATTAAAATTTAGGAATCCCTAAAATTGAGTAATTGAGTAATAGCCAAATTATTGGATAGATGAAAAGGAACATGACGCACATCCCAAGCTACCTTTAGATTGCATGTTTATTATGGTATACATACAATGTTGCACACAAATCATCTCTTTTACTTAAGCACAAAGGAAGTACAACCTCAAGGCAAATAAATATTAACGGATAATCAAGAAACTATACAGCAGAGACAAAAATATTTATATACTTAGAAACTATTTTTGTGTACCTATAACCCAGAGTCAACGATGTATTAATAGAGAATGCTACTTACAGAATATTCTAGGGTTACGGCTTTCTAAAATGAATTTGTTTCCACGTGAATATTTTGTATCAGGTAAGCTTATTTTGTATCAATATAGCATTTACCATGAACGACACGAGTATTTAACTCTCATTGAGATGAAAATACTGACAAAGGAAGCTTAAACCAGGTGAAAATCAAATTAGGTATTTTGGCAGGAATTTCTTTGCAAAGCAAGCAAAGGAATCCAGGGCTGCGGGCATTTAAATATCTTTAAGTGGTCTATGTATAGCAAGATTAATTTAACTATTATATGGTAACGCCACTGAAAATAAACGAAGAAGGAGATAATCCTTGTGCATTCTAAATTTTCCTCAAAATCCTTTCCCTTGTGGAGATGAACTAATTTTCTTACGCTATAAGACAAACTGTCTATTTTATTTTGATACGCGCAATCGACTACCTACTTAGTTCTTTCAAAAATTTCTTTAAATTTAGTTTAAAATGAAGCAACAGGTTAAAATTGGATGTTTAAAACACTGAGATGATTTAAAATAAGGTAGTTTAGCTATTTATACCATTTTGATAAAAAGAGAATGTATTCGGTGAAAATACGTTTCTAATCTCAGACTGGCGTTGATCGAGTAAAATGCGTAGATAGATAATAATAATAATATTTGTAAAAGAAATAGCTTTTAAGTCCCGTCGGAAAAATCGTGGTGAGGATTTAAGGTAATTTTGGTCGTGGAACGGTGGCTAACGAAGTCAAGTTGTAGGAGAGAGAGAAAAGAATTGGATGTAGTAGAGGGTTACCTTGGTAGGTAGGCCAGACTATTATGTACTTAGGTTGGCGTAGTATTATGAAGAGATTCGAGTGAATTTGGTGGAAGAGTGCTTGAAGCATTATAGTAGAAGAGCACAACGAAAGAGTATGTATTATATTAGGGACTGCGGAGCTCTTTCCATTTGGTTCAGTGAAAAGTGTCGATTTTCACAATAATGTAGTGAGTTTCATGTGGTGGGTCCCGAGTGGAAGTCTCTTTCTCTCGCCACTCTCAGTCAGATCCTCTTACTCACTACCATCAACTAATATTGCATTTGGCGCTTGATCAAAATGCCTTTTGTGCCTTTAATCTTGTTTCTTTGTAGCCACAGTTGAGCCAGGACCCGACCACATTACACTGATGTGATATGCCAGTTACTTATACTGTGTTGTTTCCCAATGTGTCTATTCTCCTGTAATTGCATATCAACCTTAGCAAATACCTTATGTTCACAATACAATAGTCTACTACTGTAGCATCCACATTCCACATTCCTTCTATCTACACAGTTCTTTGAGACTCCACCACGACTGAATTTTCATTTGACGCTGTTTGTACTCACTCAGGTATTAGAAAAAGGTAGTAAAAAGCACAACTCTAACTTTTCGTTATTTAGAAGAACAGTAGGTATCATTTGGCTTATAAATAATGGACAAGGAACTCCAATCAGGAAATGGGCAAGTAAATAACTAAAAGAGATAGATAAGTCCTCTGTTTAACTACTTACTTAGTAGATACAGGTGTTATCGTTGTGTAATGTATGAAGTTGCATGTCATGTTCTTCTTGAGATAGTGATTCGAAGAATTCTGTTAAGCACTGCTTGGGGAAATTGAAAAGGACTGTTTGAATTAGAGAAAAAGGATTTTTGGGCATTTAAAAGAGTTGTCTTTGTTGCAAGGATAGAATTTAGTAATGAGCGAACATTTAATTATGTCTCTCATTCAGTGAGAGAGAGAGAGAAATGCGTACAGTAAATTATTAATAAAGTTTTCTTTTTGATCGACGATAAACTTTCGTTTGTTAATAATGTATGTGCAATGAAAAAGGAATGAAAGGAAGTTGAGGAGATGGAATGCGCCGAAGCATATGAAAATTGAATGGCAATAATTAAAGGAACCAAATTAGATTTCATCATAAGTAGGGAAGCAGGTACTTTATAGCTAAAGCAAAATTAAATTTTCTCAAAGTACCTATAACATTGAATCATAGGATAATTAAGGTTTTATTTGAACGAAGGAAATTACATTTTGTGTAAATTTTGCAGTTGAGATTAGATTTTTGTATTTAGGATTGCTTATGGTGAAAGTTTGACTATGACTGCAGATATAAGGGAATATTTTCTAAGAAATGAGAATATAAATTAGTTATGAAGAAACGTTTTGTGTTGTAAATAGTTTATATTAGGAGATTAATTAGCTCAGACCTTAAGGTAGAGCCGAGTGCTGAGGCAATTTATTCTGCACTTTATGGAGAATGCCAGATAAAAAGCGAATGTTGTTTTAATACATTTCATGAGAAAGTCTGAGAAGGAAATGAATTTAATTTAATCTAAAAGTGAGCTGTACTACTACAGTAGTAGTAGTAAATGAGGGTACATATGTAGTATTTACTAAAAGAGTAGATGTATATGTACTCTTGAGCTTTTCTGCCCTACATCCCACTATGAATAGTTAATAAGTGACTTATTTAGACGGATTTTATAATTTGATGGTAATTTAATACACAGTTGGTAACAGCGTAGCACTAAACTAGTACCGAAAGTATTTCATATGTTGTAGCAAGTGGTAGATGAATATAACATCCGTGGGAAGAGGGAAAGTGATTCGAAGATGAGAGAATGAAGTACTACTGCGAAAAACAGAATAAAAGGAGAGAGAGGCAAGTGGCAATGTAATGGAGGAGGATACAAATACTATATACAGACAGACAGATCTTGCCAAATGCACTCAGAGAGATAGGCAGGAGTTTGTGTTTGTTGGAGTGCAGGGTATTTCGGTTTCTATGATGGTCTCTGTTTGTAATAAGAGTATCCAGAGAAAAGAGTAAGTACGAGAGTAATGGAACTGTTGATTCGGAGAGAGCAATTTGAGACGTGCAATATTTAGTGAGATGGAATTTGGGCAGGGTGGATTAATTGAAAGCGGGTGATTGCCTAGCTCTCCTGAGATGGAAATTAACTTGAGCAAGACAAGCATTGCGTTCTGAGCTCGGAGAAAGAACTGAGCCATGCAACAGACTTCGAATACAAAAGGAACAAAAACAAAGCAGGTAGAAACGAGTCGACGAAGTTTGGTAATTAAAAGATAAATTTTTCATGAGTTCATTGGTTTAGCGCGTTATACGCCTATAGATACTCCTATCTACTACAACAAACTAATACACTTATTACTTTCTCCCAACTTACTCTCGGATACTTACCGACACACTTTACTTACCCAACTTACACTACCCTATGATATTCATGGCCAACAAGTTAGTCCCTTTGCTAATGCTAATCCTCAGGATGCAATTAGATGAGAAAATGTTCAACACCGACCAGCCAAAAGAACATTACCAATTGTCCTATGTACTACTACTACTACTACAAGGATTAATCCCTCCCTTCCTACATCATACACATCAGGATAGACTGAAAATATATCCCATTTACATACAAGTAGATACTACACTATATCAACTCTCGAAACTTGAATGCAGCATAATATATACTCTATTAAACAGAAAAAGTCAAACTGATACTATATTATATGAATCGTTATAATGTATCTATAAATACAAAGGAATTGGGATTACATTTTGAAACTTGCCAATTTGTAGTAGAATAAAAAGGGTTCCTTTCCACATGCTGAATGTTACATGACATAAACTCTTGCCTATTTAAGGTGGTGTTTTGAGAAGATACTCAAAAATAGACAGACACATTAGAAAGATTACTAGGATGGGTCTGCAGCGCTTATCAGAGCAGTGACTGTTGTATATTATATAGCCTAGTGTGATGCAAGGTTAGTAATGGTACATCTAATTGTAAGAGTTGAATGAAAAATGAATTATAGAAGTGCGAATTGTAGCGTGCAGTAGTAAGTAGTGTCGACTACTGTCTCGTCTATACTAGTTAGTAGTGGCAGAGGATCAGATGGTCGGTTAGTAAGTATGATGAAGTGAAGTGTGTTGGGCTAACGTGGAAATAGTGGAGAGTATCTCTCTATACAAAAGTAAATGAAGGGAAGGAAGACAGAGAGCAAACCAACTACTTACTATTTATTAGCTACTCGTCGTTAGTAGTAGCAACTAAACACGAATGTAATCTAAGTAAGTGTTTCACTATATCTCTTGATGGTTGCTGATAGAGAAGAGTCGAGTTCGTGGGTGTGCTTTTCGAACGTGAGACGGAACGGAGCTACTTGGGACTGTTACTACTCCATCTACTTCTATAGGAGAGGAGAAGACGTTTGGAGAGATAGTCAAGTGTAGTAGATGCTATTGCCCTGGAGAAGAGTGCTCGGGACTGTACACACCACATTACATACGTTTGTCGACAATAGAGTTTCTCTCGCCGATGCCAGCCAGGGTTATTTGGGATGCGATGAAAACGGAATGGAGTCTTGCATTTCCTCTCGTTTGAAGAGAGGTTTTCGTGTTCCATTGTGAAAATACATATATTTTCATGATGAGGAAAACTCATTAAGTCCTTTTCATAATGAAAACTTTCTTGCAAAATAATTTAACAAAGTTTTAACGAACTTTAACTCTAATTAGATTTTCTTCATAAGCCTTTTCCTCTTCGGGCTCTTTTGTCCTATTGTGAATGAATAACCTTCTTCCAATCCCGTTCGACTAGAATGTATACACAAACATACTATAACTACTAAGCAAAGTAAGTAGTCCAGACTCACTGGAGTCTAGGCCAGGCCACTGCCAACCAAGACTTCCAACGCTAACCAAACCGAGACCATGGATGTAATGGTATTTCCCCTATAATATTTAAGTAGTTATTTTCCATCGTTAGTTTAGTTGTAAGTAAGTTTGCAATATTATAATTTATACGTTGTTTGTTTTCTTATCAATGCATAACTATACATAGGATCACGATGCCCCCACACACTCTTATAGATTACCATTTGGCTTTCCTATATTTCCTTTCAAGACTCCTTTCCTTAGAATCTGAAGTAGGAGAAAGTAAGTATAGTGGTCATACGAAATTATTTATATTGTTAGAGCTATAGAAAATATGCTAAAGGCATTCTTAAGTACAGGAGGAACTCTCAAATAATGTTGCCACGAGCTGTAATCAAATGACTAAATCTAGTAACTGCTTTTTCATTCTAAAATAACCATCAAGGAGATACTGTGGGGAGCAGAGAAAATTGAGTAACGAACTCGCAGTGAAAGAGATGAAGTCAAGTGAAGCAGGCCACTCGAGAGAATAAATAGCGGGGAAAGTATTAGAAATAAGAATCGCACTGTGTCTAACAATTTTCTGAAGGTGACTCCAAAGATGAATGTGCATAGAATGGAAAGCAACTGTTCTGATTGTCTGTGGAATTACTTGGTTTGTCTTGAGCTAGAATTATTAATGTAATCGAATGAGACGGTGATTGAGAGGGAAAACTGAAGAGCAAATTAAGCTTTCGCTTATTCCCTTTTATATACCCAACAATAAGTAAAATGACGAATAGGCGAGTAAATGGCCAATAATGACTTCTATATATAAACCCTACTCAATCCAAATGAGGTACCTGAATCAAAAATAGAGTGCCCACCAACTTCGCCAAGCTCTCCTTTATCCTCTTTTAGACATACATACATATCTGTAGTGTAAGTACTTCGCTAATAAGATTTCGTCTACTTTGAGACTTCAAACTAACCTCTAAGAGTGGTGCAATGTTGTTTTCAGGAATTATTTGCATTAGGTAAACAAATTCTTTGCCTTGTGAAAGTAGTCTTGTCTATATAGTAACAATGTGTAATCAAGCAAACTCTGGTCTTACTGGAATTAGAAATATTAATTTCGGAGAAAGAATGTTTTGTGACTATTAAATGTAGGCGATATATTAATTAATTTTAGTACATTACTTTGTTTACTGCAGCATAAATTTAAGTTTAGTTAGCGTAGACCCCATTTCTCTTCAGATAGATTGGATTGCATTAGATGGATGAAGTGCTAAAGTGAAAGTTGTCGTTGGCACAATGCAGAGAAAGGACTTTCGACTTACTTATTAAGAAGTGTGTCTGTTTTGTGTATTGTGTGTGAAACTATTAGGGTGTTCTTCTGTCTATATACTATACAAACTGTAAATAACTTTGAGATATACTTAGTACTAGATATAAATAAATATAGAATGGTGGTATTGTTTATATGCCTACTGTAAGTAGTTAGTTGGAGATAAGTAAGTGTAAGTGCAGATGGCTATGGGTGGAGTGAATATTAGTAAGAAATGCATATTCCCTGTTCTGCGTGATGTTCTTGGAAGAGAGAAAGAGAAAAGCTAACGATAAGTGAAGCTAAAGTAAAGTACAAGCACCTTCACTATTTCCTTCTCTTCCCCATTAAATGATTGCCATTAATGTTTTGCGGAAAAACTAAGTGGTTCCTCTCAAGTCTAAGGAAAAACTTTCTGATGATATTCTATAATGCGAAATTCATGTATCTTTACATTTGCTCTAACTTCCATCAAGACAAAACGCAGAGTTCTTCCAGTCGAGCCACCAAAGGACCAAATACCGCATTTTTCTCTTTGTGCAGTTCCATGAAACACGGAAAATGAATTAAACTTCATGACACCATCCCTCCTCATTATTATTATTCCACATTCACCTAATCACAATCTGCCTCTGACAGACAACAGAACAGAGCCGGGCCACGCCAGGCCACGCACTAAGCTTAACTTTACTTTTACAACATCCACTCATACTTCCTACATTGGGGACAAGCTATCAAGTCACTATGCCTATTATATTTACATGTAGTGTAGTATATATATACGCATCTCTCTTCTATATATGTAGTAGGCTCAACCGTCTCTCTGGTATCCTGTTGGACGAAACCAGCAGGGGCAATCCGATTAACTTAAAACCATCTACTCTCATTCGTTAGTATTAATGGTCTTCATTAAATAGTATAAAGTACGCAGAAACGTGAAACTTATTCAGAATACAATAACCAGCAAATTTTAAACCAGAAACCTCTGCTGTGTAATTATTTGTATGGCGTACACATGCATTTTGTATGGAATAGTTTTTTTAGTAAATACTCTTAAAGTTTATTGAGAGTTCTAACGGGCAGTCTAAGGCTATATAAAATTGTTTTTTGTAGTTTTATCTGAGAATTTATGGTATAAAAAGATGTATAAATGGGAAAATATAAATAAAAGTGTCTGGATACTAGTCCTATTAAAAATCAGCAAATTTTTAATTTGGAACAAGTAAAAAATAAAAATTTATAATTATAAAAATTGTTTTGGTTGTGTTCAATTGGCCTGAGTTTTTTAGTCGGATTCGCCAGTGAGCCTTCGACACATATGCTAAGAACGAGGCAAGTCAACTCAGCCCATCCTACACACTTTAAATAAAACGACATCATATCCTCATGAACAAGCCTAACAGGCCACATAGATTTATGGGATTCTTTCATACTATTTCGCATCTCCTGTACGCAAAAATAAACCGGAATTCATGGAAAGCTGTATTCTCTCCATATTAAAGTCTCCTTGTAGGTATACATCATATAAGATTGGATTACCAATCTACCCTCATCTCACATCTGCGTCAATTCTTACATATTTATATAATACGTGGCAATATTTTTCTTCAAAAAACTCTCATATATCATCATCTCACCACAGCAGTAAATAAGATCAATGGAACGAAAATATCATTTCTCACTGTGGTTAATGAAAGAATGAAATTCCCTTCTAGAAGGATAACTACAATAACTAGTGCGTGCCAACAAATAAATTAATACAGACTCCCAATTATTTTGTGTGTGCAAACTGAATATTATATTACTATCTATACCTTTTCTGTCATCAAAATCTCCGTTAATTGATGGAATAAATTTTTTTTCACTTATATCGAATTTATAGTACACGTCTCACAGTTTTTAATAACTTTTAAACGTGTGCATAAATTAACATATAAACACGCTGCATAATAAACGACTTTCCCAAAGTATTTGAATATTTGTTATATGGCTAAGAATTTATTGGTATAATGCAGATAAATACAGATACGACAGTATATTCCGATAGATTTGAAAAATCCATTTAGCAAAGTTTCCAATTTGACAGGGACGGCAGGAATCGAATAAGATTTCGGCATCAATAGAGTGGGAATTTGCATACCTAATAATATTGTTACTTACCAACCATTGACAAGGATGTAATGCAAAAGCATAAAAAATAAATATTAATAGTATTCCATAAATTTTTTTGATTACTGGATATGGAACAATTAATATGCCATGTAAAAGTTTCTGTTTGATTCGTACAACACCGAACACTTGACTTTAGCAATAAAAAAGTGTTAAGTAAGCGTAAAATGAAACAAGTACTACTATTATAAATATTAATGGGTGTGAATAACACTTAAACATGGATCAAGAGTATTATTATCATTGTTTAGAAATGTCTATTTGGATCACAAAATATAGTTAAAGACAGGATCTGAATTTGTGCATAGGTTGTAGATTTGGAGTGATGTGTACGAGAGATTTAGATAGCGATAGTTGGGAAGGGAGAGAAACAGAGTTGAAGAATGAGAGTGAAGTTATCTAGGAGCCATATAATCCAAGGTAATGGAAATGGAGGTAAGAGCTTTAGTCAAATAGTCAAATTTACAATCCACCCAGGAATTCTTCAGGTTCATCTGGATTTATTGAGATGGGATAGCTAATATGTATGGAATAAATATTTGACAGGGGCTCCGCAAATGGCTCAACCCTCCTGATCTTCCCAGAGACATTGCAATGCATTGGCTCTCTGAAAAGGTAACAACTTCTCTGGGTCTCTGGTGACTGCTGCATTGGAATCCTTTCCACCTTGATCTATGACCGCTCATTCTCCCCACAAAAACTGACCAGAAACCCGGTCGAAAACTTCGTGCCAAGCTAAACTTAAAGCCTCCAAACTTATCACACTATTCCCCAACTACTAATATCTCATGTGGCATTACGATTACGACTCCAAATGCCCAATCCCATTTCATTCCATAACAGTACATTCATCTACCAATACCCTCCCCACGTACTTTACATTCCAAAGCATGTCCATCTAATCACAATACAGGGTGCTCAAAAACCACATATGAATACTACCAACATCGCAAATACAGTTTTACATTTTAAAGCCCGGAAATGAATTTCTATTCCTACCCAAATAAATACACATTACCGAGCAGCAAAACTATAGCCTTTATATACCATCTCTTAGCCAAATATGTTGAGTGATACTTAAATTAGAATTTGAAAATGTAATGACTTGTGTTAAGTAGGGTTTGTGCATTGCAATAAATATTATATTCATCTGAATCATAACTAGTAGTATATCACGTTTACATTTGAAAATTGTTATCACTCCTATGGAATAATATTATTTATAAATATTGATAGTTGAAATGTTCATGGTTTCTGCTAACGGGGAAATTATTATGAGTGAAAGTGAATTGAGCTGGTAAGCGTCAAAGATAGATAATAAATAGAGTTTAAGTAAATTCATTGTTTTTGTAAAAGTAGGAATTCTAAAGGTTTCTTTTGTAGAGGTTTGTATAATTTAATCGACAAATCCTTTAGATGCAGATTGATGAAAGAATAGAAGGGAAAGAGGAGTGAAAGTGTTTACACTAAAGTCTGGAAAGAGTAAGACAAAGTGTAATAGATTGAAAGTGAGTGTTGAAATAAGGTGGAAAACCGGAAAATGCATAAGGAGTAAGAAAGTGAATTGAGAAGAGCTGGGTGATTTTGAGCTGACAATTCGTAAAGAGCGATGTAGACAGAGTGCAGGAGAGTAAAAGGAAAAGTGTTCAGGACTTTCTGTCTCCAAGCATAATATATCTAACTAAAGTAAGTAAGGTAAACTAAAGTAAACTTAAGTTAAACTAGATAAACTGCAGAGTATGTATGTATACGTCTTGAAACTAAGAATGGCAGTGAGTACAGGAGTGAGTGTCTCCGGAGAAGACAAAACTCGACTGTAGTATGTACTATTTAAGTTGAGGACAATACACACTTTAGATAGGTATGGGTAAGTAGGGAACAATAAGATATATCATTATATGTAGTAGTAAGTAAGTGAGTTGAGTAGGTATTGTTAAATATACTATATAAAGTACCCACAAGCAAGGAGAGAGGCACAGGGATAAAACGTTGGTCCCAGTTTGAAGAAGTAGAAGGAGACTGATTGAGAGACCGCAAGGAAAGAGCAAGTAGTACTTCTGAACAGGGTGAGTTCATTTTGGTGTTTTCATTAGCGATTTTGATAATGCGAAAGTTGGTGAGGTTCAGATATATCCTGATTCCTAGTAAAGTGATATATATGGAGAGATTCTCAAATTGACTTGACTTTCTTTTCCTTGACTTGAGCAACTTGAGACTTGACTCTCCCTACATACATACATCTACACAGAGCTACCTACCTACCTCTATGTACGATACTCTTCTCTGTACTAAGTGGAAAATGGAAGAAGGGTCAACTTTGGGTTGGCTGTTGGCTGCCAGGCCGGGGCAGATGGGTTACAATACGTTACTCTACCCTACCTACGTTCAGTTGGGTCGCACACTCTCTCAGCTCCACACCCGACTTACTTACTTACTCACGACAATACCAAAGAGTCAAAGCTTCCTCTCCTCCTAATGCAATATAACTCTCAGTCACAGTCAGATTGTATGGAAAACGAAAAAGCCGGTAGGAAAATGGTATAGAATGAAAATAAATCCCTTTGCTTAATAGACTGCAACATGAATTTGCTATTATTTCCAAGAAGAAGACCGATTCGGTAGATCGGTAAACATAGAATCTGAAAATGCACTTTGCTCTCCATTCCCATCCTAACTTTGCTCCATCCTTTTCCTTCTCTTCTGACTTGACTTTGCCTTTCTTCCCCACTCTATACCAGAATCTACTTTTACGCGACTCCTGCACACTTCCTCATATTGTTCCTCTCCTATGAACGTATTTACCAACATTACCTCCTCTCCACCTAACTAACTCAACCAACTTTAATATAGTACAAACTTACTTACCTAAGTATACGTACACATAAACACACAGTTACTTACGCTTTTAGATATCACTCTCCTATTTACTTACAGATACAAGTGATACAACAGAGTCGAACTTAAGGACTTTCCCCTCTGTCCTCACACGCCTTTGGCTTTACACCCAAAAAAGAAAGTGCCACAAATTTCACCGCTACTCTATCTATACTAGACTAGTTTAATGTAAATGTAAGTATGTAGTAAGTGTCACCACCATTATAAATGTAAGCCAAGTCCGTGAGTGAACAAGTCCATTTCCCAACTTGCAATACATTAAACTACAAGTCCACACATATCATCTGTCAGTACTACACTCGAGCATTTCGGCACACAAAGACCTTCTTCTTAAGAAGCCTCTCTACTGTATAATCTAAGTCTCGCCGGTATTTTAATCATGCAACAACCACAATAGTCAGCACTACTTAAAAATAATATAATTCAGCACAATCTACTATCTTTTCAGAATCAACAAAAACATATCAATATCATTGCTACTGACGCACTCAACCTATTTTCTCGAAAATACAACATTTAATCTAATATAACATCCTATTACAATACTGCACAGACATTTCTTGAAATGTCTACACTAATCCCATAGCAGTTACAAAACAGTTATGCTTACGTTATTACTGACTGCTGAATGTATTTCTTACATGGACGAGAAATTCTAGAAGACTTTTATTGTATGTAACAGTACGCTTGCCTTGTCGTTCTAGTGGTTACATAATTTTCTTCCTTAATTTCAATAGTTGCCTCTTGGACCAATTCTATTCATATCAATGGCAGAAACAGACGTCAAAAGAACGTTATACAATAATTTATTTCTAGAACATGTAGTTATTTTTCAAGAGGTGCTCAATAAACTACAGGGATGAACGCAAATGTTACATGAAAAGACTAACAAGGGGATAATGCAATTGATATCTATCTAGTAAAAGAAGGTATTATGAGTGGTGTATTTCCAATTTCAATAAATAATTGGCTATGCATAGAGATAGTTCGTTGTCGAGTGTAAACATCGTTAGTATGCCATGATGCAAATTGGAGAACCATTAAAAATTTCCTCCTAGTGCCTGGATAAAATGTCAGTTGGTAGTTTTTGGGCCGAGCTAATAATAAAGTTAATTATGTGCGGTATAGTCTGCTTAATGGTGTATAGAGTGAATGTCTCCACAGTTATTAAAAGGACGACTCGAACCAATTAATGGGAACGGATCCGCCTCTGCGGCGGAAGCCACCCTGAGTGGAGTCTTGCTACTGAACTGAGCTCACTCCCAGTAATATGATGAAGTAATATGACTGACTCTACAGAGCTATAATATAAGTAGCTAGTCCTATATAATCAAAACATGCTATACAATAGTAAGCTTGGAGAGCAAGTATTATTTCTTATGACGTAAGGACTACTATGACATACAGATACTAAGTATCATAGTATTATGTAGTAAATAATAGGAAATCAGACTCCTTGACTTGATTTCAGTCTAATTTAATTTTGTGTGTTCAATTTTTGACGGTGGCGCCCAACAAAGTAATATAATAATATAATTGAATGGCTACTTAGCCAAGCTAAAATTTACTACTGTAGACAATTCATAATTTATTATTTTCTTGTCCTGTCATTATTGGACTAGGAGCTAGCAATTATATAAGAAGGATACATAGCTAAACTTAATAAACCCAGGTTAAATGAATGTAGTACATGTCCTGGTGAATATTATCTAAAGATATTATATCCTTCCCTTCATTATTAGCGAAGAGCCGTAAGAGAATCCGAGGAATGAAGGAAAGAGTAGGTTTTCATATACATTTAGTTAGCATGTGCTATAGATTATATAGTGGTAGTTTTGGATTTAGATGAATATTAGGAGAACGTGATAACAGGAGATAGATTAAATGGGCACGTCCCCTTGTCGGCGAAGCCATTGACATTTAATATTGAAAAAGATGATAACCAAATTGCCATTTCACGGTAGTGCGAGCTAATTAGATTACGTATAGCAAACGAAGTACATATTATACTGTATATGAGACGGTTGAACTATAGATTTATATAGAAGATAATATACCTAGTGTGGGCCTTATGAAGTACTTGTATTATGAGATAGAACTAGAAGAGGATGTAGTGAGTACTAATATTATGATATACAGTAGTAGCCGGGTAGAAGAAGGATGAGACTATGGTGGAGTACAATACTGATTGAATGAAAGTGAGCATGAGGGATAGAGTCAGAGAATAGAATGGAATAATAATAATAATAATGGAAACGTACCGGTGACGTTGTCAGACTTGACTTCGGTGTTGTGCATTTTGCCCACTGTGTTTTCCTCTCACTAGTTCAATTCCTTCTTCCGCAGTCAAGTCAGCTCAATTCAGATCAGCCAGGAGCAGGCAGGAGCTGCAAATTTAGGAATGCTGAGTGAAAGTGGATGGAGCTTGGCCTTAACTACTTTCCCTCTTTCTATTATAACTCAGCTGAAGTCAACTCAATCACCAGCTTAAGATTAGATTTTAGCAAACGAAACGCTCCTCACACCTCTCTTCACTCGGGTGTTAGTATCTCCACAGTTTACAGTTTAATACGTCGTGTACGTTCACTTGTGCTCCTTTAATTCAGCCAAGAGCTCTTTCATCTCCCTCAGATCAGCACCACTCTCAACAAATACAGACACAGACCTGGGGACAAAAACAAAATTTCATTTTCCACAACATTGTCATTTAATTAGGAAATCGATTAGTTCATTAAACTCCTTGTTTAATACTAGACTAATACTCACATAATCCCTTTCTCTAAAGTCCTTATGCTTTATTAAACAGAACAGAGTCTCTATATAGTCTAAACACAAGTATTATTCTATCTATATCATCTATCAAGAATTTAGCAACCTATTTGCTTTCATCTTTGTACTTATTTACACCGTTAGCACTATCACACTCGATACTTTATTTAATTAAAGAGTCCCCGTTTTAATAGATGTACTTGTTTACTATGTCTTTGTTGGTACATTTAGGAAATTGCATAATTATTGAATGAATATGTATGTAATAATATTTATAGCAGGAATACCGGATAGATCTGTCGGTGAGCATAGATAAATTAAGTAAAAGACTTTTAACAAATTAACTTTGGTTCAATAGAAGCTTTCTATCGCCTAAATACAAGGTGGCTAATGTGTTCTTTTTGTCCTCACTCTTATTGTAAGAGAACAAATGGGAAAAAGTGATTTCAGCCCATAATGGAAATGCATGGCATGAGCGACAGGAAGTCAAAATCAATAGACCAAACGCAAGTACAAAGTGTAGAGTGGTTTCGTTGTCTCTTCAAAATCGAGTCAGGCAAGGCAATGCAATTTATGCAATACAGAAAGTGCAATGCCTCAAGTCATGTTAAAAGAAAAAGAAGGCAATGATGTGATAGGTAGCCAACTCACTCCTCCAATACTCGTTTTCTGATTCAATGTCGCTTTTTGTATTATCTATTCTCATTCTAGTCACACTGCACATTCCATTTACTTTCCTTCAATACAATTTCAACCAGATATGCTTTCCACATGCTATAATAATTCTCTTACACTTCATGCCCTATCCAGATTATCTGCGAATTAGATCCATCTCTTCGTGAATTATGGATCTGGTGACAAACTACATACTAACATATATCTTTACAAATGATTAAAACCAAGAAAATATCCAACATATTGTTAATTCGATACTGATACATGTTTTCATGTACTTCCCATTATTGTATCACAGAACATCAACACAATGAATAATAATAAACTAAAATAATAAGTATCGTCTTAAATTTAACGCTTTAAATTCTAATTTCATAAAATGGGCTCATATAATTTTAAATTTAGTTTTGTAAGTCAGGAGGCACTTCATTTTCTTTAAAAACAAATACTGCTTTCATAGATACCCAAAATACTGCATAATATTAATAATAATAAATTTTCATAGTGGTGAAACAATAATTAACGAAAACAATTTGGACTCTTTGTATGATACAGTGTTAATCGTTGGGGAATTAAAAAACTTTACGGCTGAAAACTACATGTCGATGAATTGTAATTATTTCAATGTTGTATTTATCTGTCGTCTAATATATTTTACTAGAAAGTAATAAGGTATTCAATAAATATTAGTAGATAATTAGTGATTAAAATAAGCTTGAAATTTAAAAAATTTATGTCTGAAAACTTCAAGTCGATGAATTGTAATTATTTCAATGTTGTATTTATCTGCCGTCTAATATATTTTACTACAAAGTAATAAGATAATCAAAAAATAAGATAATCAGTGACAAAAATAAGCTTGTAATTTTTAAATTGGTTTAACATTTTTGCTTGCGTCATCCTATATACCACTTCAGTACCGAGGATTGTAAATATTGTAATTGTCAAATTGGGTATTTATTTCAAAATGGAGTTCATCTTGTTTGACATCGTTTGTTCGACATTTGCTTTACCAATTAAATTTTGGGAATTAAATGTCGTTTAAAGCAATTTGTGTTAGACAATATTATTATTAGCAGTAGATGAATGCATGGCAGTTGCCGAATTTCATTGTATCTATAACTATCTATTTTCAGAATGGTTGGTTGAATATCTGATATAGTGGCTGGGACTTAAGAGAACGGTGTCCCGGCCATGACCAGCGAGAAGTATAATAGTAACCATATACAGTCATGATAAGAAAAGAAAGTGACAATGAGTTCACATCCCAGACTACTGCCTACTAATATTTAGTATATTGAGCGGTAAATAGGTATAAAAAGAAGTGAGGCAAAATATTTTCTTCTCGGCGAAGGCATTAGAGTCTATGATGCATAAAGGCAGGATGCAATATCCGGATTTTATATCTAGAAACACCAACGTCGACCTGACGGATATGGGAGTGACACGGGCTAAATGGACTCAAGACATGAGTCTTGCTCCAGTCAACTCAGCTGTTTGAATTACATTTACTTACTTCAATGCATGCCATTCCTCTATTACATTCCCTACTCACACTGCTACTACTACATATTGATATAAAATATGTAATGCACAGTAGCCATAATAGGAGTGTCTCCTCCACTGCATCTTTTAACTAGTTTACCTATTGCTTGCGTAAGACCCTGTTTCGATTACTATCATTTTTTACTGACTTTCGGTTCTAGGTGCCACAGAATAGGAATGGAAGCACACGTAGGCAAAGTTGCCACTGTAAAATTCAACAACTGTAGCCTACTCACGTTTTTCAAATGCTTATTGTCCAAGGCTCTACAAATTCCAAATGTAAATCTAAATGAGTAATGAGAAAAATTACTGCCATTGTGTATTCATCAACATTCTACGATGGTAATGATTATGAATTTATTTCTGAAACGTTTTTTATCATAGTGCATTACCTACTACTGTTACTGCAGTATTGGAATCTCATTATTATAAATCCCATATTCATACTTTTTTTGTCTTGCAAAATTTTTTCATTCATTTTGTCTACTACGATTAGTTTTTTTAAAATTGTGAAAAGTTAGATTAATTAGAGAGATTTATTTTATGATAGAAAAATTAATTGGGCGAGATATATATAGGAATAGCATGGGTTTAAGTAGTTATTTCCCTGCATTTGGAGCACATACATTGACGGCCCTTTTTCTAAAAGAACATTATATTTGGCTAATTGAGACTCATTCAATCACAAGAAATATCCCAATTTGAAAGGATAGTATAATGGAATGGGATTTTTGGGTGAATGAGTATTTACTGGGCTGTTACATTGTGGTGGAGCTTAGTTTGGAGATGGGAAAGAAACAAAGTATGTGTTTAGAGGAGAAGAATTTGTGAAAGAGATTTGGTTGAAGTTAACTAAACTAATGGAGAATGGTGTGTGGCAAGCAAACGTAAGCTAAAAGAAGGAAAGTTGTGAAGATGGTCGAGGAGAGATAAAAAGAAAATAGTTACATTAGTGAATAAGTAGTTGGCCGGTTTGGTTTGGCGTGGACGGCGAACTCGTGATTATGCCTATCTCTCTGTATGAATAAATGTAGACTAGTTTTTATAAGGAGCCGTATGGGTAGCTATGGGCTGGGCAAGTATCTAAAAATAAGTGTGTTTGTGTCTGTGTAGTTAAAGGGAAGAAAGCAAAGAATAAACTGGAGTGAAAGTAGTGAAAGGGAAGAAAGTGGATGTTGGTGTGGATTGAGTAGAAGAGGCAAGGGCAGACGAAACATAAGAGTTGCATGGCAAATATATCAGCTTTTCTGGCTTTCCCATCACTTCAGCTTCACTCCTTGTTCAACTAAAGCTGTCTCACTCTGCCGAAAACCTTTTTCGAAAATTGCTTTTTTTGTGAATGTGCTAAAATTTTCATGAATTTCTCCTTCTTGTAGAAGCCTTTTCTTTCCTTATCTTCCCAAGTGCTCTTCTGTCTTTTCCCTAATACTATCTGATGGATAAATGTCATTTTTGTTTTTAAGAGATGGTCTCATCCCACTTACTCCTCACACTCAACCAATACGTAATACCACATCGTACACAGATACTTCCATATATGTGAAATCAAGGGGATATTTTTCTTTATAGTCCCTCCAACAGCCTTCCACAGTCAATCAACATAATATACACCAACACATAAGTCTCGTATGAATTTATGTAATGTGCTTAAGTTGAAAACTCAAAGAGAGCAGGGCAAGAGCAAGGAAATGTCTGTAGAGCTGTCCATTAAGGAATTTAGACACCATACTACACCGATAAACTACTATATATGATGTATTAGCCCATGCCACAGGATATCCATCTTGAATATGCTCCAGTATGATGCAGAGTGTATGTACTGAAGATAAGTAACTCGTCTCTTTCAATCTTAACATCTACAGACGTCCAATTCAACGGATCCCTCAATTCTCTATTACACTGAACTGTCTGTCTGACATACGGTAAATATGAGGTTCGTAATATAACCCAAGTCACTCAGCACAATTTCCGCATGTACTGAGGTGAACCAACTTTGATTCTCAGATTGCAAAGTTGTGATGAATAATTTTATTTTCCATATCATCTCCACACAGATCTTCTCTATAATCCAATATTATAGAACCATCTCTCACAGACCTACTCTACCCGACAGCAAGTGTCACACAAAATAAACTCCTGACAGTAGATTTGGGTCGATTTAACTAGATCTATCCACAATTACGCACTTTCACTTCTTTACACTATGTAGGTACAGTATTAATACTAAATTATGCATGGCCATATTATTTCATTCAAAAGTTACACAAATGTATATTTTCATTATCACTCGTCTTTCTTCCGACCTAATATGAGATTTATACTTGGATTTTAGAAAGGCTGGGATGGTGATACATAAATACTCTATCAATAAATAATAATCTTTAGGGAGCACTAGTTACTAAACATTTCCAACTACAACGTAGGTAGATGTATAATAATGGTATGTAGGAGACGGACATGTTATCTATGTATGTGTGCCTGTAGCCCTAATAATTCTAGTCTAGTTGTGTGACAGATACGTAGCTTGACCAAAGACCACGTATTGGTTGGTATGACAGCAAGGTAGTATGTAGTACTCGCTATTAATAAGGCAGATAACTAGAAAGCAAAATAAATGGGAAAAACTCATATTACTTCATACTATTAGTTTTATTCTACCATGTGTCTTTGTCTCCTTCCGTCGACTCTTTCCATCCGACATACGACAGATACAATTAAATTAGCTCGAGAGGAGATTGGACAAATAAAATATAAATCAGCCAATATATAGAGACTCCCTGCAGCCATATAGTCATGTG
The DNA here is from genome assembly GCA_020055645.1 of Tomocerus qinae. NCBI lineage: Eukaryota > Metazoa > Arthropoda > Collembola > Entomobryomorpha > Tomoceridae > Tomocerus > Tomocerus qinae. Next base: position 25,321,766 of record CM034548.1, read on the forward strand.
CCTCCTCACTCAGGGCAATGTTATGTTAGTGCACATACCGTCCGATATGTTGCTACATAATAATAAGATGAGCCATGAGACACACGTATATCTCCGAAAATGTAGTATGTGTACAGGGGCACTAACTCAAGTCTTATAACAATACCGATGATACTCCCATGTACCTACTTACACTGTTCCCATCAATTCCAAGGAAGGAAACCTAAGCACTTAGTTCAAATAAACCCATCAACTATAACTGTAAGTATTTTTCTCGGTCAATTCTAATAACCAACTAGACAGTCCAACATTCGTGACCTGTCAACCTCCCGAAATTGTTAGCTTTCCCCCTTTCCATTGATTGTCAAGCCTGATTTTATGGTTTCTTATGTACTGAATACATATGTAGCATTGAATTGCCTCAGTTGAATTTTATCAAATCAATTACTGACTATCAGAATCCAGTCCAACCCGACGTATCCAAACCAGACTAGACGAGGCAGGGAATACGTCTGTCTGTCTCCTTTCGTTTAGTGCAGATACTATCTCCCTTATTTTACTCCCGTTATAATACACACAACGTTATACATATGCACATCACATTAGTGCTTACTAATACGTTATTTGTTATCCTTGTTTGCTACCAGAAATCCCTATAAACAAAAATTCGTAGCCCTGACATAGATAGTAGCTCTAACATCATAGCCTTTACCCCAATTACGTAATTGTTTAAAATCATTTAGTACAATAGGTTTTTTAGTATTTGGTAATAACATTTGTGGCGTATTTTGTGGTAATGAAACTCAAAACCATAACAACCTGAAAAAAAGGAAGCCAAAGATAAGGATAGGTATTCTGTTAGGATGCATTTTTTAATAATTCTTCAAAGAAGGAGTAAGAGTGGGCTAGCAAATGATCTCTACAACCCACAGTTATGAGCCTAAGGAAATGCATGTTATGTAACGTAACAAGTGAGTTATACAATGGAGTTTGTAATGCAATACTTGAAATTGTTAGCTTCTTTTTCGACATGTAATCATGTAAATCGGTTGCATAACCATCTTGTTAGACTTTTTCTGCCATCAAATTTGCAGTAATTTGAATTTTGTGGAACATTTCTTCGAAATCGGAGAGGATTCAACTTGCATAACTTCCTTTTGACGTCAATCGCTATCATTGATGTCAATACCAGTTGTCTAAATTAATGCTGTGCTATAAAAGACATGTATATTACACGGTATGAATGAATGTTTTGTGAAGTGTCTAATGAAAAATGAAAGGGGTATTGGGTATAGGTGAAAGGGAGGTAAAGGGAAGAGTGAATTAGAAAAGGCTAGAAGTGAAAATGGGTGACTGGAATTTAAGTAAATAAGGGAAAAGGGTATGAGAAGTCAAGCCGCATGGTATCGACTACTAAATAGAATTGGGTGACGTGTAGTAGGATTTCATATGTACTTAGTAGTTGTACAAAATGCAGTTAAGTTGACATCGATCCTAATCAAAGAAGTAATGAGTTTTTTCTCTGTTAGTTTTTCTAACAAAGGTAATCACTCATAATGGAAAGAGTGACAGAAGAGAGATAAATAAAGAAACACTCAACTCAACTGAGTCAATTATATTTTTGTATAGCAAAAGCCAGGTGCAGGAAGAAGTGGCTATCATGCGAGGGAGAGTTATTGTATATTATTTAATACCATATAGAAGAGTGGAGGAAGTATGGAAAAGCAGTAGAGTCATTACAGGAGATTGGGGCGTTGTAATGTAAGTAATGTAGGACTAACACGAAGGCATGAGAGTTGCAGCAGCATAGGAAAGATGTGATGGGCACGTGAGATAATAGACGACGATGAATGAGGAGAACGAAAAAGAAAGTATTAAGAAAAGTAGAGTCTCTCGTTTCTTTCTCATGATCAGTTTAGTTAGATATATAAAAGTATTCTACCAGGCAAGTAGGTAATAACTTATTACCCCATACAACTTTGTACCTACAATCTCATCTCCGGACTACCTTTTCTATGCACAATATTATTATAGCTATTATAATATAATATTTCAAAATTCTATAGTGAAAGCTACGTAGTTTCGTAAATCAGCCTTTTTTTGAGTTCGCCCAGTTTAGTAATTGAAAGTTGTTGTTGTGTAGAATAATTGAAAGTGCATATAGGTATTGAAGTTGAGAATAAACAAGTTATTTTGTCATTTATTGTGTATGTGATGAAGAGACGAGTTGGGATGGGATGAATTGAGGAGTGGTTGAAAATCAAGTGAATGAGACAGAGGGACAAGGGAAAATGAGATGAGATGCGAAGATAAAGGAGCGTAGGAAGATAGCATGGTTACTCATACTATGATATGTAGACAGAAGTATAAAGCAGAGCTGTATGTGCAGAGAGTTCCGTGTGAATGTGTGTGGGTGAGTTAAAGACAGAGGCTCGTCTCGCAACAAGAAATTGTCTAAAGACGATAGAATGGTGGAAGGAGAGGGATTTCCCAATAAATCTTCAATTATCAGAGTAATCAACGGAAATGCAACTCTTTTTGATCAGTTCTAGTTTCTCTTGTCTTTGTCTTTTTCTAATTTCGCGATAAAGCATCAGCGAAAAAGTAACAAGAGGCTTATATGGGACGTGATTGGAAAAAGTAATTTCTCAATCTGAACCATCAGTGGCTTCACTTGGCTTCGTTTGGCTTTCCTCTCCTGCTCAAGGTTTACTCGTCCCCGTCTGACTCTGCTCACAAGTGAAAGATACCTTGCTCTGACATACATGGAACTTGTACACAGCAAGACTCTGTTTAGCCATATTTATGGCACAGGAAAGACATAAAGACATCATCTTATATAAACTTGCTATTATATTGCATTACATTAGAGTTAGAAGTTGATGATGAGAGTGATTGGGCCAACTTTCCAGACTCCAGCTTTATTGTTAGTTTAGTTTCAGTTTAGTCCACTTTAGTCAGGTTCTTCTAGCTTCGCTCTCTCGCTCCTGATATGATTGAGGACGCTCTATAGGTACTCCCAATCTCAACTCAATCGGAGCAGGAGAAGAAATATCAAACTACCCCGAATAACACAACCATACTTTAGTGTCGATCTAGACATAAATGAAATTATCGGATCAGTACCTACCTAGTCTACTCTCTCTGCATTTATAACTATCCTAACTCATTATTCTTACTCTTACTACTATTTGACATGATAAATCTCTAAGCAAACGATCCACTTTGTCACTTTCATATATATTTACCATACACATTCTGCTTTTTAACCAACACAACTAAATACTTAACCATATAAATGTTGTAAATATAATACGGATAAATTAAACCATTTAGAATAGCATTTTTATAGTTCTTTTCGTTTAATTGCTATAGTATTGTTTGGGAAACCAAGCTAGAGAGCAATCAAAAGTGTCTTAAATGTATAGTAAAGTATTTTGTGGAAAGTCGGAGGATTGGGGAAGGGAGAGAAGTCTTTGGGAAAATTGCTCAAGTGTGTATGAGATAATATTGTGTGCATGTGACTACTTAATTAGGATGGGACTAGAGGAACGGTGCTCAATTTCATGGGATTTTTGTGCTGAAAATGTGAAGGAGAGTTTATTCGAAGTTAACTAAGGTTGACAATGGTTGGTGGTGGAAGGAGGAAGAGGCTAACTATTTGCCATAGAAGAGCTAACCTAACTAGTTACACTCTGTTCACGGCTAGACTCCTATTAGACTAGGCCAGTAGAGAGTGGTCTGACGTGGCATGGCTGGGGCAAATGAATGTATTGAGGAAGGAGGAATGTTCAGAGAGTTCCATGATCAACTTAGTGTGAAATTAACTTAAGAGTCATCAGAGATAAATAGGAAAAGGTTCTCTTCTTTCTGGAGAGAATAAATCTTGGACAAAGGTTGAAAAGTGTAACGAACATCTTCAGGATTAGTAGTTAGCCTCGCAGATTTATAGAGTTTCACTTTGCTTCGTTTCCCTCTATGCGAGTCAAGGAAGACAGCATCATACACTTTAACTTAAGCGTCTCTTTCTGTTTGCCTCTTTCTTACGATTAGCCACTACACTACACTACACTCCCCGACACACACACAAAGCCATTCTCTCTCTCTCTCTCTACAAATGAAACTAAGCACTCACACAGGAAGACTTACTGTGTACATAGAATGCCAACCCAGGAAACTGACTCAATCACCTAAGCTAACATAGCATAACATTGCTCTAAAGAAGATAGAAAACATCCCGGCAATACTTATTCTATACCAACAGACAGACCTAATGAGTAAACAACCTAATGTTCTTACATTCACCATAAAATTCATTCTACTCATCCATCACTAATACATACATAAGTATTATGATAACAAAATAAACTTATAATTAAAGCTCTATAGGACTCTCCTACCTGAATACATAATTATCTTCATAAGTAAATGTAACCAAATCTCAATATTGTACTTATTAGCCTAGAAAATTAGCAGTTTATCGCCTTTTGTATAAATACATATAATAAATTCAATACAAATGCAACTAAAATTTATGTATACTTATTTTTTAGATACATGATTTTGGTTTTTCAATGTATTTCAAAACCAATAAAAGTTAAATAAAATAAATATTTATTTAACGTTTGGTTGTAAAATAAAGATTTTTAAAGGTTTCGGAAACGGGACATTTTAAGCTGCTTAGGATGATAATGCAGTAGCAGGATCACTTTAAATATCATTTCACTTCTTTTGAGATGATCATGTCATCTTAGGGATGCTTTGCAAAAGATCAATGTAGAGCAGGTGAAATAAAGTAGAGGTAAGTTCCTTGTTATGACGCTTTCTTGTTATTCTATTCACTCAAAAGACAGCTTGTGCAATGTGAAGTGAAATAAATTTGAGTGACGGACATAATTTCTCCTCCAGCCAAGCTTTCCTTACCGAATGCGTATGGAGTAAAACTGAAAAAATCACCGACTTATTTTCACAAGATTAATTGCCTGAGCTCACGCAAAAATTAAAACTTTAACTAGACACTCGGAACTAAAATATTTTTTAAATTTTGTCAGCAAAGTTTGCGAAGGGAAATTCATTTTCTTTTCCAGTTTAACAAATATCCTAAGAGTATACTGCACAAAAAGGATACATGTAGAAAAATGTCACGCCTTCGTTCCTATGATAGAAACAAAGGACTACCTAGTCATAAATTAATAAAATAGTTATTAATAAAGTGCAAAAAGTCCCATTTGGATTTAACAATAATAAATAGCAGTCTGTGAAGATATTTTAATAAGGATGAGTAGAAAGACTTTCAATGGCAAATAATTTAAATCGCGTAATATTCTGTATCTCTGTGTGTATAAAGTTCGCCCTATTGCACTTGAATATAGGTAGTTAGAGATACTTATCTACCGTTCGCAGACAAACTATCAATCACAAAATAGAAAAAGCATCACGCACAATATTATGAGCAATAGAACTAAGCACGTTCCATAATAGAGGAGAAGTGGAGTGAGAGAAAACTTTCCACTTTCCCCGATTGCTTTTCACTATTTGTACGAATAGGCTTTTTCTCACATGCTCCTTACATTTGCACCTAAATATTTAAGTTGGCTTTCTTGGTTGGTACTTTTCGGAATATTCACTTACTGGGATGGTGTGGCATGGACCGATTACAGATTCAGATACCGCTCGAGGACAAGTTATCACTTCACTTACTGAGAAAGGAGTATGCGTGTATAGTATTATGCATGTGGCTGCACAATGTATTATATCTTTATTTACTACAAAATATATAATGCACGCTAGCTGTTGATATATTAGCCAACGGTGAGTGATAGTGCAGTTATAAGTGATGAAGACGCATTTGGTCTCCTTATGTTGTGTATTAGTTCAGCACCATACTTTCATTCACCACTAATCTGTATGTATTATACGTACTGCATCCTGGCATCAATAAGTTGAACAAATAGCTCGACAGTTCGTTTGTACCTCTATCAGATTTAATCTATACTCCCTTTGTATATAATTTCAATTTTTCTTTCGATCTATTCCAGAAACTGAAATTACATAAAACGAATGGAGATACAGGTAGCTTTAAAGTACATAATCAAAAAAGATTATGTAAATTATAATTATTTGTTAAGTATCTATTACTGATGCAATTTTCTTACCTATGTAATAAAACTGTATATTATAATGTGCTAACAGTATAAAAATAATGCATCAGTTTATCTAATTTAGTAATAATGTTGTCTAAAACGCAAAATACACAAATTCACACCGAAATGAGAGATAATGTATATTTTATTGGTAAGTACGTAGATACAGTACTAGAAATATTGAATGAAATGTTATACTACTATTAATCATCATAATACATGTATGATACATAAAACATTTTTTCCTTGTGAATTTTGAGATTCCTTATGGGGTTTTCATATATTGTGAAGATTCTGTGCAAGGACAGAAGCCATATGTATTAAGTAATGAAAATTAATATTGTATCTGCACAACACGTAAAATATTAAATATTATAATTACTTTGGGCCTGGGATTTGGTCCAACCCGCTATGTAAGTTGATAGGAATAGGAACAACATCTTTAGGCTTTCAGTACCTAAGAGTGAGTGTCCTATGCATTTGTATCCTCAACTTGGCTGCGTTTTTATATTTATGTGTGTACGAAACAAGTTGGCATATGACGTTCTTTCTCAAAATAATATAGGTTTTATGCAGTCTGAGAAAACGAGTTTAATGCTTTCCATGACGGCACGAGAGAGCATTTTGATATTGATATTTCATCTACAAAGAGCACGGAAGCAAGGCATCACCAGAATGTCGGCAGCGGCATTCAATTATTGAAGGCAATCAGGCGTGAACACAAATTGATTTCGAGACACGCCAAAACAGCCACTAAACCCCCTTCATCCTTATGCTATGCTCTCCTCACATAATGTCTTCTAACATCTACTGGGCTTTTGATAAGTCCCTTATCGCAGATAAACAAAATTCCTCTTTCCAACCATCAATGTAACTAATGTAACCATTGACCGCTTTTAATAAGGATTTTTTTCATATGGCAATATCCTAATCATTGCTTAATAACAATCAATCCAATGGGATAATAAATGCTTTATGATGTCCATTATTTAAAAATTACTGGAAATAAAATTTTAAATATAGTAAAAATAAATAATTGTAAATAAAAAATCATCAAATGATATTTTATTGTTGGTTTTAATATCAAATTTCATAGCAAAGGCAAACGATCATTTTATCATGGAATCGAGACAATTTCAATTGTTGCTATATTAATGACATATTTGAGAACAACTACATTTTGGAAATGTAGCATTTCTTATAAAACTCCCAGTATGTCTCCTTAGTTCGGGTCTTTCTACTCTCTTTCAAACTAGAATAATATTCTGTATCTCTGCTGTGTGAATGTCCTTACGTGGTATTTCTCTACTAGCATTGTGTATACGTATGCACTTCCTTTGCAAGAGAGAGTCTCTTCTCCATCGCATACTATGTAATACTGCATATTACTGAACTGCATATACTCCATTCCGTGTCTCCAAACCCGAACTGATGGCGAAAGCAAAATGCAATGAAGTCTCTTCCTCCTTACTGCAGGCACACCAATTCAACTAGCAGAGAGACACAAACACAAGACCATCCAGACTGACTTTTCTACTCTTTAGCTAAGTAGCTACTCTGCTCCTTACAACAGTATTAAAGTGACTAGGTAAATACTACTGGTAATAATATGATGAAAGCAACCAACCACGGAGCCTTATCTCCCTACACATTGTACTTTTAGGTTAGTTAGACCCACCAAACTATGTGTACCGCATCAACAGAACATCATCAGACAAACAATCAATTCTCTTCCCTCAGATCTAACCAACCTCGTCCACTGCCCATTTCATTCACACTATCATTTCCCATTTCCATCTTCAATGACACACTCCGACAAATAATAATTCCTTTCGTTTTAATTCCTTTTTCAATACCAACAATAATTATCTGTCGTTGTAAATTTGAAACCATTCAAGGTGCTTTTATTTTATGCCGAAAGGTAACTCCAGAAACAACAGAACAACATTTGCGAGTGTCCTATAAGTTATAAAACTAGGTTTTTTCATATTGGATTCTACTCTTAGCAAGCACTGTTACTTAAGAGTCACTTACATAGAGACCAACGGTAAGCTAATTTTAAGGAGAAAAATTATGGCAAGTAGAATCCTGTCTAACCTTTAAAATCTATTATTAGCTTTTCCTGTTTTCAACAAAATTTTGTACAAATAATCACAAAACAAACATTTTTTACACAAAAGTAAGTAATTATATCCAAAGGAGTTATTTGATATTGTTGAACGTCTTTCTTTCCCAAAGAACTACTAGGCAGACTAATAATGTTGACCTACCTAATTTCAATACATAAATTTATTAGAATTTAGAATTTTTTAGAATTCCTTTGATTATAGTGGCCCGTCTGCTTGGTGCAGTCTGCCAGATAAGATAAAAAGAATTGATATCTTTACTATGGTTAAGACTTAACTTTTTTTGCTTTTATTATCATTGTTGTTATTGTCTTTTTTATTATTATGTAGCAAATTAAATTTTTATGTCCGCAGATGGAGAACAGTCATTGTCCTGTACTTGTACTGATGTAACCTGACAATAAAGCTTTAATTTGATTTAATTTGATTTGAAAGAGTCTGTAAAGCAGATACTGTCATTTATCTCTATGTTTGATGTTTAACTTTTAAACTTCAACTGGAAACGTGAAAAGTCTCAGGAATTTAAGTGGAAAATAATAATTTAATGAAATTCCTTCATGGTTTAAATTCTTCAGGTAGCATTATTAAAACTCTTCATAATGTTACAGATTACATAGCTATTTCACCATTAAGTTTTGACTTAGAGTCTACACATATAATTGGTTTAGACGGACACCTTCAGTTTTAGACGGAAAATATTTTGAAACGGTAAATGCAGACCGCAAACTTGCTTGTATTAGGACAGTGTAATCCAAACAACCAAAATTAGAACGTAGCATGTATAGAAACCATTATTAGGTAGTTATAACTTCTATGTATATAGGTATACTGCGTAGAATGTTAGAATGCGTTGGAGCATTTATTAAACGTAGGTTTTGTGTATACAATCCGCGTAACAAAGTCATTACCATTATGTCATTATATTGGTTTTGGTAGTGGTATTTAATGGCAACAAATTGAAATCAGAATAAGACAACAACTTTTGGAGGGTCTATTTATTTAGTTGGGAAATGAGAGGGATGGAGAAAATGGGATATTTAGCAGCGGTTAATAAAATCGTTTCTCATTAGGTTGTATACATAGTATAAGTAAAAGTTGTGAGAATGAGGGAGTTGTAGGACTATAGTAAATAGGTAATCAATTATTGCATCCTCTAGCTACTACAAATTAAGGAAATAGCAAACATCCATTGTAGTACGGCAGTTTAAGAAAACAGTGGGACTTGTGTATAGATGCAGGACCATAAAGTGGAAGGCAGTTATAAAGCAAGTAAGTATAATGAGTTGGTTTTTATAGTGGGAATATATCAGAGAGCGGAGATATTTATTTGTAGGCCTCTCCTAAAAGTATAAGTAGAATTTCCAATGAAATGACTTAATGATAAGTGAGTAAGAGCGGAGTTTCAGTTTTGCGGGCTCGTGAGACACTTTCACCATACACATGCCAGGACTGCATTACACGCTCAATGCACCTCTCATCAATCAGTCGTCCTATGTGCGCAATTAAAGCTTTCCAGAAATAATGATGGTAGTTAAAACATCTCGACGCTGTGACGAACAAATATCGCCCGTCCTGAATTGTCTCACAGTCAACGTTTCTATTGAGAGCGTCTTCTTCCACTCAACTCCATTTCACAGATAGATATATCACCCACATACGGCACATACGACGGACAGACTGAACAAGACATCTTCTCCATATACCTACCTACTGATACTAGTAGTATATTATACACATTTGTCCTAACCTAAAGGAACTTAATTGGGAGACTCATTTTTTACACTGGTTGGTTGGTAGTGTGTGGATGTGAATGGGTGTTGGGTGAATGTATACACCGAGATGTACATGTGGGTTAGTCTCTCCCTCCTTCGACTCGAGTCAGTCGAACTGTCAAGGTTCAATTCACTCACTCTAGCCGTCCTATCCACTAACGATGACTTTTCTATACATTTCGTTTCCCTTTTTGCTACTCGAATACAAATAACATGTACCTACACTTAGACGGCAGAGCCCGCTCTTCTGAATCTATGTACAAATGCATAACACAACATTGCAATGCACTTCCACTAGAAATAAAAGCAATTGATTTAAATGGAGCATTGGCCGAAACGACTGTAGGCAAACACAAAAGTGCTCCTTGTGCTTTCTCGGATTCATAGAATAGACATATTATTATTCTCTTCCGCCGCTCTTGCCACTTCACTACTATAATATACTTCGTCTCATCTCAACAAAACCTCTTTGTGTGGCATTGGCATCATCTTCTTCTCTGTACAACAGGCAGGACGTTTATTACAGACTCACCCTTCAACTAACGTAATCCTTGTAACTTATGAAAGGAAGGAACAACTGATAATAATGCTTAATGACTATGAGATGTCGTAACATTCCATTCTATCATTGCACCATTTGATATTTGCATCCCAACTCTGTGAAATATCCTTTATATGCAAATAAATGATATTATTTTGTATATTATATTCCTTTGTGTCATCCAAATTTTATTCATGGATATATATCTATATAATGCAGTACCTATATCATGTCTACAAAAGATGCAATTTTGCAATACGTAGCAAATCCAATAGACAGATGGAATTTTTGCAGTTGCACTTTTTTGCATTATGGGACGTATGCACTCATACATTGATATCTACAGTATGCATTGTGGATTTCGAAAGAGACGCTCTATAAGTGTAGGCAGATCATAGAGACAGTATATTGTCTATAGGAAATATTTTTGACAGGAAAGAGGATAATCAGGTTATGTTGGAGTAAGAGTTCAAACAGTAAAAGTCAATAGACACAGAGCTACTATACCTTGCTGTCATGTCACATCACATCAGATCACCTAGTAAGTGTCTCCTATGATACTTATAACTTGCCCTAGCTAACACAAAAATCTATGTCTTTCCCAAGTCCCGATTTCCACACTCCCTCCGAGCGACAGTAAACTATTCAAAGTCAAACTATCAAAGCAAGGAAACCAAAGGTCTTTCCCTCTATTCAATACTCTCACAAACTCACCTACACCTACATACTTACATCTGCTATAATATATCCCTATCCAAAAATCTATTTCCTATATCCAATCTTAAATCTTTCCTCACTAAAAATTTAATCTACCGAATCACCATTAATGTGATATATAAACATACCTTCTGCATCAAATGCCAATCCCCCTGTTGCCATTAGCGAACCTGCCAACCATAGAATGATTTATAGCGATAAGTATTAAATGTCTTTTAGATAAACATTTTAAGATAGGAAGTCATCGTCAATTGGCCGTTAGGGCCAGACTACTGACCACCCATAATCTTTACTGTGCTTACCATAAACAACGTTTTGTTTACAAAACAAAAATGTTATTTTATTTTTTGTCAAAAGCTAGCGAACTTTGTTTCCTAGTAGAGTCAAAACAATTCAAACGCCCATTTGTGTTCTGCCATGCTGGGGCCATTAGTATTCAACTATTTTTAGCACAATTTTATACCATAAAAATGTAATCGTTTTACAAGCTAAACTTTCTTTGCCTGTTTTTACTTGACCTTTATGTTAGTATCAAAACGGTACATAAAGAAAGGCATTATTGTCTTGGTCCTTCTGACATATACTTTGATTATCCTCCAACTGAAATGTAACTTAGTCAACCAAAGCTGCATTTGGATTATTTGTCCAAATCAAAACAATACCGAATGTTTTGCTGCAATTTCTTCATATTGAGTAGAATTGAATCAAATTGTTGTGTCATGTTGGGCATAGAGATAGACTCCATACTGTGCATTTTGTTTCAGCCCACTAAATGTACAAATAGCATAAATAGTAGGTGTATAACATTTTCAAAGACTTTACATCGGAGTTTGGTTTTTAATAATCCTTTGAGTATAGTCTTCATTTCCTATTAGAATGCAAAAGTATCTACCCACGTCAATCAAGAAATGTACCTACTGACGGATATCCCGATTAATTTCGTTTTTATTGCTTTTCGAAGAAGGGTACTCAGGAAAATCAGTAAAGTTAAAGTTGCCTGAGTGGTATTACTTCCTAATATTATTTTGATAGTAACAGAGATTAGGTTTAGCGCAATAGAACCTTTAAGTTTCGTGGAATACAATGAAACAAGATTTAAATAGCAAGAATCTGAAAATGTAAAATTGGATGTTTATATAGTAATAATGGCATTCAATATATTGGATGGAATGTGAGTATCTGTCTATCAAGACTACATTTATTGTATTTCTAGTTAGAAGTATATTTATTCCCTGACCTGTAGAAAAAGTTTTAGTTGGAGTGACGCGATATGTCTTGTGCTACTTGTGTTCTTGTAAAAAAATTCGTTTCAATTTCATACTTTTGAAAGTGTGATCCATCGTTGGGTTGTTTCTTTCGACTTTCAACTTCCACTTAAACAAAATTCAAAATCCAAGCCATCAGCGACAAGGACGATATTATTCAGAGGGCTATATATTGTACATAAGATATATAAGACACCTCGATTTGTATATTGTAGAGTATAGGAGAAAGAGATAGAGCCGGCCAAAGCTTAAGACGCTAAAGGGAAGGACAAGTAAATATAGAAAGTGGGAATGGAGAAGAGTGGTGGTGGTAATAGTTAAATATATGTAGGTACGTGGGCTCAGAAGTGAAAGCAAAAAGGACAAAGTGACGAAGAAGAGCGGAGGGTAGTAAAACTGAGTAAAAGTGAGTGAAGAGAAAAGTGTATAGATATATTATATACATTAGCCGCTTAGATATATAGTGTATGGGAACACAACGAAGAATTCATTCTCCCCTTTTTCTGTAAAACAGAATTGAACTGGCAGTCTGGCAGAATCTCGAATTGGTTGAGTTGAGGAGGAGAGGAGTAGCACAGCTCATACTCTCATTCTCGCCGTCTTTCAATCTCCTAAGCGAATCATTTCCACTCTGCCAACAAAGACAATCATCCATCCATTCCATCTTCCAAATTACATTCAATTCAACCAATACACACAAAGAGACACTCACCCACTTTCTATTTCCACTCTGACTGAGTGAGTGAGAGAGGATACCTTTAACTTACCTTTACTGCTTTATACACACTCCACTATAAATCTTATTCTTAGTTACGTACATACATACATAACATCGTAAATAGACACAAATAAGTAGAAAGGAGATGCCACCAACATTTGCCTATACATCCCTATATCCCACTCTTAATATTCAGGATATATTTACGCAACTACTATCTCCCAAAACTCTATTACATTCCGTCCTTATACCAAAGTCTCTAGAGAAAACAGATATTCCTCCTCTTCCAACCAATACTACTACTACTACAATATTATACAGAATCTTTCACCAAACTATATCCATACATAAACTATAAGCTTTACTTTATTTTCCCTTTCGGCACCAAAGTCAATGTGTTGATTCAAGACCACTCAATCGAAAAATTATAAGAATTCCTTTTAAAAACATTTTGACTTTCCTCTTTCCACACAATATTCCCACTAAAGGCTAATCTATCACCAACAATTGCTTTACTTTTATTGTTTTTCATCCTTTTTTAATACTATCTAAACACCATGTACCATAATTATTCTTTATAAATAAAACTACAGAACTGGGAATCTCATACAAAAATTATCGAATTCCCACTCAAATTAACCTTATTCATAACACATTTTATATATTAAATTGTCCAACTTTACATTCTCAAAATAATAATTTTATATTCGTTGTAATCTTTGTAAAAAGGTTTTCAACCATTGAAGATTGTAAAAACCACGTGATAAAATGAGGTAGTCAAAGTTAGCATTTTTTGTAGCTAATTACATTAATTATAGGAAATGTAAGAAGTGGTTAAAAGTTATTGCATCATTAAGAAATTCTGCTCAATGAATCAGTACGCGCAAAATTGTGAGATGAATAAACAAAAAAGAGAGGCTGCTAGTTTAATTAACTGACAACTCGCTTACATAAAATGAATTGAAAAGGGAAATAATGGAACTATAAATTGCTATAATTAGAGCACATTTGGAATTGTTGGAATAATGTGAAACCATTCAAACGGTATAGTCATCAATTTCTCACAGACTCATTTTCCAACGGCGGTAGTTGTAATTGAGACAAGTACTAATAACATAACCAACCTCCTTTTGCATCTACTTTTACTTCCAGACTCTTCTCAACCCTCAACTTCAGCAATAACAAGTAACTCAATATCACTCAGCATAACATGGCAAGGAATGAAGGAATTTATCGCTGTCCAACAAAACATCTGGATCAAATGACAAATATTTTCTACTACTTATTACATGTGTACGACAAACTTTTTATTGCCTTACATAAATGTCATTAAGATGACGTAAATGAAAGACCAAAATCTTTCTACAAATAGATAACATTTCAGTGAGCTTCCAATTGTTGCTTTAAAACTAGTACGAAACCCTAGCAAGAAAAACTTTATGCAAATTCTAAAAAGCTCAAGTTCACTGTCATATAAAATAAATTAAACCATTTTATATATTCCAATTCCATTTAGCTGAAGGCATGACAGTATTTTTCATGATCTGCCGTAATCCCTAAGACCTGCATTAAAAAAACATCTTGGATAAGTTTGTAGCTATATTTACTTAATGAATATTTCTGTTGTGTTGGATAAGATACAAATTTAGGTTATCTACGCAGTTTTTCTTTAAAACGGAGTAGGAAAACACACTCTAAACCCTTTCTACAATGTATATGGATTTATATTCTTGTGTATACTTTAGTAAGTATGTAGATAGGATAGAGAGTTGGAATTATTGTAGTGAATATATCGAATTGCTAATCACGGGTTTGAAAATATGGTGTTCATGATGCGTCAGAAATGGGAGAAAGGAAAAAGTAATGTCTCGTCTTGGAAAATGAGAAATCTAATTAAGTTAATGATTACATTGGGTCTAAGTGGGAATGCCAACTGGGCCAAATCTTGTTTTGAGAGAAAATTCCCCATGAGTCGTAATGGTAAGATGCCGTAAACATGAAATGGAAGAATGAAAACAGCGTTTAAACAAACTGGAGATAGTGGAGCGATATGTTGTGTGGTTGGTTGGCATATAGAATTTCGACAATGGGATCGACGTAGATAGAGACAGTGTATCCTCGCGGGTAATAAAGTTGTAATATAAATATATAAAGATTGTATAGCATGGGATTGAGCCGTTGAGTATAATAGGAAGGAGGAATAAATAAGACATGTCGTCTGATCGTCTTCGTCAATCAATGTACGTGTGAGTGTGTGTCGTCGCTCGTTTACTTATCGTTAGTTGGACTAACAATAAGAGGGATAACAAGGCTCGTAGGAGGGAGCAGAGTTGAGCGCAAGTATTGAGAAACGACAGTCGGTAATAATGACAACAAGCATCTTGTCATGATTAGGTAGGAGCATTAGAAAGCAGAGCACTCGTTATAAACGACAGTTGTTGGCCTTTCCGTCTTCGTTAGACTAATTACGTTGATTGAATGTAAAGGGATATGTGTGTGGGGGCTTACTGGAGGGCCTTCTTCATTAACTACACTTCTTTTCATATCCTCAAAAAATCCCCATGTTTACCAGAAGTCTCATCTTGTGCATACAAACATGAAAAAATTACAACCTTAATCCACTCGTACATAAAATAAATCCTTCCATATTCAGCATTCGTCTCATTTAATGTCACAAACGTTTTGATCTAGTTAAGGGAGAATAGGTAATCTACAATTACTACCATTAAATAAGGATTACTCAACCGTTTGATCCCAAAATATAATAAGAAAACGTAACTCATCTACACAAGAGTCATTCTTGAGCACGTCGCTCTGAGATATGTATACAAAATACATGAACCCCAATTATTTTAGAGTAAATCGAAGGAGATATGGGACTGAGACAGAGAAGTAAATAGGAGATCGAATACATTACACAAACTTGCGTAATACAGAGTCAACCTAATGGAACCGTATTGTTAGTGTAATAATAACATTATTATCTGTCGGCATGCTGTAACGTAATATTCGCAGTGGCAATAATAATATGAACATCGAACAACATAACAAGCAAGCAATTTATTGTAGGTATTTCAGCTTCTGATTTCTTTTTCTTCGTGTTCTGCTATTTCATTCTGTCTTCTCCTCCTGCCCTAATGTCAAACATATGAAGGCCTTTCAGCTCATTAGTTTTATACTGAGCGAGTAGAAATATTACCAGCTCTGTTCTACTTAGTTCATCTTCCACATGTAGGTAACATACTACTGTGTTATGTGATATCTTCTTTTTTAGACGTCCTACGTCTATTTCTACTTATACCAGTCTAATTCCAATACTATACTACATGATCCCATATCATTGCACGTTCTACAATTCCACAATTATTTTAGACACAAGTACAGAGTTAAAACATGTTCTATATATATTTATATTGCTATATACTTTATGTACTTATTTCTCTTCTTTCATCCACAATGCATTTCATTTTATCACCAGAACCAAATCACTAGTCCTGGCTCATTTATAATACGAAAATTTATTTGCAATCTCGTTTCTACGAATGTATACCACTTACTTATTTAGCTCATTTGAGAATGTGTTTATTTTAGCATGTTGTACAGTAGACATGAAAACGTGGAGATATTTATCTGCAGTGCGGCTTCTTGTCAGTCAACTAATGTAATAAGTATCTCCATAATATTGTTTAATTTAATGTGCATTTCGAGTAGTGCAATGTGAATCTTACTATGACGTTAATGTATCTATTCTCAGAAAAACGCTGTGACTAATTGACGCAGGAAGCTCATTCTTTCCAAAGGAATTTGTATTTATTAGCGAGAGAAATTCCTCATTATAAGAACAAGATTCTACAAAATCTATTAGCAACTTGTATCTCTTTTTAATTTTTCTTTATCTTCTACCTATGAGCAAACAGGAATGATATGCTCACATTAAATGATTCAATTATATTATTTGCAGTACTAGTACCTGCAACAAATTTAGAAAATGAATCTATTATTTATTTATTAGTATTAAAAAAGTTACTATAATCCATTAATAGTAAAGGTTTTTATTTTGATGTGTTGACAAAGGTTTATTTATTTTTGGGTTGATACACGTTTAAATGGGTATAATTATAAGGTGGGTAAGTCATGATTGAATTAGTAGCATCTTTCATCTTAATCTTTTCCAATATCATTTGTATTTATTAAAAAGCGGTGGTCTTACACTTTAGTATAAATAATGAGAAGGGAAAGGCTGCATTTCCATTTAAGGAGAACGGAAAATGTTTCTTTCCTTATTACATAGCTCAGCACAAAAAAGTGGAGGTAGCTATCTACACCTTCCGTCGTTAGTCACATTCATTGTTACATAGATACATCATTTCAATTCAGGCTGGTGCACAAATACAGAAGGATATTACTTTTACCACTTGCTAAGTGGAGTATATAAGGGAGTTAGTCACATACAGAAGAAATGGAATAGAATAGAACAGACATTCCTACAAAACTCACTCTCAATGTAATTAATTTCATGGTATTTACGAAACGAAAGTAGAGAAGAATGTTGTTGTGTAGAAAACTAATCACGGCCAGACGAGAGAGAGATAGCTCACCAGAAAAAGGAATGTTTGACGAAAACAACCAAGCAAAATTAAAGTCCAGCAAAGGATATGACTCTGTTAATACTAACAGAGCCGACAAGGTTTATGTTATTACGGGATACCTCGAACAGACACACGTCTTCACTTGCTTGTATAGGATTTTAGTGCACACCAACCAAACTACCAACCAACTCACTTTTAGTACCAACGAAACAAACGACTCCTCTGCAACTAACTCCGTATCTAACTAAATTGTTCTGCGATGTTACTTTTCTTTGATTATGTGATTTCAACTAATCTAACTAATACCTTTTCCCTACCAGAATTTACTTGGTCAAATATTTGTTTATTTCCCAATACAAGATATCTATAATTTTAAATCGAATTACAATGCGTAGGAAGGTGTCTATATTACAAATACCATATAAAAGGCTTTACAATGTAGCTATGCAGTTATGTAATAGCATATAGATTCCATGTGTAATGCTATTCTCAAATTATGATGGTGAGAATGAGGATTGTACGTTTTCAAGATGCTCATCTTTTACATTTTGTTCATATCGTACTTACTATATACTTAAAATACAATAAAGAATTGCTCACTCGCAATCAGTACACACCGTGGGCATCCTAATTGAACTCGTGCACGAACACGACAGATAAAATCTTGTGTCTGCTCTAAACATGACTCCCTACTCTGTGTATGCTTAGATAAGCGGAGTCTTACATATAAAAATATTAAATTTAAGTGGGTATTGCAATCTTCTAATTTACTTTTATAAATTACATGTCTACCTTCTTACATCTTATTATTTGGTTCTTCACAATAATAATATGTACCATTAGGATGCCGACAAAACAGAAACATATTATTACATAGCAAACTATGAGTAATCATTATTTCTGTAAATTTAATTTTCATTTTCTCATTATAATTACATGCAGGTACGGCAAAAGACTTTCTTTGGGTTACCAAAATACTCATCATTAAGTAGCATATTGTCTTCAAAATCATTTTCCATTCTTGATCTTGGTCACACTTCTTTTGTCCATTTGGATTATATGAAAATGCATATAGAGTAGATAACATCTTGAATTTAGTGCAGATAATGTACTACATTAAATACATAGAGGAATGTAACAGCTACCCACTGTCTATCTACCCACCATTTAAATAGTCTGTGAACACTGCAAACAATGTCGTTGATTCACGGCTGGAAATTCTTTTGTTGAATATTACAAAGCAAGTTTTTACAGGGCAACTAATGAATTCTTTGTTGGGCAGATACAAAGTTAGTCATGAACTAATCAAGTCCTAAAATAAAATACGAAACAAGACATTCTTTAATACTTTGTTTATATGAAAACATTTTTCTCGTTACCAACAGAGATTTACCTGTAATGTGTAGTACTATGTATTTGTTTACTGTATACACAATGCACACACAATATGTAGGTGGTTATAATTAAAATAGTTTTCGGTTTCTTTGCTAATGCTCATTCTCTCCTCCAGACTCTAGGATAATCCTTCCTACCGTAAGGGAATTCTTCCTTGATTACTTAGAAACTTAATAGAAGTCTGTTACATGATTGAATTAATGAAATTATGAAATGGTGTCCGTTGGATTGGGAAATAGTTGGGTCTTTGTTACTTTGATTAAGATTTATGGCACTGTGAATGAGCAATGAAACTAGCTAAAATAGCACTACAAAGCTATTCTTTATTTCGACTATGCTATATAACAACGGGTATATGTAACTCATTATTTAAAATTAGTAAATACATAGTTTTTGATAAAAAGCATTGTTTAATTAATTGCGTGACTATTTCGGTCATAAAAAGGTACACGACATTACATGTGCTATTTTTGGTAAGATGTCCAAGTATGATAGTATTCATTAACACTATGAATTAGAAAAATATTTAAATCATGAAATAGAATAATGACTTATGGTTGATTGATCTCTTTGTGTATAGGTAGTAATTTGTGTGTGAAATTAACAAGATTTGGTCCAGTTGCCCTTGAGTGATTTGGTTGACAGACGGTCATAGCGATAGCGTGGCATGGATTTCGGAGTGGCTGGGCAATAGTTTAGCACTCAGTCGAATAAAAGTAAAATGGAGGGAGCGAGCAATAAAATGCACATGGGGTCTCATTTTGAAAGTCATTCTTTAATTGCATTCATTTGGCTATATAGGATTTTGCGTGGCTAGCTTTGGCTTCAGCTTTGTTTGACGTTGGCTTTGTAGTTGGTTGCATGCACGCTCACTCAGAATCAGTGAGTTATTTGCAAATGAGTTAGTCGGCTCTTGGCTGCATCTGCAGTCAGAATCAGCATTGTTGCTCGTGACACTTTGAATAATTACTAATTCTGCAGAAATAGGATGTCGGATAATCAGCGTATCTTTGAATTTCCTTTCAAGTGCTACTGCTACTCCTCCTCTGCAGTAATCTAACGTAACGTAACGTATAGAAACAGGCAGAAATTAAACTAACACGGAGCATTACGCAGACAGAACAGACAAGACAGTCAGTCACTTTAGTTACACAATTAATGATATAAACTATTTAATAGCTATACTACGAAACCATTTATTTAAGCACGAAGACACCGTGTAGGTACGCTCTCTACTTAACTTCCATCCACTACAAATACAATATCATTTTATTACTCTAACTAGATTGCCTACTAAAAATAAATGCTGCTTAGGTACTCTTGCTTTCTTGCTACGTATTTATTAGAGGTGGGAGTGGAAACAATTACTTTGCACAACAGATTTCAACTCCTAACTTTTCAATTACAGCCCCTCTATTCCACATTCTCCTAGAATGGCAATTACATTAAATTTAAATTAAATCGCAAGAAATGTAAAAACACTCAAAAACCATTTCCAAACTTGCATTTCTTATTTACGCATGAAAATTTCTCAACCAGGACCAACAAAAAGCCAAGTAACATACTTAATATGTACATTTTTAATTTCAATAGAATCCCTTATGGTTTTAAAACAATTAAAGATAATAGAGAAGAAACTTGAGCAGTAATAGATCGAACAAAGTATAAGATTGTAATTGTTGTCAAGTGTATATTTTATACATAAATCAAACCTATGCATGAACAAGAGTTTTTAGAGGCAGAGGTATAGTAACTAGTGGGTCTATGAAACTTCCTATTTCCCTTATCTGAAATGTAGAAAAAATGTTTTTCAAGAAGTTATACAGCATTTTATTATTTTTGGTAAACTATTGGCCAAAAGGTGCAATATTTCTTATAAATTTCGCACAGGTGCAAAATCTCGCATCGAGCCAAACCGAATTCAACCGAAATAGAGTATAAGAAAATGAAGGTTGAGTTTGTAAAACTAAGGTTGATACACCTCTGTATATACCTATAACATGTAATGTCTTTTATTAATATGGCTTTAGGTGTACCCTAGAATTATAAATTAAATTGATAATTTGTGCTATAATTTTAAGCTCTATATTCAGTCAAAGATTTGTCAATGTAGTACATTAAATTGACAGTTGATGCTAGATATTTATAAGGTGGCAGAGAGTGGCACTGGATTGGGCAGTGTGGTTTGGAGTTCCGCTATGGTATTATAGCAGGACGGAGTGAGTTAAACTGGGAATGATGATTGGGTGAGAGTGAGAATGGATGCCGTGCTCCTGTGGTATAACTTTCGTGCTCATTCACATCATACATGAAGCAATTAACGAGGAGACGCTCAATCATGATTTTACTCATCAACCAAACTTGGGCTAGTCATTTACTCTGTGCATCAACTCGGTTGCTCTTTCCTTCCTTCCTAGTTAGAATTTCGAGTCCCGTACTATAACTCCTGTACTAGTCAACTCAATCATAATCATCCCATCACATCACTGTAATGTTTGCTCTAAGCCTACTTACTTACTTAGCTTAACTACAATAAGGGCTATATAATATTATTGTGATGCCTATAAATATAAGTACCTAAGCATAGTGTATGAATAACGGAGCTACACTTCTAAAATACTAAGTTAAGTATAATAAATTATACTTATCCATAACTCCCACTCCCAATTTGGTCTATAGCTTTATACTTGGCATGTAAAATGGCAAATATCTGTAGTAGCCAAATGAACGGGTGTGCAAGTCCCCTCTTTATAGAAACATCTACTTTGTACTATATAATATAAGTCTCAAGAAAACACGTCAGGTCAACTGTATGACTTCATAAGCAAAAGTTGGCTCCTAGTCCCCTGACTAGGGAGAAGGAACTCAAACTGGATTTATTCCTTAATGAATAAGTTAAAGATTATCGTCTAATACAGAAAGAAATAATAAATGAGTAGCATAATATAGTCTATATGAGTCTGTGCTAACTTGGATTCTTTTATTATCCTTATAATTTGCTAATAAGGACTACTGATAAAGTAGTAAATAATGTAGCCTTGATATAGCACTACAATCACATAAATAAGGAATGCCGTTGCCGGTACAGGGATGATATGTATGCTTCAGACCCAATTTAAGAGCTACACTTGTTAGTTAGCAATGGAGGAAAAGAAAAATGAGGATACATAAGAGCTGACTGAGTGAGCCAATTTAAATTATTAGCTAATCCAATCTGATTGACGACAATCAATACATGACAGTGTTACTCCCACGTTGATATATTGGAAAAGAGCATTTTCGTAATTGGCACTGATGTGTGGGAGTTTCATTTCATCTGCCTTTCATAGGGCAGCAGAGCTAGGACTGTTTTTCACGTACTTCTTTGCCCTACCGGTTTAACTACAAACTTAAATTCTTATTTAAATAAAGTCATGTTTATTGAATAGCTCTGCCCTCTGATAATATCTACCATGTTGTTATAGCAATAAAAACTGTCTGTAGTTTAACATGGGTACGTAAATCTTTACTCTACATAAAGATAAACTGGGGCATGCGCATGGGATTCTTTCACTATTCTTGAATAAATGTTTGTATCTATGTCCGTAATATTTTGTAACTAATGAGCAAGGGTAATATTTTGTAATTAATGAGCAAAGCCTAGACTACTGAGTCCAATCAACGGTCTATGAAATTCGGGCCAATGCGCAGTCGCTAGAAATTTACTGATTGCAACATTTTCTAGCACACTTTGTGTGCTAGGATTCAACTAGTAGTAAAATAAGCATTGTCTTGAGTTCATTATTGCTTTTCATCAAATGGTGTAAGAATAAATCCTGTTTGAGCATAAATCTACATTAGTAAACAGGTACAATAAGTTATTTAGCAGATTGGAAACCTTTCCTATGCAAATCTAAATATTTTTGGTATGAACTGGATTTAAGAGTTTAAAAGCAATATTCTGGTTTAATTGCTTGAGAGTAGATAATTGTAACCGGCCAAAGTTAGTATTTGTGCCTTCAGCAGATTTATGTAAGTAAAAAAGGGATAGTTTGGAGGAGTTGGGTAATAATAGCTGTACCTGTACAACGAAACAAGTGTACTGCTCCTGTATAGTTGGAGTAGTGTAGTTGGAGAGAATGGAGGCAGCGAGGAAAGAAAGTAGTATGTTGTTTTATGTTCTGTTATGTTATGCAACGTAGTTAGTAGTAGCGACAGGAGGTTTAGCTGCAGTTATCTTGATGGGTGATGGTGGCGATGATGATACAGTAGCATGGCATTACTTATCATTCAAGTGGGGCTCGTTAAGTTACACGGTCATTATAGAGACTAGGGAATAATAAAATGTAATGTCGCTCCCCGTCTCAATAACGAGTTTCATAGATATGTCTCCAATTAACGAGATGGTGATCTCGTTCCCTTCCTTTGCGTTACTTTCCTCTCTTTCTGTGATCCTCCTCACTTTACTTATATATATGTCACATGCATGCATAGCTCATCCGATCCTATGTACTATGTGATCTAATGCAATGACTAACTACATCCAGTCAAGATAAGTCTGCTCAACACTCACTAGTCAAGTCACACAGTTCTGCCATTTCATTTGCTCCATGCCTATCTCTGTACATATACATGGTACCTACGTAATAAGTACTAGTCTCAGATGAACAATAATACAAAGTTCGTATACAGTCATGCTAACTTACTAAATTACTTTGTTCTCCAGTGTCCTGCTTCATTGCGCATTGGAGAAATTACTAAATGAAGACATGGTGAATTCATTTTGGTCTCACTGTTTATCTACTGAATTAATCTTATCGAGACTTGATATTTTTGGCTTACCAAATAAGTATGTATCTGTTCAACTTCCTTTCGCTCTTTCTCCTTTTCTTCTCGATTCGACTGTAATCTGAAATTTAGAAAAAAAATACATTTTAATATCTTGGTCACGTAATGCCACATCATTAAGTAAAGAAAAAAAAATACAATTAAACTACTTGTTTACTCTGGGTACTCTGAAAAAATTGCAATTTGAATACCAAAAATAAATATTCATTGTTCTGTCTAAATACATACATTTATATATTTCCCAATCATTATAGGGAAATCGCTTATAGCTTTCAAAAATGTAAATAGAAAATGTAATTGCATGCTTATGTGACAAACCAAAGATAAAATATAAGTAGTTTGTCCAGATTGTCTCACAGTTAAAGGATCCAATGTCCTTATCATGCTCATGTGTATCTGGGATTTTTGCATCCTAATTGTATGTGCAAGTTTAACAAAACAGAATAGGGAGGCATTCGTATTTATGTCTTCGCACAGTGGCTAAGTAAGAGTGAGAAAAGTATAAGAAAGAAGGGAATCGCAAACCATTTTGTCAACTGACACTGACATGTCACATCTCGGGAAACTTTCTGACTTAACGATCTCGCCTCTCACGGATTTACTAATGAGATGAAAAAATTCTAATTAAAGGATGATGAATATCTCCTAAACCATTTGTTCCACTGTTATAAATTCGGTACAGTTCAATTTGTCTTTTTGTATGTGCGCGTCTCCTTATCTGATATCATATCCCGCACTAATGATCACTCTTCTCTTTGTCAAAGCCGCTTCCAGAATTCAGACGGTTGATAGTGTACGATTCTAGAAGATTCAAAGAATCCCTATGCAATGCTCCCTTACCACTTCTCTCTATCTACCAAAACTACGCACAACGTTAGACATTTAATTACTGCTCCTTCCTACGTGATGCTTATTGACGAACAAAAATGGAAGGCAGAACTGACACTCTCATTCCTTTCTCTACAGTATTTCTGCTTTCTTGCAATTAGAACATACCTTATATTATAATCTTAACTAACGACTAATGATAAGTAACTAATATAATATTAAATCTATTTCCTCATGAAAGAAACGACATAGCCCATGTTATTATCACCCAAACCATTTCATCATATCAGCATTCACCGTATTTTCCTAAACAATTACAGAATAATTGGAACTCAACCAAAACTATTCAAAAATTATATGAATGAATGTCAAAAATGGATCCTTATTCAAATAATCCAATTAAGGATTTCATTTATACTAAACTTTCAGAAAAGTTTATTTCTCTAATTATATCATTGGATTTTTAAAGGACTTTCCTTATTTCAATCCAATTCCTTCGTACAAATAATGATATGTATAGTAAATATTTGTAGCAAGCATCCAATTGGAGGCTGATATGTCTTCCTACACACATGAATAACTTTTTCCGTGCTTTGTGTCTTAATCAAAACAACCAATCTTTCTTGTCAAAGCAATCCCTAATCAGCATTAAGCAGTAATAAAAGGAAAGGGTAATTTTAATTACCTTCCGCTAAAACTCAAATTTTTCCTTAAACTCAAATTTTCTCTAAAGAATGAATATCACACCTAAAATTTATAAAAAAAATGCATTTAATTATTTTTTACTGATTAATGTTTGAATTTTTTCCTGAATATAATTTCAGTGAGAAGAATAATTTCATGATATATGCTAAATGCTTAGTGCCATTCGAAGTAAAAATAAATGCCTAATATTTGTAGGTACATTTAGAAATCATAATACACAAAGTAAGAATTTTTTTATATTTGAAATGGTCATAAACCCTGAAACCAAATGCATTCTGACACTAGCACTGTTAATAATATTATTTCATATTGACTGGTGCATAGCATTGCTGGATAACATTTGAGAGAGGACACAATGAGTGAGCAGTGTACACACTTTAGTGTGTAGTTGGTGTGGATGTCTTGGGTATAGACTGGTAAGACGTGTACTGTCTTCTTGACTCATCGTCAGCGTTGCGTTAGAAGTGAGCTACATTTGGTTTAATTCGTAGTCTTCTCGCCGCCTGGGTTTCAGTATGCCCAGCTTGCCGTGCCTCCATCCATATCTTTCTTCTCCCTAATCCCTTTTTAGTCTAATGATCCACATTATTTCCACGTGCAAATTCCCTTCTCTATCTCAAATCCATTAATTACATTACACTTTTAATTCCTAATTCCATCCTGTTCGCTCACAAAATTCCCAGTTATTATTAACGTAATCTAACGAGGCAGTTCTTTCCGTTCGCTTTCATTTCAGCCTTGCCTTGGCTCAGTCGCCAGCATCTCCTAACTCCTAGCTGCATTAGCTAAGCTCCCTATAATATATTGTTAGGAACTTTAACTAAGAACGAATAGAACGGAACTCAAAGAAATTAAAGCTATTTATTCAGCCTCCGCTGAATCTAATAAAGTCAGCCTGTTAGACCAACTGAACTGACATGACGAACGATTCATAATAAGCTAATAATTCGGAGACGCACTAATTGACAGTCTGAGCTAAGCTCTACTTATTGCAATGCAGATACGTACATGTCTGCTGCAATATATTTACTTACCATTAGCCACCGTAATTTATTCTGATAGAATGCGACGCAATTAATGAAGATAATTTTCTACTCTGTGCTACTTTTGCATATTACACTTACGTTACTACCCGAGCCATACAATCTGCCTGGAATCATCTATCCCTTTATACTTACATGTGTAAATATAGCTGAAACATACCGAGTCTTTATGCATGCAGAGAAGTCTTCTACTAATAATCATGGCTTTTCTGGATACGCATAATATGCAGATGCGATACAGACAATCAATTAATTACCATGCGGTAGAATTATTGTTGTAGTACTTTAAGATGAGAACCTTACGACGCCATCATAAAAATTCTATATACCTTTTTCTTTTTGCGCGTCTAAACAATGTTAAACTTGGAAATACCATTCGGATAAATAAGTTGTGTTTATTATCATATAATATCTGATTAGTCGCTAAATGACTGGCAACTGCAAGTAAGCAAGTATACTAAGCATACTTGTAAGACTGCTATAGTTGAATTATACATCGCATGTGGATAATTAAAATCTTACTCATCAGTTAATAATAGCCTGCCGTCATTATTATGTTAATGTTAACGATATAACGCACATAATCATTGCCATAACTCTTTTAAATATGTGTATTAACAGAATAATTAAAGCATACACGAATATAATTCACAAGTGGTTCTTCGTTATTGCTTAATTATGAGACGTATTGCTAATAGAAGTTTGAAAACATTTTTATTTTTCCCTTATTGTTCTCATTTGCACTTTTTTACTCAGCTCTATATAAGTTGAAATGCCTAAGTAACTAATGACAATCAAATGAACTCGAGAGGAAGTTATAATTAGATTGAAAAATAAAATTAAAACAACTAAGTATGTAGAATATTAATTACAATTAGAGATTCATATTTAATTGGTAGTCTACCCTTGTATTGCTATTATGTTGCCACTTAAAAAAATTATTTGTAATAATAAAGCAATAATAATTGCCATACAATTTCAACTTCATAATTACATGAAATAAAACTTCGAAGTATATTTTTAGACAAACTGCCAAAAGTTTATGTTGGATAAGGTAATAGTAATTAGAGACAAGTTCAACATAAACACTATAGACGAAAATTAATAGCTGCATAATAAATTGATAATACCTGATAATTGACAGTAACAAAAACTTCAACTTTTAATAAGAAATCTGCACGATTGATAAAGCGAATGGTTAGATTTCATTTTTTCACATCGAATTACTCACCAATTATTTAACTTTCACAAAACCATTGTTTTCTTTAACAGAGGGTTAAAAATAAAGTACGAGCAATTTATAATGAATAGAGGAAAAGAACACACGAGATGCTACTATTGCTATTTACCATTTGTAGGCGAATGAAAATAAACTGAGATGACGACAACCTCCTTAGTAGTGTACAAGGATCATTGATCGTTTCCTTCCAATTACAATAAAGACAAAGGGCATTAATTACAATTTAGGTTGTTTGTTGTCGGTGAGTAAAGAAATAGTTTGGAATGCCCTGTATGCATTAAGGTAAGACAGCGCTAAAAGAAAAAGGATGGTATAGTACATAGGAGGACTCTGAAGAGTAGCAAATGAAGAAAAGGGAGTAGTGAGACAGTGAGCAGAAAAGGAAGTGTACATTGGTTCTGGTTGGATAATGGTAAAAGGGCCTAATGGGGAAATATACTTATGTGTAGACAGTTACCTATGTTATAGGTACATAGATAGAGTATAGGTAGTAAGGTTACATAAGCAAAGCAGATGTAATGGAGAAGAGTGCAAGTAAAGTGAGAGAGTACAGAGCACATCATGAGAGATGAGAAGAGAGAGAGAGTTGGGATATACCACATAGAGGAATGAATTGGTGAGTCTTCTTCTTCTGGTGTATGTATGTGTGTGTGAGTGTGTGGATGGAATTGGAGCTGGATGTAGTATGTGAAGGAGCGGCATTGTTGAGACGCAATGAGAAGGAATATGGGTGACAGTGAGAATGTAAGTGAGTCGAGGAAGATTGCGTGAAGCATTAAATCAAGGAAGCAAACGGTCCATTTAGTCAAGGAGCTGGAGAGTAAAAGAGTTGAGGCTTTGTGCAAATACTTGCTCGACGATTTTGCCATTAGAGCTCCTCTTAGTCGACTGGAGAAAGAGCCTTCGGCGGAAAACACACATAATACACCACTTTATTTCCTTCTCCACTTACGCATTCATTTAGTTCTCAATAGGAGCCAGCGGAGCCAAACGAGAGAGCAAACCCAGCGAGCCAAAATAGGAGCAAAGAGTTGCGAGAGGGAGAGCACACATTCAACATCACACATTTCAATGGAGTCCCATTTAAAAGCTAATGCTCTGGATAATTTATTTTCCAAAGCCTTTGGACCTTCAATTTGACATCATTGATTTACTGGCCCCACTATGTTTTTGACAAGGTGTAATATTTTGACATCCTTTTCGTCTTACATCCTCCCTTATTCATTGTCTTATATGAGCTCGTAGACTAATATTATCCTGTCTGTCCCCAAATTGATTTCATTCTCTGGGGAGTGAATTACAAAGCTTCCCACTTACCTGCAAATTAATAATACAGGAATAAATGCTCATATGGCTTTACTGCACGGAGACACATCCACCTGGTGTGTGAGAGAGTGGCTGGATACTATTATGATAATCCAGAGTATGAATGCAGTGTCTGCAGACCATAAAGTGGCTAAGTAATTGACAAGAAAAAGAGGGGAGATGTTTGTATGTAGAGCAGAGAGGAGTGTTACTTAGGTAGGTAGGTAGGAAATGAGCAGGTAGCCGTTAGGCAATTTGTACTACCAAGACATAGAGTATACCAGATAGATAAGATGGGTCGGTGTGTGTGTATTCTATGTGTGTACAATGTGTATGTGTGTACTATGTGTGTGTATGTGTGTGTGTTGGTAAGTAGGTAGGTAGATATAAATTGTAGAGATAAAGGGAATGGAGTGAGTGAGTGTGAGTCCGGGTCCCCCTTCCTCATCCTCATCCTTACTCACTGCTCATGCAGTGAGTCGTATTGACTCGAGAGATATTTGTATCAATTTCGACTGTCGGGATGCACGAGGATAAAACCACCACTGTCCGTTATTGTCGGCGAAATTAGAAAGAGGCTTCATTCGCCCGAGATCGTGTGTCAATTCTACCATATATTTGAACGAAATGTAAAAAATAGCATGCCGGAATTGTCCGGAGCAAAAGGGTTTTGCGTCATATATGAAGGAGCCTAGGAGAGGAAATTGGCCATTTTCGTATATAAAACAGCTGTTGCACTGGCTGTTCTCGGTGACACATTAAATCACTATGCTCGTAATGAAAACTCTCTGCCATATATTGCATCGCTGCTCTCTCCCTCCACTCGCTTTCACTTGCTTTCTCCGCTCGCTTTCTTCTCCTGCCAAGGAATGCTTTCTCCAAACTGCGACTTGTCTCCTCTCCGCACTCTCGCCCTACCCAGACAGACTGAGCACACAGAGCAGACTACTTCTTACTACTCCTACAACAGAATATCACAGGACTACTGTGAGTACATGCAATACAAACTGTGAGTACACCCAACTGAACACTTCTGCCTACTCTCTGTCTTTCTCAGAGAGATGATAAAATACATAGGTAGGTATCTATCACTCTACTATACACTATATATTTATTATTGCCTGTGTATATACACATACATATGCTCTGTGTATTTGTAACTATGCTACCGAGCTCCGTTTCACTTCGTCTCCTCTTCTTCTTCACCTCGAATTTCCTTCTCTGTCGTCTCTACGGATATATACATAGGTATGTATATACACACATATTATAGGATACTTATACATACATGGATATATTCAACCAAACCGAACCCATTCTGTCAGCTTCCACTTAAGTAGGTACAGATATTTCTATGAGGCACGCTAGAGTCTAAACAAGTAGAGGAGTCACACTACAACTC
Source organism: Tomocerus qinae (assembly GCA_020055645.1). Classification (NCBI taxonomy): domain Eukaryota; kingdom Metazoa; phylum Arthropoda; class Collembola; order Entomobryomorpha; family Tomoceridae; genus Tomocerus; species Tomocerus qinae. The sequence continues at coordinate 25,352,361 of CM034548.1, forward strand.
TTAGATTGTAGCTAAGAAGTACTATACTCAATTCGCAAGAACAGTGCTCACCACTCATCTTCTTACTCTATGTATAATATGATATAGTGGTACATATAAGTAATAACAGGGATATATCATAGTTCATAATATTGTGAGGAGAAAGCGTCCGGTTCACTCATAGTCACATTCACATCGCTCGAATGTATTAAATGCTACAGTTGAGTCCATTCCATTTCACAAACGACAAACAGTCACATACTAAGTTGGATTGCAACGTTCATACGTAGTTGGATGTAGTACTTACATACAAACAGAGGTTGAGAGAAAACTATTAGAAAACTAAGTTGACGTCCGCATGCAGTCGAGTCCATTCCATATTTCTCTCTCCCCCTTAATACATACCTAACTCTTTCCATTGTTTTGGCTCTGCTACTTTCAATCAAGGAAAGCAAACATTTCTCTAATGAAATTGACCGGAAAGTAGCACTACACTCAACTTTTCAATTATTATCCTTTCTTTCATATCCCGTTGTCGAGTCAATGCCACATGTGGCCAACAATGGTTCAATTGAAACATCGTTTCGAGACCGTTCCCACTCCAGTCCACTGGAAACCATCCCATCCAGCCACTTTCTCCAGACATTTACTTCTATGTCTCTCTGTCCTTTCATGTTCTGTTTTTTCCATCCGTGTACCTATGTAGATATATCCTACTGGCTACACATACCAGTAGTCTTACATAAATAGCTCTACAATATACTACTACTACTACTACTACTACTACTACTACACTACTACTACATTTGTGTTCCACTCAACCTCCACAAATACTATGTATTTATATATACTATGTAGTTGTAGTCAGTAGTAGTAGTAGTAGTAGCTCCTGTTTCTAGATCTGTCTACCAGTAACTAATGCATGGAGCGTAAGTGCACCGATTTGCTCTCATCTCATCATCCAGTGCACAACATTCAGACGACAGCCAAGATCCTGTGCGAACAACTAAAGCCGCTCTCCGCCCTTCTTCCACATTCCTCACTCAGAGACATAGCCTGTCCTACTAAATGCAGACTGCAATATCCAAAGAGTCTGGGACATATTATTATCCATCCTAGTGACCACTGACTATTGACAAAGTATACAGTGTAATGATAACTAGTAGTAGCAACAAATCTAAGTGAGTCCACCGACCGAGTCTCGTCTTGTCGTACTATTTTACACTGCCTGGGTTACAACAGCAGCCAAGGATAACTAGAAAGAAAGCAGAATGTAATATATAAGAGAAAGCATCTTTCAAAGTGGAGGCTGTAGTTACTAATATTATGTGTGTACTTTAGGAGTGGGAGATGTAATAACAGAAGTTAGGAGCAGTCATTCTGCAGCAGTAGGGCACATCTCTTTTGGACGATAGAAGGAAAAGAAGGCAACAGCATTTTACCAAACCATCGAACCAAACGGCAATCCAACACGAGAGTCGAGCAGAGATGTATGTACATTAAACTTGTGCCATATAAGTTTAATATTAGGAAACTGCCCTGTCTACTTCAATTTGTTTCTGATAACCTTCTGCTACAATTCCAATATTCTATTTCCCCTTTTCAAGTGACACTGATGTATGTTTCTCCAGCTTCCCTTTCATATTATATGAAAGCACACACGCGAAATCCTCTATGCTCCCATCTAACCAACAACAACGTTTTTGTGGCCTCGTGTAATTGAAAATGCGACGGCCTCATCTCTCCCGTGCCTAACAGTAACATAGCAGCGATGCATTCTCCCGACCGACCAAACCCTCTTTCTCCAACAACTATGTACTACTATTTGTACATACTCCTACCCAGTAGTAGTAGTGGCACATCACATACCTTGGTTGCCAGCAAGCCTCCTACTACTACTTAAACTCTGCTTTTCATACGTATACGACGATGTCTACTACCCGACACGACCGATTCTGCCTGCTAGACTACGTATACTATTACGTATACTATTACGTATACTACTGCCATTCCAGTCCATTGCATGCAATGCATTGCAGTCGGCGAAAGCACTCCTTCTGTCCTTGCATATTATCCATATACTTCTTCCTCATACCTCTACTACTTATGAATACCTATAACCCTTCCTTGTACACAGTACCCTACAAATTGGCTTCTCCAACATCTAACTACTACTACTACTAGCTACCTTAACAAACCAGACTCCACTGGCTTCTAGCCAATAAATATTTTCATCTCTCACTTATTATCCACTTTTTCTTAAAATCATTGCTTTGCAATTGTAAAACATGCAAATTCAAATCCCATTATCAAGTGTCAAGCTAACCACTCTCAGAACAAGCTCTGCATAATTAACAAATAATTCTGTGCATTGTAATTAGTACATTTTCCATGGAATATTTATATCATCTCAATGGATTTTATACTAGAATATCACACATATTGTCACAAATTATGATATCATAATAGCAGCACACTTTAAGATGCAATGCGGAAAAGAAGCCAACTTGAGATTTAAATTGCAACTCAGGCGGTTAACGATCCCTATATTTTATTATATTTTGCTTCACAAAGACAGTCATCAAAAAGTGATTGAAATTTTCTAGAGTATTAAAAGTAGGGCATTAATAACAGTTAACAATGAAAATAGGGCTTAAAATTCATTTTGAATGGCATTGTGTAGAATTAACGTTTGTAGCTGAATGTATGACGTCAATGAATCATAAGGACTAAATGACTTAATTACAATTGTTGGTTGGAGAGAATGGGAAGAGTAAAATTAATAACGTGACGGTGTCACAAAGAAATAAGGTACAATACAGGATTCTGTTCTGAGAAGGTAGCTACGTGCTGTATGCAGAAAACAAACGAAATGAGCGCTGTAATAAGAGTATTGTGTAAGCTTAAGCTGTAACTTATTACTTGTTAGTGTACAAGGGAGTTCGGTGAATTAATAGTTACATTTCTAATATAGATAGGGTGTAGGGAAACGTACTTTTATAATTTGGAGAAGCATACTCGGTAGTGGATAGAACAAGCACAATTAAATACATATGTATGAACAATGGCATAGAATGCTTTCGCTTCGCCAACAAATAATTACATTCTCTCTCCTTCTGTTAATTGGATTTTACACCTCTTATTTGCGGGAGTGTTTGATGATGTCTTTAATTATTTCCTTGAAAAAATTCCCGAGCTTCATTAATGGGACTCGTTTCGAGTTTCCATTTCGGTCGAGTCGACTGGCGTAAGCTAAACTAAGCCAAGCCAGAGTAAGCCAAGCTTGCAATCAAATCTCGTCGACTAATACCACTCTATATTATTTTACTCTATTGTGTACAATCTCTGCTGTCATGCACTGACAATAATGTGCAGACTTTGAGGGAGAAGAAGGTTGGAGAAGACGGAGCTGCCTCACTCACTCAGATTGAAATATCTGTGCAATAGACGAGATAGGAGGACAAGAAAGACACACACGAACGACACAGAGTCCTACTAGTAGTAAGTAGTAGTTGGTTGGACTGCTACAGAAGTGCCTATCTCGGTACTCCTCTGTTACTAGCTTCTACAACTGCTACTAAAATGGATATAATAATGTAGAGAGACACAGGAGAGTAATAGTAAGGAAAGCCATAACAAGGCAAGCAATGCAATGCCACGAAGGAAAGGAGCATCCTTTTCTGTGATCTATTAAAAGCCCCCTTAATCCCCATACAGAGCAAAGCAACATCAATAAACAGAAAATGCAATGTTCCCAAGGATGTTTCAAGAGACTTATTCGCCTTGTATACATGTACTTACTGACGAGTCTAGTGCACACTCAACATTCGCATTCGAATATATCTCCTTTTATTTGTTTGTTGCTGGAATTTATTCTTTGCCTTGTAGCGGTAATAGCTCTCTTTCTCTACGACGACGGTGGTGGCCTGGGATACGTACAAATAGCTGTCTCCCTGTCCTGGAATAAATACCCAAGACACGGAGCCATTTTATGCATGTATTCATATTATGATCTACAGGACAAAACCACGGATTCATATTTAGAGCACGCAAACTTCAAATCACGGACATTTATTCGGCAGCAATGGAGAGGAACGTGAGTACGAATCGGGAACACATCCGCCGACGCATTCAAGAAGACTCTCCTATAGTCACCTTCCTGTCCTCCACTTTCTTCCTAATGTGTACAGACTTCCTATCTGTCTCTACATATTATTTCCTCTCCCACTTACACTTAGTACCACTACTTCCAAGTCCAACTCTTACATCTCCAACAGCAAATAAATACCAACTACCTACTACTTTATACTACTACAGATCAACACACACACACATTACTGCGTTACTTACCAGGACACTACTTACTTATACTATACATATAGTACTGGCCACGAAAACACACAAACACTACTACTACTTTACTACTAACTATAAATGTACGCAAGTAAGTGCCTTTGTATTAAAACAAATACTTACTACTACTACTACAAGTCTTACATTAATGTGCAGAGCTGTAGATACAAAAGTCAACTACTTACTACATAATATGCATATAGCTTATATTATTATAGCTTGGGATATTACTTATGAAGATAGTAGAATGATAGTAGTTATCTTGTTACATTTCTCTACTTACTGCAATATGACGGAGACAGTCTCAACCAAAGCAAATCGTACGACAGAAGGGGACACACATACCACTTACTGCTGACAAACTAAGCACAATTTCCTAATAATACAACTTCACTTGAATATATGGCCAACCCGTCATGTTCTTTCCACTCTCTGAATGCGCCTCAAAAGACAACTGAGCCGGGGATTCACAATCCGAATGAGAAATGACCATTAGAACTTGACATCAGCTACAGTTGGAATTGCACTACCAAATCTCCACAGATCAGGGAAGAGCATTAATTGACGAGATTGGAATAACAATCACTTTTTCCACCGACCTGAGCCCCTATCTCCCTCTTTCCTATTACTACACTAAATAAATCAACATCTTTAATGTATTCCTACATGCAATTAATATCGAATATTGTCTTTCTGTAATTGGTATGGCTTTCATAATTTATTTTCATGCTTCGTACTCGTTAAATTAACAGTAGCACGAAAGCAACGGAGAAAGTTTTACAATCTATATTTACAAAAAATGATATTGGAATATATTACCTAATGTATGGATTTGGATTGTAAAGAAATCGAAATAAATTATAAGAAAACTGAATGTAAATTTTTGTCATTCATATCTGTAAGGTATCTTTTAGTCAACTTTTAATTGCATCAATGTGTATCATCAGTCCTTTCAATTTTTGTACAATTTATTTGTGTCAGTAGTAAGCAATAATAATTTGCTACTTCACAGATTGCAGATAATTTAATACTTAAGGAGTAGGCTGTAATCGTTAGTTACATGTATTTTAGTATCTCAACTTTAATTTGCGAAAGAGATTTCTCCATAAGAAGGAAAGATTTTAGCAAAAGGAACAACTTCTATTAAAGTAAATAACTCGTAGTCGTAATGAACTGATGGATAAAAGCCATCAGACGTAACCTTATCATAGGGACTTAGCCTGCACGATCAAGCCTGTCTATTCGTGCAAAAAACTTTCGGCTGACTGTACTTTTAAGACGGACAACTTTTGAGTAATTCTAAGATTAACAAGAAATTAACAAGATAATTCTTCCACAGACTTGTTCGAAACTAACGATGGCTACGTGAGTGAGTAGAATGTCATGTATTTCTAAAGGAGACTGATTGCGATACATTGTATAAGGGTAACAAAGGTTATTACGGAACTAATCAACAAAGTGACAACAAAGTAAATTGAACATTTCGGTAACCGAGCACAATGCCACCAAATTACAAATTATATGGTTAATGCTTCACTATGTAAAAACTCATGTTCATTGTAGCGGGTTAGGCCGCAGGTACTTTTGATTGACATCTAATTTTCTTTGGATGTATGAGGAATGAAATAGTAATTGCTGCATTAATAGTAATTGGTGTGTTGTAGCATAAGTGCACTTACAATTTTAATTTTTTGCAGACGGCAATATAAATTAATTATAAAAGTTATTTAATGTTATACACATATTTGTTATGTTGTTGTGTATAAATACGTCAACTTGTAATTACAGAACTTAATGAGATAAAGTACTTACTTATGTAATGTACAGAATGAGTTTAGAGTTTCGAGTAAATTGCTTGAATGACCTAATGACTCTTCGTGCTTAAATATTTTTTGTTCCTTTTCCAATGTGTACTTGAGAATAAAAATATAAATAGCAGTGCTCTCTGCTTATGAATAAATGTAATTGCATGTTTATATTCATAGGCTTTGAATGGAGATTCACCGACGTGAAACGTTACTTATGAAATTCACAAGTAGGGTTCTCCTGCTTGTTTAGTAATACAATTTGCAATTTTTACTACTATTCATTTACTTTTCCCTACTTTAATGGTAGAGCATAATGGGTTTTTGCGTTTTATTTATGTGAAAATGAGTTAGTCACTGTATGCCAAAAGGTAGACGGGATAATGAGAAAATGTACATCACGCCAATTCAATTAGGAAGAATTGAGTAGCCTCAAGCGCTCTATTGTACTTGTTCACTGTTTAGTTTACTCCATACATTACATATTATTACTACCACACTGCACTGTATAATATCCTACTTGTCTATACCTACTACTTGCATGGCAAAAATTATATATTGAAAGGGGAGCATAGTCAGCTAATTGTAAAAGGGAGAGCCAAGTCAAGCTCACTAGAAACCAAAAGTAAATGCCAAAGCCATCCTCACTCGACACAAACTCAAATATACATTAAAATGCATTGTGCGTTAAGTAAACTCGATTTTTCTCATCATATGGCAAGCATATATAATTTTCTACTTACATCTTGTCCTAACTAAGTAGTCATCGTCCTATGAGTAATATAGCAATTTTAATAGAAAATTCAATGACAACCTCCATTCTATATACCCAACTAAGCTCTTTTCCTTCCTCAACAAACTAATCTACTTTTCTGTACCAGAAATAATGGATACATCGTTTCATTCTTCTACTATTTGTCTTTCCTAATTCCATTTTCTCCTTCGCATGTCAATTTAAATGTAGATAGAGGTACTTTGTTGATGCATTTTGTTGCAGATACTCTAAAATTTGTCTAATAAACGTCAGAATTTGAAATGAAAGCAATATGTTTGTAAATGTCACTATATCAATCCCATTATTGGGATAGAATCGAATGTCTATTTTTGATTGTTTACTGAAAAAATTCGCTTATGACTTTCAAAACAGCAAAAAATTTCGAAATAATTTATTGTTGTGGATACTGACTAACTATTGTATTTTACATAATATTTTGTATTGAATGACAATTTTCTGGTCATCTGTTTAAAATGCTAGACGTTCTCATTTGATGAGACATGGTTTAGACAGCTTTAGTTTTAATATTTTTATATGCATTATATCATATCATATCATAGTTTATTCAAGTGCCAAATAGTTCAAATCATACAGGATGAAATGTGTTAACAACAATCAGCACCGAAGGCAGGCCAGTTCTGTTACCTTACTCCCTCGAGCCGATTCGTATGCAATTATATATCGATAGTCACAATTGTACAAAATTTTATAGTGAAAACACTTTCTTACTCCTAATTATGATCAAAAATACATGTAGTTAGAGATTGTCTTACAAATACCTTAATCTAATGAGCTACTTAAAATTATTTTCCTTTTATAATATTAAATACTGGTTTAACAATTTACAGAATATGTCAACCGATTCAGTTCTAGCCTTAAGCATATGAATATAGGAATGTGTTATTTATTAGTGGGAATACAAAATAATAAACTACATGAGACCACAAATAACCTATTTGCAAATTAGAGAATAGACATAATATAAACCATGCATAATGCAAAGCATGCACGGTTGCTAATTTGCTGTTTATATTAAAATAGAACCCATTAGGAAATGTTATGCCTCTACCCACGCGGACTTCAAACAATAAAGAATAAATTCATGGTCACTTATGTAAAGTTAAATTCTGTCTTTGAACTCGTTAAGAGAACTATTGTATTCTCACTCACTCCGTATTCGTTATTGTCTACATACAAATCATGGTATGTACATGCTCATCTCCATTGTTTAGAGTTTTCAACTATAAAATTGCAGGCTAATGTGCTAGCAATTTAGAGGTGGGCACGAAATTCTAGCTATCTTTTTAATCACCTTATAATTTTTTGTGTCCAGACTCCAGACAATAAAAGCCATCGTCCACATCATAAAATGATCATGCCTAATTTGTCTAAAAGCCTAATGCGAGTAAAGTGGGATTGAATGAAAGGAGTGTAGAAATTAACTGGGTTGAAAGAGCTAAGTTAACAAAGGAAAATAATAAATAGCATATGCTCCATTTTCCATAAAAACGGAGTACATCTAATAGAAGTTGAACTTTATACTAGCATTATAGGGAATGGAAGTATAGTAACCACACGATAAGTTTTTAGCAGTATATAACGTTTATTGAATAATCACTATTTTGTTCTGTGATATGCGTCTATGCCAAAGTAAATAGGTTTAGGATTTGAAAGGACAGCAAAATATTATATGAATGGGCGAAAGTAAGTAGACTCTCATTTGAAGTAAAGGTCTGAGTATCTAGAGGAGATTCATCAGGGGCTTATCTATCGTAGTATGTAGTATTTAGCTACGCTTTGCACTTTGAAGTGGAAGTGCTATACTGTTAGTTTATGAAGCATCACATCATTAGATGAGAACAAGTACTATAGGTAAATACAAAGTATACTAGGTCCATTATTACATTTGGCGTGGCGAATTCGTTAAGGTTAATTATACCTGGACAAAGCCTTTATTAGAGAGAAAGCGACAAATTAGGAGGAGATTTAATTGGGAATTTAACGCGGCGGAGAGAGCCCCGATGTCAACTCCGGCTCAATGTTCGTTTAATTAGCTCAAACTCATTTACTGTGTGTGTGAAGGCAAAGGAAAAGTTTCAGATACGGACGAAGCACTATAAATGCTGACTCTCCAAAGAACTAACTACATCATAACAAAAACTGAAATAAACGGAACTGAATAGATTGACTGAACTGATTATATTTCAGTTCATGCTACTACGTGGATAAGTATATCCTTTAAACTGTCCACATAACACACCCACCCATTTTGCTACTCTTTCCACCGCTAAGCTTTCACCAGAAATCTCTTTTACACAACGGCACATTATACTTGGACCTCCTTTGAAATTTTGTACCAGAGATAATTAAACCGGCCTTTGAACAATTCCCTGTCCTAGTAATGAAGTGAAAGATTGTGGCGAAAAAGGACTCACTCCCAATTGTTATAACTAGGGTATTTATAAACCATACATTATTTAGGATTCCCACGCATTGCTATGTGTACAGTGACTACTATGTTAATTTAATTAAGAAGGTATTCTTGTGACATAATCTGTCTCTAATGTTTACAGGTTCCAATGCATTGTCAGATTATTTAATGGAGTGGGCGCATTGTATAAAAAGGCTTATTGGATGAACATAGATAGATATACGTAGCTATGAGATTAATACATAGCATCACATCGTCTCACATTGGAGTGGACCAGGACGTTTGCTTTCTCTGACAATCCACTCGACTGCTACACAATACTCTGTTCCTGTATGTCAGTTGGTCCTATGCACACCAACCGAGGTAGCTGGTAGTAGTATGTGCTCACGACGACTATTTTCTACTTGGGTCTGAGCTACGAATGGGGAAATATTACATTTAAGCTGAAGTTTGTAGCCGAAGTGATTGGGAGTGAGCTGGAAGAAGGGAAAGCAATCTGGAAGTGTGTCCTGGCCACGACTCCATATGACTCTAGTCAGGCCAAATCAACTGAACTGAACCAACAATAAGAGAGGAAAAGTGCATGAGCTACATAAAGTTGAGTCCGAGTCGTCGTGTCGTCGATTTGGATATGATTTTTGGCAATTCCATTAAAAAGTGGCACGTAGTAATTTATGGAAGGGCGGCAGTGGCAGTTCGGTTCCATTCTGCACTGCAGCCTGTGAAAGAATACGCAATCCTTTCATAACTGCTAATCTTATATGTAACTACGTTACCGAAGGAGGCAATGTACTGACTACTTCCTTCTCTACACCAAAAGTATATTTTTGCTTTACGATTTACCTACTACTACCTACGATTCACTTCGTTCTATTTTTCTTCACGTAGCCTGATTACCAATTTTCTTCCAGCGGTTATATGATAAATGAATCTATGAATCAAGTAGTTTATGGAGTACATAATGCATAATATTATATCCTACACACTTGTATTTCTACCGTAAATCCCGCATTAAAAACCTCCGCGCCTTGAACAATGCAGATTGTGGATTGTTTTAGTTTAAACCCATTTTATAATATCTCTTCTCCATTTTATTAACGAAGCTATATGCTCAAAATTTCAAAAATAGTGCCCATGTGATTTTTATGTAGTTTAATAGGAAGATTTACGGTATTTGTAACTAAGGAAGAGTGATAGTAATGTAGATTTAGTATATTTTACTCCAAGTGTGAATGGGTTGGTTGTCTCGTCACATTTACATTGTGCTATGCTATAAGGAGAAAAGGATAGATAGAAGGATGAATTGGAACAGTTGGAAAGTTGGAACTACGTTACTGTGTTTAGTACAGTGTAGTACATTGCATTATTGCATTGAACTGGAGTTGCGAAAGTGAGTGTCTTGTCTTGAGATGAAATGAGAGTTGAGACTAGGACGAGAGTAGCTCTGGGATTACCATCAGCACATTTCCAACAAATACACAAGCATTCTGCTTACTTCTTCCTTTCCTTTGCCAATAATGGCATCCTCACTTCACTTCTTTTATTATCTCCATGCTACTTTGCACTATGCATTACCAGTAGGCACCGCTACACAACTATTACATAATAACATTATGCCTTCCTATCTTTCGCTACGCTTTACTACGGCTTCACTTTCTGGACATCAGCTACAGACAGCATTCTGTCTTCCATTCATTACCTTCCATTTATTTCTTCTATTAACCAAATACAACTTGCTAAATCAGGACATGGCTACCGTCTAAGCTAATCCTATTATATCTAAAGATTTATCCAGTGTAGCAATTTTAATAATCGTAATAATAGTTATAGTTGGATAAGCATCAAAGTATAAGACGTATACGAGCGACCCTGAAATTGTAGACATGTATTTTTTAGCATTTATTTGGTTTCATGATATTACTGTATATGGAATATGGAGTACCATTAAATCCGTCATCAAAAAAACTGAATCTGTCCATACTTTATTTAATATCCATGGTTAAATGTTCAGTAACAAAAACTAATTTAAAAATTCAGGTTTCAGGTAATACAAAAAACATTATTGACATATGAATTGTAAAACTAAATTGTATAAATATTGCTTTGAAGATTAATCTCATGATAATAGTTTCCCAAATTGAAGATGGCTAATTCGCAAGGTTGTTAAAAACGGTCTCCTTTATCATGAAGAGTATGTATAAATATCGTGTGTTTAAGTACATAAGTTTTGCTAGTAAAAACATTTCTGATTTGAATTTTCTGAGTTGAGTTGTGGGCGTTCATATTAACGTTACAGAATCCATAAAACGTTACATATATCTGTATCTGTTGTTATTAGTGTACCAAATACATAAACTTCCTAGTATCTACTGACTACGGACATAATACCTAACAATCGAATGAGTTATAGCATTAGAGAGTAAGAGAAAGAGGAGAGTTCCGAGAAATGGAAACTTGTAAAACTTTAATGGGTTCGTCATTTCACTTCACTAGAGAACTTTATTTAAGTCGTCACAAGGGCCAATTTAGATCACCATACCAGCAGAGCTCATTAATGCTTTCCTATTAAAATTGTATGCGTTCATTATCTCAACGACGGAAGACTTCACTATCTAATTCAATATACAGACAGAATCCTGTTTTGTGATATGCCTTACACAACTATTATACATAGATACCACACACAAGACAATCAATCAAGCAGAACAGAACCTTGGGGAAGTGCTTCCCCTAAAATGAAATGTAATTTTGTCTTGTACCCATTACCTGTAAATCAATGTTGTTAACAAATATCATGTCATGTCAAACATCATGATGATGCCGCGAAAATGAAGTACATAGTCCATTACTCTGAATTGAATATTGAAGAAGGTGACTTATAAAATATTATTAATAATAATAATAATGTTTTTAGAACTGTACAAAAAATGTAAATATTATTTCTTTAAAAAATTAGACGATAAATTCCCGACATAAAATTTACCAAAATAAAGAAAGGGTAGCGGAAATGATATTTTATTCAGAGTCTACATAACTTATAGAACGAACTAATGCATCCAATTCATTTAGTTAGTTGTCTATGAGTTATCTACAATAGTATTTACTTACAAGAAGGACATAGAATATGCAAATAAATCATGATGTATGGAACTGTTATGGAAATGTAAAAAAGTGTAAAATGTGCTATATTGATAAAATCTAGAATATTCAAGGACTGAATTTTATGAATGAGTTTTAGATATTCAGTTACTACGACGAATACAAAAGATCTCATCCAGCAGTCACTCTTGCACTTATGGTTTTTATATACAATCTAAAAGCAGTTTGAGAAAACAGAAACCGGTGAGACTAATGTGAAACCCTACGAGTCAGAGTAGCTCTTTGACTGCTGGAAAAGTATCTGACTCTTTGCTAACCCTATACTCTATACCATAATAACAATGGAACACAATAATTTAATACACCACTTTCTATACTTGAATCCAATACTAATAGTTGACTCATCGTGCATTGTGTGATGTGTACTCTTTGGAGTGTGTTAAGCCTTGGTCTTCCTGCCACTCTCGTTTGACTTGGCCTTGCTGAGCTTCTTTTCATATTATGATAGTATGGCATAGCACTCGTCTTTAAGCAGTGTACAAAATACCATTTACCACTTACCAGTGGTAAGTGGTTTTTAATGGTATTTAACGTTAAATACCACCACCTAAAAAGTAGTGGTAAGTGGTATAAATGGTAAAAATAGTTTCATTTAAATTTCGTGTTTAAACTTTGAATAAAATTCGGTGCCAAAGTATGAAATAGCTTAGCAGCTGTTGATTGTTGTCATAAATTGATAAGTGTTCATCAATCAGAGTTGGATGCAACCGATAGGGACACTAATCGCCCTTATATGCCGATTGAGAAACTTGTTGCAATTAAATTGGCGCATCATATCAATTTTAAATTGGCGATACCAAATGCAAGCTTGGTTTTAGTAACATTTTTTATAACTTTCGGTGAACAACCGAATGAATAGGATTAATTTGATTAATTAAGGGGCTAATTCGAAATATTTCATAGAAAATAAAGTTTTAAAACCTATATTTTAGTAAGCCTTATGTACCTGTACTAATCTGTCTAATATGACGCTAAAATTTACCATTTTTACCATTAAGTGCATTTTTACCACTGTGATGGTAAAAAAGCCTAAAAAGTAGTAAATTTTGTACACTCTCTTTAAGTAAGACTTAGTAGGTATACCTACTAGAGAGACAATCAGTTGTAGTAACTACTAGTCTCACTGCCTATCCAGATCCACAACATTATTGAAAAATTATTCTAAATATCCAAAAAGAATTCAAATCGGTTGCAAAATACGAAAAAATACTACAAAATTAAAAAGTTAAAAATTATTAGTAATTATTAAAAAGTAATTATTTTCAGTAGTTTCTAGTTGCAATTATTTGTGATATCTCAAGCGGGTACATTTGTGTTGCGCCGTCGGGTTTATTTTTTAAAAAGCACTTCAGTTTTGTTTCCCATTATTATCCTTCCTTGGTATAATGCATTCGGATCGGTTCGGTGGTGTTAGAGTTTTTGAAATGTGTCTCTGGTACCAAATCCACATTAATGTATGAATGGATCTTCCTTAGATGGAAAAAATTATAAAGCCATTAGCTATAATGTCACCCTCCCAGTTGAACCTTTCTGCTATGTCTAGTCGCTTGCATTGCATGCTCCCACGAATAATAATTAATCGTTGTACACATGTTTGCACACATGCATGATGGGACGAGAAGAGATACATTGTAAGGAGCTAAGAGCTTAAGCAGCTACAGTATTTATGGCAACTCTCTTTGTTACTCCAGTAAGTACTTCTCTCCCCTATTTTTTATTTCTATTACTACACACTCACTTTACATCGCATTAGCTTTGTTACACTCAGGATGAAATGCTCTTTCTGTTTCTGGTCCAACTTCTTTCTCAGAACATTTGTCCCAACCGGCAGCTTTACCAAAATGCATTAATACCACATTGGAATATTATTATTGGCAATTATTACCTTCAGCGTTACGCTTGCCTTCCACTATTTAAAACTGCATGTGTATACAGGGCGTATATTGAAGGAAATAATATCCCAAATTTGCGTTGTGTCTTTCCGAAATGCCAATTGGTTATTAATTCTTATCCCAAACAGAGATAATAAAGAAATCAATCTTCAGTGTATAATTTTGTCAAATTATAGCGATATCATTTCGTTTAACCCAACAATAATTATTACCATAATAATATGCGTATTATGTAAATCTTTTTTTGCGTGTGATATTTTCACCTGCTAATTAAATATTTTTTGTTTATACCGAAGGCTGCTCTATGGTATACATAAAATAATTTGCACCAGTTCTACAGGAATCACATTTCATTTAAAAAATATTCAGTATCCTTGTTTCTCTAGGCTAATAATTTAAATAGCACAGAAAATTCATTAATATTTTCATGATTTTCCTGTCATTAACTTAATATTCGGGTTTTTGTGTTTTTTAGTAATGCACAAGTTAACAAAAATGTTAGAAGTTTTAGTTTGTGGAATTTATTCAGCCTGATACGGATATTTCGATTCAAATTTTCTACAGAAATTGTTTTAAAATTTTATGCCACAAAAGTTTTTTCTATTGACACCTATAATTTATTTTATGGTTTAATATGGGAATAATGAATACTTTTATCAATAGTATCACTGAATGAGTGATAGGATAGTCATGAGTTTGTTTGTATTGGCAGTAAAATAACACAAAGTCGTAGATCAGTTGAGAGAACATTTAAGGGTGGCTCATTATGTCATAAGATCTACACTTACGTATTGACTAAATGGAACATATATTTTTGGAAGGGAGGGAAAACGAGAAAGCTCATTATTTGGTGTGTTTCCTTCCTGGCTGCCCAGAGACATGAGAGTACCCGATAATAAACAATTTGCATAATCTAGTTCTTTAGCCAATTAAGGCTCCTTCTCTGAAGGTCATTAAATTCATCATAAAACAAGTTTATCTCTCCATTATCCACTTCCAGGGAAATAAAGAGAGATAGTGCCGTGCCGATCGAACGCACAATTTATACAGAATGCCCATATAAGTACGTACAAATACAATTTAGATGTGTAGATCTGTGCACTTTGGTATTATTAAAGGAAGTGGATGAACTAAAATAACAAGCTGGAATGTAATGCAGAAACTAGATTCGTCACTAGATATCAGATCTGATCCAACTGAAGGGAGAGGAGTGAGAAACCCGAATCGGAAACCAAATTGGGAAAGCCTGGTTAGTTTTGCAAACAGTCCACCTTTCCCAGATAGTGTCTGATAGGAATTTAACGCTCAAGTTAACACATCGCATCTTAGTGAGTGGAGCACGTAAATTACTCATACAGATGAGAAAAACCAAGAATTTCAATTGCATTCAACATCTCTCCACTTTATAAACCTGTTTCCATTTCCACTCAAGTCTACAATGGGAAACGGAGATATATCTTGTCTAAGACATTGCTTCCTGTTTTACTAAATAATATAATAGAACTTAATGAGTAATGAGTCATGTCCATTCTATAAATATTCATCAAAATTTATAATACATTTCCATGTTATGTGTGGTTAAATTACAAAATTTATTTTTATATAGTATAATAAAAATGGTATTAATTATTAAAGTATTCATAACCGTGTATTTTTATTTTGTGTGAATGTCATGACGTAATAGTTATTTGTCTGGCATCGTTATCGAGATAATGTATTTGAGATTGGTAAGTATAATAATTGGTTGGGAATTTATGAATGAATTTGGTTAAGTATGAAAGAATGTTCTTTCTAAGTCGTTTTGTCAGTGTGGCTCCAACCTGCCGAGGATTTTTGGGGAAGAGGATAATATGATATGTGGCATTCCATAAGTGAAGGAGGAGAAGCAAGGCAAGACTTGACTTTGGCAGACTGGAACTGGAGTCGGGGCCGAATGGCTCGGCTATAATGATATTATGTGTTTGGATGATTTCACTTGGTTTGGCATATAAGTACCTATCTGTACGTACATTACATAGATCGAGACAACTAAGTATAATAATGTTCATCGTTCGTATCCCACACATCGTCCTCGGAAGACAGAAAGAAATTGAACCGGGAAAGATCGACAGGGAAGGCAATGCCAGGCAAGGAGGAGCAGGAAGAAGGAAAGTTTCCGCAAGCAAGAAAGTCTCCATAAGAATGAACGAGCCGAGCCATTCGATTTAGCTTTAATAATCTTTTCTGCTTCGTATGGATCTATAAAACTAATTTCCACGATAGGTCCCTCTCGTCTTCAACCTCTCAATGCACTCGCTCTTTAAAAAATTAATTTTCCACCCAGTGTGTGTCAAAAGGAAATTGGTTGTACGGCTAAAGATTTTCATGTCCTGTCGGCTGCCATAAATGACTTGGACACATTTCTACACAGCGCAAAACATCCAATACTTGTGTAAAGAAACTATATACCCGCTTTTATTATATGCCATACCATAACCAACTCTATATACACACTAACTTATTATTTATAGCTTACCTACATGAAATCATATCATAGTATATAACCACTAAAAATGTACCTCTACCTACATAATATATAAAATGTGTACACAATACTTTATTACCCAAAGGCACTCAATTTTTTAAATTGAACTTACCTAACTAACCATTATTATTTCATTTCATTACATTATATATTATCGACACCAACCTTACAAACCTATGCTCCGCTTAAATATTTATATCTCTGCAAGTATCCTAGGAAATAATTACCTCTTTCATTTTATACTGCCTTTTTGATACGGCTTAACATGTTAAAATGCAATCTTAAAATATGCCTTTACTCCAGTAACTTTGGTTTATTTATTGCAAATGCAAACATAAAATAAAAAATAACGCATTAAAACTTTTTATGTAAAAAAGTACGTAAAAATTAAAAAGGCCTTTCAGCATTTTATTTAAGAGACTCAAATGAGGATGACGACTAAATTATGATTTACACCTCATGAATTTAATTTTTTTAACAAAGTAGAAAAAATGTCTATAACTTAGAAGATAAATCTTGAAAATATTCATTTTGCTCTATAAACGTGTAGTAACTTTTAGTTTGGGAATATCATGTGTGGCAACGTTGAACTATTAAAGACCCTGTAAGTATTAGAATGATAAAAATGATTTGTGAACTGCCTACTGTAGACATGGATGTAGGTACATAGTAGTAGGTAGGTATAAGGTCTCTCGGCAGGATGCAGAGAGAGTGCAGTGCTAGGTTATTTTGCCTGGAAGGCAATCCCTCATTCATTCAATTGATTCTTGTATATAATATCAGTAGACTCCGAAGAATGGGTTCTAATCAGAGCTCATCAAGCTCTCCATTCACAATCTAGTGTAGGGTTCAGCCTCTTTTGCACACGAATAACATAGTTAACACACAACAGGACATATAAATACATACTTATATAGGTGTAGTCGGAGAGTCTGGAGGATGCTACCCTCCTCACAACTTCATTAGATGTCCACGCACGAGAAATATTTTGCACTCACAATCAGTTGTCCTCCTAGACTCCGTAACAATAACGTAGCTGACTGAATTATATCCATACTGAGTTGATAGTAGACTAAGTTATTCTTACTAGTACAACGACGACCACATCTCTTCCCAATTGATGCTCTCTCAATCAGACAAAAACTGAAAATCAGTGAATGAAGCCAGAGCAATGCAAAGCTTGCGTAATGCAGACCAAACACTCTTATATTGTCATCATTTTCTAACCCAACTTTTTTATGTAGCGAATATAAGTTGCAGCCTAACGAACTTAAATGCAAGAAGGAGTTGAATTTCATTGTGTGTATGTATAGCCACCTCACAGACAGTCTGATAGATTCACTATCAAAACTCATTAAAGCATTCGACTCTGAGACTCCATTCAACCGACTCATTCACTCACTCTGACAAAAATGAATTCAATGGGATTAACTTACAGCCTCCACCTAGTCCGTCAGTTAGCTAAATACTAACGCAGACACCAAATGAAGCAATCAGCAACTCAATTGTGCTCATGGACCCTGAAATTTATCACACAGAAAATAAATAACAAAAAGTTAAATCATGTCCAACATCCTATCACACGCCTGACACTACCAAATACCAGCTTTAATGTGTTTTCAGTCTCTATTAAATGACTTGTACTTTCATTTATACTTCAATTACGGTTGACTCCATCAGTTAGCGAACTTTGTTGTTTACCTTACTTTTAGTTCTGACTCAACAAAATCCCATTCCTAATTATAGAGTGCTTAATTACATTTATTCAGTTCACAAAACCCTATTGTAATTCAAATGCATATAATATGCAGTATTGAATTATACATAGAGACTACCCAGGCGTCCACTGAGACAATAATTTACCATTTTAAAATTATACATCATTAAATTACCTTATATAAGAGGTATCTATATACTTATATAGTAACATTGAATGTACCATTCTGTTATTTCCTTGTTTATTGCTCTTTTAATGCATAAAATCATAAAATTGATTTTCTATGTCGTTTGCCAAGTTTCTCAGTTATAATTTTTTAAAGTTTTGTGCAAACATAAATGTGATATTTGACATTGAAAAATGAGGGGTGACGGAACATGGTATTATGAAAGTTAAAGATTTAATGTCCAGTTTTGCCTTTTCCAACAACTGTCACGAATGACACTTGGCATATTCATTGCTGTCTGTTGAGTTGAACTTTACGTTTTTCTATGTGAGGAACGATGTTAGACCAGAGTTATACTATCGTGGCATTTTCCCATGTTGTCACATGAATTGTAGTGCCGTCCATTCTCCGACTACAAACGGCAAAGGTAAATACACTATTACTGAGCTTTATTACCCGGCGGAGTAATAATACGCAAAAAGAAAATGAATTTCAGTCTCTTGTTACAAGTTTATCCTTTGAATTCATTTTCTCCGAGAAAGTAAACCATCATATAGACTATACCTATCATCATGTAGCTAAAGACGTCATTCTTTACATTAGCTCCCATGAACCCGACTATAGGTACTAATAATATTTAGATCATTTGGCAATAGAAATTTCGTAATGTGTACCTACCTATGTTATGTGTCCATTGTATTTAGTCAGTGAACACGGATCTCTTTATAGATCACAAAAACAAAATTAATGCCGACACATGCACAAAATCTTTATAAGGTTGGACATTATACACTTGTGATTGAGGCATCCTACATCCTTCACTAATTATTTTTTAATAAAATAGGTCAGAAGTGTATACACCTGATTTGACATTTTTTTAAATTTCCTCTGAGAAAACTGTTTCCTTCTATAGTAGTGTCTCTTTATTATATTTAATATCAGTAATATATGGAGCGACATTTTGGCACGTATCAATATATATAGGCTTACTATTATTCCAAATATTCTGCTGGAATAAAAATTACGTTGCATTTTTGGTTTGACGCTGCTTATGGTGTGATGTGATAATCAGGAAAAAATCTGTACCCGACGAGTCGACGACCTGAAGAGTGAAAGACGTAATAATGAGATGAGATCAAGAGATTCCCTGCATTTCTGAGCTTGTTGCAAATAATATCAAGTATTATGCATACTCACGCCGAGCTAGGAGAAGAATGGTGAAAGTCTCTTTTATAATTATTTGTGTCCGCATCAAACTCAGAGTAGTTAGTTACAAGAAGTACTTCAAGTAGTAATAATGTAATATGATGTAACAGACATTACAGGCGAAATATGCAGAGAAGGCTATCTTATCTATTGTGCCTTCCTCATCTACTCTGTCCTTAACTGAACCAGTCAATCAACTCAAGAGTTTTTCAAGATGTAGTTGACTCTACCCTGCTCTGCTTATTACGAACCAAGTTTCTAAAAAAAGTTCTTATGCAGGAGCCTGTAAAGTTTTAATAGAAAAAGCGACTCTCGCTCAACGCCCGCTAAAATTTCGGTAAAGGAAATATAAACGGAGACCAAGAGAGGATGTGGTGGCCATTATTAAAGATCTTGCCTCACACTACAATTTACACAATGACGAAATTGGATGAGCTTCACATCTGCTTATTAGTTAATCATTGCTAGTAGCCTTTTCATATATGAACTACTATACCTTAACTTCAAGGACCTTTATAGTAGTACGTTGCATATTTAGTTAAAATTTAAGCCTAGTAATAATAAAGTCTACTTGTTCAGTAAAGGGAATTCAAGCAGATATTTTAACAACCAAACATGCAACTTTATATATAATATTTTTCAGGTACCAAAATAAGTAATTGGCTATAATATTGTATGTATGCCGCATGGTAGATATTAGTGATATCAATATTGACAGTATGCATGTACAGATGTTAACTTATTACTAGAAGAGGTAATAAACAATGCATAGAGACATGACGAGTATTTGCCAAAAGAAAGCATTTGGACAAAACAAATATTAGACAGGTGTTAAATAATAAAGTGCTTAGACTTTACTTAATGAATTTATTGGTTGCATGTATGCATATCCATATGCATTTGCATGCAACTGATGGATAGCAACTAATGATTCCCTTACCCTTGGGATTTGCGATGCATAATATGTTAGAGCATAATGCACGTTTTTTTACTATCCGTCAATGCGTGACCCATCAACCTGAATTCTGGACATAAATAAATAAATACATGTATATAACGCTAAGATAATTAATAAGGCCACTCAAATTCGTCCTGCTTGTACTTTCAATATCATTGGAAATTTATGAAGTTTAAACTATAAATTCAAATGTTTCAAGGACTGACATATATAAGGATAGTATTCAAAATACAACTGATTCTACCGTCTCAGATACAAAAGATTATCTCTACTGCGCTTGGCCAAATCAACGGGAAATATGTAATGAAATGCTTCAATCCCCAAATACATGCTTAACGGGTAAGGAAACAAAGACCTAGATACTGTTTTCATAGAGCGACAGAATGTGCAAACTAGAGCTACTTACTATATACATGCATGGATTACGAACCACTTTCGTATAGCAATACAAATTGTCAGTTTTCACCTAGAAAAAATCGCTTTATGGCAGAAATATCTGCGTACTGTTAGTATCCTTAGTATTTAATACTAGTATGTTTGTATAGCAAGATTTTGGGAAATGATTTTTATGATTGCTCTAAAAAAGTCCAGAGATTCTTCGGAAAGGATTAGAATTTTATTATTTGAAAGGATAGCCGAAAAGCCTAAAAGGTAAAACTAGAGAAAATAGAAATTGATTTCGTCTCATGGTTATTGAAGTGTTGTTATTAGACGTATGTACGTGAGTATCGGTACGTTACCACCTGCAATGCAATTTGTATACGATAAGTGGATAAGATTGTGTCGTGTAAATCTATAATGTAATAGAGGAAAGATTAATAGTAGGAACAGTGTGGATAGTGTTTACATGAGTATATAGACGGAGTATACAAATACCTTGTTATGTAAAATAAACCAAGAAAGAATAGCTAAATATATAAGCATGTCGCAATTGCTAGTACTAAGTTATTATATGGTCCATGCAAAGTATAGCAGTATATAGAGAATATCTATTTTGATACTTACCAGGTAAATCTATTTTGCAAGAAGATAAAGCTTGGGAGATGAGACCGGACCAGGGAGTTGTATTTCTGTTTGCAAATAGTATTTTTCTGGAACCAGAAGTTTGTTCTGTAGAAGTAAATAGTATAACTTGTTTACGAGAAAGACTATTTGTTATTCATTCGAATCTGTGAGTGAGTTCAGTTCACTCACTCAGTTCAGCTCAGTTCAATTTAGCTTTAGCTCAGTAAATTCAATTCAATTCACTTTAATTCAATATAGGTACGCAGACGAAATTGAATCGACTATCTATCATATGTCTCTGTATAGGTGGATGATAGAAGTTGTATAAAAGTAATAATGGAGATAACTTGTAAGTTCTCAGTTGATTTGATGGCTTGCTCACTCTTATTCTCCGTTGAATCAAGTCACATGAAGAAATAATAGGACACCCAAAACCAAACCAAGTTGTCAACTCCAAAGTTAATAATAAAGACAGAGAACTTTTAATAATTTTCTCTGTTTATTGCCTCCACCGATGAAATATACAGTCTTAATAACCAAGTACTTACCTATTGTTCTTTTCTTTCTAATTGAATCGACTCACTCTCTTCTGTCAACAATCTATAATATGTAGTAGTAGATGTAGTTCTAGATATAGTGCTTAATGCATTTACAACAAATGTTTTCCAACCTAATGCTCTGTAAACTAATTTCGTGTAATATGATAGGAACGGTCAAGTCAATACCCCATTAAAGAGCACTCTTCACCAGATCTGCAACAGTTTCTCTCGGAAATCAACACCTACTTACTCAGCTATAGAGAGAAGAGTGATCTTGTTGATACAATTTCGATAGGTTTGTGTCACAGATTCACGTACACGATTCCCGCAAATCGACGGAGACGACAGAGCAGTTGTGGAGGATCGGAGTGTTTGAAAAAGACTGAGAGGGAAACGTTGACGGCACGGAAAAAGTGATGATGTTGGCTTCAGTTGTTCAAGATTTGCCTTGCGTTGTCCTCCCAGTCAGATCCAGCCAGAGAGGAGCTAAGTAATAGTAAGTAAAGGCTTCTATGTTCTTCTCATCGTCAGCTCTGTTCTCAGCTCTGAGTCTGATCCCGAATGTGTTCCTCGTTCCTCTATTATGTTCTTCTGCTCCCGATGCAATGCATGCAAGTCAATCCCATTACATTTTACATTTACACTGCACTACATACCTACTATCATATTATGTTCTACAGTCCTACGTACATTCTGCTGCCTGCTTCCCTATCCAGAAGAGAGGGGCACAACCAGACAACACATGCGCTTCCTAAACACTTCTCTTTGTATTCTTTATGGACCTGCCTGTCTCTATGTAAGTGCCATAATACTTATGTGTACACAATCTAACTCCATACCCATGTAATAGTCATGTTACTTCTTTTCAATCTACTCCTATACCTAACAAGTACCCACTTATTATTATCATCATACCTAACTTAAATATTTTTAAATACCACTACAATTAAATTTTATTCCATTCTACTAATAAACTACGTCTACATACAATTAATGTGGGTAATGCGATATTATCGTTGTGGCTTCTTCCACTACGTTATTTATCTTTGGTTTTCTGCGAATAGTTCTACTGCTTATCATTTCATTCTGACACTGAGTCTTATTATTCGCATTCCAAGGCCAATATTTAATTTCCTGAAATCCAATGCCGTTCCAAATCAAATTACAATTTGTCTGCAACTTTTGCACTGATTTTCTTTTCACTTATACTGATGCTACCCATAATAAAAATTGTATTGATACGACTCTTGTAGATAGTAAGTTATTGTCTCATATTTTCCTTTCCTTTAAATATAGACGTATGCATAGTAAATTGGACACCTCCGGAGAAACCTTAATGTTACACGAAATGTCTTTGAAACGAAACATTAAAATCCTATTCATATTGTAGCAAATAAGATTAGCATTAATACATATTTATAATATTACTATTTGTCTGTCCTTTGTGTTTATATTTAGCTTAAGTAGATACAGTTGGCTTGTTATCTTGAAATGGCACTCTATAATATTAGCATGCAAAATGCAAAGAAATGAGACTGTGCAAATGTATCGCTACACAAGTAGTTTTAGCTTTGCATGGAAAATATCTTTATAAATATCTTGTGGATGTATAATATATCAAGCATTAATTGTCAGATGGCTGTTCCATTTAGTAATTAGCTTTGTAAATAGGAAATTAACAATACAATGGCTTATGATATTTGTTGGCAGAACAAACAAATAAGCCATACTCCCGCTCTGCCATTGGTTGTCAATCTTAAATTGTTAATTTAATTTATCACTCACTGCAACTGCATTGCTACATAAGTCAACCGTTAAGCATTTGGTGAGGCTAATCCTCATTCAGCCTTCCCTTCATTCCTCTTTGCTATGTATGAAAACAAAGTTTCATTTAGGAGATAAAATCATCGCGTCAACACGCCTGGTTTGCTTGGCTTCTCGTTTTGTGTGCTTAACATGATTTCAGATAAAGACCCTTTTCAAATATCTCTCTAAGAATGTTTTTCTAGATTACAAGAGAGGAAGCTCACATGAAGCGTTTTGATTATTTGTCTGCCTCTCCGGGCCACTTTAAATGAATATTCTGATTTTTCAATAGTCCGTGTACAATCATACACATCCATTTATTTAGACATAAGAATCCTCTGTGCATAATCGAAAGGAATTGTACATATGCATGCCTTTTCTAGATAATGCTGTTCATACACAAATAAATCTGTCGCTGTCACTTATCATCCCACCATGTAAAAGTTATTTGTTGAAAATCCTATTTACTAATACAAAAAGGCAAACTAGAAATTGACCCAAAGGACGATATGACAATCTGAGGGACTTTCTTCCACTAATTATATCTAACACAAGGGCAACCTTATGAGGTTGAAATCGAACCAATAATATGGAAAACATGTCAAAATTATCAAAGTACAAATACTCAAAATATTAAATACTATCTTAAAATCCATACAGTGTAGGTACACTTTCAACTATTTTAAATACGACCAAGACTTGCGAAAACAATTTTCGCCTCAGAAGCATCTTGTTAAGTAATTAAGACTCTAAGTGTCTTAGTAAAACTCTAAACTGTATCTTAGTCTATCCAAATTGAGTTTAATACACTGTAAATAATTGCTGATACTTGTACCTACTATACGCATATTTAGTAGATGTCATACTCTCCCTATAACATATAAGCAAGTTTAGATATTCAAAATTAAAAACAGTTACCTAAATATGTTCTTGACCAAAACTTAATACTTTGAGAAACTGCGAAAATCAGACTAGAATTTCATATGGAACATAGATTTGGAGAAGATTCTTCAGTTGAAAGCAAAAATGTTTTTCATAAAACGAATTACTCTATTTGCAGTGTCATTGCTCTCAAGTCGTAACTTTGAAAATATGTAACGCTGTATTTGAGTAGCAAAAATGAACAAAATGCTTTTAAATTCCAATAGTAATATAAAGGTTGTTGTACTAAAATTTAGGTTCTGAGAGATCGTAATGCATTTTTTATAAGATTGAATATTCTTTTATATTATTTGCTTTAGCAGGAAATATTTCATATGATTTTTTGTTTTACTTCCAGGATGATTTGAAAAGTTGACATCCGCCTAAATGAATAAATTTAACCAAATACAGAAGTAAAAGTGTACCGACGACATTATTGAGAGCATTGAGAAAATGTCATTTGATACATAGGATGTAGAAATGTAATAATAAATTCATTAAAGTTCGTAAAAAGTACTTTCAGGTTAAACGAATAATAAATCCATATCATGGAGTTACCATATTGTAATGGTAGCAGAGATATTCATAAATTCAAGATGCCACTCAAAAAATAAAGTGGATTAAACACCTCGAGTTACATAGGTAGGTTATTTATTACATATCTATGCATTAATGAATTCTGGTAATTGCATATGGTGCTTGACATCGGGAATTATTTATTGCTTTTCATGTCATTCTATATTCTAACCTGAATCTAGATAAGTCATAACATTTCATACTTATGAACTACGGACGAATTTTATCTAACAAATAAAATTTTCTAAGTGGCCAAAATGATCCCATGAATATATTTTATAGAAATGATAGCTTTTGTATTACTTTTGCATTTGTTTTAATTTATAGCGTAATATTTTTTGTTTTCAATTGTTATTTGTTAAAAAATGAGATGCCATTTTTCGCTCCTGCTATAAACCTTCAAAAGAATTTGTTTAGTACTCCCTCTGTGAAATTCTAAAACACAATTTATATTATTGATCGATAATTTTCCATTGATATTATTGATTGGTAAGTTTTCAATTAATAACTTTAACTTCAATGATTTAGCATAGATTTTAGAGTTGATTTATTTAGTATTTCTACCCACGGTTAAGTAGGTGATTATGGTTGGAAGTTGACAATTTGATTGAGAAAACGCATGTAATTGTGTCACTGAATCCGAAATCATATTTCGTGGTATCAAGAAATCATTTTTAATGGTATATATAGCCAGTCTGACATAAGAGACGATAATATAGTGCATATTATTATCCATTTATTACTTAATTAAAAAGAGAGAGACAGAAGTTAAATCTATTCATCGTGGTATTGAAACTTGAAACTGGGAAGACAAAAGAAAGTAGACAAAACCTTGCAATTAGGGAATGGAAGCCACAGTAGATGAAGTTGAAGGGTCTCAGGATGGAAAAAAGTTGCATGCATTATGTATAATGTGTTCCTTGTCTCACACTGATTGTGAGTTTAGCTGGAGCCGTAAATAACACAGTAAGCTCCTCTGTTCTATTCATTTAAATACCAAGTCGTTCTTTAAGAATGGAATGGGAAACAAAGCGAATTTAACGATACTCATTAAAATTCAATTATGCGGTCTTAATGAGTAGTTTAATAATGAATTTTCAATGAGAGAATAGCAGTTGTTCTGCGACAATGTGGTCATACCACTTTATGCATTACAAAGTTTAGTCAGCTATACTGTGCACACACTGCACTCGCTACCTACGCAAATAAATGATTAAACCGGCAGAGTACTTACCAGTTACTGGTTACTATAGACCTATATATAATATACTAGTTTAGGTACATCCAGATACGTAGAAATTGAGAATTAAGAAAATGTCCCTTTACCACGACAAAGCCTAGCGCCGCTTTATTTCTTTAACTCTTTGACGAAGAGTAGAAAATGCAAATGGATCTATTACTTCCAAATCCTAATTTTCCCTGTCAGTTACCAAGTATATAATCCCCACTATAAATATAACGCTACCTCGTTTGCGTTTTGGTTTCCAGCTCCATATAGTTTCCGACGTGCTTTGCTATATTATAGTAAAGGTGGAAAGTGATGCACTAACGCACACATCTTTTATTCAACAGAGCAGCGTGAGAAGTACATGGACAGCAATGCAATTGATTGATGCAAACGGCTAAATTTCTTAGCACCAATTAAAAAGTGCAAGAATGTAATTTGGACTTTAGTATTCAATTCACGATTGCTTTTGACACCTTTTACCACAAATAGGCATTTTGAAACATTAACCCGCAGATACATAATATGGTACAAAACATTATTAACGTATTTCCTAATGAGATAGGTAAGCTGTGTACCTTGAAAATAATTAATTATCAGTCTAGTAGAGAAATTATATTAAGGTGGGAATATATTAATATTCTATTATTATCTTTCTTCTCACAATAATTTTTAATTTGCAAATTGACAAAAAGGTTTGAAAGGAAAATGCCGTGAGTAATGATAAACATGCGGTGCTTCTTATAAGTATGGATTTTGTTTGGTTTATAAATCGTGAGAAAATATTTTGAAAGGATTTACACGATGATCAGGGAAGATATTATTTCATTTTGCATGATTCGATCGGTAGGTTAAAGCCATTCTTCCACGATGGGTCTCATAAGGTGATTTGTTTCTAAGGACTACCTTTTGTTATCCTATTATATATTTAGCCTGCTTAATTTTATTGGAGTGAAGTGACGATGAAATCTTGGCAGTCTCAAAGTAAAGATAATGGCCGTCCAAGAAAGCCTTATACATATTAATCGGTTTTTCATCAAACTTTTTCCTCACATAAAGTCGTTTACATTCAAACTGTGTCTCCACTTTGAGAAAAGTTTTGTGTCAAGCATGAAAGAAGTCTCTGGAATGAATTCGAGGGTCGACCCGTCAGATGACATTTACTTGCTACAGCTGAATGTCTTCTGCTCAAACTGTTACACATTGTAATGGGTTATATTATGTATGACTTTTCTTTTCCTTCTCTCGGAATTGCAGTTCTTTTGATTATTTCTCGGATATGAAATTCTTGGCGTGCCGAATCATCCTCCCTTTTGAATTTCCTGTCATCTTCAATTTTATTGTTTTCAGACTTTTTTATTTTATACATTTGAATATCCGTTTAGTAGAGAAAAAGACTTCAACGCTCATGCATTTCTCTGTCTATAATGAATCTGTAGACATTACACTGAATTAAAATTATCACTTAGTCTCCTTTCCTCAAATCCTCTCCAATTTCCTTAATTGCTGAAATAAATGAGTTCCTCTTTCGTTTAACTTCCAAATAAACGCCATTACTAAAAAGCCAACTGCCTGGTAGCATTGTTTTAATAATGGCTGCATTATAGAAGCATTCGTCTGTATAATTACGATAATGACTAAGTCCATGATGAAATAGAGACTTACTTCCATGCTTATAAATAACATTATTTAAAAGAGCGCTTATGACGTATTTTCATGTCAACTTTCCAAATCTTTCTTTCTTCCCTTCCACAACGCTAAAATAATTTTCCTGCTAGTCTTTTAATTCATTTTTAAAAATATCTGTGCATAGCTTGCATCATTCCTTCACACAGTGGCATAATATGCATATCAATCCCATTAAAGGAGTAGACTTCTGATTTTATAAAAAATGTACGTTTAAAAACGTAGGTACTGATAACATTTCTACTATATTAAGTCGTTATTGCTCTATTTCCACATAAAGTTGTTCAAGAACATATTATAACCTTCAAGTTTTTTTCTTCATCAGAAGCGATGTATATGTATGTATTTAGTGCAATCAGGAAATTGGAAGAGATGAAACAGATTGAGGAAAAGCAATTGGAGTAAAAAGTTTCCCAAGAAACAGGTAGAGCAAGGAAGGTCTATTTAGATAAGTACCAATTGCGTAATAACTTATGGAGCTGGGACATGGGCGAAAACATTATTTACAGAAAGAACTTAGAGAATTTAAAAGGCGATAGCTTGAGAAAGTTTATTTGCTAGACATTTGAAGAGATAGGTAGGAAGACGGATAGGAAATAGAGGAAGGATCGGATAGAATTTGAAAGCCTAGTGTTGGTTTTTGCACAAAGGTAAACAAGTGAAGAGATGAATTGGGAGATTTTTGCATGGTGGCTTTTTTGTACTCTCCACATGCAATGAACTAAGTAAGTAGATGTTTTCCACTTTACATTAGGATAAGAAGTGGGGTTACATCAATATCTATCTAGATGCATTAACTTAATGGCTTTGCCACTTATAGGCATCACATAAAGACGTTCCCTCTATTCTCTTTCTTTTAAAAGTCTCAAGCTCCACAAGATCTTTCGGAGCTTTCTGTCTTCTCTCTCGCCTTTCCCGTCGAACGTCAACATCCACTAGTTACGTTACTTACGTTACGTTACTCCTACTTTTGCAATTTACTTTTCTACTCTCACCAATACCCACCAACACTCACATCCGTTGTACATATTATGCCACTACTCTACTAGTCCATCTACTACAGCGGAAATCTTATATCCCTCTTACTCACTACTTACAGTCATTTTCCACTGGAACTAACAATAATACTCGATACCCAGCACATACCATCAGAAAGAAATGATGATGGAAGCTCTTCCTAGCTATCCAATCCTGAATGTATAATGCACTCAAAATGCTCCTAATTCCTTAAGGTACAAAACTCACATCACAAAACCCCGAATAACACACTCACTCATTCATACACAACATTATTCTGCAAGCACTTCAACTCAAGTCATCCCACAAACTCTTTTTAAACCTTTTGCAATTCTCAATTTATGCCATTATCTTTATAGAATCCATTTACTAAAGCTCATTCACGAACCAATAAAATAAAACGTGATAATATCATAAGATGCACAAAAACTGTAAATAAAAATTATAGTTAAATCATGTATCTGTTTTTGTAACACCTTTTAATTACTGAAGGAATGGGGTTGATTGTTTTTAGTATTAAATTGTACCTGGCTTCAGGATACCTATATACAAGTGTCAATAGCATTGAGAAATCTCTACCTTAATCAACTTTTCTCATTGGTATTTTGCCATCGAAAATTAATTCAATAGTGTCATGGTGTAGTATGTGCGGAGTGGAGTAAAAGTAAAACGGCGACGCTAAAATTAATGTTGCTGTACCCACCCACACAGTTTTTATACTTTGTGTTATTCATTATAATAACTTTGACAACTTAAGCTACTTCAAAGCAGTAGAGAAACTTGCCCATTTGTGGAATCTAATAATTAGTAGTAGAATTACTTTTCTACATCTATTAAAAAAAATTAAATACCAAAGTAGATGGTTATGGCTTATTTTAGTTCTTTTTAACATACCTTAACTTTGTAATTGAAAAGCCATTATACTATGACCAATGGTAATATTAAAATCAAGTTCCTATATTCTTCTATTTTTTCCAAAAAGTGGTTTTAAAAATATAAAAAATGAAAAACATTATAAATTATTGAAGTAATGAGTCCTTAACAATTTGGAGAAGATGAAACTAGGGCATTTTATATCCTGTTTTCTATCGAAGAACCTTGTACCTTTTCAATAAATTCAAATACTATTATACGGTCTACATTTCTGAAAGGTAAATGTGATGCCATTTCTCTAAACATATTTATTATAGATGTAAGATGTAAAATCTGTAGGAATCCCATTGTAAATAAATTTAAAGTTGATTTTAACAATGGAAATGGAGCATCCTAAATGTATTGCTCATTTCCTGTTTCATAAAGGAAGCATAAATTTCGCTGACCCTGTAGATATGGAACTTGAAGTGCTTCCTTCATTCACTCATCAGTAGGTATAGCTAGTGGCATTATTGAATTGATGTGCTGTGATGTTGTGTAATGAAAAGCTTGACTTTGGTTTCAAGACTGTAACGAATTGTACATGGATAGAATAGTGGAGTCGTGTTAGGTTTACAAGGTACGAAGTAGTAGAAGGAGGTGGTTTGGGTACCCTTTTCTTATCCATATAGAGAGAAATAGCCACAGACAGTTAGTAGTTAGTACATGAAGCTGTGCGTGTTTTTAATCAA
The DNA here is from genome assembly GCA_020055645.1 of Tomocerus qinae. Taxonomy (NCBI): domain Eukaryota; kingdom Metazoa; phylum Arthropoda; class Collembola; order Entomobryomorpha; family Tomoceridae; genus Tomocerus; species Tomocerus qinae. The sequence continues at coordinate 25,383,705 of CM034548.1, forward strand.
CGGCCTGTCAATTTGGATTTAGAAACCATGAAATCAAGCATTGTGACTTTAATAAAATATTGTTTACTTACAGCTGGCTAGAATCGTGGATAACAAGAGAAAAGCAATTAGATTTGAGTGTTTTTCATTTCACTGAACTAAAAGTAAGCTTTTATCTCGACGGCTTTTCTGTGCAGTACATTACATACGTACAGTATTTGCTTACTTAGATCAACAATGTAAGGCTTAGGGCTAAAAGCTGTTCCGACGAAATTCTTCGTTTCTAAATCTCATCTTATCCGATAAAAGTTTACTTTCATTCATTTTCTTTAATTGAGCAGCTACAACACAACTATGTACAACACTCACAAAACGCCAATGTAAACAAACCACAATTCTGTCTGTCTGCCATCTGTACGACTACTAATGTATGTATTATTAAGTGCCTAAGCCCATAACTCAACTTTGCCTGCCCTTGTTCCTAATAAATGCCTTTCGTCCGTCTCGTCTCAAATACCTTCAAATGTTTCCTAGCTATACGCACAGAATATACCAAAAGATGAATCACAATTTCACCCACATTACTTTATTAAGTCCAACAGAATATTACTCATAACAGGTAGGTACTTACCCCATGATAAACGAGTAGTTGAAGATAAGCTTTAAATAATGAATGTTGACCGCTTATGAAACAGAGTTATGTATGATGATCAGATGAATACGTATCTGAATGAATGCAAAGTCAAGACTCAGTTCTATGTGATAAGGTACAACTAAATATTGTACACTATTGATCAAAGCTTATATATTGTTTACAATATCTTGTTGGCAGTCCTAATCCTTTCATATAGATTTACTAAATCTATGCTAATAAAGTTCTGATTCTGATTGAAGCTTCTTCTCTACTATCATCCCTCGCCTCCAGAGTTGAGAGCTGTAAAACAAACATGATAAATAACTGCGCTTTAGTCTTTTGGTTTAATCTTCATTCAATTATTATGGACGAATATCAAATTGGTTCCCATGCAAAAATAAGCCAAAAAGTTTCAAATAATATTTTCTAGGCCACCACTAGTACCGCTGCTGAATTTCAAAATGATTAGGCATCAACATTTGGTTTACTTACGAAATTCGCTAACGTCAACCGGTAGTGAACTTAATTTTTTTATGTAATGTACATTCCATATGCGCTTGCGTATTTCAACAAAAAACCGCAGAGTCCACCTATACAATAAAGCTGATTGTACTTATGTTGCATGCATTGTCTCTATGCTTTGGTGGATTTTGCGGTTTTTGTTGCAATGCGCAAGCGCGTATGCATAACAATAAGCCCACCGCACGGGTTAACAATACGTGATTATGCTGGATGCCTACCTTTCGAAATCGAGTCACGTATGATGGGGGTCACGGACTACTAGTTCTATAATTATAATCAAAGACTTGCTAAAGCCAACCTATCTACCTTTGGGTACCCCATGCACATTCCTTAAAAGCAAAATGCGCATGTCCACTTCCCACTTACTCCCTTTATAACCACTGAAGTTAGTTGCTTCATATTATTAGGCATCAGAACAATAATAAAATTCATACAAGATGATTATTGGTAGTTGAATGGAAATATTAGCATAAGGGGACATTTCGTAATATTATGCGTATTAATTAGCATTTCAAAACTTCTAATCCAAATTGGTTCGGGTATATAGACAAACTTATTTTGCATTTTGTAGTAGAGCTGGTGCTGCTTTTTATTGTCCACTAGATTCCTTTGTGCTTGTTTGTACACCTTTTTTGCAGAATTAACTAACAGTAGTGAGGGGCCGTTAGTAGAATATGGAGACATACAGACATACATAGGTACAATCAGCTTTATTTTTTGTGTATATCATAAAATAATGGACGAAAAAAGTAATGCCACTTCACGGCACACATTGAAATGGGCAAAAATGAGGGAAAAGATTTTTTTCGTCCAAATGTATTTTGACGGATTTCTTTTTTCGTTACCTTATGTTTTTCAAAAATTCTAGCTAGAACTGAACATTGAAACTGAACAATGAATTGGGGGTTTCAAAATGTTCTCAAAATAGTTTAAAAGGGTTATATGAACGTAAAAACCATGAATAATTTTCTTTGGTACTTTGTATAGCTGGTAACGGAGGACCTAAATATTTTTCCGTTTATATTATGTAGGTCTATTCTAAGATAGATTTGGTATAGTTCCGAAAACTAGAAGTATTGCATGATGCTTTTATTATGGTTACAGGAATAATATGTTGAAATGTAATGATTCCTTTCCTATGGTATACTGTAGTAGTACTTAGTAGTGGCAAAAGGCAAGGAGGGTGCAAGGAAAAGATGCCAAACCAAACAGACTGAAGAAGGCAAGATTGAGCTAAGTAATGTTCCCTAATAGAAAGAGAGTGAGTGAATCAGAAATCTATCTGGAATCAATAGTAAACAAGAATCCTAATGGATTATTGCTGTTTTTGAGAATGGCTGTTGTCAGACATAATGGACACTACCTGCATACTTACCATCAACAGAATCAAGTGTATTCCATTGTATGCGGATATTATTTTGATGAGTAGAAAAGAGCAGCATTAATGCGTGTGTGTTTCATGGATTCGTTTTGGTACGCGGGAAGTATGCACTCTAATGCTTTTCAACGGCCGTGGCACGACATCAAACGCCATGAAGTTCTTAGAGAGGAGGAAAGGATAAGTAGTTGAAGTTGAGTGGAGTGAGCATCGCATTAAATCTGAAAAGTCTTTTAAGAAAATTATTACTGAGCCGAGGATACAATGAGTGCAAGTGCTTTGATGATGATGTAATGCTGATAGTCGATCGTCTCATCTCATATTTCTTATGTAGCCACTTTAAAAGAGAAAGTCTAATCATCTACTCCTCCACAGCTCCTACCAGAATACTTAACGTACTCTCGTTAATGCAAATCTTTTTTTAATTGAATGTCTAACCATTATTTCTTACGAGAATAAATTGCGCGTCTTTGAATTTCTAGCTCATGCATCATCCAATAAACTATCCAGTATTAATTTCAATGTTTGGATATCGGATGTGCATTCCCTCTTTTCTTTTGTTGAAACAACAATAGTTTAGACAATAGATAGGATAATGCCTTTCTATACACTTTGTCCTGATACAATAAGGCACAATAAGTAGAGCTGGCAAAAGCTTCAATAAATAAACAAACACAGATACCTACGCACCTTTCCGACTGTATGGTATTCTAAGGATCACATAAATTCTACCTCTATACGCTCCCATTTTGTTAAAGTGACACATATATCCATTATAACACTCTTTTCAATTGGAATAGAACTATACTTAGTAAGTCTGCGTAAACCAGACCCGCTGAGTGACACTTCACGCTTACCTACTCAAACTGTACCAAAAAATATAAAAGCTTAAATGGCTTTAGGTAAAATTAAGCTATTTTCTGGGTAAGATTAAAACTCCAACCATTTTTAAAAAAATTACTGGGCTATAACAAAATATGCTTTTGGATACATTAGATACTATTCGAATCTAACAAAGTAATAATTTAGTATGTCAGGTTTTGCTTTGGATAATTTTGATTTTAGTATTCAATTTTAGTAAATAGCATTGGATAGTAGTTACAAATGGAATGGGTCTGCACACTCTGCTAGTACTATTGTAAAAAGAAAGAGAAGAGCGCTATGCAGTGTTTAATGTATTGTGAATGCATTTACGAGTAAATATAACAACTAATAATATGCATTAGGTGAGGGGAAAAGTCAGTGTATGTCATGACACTGATGTAACTGTATAGACATGGTAAGTAGTATATAGAGTAGAGAGAGTAAGAAGGTTGGATATAACGCGTTACATCATAAAATGAGTATGTACATTGTAAATGCCATCTTATCCCCTTCCCATGCCAGCTAACTGGCACTCATCGTCAGTAATAGGAAACCTAAGTGCAACTGCTTTGACACTCACTTCAGAAGAGTCCACAGAGAAAATTAGGATGACAAGCTCTTAGTTCGGTAAATAAATGCATGTCTACAATTTAGAACGCCTTGCACAAAAATCTTTTCTGTTTCGCTTTTAAAAAGTGCTCGATTTGATTTGATTTGATTGACTTAGGGCCCAGAGCTCGTAAGTGCATATAGAGTAAGAAGATAATAGACTGGATATTACTCCTGAATGAAACTGGTTGCATGGCTCGAGCGCCGTTGTACCAAAAACTGAGCAAATGCACTAGACATTACTGCAGATGAAGCTAGGATACTACTTAGGGAGGAAGAAGGGCAAGGTTGGCTCTGTTATTCTTCGTTTTATATTTATAAGTTTCATAAGCCCAGGACGGAGGAGAAGAGTGTGAGAGAATGGATAAAGTAAGTACATAAGAAAAGTCTTTGTCGCCATAAAGTAGAATGTGGATGGTTCGTTTGTATGGTAGTTTTATGTAGTTTGGGTAATGTATTGTATGGCAGAGTAGTGTAGTTGCATTAAAGTGGAGAGAGAGAATGGTTAAGTGGTGACCGCGTAGGAAATTGATTGAAAGGGCCTGAAATAATGGAAGACGAGAAGAGAGATGGGGGAGCCGAGAAATAATTTACACACACTGTGGTGAACTTCCAATTATCATTTCGGAAAATGAAATCCATTAGTGCGGGGTGGCTCTTTGACAGCTGCCCAGCACACTCACTCACAGATCTGGGGAAAGTGCATGCATACTCACAGACTTAGGGAAAGTGCAGGAGAAAGACGAGAGAAATCCCTATTATACAGAGTCGCCAAATCACATTTGTATACATAAGTTGTCTGCAAATGACAACGGAAATGCCCGTTTTTACTTTCATCCCATTCTCTCATCTAAATGCTATTATACCACTTACATTACATATTACAGTCGGATCACTCCCTTGGAATGTACCCCATTAATTACAAAATTACACAACAACAATTTACACAACACTAATAGTTGTTAACCTCCGTACTAAAGCAATTTATGTTAAAAATAATTTTCCAATTTCCAAAGTTGTGTTAGGATAATTGAAATAGTTTCTAACTCGTTACAATTTGCTACTCGATACATCTATGTAAATCAATATTGAGCTTCATAGCCTCAATGAAAAAATTGTTAAAATTCCTGCACCTGCACATGAAAAGTAAACCTTTTGGTTTGCGTTAAAATGGTTCTTTGATTTTATAACGATTTGTCTTAACTTGGCATTAATTGTAATTGATCGAAAAAATAATTTCAATTGATCTGCTATCCTGCTAGAAAAAGTAATTTTAAAATGAGCTTAAAATTAACCCGCTTTCGCTGGAATATTCCTGACACATAATGGCTATATATGACATCATTGCCCCTTACGAAATGGACTTTTAAATACAGTACTGCATAGGGTCCCGTTTTCCCTTGGTTAAATTATGGTAAGCCTACAAAACAGCGTAATAATCTCGGAGCCATTTGGTCTCGGAGCCACATAATTATGTTTATCCTTTTCGCACAGCAACAGATAACGAGATTAATAATCATTTCTATCCCATGTACTTCTCCTCCCAACTCTTAAAATATTTAATTTTGATAAATAATGAAACATTTTTGGAAAACGGGACACAACGGATTCTAAGAAAATGTGTCACATGGTTTAAATTAAAATAATATTATAGGAAGTAAGGGATGATTGTTTTGCACATCGATGAGGTAGTAAAAGAAGAAAGCCAGACCTACAGCCCCTTTTGTTAACTATTATCAGTCGAGCGCCGAGCCAAGCCTCACCACACCACAAGTCACGTCACAAAGAATGAAATCAGGCTCATCCCTTCTACCCGACAACCGACGGCACAGTACCCGACAGCCGACACCACACTACCCGACAACCAAAGCCACCGAACCCGACAACCGACGCCCCAGGACCCGACACCCGACGACACCCCACCCGACAACAGACAACACCGGACCCGACAACCAAAACCACCCCACCCGACTACCGACGCCACCGGACCCGACAATTGAATTTACAAAATAAATTTTAAAAAATAGCTCAATATTTCGGAATCTCATAATCTTAGGGTGGACTAGGATCAGGTTGCGTTTTGTCCGGATGACATTGGTTTTGTCAACTGAACAATACCATTTCGTCCACTACAAATAACCGTTTTGTCCCGATGAAATACATTTTATCCGGATAAAATCACTTTTCCCATTGGACAAAAACCATTTTATCCAATTTGTCGACACGTCCCTTTCCGGATACCGCAACTGTGACTAGGATTGTTTAATAAATGTTTAGAATAATATTTTATTTCAAAACTTAGGTAGTGATATAACGTCACCATTGCTGCAATAAAAATTCCCCATTAAATACATTCCAATAAAGCGAAAGATTGTAAAATAAATAGTAAAAATAGTTCAATTATTTTGTTGTTTTCTTTGTATCATCTGGTACATAATGGCTTTATTAACAATACTTCCACAAGTGTATTATTGATTGAGGAAGTAAGTGGATACAATTAAGTAATTTAAGCTTAGTTAGGTGATAAAGTTAAGTTATTTAAAACTCACATTGTAGCAATTAAATCTAGTATTTTTTTTATAATAGTTAAGTAAATAATATTAACACATTTTGGTTACATTCCATAGAGCTTATTTTCAAAGTGTTATTTTAAAAACCCACATTGTAGCAATTAAATCTAGTACGTTTTTTATAATAGATAGGCAAATAATATTAACACATTTTGGTTACATTTCATAGAGCGTATTTTCAAAGTAGATAGTAGTTTTCCTGACCATTTTTTCCTCCTTCGAGCTGTTCTTGTTCTATTGTTCGTTCCTTTCGCTTCACAGCTTCTGTTGGAAATGGTAGCTAGAAATTCGATGAAGCGAAAGGAACGAACAATAAAACAGTTGATGGTCAGGAAAACTAATAGGAATGCCATAATACCAATTTGTGTTAGCAATTATGCTAGTCATTAAATATACACTTACCTGCCTGGTGGAAAAATATACACTTATTTCTTGAACATTTTGGTTTGAAAATTAAATTGTATTTTTGTTCATTTAGTTTATATTCTATCTAAACCTAATTTTACAGTGATATACCTCATTGTACAAGGTCATCACTTATATAATCCCCCACCCCCGGGTAATTATTACCATTATTACCATTATATAATCAATCGGTTAGAAAACACCGGGTAAAAATTGGAAAATATAAAAGGTTAAAAATATTCAAAAATTTAGGCCATTTTCCAAATTTCCAAATTTTTCCAGTTCAGCAAGAATTTCATTTTGAAACATTATTTCCAGAATCATAACTAGAATGGCATTTGTGATTTTTTCACCAATTTTCATCAAAATCGAAGGAACCGAATCGAATTTTTTCCCACTTTTTTGTGGATTTTGAATTTTGACAATCTCGAGAAGGTTGAAAAGTCGATCACCTCCGATTTTAATGAAAATGGGTGGAAAAATCACTAATGAAATTCCACTAAAGATTCTGGAGACAATGTTTCAAAATAAACTTCTTGGGGACCTACGGAAATTCAGAAAATTGGAAAGCGGGCAGAATTTCTGAAAATTTTCAACTTTTTATTTTCGAAAATTTTCTTCCCGGTTTTTCCAAACCCATTTGCATAATGTTATATTGGTTTAGATTCGCAAAAAGAATTTCTAATAGATGGTATATAGATCATTTTGATGTCTAATCTCTATTAGGCTGTGGTGGGGGAGGGGGAATCATATAGGTGATGATCGTGTATTATGTTTAAAGTTGAAAATATTTATAAAAATTATTTTTGTTTTTTATCGTTGGACTAGAAATTAATTCTTTCTTACTATAGTTTTGAAATGCACTTGTAGTAACAAAAGCTGTTAATAAAAAAACCATTGGTTTAATTAAATGTCTATTGTTATACTCCTAAACTTAGTAGTGAAAAAATATTCCTAAAGTCTTGTCTAAAGGAAAATTGTTTAAATTGGTATATATTTGCCAGTCATTGATACAGCATATGATACTACTCATATTTTCACACCTTTTTCACTCGCGACCGATAAAGTCTAGCATGATACTAATTAATCAATTAGCATTAACTTAGTTAACATAATATGATCTGTATTCCCGCGTATCTCCCTAAAACAATTGTTTCTGTTTTCAAATTTGGACATTGAAGTCACCAATGTTATCGGATGATGTCATGAATTAAGAATAGGACATAAAACGATGACGACGTGACAATGAAAGATGAAATTCAATAATATCTGTCATCAATTGGTTAAATAAATGTAATTAAAATACGATTAAATAAATTTACAACAGCAAATTTTACTTGTGATTTATTTGCATGAAAATCGTAATAAATAAAATAAATAAAAATTGATTTAATAAAAGAAATGGGTAAGGAGGCTCTCCACGCTTTCATAGCAACCACACGGGTCCAACGATATCAATGATCCAGGTATCGTCGTTTGTTCCTCGATAGTCCAGGATTCCAAAAAGGAAGTCCCTATATCCTATATGTCGGCCTATATCCTTCGGAAGGAATAAAGCCATATGTAAAACATTTTTTAACATGCATTTAGATAGTGGTTGCTATGCAAGCGTGCGTGGAGAGCCTACTTAAATAAAAGATACAAACAATTATATAGCTCATTTTTTAGCAATTTTAGCAAAGGGCATTCATGGGTTGAATTATACAATGCATTGAACCTTAAACATTTCTCAATGATAAAAAAATTAACTGTAGTATAGTCTACCCTACCCTTTAAGTTTTAAAATAAAATATTATTCTAAACATTAATTAAACAATCTTAGTCACAGTTGCGGTATCCGGAAAGGGACGTTTCGACAAATTGGATAAATGGTTTTTGTCCAATGGGAAAAGTGATTTTATCCGGATAAAATGCATTTCATCGGGACAAAACGGTTATTTCTAGTGGACGAAATGGTTTTGTTCAGTTGACAAAGCCAATGTCATCCGGACAAAACGCAACCTGATCCTAGTCCACCCTAAGATTTTGAGATTCCGAAATATTGAGTTATTTTTTAAAATTTATTTTGTAAATTCAATTGTCGGGTCCGGTGGCGTCGGTAGTCGGGTGGGGTGGTTTTGGTTGTCGGGTCCGGTGTTGTCTGTTGTCGGGTGGGGTGTCGTCGGGTGTCGGGTCCTGGGGCGTCGGTTGTCAGGTTCGGTGGCTTTGGTTGTCGGGTAGTGTGGTGTCGGCTGTCGGGTACTGTGCCGTCGGTTGTCGGGTAGAAGGGATGAGCCATGAAATCACATGCACGCGATGCGATTATATACTCTGTGCCAACGCAATAACAAAACCGGGAAGATTCATACGTTGTGAATTTAAGCTAGAGTGCAGTGGAGTGGATGGAGATTCAAAGCTACGTCAAAAATTATTTGATTCTTTTCTAGTGTCAGACAATTTCATTGACTCTGTCAACTGTTGACAGTCTAGGCAAATTTCAAAAAGAAAGTGAGTTTCATTGATTTTAGTAACTGTCATAGGAAATAGACGTTTCCCACAATTCCAGGATAACACAGACATGTATTGGAGTAGTATTGGAGTGATTTCAATACCTACTCATGTTAATTTATTTGGCGACCGGCCACCAATTGTGGGAAACCTCTATTATTAAATTTTCATGAGTAATTACGTATTTGGATTTGTGGTGAATGTCGAATGTAAAGTTTGTAATATGTAAAGTAAATATATTCCATTTTTGTGTATTTCGCAGGTCGTTCCATCAACCGCAATGGAGAAACGGAGTGGTACTTCTAAAGGGTCAACTGAGTCTACTGGGGAAGGGCAACAACGTAGACGGTCATCAAACCGCATAAAAACTAGTGTTAATGACAATGGAACTAAATATCCAAAACAGGTAACATTCAAAACTCCAAAGATACATTTTCCCGAGAAACGGAAAGTTGTTGGAGGTACCGTGAAAGAAATAGTGGATTTAACTGACAATGTTGGAATGAGAAACTTTCCTGCGTCCAAGAAGACGCCGAATATAGATGATTTAGACATAAACAGTATATTGGCTCTTGGCGAAAGCAAGAAAAGTTATGACCAAATCCCGAAGAGGAATGTGATCCATTGCGAAGAATTTGATGATTCAGATACTGAGGAGGTTTCTGATGAATCGGAGAAAGATTGGGAAGAAGTGACTCCAAATAATGAATTGAACAATGTGGAAAATAAAACTTCCGAAAATGAATATAAAATTCCCGAGGAAGGAGTTCAAATAACCTTATCAAAGGAAGGGGTGACACAAAGAAAAGGTAAACAATAAAAATGTAATGGAAACTAAGTTGCTGTAACTATGTATATAATCAATATTGCAAAAATTACTATTTTGTTACAGGGAAGAAAGGGTATGATGTTGACGCTTTTGTCCGTCGGGAGATGAATCGGAATACGAAATGGCTTTACGTTGACTATCATAAAGTCAGCCTACTTCTTTTGGTAGCACGGGGACGATGGATTAATAATATCTTAAACATGGACCACAATTTAGCAGCTGGGTTCTCTCTTCTCCCGACAATAAATAGTTGTCCACCTAAACATGTTGATGTAACTTATTTGGAGAGATTTATCAATTGGTTCCGTAAAGCTATAAAAATCAATGCTAAGGTTTTGGATTCATTTACCGAAGAAAATTGCCAGGAACCGAATAGTTCAAAATTTGAAAAGGAATTATCTTTTCAATTGGAAAAAAAAGAAGCCAAGGACACAGATAATTTGGCCTACATATTTATCTTGATTCTTCGGTCATGTGGGGTACAAGTAAGATTGGTATGGTCGCTACAGCCAATACCATTTAAACCACCTACTGATGTGTTACTCAAGAAAGAAATAAAGAAGGAGGAAGAAGATAAAGACCTTCCTTGCTCAAGCAAGTCGGAAAAACAACCTACTAAGAAAAGAGTTCCCAAGGTTGGGAAGAAAGCCAAAGAGAAAACAACTAAGTCAGATCCGTCCCAAATCCCTAAGAAGACCCGAAAAATGGTATCCAGTTCCGAAGATGAAGAAGAAGAAGAAGTTAAAGTAACCGGTGGGCATGACATATGGCCAGAAGTGTGGCTAGAAGAAGAAGAGCGTTGGGCTTCGGTTGACATATTAGATGGCAAGCTTCTTTGCGACTCTGTCTTGGAGGTGGGTTAACACAGGATATTTACTGTAAATTATGTTAGTACATTTCATTGTAATTATTGGTGGTCGCAGTTAAGTCCGTATAATTTTTCAACGCTTACTACTGTCGAAATCACGCATGTTATTGATTTATTTTTAAATTCATTTTTAGGCCAAAGCTACTAAAAAAATTAGCTATGTACTATCATTCGACAATGGAAATTACTTGAAGGACGTTACTCGTCGTTACGATTTACACTGGCTTACCTCAACTCAAAAATTACGGGCTTCTGACTGGTGGAACGACACTATACAAAAATATCGTGGAAAACGAAGCGCTGCAGACAAAATGGAAGACTGTTACCTTGATGATCAGCTTTTATCTCAGGCTTTTCCAAAATCAATTAACGAGTATGTCTAGTAATTAATGCTTACTAAACTAGATTCTAATATTTATTCGTTAAAAAAAACAAGTCCCTTTTTTGTTTTTGTGTTGTGTATTATTATTTTTTTTAAATATTTAATATATTTTGTTGATATAAGACATTATTTGGCTTAACATTTTGTGATTTCAAGGTTCAAACGTCATCCACTTTATGTTCTTCGTCGCCATCTGCTAAAATTTGAGGCGATTTATCCACCTGCTCCACCTCCTTTGGGGTTTATCAAGAAAGAAGCGATTTATGCACGCGAATTAGTGAGGACTCTTCATTCCAGAGAATTGTGGTTAAAGCAAGCTAAAACTGTGCGAATGGGCGAAGAACCTTATAAGATTGTGAAGTCCCGACCAAAATATGATAGGGTTTGATCAATATTTGTACTATTTGATTTTATTGATGACTTTTACGTAGTATATAAGGTAGACTTTATATTTTTTACTTATTTTAATGTCAGTAATGTTATAACTTCATTCTTTAAGTTGTGGTCAATGTATTGATTGTTTTCCGAATCAGCTATAAGAAAAATGCAACCATATACCTAGAATGATTGAATTATTTCTAGAAATTTCAAACAACAATAATAAGTTAAAATTGGGAGTAAAAATTAATTTAATAATCTTTTGTAATAATCTTCAGTCATCTGGACAAATGCAGCCTAGTCTTCCTTTGGATTTGTTTGGCGATTGGCAGGTTGAGGATTATGTCCCTCCGACAGCAGAAAACGGAGTTGTACCCAGAAATGAGTATGGTAACGTGGAGCTTTTCTTGGCAAAAATGTTACCAAAAGGAACTGTGCATCTTCAATGTAATAATTCTAATATTTACGATTTTATGGTGTATGTGTGTTTTCTTAAATCGATAAGGGATATATCCTTCCTCATTAATTAATTACATTGTTAACGCTCCTCGTTTAATCAAGATTAAAATTTATATTTAGTGCCTGGACTCAATCGAGTCGCCAAAAAATTGGGAATTGATTGCGCACCTGCCTTGACAGGATTTGACTTTCATTGTGGTAGCTCTCACCCAACATATGATGGATTTGTTGTTTGTGAGGAATTTAAGGAGATTTTAACAGATGCCTGGGACGAAGTAATTTATTTATTTTAACTTTTGTTTTACTAAATATTTATCAAATTGTGGTATAAGCTTTCATATTCTTTCTTAATGTTTTCTATCTAAAAGGACCAAATGCAGCAAGTAAGAAGAGAGGAAGAGAAGCGGTTAAAAAGGATTCATGACAATTGGGTAAAACTTGTCAAAGGACTTTTAATTCGTGAGAAGTTGCAAAAAAAGTACAACATGTTTGTTGGACAAAAGCGTAAAGCTCCGGGAAATAATCAAGATACAGATAGGGATCCCGAACCAGGCCCTTCTAAAAAGCAGCGGAAGGACAAGGAGTAAGGCTTGTAGTTATGAGAAGGTTAACAGTAGTTCATAAAAAAGTACAAATACCTATATTTTAGCTGACTTTTTAAATAAAATAGGACAGATTTTAAAAATATCTTTTATTGTATTTGTGCGGAAATTAGTTATGTCCAGCTTTTAGTTTTTGTGTGTATTACAATAAGCCTTCTCAATCTTTTATGCTAATGCGATTTTTACAGTATTACAGAAACAATTAAATCATTTAATAGTCCATTAGCTGCTATCATCCTAAGTAAAGGAACGTTTTGTACCTGCCATTAAACTATTACAATAAATATTTTTTACAAATAAAATTTAAAATTCTTGTTTACAATTTGCACCTAAAGGAATCATTATAGTATATTATGTAGTATGTAGTTTATTTAGTTTTTCATTCATTCGCTAGAGTTTTTGAATTAATAAGGTTTTATATACTAGGTAGTAGAACTTTGAACTATGCATCAGTTTACATTTTACACAACTTAGTTTTTCTATGAACAACAGTTTGGTAAGTAAATTAATGACTTTCTGGCAGTTACTAGTTGCCGTATTTAGGGGATACTGACACAAAGAGCTTCGAGTGAGCCACATTCACTTTTGAGCGTAATATAGAATTCTGTGAAAAATTAACTGCTTAGCTTGAGAATAATTTAATGCAGCCATAATGACATTTATAGCTTAGGAATGTTATTTCGTTCCACAACAATTTCTTTGAATACAGTCATAGCTGTGTTGTTGCGATACTTTCCTTTAGCATCATGTCTTTCAATGGTCCTTGATCGCTTGCTTTGTATGTGTCTATTTGATTGCACGAATTCAAAGGAAGATTCTCCATGGATTGACTGTCCCTTACTTCGGAAAGGGAGTTCCTTCTCCTTTCTGCTGGCTTTGAGTCGGATGGTTGAGGACGATGTTGAGATGGTCGGCTCAGACATTCGCGACTTGCTATCAAAAATTCACAGAATTTTTAGCTACTGTGTTTCATTTCATTCCTATCTATTTAAATTTTTATAAGCTAACTACTAAATACTATTGAATTATTAAGTAATGTAATAGGTAAAAACCATTTAGTCCCCACAGTCCCCAGCAACAAAAAGATACATTTTATTTCGATAATTAATAAATTTTTCGAGATTTGGTTATAGAAATTGCAACGATTTGACAAATTATATCTATAGTCAGGAAGAAGGTAATTACTTGTGAAATACAAGATTTTAAAGTAATAAACCGTAACAGTAATAGTTGTTCTTCAGCACATATTGCCCAATTAAAAACGTTTTATTTCGTTTAGCAAAAGTACTTTTCTTCTTAAATTACTCTGCTCTCCAAAATAACCGTTTTATATAAAAACTTATATATTCCGCTACCATAAAATACCCTTATGGTGTTTTCCATACTACAAAGATGTAATCACATAGCGGAAGCAGCGACAACATTAATAATAGTGTATTTAACCCAGCTAAGGGGCGAACCTGGCACTCAAGAGAAATTAAGCAGGCTACCCATCACAGTAATAAAAACAATTCCGGGTCAAATGGAAAAGTTCCTAAACCAAAATAGTAACTGTAGATTGCAGTGTCCATTATAGGGAATAATAAAAGACAACTTTTAATAAATACCCCAGAACGTCCCCCTTTAAAATCAGAAAAATATGATTCCGGGATTTTGGAAAAAGAATTGTTATTACAGCTAGCACTTGCGCTACACTTGGGTGAGGGGGTGTTACGTTACGTAATATATGCAGGTTTCATAGGCTCTCTTACCAAGACCTAGATAGTCAGATATTTTTACGATTATATTATAGAATTTTTTCCTTCTGTGTTTATTATATAGAGATGGGCTGTACTTTGTACGCTGCACAATTTAATTAATTGTTACCTTAACTCTTTGTATACTGCTAGAAGCTTTTATGCTACTAAATTGTAAAATTCTAAAGGGTATTAAATTTATTTACATTGATTTAGGCGAAAAAAGGAATCTCTATATATAATCGTAGACTTCAATAAATTTACCTGTCTATATATATATATATATGTACGTGTGGTAGGGAGAACCTAGGGAACCTGCATATATTACGTAACGCAAACCCTCCGCCCCCCGATGTGTAACGCAAGTGCTGACTGCAACACTTTTGGGTATCTCCTCCTCCCATCAACTGCACACGTAATATATGCAGGCTCCTTAAAAGCAAAAAAGCAAAATGCGCAAGCCCAATTCCTCTAAACCAACGAAATGAGTCGTTTCACGTTTCATAATATTATTACAACGTCTAAATAAAAATTGAAATTTACATTTAGAGTGGGGATCGAATGGAAATGATTAGCGAAAGGGAACATTTCGCAATGATCATAATGTGCGTATTAAATAGCATTTCAAAACTTCTAATCCAAATTGGTTCTGCTATAATATCGACAAAATTATTCAACATTTTTTAATAGAGCTGGGTTTACTTTTTACTATCCTCTTAATTCTTTTGTGTCAGTTGGGATGTCTTTTTGTAGAATTAAATAACAGTACTGGGAGCCACTATTTATTCTTTAAAAATATTTATTCGTAAGTTGACTCATGGGGTTTATGCGTTTTTCCAAAATCCTAGAGGGAATCTTATTATTTCGATTTTAAAAGGAAGCTTTTTGGTAACTTTGTGGGAGTTTTTTCGAAAATAGTCTTTCATTGTTCCCTGTATTTGATGCTACGATCTACAGTTAATAGTATTAATTTAAACGTACTTTGCATTTACAAAATTAACATAACCTAATGGTTTTTTTTCGAAATTGTTTTTATTACTGTGTTGGGTGGCCTGGTGAATTTCTCTTGAGTGCTAGATTTGCCCCTTAGCTGGGTTCACTAGTTAATCATAATCTTCAAATATGTGAACCAGATAGGTATAGCAAGGTTGGTTTATATTCCAACAAGATTAAATTACTTCCAAAGGCGTTTTAGTTTTACTTTGTTGAAAAGAATTTGAATCGTTACATTAATCATGTTGTCCTCTATATAAAAGCCGTTATTGAAATTCCGGATCCCATTAATGCATCTTCTTCTTTATGTCTCAAAACAGCGACTACATATTATTTCAGCATTTTTCTTGCATACTATGTACGTGATAGGTTTCAACTAGTAATATAAAAAATTATTGTGTCATCCTGGAGAACTGGTTGGATTTGGCTTTATACTGTGACTCGACGGTTGATCTTATTTGGAATGAATGAAGATTCTCATAAAACTATTGTCCAGCATTTGTGCCTAGTAACTGCTGTAGTAATAACTTATTTAATGGAAAATCTCAGTGCCGGTGCCACGCTGAGCTTGTTTTTGAGTAAATTGTAAAGACTGTAATGTTTTGAACATTTTGATTACACAATTAGTATTTAGGGAATGGCAAAACTTTCGAGTTCTATAGTATAACTATAAACTATTATGATCTGTTCTGTACCCAATGTAGCTACTATTGTAGTTTAGTAGTATTATGTTATGTAGTGTACTGGAGTTTACAAGTTTGTCAGCAATATAGAAGGTGGATATATTAGTGTAGTATAGGGGGATGAGTAGATAGATATTGTGTTTGGTAATATTTGAAGTTGATACAAAGTTTGTATTACAAACTCATTCACTACTTATTCCACCGTGACAGACGACATCCAGTGACATAGTGCCTATTCGTGCGGACAGACACGACATTGCCCTTTCTATGGAAAATATAAATTGGGACGCAAAGCGACAGAAGACCCTTACATAATTGTAAATTAGATAGAAAAGTAGTTATAAATCTCATTTCTTTCCAACCGTATATAAGCAAGTAAAGTAATTTGCCAAAATAGAAATAGGTATGTAGTTGTCCCACATTATGTGGCTTTATAATGGCTGGGTTGGCTAAGTCAAGTTAAATAGAAATGGGTGTAAACATTCCATTTCTATTTAACTTAATAATTGTCAAAAAGTTTGACTAACTAGCTCAGAACCTTTTATAGCTTTTACGATTCTTCCGGCGATAAAAACTTTTAGCTTCCTAACAACTACCTAACTGCGTAGCTAATAAATTGACTACTCATCAAAACTTTTGGCAAAGGCTAATGTACATTAAGTATAACAGGGATCAATTTATTTGCCTTGTAGCAATGACAACTAAGCCACATGAGCATCATGAAAGTTGAAGTACAAAGCTGTGCTTCAAGGAACTGAAAATTCTGTCCTACATGTCGCAAAATCCTTCGCTAAAAAGCATCGACGTTACTAAAACTATAAGTAGCAATAATCCTTTTTAGCAAGACATCAAGATAAAGTTTGCCACGAGTAATAAAATAGACGTAGACAATGGCAGTAATGAAATCCATTCATCATCGAAAGAGCATACGACTGTTTTTTCTTGTCCACTACCTTTTAATTCACGGAAAATCTCTGAAGATATCCACAACGGTTTTTTTGTTAATAACATCGGTTGTAGTGATAGAGATAATGGGTACATCTCGTAGCCTATCAACAATACTAAGCCACCGTCGTGGAAAATAGTTTGCCATTTTGAGCATAAGGTTTTTTTTCTTCTGGCAATAATTAATGCGCATCACTTTCGTGATACAAAGAAATTCAATCAAATCATCAAGTAACATTTCGGACAATTTACCATAATTCACATTTTCGTTTACACCTTGTGCCTGATTGAATTGAAAGGCGACAAAAATTAGTTTTGTATTTAAGTCATGTCGCTAATGCTAATTAACATTAAAAAATAGCTAGCTTGAATATTTTGGTATCAACAAATAGTTCACTTGGCTATATAAATCAGTCGTAAGTCAATTATACTTTCTTATTCTATGTCCCAAGTAGTGTTTCGAATATATACAACACAAATACTCAAGTAATTGTCGTGAAACGGCTATTATTTGGCTTTGTATTTTTTACGGAAATTAATTACATTATTTACACACTTACTCGTAAAAAGTAAGGTTGGGGTAAAGGTAAAGTACGTTCTAAAATTGGAATTGGAAGCTTGGCTCACTACATATAATAATAAACAACTGTCAAAAATGATCATCACGCTCACACAGAAGCTTCCTTAGAAGTAAAAATCTATTGCCTTGCATAACTGTATGATTTATTTTTGCAAGTTTTAAAAAAGGATGTATATCGCTTTCTTAACTTAACTTGTTGCTTATATCTGGGGAGCAAATAAGTAAGATGGAGCATAAGTAAAAATGATAATTATGTAACACAAGTTAAATCACAATGACACATTAACTGAGTATCTATTACTAAAAAATTCAAAAGGAACAAAACACATTCTGATTACAAAGTAGTCCAGAAAGTTAAAAAAAGAGCATTAGTATAATGAGACTTAGATGTTATGCTACAGTAAACGTCAAGAGGCTTCCCAACTAAACTTTACGAGGGGAGAAGGTAGTCCCATCCAATTTTAGAAAACAAATGTCCATGAATATAAATCTGATAAACATTTTTTGTGGGTTTTTACTGCATTTAACACAATAATATAAACACTTTTCATCTGATATTCCTTCTTGAGCTAAATCCAAAGAACTTGTTTTCAATATAATAAGATTAGCGGCTACGGAGATAATCGCAAAAAATATATCTATTTTTAATATAAAAAGGTTGAATTAGTTTATATACTTGGGTTCTTATGCGAATAACAAAATTGCGTCTCATTTCTATGTAATTTTTTCTGGAACATTTATATTTTGGTCGTTTTATCAAATCCTCGCACAGCAGTTGATAATTTAATTATATTTTTCGACAAAATTGTCAGACAATTCCACAAAGACTTTGGGTTTACACCGAGAATCCTTTCAAGCAAAAATGATACCCAACAGGCTATGAAAGCATATTAAAACAAATAACCTACTGAGATTCGACGGTGAGATTAAAGCAACATGCCTCTTGAAGTCCTTGTTTGACTCGTAAATTGAAGACTCCATAGATAACAGGATTTAACGCTGAATTCAGCAAAGCTAAAGTTTCGACTAGGGCCATTATGTAGTCAGGAATATTGAAGTTATAGTCAGAGAATATTCTAATGTTGTAGACGACGAAATAAGGAGTCCAACAAACGACAAAAGTTATAACGATTGTCAAAGACATTTTCATTGTCTTTATTTTGGCTCGAGGTATCACCCGGATGTCGCAAGTTTTCCGGAGTAGAGTGAACCCGTCTGTAAAATGAAGGAATAAAGTTCAATTTATTTTCTTTTGATAAACTATGTCTGTATACTTATACAAATTGAATTTCTTATAATGTTCTTATAATTTTGCATACATAAGTAAACAGAAACAAACATACAATACCTTCCGGCATCTCGTCAAATAGCAACCAAAATGTATTATACAACAGAATATTTCATACGATGCAAATAATTACAATCTTAGTGAAAGAACAATCATGAACCAAAAATTAAAATCGCATAAATATATGTGAAGCAGTTTTTGAGACTAATTTTTCTAACATAACATAACACAAGCTCTGTAAAATTTCTAAAATTTGAAAGGAAGTTTATATTTTGCTTAATTCACATACATGGCCGCAACTAGGAAAAAAATTTAGACTATGGTTAATAAAATACATATGATAAGGGAATTAATTTTTGTAACTGGGAATTTTTAATCATCTTTTTGCTTCTAAATCAAAGTTTTATTTTTCTCTAATTCCCCTTGGATCACAAGATTCTGTAAGGTTGAAAATCCACTTTTGTCTCAGTGATATTTGTGTTTTCATTGATGAATTATTTGTCATTTTACACATTTCAACGCTTAAAAATATTTACTACCATTGATAAATATAGAAAGTAAATTTGTCCCTAGTTTGGCCTTCGACCATCTTCCTTTAAAGTTTTAGAAAGTTAAGGCTATTTAGTTTTAGGCTTCCTTAGGATTTTTTATGTCATTCAATAAGCATTTTGGCGTAGTAGACAAAATATAAATTCTAATGACTGTTCGCTGGTAATTTGAGTTTAATTTGATAGTATCATGGTAGTTTCTCAGCAGCACCTAAGGCAGAGGCAGAAGTCAAATAATAAAGTTTTCCTACATGTCCTAACAGTTAATAAACTGGCGAATTCCCTTTTATGTGTTCTACATACATTTTAAAATTACAACATTCCCCATTAAAATAGTAAATTTAATTATATGAATGAATTTTTGTTTCTTGTTATTGATATATTTAAATATATACTAGCCGACCTAAATACATCCTTTGTACATATATAAAACTTTTGTTCGTATCAAATGTTGTTCTTGGGTAATGTCCTTGCATGTATAGGGAATATATACTTAGGAAAGAACAATTATAGTGTATAATGAATGATTGAGATTATAATCTCAAGTCTCTATCTCAAGTTACTGCTACTGCAGGACCAAATTAGAGTCTGTTACTGGAGTTTCATTTCGGTAATTCAAAGCTCCTTAATGCAAGGACATTTGCTCGACTGGCAAATTGTAACAGCTAAAGAGCGGTTTCAACATCCTTTGCTCTGTCCTTTACAACAGTTTTCTTTGGTTGTAATGTAATAGGTAGTCATGTTAATGATAGAAATAATCCCTTTTCTTATATCAACAATTCATGTGCTTATGCAAGCTTAACGAGTCCAATTTGTTCTTTGACTTTCTCTTTCACTGCCAAGAAAGTATGAGTGAAAGTTGTCCGTCTAAGGACATCGTTTATCTACTAAGTCGTTGATTGCTTATGGGACGGATTTCTCATTCCGCCACAATATTATTAAACTCTCTCCTTCCCGTCTACTAATTTGCATAATATAGTTACTATAACTATTCAACATGCATGGTATTATTAATTACAAATTGTACTTCTCAGATACCCTAACGTAATACATCAAGTTAATCGTGGCGAAGAATTGAAACTCAAATTCTTAGAAAGGCAAATAAATGCTTTTCAGTGCCCTGCTACTGTCTCTACATAATCCTATATTCGGTAAATGAAACAAAGTTTACCTCGGAATCGAATTAACTAGTTAAGTTAATTTATCTTCAAGATACTGACTGCATAAACGACATTTAGAGAATGTACGTTACATAATTTATTCTCTACAGCGGTCGCATTCTGATAAGAAGAACGTTAGAAACATATCCTCCTGGCATGCCAAGGCGCAGCTTATTAATATTTTACTTAATTTTGTTTATGACTGACTAATTACTTATGGATGCCATTTTTTGACAGTTTCCTTGCTGCCAGACAACACGGGCGACGCTGAAGTAGCAAAAGGAAATCCAAAGAGCAGGAAAAATCAGGACACTGCAACTGAGCCATATGAAGTTAACTTTCTTTTGCCAAGGTTCAGTGTATCCATCTGAGTAGCAAGAAAATATCGGAGTTCCATCTAAATGAGTTCCAGATACAACCTGAAATATTAATAGAGACCTGATTAATTCCAAAATTAATGAAACTTGAAGTTAAATATTTTTTTACCTACTTGGCAATAACACTGGGTAAATCAAAACAATGAATCATATAATCCCAAAACGTTCTGGTAAAGGTTAAAGTTACATTTTTAGGTATTGCAAATATGTAGGCAATCCAAAATATTGTGTAAATTGTGTTTGTATATGTAGACATTATACAACAAAAACCCTGAACTTTATTATTCTCCATTGCTTAAGTTAGGTACCCGACTAAGACATAATATTCCTTTTGTCTAGCTTTTGCATGGATTCATTCATCATGAAATAATATGGCACTTAATACAGATGAATACAAGTCAGGGCTTGGTTATATAACTATTAAATGCAACCCATTACATATTCAACTGATCCATGTTAAAGTTTTGAAGTATTAATAAAGCTATCATTAATCAAATTCGCTGAAGCGTTTGTACTGAAGTTTCTCACGAAAAACAATTGCTCTCTTGTGCTCTAGAATGTAATAATGGGTATCTAATGGCAAGGGAACTTTAGGTGTTTGTCTTATCTATTGTTAAGTACACAGCTTCTGGTATTATTGAATTAATTTGTATTCCTTTAATTCGTCAGAATTATGATTCGACATGCAGGCAAGTCACTTCCCGTCTAAGATAATTCGCAGGGGAATTGTTTATCTTAAATAAAGGACTAAAAACAACATGGCAAATAGATCTATCACTCATGCATTTAGAATTAGACTTTTCTTTATGTAGTCACCGCTAGTGCTAATAAAACACCAATTGCTAATCAACTCTGGAGGAACGTTCGGTAATAATCCGTTTTAACCTTTCCTCAATGTAGCATAGTCGTACCGTTTATATGAACTATCATTTATCCAGTTTTCATGTACAACAACAGAACAATCAAAATCTTTGTAAATCTTTAAATGTTTTGCTCGAGATAGTAAATCAATTATGGATTTCATTTTTTAAATATTTATCTGACATTCAGATGAGCTCTCTATCAACTTTCTACCACAAACAGAACAAAAACTGCTGTAAACAAAGTTGGTACAATCTCTTCGGGAATCTTACTTTCATCCTGTCATATTTACTATGACAGAATAACAAAGTTTCACCTAGAAAACCTTACACATACAATACCCAAGTTTAAAAACTTTGCAACCCTATAAACTTAGCTTTAAAAATCTAAAAGAGGGACGTAATAATTTTCTTGGTATATTTGCTTGAATATTTTCCTATAAAATATATTGCATACTTAATTAAGTAACGTCTACCCTATGCAGGTAATAAATAATATTGTCTGCTTAATATTACAACATAACAAGCCATTTTATCATGGCTGCGACAATGTAACAAACCACATCTCCTGGTACAATGAAATCCTGATACAATACAAAAACATTTTATCATGGCTTGTTACTTTATAGCAGCCATGATAAAATGGCTTGTTACATTGTAATATTAAGCAGACGATATGTACCATAGGCATAAACATTGACTTATAGTTTAATTTTCTACCATATAAATATTATCAATATATAGACAAAATATATTTACCAATCTTGTCAAGGCCGAAGTAATTTCCTTTAATTTTTATAATCTAGATTTTATATCCAAATTTTTTATGCAAAAGTTTTAACAATCTATTCAGTTGCTAATTTAAAGTTTCAAAATATATTGACAAAAAAGATAAAAATATTTGAAGGGCATTTGTAGTATAACCGAAACCAATGGCAGTGTCATTAATATTCCAATTTGAAAGCAATGGGTTTTAATTCTTTTATTTTATAATAACTAGATAATACATTTAATAATTAAATTTGGAAATCGGAAATAATTACCATGGAAGATTTTAGAAAAATTTTAAATCTAACCACTGCAAAATAATTAATCCTAAGTACAAATATGCAATGCAATAATTTAATTTATTTTTTTAGCGTTTAACTTTTAATTTTAAGTTTCCTCTTACTAATTGCTAATATGACCTCATTGTGAAAGTAAATCTTTAAAGGTCATTAGAGTCAAGCTTGCCTCCACCGTCCTGAAGTAATTAATCCTTAATGGTCTGAAAATTTAATACGGGTATCTGTACAGGTTTAGCTTTCTCTGTTCCATTGCCTAACCTGAGACCTACCACTCCTAGCCTAGGATATCGTTAACAGATTACCTAACACAAATAAAGGTGATTCATCTCAGTAAGCAACTTTACATTTTTAACTTTCTGTATACTGACGACAGAGTTAGTATTGTGTATTTGCGTATTTAATAAAGTAGTTTTTATTGAACTTGAGAAAGTTTTCCCAAACTAACATCATGCAATTAGGAGTCAATAATAAGAGTCAACTTACTTGGACATATATAAAGAGGTAGGGTACTGCCGAAATGAGTGCTGCTACCCAAGCTCCCAAGACCATTTTTCTCGCTTTTGAGGAACTAGGGTTGAAATCCAATGGGTTGCATATTGCCTGTGATGTAATATACAGCGATTATTATACATTCTAGTGAAGTATCAAAGAAATTGCAAAAGCAAGAGAATTCAAAGCTGTAAGAAGTCTCTTGGAACGTAACTAAGTATTGAGTTGTTAAGAGAGTGGAAATAAATGGAACTGGAACCTATTTCGAATTTATCTTCTGGTTGTCAAAACTCTATGAAACATTCACCATGACGTAGTAAACTGTAGAGATGAATCTTTTATAATTTGTTCATCAAATACTACATTCAGTATCTCTCTATCATATTGGTACAGATATAAGGTATAAATTTTTTCTCAAGGGAAATACTTTTTTGTGACCTGATTGAACTTGAATTCTATTAAAGGCTATTGAATTAACTTTAATACATCAATAATATACTGAAAAAGTTCACAAATTGAAATAATTGGATCGCAACTTGTTAGATTTTACTCTGCGCATGAAGTCAGACAATTTTTAGAGTTACAACACAACGAAAGAAAATTAAAGGTACCAAGAATTGACATTGACTGTGACCTTTCTGTCGCGAACTTGAAATGTAAAGTTTAGTTATATGTCACGACTACCACTACCTCTACAAAGAAAACATTGACATCTTATTTTCTCTCGAAGATCTATGTTGCAGTACCACCGTGGATTACTTTGCACTAGTAAGTATAAGGTAATTCGAACAGCCCAGTAAATTTCAGGGCAATCTAAAACTAACCTGGTATCGATCCCAACTCATGGCCATCAAAATGTACGTGGTGGATGATAGTGTCACTATTTGTGTGTACATGATGATTTTGCATCCTGCATTGCCCAGTTTCCACTCTCCATAAATCTGCAGTGCATCAAACATCATACAAAACAATCAGACTGCAAAATCATCAAATTCATTAGACAGAATATTTTAATATTGATTTACACAGCGTAGCTTAAACTATTAAATGGTGAAGTTAAAGCAAAATGCATACGAAGAACTTACTCACATAGGTACTACAACAAAGTAGAGTAGAATGGCATCACTAAAAGGTATGAAACATTGAGACAGAGATAAAACAAAAATAAATAAAACCTTAAATCTGAGCAGTGATAAAAATAAGAATTGTGAAAAGGAATCCCTAAAGGTAAAAGTAAGATATGTGTCACATGAAATATCCTACTATATAAAAACTAACCAAGTTAAGATGGAATGATGTTATTGATGAACTGGTTTACTGTGTTGTATTTAGTCAAGGTCGCTATGGTTTTACACAATTCAATATTATCATTTATATGCGTAATAATATACTAAATAAATACCTAAGCCACCAGTAAAGCCATTGGATTTCAGAAGGTGTAGGTTTATCTATATTTGCTTCAATTTGGAAAGGTGCAAATCCAAATTCAGAGTGAAGTTAATTTTGCATTGCATTGCATTTTTTTTGCGTTTCACATTTTAGCGATAAATTTCATACAAAAACAAACTTACATGCAACATGGGGAAAAATAAATTTATGAAATAGGATAAAGGTTGTCTTAGCTAGAAGGCCATACCAAATCTAATGCTCATTTTGGTTGAAACATTTTGCCCAGCAGTAAAATTTTGCATGATTTCGCTTTCCAGAGAGAAAAGGCTTTCCCATCAGAGCCCCATTTCAAAGAATATAGCCAACTTTGATTTTCTAGCTTTGATCCAATATAGGTAATTAATGCGTTATGTATAGTTGGACGTTCACATTTTGAATACCAATAAAATATTAAAATAAGTCAAAAGAGAGCTTGGAGTAGGATGGGATGTGGAATATATACTTACATCGTTACATCTCCAATGCCAAATCTCGGTTTTTAAAACGATAAATCTCAAGTCTTGTACCCTTAGGTATTTCCTGCCTTCTTAAACTAGGTTGTGAGTGTCACCCTTTCGCTTCACAAGAACCATTCAGTTACTAATTCTGCATAAAATTCAATATCCCTTCACCTGGGGCAACGGAATTGTTTTATTTGTGAATGTTTTTTTGCGTGTGAGTGAAGTTAAAAGAAAGTGAGACTATCCCGGGGCTTTATGAAATAAAAATTTCTTTCTACGCCCAACTAATGTTTTCAAATATGGGTTTGAAAATATTTTCAATAAGTTGCATGGGATATTAAAACTCAATGAGGTAAAATTAACATCAAGATAGAACCTACATATAATAATCTATAACAATGATTATAAGTCCAGCATATTATATTATTCACTACTGAAATACATGGTACAGATATATAAAAAATTGCCTGCCAAAACAATATCTTACTAAATATAGCAATTCGTCCATTTAAATGTAAATAGAAATACCAGTTATGATGTATGAGGTAAAATTATTTTCCGAGGCAGAAAATGTATTAAGGGCTCAACCGGGAAACCATAACTACTTAAGTAAATGGTATACAGCACTGTTGAGATTTCTCGTATGAGAGACAATTTTCAGATAAATCTGTGATGGAAAATAAATTGAGTTTCACATGATTCCATAAGCATTACTACGGTATCACTGTTATCCTACTATTCGGAATGACCCTGGGCCGTGAGCTGGCAGGGGAAATATACCAAGCAATACATAAACAAAGAATACATTATTACTCTGACTCTACAACTGCTTGGCTTCAACTGCTTCAAAGGGATATCATAAGCTTACAAAATTGATTAACTAGAAATACATAAGAGCAACCGAGCATTTGAATTGGATACCAGCTTGTTAAGTTGGTATGCTATTCTGCAAATTCATCCAATTTTTTTTCGTAAACTCGTCGCCCACATTTTCGCAAATCGGTAGTAGATTTTGTGTACTGACATCAACAATGTATAATGCTGCTAAAATTTTCAATAACTGGTTTTTCTATTTTCAAAAACTCGTGACTATATTTTCTTCTAGTTGACATAACATTTTCGTAACTAATTCAGATGAAGAACTGACAGCGAAATATTTGGAAAATGTATATCTGGGGTTAGTGAATCATTTCCAACGTTCAAAGTTTATGGTTCATTTCATTTGACGCATCCCAAGGCACAGATATCTCATGTTTACTGTCAGAGACTAATACTTCGAACAGCACAAGGAAATCATTCAAACGTTGCCTTGCCATTTTAAACATAAGCATGATACAATTTTAATTGGCCCTTAGCTCCACTGTGGCTAGCAAATTAGAATTATGCTCTCAGTTCAAGAATAAGACAAAAGTCAAGTAAACATTAGCCATTATATGCATATTCCCAGTTGAATTATTGCCAAACTTATTATCATATACTGTCTAATATGCACTTTATTAAATAGGACTACAATGGATTATGTTATTTATGAATCATAAATCTTCATGCACTAAGATTGTTCACAATGTAGTTTACGAAAATGCATTTGCAGTTTTGTATGATACCTTAGGCCCGATTTGCGAAAGTGGTTTAGAGAAAATCTCACAATCATTTCTAGAGTTGTTGCCTTGGTTGAGGACGTCACAATTATTTCTCTAGAAGTTTCGTTTATCTCTGTTGTATACTATATTTCAGAATAGAGAATGCTGATTTCCAATTCCAATAGCACACGACTGTATAATATCAACTTAACTGTTTTAATACATTTTTCGTATTGTAATGCGGCTCTAGAGATAGTAGCCTAATGGTGTTAATGTATGTGTTAAACGGTGGAAAAACACTTAGGTATTCTATTTGTGTACTTCTCCATGTTATTGTAACCCACATTTACGTTACTGATGTAATCAGTCCTATTGTGCCGACTTATAAATATTTCATGTAAATAGACGCAGACGAATACGGCTTTTGTACTTTTACTAGAATTGGTAATACAGTGAAATCTCGCGTATAGGCTTCTTCTATTTTACAAAACAATCTCAAACTGCCAACATGTCAGAATGGAATTGCTGCACCTCCTGAGGATTTTATGTGCCTCACACAAGAGAAACAATAAAATAGCTTTGATAATGTTTAGAGCCATGGGGCTCCAAATTAATAAGATTATATTGCTGTCATTAAGTTTGCTCCTGTTAACTCAGTATCACAGCTTGATATCGACATTATCTGTGCCATAAAATTAGAAATTACTCTTATACCATTTAATAAATCAACTTATAATAAAAATACCTATTTTTGAGATAAGTTTTCAATAACAGTCAAAAAGATATAGTATTATAATATTTTAGTTGCTTCGGTGGTGCTTAGCCGATATTTCACTGTATTGAAAAAACGAGACATGTTCTGGTCACGTCTGGTCGGTTGGAATAATGTTACTTTCTGAAACAGACAGGTGACAGGTACCACATAGCTTTGAAATTAAATAGATTTTACCCGTAGCGAGTTATTGAAATAGTGTAAAGGGAATGCTGCTACTTGGCTTGTATAAAGATCTAGCAAAAGTACCTAGTTATATATTTTTACACCATGAACAGATATTTTATAAAACCACGTTATAAAATACAGAGGAGCGTTTTATAATATTATTCCAAGAACTACTGTACGTGGCATATGGCTAAACGCGCATGAGACAATTAAAATGTCAAAATGTATACGCCCATGTACATTGTTTGACGTAAAAGTTTACACTGAATACGTAATTCATGTTCCAAAAATACAAAGGTAAGGTAGCAAAATAATTCTCTCGTCGATTAATTTGTAGTGAACGAAGTATTAGCCGGGTATCTCCTACAAAATCTCCGAAAGCCCGAAAATGCCTCTGATTTTATCATTTCGCTTTGATTGCTTTTAAATCTCATTTTAAGGTTTAACACTGCAAGAGTTACAATTTACGTAATGTTGAGATTTAAAGTTCTGATGAGTTTACAGCTTTTATGATTATGAACAAGTGTCTAATTAGCAAAGACTACATCTACACATTACAAGAATGATACAGTAATTACGCACAAAAAGCAGCTCGCTACTCATGCTAAAGAGCCACTTGAATTCTGTAAAGGTACGATAACAGATTTTGTTTCTACTATATAAATAAGATTATAAAAATTAGTGAGAATGATTTAATTACCTCGAGGATGAGTTCTGAAGTCATGGTAATGCAACAAACAGCGAGATCTCCAATGGCCAAGTTGATTATATAGATGTTGACTCTGTTCAGATGTGTATGGTGGCGAGAGCACATGAGAACAATGATAATAATTGAGTTTCCGATCAGCGACATGAACATCAATATCGACAGGGTTATTATTTTTTGAACTTGCGGTGCTGTCCATGAAGATATATCGTTGTACTCCTCATCGCCGTAAGAAGTGTCATTCGTCAATGTCCGATTGACCGTTGCATTGTTTGAAGTAGTAATGATATCCGTCAGACTCTCCATTATTTATATCCCCCTGTAACTTTCAACAAATTATTCCCATTCACTCACACACAATGCAAGAAGGATTGTGAGGCACTCAGCCAGATAATGTACTAAGTACCGTCTGCTGGATGGACGCTATGCTTTTAGTTTCGTCTGATATCTTATACCTGTATTAAATCTCCCCAAGTATGCTTCTACTGATTTCATAGATACTACAAGCAGCATCAACTTAAAATCCGTAATGCCTGCTCAATCGATATAATATCTGTTTACTTATTGCTAAATATTAGGTACCCACGAAAAACTACGGATAATATTGACTATGCACTATCTAACTTCCACCCAAGATTATTTTTGCTTCCTCCTACATGCATATTGCACTTTTATCTCATAGTACAAGAGTTGTGTATTCAGCGCATGATATGCAATAATGGACCTTGCAAAAATAAATAACCGATGCAAGCTTTTCGGACGTGAATGTCCATTTACTATCTATCGACATTTCGTATCTACCCAAAATCTATGACTATTTTCTATGACTTGCCAAAATCTCTCCTTCACGTCAATCCAATTCAGCTGCATATCAAAAGTCATCTAAGTAAATATATGTTCATATTTACCCCAATATATTGTGCTACAATATTTCATGAGTTGACTGGCTGATACTTAATACCTTTACAATTTCAACATAAAAATACTTGTATTGGATGCAATCTGTCGAGCCTTATAAAACAATTATATAAATAATATGTTCTTCACAGATTTTCCCTTAAAATTTTTCCTGACGCATGTTTTTATTTCTTAAAACTCAGAACTGTGAAGAAACCAGTGTACAAAATTTACCACTTTTTAGGCTTTTTTACCATCACAGTGATAAAAATGCACTTAATGGTAAAAATGCATATCATTTTTAAAAATGGTAAATTTTAGCGTTATATTAGACAGATTTGTACAGGTACACAAGGCTTACAAAAATATAGATTTTAAAACTTTATTTTCTATGAATTTTTTCCAATTAGCCCCTTAATTTTTTAATCAAAGTTTAAACACGAAATTTAAATAAAACTATTTTTACCACTTTTACTATTTATACCACTTACCACTACTTTTTAGGTGGTGGTATTTAACGTTAAATACCATTAAAAACCACTTACCAGTGGTAAGTAAGTAAATGGTATTTTGTACACTGGAAGAAACTTGTACCAAACTAAATACACTAGGTACGTCTGATTTCAAGTAATATTATTACAATATACTCCCTGATTCTTAACAAGTATCGACCAAAACTATTGCAATTGTTCTATTTCTTAATTGTTAATAATTATTTTGAATCGGTGATAAAATCATCAAAGTAAGAATCACTGTAAGGTGATTAAAACTGTAATTAAAATGTAGAAGTAATTAAAATTTGCATTTTAGTATCCGTCATTCCAGATTTAAGACTGAAGCAATATGTTGTAGTTACACCAGGATTGACTTCATAGAGGTACTACCCAGCATGAAATGCTTATGAATTCAGTTTAGAGTCGCTTAGATTTGATTCGGGTGTCAAATTTGACATTGCAATTGTATATTTTTAGCCATGATTGAAATTCAAAGTCAAGCATGACAAATCTTTACAAATTGGCTACACGCTTTGTAATATCTTGAAATGGTACTACAAATATACCCACATAAATACAAGTGGCAGACCTATTGATAACTTCCGCCAACTGAATTAAATAGATTCCCTAAAAGTTGGCGAATCTTGATGTATGTCAAAATTAATGAAGTATATTTTATATATACCTACATTTTAGTAGGAAGGTTATTACTAATAGAATTCTGGAT
This sequence comes from Tomocerus qinae, assembly GCA_020055645.1. NCBI lineage: Eukaryota > Metazoa > Arthropoda > Collembola > Entomobryomorpha > Tomoceridae > Tomocerus > Tomocerus qinae. The sequence continues at coordinate 25,414,630 of CM034548.1, forward strand.
TTATATTTAGTAGGTACATTTTCATGAAGTCTTGTAACTATAGTAAGTATTAGCAGAGCCAGCAGTACCGCCTTTGTCATTTTAAATTTTCAAAGCAATTTCTGTAAAATGTTGACAAATGATAGAATATGCGTTATTTTAACATGTCAACAGCCACTAATTATAATTGAAGTCATTGGAAGACCTGTCAGTGCATTCACGCTTGCTAACAAATCATTGGACTTTATTCAATTGGCCTTTGGCCTAAGACATGGCCTAGCATATTATAATACCTACTCAAGTATAACCCATTTGCTGCTTGCTAGGAGTAATTCTATTAATAGTTTTGCACTTTAATCGGTTTCACTCTCACTCATCTAGTGTTTATGTGGTGAAATGAATGCTTCCATTACAGCACCTAATAACAGTGTAGACTAGCGACAAAAAACTTGGCATTCCTAAAATACTAAAATCGCTGGGAAGAATCAAGCACCAAATGTGCAGATGAAGAATGAGATAATTAAATGATTTATATTTGAAGATGAGCTCACATTAGGATTTGAGTATTATTAATGGGTTCATACTTCATACACAGTTTGTTTGCCTGGATTTCGACGTGAGCTTGTTGTTATTGGATTCAGGAAATATCTCCCATAAATTATGTTTGTCGTGGCGATGTAACAGTGTGGAAGCTACCTCTATCAACTTATAGCCAACGGTTGGATAAAATGAGGTTTACTAGCAAAAACAGTGAGGAATTATGATTTCTTGAAAAGTAAATGATGCAAAACGATATCAATAATAATTTTTTTCCATTCCGAAGATGTTTACATCAGTTATGTACAATGCATCAAATATATCAACATGGGTGCACTTTTTCAAAGATACTTCACCACTTGTACTTTTCTTTTCATTGCTGCAATTCTGAGAAATTGTGGTTTGTGATTGTGCCAAAAATAATATTCTCTATGTTTTCATTAAGCCAGTGTCTTAAAAAATATTCGCTGGCAAATTTTCGCCATTCTAGTCAAAACTTTCCCACTTCAGAAAAATACAATCTACCAAACCATTGTCGAAGGTATCTATCTAGAGGGCCATTAAAAATAAATGGTCTTCTCTTCAGTCGAAAGTTTCTTGACTATCAAGTCATTGTGCAATTAAGACGGATTTCCCATCATATTCGAATCAAAATTTTAATATTACCATCAAAATGAAATGACTGAAAATTAAAGCAACATTTTTTCCGATTTTTTCAAAATTGATAAAAATATTAAAAATGCAAATTTAGAGTGTCATTTTAAAATATCAAAAAATTAGAATGGAATTATGGATAAATAAATGTTTCGTAGAATGGAAGTACTGGAAAGTGGAAATCCGATAAAGAGAAAGCAAATGCAGCCGAAAGGGAATTACCGCTCGCGGGAATCACTGCTGGTGAGAAATGACCAAAGTTTGTAAATTTGCAGCCCCAAGAGGAATCGGTAGTTCGGAATACCAGTTCAAAATAGGGTTTTACGGTTGTATTTAATTAGGTACCAGGCGTATTACTTCTTCAAATTGAAAGCAGGGACCCTCAAAACTGGTAAAGTAAAATCACGTTGTTCTCGGCAACCAAAGGTCGTAGAAAATTTAGTTTTCACTGCTGAATGGTGCTAACACATCTACAAAGTTAATTTTAAGAATTTTAACAAGATTTAAAATTTTGAAGTTTTAATAAGTTTACGTCAATTCTGCTTAATCGGTGATAGTTTCTTACGGGCGATGATTCCCGTGGTCAGTAAAGTCACATCGTCTGTATTTCCCTACTACCAATTTTTTTTAGTAAAGAGCTCCAAAACAGTAGAATATTCTGAAAACTTACTAAATCAGGTGAAGCCTTTAGCCTGAGGTGACTGTAATATCGCATCGAGAGCTATTGAGGGGATATAATTTCTTTTCAATGGCCCTGGGTAATGATAAAAGCCTTTCATACATACATATCCTATCTTTACCCAATTGTGTTTTTGTCACATTTATTAAATCACCTAAATGTTGAATAAAATGACCTTCTCCAAAGTAATTCTCTAATATCACCTTTGGGAAGACATATTTAAGGCTTCTGTTTCAGAACTTATTATTTCTTTAGTCTTAAATAGCACAAAGAAATGTAGTCATCTTAAAGAAAGTTTCGGTTCAGTGAAGAAACTGTAATCCTTGAACAATGCTTGAACATAAGTAGATTACAAACGTAGCAAGCCGCACCGAAACGGGGATATCTGGCAGCCGAGAATGCTTTTCGCATGCAGACCTATCATCATGTAAAAATACTCTGCCACCAATACACGATATGATCCCGTGCAAGATAAAAAACTATTTTGCACCTACAAGGAATTGCATATTTACTAACAATGCATGTTGAATAATGCACTAGTGTTTACTTCTGCTTTCTAAAAGTAAAACAAAGTATTGATATGTGAATATTTCAACCTTTACAAATTACGACTGCAGTGCTATAAGTAAAAATTGGTATTCAGTTCCATGCTTTTTCAACAGAAACTCCCTCAAGTTAAGTAAATAGCTGAATTATTTATAAGGTAGTACTATTTAAACATAGAAAAACCGCACTTCACTTAACATTCCGGTGCTTTACTTGCTTAATATTACCTACAAGTACACAAAAGTGCAACCAAACTGACAACATGCATAACGAGTTGTTTAAATATGATTGCATTTGACGACGCCGAAAAGCCACTACAAGCTTTATGTGGTCGACGGCGCAAGGAGAAAGAGAAGCACGCGGCTATGAATGTTTGAATTTGGATTTGGACGAATGGTGAGTGAGTGTTAGCCGTTAGGATTTAGGAGCTGACGCTCACAGGAGTGGAGTGGAATTCGATTGTGTGTGGCATTGCTGATTAGACGTACGATTTTACTTCTCTGTCGCGAGAAATGAAAATTTTGTAAAATTGTATTTTTGAATTAAATAAAGTGTGTCTGTTTTGTGTGCAAGTAAATAGTATATCGACAAATACTTCTCTTGCATTAAAACACATTTTCAGTCATATTTTAGGCCAGTTTACACCCTAGATAGTTCACACGACAAGTGACAGTAGGGCATACACATCAGAACAGAAAAATCCAGTCTATGACAAAGATTGGTTGGTCCTTCGTAGCTAATTAATAGAAAGTGACGAAACCGAAGTTCAGTTTTACAGACGAGTAAAATTGCGCTATTGCGGTCGAAGAGCAACGATAGATTCGGCCGCAACATTGATCCTTCAGAGCCAGATTTGGACTAGAACCTAAATTACAGTGAAAATGAGTGAACAACCTCCAGCCAGGAGAAGTAACCGCCTTCAGGGGAAGGCTCCAGATAAGTTTGCTAGTGGTGTGTCGACAACCCGCAGACAGCGGAGAAGAGTGCCAGCTAGCAAGAAGGAAGACCTTGAAGTCCCCGAAGAGGATAAAAGCTGGGTGACCGTTGCCAGTAAATTGTCAATTGCAAGTAGCGCCACCCGGAGAAAACTAGCCGCCGAAGTCGAGGTTATGAAGAAAATAGCCGAATTGGATGAGGAGGCAGAACGTAAGAAATTAGAAAGACAAAAGATGTTGTTAGAAGAAGAAGCCGAACAAAAGAAAATTCAGCGACAGAAGATGCTGCTGGAAAAACAACTGGAGTTGTCAAGAGCCATAATCGATGAAGACGATTATTATACGACTCGAGACAATGATTCCCAGAAGCTGAGCGAGGAGCAAGACGAAGTGGTCGATGATGTCACCCCGCCCCCTCCAGAAACCGAAGAGAATCGTGAGGCCACACCCGCACCTTCAAGGAAAGATGATGACGTGTGTTCCTTAACTTCAAAAGAACGTGAAGAAATTCAAAAGTGGCTCCAGACTGGAGTGAAAGAAAAAGACCCGCCCCTAGTGGAAAGCCCTCCAACCGAAATGCAACAAATGACGGAGGCACTGACAAAAGTGTTCCAGAGCCTGACTCACAAGGAACCAGACAACATGAAAAAATACCTAGCAAGACAGACAGTCGCCAAAGAATTGCCAATATTCTCTGGTGACCCGGTGGAGTGGCCAAACTTCATCAGCCAGTATAGAGCAACAACAGAAGCCTGCCAGTTCAGCCACATCGAGAATATCGCCCGCCTCCAGAAATGCCTGAGGGGAAAGGCGAAAGAAGCCGTTCAGTGCATGATGGCCATGCCCGAAAAATTACCCGAAGTGATTGACTGCCTCGAAGAGAATTTCGGAAGGCCTGAAGTTATTTTGAAAATGTTGACAGACCGAGCAGAAAAAATACCAGCTGTCAAAGAAGAAAAGCCAGATGCCCTAATGGATCTAGCCAATGCGGTAAGGAATCTAACTTCAACTGCTGAAATTCTAAATAAAAAAGAATATTTGTCTAACCCTTACCTGATGGAGAAATTAATGGACAAGTTATCACCCGCCATGACAAGAGAGTGGGGATTAAAAAATGTGGAAATTCAAGATGGAACGGCCAAATTGCAAGAGTTTTCAATTTGGTTAAATAAGATGGCTCGTGCTGTAAGATCAGTGAAAACGACCCAATTCACCTGCGCCAGTGAAGAAAAGAAAGAAAAGAATTTTAAGAATAAAGATGGAAGACGTGGAGCGGTTGTTGCTGCAGTTGAAAACAAGAAACCACCTACATGTGGATGTTGTGGCAAGTTAGGCCACGGAAACTGTAGTATGCCGAATATTTCTACGCAAGACGGTTGACGAAAGATGGACATGCGTGACAAGTAATAAATTATGTTTTTCTTGTCTGCTGACGAATGACCACAGGACTGTGGATTGCCCATACAAGAAATTATGTGGAGAAGATGGATGCGACAAGCTTCATCATCTGCTTCTTCATTCAATCTTAACGAAACTAAAAGAAGAAAAACAAAGTGACAGGTGTTCTCATGTCACTGATTGTGCTGATGTCCCTTTGTGCGTGTTACCAGTGACCTTATCTGGACCAAAGGGAAATCTGCAGACATTCGCCATGCTAGACAGTGCGTCTACAGTTACTCTCATCGATGTGGATTTGGCTGAAGAGATCGGTCTACAAGGAAAGAAAAATCCCTTAAAAATTCAGTGGATTGATGCCAAAACTAATTCGGAGCAAGATTCGATGCGAGTGGAATTAAACATACAAGGTAAATTCTGTAAGGATTCATACCAGATTGACAATGTACAGACAGTACAGAAATTGGCTCTTCCTTTGGAGTATGTCAATGCCAGTAAGATGAAGAGGAAGTGGGATCATCTTCGACGAGTGCCTCTTCCCAATCTAGAAAATGTGAAGCCCCGAATGTTGATTGGACTCAACAATGGCAAGTTAATTGTGCCACTGCAAGTAATGGAAGGCCCAGGGAATGCTCCAATTGCCGTGCGTACAAGACTTGGCTGGGCACTCTATGGAAAGTCAAATGACTGCCGTGGTCGTGTAGACGAAGGATTTTTATGTCATATTTATCGAAGCCCAGATGACAGACTACACCAGCTGGTGAAAGAATCATTTCGTATTGAAGAGCTCGGAGTGAAACTCAACGAGAAAAATCTGATGTCCCAGGAAGAAAAGAGGACTCAAGAAATTACCGAAAAGACAACCAGAAGAATTGAAGGTGGATGGGAAACGGGCCTACTGTGGAGAGCAGAGGACATTTCTCTTCCCGAAAGTAAAACAATGGCTTTGAACCGGCTGTACTCTATGGAACGCAAGATGGACAAAAATCCTGTGTTTGCAGCCAGGTATGAAGAGAAAATTCAAGAATATTTAGCCAAAGGATTTGTGAGGAAACTCTCTGCCGAAGACAGGGACGTGCCAAGTCCGAGAACATGGTATCTGCCGCACTTTGCCGTCTTTAACCCCAACAAGCCGAAGAAATTACGACTTGTCTTTGATGCAGCCGCCAAGTCTCGAGGTGTCAGTCTGAATGACAAGCTGCTCAAAGGAATAGATCTACTGAAGCCACTACCGTCTGTGCTCTGCAAATTCCGTCAAAGAAAATATGGATTTGGAGCAGATATCCGCGACATGTTTCACCGCGTCAAGATTCGGACCGAAGATTTACCGGCGCAGCGTTTTTTCTGGCGTGGAATGGAACGCAATAAACCACCTGACACCTATGTCATGGACGTGATGATTTTTGGAGCTGTTTCGTCCCCATACTCAGCTCAAGAAGTGAAAAATCGTAATGCACTTACGATGGAACCACCCCCTTCGGAGAATGCTCTGCGTGCTATAGTAGATCGCCACTACATGGACGACTACCTTGATAGTTGTAGCACCAGAGAAGAAGCTCAAGCCCTGATTTTAGAAGTCATAGAAATTCACAGTCGAGGAGGATTCCAAATCTGCAATTGGATTGGGAGCGACCGTGAAATCCTGGATGTTATTCCCGAAGAACTGAAAGCACCGGAAAAAGTGATAGTGAACATGGAGGGAGAAAGTGATTCTGGTGAAAGTCCAACGGAAAGAGTTCTTGGCCTTTACTGGGACCCAGGTCGTGACGTATTCCTGTTCACAACGAAACTGAAGAAAATCGAAGAAGACATAGTGAATGGAAAGAAGCACTCGAATAAGAGAGGCGCTTTCTTTGGTGATGTCAGTATTCGACCCCTTGGGATTTCTGACACATTTAACAATAAAAGCCAAGATCCTGTTACAGGATGTTTGGAGATCCGAAATCGGTTGGGACGAGAAGCTAACTTCCCATCCGTATGAAAAATGGAAGAGATGGCTCGCGGAGCTTTCAAGAAATCGAAAAGTTCGAGACACCAAGATGTTACTTTTCGAAGATTAACAATTCTACAGCAATTTCTCTGCACGTCTTTTGTGACGCCAGCGAACAGGCATTTGCTGCTGTAGCCTACCTTCGTATGGAGAACGATGACGAAACGAAAACTGCATTTGTGATGGCGAAGTCCAGAGTGGCTCCGCTGAGGCCTGAGTCGATTCCGAGACTCGAACTGCAAGCCGCCTTATTAGGATCACGAATGGCCAAGACGATTCGGGACTACCATGAAATCCCAATCAATGAAACCCATTACTGGACAGACTCGAAGACGGTGTTGTGCTGGCTGCGGTCTGATGGACGTCGTTACAAGCCATTTGTAGCCCACCGCATCGGAGAAATCCTCGAGGAGACTGACGTGAAGAATTGGCACTGGGTGCCAACTAAAGAAAATGTAGCGGACGAGGCTACGAGAGATAGCAGCCCGTCAGACATTAAACCAGGAAGCCGCTGGTTAGTGGGACCGTCCTTCATTCGAGAGTCCCCTGAAAATTGGCCGAAAGAAGTGACCACAGAAAAACTGAGACAGGATGTGAATGAGCTGGACCTGGAGATGAAACAAATCTGGTATTGAGCATCACATTTGCTCAGGAGGGACTACCGGATGTACGAAAATTTCTGTGGCTCACCCTCATCAGAATTACTGCGTGGATGCTGCGTTTTATCGGAAAATTGCGTAAGCAAAATAAGGAACAGGGAGAACTTTCAGTTCAGGAGATGAAGGATGCTGAAATTATCTGGCTGAAACGTGTACAAGAAGAAAGCTTTCCTGAGGAGATTGCTGCCCTACGAAAAGGAAAAATATTACCGAATGCAAGCCGGTTGAAACGACTTGTACCAAGACTAAGTGAACAGGATCTGTTGGTGCTGCGTGGAAGAATTGATGAAGCTGCATTTACTGGAGCCCCAACACACCAACCAATTATTCTTGATCCGAAGAATTTTTACACTAAGCTGCTCCTGCAGCACATTCATAGTAAAGCTGGACACCATGGAACAGAACGAGTACTCAACGAAGTTCGTCAGAAATTTTGGATTCTTGATGCTCGTGCTGCCCTGAAACGAACTTTGAAGAATTGTCAACAATGCAAAGTGAGGAAAACCTTACCTGGAGAAGCTGAGATGGGAATGCTGCCGCACTTTCGTGTCAATCCTCAGCCTCGTCCATTTTATTACACTGGATTGGATTATTTCGGCCCTTATGACGTCACCATAGGGCGAAGACATGAAAAAAGATACGGTGCCTTATTCACGTGTCTTACTACCCGTGCAGTGCACCTAGAGCTGGCTGGAAGTCTTTCGACAGATTCCTGCATCATGGCCCTACGTCGCTTCATGGCAAGAAGAGGAGCCCCTAAGGAGATTTGGTCGGACAATGGGACCAACTTTCATGGAGCCAGCAACGAACTGCGGAAGGCAGTGAAAGATCTTGACCAAGGAAAACTGAAAACGGAACTAGCCGTGAAGGATGTGGAGTGGAGGTTCATACCCCCCTCCTCCCCAGCAATGGGGGGAGCCTGGGAGCGCCTAGTTGGATCTGTCAAGCAAGCATTGAATGCTGTTTTGACGTCACGCTCCCCAAAAGAAGAAGTACTGCAGACCCTATTAGCAGAAGCTGAATATACCGTCAACAACAGACCCCTGACTCATGTGTCAGATGACCCTGAAGATATGGAAACCCTAACCCCCAATCATTTCCTGTTGGGAGGACCCAGTCAAGTAAAAATTACTGGAGAATTTACCGATCATGACTTGTACTCACGAAAACAATGGAGGATTTCCCAGAAGATGGCTGACATGTTTTGGCAGCGCTGGGTTAAGGAGTACCTGCCGACTTTGACTAGAAGAACCAAGGATTGCGGACCGCAAAGAATGGTAAAAGTGGGAGACCTCGTTTTTATCGCGGACGGCGATTTGAAGAGAAATTTCTGGCCGAGAGGAATAGTGGAGAAAGTCTTCCCCGGAAAAGATGGAGTCGTTCGCGTAGTGGAGGTTCGTACTAACGTTGGAACTTTTCGCCGTTCAGTGGTGAAAATCTGCGTCATCGACGTGGACGGAGGAGTTGATGTCCCCTCGGAGCATCAACTGGGGGAAGTATGTGGTCGACGGCGCAAGGAGAAAGAGAAGCACGCGGCTATGAATGTTTGAATTTGGATTTGGACGAATGGTGAGTGAGTGTTAGCCGTTAGGATTTAGGAGCTGACGCTCACAGGAGTGGAGTGGAATTCGATTGTGTGTGGCATTGCTGATTAGACGTACGATTTTATTTCTCTGTCGCGAGAAATGAAAATTTTGTAAAATTGTATTTTTGAATTAAATAAAGTGTGTCTGTTTTGTGTGCAAGTAAATAGTATATCGACAAATACTTCTCTTGCATTAAAACACATTTTCAGTCATATTTTAGGCCAGTTTACACCCTAGATAGTTCACACGACAAGTGACAGTAGGGCATACACATCAGAACAGAAAAATCCAGTCTATGACAAAGATTGGTTGGTCCTTCGTAGCTAATTAATAGAAAGTGACGAAACCGAAGTTCAGTTTTACAGACGAGTAAAATTGCGCTATTGCGGTCGAAGAGCAACGATAGATTCGGCCGCAACACTTTATTTGCATAAACTGGTGTGTATTTGAATACTATTATTGTCCTAAACATACTCTAAATAGGTACTACCCTTTTCTACATTTTAACCAAAAACATTCAATGGAGATTAATCTTTTCTCGTTTTCTAAACGCTCCTGAGAAGAGCGGATTACAATTTATATTTTGCGGTCACACAAAGTAGGGAATTTAACAATTTCTATTTTCTTTTCTAAAATAGGAGAAAGCAAGGAGGGAAATTTTGACATTAAGAAAGCTTAGGCTTTTATTACAGATTGTGGAGGTTACAAGTGAAAGCTCTCATAGAGGAAGAATCTCTAATAAATTTCACACCCTAGAGCGTAATAAATTGCAATATCCCTACACCTTTGTCTATCTCTCTCGAGTCTCAGGCTGACTGTAATTGGGAGAAGCGCTGTGTGCATTCCAGTGAATTTCTTTTTTCTCAGTGGGATATAATTTATGAACATCTACCTCATTCTATGTTGATGTTAAATATTTGCTGCCATATATTACAAAGGTCGTATATAATTTAGGTAGGTAGGTCACCATCAGTATAAATCAAAAATATAGAAATCATAATGTATACCAATAAATTGGTCTCTCAAGTATTTATTGCCTGCCTATTCATAAACTGTGTGTTCCATTTTTAACTTTTGGGTAAATGTGGGATATATTCTCCATAGAATGAATTTTCCTTGTCCCAAGCTGTAAAAGAATTTCTTCTATTGCTGGCAATTCTATTCTTGCTGACAAATTGGAATGGACACAGGAAAGTGTAATATTTTATGTGAATACATTCCAAGTGAATCTATTCGGTAAAGGTTAGTGCAGTGATACTGAACTTAACACTTTCATGGCTAGAGATACGCACACAAGTTAACTTTTGTATATATGTACAATAATAACAATGAAGTGGCTTTAGCTAGTATTTTACTACGTAGTATCTTTTTACATACGAGAAGAAACTTAGACTAGTGATCAAGTAGATATATAATAAAATTATGGAGTCTATTTTTTACCTTTGTCTAGTGAAAGTGTTAACTTTCCTTTAAAGGTTTTCGCTTCATGCGATGAAGACAGGTGTTACCTAATTTTCTCAAGTTTCTCCGTGATCGCCCATCAAGGGAGAAGCAATTCCAGTCTCAATCTACAATTTAATTTCCTATCAGGTATAATCACGTAAACTTAACGGGGAAATCTGAGTGAGGAAGAAGACTATATGTGAATCTACAAATCCATCTCTACGGGGTTAGAAAAGTTTTGAAAAGATGCTTTCACTTACGAAAGTTGTATGGTAGCAGTTGGTTTAGGAAAAAGAATATCCGTTCCTTGAAATATTGGTTTTGGCCCAACCCTTTTTCAATTGAATGTACTAGTGAAGAGAGTTCCATTTATTTTATCAACATTGCCATATAGCAATAGACGTCACACCTACTGTTCCTTGGAAATCGGAAATGGTCTTGCAAATAGCTAGTACTTATCGCTAGCTAACGATCATACCTCAAGCAAAACATCTGAAAGCCTTATGGCCGGAATACGTAGGAATCCTAACAATAGCGTTATAAATATGATAAGGCAAAAACATGAGATAGTTGCCTGAGAAAACTGTTGTTCTTAGGTTTCTTTTGAATGTGGGATCCAAAGTGGAGATTGGAAAGAGTAGCACTGAGAAAGCAGTGCATTAGCACTTTAAGTTATCCTCGAGGAACGGATACGGGAATGACAAAGTGATTTCACTGCCTGACTGAATCAACTTTATCTCTGCTCTCCATTTCCACTTCTTCAGTAGGTTAGGAAGTGAATTGAACAAGTGCCTTACTGCATATTACTTATGGTCAATGACGGTGCTCCTTGTCAGTTTGTATTTCCCAATAAATTCACCCTCGACTTCACTTCATGAATGAAAATTTATATTAGCCTTATACATGCTACCGTTTGTAATAGAATTCAGTTTCTTTTAAAACAAACCAACTTCGTTTAAGCCACAACCTTTCAAATTGTTATGAAGTAGTATGTATTAAATTAAGCCTGTATGTTTTAAAACGGACGGCGTTTATTAAACCAACCATTATTTACCGAAGAAATGCCACTACTAAAGTTTTACTTAAAAAATGGACCGTAACATAGTAGTAAATGTCATTCTTGTTCAAATAATCATAAAATTAAATTACACGTTTATATGTATTCAAATAAAGATTAGAATTGTCCTGCTCATCTATTATTACTATTATTGTTGTTATTTCAATACTATCCGTATAATATGTAATTTCACATTACTGTGTTATTTCCCTTTTGTGCACCATTATGATAATAAGGTAGAGTTATGTAGGTATTGCAATATATATTAATGAAGTCACAAAGCCATGCCATTTTAACTAAATGGGTTTTGTTTTTAGTTGTGTAGTTCGGTTTAAAGAGCACTAGTTTAGTTTAATGCAAACCGGTTATTGAGTTTTTAGATACAAACGGTAACATATAAATGTTGTTGAGTTAAGAAGAGTATAAAGAAGAGTTGAAAACTTTTGTAAAGAAAAATTCAGATTTCTTTCTCGTTTGTTTTTATAAATGCGAAGTTTTAGAAGCTTGCAGGTATATTAGACGTATATTAGATCTGGTGAGACGCACACAGTAGAAGTAATGCTTACTAACTGAGTAGTTGAGAGGAAATGTATGTAGCGCTTCCTAAAGCTTTTTCACTTGTTTTAGTAAGAATAAGAGAGTAGTGTCTCCTGTCCCATAGCGACTGTTTTCTCCTTTTTTCACTGCCGTCCTCGGTGCCTACTTTAAGTACGAAGTTAGTAGAAGGGAAGATGAAAGAGTGACTCTGAAGAGAATAAAGGTTGAAACTGAAAGTCGGTTATCAGCTCAATGTTCCCAGACTAAAGAAATGACTCGCACTCTGTACCTCATGCATATAGAGAAGACTGATCTTTTCTCCCGATTGCGTCTGATTTCCATCTAGAATATAATTCCCCAATGGGATAGTTGCGAAGAGTGTATGCACACACTTCGGATAAGAAACTGCAGGGCGAGATCCTAATGAATTCTACATTCAGTTTGCTTGTCTCTTTTTCCCCGGCTGTGCCTACTGTCTGACTAGTATCCTGGGCGGAGCAAACCTTAGAATCTTCTAAAGAATTGATTGACTGGGTAGATAACATGTGAAAAATCAACGCTACATTTATTTTCACTAAGGAGGTTGACATACTGGGCGTGTGTTCCAGTCCTACTATACGCAAAAAATACCTTTAGCATGTCAAGTTTTTTTCCTAATAAATAGACCACTATATTTTCTACTTGCCTCCATCTAAAGCTGATTTATAAGATCCTAGTCTTTAATTTCCGCCTCAAGATCCTTTCATTTTTTAACTCAGACCTCCACATTTCAAGCTTTTAGTATTTCTCATTTGAAATTCAAATTCTCTTTTAGAATGAGAATATTGAGCTAATAGTGTCATGACTCTGTTTCATTTGGTGAGCATGAAAGAGATGAGAAAAATAGAATGCACCTTTCAGTTCTCCCCAATTTACTCACGATTCTACAACTATAATGTAATTCTAGATATTGTAGCTGCTATTTCAATTTTATATAGATTTTTCAATATGTCCGGCCATTAGTTCAAGTATAATGGATAGTAAACACTTACAAATACGATCCTGACGATATCACAAAGGATTTCTGTAGTTCCACTATCACGACATATAGATGACCATGCGAGATATCGAAATCTTCATAAATCCATACAGCAATTAATAATTTTGAGAAAAGCGGAAGAGTGGAGGAGAGCACTTGTGTTGTAGAGTTTCCTGTTCAATTAAAAGTCAAAAGGGGAAGAATAAGGTTAAGTCTTTTTAGGGAGAACACTCGTTTAGTAATGAAGATGCGAGGACAGAGACTTTGTCTGTGCAGTCACATCGTAAAACAAGGTTGTTAGTTATTTCCCACAGATACTTTCACCAGGTTGAGAGCATAATGGATGAAAAGTCAGGATTTGTTACTAAATGGAATGTTGAGAGAGTGGATCCGTCTTGGTTGGGATGAGTAGTAGGTCGAAGTGAGACTTTGTTCACTGTACATTCTAATGTAATGCGTGTCGAATGCACAGAACGTTAAAAGTAAATTGCTTCAGCCCACCTACACGATCACCCTTCCCATCTTCTTGGGCAAACAAGGTACCAGCCTCGACTCACTCACATAGCTCTACTACAAAAAGAAAGTTCCTAATACATTTCCGTACTTTTTCTACACTCGGAGATGGTAACAGTCAGTTCTCGAGTGAGCATCAGCTCTGTGCTTTTCGTGGACACTTTGACTCTTGATACGTATAGTACTTGTTCAACTCCCTTCTTCTCAAGACTCGTTTTCCTTCGAATTACAATTGTAGTGTGGATTGCTTTGCTTCCTTCACCAAGGTTAGCTTTCCTTTCTTCTGGTTTCCGTTTTGTTCCCCACTTTCTCCCATGTACGAAGGTATCAAATGAATGCACAGAATCTCTTCTGTCTCCACGAACCACTCCACTGAAATCTACACTGGCTTATGCGCCGTGTATTCCTGTCTTTAATCCTCATGCTCTGTGTGTCTTTTTAGTGCTATATGTATGTTTGCTGTTCTCTGTTCCTCCTAAACTACTGATAAGCGTTAACACATCTAATATACATGATATCATTATTAGTATGAAATAGCCACACGCAACATGGATAATCATGTGAAGCTAAGACAACTTTCATAATCTTCTCATTTTAAGGTCTTGTCACCTGCCACCGCAAGACGTTTACTATATAACTGCTATGCTTTTACCACCATATCAAAAGTACATGCACACACGTTTTGTATCAATGAGATCTTTCATTTACAGATTCTAGCACTCCCACTCACTATTCAAAGCTAAACTCCCAGGTCGTCTCACACCAAACAGACTTGGCACTGTTCTTCATTTATACAGATACATTTTATATGTAATACACATTCGCTACTCTCTTCTCATTATATAACTCTTGACAAGTAAAGCACGTCACATTTTTTTAATCGGAACATTAGCATTCATAATATTGAGACTGGGGAAACAAGCCAGATAGTATTAAACACATGTACAATTTTAATTTTTTTACAAAAATTAAAAAGTAATAGATGAAAATGATTTTTTATATTAAAAAAGTTTCACGAGATAACTTATTTTGTGTGGGTGAAGCAACGGGAGAGATGTTGAAGTGGAAGATTGTATAAATAAACAAAAAGAAACCAATGTAGATTAATTTTTTTAAATAAATCAGCTCTGAAACTTGTTCGGCACCTTTCTTGACTCATATCCGCTTCTGTAAATATATTTCTCCTAGGAGAGACCTGGTTCCATCAAATGCCATTCAATACATGAATGAGATGGTTGGTATTTCATTTGGCAAGTTGTATTTCTTGCGTTATGGGAAACAGATCTTGGATGTTAAAAATGTTTTTCACACCTTACAGAAAGACAGACACAGACAGTAATGGCATGTACATGTTATTATCCAGGATTATGCCTCCCTACAACAGGTATTTATTATAGTACGTGCGTGCATCGTCTGCCAATATGTCTATCATAGACGATAGCCAATCGTGACGTGAGTGTTAACATTACTTAGAAAAATGTAATGTAGAGCAGCATCGTATTGTGATGATTCTCAGTACTCGTTAGTGCACACAAAGTTAGTTTTTTAAAAGTAGTCGAAATGAGAATTTGTAGTAGGGATTTCTCTGAACCACTTAGAAACCTTTCAAAATAGATAACACAAAAAACGATGTGAGTAGATAGCAATTAATTTCTCTCCTTAGGTACATACTACGGTTAACCTGCGACCTTTAAAAAGAAAATCTCTTAAAATTATGAACTTAAAGTGGAATTTATTATAATGCTAATTCCTTCCCCGTATTAATTGCCAAATTAATGTCACATAATTGTTCATGAATAAATAAAGTGTAAATCTTCAAAAGTCTCCACGGTCCATAACTTTCCTTTGGCAATGCACTAAATAGTCCATGACGTTAAAAACGGACTATCGAATTTTGTTTTTCTTTCATGAAAAAATCTTAGTTTCCGGTAAAAAATTATTCCAATTTCCTACCGCGAACAAAAATTGATGATCTACCTTTATCTGCATCGATTGTTCAGATGTTAAATAAATGTGCGGTTAAAACAAATAGATTTTTAAATGTTTTAAAAGGTTTCATCAAGGAAAATTTATAGGAATTCAGAAAGCTGAGATTCCAAAGTACAATTTTCGAGAGTCCGATTGTGCTTTGACAAGTACGGGCAACTGGGAGCCATCCCTTTTGCCACGTGTGAAAAAAATTCAGAGCCCACTCCCGAGGTTTATGAGCACTAAAATTAGTTTGGATATTAGACAAGCTGGGAGTTTGTTCTCTTAGAATTGGAAACGACGCAATTGCAAAGTTACAATAATGATATTACAAAATTTTCAGAGAGGAAACCATTATTTCTAATAAAATGACTTGGTAAAAAAGCAAACCACGCCGTGAAAACCCAGAACACTTACACAGTGCAGTGTACCAGAAGTCATTGATCATTGGGTTATACCCCAAAATTACTTGCTATATAAAATATACTAGTTTCTTTTTTTCGGTTGATATTATTAAAATACAAAGGCGATATGGCCAGTTAGGTGCAATATATTGTATGGCAGTTATTTTGCATGGTTGCAACGAGTAGTCTGGGCTTTTATCTTATTATTATATGTGAAGGCAGTGAAAGAGCCCATTGGATAAAGTACTAAAATCAATTTTGGATTCTATATTTTCTGGTGTAGAACGATGCAGTTTTATTGAATATTCCGTTTACTTTTGTAGACTTTTGGTGAGACATTTTACAACAGTTGAGATTTCTGCAAATCATTTCGATCATTTCTTAAATTGGTCAGAAAAGTTTGAGTGGCGTAATCCTTAGCTTAATGAAATCATACATTTCAGCATGGGACTTTCTAACTACTGGTTTGGAAGAATAAATAGTAGTATAAATCTACTCAAACATTGAGGATGAAGTATTCATCCTTTCGGTGTAAATGGTGCTATTCTTATCTCTTCAGATTTATGACAGTGTTTGCAGACTTTCTTATACGAATGGCCAATTACTATCATTATTGCTCATTAGGTACCAAGATACTTGGACAATTCACAAAGAAACTTTTAGACAAGTGCCATTTTCCTTTTCTACTGCTTCAAATGCAATTGATCTTTCCAATTCCAATATTCCCAAGACGTGAGGTTACTTTTAAGAGAACCATAAAGGATTATGGATATTAGGGATTGGTTAGGATGTGATCCTTTTACTTTTACGTGGAGCTTACGTTTAAGCACCGACAGCTTAATGTAATGTCTGTGTTCTATTAGTATCGTGTCGCCATTTAACCTTCATGCAGCCACACGCATCCAACCTTCATGCAATGCAGATACTCATGCTGAGCCATAGATTATATCTCATTCATAAACAATTTAGCATTGCATATCTCAAGATACTCGTTTCTAAACTTGGAGATTACTATTCCTTACCTCTATAGTCTTAAGACATCAATATACAAACCGCATAGTAAATTATATTGCTACATCGTTACCTATTTGACCTATTATGCCTGTCAAATTTGGTTCAGGAATTTGCATAGCGTTACATACATTCCATAAAACAAATACTGCAGGAAATAAAAATGGTCCAATTTAGAGAACATCATGTCATGGAACTATACATTTTTTATCTATGAACATAATTTTGGATAAACAATTTATATCTTGAAAAATTTATTCATATTTTTTACGCTAATGAAATGAGACAAAAGGCAATAAAGGTCCTACTCCATAAATAGGGCTTAGACGTTAGAGCCAGGGAATAAAAACACATTTATAGCTCATTTTATTTTAGTAAAAAAGTAAGAAAAGTTTAGTTAAACAGAAATAATTATGCCATAAATACTAATCCGGATTTAAACATACTTTCATGTAATAATCTATAATCAGCTAAAATGTAACCATGCAGTTTAAATGATTGTACTACACTACTAGCTTTGTTGTTAGCTATGTACTTTTGCTTTCAGTTTGGGAGAGAAAATTCTTTTATTTTAAAAGGTTTTTTCCCCTTTTTTGTTAGAAAAGTCATTATTTTCCGTCCCTTCCTTAAGGAAGGCGTGTCGGTACCTAAAGTAAGTAAGGAGTAAAAAATGGCTTTTACAGTATAAGGACACAGAATTTAGTGAAGAGGAAATTTTATAGCAGTGTGAGATAAGCCCGAGAGAGAAAGTTGAATAGGGTTTTACGTACAAATAAATTTCCACTTAGGACAGAATATTATTTACATAAGTAGGTACCTGCTACAAGGATATCAGTCCATTATACATATGTGGATATTTATATTGTAAAGAGGCTATACTTATTCACTTTCATAGTTCTACAGACCTTGGGAAATGTCGGCATCTGTAAGAGCAAAAATCCATTACAAAAATTTGCTTAAAATGGAACTCTTCAAGTATACCTAGTAGTTTATGAAAATCTCAACTACTTTTAAACTGCGGATGACGCTGTACGAGCAAAAACACGTTGTCTCATTATGGTAATAAAAAGTTCAACAGCTCTTGAAGATGGTCTTGTGAGAGGAAATCACTTCTAAGGGCAAATAATATCTGTAGCACTTTCGAAAGCATATTTTTCCTCAAATAACTGAAAAGAGGCAAAGGATGTCGATACGCATAATTTTCCTTCCATGTAAAGTAAATATTCTTGTACTTGAATGAAACGTAGGTCACAGCACGATTAATAACTCCAACCGCACTCATCTTCACTTACCATTCGAAGGAAAATACCATTCGATACTTTTATCACTTCCATTAGTCAATTTTGGTGCCCCATTCGACTTGATGCCCGGTGCCATAGTTCTAGTTACCACCCCTGATATCCAGTCCTGGTTTCATTGTCCGTGTACCAATGAATTTTAAATGTCTTACAGGAATTAAAAAAGCAAACATCGGTTTCCGCATATTATAATACATATACAACATAACTCTCACTTCAAGTAAGTCGTTTACACAATTTACAAGACAGCTACACCTTGCACTGATACAAAACAATTTAATGCTATAAAAGAAGCTTGTAGCACGGTTCCAAATTCTCCCAGTATGTAATTCCTACTTGAAATTTAGAACAAGCATACAACCGACATATTTTCAATAATCCAAATCTAAAATGATGTACGTGACTTAACAGTGATCTACACTCTCAACTTGGTCAATATTCCATTTATGAGAACTTTGGAGTCGACAAACACTGGCCCTCTGATCTAATATGTCAACAATAAGGTACATAGTACCTTTAGGTGAATATCATTGCAGTGTTACGATAAATACGGAAATAGAAATATAAATTGTTGGACAAATGATGCTATTGGCTGAATGAGCAACTCAAAATCCTCTGAAAAAGAATACATATCACTCTCAACACATATAATGTATACTAGCTTCGTCAGGTTCCTCATAGACAGCCTCAGTTCACAGCCAAAGTTCAGGAACAAATTTAACTCAGAAATATAAAGCATTCATTTAGGTACATGTCAATCGGTTGAGGAAATAGTTGCGAATATTCTAGTTACCTACCTCATTTTGTAGGACGTCATCAAATATTGGGAAGTACAAATTTGACGTAAAAATTGGGAAGGTTTATTTTTTATTTTATTTTTCTATTTCCCAATTACTCACCCACATTTGCCTCTACAAATGTTATTTTATAACAGAATAAAAGTAGTAAGTGTGTTTTCTATGTACGTAGAGTACTTCTGTTATTGTAATTTCTACACTTCAATCTAAAATGGTTTATTTATTTAGATCACAATGCCCCAAGTCTTATCTTTAGCATTTACTTAAAGACATGACAGTTTTACAGAGCTAGGATTTGCTTGTACAAAAATTTAAACCTTATAAATTAATCTAGGGGACTTTCTAGCACCCTTTTTTGATTTTCAAAATGTTCCCGAAGGCAGACTAAATAATTGTTGAATTTAAGTAGCGATACCTTGTTGTATGTGTTGCCGGTCACTATTTTCGCCTCTTTTCTGACCTAACCTAATTAAAGATAAGTATTTTTAGTTAGGTTAGGTCAAAAAAAGACCGAAAAATAGTGACCGGCAGCGAGGTACTGATTGTTATTTTATGATGATGATGATTAGAATTAATTTTGATGATAATAATCTGCCTTCGGGAACTTTTGGAATCATAAAAAGTCCTCGGGGACTTTCTAGCACCTGCAGATGCTAGAAAGTCCCCTAGATTATAAATTAATGCTGTCATTTATAATTTTTATGAAATAAATTATCCTATAAAGGCAAGTTTTGTAGGTTTTATAGTTATATTTACCATGCCATGATATTATTTAATATAAGAGATTGACGATGGGTTGATACTGTGATGAACCTGAGAACAAAATGGAAAGGACAATGTTTGCTGTAACAGTGCAGCCAAAACGAAAGTATTTAAAGAATGATTTTTTAAAGTCTCGCAACATACAATGTTTGCAACTGTGTGAAGTATTTTTATGATAAGTTATTATAGCGACATTAAAGCTGGTGTGTTTGCAATTTGGATGCACCCGTGTGGATCGGTTACCCATATTTGCATTCTCAAAATTGTTTTAGATAAATTTGTTTCGCCTGCATGGCCAGTCTTGCTCCTTTTCTGTCGTAATTCAGTTGCAATTATTTGTCTGACATGAATTTTTGTTGTCAATCCTAGAAATCTTTATATTAAGCCAAAATAAAGTAGTCCAGAATTTTTTAGGCACTCAAGATTTATTAGGCAAAACTTGGTAGGCTGCGCTGAATCAATTGTAATTATTCATAAAATTCATATATAAGAGATTGGAAATAATAATACAGTAATTATTCCACAAACTTTTAGATTTTGAAATAATGGTCTACCTGTTGGATGGCCGGGCGGTTTTACCAAAGATCAAAAAGCTTAGTCTAACAATTGGAGAATTATTATATTCAACCTCAAATATTAGGTATGTTTAAGTTGTAACTTAAATAAATTCAAATTTTGTAAATTATGCATAATACCTAAGAAATGTAAGCAATAAATAAATCGAGTACAATACTTAATAACATTGAAGAGAGCCAATATGTAATGTCTTATTATTTCGAATACTTTAGAATTTCCTAAAAATGAATCAAATATTTGTATATAAACTACAGTACAGCTTTTTTCAGCAAGCTACTTTTTACAATAATAGCATTAGAAATAAAGCATTGAGAAAATTGCCTAATATGCATAAAAGCAAAATTTAAGTACCATTTGGGTAAAAGAACGAATTTCAAAAATTAAAAATTGCTGTTTCAATTTGAAAAGATTTCCATTTGTGGGCTTGTTACATAGTCAGGTTTTCTAGTTGAGAAAAACGCTGAGGTGGAAAGTCGTTGATAAACTCAAAAGCCAAGGAATTTATTCAGAGGATAGAATACTACTATCGATTTACGAAGGAGCCTGTGCTAAAAATTTTTTAGAGCATGACAAAATTGTCTCAAATGCGTTTGTATTATGACAAATATTCCTAAATATGTCTACAAATGTGTCGTTCTGGTATATAATTTTTTTGTATAGAATACATAAGTAAGTATTATAAATTTCACCGCACGGATAACTTTTCATTCTTCCCAAAGTAAAATGCACTTTTAAAATTTTCAAAAAGGTTTCAATGTAATTGAATAGAACCGAGCACCTTGAAGGTGTATACTCAAAAAAATAGAAAAAAATTGTTTGGCATTTAATGCATTTTAAATCTGACGATTGCAGAGAAATTGGGAAGTGAAGAAAGAAGATGTTAACCGAGGTGTGAATTTGCAAAAGCAATTTACATACGCCAAAGATCTAAAGGAAAGAAAAGCGGTAGAGAAAGCATGGAAATTACTTTCGTGTGAAAGGAGATATTGCTAAAAGTCCCAATTGAGGCTTAGGTATAGTTGAACGCTATCTTAGAGTGACTCTTATGAATATCACGAATTTGTCTAGGAAGATGCCTACTTATTCTACTGTTTACTGAATTGGGAGGTAAATCTAGTGTATTAAATGGATCCTATGGTGTGCGTGTTAAAGATAGAAGACACACACGACCTACAGACATACGTCGAGTAATTGCATTGCATTCAATTACCAGCCTTTTGAATGAATAAATGCCTACAGTAAAACGTAAGATATCTCAGCGCGTTTCAGTTCAACTTGAATGGTCCAAATTACAACATTTCTCAAGAAATTGATTTTGATGTTTATTTTAGTGGAGGCAAATAAAGTCACTAGAGGATAGCATTTATTTATTATGTAAATATTTGGTGATGATATTCATGAGGAAATTTATTTGCAATTTAACTTGATGCTTAATATCCCATGAGGAAAATGGTTGGAAGGGACACGGGGGCAGTATTTATTAAATTAGATCCACACACTCACACAGGCTGTGTCCACTTCCTCTAAGCTAACATCCACACCCACCCACGTCGTATCATCACTCACATCGAGTCTCACCTTGGAGAACTCCTCTGCTTTCTTTAAATTATATTTGCTAGCACATTGAGTTATAATATCACGAAAGCTGGAAACAATCTAGATTTAATTGAAATGCTCAAGTTTGCTTGTCAACGATTGTAAGTAAGCCTTTTCTCTTGCATATTGTTACGAATCATGTATTATAGGTATGCATCTAAGAGTAATTGTGTTAGGACTTTGTCTCATCCTCACTCACTGGTCTCCACGTACACGATCTGATATCCCTCTCTCTCTCTCTCCAAGTTGAGGTGTTTAGTTTAGGTTAGCTCATCTTTGCTCCACTTTCCGCCAAGTCTTTACTAGCTCCTTCCTCTCCGCACATTATACAAAATGAAAGGAAGTCTGTGCATAGACACTTTCAACGGCAGAGTCGACAGATTGATATTTGTATTCTGCAGAAAGATTCCTTCCTATCATTTGACTCTCCCATACTAATGCATGTAGCTCAAATATTTCAAATAGTTATTTATAGATCCCCGCACTGTTGATGTGCTTCTTGTTCTCTTTCCCCAACTTTAATAAGATTGAGACCGTATTTCCTCATTATTCAAAATTATTGAAACCACTTTCGCAGAACCAAGTTATACTATTGATAACTCTGTGTTATACTAGTGCTACGTGTTATCATGTCGTACATTATATTATACTTGTTCCCCATTTACATTAATTTCTAATTACTTACCGTTACCACCTGTCTCCTACAATACAGCAACCTTCTATAAATGTTTAGACATTGTCAAAACATAATATATAGGCACTACTGTAGGAAAATTTATCCTGTAGGATTTCATGCTTTACATCACTGAGGTAAACATACTAAAATAGTCGCTGCATAATACTTTACATGGATGTACCAGAGTTATGTAACGCACAAGATGCTTAGCATTAATCTTCAGACGGTTCTTAGCTTTCTCACTCCACTACTCTCTTTCACATCATTCCATTCACAATCTACTAAAACTTGAACCTAATCAATAATCGCAAACGTCTATTTTCTACGGATGGGTAAACTAACATTATCTGTACTTTCACCCTATTTAGGATTCTATAATGAATATTCGTTATTATTATCTTTTCATTTTCTTTGGCAATACTTTGACATGAGATAATCCTACCTCAGAGAATACAATAATGGCATTCAAGAACCATACTTAGTATTAAGTAGACGCACTTATTTACATCGCTTATACAAAATAGACATGCAGGATTAGTAGCAAAGTATCCTATGGATATTCATACATTATGTAACAATGTAAGCAAGCCATAAATAATTGTTCTAGATTAACGTTATGTACAAGTATCTACCTAATCCCTATTGTTCTCTAATTCTACCTATGCACTTTTCCTATTAGCCTACTATAATACAATGCCTTTCTCTGTCTATATACTCCATAAATTATCAGTGCTCCACAGATTAGGACTGTATTTACTGACAAAGTAGACCTTTTGTGCGTTTCAATAAAAGCAGGTAGCTAATCTAAGCTGAAATGGGCAAATGACATTGTTTTCCCATGGCAGAAACCAAATCAGGCGAATTCCTCAGCAATTTCAAACTACTCGCTGCAGAAATTTTATTGTGTTGGCACTTTCCAGAGTAGAACGCTATGAATACAAATTTACATAGAAACGGGTAGAAGTATTTCAATGTCACTCTAATACCTATCTACTCCGACTACCATTTCTCACAAACTATTCCTTACTCTACACACTCGAGAGACTGTTATATGTTTGTGACCCTAATCTAATGGATTACGCGCTTTATTAGTCTCTACACCTTATTTAAATACAAGTCTAGTGCCAGCATTTACTTATCGGTGACTAGCATCATTTGAATACTATTCCCAAGATACAAATATGAATGTCTCCTATTTATAAATCCATACTGCCATTAGGTAATGCAATGAAAAGTAATGGCGACGCTATTACCATTCTTCATTTTGTGGCATTGGCGGTGTCAGAATTATTACACAGGACTGCCTTTATTATTGTTCATGGTATTATAGACGTAGTACATGATGTGCGCTCTTTACTCAGTAGAGAAATTGGCAGGTTAGCGAGTCACTCACTTCCTGCACTAAAGTCCTCTTACTATCGCTTGGCTGAGCTTAGAAGACGGTATATAGGTGACCACAGAGATCGACTATTAATGTCCTGCACGCGGGATACTAATTGTATAAGTAGACAGGAATATATAGAGCCTATTAAAATTCACTCATGTGTGTCACTCACTCAGTCATTGTATTTAGCTTGCACATTACAAATCTTTGTTCTGTCTCCGCATTAATTTCAATTCCTTCAAATGTTCATTTTGAAGCAATCGGAGCTCGTGCTAGACGGCCAACAGAAACTAGACAGTTCTAATGAAACTGAAACAGCAATCTGCTTCAACCCACTAGTCCTATTTGTTTTAATTGGATTTGTGGAATCGCAGACTGAGGCTCAATTCATTCATTGCGAGTTATACGATAATACGCACTTTAAACTTTTCCCAGAACTGTCTGTGACTTTCGGCTGAGTTCTGTGCTTGATACTATAAGGAGCAACCACAAGAGCATTCTTAGCTCTACTTCCCAGTTTACTCATCCACATCTTTTCATTAACGGTGTACCTAAATCTGTCTGACTTAGTAAAGAGCGTACCATCACTAACGTCATTTACGCTACAAACAAGAATACCTTGCAGATATCAAATAACAACATTAACCAAATAGTATCTTAGGAATTATTCAACTTTGCGTAAATGGTAATTGCATTCTGTAATTTAATTTTGTGGTCTGTCAGCGGAACCTACCATTTTATCATATTGCCCATGTCCACTAAGAATAACGTTTAATTTCTAACAGATAGTGATAGTGATGCTATTATTATAATTATGGACATGCTAATTTTAGTACAGGGTCTTGATAATGGAGAAAAAATACTAGTATATAATTAAAGATAACTTAGGCTAAGTTATAACAATTAAATGTACATAATTAAAATGAAATTGCGGACGAACTCCTTAACTTACGCTTTAAGCATTTTAATTGAAGCAATTCTAACAACTGGCATATCGTGATAAATGCATTGAAAGCAACTGAGTTGAATATTTACATGTGTAACTACGTTTATACGTATATTGGGTACGGCTGTCCTCAACAGGTTTGCTTTTAACAAATTAAATTCCTTAAATTAAGAGTTGGCGATAAGTATAATATGTTTGCAAGGCTTAACATCATGATTACTCCTCCCTTCTTTACTAATATGTACAATCACGCTACAAGTCAGCGGTTAAACGTAACAAGAAGTAACTCGCATGGAATCAATATAATTAATGTGAAGTAAACTGACAGCTTGATGAGCAAAAAGGAAGTTTTTCACCATAACATGTGATATAATTAAATTAATCAATTGGATTCTTACCTAAGTAAAGTTTCAATAGAACCTTCTAACTGAATTAGTTATGTGCAAGCGCTATACAATATTACAACTGCCTATACTGCAAAAGAAAACAGATATCTTTTCATGATTATGTGAAAAGTATAAATATCAGTGAAAGGTAAAGGTGACGCAAGAGAGCCAAATGAAAACGTGTGTGCCTACAATCTACGGTCGAGTGCCTGTAAATATATACTTTAGCTATAATCTGAGGAGTTACGTAGGAGCGTAAGTGAAAGCCTTGGGGAATAGTTCTTTATAGATTACGAGAAGAGTTTCACAGTGAAGGTCGTGCTTTGATTACTGAACGGTAAAGAAACAAGGTAGTATTTGAGAAGAAAGTGGCGAAAGTAGATAGAATTTCATGTTGGGATTCGATTTGAGAGTTTGCTACGAGAGAGCAAACGTTTGTTGTTAGCTTAAGTATGTATTTGAACTACATACGTAGTAGGGTTCAGATGGCCTTATATTATTGGTGTGGTGACCTTTAAGGACACTTGATGCACAGGAAGTGTACATTGTGTCATTTGACAAATAAGGTCATAATAACAATTACATACGTACAGAATAGGAGAATGATGGCAGATATGATATTGGAGTGAGAAAGGAATAAGCGTAGCTTAGCTTAGAGTTAGCCTATTATGTAGAGTAGCATCATATTATGGTTGGAATACAAGTCTGAGTGAAAAGTCTATGTAGATTGCGAAGTCTCCCGAAACGGCAAAATAAAATGCTGAAATAATTCAGAATGCTGGAGTGAAAGCAAGAAAGCAAGCTAGTATATATATAATATAATAAGTATGAGTGAAGATTAAATGAGTACAATAACAGTAGTTATGTAAGTTAACAGTACAGTACAGTACAGTAAAGCACGGCACAATACATTAAAATTCAATAGTACATATGCATGTATAGTAATAGTGATAGATATAATTTATAATGGCATTTTCACATGGACCAAGCAGTTTAATTGGCAGCGGATAACAACGGTTCGTCCTTGTCCTTCTCTTCCCATTCCATTCAAATACATTTCAATTTGGACTTCAAACAGACGTAGTAATTGATGTGAAAAGTGTGTCCTTGTTACTAAGTGCTTTGATTGTCTTCCGCCCTACACTCCATTGCCATAAATACAATACTACTGCTAGTCTGTGGGATATGGTAATTGTGTGTAGGTGTTTTAAGAATTTTTTACATTGCACATTATTCTTTTGCCAGTTCTTTTCTGCTGAAGTCTAATTGTTTTAATTGTTTGACGTTTTTGTTGGATTAGAATTTAAGACATTGTCAACGTCCCGGCGCCGAGTCCGTAGCCAACTCCTTTGGGACCAAACTTTCTTGCATAGCAGCCTCTGCAGTAAATATCCCCATCTGGTGCATCGTTAAGATTAGTCGAATCCAAGGATCGATGGCATTCGCCGCAATGGAAACACCTGCGGTGCCACACCTGACAGGAAATACAAAACAATCAATTGACAAGAATAAGTTTATTCAAAATATCATCTGTCTCCAAACTACATGATGAAATTGAAAAGGGAGCTCAACTCATTATTTCTGGCTGTATTCATGTCCTTAATGCAAAAGTAGGACCTCGAAAACTTTCACACATTTGTAATAGATATATCCTGTTTAGGTACTTACTTACTCCAGCCACGCTTTGTCAAAAAGTTCCGCTAAATAGATCTGCGTTTTATTTCTGTGGCTAAAGAATGGATACCTACTGCCTAAGAGAATTTATGTAGCTGAACTTGGAACTGAATACACATCCATTAATGTCATTTTCAAAAGGATCAAATCAAACAGAGTGCTTATCCCAAATGAGACTTATAGAGCGGGGATATGACTGACAGGAAATGCCATTCAGTTCCAAGAGCACAGCCAACAGATTATATGACGATTGTAATGAATACAGCTTTCTCCGTTGCTTTCCCCGCTTTCTCTACTCTTTTGATGTTATATTGCAAGTCTGGAGGACACTATGGTGATAGTTAGAACGGTAAAATGCTTTGAGTAGCAGAACAATGTGTACCTTTCCTTTGCATAGCATTTGCTCAGCAGCGAATACAGCAAAGCCGCATCGTCCACATCCTTCTCCTTCGGGAGCTTTGACACCTCCACTTGGTCTTGGATCAACTCTAAATTGTAAGTAATATATCAGTGTATCGAAAGAGAATTCATTCAATTCTCCAGACAAATAACTACGAAGCATTATTCATTTTGTTTTTTTCAATTTGTTTCAACTTATCCATCTCTGGGACCTATATAAAGGCAAATATGTGCATACTAGAAAGTCTATGATAACAAGCAAGACATATTTATTGACATTTTTGAAGGAATTTTTCAATGGAGTTATTTACCATTCAGGCTGAAATAGCCATATTTTTCAATTTGTGACTTTTATTGTCAAAATGGACTTATGAATTTAACTAGCGTAGACTTTTGTGTTCGGTGGCTGAAAATCCCGAAAGGCACATTTCATTCTCGATGACGCTACAAAAAAGTAATATCTCCGTCGTCTAAGACGCCTTATTTGAATAGTGAAGATTTAAGAGTTTAGTTATTACTCTGTGCGTGCGTACAATATTGAAATTATGATCCTAGAATTACAATGCCTTTGGGAATGATGATTGGGATATTGAGACTGCCTTTTTTTATGGACCCATTTCCCGTAATAGTATTTCACGGCTAAATAAATCTACGACGTAGTATATAAGTAGGGGCAATTCCGCTAACATGAGATCTCATCATTAGTTTTGCTTTTGTTAACGGCTGGATTTGTCTGCTGACAGAATATAATATAACTATGAATTGCTAATGTAGAGATAAGTTACCATTAGCTCGGCGAGTATTTAAATGACTCCGAAATGAATAAACATGAATGATGCTTAATGAAGAGCCACAAAGTTAGCAACATTAATATAGAAATAGGACAGTTGGATATCGAAATAATTGAGGTTTTGTAGTGTTGGTGAAAGGAAGAGATGAATGAGGACATGTCGGAGAGAGAAAGCGTATTGATCAAGCAAGTTGGGACTTACATAGGAGCAGAAGCAGGGATGTCTCCCACAGAAACCAAAGTGGGAGAGTAGCCGTAGCCGTAACCTTTGGGACCAAACTTTTTTCCATAGCAAGCTTTGCAGTAGATCTCCTTATCGGGGCCGTCACAAGCCAAAATGGAATCAAGAGGCCTTTTGCAGTCTGCACAACTGAAGCATCTCTTATGCCATATCTATTCGAAAAACATAAGTCTCTGAAAAGATTCTCCATCTGGCTTACACTCAAATCACATACTCTTCAAGACACTGTAGATTCTGCTACTTGTACTGTAAACAATAATCAATAGCCATCGAAGGAAGTCGCGGACTAAGTACAGCACGTCTTGTATGTAAACCACGACTTACTCAAAGGGCTATAATAACTAGGGCAAATAATTATATCCCTATTAAGCAAATAAGGTTCTTTTACTTGAATAATCCATCTTGTAAAAATGCATGGTTAGAACTACACAAGGAACAAAATTATTAGGTCTGTTTCCCTCTCACAATACAAATTAATTCTTCAAACGTTACAAACGTAAAAACTTGCTAACGATAGTTTTTTATTCTTAACTTCTTATCTGAGTGAATGGGAAGGAATATAAAGACATTTCAAAGGATTCTACTTACGGATCCGCGAGCAAGCATCTGTTCTGCTGCATAGACAGCTCCACTGCAACGAGGACAACCTTCACCCGGCGGGGCTTTGATTTTCGAGCAGTCGGTCAAGTAGTTCGGTCGCTGAGTGTCGTTTTCTTCGTTCCTAATTACGCCCATTCAATTCAATTTATCATCAATTTTCCAAGACAGACATTTAATGGCTTTCTTAAGACAGTTAGCCTCCCATTTATTTGACATGTTACATTTTAACTCTACCCATACGCATTAGCCATAACCAATCCTCTCTTTAAGTTACTATACTACACTATTTATGCAGCCCCATAAATACCGTACTTTACGATTTAGTCCCCTCTCTCATAAAAGTATTTTTCCATGAGAAATATCTGGGTCTATAATTTCAAACTTGTATAACATATAAATTCGCATTTTTGTTGTTAATAATGATAATCATAATTTAAGGAAATTTTTGTATAACTGCAGTGGCAGAATTGTCTTTGAGCTATGAAAAAATCCCTATGACTTAGAAAACATTATTTCATTATACGGCTTGGATAAATATAACTTCAGAGGAGGCATGTATTTTCTTATTGTTAGCTGCTCCACTTTAGCTAGAACTGTTTTGAACGGGGGGAGCTAATTTGGGAAGTACGGTAAATATTAACAACATAAGTAGCTACTGTACATTATGTTGGGGCATTCAAATAAAAACACTGCCACTGATGAATTATTAATCAGTAAGTATATATATATAGTCAAGCCACCCGTACATTCCCCTTTAAGGTTGGATTCTTAGCTAAATGGAAAACTTGACAATTTCGATTCTAAAATTGAGCCGTTCTACAACAGCTACAGAGTCGAAAAATACCTCGTTGAAAAGCCAATTAAATAACTTGGGTGATAGAGGTCCACAAGTTTGCAATTTTTATTTTAGTAATAAAATATCTCCCCTTATGGGGAATAAGGGTACAGATATTAAACACAGCGGACCTTCATCACCCAAGTTATTATCTGCCATTTACAACGAGATCTTACTTGACTCTGTAGCTGTTGTAGTTCACGCTGTGGACAGTCACAAAAGGTCACAATGATGACCCATAACTAGACTAAATAAAATTGCTAAATTTTATGAAATGAGATGGTCTACGAAGTGCGAGCGTTGGTGTGTAGGTGGTGGGCTAGCTAGAGTAGGTATTTACATGTGCATTGCATATTGCATATTGCATCTCAACATCACCAGCAATACCTTTGCTTTCTATAGTTGTTGCTATTGCATGCATTCGCTGCTCGGTCGACTAGGGCATACTAGACTAGGATTTTTATAACAGTTGAGCGGATCAATCACATGTTGTAAAAGCTCAACTCTTAGATGGATAACAATTAATGATAAATAAAGCGGGTTGACTGAAAGATGGTGATGATTGAATTGAGTTCTGCCTCAATATTTCTTCTCTACTCACTCTCACTCTGTACTGTCTGAAGTCTGAACCTGATTTGTGCTGCATAAAGTTCAAAAACTTTTAAGACACATAATATGATGACTACGTAAAAGGAAAAGTAAATAGAGCCCTGGGATTTCTTTGTAAGTTATTTGGCACGCGAATTTCATTGTTATTATTTTTGAAGTTGTTTTATGCGAAATAAATATGGAAATAAACAGTATTCAACAGTGACATTATGCGGTTGTCTAGGATAATAGAGGTAGTTGCCAGGACACTTCCCAATAAAATTTTGTGTTTTTCTGAAAACCTTTCAAAATTCTCTTATGGAAATTCGGGCTCCCAGGGCTCTATTTACTTTTCCTTCGACGTTAGTTTTGGAAATTTCAATAGAGGTTTCCCACAATTGGTGGCCGGTCACCAAATTAACATGAGTAGGTATTGAAATGACTCCAATACCTGTCTGTGTTATCCTGGAATTGTGGGAAACGTCTATTGACTATCAAAATACATGTTAGAATTTTTTTGCCATTTTTGATATTTTTTGCAGAGTTCTATCTACATTTTCTTGTGTAATACAGGTTTGAAATGGCAAATACATTGGCTTGGATTTGGATTGTCTAGTACTAATACTAAACCTTATATTTGCCTTAGGCAAATAGGTCTAGACAGTTTGGCTTTAAAAAATAGGGTCGGTTTTGCTCCTTCTCAAGGAGCAAATTACCCATGGTTATTATCACAAATAATAAATCACAACATATTATTTCATTTCAAAATTTTATATGATTTTCATATACATTCACAAGGGGAATATTTATTGCAACATTGGACTTCTGCATCACAGTAGTTTGATATCAGCATACCTTTAGCATATCATGTTAATACCACCACCCTAAGCTTGAAATTGAAATTGAAAGAGTAGGGATTTTTTAGAAAACTGTCTGTAACTTCGGATCTAAAAGAGTAAAGTGGCATATGTCGGCGAGTGGAAGTTGGCAAATTTTATCATTCTCATTACTGTAAAGCACGACTTTCTACGACGTCTATAACTCAAATTATTGTCATTTTACCAAAACACCTTTTTTGACAAGGGGGAGAATATAGCCAATTTTCTATTATTCATATGTGTAGCTGTATTTTTAAATCGTAGCCATACCATAGATACTTCCCCAGAACCTGCCCCTCATTGAATTTCTCCGTATTTTGAACCACCCCTGAACCTTAATATGCGTAACCATTTTGAAATTCACAATTAGTACTGTGGAGGCCTAGTGAAATAATAAACCATGTCCAAATGGATGTAAAAAAGTGGTATGAAATTGCATAAAAAGATTGAACTAATTATTTGACGTTACATGACGGTTTTAGTGAATTTTTTCAAGGACCTATGACCTTTTTACACGTGTGACTTGACATGGCCTAACAAATAACCTTTTAGAGCGAACCATTTCATGACGTTCTACATTGTCAATAACTAAAGTTACACTAATTTTAAATATTTTGACCACGCCCACAGGCAGGGGGTCTCGCTTTTCATCCCTACATCACGTACAGTAAGTTTGAGTTGATTATCTCTAACCGTTTTTGAGTTATCGTGCTAACAGACAGACGGACAGACAGACAGATCAGGCATCCCTATAAAGCGGTGTTGCACACCACTTATAGTCCATCCGTTTTCTTTAGACAATTTATTTTTTAAAAGGTTATCTGAAAATGTCTTTTCGTTTTTCTTTTATCAACAACACAAACAAAATAAATTTCAGGGGGGTAACTGCTTACATCCTTACAGTTACCATGGGGGTAACTGCTTTTTGATAAAATTCTTGAAATTTAACCTTATGTAATTGTATACACGGTAGAAACCTAGGAAAATTGTCTAAAGAAAACGGATGCACTATAATAATATTAATGGAATTCAGGAAGTCTTGGTTTGATGAGGTGTGAAATCACACAAAACACGCATCGTATACCCCAATGTATTAAATCTGCCACCAGTCGTATCAGGATTTTTATAATGTTTGCGCGGGCCTATTTTATGGTGTAAAATCTTAATGGTTAAATGGGACGAAATTAACCTATAAGAATTTTCAACATGCAATAATGACCCGCTCAAGCATTATAAAAATTCAGATACGACTGGTAGTAGTTACTAGGCTATACGATGCGTGTTATGTGTGTGAAATGGCTTCACTGTGCCATTTTGTCTATATAATACATTGCGATATCGCACGGAGGAGCAGAGCGAGGCCACAACACAACCACTTTCCTCCGGGGCAGGAGCTATATTATTTTTACGATCCTCCCGTACTCCAAACCAAACTCATTGACCCCATGCGCCATTTGGAGAGATTTCCGAACTTTTTGAAGGTGTTCAATCTGAAATCTGCTCTTGAAATCTACAATACGACACCTGGGAAAATAATGCGGCAAGTCTGTAAAGACGGCCTCCTTAATCCCCGACACTACTTACATAAATAACTTTCTACCGACTTGACTACCTCAGCCAGACTTCGGCTCACTTTCCATAGATTCTCTCTCTACAAAAACAGCATGGGATGTTATAAGTATCCAATCCATTACTATATAAAAATTTGGCCATTTTTCTACTACGAACGAAGGAAAAGGCATGTCACTAACTAAGCCATTAATCAGAACTTGGTGACAGAATTTTAAGACCGTTTATTCCTCCACTAGGAATCGCAGTCACAGTCAGCGGTCACCGTCATCATTCCCTCTAACACAATACTCTAGCTCACACACACGAGGAAATAATAAATATATACTTTTGGCAATCAATAGCCAGACTGACGCCTAATGCCTAATACCCGTTGCAAGGTGTTTGGGCTTTTGATCAAAGACTCTTATGGTGATTATATATGTATCCCTTATACTCTTTGCGAAATCCAGTCACTCAGACGGAAACACAAAAAAATTTAATCTTTAAAGCCCTTTTGTAATTTCAGCGAATTTCATGGTTCAGACAACACACACCCTTTGCTACTTTTCAAAATCATGATCAATGGAGTGTCGTCTGCAATAAGTTGCTATTGTGAAATTTCAAAGTATTGAGCTTTCTTGCAACGTATTTACAAAATACGATTTCAAAAGTTCATGTTTTCAGTCAACGGATCATTGGACGTCCTGTGGTCATCGGTTTGCGTCATACATGTGGACATTAGACATGCCAATCTATCTTGTGCAATGCGTAAATAAATCTATTTACAGACCTTATTGTTGAGAAAAGAAATGCACTCCTTTATCACTATTTTCAATTCAAATTCTATTTCGTAGTTTTACGGTTTCATTGTATACTAAAGCAATTTCTTTTAAGTAGATACTCAGTATCTCCATAGTGGTCGTATGATGTTTTCCTCGGCTATCAACTAACTAATCACTAACCATCTCAAGTTATTTTGGTAATGCACATATGTTAGGTACGTTGCGATTTTCGTAAGAATTGCCTAAGCATTTACGTAAAGTTCGGACATGTGCTCGTAGAGTTACGACAAAGTTTCTAAAACTTAGCCAACTGTGTTAGCGTGTAATTTAGTCTGGGAAATGCAATCAAATCGTAAAAAACAGCCAACGTAACAGTTGGCGTTTTGTTAATTTACTGTCTATTAAATTGATGGTATACCAAAATATCGACATTTCCACGCGCAGTGTCCAAATATTTTTAGTTCATACTTGCGATTGAAATCTTTGCCTCTTTTTTAATGTAAACGAATACGTTCAAATTAAAACGGTACAATGTTGTGTACGAAAATGTGTACGAATTTCAGTATAGTGTTTTTGAATACGGCCAATCGCAACCTGATTTACTTGGAAATTTCTTAGGTAATTTTTTTGGTTACTATCTTAATGACACGGTATCCCTTTATAATACCATTGGATATGTGTTTGATTGTACTCTGATTAGGTCAGTATCTGCAATTCGCCATTAATACATTAAAAGGAATGGAGGACTACTTACGCTAGCACATCAGTAAGAAGAAATCCAGAACCACAAGCAAATCCGTATCCTTTGGGGCCATACTTCTTCGCATAACAGGTTTTGCAGTAAATCTCCCTGTCTGGTCCGTCGCAAGCATTAATGGAGTCCAGAGTTTTCTTGCATTCACAACACTTGAAGCATTTTCTGTGCCATGCCTATACCCAACCAATTTTCAATTAGATTCTCGTGCATGATAGAAATATAATCCGGGAAGATAAATAACCAGACAAGATCTACTTGAATATTGTCAGGCATCAAATATGTGTAAGTGTTCTACGTACCTACTTCAGTTAATTTGGATGATTTACTACTAGAAATAGACTGTGTTAGCAGTGGATAATATTCTCGTGTGTGCTGTAGCATAATAATGATAATGCATTAGGAGGAAAAAGATTGTACCCGTCCTTTGGCAAGAACTTCTTCTGCAGCGTAAACACTTCCACCACAACGAGGACAACCCTCACCTTCTTTCGCCATGATTGATGTAGTATCGGTGATGAGATTGGGTTTGTTTGACAAATACTGATCCCTGTGGAGACATATTAGTTAGAATGGTGACACTAAAGCCGAGGAATACTAGACAGTCAGAGATTCAAGATTTTCTAGCAGGCATAATAACAACAGTAAAAAGGCAACATCAATCAAACGACACACGTACACACACAAACATGAATGGAATTGACTTTCAGTCGATCATTCTCCCACACTCTTGACTACACAGCGGATCAATCGTATTTGCATGAGTTGGCTGCGTTCAGTTTGGTCGTCAAGATTCATGAAGTTATATTTGTCAGTGAATTCAGTGGCATCTTGTTTTGTTGTGTAAATGGAAAAGATGTCTTCTTCAAAAATAATCCCATTTCAGAAAATTGATGTAATACATAAAAACAGGTGTCTCATTTGGAAGATCTGCAATAATAATTCATCAACTCTGGGAGGTTTTATTTGCGACCTATATGTAAAATGGAGCTTTTTGTTTGTGGCAGTACAAAATTATTCTTAGCAGATTAAATGAAATATCATTTAGCTATATAGCCTTCGAATTCTATGGAGTTAATTAAAAATAGGTACCCCATTGTGGAAGTAGAAATGAAATGTTACAAATGTTCAAAAGAATGATTCTCGGAATAATAAAGATTTGGTTTTAAACAATTCTAGGAATTGCAATGTACAATTTTGATGAAACTCATGAGAAATTTACTATCATTAGATGTTTCCAGAAGCAAAGACTTTGATCATGTACAATGCTTTTAACAAATCAAGCAGAGAGATATGTAACAAAAAGCAAAATGAAATTTCCTCTTTAAAAACAATATTGCGACTCAAGTTTGCTAGGAAGTTTGTCATTCATTGTTTTGAATTTTTCCAAGGAAATATTTAAAGTAAAATTTCAACACATCAATAGCTTAGTGTTTTGTGGTATTGCTTACACCTATAGAGATTTCTTTGTAGTTCAAAGGAAGAAGTTCTTACTCACAAAACTAACAAAGTAGATAGGTAGTTTGTACAAAGAGAAAGTTCAAAAGTTGTTGGTACAAAGGGAAATCGGTGCTAAGTAAGTTACCTACTATTTCCTACTTCAACTTACTGCGTTTTCAAGTGACCCCAAGGTGCTCCAAAAGAAGACGCACCACCTATGAGACAGAAACTAGAGTACCAGCAGATAAATACTAAGTAGTGTAATGTGTCTGGTAAGCACACGCAGAAAGTTTTTTTCTGCCTGAAGGTAAGAGCGATCAGTGACTGAATTTGTCTGGCGAAGGATTTAATGGATTTTGCCTTGAGATCAGAGCAAAGATGCTCAATGCATTAAACACGATAGTTGTGTTCTAAGAGATCTAAGGGAAATAAAAGAGGCATTCACATCATATACCTCGCTGATTGTATTCCAAAGGGAGCTGATGGCGACGTCATTTTCGCGAAGAAGTGTGTACGGGAGTGTCTATACTATCTGCCCACTCGTGGACAAGAGAAAGCAATTGATCTCGCTGTATAATACTCTACAACTGTGGCTATTCTCATTTCAATTCTCAGACAGGCTCGTCGGACTAGGCCGAGAGGAGTCCGGCCAAGCCATATGTTCTCACACAGATAGCTAATAAATACAACTGCAGTTGTTGAGATCGTGAGCGAGTGAGTTAGGCTACGTGTATAAAGCCCTGACCTGACCGAGTTAGATTTAGCTGGACATCACCAGCCAAAAGATAAAAGACAATGAAATCGAGAGAAAAGACGCTGCCTCCGGTCCCTTGGCGCACGATAATAAAATATCTATGTCGTATCTTTGTCAGTTCCACTTCCTATTGTACCATCCACTAGCCAAAGATGAAAAAGTAAATATACTTCGTACTACATAATATTAGAAAACAGGACCTATACCTATATACACAATGTCTTCTACGAATGCGGCCTACCTACCCGTCAACTTCAATAGCAATAATAAGTTGTATAGCTATGTAATAATATCTAGGTACCCGCAGATAGTCTAGATTGCCAATGTAATCAGACTGATTTACACCAAAGTGCAAAACCGGCATCTTTTCTCCTACCAAGTAAGTAAGTACATAGGTAGGTAATCAATAAGCAGTAAGTGCCCAACTCGCGTAACGGAGTAACTTCAGATTAGATTGTACTACCGGTGTAATGGTTAGTGAACGGGATGAAAGTATTACACAAGAATTGCCTCAATAAAATGTATTCACTTTGAACTATCCTTCCTTTCCAGTTTTAACAGTTGGAGAGCTTGCATCGTTTGAATAATTTTTGTGTACGCAGCTATTCCATTATGACCATTTAGCGAAGTAACCAAACAGAATATAAAACCAAAACTTTTCGGAAAACTAGCTCTCTGTTGTGAATAAACAATCCTTAATGTACTGTTTCGATGTTATGGACTACCGGGAGTGATCTACCACAACAGAATTCTATATACGGTACTGTAATTTGCTCAAACTGCCACTTACTAGACCCAAGTCTATATACTCAGCTTAATTGCACATGCCTACTTGTCCAACTTTTTGAATATTTACTAATTTGACTATCTTCTATTACTTTAGGAGCTTGAAATGCAAATTAAAACTGTATGTAATACCATTTATTTCAAATTAATTTCATACCTATAATAGAAGCTTCCGTTTACTGCTGCTCAAAGCACGCTTCAATGCAAATGGCTGCAGCAAAATAAAAGCAATAAGCTAAAAATGATATGTGCATTTATTCTGACATGTGGATTACTTATAATTGGACTAAAAACCGAGACTGTGAAATAAGTTAATAAACTTAAGAATATTAAATCCTTACTTAAGGTTATAGAAACCTTATTTTAGCAATCCTTATCATTTAATGCATTTTCCATAGATTCAGTAAATAAATCAAAAATAAAACTCTCTATTTGATCCAGTATAACTTTCAGTGATAGTCCTATAGCATTGTTTCATATCCAAGCCATGTAGGTAACATTATGTTTTTTTGAAAGAGACATATGAATTATATCAAAAGTGACTCTTGTGTGCATATAAGACCCATTATGCTTTTTCTTGCAGACATCTACATGACGTTGTATATAAATAGATTTTACATGAACTGGTATATGGCGGAGCTAATAATATTATAATCTATGTTCTGAGAACATTGATATTGTCACATATTAATCCTTGTATATAAACGTGCACAAAGAAAGTGACAAATCGCAGTATGATACTTTTGACAAACATCTGAAACACAAATATTCGGTCATTAGCATTGATTTTCTGTTTTCAGTGTTCATTGTGTTTGTCGCTTGTATGTCACGTAGTGAACTAAATGTTTTGTAAGAGCCGTAGAATTGTAGAGACGTTTTTCTTATGTATATGTAGCATTTATCAAGTAGAAATGATTTCCTTTTATGTATAAGGGATTTGTAGGAATCACACATATCGGTATTATAAGTAGGTACGTGAATATATGTGCAGGTACACACAACTGAGAAAGTGACAAGACTAGTAAAACAGGAACACCGGGACATAATGCATACGGAAAACTGTACTCTACTGTAGCATCAGTAGGTAACAGAAAAGACTACAGAAGGGGAAGAAGAAGTATGTTTTTTAAAGATTTGTTTCGGTATGAAAGTATGATTTGTTTGAAATGGGCGTGTGGGTGGATTGTTTGGAGAAAGAGAAATTGGACGAACAAAGGGGAAAACTAAGGAAAGGATGACTGACTAGCTTACTCTCCGTCTTCAGTTGCCAGTGCTGCACCAATTGCGCCGTACCCATACCCTTTTGGACCAAACTTCTTCCCGTAGCAAGCTGAAAATAAGCGAAGCACAGCTAGTCAAAAAAGATTTTATAAGGAAATGGCATACCCGTTCAATATTGACTCGTCACTCTGAAGAATTCCAGCTCCTTGGCCATAGCCATAGCCTTTCGGACCGAAATTTCTCCCATAACAAACTACACACAGCCAATGTAACATATTATTTATGCCTGTCGATATGGTTAAAATCCTTTTGTCGATATCTTATAGTTATATTAAATATATATTTCACTATGCAACAAACATCCATCAGAGTGCCAAACCAACCTTGCTTCAAGTCGACTCAGACAAGACATAAATCCTTTCTCATAATGGAAAACTTCCTTTTTATCAGTATTACTATTCACAGGCTTTTTATTGTTCGCGTCATAGCTACCTTGACAAGCACTTCAAACATTTGAATACCCGATACGCTAACTAATAGCATTTTCAAAGCACTTTTCCGGAAACTTAAATTATTTCGTTACCCCTAACCGTTTTGTTATAAACAGTCAGTTTTAAATATATGGACCTTTCCAATCTGACTTTTCTATTTCTGTCGACTGTTAACAAATAAGCTTACGCAGCTACGCATAAAATTCTTACAGGGTCTATTATGCAAAATAGTTAGGTAGACATATAGGTACAAAAAACATCTTATAAATACTTCAGTAGCATTATCATCGAAATATATCTGGCATTAAATAGGCTTAATGTTGTGAGACTTTCTTTTTAAAGAACTTTTTCTCCAGCCAGTCGGTTATAAAAATATTGTGCAGACATGCCAAATGCCCTGCTGCTTATTTCTGTTTCATCAATGTGACTATAACCGTATGATAAGAGATTCCGCCGTTGCGAAAGGTAGGTATTAAGGTACCGTTGTATTGTATACAGAGTAATACTTTGGTGAACTGCTTTTGCACAGCTATTGTAGTCGTAGCTTTACGAAGAAAAGCTAATGGTTATTATAGACTCTTCCTTCATTATTTTCAGAGTTTCCACTTGAATTTTAACAGGCAATTAAAAATAATTGCTAAAATAGATATTATCCTTTATGGAAAGCTTTGCTATATAAAAGAATTGATGTTATTAATAAATATTTTATGAATGAAAAATACCTTCCTTAACGTGGGATGTGTATTTAAGTTATATGAAATATGGTTCTAATATATAGAGAGTTGCCATGCGGAACTTTAAGTATTTCAGCATTGTGTGGGAATAAATGGAAAGACATTCTAAATGGTGAGAATAAAACTAATAAAGTAGGACGCATTGAGCTAACAAGGAACTATAGTCATTTGCGTTCGTTTGTGCAGTCCCAGATGCGTTTCCACTTCCCACCACAAATCATATTCTAAATATTGTAATTGTAATAAATGTTTCCTCATGACAGAGCATTTTACCGATATATCATAGAGAAACTCAAGACTGTCGTCGTTCAAGGATTCGGATGATACTAACGATATGGCACTAATGAGTAATTTGTCTTTCATGTCCTTAAGTAAAAGTGGAGTGAAGAAGAAATTTTTACGTGAAAAATGGAAAGCCATTAAAATAATTGTAAGCCGGGCTTGTGCATAGAAGTTCATCTCTTGGTAAGAGGCTGGGATGTTAGCAGACGCTGAAACTAATACCTTTGCAGTAGACGTCTTTGTCGGGCCCATCGCAATGATTCGTAGAGTCGAGTGCTTTAGTGCAGGTTTTGCACTTGAAGCAAGACTTGTGCCAACTTCGACCTTTGGCCAGCATCTGTTCAGCAGCGTAGACAGCGCCACCGCAACGTGGGCATCCCTCTCCTTCCGGAGCCTGTATCGTTCTTGTGTTGATCGCTTGCCATGTGTTGGCACTCGGGCTGTGAAGAAACCAATCATACAACATTTTTATTTTAACTCAAGTTAATACCTACTTAATTGATCTTAGGGAGACATAATTATATCTACTAACTTACTATAGTACTCTATAAATCACTATTATTATTACGTATACTAACACAGATACAAAATACATTGTTAATTCTCTCTTTCTCTCTTCACATCATACTTGTCATTTTTCCCAGTTAGAATAAAGTTTTAATTAAGCTTATTATCTTATACAACTCTAAATTAGACACCTACTCTTATTATCTCAAAGGCTCATGCAACTTGGCTATACTATAAGCGTTAATCAACATCTTAAACACAATTTTGGAGAAAAGGCAGTTAACCTAAATCTCAAATTCTCTACTTTCAAAACAAAAGAATGGAATGTTATCTACCTAAGACATTATAATATAACTAGTTTAGTTCCATCTTCATATAGAGTGTATATGAAAACTCCTGATTCTAAATTGTCTAAAGCTAAATCGTCCCATAGGACTTTCGACTACAAAATATTACTTCGTTTGTAATGAAATGACCATAAAAGTTGACAATTCGCAAAGATAATTTAGGATTAAATTAACAGTTAAAGTCAGAAGCTTAATGATGAAGGCTATAAAAATCTAAGGTGATTTAACAAAGAATTTGAAATAGAACGCTACGGTTTTGCATATTTAATTTTAAGTCCCAATGTGAGACTGCTAGAATTGGCAGCAAAGAATTCATCAGGGAAATCTAAGAAAGCTCAAATGATATATATTATTTTACACTGTAGCTTAAAGAGTCATTTGAGCGTGTCTGTGATATTTTGCTGTGGAGAAAAGAAGATGGGGTTTTCAAAGTTGTCCTATCTGTAAAGGGAAGGTATACAAAGGCTATAATTAACAACAAATTTATCTTAGAAAGCATACAGTCAACTTTTATGTTCACTATTATTCCTTTGAAAATGCTGTTGAAGTTTCTGGTATAGTTATATTGTTGGTAACTATAGGAATTAAAGGATAGAAAATGAAAATCTTATTAGATTTAGTAGTATGGCTACAGTATCAGACTGTGCAAAAAAGGAAAATGGGGACCGCAGTTTGATGTTTCCTATTGACTCGTCAATGCTGCTTTAGTGCTCCATTGTGAAATATCTGCTTTCGGGAATATAAGTGAGGGAAAGAATCAGAGGCGCAAACGGTTGACACGAATAATGAGGATAATAAAAACGATGTAGTAAAATCTATAACAATGGCTGTGCTAGAAACTGCAAGTTCATAAAAGGATTCTTAAAGGATCCACAATGGTGTTGAGGTAAGATTTATCACTCGTCCCGGGAACTGGATTTGGCTCGGCTCATATTTTCTCAATTTCTATGTACGTTTCTCTGCACAGGCTACATGACAGTTTAAATAATTCCCAGTAGGACAAATAGAGTTCATAATGCTTTCGGGATGTTACTCAAGAAAGAAAAAACTACGAAATTGGAAAAGCTTTTTATTGCAATTTGACCACAGAGAGATGGAGAGTGTCAAATTAGCATACTGTATTTGCGCTTATTTCATGGAGATTAAAATATATCGAAGTTTAACATTCTATTTAATATTCTAGT
Source organism: Tomocerus qinae (assembly GCA_020055645.1). NCBI lineage: Eukaryota > Metazoa > Arthropoda > Collembola > Entomobryomorpha > Tomoceridae > Tomocerus > Tomocerus qinae. The sequence goes on from CM034548.1 coordinate 25,456,800, forward strand.
AGAAAGGGTTGAGGGAAGTAACGCAGGTTATACTGTTAGTTCTGCAAAGAATGATAAATATTGTGTAAATCCACGATGCAACACTCTTTTGCTTAAATAATACTAAATAAATAAGTAGGTAGTTCAGGTATGCACTTCACTCAACATACATTATGACAAATTGTACAGCATGAAATGTGTCAGTAAGAAGAGAAAGTTACAAGTTGGTAATATGATGCATTTTAATAAATAAAACTCTACACCACTACGGAATATGAAAGACAAACATTCAAAAGAAGAGTTGATGAAAACCCAAAATGCTGAGCTGTACTTGACTCTACTACGTACATACATACAAAGTTACAACAAAGTTCCAGAAATAAATCCCAGAAGTATAACAGAAAAATAAAAACCATTTTTGCTTTGGTGAAAATATGTTTTGTTCTACTCTATTGTTGTGCTAAAGTTATGTAAAGAGAATCTAGATTAAAAATGAAATAGATAAAATCCCTTAAATTAGTATCATTGTCATATTTGTTAGTATAAGTACAAATTACAGATAGACATGTTCTTATTTAGTAGAGTGTGTGTTGTCCTATCTCTATCTCAATGTGTTTTTCTGCACTTAGACTGAAGGAAACATAAATAAATCAATATCCGTATTATTGATGATTTTTTTTACAATCCATGATGGAGAAGGTAATAAGTCAGTATTTACAAACAAGGATTTAAAACATAAAATGATTGAGCAATGGAGAATTGAATTGATTTCAATGAGTGTCCAATAAACCAACTATTAGTAGGTATTACGAAAACACATAGGTAATTATAATTGCACTATTAAGTGGGTGTTTCTAAATACACGCAATTATTTTTTATTTTACAAGTCTCATGTAATCAGCTACCCGGATTTTTGTCTTTATAAATTTAAGCCCTAGTGAAATTTTGTTTTTGACAGAGGTCTAAAATTAAACAAGTTATGCTTCCTGTCTTGATTAAAATATGGGTAGAACATGAGAGAGAGAGAGCGTAATAAAATAGAGCATATTATCTCTCTTTGCTATGAGTTGATTAATAGTAAGTACAGATGTACATAGTATGCATGTACATAATTATAGGATATGAAGAAAGTAAAGAAAGTACAGAGAAAGAGAAGATAAATCAAGAGAAATGATTACGTCAAAGATGCATAGCTCAGCGCTTTGGGGAGTCACAATGAAATATTATATTACAATTATTAACAACAACAAAGAGATCTGTCAAGTATAAAGTTTCAATCAAAGTAGTAGTAAGTATATTTTATGTCTTTTTGGTTGAGATGAGCTACCTGGAGGCTGCTCTTTTGTGCGCATTCAAGTACCAACAGGACTATATACTTAATAAAAAATCAATGACGCTTTATTTTTGCAAATTGTTAGCTAATGTATAAAGTGCACTAGCAAATTGTCACCCTCTATGACTCGGGTTGGATTTGGAATGCATGTTGGAATATTAATCATTGACAAAAGCTAATATTTTAGCAGTTAAATATCTAAATGAGCAAATATTACATTTGTTATTACATTTGGTAAACGATTAGAGTGATTTTAAAATTGGATCGCTTGGGTTGCACTAAAGTATTTCAAGCTTATAAAATAATGCATGTGAGTTGGTTTCCAATGGGCTTGATTTAATTTTTGTATTATTGCGGTAGGATTTAATTTGAGCGAAAACCTCATGCTTCATTCTAAATTATGCATAAAGGCCTAATTCACGGTCATCACAGTTTGTATTGCATTGCATGGCAGTGTAGTACTCTAGCAAGTGTACTTTAATGCAGCACTGCAAAACGTGTGTCTAAAATACTTGCATCTATTGCATCCCATTCAGCATCGACAGACATACAGATAGAGAAATAACTGAGCAATTGGACACTAGATATTAATATCATAACTAAAGCTAACAATAAGTAGATTATTACAGTACTGAATAAATATCCAACCAGTAAACAAGTAGTAGTAGGTATTACATACAATATGATAGTAATAGTATACGAATAAAAGTTAGAACGTAGAAATGTAATTTGTGCTCACCCTCTGAGATTTGGTTTCGTTTCTCTCGCGTATTTTCATTCCTCTCACTGCTCTCATTCAATTTTCCAATGCAACCCAATCAATCATCCTCCCCGTTTCCCTATTTCAACTCATATACATGCAACACTATAATTGCGATGATGTCTCTGTGGTATGTAATTATGCTTAAGATTAGATTATGAACAAGCCTCTTTGATTTCAATTGACTTTCAATTGTTTATGTGGAATTTAAATAATCGGTCACATCATCAGGTTATGTTATCCAAACCTTGTTCCTTTATTTTCACCCAGAGCTCCGCATCATATTATGTTACACTCACTGTTTTATAGTACGAATTATATTAAGCTACATTACTATTAATTAGTATTCCACATCGGTAAATATGTAGCAGTCATATATTTATAAACAGGTAGGTTGTGGTATTGCATAATAATATAATAAGAAGTAGTAGCAGTTTTGGTTTGGTGTTGTAGCATAGAAAGAGATGTGATCTGATCTGCTGATGATTCCATGTAAATATGTACGTTTGTATAAGAGTCACGTAATATTATTTTGGTAATCATCTACTATGTATGTATTCAGTCTCCCAATGTCATTTTTTTCATAATGCAAAGTGTAACATTTCCATTCTACTCGTCAGTATTCGGCTGTATGATCTGCAGTAGATAGTTACTACATTTGACAAATACAAAATATTCGTATTAACGGAATTGCTTCATTTTTTTGCAATCTCGACTTGGTGTGCTTGCTTGACTTGACATACATACATAGAAACGATACCTATAACGTAAATAGTACATCATACATACAAACATACAAGCATACATGAAGCAGAGCTTAAGTAAATACTTTTACGAAGCAGAAAAAAATTCTACCCCATCGGTAAAACGAGAGAGATTGATTTCTCATGAATTACGCAGCATTTTGAAATGCAGCCAAGACACAATAGAATAAATATAGAGGCTGCTAGATTAAACAAATATCAAGGAAAACTCAATATGTTATGTAATTCTGCGATATTTTATGTACAGATCGATTGTTTGTGCACAGAGTATGATATAACATGTCAGTTATGTGTAGTTACATGTTTTTTATGTTAGTGTCAATGTCACAGCGCAGATGTCTAGGATGTTAATAATATTTGTCGTCAGTGAAAGTGCATGGGAGTGCGTATTATTACAAAAGAGAAATTAGACGAGAGCGTGACAAACATAAAATTCAGATCAGACTGTGAGGAACATGCTGTTTACTTTTTTTGCTAATTATAGTAATGTGAAATGGTGTTGAATAAGGAACTGTGATATTGTTTGGCCTATTATTTTGGTAGTTACATTACCGCAAGTAGTAATTTGTCAGTAGTATTATATTTACATAACTATTATATGTTACATTACGAGACACTCTGTCAAATTGTAGCAGTGCGTTGCAAATGGCGAAAACCAAATAAATTTGAGATTAACAATTATTAATTGCTAATTACCGTTACATGTAAATCATACCCATACAGTCACATTCAATACAAACTATCAGACAACATTACACGGACGTATTTAATTATTCAGTTGCTGCGAGGATGAAAATTCACAATTCAAACATTTAAACAAGCAGACACACGGAAATTAAATTAGTCAAAATTTGTGCGATCATCAAAAGCAAAATAAAGCACTCTACATAATTAGTACTAATAATTTATGTTAGTACAAAAGCAAAAGAGTTAGTCAAAGTAAAGGAAAATATCTACAGAAGAGAATGAAATTAAAACAAGGGAAATTGCATTACAAAATTAAATTATGTTACATCTCCGAGAAATTGTACCATACTAATATTTGTAGTGAGATTAATTCTCTAGTTTGTATTTCTTGCGAGCATAGAGCTTTTGTTAGAAAAGCAGAACACAAATTTAAGCGTAATATTATATTATTTGTTAGATTGATCAGCAATGATCATAATAATAGCTATACGGTGACGTAGACGAAGCCAAGCAAAGCAAAGCAATGCACATGAGTGCATTTTATTAGAATAATTGGTATTTCTGTGAATTTTAGCCACTACTACAATTAATCAGTAGTGCGAGTATAGTAGTAACTTGGTGTAAGTATCGCTAGTTTCCTACTATTTTTCTAATAAACTTTAGTAGTGAGTTAAAACTTTATCTGCATGTGAAAGGTACACACTTTAAATAGAGAAAGGAAAAATCAAATAGAGAGAAGGAGAAAAATAGTTAAAGAGATAGAGTTATTTAAAGTGCAGTTCATTACAGCACAATATACATATTTTATGAAGTATTGAACAGAGTTAAACAAGTTGGACTGGATGCAATAGTATTTTAGTTAAATGCATTAAATGGACTAAAGATCAGAAGTAGAGATGATATTACGAGGGCGCATTATTAGAACGAGTAGAGTGTAGGTATACAGATATAGTAATAAGTGATCTGTCGATAGTCATTTACGATTCAAACTTTTACTAGTAGAAATTAAGATGTAAAGTATAGTAATATGTGTAATGTTTGCGTATGAATTGTGATTTGATTTTCGATGATTTAAAAGCAATGCACACTTGTATTGTATGTGTAGTTAAAATACCTATGTATATGACAAGGATTGAACTTGGATATTGTTTCTCGAGAAGATAATCTTTCTTAAGGGCTAATTGGTAGAATATTTTTGTATGTAAATATAAATCATCATCAGCAACTTTCAGATCAATCTATCAATACTACGACCAATCAACAATAAATATTTGTCTATAATTAAATATTCAGTTATTACATTTGTACTGCAACTATCTAAGCAAATTATAAAGTCTGATGGTAGTCAATAAGTGACATTGCATAAGATCTCATCAACTAAAAATGTTTTGGCAATTACTAGACAGTTGCAGTCCTTTATGTTGTGGCACATAGTCATTGATAACTTATTGTAGAGTGACAAACGAAATAATTATTAGTAAGTTTGCTAAGTATAAGACAGATTGATTGATGACATGAAGAGATAACTCAGCATTTTAGGTTTTCAGTGTGTTTTCATTCAACGAGTGCAGAGAGACGAAAGGGGAAGGTAGTAGTAGTAGAAGGTGTTTGTAGTATGTAGTAGTATCGTACAGAAGTCAAGTAGCAGGTAGCTCGCTAGTTTTGGCTATACACAATCACATCACACAAAATATCATTAGTTACGAATTTTTCTATTTGCCTCTTCAATTCAGCTTAAAGCTTACTCAGGATCTTCTATCTACTTCTACTACTCATTTCAATCACGATGGAATCCCTTATATTAAGTATTCCTTTCATCATTGTTATTCTGCTGGCGCTAGCAATTTTATTACTTATGTATTATTACCCAGCGTGTATCAACGGTTATATCATGTACTGCATCTGATAAGCGAGAGATATCTTAATTATGTAAAGTGATATTTCATTTCGCTTTGCATTCTCTACTGGTACAATTTTAATGCTAAAAATAAGAGTGAACAAATTTCTATAGCTATACCGCTTAAAAATTCCATTGTGAATTACTGCCAGCTGAATGAATATACGTAGAAATATTTAATTGTAAAACTTGTTTCTAATATCTGTAGTTGTATGTATATTTTGAAATACATTTTATAGTGTCATTGTCATCTCATCAGAAGAGTTCCACTATTGACTCTGGTTTTATATTGTAGCGTCTCACCATTATATAGTGAGTTTTAACCATCTCAATCTACTTACGCTGTTTTAATTGGAATCATTCGTTTTAATATTTCACTGTAGTGTAATTAGATAAATCTATTTTGTTTTTGACAATGTTTTGTAATTGAAAAGTATCTGTATCACAGTTATTTTCGGGTGATGGTACTCATTTGACTTCAGGAATGGAATAATACTGTATGTAATTTAAATCGAAGATTTTATTGTATTTGTGTCATACAAATCGTTTAGAACTGTGATTGGTGAGATTTTTGGTTCTCTCTGTAAAAATTACTATTTTAACATAAGAAATAAATAATTTAATCATTGAGGTAACATACTCAGATTCTGCTGGGGTGCTCCGGTATTCCGTTCCAAATATTAAGTAGTTTACTTACAATCTACCAGACGATTACATTGTGAAAAAAACAAGAACGAGGAGTCCATTACTACAAATTCTATTATAATAACATTGACTTTCAAAAAAAATCCTCAAAATGCCGTGTTTTAAAACGGTGTAATGGAAAGTAACAACAGGGGCACAAAAAACTCAGTTCAGCTCTTAAAAGTAATGAGGTGAAAAGACAAAGGGACGTGACTTTTGGTATTCTAATTGGAGAAAAGAAATTTTGGAACGTAGAATATATCCTATTTGACTTTATAGAAAATTCAGGGATTAAAAATCACGTTCCACACTGGTAAAACGTAACTGACGTGCTGACAATCAGAACAAGGAGATGAAACAAGCAGATAAATTTGTAGGTTCGAGGTTCTAGGAAATTATGTTCGAGACTGAATTGTATTTCCGAGTACAGTAGCAATCTACTGATATACAATCCCAGGAGACAAATAGGCATCGTTATGTCAAACAGTTCGAATTAATTAATGAAATAGAGTAGGTTTCAGAGAGAGGGTACTTTGCATAGCAGAGTCAAGCACAACAACAGTAGGTTCGAAATACAATACAAACAACTTGTGTTGTTGGTGCAACACAAAGTTGGTGGAATGGTATATAAACGGCAAGTGGAACTCTACTGTCAACCAGAGATGAGAACTCTTAAGAACAAAAGCCTCAAAAGACACGCAAATATTAACAGGGATACAAAAAACTGATTGTAACTTTTGCAGATAATGTACAAAGTATCTCAAAATTCATTTTCAGTATTGTGAACAATGCTTATAACATGTAAAAACTTGATTGGATGTAGCTTGGTCGTACCGACAGAGACCAAGATACAAGACATACAATTACATAGATAAAATCACGAAGACGATGGATTTAAGATATCAAATCTTTTTGCATTGCACATACCAAAATTAATTTCGTACTAGCTTTTATCACAACACAACAACATTCTCAGATTCACACAACAACAGAGATGGACATATATAGGTACTTATGTAAGCCAAATAAGTAATCGTGGTCACATAACAACCCAATTTAACCACTTGCGCTATTAAAACAATTGTAAACCTGTCTTGTCTGAAATATATTCTACTTAGACTACTACTTAAAGTTTTATATGTAAAATCTAAAGATTTAAAAAGATGTTAAATTCTATAGTTTGAAAATATTTTTGTTGTATTATACGCCTCTAGATTAGAATCATTTCTTGTTGGGTTTAAAGAGTATCGATCGGAAAGAATGAGGAAGCCGCTTTGGCCGTGAATTATGCAATAGGAACTATTTGCAAGATTTAAGTCGGAAAACAGTAGTGGTATTACCAATAGTCTCAAAAACATGTTCGTGTAATCAAAATTACTAGAGTGTTTATAGTAATCGAAGGCAGGGTCTAAATAATTGAAATGCAATAGATACATAAAGTGTAGGCATTAACTTCCTAATTGAGATAAAATATAGGAAATGACTGGCTGCTGAAACATTAGCGTCTTTTGAAACATACTAGACATTTCCTTGAATGACATCGAAATGGTTAATGCAGTCATGTTTAGGTACTTATTTAATCCTGTAGCTTCCTTTTGTTGTATCGAAAATGTATGTATTATTCCGCCTCTATCAATTGTGAATGGCGAGAGTGAAGGTTATTTTAGAGGGAAAGCAAAAGATTACTAATAGTACCTGGAACCCTCTGCGTTTTGAAGGTGTTCTCCTGTATCCATGGACAAGCATCCAGCTCCTCCTCCGAATCCGTAACCTTTCGGTCCAAACTTTCTTGCGTGACAGACTTTGCAGAACAATTCTCCTTCGTGCTCAGAGCAATTTGTTGAGTCAAGCATTTTGTTGCACATTCCTATTCAACAACGACACAAAATAACATTGATTATAATGTTATTGCATTCTGACATGAGATCTACCCACTGACTCTACAGAAATAATCATTTCATTCAATAAATACTAGATAGCAACAGTAACAAGTAAAAGTGTCATTTGAAATGCATTTCCTTGCTTCTGCATAATAAATTATCGCAAAAATTCTATACTTGAAAAAGTATCTATAGCATTATGTGTACCTGAAATAAACGAAATATTTCGTATCTGTATTTTTAGTTATCTATATAAGATATAGTAAATATTTTCATAGAATTTATTTTTAATAGTTGATTGACCTACCGCATTTGAAGCAAGTTTTGTGCCATTTCTGACCGCCGGCGAGTCGCTCCTCGGCCGCATAGACAGATTTGCCGCATTTGGGGCACTTGGGGTTTTCTGGCGGCTTGAATGGCATGGTTATGAATTCCTAGAAACAAAACACCATGTAGTTAAGTAGAGTGTTGGAATTTAAGGATTTTATGATTTATTTGCATAATAAAATCTTTAGACAGCGTTGTCTATTTTTAAACAATGTTTTTGATAAATGCACATTCCAAACGTAGGTAAACTGTAGTCATAGGTATATTTAGCCACACACAAAAAATCTCTGGTCACGGAAGAAGGTTCGTTATAACAAGATATAAATGGTTAGTCTAATGCTGAAAAATGTGCAAATGGAAAGATGGAATAAAGCCAGGAGACTGACAAAAAGGTTCTTCTGTATAAACAATGAAAAGGAACTGTGAAAATTGGACATTTTACACACATTATAATGTGTAATGCCACACTAATCAGCAAACACTTGAAATAATGAGTGCAAAGTAGTAGGGAAGGCTCGTGCAATGAATTGTGAATTTGGGGAAAGTGAGCCGTAAACTTATACTGTCCTCTAGATAATACTATAAGTCTAATAAATCCTCACAGCGAGGAAATGGTAATCCGATATATTCTATGTATGCATCTGCAGTCAGTGTTGTACTAATGACCACTTTTTTGCATTTTGACCAGGCCACTGGTCAAAATGGTCAAAATGGTCATAATGGTCAAAATGGTCAAAATGCGCGTCATCACTTGCACATGCGTACTAGACCCGCGCCTGTTTTAAATACTTAAACTGTTATCATATGTTTTGAATAACAAATCGTACCTAACTATATAGAATATCAAATATTTTCAATAGAAATACGATCTTTAGCATAATTCAGTCAAATAAATACTCAACTTTAAGCATATTTAGGATAATAATAATGAATATTATGACTGGATGGTTATATCTGCACTGCATGTCCTCTTAAATTGGCTACGAAATATTAACTTATGTAACCTTCTACTACAGAAATCCTACGTCGGAGTCAGAAATAGGTATTTTAAATTTCTCTAGATACATCACAGGTACGATGTAAGAATTATGTTGCCTTACAATCGAGAATATATACTTCTGAGAATGTAATTTTTATTATTTAATGTGCCCGTCATGAATTTAATCTGAAATTTTAAATACCGAATGCTACAAAATGAAATTATTGTCATACTGGTCATAAAAAGTACTTGTAAAATGTAAACAGCAATTCGTACATCTGCGGAACTACGTAGCCTCCTTGGCTTTAATGTAGTTTCACAGTGCCCCAAATTACATTTTGACCATTTTGACCACTTTTCAATTTCATTTTGACCAGGCCATTTTGACCATTATGGCCATTATGACCACTAGTGGTTTTAACCACTGCACAACACTGTCTGCAGTTAATTATTTTTGTCAGTTAGCGTATAAAGAACGATAAAAATGCAGAATACATTATTCATCAAACTCTCGAGTTGCTAATTATATACTCTTCGTAATTAAAAGAGAATTCAGGATCTGAGTTTCGGATTACTCTGCCCCCTTTCAAAATGTACATCGTGAATGAAACCAGGGATTAACAAAATGCATTAGGAAAGCAATCAAAACTTTTCGACAGAATTGCACACGCCATAAATAAATTGTTTATGAAGGGTAAAATCTCATGCAGATTACGAAACAACATTTTACATAATACAATTACGTGGCCTAAGCATGTTCAAGTAAATTCGGGTATTTACATGTGCTTCAGATCTTACACGACTCTGTGTTTGACGAAATCATGGAAAAATGTAGTAGATAGCAGTAGTTAGCTACGTTTATTTGTTCAGAGTAAAAGTGTGGCGTTGAGAGGAAAAGGGAGACGAAGGGCATGTCAATGAACGACATAGAAAATAGAGAGCAAAAGAGGGAAGAATATGTTTGTTGGTTGTGACGGTTGAAGGCAGTCGATGTAGGAGATTTAATATCGTATTGCGTAATACCAAATAAGGAAGTGCAGGGATCTGTGCCAAAACTCGTGTCTAAAATTAACGCGTGTGAATCATGCAGGTGCAGACTCTAGCTTACACTATTAAAATACATATCGAGTGGAGAATACATGAATGTCACTGTGCTATCTGTCTCTAGTCTGCATACGCCAGCCCTTCTTCCTCTTGCCTTACTTAATACACAAATATTCATATATTAATACACTAAAATGCAAACATAACATCACCTCATAAGTCTTCGAACAAAATAGAGAGCTAAACTAATACGGAGCCGATAACGTACACAAGCAACCGCTAACCGACACCTAAGCGACTATATCTGCTTATGTACCCTCCCACAGATACATTTCTCAGCGGAGAAAAGACACGCTGTGTATACAGTTATAAGTAGCAACAGACGATACGACACCATCAGATAAGTCACTAATATTATCGGCAACCCCACAACTAAAATTATTCTCTACCAAACACTCAACCTTATCCACATTAAATTTCATCTTCAGTCTTAACTTCTCCCTATACGCTCTGTCTGCTACGCTATGACTTTAACTATAAGCCAAAATCTCTATTTACATGGTCCATCTTTTTCATCGGGTTGTCTTTCAATTTTTTCCATGTACTTACACCAGACATTAAATAAGCCATACTGCACATTATACCACAGATGCCAAAGAAACCGAAGCCAAGGAAATAACTCGACTTATTTTTTTCTGTATTGACTTTACATGTATGCATCCCTAAATATCTGTCTAGTATTCTATATTCCTTTAAAAATAAAAAAAGATGCTCGAAATCCTCAATTCGTTTTATTTAATTTGCTATGAAAGCATTGAAATCTTGAGGAATCCTAAGAAAAAATTGATTTACAACGTACATATGAATATTTCTTTATTAAAATTTTGTCCATTAGCAAGTAAATCTTCTTTGACGATCTTTGCATGAAAGGTTTCTTTTGTTAATAATTATAGAGCAATGTTATTACAGACTTAAAGATGTCTAGGTATGTATGTGTCTACATTTTACGTCTTGTCTTCAGTCTCGCCTGCTCACGTAAGTAATAGATATGTATGTAATGGAGGATAAGATGGAGGTGGTATGGTGGAAAGGTACATAATCCCACATTACATTACACACTTACATAAGGGAAAGCTTAAAAGTGTAATGAATGGGGACAGCGCACCACAGCGAGTAAACTAACTGAAAAAGTCTGCCTGCTTCACTTGACTTTTTTACTAATTCGGATTTTCGGAGACTAGAAGAAGACTCTTTAAACATTTCTATGTAAGTCTGGTCACACACTTCTCCGTTCGTGCCGTCTATTGCTAGGTACATTTAAAACTAGATTAGGCGTCTGTGTCTCTCACAGCGAGTTTTGTGTTTGAGTTTCTCGACTTAGTTTGTTTGACCTATGATATAGTTGTTTAGTACAGTATTTTCCGTATGAATTGCCTCATCTTATTGTTAAAGTTGATGAACCATTGAAACAGTCTGGTATATACTCAAGTCAACTGCAGTCTCTCGGAGAAAATTTTTCCATGTCTTCGCCTTCTTTATTGCCACACCACAAGCTCTTGTCTTTGCCTAGCCTCGGATCAGACATCACTATCTATTATAGCAAGGCAGTTGAGTCTTAGTCTTGCATCACACTTCTGCTTTAAATTATACAGGGGAGATTACCCTATAGATACTATAAACATGGTCCATTTAGTAGTTCATGGAATGCCTATCTTTCTCTTGCTAGAATATTACACTGTAAAGTATGGTTAACCATAATAAGTTGGAGCAAACATGAATGCAGTCACGTAGTGAGTGTGTACCAATAAAGATTGACTTGACTTGTACGATTGTTATACCATTTCTTGTACTACTTTAATAGTTGAGCAAAGAAGTGGATTATACAACATCTATTTATTTCGTCGTTTATTAGAAAAGAGCAGCTGCTGTGTTAAATGTAAATTACAACGGTGGAAGATGTGGGAGCCATAAGGGAAACCAACAATGAACCTGCTATGCATTATGTATGAACGTTGCATAACAGTAGTTAGCAGTTCTCTGTGTAGTTATGTATTACTACTTGGCTATTTACTGAGGAGGTCTGTATTTGACGACTCTCTATGTGTAATCTACTGTTCTCTCTCATTTTCTCTTTTCCTTCCTACTCTCAAATCTCCCATGCAAAACTTTTTGTTTACATGCCAAAAATTTTCAGCCATTCGTCTCTCCTCTCATATGAATGACATCATCATCCGACGTTGGAATTCGTCCTTTTCATGTCAAGTCAACAACTAACTACACTACCTCAAACTGTCCAGCAGACTCTATAGTTATCTATACAAATATTATACATCTAATATTACGGCTAGACTCCCATGCATATCAATCCTATGACAATGAGATGATCCTACCCAAATGTCATGATTTATTTATGCGTTGTGTTTGTTTGGATGTGCATTCTTGGCTGCAAATATTTGTATTTCTTGGGTGGAATTGCACTGCTGTCCTATTCAATTAGCCCCGAATGAAGTTTTCGGGTGAAATGCATTAAATACATTGGACGTGACACGTGACTGCTAAATACCAAAATTATTAATTATTATTAATATTATATTCCACTTTCTATTAAAGATATGTTTTCTAACTGCGTATTTTGGCAGAGTGTGACACCTACGTAATCTATTACAGCAGCTAACAAGAGTTATAATTACAACTGGCAGGTGAAACTTCATAGAGAACAGCTTCATTATCTTTTACAACTGCTTATCTGGTATTAATACTTTGTATACATTCCAAGAGGCTTATTGCACTGCGTTTCAGACAGAAAATGAAATTATATCTGTAGGCTCTGCGTCTCATGGGCATCATATTAAACTCAATGATAATATAATACTTGAGTTGGGTTTTCTCAGAAGTGGGAGAAAGAGAACAACTACTAAGAGTAGACAGTAAAGTTTGACTTCGACACAGGATGGGATGCGATGATCTTTTAAAGTGAAAGAGACAGGACTGCCAACGCCAAAACTAACTTATGACAAGTTTGGCCATCGTTTAATGTCTAATGTATCAGTCTGAGAGACTCTCTCGTCTTAGGTACCTATATACTTATTACTCTCTATCTATGTATCCAAACTATTCATATCCCAATGCCTACTCTATATAGACACTACTCTATGTGTTTACATCTGACTAGACGTAGGAAGGTGGTAGCTAAGCTAGAGCTACCTATATTTAGTATAGTTAAGAACTGTGGATCCCACGCACTTCAGCAGTCGTTTCACGTTTTTTCTACAGATATTTTTTCATTTTGGCAAAGAATCTATATGAACGACTTTCGTGCCTACTCCACACTCTTCTAACTATAAGTATGAACAAGAAAAACTATTTTCTCATTTCACCTCTTCCGTTATAAATCCGTTTCGTCTTATCGCATTGAATTGGATTGCATTTAATCCTGTAGTTCATTTCATTCTATGCTTCACTTCATGGCTTTATCGATTCTGTATTTCTCTTCCCTTCAATCTTTTTATGACAACGTACATATCGATATTAACTTTCCTCTCCGCTTTGTCTGCCTTCGGTTATTTTTCTTTTTCATTATTTCGGATATAGTAAATCCTCTATGCCTTTTCATTAGTGGTGAAATGTTCTATAGAGGGCTACTAACTCACTTTTGGCACTAACCATTATGGAAGGTAAGGATTTATGGAGTGTTCCTTATTATGTGCATTAAAAAAGCTAACTAATTTGCTGCAAATATTAGGTGGGCACATAAGTTATGTATGTGTATACAATACAACTAAACTAATTTTAATACTTTGAATAACATTTCCTACGCATAATGAGTTAGCAAAGGGTGACGCATTCACTTCATTACAGTTGGAAAATGACATTTTAATGGGGAATTTCTGCTGCGTTGAACAAATATTACCTTTGCTATAGCAGATACTGACTAAATAGTTACTAAATAAGTGACATACTTTGTAAATCTGGGTTTATATTTTCACTCAATTGATTGTGACAAGAACAGAAGTCACCCCTATTCGAGTTAATTTAGTTGAGACAGGCGTAGTATGTATAGCTAGCAATAATTTCCCTCCTTCCTCCAATCGACTACATAGAATAACAACAGAGACTTAAAACAAATAAAAGGAAAGTCTCTAGTGTCGGACTCAAGCCAACTGACAACTATTATCTTGAATGCGCCACTAACTGCATTTCTCATTTGTTAGATTTGTACTCTTTTAGTTCTCTGGAAGCAATAGCAGATGATAACATTCTAATGTACGTGGAACAGAATGCACTATACTTTGTTACTCCTTTTTTCAGTACTGCGTACGTTTACGCTAACAGTCTATTCCTGTTTTAAATCTGACAAACATTGTATATTTTATTCTCATTTTCTGCATTGTATGCTAATACTATGTTATTCTTTCGCGACCAATGCAGTATACAATGAAATAAAGCGTATCATTCACTCTTGTCCGCAGGAGGACCTAACAGGCAGAAATCTGTTACACCAGCGAAGCCAAAAAGTGAACACGGAAATGTTCTAAAATATTAATGTGCCGCCGGGTTACATAATACTATTACGTGCCTCTAAATATCTGTTCGCTTCATAGCGTGCTCAATCGTAACTTGTTGCGCCACGCATTCTTACGACGACAGTAAGAAAAGTCTCAAGTCTAAAAGAATAGCTACTGAATGAAATTTGACGGAATGATTCTCGTCGGGGAAATTATTTGTAGTATTTATAGAATGATTTAGTATTGTGTTCTTCTGGAGCAACAGTTTATTACTTCCGGTCTGGGAGATGGAGTATTTTACACAAGTCGTTTCACAACGATTAAATACATAGCAATTCATCAGTACCACTACCAAATCAAGTTAAACTGGTTTTTAGTAGCTATCGATTACTTTTAATACAGCGCCAGGAGGATTTTGTGATTAGTTTTATTTTTTCAAAATGAATTAGTAGTAGTAGACTAGTAGCAGTAGTATTGTCACAAAGAGTTTTTGAAAAACTTTCGTATTATTGCACTTTTCAATGATAAAATTTTGTAAACGAACCTTAGTAGTAGAAATCCAAAAATCGAAAGAAACCGAAGCCGAATTTGTTGTTGGAGCACAGTTGACTTAATGACACAGACAGGAGTGGCACACCGAAGCAACACTTAGCACATGAGATGAGTAGTTGTCCGGGCCTTTAGTTTTGTTAAAATTTTTGCACACGGCACTCCAGAATAGGAATAGAAAATCTCATCCCACGTACTAGGAAAAGAAGGCAGTTTAAGATGTGAGAAGACAGAAGTCTCTTCAAGTTTATTTCAGCGTCTTACTACAATTACCTACCTATGTTTCCATGCACCAACCATACACACATATAAGTACGTTACTATTTACACTATTTCTACTTACAAGTACATACAGATATGCATTACGTAATGTACAATTCACTTATGTATGTATTGTATAATGTATATTTCCTTCTGTTATGAGCCACCGATCCATGTATTCGCTCTATATTTGTATATCCTCACGAGATCCATTCCAGTAAAACTGCAACTTAACATAGATAACCATTTTACTTATGTACCTACTTATCGTTAACTCTAGTCTAGGAGACACATTATAGCCAATATAGCACCGTGGAGAGTTATCATGACATGACTATCACCCCGACACACACTTTTCCCCCTCCACTGTATTACCATCGCATATTTCTTAATCTCTGCATGCTAGTGACAAGGGTTTCTTTCCCAGTGTCTTGTTTGACTATAATAAATGGAACAGAATCACTCTCCAGTTTTACCCTATTATTCGGATAACGTGTGATAAAGAAGCCTGGCTACAATTAAACCATGAAATGGCAATTAAATTACGATCTTCGAAGAAAATTCTTTATCATACTGAATTAATCTTCTGCGTCAATATTAGCTGTTCTTACATGTAACTATTTGTAATGCTATTCTGCGTCATGCACTGATAAATGCACTACTGACTACTGCAAGTACCTAACTACTTATGAGACTGCATAAACATATCCTGTGTAATGCAAGGTACATACCTCAAACTCATCCCTGCCTAATTTCCACATTGCACTGCACAATGCAAAACTATTCATGTAAATTTATGTAGCGGCTTTTCTATTACGCGCTTGTCTGTTAAAAAATTGAAACATGAATAGTCGACTGATTTCGGAATTGTCGAGTCCTAAGTACCTAACATTACTACTCTAATCAACTAAAAACATTAACTACAGCTATTGTGGATACCAGACTACACTTTTAGTCAATTTGTGCACACAAACTGCCATGAAAGAATATTTATGTATTAACCTTAGATATAGTGCTGCAATTTTTAACCGATAGTTATAATCCCCCCACTTTATGTGCAACTGTGCTACAAACTGACAAACGTTGATATACATTCCAATTGGGAATTACTCCTTTGCTCCAAACTTTTTCAGCTACCCACACTCGATTCAGATTGCTCATGCAATGCAGAAATTAACTGATTGTCATCCTTTTCTCCTACTGGAACCAGTGTTCCATTTCAGAGTGCTTTTTAAGATTTCGGCTACTGGCCTAGAACGGAATAAAATGGCCCAGTGGGCAAAAATGGATTGCGGCAAAGGCAATTCCTTCAGAAAAGACCATAATTACTTTCTCGTTTCACCTAACAAAAGTACTCAAAATTCGTGCACATAACACCTCTGCTGTTTAGAAACTAATTTTGATTTTTGGTAAAAACTTCTCACGTTTTATTTTTTGTGGTCACGTTGCTTTAGCCAATCATATTGGTCTGCTAATAGGCGATTTTAGTTTTATTACTCGGTGCATGGCTTTAAAACACAGGATGTTCATACATGATGTTTGTGAAAGTAGATTGGTTATTTTATACCACGGATAAAGTTCATGATGAACTTGCAAAACTAAATGAGTTTTAAATCTTGGAATGAGAAATTTGGAAATGCATGGTCCCCGACTTCCATCGAGGTTAATATTACCAATTATGCGTTGTAGATTAGATAATTGTTTTGGTTATTTCATGTAACGGCAGTGTTGAATATCATGTTTGCACATGAAAGAATTCCTCAGTAAACAGTGACTGCCAAATCGACTAGAAAGTAAGGAAAATATCCGGGTTTTTAACATCTTCAATATATTTGAGAAAATGCAACTTAATATTTAGAACCAGTTTAAAATTAAAGCACCTCGACTGTCTACAGAGACTACACGTAAGTCTCAAAAAATTTAGTGCAAACATTAAGTGCATTGTCCTGAATTTCTTCATTGATACTGTAACAGTCCATACGTATCTTAATGTACTCATCATCCACTCATTTTAACTCATCTAATTGAAGTGAAGAGAGAAAAGCCGTAGGATATAATACAGCAATGTGAAAAATTTAGTCTTGGTTTTATAAACCAAATAAAAATATAGAATAATAATAACTAAATCTTAAAATATCTCATTACATAATTTTCTTCATCCGACATATTTTTTATTTGTGGATACTATGTATGCATATCATAAGATGTACGTCATTTCTTTTTCATATCTAGATGTTCACAGGTTTGGTTACATCTAATTAGCTACATTCTTACAAGGTTATATTCAACCACAAATAAAAATTAGAGAATGAATAGTGCATTAAAAATGTGGCACACACAGTGATATTATTGTAACATAAAGATACGTAATGCATAGAGAGTTGCAAACAGGAGACGGAATGGCAATATTAAATGGCCCCGGTTGGAGGTTTGGCATTAAACTCAAATGAGTCACTTCACTTTTACTTATGCCTATTGGATTTCCTTTTTAGCTTGGTTCATCAGTATGCCCTTACAGAATGTCGTCTTCTATCGTTGCACCTTACCTACCGTACAGTATGTAGTATCTTTAGCAAAGATTTGAGCGTCCATATTGACGGATGAGTAATTAAATGGAGAAAATGTTAAAACAGTTCCGTACCTTTTACCTAATTGAATATTTTAGTAGGAATAAAAAGAGAAGCATGTAGACACTAATGCACTGACTTTACGAGATGAGCTTTATTGCTCCGTCGGTCTTTCATCTATATCTTTAAAGATCCCCTTTACTACTACAGATAGTTAGAACTTTAGAACTAGAAAGTCAGCACAAGTGAGCAAGTACTATTGACGACGAGTGTAGTGTTCATTTTAGTCCTGGTTGCTCCCACGAGAAGAAATCTGACTCACTCTCTTGCATTGCAAGCATAATCAGCCAACTGAACGAAATCTGGGTGAACGCCGAAGTACAGACGCCCACTCCACAACACACAAGAAAACTGCCTTGATTTTTTTTATTTTCCACCCGAAGTTCCGAACTTGCCTTGCTTTGGTTCACATCACGTTACGTTACGTTTCTTTACTATTACTCACTCTTCTTTATTTGTGATTTGCGACTGCATAGTTTTTAACTTAACTGCCAATATGCACAAGTAGTAGCTCTAGCTATCATCGACAGTATTATGCATTTCATCGTTCCCATTTAGTCCTCTTCTTCCAAATGTCTTGATGTATTCCATTCCATATTCAACATCGTTTGAAACATCACACTTCCATTCTTTCAATCAATCTCTTCCAAGTATTATTGCCTGTCGAAGGATATTTACTCATATGATTGTATTCATGATGTACACATATATAAAATAGACATTGTATGTATGGAGCTATCAAGGAGTATAGTGTTCCCTATATCATCTTACCAATACCAACTATTGCATATTGCATTCACTTCACTGCGTAGTGTGTACATAAGGATGGGCTTCTTCAAAATTAATTGAATTACTATTAATATTATAGTATAATGCATGTGTATCAGTCTATATTTATCTAAAATCCTGCAACTATAGATGCCACTATTTTTGGCACATGTTCACCTCGGCGTGTGATCTTTGCATATTTATGTACTATAACACTGCATTTTTAAATGTATAATAGTAATATCACAAATATTCATACAAACGTTTGTATTTGGTTGCAATGGATATATGAGATAGGATATTCGGTCGGATGACGAAATTTGCTGTGGAATAATGCCACGATGATATTTCAAATTTTCCTCTTTTGCTTATAATGGATGTCAGTGAAATTTAATTTTTCCTATAAATAATCAACATGGTAGAAGCTTTGAAAATTCCTTAAGCTATTTCATATAATAGAGGCAATAAATGCTTCAATATTTTGTATTCCTACTTATTTTTACAAATCCATCCGATTTCTAATCATTACAGTGGGATTGGTGTATAAGGAGGCATGGCATTGGAACTGAATTAAAGTATGGATTTTATGCTGGATTAGGTGCTAAAAATTGAAAACAGTTCCTTTCGGCCAACATAAAATTTGTTTATGTTACCTACGCATCTGTGAAAAGTTTGTAATCCAATGTACTACATTCACATTACACAACAAGAATTATCCAGATAGGAAAGCTATGTCTATGACTCAGTATACTAAATACTATATTAAATATAATTTGAAATAATTTTTAACCCTGTTTTTCACTTCCACGATATTGCCAATTGGGTAATTGTTATGATGAGGCTATATAAACAAGTTTGATACAACACAACATTATGATTTCATTGGGTAGGTAAAAAATAATGCTATTATTATATTTTCAACATCTACGTCTTGCTTCTACAAAGGAAAGTATTGTACCCAGTAAAGTATTGTTTAGGTACATATTAAAATTACAGTGCATTAACGCAAAAAGTACGCATAAATGGTTTATGGAGCTAATGTAACTAAGGGACATTCAACGACACGACCTTTGGTAAAAGTTAATTGAAAAGGTCTTACCTATATAAAAATCCCAGATATTTATAATATTTGGATATTCTGAAATCCGTAAAAAACGGGTTGTGGCCGACAATATCCAGAATTGATTCAAATGTTTTCGTTACGTACAATTGAGAAGCAAAACGATAATTATTTTGCTTGGCCATATCTTAAATTTAGGAAAACTATTCGCATTTAAAAAAAGTTAGATTTGTCTTTTCGTTTGTCAATTATTCTAGCCTGAAAGTAGCTCCTTATTTGCATGTATTTTTGCAGTATAATATGAGTATCGAGTATTCTCAGTTTAGTCTAAAGGCAGAAGAATATTGTATGTAGGAAAAGAAAGCTGAGCGTTGGCCCCAAATTAAATTTTACTATTTGGCCCCATCTATCCTGGGCAGCCTTGTTTTGCGCTTGTGTTGCATAATAATAATATGATTGCTATGCTACGGGAAATTCCAGTGCAGCTTACGTATGCTTAGCACATCTCGAACTCGCTAAAATACTTTCTTAACCGTAACAGTCATTTCTTTACATATTGCATTACATTAAAACACTTCTTGTATGAAGTATTTAATAATAGTCTTCTTCCCGTTTTAAAGGCTAAAAGCAGTAGGTATCCTAAAGCCGAAAATTCCAGACGCCCACAGTAAGTTGTTCCTCTCTACAGCCTTCTGAATCCACCCACGTCCTTATTAAAGCTCTTCATGGTGCACTATGCTTCCCTGTCTCATCTCTACCTCTTCCTCTTATATTAACTACATGTTACATTGACAAATGTCTCTCACTCGCA
The DNA here is from genome assembly GCA_020055645.1 of Tomocerus qinae. Classification (NCBI taxonomy): domain Eukaryota; kingdom Metazoa; phylum Arthropoda; class Collembola; order Entomobryomorpha; family Tomoceridae; genus Tomocerus; species Tomocerus qinae. The sequence continues at coordinate 25,477,715 of CM034548.1, forward strand.
ACTTGAAAGATCAAAAGGATCTTGAGCTAATTTTTAACTTTCTGGCAACGGATTTTTACAATCTATCTATCCGATCCTGCTATCCGTTTTTATTATCTTTAGCTTTTCTATGATTATTAACACCTTCAGGAAGGATACCATACCGTACAACAAATTCAAATATTTCGCACCTGTTATTAAGTAGCGGAGCTGCTTTACAGGATTGGCCGATCTGTCCGTCTGTTCGCCGGATAATTCACAAGCGGATTAAAATAATCAGTTCAAATTTTCTGAACGTAATCTAGGGATGAAAACTGGGATCCAGTTTGAAAATAGGGAAAATCGAACACAAACCCTGTCAATTGGAGTTGATCAAAAACTAATGAAATGATTTAAATTTTGTTCTCGACATTGCATATCTAGTATGTCTGTAGGGGCACTGTATATGACAAAAAAAACTTTGGATTCAGACTTTGCAAGCTTAAATATTATACTTTCTGACTTATCTAATACTGGTTTCGACTATGTAATTATGGGAGACTTTAACTTACCTACTCAGGATCTACACAATCATCTCAACGTATATTGTCTGTATATGAAGCTTTCCAAATTGTAAAAGTAGCAACTCGGGGTGACAATGCAAATAGAAAGTAAAGGTATCCATAATGCACTGAAACCATATATAAATCTGGAAAAATCTAAAGACAATGAAATTAACTGTGATAGTGACTTAATTAATGACTACTTTGTTTCAATTAGCTCTACTAACATAATACAGGTCGAGTTTTCTAGTAAGCCAAATGAAGTACCAAATATTTTAAATGAGTTCAATTTACGTAGTATTACAACATTTGATTTAACTATTGCTTGGAAAAAGCTGAAGAAACGAAATTCAAAATCTGTTGACTCTTTGGCACTGTGCCCGTTTATGTTAAATAGTATTATAGATGTACCTAATTTTAGACAACAACAAACTGACTTTGTAAATTGTAGCTTTGATGAAGGAGTAGTTCCAAATGGTTTATAGATTTCTAAGGTAATACCAGTAGCTAAAGTCGAGAATGCTACTGAACCATGTCATTGTCGGCCTATTGCTATTCAAACTGTGTTAGGCAAGGTAATGGAAAAATGCGCCTTTAACCAGCTAATTACTTATATAAATGGCAATGATATATTGACAAAGCATCAATTTGGTTTTAGAAACAAACACTCTACTATTCATGCGCAGGTAGCTCTAACTGACTTCCTGTATAAAGAAATTGCTAATAATAATTTATGTAATGTAATCTCACTAGACATAAAAAAGGCGTTCGATCGGATATCTCGAGAACATTACTAGAAAAATTGTCATAATATTTCCCGAAAATGGTTTGACTCTTACTTACAGAATAGAGGACAGTATGTAAACACACCGAAGGTAAAATACACTAATCTACGCACGCCACAAGGAAGGGTTATCTTATGTACTTTATTCGCTCTGCTTATACGCTATTACTATGATCTACCTCTATATGTAAAAAATAACTTAACTGTGTTATTTGCGGATGACACGGGGTTGGTTATATCTGGTCCTTCTGAATATTTAAATTTAATTGTACAGAAAATTCAGACTGATATATTAAGTATTAATCAATGGTTGTTAAGCAATAATATGGAGTTAAACTTAGAAAAGACGTTAATGTTAGTTCTTGATAAGCCAAGTACACTTAAAAGTTTAGGAGATATAAACATTAATGTTAATGGTGTATTAATAAAACCTGTTAAACAGGTTAAGTTATTAGGATTAATTATAGATTCGGAATTATCTTGGGAAGATCACATAAATCAGATTGTAAACAAATGTAATAATATGTTCAAACATTACTTTCTGAAAAAAACCGAGGACTTCTTATAACCTCATATATATTACCTGTAATAAACTATATGTCAATAATATGGGAAAATGCCAAAAAGAAGTGTTTAGTTAAAATAAATAATATTATGAGACGTGCGGCGAGGTTTATATTTATAAAAGGTAAATATGAAAATGTGACTGAGGATATGATACATAAATTAAAGTGGTTTTTACCTGAATACCTTGCTAAGTATGAGATGCTGTTAATGACATAATATAATACATGATAACTGCCATGACTTTTTCAAAAATTATATTGACTATAATGATGATAACTTAATATAAACACGCGAAACAAATCATATAATTTCCAAAGTACAAAATTTGTAGTGCCTAGCTATGGGCATAAATCCTTTACCTTTAAGAGAAAATTAGAGCAGTAAAGGAATACCCAGCTCCAAGGAATATTCAAGAAGTTCGAAGATTCTTAGGGAAGGTTGGCTACTGTCAGGCGTTCATCCCACACTTTGTCACAGTTGCCTAACCTTTAAACTTTTTACTAAGGAAGAATACTACTTGGCATTGGGGTAGCATACAGCAGATATATTTTGAAACGTTAAAATCCTTTATGTGCGAAAACACATCACTGAACAGAATCGACTACGAATATCCAACCATCGTGAACTAAGTCTTAATGCATGCGAAAAGGAACTCTTAGCAATATTGTTGCAATAGAGAAGTTCTATGATTACATCTGTGGAGAAGACTTCTTCAATCTGACGGACAACAAAGCTTTGCAGTATTTAAACGGAAAAAAGGACTCAAACACTAAACTAGGAAGATGGGCTATCTAGACAAGATTCTCCATATTTCGGGAAAGGAAAATGTGATAGCGGACACGTTGTCGCGAGCTCCAGTGGAATCTACGGGAAACTAGTCAAATTTTGTCGAGGAGGATCCGGATGTCATGTTCGTTCCATGCTTTGGATAGTTATTTAAAGGGTCAGATCTGCCAAAAATCAGAAAAGAACAGAAGACGGATGAAGAATGTAATAAGATCTTGAAGTTAGTAATGGGTAATTCGATGGTCACGAAGAACTCACACTACTGTTTCAAGGACAATCTACTCTACAAAGTTATGGACTTGAATTGGAAAAGCGGGAATCGTTTAGCCCGTGGTAAGGTTCACCAGGGAGCGAATTCAAAAGAGGAACGGGTTGAAGTGACTACTGCATCTACTGAAGTTGCGCAATCAGTAGGAGATGGCAGTAAACCCAGCAAGGATGAGAAGCCAGGATGTTCGAAGAAATTGCTTAAGGAAGCTCCATCAACAAAAATAGTAAATTCTACAGATGACAGTAGGGTTGACGTCGTGTGAGATCACGAGCGTATTGGCCTACTTTGGAGAAAGACATGAAAGATTACGTTAGATCATGCGACACTTCAAAGAGTATCACATCAGTTGAAAGCAGGATTGATGGGAATTTCAGAAGTATTTTATACTCTCTACGTGGATTTTCAAGCACCATTCCCCACCAGTGCGGGTGGTCGAGGGAACAAATATTTGCTAGTTGTACATGATCAATTGTCAAAATGGGTTGAATTGGTTCCAATGAGAGCAGCGACTTCATAACAATTGAAGTATTGGCTGGAATGGATCTTTTGCCATTTTGGAATGGAGCTCCAAAAGTTCTTGTTTCGGACAACGGGGCTCAGTTCATTTCGAAGAAGCTGAAGAAGTTATGTACGACTGGAGTGTGGATCACAAATTTACGAGTGTGTATCAACCTCAACCGAATCAAGTGGAACGACTTAACAGTACCTTGAAGACTATGATCAAGAGTTTTATACGGTCAGCAGTCTAAATGGGATGAGCATTTGCAGTCATTTTGACTAGGGTTGCGTTCTGCGGGGCACGACACAACTCAAGTCAGCCCTGCTCTGCTCAATCTCGAAGAGAGAGATTGCTTTACCCTTTGATAGAGCTTTAATGGATTCAAGAGAAGTGGATTTTGATGCTGCGAGACAAAAGTTGTCAGAAGTCCCTGCTCAGCTATTGCAGATCATCAATTGGGTCAGAGACAACATTGTTGAAGCTCAAGTATTTTATAAGGACGACTATGATCGGCATCAAGTTTATAAGTTTCGTATGTTGATGGTCAGCAAGTCTTAATAAGGAACCATGTACTCTCCGATGCGGGGCTGAACTTTTCTGCAAAGTTAGCCCCCCTCCCCATGGAAGGGTCCCTATATCATCAAGTCACTAATCACTCCCGTTACTTGTGATATTTTTGACGAGAAGACAAAATCTTCCCTCGGGAAGAGACACGTCTTCGACATAAAACCATTTTTAAAACGTTCTGAAAATAATCCTAAACTTTATTTAAAAATGCCAAAACCACAAAAAATATTAAATTCTGTTTCAAAATTATCATCGAAAACCATCAAGAATTCTGAAGAAACTATAAGCGCCCCTACAAACACGCTCCCAAGAAGACACCAGTACGTCCATGGACAGTACTCTAGTCTTCTACATTAAATTATCTACACAATTGTACATACGGGGGTACGGATATTCTTCATCCGTAGATCCGTACTTTCATTTTCAATCGGCATCATAACAGGACACATAAACAAAAACATTGCATATATCAGCTAATTATTTAAAGAAACACAGATAGACATACATCGGCGTGTCAGCCAACTGGTCACCGCAACAATCTTCATTAGATAAGGTCACCACTTGGAAGGTAAATTATGGCCAGGTCGACCAAGACTCACCTTCCCACCAATTATGAACACTACCTCATGGTAGTGTTCTGCCACGTCTCATTTCCGTCTTCTTCCTCCCACCCTATATCCCTATATCCCTATATACACTATACTATACTATAACTTAATACTAATCATTCCCATTGGACAAACATACATTCCATTTGATCACCATTCTCTGTTGGACTGTTGGGGACAATCTTAGTCCCAATAAATCTAACTGAACAATTCATTCTAGTCCTTGCAAACAATCTTTCATTCTCGGATTCATTTTACATACATACATTCGGGGAATCATTCACTCACTGAGACATACCCGGGTAACCGCCACACTCTCATCCACACACACAGGAACTGTCTCTCACATTGAGACCAACGTGGACGTCGTCACAGGACCGTGACATACCCAGCCAGCCGTCAATACTGCCTGGAAAACGGTAGGACAGGTACATACACTTAAGTACGTGGCATACGGGCATTCGGGGGTAGCTAGTAGGGAACACCTACTTTACCCGCATTGGGACCGCGACAGCTCGCAACGGGAAACTTCGGACAGTTTGTTTTTTTTTAATTAAATTAAATTAAAAATAAATTAAATAAATAAAATATTTAATTATTGTTTCTTTTCTCTTTTTGCAGGCCAAAAGAAAAAAAGTTTTGTGGGTCACACCTGGTGGCTTACTACGAAAAAATGTTCTTATGCAAATATGCCAATTTTCTATACTTTTGAATTCCCTTGCTTCTATTTAAGTAAATACAATAATGAAAACAGAAAACAGAAAAGTATAACAGAAAAGAAAAAAACAGAAAAGTATAATTTCAGGAAAATAAATGCAGGAACAGCCAGGAATATCCCTAAATAAAATAAAATAATAAGGATTTAGGAATCGCCGGCGTTCTGGTCCAATTTGTCCAAGACTTGGAAAGAGTTATCTTCTATGCTAGTAAAGTACTATACAAGACAGAGAGAAATTTATCTGCATGCGAACGAGAGTTATTAGCTATTATTTGGGCAATTAATAAATTTAGAGCATATCTTTGGGGTGAAAAATTCACAGTTTGGACAGATAGTAAAGCACTCACATATTTGAATTCTAATAAAAATAACAGTAAAAAATTAACGTGGGACGAGCATATCCAACACTTCGCTTTAGCCTTACGTACTATGGCTCACAAAACTCAGGTCACACCGGCCTTAATGAATCTTGGAAGAGAAATTCAACTTCCAATAAATAGAACTATGAATCGGTCCTTATAAGATCAATAAAATTATTTCTCCACTTACGTATACTGTAGACATACCTAAAGAATCTAAATTTAATGCTAAGAGACATGAGGCTGATTTAAAACCATATGTCGAACGTGTAAAATATAATACATTTCTGCCTATTTCTCTGGCTGAAGCACAGTTAGGGAAACAGCCAGAATGTTAAATTGGGCGACAACTTAGAGCTCGTTCTAGAATTTTGGGAGGTGTTAGACCGAAAAAATCTAATAAAAACCTTTGAATCTAATGTACAAATTGTAGCTCTATTCTAATTATACGTATCATTTTGGTTTGTTAATGGTTATTATGTGGACACGAAAACAGAAAATAGCTCTCGCTTACAATAAGAGCAAAAGGAAAGGTCCACGGGTTGAGATCCGTCCACAAGATCTTTCTCCTTCTCTATTTGAGGCCAGGTTTAAAAAAACTCTTTCCCTTCTCCATTATTCCTAATGAAGATCTAATTTATGCATGGCAACCATCTTTAAACCTTTCTCTATTGCTAGGAATAAAATCTTTAAATTAGTTGCGTCAGTTCAGGAATTAGAAGAAGCAGCATCTCTTGTTTCAGAATCGGACGTTGAGAAGGAAATGCGGATGACAGTTATGCTGACATAACGTGCTTTGTCCAAATCTCCACCATTACGCATGATTTTGTAATTGATGCCTTAGAACTTCATAATGAAATTAAACCTCTTCTTGCACCAATTTTCGAATCTTCTAAAATCGTCAAATTGTTTCATGACTCTGAAGGCGATCTGTGGTCTCTACAGAGAGATTTTCACATCTTCTCAGTTGCTGTTTTGAGATTTTGGGAGGGCCTAGAGCAACTCAAGTAGGTCTTGGGGAACTTTGTTTACGCTGCATGAATACGGTCGTGGACAAGTCCGGACAAGTGTTCGACTGACGGTTCCGACCCCTGCCTACTTCCATGCTTAAATACGCTAAATTAGACTCTCAACTTCTTCTTTCACTTTTCAACTTCATGAATAGGGCGGCTATTACTAAAAAATCTTGACTTTAAATTTATAAAATCTTTAGACTACACTCTTTCTGTCTATAAAAACCTACTATCAAGTATCTTAGTCGTCTTAATGCCGCTATACATAGCTTAGAGATCACCCACAGAAACGCCAACGATCTTTCTCATCTCCGCATCAACCTCTTTACGTCCCTCTTATTATTCGAGGACACTCGCCTATCGCAAAAGTGTTGTCTGATGCGAAACTTGGAATACTGTGTCAGGATGACTCCTGCTACCACCCACCACCTTCTGCGGAATTCTGCCCACGGTCCTATCTAGCCAACAGTCACGGCGTTGCATCGCCAGTTGGTCGAGTACCGTGCGTGGGACAAGTAAGACTGTCCGTCCAGTCCAGTCACAAATAGGAAATTCCCAGTCAACCCGTATTTCAGATACAATAAACTTATACATTTGCCTGTGTCTACATCTTTTTTGTTCTATCGTGCAGTCATTTCTTCACATCCCATCATAATTCTGGCATAAAAGGTGAACTGAGTTAGGAACCACGGGTAGAAAAAGGGTAGAAAGTACTACAATTCGGTGTAATAAACTATCTGGTGCCGCAGACTCTTCATAATTGGTGCGAAACCCGACTCTTTTTCAATGTTTTCGGAGTGTCAGTGTTTTTTTCGGACTTGTAGTTTTGCGTTGGGGCAGAACGAGACACGACTTAGAAGAAGAGGAAGTCAACTACTAAGTTAGTGGGTATTACAATAACTAGGTGAGCATAACCTAAGTGTAATATTACTGCCTTTGTGGAAGAAAATTCGGTGGCTGCCTACAAAACTTCGGGAAGTGAGAGAAAAAATTCGGTGCCCAAACTTGGACATTTCGGACATGGAAACTGGAACATTTTCATCAGGGAGCCTGCTAATCGTAAATGGGTATCGTTCCAAAATTGTTTTCTTTTGCATCCAATATAACTACCGTATGAGGTTACGTGAGGTTACCATACTTTACTATGTGTAATAACGAGTTAACGTTACTTTACTATATGTGGATTAGTGAGGTTACCATACTTTACTATGTGTAATAATGAGTTAACGCTACTTTACTATATGTGTATTAGTGAGGTTACCATACTTTACTATGTGTAATAATGACTTAACGCTACTTTATTATATGAGCATTAGTGAGGTTACCATACTTTACTATTGGTAGTAATGAGTTATCGCTACTGTACTATATGTGTATTAGTGAGGTTACCATGCTTTACTATGTGTAATAATGAGTTGACGCTACTTTTCTATATGTGTATTAGTGAGGTTACCACACATTACTATGTATAACAGTGAGTTGACCCTACTTGTTCAAAATTGGGGTTACCACATGCAGGGAAAAGTTTACTTCAGGCACACCTATAATTAGAAGCTCTACGTTAAGACTCACTATATCTATGAATTTAATAAGCATTGTAAAGTCATTATAAGCACAATTCTACTATAGGCTGCAAATATACAAATCAAAGCAATTGCAATAATAGAGATTTAAATCTTTTTATTATACAACAGCATAAACGGCAACAGCATTAAGACCGCTTTGGTTTAGCCTTACTACAGGTGGGTCGATGACGGCTGAGGTGATCAGGACGGTTAAACTTCCAGCCACACTTCTTGCAGTCGAATTCACCGTTTTTCGCCCGAACTACCACCCTACAGCGGTATCGCTCTAGTCTGGTCGTATGCGTAAGACCTAGAAACATTAAAGAGTACAGACCGTTAGAATCTATCATACTATACACCAAATTATCTAAATGGTTACATTACCGTTTGTACTTACCACAGTCACTACACGTTACATCGATGGAGGACAACAATTCGGGAGATTCCGAATCATTATCAATAGGCGGGTTCGTAAATAGTGCAGATTCTCCATCCCCGGAACAGACATCTTCAATTGTTGGCGAGTTCACCAGACCATTCAACGGTGAGGTCACCTGGTCAATTTTTGGAGTGTTCTCCACATCCACCATCGGCGGGTCCACCACAACCTCGGGAGCCATCTCCACAATTTCCACTGATGGAGCAACACTGGTAGACACAGAAGGACCACCGACAACAGCAAAATCTTCAGGACAACTAGGAGGAATGAAGACACTACTCAACTGCACCGTAGGAAAACTGATATCTTCAGTTGGAGGTGGAAGACCAACTTTCTCCAAATAATTAAAATATTGATGCAGCGTCGCTGCACGATGGACTCGATGATTAGCTGAAAACATCAACAACAACAATCAATTCACCTCACAATATATTATACATTCAACTACCATTTACAAACACCAATAATAATACAACAACTTACCAATACGAACTGCGTTTGCATACAGTTGCAACAGATGGCGATTGTGCCGACGAACTCCATTCAACACCGTTTGCAAGTAATCGGCTCTACGCTGATGGTAGTCATCAACGACTTTTTCTGTTTGAGCCACGACGACAGAATTAAACCCAGCAGTCGACGTACTTTTTTCACATACAACAACCAAATTAAAGACATTATACAATCAAATGACATCACCAACATTGGACAACAATTTGCGAGATATTAATAATAATAATTAATAATTAATAATAATTAATAATGTGTGACTTACATGAATTTCCATTTTAAAGGATCCGAGAGACGGTATATCTCACCGAGACTCACAGAGACTACTCCAGTCTTGGCATCACCTTTTTTCCGGTTCCGGATGAGGCTGTCAAGCAAGCGATGCTTTGCTCCCAAACAAAACATGTCAGCATCAACAGTTACCCGGTATTTCAGTCGGCGGGTTAAAGCTGAGCAACGCGGGAATGCCATATGCCACGGCCGCTTAACATTTACGGGTGGCACCTTAACAACATCCTCACCCTCTTTCGCCGCGGCTGCAGACGCTGCCAATGCAGATTTTGATGACGAGGAAACATTGTCAACATTTATGCCTGGGAAGTATGGGGGATCTTTATTCATTGCTACAAACGAAAAATGTCAATATAATATAATAATGTCAATAACACCGAATCGTAATGAAATATTGAAAAAGCAGCAGCACGAGCGAGGAGATTACATTTCACCAAATACCGCTTTGGAGATTTCTTACCCTTGGCAGTGAGAAGAGCAGCTCGACGAGTTTGCTCCTGTTTTCGTCTGCGACCTTCTGAAACATCGGTGGCATTCAGCCAGTCCATCACTGAAGGAGCAGGTAAACCACGACCAACAACACCTTTCGACTTGTGCAAAAAGTCAGTCATTGATTTTGACCTCTCTTCCCAACTTCGAGGACGAGAATTGTCCAGCTCATCAGGCATACACATATCAGGTGTATATGCATACCCGGGTCTGTACAGACTTCGAGCACAAAAATTATCGGGATGTTGAGCTACCATCTCGACTAACTACACTACACAACTGGCAATACAACTACAACAATGTCAATGGGAAAAAAATTACAACTACAAATCAACGTATGCACAAATATTTACAAAAATCTATTTACCTGTATACTTTTATTACATGATTTTTTATGTATAAATGTTTATGCTTCATTGTTGCATGCTTTTAGGTTACTTTAAATACTAACAAACTAAAATGTTCAATTTACTTTATACGTATTAAACAGACACATTTTATTTAGGCATATATTGTACTTATATACAATTATTACGTAACATTACATCACTATCACACAATACACAAGTACATATATAACACACAAATACACAACGACATCAACTCCAACAGCATCTACCATGCTATGTTGATGCAATGTATGTATGTATGAGTGTTTTGTATTAGGGCTAGGGAAATTTAATTTAGGACTGTTTACCCCTTTACTTTCTTTAACCTGTTGCCTCAAACAGGCTTTTGGGGGGACTTGTCGGGAGGGAAGATGTCAGGATGACTCCTGCTACCACCCACCACCTTCTGCGAAATTCCACCCACGGTCCTATCTAGCCAACAGTCACGGTGTTGCATCGCCAGTTGGTCGAGTACCGTGCGTGGGACAAGTCAGACGTGAGGTCAGTCCAGTCACAAATAGAAACTTAGCAAATTCCCAGTCAGATTTTAGATACAATAAACGTATACATTTGCCTGTGTCTACATCTTTCTTGTTCTATCGTGCTGTCATTTCTACACATCCGATCATAATTCTGGCATAAAAGGTGAACTGAGTTAGGAACCACAGGTAGAAAAGGGTAGAAAGTACTTCAATTCAGTCTAATAAACTATCTGGTGCCGCAGACTCTTCATAACTGATCGTCGAAAAGCCTAAATCTCTTGAAGATCTTTCACCTCCTCTTTATTCGTTCATGGCCATTTTCGGATGTGGAATCTCTTTTCTGTGAGCTACATCGTCATCAACGCTCCAGCTTCACCGAGAATGACGAAGTCCCAGACTCAATTGATAACGTCTTCAACCTTTCTGATGACGATTCCTGGGCATCTCCTCCTCCAACCTCAAGCAATGTGAACTTTCCTTGCTTAGACCTTGGATCGTGGGGCGAGGAAATGACTGACGTTTCTTCTACAAATCTCCAAGTTACAGTACCAAAGACATCGCCACGCTTAGTGTACTTTTCCGATGGCAACTCGGGATCGTGGCATGAAGATTTGGCAGCAGCAACATCATCAACAAGAGCAGAAACGAAAACTACTGCATCGACACCACCATCAAAACCAGTCCTTCACCTCCTCCATCATTGCATGCAACATGTTATTTATATAATACCAATATTATTGATAAGACATTTAAGCACTGTAAATCGATTTCCAGAGGTCGGAAACGATTGTGCCATCGCGCTAATTTAAAAATCAGAAGGGCTGATAGCATGTCTCGGGGTGTTTACTCTCTCTAGACTACATCAGAGTCACGGGCCCAAGAAATATGCTCGGAATATGACCAGGTTTATTGCCCATAAAGAGAGTAGGAAGCTCGATCGTCTCAATTTGTAATCCTAATATTTTTTTGTACAGGGTAATGGGTTTCATTCATTTATGGGAAACATTTCTTTTTGGCTAACCCATTATTTTCTCCCCTACTACCCGGGGAATATTTCCCCCTGGGGATTATTTTTGAGGGAGGACCCTGAAAGGTAAATCATGGCCAGGTCGACTAAGACTCACCTTCCCACCAATTATGACTACTACCTCATGGTAGTGTTCTGCCACGTCTCATCTTCGTCTTCTTCCTCCCACCCTATATCCCTATATACATATATACACTATACTTAATACTAATCATTCACTCTGGACAAATACACATTCCATTTGTTCACCATTCTCTCTTGGACTGTTGGGGACAACCTAACTTAAACATTCATTCTAGTCCTTGCAAACAATCTTTCATTCTCGGATTCATTCTACATACATACATTCGGGGAATCAAGCATACTTCGGGAATCATTCACTCACTCAGACATACCCGGGTAACAGCCACACTCTCGTTCTCATTCGGAGGAGTAGGGAACAGCTACTTTACCCGCACACTGCAACATCAAGCACCCACGTATAGTCTTAACGCTTTTGGTTACACTGTTATAAGCGTCAACCCACTGTGGTTACCACCTAACAGCAGTCAACTCACTGAGGTTACCACTTATTAAGCGTCAACCCGCTGGGGTTACTACCCATAAGCAGTCAACTCATTGGGGTTACCATTTATTAAGTGTCAACCCACTGTCTTTACTATCTAAGCACAGTCATCTCACTGGGGTTACTATTCATTAACAGTCAACTCACTAAGGTTTCACCCTATTAAACGTCAACTCACGGTGTTAAAGCTCGTTACGTGTCAATACTGTGCGATTTCGCAGATATGCACGTCATAATACAGTATATCTAAGGTCACCATACCAATAACGTTTCCCGGACTTAAGTAACAATACTCAATACTTTCTTAAATATCCACAGGATGTCAAGATACGTGAGAGGAGAGCTACGAAAATCTTTGCGTGACCGCAACACTAAGGGTGCGATCACCATAAAGTCAACCGGGAAATAAGCCGCCAAGCTAGATCTGTTTGGCAAAAATGACTTCAACGCTTCATATGATTCAAAGGACATCTTCCATATGACAGTCCGGAAAGAAAGACGGTACTTCAATGCTCAAGATGCATTTACAACCCAAATTCCGACATCATCACAGCTTAGAGACCGACCAGCAAAATGTTTAAACCGAGATCTGAATCTAGTGCTAATACATTGTTTGTCAACAACATCAACAAAGCAGAAGATTTGTACCAAATACTGAAGCATGTAACCTTATTTGCCATTGACCTGGAAACTCACGAAAACCATTCATTTCTGGGAATGACCGCACTTATCCTAATTTCTACCATGGGAAGGACTTACCTTATTGACCCGTTTGCTCCCGGAATGACGAAGTTCATCCTAAAGTGTCTCAAACCTATCTTTGAGAGCCGGGATGTCATTAAGATTGCCCACGGCGCCTCAAATGACATAAGGTACCTGCAGAGAGACTATCAGATATTTACCGTTGGACTCATCGACACCCCCACATCTATATTACAAGATTACCGGTGGCAGGGAAAACGTCGACTTTGACACTATGGTCAGAACTTTGCTTAACCAACCGGATTTTAGTTCAGATCATCTTTGCACATACTCCGACTGGAGAAAGCGACGATTGCAGAAAATATGCCGCTACGGACTGATGGAAGTATGGTCGCCGTGCTACCATCAAATCGACAACACCTACGAGGGTCATCTGATCATCAAGAAGTCGATCAAGACGGTAAACCTCATTTACAGCCACAGAAAAGCTCCAAATCCCAAATAAGACCCGGTAAAATTTTCACCCGACAAAAGGTACCAGTACGAGCAGCTCTTTAAAATGAGGCGAGACTTAGCCAAATCCTTAGACGAGAACGAGCTCAATCTAAATTCTACTTTCACCCGTCGGGAACCTGTGAATTATAATCCAAAAACCTTTGACAATGTCGCAAAATACTGGATCCTTTCACTGATGTGGAAATTCTTCCGTATCGGGAACAGATACTGGATGTCTTCAAGGGAAAGGATTCACTGGAACAAACGATAGAGTCGATTACCCATTATACGGATATTGACTTGGATGAGGACGATGAGATGATTGCCAGCTACTATGAGATAGTCGACAACAACGGAGCCGTGAGTAACACGGATATACTGAAGTTCTTTGTCGCCGACCCATAGGATGAGTCATGGGAAGACGATGTCTTAAATGTCAACGCTCCGGGTATCGATTTGGAAACCCCACAACGGGACGAGTCCAGGGACCATTCACCAAGATGGGTATTACCGGACAATAGAGTTCGTAGAGGTAACACACCGCCTAGACAACCCGCCCAACCGCCAGTACCAAATAATCAAGCAAAGACTAGAAAACTAGATCTCTCGGGCGTGACATGCAGAAAATGCCATGAAACGGATTACCTTCAAATAGACTGCAAGAACAAAAGGAATCGTAAAGCGAAAATGGCCCATTTAAAGCAAGAACACCCGGAAGCTTTTGAGAAGTTAAGCTTAAAAGAAGTAATTTTTAAGCCAAATCTTGAATTAGAAAAGTTAAGGAAACAACTAGAACGGGTAAATCAGCCAAAACAGGACGCGGGACCACAGAAGGAAGGACAGCAGGCTGGCATACGGAATGATCGTACGAGACCTCAGATTCATTCCGTCGGAGTTTCAACACCGACGGAATGTCAAAGAAACGACTAAAGATCTCGCACGACACCACTTCACACATCGGACTGTTCAGCAACTTCGATCCGACGCCCGCACAGAGAGGGGGGATTCGAAGTGGGGGGGATATGAGGTGTGTCACTACAGCCCACTGTCCCAATGTTTTATTTAGTCAACATCGATTCGCATATTTTGTTTTAGTATGTAAGGAGTGTCCTACACACACGTTCGTCCACCCCTTACCAGCCATTCCGCACCCCAAATACACCTCATTTACCTAACCAATTCCATTCCCTTCTATCCAAATGACCCGAACCTTTATAAGTGCTGACACCAGAACATAACTTCAGTTCCCTCAGACTCGCGACACGATTCACTTCTCTTTCCTAATTACTCTCTAGAGTTAAGCAACCCCATGCTTCTGAAAAAAAATCATTTAAGTGTTCGAGGTAACTAATTAATTAATATCAGCGATAATAATAGTTGAAACAGTATTTCATAAATTGCAGTGTCAGAATGATGACTTGATGGTGTGAGTGTGATGTAATGAGTTCAGTCTATCATTCAGAATTGCGGAGAAATAAAACGAACTACGTGTTGTATTTTGCACTTAGAATTAGGCCAAATAAAGCCGGGATACTTATTTTATTGATGGGACAAAAACGGCTGTACAGAATAGCGGCAGGGCTAAATACACGAAATATTTTTATTGAATAAATTGTCCAAAATCAATTAATGAAGCCACTGGGGCAGAAAAAAGCTGTTTCCCAGCGGAAAAACAAAAGAAGAGTCCAGGGCAGAAGAATGTCTGCCTCTTATCGTATAAGAAAATCCACGGAGGATTTTCTTATGCTAATACACATATAATACAAATAGTCATCACCTCATATAGTCATATAGTTGTAATGGGGACAACATGCACTCGCAGTACCTGGCCAGTGGAGGGAATGAACTTCGTCCAGCAAGTAATGGAGATATGCGAGTAGCTCTGTTGCTGTTGCTGGATTTGGGAAAGGAAGAAGCAGAGAAATAGGGAATGCAATGAAATTGCATTCTCTCAGCAGTTAAACATAGACTAGCATTAAGAATAATTATTATTAAAGTATAAAAGAGTAATATTGATAAAATTTTAGTTTCTCAAACAGCAATTAAGAATTTCTAAAAGCAATGTCTAGAAATCGAAAAGTATAGTAAAATTAAAAGCGACGGGAGAGACTAGAGAATAGGAATTGAAATTTGAATGCGTGGAGTTGAGGGACTCAGGAAGCGTAGAAAGCGAGATAACAGATAATTTATATAGACGACAGTCGGACGCATAGAATTTTTACAAGAGATTTAAGCAAATAGCATAATTTTACCAGGAACATATAGAATATAGAAATTCAAGCATTAGTACAGATTTTGTAGCTATATTTACTTTACATACTTGTCCTCGTATACAATAGAATATTGTAGATCAGCAGTATTATACTGATATATATTTGAATAAGTATATAGACTAATGGACAGAAGGGTGAGAAGTTGTATTAGTTTATAGCAGATATCACAGTACATGAAGTGTATTCACGCTTGACTAAATGTAAATGTTAACTTGTTTTAAAATGCTTTTAAAATTCTAATAATTTGTTGAAACGTCCAGTAATCTCTTCTACAATTCTTTAAATTGGCTTTTTCTTTGAAATTAAGATCGTATATGTGTACTAATTGATAATTGATATAATTGTTATACATAGATCAGTACACAGAAAGAAAATAGAAAGATAGAAATAATTATTCTATATTGAATAAAGTTTGCGGATGTGTAAAGTCCGGCAGACAGGAGAATAAATGAAACTTTGATAAATTATTCTCTATAGTAATGTTAATTGAAAATGTAAGTTTGCGCGTGCGTTGAAAGCCCAGCAGACAGTTAAATAAAATTGATGTTAATTCGAATAGTAAGTCTGCAGGTGCAAGAAAGCTTGGCAGACATTAAAATTAAAAAAATGAGAAATTTAATGTTAAGCGAAAGCAAACGTCTCAAGATGTTGATGCATTAAATAGATAGAAAGTCCTAAATGTATTGTTATTTAGAACAGAAGTTTGCGGATGTTTGAAAGTCATGCAGATATAAAAATTAAGGTATTAGCAATAAGGACATTGAGGATGAGAGAGAGCTAGAACAGGAATTTATAGATGCATATGTAGAGTTCTTGGAAGTGTACAATGGTACGCAGCTAAGGAAGGTGTATATGGTAATAAAAGAAGCAACCTATCGTGAAAGGTATGGTTCACTTATAAGAATTTGAATGATTTGAAATAATCTAAATTCATTACTAGATACAGCCTAGAATACCCAAGTTTAAGTTTGTCAGTGAGGACGAGCAATGGGTATATAAAGAAGATAGTACGATGTTTACAGTAGCCGGCAGTGATAGAGAAAAATTACTGTGGGAAGCTTAAGCAGTTCGTTCAATGCAACGATAATTTGAAAGAAAGAAGCTGTGCTTTACGAGAAAGTATTGCTAAGCTGAAGTATTCATACATGCAGATGTCTGGAGCTGATATACAAAAGGTTACCATGATGAAAATGTTGTACATGCATGTATGTATTTGAAAATTGGGGAAACAACATAGATAAGCTACAGTTTTAATTTTCATCGGGATGGCCACTCTTTGATTAGTATAACTAGTAGGCAAGGTAAAAATCTATTCCCAGGACACAAAAACACAGCATGAGTACGAATAGTTCACAGCGAAGAAGTTGAGTTAGCATGATAAACTAATTCAATAAGTATGGAAGTATAGCTCATATAGGAGGTCGAATAAGCAGTATTATAAAGAGATACAAAGCTGAATATTACCTATAATTAAAGTCAAAGAGCATAAAAGAACAGGCAATTTTGAATGGAATTTAAAAAGGTAAAGATAAAGCAGGAAATCAGGAACGAAAGAATAAAATAGAGTCAGTTGCAATCAAGCATTCGTTGGAGAAGCACGAGAAAAAGTTCTTAGAAATAGCAGAAAAAGTAAAAAAGTTAAGTTCATAAAATAGGCAAAAAAATGTCAGATTGGGAAGACGAGAGTGTAATGGAAGTTGATCCAATGGATTCGTTAGCTGACCAAGTTTGTAAAAATAAGGGAGAAAATTAAGTAATAATTTTGAGTTTTATGATTTAAAGTTAAATTCATTCCTTAAAAAGTAATTAAAAGTAAATTTATACATATTAAAACTTCATTCAATTTAAAATTATAAAATGATTCATTAAAAAAAAGAAGTATTAAGTGTTAGAAATAATACTAAATAAGCAATTATATAATCATAACATAAATTCAACAGTTAAATTGGTCTACTCTTACCACTCGATTCTGCGACTCAATCGGTTGGCATCCGAAATATATTGATCAAGTCGTGAAAGGGTGCATAAAATACATGGACCTAGAAGAGTGGGAAAAACTGAGAAAGGAGAAATGGCTGGCGGACAAAGTACGCAGTTTTGCTTACAAGAATCCCAACTTTGAGTTATACGCAGAGGAGCAGGGCATCAAACTTCGTCACTCCAGTGGAAACGAAAGATTCGACCAATTTATTGTTTATTCGGAATTTATAAAAATTTTGGCAAAATTATGGTGAATTAGACAAATAAAATTTGAAAATTTTGTTCTATAGACTCGAAAAGTAAACGTCTAAGGCATAAAGGTTTATTAGGCACACTTTATGTATAGAATAATTGATAAGTATAGAAGTAAACTAGTATATATTAATATAAGAGCATAAAACCATATATAAGCTAAAATAGATATAAGAAAATAAGCATGCTTAATCTCCTATAATCTTAGCTAATATGGCATATATAAGGTTAATTTAAATGAATATGCATTGTCTCACTAATTACAGTACTTCAAAAGGAATAAGCACCTTGACGAGAAAGTCAGGATGGGGGCATTTCTTTGGGGGATGACGACTTTACCACCTTCATACATCAACGGGTAGTCCATCTTCACTTTATAGATGACCAGGATACACCTACACTGCAGATGGCCATATTCTCCATGTTTCACTGTAGGTGGCCGCCTTTCCTATACTTCACTGCAAGTGGCCACTTTTTGTATACCTGCCTGCAGATGGCCACTTTTTCACCTAAGTAGCACTGTACGTGGGAAAGATGTCAAAACGGAAAGATGACGTCACAACAACGTATACATGACGGATATACAGTAAAACGTGAAAAAAATACCACCATTTAAACTTCGAAGCTCCACAGATCATGCAAGACGACACACAGATGGGATGAATCTGGAATAACACACAAACAAACATTAGGAAGGAACCAGTATATGCAGTAATAAATTAAACAACAATAAAATCAAGTATAAATTGTCATTTTATTTGATAAACATCAAAGGGCATGGAAGCGTCGAGTATGAATTTTTAAGCTGCTTAGCCGACTAAAGCTAATTAGGCAAATCTCGCAATGTACCTTGGCATGCTTCTCCCTATGACGTCTCCGAGTATCATTTGAGCAGATGTGTTCATCTAAAGGAAAGAAATTCAAGCAATCAAAAATAGCTAAAACACTGTGAGAAAGCAGGAGTTAAGCTAACTGCAACAAATAAAACACAAAAAGGAACTAACCACACTCAGCACACACATGGAGCCTCTTCGTGCAAACAGCAACCGGGGAAACAGATGACGATTGTTGTCAACAGAAAAATAGGAAGCAAGCTTGGAGGAATTTTTGGGAAATTCCACAGACGTGACATCAACACTGGAAAGGACTTTAGCCTTCGCTAATCTCTCTTCCTCTTCCAGTTCGTTTAGCACAGCATTGGGCAATCCAGCAATGAATGACAAAATCTTGTCGCGTCTTCTCATCTCTCTTTGCTTTTCACGTTCTTTCAATAGAACTTCCAACTCTTCTTTCTCGTTTGCAGCACGTTGTATCGACAACTCATCTGATAGTGGACGATGAGGAACCACAGTTCGAGGACCATAGTTCACGGATAAGTCCGACACACCTAATAATAATTTAATCTATTAATAGCAATTAAAAATGACATTAAGGAATAATTAATCATGAAATAAGCACCTGGGAATTCAAACAAGGGTAGCCGACATAGTCCCAGTTTGACTGTCTTCTCAGTTTTTCCAAGAACTTCAGCTGACCTAACTAAAGTCAAATAAATAATATCATCCACTACTAACAAGGACAGAGGGACAGTTTACAGGAGGAAAAACTACAAAAATCTTACCTCGATTTTCCAGCAACGCCAAGGAAACTCCAGCAGTGCTTAAGTCCCCGGAAGCCAATAGCAAAACGTCCGTGTAATTGACGCCGCAGTTAATGCAGGGGAAAGTAGAGGACTGCAGCTTGATGGCTGAAGAATCTAACAACAGAGCAGTTGCAGTCGAAGAGACCATGTTCTTGTTGGACTTCGGAAATTTCCAGTGAAAGAGAGGACAAGTCACAAAACGCTCATTGGCAGAGCCATTGTGCATAGACACAAAACAAAGTGAGTGGAACCAACACTGACATCCGTTAGGACGACACAGAGCACTGCCAAACTGACTTCTGGGATACCGGCACTTGACGGATTTACCTCCTCCACAGTCTAAGCCACGTTCACGAGTACCACGGGAAATAGCAGCAGCAGGACCAGAAACAGCAATTTCGGACTCATCCACAACAGTATCACTAGGAAGATCTACAACTTCACTTTCTAACTCTTCAAGAGTCACATGGACATTTCTACGCTCAATCACTCCACTACGTAACCACAAACTACTCATCCTAACTGCAAAATATTCGCGAAACAGAAAGAGTTACCACAAGCAAAAGCAGGCAATCCAATTTGGTGAGTAGAAACAATAAATTTAAAATTCACACAAAACTATGGGCAATGTTTAGTTTCACAGCAGTTCCAAGGATAATTCTCAACTAACCCCGAAACTTGAGATTTATCAAGCACAGTGACAAGACAATTACCCAAATATGACTTTAATTTTGCTTAAGAGTATTTAAGTTCAGTTCTATAGTTAAAATAGAATTAAGTAACGTTAGTTATAACAATAATGACATGCTATAATATATAAGGATTTAATTGGATTTATAAGTATGAATAGGCTTAAAAATTATAAGTATATGAGTATGACTGTACATGAATATTTAAGGATGAAATAATTTCAATTGTTATATAATATCAACAGTGTATGAAAATAACAGATTCAGTTTTCAAAATTATTATTTTAATTATTTATTGGGATAAGAAGTGCAATAAGAATGTTAGTATAAATAATCTAAAAATAACCATTGATTTTTGTCAGAATGAAAACATTTGTCATGAAGGTATGTTAAATGATTATGTAATGATGTACAAAATTTTAATTCTTGTCAAAAAGATTGCGACGGGAGGTTGTAAGGAGTGTCCTACACACACGTTCGTCCACCCCTTACCAGCCATTCCGCACCCCAAATACACCACATTTACCTAACCAATTCCATTCCCTTCTATCCAAATGACCCGAACCTTTATAAGTCCTGACACCAGAACATAACTTCAGTTCCCTCAGACTCGCGACACGATTCACTTCTCTTTCCTAATTACTCTCTTTCCCAACTACCATTCAGTCTAATACTCAATAAAGTCGTACAGTCCACTAAACCTACTCTGACTTGTACACTCTAACCTTTATTCACCGAATCGGCATATCCATTTCTCACCTCATCTCTTCATCTCGTCATATCCTGTAGCTCTGATCCCGAACCTAGTAGGTTTGCTCTCCCTTTGTCCTAACATGGGGAGCCAAACCCTTTACAAGTATTCTTGCATTATAACTATATTATTTTCATATTTATTATTTTGTTTTCATTAGCTCTATTACTTAATTTAGTTTAACTCGAACCCGTGGTTTTAATTAAGTTTACTCAGACCCCATTATGTAATTACAGACATGACACTTTTTAGCTTGCCTGAATAAGGCAGCTAATAGAACCGCACAGTCTGTCCGTCCGTCCGGACCCACGATAACTTTGGAACGCATAGACCGAAGTTGACCAAATTAGGCATACAATGCCTATAGAAAGGTGACGAACCCTATTGATTATGGTTCAAATCGCTCCATAAGTTGCCGAGATACCGCGCGTTTCTGTTACGGCTTGCTGTAGGTTTTCTTAAATATAACATTAGAGACAGACATTTACTCAAACTTTCATGTCTGTCGTTATCAGAAAGACTTATTTCTATTCTCCTCGCAACCCTAACGGAGCACTACAGTATGCGCCCCATGTGCGAGTAATGCAGCACTTTCTGTACAAGCTGCTTATACATGTAAAATTTTCAAATAATTTTCAAAATTATTTAAATAAAAAAATTGTAAAAAAGCGTCCATTACAATATAAGTTCGGGTAATTAGCAGCTGCTCAAAATGTTTCGTAATGATCGATTGATCCTGTCATAAAACCTACAGCAAGCCGTAACAGAAGCTCGCCTGAGTAAAGGGGACCGTATGCGCATTTTTGGTAAAGTAGTAGTGAAAAAGATTTAGTTTGACTACTAAATGAATAGAAATTTAAAACATATCAATACTGAATATTAAAATCAACAGAAAATCAATGTAGTTTAATGTTGACTATAAAAATCAACAGAAAATCAAAGTAGATTAATGTTGACTATAAAAATCAACAGAAAATCAAAATAGATTAATGTTGAATATAAAAATCAACAGAAAATCAAAGTAGATTAATGTTGACTATAAAAATCAACAGAAAATCAAAGTAGATTAATGTTGACTGTAAAAATCAACAGAAAATCAAAGTAGATTAATGTTTACTGTAAAAATCAACAGAAAATCAAAGCAGATCAATATTAACTATTAAAATCAACACAAAATCAAAGCAGATCAATATTTACTATCAAAATGAAAAGAAAATCAAAATAGATTACTATTGACTATCAAAATGAAAAGAAAATTAAAATAGATTATTACTGACTATCAAAATGAAAAGAAAAGCAAAGTACATTAATAATAACTATGGAATACAAAAACAATTGAAAAAGATTGATTTTGATCCCATAACAAGTTTTTACCGGTTTTAGTGGCTTTACTATAAAATTTCAATGTCGATAGAAGCGGTATGATATATCTTATACTATCTGCTAACAATTTATAGGAAACGCAATAGAACTGTTTAATACCCATTTTTCACTTTGACTATCAAAATGAAGACAAAGTGAGCGCGCGGTATCACAGCAACCTATGGACCGATTTATCCCAAAATCAAAAGGGATCATCAGTGGTCCATAGGAACTGTTTTTGCCAACTTTGGTTAACTTCCGTCTTTTCGTTCGAAAGTTATCGTGGGTACGGACGGACGGACGGACAGACTGTGCGATTCTATAAGCTACCTTATTCAGGCGAGCTAAAAGTGTATGCAAAATCCAACCAGCAATTCTGTTATTACATTACAAGCCTCCTTGGTTTTAATGGAGTTTCATAGCGCCCCAAATTACAATTTGACCACCTTGACCATAGAGATAGTGGAGGATAGTGGATAGTGAACATAATTTCCAAAATCCCCACTCTTTACATGTAAAAATCTGACTTTCAAAAAATCATAAAACGATTTCTACGAAACCGAAAGTTATGAAAATGATCACTTCAGTTTCTGAACATGAGATGCATGTGCATAGTAAACATTTCAAAGAAATCAAACGGTAATTAGAGGTACTTGAAATGGTATTATTATGAAGATATTTACATTTTATTTACAAATATTCTATGCACTCTAACTAACGCCGAGCTAGCAAAGGAAAATAATCTATAAAACATGGACATGAGGACACTAGCGGATACTATAAAATGCCAGACTAGTAAGACTTTTCATACTTAAATGAGACATGCAGTTTAATTTGTATCATTCTCCAAATTCACTTTCTTCAACACTTTCCATTATGATCTGATAGGTTTATGAGTTTGGAGAAGATTTACGAGGTGACAGCTAAGATTTTATGTAGAGCTTGAGTGACACAAACATATGTGACTAACAAGATAATTCTCACGCAGAATGAGCAAGCCGTAAGCATGTACGACGTACCTGCTCACTTCCCATTTCTTTAAATACACAAGTTTAATTCTAAGAACCATAGCAACTATTCGTAATATATTATTATTTACCATATTGCATTTTCCCTGTTTCTATGAATTTGTTTCTCAGTCCTTACATGTCATGGCAATGATTTTCTATTAATTTTATGGGCACAGCAAAGAATTAGAGAACGTTCAACATAACACACAAAATATGACCCCGTATACGCTAAATATTTTAATATTTCAGTATTCTAATTGTATGTTAGTCCACAGCACAGTTTGGAATAACGAAGTGCTTTTATTCAATGCATGTATGAGTTTTTATGAACGCCATAGGACATCTTTTGCAATTTACTGTAAGTCATCAGCTTTCACGGTAAAGGCTGACGAAAATGCTCCAGATATCACATAGGAATCGCTCTACATAGAACACTAAATTTGCTTTTACCAGTTTCACCAAAAGTCTAGAAAAATGGGCGAATGCAAATTGAACTCAATTTGCTACTTCAGTGTTATATTGCATATATTATTATAACTTACAGTTACTATACATAGAGTAAAGAATTTGACGTATGTATACACGAAAAAGAAATTAACAGGGTACTTATACTTAGGCAACAAAATTCGGGGAATGCCAGACAGTAAAAATCCGTGAGACTAAAACTGCAATAATGATTTGCACAAACAAACACAAGGTAACTGACAGGTTTACTCCATCGGTAGTTGTGCAATGGATATATCCGTATATCATAAATGGAGCAGCACTTCTTACATGGACATAGTCTATAGTAATTTATTTATTTTTCTCTCGATTTTCTATTTTGCTACTTGAAATGTAACTCTTAGAATGAAATGTTTTAATAACCTTGTCTTCTTGCATCTATCAGGATTTAGTCCGGTAAGAAAACCAGATCTCTTATCTCTTGAATATCGTCTGTTGTCAGATGTTTAGCCTTGACAGCAATCTTTTATATTTTACTTTTGGAAACTAAAATGTTAATAATGCATAGTTGACAGTCAACAGAATCCCTTTTACTGGCAATTTCATATATATTAATTCAAATTTGAGTTGTAGTTTGTGTGGGTATAAATGTCGGCTATATATTTTGTTATTCATGTAGCAATATATATAATGGTCATGTCAATTTACTTACTAGACATAATAATGCATCTGTTACGGTTTGTAGCCATAGCTAAGAGATAAATACCTACAACGCCTACATGGTACATAGGTAACCCATCTAAAACTAGACAAGACATGCCACAGTGTAATAAAAATAAATTTATACCTAGCAAAACATTTTTCATGGTATTGTTAGCATCTATGTACGTAATTATTACTTTACTCTGTCTGTCTATGCCCTATAGGAAGCAATGACATTAGTAAATAGGTGGACTCTAAAAATGTCTGTTTATCTTAAGCGGATTTTGGCTGTGACTTCGATTTCATTTTGTTTTTTTGTCTTTACCACTGTTTAAAGTTAAATGTAGATGATATAACTATGTGACTGGGCATCTGAGTATTTAGTAACTACATATCAGTGTAGCAGAATTCTATAATATATGTCGGTGTGGCTATATGCATGAATCACCATGAAATTTTACTTAGTTGATTGAAGATACCTAATAGGAAGATTGAAGTCGGTCGGTATATGTGTTTGTGTAATAACAAAATGCTACGCTGGGTACTTATAAAAAGGTTACATTAAAGACAAGCAAAATTCAAGGGCAAATAACAGACTTAGACATAAAATAAATCGCTGACATGAAATGGCTTTTCGTTTTGGCTCGGCTTATCGCATCTTCATGTCGCATTCTCGTATTTGTACAAACAAGAAGTGGCTATGCAAACATTATAAATAGCTGAGAAAGACGACAAAAGGAAAGTGGAGTAACACCCACAGTGTTCTCCTCGGAATTCAGGAAGTTCATCACATCCCATCAGGCATGTGTTCGATAAGAATGTAATTAATTAGTGGAAAATAGACTGCATGGGCAACAAAATTGGTTTATTGACCTTTTTTTCTTTCTTATTGTTTACACTTTTGCTTTTCTTTTGATTGTTCTGTAAATGAATCCACACCACAGTTCGCGAGTTCATTACACAAATCTACACTGAATTGACATTGAAATCTATTATATTCTATGTTGACATAATTCACATGTAGAGGCTAACTTAATGGATGTAGTAAGTAAATTACCATAGAATAAGCGTTGAAATAAAAATAATCATTTGCTATAGAACTCTTGTACACGAGAGAACTGATTACTTACTAGGCTATAGACAATTGTATGTTACAACAATTCACAGGTATTTACTCTTAAGCTAAAGTTACGGTTGCTACTATTTATAATTTATCCGCACAATGATATGTAATCACTCTGCTTCCACTCCTTAAGAGTATTGTTGGCTTGATGTTGACATTTTTGCACACAGGCACAGGTACAGTATAAAATTAAAACCAACTTAATATTAATGACTGAACGAAAAACAGAAATATAACATTAATATACTGATATTACAAATGTTGACTTGAAGATCAAGTTCACTATGATAAAACACATTATTGTCAGTCGAGTACGAGGAAGTTAGTCGAAATTACTGTAAAGGGGATATTAATATTTAGTCGAGACGTTGTATTTTCGTGTAATTGTTTGTTGAGTGTAATAATAATACAGTATCACCCACTTCATTCATTAAGAGAATACAGAATAATAATTTCAGTGAGACAAAAATCAAATTTTAAAGAATATTATTTACTATCATTAAAGTGTAGGTTTGTTTTGTAGTGTGTATGGAGAATTTTTGTGTTATTACGTTCGTCGGTAGCATTTTATTTGCCCAAAATGATTTTACGACCTGCTCCCAAATTGGATCCTGCTTGGCTGGCACCTTTATTACTTCCTGCTTGCAGACCAATAATTGTTTTGCCAGCAGTAATAGTTTCTTCTGAAAATTCTCTCTTGTTTTCTTCAGAAGGTTTGGGACCCAACCATGGACCGGGCCATTCTGAGTGTTTGTATGTCTATTAAAATAATAATCGGTATTAACATCAATTTTAACCGTTTTCACATTTTTTGCGGCAAATTAGTGAAAGATAAAATGGAAACTTACAGTTCTGCCCAAAGCAAACAAGCATGATGTAACCTGTAAAAATATTTATTAATTATATTTTTTGCTTTCTTTTGATAAACTGAATTTTTATATTTAGTGAAAGAACAAAGGAATACCTGAGAAATGTCCTTCTTTTCCCAGAGATCAACAGTTTGGAATACATCTTGCTTAGGTACTCCGTAATTCTGGATAGCTTTTTGGAAACTATAAAACCATAACTCTATTAGTTAATATCATAAAATAATTTTACTACCATTAGTATGTAAAAAAAATATTATTTACTTGTTGATGTTCTCCATCATCTTAAATTGACCTCCAGTTTCGTTAATTTTTGAAACTGCACCGGGCTGAAGTTTGTTCATCAGTCTGCAAAGAACAGTACCATCTTGAAGAACATCTTCATATGGAACTCCTCCTGGAAATTTTTGACCCAGAACTGATTCAATCCATTCCCGAGCATCTGCTTCCTGTTGTGCGTCTCTTTTCCCCATGAGCTGTGATTTCGAAATTTTGTCAAATTATGTAAGCCCAAGTTAGAAAATAAATTGTTAGTGGTTTGCATTTTAGAATGATTAAGAGATACTACAATAAATTTTGAAAACTGTGAAAATTTTAAAAAGACTTACCTTAGCGCGAACTTGTCTCTCAAGAGCCATGTTTGATAATAAGAGGTTTACTAGAGCACTTATGAAATTCACTGAAATGTGGAAAAGATTTTGTGGGATGAGAAGCTCAAGTTGGAGATCTTCTGGTAGTCAGTTTAGTTATGCGTATTCTGCTGACCAAACGTGGAAGCTTATATAGTAAAGTGAGGCCTCCTAATTTCTCAGTCTTGGCCCACATATTCATCTGAAGATTACCATTCGGTTATCTGTTTCCTCATCTGGAATCTTCTGTGTTACCTTACGCCCACATTTCCCATAGAATTCTAAAATTAACGTATGATATTTCTGAAGTACAGTCATCTCTTCCCAATACATCTCTGCATAAAAATTCTATACAGTATATGAGAGATCATAGAGACAAACAAATCTCACGCTACAAACAGCAGCAAAAAATACACGCCCAAGTAACTACCAACCGGTGTCTCAAATGAATCTTATAAACTCAAAATGCTCCTCGTTGTTATTCTGGTCGCCTTGAACCAAATTAATTCTCACTCACTCATAGTCACATAGATTCCCGATATTCCTTCCACCCGGTAGCGTTTGCACTCTATATGCTTACTAATAGTATTTATGATGGCATCTCTACACTAACTTATTTACTCTTCTGCAACCGCTCCTGCTCTCCTATTCTCCTTCTTATGCAGGAAGTCACTTTTTTACTACTTACTTGCTTTTACCACATTTACATCATACGAATACATCTCCTATGTGCAATCTTACAATGTACATGCCATATTGAATGCATGATTTGATGCAACACCTTGTTTTCTCTTAAAGAGAAGTACATACATATTATATGTAACAACCAGGCAACACACAGTAGTTAGAGCAGATAATGATCTTCACAAACTGCTGCTTATCTCTATGCATTCAAGACATTTTTTATTTCTATGATTTCATGAAAACTCCTACACAAATACTTAGTCATACTGAAGTTCGCATGCACATCTTATGTATGTCGGTTACCCTCTGCCCTTAATAGGTTCTACAACCTGCTATGATAATTTATAAATACACATAGCATAATAAACCTATTCTTAATTTATTTCTATCATTAGATTACTTACAAAATACAATTAGTCAGAACTACAAAATCATAAATAGGTCTTCCGTTTTGGTTAGTAATATAGATCAGTAGGCTCGCCAAGAAAATGACATTACTTTTAATTCAAGCTCTATAAATTTAAAGAAAGTGACATTAACTGTATATTTGAGACTAACTGCATGTGATAATACCTCGTTTTCTCCATAACTGAAATGGAATTAACGTAGTTAGGAATAACAGCCAAATGCTTCAAGTAAAAAGTGATATTTCTTCTCATTTTCCTGCAACTGAGAAGTCTTGCCCCACACTTTGCATCAATAAATCAAACCTAAGTATGTGCAACGGTATATTATACTGGTAGGCAATTAATGATTTCGATGAAAATTTTGCAGAATACATTTGCAAGTATTTTTATTGACGTTCCGTTACTGATAATTTTTTATTTATTTATTCTACAAACGTACAGCATTTTTTAATTTTTCATGGTCAACTTATACTGACATTTTTACTGAAACAAATAAAATAATAAAAAGGATGTAAATCCAATCATTGGCCATATTATCATTAAATAATGTTTCTGAAACTTCATTTCATAGCAAAGATTTGCATTTTATGGTCCCAAAATTAATAAAGCAATTTTGCATATGTGAGGATTTTAAGTACTAAAAGTGATTTTATTGATGTTGACTTCAACTTCAACCTCAATCCTAGATATTACATAATGTGGCATGTATTATTAGATAGTTGTAATTTAATACCAGCCATAGATGTTTTACCATTTGCCACCGCCATCAGAGTAAAAGAAGGTTTTTCGAAAGTTAAAATCTTCATTTTTTAAAGAAATTTGAATTTTTGCATGGCAGACGACCAAACAATATTTTACTGACAGATAGAGTCAGCCCAGCACTATTTTGTTCAAATGTTTCTTCTTCATGAATATATGGGCAGCCTACACGCGTCTAGTCGTTTGAGTCAGTAATGAATTTTGAGGAAGCCACTGCAGATGTATTTACCTTTCACCTACTGACATTAAAAACAACTTTGACACTGAGACGTCTATGACAAGGTTACATGTTGTTCAACTGAGAAAATTGGGTCAGTATTAGACATTCAGTTTATCATTTGTATCTTCTTAGTACATATTCACTCAGCACGAGTTCATAATTCGAGATATTTACCAATTTACCTTTGATATGTGCCGATATCTGTGACACAATTCATATCTGCACTTTTATTTTTTTTATTCCCGAGTCATTTCTATGATTTAACTACTATATTCGTAGAAACTTTTAAAGAAACTAGACCATTGAGGTATTGATTTACGACTAGACTAGGCTTGCAAACAATATATTGATACAGACATATACCATTAACATTAACAACCTGACTTTATGCAGAATAATTTGTGTCATTTTTACTTACACTACCACAATAACTAATTCTGAACAACTTAAACATTTCTTTTTAACATTTTATGCTAATTAATATTTCTGTTTATTTACAGAAAAAGGATGATATTAAGCTGATGGTGGTTTTATGCCAAAATATTGTAGTGATTTTTTGATAGATATACAGATCTAGGCTTATTCTT
This sequence comes from Tomocerus qinae, assembly GCA_020055645.1. Taxonomy (NCBI): domain Eukaryota; kingdom Metazoa; phylum Arthropoda; class Collembola; order Entomobryomorpha; family Tomoceridae; genus Tomocerus; species Tomocerus qinae. The sequence goes on from CM034548.1 coordinate 25,507,742, forward strand.
AATATTATTTTGTAATTTCTTACCCGAAAATTCCAATTTTCATCCTCGAAGTTATTGGGATGGTTATTTCTACATAATTTTCGAACAGTGCACTTCCATTTAAATAGAGTCTCATTACAACAGGGAGCAAAAAAAGACATTATTTATCTTTTGCCCTTTTACCTTTTTACCTTTTTTGATGTATCAGCGTGCCCCATTTACTTCCACTTTACATGTAAATAAGATAAAAAAGATAAAAAGGTAAAAAGGGCTTTTTAAAAAACGTACTATTTTTTACTTTTTGTAAAAAAGGAGTGCTTTTTTTGTTCCCTGCATTACAATGCGCAATGTAGGATAAACTGAAAAGCACAATACTGTGCCTCTGTGCCATTTGGATGGAATCATAATATTTTTAAACTAGGTGTTTCAAAGTGTCAGTTTTCATGAATTAATACAGAATTATTTTTTACAAGCAGAGACTGACTGGTCTAATATTTTATATACTTATTGACGAGAAGTTTAATACCCAAATATACCACATACATAGTGAGTGAACGAATATTTGGACCCGTGCACGGTAGTCATAATGAAGTGCTGATATAATAATTCACGGATTCATGGATATTAGTGACAAAATAGCGAAATCTCTATGAATATCACCAAGACAATCATTTGGAAAAAATGCATGTGCCCCGGTGCCGCCCCCCACGCTGCGACCCTATTTGAGCAGATGTCACAGGAAGTCAAATTGAACTAACATTGAAAATAAAAGTATTTAATAGTAAACAGAATTGATTTGAAAACTTTTCGGGATTGAACAAAAACTGGAGAATCTGGGAAAAGTACCATAATGAAACAATTGAAACATTTTCACCAAAGTGGTTTCAGTGACAAGGAAATGGGAGCAATATCGTCCCGTTGTGCACAACAACACAATTCAGAGCTTAATGGCCATAATTCATGCCATGAGTCAACTCCGCATTGATTTCCTTGACCAATCTAGAACTGTAATGTTTTAACTGAATTAACAATATTTTAGAATAAGTTATAATGAGAATGTTTGCAAATTATTAAAATTCTTAGGAGGATGCTAGACAATCTTCCTTTTGGCAAGTACCTCAGAGGAGGGTGAACTTAGTCTTGATTTGGCACAAATTATGGAGAGGCTGTGGTCAGATTTAGGTCTACAGCTCTGCTTCTCATGCTCTGGTGAATATCAGCTTAACGACTCTGCGGCGGAGTTAATTTTACTTCTTACGACTACTTTAAACATAATTAGGGATTTATTTCATATTATATTTACCCCTTTGTCCTACGTAACATTTCCAGCAGCATATATAAATAATTTTTCCAAAAGAGCTTTGGTTACACAATTTAAAATGTATGATTAGCTATTACTATTGAATTTGCAGAGTAAACTTTTCTTTCCATCGAAATTGTAAAAACATCATTTAATAGCTTTTTCAAGTAAGCAAGATCCATGGGCGTACAGGTCTGTCTAGTGGTCTAAACAGCCGCTTCTCAGGCTGAGGTCTGGAGTTCGAATCTCTGGAGCGCCTCAGGTCTAAAAGGTAGTAGTCTGGAGCTGGGAGAAGCTGTCATTGCCGTATATTCGTTATTAGCATTGATTTGCCTATCTTAGTGACAATATGATTATCTATCAATGCCCTGTCTGGAGTGTATGGATTGTTCTGTTGGTCTGTATACGTGCTACGAGTTCTACCTAGCACAAGTCTGGACAATGGGATGCACATGAGGTGATAAGGTGGATTGAAGTAGACTGCTATAAGTGATTTGCCAGTGGTCACTGGCGGTCGGCTTACATGTTCCGGTCCCTCTCTGACTGCCCACCAGATCGAGTTGCGGGACAGTGTTGAGTCGTTCCGTCTCATGGTTCAGTACTCTTCACTAAGTCTCTTCGTGTAAGTCTGTACACTTAGTAAAGTTGTTCCGGGAGCCACTGCAAGTAAGCCCTCGCGGCTTGAGCGGTAGCATAGCTCTACTAATCAATAGTAGTAGCTGTGCTCTCCCCCTAACACACAAGCAAGATCCATAAAAATTATACTAGATTCAAAATGATAGTTAATATTCATAAGCTGCTTAATACTTTCAGAGCCGCAGTTAGGAGGGCCCAGGCCCCCCTCAAAATCAAAGAAAGAAGGGAATTTTTGCCTTAACATTTTTTCATATAACTTATAATTTGTCAGGCCCCTCTCGAAATTATTTTTCTGGCTGCGGCCCTGCGTTTTGATGATGATTGCGACTGCGGATTGTGCGGATTACTGCGTCTTCGAAATAGGATTAACTTTAGTAAGAAAAGAAATGTGGGTATTACAGAAGCAATCGAATATTCACCCACCATAATATAAAACATTTTACGATTCTCACATTGTATTTGTCAGTGTCGCAAAACTCCTCTCGTAAAACATCCTCGCAATAAATATTAAAAGACACAAAAATAAAACGAAACTATCAAAATTATATAAATCAAATAGTTTCATTGTACAAGCGAGTTTATTTGAATTTAAGTCCAGTGCCCGTTGTGGATTTGTCTTTATGCCAAGTACCATAACTAACGAGTCTTTTAATAGAAAATAATGATAATTCGAGTAGTCCCAAGTGAATTTCTTGCTAGCCAAGTCGGGTATTTATATAGGTCTAAATAGTTAGTGTTAATCACATTGTCTTATGTCAGTAAAATGAAACTAATAAATAAATAAAATAAAACTCGAATGCGAAATAAAAGTGTTTATTCCTGGAGCTTATATTTGAGAGATGTATATCGTGTTTGATTTTCTTAACATAGAATATCTCAGGGCACTGCTTGTAAATACAAAGTTTTGCATGCCATACAGGATCAGGAAATGTTCCAAACTCTGCTCGTGTCATCCATATGTTAATGTATTGCTAATTACGGTGATTTTTAAAAAGCAAGACAAGCAAAAGTTTTTATGACATAATTCGTGCATTTCTCTTTTCCTATTCTTTAAAGCTGAAAGTCAGTAGATTGCAACAAGCATGCAGATTTGTTAATTACATTCCAGTTACATTTCAACATACCTCTACTGCACTACCTTAGCAAACCGCAAACCTATGAGTTGACAGGAAATTACTGGGAATAATGCCCGGTTTGAGAAACATGACACACTATTAAGGAGAGGTAAGTCTGATTTCTATTTTACTAAGCTGTCGAAACTTTAGCTGTGGAAATGTCTATTTTGAGTTGGAGATTGTGGCTTGTATTAACATCAAAAGCAAACTCAATTTCTACCCAGAAAGGTTTTACTTATAATTTCAGAGAAATATATAAATAGAAAATGTATTACATTCAGAAATATAACGCCCGTTCTCTGAATACCTGCTCCTGCTGTGAAATATTAGTTACCACAAGATTCAAAGTCTCGAAGAAGTTAATTATTGATAAATAGCACGTTTCGAGGCTTTTAGTATACGATATGCAGAAAGCACTTACCAATAGCCAATGGCTTTAAGTTTTCATTGTAGTTTAAAATATATATTCATATTTTTCTGAAGTATTGGTTAAGTAATATTTACATTCATGAAATTATTCCTGAATGGAATTAAAGATGAATATAGGTAAAAATAGAGGATTTTATGACAAATGAAAAGAAATAGATTTGAATGTATGAAGTTTAGCTACGGTATTATTTATTTAATTAACACTGTGCATTACAAAACAGGAATAGTGCAAACATTACAAGATAAAATCTCTGACAGATGAGTTTGTCGAATCTCGAAAGAATAGTGAAATTTAGCAACGAATCATCTCATCATTTTAATATTGTGATCATCGTCTGTAATCGCAATTTTACAATATAGTCAAGACAATAATAGTAATGTATATGTATATATATGCATAATATCTGCTATATACATTTGGCCTCACTCTACTGGTATCAAATCTGAATAATAGGTATAATATAATATTTACCTAATAGCATTGTGTTTTTAGCGTAAATGTTTCATTCCCTCTCTACTACTTTACTTGTATAGTTGAAGATTTCTCTCTCTGGTCACATAAAATAAGGTCTCCGTGTACCATATGAAGTTGGCTTTGAATTTGACACCCACCTGATGGAACATGGGCTTAGTTAGCTAGAATACTACTTTAATAAAACTGCAATCATTAAGACCAGGTAAAGTTTGCCATGTTTGCTTTGTTTATTATACGTAGGTACGTAGAGCATAATAAGTACGAAAAGAAAAATAAGAGGCTATATGCATTATGTAATATGTAGTTTCTTTGTCTGCTATTCGTCGATATAGTGGATAATATTATATTGATGAATATGACAATTACGTACAGTTATAATAGCTCCAATACAATATGAGTGTATCCCCGTGATTTGATTCGAATGAGATACATATGGAGAGCAGTTGAGTTCTCACTGGTCATACTTTCCATCCGTCTCAAACCACACATAATAACTAATGCAATGGGGAAAGATCAATGATATAACAATGTTCACATTTCATGATATAATATTAATATTAATTATAATAATAACAATATACTTAATTACTACACACTATTCTACCGCTACTATGTATGTTCATTTTAAAAACTAAACAGTAAATCTTAAACTAACACCTATAGCTATATTTGATATGGACATATTTAGATATAATATAATCATTATGATACATAATATTTAATAATAATTTTAATAATGATAATAATATTAATAATAATAATAATAGTAATAATAATAATAATATTAATAATAATAATATTACAATAATAATATTAATAATAATGATAATAATAACATTACAATAATAATATTGATAATAATAATATTTTCATTTTACTCACAACACAATGGACAACTGTGGAGAAAAAAGAATCTATTGGCACAAAAATCATACTTAGGTTGTTGAGAATACAATGTAGGTTCGCGTTCTTCTCCTACTAGAAATCTATAATATTTAGTAGCTTCTATTTAATGTAAATAACATTAAAACTTGCATGATTGACAACATCATAAATGTTACATTTAGCATTTTTTTCTTATTAGAGAGAAAAACTCAGGATTAGCTTTTCTCACAAAGACTAGGTTACAATATTACACCAGAGACTAACCAAATTATCGATTGCCAAAAACAAAAAAGATCAAAAACTACAATACTTCACGGGTGAAATATTTTTGCATCAAGTTTTATATTGATATAGTATTATATAGAATAAGAGAAGGCACTTGGTCCAATCGACAAATACAACTTACATTTACAGTATCAGTGTTTCAAGGTCTCTTACTGATAATCTCTAATGTTCATCGATTTTCATTCACTGAAACGAAAATCACAAACAACATTCATTCTTATTTACTTGTTTTCTCACATACAAATACAATACACAGGCATTAGGGTAGTATTTTCTTGTTGATGTCTATCTTGGCTACTCTTTCACCAATTTGTAAATATGGTGTTGAGCTCCATGATCTGAAGACGATACTTCGAAAACATAGGCAATGCACAGAAGGGTTTCTTGAGTCTCACGATTGGTCACAACCTGAACAAAGTTATCATAACAATTTTTAAGACTTGCATATAATCCGAAGGTGAAAATCCCTTCATTGATAATATTATGCATACATTTGTATTCTATGGGAACTTAAACATCTAAAACCATCATTTATATGGTTTTAGAAAATAGTGGTATGTTTGGTTTAAATTTAAACCAGAAAAGGTTTAACTCACCTGCAGTATGGTAAAGTTCTCCAGGACACTGTTCATCATATACTTTTCAGGCAGATGTTTTAATTTATGAATAAAGTTAATCATGTATTCACACATGGGCGATCGGTGAATGCGGTAAACGAAACGACCATTTTCAAATCGTGGGTACTCCGTTTCAACCTTTTCTACAACTTGTTTTCCGAATGAACAGACTTTTGTGGAACATGTGATTGTCATGTTCTCATTGCTCTCATACCTATAAAATAAGTAGCAATTAGAATTTGTGCTTTAATAGATATAAATGCTGTTAGCTTAAAGAATATTTAACTTACTGGCTGGTGACACCGTAAAACGCTCCGGCTTCGTCCTGGATGTTGGAATTGAGATCAGCCCAGAATTTGACGAGGAAGAAAGCGTTCTGCGGACCTTTGTCATATAGCTCTTTGAGGCCACCCTTTTTCTCGGGAAACTTGTCATAGATTTGCCGAATGTCTACCGACTAGAATAAAAGCAAGCATAATCATTACATCTCCTTTTTCTGAACATCTGAAGAAGCTATATTTGTACATCTGATTCGTTTGAGTTAAGAAATAGCGCGTGTATTTGTCTATGAAACAATGATAGGTATCTAATAAATGTGTATTTATAAATTCATAGGAAATGAAGTTGCCCACTCATAGTTTGCACTTGTAAATAAGTATAACATTTTCGTTGTAGTGGCATTTAAAGTTGTATTAAAAAATGGAACAAAAATTGATTAGCAGTTTAATACGACATGGGTCAAATAATAATTGTAAGTGCATGTAAATTAAGCTGTGATACAATATATACGAAATAAAATAGAAGGAATAGCAAACGTCAATGATTGGGCATAAATTTGTGTGCTGATAAGATTTATAAGTAAATATACATAATATCAGAACCACAACGACATAAATTAGATATGGTACATATCAGTAATAGAAATAAAAGTGAAACTAAGAAGTACAATATGTCATCGTCATCATTATGACTAATTACCTCAAGTGCAGGATCTGAATACGATACGGGTCCGATATGCACAAACAAGTGTTTATGATACTGAAAAAAAACATAATGGTTTATTAGACAATAATACTCAAGTATGTCAATTTTTCCAGACAATATATCATTATGTATACAATGAGCAATAAAAAGTAGTTTATGTGACAGTGAATAGGTTTGAATGACTCTGCTCACAGAATGCGGTAACAAAATAACTAATGAAGCCACTACATATAAGTATATCAGTACGTGAAATGTGCCCCTGATTATTATATAGCAGACAACTTGACCTCTGCCTCTGTAATTGTACACTACTGACTAAACAGAGTTGCCTGCAATGTCAGAATAACAGTTCCAGATACATAGTATTGCATTTTTACTTTTATCTTGTGTAATGATATATCTTTATGCATATATTATGTCTATTGTACGGCAATTTACATGATCAAACACAAAGCAACACGATTCCCTGCCACTAAAGGCAACTTATCATGTCCACTTGTGATCTTATAAGGCACTGTCATACTGTTTGATTAAAGCTGTCTACTTAACTGTGACTACCAAAGTGCTACATCAGCTTATCCGTATTATTAATATCTCTTTGAAAATGTACTTTGAAGAACAACAGTTATTTAATATGCAACGAAATAAATATTCATTTGCAAATCATACTGATACTAGTTAATCGCTCCCTCGTTAAACACACATATTATAAATAGCCATACAAAGGACTTGGTAATTGCACTGGATACTTGCAAATGCTTGTAAATCTAATGGGGCAATACGTTGTAATACTTTTATTCGTAGCCTATATGCATTAAGTTACTAGACTTGGGTAAACATCCTAATGAATATCAAATGAAACATGAACGACGTCGCAGACATTATGGTAAATGTAACAATTTTAATGACTCTAAAAGGCTATCATATACTTTCGAGACAAAGTACATACTCATAGTTAGTAAAATGCTTAAGATAGTGTCTGATAGTAAAGATGTCAGTTTCACTGCTCACAGAGATCAAATGCTTATAAAAGCTCTCGCTTCTAATTACAAAAAACATTTCTCAGAACAAAGTAAAAACTCGAGTAATGATACTGTGCTTGTTTCAAATAATGGGGGCAGACATAGTTTGCCATTTTTCTTATCTTCCCTGTTAATAATTTAGTATTGACATGCCTGGATGCAAAAGTGCAGCTTCACTCTTCCTAGCAAGTTTGTTAGATGTCTGCTTTTATTACTGTACGTTTATAATGAGAAATGCACTGCGACACAAATATGTATTTAGAGCAGACTTTTGTTTTTGGAATCAGTAAAAAATCTATTGTCATGTTTTGATGAATGCAATAAGCTCATGTAAAAATGTCATTTCTTTGTTAGTTTGGCAAATGCGTTGGCATTATTATTCTGCTGGTAGAATCTGTTCACAGTTTAGAGCTAGATTTGCCTAGGGGAATTTTACTTATGTTGGAGTGCATTAAATATCTTACTCTAGAAAACATATCGTATCACGTATCAGGCATTTAGGGATAAATCTGATAGCACTTAGGCTGATTTCTGACTTAATTAAAATGATTATTTTTCCTATTTGATTGCATGGAGCATTTAGGAAATGTTATCTTCATATGTAAATAATCGTAGATTTATTTTAATAAGCTAATTATGCCAAATAAGAGATAATACAAACATTAGGAGTCTAGATCCAAGCCTCATCCTCAACTGTTTTCATGAGGAACAATAGAGTCGTCTGATGAAGTACATGGGCAATAAAACAGGGGATCAAGTGCTCATTATATTTCATGACGCAAGAAGATGAGTATGACTATAGTCTCAATTACAAATTGCAACAAGTAATAGTTCTATTGCCTATTGTACACGACTCAATACGTCAACTAGAGATAATAAGAAGGTCAATTAACAGAAATGAGGAATGATTATCTGCGTAAAGCACATTAAATGAGACGACTCTACGGTTATGTAGAAATAAAACTCACTGTGTCTGGGTCTCGCTGTTGCTCCATGAACGCCGAAAATTCGACGAGGCATAGTTTATGTGTTGCTATGGCTCTTCCTTCCCAGGCTGAACCGGGAGGTGCGGGAATACCGACATCAGGACCTCCTCCATTGCCGGCAGGGTGAGCCTTACCGCCACCAGATCCCACGTAAACTGCTTGTGCAAAGGGCTTTACGCTGCAAAAACAAGAAAATGAATAGTCAACAATTATCTACTTACCTAATGCTCACTACAGACGAAAACTCCCACAAAGCATTAAGCGAAAGTTATGACACTAATAAACTTGGCTGAAATGCTCTAATCAAAACCTACTCCTTTTGATGTACTAAATACTGAATTTTGTACAAGACAGGAAGCAAAACGTATAGGTACTTACTCTTGGGAGGATGGCTGTAATCCGGTTTGCCAGAACTGAAAATAAAATTAAAAACCAAATTGAAGGCATAGTCAAGAAATTGCTTATTCATAAATATTTTAATGTAATTAGTTACAGGAATAGCTTTCTAAATAATAAATTCACAAAAATTGCTGCAGTTTTCATTTACTATAGAAGACATCGTATGGTATATTTATTTAGGATTCTTAGGACATGCTATTATATTAATAGGGATTAGAAATGGAAAGATAAGTATGCAAATAGGTGTGATAGTATAGCTAGAGACACTTACGGCCCCGGTGTATGGTACAGGAGTTCCTAAGCCGAGCGTGGCAAGTCCCGCAGCGGTCGCTTTATTGTGCATGGCAGTAGCTGAGACAATTTGTGCACTGGACATGGAGGACATTGTTTGTAGCGCTTTCTGCGTTTCTTTGGCCTGTTGGTCTTGATTTTGCTGAAAAGTGGAAATAAAGGATTCTGTGAATAATATGTGGGATCTGTGTACATAATTCGCTCCCCTCTAAGAATAAAGAGCTCTTTTATCCACCTCAACTCCACTTTCTGTGTATGTGACTGGATGCGAAAACTTTGAACAAAAAACACTTTTCTCACTAGCTGCCGGCAGAATGTAAAAAAAGATGAAATTTTGAAGAGGTAGCATAGTTATTCGTGGGTAAGTGGAATCGTGAGTATAAATGTGGAGTCACAGGGAATGATAATGTCACGGTCACAGATCCCAGCCACGGAGCTCAGGTAGAGAATTTTGCATCCCATAAAAATGGGCTTAAAGGGTTCTACTCAAGTGGAACTTTATTACGTAAACTTACCTTCAGCTTTGCTTGGATTTCACGCATCTTTCTCCTAGCCAGCACCTGAATGTGAGAGCTCACTTGCTTTCTTGTTCTTGTTTTGCCCGTTCTTAGCTTGATGTAGCGTGCTATTAATTCATTCCGACCTGAAAATTTCAAACGAGAAACGACTTAGCATTGAGCAATAAATTCTATAGCTGGAATCAAAATGTTGTCTCTGTACTTCAAATATTTGTATAGCGACAGAGCTCTCTTTTCTGATCCGATTCTTATCTATCTGTAATATGAGATATTATGAGCATTCAGCCCAGTGCGCTCTTCTCGATCCATTATTGGCTATGCTTCTCATTTAGAGCATGCACAAATATCTGCATGAAAATAAGTCTCCGAACCATGTCTCCGTGAAATCAACATGTAGTCAATTCTGGACTAAGTTAAATAGCTCAAAGCAGAAGGAATGCTAATCATCTGTATTATGTCTGCTATCTCTACTGCACCTCGCTGATTGTCAGTTTCAAGACGCATACAGCATTTTGGAATTCACCAGAAAACAATACTACCTATGTATTCTATCTATGTGCATGCCTATTACAGCCACCAACACCTAAATACCTACATCCTTCCACCAACTACAACCAACTATATTGTAAAAGAGGAATTTTTAAGATTAGCATTATATGTCTGCCGTACTAATGATAAGTACACACATAAAGGCTACCTGAATATAATAAACTGTCTATCTAAGAATGTATTGCTGTACTAAAACAAACACGTACATACTTATATTACTTAATTAGTATACTTACGCATATTATGTACTAGTACAGCCACAGTCAGTCTACTAAAGCAGGCCATGCTAAGTTGAGAAAATTTACTTGCGAACATTACACATAGTGTGCTTACATATTTACATTATTAGATGCTGTTTCCGAGGAAACTGCGTAGATGCATGTGATTCAGTACTTTTGTCATATTTTAAATACATGTCTGGAAACGACAGAGATAAAGCCATTTACTATAATATTTACCAATCCTAGTTCATGCATTGCAAACATACCTCCACCATAACTCTATGTATGTACATTCATATTGTCAGATTTGGAAATTCCAGTTCTAAATTGTACTTGAAAGAGTACGAAGTTATGAAGGTTGACTGCATGCTCAAGAATGACTCTTATTGAACGTTAGAGACCTTCTATGTAGAGCAGAAACAGGAATGTAAGTCGCATGCAGAACAGTAGATCACGAGAAATAAAGTAGCCGAACCAATTCTATTAGTCCACCTATATGACCTATTCCGAAGATGTTGAAGTTAAACATTTTATGAATGTCTCTCATGACTATGACAGTGAATCATGCAATCCACGACTTACACAGTAGTACACCACTTACTCTCACTGGAAAACTATCAAAACCGTCTAAATTACTCAAATACATACACTCAGCCATTCCACCATCCAATTCTCCGTGCAGCAGCTAAATAACATAAGGACAGTTGACTTCATAATTGGGCTTTCCTATGACTACCCATATTATCATACTAGAAGTATTATTAAACATTTACAAACCAGTGGTCATGGTTCGATACTTTCTACATTACGTAGAATCACTATAATACTATACGTACGACTACCTAGTACTTGTAACAATTAACTACTGTCATAATAAATGTAAAAAATATGTTGGATTAAGACTCTCCGCAATGTAACTCTGATGTGAATTAGAGAGTTGTATTCCAGGTAAGTAATAATTCTGTGAAAAAACAGAAAATAATAAATTGAAACTACGTGTAGAAAGTTAGTAATAGAACGAGATAGTATTATATATGTAATAATAACCATCCATCAAATATGTTTGGAGCAATATGATAATGGAAGTGATTGTTACGGACGTTGCAAATTGAAATTTTGTAAAGAAAAGTAGCGTAGTCGGGTAAAGAGCGGGAGACCATGTGGAGCTTTCTTCTTTTTACAAGAACAAGTTTATTATAGTTTGTAGCTATAAGGATGTTACAACTGCTAAAGTGAGTATACTACTTTGTTAGGTACTACCGTTCAAGTAATCCTTAGTTGTTCAGAATAATAAAGGTAAAGTTGGTGGAGAGCACAATCGCTGTGAAATAAATAAAGAAGTAGGAACTATAAATGAATAAGCAGAATAGAAGTCGCAAGTTGTAGGAAATGCAATAATGGGCAGCATGAGTTATCCACGGCGGCTGTTTCTGTAATATCATGTGAATATGTGGCAGGTATATAGGAGAAGAGCTAAATGGACTTGTAGGATCATACATCACGGTCATATCAACCTAGGTCTATCCATCAATTTGTTTTCTGTCAAGGATTTGGCTCCATGGAATTCATTACATTGTTGGCGTACCACAGTGCGAATTCCATTCCGTGTATCTTGTATTATGGCACGACTGACCTATTCAGCCAATAATAGCTCTGCCTTGCTTATCTACGACCACAACTTCCAAGGGCACAACTTTCTTTCTATGGAAGCAAGCAGATTCGAGGCACACCAAGAACGGGGACAGAAGGAAGGAAGTCCACGTCTGGACACCAAAGACCATTATATTGTTTCGTAGGTGAGGAGAGAAGACGTGGGCACGGGCAGCGTCTTGGAATGTTATTTCCACAGCGAGTGCAGAAGAAGAGCCATTTGTGATTTAATGGGAAGATCACCAGTGGTCTTCGTCTCTCATCTCCCGACTTCCTCTCCAACTCTTTCTCGACGCACATGCTACTCAAACCTTACTCCGTCCTCCCATAAACTACTTATCTACGTATCTGCTTTCTTTCCCAACACAATACTCATTTTGACCACTACTTCAACTATATATACACTTTATGTTCCTTGGATATACAATCTGCTAATCGCAGCAGGTTCTTTCTTTTCAAACTCTCATTTTACTACTTCCCTGAAATTAAAGCCTCGTTTTTTTTCGAAATTTTGGTGCAGCAAATTTTCTAAAAATGTAGGCTGTTTCTTTCTTTTTTGTTACAATGGATATTCTAAACGATATATATTTTGTACTTGGAAACAAGATTGAAGAGGGAGGTTAGAATTGAGTCAGATAGTATTATAGATATAAAGGTACGTATAAATTTGCATGGGAATGTTTTGTGTGATAGAGGACAGTGAGATTTTTGTGTTGTCCCGCATGAAGTCTGACCTGACTTAAGTGTGGAGTTTGTTGGAGAGAGATGGAGGAGAAAAGAGAGTAGTAGGGAGTAGAGAGAAGGAAATGAAATCCCGGGGCTCAAGACTTAGCATCCATAGCAGTTCATCAAGTGTACAGTATTTGCAGAATAAATCATCGTGAAGAAAACTGATGAGATGAGATTCCATGGCGCAGAGCCCACCGGAGATTCAATAAAGAAAGCAAGGAACTTCGCAAAGAAATCTCCAACTAATTAAGACATTTTTCCTGTGCAGAGTCTCTTAATCGAGTCAGCCAGGGAAATAAATAGGGCGAGTCGGTGAATAACGTGAGTGAGTGTTGCGAGGAAATGGAATTACATTAGATTACAATAGGAAACAACGTGAGAGGGCAAGGAACGAGAGATAACTAACGTTATTTCTCCAGATCTCCAGTTTAGACTGTGACTGGAGGAAAACTCGCCCAACGTGGCTCACTCACTCACTCACTCACATTAGCTCAACGGAGCATTATTGCATGGGAGGAGGCATGCTGTGATCTTGTGTGCAATATTTACCTATGCCTTAGCGTATAATAGATTCCGCATATCTTAGCAATTGACTGTAGCCCTCTCGCAATTTCATCTCCCTATAGATCTAAATATATTTGTTGGATAAGTAAATAGTCCGGCTAGAACTATATTTATTGTAGTTACTGTACACGGAATGGATGGAGAGAGAAGAAAATAAACAAATGGATACAGAGATCTATTTCCTTTTTCAGGATGTTGTTGACGATAGTCGTTTGTTCTGCCTGGCATCGCTAGTTTATAGTTGGAAGTACACAAGAGACAGAGTGAGAGATGGCACAGTACACATTACAGAGATAGCAAGACAAGACATTCAAGACTATTGATGGATTAGGAGAACAAACCCAGACGGATCATATCAGCCTGTGTTGTGTATGGAGTCAGAGTCGACTGCATGGAGATTAGAGCCTCTAGCTCTCTGTGAGGTGTCTTGTCTATCTAATCGTTGCAGTACACAGCAGCCAACAGCAGACAGAAGAAGGACAAAAGATATATAGGTACCTACTCTATTCCCAATATTCGGGAATCGGATTCGAGACTCTTCCGTTGTCTTCCTCTCTCGGCGCCCAGTCATTCGTACAATGAGAAAGAAATCGAAATCGTTCGCACAAATTGAGGTATAAATTTTCCTCTCAGCAAAACTAATCGTTGTGTGTTTCGTGGAGAAGGATGTTAGTCCATGGTTGAAATTGCCTCATCATTTTCTACTCTCTCTCTCTCCTTCTCAGAACTAACCGACACGACTTCTGTCTATGTACAACTATAAAGCGAGCTACAACTGCCTCTCACGTCTATACATCCACACATTGTCTTATTGTCTTCCTCGAGAAAGTTAAGAGCTCCTGCCACGCTCTTCTATAATACCGCTCTATTGTCTTTCCTTTATACCTCTCATCTGATGTGGTCTCTCTCCTTCCCTTGCATCATCGTCTAACCTCATCTTCCTCCCCATATATATTATCTATACTGCTCTAAACTTTCTATTAAGTAGTCTTAAGACATTCATCTACTACTCCATGATAGTATAAGCAGAGAAAGTAATATAGGGAACACTGCCAGAGAGAGCACCTTCATCTCACTATTATTACTACTACCCAGACCCTCACTCCAACTTACTACTACAACAACCATACTATCAGTTGGAAGAGCCACAAAAAATAAGCTAGTAGCCGACGAGAGAGAAAAAGCAGGGAAAGTTTCTTTGCAGAGAGAAGACCCAAGGAAGTTGAACGCATTATTGGATGTGAGGAATGTGAAAAAACAATGTCATTCAGAGTCTCCACTTATCGCTTTCCCTCAATATTATTTGTCACTCTTATTTCTCTCTCCGCTCATTGCATCCTTTCTTCAAGACCGAGCTGAGAAATTGAGTCTCCACTTTCCTTAACTCTTCCACTCTGATATTACATTACATTTTCTAGTACTTCTATTTCTTCTACACAAATTACGGACATAGAACAAAATTCAAACAGATATATATCGTGCTACGGCCATTCTCAATGACACGACCCTTCAACTTAAATCTATAGTTCCCATATTACAATGCTGTGCATGGTGCCAATGCTATGCTCTAATACCGCACTTCACGACTTATAATTATCAGAGTACTAACGACAATTAGTAAGACACTAAAATGTTTCTTATTATGATATCTGTAAGGGATATAACTAGTAAATGCAAGACAGAGAACTAAATGTGTCCAAATATATCTATGCAGCTGGTATCTATACACATTTATAATTGCTCTTCTATACTACTCCATGTATACAGAGTACAAACACTAACCATACTAATACTGGCTATAATAATGTGTTTTGAGTGCTTTGAGTGTTTACACTCTACTATAGTATTATATTAGTACGGCAGCAAAATGCGTTGTAAGTAAACCTAAAATAATTAAAACATGGTAGCACAATAAACTTGGCTTCTTTAGGAGTACTTAACAAGTATTGACTTAAGGATACAGATCGAGTATTTACATTGCAGTATACTGTTCACTTGGGAGTGAGGTTATTCTGTACACAGATATAAATAGAATGTGTAAAGAAATGCTATCTACACAAATAAGTGCATCAATGTAGTTGTACTACTACAGATTGATATGCATGAAAAATGCAGGGCATTATGCAAAAGATTTAATATCTCGTTATAGAAAGTGTCCGCATATTATTATAAGTCTTGGCGACAATTTACAAGACAACAACTGAGAACGTTATGTCATTATTCATGGCAGTTGCACAGGGCGGGATATATTTGTGGGAATAGTGATAGTGCTACGGAAGATGAGAGGGAAGCTGATTAAACAGTGTGAAATAGAGCAGTCGTAGCTATGTGTTTATATCAGTGGGTGAAGGGAAAGAAGATAAGACAAGAAAAGATAGTACATGTATGTAGTAGAGGTATGTGTATAAATAGTATATATTGTTCTGAGGAAGTGGAGTCGAGGAGCTAAAGGAGGTTTGCAGTCCTGTGACAGATTCACCACTGCAAAATAAATTTCTTTTCATTTGTCACCCGGCCTCTTTGCTTTCACTCTGCTCGTGTCGCAGCTCCTCCTCTCCTTTTCCATGTGTCGTCGTCGTACAAAGCTCTTAAACTCTCCACACTCTGTCAGACTGGAGAAAAGAAAGTGGAGAAGGAACTCTTTCGCTTTCGTCTCAATGAAAAATTTGCACATCACACAGTGAGAGAGGCTAAACTAAATCGAAATCAGATTGAGCACAAATCCTTTCTCTTATTTATCCTTCCCTCTCACTCACTTTCACTCACACGTATTCTTCTTGTCTTTTTACATGGAAACTCAAAATTTTCCCTTCAGTATTATTACGCCCAAAGCCAATTTGTGATAGGGAAATAAATAGATTCCCTTCCATAAACCCTTACATATCTCTCACAAAGCATCGGCATCAACATCAACCATATCGCCAACACCATAAAAAGCCTGTGCGCATAACGTAAACAAATGCAGACAATACACCAGATAAACAAGAACAAAGCGGAGCCATCTGAGTCTAATGTTTCCACAGAAGCCTGCTCTTCGTCGTAGGGATTCATTCGTCTTGTCTACCGTCTAGGCATTCGCCAACTAACCAAACCAACACCCCTAAAACAATTCCTGTTTCACTAAAACAAAACACAAAAGTATTTTTTAGACCAAATCGGTACACATTACTCCCACAGCCTATATCTACCTTGACTTGTCTACCGCATTCTACTATCTTGGGCTTTCTACTATTTCACTCAATTCCACGCGTACATTTTTTTCGTCTCCCCAGCCACTAATAAATATCCCTTTTTATACGTATTTACCACTTCTCCGAATCACTAACACTTCCACTGTATCTTTCCATAAATTACTGCCAAGTGTGTCTTCATAATTTTTATTGCTGTAATTATAATAATCAATAGGCAATAAAAGAGGTTGACAATAAGTGAAACTCATTTATCACACAAGGTCAGATTTTACGTAAATTCTAACAATTATGTGGCTAAATAAACGATACTTTTATGCAAGTGCCTATGTTTATCTAAATACCACATAAAGCACTTATAGATAAAATAATGTTGTGTTTTTCTTTATGTAGATGTTAGAAAGCAACTTTTTAATTAAACTTGAGCAAAAGTAGAAAAGAACTTTTGGTAGAGAATTAAAGATGAAACTTGCACATATTACAAAAATGCAATAATAGTTGTTACATTTCCAATTGAACTAAAAGTTTTTTAACTTTGTGAGTATGACATGCTTCAATGAAATTAAATTAAGTACTGTTACTCTGAAAAGTAGAATGTATAAGTATCCAATTATCTGTCTGTGTACACTAGTTGTACTGGATAGTATAAAAACTGAACGGGACAGCTGCATTTTGTCAAGTCAAGGTAAACGTAAATATGCATTGCAGTAAAAACTAATTCAATAGACAAAAATAGAAGTAACCAGAGTAAATACATATCGCTAGATGAGCTAATACTGTAAACACATTATGTATTTACATAAGTAGACGTAGTAAGTATATCTAATGCATATAAAGTGTATTAAGGCAATATTAGTCATTTGAAGAGAAGGTGAGTTAAGCAGTTTCTAGGGTAGAGAAGTCCATTAAACTGATGTGAGGGCAAGAGAAGCCAAATGTAAAGTATAAGCAAAGTTTAGGCATCGGACAGGCAACAATTTAACAGCCGACCTAACACTTTAGTAGAGATATAGGTTACACTTAGATCCACACAGAACGAAACACCACATTCACGATTAGTATACTTAAGTTTTATGTTACTCCTGTTTTATATTGTGGCGTGGCTGGGCTGACTGCATGGGCTTTTATGTATGCATAATGAAAGAGTTTAGTTTGCTTTGTAAATAGGTATTTATGTATGCATTTATCTCCTCTATCGCTTTAACACAACGGAAGAATAAGGAACAACCTTGTAGTCTAACCAAGCCATAGAGATGCCTATTCTATGCCTATTCTAGTACCGCTAGTATAGTATGACTTGTGCTGCTGTGGTGAAAGCCATTTGATTTATACTGGCGTAGTTCCTTATACTTATGTAACTGTACATAGGGCTACCTACAGTCTAAATCTATCTTTACAAAGGCGATCTGAGCAGAAAGATAGAAAAGGAAGTAGATTCATGGGGAGTGCGGTGTGGCACGATATAAACAAACGGATCACATAAGGAGACCAAAATATAAATAAATAGCATGAAGACGCAATGTCACTGTCACCACAGCGGAGTCACCACCTCTCAACTTCCATAGCCCAGGCACACACAAACTTTGGACATAATTACACACTTTGACTTGCTATCTTATCTCCTTTGACCAAATAATGGAAAGTTCCGTTAGTTTTAGCTATAGTCACTGAAGACCATTAAAGTTCCAATCTCAATACTGAACCTCGCCTTTTTTTCTCTCTCTCAACCTCACCTGCTCTCTCCCATTCCATTTGCATACAAACGTTTTCTGTAAAACGACATAAAATCTCTGTTACACCAGGTACCTATACACAAATACGTCACGTTACTGTACACTCTATACACATAATCTATGTAAAAGACCTCTCAGGTACACACTAACCCATTAAAGTGTAGCCCAATATCATTGAGATCCAATGTCTATTGATAACATGGCGTTTGTTACGGTACACAACCTTATCGCCCATAGTATATCCCCACACAAGTATATCTACTCGAAATCTTCCAAAACAACGTCACTTACATACATAAGTGATGAGTAACAACTAAATACTATTCACCAATAATATTATTATTCTTTGTCACCTCAAGAGATAATCAGTTACTCCATGGATAACAATGCAGACAAACTATATACAAGTAGAGCACTCCACTATACTATGTCAATTTGCTAAGCATGGTTTTTCTCACAATATTTTCCGTCATAAAATCTCAATGACACTTATGGATAATCATTTAACTATTTAACAATAAAAAAATTAAGATTCAAGAGTGCATAGATCCTCTTTTATAAACATTTTAAGTAATGTGCTCCTTATTCTTTGCATTTTATTGCATAATTATGATTCATTTCTATGATGGCTCATAATGAGACCATTGCACATTTAACTAATCAACTGTCAGAGAACTACGTGACAAAATAAATGCCCAACCTACTGTATTCTGTATACATTCAGACAGCAAACAACATCAGAAAACCAAAGTAGTATTAGAAAGACATTGTAAACCTTGCATTGACAGTGGACTTTTATACATGGCATGACAAGACAGAGCAGTCAAACCAAGCAACCAATAAAGGCGACTTGTTCCTTTTCACAGTCTTAGTCTATTTGTACGTACATTATATGCTTTATCATGCATTCATAATTCATATTGCTTGGTATAGAGATAAATGTACCTATTACTCACACGATAATAACTATAGTACGGTATACTTAATAAGTTTACACTTACCATACCGTGCAGAGTGTTATGTTTTTCAGAATAGCACGCCTACCTACCTATACAGAAACTGTATTAGTATTAATAGATTCTTACAATAGTTAGTAGGTAAGGGAAGTGCAGAGACGCCATGAATGCAAATACATAATTCGACAACACACACCCATAATATTTCAACCTCCCATACCATACACACTTCCAGGAGAGTATAAGCAAGTCGATGCATTACATGCTACATGCATTTTGACAGCACTATTCATACGAATGGCAATTACTAATGTCAATAGTGATACATTCAACTTTCAACCAACTGAGGTGACAGAAGAATAAATTGTAAGTGGTAAGTTGATTTGACGTTCGTGTGTCTCACTCTGCCTCAGTTAGTCATCTGCACTATGTACTCAATATGCTCTGTAGGCAACCCAAACCAAAACCACATTATACGCAGTAAAGACTACTTATTTATTACGCGCTACACCGTTTCACCACTCTGTACTCATTACTGCTTACTTCTGCCCTATTACCACTCATTAATTACTTACATTATGTCTACCATACAGAAAAACCATCCAGCCAAAACGAAATCCTTCAACGCTGTATTAAATGGTGAAACTATATTGTCATTGTATGTCCCGTTTGAATGTATTTGTTTATGTCTCAGGAATCATAATACCAAATTAGAACAATTACACACATTAAATTGTAATAAAATAGTTGTCAAGAGGAAAAGAAAGTTTCGTCGTTCAAACCACCAAATAAAATGTGTCAAAAAATTCTACTAATTTTAACTGAGTTTTTACTGTTCGTGTTCGTTTTTATTACACCGCTAGAATACAAAAAGGAAGATAAAATGCCATCGTGGTCAATCGAATATATTACTGTTATCAAACGATCAGAAGATGTATAATTATCACAATAATATCTGGCTACAACGGCTGTTGACAACCCGTATTTAGCATTATTTTGAAGACACTGAAATGAAATTCCACGCATTACCGTATTAGTGTTAGGCCATAAATTACTTAATTGCTTTTATACTTAAAACTTTCCTTTCCATAGACATTAACATAGCCTAAACATGTACCAGTATATAATGATATAATGATATGCTGAATGAATGTACGGAACTCTTAAGAATGAACCACTTTTATTACTAGGGTCAAACTGAGATTATTTTCTACTTTCAGTTAAGAGATATATTTGTAGCATAGTCCCTGTCATTGTAACATCGTTAGTGGTCGTAGCATTTATAGTAATCGGACAACAAATAGCGATAACGAATCGCATTAAGAAAATAATGAATAAACTGGAAACGATAGATTTGCCTTCTATTTAGAATTGCTTTGTGTTCAGCTTCCTCCATTTACTTGACCAAAGATTGTATAAACAAACTTGATAACCATTTTCTTCTATTTAGCCATATCATTAAACTAATGAATCTTTCAAATAAGAAACTAATGGCTTTAGAAAATCCCATATAATTAATATTAAGGTGCAAAATAGTAAATTCATATGTTTAGCAAGATATTTATGCCTTTAAATCACTTTGTAAGAGATTTCGTACATTTCTTGAATAGTCTTACTGTGAGTTGAGTTCATTCATCGACGGGAGTTAAGATAATGAACATCTATTTACTTGTTCAGAAATAGCAATTGTATTTTAGGCAAGTGACAAATTCTGACAATTCCAATTAAGTGATGGGAGCTTGGAACTATAATTCAATTGTAAACACAAAGTGCCTGTACCGATCATTAGCACTGAATTCTGTGTAAAGCTCGGAATTGTCAGTATGTATATAAACATGTTTATTGTAGACTTATGTATACATGAGTTTTGACAAAGATAATTTATATAATCGTTGTAAGCCAGGCGACAGCCAAATAGCAGCCAGACATACGGGTTTACATTGCATAACATTCACGAGACAATTCGATGTGGATGATAGTGGGAATACATACAGATGGCAGAGATTAACTTTGCAAAACAATAGCGATAGACGTATAGCTATTTGTACAGATAGAAGGAACATGCTCTGTGAAAACCAGTAGCTATTTATGTATTTTATCTACATGCATAATATATTATGAGTTGTTAAATTGAAAGCCAGTTTGATTGTAGTGAACTAGTCGACGTTCGATAGACAGAAATGAATAAGAATTAAATAAATAATGTATAGAGTAGTTGAAGAGTCTGCATTACATAATCATCGCCAGGTCTCCAGGCAAAGTAATAGGAGGTTCGCTTACTACAAGTTACGAATTTCTTTTCATGGACGTTCCTTCTTGTAAAGATCCCTATAAAATACTGCTCTGCGGCTGCAGCATTAATTTCGGCTGTATTTGACGTAATACAGTACAGTGGGTATTAATACATCAAGCCAATATAGTGAATGACTGCTAAATGGATAGTACTACGTGGACGATAGCCGCCTCGACGGTTGGTTGGCTGTCTTCGTTTGATGTATTTGAATGAGGACTGGATATTCAGAGAGTGTGTGGAGAGGAAGACGAAGCGTGAGGTAGAATTAATGGTTGAGTAATTCATGTGTAGAGTACGAATTATATTTGTCAGATAAGCCAAGCAGATGATTTGAGTTAGAACAAGATTGCATTATTGGAATGAGTGAGTGTGCTTCGAGCTTTGTTTTCTTCTACACATACAAATGCATATCAAACGGGCCTAGTCAAGCTGGAAAACTTTCAATTGAACATTTAACTCAAGAACTAATTGATTGTATGTTCTTCATGGCTTTTATATACAATCAGGCTATATCCTTCTCTGGAGCCTATACCTATATAAATAGAACGATACAATCAAAACGTCTTTCCTACTACTCTGTTATTTAAAGAACACGTTCCAAAGGGTTGACAATCTATTGGGAGCATCTAAGAAGACCCTTAAAAACTAATTGAAATCAGCAATCATAGAAAATATGAGATTTTTCTGGAATATGAGATTTTTTGGCATTTTTCCACAACTTGTCTCAAGTACTTGCTACATTTTCCCATTCACTAAGCTTGCGACAGAAATTTTGATTTCAAAAGCTAACCATATCTTGGTTCATATTATTATAGGACGATGATTGTCTGGAAGAGCAAATGAGGGATTTTGTGCTTCTCAGCTATATACAAAAATGATAAATGACAGTAGCGTGAAAATAAATTGATTTTGGAAGGACATTTATAAGTTTTGGATGGAATAGATGGAGGTAAAAGTGCCTTGGCATGATGGAAAATATTATGGAATGGGTAGACAAGCAACAGTCGTCCTGCGAAAGCATACCAGTTGAGTAGGGAAGAGAGTCAGTCAGAAATGCTGGAGAAGTGCAGGATATAAAGTTCTGAATTTGTTGGCGAGGGACAATAGAATAAGCGAGTGAGTGGGTAAGTAATATGATGTAATATGAAAAGTAGTGCTGTTGCTGAATGTTTTGGTGAGTAGATGATGTGTTTGTGCTTGGGGAGTTTTGGAGTGTAGCGAGTATTGAGTTAGTAGGATTGGATGGCAACGGTACGGTCTTGTTTGGTGCTCGGATGAAAATCGTAGATAGGGTTACGGGATCAATGAAGTTTTTGATATAAAGCCGAATAATAGAAAGTTGAGGGGTGCATTAAATTTGTTATTTCGATTTTCAGCACAGGGTGAGCTGTTCTTCGGGTTGGCTGATTGAGTGACTGCATTTCGTGGAAGTGAGTGAGGAGAGCGCGTGAAAAAGGAAGGAAAGAGCCGATGAGTTCTGTCTGAAGGAAGAAAGACTAGAATTTATGGAGTCGATGTTACGGGAAGACAAGACATGAAGGAACACAAAAGATCCGTCCGACCGACTGAAAAGAAGGTCCTCTTTGCCCAACTCGGATAAGAACTGAACCGAACTTCTACTGCACCTACTACACTATGTATAGGTAGGTAGTTTGTTGCAACACGCTATATGCACTCAAATGTCAGAGAACAAGAAGAAATTGTAGTGGAACGAGGAAATATTATGAATTTGACTGGAGTAGAGAGCGGCTAGGAGTTTTTGAGAACAAGAGAGTGTGGCAAAAGAAAGAATATTAATATTACTATACCTATTTATGAGCAGAACGTAGTTACTAGTAAATACTCCCTGTTTGCAATTATTTGAATTCTCTTATTATGCAGGGAATATTATCTGAGTGTGTTTGTAGTATTTAAATATATTTAATAGAAGTAATATTCTCTGTGGCGATGTCTACTAGCAGTAGTAGCTCGGAGTTGTGTTGTGCAGTGAATGCACACACTTATCTGTAGATATTAGGAGAGATGTCTGTTGTGTAATATTTGCAGTTGTGTGTGTAGCAAAGAGAGATAATAGTGGATTATAGCCGTAGATTTAGGAAAGTCATAGTGGAAAGAGAGAAAGGGATAGAGAGAAGAATCCGGTCGGTCGATCCCGGAGATCACCCGGGAAGAGGGGAGACGGTAGGCAGGAGGGGATATCCCAACCCAACAAAACTATGCCAAGAATGTCCAATTAGTGCATGTACCGAGGAACGGTAGAGCACAGTGAAGTTAAAGTCAAGTCACTCCAGTTATAGTCAGAAGAGGAGAGCGTGAGAGTTGGAAAAAAGATGTGGAGTTCGCCCTCTCCGCCTTCTGTACTAGCGAAATGAGTGAAATGCATAGATAGAAAGATACGGATCTGTGAACGACGCTCTCAGATGAGATCAGCTTCCATTTATCCTACATATCTCAGAAGAAGAGGCTAAGCCACTACAGATACTCACTGACTGACTAAGTAAATGACTAGACTGACTTCTCCTCACAATCTTCTCCAGGAACACTCTTCTAGTAATATTCTTACTACTACTGTTACGCACTACAAGAAGAAAGCCCGGAGTCACTAATATTCATTCCTTTTTCTCCGCTTACAGACTACAATGGCTAGCCATAGCCCCATAGTTAACAGACAGAGAGAACATCTTCCCAGATTCTCAAGTTAACTCTCGCTGTTCAGAGAGAGAGAGAGAGGAGGATATCTTTTGTTAGACACACACATACATACACACACGCCGTGTTGTTGCATTGCTTTTCCGGTGAGTCTGACTTAAACTCCTTCTGTCTCTTTTTGTCAGTCTTCAGCAGTTAGGTTACGTTTCTTGTATTTAGTCCCCTCACAAACAATCAGGAAGCCTAGGAGAGCCTTTTCCTACTTACGCTAAGTAAGTACAATATAGTTACTATATGCACATTGTAAGTAAATCCTGCACAGTTGTAGAAAGAAATACAGAAAACAAGTTCTGCTGAAAACTTCCGTCTCGTCTCATCCTCATCTCTTGGAGAGAGAGAGGAGGAAGACTCCAGTCAAGTCAAGACAACACAAGAAAACTATGTACATCCATTTGACGGGGGATTATTATTGAACCTGTCGACTCACTTACTAGTCGTAGAAGGACAGAGAGATACCTGCTCATAATATGATATAACATCTTGCTGCTATAACTCACATTTTCCAGCCCTGCTTTCCAATACAGCAAGTGAAGGAACCACAATGGGAAATGGAGGAGAGAAGGCTAGACAAATCATCTGTGCATTTTCCAGGAAACTCAACTGCTAGGGAGCAGTCTATACCAAATAGCAAATCCATCCTGCCATGCAAGATCTACATTCAACTCACCGCTGAATCTTGCTGTTTTCAATTCAATATCTTCCTTGCCCGGTCCCTGTCCTGTTTTGACTTTGCCAATCTCCGACCCTTGCTTGCCTCGCATACATTTTCTATTCTTTCCTACTTTATTATTATAGATACACTCAATATTTTATTGCTACTAGGTAATAATATATTTCCCTTTCTCTCCTTTCCTCAAAATATGTCAGTTTCTCTGACATTATGTTCTTTGGCCTGCCATTAGGCTCCTTTCACCGAATTGTCAGAACACCAAGAACAGTTCAGTATCATCTTTCTTTCTCCTCCTTTCTAATAAATCCCTTATAACAGTTCCTCACACTATAGAGCACATCATTTCCTTTTGTCTCTTCTCATCTCTTATTACCCTCTCTTCTCCCGTCTCATTACTTATTCCATGCAACGTCATTTCTATCAGCCCCTGACTACATAAAGGATATACAAACATCTTGTATTATCTACACAATCATTCCCTCATTTCTTCCCTTAAGTTTCTATTAAATTTTCATATTACTTACTGAATCCTATCCTACATGCACTTTGGAATTTAAATTCTAGATGCATTAGAAAGTTTTATCCGTATGAGTTTACTAAGATTAATTTCCATTTCATGCAAAATCAATATTTATACAGAGGGCAAATGCATATGGATGGCTAATAATAAATACCCATGAATAACAAGAGTCTGTATGAGTGTCCCGTTTCTATATGTGAACTCCACAGCTTTCACCATGCACTTTAATACTGATATAAATTATAAAAACTGTGGACTAAAAGTTTCCTTTCTTTGGAGCTCCTTTCCCTCGTTTTCCCCTATATAGCTCAGTTGAGATAAAGTATTCCAAAGTCAACGAGAGCGGAGAACTGTGTCTGAATGAATTGCCCTTCTCCTATTTATTTATACTGGTATAACAGTTTCTCTTCCTTTCGTTTGCCTCGCTCTCCTATCCTCACATTGGATTCAAATTACCATTTATTTACAGGCAAGCAACTCTGGATGCATCATTAGCACAACCAACTTGTGATGCAATGTTGGCTCTGGATTCCACATGTACTCATCTCGACGTTCTTAGCCGCATTCAAACTGCAGACGATGTAGACTACACGTCCTCTTGTGATTAATTGATCACAGATTGGCCACTTCATTTCGTACAAGGCCCTTACCCTGTAATATACTTATTATACGTATCCTCCAACTTCCCTCTCCACAACAACACCAGATCATCTCTCTTTTGAATATCTGATACTGTCTGCTCATCCAATATTATTATCTACCATTCCATTATGCATACTATTTACACACTTACGTGGGTACATATCTATTTTATCTACACAGGGTTCCCATTCACAAATCCCTCCATGCCCCGACAATTCTCTCAAAAGAAGGTTTCTAAACCTTCAAAATTTAGCCTACATCCTAAGACTGTGTAAAGGATTTTAAACAATGTCATAATTAAAGAATACTGCTATAAAAAATTAGATTTACAGTAGTAAGTAAATATTTACCAGACTCTAATAGCGCCAATGACATTGAATAAAGTCTAAAATTATTTTAGTATTACTAGTGTACAGGGAATAGACAAATTTTCATAAAGATAATTACCCTGTACAACCTCTATGTACCTGCTATTGCGTTGGTAAATACATAGATCAGAGCCACTTATAAATACAAGCAGCAATAAGTCTCGAGGTTGATTTCCATGGATTATTTACTAAACCAACATAAAAAGGAATTCGTCACATATATTATGCAATGTAGAGAGGGAGAGACAAGTACCGGGATCTACAATTATAGCTTCATAAATGATTCACATCACATCCTCCATTAATTCAAACGTGAACAAACCGAGTTCTCAATCAACACTTCCTAATCATTAACCCTGCCTTCTTTGTTTTTCCTCACTCTTCAGAAAAGCGGCTAACTAGACCATCACACCACGATACATCTTTACAGTTCATGGTTCACGAGCATTAGTATACACATTAGTTATTTGTGATCTGGCTGGCAGACCTTATAATGCTGCATGGGTAATAAATAATATTGCATCCTATACTCAGCCAAAGTCTCATCACATTGCATCAGTGCAGCTTATCGTCATTCCGTCAGACACAATTACTTGGGTAATGCAAAATGTAATTTAACTCGAATTCGCACAGACATTCAGTCTCAACCAGTGAAATAAGTTTTGCACCACCTAATATTTATGCACAGTAGTTGAACAAGCGAATTAGCTGTCCTACCACATGAAATTATGAAATACGGACCAAATAATGTTGACAATACTGTAGAGATAGCTATTAAATCTGTCTACTACTGTATTTATGTTTGGTGTATGTACTGCAAACACACGAAAATGGCAACATCAAAAATTATGGAAGAATCAGTCTCACGGTGCTTGTCACTCGCGTATATTTATGAGCAATTAGAACAGTGTTTCAATTAGTAATAAAAATAAATGACCAATATATGAGCATTGCTTTCAATAAAGTTTTTATTTTGATTTATGAGCTGCTAATATCGCGGAGTGGAGAGAGTTATGCCTGCGATATTTGCATAGATAATGCATCCCTTACATAAATACAATGTTCATCATTCACCCAGCCGCTGCCAGCACAAAAGATATCAGCTTTGAACATGTTAATGTCATATTGCTTAATTCACAGATGGCGAATAGACCTACGCACTGAACCAACATGATCATCAAATACAAACACTATATTATCATCCAGAGAAGGAAGCAAGCCAAACGAAAGCCATTCCTAAATGTTTAACTTTGGCATTCAGCCGTAAGTAACTGTTGATGTGTTATTAGCAGAAATTAGACTGTAGATGACGATGAAAATTCTCAATATTTACATTGTTCTTCAACTAATTACATAAATACACTGCGTGATCATATAAATAGGTACCAACCACCAACTTTCTACCACATCTCCATGTATCCTCGAATCAAAAACCCTAATTCTCTTCCCATGCACCAAAACTCATGAGATTATGACCAAATTAATTCACGCTTGTAATCTCACTAATAGGAAAAAACCACGTGAATCATTAAAAGCAATAATTCCATCATTTCTAATCATCCCATCTTAAAAATATATGCAAACTCCTATTAAAAGTGTAGTTAATTGCGTTGTTGCCTTTTACTCTAGTAAAATGTTAACTTTGTCATATCAACTCTATATGGTATCGCGACAGTAGAAAATATACACTTGAGATATGTTTCACACAGCGGTTACTCGCCACTGTAATCAAATATAAACATGCTGAGTATCATCAATATGCGCCCTATGGAGTTAAATACGCCATTTGCGTTGTTGGTACACATACTGTCTCAATAACACCTTCCATGGATATTTCTAGGCTTGAGTAGATACTGCTATACAACTGTAGCTAAATCAACAGACGGTAAACGCTTGAAAGTAGAGTACTTGGTATAAAAAAGCGAGAAAGAATAAAGTTGGCAAGTAACTTCGGAGACGGATAAGTTCACCGCGTTAGAATTGATCAGTATTTTTTTCTTACCATACATCTTTCCTTCATCTGATAGAATAATCTTTCGCCGTCCACATGGTGGATAAATGGCCAGCGCTTCTTGAAAACTTTGTTCTATATCAGGACTCCAAACGCCTTCAGCATCGGAAGAAGATAAATCTTTGTCGTCCTGGAGTAAGAAAATAAAATTACAAACGGGAGTCAAAACCAATGGCTCAGCCTTTTTAGTATTTATTGCCTAATATTATTTAACTTACCATCTCCCTATCATTTCATTGTCTATTTGCGCCTACCGCCTCCATAATACGTGCCAGACTATATGCCATTATAATTATCCATCTATAAAGGACACTTTGTTTGGGTATTACTTTCAGGCAAAAATGGATTTATTTTTACATTCCCCGTCTGAGTAGACAGGAAACATTTCCTAAGTTCTTGCAGATAGCCCTCTCAAATAACAAAAAAAATAATTGTAGAATAATTCTCACTAGATGTTCATACATAAAGAGTATTGGATTTCTAGGAATTGTGTAAAGATAGATATTTTCGCCAGGGCAACAAACTCAGTGTGCGTCATCTGCAAAAAATTACTATTTTCAATTGTGTAAGGTAAGCATACTGGATATAATATCCCTCACAATCAAATAGTATGAGTGTCATGAAATACCGAACGAGTTTATCGAAGAAATATGATTCCAGTTCGCTGTTGTTCGCTCCAATTTATCTATATTTTTACAGAATTCAGAATATTGGGTTGGTAAACACATTTGGGTTAGGAAATACGATTCCAAGAACAAGAGATCATAAAGTTCTCTAGCCTCTGGCAAATGCAATAAAAAGTTACAGTGTAGTTAAATTCGGTATAACGCTTCTATTTTATTATAGTAGATGAGAATCCTTGCAAATATAAAAGTGCCTAATGTACATTACAGAGTTATTTTTTAGTGCTTCACTATACATTATATTATTATATCTATCGCAGCAGATAATATCTCGTTGAACTCTGTATATAAATACTCTTTAAAATTCAATACCAATTAAGATGATAAGGCCCAGTTGTCAACTGGAACGCTATTCAATAAAGAGTGATGCAGTATGGATGGAACTTTTAACATTCACTTTTCATGACAGTGAGTACCCTACTCAGTATTATTTTCCCTACGGACATGTACATTACAGTAAAAGTCTGTAAACTGGCAATGTGGAAAGAATTGCATTTGCAAATAAATCTAAATCCAAATAAACATTTTATTACGCTGCCTGATCTAACCTTATCATATTATCATGGAGTGAGTGGAGGGAACCGGCGGCGTATTATCTTCAAACATAAAATACGTTTGTGGGTGATGCATATTTTATGCGAATTGTATGTATAAATATGTTTGTAGATTCCCTTCACACACTCTTCAAAATGGAATGGAAATAGCACTTATATCACTGACATTTAATCTGCGGTCACTCCCCGCTCCGTTAGTATCCGGAGCGGGGGCAGAATTTGGAGTCCAAGGAGAAGACAGTTTGCTGCTGTTATTGAAACACCCCAGCCCCAATTTCTGCAATAAATTAAAAACATTATCATCATTTATGTATGCAAAGATAATAATTACTCACTACTTCACTTATAGGTATATATAAACAAGCTTCATCATCATCCTATTAAGTGCATGTGTTGAATCTTGTAAAAATGTAAGCATTGCCAAGTATAGACAACGACCATCTTAAGTACAAACGCATCTGCAACTTTTTCAGTAATTATCACATGCTTTGTAAACCACTATAAAAGAAAATGTAACCAAAGGGATCTTTAGCTCCTTGTGCTTGTTTGTCGTATGTTCATCGCATAGCTCCTTAATATTTGAGTACCTATTACGGCAGTTGAGCTGTGGTAAAGAGTCTCATGGAGAAGGAAGATGCCTTAGCCATGTCTGCCTCCTTCTTCTTCTGGACTACATTGGAATTTCTATTCTGAGCGTCACACAGGGCAACACACATGCATGGAGGAGTTCTTTCTTTCTACAACGTTGGAAATATTCTCTAGAGAGTATTATAGAATTAAGCTGACGGAGCGAACGTAAACTAAACTGACTGACTTCTTTTATGGTTCGCAAGTTTAGAATTAGCTTACTACATAAAACAACTACAAACAAGAGAAAAGAAAACGGATGGATGAAATAGTTGAAATCTAATGCAACTCTCATTTCAAAGGAACGCATCTCGTATGCAAATATTAACACGACATCCTCCTCCTGCTCCATATTACTTGCATTGCGTCCTACCTAACTGCAGTCTCTAAATCTCGACGTCTACAATATTAATGGCAGCTGACTCCATGTAAATCTTGCACACGTAAGTTCTTTACTGCATCCGAGCCATTTCATTATATCACTTATTAAAAATTATAAACTTTGTCACTCTCCCACACCTCCATCATCATTCTCCTTCTCCTTCTTAACGACTTGCTACCTAATCATCTCAGATCACACTATTTAATTTAGCACAACTACAACAAACAATTACCTCTACTTGTCTTTCTACAACCCCCGCTTTGTTCCTCAATCATTTAGCAAAGCAACAGCACATAAATTCTTTATATGCATTACCTTAATTAATCCTAAGGTAAATTTCCTTATACTAACGACTAGTAGTTTCCACCGTTGATTTGATTACTCATGATAATGCATATGATACTTTAACACCATTCTTATATGTATAAACGTTACAATACTCAATCCTTACTTATGTAGTGCACTTCTCTTCAGGATTGAGATACTCTTTACGTATTAGTAGTAGTATGCATAGACAAATGCACAAAGGAGACTACTCTGTTCAAAATGACACATCTAGTGCATAACTCAAATGTGGTGACATCAGAAAAACGGAAAACAGAATGTGAATATCGAGTATGAGTCTGCCATAGAGAGAAAATTCCATAAAATGTATACCGCAATGGTGAAGGCTAAAACTCATAAAACCACCTATTCTAAAATTAATTCCTTTGAAGTATTATTATCTGTGAGCAGAAGAAGGAAATCATGAAATCACAGAACACGGCATATGGTAAGCACACGTTTCCTTCTCATTTTCAGAGATGAGTAGTCCTGCCTGACAAAAACCCTGGGTTATTGTTTTCATCCTAGCGTATAAGTAAGGCTATCTCCCGAGAGAGAGTAACGTTTTCCATGTACATCTAGTATACACAGAAAACGATCATAGCAGCAGACATATTATAGTTATTACGTAATACATTTTCTTTTGATATAGTGGGTGAGTAGTTAATGTTCCTTAAAGCGTAGTCAAGGCAAGGGAAGAAAAACCAAACCAGGAAAGACTTGGGAAGAGGAAATCGTGAGAAAAAGGAGCTTGCAAGACTTGGAGAAGAGAAGCAAACAAGGTTCCTCTGAATTCAAGTTTACAGTCGAGAACTTGTCCAGTTACGGTTAGAATACGTCGAATAGTAGAGCATCGTAATAGATAAGTGTCTATATAGTAGTAGTGCTATGGCTATGATTGTCTCTCTCTCTCTCCCTGAGACGGTCAGTGCAGAGAGATGAGTCTGATTGAAAACGTGTAAGGATGAGTGAGGATGGTCTCTACCTACCTACCTGCTGGTCACATCCAAGAAAAGAAGACAATAGGCACTTACTTACCTAGGCCAGCAGTCCTAGTAGTCATAGAAATGTCATGCACTGTGTAAAAGGTAAGTTAAAAACAACAATGAGGCACAGCCAGAGATTATGTGCACTTGTAGAGATATCATATAGAGATGATGGGTTGGAGGAGACAGAGCTGCTACTAGCTGGCCAGGCAGAAGAGTGGTGGATGGAGCAAACAAACCAGGCTAGGGCTAGGACCTCGCAGAGAGAGACAGGTAAGAAAGATTATGTAGGATTGTAGGATGTGGTGGAGGAAGAAAGCAGGAGCAAAGTCAGAGCCGCCCCTCACCTCATTCCTATCACCTTAACTTAACTGAACTTAACTACACTAAAAGTTTTCAACTCTCAAGACGTGCAAGGCAAATAGAACAAAGTAGTACTATTTCGTATTATGGACGTATGAATGTGTTGTTTTTCTCAGCGAGCATTGTCTTCTGGGCATAAGTCCTGACCATTTCGCCTGGAGACATGTACCAGAGACAAATACACATAGGAGGACCCTCAACCTCACCGCACGTTACATACATACATATTATACCCGACTCACTCACTCACTCACTACTTACTTATATGCCATTTTCCTCACTAATATAAGTACGTGGTGTTTCTCTCCAACACACAAACTTAATCCACATCACACACAATGCACTAAAACTATATCATTGAAATGATGCCCCTTTCTTCACAGAAGAACTGCCATGGCAAACATTATGCATTTTCAATCCTGTATTATTTCCCTTTCCTATTATGGCAGTAAATACATACATATTCATAAACCATTATAATATTCTCTTGCGTGTACTACTCACTGAAACAAAAAGGGTTGCTCTATGTACAATCACTGACAACAACGTTCTTAGACAACAGCTAGCTACTTGTTCTTAAAAAGATGTAGCTCAGCTGCCGTGTACCTGTCCTCTTCTCCATGTGTTGCTATTACCTATATGGAATTATCCAGCTCTTATCCTCCACTCCGTTGTTTTCTGAACCTTAAACTCTAGAAAACCAATAACCACTATGCACACTCGAATTGAGCAAGTTGAAGGTTTAACTGGGCAGAATAACATGAGCTCAACGCTGAAATGCAATGCAATCAAGTGGAAGTCTTCTGAACTTAATTCACCTTTACAATTACAAATACTATATCATATTATATCTTAGCTTTATATAGTGCCAGTCATCATATAGTGCCAGCCATCATAGTAAAAGCATCACATAAATGTTAGCAAACTTTTGTATCTCTAACACTGGTTACTACTAGTTGGTTGTATTGAGAAGTAGTATAAACTGAAATGTAATAAAGTCGTTTCGCATGGGAAATGACAGATGAGACGAAGCATAAGTAAAGTCAGCAGAAATCAAAGTAAAATCAAAGGAAGAGTGAAATGAATCCAAAGGTAGTCAATAGAAAACAAAATTGTAGTCGGACGAGGAGAAGAACTGGGAACATAGATTTATAGGAGAATGGGATAGGATACAAAGCGAGGGAAGAAGGAGCATTGTAGTAGGATAGACTCCAAGGAGGGTATCATCATGAAAACCTAGAAAAGTGATGTTGAGGAGGAAGAGGCCGAGGAAGATGAAGAACGGAGCAGCTGGAGAGAGGAAAGAGAGGTGGGAGGGAAGATCTAGGAATGGAAACAGTCGAGTCGAGTCGACGACAGAGCAAAAGAACACAACAGAAGAGTGGATTGCTCACTGCGAGATGTTGTTCTCTTCTTCTGTTGTGGTGTGTGCAACAAGAAGATGAAGACGGAGGAGCCGGAGAGAGAAGTAAAATATATAATATTAGGTGTGCTCACACCACACTCTGTTGCTCAATCCCTCCTTGCTTTATGTAAAAGTAGGTATACAAAAAGTAAGTATATTACTAAGACAGATATAGTCATCGGATCTCTTGGAAGTCATTTAAGTGTAGCGTAGGATGTATTTTCTATTAGTACTAAGAGGTTGTATTTATATAGTCTTTATATAAGCGACTGAGGATGTAGCTACATAATCTGTACACTTTTACAAAGAGGTTTACAGTTTATAATAAGTAGGGAGGAATAGTCAGAACTCACTTTGTAAATATCTTTTCTATATGGCTTTGTCTACTATTTCTGGTGGACGCTTGCTTATCGTTCACTTTTATGCATCTATATATACCACCATGCACAGCTGAAGTACTAATAGTCATATATTAGTGCTAATATATAATATTTGTGAGTGCATGTATATGCAAGGCAAATAAATAGATGTGATGTGTGTATAAAGCTTACTACTACAAGTAGAGGATTGGAAATGGGATGGGTAAGTTAAGTGCTTATAAGTGTTATAAAATATACGGGTTTGTAAGTATATATATAGAGAGGGTAGTGTATATAGTTAGGTATACTTATAATATTATTTAGTAGATATGCATTAAGTGGTGTACACATGTAGTAGTATATATCTCGAGTTAATGGGGATGTGTGTATACAAAGGTAGTCAAGTTCAAGTTAACAAAATGGATAGGATGAGAGTATTGAATATGTATGTATCTCAGTCACTCAGGTAGATAGAAGGAGCATGGAAAAAGAATGGTTTGGTTGGTTTGGTAAAGTACGTCTAAAATGCTGGAGAGTCGACAGGAGAAGAGGGCTGAAGAAACAATAATATGATATACATTTACGTGTATAGGATTTAGTTTGCCCAGGCTGTAGGCAAGTTGCCTGGTCATAATAACATACATACAGGGTGTCTGCACATGTAGGCAGTAGTAGTGTATCTCGTTACATTTCCAAGCGAGTGTATTGCATTATTGTGCGGAGATAGAAAGAGGAGTGTACCAAGTATAGGAGGGAAGAGTAAAATGTGTACATTGATGCGAGTTGGGGATGTTGCAATGGAATTACCATTACCACGGTGGTTGGTGCACAGTTTGTCTGCAACCTTGTTGCCGACCATGGAAAGGGCTTCCCCGAGCAATGCTAAGCATGCAAAACAGCTCCAACAGGAATTTCAACTCTCTCTTCACCATTCAACTCAACTCAACTCCTTCCCTGCCTTGTATATTGCTATATAATCTTCTCCTGGCTAATATTTTCAACCTGGACAAAAGTAACGTTCGTGTCCTAGCTGTCCTTCTCTCTATGCACCACTACCACTGATTACTCTTCTGATAAACCATGACTAAACCCCATTCCATTACATTTCTCTCCACTTACAGCTATATACTTAGACAACACTTGGTACAAAACCCTTTTTTAACGGATAAAATATCCAATTGCAGATTGGAATAATGCTCTCAATTGTGAATTGCATTTTTGAGGGATTTTAGAGCTGCATTTCTTATTAGTGATGTCAATGGACGATGAAAACAAAAGAAAGAAGCATTTACATACATTATGGGTTATGGTTTCTTTATGCATGGGAGTCTAGAATCCTCCGTGTGTGAATTTATGTGTAATCATAGTACTATATGCATGCAATGCAACTGAGTATAGCAATTTGGTTAATAGTATTACGTATTGCATTACATCGGCTAGGATTTGATTTACTCGAGTTGATTCCTCTCACTCACTTATACAACTCAGTCTTCCAAGACTAACTTTGTAGTTGCAAAATAAGTTTAACTGAAATTGTTTCCAAGAAGATACCAAGTTCTTTCTGCGGACTAGTCAAACTTTTGTAGTCTAGGTAAGTGGATGCCTAAGTACATTAGTGTGGCATTACTTGCATTGAATTGCTTCCGTTGTTGGCGGGCTATCCATACACATTGCAAAAGATGTGTAAAATGGGGATTTGACTTGAATGAACTTAACGTGTGTAACTTTACTACTCTGTTTAATGGCTATTTTTGAAATTGAACAGACGGAGTGCTTTTGTAGGAATGTCGAAATCGACCGTTACTGGGAAATTAATAATTAGTTTTGCGACTTCCTACTTACAGAAATTTCATGGACCCTTTCTTGCTCTTGTCTGAGAATAGTGGAGACTTCCAGTGTTTACACTTGAATGGAACACGAAAGCACAACACAAACAAAACTCAAGAACTGAATTTGTGAGACGCACAAACTCCAAAACTTGTATTTTATTTTCAGCTTGAGAAGTCACGGTCAGCTGAATGACTTGAGATATGATTGAGACGTCTCCTGAAGAAATTCACTTAAAGGAAGGAAGGAGCCCATATGTAGCCAATTTAGAGGTAAGAATATGCGAATTGACAATTTCCTGGGCTTGAGAGTTTGGAGGATTACGTCCTGTTTGACGGAATTTCGGAGAAGAGTGCTCTTTGATTAAATTTCCATCTGTTCAAAGAGGATTTAACGGAGAAGATAGAATCAATGTGCGTTCAACTCAAGACAAAGTCACTAGAGTGTTCAGTGCACTGAAATAATTATCTAAAATGTATCATTAATGCCACTTCACAACAGATAGCTTATATAACTGACCAATAATATATATTACACTTTATAAATGTATATGTGTGGACACTATATGCAGTACCTACAACTAAGTACTTAGTAGGGCATTTATAATAATATATTTATAATATAAGTGAAGTAAACGTCAGTGAGGAAAAAGAGATGATTGGTGACTGTATAATGTATAATAGGGACGGACAGAGTGCTGGAGAGCCTCACTCACTCACTCACTTGCTTGACTCACTCACGTCACAAACTAACTGGGATGAGATGAAGGAACTTTTCGACTTTTCGTGAGTACACAAGATAGAATCACGAAATCAAGCAGAATCACTGTTTCGTCTTAGATGTTCATGACTGCAAGTGGAAGCGGGGCCCATGGCCATGCAACCAGCTTTTACTGTATAGCATAAAGGAACCTGACTGAAGAGAGACTCAGCCATAGCAGCCTTGGCCAAATCAAGTGGATTCAAGTCAAGTCAGCCTACCTACCTACCTCCATCAAAAGTTACGAGATTGGACAGACAACGAAGAAGAAGAAGGAACAGAAAGAGTGCAGGACGGGGCTAGTACTTATATAAGTAAGTAGTATAGAATAGTGTTAGCTAGGGCTAGGAGAGAGAGCAAGCCACGAACGACGACGGATAGACTAGAGCAGAGCATTTGACAACATCGAGGCAGGTAGATAGTGGCAGTGCTGAGTAAGTAAGTATAGAGTTGGTGGGTCTGCTTGCTAGCCACAGAGTTGAGCCTGTAGAAGAAGAGAGAGAGACGGACAGACTCAAGAAAGCAAAGACAACAGGTGTTATCCCACAGTTTTTAGCTCAACCGGTTCACCAGGGCTCCCAGAGTCCTCGGAGGCCTCCGGCCACAACCGCTAACGATCATCAACAACCCACCCTCACTCCGGCCAAAAAAACTCATTTCCCTTTTGTCAAGCACCAACCCTCCATTGTGCACCACCACAAAAACGCTTCGTAACTTGCTCGATATGGACAAGAACCGGTGATACAAGATGAGTCTAAGACACAATCAACATCATCTTACTCAAATCCATCCATCCACCTTCAATCTCCTATGGATTCATCATCATCATCTATGCACATACACTCAATTCATGCATACATACATACGTAATATACTACTCATCCCAACAACAATCAGACGAGTCATACTATTCACTCACTCACTTACTTGCTGCGTCTCATGTCTTTATGCACACTCTTCTGCTCTACGTATAGTAAGTTGGACTAGTAGTACTTACTTATGTACCTATCTATATTGTATCCAACTCCCTTGTACGTATTATGTGTGTGCATCCTTTATACCTTTCATTTCATAGGTACTATAGTATGTGGTGTGCATTGTATTTTCCCCTGATATATAATAATATCTTCTACTTAGTACTTTTGCATTACTTACTTGAGCTTAGCGTTTCTTACTATCTTCCTTTGACTAACTTTTAGCTTCATTTTATACCCATCCATGCAGATACATACGTAGTTCTTCTAAGTACAAACCAAGTTCCATAACTAAACTAATATTATAATGTATGTATGTACCTACCTTTAAGTAGGAATATGTACTTATGTTCTGTGAATTGGTCTGCTTTGACTTACTCTCTTGCCTCTCCGTCATGTACACACTTTATTCTCTGTTCTTCTAATATTATGATGCTGCTGGTCTGGCAAATCCCATGCTTTGCCTATACTCATGTAAATTAAATAGGTACGGTACACTGCATTACTACTGGACTGAATTTACCTATACTATTGTATCATGCATTACCGTATATGCATCAACAAAAACATATATTTAAGCATCATGCACGGACATATATCCACTGCACATAAAATCAACCCTTCTTTTTTGATATACGTCTATATATCTTCCTTGTATAGCCACTTATATATCTGAACACTTATGCACATCCCGACCCGATCATTTACCATTACAATTTTGCGTACAGTCCACTTTTCTAACTACGCTTCACACTAGTTTCCATGTAATAAAATTACGAAGTGTAATATGCCATATAACTTATTACTACCCTTAATCTCTACTAACAATGCGTATTAAGTAAAATCGTACAAAGTCTTACTAATAGATAGATTTCCTCTTTACTCTTACTCAATACTAAAAGATAGAATACTAAATGTATATCTAAGGATACCTAAGTATATATAATTTATGCATTATCTCATGATATACAACATGTTAATAACAGTATTTACCGTGTGCGCGTAATACCACTTAGAAATAGGGACTTTGTAATAAAATACTATAATAAAACAA
Source organism: Tomocerus qinae (assembly GCA_020055645.1). Classification (NCBI taxonomy): domain Eukaryota; kingdom Metazoa; phylum Arthropoda; class Collembola; order Entomobryomorpha; family Tomoceridae; genus Tomocerus; species Tomocerus qinae. The sequence continues at coordinate 25,546,763 of CM034548.1, forward strand.
TATTTGTGCATATTATTATTTAATTTTTACATCTCTTTGCTTAAGTGTTGCAATAACATTCACTAAAAAGAGAACGAAGTACCTGAGTATTGCCTTGATAATTACAGAGAATTAACTCTAGTAGGAAACAGACAAACTCCATTTTATATTATATGAGCTTAAATGAACAAAGGTTAATCTTATTACTTCTGATTTACTTTCAAAAACTTCCAAGTATTGTATATAAAAACTAAGTACTACAGAAATAGTGCCTATTGGGTTCCAATTACCAAATATTAAAATTTCCAAATAGGATTAGTATTCCGAAGAAAACTATTAACATTGCCCCTTCTACATTATATAATACTCTCAACTGTACACATACACACACACTCCACTACATACATGGTTGTATAAAGAGTGGAATGGTTTTTTACCGTTTAAGACCCTCATGTATCTATCATTTTTAAGTTTTGCTCATTACGACTGCAAGACTACTTTTAGTATGCATTTCGAGTACTTTGAACAGTAGGCCATTTTTAACGAGGTACAATATCGACGTTAAATAGGAATTGGGATTTGGCCTCTAAACAGACCATGTAACCAATATGATTCCATCCCCAGTGCTAGTGGAGGCACCACTATGAATTTTTTTCAAATATCACAGGAAATATTATAGGTAACACTTCCAAATTTTAGTGGAAAAGTAAATGAGGCAACAAAACAGAAAGTATAATTCATCCCGGCTAAAAATGAAAGAAAGCAACGATTTGTGAAACAATTAGACATTTAGTTGTGATTTTACACAAACACTTGTCCTAGGAATATGGATACCTACCGAATTAAGTAATGCGCATGCTCCGCTTCACGTTTATACTATATTGATAATTACATCTTTACATTCACTTTACATCAACCCTAACGTTGACCTAACGCACATTTTAACGATAATAATGAATGCGATTCGGCGCATTTGGAATGATATTGGTATTGCTCAGTTAGCGCAGCATATAGTCTGTGATCTTGATTTTGAGGTCTTCAGAGTTTGTTATTATGCAAAGTGTTACTCAATTAATAAACTTAAATCTTTAGCATGACAAGTCAAAACGAAACGTCGTACAGCCTTAGAAATGTATCCTTTGGTTTCTTAATGTTGCATTGTAGCCAATCGGTACGTCATTTTAGCCAATGACCAGGTGACCAATGCTCAAATTCAAGTAAATTTGGCAAAATGATTTTAGACCACTTTAGCTGAAGTAATCCTTCGTATTACAAGTGACCAGGGGCCAATTCAAACATTCATAAGTCATTTTGGCCTGTATGGAAAATGGCTCGATTTATATATTTTAAGCCTAGGTTCAATTAGATTTTCCAGGTCCATTAGCTAATAAGAATCTTTTTGGTATCTTTGTCACCATAGAAAGATTATGAAAGCAGACGTAACAAATGGTCCATTAAGGTGAATTAAACAATTTGATCAAAATGGACCATGCTTTTATTTTTTATTACATTGTTAATTTTACCTAGCCAGTTTTTCTATTCGCATCATTGCTCTTTTATTCTTGTTGGACAGTTTTCCTGTTAAGTTACTTTACTTGTATCATGTATCTATTCATTTTGATGTTACTTAACGTAGGTACCTGTATAATGCGTGTAAGTAATTCCTAGTGTTCTTTTATTCACGTAGGCGAATGTATGTAACTGCTCATAACTTGTTTCATTTGCTGACTGTACTTTTATGATTTTTATTTCAATTTCTTTATGAGTCATTTGAGTGACCGAATCCCTTAATGCACTGTCGTCATCCATTATGTTCTACTTCTTATTATATTAAATACAAAGTACAGACACTCAACCAGTAGTGCTCCTGTCAGTAATTCTAACAAGTTATCTCTGAAACAACAAGATTGCATTACTGTACACATTAGAGGACAAAAGAACAGTCTTTTATACATAAAGAAGTATGAAATGACAAAAAGACGTTAAGTAAGACACAATAAATGAATCTTCTCAATCCGACCACAATACAAGCAATATCGATGGATGACACCCTAAACCAAGTTGCAAATAAATTGGTAGTATGTAATCAAAAACTTCAATAGAATCATTTTGTGATAATAGGGTTGTTTTATAAAAGGGATCGTGTGTATTGGTTACTAATTATTAATTATGCATAGATAATTTGCCGCAGAATCACATAGGATGGTAATTTCAATCAGTCAGAAAAGCGTTCGGTCAGTACAGTAATAATAATAAGTACAAATATTAGACTGACTCACCATTCCTTATTACAGAGTATTAAGATTAATCTAACAGTGCAGTGGTGTTAACAAAAGCGTGATGCATATGCATGTAAATAGGTGGGCTATTGGGAAAGGGAATTAGGATGTAGCACCTAGACCGTATACAAACTATAGAAATGCAATGATAGGGCCCGAGTCTGCAATCCACCAGACCACGACTTGTATCATGATCATGCACATGCAGCAAAAAGTAGCAAACGAACCTGCAAATCTCCATCCCATAATAAACAGGTACTAGAATTATATTTACGTAATACACACCAAACCAAACGAAACTAACAACAGCACTTGATGATCTCATCACATTTACTACATTATGTATCGCACAAATCTCTCTATACGTTATGTTAACAAAACATGAGCAAAGCGAGACGTTAGATCTACCTAAACTTACCAACTCCACCTCCTCCTGTTCTTGCCTATTCTTTTAACTACTACTACTACCACAACTGCCTTTCATCTTTTACAGGTAAGTCAATATGAGCAAAAACATTTTAAAATAACTTCAGTTATGCAAAAAAATAACATTTTTTAAAATATGCAAACCTAAATGACTAGGAATGACAACTAATACGCAGTACCATTTACAACTTTAGAAAATCTGCAAACTATTTTTGGTGATTCATAGTGCATTATAATAATGAGATATATAGGTAGTAGTATTTCATTGATCTCGTAACTGAAGCCGAAGCTCAATGCTGCGAAAGATATTCATTACTAGAATGTAATAATAGTAGTACAGAAAGAATAGTGACAGGGTCGGAGTGTGGTGTTTAGTGAAGTGTGGATGCAGTATTGGGTTAGCTATTTAGTATGTGAATGAGGATAGTGAAGTCAGAAGGGAGGAGATGAAGAACGTCGTCGACGACAAGACAACTCTCTTCTTGCACTGTTTCTGTTGGGTTTTTGATTATTATGAGAACGGAGAAACAAGAAAAGCACAGCTTGAATTTGAAACATCATCTTCTTTCTGGTAGTTGAAGTTCTGCAGTAATCTTTACTTATAAATTACTCTGTAGTATGTTATCTTGCAATCCCTAATCTTTTTACTTGTTTCTCTTTAAAGGAAGAAAACAGGGTAGGACAAAACAGCTCGCTTCGCACAGTGCTCAGAGAGACGAGACACAAAGAGTTTGCAGCATTTTGGCTTAAGATGAGAATTAGAGTAGGTTGAAATTTGTATCATAAATTTAAACAAATGTATCCATTACATTACACATAAAGTGGTAATATCTATGCCTACACGGACCAACTATAGAAACATATATTATTGTGTAATATTGTAACACGCATATATTTATCTACCTATAGATACGATATGTCAGTGGGTGCCTAAGAATGAACAACCTCAAGTCTTGACTATAAATTGCTACTCTGTGCTCTCGCTAAATGCCGTGCTTGTTTTGTCGGTTTTCGCTAAATGTGTAGATGTAACTACACTGCTACACACTCTGTGGACAAATGAAATGGTATCCAACGGATATAGTTCCTACACTTCCTTCCCAACTAATAATACCACCGACAATAATGCTATAAGTTTACTCTGTGTCGTTCTCACAGTGATCTACTGCGTATTTATAGCTACAAGGTATGCAAATATGGAAATACAGAAGCCACATTATACTAACTACAATGACACTTCTCCTCAGCTATGAAAACACATTACGTTTATGTAGCCAGCATTCAAAGCATTATTTTCTGAATTGTGACGAGAAGGTAAGTGATACACAGAATTGGATTATACATATGTATGTCAAACCATAGTTGACAAAATACTAGTACTTGTCCATAACAAATACTGCGTATGCCAACGTACTGTTTGCTACCAGTTTTACGCTAAACTTTCCTTATTCAAATCATTGGAGTTCAAATTTTTCATTACATTAGCAAAATAGTACTTTTTACGAGAAAGCTCTGTGTAGATGATCATTTAACAGAAATGATTGTACTCACAGTTTTAAAACAAATGTATTTTAGTTGAAAAAGTAATAAATAATGTAATTGTGGAATTTAAAAAAGCTCACATGGAATGGGTCCTATCAATTTCGTAAGAGAAAACGTATATATCAAAGGTTGGTGTGTAACCGATAACGGGAGTTTCTTTGTTTGCTCGAATGTATTATAACCATTAGAGACTTATAATATATATGTATAGAGTAACTTTTGCAAAGTCCGACTCAGTTTAGTTTGGGTTTTCTATTGTTGCTTCTCCATGGTTTTACTTTTAGCCGACGACTCCATAAACTTAAGCTGAGCTCTCCTGGAAACATTCGTTCGCTATTATTTAATGAAATCCTATCCACTATGCACCCACTAACTTTGCAAACAAGAATGGGGGAACTTCGCCATCCAAGATGATGATATTTTACCCAAGTCGCGAACCATTTTCACACCCATCTCACAATTTAATACGCCTTATAAATCTTTCTCTCGCCATAATAACACCAACGGTTATTGCCATATCGTATAGTATACACACAAAGTCCCTTTCTAGAAATATTAGAGCGACACTACTCTATTTAGTGTTATGCTCTGTGTACGTAAAGTGGTAGAGTCGCAGTATCTACTGGTAACTTCTTTCATTGATCCATCAGCAGGGCAGCAGTAATTCTTGTTCTATATTCGTATACATTTTACTACACAGTCGAGAGATAGAATTTTCTGCTTTCCTTTCTATAATATCTGAGTCGGCGGCGGGAGTAGCAGTATTAGGATAAGTAATAGTACTAGCTCTAGCTACTATTATATTATGATTATGTTTGTAGTACTATATGTGTTGTATAAAAGTTGCGTTGAGAACTTTGTCAGAGAGAGGAGAACAAAGCATTATTGCATTGTTTCCCCTTCAACTCCTTTTTCATATACCTACAGATAGGTTGGTTGGGCATAGGAAGAATAGGGAAACCAAGTGAGCCAGAAGGAACCTCTAGTTGAATTCTCTTCGCTCATTTGATTACTACTCTTCTCCATTGAATTGCATTGCCCTATACTCCTCATACACAAGTAAAGTCAGTCCGACTGGGAACAACTGACTAGAAAACTGGTTATTGAGTTAACTGACCAAAAGAAAGCCGACAATGTAACAAATAAATAAGTTACTGATGGGAAATCGTTGTTGAAATGAAACTAAGTCGGACTCTGACTCTTGGTCCGATAATCCATATGAATAGTTATCAAATGAAAAAAACAAGATTCAAGATACCTACATCTCCATAAAAAACTGGTACATATCTCCTTTTTGCATTGCATGCATACTGTACATATTTACAGCAGCATCTTTTACTCTGAGATAGAATGGGCAAAAGCAAACTATTTTTCATTGGAGTCTCATGTGTGAGTGCATACTTCAATTCAGCATGCTAAAAGAATACAGAACACACAACAGAACTCTAACTGACATGACATCACCAGATTGACATTGATATGGATGTTTTATGCACAAGCCGAAACAAACAGACTTTGCAATTTATGTTATTTATGTAGGTACTCAATATTTTCTTGGTCGTTGCAATAATTGTGATTTTCTGTAAGTACGTAATGCAGTTATGCACAAGGGCAGTAGTGTAGTCCATGCAGGTAGTGCACAAATCTTTCGTATCATAGGAGGATTTATGTTCATGTTCGTTCTGCTCCTTCTCCTTATATGTATTCAATAAACGGTGAAAAAATCACTTTAATTAGAAGCAAGTTTCATATGTTCAGTCAAGACTCAAGAGCCGATGTTTTTATACGGCGTTTCGTCTTTCTTCTTTGGGCTTATCTACTTACAACTCCGTAAACTAATTAGATGAACTCAATTACTCACGGTGGATGTAAAAGCGCTCCAGCGTTAACTTTCCCTCTTTTGATGTTCCTTTTGATATCATGCTTTCTTTGTTATGACAGTATGTTATAGGGGTAGGCACATAACTTACATCATAATATTCTTGCGACTACTGTACAAGGTACCCACACGTATTCCCTGCATTTGGAACTTGCTACCACGGCCATGTAAAATGTGCTGCATGATAATGTAGTTGTAGTTCGCATTAAAGAAGACGAGTCGAAACTTTGTTTATCACTTTCTACTGCACTCACTTACTTACTACAAAGGCAGACTCTAATGTTTTGTAAATATTTTCACATTCGTCAAGACTTACACCTACTCTAAACAAAGCAAATAGAAATATAATTAAATTACAAACATACTCAGCTAACCAGGCAGGTAGGTGATCAATGACACTGATTGAACACTTTAGCATTACCTGTCATTGTAAATTGCAGTAACAATATATCTCAAGCTATGTAAATGCGACAGACAACTGAGTTCATTCATCTATTTAATTTTTTAGCAAGATGTACTTTAATTTAAACAAACGCGACTGATAAATTTCATTTATTTAGAATATTGAAGTCAAAGCCCATAAAAAGACATAGAAAGAGGATAATAATTGAATGCGATGGGTAAACCTTTGCTCTTTTGAAATTATCGGATGGATATGAAAATAATATTTCTCTGAATCGGTTGCTAAGGAAGGGATACAAAGTAGAGAGCGGAGCTGAAGAGAGCAGAGATTGATCTTGATACAGTTTCGAAGATGCATAAGCCTCGGGGCTTTCATTTCTATTTCTTTACCTTGCCTGCATGCTGTTTGTGTAAGCCCCATTTGTATTTTATTGTATTGTAGTCTTACGCAGACGGTGAGTGTGCACTTCGCTTTGTACATGTAAACGCGAGTGAACGCATAAAAAACTTGACGTATAATATGGGGAAAATGACCTGGAGCTATACATCTAACAAAATTGAAGGCCATTTCTATAATTTCCAGCTCTCGCCTCTCATAATTAAAAATAACCGTTCAACTCTATGTCACGAACTCTTTTCTAGAGTGCCAGCTCTAATATTCTGCACAGAGAGTGAAATGGTGAATAGGCAGGCCAGACAAGCCAACATGATAAAAGTCAAGCTGACTTATTGTTCAGTTCAGATCAGAGGAAAGTACTAAAAAGGATAGCTCTCTTATATACTTCACTATATTATAATAATCTGTATTGTGAGAAAAAGAGTTTAAAGAAAGAAAGAAGATCACTAGACCTCAAGACGCTGGGAGTTCGCCTCGCTTTGCTCTCTTTCCTTACACAGACAGACATACTGTGTCATGTGGATAAGAAATTAGTAAAAGCCAACCTACTAAATATGTATTTAAACGAAATCAAATAAAGTGGGAGATTATCGTCAGTATGGCACAACACGCTTACAATTCACTTGCAAAAAACTCGTATGCATATCTATATCTATTGTGTTTCTAACCTTTTCCATTTATAAATACACTTACCACTCGCAAAAAAAGTTACTCTGCTTTTTTGGATGAACCTTTACTTCACAATCAACTATTACCTTTAGAAACTATGCAAATGTTTTCATAAATACGTACGTACGAAAACTTTCCTGTCAAAATACTTAAGCTAGGCCGGTATAGCTACTAAAAAGCAACCAACTATTTATGCCGCCAGTTTAAAATTACTATACTAAAGCAATACAGTGTACTCAATTGTGAATTTAGTTTTGTATTGTTATTTATCTGTCTAATGCGTATTTCATTACGTATATCATAATGTGTAATCTAAAGTTTACATTGGCAGTATCCATTAAATAAGTACCTACTCTTTCTTGTTAACAATTTTAAAGGTGCAATTGTATTAAAATAGTGAATGCTTTATATATTTTAGTATTACTTATTTCAGCGTTGCGTGTGCATTTGAAACAACTCGTTGCACCGCATCATAAGAAAATAGGAGACATGATGTATAGTATTAAACCTTTCTCGTAAATACCTTCACAAAAAGCTTTTCTGCTTCTGTAGGTAGGGAACTTGAAAATCTTACATCAACTTTTAGCAGTGAAATGTTTTGTTGTCTGCAAACCTTGCTAGCCTACCTACATAATTCATGTTAATTTTATATTCACATGGGAAAATCGTGAATTGGAAGGGAGATTTAAACTCGACGTAGCGAATAACCTAATAATCATCCCTCTTAAATATACAGAAGCTGTCAAGGCTTAATAAATGCTGAAAGTATGTATGTTTAAATTCACTTAAAAAATGTAGGAATACATTTAGGCTGGCAAAATTTACCTCGCTATATATGCAGTTGGGATTTATAAATTGAAAACCGCTTTACAATGAGACAATAATATGGATTTACATGGAAATCACTTTTAAGTGTGTTTGGTTTGGAGTGAAGACAGCACTTGGTTGTGACGAGAGGCATGTCATGTCCAACAAAAACGACTATTGACTTACAATCAGGTTTCCATCATTTCAAACAAGTGTCGTAGACAAATGTATATATGAATACTTGAGTACATGATACTTACTGCCTCCTAATTTCAATCTCTATTGTGGGAAACGTGAGGCAAAAGTGAGAAACGGAACGAAACCACAATGTGATTATCCATCGATCTATTGTATATTACTTACCATTTGGATGCTACATTGTGTAAACTCACTATTACCGTGCTTAGGCACGATAAAAACACATTTTAAATCCCTATAGTGCATTTAAACCCATTCGGATGATATAATTATACAGTGATACGCATGCATTGCATAATAGTAATAATATTCTCATCTTGATTTCTATCTCATAAAAATGTTGAAAACTGACAGAAGTAAATAATAGGTTCCTATTTATACAAGATTCACATCCAGACTGGTTCGCATGCAAAACGGTGATAATTATAATTATGGCAATGAAGGACTCCCACCATTTTCAATGAACGCCAAGCAAGTAAGAGCAACAAGCGGGAAGGCAAGAAGGGTACCTGACCAGTCATAGCACCAGCATCCTCTAGTATCGTCAGTCTACGTAAAAATCCTAACCCAGGTACCTTAATGGCTCGCCTATTTTCATTGCTTCTTTAGCTATTATACTACTACTACTAGAGACTCGACCTGTGTGCATCATTCACATAAATCCAAATGAAAACTTCTTCTAGTATCAGTCTGACTTCCCACACTGACTATATAATACGCCACACCAGTCTTGTACTCAGAACTACCTGTTAAAGTGTCCATGTAGGTACCTTATTCTTTGCAGAAGTGAGTGCCCTTCCTTCCCTCCCTTCCCCTTTCATCCTTATTTTACTACTACTCACACGTAGGAAGAAACGACCCTTTATTTATATTATTAGTTAACTTTAGCATGGCATCTTAAGACGTGTACGTATAGAGTAAGGATGAGTGGTATTAGGTAGTTGTTTCTTGGCTAACAATGGGCACAATACCCGCTACGCCCTCGTCTTCTTTCTGCTCGTCTCGTCCCAGTCATTTCTTTCATCTTGACTTTATCTCTAGCTCCACTGTGTCTTTAGTTAGCTCTACACAAAGAGATGCACTTTTCCAAGTTATATGGCTTTCTGTTCGAATGGCACAGCACGGAGGACTAATGTAAATGTACATCACATCACATCTAATTGGATTGGACAAAAAGATGCTGTACTCTACTGTAGTTGTTTGCATGTAGTTATTATGATATTAGCAGAACAGGTATATATTATCTATCCTATTTACAGTACTGTATAATATTGTTCAGTTCGAAGAAATGAGTAATAATAATATTCATGCTATACTATAATGTCTGCATGACATGACTTATATCCCTGCAGTGCACAATGCAATGTAATGACAGAGACACAGACTTATAGAAGAAAAACATTATTACAGCGTGTGTGTGTGTGTTTGTGCCAAAATAAGTAGAGGTAGTAAGTACGTGGATAGACAGTCCTTTTGGTATCAGTACAATAAATAAGTACAGAGCACTAACTTGACTCTCGCCTTTCATGTATGTGTCTTGTTCTGTCTAGTGTGTACTCTCGCCTTGAGTATTCAAGTCTCAGCAGCTACTTACATCAGATCTGTACTCCACAGATCAGTCGGTAATAATATGGACATGTCATGGACGGGCTCTGCAAGAAAATATATTTTTTTTCTTTTCATCCGCAAGAAAAGGAGGAAGGCACGAGACTGTTTATGTACACATACATACTTACATAGAGTGGAGTGAATACAGGTAGCTCAGGCACTGATTCTCAGTCAGTAAAAAATGAAGGAGTAAAGTGTACCCTCATATATGTAAATACATGAACCCAGTTTATAGCTGAGCATTATATTATAGGAGATGTGCAGGTAGTAGGCGCATAAAACTAAAGTCATGTTAAAAAAGAACAACAAAGAAGATGCTGTGCTGCTGAAGCTGACTGTGTCTGTGACTATTATGAGTAAGGACTTACATATGTGTACTCATAAGAAGTTCAATTCAGTTCAGCTCATCATCAGTTGAGTTTTAGTCTCATCTCATCCTAGTATAAGCTCGAGTTTAGTTCTTCTATTGATGGAGTCAAGTCAGAGAGAGAAGTGAACGAAAAAGTAAATGCTGGAAAGACAGTAAAGTAAAATATTGTAGTAATACCTATAAGCAGGTTACATACACGTGGTAAATATATGCATGTATATATGGTTCATAAAAGTGTATTCAGAATATGTATATAAAATATAGGGAGAAACTCTCATCAGCAGCAACCCAAAAGATACTGAAACGGGACGGCTTCAATTCACAAGCCAACTTCTTCTTCTAACAGAGTTAAGTGAGAAAGGCAGCCTTACATTACAAACTACAGATCGCCGTCAGCCTCTGTTTTTTCCTTTAATAATGGCTGCAAGGAACTGACGATGAGATGAGAGCGTCTCTGGTCTAGTCTGACCGGACTGGAGATTGTTGTTCACCAGCAAACACTTTTTCATCATATAAGCCATAGGGTATATAATTCTATTATACAATATATATAGTTCCAAAGCTACTTAACTAACAATAAGCTCATGTATCTCCATCCCAAGTCTACCTTTTCTATGTACGTATGGTGTGAGTGTGAAGGTAGTACTTATATTCCTTCCAACAATAAAATCCGTAGGTAGGTACTTACGCACTACTTACAACTTAAACCAGACGGATGTACGGAGTTTACTTGCATGCATACAGATAATATGCTATGTACAATATTATGTATATATTATTATTACAGACACAGAGAGAGATACTCTCCTTGCTTCCACCTGTCTCTGTTTGTGTTTACGTGGAATTACGTTTACGTACGTTCACCAGAAGGTATAAGGTACAGGTAGTTTGTTATGTTAGGACCTCACTCATTCTTCAAGGAAAATCTACAGACATGAAAACTAATTCTAGCCTCAGACTACAATTCGGGACTACTTCTTGTCTCACTCACCTTCCTACTCAAATAGGAACCATTGGGAACGGGTACGGTACCAAAATGATATCTTTTTATTCATACATGCAGATACAGTCCCTTACTACTACATCCGTATTTTCTATGCATTTATTGCCGAGTAAGTAGTCACTCGGTTGCTGCTCGTTCGAAGCGCGTCATGTCACATCCTATAGTAGGTATCCGTAATTAGCTTTTTTCCTCGAATCTTGCTTCACGCTTGAATGGTCGACTGCCTCTCACAATCCATCCTATCAAATGTGCACTATTGCTGAATTAACCGAGCTGAGTGTGATTTCCTTCCTTTGTACTGATCCTGCATTATCTACACTTGACTACTAATAACCTGAATGCTATTTGCTACATATGAGTAGCTCACTAACTTTGCATACAGGCTAACTGTAACAACTCTCTATTGAATACAGATAATTATTTCCCAATTTCGCCTAGTTTACCCTAACAACTTTTTACTGCTCAATTTACGCTTGTTCAATTCAACTCTTGTAATTACATGTACACTGGTTGATTCCATTGTGTACGTAATTAGGCTAGTTGTTTATGTATAGGTACCTAAATATTCAAACTGTTTACAACGGAATTGTTAGTTAAATAGCTAATAGACACTTTTCTCTTACTATTTTTACTTTGGTGTACATAATATTTGTAGAAACATGCAGCAAATCCTTGCCTTGGCGAAAAATAAATAAATAATACCTACCTAGGCATTTAAATTGATGCATCAGCCATGATATCAGGCCTGTTAGGTAAACTTTCCTCCATTATTTTTGTTTACAACGATAATTTTTGACTGATATGTAAACTCTGAAATAGATCAACTCCGTTTCGTGACTTTTAACTTCTGCAAGTTATTATCATGGCTTGGAACAGAATTAACCGGCCGAGAGTTGCCTGGCGTTCATTATGTAAATTGTAAATAAGCATTAGGCAGGGAAATGTACCACGCAATAAAATGTATTGTGCATTATTACGCAGGATGAGACCCAAAGTCAATAATAGCGCAATATGAGTTTTACACACGTACACGTATCAGTGTAGTACTTATTCATGGTGCTTTAGGTATTCTCATAAATGAAGTTCATTCGGGAGAGTTCAGGCGGTTAGACTGGCTCTGTTGTGCTACTGCCTCCCAAAAATGCCCATTCAAGGTAGACGGGGCAGACTGAATGCACTACGTTACATATAAAATTAGTACAATATGTATTAGTTTGCTGTAGCCATAATCCAAGTAGAGAACAGAATTCAATTAAACATGCAGGATCTGCCTGTGTATTTATTCCCTGACGGCAAGCAATGAATATGCACACTAGTTTGTAAGTAATATAACTATTTAAATGTTCCCTTGGGCTTTTCAAATCGCTACTCTGCATAAAATCGGTCAGGGACGGATTTTTCAATAACCTCAACTGAAAGTTCCAGCACCAAAAATTACTAACGGGTTGGGAAGTAAAGCAAAGTAATGTCATGTCATCGCTCCGTGCTAAGGTATTTCCCATAAAATTCTGAATCATCAATACATTCTTTGCAACTCATTCGTTCGCTACCTCATTCCAAACCACAAACAGTCAGTAGCATTCATCACTCACTCCACCATAATTAAAACAATAAACTTAAACTGCAAACACCAACGAAATATGCCAGCATAAAAGAAATTATTGCACAGTCAGGCACTTTCCAACTATTAGCATACCATTCGTCTTATTATAGCTACTGACTTCAGTTTATTATGTTATAATATTGCATGAGATAGAATTAGAACTCAGCAATACAATGTTTTTCATGTGGAAGAAAATTATTCACACTATATCGAACAATTTTTTAGTTCAAGTAAATCTATTCTTCTGACTAGGATGAGCCTTTTAACTATAATTTTATACTATCATAAGATATAAAGTTACTTTTTCGTTAATTATTAGTAGCTTTTTCTTCTTAGATTCTGTATTTACAATTGTAAGTATGTGGTCATACAATTGCCTCATGAGGAGGAAATAGACCGAATTAAATAAATAAATAAATATTATGGTGCATTTCATTCTGCCGCAGTGCATACTCAGATGAACTAAAATATATTCTTAAATAAGTTGCAGAACAAAAGTATAATCCCACTTCCGACCCATTTATTGGCTGAGCTGTAATATTTAATAAACATAAAAACAATCGCTGACTCTTCTCATTGCTATATCTTCTTGGAGAAACATCCTCAATTTTTATGCAGCTAAATACAGACGCGGTCAAATACTTTAAATGTTTTCCTCCTTCAAGAATGCAGTTGCGAAGTATGTGCTTCTTTCCACTTACGAACATACAAACTCATTTACTCTACACATTCAGTAAATTATTCACGAGGTTTACTCATAAGTCATAATAACTAAATAATAACATAGATTTTCTCTTTGCATAATGAGCTTTTAACTCCTTGTAAGTAAAAGATTGACTCATTTGTATTTCAACTATATTTTGCTGACGACAAACTTGGCAAAAAAATACAAATTGTTCACATTCTATTTAAAACTTACTATTTATACAGAAATACTTTGGTATAATATTATTGCAAGTTGCATGGCATGCATCACGTAAATAGATCAATTTACTACACCACAACACAAATGCACAAAGACTTATCCTTTCTCTAGTACATCAAACGTAACAGTGATGTAAACAACGTGGTTTTCTTTGACTTACAAATAGGGCATAATATAACTAACTATTGTAAATGAAGCATGAAAGGCTCACACTAAATTCTGAGTAACGTCTTTGTATCATGTACTATATTTCACAATATAGAGCAACGCCGACATTTCCATGTTCATTACCTAACAAGGTTTTAATACCACTAATGCGTATAAAACTAATCAAACAAAATCCAGTATTGTTTCTTCACTACCACGAATTATACAATTATAGCTAACCCGAATTTCATATTGTTTGTAATGGGGAATTACCTTTAATTCCCTAGTAATTGGCAAGGTTCATATATAATTCCATTGAAAGGGAAATTTATTTAATTGATGAGCGGATAGAGTGAGCTGTAAATTGTAACTTGTGATCAAGTGATATCAAATCTCTATAAGAAAAGCTTGTTTTAGTTCCGTATAATAATATATTGGTAATAGAATGACAAGCTACAAGTTACAGGTCCAAATTCAAGTGTACTAATCTGTAGACATATATTCTGTAATGTCTCTTGACAACTGTAAATGAGTTTGCCGCTTTACATGACCATGTTGAATTATATCTTGTACCTAACTATATTAGTATTTGTATGTGTTAGAAACGACAATGCAGTGGAGCATATTGGTAGGGAATATTTATTTAGTGTGAAAAGTGGAGTGATACTTAGCACTATAATAAACGTAGTATATATGATATTTACATATAAGGAGGGTGTCCGATATAGTGTGTGTAGGGTGCAGGAAGAGGAGGAGAAGCCAGAAGATCAGAGCTGTGCATTTATGTAATCGTCCGTGGAATATAATGCATGTGTATAATAGGAACCACATAGATACATTCATAGATCCATTGGGCAATTGGGCATGCCGGGCTGGAGTGGAAGTGAATGGAAAGTGGGGACCGAAGAGAACAAGCTCGTTTTTACTTCCTATCTCTCCACAGAATCGATAACTCATAGAGCTCCAAGCGTCTCTGTCACTGTGGTCATTTTATTGCTTTTGTCGTAGCTATCGTGACATGGCCTCTGGGTCGCCTCCGCCCGCCTGCCTCCCTATTTATTCTAAGGAGCCAGCGTGACCAGCCACCGGACTATCTCATCCGTTCTCCGTGTGACTACAGTGTGCTCCTGTTATTATAACTCCTGTTATCATTATTATATTTTTCGATGTCGTCTCCCGCGTCTGCAGTTGTTGCTGGAAGCCAATTCTCCTATTTATACGAGAGAGCTTCGTCAGGACGAATCTCAAGAGGTAAATAGGCCATATATAGGTAACATGTACAGACGGAGTTTTGCAATAGTACTTCAAAATATAGGTGGGTAGGTAGGTTCCCATACTATTATTTCGGCAGATTACGAAATAGAGCATAGAAGGAAGGGATACGACATTATGTTCAATAGAGTAGCAGTAATGTGATGCTACTAACACTGCGGAATACAATACAAACAGAAAGTTCTTCTCTTGCATTCTATCCATCCTCTTTCTCCTCGTCCAAAGATCACATCCAGACTATTCGACTTGCCATACTTTCCAAACACTTTCACACGTATTCCTCAACTTTTACACCGTATTATCTCATGTACATTCTGTAATACAGCTAGACTAGAAATCTTCTATGGATCCTCCCTCCCAAATCCCCATCAAAATCCGTTGGCATTTATTACTGACAGGTTCTTGTGAAAAGATCGAACAAGTTATTATTTATTTCATTCCTCTGTTTTTGTTGAACGCCATAAAGTTCCCATTTATATATTAAACCATTCTAAGAGATAGGGTTTACTGTAATATACATTAGGGCCTGTACAACAGATCCAACTCTTCCAGAAGTCGCAAATATTATTATAGAGTTGTGTAGAGAAAATACAAATCAGTTCTCGTGCATATTCTCAGGAAAATGATAATTTTAACGTGGCAGTGTTTGATCTTTGATCACAGCGTTATAACATAAAGTTTACGCTGACAGACATAATTTGGAATAAAATTACTTTGGACAACCTTATACCTTCTAATTTGCATATACCTTTGATGTCAGGCAAAAATATTATCACACAAATACATAGGTATGAAATTGCATTGTGCCAATTTCCTAAATTTTGACAGGATTCACAATTCGTATGCACACGCTTAACGAATGGTACACAGTATATCATTTAGCAGATATATATAGATGCGCGGAAATGAGCTGTAGAAAACATCTACGTTTTTCATATAGTCATTTGGCATAAAGTAAGCATCAAACGGATAATTTTTCAAAGGAAAAAGATGCAGTCATTTATGGAAATTGGCGAAAATAAAAGGTCACCGTTTGAGTAAAATACAAAGATGATAATTGAAAAGGAAATCAATAACAGAGCAAAGAGAATTTCATAGAAAGCTCATTAACATTAACTGATGAGCGAAATTATTCGTTCTGCTTCCCGTCATCGGATCACAAGAGCACAATGAAACCAATTAGCATAACAATATGCACTGGCAAAGACAACACAAATTTTAGCAAACAATAAAACGATTGTGCTAGAACATTTCAGAGGGGATCTATGGCCCTGGTTGGCAATGTGCGCAAATGTAATAATATTTTACATTCATCAAGCAAAATGGCAATTGAACATTTGAGTGCAGAACAAAGACGGTGGAATCTGGTAAATGGCCTTTTCCATAAGGAATCTGACTTCATAACTAATAAACTAACAAATATAAAAAGGAGACAATAGATTATTATAGTGAACTTGGTAATTAATATCCTCTCGAAGTTGAAGCTATAATTAAACATTGTAAACACATAAATGGTATCTTCACGTCCCTATCAAAATGTCATATATTATGAACGTCATATAGCAATAATAAAAAGCACAGCTGGATCCTGAAATAAACACATTGCTGTTAGTAATCTTGATTACATATTATCTAGACCATACTTGGTTTGTTGGTACAGTGTTTCTCTTCTGCAGCTTGTATACCTATGTCGTTGTCGTGTAGTGCTGCGATATGATATTATGTTCCCTGCCTTCTATTATGTCTATAACAAAACATTTATTGTACACAGAGTGACAATCATAAAATAAGTAACATTATACGTCGTAAAACCACATTACGAACTAGATAATAATGGCTCGTAATAATAATTATGTAGATTATTATTCATAGATCAGGATCAGACAGTCGATTAGTAAAACTGTTCCAACATACGACAAAGGAATAATGTCTGCTGTCAGCACATTTGCTGACATTTTTAATGAACTGAAAGCCCTTGAAATCACTCCAATCAAGAACAGTTTAGCATAAAAAATGTCACTTGGAAGGTGCATTGTGTTTGCGTGAAAGTTATTGAACTATTACTATACAGACTCATTTGTAATGGAGACAAACAAACACATTTATATATCAAATACAGCAAAACATTCGTGCACTGTTTCTCTGACGGGGCTGCGAGTAATAATGTAAAAATAGCGTCTTATGTCTCATGCTGCAATGGCATCATCTCTCACAGAATAATATGGCGGAAGCCAAAGAGAAACTCCTTCAGTCAGATTGGAAAATTAAAAAGAAAAAGCTTCGGAGACTACCTAATGCACTAGACATCATTCTCATACACGAAATAGAGAGCTGCCAGGCCATTGTCTATCTACAACCATGGAACACTCTTTGTGTTCTTGATATACAATTGAGAGACTCTCGGGAAAAACTCCATTCTCAACTTCAGACCTACTTGTTGCATATGAATACTTAGAATAAAAATTCGTCGAGCACTCAATGGGAAACAGTCAAAAATAATAAGCATCTAACTATACGGTAGAAAATCAACTCTTTACAAAATCTAAATCTTGTTTGCCAACTTTTGTCCAAAAAGAAGATCAGTCATAATCAAATGTAACTACCTATCTGTATATTGGCACTTTACAAATTTCTGCAATATACTATGACTCAGCGCTGAGGAATGATAGAGGTGATATTTGATGAACAATAGTACAATTACAGACAATCTCAACCTTTAACTCTTCACCAGAGTTTGACTAATAAATGTTGCTGTGTACCCCTATAGCTTTTTCTTTGTGGAAAAGTTTTATATATTAGCATTTGCACACTTGCACCTACGTCAAGGCTTCGTTTAACTGCCAGCTTCATATTAATGATAGGAAGCTTAAATGCTCTAATGAAAACTAAGGCGTTTACAAAGTCATGCGTCATTTGAACTATATAGTTACTACAAATCGGAATCCTTTCCGGGTTGAAAGTCACAGTGACGCCCAAAATTTATTCGTGATAATTGAACTGTGTCTTTGAAACGGGTATGTTCAAAGATGGGGTCATAATTTACTTTATTTCTTACATTTGCTAGCATAATTTACCCGGTTAATTAGCTCCAGATATAATAGTGCATTTGCGATTCCACTTCCGGTTCTCTATATCTAACAATTTGTGACGTAATTCTTGGATTCTAAGCAAAAAACGACAGAATGTAGTAATAATGCAGACTGAATGGAAATAAAGAAGATAGTATATGAAAACGTAAGATAAGGAGACAAACAACAGATCAAATACTATGTTTAGTAGAAGAGTATAAGCTATTTAAATCTATTAGAGATATAATAAGAATATTATCGCTTGCGTCTGCATAGAAGCCAAACGTTATGTGTATATGGCTAAGACCCAGCATGATATTGCCTCGTATAGCAAAAAGTGACGCCAGCAGTAGTCGTGTAGTTGCAGTTTGTTGCATTAGATTTGGAGAGGGCATGGAACTGAAATAGATTATCTTGGTTCTTTATTCGGTGCAAAGCCGGATTAAGATTTTATCAATCATTTAACTGCTTCTGAGTCTTTTACACCCATGTAAGTAGAGGGATGCATAAAATCAGCATGGTCGTGGTGAGCATAATATTAGACACAAGATAAGGATTGGTTGTAAAATGTTTTTGGGGCCTCTGGTCCAGGTCAATGTTGGTTGATTCCAGATGCAAGATATAGGGTCTTTAATGCCAGTGATTTAAACTGTGACGATTTTAAAGCTTAGAGATTAGAGACGGAGAGGAGAACATGAAAATAATAGATGACATAACATAACACGTTATATGGATCTCTGTTAAAGTTCTTTGGCATTGAAGAGGATGCATACATTAATCGGGGAGAAGAGTAGCAACTAGGATGAGTAAGTGAAGCCACGCCAAGTCAGAATCGCCAGAACTGAGAAGAGCCAAGCCAGCCAACTGCTTTTGTTTCGTTCGAGTCAAGGTATGGTCCGGAATACTAACGAATGCGAGTTAAGCTCCACGTTCGTCTTCCAGAAGAAAAGTGCTCACAAACAAACATACACGCTGATACTGTAGCATCTTAATGTTAAGGTAGACAGAATCTTCTTCTGCTCCGTAAGATCTCCAACCCAGCTAAGATATCCTGTAGATGTATGTACGTTCCTGCAATTCCGTTCTAACAATAAGAACATTAAGCAGAAGGTATCACACGTAAGAAAAAGATTCCTACGCAACATTTTACTACTATAAAGTACATAGATGGACAATATGAATTGACTCAAGTCGAATGCATCATCATACGTTCTGATTTTCATATCGTATCATCGGGTACTTGTTATACATGTATTGCAGTCTTTTAAGAAGGTACTCCATGTCGTAGCAGTAAGTGGTAGTGGCACTTAGATACCTATTCGATCCATACTAAATAGGAGAGATACGCACAAGTTGCATTAGGAACATACGATTAGTTGGCTCATTGTTGGTTTAGTGTGCTTCAGAGTTGTTGGCCAGAAGAGGAGACGAAATGAAGCCAGGCCAAGCCTGGCTCAAACGGTGATAAACGACATCAAGTTATGGCTGCCTGTTTTTGTTGCTCAATGTGGCAAAGGATCTTCTGCTTGAAATATACTGACTTGACTCGAGATCAGTTCACTCATTGTCAGTTCACTACTTACACACAACTACACTTTTACATGGAAATGTGATCATACAGGGTAAGACTGCAACTATTACTAGGATCCCTTCTTCTTATTCACTCACATATAATAATTTTACATCACTATGCTACTTTGTACTATTATCTATGCATGTGGTTATACTATCTATGCGTACTCTCTCTCTACTCAAGCATTAGAGCTATATAGCTTTATTGTATTTTACATATACGTTACATATTGTACGTATTTATTATTTGTTTGTATCTACCTACAACTACCAAGCATTACATCACATCAACATAACGCATTGCAACGGTGTGCTTAGTTAAAGAAGAGCTCCTTGTTTCATTTTATTTGCCTTCTGCACTATCTCCATGTATAATGCTGTCGGATATAGGGATGATACTAATGTTAGATGTAGCTTGCTTGCCATTGCAAGATGGTACTAAACACAATGGACGATTCTTTGACTTGTCTTCAAATACATCCATATAGGATATAGGGTACCAATACGCAGTGTGTGTACAGATTTTGCATGTGTAATAGAGAACTTTAGCATCCAAGTATACGCATCAGTATAAACTCTATGCAACTATAATATAACTACTACTACTAGTATAACCGGGCATCATAGCATTGTGTATTGCATGTGTAAGTGCCCTATTGCATTGTTGTTACTTACGTTTTAACTACCCTACTGTGTAGTTGTTAGTTCTATTCCGTATGGATACACTTAACTAATGTCATAAACCGTCTACACCGAGATCAAAAAAAGAAGTACAGGGAAATGAATTGTTTTAAGAGTTGTGCACATGTGTTTTAGCAGTGCTATAAATGTAAATTATGAGATGCACCTATAGGCACGCCATATTATACACTTCGTACTCTACTACTTGGTTTGTAGTATATGTATAAGAATATGTGTAGGAAAAGAGGGTTGTTGATATTATAAGTCTTCTATCTGCGATTTTGTTTTATGACACTTAACTGTCGACCACTAGGTGTGTATGTAGTGAGGACGTTATGGGCAAGGGAACGTGGAAGAGTACAGACTCAGCAGAGCCAGAAAAGACGAAACCCGATTTGATGTAAAGTGATGTCGTAGTCAAGGAGAGATGGGTGGAAATAAAAAGGATTTTCTGGCATTCGCTTCGTATTTGCAATATATCTGTTGGGTTCACTTTACTGTTGTATGCTTTAATGTACTTATGTGCACAGACACCGCAAGACATAGACGAGTGTTTGGGCTCGTATACTGGCAAAATGGCTCTAAGCAGAATACGTCAACTGCCTTAGTCACATTATAGGGACTGGTTGCTGGAAAGACCGGTGCGGTGTGTGAGTTAAAATTCAAAGTCATTCATAATATGCTGTACACACGAACTCATTCACTATGACTGGTACAGTTGGAGTTCAGTATGCAAAGCAGGATAATTATGAATATGTATCATCAGAGTATAGATAGAGTGAACTGGTATTATT
This sequence comes from Tomocerus qinae, assembly GCA_020055645.1. NCBI lineage: Eukaryota > Metazoa > Arthropoda > Collembola > Entomobryomorpha > Tomoceridae > Tomocerus > Tomocerus qinae. The sequence continues at coordinate 25,568,384 of CM034548.1, forward strand.
TACATAGGTGAAGTAATAATAACAGATGTGTATAAGGGAGTAATATCGAGGCAGGTTCTTTTTGATTGTAAAGGTTCGAGTGGAGAAACGTTGTAGAGGCAGTGGTGGGATGAGAGAAATTGTAGTTTTCCATGAGTCTTCCATACACAACTTACACTGGCAAAGTGATATTTTATTATTTTGTAGTGTAGTGGCCTGCTACGGATACAATACACAAACTATAGAGAAGAACACATAGAGATGTTGGGCCCGAAGATTTGGAGGAGCAGAGAGCGGCTAAGGAGAAAAACTCAAGTTAAGCAAACACACGGAAGATTTCATTCAACCAAGGAGAGGAGAGAACGAAGGAAGAAGACAAGATGTGATATTTCAATTGGAGGTTAGAAGATCTAACCAGACAGCATGCATTGCATGAAACTTTGCTTGAGATCCGAGGAAAAGTGCGAATTTCTAGGTTTTGCATCTTGAGAGCTGTGCTGCGAGTTAAATTGGGTCTAGGGTGAGTTTTTGCTGACAACCTCAACGAAGCGTAAGCCTAAACGAACTTTCAAAACAGAAGTTGAACATTACGATGATCTCTTCTTTCTCTAGTAGATCAGTTCGGTTCTCTCTCGCCTTCATCTTAAAATATCCTTAGCCATTAAGGACCACTAAAAATAGCCTCTGACTTCAGAATCAGATTCAGTTTCAATCCGACTCCAGCTTTTAGCCTTCTACTCGCACTCAGTTCGTCACTGATTTTCCCCGAGACAACACCGCCAGATGACGAGCATCTCTACAACAAATACGTTCTACTATCTCTTTGGGCATACATACACAACAAGAGTACAAAGACCGCTTTTTAAACACCATCTACAATCACACCTCATATATATGCATACAAAGTAACAACGTGCCTATTCTTACTTACCACGTTACAATATACTACTAACTAGCTATTTATTATCTTCTATGCACACACACATATACAATCTTCAACAGATAACAAACACTCCCTATAGCTCAACAGTTTGTATCCAGCTTATACTCTTTCAAACTTGCTAGACTGTTTGTGAACACTATCACTGTATTTTATAACCTATGCTCTGAAGGACAACAAGGAGTAAGCATTCCCCTTTTCTAATATATTTGCCTCAAATCCACATTATCTCCTACATTTCAACCCGGACAACAACTCAAACTAACATAAAAATGGTTTACCCTGCAATTCCCATTTATTTATTAATTGCATTAAATATGCTTTTTACTCTAGGATGCTTTTTATTCCTAAAGAATTTTTGACCCAGGACCTGGAACGTGCAAAAGAACATCTAAGTCTCATCTTGAAATGTGAACTACATGGCTAATAAACGATATCGACTTGGGTCTACCTTATAAAGCATATTATGATGGTATTTATAGTAGTCAACGGATTCGTGGGGAATATGATACTAATATAAGCTTTCTATTTAGCAGATCCTAACAACACCCCCGATAAATTTTCAAACTCTTCAGGCATGAAATGTTGTGTATAGTCAATTAAATAGTATATAAAAGATAGCTGAATGAGAATTTTTATAGTTTGTTGCCCATTATCCCTCCCACGACAAAGATCAAACGACAGACAGGATAGAACAAGATTTGTCTGATCTGTCGTAGAGAAAAATCAGGTAGTAGATACATTAAGACGGTCTTGAATAAATCGTCTTGACTTGATTACACGCAATGCACTGTATGTATTATATTTCCAGTTCATTGTACAAAGGGGAGTTGAGGTCAAGGGTGAATATGACCTACAACCTGATATGATTCAGAACGAACAAAATGATCATACATAGTATTGTCACTTGTAGTAAATGCCAATACGAGATAGATACATTCATACATCTGTCTGTACCTACGTAGTTACGCAAGTACTATAAATAACCACGACGTTAATAGAATATGTTTTATACGCGACACTCAACAAATAACAAAGTAATCAGTTTGTATTTTCTACATCCAGTAATCACTCACTGAATACGCAATAGCATGCACATTACAAATATTTCCGTCAATAGTATACAATGTACATGGCTAGGAGATTAAGAAGTCATCAAATGATATTAATTCACATCTCTTTTCAAATAACATATTAGAGTTTCATGCCGGTTTCTCATTTATTTGGTATCAATTTGCCAAGATGATACGTAGGATTTTATTAAAAAGAGCGAAATTGATCTGTTGCACAATGCCCGAAAGGAGTCAGGCAAGGCAAAACATTAATTTAAACGTAGCACGTAATACCAATAATTATTTAAGTTGAACACAGATAGGTATTGTGGTAGTTGCTGTCTGTGGTGTGTGTGTGAGTGTAGGTAGGTAGACTCGGCGGTAGCGAGACTGGGCATTATAAAACATTTTGTAACTTAGTTTGATACCAAAGAACAGTCCCATTCACTATTATTCGCTGCTAGTAGATTACATGAGTCAGAGTATGACTTTTAGCATTTCCAAGAAATACTCGTCTCGTTTTATCATCCACCTTTATCAATCTTTCTCAGCTTTGCTTTACTTCATTATTCTGATAACTACTATACTCTACCTCTCCTCTGATGTCTGCTCTGCTCTTTGGATTTGCATCATATCTGCATTTATTAGCTCCTGAGTCAAAATCATCCCTTGAATATTCATACACATGGAACAGATACTACATACAAATATAGGTACTGCATTATGCACTACACACTCACAAGACTAGACATAGACGGATCTTTTCCAATTCATACCTAGTATGTAGGTACTTTTAATTCAACTCTTTAACAACCGGCTAGTCATACTCGGATATAGGCACTGATGGGTTAGGCAAAGATATGAGATCGATTCTACGAAATTACTACAACTGGAGTGGGAGTCCATTTAAGTGGAAAATCTTGCAAAATAAAAACATGAATGCCACAATATTTTCTTTGCATTATATTTACCTAGTCAAGCATCTCGCAATCTAATTTATCTAGTTCACATCAAAGTAATTTGCAGTGGGATACACAAATTGAATTCACTAGAGTTTGTTCCAACTCAATTTGAAGGAAGTTGAACATCATGTGTCGATCCCAACTCTGAAGCTACATGGAAACATTATATGGACAACTCACTAACCATTATTTCTATCTCCTCCAATCTCACTCCGATATGAAACTTGTATTTTAAACGGCAACTTTTTAGCCAGCAGTGTCACAAACTAGCACCTCGTTCCGCAATGACTGAAACAGATAACACTACATTATCACTACCGTATCTTCCAAATGCAGGTGAAAAAAAATGTTTCGCAACTTTTCCTTCCCACTTGTACTTCTTCAATGTATATGATAGCTACCATCAGCATCAATCGGATCTGGCATCATTTCAATGCTAAAACGTAACACATAAATTCAATCCGCGCTGTCACTCTGCTCTGTTTAGTTTGTCTATCAAATTAATATTACTATATATTCGACATAAACCCCATGCATTATACCTTCATGCAAAAACATCACTTTAAAGCCTGTATATCGTACAATCATAAGTATACCTTCCTATCTACACATACAGAGGAAATTGCCACTACAGACAGAGCTTATCCAACATAATCATAATTAGAGCTGGCTGTGCCCATATTATTGTTACCCAGTCTGCCTTATATCTGTTAAGCGTTTCATCGGAATAGTTTGTCATGTGGTGCGAATTCATTGAATTCAAAAACAGTACCATTTGTACAAACAAAATAGTTCGGTTGTTTGTGCAGTCCACATATTTATGAATAAAATGACAAACAATGGATTTTATTTATTTATAGTCCTCTGCATTGTCTACCGAAACACTTAATACCAATCTTATGGTGACTGTATTTATCTTGCACAATAATATTTGGTTGAATTTAATAAGTGTGCATTAAAAGTGTTGTTGATGCTTTACGGTCGTAAAATAGGTATTTACAAACTCAGAAAAACAACAGTTTTACGAAAACACGGATCTAGACCGAACTATTATACTGATAGATTGAGGTATCATCAAGAGTGTGAGTGTCTGAAATAATTTAAGCCATCAAGACCAATTACAAGAAAGGATAATAGATACTATCCATAATCCATATTATATTATCATCAATTCTAGTTCCACGTTCCACGACATCGCGTCGACCGTTCCAGTCTTCTCCTGTAACCCCACGAGATAAGAGTGATAAGAAAGTTCCAAGAGAACTGACATGACATGACAACAAATTCACCGAAGTGATGACGTTAAGCTCAATGTTCTGCTCTGATGAGTTCACTTGCATATCCTTCCTAAACTCAATTTAACTACAGCGAAAGCGAATGTACCACAAGCTAACTAAATCGTTGTATATAGTAGAGAGAGACACATAATTTTACACTAGTCCCCGACTAACTTGACTCGACTTCAGTAGACTCACCTATATAGATAGCCATATCTTATAACAACCCATAACACTTCTCAACTCAACAGAACGCATTGCAATAACTCTGCCTGTAGCGTGGGCCGTTTTTCTCGGGTTTTTACGTTTTCAGAACTTTAGATACACACACAGATGAGACTGTATCGCGCTTTCAAACACATTGCCTACACCTACGCAATCAAGACCCTCATAATTGTCATTCACTATTTCAATTATTTTTGTAGCTTATCTGTGCGTATTTACTACACAGCATGACCACTAAGCCGAGCAGCATACAGCACTATAAGCTGTAGTTTCTTTTCCTTTTAAAGATAAATCTTGTAAAGATCTTCAGTTGTCGAAGAGTATTTTTATGTCTTATGCTCGTCTCAAGCACAGATTTGTGCACTGAAAATAATCTATATACCATAAAATGTTTACTAAAGCAGTCCAATTTTTATTATTTTACTGAATTTACAATATTTCTGTAAGTATATACAAATAAATATATCATCACACTTAATATACACATTTCGTTCATATGAAAGATTTTTGTCAAATGCATATTTTAGCTGGATCGTGTGTATTAATGTACAGCGAATAGTTGTCAATTTCCCACCAAAAGTATCTACACGTGCGTGGTTTTCTTGAATTACCTACTTTGACCTTTTAGGTCAACTAGTTATGTTGAACCGAGAGTAACTTAACATTATAACAATTATGGTGACGCTTATAGCAAGTATATGGTCAGTTTGTAATTGAAAAATAGATAGTAAATAGCCGTAATCATGTGTCATAATGTGTCATTATTATATTTACAGTGTAGTAATGTTAACCAGAAATCTCCTCTTGACTTTAACTTTGGTTTATAAAAGATAACATGGTTTGGGCTCTTGTTAAATTATCTGTGTATACTTACACTTCACTCTGAAATCACTTATTGTGCATAGGGAAACAGATTGAAGTCGTTGAAAATGATAGCATAAGTATGGGATATATGGAATTATTCTGGAGAGGAAAGAAATGGTGCTGGTTGTGCAAAACTGTTGATACGGATGTTTAAATATGCATGTGGATTAGGTTGTGTTTGGTGTCTGTCTAAATGTGCAACGAATAACTAATAGCTAAATGCACTCTTCAATGATTCTATGATGCAACTGAAAAGTAATCTATGCACATATCATAATATCGGCCTTCTGTTAAAATTCAGCTGAGTCTGCCAACAGACCCTATTATTATGCAGCAATACAAAAACAGTTAAATACAGCTAGCTGTGTGACCCAGCACACTACCAATGCTAATCCGACTACTTCAAACAGGAACATAATATGTATCAACATCATCACAAAAAGATGCAACGATTCCTCCACTCTTTACCATTTTACTACTGGTTTCCACCATTAACTTAAAACTTTGTTGTTTCTAGCCTTCTAACCGTCAGATTAACTGCTTTATAAATGTAGTTATCTTTGGATTATCTACCCTACACGAATATTGTTGTAGAAGGTAGGTACTTTCGTATCCATGAGTAAGAGTTTACCACAGAACGCAAGTACAGCTAATGGTAATTGAATAATACGGAATAAAACTAGATGAAAACTTGGACAGAATAGCAATTTGTGTAAAAGGGTCGAAAGCATCATGAAATCAAGATTGTAGTATTTAAGTAGCTGATTCCGTGTGCGCCTTCGAATAAGGGTATGCAATATCCACGGATTGCATTCCTATTTCTTTGAGATGTTTAACTCTGCCAAGCTCCCATTTCCATTCCCATGATCTCAACCTCGTTTGAGTTGATTGCATTGTTTTATAGATTCATCTCTAAATTGCATCGGTTAGTGTGTTACATTACTTACATCATGTTACGCAATAGTCTGGTTGAAAGAAATGATCCTCATACAGAATACATTTAAATCTTATTCTGAGAAATGTAACAGGCATTACTGGCAAAAGAAAAAGTTTATTGGGGCAACACTTATATTTTTGAATACTAAGAAACCGCAGATTGAAACAAAGGATAAACATCTCTTCTTAAGCATTCTGTAAAAACAGGACCAACACTTGGCCCAACGGCGTTGTTGCTAGGTGCATAGTTAAGAGTCCTGATAAAATTAGCAACTGTTTCAAGCAGAGTGGAAATTGGGTTTGAGTAGTGAAGTAATTAATTAGTAAATTGGTAGCAATTCTCTAACTGCAGAAAAGAATACTGCTAAGTAGTCGTAGAAATTGCTGGTTAATTAGTGAGTCCGTACAAAAATAATGTACTATGTGTTCACATTGGATTCCATATGGGTATATGTACATAATGGATTGGAGGGGAATTACATAACCGCCATTTAGTGCAAAATAATGAATACCAGTGCCTTTACGGACTGCCGACCGACATACGGTCAAAGTCAGGTTACATTGCCATGAATTTTCCGAGAGTTCAACTCAACTTATCAGTTTAAGTTTGCAAAAGAAAAAATGTGTAACGCAAAGTAAAGTGGCCATATATTATGAGGTGGCCTGACAACGTCAAAGTCGATATTGAGCAAGCACAGCATAGATGCATAGTTAAGTATGACTAAGAGAGCAGGGTAGGCCAGAGCAGGCCAGGTAGGTAAGTAGGTAGGTATATTTAAAGTACATGAAGGTACACGTCATCAGAAGAAGGAACATTAAACATGCAGGGAGGCAAGGAAGCAGGGAGGGAGTAGAAAAACAAAGAGGTACCAAAACACAATCCGGAGTACAGATTGGCCAGTAGGGTTGAATATTTTTCTATGATATAAATGTGGAATGTGTGGAATTTATTCAGGTATGCTTTCGGCATGCAAAGCACACATAGCGAATTGAACCCGAGCATTCAGTGATACGATACAATAATAATTCCAAATGCAGGACCAGAGAAATCAAGAGGAAAAAACCAGATTTCGGATAAGAATCAAAGATTAGGAATTTTTGTTGAAATTCTATTTCCAAGCTTATTCTCATGTTCGTTTCAACTGCGACCGGACTATCGGGGCTTAGCATCAGCTATTACTGTCTCCGTTGCATACTATCACTTTATGTATTTCGCTATGCTCTAGGATAACGTAACACATCAGTGCGTTCGTTATGGGGACGGGACACTAGGAGCCGAGTTGTGGTAGTTTTTCCTTTTTGCGTTCATGTGCTAGTAGATCCTTACTTTACAGACTTGCCAGCCCATTTGTTATCTACCTAAACTAGGTATGCACAGAATAAGTAAAAAGTAACTCCACAGAGATAAATTCTATCTGTAGCTGCATGTACAAAATGTACATAGTATGTAGAAGGACTCGACTCTAATGTACTTACACGTAAATAAGTAAAGTAGTAGTAGTAGGTACACCAACTAAGGTATGCATGCATGAAATGAATGTGCATTCACATTGTTATTGTTCTTTTAATTTAAACCGGCTATTTCTATTACTACAACCGCTTCGGCAAATGCACAATTACATTACTTACAAGTTAACCATACCTAGACATTCATACTATAAATTCATGCATAAATATACAAGATACACCGAGATATCCATTATTATTATAAAATATACTATTGAATTAGCGATTGGTTTTAAGATAGTCCAACCTAGTCCCTAAGTCACCTTTGCTATAACATGATATCGCATTACTACTACAAGCCGTAAGTAGACAACCATCACTCCTATCTATTTATCACCACCGACCCTGATTAAAAGGAATGAAATAAAATATGCATTGTTCCACCTTATAGGTTTCTATCCCACTGATATGTATGATTGAGAACTGATAAATTCCACAATCAGACGGAAAACATTTCTGTCGGTAAGAATCCGTCTTTGATTTTCAGCTATTGTTATCATTCAAACATTTCCATTCCAGACATTTCCTATCATACACAGACAACTGGAAACAGGCAGTTCAAACATTTTTAGAATTTTCATAGATCGTCTCATTCCATTCTAGAACCGTCTCACGGCCTTTGCTCAGCAAGGTTTATCTTCTACCCACATTCAGGAATCGCAGGACTATCTCCTTAACAAACTCTATCAATGCACTAGACCTTTTAAATAAGGATAAATTTGCATTCCACAAAATAATATATTCAATCAATTCAATCAGGATTTCGTCTCAACCTAAAGGAACATTGATATCATATCATGGCTTGTGATATGGGCATGGGCTACTATATAGCTATGTATTAGTATGTGCCCATGAGCTGCTTGGGATTTGCCGAACTAATAGCACAATCAATAAAACAAAGTTTATATGACTAATCGGAAGGACCGGTCAGATTGAAGGATATGTCACCCGAGCTGCCACCTGATAATGTAGAAATTCAAGGATTTAACACTGTCTATGTATCTATGTAATGGTGCAGTAAGGTCCTGTGCATATAAACACTTTTATACGCTATGGCATTTCACATTACACACTTTTACCATTTCGGAACGATAAATTGACTTGGTGATTTACTAATCGTAACCATGAGTCATTTCCCTATTCAAGTAGAAAAGTTTCCCAGAGAAACTATTTCAAGAAAGTTGACTTTAATAAGTCTCCCAAAATCGCAATCAGTGAATCAGCTTACATTTCTACCTGCAATTCTTTCCATTCATCAAAGTTAGCTAAGGTGTATATTAGTATATTTTTATATAGTAGCTTGATGATGGAGTATGCAGTAGTAGTAGGGTACCGGGTATATATTTTGCTAAAGAACAAACGATTCCGTATAGTGCCACTATCAAATCTACATAAATCATAAAAGTGTTTACTAACCCAAAGCGTTTTTGATTGCATATTTGTATGATTGAGGGATCGCAGTAGTATTTGAAGTCTTACCATTACAAAACGGAATGTAGTAGTAGTAAGTAGCCGTGATATTTAGAGGTACCTATAGTGAGAAGAGATATGCATAGGGCAGAGAGAGAGAGTGCATGAGCATCAATAGTACAAATAGCGTTGTTTTTTCAGGCGAATATAAAATGGTATTAGGAAGTAGTAGAGTATATATTTGGATGGTAATAAGACTGTTAAGTGATTTATAACTTGAAATACTTCTTATTTTGTCATCGTCATAGGAAATAATATATTTAGTCCGGCGTAGATAGAATACTAGTGTGTACTAGTTGAGACTTTGTTCACGGTTCGTTTGCTAAAGCCAAGCAAGTATAGCATAAAATAAATGAAATTGGGTCTACTGTCTACTCTATAACTCTGATTGTATTATTGTAGTTCTCCTGTTTGTCCGTGGCTGTCATAGATGAAGGTATAGATACGTATTTACGATGCACAAACTCAAGTTCTCTCTCCTAAATCCATTTAGGCTATTTTAATTTGAAAACGAGGTCTAAAAATGAAGTTAATTTGAGTGAGAGTAGGGTAGGTAGGGTATAGGCGACTCTGCATAGGTCTCAAGAAAGTCGAAGCACCTTAATCTCATACGATGCAGATGTAACGATCCTAGATAAGATAAGTTATAAATTAGGAGGTAATTAAGAGAGAAGACTGGGAAACCCATAGGAAAAGCAATTGGAAAGATCCCAAAAATGAAATTCAGAGGTTAATATGTCACCAGAGAAAGAAGGAAGGAAGAGTTCAATTAGTATTTAGTATGCAAATGCTCCGATATTGAACTCGTGTTTTCCATACACAGGCAGGCACTGTGCAAATCCAAATCTTATATACTTTACTTTGAATATGTGTCAAATGATACGATATAAGGATGATGACATTTGTGATAGAATATAATAGACCTTGTGGCAGACTCCAGGTCTGATAGGAATCATTAGCAATCGTTTTTGTTTGGCTGTACATAGCCACTAATAGCTGTATCCACTAAATAATGAAATAAGTATTTTATGATAATTGAGGGGCCGTATATAAGAACCTGGTATCTCCATACTAAAATTTTGAAACTAAAGTGGTAGTTATTGGTAACCAACGTGTTTTAAATTGGAAATAATTTAAAATTTTAGTTGTTATTTGAGGTCAATTTGAGATACCAGGTTCTTTTATACTGCCCCTCAATTATATATTTAGAGACCTATATATAGACATTAATATGTGAAATATATAATGTCGTAGTGGGAGTCTGCTCCTACAACTACTATATATAGTTTATTGGGTAGATAGTGCAGGAATAAGCAGAGTAGTAATAATATGTATTAGCATTGCATTGCCAAGCATTCAATTCACTCACGCAACGCAACTTGACTTGAACTTGAAGAGGCGGTAGAATGGAAAAAACTTGATGGGGAACCGGAGCACACAACAGAGCACAGGCACACGAGCAACAAACTTATTCTTGAACATGTTCAAAGAGAAGGTAGAAGCACACCGAGAAACCGAATTTCATCTTTACATCTAATCCACAATTTGACGTCCGGGAAAAGTGGGAACTGTGCGAAAACTGAATTCTAAACGGGAAAACGAAGAACGAGAGTGGGAAAGATAGCAGCAAAGAAACGGGGGCACTTTTCTACACTCAGCTGTATAGGAGTAAGTATTTTCATTTGGCGTATCCAAGCTTGGTTACTTTGATTTCAGTGATGGAAAACAAAAACAAGACGTCAAACCGAGAAATCTCATTTACCGGCGGATTGGAATTGGTAGTAGGACAGGTAAGATGATAAAATAATTGTAAACATGGGGCAATATACGCGTTAGATGAGTAATATGTATGAAAATGTAATGCATGAAAAAGTACATGTAAAAGACAATGTAAGGTAATAAAATACTTACCGTTGATTAATGATTTGTTTGTAGGAAAGTGACACTGACGAATTGGTGGCCAGAAATTGGCGGAAATCTCTCTTGTACACTGACAATGGAAGAAAACTTTTATTATGGAACACACTACTGGAGAAAATGCCGAGTATTTCTCCAGGTGAAACTATTGTCTGTTTGTCCAATTTTTTTCAATCCTTATACAATGAGAACATGTAATTAATTTTTGAGCATGAAATAATTCTCCAGGTGAGATAGTATATTTTTTTTGGCAAAAATGCAAAATAATGGATATATTTTGGTGTGCGGTGTAAAGCTAAACTAGTGTGTGTGATTGTGTTTTTTCGGTTTGTTTGTAGATGAATGAAGCGGTTTTGGTATCCGTACACGTAGTTGTAAATAGTACGGAGAAGCAGAAGCGGTGAAAAGTTCCTTGGGTCGACTCGACCGTCGAGGAACGTTAACGTGAACGGTGAACGTTACGTTGATCCGTTCTCGGAGTAGGCTGAGAAATTAGGCTGGAATTTAGTCGTGGATACGACGAAGCGCAACTCCACGTTTGGTATGCTAGGAATGGCACAAAAGAATCCAGACTACGCGAAAGACCGCGGCGCAGAGGACTCCACGCAGCAGCTTCCACCACACTCCTTCTTTTCACTACTCAGAGAACTCACTCTCGTCAGTCCCGTCGTTACACTCAACTCAACTCTCCTCTCTCCTCTCTTTCAAAAGCATTACAACAATATTCATCTGTTGTCTGTGTACATTGCATTCCCAACCCCAAACATATTACACACTACTACCTCGACTACAGCTACACTGCCTGACACGATATACGATGCAACTCCTAAATATCACCAACAAACCAACAAGAACCTACCCTCAGCTAGTACAACTGATATATAAGTGTGTTTGTACTACTACATATAATATTTCGTCTCGTCGACTAAAATACATGAACCAGTATTGTATTGTACTTGTACCAGCAACCCAGAGAGAAGTATTAAGTAGTATGTAGTAGTATGAGACCAACCAAACTAACAACCAACTATAAACCAGACCAGCCAGACTACAAACGAACAAAACTCGGCAAATCTCTCACTGCACTTAGGTACAATATAAAAACGATGCTGGACTGACTGCCTTACTGGAACTGCCTTTTAGTTCCAACTTATCGTTTCAGTTTAGCTAGCTTTATTACGATTAGCTCATTCCGTTTACATATTACAGCATTAACACCACAACAAAATGTAATACATTGTACATAACTTAAGTAGTATACGTTTAAGTATGTAGCAGAGAGGTAGTCAACGAGTCAAGGTATCACATAATGATATTAGTACAATGTATCTTTAGCCACTCTGCATAGCATACACTACTTGTTTGGTGTGCATATGTTTTAGGTACCACGTTTTATGAAATACTCACCTCACTCACTTAATACTGGCTTTGTACTACTCACTCTACGTGTGTGATGGAAATGTGACTGGCTCTAATACGCTGAATATTACATAATATATTAGCATTACCATTATCAGCTATATTAGTTGTGAACTATATCTAAGTACAATGCAATGAATGCAAAACCTCCAGCAAACATAACATACACACCGCTCTAGAAATCATCGCATATGAGATTGTTAGTTAAATATTTCATCCTTAAACTTGCTCCGTAATAGTATCCAGGAGCACTGCCTAATACTATTTTGTACCTAGTGCATGTGTACGTACAGTTTATGTAGACAAAGTGTCTTAATAACACCACAGCTTTACTATTTATAATAATGAGTACCTACATATAACAATAGTACATTCAAAATGCTACACATTATAAGCAATTGAAGAAATAGTAATGACATGTTCCGCTCCTACTAGTTCCCTTATTCATTATTAGAGTTTTTGATGGGGGCTACTTGGTAGAAGGTATTTGTAGAGCACGAATAAGAAAGATAGAGAGACCTTCAAGTATTCCATATCCTTTGCATTGTACCTTTAATATTTGCATCCTACACAGTTTCCCTTATGAACATTTACCCAGAGTGTATTTATAATATTCACAGGAAGGAATATACCCGTCTCTATTAAGACTTAACTTGCTTTGCCTAATTTTTCAGTGGGTAAGTATCTGTGTGTGGAGAAAATAAGTAAAGGTTAGTATTAGTCCAGTAGTTGGATCCAGACTGGGAGTCCATCCAGTTTAGACATAAGTAGGAGTCCTCCTCCTGCTCTGTCTCTGACTATAATATATATTCTGTCTGTCCCGCTCGCTTAGTATTATGTGAACTCTTTGGTTCTGTTCTCCGAAAAGAGCTTCAAACAATTTCCACAGCCAACTTCAATGGAAGCAACAACGACGGGATTTTGTTAGAGCAGTAATATGGCTAAAGCTCAGGATAAGCGAAGCCAACCAACCCGACGAACCAACAACCGCTCTACTCGGGTCCCCGGTTTCTCTTTTCTTTTTTAGACCATGTCATGTCCAACACAACACATCTGCTCTTCTGTTGCTCTCCGATCTAAGTCGGATACTTATCTATAACTGCTACAGATACTATGGCTATGCTACACAGCACACAATGTACACATGCAATATCAACCCAGTTTCCAGATAAATACATGTACACAGTGTTCTCCTATCCTAATCGTACTGCAATCTAATGCACTGTAACACTTTAGGAGCACAAATGATATAATATTTATAACTATAGCATACCTGCTCTCCCTAGAACCACATTACATAATAACTCTACGTGCACAGACATAATAATATTAACAGAGCGTAATAGTAAAGTGGCATCCACAACCATCCTCCACTCTTCCCGGTATCAAATCTACCTTCATTTGCCAAACCACCTTATGCACCATGTAGTATTTAGTACAACGATTCCCTTTTTTAATATTTGCCTTAATGTTATCACAGACCTAATGCAATGCAGCTACACAATCTGCATTGTAGGACTATATATAAGTGCATTATGCTTATCAGTACTTTGTATTCTCTTTGATGATACATCTGCAATATATGCTATGTAAAAGTATTATATTCAATAGATATGTATTTTTTAATACTAGTTATACAGCAACATTCATCTAAATGCTTAAAACGGATTCTCCCTCGTTCACCCTCTCCATCTAATGCCATCACAATTCATTCCGGAATATAATGCTTCTTTAATCTGCTTACCTAGATAGGAATATATTATTCATACATATTATTATGATGCACTTCAAGTTTTTGTTTGTTGACACATAATTAAGAAATGAGACAAACGAAATCTGTACAGGTTGACAATCTGTCCCGTCAAAACTCGTCACTGAAAGTCGTAATCTGGAAGGTGCATTCAACTTCCATGTACGATGCAAAATAGCACACGAACAATGTTGTATCCATATAACAGAAATGACAAAAGTCTAAAAAGTAACAAAAATCCCTGTTGAAAATATACTTAAATTAGGTACGATACTGTAATTTAATAGCTACTACTATTTGCTACTACGACTGCGACTAAAGGGAGGGACTGTACGAAATACAAGTAATCATTGTCTCAAGTTCCCTGAGTGAATGGAAGCATGACATTTGTGCTTATCTGATAAATTACTGTCTTCTGTCATTCACTATCTCGAATACTACAAAGGACAACTTCCGAATGATTATCGTTGCCGATAATTTAATTATTAAATAGAACTAAACGGATTTAATGAGATATGCGGCTTTTCATGAACAAGTTTCTCACGAATGGAGCTAATTTACTAATCAGATGGAATGAAAAAGTCATCACTTAATATTAATTATGAATAGAAAGAATAAGTATGTAGAATTCATTAAAGGGGTTCTCCAATTTACTGCTTTTCCTCCTTCTTTCTACTACTGAAATGTAAATGACTGAAGACTGACTGAAGTCATGTTCAGATTCCAACACACAGCTAGATTCATACAGTTCTCCGCAGTCGGGTTGAAAAGATATGACATCAAAACAGTTAAAATTTAGTTGCTCACAAAGCTGGTTTAAAAATTTAGTGGTTGCGGAAGGTAATATGGTTTTCTAAATGATGAAAAACGACATTATTATAAAGTCATTTATTCCCAATACAATAGTTAGGAGGTACCTGTATTTAAGACAGAAACTATGAATCGCAATATTTGCATTTCACCTAAGACGCAACTTCAGGTACCTCCAGGTGCAAAGTTTCCTTTGGGGTTAAATCATATATATTTGACTCGACGCCAGTGATTCAATGCATTACTATGGGGGAAATGATGAAGCTGTGTTATGTTCATTTTAATCACTAACTAATAAGGGATTGTTACACTCATTCTACTATTAAAACTTTAAAGATGTCCAAATGAAGCTCAATTCGCAAGACTGTCTCAATGATTACAAATAATGTGTTTATTCAGTTCAAGTAAAACATTGTCATGAGTTGGAATAAAATAAGACAGAACAGGATTTTGAATTGCTATTGTTGTTGCAATAATATGGTTGATGCTATTTTCAAAATGTTTCCACACCAACATAATAAAATAGTCTCTTCAAATTCAATAAAGATAACGGCAACAGTTAACAATTTGGATGCAAGGAAGTAGAAGCAGTAGCAACTTAAAAATGTTTTTGTTGGTGACACTTTCTAGGATTAAGCTATCGGTGACACTATTGCATTTTGTTTGGCGTCTAGAACATCTTTCAGATGATAACATTTTCTGAGGTTTACATCTCTTTGATACCATTTGGTGTTAGAATATTTTTCTGGTGATAATATTCTACGGCGTTGAGAATTTTTTATCGCATTTGGAACTTAAAGGTGGCTAGTAGCGCATCTTGGAATATTGGAGTATTTTTCCTATGACAATGGTTAGGACTAAAAGCTCTTTTGTGGACACCGTACGTATCTCAGTAACCACTCGACTCTCTAGCCTCCGACCCAGTATAATTGTTATTATGCTTACTAATGATCTTTATAAATCTATATATTGTCTACACAACCTCCATCTATTATTTAGATGACATCTTTTAATAATGCATCCAAAATTGAAAGGGAAAAAGTAGAACACTATTGTCCCGACCACCAAATTTTTGATTCTCGAAGGATTTTTTAATTTTTAACACAATTGGTACAATTAAGTAATGTATGATTACTCAATTACTAAGATATATAATTGTGGATACGCCGCTCAGAGTATAATTTATCCATTAATAAGCTAACAACTATTTTACAGTTTATGAGGAAAAAAGAATCGGTACAATAGTATATATATGGTTAAGAAGATCTAAATCACTTTATGTTGGAATTAATTAGAACAATCTAGAATCATATTCATTGTTTCAAAGGCTATGAAATATATTGAGAACGCATTTTTAAATTATTGTACTACAACGATAAAAAGTGAAAGTTGATACCATTAATTTGATAATGAAAATCAGGGTCTTATATTCCTGTGTGGCGTCTTCATCTCAGTTTTTGTAACCATAAATATTTGCATGTAACAATACAGAAATGACGGAATTTAATGTATTTACAAAGTTGTAAAATTGTTGCATGTATAACCAATTTAACTAACGTAATTCTCATTTTATGCTTAGAATGCACAGGTTAGGAAACGAGTGTTGGTCCACCCATGGATGTATGTGATTTATGATTGGCTAAGAGTGATAATCCATGCTATGTCTATGCATGTATCAAATCATCCGTTTTTGGTGCTCAGGATTCCGCAAACGGTGGCATTATCATCACTACATCACCTTTCGTTGATAAGTTGTGTTCCATGTATATTTGTATTTGTATGAATGGATACTGGGTGCCGCCGAGTTTCATGATTTCTCTCTGATGTCCAATACGTATAATTATGTTGAATGCCTACCTTTCAAAATTGAGTCGCATGCTGGGGCCTAGTAAATAATATGCCCCACTAACAGCCCCAGTATATGGGGTGGTCCACTCATGGAGTCAGGAATTCCGAACTATCTTTGTCCAAGGGTGGATCAAGTCCTGCCTTAACGTAGGAAAGTGGTCCCACTTTCGAATTTCGTAATTTTATTTTGCTGTAAATATCATCCGATTGTTATGAATTATCCATGAGGTTATATGGCATATCTACTCTGAGTAAAGATAACAAAAATTTCAAAAATCCATGGATGGACGGGGTTATTATGTTTATGGTAAACCATGTACGTTCAAAACTTGAATGAAAATAACGCGTTAATTTTGTAGGTGTATATAGAATGAGGCAGCATAATTTAAGCTCAAAAGCTAAATTTAGCAAACTAGTGATCTTCCTGGATTTCATTTTATATTTTAATTCAATTTATTTGATGAAATGGTATTACATATGTATTTGCATGTATATCTGTTATAAAAAGCTAAATTAGGCATTGTATAGTATTCATAACTTATTTATGTCAAGGTTATACTTGATTTCGTATTTTGCAAAGTATCTCATTTCTTAGATGTTGGATTATTGCGCATAGAAATTATGACTTGTTAATGGGAAATTGTTTGATTTGGCTGCATATTTTCTTTTTTTCAGCGTGGGTGCCATTCTGCAGTAAACAGTGAGAACGTTTAGTTTTTGCATAACAATTAGTATAAAGTTTGTGTATGTGTGTGCATAGCATCCGTGTCGTGCCCAAAACTATTCACCACTTTTATAATAAAAACAAAGTGAATCTGCTAAAGACATTCTGGGAAAAAATTCTAAACTTGTTTTGGTTACCACCGGAAGGCTTTGAATTCCATAATCTAAATCAATTTCGAAAAACAAACTAGCCTGAAAATTGAAAAAATACCTCGACAGCGATTGAAATTTTTAAGATGAGAAGATAATGCATCGATTTACTAATGTATAGGTACCAATTTTGGATAGATATTCAAACAGATTAATGTATTTTCTATGTCCTCAGAAAAAATGTTGAAATATTAAGAATTGGATTATTTTGTATTTTTGTGATACTTTTAATGAAAAAGTCACTTAAGAAATCAAGATTGGTAATAAATAGTGAAGATTGTATTCATATCAATATAGCTTGGTTGGAGAACAAACATAATAGGCAGGTAGTAGGTACTAACGTGTAAATAAATGATGTTAAACGAATCAAGTTTTAATGATATATCAAGTATTTTTACTCATTTTATATACCGTCATCATAACAATGTCTTCGTGTTGAGATCGGTACGGAGACCACAATAAGTTGATGTCATAATGTCAATATAATTAACCGCAGTTATTTGTTGCCAACACCCGGAATCAATTTATGATTTTTAATTCGTTATATTTGAGGATGTGCTAAAACTCAAATGGTTTGAACACTGATAACACATCCCCCGTGTGCGTGTGGAATAAAAATTTGTACATTTTTAAAACATGTACCACTTTTTTTCAGAAGGGGCATCATGACCATTTATCCCCAAAAGTCTCTACACTTTTCAAAATTAAAATTTTTGGAGAAATTCATGGGAATTTGACAAACTCGTCCCGTTCTCTGTATGAAAAAAGCTAAAAGAAATTGGGGCACGATGCCTCGTGGAGAATTTTATGATCTATTTATTCAGCTACTGCATTTTGAAATCGGTATCCCCTCATTTGGGGTTATCAATGTTCTACACTTTTTCTATACCTTTCTTAGCGGTTACACTAGTTACACTAGACTATCTATAGATGCCAAATTTTTACTACGGGGAGGAAGGGTGGCCAATGACAATTTAAAATTAAATCACATTCTATACTGCTTGGGCCGGTTTATCATCAAGCATCAAGCACCCCGTAGTAAAATTGTCCATTGCTGTTCTTTGCTAAGCATCCTTGTCATTGAGACAGCCTTAATTTCTTTGCCTTTCGTCATATGTTTCGTTTCAGGGAGCCAAACGACTTTAATTTGTGTTCCAAAATAACAGATAACCTAAACACTTAAAATTCGAACCATCTTTTATACCATTTTCAGTTGCTGATTACAAAGCTGACTGACTTAACGGTAAGCATTTCGGCCAGTCGAAGACCGTAAATAACTATAAACCCGCATTTGTAATTACCTCTGAGGGAGCAATTATGACATTTTACAACAGAATCTTGTCCAATTTTCAAAAATCCTTCTCTCGAAGTTGAAAATCAGTCTTCGGTTTACATCGAAAATGACTGATGTCAATAATTATAGAATAGTAGATCATTCCACAGAATATAACTTTATCAAAAGATAAACTGTTTATTTATTAACTTAAGTTCAGGTTACATCTTATGACAAAGCATCGTTAACTTAAAACGCCATTGAAAATTTCGTTTTTCGATAGATAATTAATTGTACAACTAGGGAAATATGTACCAATTAATCCAAGACTTGAAGTAGCACGACTTTAACACTTAAATATGAATATGTCTACATAGCTCACATACAAAACAAAACAATCTACCGTACCTAACAGAAACCATCCTGGTTATTAAAATTGCATATTAGTGTGCATTTTATATATTACAACTATGTAGCATATTAATACTTAAATATATTTATCAGTTCGTGGAATTCGTGATTGGTGGTGGTATCGGTGATTGATGAGAAGATGGACCGGAATGATACAGTATCAGCAGTGCTACCAATGAATACAGAATAACCACTGGGGAGAGAAGTGTAAACTTTTTTTCTTCTGGTACTGTAGCTCCAAAAATTTTTGTGGACGCTGAAAATAAACCGAGAATTAGAAATCATCTTGATGTAAGTTAATAGTTTATCACTTCTAATAATGTAAAATAGTTACAATACAACTTATTTATTAGCTTAGCGCAATTATTTAGTCTGGGTATCATTAACACTACCACCTTTATACATGTTGTGCCCTAAATAATTAAACTGTATGTCTGAAGTCGGACAGGCAGGGCGATATTTTGCCCAAAAATAAAATAGGCATATATCATTTTCAGTTTTCAAAAGTTAATTTTCACAAGTGTACAAAACAATTAAAAAACATTTTAGAAATACAATAAAGTACTTTTCAATATTTCTAAACTTGCTTATAAAAGCGAAAGCATTAATCAACCATAAGAATTAACAACAATTTTCTGATAATTCCGTAAACTTACCAAAAGAAGACCAAGCCGCCGCAGCACATATAAATACAAAACGAAGAAAGAATGTTCCATTGATCACATTGAACATGTGCATAATTTGCAGCAATGTTACTGCAATAGCTAAAGGCCCGAGAGAGTATCCCAATACACAAACACATTGGAAAGTTGATCTGAAAGATATAAAGCAAATCTAGAAATCAAAATGATATTAATAAGTCTTAAGCTAATTTTTCACGAAAAGGAATCAAGCTAAATCACTAGATGTTTAATGACAAGAACAATATTAAGACAATTTCCGCACAACATATTTTATAATTTACCAAAAGTCTAATCTTTTGTTTTTAGTTAAACCATTTATTAAATCAAAAGCATTTCATTATTCAAAGAAGCTAGAACGCATAAGCTGCTTTAAAAAATTGGGAGCAAAAGGTTGGGGAAACCAACAAAAAACAAAATGTACATAAATATTAGTGAAGTATTTTTTACTTATGTAATGTGATAATAATGTCATTTAATGGATTTAGTTCCCAATTTAGTTTATATTACATCACATTATTGCGATCCTCCAAAAATACCAATCATCTATGTACGTAAATAAAGTCCACCGTGGCACATATTGCAAGTAACATATCGGCAAAACAATTATAACGCCGCTAAAATTTTGTTATAGCATGACTCACATCGTTGCTGGGGAACAAAACACGAAATTGTAAGTGATGACAGCGTATCCAACCCATACCAATACAAAAAGTTCCGTGAACTGGTAACCATTTGAATCTTCACCCATATTTTGAAGTACTCTATATTAAAACAAAACTGACGTACATCAAACAATATTATCCATATTTGTAAACATTAAGCAATTACTTACAATCCAATATAAGTACAAAGAAATAACGGTCCCCACAGATCCCCTGTAAAGATTACAAACATTAAAAACCGGGAAAGGAAATATTATAACAGGAGTAGAAAATTTTCTTACATTCTTTCATCAGTACATTTTTGGAGTTTGGCAATAGAGCACCTAACAATTTCTGTGCAACAGCTTTGACATCACGGGTCTACAATAAATAATTACAAAAAAAAATTATGCGATGTTTATTGTTGACAATGGAATTGACAATCGTGCAAATAAATAATAGAATGTATATTTTACATAATGTAAATATGTGACATTAAAAAGAATAGCAAATACTTACTATAGTGTTCAAGATAGGCTCATCTAAAGTATTGAAGTCCCCTTCAGGTCCATCAGATTGTACATTCGGCAAACCTGGTACGGCGATATCACCCTCCAAATGTGACCCTAAATCACTATCCGATCCCAATGACTTGATGGACAAATCCATCTAAAACATAACAAAATTAAAATGGCAGTTAAATAATAATTCTTACATTTTAGGTAAAATTGGTTATTAGCAATGGTGACAGACTTAATACGCAATTTATTATTATGGTTCCGACTACAATTTAAATGGTACTTACATCACTTCCAAGACGAGCTGAGTGAATTCCAGGGCTCTCTTTGGCAAATCCGATACCTTTATCCATTTCAAACTCTTGTATCCAAATTTATGACAGATGAATTGAGAACAGGCCCGATCTATATATTGAATACATTTAAAAAAGTATGTTTTTCAATAATTGACCGAAGTTGGTATTACGTAACTTAATAATTTATTTCTACACACAATACTTATACTGGCTACCCAACTATATGTGGGGATAACTACCTAAAAACTCAGCTCTTACGGACAACATTGATTGACCATTGATGATGAAATCAAACCTGATGTTAAAGAATTAATGAATGATGAACTACTGACTACTACGTATCCACATTAAAGCAATAATTTTCAAGCTTCAACCAATTAAAATGTACACTTAACCAATTACTTACGATTTAGTATATCAATAGTGACACCCAATAAAAATATAACTCAATAATCTAATAATAATTGGTTGATTTCTTTAAATTGCAGAGGTAGCGGGACAGTTATCGACTATCAACAGACAGGTATCGAGTCAGTACCTATTTTAGTATTATTCTGACATTACTTGTTTTTAAACTAAGTTTCCCCGTCTCCTTAAGCTTTTTGAGTGTATCGTCTCCTTATGTCATGTGTCAATTTCAACATTAACACGTTTCTGGTCCACGTCAACTCTTACTTTACATCACTATTATTTTGTTACAAGTTCCCATACCACTACAACAGCTAGAAACACTGACAAATTAAATTGTAAATTCTAGTATTCAAATTTTGGCGGCCTGGTGTTCTCCTGTGCAGTGTTCAGCATTGTCAATTCATCCTTTGGGTTGGGGTACTTTGATAATAATATATATACTGAATATACTGACTCAGTACTTGTGGTTTCTTTTTGTTTCTTTAATCAATGCATTCGACGGAAACTATTTATTAATGTTTTCAATAATGTACCCCAACGCATACCTTCATGTGCTAATTTTAGTACATAGAGGTATGCGTTGGGGTACATTATCGCAACCATTAATTATTAATATCTACCTACTACCTACTATAAACTATAACTATTTAGTGAGTAAATATTAAGGCTACACTGCTGCCAATTTTCGGCCATTCAGGAAATTTTAGTTAACAGTCGTAATTTGTATGGTGTGTTAAATATCTGTATGGTATGGTATGTTAAATATGTTAATAAAAAATCATGTGAATTGATCTGGTAGTTATAAGAATAATGTATGGTACTAATAAGAGTACCAAAAAGTAAGTAAAAAGGGTAAGTAAAGGGTTAAACAATGTATTGAGGTATTCGGAAGGTAAGGTACTTTTGCAAATTATATTATTACTAGTGAACCCAGCTAAGGGGCAAACCTAGCACTCAAGAGAAATTCAGCAGGCCACCCAACACAGTAATAAAAACAATTTCGAAAAGATCCCTTACGTTATTATGTTAACTTTGGAAATACAAAGTTTATTTAAATTAATATACTTTTGGTTGAAAAATTAGCTGCAGCCCCAACTTCGTGCTAAAAAAGAATTTCCTAAACCAAAATAATAACTGTAGATCGTAGCGCCGAATACAGGGAACAATGAAACACTCCATTTTTGAAAAAAATCCCAAAAAGTCACCAAAAAGCTCCCTTTCTAAATCAAAAAAAAATTAGATTCCCCGTGGGATTTTAGATAAACGTACAAACCGCATGAGTCAACTTACGAATAAATATATTTAAATAATAAATAGTTAGTTACCCAGACTGTTATTTAATTCTAAAAAAGGTGTGCCAACTGCCAAAGGAATCAAGAGGGTAGTAAAACAGTAAACCCAGCTCAGCTCTACTAAAAAATGTTAAATAAGTTTGTCGATATAGGGGAACCAATTTGTATTAGAAGTTTTGAAATGCTATTTAATAAGGCACATTGCGACCATTACGAAACGTCCCCTTTCGCTAATCATTTCCATTTAATCACGACTCACCACCATTCAACCTTCTTATGTAAATTTCTATTATTATTTTAATGTTGCAATAATATTATGAAACGACGTATTTCGGTTGTTTAGAAGAATTAATGTTTTCAATAATGTACCCTAGCGCATACCTCCATGTACTAAATTTAGCACATGAAGGTATGCGTTGGAGTACATTATTGAAAACATTAATTTGGGCTTGCGCATTTTGCTTTTATGGAACATGCATACATTACGTGTGCAGTTGATGGGAGGAGGAGGTACTCAAATGTGTTGCAGTCAACACTTGCGTTACACATGGGGGAGAGGGTTTTGCGTTACGTAATATATGCAGGCTCCCTAGGCTCTCCCTACCACACGTACAGACATAGACAGGTAATTTTTTCCAAGTCTGAGATTATATTATAGATAACTGTTTTGAAGCATAAAATAAAAATCGATGACAAACGATGAAAATCGATGAAAAACGATGAAAAACGATGAAAATCGATGAAAAACGATGAAAATCGATGAAAAACGATGAAAAATCATGAAAAACGATGAAAATCGATGTAAAACGATGAATAACGATGAAAAACGATGAAAAATGATGAAAATCGATGTAAAACGATGAAAATCGATGTAAAACGATGAAAATCGATGTAAAACGATGAAATACGATGAAAAACGATGAAAAACGATGAAAATCAATAAAAATCGATGAAAATCGATGATATACGATGGTAAACGATGAAAATTGATGAAAAACGATGAAAAACGATGAAAATCGATGAAAAATGAAGAAAATCGATGAAAAACGAAATATTTACATTTTCATTGTCACGTCCACCATTCCAATTCTTCGTCTCACAATACTCTTAATACCATACTATATTCCCTTAACTACCAGAAAAATTTACACGGTTTTCTACAACACATCATACAAAATTACGACTGTTTACTAAAACTTCTTGCCATACAAAATTCCTGTGTGCCATAAACTTTAATTCGCAACCAAGAAAAATTTTATCATGTTATGAAGAGAATGAGTCAAAATAGCCTAAAAATGGCAAATAATCGCGCGGAGCGCAAAATATTTATGCTATTTTGAGAAAAAAAATTTCTTGGATATCGGGGGGACGGGAGCCCGTAAAGCCCTCCCTCTTCAATGCATCCTTGCTACCCTAGCCTTTGTTTCTGCAAACTTTGTGATTATTGAGTTTACATCTACTTCGTCAGTTATTTCATTGTCGGTTGAAATCACTATACTCGGCCCTAGACAATTTATCTCATCATTTATTATAACTACTTTTAACAATTTACTTTTAAAATCGTAACAGTTAAATGTTTTGTTCTACGTCATAAATTCATATAAGTCAGTCTATAAAGCTTTTTGCGCCCATGGCCATCAATAATCAACCTATTTTGACTTTCTATGAATAACAAATACAAGCAAAAGATTTCCAATTTTAGCTATGAAAATCTTTCTTGAATTGCTATTCATATTATATTATATTGCTGTCCAATATTTCTACGTTCTAAATTCCGATAAAGTGCCAAATTATATACTGCACATTGAAAATTTTGCCGCCCAGTGCGGGTGCACGGGTTGCACGGCTCTCGGGACGGGCTAGGATATACGCTAATGGTTCCCCGTTGGAGGCTTAATTAGTATTTTATGTAATACTAGTAAAAGCCCGTCCTACGGACGAGAAAATTATCAACACTACCCACTCATAATAACACAAAATCCAATCATTTTACCAATAAGTGAAATCTTTTCTAAAGTTGCTGTTTAAAGTTCTTTTATCATATCCACGCAGCATTTGGTTTAATTTCGAAATATTGTAATTATTCTTGCGCCTGCGTAGTTACACGAAGTTCATCTTTTACATTCAAACATTAGGACGGAAATTTTTCAATGCGCAAATCCACTTTACGGTTACGATTATCCTATGGGTATTGATACATTACATACCCGCTTGCACATTGCATTGAAAAGCACAAAATTGAGCAGCTCGGCTGCTAATTTGGCAATTTAAATTTTCCAATTTTCTGATTTTTGCAAATATAAATGTCCTAGGACATAATATGCAAATGTTCGGTGTGTACAAATCAAAAAATTTGGAATTAAATATGTTTGCTGAAAACCCGATAATAAGAGTGTTTTAAAACATTTAAAGGGTGCTAAGCATCCCACAAAATTTGTCCTAAAGCTATCTAAAGGGCTACGTCGGCTTTTTCAAATTTAAGAAAAACGAGCAACTGTTTCTAAAGAAGACCATCTAAAGAAGACCAAAAAATGTTTCGCCCTTCGCGCAAATATGTTTAAGTTATTGCCATAACTATTTAATGTGTACTACCATAATATGCCGACAAATTCGCTTTCACATAAATCCACAACCACATGTGGTCATTATGTCAACTCACTTAAACCCACATCTTCTAATTTAAAAATGTCACTTAAATCCAAAATCAATAATGTTTAATCTTTCTAAATGAGCAAACGAGTTTCAGATATTATAAGCAAGCCTGTCTGTCTAAAGCAAGGTTGTCTTCGATACATAGACCAGAGATGATTTTATATGTCAATGATAATGATAAGTGCCATCCAGCTGTACAAAAGTGGGTGATTAGTGTGGAACCTGACATTAATGGAATTATGATACCCTTCGGCAGAATTTGTAGTGCGTGGTGGAAGACCTTGAAATGTAGACGTTCTACATTTTAGTAGGAAAAAGTGCAGACTTAGTTAAAGTACGTACCCAAGTTTTCTCAACATATTTTATTAAATCAGAAGGCATGTTTGCCAGTGTTTGACTAGGCTGTGGCTTAAATGGTAGTGGATAAAATGGTTTTATCCAGGCTAAAATGACTTTTGGCCAGTGGATAAAATGGTTTTATCCAGGCTAAAATGACTTTTGGCCAGTGGATAAAATGAAATTTGACCATGGCCATTTTAGCCACTATCCATTTTATCCGGTTAAAATGGCCTCCTGGCTGGCTAATATGTAAAAAAGCCGGATAAAATAAAACACTATTTGATACCAAATCTAAAAATTCGGGAACAAAGACTAATGCAATTAAAGTTCGTACATGCAAGCTTATACCTGTATTCACATCAATGTACTCTTTTTGAAGGCCGAGTCCTTATATTTTTCTATAATAGCACTGGCCAAAATGAAAGATACTTATGTTTTGCATTATCTCCTTAGGTTCTCGTTGCATTATCTCAAATGTCATTGCAATATCTCCTTTGCCTTTGCATTATATACATCAACATTTGCGTAATCTACATAGGTAAATTTGGCTTTTCGTTTTAGGTGTATTCACACCCAATCGTCTTATAAAAAATTTTATAAGACAGGTGGCCATTCATAGTTTTCATACGCAGTGCGTATTACGCTCTACTATAATAGTTAGTAGGGGGATAGCCACGCTATTTCGTGGGTTTGTGTATTTAAGTAGATTCGTAAAATATGGGAAAGTATGCAAAACTACATCAAAATTAAAACAAGGCACCGAGCAGAGTAGGTTTCTTAATGTATAGTGGTGTGAGTACTTTTGTCCACAG
This sequence comes from Tomocerus qinae, assembly GCA_020055645.1. NCBI lineage: Eukaryota > Metazoa > Arthropoda > Collembola > Entomobryomorpha > Tomoceridae > Tomocerus > Tomocerus qinae. The sequence goes on from CM034548.1 coordinate 25,595,540, forward strand.
CAAGAGAGGGTTTTACAACCCTCTACTGCAGTTTTCAAACCGCCTGCCGCCTACTGCAGTTTTACAACCAGGTACTGCAGTTTTCAAACCGCTTACTGCAGGATTCAAACCGCTTACTGCAGTTTTCAATCCGCTTACTGCAGTTTTCAAACCGCTTACTGCAGTTTTCAAACCGCTTACTGCAGTTTTCAAACCGCTTACTGCAGTTTTACAACCAGGTACTGCAGTTTTCAAACCGCTTACTGCAGTTTTACAACTAGGTACTGCAGTTTTCAAACCGCTTACTGCAGTTTTACAACCAGGTACTGCAGTTTTACAACCAGGTACTGCAGTTTTCAAACCGCTTACTGCAGTTTTACAACCAGGTACTGCAGTTTTACAACCGTCTACTGCAGTTTTACAATCGTCTACTGCAGTTTTACAACCGTCTACTGCAGTTTTACAACCGTCTACTCAAGTTTTACAACCGTCTACTGCAGTTTTACAACCGTCTACTCAAGTTTTACAACCGCATACTGCAGTTTTACAACCGTTCAAATGTAAGGAAGGCGAGGCAACATCACATAAAGCTAAATAAATGCTTAATAATGATTAAGATTAAAGTTTCATGATTCACTAAAACCTTGACTAGTAGCCTGACTCTTTAGCAGGTATTTCAGTAGTTGTAGAATTCGTTTCAGGCAATTTCTTTTTTCCTTTGTTTTTGTGATGATTCTTCAGAAAATGGGCAATTGCGCGGCAGTAAATCGCGATGTCTACTCGTCCCTTAAGGTATCAAATACGGATATGCAATTTCAGTTGGTCCGCCTAGTATTTCTATTGAATAGTTTTTGATACACCTACCCCGTTACTTCAGCACAAATAAAGTTATGATAAGTAATTCTTCAATAGCTTTTTAAATATCGTTACTTCATTTTAGGGAACATGTTACTTTATTTCCACAAGAATTTGGTACAACATAACATCATCATAACACAAAATGAGATGGTATTTTTGATTTTTCTTCAAATGTAGAAAATTATAAAATATATGAATGCGGGTTTTTCAAACTACCAAGGTGCCTGGTATTAAAGTAATCACAAAAGATAGAAGCCTCAATTCCATACTGATCGGAGAGGTTGGGGGTGGTTAGATTATATTTTTCCTTATTTGGAGAAATTGTAAAATATGAATGTTCATAGCGGTAGTTATCATGCTTGCATTGTATGTAGGTAACTGTAATAAAGTAATCTGTAATTTCATTACGGGGCGATGAATATGTTCTGACTACACGCACACACTATATAGTACACTAATACAATTATCATCATTTAAAATACAAATGGAAGAGTAATATCTTTAATGAATAATGCATGGGACATTGAGGGACGACGTACAAGTGATGACATAAGAAGAAGACACAGGCGTTAACAGGAGCCCTACAACTATTATTAGGTACCATTATTATATGACTCTTCATATATGTATATACCTGCATATCATAAGATATGGTTCAATTCCCTAGAATGCAATGTATTATACTGTGCCTGTCCTGCCTGTAGATGAATTCAGGAGCAGCAGTTCAGATTCAGACAGTCAGTCATTTCAGTTCAGTCATAGTCAGTCGTTCAGCTGCTTCTTTGCATTCACATTCACAGCAGTTCCAGATTCAGTTTTATCAGTCCAGCAAGATTAAATTTTATTTTATTACATTACATAACATGTAACTTAATTATATTAAAGTGCACGAGATCACATTAGCGTTTTTTGCGGCTACAGATTAGGCAATCCATTAAAGCAGAGATTAAAGTTCTAACCCGTTCAGTCGACCTTTGGCTCTTGACAGACACACAGTTGGATGGAGGTAACTTTTTTATTTTTATATTGCTAATAATACCAAGTAATAAGTTTATCTGACTGGCATAGTTTGTTCAGCTGTTTGCACAGGTGGGTGCAATGGTCTTAATCCCCTTGTTAAAGATTAGATTTGACTTAATATTAAGCCAAAAGGGCGTAATAATCTTATTGAAGACCTGTTCAAAATATTATTTAGCTTTAATACATGTCAATATTTTTCATATTATTAATTTTATTGTTTTATTTTGTTTCTAGAGTTTTAAGCCAAAGTCAGCATATTGAAGCATATTATTAATACTCTATTTTAATTTTGTAGAGAGAATAACTACTGACTGATAGTTTAATATTACTACAAGTTACGACCAACGATGATAGACATATGACTCTAAATAAAAAGTTAAAGCAAATTATTAATTATTGAGTATTACATCTGTTAATTATGTATCATTAATCACACCTTGAAATGTTGAATGTACTTCTGACTTTTCCTCATTCATCATCCTTCGTAGTTATTTTTGTATGAAATTAACATGTTGTTGTAATTAATATAGGAGTACAAAACATAAAAGTATATATGCGCATTATAGCATATAGGTTGATGGTCACATTCATTAAATATTAGTCATCCTAGGACATTATTAGCATTGTGACAAACATATTTATTTATAATATTAATATATAATATTACACACAACAGTTTTTGATACCATTCCTATCCTAAATATTAAATAGTACTAAAAATTGAAAGTGTAAGAAATGTGCAAGGACACAATCTAAATTTTATCAGTATAATTTGCTTAGTTTTATTAACATTGCATTGCAATGACGCATTAGCCAGCAGAAATTAGAGAAATTATTCCATGTTAACAATGTTAGTAACTTTCCCTTCCCAATACAACTAGCCATAAACATGCAATGTTTTACAACTTTATTTTTTTTTCAGTGAGGTCAATTTTAATTGAATTATCAATTAATTTGGCATTGTCAACTCAAGTGGAAATAGAAAGTTTTGGGCTATAAATTCTTCCTAAAGAGATTTTTACAAAATGAGTCGAAAAGAAGAAGCAGAACCTCTTTTGCTCCAGTCGGAGAATACTGGATCCCATATGGACGGGTAAGTACATCCTGTGGGATGATTCATACATTAAGAGATCGGGTTTATTGATTGAAATATGTATATGTAATCCTTTTGTTTGCCAAATAATAGACAAGATTCAGAAGCAGAAAATATGTACACAAGGGGAGGATCTAAAGGTTCGACGGCTATATCCATGCAAAAGCCTATTGCCGAGCACGATTATTCAATCACTGGAGAGCACTATGATCCTCTGTCTCAGAGGTCGGTGGATCATCCGACATCGTAAGCCTCTACCAGTTTAATATTAGATTACTATTTTCTACATAATCCCTGACTATTGTTTTGAAATCTAATTAATTTTCTGAATTATTTTTCAGGAATTTTGATACAATGATTCACCTCCTTAAAGGAAATATAGGCACAGGGATTCTAGCTATGCCATATGCGTTTAAAAATGCAGGTCTAGCGGTTGGAACAATCGGTACGATTGTCATTGGCCTCATATGTGTTCACACCATGCACATATTGGTACCGATTGCACTTCATTTGCACAAAATTTGTTCGTAGTTTAAGTAGAGACAAACAAAAATTTCGCAATGTACTCAAATCATTTCCTTATTCTTTTCCAGGTTAAATGTGCACATGAATTATGCAGACGGACACAAGTTCCATCACTAAGCTTTGCTGAAGTCGCAGAAACATCTTTCAGAGTTGGTCCAACTCGTTTACGTCGATTCTCTTCAATTGCAAGGTTAAAAAATATTATTTATGAATGATAAGCATTAATTAATAAAGCGAAATAAAACTAACACAAGGACTTGGCCAATTGCAGATGTCTTATAAACACATTCCTATGTGTGACGCAACTAGGATTTTGTTGCGTTTATTTTGTATTTGTGGCGAAAAATTTGATGCAGGTATGTCATTTATTCCTTATTTGCTTTTATGTTTATATTGAGTTATTATTCATAAATTGTTACTTATATAAAACTGTATTTTAATAGGTATCAAACCACCACTTCAGTTTGGATTGGGGCGTAAAAACTTACATGACTTTTCTTCTCATTCCCATGATCTTCTTAAATTGGATTCGTAACTTAAAACTGCTGGCTCCGTTTTCAATGATTGCAAATATTTTCATGGGAATTGGTCTTGGTATCATATTTTACTATATTTTCCAAGATCTTCCTCCAATAAATAGAGTGGGTTATTCTCCTACCTTTTCATCATGGAAACAACTTCCTCTTTACTTTGGGACAGCAATTTATGCTTTTGAAGGCATTGGAATGGTAAGTGACATTTCCTACTTCTGTCAAATATAAATCATTAATAAATGTGCCTTGAGATTAACTTTTATCCTCAAACTCTATTTTTTGCCCTACTTATAGATTCTTCCATTGGAAAACAGCATGAAAACACCCCATGATTTCACTGGATGGAATGGTGTACTAAATACAAGTATGGTTATCGTCGGATGTCTTTACACAGCTGTAGGATTTTTTGGCTATCTGAAGTATGGCGATGACATAGAAGGAAGTATCACGTTGAACTTGCCTCCCGGCGAATTGTAAGTTTCCATAAATTATCACTGTGCACATCATTGTGCAGGTTCATTCATTTCGAATAAAGTAATCTATTTATGTCTTATTTATCACATAGGTTAGCGGATTTAGTAATGCTAATGATGGCACTATCTATATTCCTGTCTTACGCACTTCAGTTTTATGTCCCCATTGATATTGCTTGGCCAGCTATTAAGCCTCGCATATCAACTGAACGAATGCAGTTAATATTTGAGTATACATTCCGTACAGTCCTAGTCTTGATAACCTGTAAGTCACCACTTTAAAGTTCTTTTCGTAACACACCACTTTATTTGTAGACTATCCGTCTTCTTACGTAGACTGAAACTCACATGATTATCTAGAAAACCTTATGTAACTTATGGTTTTTCTTATACTGAGATATCTGTAGTTGCTTGTATAACTTGAGACTTTAATTTTGCGCAAATATTTATTATTGTGTAGAAAATGTCTAATTTTTGGGCGATGTTATTCTATTATGTTATTCTATGAGTCTTTCAGTAAATGTTTGACATTAATGTTGTAGTTTCCTTTATTGTATTTGTATTGTAATAACAAGTTAGACAAAGGAGGGATTGTATTGTAATAACGGGTGATATTTTTATATTTTTACAGTTTCGATGGCTGAATTGATTCCTGATCTAGGATTATTTATATCCTTGGTTGGTGCTGTTAGCAGTTCTACACTAGCTTTGATATTCCCTCCTATTATCAACATTTTGACAAATTATGCCCTGGGTTATGGAAAGTATCGCTGGTCTTTGTGGAAGGACATCTCACTTATTATATTTGGCACTATTGGATTCTTGGCTGGTACCTACGTCAGTATGGAGCAAATAATCAAGGGAGAGAGTAGTAATTAATTCATTCTACTAAATTGTCTGAGAATTTTCCGGAACTTAAAGTCTTCTTTTAAAGATCTTGTGAAATTAGATCGTCTTCTCAAAGTTACATGTATAAGTAAATATACCTACCTAAGTTATATAAGTGTTATCGATATTTAGATGTCTGAAGTACTACTTCACTTATTGGTGTTAATACAGATAGCTGGTAGAAATTACAGCACAATAGTATAGCCCCTAGTCGGCTCAGCTTTGCTAGTGTATTGTAAACTCTTTTACGTGTTGCGTAAAAAGCATTAGCTGTGTAATAACTCAATCGTGTCGTATTTCGTAATCCAGTTTAAAGTTAGTAGACATACAGTATGACATCTGTACATAATGACAGTAGTAACTCTAATATTAGATATTCTTCTTCCTATACTTTGTTCGTGGTTCAAGTCTATAAAACCCATCTGTGATTTTGCGAAGATGAAAATGTACGTGTATGTAGTCAATTCAATTTGAATTCCAAACTGCACTGATTAAAAACCATAGCTGTTCCTGAGAACAAGTAAAATAAAATTATAAAAGGTGAACAAATCAAATATAATGTTTTTTAAAAAATCAATTTTTTAATTTAAAGTAAAAATACTGTAATCTTAGTTAACGTTTGATATTTTTCTTATTCTTTGTAAAAACTTACTATATTTATACATCTAGTAGTGTGTTGTTTTTGTCGATGTCCTTTCTGTATGTTTATGGGTAGAGTAGTAGGTTAGAAATCCCTCTAGACAAATACTGTGTTAATTTTCTCTAGTCGGTGTATTACTTATTGTACTTATAAATATTAATATATCAAACAATCTACTAAATGAGCCAGTAATAACAGTTACAAATAGTGAAAATTCAAATCAAATATCTTCGACTGGCACAAAAATGTATTAAGAACGTGACAATTATTGCAAACGTACAAGAATGTAACTTAGAGTATTTTCTGGAAGTCATTTACTTGCACCAAACTCAATATTTCTTTTATAAAATTACAAAAACTGTCTCTTTCGACCATTTTAATATAAATTAGCGTAATTATTGACACTTTCAAAACGATAATGTGTTTTTTACGCAAATTAATGCAAATTAGCATTATTTACCGAATTAGTTGCAATTTATTCTTCACTTACTATACAATGGAGATACTTAACAGAAATGGTTGAGAATCATTGGAACAAGTAATTACCCCTGTAGTAGGTTTTCCTTTTTATGCGCACCTTTCTTGAACCACTTAAAAGTAACTTTTAGATCGACTAATAATAACAAAAGTTAATTAAAATTATGATATTGTTGCCAATTAAAATAAGGAAAGACAAAGATCATTGTAAGATACTACAACTACAGCACGGCTTTTCCAGAAATAATGATTTATCTTTTTTCGACTCCTGTAGTCATCCTGTGACCTGCTAATCGTTAATGTACTGAACTCTTATGACTCGATGTATGACAATATTGTCAAAATTTGCCATCAAGTATGGTTCTATAATAAAACAAATGGAGGAAAATCATCAGTAGCAACAAACTATATTTACTATTGTTGTTGCTTTTGATTTGGGCGACTGTGTTACAAATTTAACCAAATATAAAATGTATGTTTGCGAACGCGAGTATATAAATTTGTTGCTGAACCATTACCACCTAATTAGTTGGTAGAAGAGTAATAAATATAATAGTGTGTTATGTATACACATACTGGATCAGATGTAAGGTATTAATTAAATGCAGCTTTGCTCTGTTTGAAGATGTGACTGGATTCACAGTATTAGGCTGTTCACATTATTCAATCCGTAGGATTTAATGTACCTCCAACTACACTGTAATAGCATGTAAAATTTGCACTAATATTTATATTGTATATGATATTAGTTGCATTGACGGTGCTGAATAATTAAAAGTCATACGAAATGTAGAATATAAGTCAATTTACGCGATTAGATGTTGAATGTATTGTTTTGCCAATATGTCCGTTTCTTGCCTAGATTGCGAATTAATTTATTTATAGTACACAACTGACCTTTAAAAGTTTGTAGAACGGGTTTTTTTAGTGACAGGGTCAAAGTGTATGACAAGTTTTAACTGACAAACTGAAATTGTATTGAGATTTGAAACGTGGAGAATAATTGGTGAAAATTAATTGTGCTATTTATGACAAATCTTGAAAAAAGATCGATTTTTGGGGCTACCGTTTTCTATTTAATAATGCGTTGTATAAAATTATTGATTTATGATATCATTACATTTTTTTGTACATATACAAAAATCCCACAAAAACTTTAAATGATAAATATGTACAGTTGTACATCGAAGACACAATTATTCATCAGTATTTAGTGTAGATGTCTGTATAAATATGTTTGACTATCTGTCAGTTTTTAGCAAGTGGCTATTCCTTCAACAGTTATATACAAACGTATCACAGCACATAGTGCAATTGTAAGTCATGTCAGTTTCGTTCCTCTAGTAGGCATGTATTTTAACGTTTTAATGATAAGAATGTTATAATATTGACTTATATTCTTTATGCATTCCGAATTAGTTTGTTTGAAGTATGTATTACTTAGCATAGCATTGCCGGTACTATATATCATTAATGTAGGTACTTAAATATGAATAGACTGTATCACTGTCTGTTAAAATTTCTGCACTAATATTATAGATTAATGTAAGTGCGCGGTAGCAATTAACAATTAACAACAATAAAAGCCTATAATAATAATTCCTAATGATAATTTAGCTTCTCTCTGATATTAAATGTCAATGTCAATGTTGCTGGTTGTTAAATACACCATAGAAAAATATCTTTAGTACCTTACCCCACTATGCAATTCATGCAATTATAAACAAATATATATTAGAATGAACACTGCATGTTCTTATGGTTCATTAAGATGTTATATCTGTACATCATATCTAATATTAATGTGTGTAAGTTGACATATACTTACTTAACTATAGCCGTGATACAATTATTTTAAATTAATGTACATATTATATGAGTTATGAATATGTAACTGTAAACTGTATATATGTGTTAGTTAGGTGCACTAATTGTAAATGTAATTAATGTATTGAGCACGAAAATGCAAGTAAATATATGCACATGCTGTTGCAAGCAAAGTATCAAAAATATCATGCTTCAATTAATTTCAATTCGCCCAGCCTAGAATAAACCCATAAGACACTTCCGTGAGTAAAAACTCTTTCAACTCGCATGTATAAAAATAAATATCAATTTCTGAAAATATCAATTAATCTCAGTTTTATCATACTCCCAAGCATCGTTACAAGTCCCATACAGTACATGGAGTAAACTACTGAATATGCACAATCCAGAAATATTGAGAAAATTTTGGCAAATGATATAAAATTTACGCTGATCTCAGGCATTAACGGTTGCTTATCTCTATATCATCGATTTTCGGCCGTGTTGCCAAGACAAAAGGAATAAAGCTTGAATTGCAGTCCTTTCCTGTAGTTATAGTATATTAGCCCTTGAGTTCCCGTGTCCTACAACAATACAAGTGCCATTATTGAGATGAGTGTGTCCCCTTTACAGGAACATATACGAGGCTTTGGTTGTTTCAGGGTTTCATTGCATGCAATGCGTGTTCGTCTCCCCACCTGCATATCTACAAAATTAACATCAGGTGTGTTGCTTTCAGAAGGTGTACAATTCTTTCTGTGCATTTCTATGCATTCTGAAACGATACTACAGACATACAAACAACTAGGGAATACACTACCACTGACTCACACGAGAATGGGAGAGGGTTGTTAAGTTGTTATTACGATTCCAATGGCTAGAAAAACTAGCTATACCTTGTGTAGCTATAACTATAGCATCCAAGTTACCTGAATGTAGGAGTACAGGTGAAGCATACAAACTATAATATTGTTGTAGGTACGTGGAAAGGATTGCTTTTCCTCTTCTTTGGCAGTTACATCTATTTCACTGTTGCAGGGCGTGTCGAAGCCGACGTTAAAATTTCCGTTGAAAATAAATTGTGTCTGGGTTCATCTGCTTCGAATAACTACCTTAAAAACAACTTTCCATTTCATTTGTTAATACAGTGAGATTTAATAAAACACAGACCCCACTGCTCAGAATATTCAAGTTAACTTGTGTTTATAAATACTACTTTACGAGACCGTTTTTCAACTGCGGGTTGAAGGAAGGATTGAAAATATTATATCATGCACATTTTTAGACATTAAAATGAACGACTACAGACATTCATCATTGTTTCGATAAAAACACTTCGTATGTGCTTAGCTAACAAGAATGGAATATTAAAGTGAGTCCTATATATATGAAACTGATTTTGTCTTTGCAGTTGTGACAAATACATTTAGTATGTTGCGTTGCAATTGCGTATGTTATTACTAATTCTTAAAAATTGTTTTACGAGCGAGCTCCGGTTTGTAATTTGTTTTCTGTTTCTGTACTATTGAGTACGGCAACAGTAAACAAATTAATGATTTGCGTTATATGTAGAAATGTAAAATATTTATTTTACGGGCCATAAAATAATATCCTTTTGTTCAATACAGGAAGAGATGAGTCAGTCCGACTATTTGCTACTACAGCCTTAAAAGTCTTATTATGTAGCACATACACTACAATTTATCAGGTTGCTGAAGAACAGGACAAGAGCACAGAGTTGCTTCGTTGGCAGTGTTATTACACGAAAATTTTGAAAATCACAGAGCTTGTAGACTTTATTGACCAACTTTTGTTGAACTTCATATTCGACTTACAATGAAGAGAGCTCCAAGTATCGGTACTCCTTCAATTTACTCCCACACAACCACAAGATCAACAGGTCTAAGATCATCCAGATCTGTGAAATCTCTACAAATTCCATGGTACAAGAGACCCATTATACAAAATGCTTTTGGCTTCGATGTTCAGCGACTGTCGTTCTTGACATCAATTTATTCAGTGGTATGAATTTTTAATCTTGTATCCTTTACAAAAACATAATCAAACTCAAATCTCAATTACAACAATTTATTTTTAAATATGTGCTTGTTCAAGGTTCTTTAAAAATGAATTATGTCAAAGTTCCAATTCGTATGTAACTTCTGCTTCGTTTTAATGCACACCAATAATGAGTATCAATGTAATTTGGATGAATATCTGGTCGTAGTAGTTTTCTTTTCATTGTGTTTATATTTCAATAAGAGTATGAATATTTTATCTGCAGTACAAGATAGAAGCAACAATTTGTTATTTTCTGTATACAGTAAATCTTTACAATTTACATTGATGTTACAACAAATATGTCCCATAACGGCTTTAGGTTTTATGTCAGGAAACCAACTATTTCCATAATGACAAAAATGAATTGAAACACTATAAGTGTATAAAAAATTGTGGCTTTTTAACTTGGATTACAGTAGCTTTATCTAAGATCATGTCTCAAACTAAAACAGCCCTATGTAAAATATGTACTCAATTTCAGAAATATTTTCAGAAATGTTCGAATAGTCTCCATTGAGAGAAGTAACAATGTTTTTCGAAAACGATGGTATTTCTAATTTCATTTTCCGTCCTATGATCAATCAATTGACCTCAAACAAAGATAAATCAATCTATCATTATGGAGTTGAATAAGAGTATTAGGTATGTAATAAAGTTCTCTGAAAATGGAAAGTATGCCTAGTAATGATACCAATAGGATGAACAACATTACTCCATTTGCAAATGAGTTTTAATTTAATTGAACTCTATAGCAACTTGCCAATGTCAATAGAATAAATCGCTGAATTATAATAAATTATTAGATACAAAAAGCGGGTCACAATATGTGTTGTTTATACCTATGAGTGATTGTAAATATTGTGATTTTATATATTTTTCTTCCAGTGTCTCAGTTTATTCACGATTGGAACATCTTGCTTTGATCTTTACTGTTTGAGCGAAGCCACTCCAGGAAGCACACATTATGGATACTACATAATCTCATTTGACTTTGTATATGTTGGAAATAGACATGGTAATTGTTACTTTTCATTATTTTCAAAAATAATTGTTCGTTTAAATAACTTCTTCAATTTTTATAAACTAAAATAATTGTAGTAACAAAAAGATTTTTTTTCATTTTAGTTCGAAATATTTTAATAACGATGGCTGTGTTCTCTCTAATTGGAGCAGTGGTCTTACTAGTAACAAGCGTTATATTAGTGCAAGCCCTAAGAAATGTAAGAAAAGTGTTAATAAAAATACAAAATTGCCTTAACATTGAAATTTTATATTATTATATTGAATAGTAACCTTTATAATTTTATTTAATACTTCAGGAGTACGAAAGGAAGATGATACCTTGGCTAATATGTATGCTCTCGTTTGCTGCGTGGCGCTGTTTTGCATTTATTTTTGCTGCGATTGTTAACGATCTAATTTTTGCATATAACATTCTTATGTGTCTCTTTTGGATTGTATTCACCGTTCTGAATTTCTTCGGCTGGGCTACTGTTTATTCACTTTTCCTCGAGTTAGCTGATCTTACAAAACTGGAAGATCTTGCCCATCTTAGGGTACAATCACTTTTTATGTCACTATCTTCTTTGTCATCAGTAAAAATAAGAAAAGAGATTTATGTAATTTTTTATGGTTTGATCTGTAGATGGGAACCATGACATCATTGGCGACGCAATCCATGGCTGGATCTAGGCCAACTACCCCTCACAGTACAACTTCCACAGTCCCTCTACCATGAACATCACCGAATTACTGAATAATATTTTAGGTCTCTCTGACCCAATAAAAGCAGTGCTATTTGCGCCAATGCGAAAATGTTTAAAGCAAATATTTTTAATACAATACTATCTCATAAGATTTTGGTATACAATGGACCAGCTGCAGTTTTGCTAAAGGCTGTAATTACAAACTATATATGTACATGTAATTAAGTTTGTTGGATGGTGAATTCTCCTAAAATTAATCCTCGAGTTAGCTGTTGTAGCTTGAACCATGGTTAGTTGAGGTTTTAAATGGTATTAATGAAATTTAAAATAACAAGTTTTAACTTCCTATGAATTCAAACTCATGCACCGGTTTATCTATATGGATGTAGGTATTATTGAAAAAGTACTTTCTGACGTCCCTAAGGAACTGCCTTGAGGAATAATTTTTGGTTTACTGAACGGTGACACAGAGTTTTAAACACAGAATCGTTGGAAAATGGTACTAGTACCAATACACATAGTATCATATTAGGAAATAAAATTATCATGTTAGATAATGATAATGATGGAAAATTTAATTTTACATTGCATTAATATAGCATGTATTCCATCCATTTTTTGTATCTATAAAAATACTGCCGTTGTTGTTCTTAATTAACTTAGGTGTTTTTATAAATAATTGTAACATTTAGTTTTATAATTCTGCAAGACCAAAAGACGTTAAATTTATTTTCTCATAGATACTGAGTTACCACAGCTACACAACAGTTCACGATTGTATGGTAAAAGACAATTTTAGTTTACGTAGGTGCCTACTATCTGCTTGTTAAATAATGTATCATTGATCCAATATTAATCAAATAACTTCAATTTCCATAATAAATAATGTTTTCACTTATTTACCCTAAAGCATACCTTCTTAAGTAAAATTTAGTTCGTGAAGGTGTGCGTTGGGGTACATAAGTGAAAACTTTAATTGGTTCACGCAGAGAATAACTGTGGCAGAATCTCAAAAACAAAATTGCAGAAGCAGTCAAAGTATAAAGAGAAAAATTAAATCTATATGTACTACACTTTAGGGTTTTATTATGCTGAAAACTTCTCATTTGCTGTGCAAAAAGGTGTGCTGTGTTAATGTAAAAATGCCACCTATTGTTATTTGTGTATTGGAATTAGATACAATAACACCATAAATTGATTTCAACCACCACCAATCCCAACGCTTTAAATAGATGGCTTTCTTAATTTAGTATTTTACTTTTGATCATTTTTTGATCATGTTTTAATCATTTTATTACAATTATGATAGATTCCATTGTATGTACAATTGATTTAAAGACGTAGTTAATACCATCATTTGTGTGAGAATTGAAAAGTCTATTTTTTACGCTTTGAGAAAATGTTAGCAATAAAAGTTCAATTTTTGAAATACATGAAGTGAATCTGTGTGATATGCACAGATAATTTATAAAATAACGTTTCAGTTCATTGTTCTACAGGGATTTTTATAATTGAATAATAGGACAATAAATTGTTGTTATCCCTAGTGTCAGCAACTGAATTGTACTTAATGGTATTTAAAATCTGCAATGTTATTCTAAAGTTAAATCGACTTCTTCAGCGGCCGAGCTAAATTGTAAACCATGGAATAATAATGTATAACTAAGTAAGTACCTAGAAGTATCAAGTTTGAAGGTTTATTTGTACATTATAAATTATTTCTTGTTTCCACAATCTAGTTTCCATTCTGCTATAGCTACTATGTACACACTTTAATAATCTCTGAACTTGTATACAAATAATTAACAAGTTCAAGTCTTCAACTTCAAACAAGAGCTGCTCCCGTTAAATATTTCTTTAAATGTATTTATGTCGATATGTTTCCTGTATTTATAAGGTGCGTTGCCTACTTAAAACTGTGGAAAATTATGTGTCTTTAAAACTACAGTGTACAATCATATTAAAAATTCTGTAATGAATAAAGACATATCTACTTATTTCTGTGAAATTAATCTTTACCCAATGTATTTTTGTATTTATAAGTAATATTACTAAACCCTAAAGTAGTTAAACATATTGACCTTACTTAAAACAGGCGTATAACTTATATGTCTGTACGATGTACGTCTTTGCCTGCGCGACGACAACTTGCGACGCACAACATGCTTATTGATAAGTAATAAGTCTTACTCAAAAAATATTATTTTAAAAATCTAAATCAATACATAAAGAAAGTAATAATTCATTTGCAAATATTTATTACATAACAAGCATCATACGGTTACACAATATTCATGCAATTTATCTCATTATTCTTTTTTAAGGTAATAATATATTACTATTTAGTATAAAATAAGTTTTAACACATAATTTTCATTGAGTTTCAGGCATATTACAAAATTAATATAGAGAATTGAGAAGTATATAACTATTGTGACTGACCATGAGAAAGGTTTTGGGCAAGTGTGGCTTGCAACTCTGCTAAATCCAGTTTTGTTTTGTAGTAAGCATACATAGCGACCATTTCGCTGCGGTTTTCTTCCAGAATAATTTCACAGAAATTCGGCTGCACCAGGCGTATTCCTCGTCCCAAGTGCTTCAAAATTCGTTTCAAGATCAAAATTTTTTCATCCAAGGTATAGTCGTAACGCTCAACTGACATAAATGTCTGGGATTTAAATCGATATTTGATTATAAATTTGGCAATCATTCTTTCACAAGTTACTGAAAGGCAGATAAAAATAATTTTGATTAGGATAGGATCATAATAAATAACCTGTTAGAACCCATGTAGCTTGTGGTCATTTATGGTCCTTAAATCCTTAGATTAAATTTTCCCGCAAATGAATTAATGAGATACTTAAATATACTAATATCTTTACACTTTACAATAATATATAAACAATAATTTGATTACTCACCCCAGGAATACAGATCTCCGACTTTAGACACAACTTTGAGGCAACTTTTGGCACGGGTCATCATGAAATCATACAAATTGTCGACATAGGAGCCATCTAACATCAGAAGATCCAAAGAAACATGTCTTAACCAATATACTTTGGCCTTAATAACCTTGTAATGATTGTCGTGCAAATTGTATACACTCCGGCAATCTTTGATTAATTTGTCGAGTTTGGCGAGACGGTTTTGATGGTTTGCCACTATATTCTGATAATGGTTTTCATATTTTTCTACGATTTTAACCCTGTTTTCAACGGGTAAAATTTTTGAGCAGGTAGTGCACTTCCATTCAGTGTCAAATTCCAGAGGATTCGAGGGTAATATGACCCCATCGCACGCTTTACAGACAATCCCTGAAAAGTTAGTGTTGAACTCGGACGGATCCGAACATCTAGTACAGCTACAGCAGAAATGAAAGGATTCGACCATTATAGAACGGCGCTCCATTGTTCCTTCTTCCATGGGGTCTTGAAGGTACGGGATTGTGACCATGTCTCCAACTTCAATTTTGACTCTTGCGTAAAGATACATATGCCAACGCTCGAATCCCTCGACATCATTTGTGGACATCAAAACCCAATCCATATTTGGGCAACAACTGTGCGCCAGTAAGCAGCTCGTGGCATACAGCACCTCACCATTGTACCTGAAAATAGTTTTAATAATTATTATCGATATATTTTCAATTCATGTCAACCACAATTTAAAACAGCAATTATTAGAAATATCTATACCACATTCTAAGAATTCACAACTAAATTTGTTCATTTTTTCAATTTTATTTAAAACCTTATAGATGCAGAGACCTTACAATTTCAATACATAATCCTAACCTTATGTACATATACGGATTATTCCGGGTATGGAGTTAAGGGATGATCGAGGACGAAAAACTATATATTATACTGTAACTGGATCTGTTACCTTAAATTAAAGGACGAAAAATAATAATTTTTACGTTAGAATGTCCCACTTTTTGACTTAACACTTCCACATCCAAGCCTAAAAACTTCGCGGACTACCAAGTGTGGTACAATTGTACCACGTGACAGCATCCAAGTGTGGTACAATTGTACCGCACAAGGTTTCGTGTTTTTATACTTGTCACCAAATCCATTGTTAAGTCCCTAATCTTGCTAACAAGGCAATATCAAAGTGTGGTACAATTATACCATATTGCAGTATCCAAGTGTGGTACATTTGTACGACACCGATATACATATAAATGTTAGGCTTATTGTCGACGATAACAATTAATTTGCGTTTCCGTTAGCTTATAGTCGACGATAACAATTACGTTGCATACTGAAGGCTTATAGTCGACCATAGCAATATAATTTACGTTTTGTCGGCATATATGATTAAAATTTAATATGCATTCCGTCGGCTTATGTTCGATGGTACAAATTAATTTCCATTTTGTTGGCTAATAGCCGATATTACACACGAAACATTCTTTACAACTTACAAAAGTTAATTAATGTCGAGTATCTGTTCCCTATGGTTTCATGGTTTCCCATGAATAAATTAAATTTTAGTTCATCATTATTTTTTGACTATTAATTACTTTTAAATAATTACTTGTCATATACCAATCTTTAAGTTAGTTCAGCCTCTTTCCAATGGTAGTACTCCCATTTCTCTATCTGATCTAGTTTTTGAGTTATTAGCCGACAAACGTGTATTGGAACTTAGTACTATCCCTGTATATGGGAAGCTTCACTATCATCAGTGTCATTGTCGATTTTGTATACTAAGGTTACTAATTTATTGACCCAGCCGAGCCATGGTAATTGTGTTAAGCTAGATGCAATTTTTTAGGAAATATAGCAACCACAAATGTAATGGAGAGAAAATGTACGGAAAGAATACATACAGGTTTAGATAACATGCTAATTAGAAAATAACGTTAGAACTCAAGAGTATTCCCATAACTTCCCATAACCCTTCTACTCTGCTTGGGATATATATGGATCACTTTGGTTGTTTTAAAAGTATCTAAATTAGCACCATACATATTCAATATTCAATACGCAGTTCAATTCAATAAGTAGTTTACAACACACCATACAACGTCACACTATTTGTTAAAAAACTCCATAAAAAAGTCATACCATTTCATTGGCATCCTAATATTATAGTAAATTAATGAAATACAATAAAACTTACTTGTTTCCGAGTTTGTCTTCGTACATTAGTCCAAATGTGTTTATGAAGAATATCTTCATAAGTTTCAGCACTAAATCCTTTTCCACTTCGAAAAAGCATTGCGTCGTTAAGAAAGTATAAGCTTTTTCGACGTGTGCTTGGTGGAAGGATTCCAAATTTTTATCAGACTTCTGTATAACCGAAGTCAGTTTCAAAAGCTCACTCCATGCGGTAGCATCTTTTTCTCTTAAAACTAAACTGCGGACCAAGTATAAATACCGTAAGGAGTTATACGAAGGAGCGATGTCTTCTGACGTAAATATGGGGCATTCGTACTCAGTGTGCCATGGTTCCTGCAACATTGCATAAAAATTAAAATCAAAATTTTTGACTTTATATATATCCTAGGCATTTTGCATATGTCCGGTCTGTACAGATTTTCCTGTAACACATACAACCTACATGGATACCAACACGGATACACATACGGAACTATTTAGGCGCATGTCCGACTTTGTGGTTATATTATAAATAAACTAGCCGGTCACAGGACCTAGGCCCTGTTATAAATAAAGCTTCTGTGTATTCCGGGGCAATGTTGTACGATGAGAAGAAAGTATTTCAGATGCATAGGTTTTTCTAATTGAACTTTTCATGGTTTTTCATTTGGTGGGTCGGCGTCGGATGTAGAGATTTTACATTGATAGGACTTTGTTTTAGAAAACTGTCCGTATCTCCGGACAGGAACGAGGTACTTGGCAAGTGTATTGTCTTGTATCATAATTTAAACAATGTACACGGCCAAATTTTAAAATTTTCCGTACATGAAATAATAGGAACCTCTTGCGAACCGAAAGCTGGAAATATTTGCATACAGAGCGCATGAACTGCTTTGTTATAAAATATACGGACTTGTTGGGATTTACCATATTTAGGTAACGTTTAAGATTGGGTTCTGCCTGCGTTATCAGAGCGGCAAATTAACACACGATGATATAAACAAACATACCTACACTACAGAATTTTTCACTGCGCAACTCGAACAACACGATTATACTATAGAGTGATAATCTAATCATAATGAGAAGACATCATTTTTAGCACCTGCATATCTAGTTGAAACCTAGCATCTACAGTGTGCTAGTAAATTATTGAAAAATCATATCTTAAATCATTTTCTTTTGAAACGTAGTGGCTTTCGACATTCTCAAGAGTACAAATATACTGACATACAAACCGTCTTTAATATTATTATAAGAGGCGTTGAGTGCATGAGTCCTTGCCCTTTGTTGGCCTTTGACACGTCCTGATGTTGCAAGAACGACACAAATGCAGAAATTGGAATAGTGAAGACACTATCTTCCATTTTTGACTGTTTCTGCCGACAGCGACCCATTCCGTAAGTGTCACGTTTCTACCACTGGCTACTATCACCTTCCTTGCATCGGAAAATTTCAGTGTGAATGGACACTATCATATTTATAGAGGAGGGAGAGGTTGTTGTCAGTGTTCAGTGACCGGCCATTTTAACCAGCCAGCCGGCAGGCTAAAATGGCTAGCCGGCTGGCCAAAAAGCTTGTTAGCCGGCTAAAATCGAACTATAGGGTTCGGAGACCGGCCATTTTAACCGGCCGGCCGGCTGGCTGGCTAATATGACCAGCCGGCTGGTCAAAAAGCTTTTTATAGCCGGCTAAAATGGAACACTGGTTGTTGTTTCTCCCACTGGACATGAACCAAAAGCACATGGAGGTAAAGAAACATTGAGGATGTAAGATGTAATACTGAATACCTGTAATGTAACGTTTAGTCTTTCTATATAACTGTCAGTAGTTGGAAAGCTAAACCAGATATCATCCCTCACTTATTTAGACAACATTATTATTTGTAGAAGGAAATGGAGATTGGAAGTTACATTTCCTGCTTTATCTGTGAACAATGCTTTTCACACTAAAAGAGTTTCGACTCATTTGGTTCGGGCCAAGTGCCCACATTTGTGCTTACGAAATGACATGCAGAAAAGCTGTAGTCTAGGGGTTCACTGACTGATATTTAAAACTAACCGCAAAGCAAGGTACCTTATTTTTGGGAAAAACAATAAAACACTTAGCCGAATGTTTGTAGGCTTCCCCGCCGCAGTGTCTAACTATCCGTCTCTTTGACGAGGCGGTTTCGCTTGTCGGTTTGTAACTCTATGCTGTGGCGCTGCTGATTGTAGTGTGAAAATATATAAGCCTGGTGGAGACAAAATTTGCTCGAGGAGACAGTTTTTGGACCTGAGCCTCTTAACTCTTTCGTACTGCTTTGCAACGTAAAGCGTAAAGTCGAAAGAGTATAAATATCTTAACTAGAAAAGCTGTACTTTGCGATAATTTATTTACTAGCTCAATGGACATACAATTAAATCCACGCGGGCACTTCTGCCACATCAGTTATAAAAAAAGTTATGACACAGTGAATGTAAACTTCGCTTAATGTAATCTGCTTATAAATAAGAAATAGGATTTGGAAGCTTTACTTTGGTATTAGCATGTATTAAAACCTTGTAATTTAATTTGGCGAATTTGGCTGCCGTATTGCATAAATTTTAGTAAATGGATGAAGCCATTCTACTCTTTCAACTACGTTTTGTTCGGTATTTTTTGCTTTTTCATTGTACCATTTATAACTATCTCGTCTACTTAACTTTACAATGTGGCATACCACATTATCACATGGCCGCTACAAAGTAAAAAACCATTTTATCATGACCACGACAATGTGACAAGCCACATTGAAATAATTGGAAATTTTGGCGCCACAATGACGTTTACCGTTTTTTAAAAAACATTTTGGCCAATTTTCGTTTTAAAAAATTTTTTGTGCCTGTCAGTGGTGACAGCACAAATAAACTGGTGACTGGATATTGAAGCAGTCGAAATCACCTAACTGACAGTTATTTTGACCTCTATTGTCTATTTCTGCCACTGGAAGTGGAACAACACTCTCCATATAATTATGTTCACAATTATTACAAAATAAAAATCGAGGAGAAAATAGGAATTGGATTAATTTAAATGGAGTAAACATACATGAAGACATTCTTCGCTGCAGGCAAACCAGGAACATTGTGAGCAATGCAACGACGTTACTTTATTGCACATTTTGAGACATCCATAACAAATGAACTGCAGGGGCTGTATTTTTTCATAGTTTGCAGTAAATGAAGTTACAATAAGAGGAGCCTCCGAAAATACTCGATCTCCAGCCTTGAAACTTTTCTTAGCCACTAAATAGCGTCCGAATTCAGGCGAATATTTTGTTTCGAACACAGTTTCCATTTTTTAACTTTGTTAATGGACCGCTATTTGCTGAGGGTCCAACCTTTTATTATTGAACACCGGTACCGAAAATTGGATTAGACACTGGACTGAGTTCTGAATTTGGAATAACAACTCAACACTCAACTGAACGGATTGTCCTTTTACATCTGCCGGCTGAATCTTTTCTCTAACTCGTTACGACGGACGGGTACATCACTTACGCGCGAATTACAAAATGTATAGCACATGCTACACTGGGCTTCCTTGTATCTGCAAAATCTGCATTCCTGTTGTAGATAATGGGATCATCCTTATCACGTGTCGTTGCTTCGCAACTGATAGTGTATAGGGATAATACGCAAAGGGAAGGCTTTCATTCAATATTGTATTTTTGCGGTGACGGGATGGAGGGGACATTCACCTACAATGTTTGCATAATTCTCACCCCTCATGATAATAATATTTTATGGTAATTGTAGACAATAAAACAATTACATTGCGTTATTCAGAGAATTTCATCTCCTCTGTATAGGAATACACTTTCTGTCTGTATGTCTGTCTATCTGGTTATCCGCATGCACGATAACTTTCGAATGGTTGGACAGCTATTCAAATCTTCAGGGTACAACCTACAGGTAAATAGAAAGAAATTTTAAAAATTACTAAAAATCATTATATCTTTGGTTATATTCATCGTACAAAGTTGTGAAACAGCTCGCTTGATAGCTGGTAGGTCAAAGTTATAGCCATTCCCTCAAAGGAAAAGTGGGTAAAAATTACGAAAATAAACCATTGCAAAACGGATATAACACAAAGTAACGATTTAAACGAAAACAACTTAATTAAAACATATTCTTACATTTTAAACCCCTCCCCCGGTCAGAGGGTGTGACCAATTTTGCCCCTTTACGAACTCGACCTTCCTATTTATAAGTAGATTATACCCTGAGAATGTGAGCATTCTAACTCAAATTGTTCGAAAGTTATCGTGCAGAGAAAGAGTAATTTGGCACAGTAGCTAAATAATGTTATGCCTCTGACTGCAGTGCTCTCGATTAGGGTAAATGTTATAAAAAAATATAAAAATGTAATGACACCAAGATATGATTGTATAAAACCGTCTGTCAAAAATGTTATTGAAATCGATCAGTATTTACAGCAGTTATTCGCCCATATGTATTTCAGACGGTCGTAGTAAGGCTGATTTTCCGAAAAGTCCGAGCAAATACGATTGATTTTATCATAGTATCATCCACTTTTTCAAATATGTACCCATTTTCTCAAAATTTTCGTCTCAGACGGATGCGGCATGGATTTTGACTCAGAAAATACCTATTCAGTAAATTCAGTAAACCATACACATATTATGCATGTCGTTCCGCTGTTTGAGTGAGTAGGCGAGAGAGAGATAACTAGAGAAATATTCCTACTCTCAAGCTAAATTAAAAATGTTTCTTCTCAAAGAACAGTTAGACTCTTGTAAATTGCCCACGGACACTAATTTCTGCGACCTTTCGTGTATTGATTCTGTAGTAGACAAGTTACATAAATAATAGCGATGTTGATTTGTTACATTAATGAACGATCTCTCTTATACCTTGTAAATGTCTATAAGTATTTTGATTCCACAACACCTCATTTTGTAATATTAATCAGTAATGTTTTGCCTGATGTTGTAGAATCCCGGCAATTGTAACTACCTCCGTGGGAGGGTTTTGACCGTGTATGTAAAATAAAAAAAATAAATATGGCACAATGCAGTGCTGCGAACGTCTTTGATTTCATTTTGCCTTTTGTCCAATTTTGTTACGGCTTGCCGTAGGTTTTATTCGGTTTATTCAAACAACAACTGCAATTTGAGTGAAAGGTCGTTTTTATTCTGCTTATTCAAAAAACAACTGCAATTTGGGTAAAAAGTAAAAAAGTAAAGCCATTCCACATCCAACGACAAAAATTTTGTCAACGCAATTTGGTGCGGAAGCCCTCCCAAATCTTGATTTCTGTAGTTAGGAAAAAATGCATGGGGATAAGTAGGACGTATATTTTCTTATGGACTGCTGCCCGATGGTATGTACGACCAGCTCCTGGCGCAGGCTTGATACCAATCGGGCCACCTGAAAATTCCTGTTGTTACTCTTAGCTAAAGTATAAAATAAAGTCATTAGTTTTTGAAAAGGTATATTTTCTACGTGTTTTTATGACTGACCAGTCCACCAGTGTCCCTTTCCAGCAACGTTTCAGTTTTTTTACAGATTTCAGATTAAAGATGGTTAAAGTACTTGATATATTTTCAATCATGCCTTTTGCCAATTTGCTACTTATGACTTAGGCATTTAATTATTACAGATAGTGCAAAGATTTGTAAATGCAACGATGAAATAAAAAATGAAATTGGCTTTTATTTACCGTCTAATATTTGCAATTAGCATTCTATTTATTCGTATATAAATAAGTGGTAAAGGTACATCAGTAGTAACATAGGAATACAGAAATAATAATAATAATATTATACAACATTACTGGTGGCACTACAGTAGTAATGCATGTCGTAATTAATCTAACCTTAGTTCCACATCCACTCAATTGCATTATATATTCCAGCAACAAATCATACAGTGTTAGTCAAGTTCGTCGATACATTATTTATTTATTTATGAAGTAGGTACGTATCTGTTTACAATACTCAAAACTAGTAGTAAATCAATATATAAGTGTTTAATAATTAGTGTTCAATAATCTATTTAAATCATGAATTTGAGAACATTGAGTTTAAATGCCAACAATTAATTTAAAAGAGTTGGTATTGGTAGTCATTGTATTCGTTCTCATTGGTATCTGCATATTGAAAGCGTGGAGAGAACTGTCTAACATTTCTGTCGTAGAAGTCAAGAGTTTGGTATTTTTCAGGGTTGATTTGTTCTTGATCTTGATCTTGGTAGAGAAAATTGTCGTACATTTGACCTTTCATCTTGTAATTTCTATCTTGCCTTGAGTTCTCATCATTATCATCGTCCACTTCATTTTCATAAGCTTGGCCCTCATCCTCTGGACACATGGGTTGGGGACAACAATCGGGATATGGCAACGAGAGGTCTTCACTTAAGTAACATGGTGCCCCAACATCCACGGCGCCACAACTAAAAACAAATTAAGAAATCATTTACATATTATTTGCTATAATAGTAATTTTCCGTAATGGCTATGAAGGTGTAGGTAATAGAGGCAACATGGAAAACTGCCATTGTAAATCAATGTTAATTTTTTGATGAAATATTTACAGTCAGCTATTGAGTGTTTAGCATTCCTATTATTTTGATGTATGCATGATAAGTATCAATGACCTTCTTATTGTGCCAATAGGCAGGTAATAATATTATTCAATTTTGAAACTGTAATGTGATGTTAATACAATATTTGTGTTTAGGTGCCTACTTAATTATAAGCTCATTTTTATTTACTTTGCACAATTTTGATATCAGAACTCTTACTATATTGACATAGGTACCTATCTATTTTGTTTTTCTCCACTACTATAGCTACTAAATAAAATACAATTATGCGAAATAATGGTAAATCTCACACACACGAGAATATTATATAGGTAGTAGTGTATAGGTAGTTATTGGGCGTTATGAGATGTTTGTTTCTTATGCACACAAGACACTTTACATGTTAATGGGGCAACATTCTCGTCCTACTGTTGCTTCAAAGTGCAAAAAGAAATGCTTTAGCTCAATACTACTACGATATCATGATGTGCACAATTACGTTTATTAGCATAAGTAAGTATGTAAAAGATTGTGACTATGACCTTAGAAAAGGTCATTCATATTCATATTGTGGTTAGAATAGATTTGCTATGTGAGAATCTCTTGTAATCGAATTCTTCACGTTTGATGAGTTGATCGTTTGCAAGTTTTCTCAAGGTAAAACATATTATACACCTCAAATTTATTACCTTCCGCTGTTATTAAGACTGGTTTAAACTTTCAAAATATCCTCAAGGGCCGTTTTTTGACTTACTATGAGAACTAGCGCATTATCATAGAAACCTTAAAGAAGTGTGACAACGGATTCATATCTTGTCTACGCAAATAGTAGTAAATAGATGCATGTATGACTTCTCCAGACACTGCACAATGTGTTTATTATTAGTATCGCTGTAACATTATTATCATTATTATAATGAGTTGCAGATGCTAGTAAACGGAAAGATTGTGAGCAATCTCAAGTTTTATTTCCGTACATCGTGCACTCAAAGTAAATTGTGCAAATTAAATCCCCCTGAAATTTTATACTTTTCCTTCCCTCATCTTCCCCATTTTACGATAGATAATTTAAGGTTTCAATTCTTATTACTGAATCTTTCTGAGGGACAAATTTAATTAAAGAACCCTACCTTACGCTACGGTATTTAAATATTTTATAGCCATTTTTTGTTTGTTAACAGTGTGAAAAAATAAGAACTGGTATACATGAAGCATAACAGGACTTTCAATGTATTGTCATGGTCTCTGGACGTTTGAACGAACAATAAATGCAGACTTTGTAACTTCATATGTGACTAAGAGGCAATAAATACAAAAAAACAAGCAATTCCTTCAGGAATGAATTCAAACAACAACTAATGCAATTAGCAAACGTAATTTTTGAATTTAAATGCAGGTAGATGCATCTATAATGCCAGACATTCTCATCTCACTCTTTAAAAATGCTAAACAAAGGTTTTGGAATGCATTTATAATCAATTGACTAAGGTCGCATAAAAATGATTCATAACTCATTCTTCAAAATAGAAGAAATGGGAATCCCTTTTGCGTGTGAAAAGATTAAAAAGAAATATTATTGAGTAGGCTGAAGTAAATCAGCGATAAGATCTTCAACATTAATTTTATCATTACATTGCATTATAGACATGCAAAAAAAATCCACGTACCTACAGATATAAATTATATATTCAATAGGTTATTATTTAGCAAGTTTAGTATACTGCGTAGATGTTTGCAAAAGGATCTTCTGCTTTACTTAAGTAATCTGCTTGTAATTTGAGTCGCTCTACGGTTCATTACCACCGTACGTACAAAGAAAATCTTACCTAATGTTATTTTAGCATAAATGGTACTTTCAATGTAATACATTCATAGATTTGCTTACACACGTATTTACATCGCATCATGCACGCATACATTACACATATCTAAATATATAGCGAATATCATGTGCCATGTGCGACTTGACTGGATTGAAAACAAGTTAAGTGATTTTTCGCATTTATATTTATGGACTCAACTTAGCAAAGCATATAGTAGATTACTTTTGCATTTAGTACCTCTATAGCAATTTCAAACACTAAACGTTTTTATTATAAGTTGTACAGGATCTTATAGCATAGTTGTATCTCTTAAGTAATTGGGCTTGGGTGGTAATTCAAGATACTGGAGGCTGACGCCGGTCAATTCAACTGATTGTATATATTAGTCTCATTTTATGGTCTACTTTGTGTAGTACGTGAATAGAATAAACACCGATATGTATGACAAACTTTTCTAACACTTTTTTATGAAAATATAATTTATGATATTTTCAAGTGCGACAGCACTGAGCATGAAACTAATAAAAACCGATTATCTGTATGCATGGTGCATAAATAGATAACGAAGAATGTAGCATTACATAAATCTGTGTATAAGATTCTGTTTATTCTAAGAGAATCATCTTTCTGGAATAAAACAGAAGATTCCACTTTGAATGGGTATGCTCTGAATCATTGAATCATGTTGTTAATGTCATTTAGAGGAATGTGGCACTATAAAGATTGTATGAGATTATACTATCTACTACGTATAAGAATATGAATACCGCTTTGGTGGCAAGGGCAAGGGCGGAGAAGGAGGCAATGTAATAATTAAACTTACTGCTACGATGTAGTACATAACACGCTTATAATACTAAGTAATGGAACGCAACTCAAGAGAGCAATTTTTGTTTTCTGTGGCTGTACCTATATGTACTGCGAGAGAACATTAGCACAGAGATGTATTAGCAACCTTGACATTAAGCTTAGCCAACTGACAATGAGCGGAGATGTGATGACACACGTTCACATAAATGATGATACGAGAGTAAACTGAACTGAAAAAAATTAACATCCATTTCAACCCATTAAATTCAGAATTGAACTGATGCCGAGTCGAATTGAATTGAGAATTGTAGAATAAGAAATTCCTGTTATAGTAATAACTAGAATTTACTACGGTGGGCTGTCGTTCTAAGCATATATGTATATATATCCGTATCCTGATTTATGGCAAATTACTCGTCTATTAAATTGCTTAATGATCATTATGTACAGAAAAAGTCATCTACGTCAATTCTGGCTTAGTTACATACTTTTTGTCTACTTCAGTAACAGGCAGAACAAAAGTACATTTTATTTTCATATACCTACAGCACTAGGATGTATACAAAATACAATTACGTTTAATTGTAAAGCATTTCACGGGAAAATAGTTGTTTGAGGATTAAAAATCGTCCTTAATCACGACTAGCTTCCATGTTAATAAAAGATGCAATCAGTTACCACATGTAGGGCTCATTTCATATCCTGTATTAGTTTTTACAGTAAAAGTTTCTAGATTGCATATCATCGCGGATATTTCCCTGTTATTTTTTTCCATAAATTACATTTTATGGCTAAATAAAAGTAAACTCAAACGTCCTGCGTTCTTAATTGTGCGAAATAGCAACATTATCAGTTTTATTGTTATCAATGAGAGTGAAATGATAGTGAAGTACCCAACAACTGACAATGGGTATCTTATTGTTGGAGTTATTTTATAAGATACTCGTTATCACGAGATAGTCACAGTCTTGTAATTGTATATGATAAAGTACATCATCTACGGGGTCCAGCAAAGTCCCAACGTCTGTATGAAATTATAGACATACTAAATTACCTCCTTGCTGAGCTTCATGTACTTATCTATTGCATTATCTGTTTTTTGTCTCATTTTGCCGTGTAAACTGTACTACAAAGACGTCTGAATGAAGAGAGGGCTTTAAAAGAGGTTATATGTAATGTACATTGATAACTATCCAATGTTTTTTGTGTTTATGTCTGCACGTCTACAATGTGACGTCAGCACCCCGATCTATTGAAATAGGTGATGTGCAGCATTGAAAGTATAAAGTTGTCTATTTATAATCGTATTTTGACAGCGTGTAGGTTACTTATTAACAGGTCGACGAGAGTGTTCTGTATGTGAGCGCTGTGCAATTAGCCAGACAGAGAGACTCATCATGTAAAAACTAAATGTGCCTATATTTTCGTAGCTATTGTTTTTATACCCCATTTAGAGCTTTACTACTCTGTGAAGTAATGAGATATTGCTGAAAATGGCTTCGTTTTGCTTTTGGCTACAGGCAAAAGGTCTTATTGTTACTGATGCATAATAATATGTAACATGTCAGTAGTACAGTAAATATCTTAGCATTTCATAATCGCCATCGTGTGGTTGGTTGTATGTAGGCATTTCAGTATTTATATCGAAGAAACCTTGCAAAACCAACCATGACAGAGATACGAAAATCCGTTTGTATGTACACATGCAAGTATGCATGTAAGAATGGAATCTACAATTAATTTTCCATGTCCTGGATCTTATGGGCCCGTAGGTACTGAGCGCTTACAACCAATTTAGTTATGACTCATAGCTGACTCTCAATTCTCAATCATGAAATCAGCAAGAGCCGACTTGCTCGTATAAAAAGAAAAGTCGGACAGACTGACTGAAAGCAAATTAAAATCATTGGTAATAAATTCACGGTGATTTTCTTTCAATTTTACTTGCCGAAGTCATGTTCATTACTTCACTATACCTACAGCGTCATTTATTACAAAACTTTTCTTCGACTGACTATTACTTACATTGTTTTATATCACAGATACAATTTGTCAGAAAATCCTTCTTGTATTTTCCATCTCGAAATTGTATGCGATTAAACTGAGAAAATGTAATTTTTGGTCTTGGTAACAATACTATGGGATGACTTATGTTGATCTACGTTGGATAGGATTAGACCGGACTCTCCTAGGATTTGTCTTGACTCGATTTTCTCTGATTACTATTATTATCGCGTAAGAATAATGTTCACGATAAAATATACCTACTACGTGATGCAAGAATTCCACAGTTTATTATGATGTGTATACGTAAGGATTCTCCCCATAGAGTTATCTGGGTGTTGGCTTGTCATGTCATGATTCTCGGAAATGAGATTCTAAATATCTAGCTTAAGGAAGATATAGTCCGAGGAGTGCGTCACTAAATATTTAAGCAAGTCCACAAAGTTTTACGGCATACCTTTTTAAGGCATTGCTGACTACATTATTCAGTGCTAAAGCTTTATTGTGCCGTAAAATTTCAAAACCTTGTGGGCTTTAACTTTTCACGTGAGTGGATAAAATAAAAGGGACTATTTTGTCAAAGTTTCGAAATGTATTGTAAACTATGACAGTGTACTTTAAATATATAATTGTGCATATTAAAAGTAAAATGGGGAATCAAAATACTATTTAATAATATTTATCTCCGAATAATATTTGTGTAAAAATGTGTATCTAGCTAAAAGAGAATGATAATTCGTGAAATTATTCATTGTATTTATGTAGGCAATAGGCATATGTCATGCATTTGCATAATATTGTAAAAATTCTAACATTCTATGAACATTATAAATAAAACGTGTCAGAGTCAGGTAGGTATTCATAATTACCGGCATCTTCAATGTATTTTTGTAGTAAACTTGTAATTACAAGTAGCCTAATCATGGGCTTTTAAATCTTTTGTAGTTATTCCGCCGTCTTGCAACAAAAATGAGGTAATACTAAAGATCACCTAATAAAAATGTCTTACGTAATCCGCATCTTGCTATTTGTACTTAATCTACAGCTAGTTAGTCTATCAATCATGTCTTGAAATAATGACTCGGGTTTTTTTCCTTCTGTCTCAGAAAATCTCTGGGTAAATGTTCTAAAAGGAGCTTACTACTTAATAATGTGAAAAAAGAGCTTGTACTATGAACATTTCTTATCTGTAGCCTAATTTGAGTAGGCAGATGCTTACTCATAATAACTAATAAAC
Source organism: Tomocerus qinae (assembly GCA_020055645.1). Classification (NCBI taxonomy): domain Eukaryota; kingdom Metazoa; phylum Arthropoda; class Collembola; order Entomobryomorpha; family Tomoceridae; genus Tomocerus; species Tomocerus qinae. Next base: position 25,625,153 of record CM034548.1, read on the forward strand.
GCATTAACATATACTCACTCTGCCAAAATTAGCAATGTTAAATTAGCATTTTTTAAATGATATAATGACGTGCCAAATGCCTCTGGACATATGTTAATTAATAAAACTACATATATAGGGCAGTTGGACAGGAGTTATTTTAAATAATTAATTAGCTAAAGTCCTAATTAATATACATCTGCCCCCGCGACTTTTAATGCAAAAAGATCAAGGAATCTTCATAAATGCGAACGCCTACATCGATATCATAATATGAAAAGTGTCTTGGAATCAAATTGAAGGATTTATAACAAAAGGAGACATGGGCAAACGTTCTTTGTAACTATTTGTGTGTATTGTAAAAATTCAATGAATAAAATAGATGTCAGGTGTACAAAGTAAAAGATGTGTCATGGCTAAGAAATATTTTTAAGATCAGCTGCACAACTTCATTTTTTAGACTGAATCACATTTTACGCATAGCGTATGCTCCACAAGTATAGTAAATATACAAATATAGAAACTTGCATTGGTTACCAATGCAAAGTCATGAGTCAGTGATGTAGGCTAAGCTAAAGATACAAATGTTATACATGCAATGTCATTACAAGATACTTAATCTAGAAGCAAGAAGTAAGGACCTGGATGAGACATCCGTTTATTTCTAGGCAGCATAATGTAATAGAAGATGGCGTCATAAAGTAATGTAAGTCCGTGTACGCACGTTTACATTAGCATATATTTATGTGAGTGGGCTAATTGAATGAAATAGAGTCAGACCGTATTAACCTAGTAGTCCTAATAAATTTGTTGCGTTTATATAGTAGTAAGTACAGTATAAATACTTTGCCTACGTAGAAAATGGTCGCATCGGATGATGCTAATATGGTATCCTAAAGAGGATATCAAGAGTGAAGGTGTAAAATTTGTCATTCACTTAGATATTAATATGTGTATTCTGTAACTATGACATGATGCACTTATTTGCAACGTGTCACCGTGAATATCACTTTCAACAGCGAAATAGAAATGACATTGCCAATTAAGGAACTGCTTCCTACACTCATTGAAAATACATACATATAAACACTATACTAATAATTCTCTAATCTTAAGTTGAAATCAAGGCACTCTGGGTAAATTCATATTTATCTCTCCTGTCACGCAGAAAAGGGTTTAAGAAAAATATTGAAAAAAATCTATTAATAGTCATTCAAACCTATTTGGACATTAGACATAATTTACCATTTATAAAAATAAGTACTACTGAAAGCCTTGGTTCTAGGTTTCATAATATGCGTGGTTAAAACAGCTTATAATGATGTCCTATTCTATGACATTTTTTAGACTGAAAAAGTTCCGTCCTTAAACATCAGGCTAAATTTGAATAAATATCTGCTTAGCATAAGTAGAGCGAGTGTTCTAAATAATACTTCTTACTTATTGTTAGAAATGTACACAATATGGACCAAGTTCAAAGCCAAGAAAATTTCTTAAGTAGGAAACGGCATTAATATTACGAAGACAGCAAACAAACAAGCTTCTGTATATTTTATAAAGAATTTACACTATTCAGAAAGGATTATAAAATTTACATGAGCTTGTTTTAGGGTTTATATGGTACCTCAATGTCGCCATCCTGATGGCAAACGAATACAAGTGCTAATTCTTGTCTAGAAACTTCTTTATTCTAATTAATAAACTATGAGGCAGATTAATGAGTATTTTTCTACTGATGCTTACTTCTCATTTCTGCTTTTTGGCTTTGACACTTGTTTTTTAACTGGTATAGCCACAACGCATTATTTCTCTGAACGTTTGCTGATATTCTTCATTTACTTTCATTGCCATTGCTTTATGTTGAGAATGTATTATGAAGTGAGCTACCTACTTATGAATTGCTGCTTATCAGTATCTTTTGTCCTTATTTTACAATAGATAACTAATATTCAGCCAAATGACAAAGTTAATATATTCATTTTGGTGAAACTGACCAAAAAACTCAAATCTGCTTAAATATTTACCACAAATACACATAGGAAAACTTCAGTAGCATTTGCAAGGTATACTTTTTTGTGAGACTAGACAAGTGAACAATACAGAGGGACACAATAGAATAATTTAGTGTATGAATTAGTCCATGTTCTATGTACGAATGTCACAGAAAAGACAATTACATAGATTTGGCAAATTACTTTCCTCATTAATTTTACTCTGGGTTAATTTGTAGTATCCGTCCTGTAAATATGCAAATTTTTTTGATAAGTAGTAGAATGCACACCATTTACTACCTAAGTTGTTCTGCCTATAGCTAATAAACGTAAAAAGTCTACATGTTTTTATATTATGTGTGCAATATGCTTCCTCAAGTACTACAGATGCTAGTAGTCTCTCACAACTGACCCAAACACCCATTGAAGGTGTACAGATTGCGTGTAAATAGCTAAAAAGACCCTTTATCTTTATTTTGGAAGTCAAAGACACAAGCATTTTTCATTCGTTATCTAACTTCCATCGCCACATTAGGCAAAAACTTGACAATAATAAGTATCAAGTTGCTTATTTGACTTTCGTATCGCATGTCAAGAAAAGTTGTTATTTTTCAAGAATATTTACGGAATACAATTTATTTTTCTTCCCAACTACCGCATATTATATAGTTTGCCAAATTCTCGGAAGGGATTTGTGATTTTTGTTATGAAAATTGTTCTACGTAATAATCAACTTGAAAGCAGGAAATGGAATCGTAAATGCAAAAATAAAGTGGTATTCTGTTGGCCCATAACGACGGTTTAAATTAAAATCGTGATTCATTCTACACATAACGAAATAAATAAATGCACTAAGTGCCGGACACTGCGAATTCTGATATTATCAGGATAATTCTGACCATGTGAACCTTGCAATTAGGGAAACGAGAAGCTATGTAAATTAAAAGTACGGAGAAGTGGTAAGGAAGGTATTTAGTATCTTCTGCCAAGCAATGTACCGAGCTACATAATTCTGCATGGCTATAGCTGACGCAGAATGCGAAAGTTTGAATGAACTTATGTTTTCGCCATTATTGTAATAGACTACGAGAACATCCTATATGATTGTCTGGGATTGCACCCCAAGAGTCTCTTGCCTCATTAGCATATTGGAATATTTTGTCTTTACTGTCTAATTGTAAGTAAGAACATGTGTTCTCTTGACAAGAAAAAGCAAATAAAAAATTAGCTAGAGATATTGATGGGAAAAATGTCAAGTTCAATGCGAAGCCTCTGCTAAACAAAACAATAAATCAACCACAATAAAAATTTCGCTTGCCTTTCATAGGAGACCATGAGTTGAGCATTTCCAGTCAAGTTCAACATCATGCAAGACGCCTGTCCACAAGCTTCAAGCTGCCATGTGTCACCAGGCTTGTGATATGAACCCTTTTCTTTGGAGTAACACTCATTAGGGTGACCTGAAAAATTAATAGGAGCATTTACTTGTTTGCTATTCATGGATATTGGAATTTATCTAAAAAATAATCTACTGAATAACTATACCATCATCTTAAATTGTTTTTAATTAATCTAAATAAATTAAATGGTTGAATACCAAAATAAATAATATGTATAAATATACTCACTATCATGTACAGTAGCTGGTCCGAATGCACTGGCAGCTAAACAACTTGTCAGACTACAACAGAAAACTATTGAGTATACAATAGAGGTCTTCATTTTGGGTAGTTTTAGCTAATAGTCTATTTGGTCACAAACCGAATAAAATATATAGAGCTTGTTAGATGAAGCTACTATTTATGTTATGGATCCTGCTCCCACAGATAAGAAAATAAAGAGTGTTGGTTGCTCGGAGGTTGGAGAGTGTTTGAGTTAACCTGAGAATTATCAACTATCTTATATACAGTGTAACGCAAAATGGGAATCCTCTGTCGAATGTTAAGGTCGACTGTGGACAGAGAGCTAGACACATGCACAAAGCACAACAAAAGTCTCTCTGCCTTTTTATTCACTTGAGACGAGACGAGTCTTTTGCTCCAATGCTTTTGCTTACCTACACACATAGATAATAATAATACATACCCACTCATAATAAGCAAGTAGCATGTAAATGCTATGTGCATGTGTTATGTGCCTATACTCGTATATTGCAGAATTAAGAACTATTGACTGACTCGCATGCAATACCGTATAAGATAACCCACAGAACGTCTTTCTAAGGTAGCTTATAATAATAAGTTTGTTTATTTGACTTTGCTACCATCATATCAGGATAAATACTATGCTTTGCTGCATCCGTCTTCTCTGAGATCACTTAACTTAAAAAGCGGTATATACAGATACATAGACCTGCGTTTCTATGATAAATAACGACTTATAAAATACTCACCTTTGTATGTCATTAAATTCTCAAACTTAACAAAGTTACAAAGTAATGTACGAAAAAGTATTGTACAAGTATAATTACAACTACCAATAGTATCATGAATATAGTAAATCTCGTCTACATTACTTCTACCCAAGTTTATTTGTGTAATTAAGTATGTGGTACATTATTAAGGATACATAATAAAGTAGTGCAATAAAACGATTTAGAAAAGCAATAGAAAAGTCTCAAAATATTTGTTGTCTTTGCATACCCACCTATTTTATAGCAAGATACATGTATATACGTAATACATCTGGTGATAGTATGACTAAGAACTATTTATAACTTGGTTTAGTGAAATGTGGTTCATCTTTTTGGAAACACATGATAACGTGCATTTTATGCAGGTGTGTATAATAACCAAATGGGATTTAGTAGCAGGTTAAGACAAAGTACAGTAGGTAAGGTACGTACGTATGTACGCACGTCATTAATGGTTCATTATGTAATTTACTAGGTTTTCTTTGTATGACGAGACCATCCTCCTCACTTGATTTTATCTTCATTCACCAGCAGATTTTGAATAAGTTGAGCATGAGTTTATGCTGTAAACACATGTTATGGCTAGTAATTGTGACCCTGTGAACAAGTTGCTAACGTAAGTAGCGTAGGTTAAGAAAAAACTTTATATAAGGTACCTACGTAACTTGCATGGGCGAATAAAAGATAATTGTTCTAAAGCAAAGTCTCACCTATTGTATATCTATAAGGAGGTTACAGCAATACAAAACTTATTTTTGTTATGACTAATAATGACAATTGGATTTGTATCTTTCCATGTCTTTGTTCAGTGTGCGTTGAGAATTTGAGGAATTCCCTACTTCTTACCCAAATATAAATAATCTTGTATTTAATATACCATCTTTACATTTACTACCTGTTTTTAATACTCAACTTGTTGATAGCTATTAGTGCTTAGTCCCTTACAAAGTTGACAAACCAAATGACTTTATTGTCCATAAAGCCAAATTTATGGACATTGTAAAAACATACATAAGCCCATATAATTAATTATATACCAAGCAATATCTATATTTTAACATGCATGCTTTTATTGTATTTTCTGAGACAACTTTCCTCAAAACATTTCGAGAAACTCGTTAACCGTTGCACTATCCTTATGTCAGATTTCAAATTCTATTAGCATAAAAAATCTCAAGATTCCATTATTACTAAGTAAAAATAGTCATTCTTAAGTAAACACACTGGAATGTAAAATCAGAATAGTTTGTAATAAACTTCCTGTAGTATCGCTTAGCAAACTTGGTTATAGATATGTGCAATTATGCACTTTGTGAGTTTTACTGATATTAAAGCTACAAGTTTACGATCCCATTATCCATGCAAAAAACATTTCGATCCGTCTATACATGTTGTTTTATAAAAACTTTATAGTTAATTTTATGGCAAAATGTGATTTAGATAAAAACAAAAGATTCTTTTCAACATGTACGTCTTTGTGGCGACAAGAAACAAAATTTAAAAATATTGAATAGTAAATACATGAAAATGATAAACAACCAAGTTCAAGCAGACATTGAAAAATAAACACTATTAGCAAATGAATTAGATATTCTGAAGGTAAATACAAACCAATAAATACGGTTATTTTGTTGAATGATATTGATATACGCTTTGTCAATATTAAATAAAGAATTTTGTATTCCGGTGGACCGCGAAGGAAACAGTGAGCCACAAAGATAAACAGTTTAACATATATTTCATTTCTACAGTGTTATTTATTTGTCAAGGTCGTATTTTGATTCTTAATAATTAACCTAATTCCTTATAATTATTATCAGTGGTCAAGCTTACGTAAATAAACCATCAGTACAGTTTACATGAGGACAATTTTAGCAAAATTAATATATTGGCAATCTGATAAATTTGTTTCTAGTTCCTACGGTATTTTTGGGTGTTTCTGTCCAATGTCACATTTTCTGAATTCATTTTTATCTTATGTCTTTGCATTACATGTACAAGTAATCCTAAACATACAAATTTGAGTCCGAATCATGTTTTTATGACAGGTACTTCATTCCATGCATCCTATTTCTAATTTCTAAATTATACAGTTTGTATAATGTAGACATGTTGTCTTATTATTACGTTTCATTATTACAAAAAACTAACTACAAGTAGAATCTCAGTATTAACGAAATCTTCTTTCGAGTAAGTTTAGATAGATGAAGATACAACTTACGTGTAGGTAATATATGCTTTGTACATGTACGGACGTCACTATTAAAAGCATAATATTACAAGTATTGAAAAATTCATGCTTTATTATTTACAAATACTAATTCACTAACCATAGGCTCAGTAGATAAAGCTACCAGCTCTAATACCTATTATGCTATGCTTATACTTATTCGTATATCAGGTGTATAATCTCAACTTGCACTTTGTGGTAGGTTGTCTTGCAAATACAATGGTACTTGTTGATAGGGGAGTCTAATCTTAACATTAGTGTCCATTGACCTAACACCTACGAACCTTATTTGAATGTTACCATATTTCACCTGTGATTCAAAATCATGATAAATTGCTTGTTTCTTTGTATGAATAATGGCATCCCACATTATAGTCATGATGTGCTGTTAGCAATACAAATGTGGTCATAGTATTATCGTTTGTGATAGAAGGTACAAATTTTAAGACGAATGAGATATTCAGCATCAAACATATTAGTGTGTTACAAGGTCTGCCACCAATACTATGTCTTTTACATCAATATAAAGCATGATTTACATATAGCATAAATTTGAATTCTTTAAAGCATAAAAATTCGAGACTGTTTGTTATTTGATAGAGTTGTGTGATATAAAATTAACAAATGAAACTTAACAATGTAAGACAGACGTCTTCCGTATCGCCCTACTTAATTGTTAATAAGGTAACATTATTTTGCACTAGAAATAAAAAGGTTCTCGCCTTGTATGCGACTAAAGTAGTGACAAAGATAAAATTTAAATTGGTGCTTTTGCTTACATTTACACAAAATATTAAATATACAGTACATGTTGTTGTAGCCAGACGGGTGACGAGACGACCCATACTTATGCTGAATTTACTGAAGCAGCATTACATATTATTATATTATGGAAATTATGGAATTAAGAGGAGCCAAAGATTTGTATAAAGGAGACGCTCCGTTTACAAAACATATTCAGTATTATTACTGGTTCATGAAATAATACTTTATTTGTGTTTTGGGGTACAGAATTACCTGTTTATATAGTACCAGTACCTGTTTACATCTCTACGCAGTAATATGTATCTATTGTTTAGCATAAGTGGACTTTAGCTTGTATTCAACAATTAAAAAAGGCATTAACAATGGATTGGAACAAAGTGCACCCAAATCTCAGGCCATAAGTAAAAGCATAATAAGTGGAGTGGAGCCATATTTTCTGAATTATAAGAAGTATCATCTTTACTCAACCCATATTTTATAACTCATTAATTTGGACGACCTAGCCGCGCACTTCACGGTCATGGTTAACAATAAGGAGGAACCTTCTGATTATCTGCTAATTACTACTAACAAATACGCACTTACCTACCGACATAAGTGCATGCCAAATCCCACTATTTCGTTAGTTTAATAACCGTTCTCTTGCATTTGTTTTACATTTTAAGTTCCTTGAGTTCAGAATTTCGCATTCTCAGATTGTCACTCATTTCAATTGGAAAATAGGTTATGGCAATAAAATTATCAATTATGAGAGGGATTCAATTATTTATGCAAATATTAAATATCGACAAAATCTAAAATAGAAGTGCATAGAAGTGTTCGATATGTTTAAAAAGTGGGCATATTAAAGCATTTGAATTTAAGTTAAATATTGTATGTGCTAATCATAAATAAATAATATATAATGATGACTACCAAGCAATTTTTATCTACACATCACATCGTTTCACACACAATTAAATCTTATAACACTCTCATTAATTAGCATTTAAGTAATTTCATATAATATGTCATCAGGAGACTAAACCCTGGCGTTTAACAAATCAAAATGAGTCATCTGTCACTTTCATTTACTTTGATTTAGTGAACTTTTGTAGCATATGGAAAGGAATTTAAAGTGTGGAAACGTTGTCATTTAAAATTCAGTACTCAGAAGCTTATCTAGAATTGGTGAATGTTTTGGTAGCATTACTCATCACTATTATTTAAGATGAGCAGTTAAATGAAGTTCTTAGAATCATAAAAGCAATTTTTGGCACGGAGAAGAATTAAAATGATTTCCAGTGAAATGAATAATTTGATATTTAAGTAATACAGTTTTCATTGGCAGAAAGATAGATTCTACAGGTACAACTATTAAAATTATTTAAATAGTATTATTATATTAAATGGTTTTCGTCTTTTATACAGAGGTGCAAATTTGGGTAGTGGTAAAAGTATTTGAGGGATGTCATGGAGAATTTTTCTGGAAAGATGTACAATATAAAACATTATAATAATTAGAAGTAACACTAACACAAGTAATATGCGTGGCATTTAATTAATGGAACGGACACACTTATATGGAGTCGGAGAATGCGTTTGACAGAATACCTTTGTTGTATTGTTCGACAAACTTACCGGCGCCGGCCGTTTTCTTCTACATGCTGACACAGACACAGAATGCGGATCTTGAAATCTCTCCTCATCCCAAATTCTCATAACATGTATTCAATGTAAACTATTAAGCATCCAGAAAAATGCAGGTTGGATTTGCTTTGGTGGATTATATGCTGTATACCAGTTATTACCAGAATACAATAGGACAGCATTAAGGACTTGGAACTGAAAGGATAAGATAAGATCTCTAAAACGGATCCTTGCATCTATCTGTAGGATGAGGAGCATGCAAATATCGTGCTATTACACAGAGGTAGGTGCCCAGGTAGGACACTGTCATCCATGAATAAATAAATACAGTTGGCTAAATAAATAGAAAGGATACAATTTATACAATTTTTCAAATCAGAATGTTAAAATAAACTCACAACAAAGAGATTTGTAAGCATCTGGTGTTGCTGCTAATGTAAACTTGTCATATATATAGATGGCTACTTGAAAGTTCTAAACCCTCAAAGAAGATAATAATAGTTAGAAGGTCTTTACGCATATTGCTTTGAGATGCATCGCTAGACTTTTGTACATTTTATATCAGCATGTAAGCTTTGTAATCGAGGAGAGTCAAGTCATGTAATCATTTCGCTCTTTTCTGCTCATCTTTTTATTAGCATTTTTGCAAAATACCAACGTGAATGACGCAAGGGATTGCCCACTCCACTGCTAATGAATACATTCACTGCATGTACATTAGTCCTATAGGCAGGTGTATAAAATAAAATCCTCGCTTCCGGAGAAAACGATAATTATTACATTATTTTGCATAACCTGCTGTATGAATATTTAAGTTGCAAAAAGTGTATTCAAGCTAAACCAAGAATCATCCTGGTTTTGTTTATCATCATTATTCTGCATCCTGACGTTGACGCTAACAGTTGTTTACTATTAAATAATTCATACCTTTATAATTCGGTTTCTATTTTTTACAAATATTTAAATTAATACATTACGACAGATGTAATCAGTACTACTGTTTACCACTTTCTGTACATTCAATGTCTTATGCATTCACCTTATTTGCTTTCTATTTTTTATTCTAATACTTGCATGATAACAAATTTTCCCAATGTCTATTGCGTAAAACAAAATGGGTGGGGCTGGGGCTTACTAATATAATTGCAGAGATTTCCAAATATCAACATTGGGTTAAAAATAAAACATAGTTATCTATGGTCTGACATTTATGGTAAAATTCGGATACAATCAGAAGTTGTGGAAATTAATTCTGTTCAATATACTAATATACTGGAGGTAACTACTTGTTTAATAAAATCGCTAAGTATCAAAAAATCCAGAAATGCACATTTAATATTGCTCACAAATTGGAATTCCCTTAACTCATGTACAGAACTGTCAAAAAGTGATGTAGGTACTCTGTTTAAAATCCAAATATAAAAGAAAAACAATCATCTACCCTTTTAAATTCAATAGCATTTCTAATGGATCTTTTAATTATAAAATAATTGTCAATATTTGTATTGAACTTCATAACTTCAGTAAAGTCTCGTTAAAGGAATTACAATTATAATATGGAGAGGGTTTTATTTTACACTAGGTATATGTAGTAGAAGAATTGTACCCGAATTGGACCGAATTGAACTGAATTAGACTGAATTGGATTGAATTGGATTAAATTGGACTGAATTGGACCGAACTGGACTGAATTGGACCGAACTGGAATGAGTTGGACCGAATTGGACCAAATTGGACTGAATTTAAACGAATTGAACTGAATTAGTATATGATACCTATATTTATTTTATTGTTTTCTCCAAGGGGAGAGCTGCGTTCTCTCCGCCCATTTTGAACACGTGCCTGATAAAAAGATACGTAGAGCAAACATTAACTTAATATGCATGCATTCACGTAACTAGAACCGCTTTATTTATTTACTGTGATAATCCTATGTGCATCTCTATCTAGAATGCGTTACACCTAGTAATAAATTAACTTACATGTACAAACGTCTAACCTAAACTTTTTTGTATCTATAATTATAACTAGTTGTAACATAACACATACAGGATACAGGGGGCTAGAAAAATGTTGAAAAATGTAAAAATATCAAAAAGGCAACGACTACGTACCAACACGAAGTTCATCCGATACATACCTAATGAACACGTAATTATTCAATTCTGCATTGGATTTTTTAGAAAGAGGTGGTATAAATATTTAATCGTAAAACAAATATTTTAGGTGGGTTTGTTGTGAGGTAGTTGCTTATGGGTCCCAAAAAACGTCATATTTACGCCACTGTATGCTACATTGATTGTTATTATTGTGAACATGACATGATTATAATATGCACATGTACTACACTGATTAGAATACCTGAGCTAGAAAACGAATGCAGTGCTTTGTATACCTATTTAGTAGTCTATACAGCTCCACATACCTATTGAGAATGTGCCTATGCAAGAAAAGGCAAACAAATATTTGGCAAGGTTAGGTAAGTCCACAAGACCGGATTCTCATTTCAAAACAAATGACGACAGAGAAGAGTAATTCCCCGAAGAGCAAAAGGTGAAGGTATCTACTATTGTACAAAAATATGTAAGAAACGCTGCATAATGTCCTTTTCATGAGATTAATATACTCATACACTATAATTTTTACTGTACTGCGTCGTAAGTACAGTGCTACGTAACTTTCAGAGTAAGGTTATTGGAATACGTTACACTTGAAATGAAATATATTTAAAAACTAATGACATTTGCTGGTTATTTTTTATGAATTGAGGTTTGAATATTTTTCAAGATGCAACAAAAGAACACATCTTAGTTACAAAAGTAATTATGATAAATCTCAAGACAGATTTACTCCAAGCATCTGTTTTGTATGCAAATGGTGGTCATTGTCTTCAAATAATAATTCCATCGAGATTATTCCGTTAAGGCATGATCCAAAGGCACATGTTCATGTTTATACTAAATAAATTAGCAGTCTAAAGTTGCACTGCTTAGAACATTATTATTACTACGTACCTTGGATAAGAAACATGGGTAGCTTTTGTAAAGCATGTTGTAGTAGTAGGTGTAACTGCAATAAAAATGATGGGCTTATAATATTAACAATGGATTAACCGACGGAATTCGACGCCTAAAACTACTCTTGGACAATCTCACAATACAATTACGATTCAATTCGTCGTGATAGTAAGTTCATACATGTTTTTCCTGTTTGGGTCAAATTATCTCCAATTTATATGCAGCATTTTGTATAAATGTGCATATTATTGCAACACACTAATATAGTGTCATATGAAGAATATTGTTGGACATACCACATTTATAAATAAAATAAGTAGAAACCGGGAATTCCTGATTTGTGATATTTAAAACTTTACTACGGCTTGTGTATATTTACTTACCAACTGTGAATCATTTCTCATAGCGGCATAAAAAATGAGAAAGATTAAAAAACTTTTCAACAGAGATGCATCTTGTAACAAGTAACTGCAGCCAAATTTACATGTGTTGTGAATCATGTATAATATGAATCATTATTAGCTGGGATATGAAATGTGAACTGAACCCAGTCATTTCACTATTTTCACTACATGAATATTTGAGAATTTATTTTCTAGAGTGGTGATACCTTTAAAAGTATTTTTGTACGCTAGGCCAAAGAAATGTAATTGGATCTTTTTTATGCATATAAATTGAACTATGTGATGCTGTAGCTAAAGTGGATATGTGCATGGACTGGTTGAAATTGATTTATTGAATGATATTTATTCCCCGTCTGATGAAACAATCTGTAGGCTTGTTAGCGTGAAATCTCAATCATGTATCTGCTTTTCTTTGGAACATGTAGAACAATTACACAATGGTGATTAATTGGGAAGATACGAATAGATCGCAGAAAATAACAGAGTAATTATTCGAAAAAGTATTAATAGTTTATAGCACAATCAAATATTTGACAACCTGGCCATTATAGAATTATTGAGTAATATAAAAACTCTTCCGATGACAATGCATAAAATACATGTAAAAGCATATTGCATTGTAAATGTAAAATATTGATTGATTCATTTATACCAGCAAAATTACACCTGACAACAATTACTGAGATCGTAATACTTAGAATGAACCGTGGAAAGTGAAATACCTATGAACATGTTGTACATATCATTCTAACAAGCATTAGATCCGTTTAGATCTGCACATGATAAAAATACCATGTAAACCATAAAGAATAAATGATGATGTAATGGTAAAGATGAGAATAATATCCACCATAATATAATCTAGGAAAAAATTGATTAAGTTCTATAAAAAATAAATTAAATTTGCTTGCATATTCGGCGCAGTAGAGTTTGTGCTTTCTTAAATCACAGCTAGAAATACTAAATGGAAACCAATCCTATTCTCGAACTAAGTTTGCAGTTTAACCAGCCAGAGGAAGCGAGCTTATAGAATGGGAAAGTAGGTTTGTTTAAATGATAACCCTCAGACGTGATAAAGGACAATGGACAAACTAAGTAAATATTATATTCATATAGGGGCGATATGGTACCCTATTGAAAATCGACAAATTGGTCTACCTCAATACTAATTTTCAAAAATATTTTTCTTGGACTGCAAATTATACATTTAGCTATGTTGTGTATACAGTTCTCTATGTCAGGACGAGCTTCTGTCATGGCTTGTCGTTGGTTTTATTTCGAATATACTAATTTGGACGTAAGACCCGACGTCAACATTTGTATTACAAGATTTTATCAAAAAGAATATACAAAAATGATAAGAATACACTAAATATTATATTTGGAGGGTGACACCAATTTCTGTAAATGATGTTTTGAGATGTCTGCACATTTACTTCTAAAGGAATTCATGTCCGTTAATTTACCTTTTACATTAATCAAATAAATCTTGTAGTTTACTTTATGGATTATCACAAAGGAATAAACCTTTTGTGGCTATCTCTGAAAATCAATGAATTATTACACTGAATGCAATTCAGAGTTCAAATTTGTCGGGTGTTATCATTGTCGGGATTTAAGCTGTTTTACTTTCGGAGCTCACATTGGGTTGATATTTTTATTCAGACGTAGCACATTGATACAGATTAGAGCTTTTCTACCTGCGTAGGTGGCCAACTTATTTTTACGATTGTGATAACCTTCAGAAGACAAATCTTTCTTCTGAAGCACATACAAGTTTCAGCGTAGATCATTACGTTTATTGCATCGCAATGTGTTCATACAAACACTTGACAGTGTATTTATTTTGTAGCATATTAGCATGTCTTATCAAAGGTGTGTAAGGAAAGAACTTTTTTCGTGAATGCTCACAGCGATTTCATTTATTGCTGTGCTACATATCAATTCATTTATACGTACCTCTCCTTTTGTAAATGCGTTCAATTGAATCACTTACATAAATTTGCCTTAAAAAGAAAAAAAATTGAAAGCAATGCAATGTTAGTGGATAATTCATTTGACAGAGATTCATTTTTATGAGCACGAAACTTTCATTTGAGAACAGGTATGTATCAATATAGGATCTAATAAGGATTGGTATGAATGCAAATTCTAAATGCCAAGTATCTGGAAATAATCTTTCTTTTGTACGAACTATTTATTTCACTATTCCGTCTATGCAAAAATGTCTTTGTTCACAAAGATTGGAATTTTCCAATATAATCGGAATCACTTTTATTACTTGTTAGAGCATGAGTTTACAGATATTTACATTTATTTTACATTAAATTACTTTGAACATGTCTGAATTTACATTGATGCAGCTACGTTACAACTTACACCTAATAGCAAGTACATATTCCTCATTGCTGAGCTATTTAGGGATTTTCCAACGTAGTGCAGCAGAAGTGATCCAAAATAATTGTGAAAAAATAAAATAATGCTTAAAGTGGTTGGAGATAAACATCCAAATTACAGGTAGTAGTAACTATTGCTATTTATGAGAATGTAAATGTTCAAACACCAGCAAAAGTGAATACATGCAAGAGTTAATGATTTAGGTGGTTACAGTGCAGTTTAATGTCACATCTAAAAATCCTATTTATACATTTTGTAAAGCTGTTTGAATTTTCAGATGACAATTTTTGTAAAGCTATACAATTATAGTGCTTTCCAATTTTACAATGAAAATGCTTTTTTTATCTGTACTACAATAGCCTGAACACGTTAACACTAGTAAAGTATTTTTAACAAAAAAGAATCGGGACATGATTATAAATACTGGAGAAGCTCAGCTGCATGGCTAATTGCATTAATTATTTAAATATTCAAATATCTAGTACTAATATCTATTGATTGGTTAATTTTCTTTTTAATATTTATACGAAACAATACTATTTACATAGTTTGCTAAATAGTTCGTCCTGATTTCTTCGATATGGTCTAATTACGATCAAGTCGTGTGGAACTCGAAGTGATTAAGATCTTCGGCCTTTTAACCTGAACTTAATATCTTCTTCGATTTTGTTGAATTATACATTTTGAAAATTTTGAAAATGGTCTACTGCCTGGTTAAAAACGAGTGCTAACACAAAATACTAGCATTACTACAAAGCACTTCTGATTCAACTGAATTTTACTAATGACAAATCATCCTATCAGTTGCACTATAATATTAATTATGTCGAATCATTTAATGAAATATCTATGGTGTTAAATTGTGGCTATAAGTGAAAAATTACTCTTACAATCACTTTCTGCTAAATCTCTTCAAATATTATAAAATAAATATACGTACCAATTTTAAATATTACGAGTCTATCTGACTGTCTGATTTACAGATTTATTGAAACGAGCAACATAAATACCAGAAATTAATGTTACACTACAAATATTAACGGGTTAAATTATTTGTAGCTACTTATGCATAAAGTTTAACCTTTGTTAAATTATTGTATAGTAAGTGCAATACAAGGCAAAAGAGAGCTATGGAAAAAACCTTAATAATTTTAGCTTTAAAAAGATTGTAAATATTATCACGAATTATAGCTAACAATTTCGACTCTGAATAACAGTACGCACATCTATATTACCAAGTTACATCTATCTGTCTTTAAACTTTTTTGAAGAGTTCAACTGCAGTCTGAGTAAATCTTGGTGCCCAACTCATCAGTCTTTTCATCAGGTTCCACTGCCGATGACCTTAACTTTACAATATGCTATATAATATAATGGTTAGCTCAAACATTTTATTAGACTGTTAAATAGCAATTTAATATTCACTTTATTTAGTGATGCTAGCACATTATTTAGGACTATTGCAACACATCACATCACCACCTTTAGTTAACATCTTTTTACTATCCGTTTATTAACCATATACCAATAATTAATGACATTTTTAATACATTTTATTCAGTTAGTTTAAAATTCATAAGTACTACCACAGAATATTGTGTTACTAGCTATGCTAATAGAATATTAATCGACCGTTAATTTCGTTAGCATCATTACAGATATCACGGCTATATTATTTTCATTTGGTTTAACTTCATATAATATTTTGGAATGAAAGCATATAGATAATCATGAATGAAGACAAGGTAAGTAGAGATCTAGGCAATGTTTGTCAGTTACTAATTTCAAATAACCCTTCGTGAGGTGACTAAAAATTATCCAATATTTTTCAACATTCTATTTTTAAGTTTGGGAGTAGCACATATTTGTGCTATACCTCATTTTCACACAAAAATGGAACGATACCAGAGTAGGACCGTTATGGGTATCCTGAAATACATTTCGAAGCGACTGTAAACAACAGAATTTGAATTAGAATAGGATTTATATTTTTACTTTTAAGTTTGCATTGTTGTGATGAATATTGTTTCCGATATATACGGGGCTTTTGCAAAATTTCATATGACCATTTTTCAACATAACGAGAATTTATATTAGTAGCACGCTTTTTAAAATAAAACCTCGTAAAGAAGGGATGATGATATATTGAGGTTGACACAACCCATACAGTAACAGATTTTGTTACAATATTTTATTGATTATTACACAGTAATATTCAGTGATGTTTTTAAGAAATTGAAGAAGGGAAATTTCGTGTTTAGTAACGTTTTAGCAACTAGATTTTAAGAGCATACACAATTGCCATATAGAGCAATTTATTGCAACCAAACTAGCAGTAAGACATTTCTCAGTATATTAATTTTTCATTGTAAGTGCCAGTGAACTTCATTTTAATATACTATAAAGGCTGATATACTGCCTTATTAAAATTTCAGCTTACGAGTGAGTAATTAATGTCCTATTAGTGTTAGATTATGAAGTACCCTGTACATTTTAAGTTAGAACAATTACAATAGCTTTGATGTCAGCTTTACGGTTTCCACTGAACTAATTAATAGTAGCACAGCCAACATTTGTGCTTGGTGTAGGCGTTACCTAATGTATACAGTGAATTGTGCACATTATACTACGTACATATTACACAGTCAAATTGACCATAAAATAGTATTATTGCTCTGCCTACCTGTACTGCAATTGATTTTGCTAGCACCCTATCTAATTCTAATTTTAACAGTTCATCCCTAATCCATACGAAATCTTCAATTACCTTTGCAAAGTCTCAGTGTATACAGTAAATATATTTCTGATAAACGATTGTTTATCAGTAAATTGATCCTCGTATATTTTACCTCCCACAGTTAAGTTTTGCCAGACTTGAATTACGTAAGGTCAACATCAATTACAATGCACCAAAAGCACCTTATTTAATCAATTCACAATTTCTATTTCAATCATGCATGCAAATAAATTATAACTCTCACGGTATTGATTGGCAGATTCTACCATAGGGAATGATTTTGAATGTATTATGAAATAGCAACTTTCATACGCATGGGCTATTTACTACTATCTTTCAAGTGTCAAGACGACTTCAATTTTAAATCTCAGCCGAGGTCTTTAAAATCTTTAAAAACCCATCCGATGCTATTGAAGGATTTCTTGTTGTGAACAAACTTCATAGGGGCTTTCCAATTGACAATTCCATATCTGTTTGTTTTTATTACATTTTGTGAATTTTATCGTTAATTAAATTTTGCGTCGAAAATTAATTCCCTTTGGAATCAAGCTTCTATTTTAATTCACTCTCAGAATGAATTAAACCTATTACCGTTTGCTAAAGGTGCATTAAGACGAAATAGCATATTTTTGACAGCACCTAATATATTTCTGTTTGCATATTAAACAGAAGATAAGTAGCATCAATAATTTGTATCTAATTTCATTAAACTTTTTCTACTAAGACTACTGTGCGCGATACCTTTTTTATTACGAGCTAAATGCTATGGTATTTTACTGTAAAACTACCAATGATAAATTTCATCAGTGAATTACAGTTAGCTACCTATAGACAAGTAACTTTTAGGTAGCTAAGATTAAGTACCTTTATATAAGGTTTCTTTGTGTTAGCTCGAACTACAATTTCATTTAGTATTTACAGTACAATTACAATAGACAACTGTATGCCAAATTTTGGATCAGAATATCAGTCCTTCTGTCAATCTTTTAATATTTTCATTTCCACAATAAGTAAACTCCTTGAGGAAATGCAGTCGCTTCACTATTCAACATGCTATACTTATTCATTTGGTGCCTTATCAATACTTTACTACTGACTACACTGATACTAATTTGTTAAATTGGTTAATATTAATTGGCAATAGATTGTACATTAATATCGCTACATATAATTAGGTGGTAGTGAATTAAGAGCAAATCTAAATGTATGTCATTGTATGCTAATTTTATACAATTAGTAAACATATCCGATTCTATGTTAAAAAGTTTGCTAATGAGCGCTATCCTAAATCATGAATCGATATAAATGTGATAGACAAAAAATAGTTTCAAATAAAATTTAATACCTTAAGACTACACAACTGTTCCAGTAATTAATCAGTATTTCTACCGACAAAAATCAACAATATTGTATTGCTAGATTATTACACTTATATGCACATGTTTTATGTGCACAGTAAACGCAGTAAGTGGACGATAATTTTTATATAGCACACTATTATAAAATAAAACTAAATAATTCAATGTCTTAGTTTATATATTTTACTTAACAATATCCGTATTTACAAGTTGATTTTAGTATTCACAATTGGAGAATATATATAATAGCAATGTGCATTAGCTATGCACCTTATAATACGAACGATTAGCGATTTAGGTAGGCGTATTAACTACGTTAAGAAAATTCATTAAGGAAACTCATTAGCTTTAGCTAATGCTTGAAATTAAATATTTACGTACCTAAAGAGAAAATATGGAAAGTTAAAATACAGATTCATCCAAAATCCGTTGAAAAACAAAATCCATTTTGTTATTTCAAGGCTGACACGTAACAACGCATTTTCTGATATATTCCCACCACTTGGCTTGAAAAACTTATGGGTAATTGCAATATATCTAGATTAAGTTATAAGTTGTTGTATCATATCAGTTCTGATACAACAAAATTTACTAGAGCAGACGTCAGACTTGTGTCTAACTTTTGTCTTTCTTTAGTTACGCAGTACTTTGACAATACTTATTAAGAGTAGGTTATATATACATACAGTGTTTAGTCATAAATTTGATACTTCTTAGCAAATGCAGACCGTTTCATTCAATTACTTCCAGTCAACTTCAAATTCGACAGTCCTCCAACAACAAGCACCATATAACTTAAGGGGCTTGCATAGTAAAGTGCACAATAAAAGATAACGGCTCATACGCTTTATTTTGCACAGAGGATCATCTTCTTCAGCTGGAAATAAGCTTCAAGGCGACACAGTCCATACTCCTGTATAATTAAAACAAATTTGAGAATTTTCTTATGCAAATTATTTTGCTAATTATAATTAATTATCAAAACTGAGGTTTTGAAATAAAAAATAAGTATTTATGCTAATTAGATAGTTTAAATTGTTAAGTACCCAATAGCCGAAGGGAATTTTTGAAACATGGGCATTTACAATGGCCCAGAGACTCCAGAAAAAGTGGGATGCGAGCATGAATGTATTTGCTTCCTGAATAATATGCTCTTCATTAAATAGGGGCGAGTTATTCATGAACTCATCATCAGTTTCAGTGAAATTCATTTGATATTCTCGTCGGAGAACTTTAGCATAAGTCCGAATGAAATTCATCTAGAGTCAAAATTCATAATATAAGTATTTCCAATTTTTTGGGGTTATGTGAAAAGTAAAACTACTTTGCACCTTTTCATCGTGCGAAGGGAGATCAGTCGGTTCATATGAAAAATTCGGATAGGAATCCAAACTATAATTGTAGCTCCACTCGCAGAAATGATTAGCCAAGTCAAAACCTCGGTAGTTGTAAGAGCAATACTCGAAATCAATAAGGACTAATTTGTCCTCGGGGTTGTCATAAACAGGACGAATGAGAATGTTTCCCTCCTGCATATCATTGTGAGAAAACACAACTGGGCTCCCGACTTGTGGAAGGAATTTCCTGTCAAAACACAAAAATAAACACTTGGCGTCAGTTGTCTACTTCTAAAGTTAATGGACTCTTACACGACAAGATCGGAACCTACTCAATCAAGAATTTTCTAGTTTACACGGATTTGTATGGCTCCCAATTCCCCCAGTTCATTCAATTGCCCGTGGTTAATCAGAATAAACAAGTCGTTTCACAAACAATCAACAGAAAGCTTATTATAGGACCTCAATGCATCTCTGCGACTAGATTTTGCTTATACTTATATAATTCTGTGATCAAATGAAATGAGTGTATGGGAATATTGATACAGTTTAGCTATGTGATTACAGTAGCAAGTAGCACTACCATTTCACACTTTGTTTCTTTTATCCTTGTAAAGCAATGTCAGAAACGTGTCGATAATTCCCGAATCTCCCGTGAAACATTTACTGGCAGATCCATTTAGCCTGAGAGGTCGTTGTAACTCTATATACTATGTAATACTAATAGAGCACTAGAAAATCCATTTTCTTACTTTAGCCATTTCAGTTCATCCTCCAAATTATACTGAATGAGTCTCTGGATAGTTTCTTTGTGGCGAGTATCCTCGTAAGAAATTTGGTGGAAATTCTCTCGAATATTTGACATCCATCTAAATTCAGGAAAAATTATGTAAAGCTTTCATCTCATGCCCTTCCTCCATCCAATGTGACCAGAATGACTTTGAAATGACCCGTGCTATCAGGTACCGAAACACTTAACTACCTCGTGCACATGCACGAAATCTCTTTGTTCCATGTCGGAAACGACCATATAATAGTATTTCTTTAGCCATGACTCTTTATCTACGGAATATACCTACTCATGCACTATTATACATTTCTTTCCTTATTTGGCTTCAAAAGTTGAGTGGATTTTTAACTGCTTTTCCCTAAACTTGCTCGGGTGCTCTATTCACTTTCCTCACAGTTTTCATAGAGTATGTGAAATATTCCTTACGAGCATTTTGGATCAGGAAGCTGGTGAATAAGTAAACAGAGCAATATGGTCGTACCTTTTAATGGATGCATAAAACGTGGATGTACATATATACATGTAATATACTGAATGAATTAAAGGTAAAAACACTTAGACAGCCCAGCACTAAAAGGATTAAGTACGCATTTTATGTATCCAATAATAATGAGATCACACACTGGAAAGATACTGTTTTATTGTACCTTTGGTAATTAGGTTATAAAAAATCAATGGAATCCTTGTAATAGTACTACTTATAATACATGTGCATATTATGTATTCAATACCTACAATAGTCCGTGATTTAAAATGTGTCAATGTATTGTTGTACTATGAGAAATATAGTAATATATTTTAATAAATGCTAAGAATATATCTCGAATTTCTGTTGTCAAATTATGGTCAATGGTACTTAAGCCTCTTAGCATCTAGTTCGTAGGGCAAATAATATAATTAGAGAACACGAGCATGTTTCTAGTAGCGCGTGTAGTAGAATTAGAGTACATTAATAGCATTAAATCAGCACTACTTGAATTAGATCACGGACAAGTAGTTTGAATTGTGAATTACTTGTGCAAATTATGTCAATTAGTAAGGTTGCCTGTTATTAGGACAGAGTATATATTATATAGATTTATTTTATTGTCACCTGTCCATAGTCCCCCAGAGCCAAGAGGGCTCCTTGCTGATAGGAATATTCAAACCATGAATTTGTGCCATTTTTTGAGCGATCAAGGTGCTAAGTTCAGGATCACGCAATTCCTTCGTTAGCAACGGTCTAGCCTATAAAATGAATACAAGAGGATTTATTAAAGAAGTTTATCAGCCTGTAGCAAAAGTCCGTAAAACTAATTTTGCGAACAAGCATGAAACAAAACTTAACCATTTTATTTCGCATTGACAAATACCTATAGGCATCAACTATTGCAACTAGTCATATTCATAGGTCAGTTCTGAGCAACTAAAACGTGTTTAAAAAACGTAGACTGTAATGAAAGCAGAAGCTTTGTTATGAGATGTAAATAAAATGTGAATAGTATAAAATGAAATGAAATTACTGGAATGAATTGTTCAACACGTCCCCCGGGAAATACGCCATAAAGTCTGGGCCCCAATTTCCTTTCAGAGAGTAGAGTAAAAATCACGGATTCAGTTATGATGGACTCTAGAGCTCCTTCCCCGTGGACCTGTACATCACAATTGCAAATAATACAAAAATGTTTATTAGTTACGAGTTTCAACAATTTCTAAAAAGGCACAGTCATTCGCTGTTTTAATAGGATTTATGCAACAGTAGGATAGATCGGCACATTTGAAATGTTCCTGGCAAGGAGTTTAACATTTTCCTATTGTAATAAAGAAAAATGTTAGGAAATTAAACCATTAACTAGACTAGCAGTACAACACGATGACATGAATTTTTGCGAAATTACAAACACAAAGCACATTACAAAACTAAAAGAACATGTCTTTGTAGCTCACGAAATTAACTTGTACTTGTTGTTTTATATATATAGATGCAGAAAAACCTTTCTTGATATCTAAACACAGTAGGATTTCTTAATGCCGTAATGAATTTAATATTTGTATGTTTGTATTCTACTACAGAAATAATTTTTTGGGTATCTTTTGCTGACAATTTGACTAAAAATAACTGCAGATTACTTCCAAATACAATTATATGAGCACAAAGTCTCCTTTAAAACAATTCTTTAAGTCACAATCATTAATTTTATTTTTGCTTATTTCAAAAGCAGTAGACTAATTGAATTTTTAGTCTTCTTCCATTTTATATTTGTTCACAGTTCCTAAATATGGAAGGCCCTACTCTATGAAATTATTTTTCAAATTTGCAAAATTCAAAAGTTCAAACTTTGTCAAATTTTAGTTAATTGTGTAAAATGGGTGTTCACTGCAACGACATTTTATTTGTTTTGTTTAGTTGCTTTATTTTAATATTTAAGCATAAAAATGCTGATTTTGCTCAAAATTAATGTATTTTTATTATAGATAAGCATATATCGAGATTTTACTGCATCAAGTTGAAAATGTTACGAATATTGTTGTAATTAAAGCAGGTTGATGGGATTGCTAAGGAATCAAATATGTTTTAATGATTATTTGATAGAATTAAAGGATATCTAAATAAGATATTAACTACATAGAGCTATATTAATAATATTTACAAGCTAGTATTCCAATAATAATAATTTTAAAGTATAACTTGAATCTACGGTTAAATGCAGTGAATGAGTAAATGCAACCGCAAAATGGAATAAGTAAGGATCACTTATGTCGTTAAGGTCATAGTGAGAGACATGGCATAAAATCAGAGCTGATCAATCACTCCACTGGCCTTTTAGCTAGCCACCGTTTCGCGTCAAGGCATGTCATGTCATTAATTCCTTTCCTTGCTAAGCACAAACAACCAGTAAATTTCATATTGTTAGCATTGTAATGAGAAGCATTAACGAAATATTTTACCTGTCCATAAAACCTCAGCAGCACTTGAGTAGGCTCATTATTCACCGGCGTCAGGGTCAAAGGTAGAGAGCAATGGTACAACCAGTTGCTCAGTCCGCCACTGCAATAAAAACATCAAATTCATTTAACTAATAATTATTTGCTTTTATCTGACAAAATAACATTTACTAAACATATCAACTTTTTTGACTTCTCTATTAGTCAATAGTTTGGGCAATTGTTGTGGTATTATCACACAAGAATGCATTATGTTATTACAATGGCGAAATAACGTCGTTTTGTCCATTAATCATTTCCGAATAATGAATTAGTATAAAAATGACTGTATTAGCTCACCCGCTACAAATAGGGGAGACTGGGGATAGTGTACGAACTTTTCGTTTAGACGGTCCTATAAAATCCCGTTGAGGGATATAAATTCATTTCATTATTTGCATATAATGTCTACATACATAGGCTCAGTTACCCTATTTTTACACATAATTTTAATTACTATCAAAACCAACAGAAAATATTTTATGGATGTCACTTTTTTCGTACACTATACCCAGGACTGGGTATAGTGTACGAATACCCTGGGGATAGTGTACGAATACTATTATTTCGATGTTGTCTTCCCAAATCTGGCGGTTCCATTTCTTAGTATGCTGCCACGGATGCTGATAGTGATATCTCTACTGTTTCATGACCATCGTAATAGTTGTTAGTTTTCTAAAATTATTTTTCCCTGATGTATCAAATGAGGTATTTTATTAGGCATTTTCTATGGTTAAAAAACAACCACCCAGTATTTTGGGAAATATTTGCAGATGTAACTTGTGCAATTAATGGGGGCATTCAGTAATGTTTAACGCATCACGTATGGTTGAAAAATAAATGTCATTAGCCAAAAGGGGTCATTCCAATGTTCGTACACTATACCCATTTGATTTCTCGTACACTATCCCCATCATGGCTTTTTCGACCTAAATATGTTTCTATAAAAAACTTTCAAAATGATAGCCTAAATGAGCATCGGATATCATTTATGAGAGCTTTTTCACTTAGTCAAAAAATTTGTATCCCTAGATTGTTTTGAAAAGAATCTGTGTGCAAAATGTTGTAAAGTGGCAAAAGTTTACTTTTGGGCATTTTTGGCATCAGAAAAGTTAATTTTATTTTTAGAAAACGTAGTTGGAGCCTGAAGTTAACAACTTTTTGTTAACAAGTCCTCCAAACCATACTTCAAATTTTGAAAATTTTGCCGACCACAAAAAAACACAGATTCTATAAAAACTCTTAACTTCGTACACTATACCCATTCGTACACTATACCCAGTCTCCCCTACTATGAAAAATTATAGTGGCAAAAATGGAATAGTGGCTGCCTGGTAAATTTAAATATTGGCCAATCTGGCAACTAGCCATTTTGGACTTTAAATGACCTACCAGCTACCTAAAATGTAGAAAAGTCTGAATTCCAGTGTTATTTAACCATTAAAAACAATGGCAGTCTACAATTTCTAAGCTTAAAAATACCTCTACACTAACAAAATAAATAGTACCCCAAATTATTTTCTATTGTACTGTCTTAAAATATTTGCTTGTCATGTCGGAGCGTCTACTTAATAAAACTCATGTAAGAAACGTACCTAATGTAAAATCTACTTGATGACTTTCTGTCATCGCACCAAGGTTGTCAGTCAAAAATCTTGCCAAGTTGACAATTGTTTGTCATTCTATCATATTTTTTAAACCAAGTTGGTGAAATTATACCTAAGTCTTTTGTCGCGTGTGAGGTATATATATCTTATACAATGCTTATAGTCATTGGTGATTTCTCAAGGATGAGTACAAGAAAGTTCATCAAAATTTAATAGAGAAATCTACTGTTACGTTGAAATGGGACTTTTTTGCTGATTATATACTAACTGAAAACGGAGATGGCTCTATCTGAAATGTATGGCAAGGATATTGGAAATTTTTTATGAAAAAAATTTTCAAGAATGAACAGGAAAAGTAATTTCCGTTCTGAAGACGCTGAGTCGCATTTACCCTTGGGTCACATACCTTGTAAAACTGCAAGTTCATCTTACGCGTTCTACTTTGGTAGCATAAATCACTGACTTTATAACGGTGAGTCGGTGAGTAAACAATGACGTCTATTTGTAGAGTAGAGATACCTATACATTCACGAAAATCGTTAGAGATATTCAATGAAGTGCATCAGCATTTGTAGTCAACAAGGAAACGGAACAACAGTTTATATTTGGTTTCCAGATTTTTGCAAATGTTGTACTGCGTGTTGGGATATCGAATATTGAGCTAGTAGTCAGTCAGACAGACGACGCGTTTGAAAGAAGCATCCTCGTGTTATGGATACTTAGTTTATTTTTAAGTGGCATTCAGAGATAAGTAAAGAAACATCTCTGTCGTCTGTAAGAAAACGTAGAATAAAATGACGTTTGTTGTTAGGTTGAGAACATTTCCCTATCCTCATCCTCCTATAGCATTTCCGTACAAAGTTTGAAAATTTGATAAAAATCCATAATTATGGAATACTACAAAAATTTCGGAACCTATTTCAAATCGACTTTCCTAGCCACAAAGTAATCAAGAGCCATTACCATTTAGTTATTAGTTATTCCAAAAAAATCACATAATTTGATAGTGTGCAATAAAAGTTCGAATTTCTGATATCATATCCTAACCCCCATACAAGTTACTTTTTCCCCTGCATCAAAAGAAAGTTTGATAGGGCCACTTGGTTTGCTTTAGTTTTTGATAAAACAAATATCAAAGCAAATTGCGAAACAAAGCAGTGCCTTGGGACACGCTTTGAATTAAATATTTGTTGTTATCATAGGTTTGTGTTTGGATTAAACTAGTTGAGAAGCGGGACTTGTCATCTATACAATATCCATGGTTTAATAAATTGCGTGTAGAAGCAATTTCATGAAAGAGAAATTGTGCATAGGTATTTATGGCTATTGGGTAGTAGTTAGAATTAGAGCGCAGAGATTTGGGATGTTGATGCTTTCAAGGCAGGCAGGCAAGAGAACCCATGAGACCAATAATAAATTTGTATGCACACACGTATATTTTTCGAATCGGTACAGAGTTGTAAAAATGAGGTCTACAGTACTACGTACATTACACCTACAGAGAAAAACAAGAGTCAGGATTGGTTCAGAAAATGGGTGGCATGAATTTCCGCAGTGTTGAAAAGAATTTGTTAGTTTCATCAAAGTTTACGATCCGATATTTTGGCAATCGTGCTTGGGCATTCTTTTAAATGGTCTTATACCCATTTACCCTCGACTCGTTGTGCTCGTCTGCATTACAGATACAAGAGATTTTTTTATCGTCTCCGTACGTTATTATGCAGGCTGCATTTAAGCAGACAAACAAAACAACATAAATACAAACTGAATCCCAAAGATTGAGATTTAACTGAGCCAACCTTGTCATTCATCGTGTTTCTGTTTTCTTTGTGGGTTACAGTTATCTTCTGTTTATAATCTGCTGTAGGTGGCATGGTACGAACACTATTGTTTCAGATTTAAAATTAACATACCTAAATTAGTCTCGCTGAAATAATTCAATGGATGGATTCGTTTAGTTGGATAACTCAATCCTTCTTTTGCAGTTATTATTTCCTTTCCTTCCCAATTTATTTTTATTGAGTTTAAATCTTTAATTATATTTGTACTCTGTGCAGCATGCATTTAGACACTGTTTTGTTTATTTATATGCACAATCCATTTCATCAATTTTTAAACAACACAATCGATGTTTTTGGTAATTAAATTCAAGGAAAATTACAAAGTTGCGTGGTTTAACGACTTACTCAACCATTTTAATCCCGACTCGTGCAAATTTTATATATAGAAGTCAGAAGATTAAACGCCGCTTACCATTAAATGGCACTTTTGATGACAGTTTGGAAGACTTTTGTTGTCTTTTATATCATTAGTACTTTAGTACCCCTTTGTAGTATTATGCAAATGCTACATTCTCAGATCTTGACTCTTATTGCAATGCTCGTCATCGCGAATTGTTTATATCCATGCATCAGTCAACTCATGTGGCGTTGAAAAAAAGCTTGGGAAATATATATAGCTCAATATCAGTATGTCTGGGAATTGCGAAAGCTTTGTTTACTCTTCAATGTCAAGCAAAAAGCAAACTTCAACCATGGGGAAACTTTATCCTTAAGAATTTTCTCTTTCCAATTCCTTCATCATCTTTGCTTTTCTGGTGCTATACGAAAAATGACTTTGAATGAATACTATAATTATCTACTTCACTAGCAAACGTTGAAAGTTAAATCTTATTTACTCTGTGTTCATTATATACAGATATAATGCTCTATCTCCATTTCAGAATTTATTTTTATATTGTATAACGATTAGAATACACTACCCTTACATTTACATTGCCCTGTTTGCATAATGTACCATAACACGCTGTACTTGATACTTTTATGTCAGTAAGTTTGTATTGTATAGCAAACAGACTTTTTCAATCTTCTACAGCAAACATGTTAACAAATGTTGTAATATTGAGGCTGTTTTAATTGTTGTCTGTCTATTCAAAGCCTTCCTCGAACATTATAGACTTAAATCCTCAAGAGAATTACATTTAACGAGTTTCTCAAAATTAAATGAATATAATCGGACTAAATTTATAAACTATCTGTATCAGTAGAAAATTGACTTTTATAAAATAACTTGTTTATTTTTAAAAGCATCAATACATTTTTCATTTTTATTCTTAGTCATCTGGGCCTTATTTAAATTTAACTGCAACAATAATCATTAAAGCCATGTTAGTTGCATGGTAACAAATAAGTAGTTATGATTAAATAAAAGGTATTGAGTATTGTGTCAACCAAACATGATTTACTGTTTAAATGTCCATTTGTTTTCGTCATTATTTTTGCCGGGGTTGGTCAAAATGCAATATCTTACCAACTACTAATGACACTGATGGGAAGAAAGCGCGAGGACAGATTTCAGACAGGAAACATAATATAGAGATACAGAAGATGAATAGGGTCGTCTGTAACTTATACTGCTGCACTTTCGTCGGTGGGAAATCAATCCTAGACCCCATTTCTGTGTAAGCATTTTGTTTAGATATTGTATTTAGGGTGAGTGCTATATATTGTCTGATTGTCATCGTTGAGCTTTGGTGTGTGAGCCACGCAAACAGTACGTCGTACGCTCATTCAGAAATAGTTACGTAGTTTTACATGCAATCGTAAGTGAAAAAGGTAACAAACAAACATGGGTTTCAATGAGATTCAAGTGAGCACAAGTGTTTGAGAACACGCCAGAAGCACTCTATATTTATTTCCAATATGACAGCAGAACTGCCTACAAAGTTGTATAGTCGAATAATATTAGCTTCAAATGATGCCCTACTTTAAAGTTGTATAATATGCCTCACAACAAATATACTACAATGTCTATGTAACATTATTTACATATAAACTGCGTACAAATGTATAAATACTTCTCGCAACTTCTAGGTCAAGAAATCTAATGACTTCTAGCTAGACTAACATTTGTTTAAATAGACGCTAAACAAAACATTGTGCAAAAAACTTTTATAACCTATGATGCGTATCTGATGATAAATACCAAAAGAATTAGCTTCTTCTTCGACATCATCCAAATAAATGCCTAGGTAATACCAGTGCATCGCCAAATTAGCCTTTGACGTCAGAGGCGCAGAGAAAACAATTTGTGCGCCTTAACCAGCAAAATAGACATTTTTGCTGGTTACCACAAGTGTATCTTAGATCAAAACGCAAAAATGTGAATGCATAGGGCGCACGAGTGTCCGAGCGCGAGCTCAATGGATTAAATGTAATATATTATGGGTTTTTATATAGGTTACCATCGGGATTGGGATCAAAAGCAAAATGTATATACATCTGATACTGCTACTAATTAGTTTTATTCCTTGGTAAGTTGTAATAAACCGTTTTTTCGACATTTGAACCTAAACTGCAAATACCACTTTGTTCTATTAGCATACGATTGATGACAAAATTAGAACAAAATTGTCCAGACTATTTGTTTTAATTATCGAGCATTAGGTTTTATGATTTAAGTTCATGAAATTGTGATCGTGGTAAGTTAAGTTAGATTATCATTGCAATTTGTAATCGTTACGATTGTACTGTAAACCCTACACCTACATAGTACAATGCCACTAGTATTCCATTGTCTAATACAATTTAGCTTTATTACTAGTACGTTACTTGTAGATAGACTAAAGTCATTAATTATCACATTTAGTCGTTAAACCAACTAATAGATCAATCGGCAAGTACAACGAATAGGACTTCCTGGTAATGAATAAACATACTAAATGACCAAATAAGTATTGGAGCAATGTAGTGAGCAATGACCTTTTTTGCAAACACCAATTACATGAAAATCATTCCTGCAAATCATTCAAAGAATCCACAAATAGTAATAATCAATATTATAACATCTAATATGGCTACATTATGGTCTTAGTGGCTACTGCATTTGGAAACGATGTTGGTTTAACTACTTCCAATTAATTTAGAAGCCAATATATTTCTATGAAATAGTAGTGAATGATATTAATTTGTATGAAAATGGAATAGAGATTTGGATTAGAATAGAATTACACAAATGATTGTCATGTAATTAATGAAATGTAAACAAATTGCAACATTTTCATAATAAAAAGCAGTTTGACAGTTTTTGAGTTCTCTGCAGATTGTGTCAAATGCTGTTCTCATTGAGAAACTTGTTTGTTTTGATTTAGAATCATGAATCAACTAATGCAAATGCATTTTTGCATGATTACAGCACTCTGTACGTGATAATTTAAAAATAAACATCACAGTTATTTTCAATGGATACATAATAAATGTTATCATTTTCTATTTACTTGCATTCTGTATATTTACAAATGTCTTTTGTTATGCATTTATAATTAGGTATGTCGGTTGTTACCTTTAGATATGGTTTCATAGTTTCTGTCTAGACCAAAATTAAATAAACACATTTGTTTGTATTTTAAAATAAGTGAGAGATAATTAGATCACATTTATCAGTGTCCCACATAGATATAAAACGTTTTGCGACTGTGACGACATTACAGCATTTACAGGAGATAAAATTGGATTTATTCTATTTACATTTTCCTGCACGGTAAAGGACAAAGGATTTGTCAACACATTTTTCACGATCATCCTAAATCCGTGCACAGAAAGAACCATTAAAACCAACATAGTATCAAATATCACCAAACAATCTTTTCCCCAATGACTGAAAAGCATCCGCATAAAACAAATCACTTTGACATCAATTGCATCAATAAGACCGAAATGATATCAAATGTTCATAAAATTGGTGAGATATATCTTCCAAAATGTTGCAATTTACTAACTTATTAAGTTGGGGTAGTCATTGAAACTTTTGATTGAGATGAAACTATGCAGCAGTAGAAATACAACTTGGTTATCCTACATACAAGTGAAGAGTTAAGACGGGTTCTGACTTTTAATAGAACGATTTCCCCTGGAGATTGAGTCTAAACTAGCAAAGTCTCCCAAATGAAAATATTTTGATGTGATTACAGGGATATTTTGTCGAATCTGAGCTTCTTTTGTCCTTCTGTGTCATCACAAGAATTTTAGCATTGTATTTACCGATTTACCAAATAAATCAATCTGACAAATGTGGCGGAACAAATTGTGCTTACCGCGTGTGTAACAAGAGACAAAAGAAATTTAAATAGTCATAGTTTCGGATAGGCCAATTTCCCACACAATTTTGTTTGATACTGGGAAATATTAGGAAATGTGAAGTAGAAACTGGGATATCTGAAATAGAGTGCCTTCTAGTGGTTATGGGGATTAAATATTAGAAATAAATATTTTTGAGTCGATTTTCCATCTTCCCGATTCCCGTCTACTTTCCATTTAGTTACCTGTTGCTATTATTACTAGTTAGTAGTACAGTAGTGCCACTTCATAGTGAGATATTTCCCACTCCTTTTTCACTAATGCATTCTAAACCATATAATTTTGCTGTTGTAATGAAGTGTGCTTTTGATGAATTTAGCTACGTGACTCAGTTTTACGTGAGTTACTCCCAACAGCTTTTCTTAAATTGGGGCAAAAGCCATGTTTTTCTAAGTAGGTACCTACTTCTGAACTCTTTACAGATGAAACCCAAATCTAAACTTGAGCTGCTTCCACAGCTGAGATGTTGAAAATTGGAACACTTATTCCTTTGACTTTTGCAGAGAACTCTAATACAAATGGGTTCTTATAAATGTAAGATTGTCATTAAATACACATAACTGTATCATGAAAGAAAGTAATAAAAAATCTGGAGTATATCTAGCAATATAAAATGATGTTGCTGCACACGTGTTGTTAACATTTCCTTGGCTCAGGGACAAAATGACAAGATTTCTTCAGTTGATATGAGGAAACAGAATGGTCGAATTAAATTCAATAAATATAAACTGCATGGTGAAAGCAATTGAACATACGTGATTTGGGCAATATAAACTATTTTCTAATAATTTTACAATGCTCTACTAACAGTCCATGTAATATCAACGCTTAGGTAAATAATTTGATAAATGATAAATATAAATATATTTTGATTCAAGTATGAGATTTAAAATAATTTTCCGTATTTAAGCGACAATTATTGTTATGAAAATCTATTAACCTAAATCTATTAAAATAAAATCTTGACTCAGGGGGAAGTAACATAGGTTAATAAATTTTTAACCAACCGAACTTTATATACTCAGTCTTGGAATGAGAAAGGCTAGCTAAATCAAGTATTTGCACCTCACAGAATACATTCAATCTAGGAAATGGAATTATCATGGTTTATGAACGGAAAGCCTACAGCATTTTGTCATTTTGTACTATCCCAGATTCTAAGTGCAATGCAGAATTTTTGCCTGCAATTTGGAAATTGTGAGTCAGTTTGCGTGTTTGCGTGACATAAAACATCAGTATGGGATCTGCCGTCTATAAGGCTAACTGGAAATTTAACAAACAATTGCAACGGTAGTGTGAGTTAATGCAAAAACTGAAACTGCAACATGTATTTATAGTATCAGACTGCTACGCCCAATGCATTGGTAGTAAAATTATAGTAAAAATGACTGCATGGTAGCCCGGATGGAAAATGCAGATATTCTGAAAGCGGAATTTTCTATTACCGTTGTGTGTTTAATAGAAAATGTTATTTGTCATGCTATTCTACTACCGCATGCTAAAAGTAAAGGATTCGAAAATATTTTTGTTTGATCTCGTTGTAAACCTGAGATATGGAAATAGAGTGGCACTTACCAGACTAGATGATTCAATATTCGTGAAGGTGGAATTTCCCAAGAATTCCATCATTTTTTTAGATGTCTAAATTAAATCAACATCTACTTAAACCATATACCAAATTTTCCATATAGACTTTACCAACACAGGTGAATACGGTGTTCTTTAACACACCATACAAATTACAACTGTTCACTAAAATATCCTGCCATACAAATTACGACTGTTCACTAAAATATCCTGCCATACAAATTACGACTGTTCACTAAAATATCCTGCCATACAAAATTACTGTGTGTGCCATAAAAATTCCATTTTTTCCTGAATATTCACTGTGGTTAAAGCTAATTAAAATGTATTGTACATAAATTATATGCGTTGGTGATACATTGTCATTGTGTAGCACATTAGCCCGAAATGAATTTTGTAGTAATTTAGAGTCTGTTGACTATTTTCAATGAATTTTCTAGAAAATGAATCATGTAAAGTCTCTATACTGTATTATCTTAAAAGGAATTGATATGAAAGTGGTCAAAGAAAACTGGTCAAAATTTGCACAAGTCCCATAGGGAAACTTGTGGGCTAGAAACGTTGTTTCACTCAATAATATTACTAGTAATGCGATGTGAATATTCATTTTCTAACACACGTTCCAGGGATCAGAGGAGTAAGTTGTTTGCTACATGCGAATGTATAGTTTATCTCCCGTAAACCAATCCTACACGATATGAATAACTCCTGCTGAACTATATATTATTTCACAAAGCTGCTAACATTATTATGCTTATGCTGCCACATACTCCATTACCTACTATTATCGATTTTCTGCCAACTTTCAGAGTTTCACAGTTCCTCTCTTTAGACGTCGAATATTCGAATACAATGTTACAATAGATGTTGTAAATATTATTGTCAGAAGCTACAACTAGGCTATGAGCATGTAGAGCTATCTAAAATCAAAGCTGTTTTTACTTTTTACACATACGCTTCTTTCAAAGTTAAAACAAAATTCAAAACTTAATCAATAGTAATCATTATGAATTAAATGGGATAACACAAAACAAAGTTTTTATTTTTCACTCGTATTAATTACGTACGTATTATAGTTAAATTCAGTGATAAAGAAGTACACTAAGTCAACTTTACTAATTTCTATAAAAGTTCCTTTACTAAAATAAAGAATAGAGAGAGATGGAAGTCTCATAAATACTGTTGAAGATGAATAATCTTTAAAAATCTAGGGGACCCATTAATATTTGATGAGGCACGACATAATGTACTCTGAATATTGCCATCAGGACTTTAACCGCAACTAATAAATAACATTTAAGTGAAAGATAAATCTACTTATATCGTGTTTTACATTTGCTTTTATTAGAGTACAGAGCGGACATGCATTCTAAACATGCAGTTTACTGAGCCAACAGATCAATCAGGCCAACTAGGCGGAATAAATATACATGCACTTTATGTCTACTAAAATTCATATTTATGTACAAATAATGTCATTCTAGCCATGTAATTCAATTGCCTTTATACAATTCTATGGCCCTTCTAGGAGCTAATAAACTGTAAATAATAATGTTGCAATCTATTATAACATATTTTGTCATGTTTTACAACAATGACTAAACTCTGTTAACAAATCGTTGAATTATTAGTTTCTTTAAAAATTCAATAGCCATGTGAATCAAAGATATCACAATTTTTTTTAAACTGAGTTTAAACTTTAAAATATATTGCAAATTTACTTTTATTTCGAGATTTTTAACATTAATCTTAGTTACAGAATGAATGCTTATCGGCTCATTTCTCAAATTCACTAAAATCCCAACTCATTTTATCCCAAGTTCACTTTCTTAAAAGCTACCTCCTAAAGTTTGAAGGAATTCTTTATTAACTATGACAGACAATTTCAAAGGTATATTTTGGATGGCTGCATGAATGGCTAAAAATTGCATCAAAGGTTTTGATATAATTATATCATGTACATGTCGTCCTGCAGGATAATCTAAGCACATGCGACTATGTAGATATAAACAAAATAGATTACATAGTTTCTTTTGTATATAATACCAGAATAAAATAAAAAGTTTTGGAAAATTGAGATTTTTTGATACATAATATAAAAATGCCACGCAGTGTCATGTAGTATCATGATCTAGTAAAATAAACATGTCCATTCCATTAACCTCTCGAGTAAAAATATTAGTACCTATTAGACTTTTAGCTACAAAAGTTGTTCATATTGACATTACGTGATCAGATAAAAAGAACAGAGTGGTGAGATCAAAGGCAGTCAACAAGGCTGAGTAATGACACTAATATATTAGTGTATTTGTGTCTACGGCAGAAAATGTCATTACACTTGAAAGTTTGTAATAGTAAATACATAATAATATGGAAAAAATATTTTTTATCGTGTCTAAACAATACTAAATAAGTATCTAAATAGAATTAGTATAGATTTGTGTATATGGATTTGAGTCTACAATTTCATTAGAACATGATCATGACTTCATGACTCAAAAAGTGAGTGTGAATGTTATATGTACGACAAGGAAGGTTTCATTCCATCAACAATCAACAGAAAATCGGTGCCAAAACAAATATTTACGTATGAAGTATAAACAAATAAAACGGAAACAGGAATGTACTAGCATTTGATTAAAACAAAAATGGAAGGAATAGTCAAGTCATTTATTGCTTGTAAGTTTGCGTACCTAATCTAAGCCATTTATTTTGACTGGGAGTTAAGCAAAGAATATGGTACATTGGATGAGAGGGCAATGTGGAGAGCAATATAAATAAATTGATGAAACGAAACCAAAGATGTAGGACACATTTACTTGCAAGCACACAGTCATAAAGCGAACTCGTAGGAAGGTGTCTATCTATTCTACTTAGCTTCCCGAGCACTTGGCCAAAAGTGATAAAAATACAAATGTTACGTGTACTTAGGGGTTATGCATGTATCACTATCACGACTCATTAACGTATTTCCATGGACTTTGGATGCATGAAACAAAATTACCCATAAAGATGCAAATTAGGTGGTTTATAAAAATACAGAGTGCATTTTTAAGTTTTGCTGGGATGGAAACATCAGTCATTCCACCTGTTCTGACTTCTAAACTAGGCAAATTCACAGTTGATCATCATTGCAGCAGAAAATGGAAATAAAAATAAGAAAATCCTCAACACTTGCATGAGATTACCATAGCTGCACAAATCACACCTTCCTTCAAATTGAATACCTAGAAACAGGGATGGAAAATTACAATGAAAAATAACTAAATTACAAATTTCTATTTAGTAATTTGAGATTACAAATTAATTTCTCAATTTTAAAAATTGCAAATTACTGTTAAAATACAAGAAAACTTAATCATGTCAACTTCAGTGCATAAGGCATGTTTTTTTAATGTTGAAACAAAAACAATTACAAATTATTTTCCAATATTTAGCAAACTACGTAATTTGTAAAGGAACTTTGTAATTATCACGTAACAAATTACGTCATCCCTGTCGAGAAATGTAATCGCACTTTTTAATTTCTGATTATCTGTTCTTGGTTAAGCGTGCACTTGTCAAGTGTCAATTTTTCGTGTGGGACGTGTACTGCCGGTACAGGTGTTTCCATTTTAATTGAATGCAACTTGCTTCGTTTTGTTAATCGTAAATAATTTAACTGCATCATTCCATCATCTTTGTTACTCTCTCGCCTTAGCCACTTTAGCAGTGAAAAAAATTAAATCCATTAGATATTAGTTTGACCCTGAAGAGAAATTAGTTAATGGAAATATTTCAGAGAGTATCCGCATGCTGTCGTATATTTATGTCTGGCTCTTCTATTCTGTGCGTGTTCTGTGCATAATGACTTAATTTTAATGGATCGATAGCTAAGAAAAAATTGAAGACATGTGGAGGAACTGGTTTCATCTCAATGTGCATTTCAGGTAAAATCGTGCTGTAATTCACCAGGTAAAAAGACAAATTGAAACTCTTTAAATAACTTCCATAAAACCTGATACAGCATTTCTATGAATTCACGTTTCCATTACAAATGTTAACGTGCTCACTTGATGATCAAAAATGAACAAGGTTAAAAATCTCAATGATACTTGCTATTGCAACTGAACAATTTACTTTCAACATAGAAAATTCACCTCTGTACCTAATGTTATGTATTCATGACAGAAAAGTGAAAATA
Organism: Tomocerus qinae; assembly: GCA_020055645.1. NCBI lineage: Eukaryota > Metazoa > Arthropoda > Collembola > Entomobryomorpha > Tomoceridae > Tomocerus > Tomocerus qinae. Next base: position 25,662,675 of record CM034548.1, read on the forward strand.
AATTGAAATATCTGAAGCAATACAATTCCTGCTATTGATATGTCCAATTCAAATAATTAAATATTTACATTAGGTATATAAATAATTTCCTTTTTGTATGCACAGATTACGAGTTCATTATTTCAACCATTTAATTTACTTTGGTATTTCATGCTTTCTAATTTTCTATAATAAATTATCCCGAGTCTTTCATAGGCATAAAAATTTTGAGACTGCCTTTGTAAAAAGTGATTTTTTATCAGTAAAGTAAATAAAATAAATAAGTAGATAAACCACCTAATAATTAGAACCTTAATTAGAATTAATTCCTATTAATTAGAAATGCTTCCTATTACCAAAAGATGGATTCCGATTTTCAGGTATCTTAATGATTTAAAATTGTTATCTGAGTGCAAATTATATTGAAATATACTTTTATACGTCATCCTTACAACCATAGGGTGTATATTATGTAATTGTTAAATACATAATAAGTATGATAAAAACGTTATTTGTACTAATATAACTATAAAGCTTTGCATATTATACAGCCATGTCAATTGCATGGGCACAATGACACTGCGTGTTCTCATAGATGTTTCAGACACAATATGTTAATATCAATATCGGAATTAAAATATATTATATCATTTGGGCTAAACAATATACTATACAAATTCAAATTTTGTGATATTCTAAAAAATCATGTAATATTTAATTGGAATCGATTTTCTGTTACATTATTAGATGCCATTTCCCACACATATCTGTCAAGTCAAGTATGTTTATGCATACCGTATTCACTCAATGAGATGGCTGGGATGAATTATTCTTTCGTCTGTCTTTTATGCATGGAAAAATACTAGCTCCTGTTGTGGCAGACGAACAAAGAACGGGAACTGACGAAATTTTTGAAGACAAATTTGAGAAGACGTTGTGGATAGTTCTGCATTATTTAATTTTCCATCGAGTTCCTACCTGTGTACACTTTTTAATTTATTGCATGGTGAAGTCTAACTTTTGACCGTAATTTTTTACATCTAGCAGTCATAATTTGTACTATACAATTTTTTCTCAAGCCAATGAGGGGTGAGATGTATGTTGATGCATACTGCTGCATTTTTATACCAAAGCTACTTACAAATGAAATAATACTGTAAATAAGTAACTACAAAAACCAAAATGGATTGATTTTTGAGAGATTGTGATTCCTGTTCTCCATGAGGATACTAAAATAAGATTTTTTTTAAAAAAACAGCTATTCTTTTGGTAGATAGCAAAAATTAAACAAATAATCTGGTAAAACCGCCAAGGGTACTCTAATGCATTTAATTAAAAACTTGGAAGTTTTCCAGAAGTATTTAATACTATTGGTGCCTATCTAACCGATAAGATATCATTACATGTGACAACTTATATTGAAAGGTTTATGATGTGCATGCTAGGTATTATAATAATGCTTATTTGCAATTTTATGAATGATATTCTACGTCAGTTAAAGCATTTGGCCCTGTAGTCGTTTAATGGATAATGTTTAATGCATAATGGATTTTATAGTGGGGTCATGTATACTTATACCCCTATGTCCATAGTCCGAATAGTAGAGTCAGGAATGTTTATAGATTCCCAGATAACATTCATTCTGCGATATTTGCTTATAAGGATGTTGACTCATGCATAAATATCAATAGATTCTAAGTTTCCAGTAAAGATAACACCAATATACATTGATTTATGTGGTCAAGTTCAGGGAAAATGTAAAATTATTGATCAAGTCTCAAGAAATTAACGTTACCTTTCAAGTAATTCTAAGAAAATTCTAAACGCTATATATCTACTGTGAAAAAACAATTCCTTGCGTTAGCCAAACAATAAGTCCATGGAAATCTTTGTTTACAATTACAAACAAAGGAAAGTACACCTCCTCTAACGAATAAGGAAAAGAAATATCTGACGAATGATACCACAATTATAATTTTATATATACCTAGATAAGTACTTATCATCAACAACAACTATCACCCATTTATAAACCTGAAGTGCATTTCATGAATTTTGGTTTTCTATTTGATTGAAAAATTATTTTCCGGTTGCCTGCTAAAGCTAACGTGTTAATTTACACAATATATTTTGGACATAATAATTACATTCATAAATTCATACATGAAGTTATGTTTGCAATTAATACTTGAACGGCTTTAATAAAGTTGTGATGATTGCATAACATATACTACGGACAGACTACAAATACTAATAATGTGCATAACAAACTTCACAAAAAAATAATCCGTAACCATTGCTTCATGAAGCATATTCGATCATGGAGATTACGTGGGGAATATTCATATAATGGGGTCAGGCATGGAGTATTTGCTATATTTTTAATACATTTAAAACACATTCATGTTGGACAGTATGCAATGTGATAATATTTAATGGCTTCAGCCCAAAGTTCAGGCAGACATCCTAGAATCGTATCAGATATGTTCGTCAGCTCTTTATTTCATTTGGATGGTAATTATTCAAGAGAGACGCCACTTTGAGAGATTAAAACGGAAAGATGGAAAATTTTAAGAAAATAATTACAGAAGTAGTTAAGCCCAAGATTATCCCCTGCGACTCTAAGAATTGGAGACGAGATCATATGTACAATTAATTTATTAAAACTCAATTAAAAACTCATTACGGGTATACTATTGAGATTCCTGCATGTATCTGACTCTAAAGACAAGTAATAATTAGGTGTCTAACTCAATTCACTGAATATAACTAGTTATGATGCATAACACATATCATATACTATCACAGGGTTTCCATTAACACCTTTTTTCAACACGTGTCCCATTCAAATGACATCAATGGGTGTATATTTTACTTTGAAAGATTATTTTTAACTTTTCTCAATATTAAAAGTTTCATTATACTATATAGGAATACCAAGCGCCTATAAGCTGTACTGTATTATCATTAATAAGCACTATATTAAGGCAGGAATTAAAAATTGATAATTATCAATAACCAAAAATGTAGGTTTCGTTGTTGTCCAGTATTTGTTACTTTCTGCCGTGATTGCAAGGTCGTACAGTTATGAGCTTTTGTTTCATTTCCCAGTTGGACATTATTCCTCTAATTTTTCTTACTATATAATCATAATGCCTATTGGTGAAACTTGGGAAACACCTTGAAAAAAATCAGGGAACGGAAATCGGTGTGTCTGCATGTGGTCGTAAACTTGGCGTTCGGGTGTTCGTTAGAGATATATCTTGTTACATATGCAATATAAGAATGGGTTGTGAAAAGTTGGATGAGTATGAGTTGGGTATTCATCTGCCAAAGACTGTTTTGGGTTTGCGTGAGTACATAGAACTTCATTAATATATTACATAAATACAGAGTGTCTTAGTTTTGGCCTTAACTTACTGGAGATTAGGTGATGTGATGATGTAAAACTAGTGCACGTAGCACATTAGCTAGAGATGCAAACACTTTTGGTATGTATCATGTTTGGAATAGCTACGCAATATCTGTCTCAAGTCAAGGAGCGAGGCATAAATGCTATTTTTATGTCTAACGAAGGTTAGACTCACATGTAGTGTATAACATGTTACACTGCAACGAAGGTGTAAGTCTTGTCTTAATTACTCTCCCATTATCACAGAACTGAAAATAGATATTAGAATTGCTAACTCCTGCCTTCTTACACAAGAAGCTATTCAATATGAGAAAATATTTGTAACCTGTTAGCACACTCTGACTAAGTACTAAATATTTCTCAATTCTGACAAGATGCGGTGCTTCAGGTTTTAAATACTCGCAGTCATTTGTTTAGTGTAAATTGAGATGTATTACTTACTATCTGTAGCCATATTCATTCTCAACAATTTTTATGTGTCCAACTTTAAACAAGCGTCATGATATTTACAGTATCATTATGCTGAATTATTACAAAGATGAACATTCTTTTCTAAGTATCACAGTGGAAAAATGAAGAAATATCGTGATAAAATAAATAAACTGATAAATGAATGTTTAAGTCCCTAATGCTCTGTGTCTGAATTCAAATATTTAATAATAACAAATGCCTAAACAATGTTAACAAATGAAACATTCATTATCACTTGAATTATTAGTTACAATACAATTTGTGGGTCTGAAATCGTACGATACGTATAACACGACAAAATTTCATATCTGATACCACAAATACCAACGTAGGGATAGACAGACTATATTATTTTGTTTCGGAACTATATAGGACAGTTATATAATAATGTATAGGTGTTTTAAATGATAAGTGTCAATGTAGATACGGAAGATATAATAGTTATAAACCCTAAACACATCCAATCCCGTAGACCCGTTATGTATAGATAACCCATAGTCAGTTAACCATAGATAGAGATAAGGAAGGCGCTCTAAGATAAGTTTCACACATACATATAAGCCATGACTGAGCTGTTTGTCTCCATATCCAAATAATGTAAGCTCCAACGTTAACACACCAAAATGTGCAGACTTCCCGACAAATAATGGACAGGAGTCTATTATACCCCAAGTACCTACTTCCATCCTATCGTCACATACTTATATAGTTAGTATGTAACTAGTGCACGATTCTACAGCATTATTATTCTAATGTGTAGGTGGATGAAAATCAATAGTTCATTCTTGCTCTGAAAGCATCTCTTTAGAGTTCCGTGTATTTTAAGATTGCTTTCCTATGCACATGAATATACCTACCTATATGGATACCCTGCGAGGATTTCTCTGTCTGTACTATGTTCATGTCATAAATATACATCAACTAAAACTAAAGAGTAGCCTGTCTAAATATTATACTAACAGTTGAGACGTGTGCATACATAAGTAAAATAATTTCGAAAGTATAATAGTAAAACTACATAAATAAATACGACTTCAATTTAAGTATAGTTCATTCGAGTTTTACGTCTTTTAATTTCCTATCCTATATTTCTTGGAATTAGGAATGAATGGCCTATATATTGAATATATCGAGCGAATATCGTCGTATATAATGCAGCCGGTCGTCATTCAGTGCGGTCATGTGGTCTACTCTTCTCTCTACTGCACATTTGTGTGGGCAGAATCTCACACTACTGAGACAGTTACAGTGCAGAGACTGCAAAACCGGCTGAGAAGCCAAAATGTTCGGATCAGAAAAATATATAAGTTGATTATTCTCCTATAAGTGAAACTTTTGACCTTATTATCTTGATTTCATTGACGGTAGTCACTCTTTTAAAGTTTTCCTATGTGTGTGTGTGGAACAGACTATATATCTCACAATGTTATATTTATAAGCATAAAAACGAAGATCAGGGAGATATAGCGTGATATAGGAAGCTTATCACAAATAACCTAGACAATTCCATGGCAGAAGACAGGGCATTATTACAAGAATGTGTTAGTGCACAGATAGACTCCGGCAAATGCACTAAGTGCAAGGTTATATTTAATTTCAAGGATGTCATTAATAGTAAAAGTAGTAGAACAGTAGTAGTGGGAAGATCCCTGTTACACTTTAGCATACTGTTTCAACATTCATTAATGCGTACAGCTATATACTTTGATACTGTGATTGTTCAAAGGAAAGATGTGAATATTTTATGTATAATTAAATTGACCGTAAAATGATGGGAAAGGGTCAGATACGTACCTTACACGTTTTAGGACCAGATCCCGGGAATCGATCTGTTTCCAGGCGCCGTGAAGATAATCCCGGCAAATGGCAAAAGCCTTCGCTCGGATATCTGGATTGAGATGGTTGTCCATCCTGTTCCCGTTGGTATCAATTTCGCTGCACTGGTTTCCAGTGTCGACGGGGGAGTGGGAAATGGAATTGGAACTGTTGGACGAGTTGACGGCGGAGTTTCGACAAATGAGATGATAGGGCTTCTGCTGCTGCTGACTGTGTGAGTTGTTGTGGGCGATGCGGTGGTGCGAGGATCCACTTCCACTACTGGCACTGGAGCGACTGAAGCTTCGCAACAATTTCAACTTGTGCCTGGTCGATCTCATTATTCCTCCTGGGACTCCTGCCGCCCTAGCCGCTCTGCCTACTCGCCTTACTTTACTCGATTTTATCTTGCTAGCTTTGTTATTATTATTATGTCTAATTACTCCCGATTCCCTAACTACTCCTCTGACAACTCTTCTCTAGTCCACTATTGGTTCTTCACTTTTATTCTCAAAACATTCACTTCAGTTCTATTTCTCACTCACAACCACAAACAGACTCTACTGTCTATAAACTTTTAGTAACTAATATTACTAATAGTAGTTCGTTGTAACTCAAAGTTTTATGTTAATGCAGAGTTGGAGTTGATTTTGAAGTAGGAAAATGCACTTGCTTCTCTCTGACGTTTTCTTTACGTTTTATCCTGTCTGGAATCCAATACAAACACAATAAATTATCAGATCTTACTCACTCGCTTACTCCCAAGTAATTATATCAATACTCATATTCATTATATCATATTTAATTTAATTACCATTGGGTTTACAAATCAATTATTTTTTGATGCCAAGTAGCTGTGCCCTAAATGCAAATTCAATGAACCATTTCTGAACCATTTCTAAACTATTATGATATTCTTCGGTTCGCATTTGCAAACTCCAGCCCAAATATGCAATTTTTATATTTATACTTCACACTTGCTAATATTATGTGGTCCGTCGAACCTTTTCGTCCCTTAGTTTGTGTATACAAATTATCCGATGCAATTTAAATCTTGACGATTTCATATAATCCCCTAGGTTGAAGTAAGGCAGTGGTCACACAAATACCTATCAATGTTATTGTTTTAATTGGATTAGGTTAGGTCACTCGAAACCGGGTTCTGGTATGTTCTGTGTATTTCATGGCGCGATTTTTAAAATGTGCAACCACTGTCTTACTTCAACCAAAGAAACTGAAGCCAACAAAGACTAGTATATCAGCTTAGATTTCACACAATTTAGACCCACTTAACGTACCCTTTTCATGAATTATCAGGTAACGTTTCAAATTTAAATATTTCATTCATTTTGCATATAAATGCAAATTAAACACTCGAAAAATAGGTGCATATTACAACAGAATATTTCCCCTTTTTTCCATCCTAATTTTTGAAAACAAATGCTGCCAATAGTTTCTATAGAACCAGACTACCTATACACAAAACTAATGATATAATATCTGAAATCATTGTTAGTCATTGGGAAAAGGGCAAAAGTTTAACTTTAAGTTAGTTTTAAGGAGTGACCTCTCCTCTTGGTGTGTGGTAACCCATTTAACTCGGTGTTACCTATACGCTCATGTATATGAATAATTTGAAGTGTTTATTTTTCCTACAATTTGTTTTGTACAGTATAGGAAGCTGTATAACTCGGTTGCATAATGTATTCATAATATTTGTTGCGTGTAAAAAACCTTACCTACCATCCAAACAAAATAAAAATGCTTACAAGACATTTATTGCGTATATATTATATTTACGTCGAATTCTAAGTAAATGAATTTAGCACGAAGGCAAGGTTCCGGCATCAGTAGGAAAACAGGTAGCGTCTTTTAGTAGTGTATCTCATTACTTATTCTAGTTCCTTTCGGCGTCTGACGAGACAAGTTAAGAATATACTTACCCCGACAACTATTGTTGCTGAATTTATGTAGGATAGCGAAAAGCTTTGATGAATTCCGTATTCTAAAGATGTTCTACGATGTATCTGTAATTATTGATGGGATGTTAATTATGTATTGTGTATTACTTGATTGCCCTTACTCTGTAGATGCTCATGATGCTATTATCTGTTACGTCAAGAGTCAAATCGGTTCTGCTACCTCTCCAGCTTGTCTTGTCTGACTTTTCCTATACTACTTTACCAGTTTACTTACTTATCGTCGACTGCATGAGATAACACAAGAGTCAACAGAGTCAACAGTGGATTGAGAACTATAGATATGCTACATATATGCTAATATACAACTATGAATGAAAGAATACTCTTAAATGTTTTTTCCTCAAGACTCTTAACAGACAGTGGCTGATAAATTCTGAAGAGTTCGTCCAAAATATTTACTTTATATGATACACATTCACTCTCGTGTTGAGAGCATAGCCAAAATAATTGGACTGTGAAATATAATAGTGCAGTGAACAGGTAGTTTGGGCATAATAACAAATAAAGCGGATTTTATTCTTTGCTATGCGTCATAAGTGGCGTGTAAGAATTGAAAAGAAATATTACAGATGTACTCAAAGTCCTGCGTAATTCCCAGTTAATATTCTACTCTTCAATTAGTAAGCTAAATATCCATTATTAAGTGTTGCAAGGTCAAGAGAGTGATTTCGTTTGATATTTGCATACTATTTATCAAGATTATACTTTCATTCAGATATCTGCGTTGTTCGCTTGAAACTAAGTACCTAAATACTAGGGAAGCTTAAATCAATACTACTTACCTCCGAGAAGGAGATGAAATTTTTAGACGTTCAAATCTCAATAATTTTCTGATTTATCCCAAATCTTCAGCTTATGTAGCTTTAGAATTCGTAATAATAATGAATGTATAATACGATTTAACTTTGGACGAATGTCAAATGTTTTATGTACGTTGTTTTGTATGACACATTCAGCACTGGTTAGGTATATAGATAGTATTTAGACTCTTTCGAGATTTTGCTGTGGAGAAAGATGCAACGTGATGTTAAGTCGAGTCGATGAAACACACTGACGCAAATATAATCGTAGGCACATAGAACTTTGGCTATTCTAGGTATCTGTAGAATCTGCACTATGTGAAGTGCACGTCTCAAAGGAAGCAGAGAAACACATAGCGGTATAAGTCAGGACATAAGACTTTTCGTGTCCGCGCATTCCCAACTGGCAGATCGCTAAGAATTCGACCCGGTTTTTGCTGCACTACTGACTGCAACTTCGGGAAACTCGGAGAGTTGTGGAACTAGTGTTCCTACTTGTACTATCTCTAACCATATACTATTCATATTGAACAGGCATGTTGCATGTAAAAACAGCGCGTGTGTAGGTAATATTATCTTTCAATGTAGACTATATAGTCCGGGCGTGGGGCTTAACATTTCCGTACAGGTGAGACCGGGCATCATGGAGCGTTTCTGGACTTTGGTTACATTCTCAGCTAATAATAACACCCACTGGCATTTACTTTTCTCCAATCACTTCATTATCTCTGTTTTTCATGATGATAAATACCCTATTTACTTAAATAACTTTGGCATTGAGAATTACAAATACATGTAGTTAAAGTACGAATACACATACCGTATCATTTGCCATGCCTTTGTCCGTCTTTCTTCTTGCATCATCATCTATAACATTTAAACCCTGTAAGTATAAATCTTATGTGGCAATTCCCATAGGTTCTTTCTAACACAGACGGATGAAATAGAAATCTATAAAGCCGACAACCATTTCTATGGTTAAATCTTGAATATAATTTGATATGTGGTTTCTTTGGCACACCATCTCGGCATCTTTATGGTGGCAATCTAATGGTGTATATATTTTCCGCGATAGCATTTTCTCAATTTCAAGTTTGAGTTCATTTCCTTTCTCCATGCTCAATACAATAACGTGACAATGGAATCGAAAACGAAAATATGGATGGAATACTTACTACACTATGTCAATGATCTATTGTAAGATTTCCGTATTTTCAATCCTTAACTTTGCTGAACTCTAGTGATATGCCTATATCCATTTGTTTTTCTAGCATTTCTATGGTTTCTCCTAGTGCTTACTTTACACAGGCATATATAGTACTCGTGTGAGATATTGCTTTGTAACTGTCACACAAAGTTTTACTTAGCACGTTGAAAGCAGAGCAGTGGAGCTGGGCTGCGCGATGGCGCATGAAGAAGACGATCAATGTTCCTTTTCATTCAATCAATTTTTCGACTATGTGTATGTAGTGTATTTATAGATTTCCGTAATGCGATATCGAATCAGTGACGCTTACTGTATTTACACTGCCATCCACCCATATCATTACCTACCTGTTTTAAATAATACATTTGATAGATAATTGGCTACTAAAATGGACTGCACTTTTGTTTGTAGTCAGTATAGTTAACCTACGCTAATTTAATTCTGGAAAGGAACACAAATGTACTTATTACTCTAAGGCTTATCGCATGCCTTATGCTACTTATGCACACTCACGTACACCATTATCTAGAATGTTGTTGAGCATTAATGGACCATTGCACCTCGAATGTTTTTGTGGATAAACTTTTGAAAAGATTCATTCAAGACATGAGAATATCAAACGATTTCCGTACACAAAAGGAGAAGGAAAATCGTTAAATTTCTATCATATCCAGATTCCCTACTCAAAAGCTTTTGACCCATTTAATCTCAATTGTTTTGAGAGTAAACACAGTATATTAATAGAATACTACCAACCAAAGTTTTTCCCTGTGTTAATTACAGACCTTATCTGTTTTGTACAGATCAAACAATTCTACGAATCACTTGCTCTGTAATCTATAATTGAATTTTTTGCTGTTTTAGGTATCCATGATTTAGTGATATAGTACCAAATCGTTAGATATATTTAATTTATTGGTCAGAATTTTTGATTATTAGAATAAAAATGATGGAAGCATATTCAGATCATCACGAAACCAGTTTCATAAATCATGACTATAAACATCTTTACTATTAGATAAACGTAAACTGGGACATTATTGAATGATTCCATATGTATCCATGTATGTATGTCAGGCATCAAAAAGTTTTGGCAACCTTGTTGGCTTGAATGAGCCAATAAAATCCTAGTATAAAATATATAAATGTGGTCGTAGCATAAAATATCAATGCTGATTATTATTTTACTTGCTAAAACCTATCACTTTCAGTGTGCTAAAAATGTTGAAATATGTAATAGCTATTTTGAAACATAAAGAAGTAGATGCATCAGTCGGATGCGGAATTTCAATTAAAAAACGGCTTTATATAGAGGATTATGACTTACTAGAAGCCGATGAAATGCCCATTAATTTGTAATCGTCGAGTTTATGCAATTAGTTAATAATCACAGAAAGCAAATTACTATAAAATCGTCGATTATTAGCCGATAGAATCTGTTCGTTTGTATAAACGTATGACTATGTATCCCTGCAGGGCCCTGCCCTGTGTGGTTTACCATATTTTACAATTGTGCCACATTTGGGTTTCACCATGTGTTGCAATCGTACCACAGTTCGGTTTTTTTCATGTGTTCTGTACTTTCAAACTTTTCATTTGCAGCATGTTTAGCATTTATTGCAGATATAAATTTTGATCCTCAGGTATATACTGTTCAAAAACGTTTAGACACCGGAGTATATAAATCGATATTTCTAAAAAAAAATTCTAAAAGTTTCCAGTAGAATATTTATATCTTCCATGGAATTTTGTAGTGCAATTTTTGTGCTTCCATTATAAAAAAAGAAAGATATTTCAAAATTCAATGATTTTAATAAAATTAAGTCTAAAGTTTTAAACTAGATTGATCTTTTTCAGATAATAATATTCAATGTCCCTCATTTTTCCTAAATTTAAATTACTGTTGCAGTACAATGCAGTACAATTTACATGTACGGCTGAACTGTCAGTGTTATGCTGAACTACATAAAACATTTTAAGGAAATTATATCCACTTTAGTTTTTTGCAAAATGATAACTATTTAGATGGTTTGGCTTACCTTTTTGGGATAAAATCGTGACAGGGCTGGAAATGAGAACATAATAACGTTTAAATCTATAAGTTTTGTATTATTCTTATGAACTAACAATGTGATGGGGATATTCGTTGCAAGTTAATTATATGTACTTTTAAATGACATTAGCATCAAATTATTTATCTTTATGATATATTATTATTTGCATTGTATCTAAGCACATTCAGTAGTAATAATAATATGAAAAGCAAGTAAGTACAATGCTTGACCCACAAACCACGACACACAAAATGTATTTTAGGTCCTACTACGCAGTTGAAACTTTGATACAGCTTCCCTGCTATAGAATCACTATACACCAACACTTTCGTGTGGGTTTAATGCAGAGCTATGCCTAAGTTGCTGAAAAGTGTTTTTTTTATGTTTATGATTTTTAATGAGCAGTACATTAGCTGTCTGTTTAAAAAATTGAATAAATCACGACATGGAATAAAATATTTTACTTTAAACAGTGTTTGCATTATTTTATTCTTTAAGCAGGCCACAACGCTTTCAGTTTAAAGTTAAGGATTCTAGTTGAAACAAAAAATGAAACAGTGAAGAGTATGGTTTATGTTATTTTTATTTGGTTGATTTGTTATATTAAAGAATGTACAATTTACAGAGATAAAATGTAATAACTTAAGTAATAAATTCGTACACGTACACTTTGTATTCTTAAATCTAATTTTCTTTATTAACTGTGACATTACATTTACTAAGAGGCCAGCTCCATTATTGGGTCAGAGGATTCGAGTTAACCCTTTTAGGCTGATTTACCGCAAAGTCAGCTTCATCTCTTCCGGAGTTTAAACCAGAGGCGAGTTAACTCGCCAAATGCAATTCTAGTACTTTTACTTAGCTTTTTGGGTAGTTAACTCGTATGTTGGCCATGGAGTACAAAACTCATCTACTAACCAAACTATGCGATCTTCGTACTCCGCAGCACTCGTCTCGTGTTAAAATGGATAGTACATACAGCTAAATGGATCCATTTCAGCAGTCGAGCCAAGTTCGCAAAAGTTAACTTTACAGGGTAATAGAGCTGAAGCCTAACTAACACGCACAACAACACACGATGTAATTACAGGCAATCATACAGATCATTGTTTACAATTTGTCCCATTGTGGGCAAAGTGGACATGGACGATTCTTTTCATCAGGACCAAACGGACAAAATAAAGTTTATTCTTTTCGGGTGCTCAATATTTTATTTATGAGATACCTTTGGCTGACTTTGACAGGGAATTTCGGAGGTTTGGTCTGCTGATCGTGAGTATGTGACGGCATGAGGACGGTATGCGTATTGGCAGCTGAATGGTGGATGTCGTGATTCGAAGGCGGCTGTATTCCGCTGTAAGTAGGGTGATCTTCAGGATCAGCCAGATTCAAACTTTCGTCGGTATAATTGAATAAATTTCGTGTTTCATGATAGTATTCGAAGGACGATCTCTTTTGATACTCCAACATGTACAAGGTAGCCATTGCAACCAAGCTGCGACACAAAAAGTTCAATACATATAGAAAAGATATTTATCTCTATCTCTCAATTAATTTAATATGGAAAATGGATTTACCAAAAGGCCATTATGAGAACCAAAATAACGATGAGAAGTTGTACGAATTTACTGGAACAGAGAAACTCGCTTGATGTCAACACTGAAAAGTCAGTTCCCTTCCTTTTCCGTTTAGAAGAATCATCTAGTAAAGAATATTTTTATTATTTAATGCAAAAATATACAATGTCAGAAAATAACTTTAAATATGCTTGAAGTATACTTACTGGAGGTTCTGGAGCTAGAAGATGATTTCGAACTGTCCACTCTCTTCAGCCTGGTAATTTTCTCAAGCTGGTCAATTCTCGTCTCTAATTTTCCTGTCACTTTGCACAATTCCTTTACAGCCCCAATGTTCTCCATGAAAATCCGCTCCTAACAAGGATCACAATTATAAAGTTATGAAATCTTGGTACAATTCGAATTAAAACAAACGTTACTGACAAATCTAGGCGATTAATGAGCATATCGAAGACCTTTTTATACTGTTGTATTTTATCAATGTAAATGAAGTGCACCAATTCTAACGCTAAAACTTGGGGTCGACAAGAACTTAGAATAAGTCTATGTCAATAAAACATAGATATAGTATAAAAGAAATAAATAGAAAGATAAATATAGTATCAAACATTACCAAAAATATAAATATAATACGTTGGTTTTTACCTTACGAGAAATTGAAATACAATTCTAAAAAAAGGGGGGAGTCACTTCCTATTTACCTCGAGGTACTTATACAGTACATAGAGGTAGATGAAATAGGTTTAAAACGAGCATTTATTTTTCTACTATAACTCCATGTATAAATATTTGAAAAGGACCTCTAAAATTAAGATCCTATTAAAAAGATTGGCCGGTAGACTTTGTCCCAGCTTTATTTAGATACTTATATTTATTTTATTTCTAAATTATATAATATACTAGGAATACTATACTATTATCATGGTACGTAGTCAACCAACGAACCTTGTTCACAACTAAGAAGTTGTCAATTCTTTGTCCATTAGGTAATTCAATATCTCCAGTTTCTTTCACTGCATCTGGAATAATTTTTTGAACCTCCTGAGCAATTACACCGGTATCCACAGCTTCGTCTTCTGACAGACCTACCAACCGGGCAAATTCTGGATTGTATTTGTAGCGAACGACGCGTAACTCCTGAATATGCCGTAGTTGCTCTTTTGTGTCAATCTGTAGGAATTGCAAATATTCTATAAGAATAGGCTTTCGCATTACAGGGGCATTTAATGGGAAGAAAAATAATCTAATTTATGAAAGTGGTAGGCAATAAAGCAGAATAATGTGTATTTACTTCGGTAATATCCCTCTTTGCTCTACAATCACTTGGATGGACAATCTGGCCAGTAACTTTACAGTTTCCATATACAACAAGAGCTTCTTCCGGTCTATCAGTATTAATTCCAACACGACCAGCATGATAAATTGAATCTGATGTGTGACCTTTCTGCCACGACAATTCCATGTCACTTTCAAACTGTCCAGGATTGGATGCCTGTAGAGAAATAGACTGATATAGATAGACAAATAAGGAGACAGAGACGGAATTTGTATAAAGTGTTGGTACAAATGTCAAAAAAGTTTACATGGGAACATACTCGAACAATGATTCGTTGCGAAGAGTGAGAAATGACGGGGTAAATGCCATCTGCAGTGTGAGCACTGAGTCCAACCACTAAATAAAAGTAGCGTTGGTCTGGATTTGGCTTTCCTTTCTTCCTCATGTTGTTTGAAGTTGTTTCGTTAAAATGAAGTCGTCCAACAGTCACTTTTGCAACTTGATCTCCACTTAAATCCACACTGTCAGCAAAGAAAGAAAGTCATGTCAAATCCCCAATCCTATCCCTCAAAGGCTGTTAATATAAATTGTAACTTACAGGACGGGGTGAAATGGTTTTTTGCTTCGATCACTCTGAGATTGTTCAATTTTAATAGTTTGATTTGGAGATTCAACTTTGACCCCGTAAAAATGAATGTAAAAGTTTTCTATAGGCAGAAAGCCTTCGGCAGTCTTCACGTATTTTGGATCTCCATGCTGCCTTGCATGACAGGTAATCTACAGATAAATACATTCCAAATGTTAATCTGCGTAAAATCATTTTTCAGAGATTTAATTGAATGTCAGTTAAGATCAGACTTACTTGGAAATGGTTTTTCTTCTGACAGACAAACGCATCGTCGGCATTAGAGAAATTAAAGCCTTTATCCGCATCAACTTTATAGTATGGCAAAGTTCTAAGCACAAAACGTCAAAAACTCAATTAATTCAAGCATTATTACTGCATTTTCATTTATAATCAATGCGAGTCTTACAATTCTTTAAAGGATTCGTCAGTTAGTGTATGCCAGGTACTTTCTTGAAATGGCTGGAACTTGATGCATTGATAATTCGAGTCAAGGAACATTGAAGGGTCGCCCGAGAAATCAAATCCGTACTCTTCATCGCCCTGAGCGTTTGCAGTTCCACTGTTGCTGTTGTTAATCGATGAGTTGGAGTCTGAAGGAGACAGTTCTGCACAAAAAAGGTAGAAAATATAATAAAAACGTACAAATGCTCAAAAAATATTTATGCATGTAACCAAGATTGAAATTTATCCCATAATGTACATGTAGGTATGTCAATGTCCCATGTAGTGTTAATTAATGATTACTAATTGATAATTTATAGTATGATGCATTTGGGTACTACTATTCCTAACATCCAAAGAAATTATCATTATATTATTATCATCATTATAGTTGGTTTCTGTTAAATGTGCTTAATGACTAATGACTATTTTGATTACATCATTATAATGCATCGCAATGCAGTTATAATTAATTAATAAAAATGTTATCTAAGTAGGCTTGCGTTATTAATCTCCTTAACAATTTTATAGTATGGTATGGGTAAATAATTTATCTATATGCATGAGAAAAGTTTCATTATTGGTAAGGTTAATGATATTTAGAAATCCAGACGTATTTGAATTCATTGAAAATCGTTTAAAAGAATTTTTGGAAAGAGGGGAATAATAATGAAGCATTGATTTGTCAACATATTGTTTTATTTAGCTATATTGCTGATAGAAAAGGAAAGCAATTATTTTGTTTGTGGTTAGTTTAAAAGTGATGGTCTTGCAAAGTCTACGCTCTTATAATTCTTCGCCAAAGCGTTGCATTGGATATTGGATTACATGAGTCAGAAGCCAAGAGATATGTGGAAAGAAACGATGTGTTTCCTTTCGAGTTCATGTGCAGCAGAAAATAGAATTCAAAACGAGAATATACTAGATACGAACGTGTGACACGCTCAAGTAAGCAGGATTTACCGCAAAGGAAATGAAGATTAGTCTACTAAACTACAATGGAGCAACTCAATTCACTCTGCAGCCCAATATGATTGGATTTTTAGATACTTTTTTGTAAAATACTAATAGAAAAATTCATCTTTGCAAAGGAATGATTTCTGCAGACAAACAGATGCGAATGAGCACAAAACAAGTACACAGAACATATTAAGCTGTTTGAAAGTGTTAACTGTAATGTAATCTTTGAAGCTCATAACATTATTTGACAATAAAATATTTTTTCAGATGTTAATCGCAAGTGCATAACGATTGTGAGTAGTAGTAAAGGTATTGTTAGAGTGAGCTTGAGCGTTTGAACACGTCCTTTAATATTCTTCCATTGAATGCATGTAATTTACTGAAAACTATAGAAAAGGCTTTTTATTTGTTTTATGTGTACGATTGCAATTGCACAGCCAGAGATACATAACCGATAAGGAACATTACTATTTCAAACGCTTTGATTTACATTGATTCAATAACTTGATGTTTGCTTTATGTTGGACTGCACGGTGCAATTGAACGTTTTGTATAATTCTATATCTGCGGCTCACTTTCATTGGAGGGCATTGAGAAATCTAAAGGTCTATTACTAACAGTATTTAGTTCTACTCTAATTAATCACTCATTGTCAGCCATAATAACATTATAAATTCTTTACATGTATTACACTGGTAAAGTTCCAACTAAATCTCAAAATAGTACCTAACAGCCTTGTAATAAAGAGGGAGGTGTGTGCAATGCATTTTTCCTCTATTCTTTTTTTAAATATACCAATAACGCATAGCGTAACTTGCACTTTACCTCTTTAACCCTATCTTGTAATGCCATACAAATCTACTTATATGCAATACTTATTTATCTGCGCTACTCAAGTCAAGAGTAAGAACTATTTATTATTTTATTATCTTACAACAATGTAGATACATTATATTCGCTGCTTTGATTTCGGATTACAACATTGATTAAATTAGCCAGATAAATCTACTTTTAATAAATACACACTGTAAATAAATTGAATAATTAGCAAATTAATATCAGAATGCGAAATAATTTTTCTACAATGATTTTGCAATACTTTTAGCTAATGTTTCTTAGTACTATATTTAAACTTGGTGGTTATGATTGCATTATTGCTAATTAAATATATAAATCATGTTGGAAATGAACTCTTTTGTATCAGCCATCAATTCTCATTACTAATTCTGTTTTTTATTAACCAAAGAGCGGCATTTGTACATTGACTCCATTTAAACACAACTCAGGTGTGCAATCACAGAAGTTCAACTGATTACGTTATATAAGACAAGTCTACGTAGAATAAACTTGACCTAGGTATTAAATAATCCACAGGCTAATTATATTTGCATTACACTTCAAGATCATATAAGCTCAATGGTGAAAAATCTCAAGATAATCAGGAAACCACAAATTTACAAATGACATCAATTTAGTTCGGTGCTTTGAGCAAATGGCATGTGTTCCACATAGGATTAAATAGAATAGAGGTGTCATTACTTAATGTGTACACAATTAAAATTAACTGGCATGATATATTAACCCGGAGCCTACTTAATACAGGAAAAGGTATAAAAACAATATCCAGTAAAATGGAATGAAGGTTGTAAAAGAGTCAATAAAAGTTTTTTTCTGATGAAAACAGACGCAGAGTTTATTTTTCTGTGCATTACATTTTCATTGCCGTTGCGCTTCAAGAGAGCATTGAAATTGAAACTGTCTATGCTGTATATTTTTATTATATCTTATGTCCAATGTAAGTGTAATAATAATGATATAATAACGTTAGTACAATCCGTAACGAAGAAACCAGTTCTTAGTCTTTGTTACAATTACAAAGCAACGGTAATGTGAACCAGTGCAGCGAAAAGCAGAGACAAGACAATAGCTAACAGCTAAGATAACCAAACTAAACCGAGCAACTTATTTCACAAACTAGCATTACATTTGCATTGGCTTTAAAGTTTAAAGCATTCGACACTCAAAGGTAAATAGCTAAAGTTAACTAACACGAACAGAGAGTAGCCTAGCATGTAGCACTCGCCAACATTTCAAATCTCAACCTTCAAAATGAAATAAAACACGAACAGCTAAAACGGCATTAATGCTCTAGAGTTGCCGAGTAATGTTTTCTGCTTATTTTATTACAACAGCTTATTGTCAGTTAAATTGATTTATTCGCTTTGTTTTTGCTCCTTTGCCTTATTCCACTTCTAATCTTTCATTAAAACACTATTAGACTGTAAACAGACTAAGAGACACCAAGTTCATGATTCATGGACTCCCTTTTCTCCATCCTAAATTTTGCTGTACTTGCTCATTTAGTCTCATTGTCCAATTCGCAAGTCATCACACAGTAAAATTTTTGTTTCCGGAAAAATATTTTAGTTCAGATGTTTTTTATCATGCTTTGTGTACCAATTAGGTACCTACCTACACAACTCTTTAACACTCCCAACACTTCAAGACAGCTGTCTCAGCTAATAACGTAACAAATCCAAAAGGTCATGAATGCACCGGTTATCGAACATGCATCTAAATAGGTACCTACCTAATTATATAAGTCTTTGTCATTCATGAACTCATAGTTGGCCATTGAAATAATTCTAAAAAATCAAATCCCACGATAACTGTTAAGCATAAAGTCATTCATTATGCACAGGTATTTTACTCAGACTAATAGAAGATACAAGATCATATACATAGCAGTATAAAATCCATGCCCAGATTTAGAAGCAATTTATCCTTATCATTTACTTGCATAGACAATTTTTATTTACCTTACTGTATCTTTTGACATGAAATACTTTTTTACTTTTTTAGTGCAAAAATTGGCATAAATTTAAGTTATAGCAGATAGAAAGCTATTAAAAATGAATCTAAGGCTATAAGAATTAATTGTGAAGGGTTACCTGGTTGGCCGGGTTCTAGTTTGACGTGTACGACGCACTTGGCTCCATTAGTGCCGCTGGACTCAGAGCATTTCCTCTTCCTTCCTCGAGTGTTGTCACCGTTGACAGGGGTCAAAGGCGTGTAGAAGGGAGTGATGGGTTCAGTGGGGTTGTGCGGTGCAGAGGTGGGCGTCTGAGGACCCGGCGGTGGGTGAGAAGGAACTGGCATATGCTGCTGCCCGGGCTGAGAGACGCCCAACGGAGTCAGAGTGACGCTGTTCGTCGGCAGAGAGGACGCACTGCTCGGCGACGGAGAAATAGGAATCAGAGGAGGAACGTGCATCGTCATATGCAAAGGAGAGCCGATGGGCGCCAGGTCATGGCCAACTATAGGGATCATCGTGGTCGAACCCCCGTGACTCTGCGGGTACATCGGATGGTGCACCAGAAGATCATGAAGATTTCGAGAGCCATTTATATTGTTTGTCTTGGAATCTAAAATTAATATCGACATTAAGATTCAATAGATGAATAAAACAATAATTGACACATTAGTCAGAATATTTCAGTGGATTTTTGGAAGTCAATAATTCTTACGCGGTGATCTGGAGCCTGGATCTGTTGGAGAGTAAGGTGGCTCTGATCCGGAGTCTGGAGGACTGTCCGGAAGATTGTGTCTAATAAATATACATTGGAATTGTGAAATTAGTCTATCTATTCAGTCTACACATTAACACATTTTATTAAGATACAAAAGTGATTATTTATAGACCCTGGCTACCTTCAAGCCTAGTAAGAGTTATTTTTATAATAATAAATTGTATCAGTAATGCATGAGATAGAAGTGCGCAAAAGGAATGTTGCGAGTTTCTAACATAAAAATGTATAGGATATACCACGGAAGAAATTTATTTATACAAGTTATTTACCGATCAATTTAAGAGAAATAATAAGATATTGAAGTTTTCAAAGTTAGGTTACCATTTTAAACAAGTTAGTCAAGAGTGGTACCATATGAAAGGACTATACAAGATATTAAATGCAATGAAAGATTTATTATTGAATTCATAGGCAGGATTTCTTTTACCTTCCTTATGTTAATAATAATAGTAGTAGAATAGTTTTCCTGAATCAGCCATTCACTTGTAATTTT
Source organism: Tomocerus qinae (assembly GCA_020055645.1). NCBI lineage: Eukaryota > Metazoa > Arthropoda > Collembola > Entomobryomorpha > Tomoceridae > Tomocerus > Tomocerus qinae. Next base: position 25,683,360 of record CM034548.1, read on the forward strand.
TAAATTAATTATCAAACTGTCTCAATTTGTGCTGCATAAATGAACAAGAATCGAAATTTTATTTGATTTATTATCGAAAGAAAGAGAAACATGATCTGCAGGAAAATAAAAAATGAAAATTTAGTTATCGATACAAATCAATTTATGTTAAACCTGTGACTATAAAATGTTTCCTAGTATGAATTTTCCTTAACAGCGTTAACAATGCAGATATAAATGCAACAATCAATCTCCATTTGTGCATTAAATATAAATCAGCATGGTCATACTGAGTGCGGACACAGACCATTAAAACTATCTAAACATAGGTATAATTATCTTATGGCATTTGTATACATTTACTTTATCAGGAAGAACACTGGCTAAATGCAGTTTTAATAAGCTTTGTAATTAATTCAATCGAATTCAATAGCGCAATGTTTTCAGAGAAATTTTTATTGTTTAGTGCAACTACGAAATGCTCAGCAGAGCTTGATGATCGCAGATAAGAACGAGTATTTTATCCTTCATGATTTATGCCACCAACGGCGATATGAAAGAAATTCTGTTCTTCTGATATCCCTGCAATTTGTTATTCAGCATGGTTAGACAGGTACTATACTAACCAGTTTGTTTAATTCGAATCATAAACTTACTATTGTCTACACTATCTTACAATTAAGCAAGATATAGGACATTACAGATTAAGTATCTAATGTTTATCGGATGTACCTCCTAATTATCGTAAACAATTTAATGTATCAGCAAAAATTGTAATAAAATACATAAGAATATAATTCAACGCCCGAGTAATTCATTAAAAATAGTAAGAGCTTAATCAATCAATTAAATACAAACGTTCTCAACTTACGGTAGGACTCCAGGTGCATAGACACCTGATGCGGGATTTCCATTGGCAGAAGCATTTGGATTATTTGGTACATTTATGACTATGATACGATCCCGGACGGCATGATTAGATGCTTGAGCTGCCGTGTGTTTAGAAGCTTCACTATTTGCGAGCGTGTCAGCAAAGTAGCTAACAAATGCCAAAGTAATATAATATTTTTGTAAACCAAAATATTTAATTTTAATGCCTTACATCCTTCTCCCTTACAAAATTATAATAAAATCTCTATATTATAATAATATAATTATTATCAAAACGGTTCTGACCTCCCATTAGCATCCGTGTCATCAGTTATGAAATCTTCGAGTTGACTGAAGTCCAATGCGTCATTGTCAAGACCTCCAAACTCTTCTCTGCCTAAAATTGAAAATAAAAATCCTTATTTAGGACATGCAACTCTAAATAATCTTTTTCATATTATAAGCCATGTGTTTATTTTATAATATGGTTTATAAGCTATTAAGACGTTATTTAAAATTTAGGGGTGGTTTTATATTGAATATTCTTACATTTAGGAATATTGTATTACAGAAAACTTTTCATAAAACTCAAAATGATATCGTTATTTATATGCACGTTAAAATGATAAATAATTCTCAGCTGCAATTACTCTCTACTACTACTAGGAATACATATAGCATAGTATAGAGGAGGATATCTGATTTAAAATTTAGAGGAATAAAGGTAAAAATTAGAAAGCCTTAAGTTGTATGCAATAATGTAAAAACAATGAAGCATAGCCTTATTTCTTTGAAAAAATGCATAAGATATTGTACTGAGGTAGTATTTAAGTTAGTGATGTTTAAGTTAGGACTTAGGATACAGTCACTATTTAGTTAACAGAGTTTTCATGGGAGTCAAATTATTAGCTTAGGTTTGAGTGCAACAATGTTAGTGGTATGTATGCATGTATGCATTTTGTGTAGCTACCACTTCGGTATCTAAACGACATGAGAATGCAGACAGAAATAATTCTAAACTCTCTGACAAGTAAAAAACGTAAAATACACAAAATTGAGAATTGACTTGAGAACTTGAGAAAGTCGACACAATAAAATAGTCAAGTAAAATGACTTTAAGAATAAAAAGTAGGCGAACTTATTTTCTTAGGCTAACAATAAGTTAGAGTTACCTTCTATCTTAATCATTATAGCATGTTCACCGTTCTCCTATCATGCTATATAATGGTAACAGCAATAATACACGAGTTGTATTGATTTTACATGCATTTTATTTAGTTATTGTGCTAATACAAGGTATATTTCGTTGTATGCCTTTTCGGTATATAGATTACCTTTCAAACCGCAAGACAACAAAATCTAATCATCGAACAAAGTACCTACTAATTTAACTTGTGAGTATGTAAGTTATAGCTACATGAAACCAAAAAGCCTAACTAATCTCAAATAGGTATTACTACACTTTATACCGTTGTTGTACTCCATAGCTAAATTCATTTTGCCATAATATCATTTTCACATTCAACTATTTATTAATGCAAGTAGACAGTATCAAGTTTATACATGCAGAAATAATCTCATGCAGAAAATCCTCATGTGGTAATTATTACAGTACTAATTGATTTTCTTATAAAAACAATTAAATTGACATAAAATCATTTAGGATTCTATTAGAGATTTGTTTTAACCATACATGCCCAGATAATATGTCATTCTAGTTACATGCTTAAATTTCCAAATAAATCTGAAGTGAAAAATTGCAGTGTTAAATTTACCATGTATGTATTGGCAAGTATTCTATGAATTTATTATGCAAAATTTGTGTTTTAATTGAAATTTTTTAGGGAAATCGATGTTTGAATGCCCTACAAGCATAGCGTTGATTTTAACTGACAATATTGCATGACGATGTTCTACTTATTTTTTATTTGATAATACGGGAGTGTACAGATAGTTTCTATTCTTTGGCTCTAGATTAGACACACTGTAGTATAATGAGAGCAAGATGAGTTGTTTCAGCAACTTGTGCCAAAAATTTCGTAGTAAACACACCAAATTAGAAGGTAGTGCCATTTAAGTGTTGAATAGTGACAGAAAACGATAAAATCGTCACAATTTCCTCACGCATACATAGATTTTCGCAACTATTGTATATCTAGTTCACTTGCTTGCGTACAAATTAATTCACAAAATAAGTTAGCTTATTCGTATGAATTTTAATTAAAAAGAGAAAATAAATGGTCAATAAAGAAAAAACTAAACCAAAGCCTTAAAGATCTTTTATATGTAGATTTAGTTATCCTTACGGACACTCGGTTTTACTTTTCATGTTTATTTATAACCCCCTGTAGGAAGTACCTAATAATCTACGTCTGAATTTATAAAACATTATTTCAATAGAAGATGGATGAGGATATTTACATGGTTCATCTCCGCTCTGCAGTAGTACCGGTCGAATAGTACTTTCCTCAGATGTCATTTTGAAGAACAAAAAGGAAAACAAGCTGTACTACTTAAGTTCATACCAAAAATCACTGGAGTTTGGAAATAACTAGCGATCTAAAACTAAACCGAATAGAAACACTTGTTCCAACTAAATGATTTTGAAACTCAAAACTTTTAGGAAATGGTGAGTAGAATATTTCGTCTACATTGCACAATTGCTATAAAGCAGTTTAGTAGTAACGTGGACAGTAAGTATATTTTTGTTTGCACAAGATTAGGTGTTAGTTTAATGTAGTCCACAGCTCAGGTCGACCATATGCCATAATAAGTACCTAGGTATGTCTTAATCGGTTAACAATAATATTTTAGAGTGTATCGGGATTAGAAATTGTATGGTAAGGTAGTGGAACGATAACTTAGGAGGCTACACATTGCTTTTTGAGACGAAAGTTTCAATTCAAGTTCTAGCACACGACTAAAATCATAGTATGAAAATTCTATAGTTTATTTGGACTCTGACGCTGAGTATAAAGAAGTCTGAAGAAAACCATTGGCTGTTTTAGTAGTGTAGAGACGCAAGCTCGTCTGCTCCACTTTACCCACAACCCGGGATTTGCTTACCCGCATGGGTACTGCCTCCAATGACTTTGTTGTAGACCAATTGGAGAGGACTATCGATCTGACGCGTATTCGGATATAACTTATTAGTCCTAATTCTAAGAAAAGCTTTTTTCAATTCAAATGCATCTAAATTGCTAGGGTTTTTGCTTTTGTAACGGGAATAGTGAATACAGATACTATTACAGACACAACCATTTTCGTATTTGGGTGAAAGAGTTAATCCTCAAGGTGAAAACTAAAATCATTTTTGATTTATCTATGTATTTACACCATCGAAAGCCTAAACCATGTTTCTATCCATTACCTCACATTTTCATGCCTCACAATTTAGCTAATAAGTACTATCTACATTAAACTGCGTTTATCATCGTCCAGAGCAACTGCTTTCACAAATTGTGTTAGACACCGTACATTGTTAACTTCTAGAAAATGATTATTTATTCAACACTGGGAATCTTTAAAAATAATACATTATCTTCGTACTTTCTCAATAAAATAGCTTTTTCATGGAAATCAAATGAATTATGCTTAAGTTAGGATAAGAATCCAAAATAGGATTTTGTGTCGATGATCTACTTTTCAACATGGTAGTGAGACGGATTTAGTTTTTCATATAAACCTTTGAAATAAACTGATAGTTATATTATCTAGTCAGTAATTTATATTCTTATGAAGTCACACTATAGGATTGATATTGATAAATTCTGTTGTATTAATTTCCGTTTGTTTTCCATGATGACTTTGCAAACCTTCTATCAGAAAAAGAATCAATTAAATACGCTTAGAAAATTTACAATAAAAAGTCATAGACTGAGTGAACTACCAAGTTGAGTATAATAACAGAGATTATTACAAGACCGTGCTAAAAGTACGGGAAATTTATCCAACGTTTTTAACCTTGTGAGACTGAATATGCTTTATGTAAACTAGTTGTTTGTTGGCTTTGGCAAACCGAAAACTCAATCGAGTGGAAAGCGACAGACAAAAAATGTGGTTCCCGTTACTAGAGATTGGGTTAGTTTATTTCAAGGTAGATTATACGGCTTCGGCTTGTGGAAATACCCATTTATGTATTCGCGTCCATGCACTGTAGTGAAACTGTATCTATAGTAAAAGACTAGTTAAATGCACTTTAAACTATCAGCATAATGCATACAGACATATTTCTATGTGTCAGTAGAGTAAACCAGAATTAGCAACTGCAACTTTTTTTTAAATGTTCATGGCAAATGAACGATGCCTTGCATTGCAACTTCTAATTTGCATTGTAATTGTAAATGTTCTCAACTTATCGCAACTCAATCTACATTTCAGTTGCTCCCAGACTTAAATGCTTACTACAAACAACAAAGCAACACTTATGCAAATGTTCAAATTAAATATCATTACCTCTCAACCAATTATTGCATTAGGACTATGTCGTGTACAATGCAAGTACAAATCACTACTCAACTTTGTGTCCGGATAAATCTCTGAATGCATGCATGCAGTTTGTTTTTTTTCTTAGTGTTATGCATCAACTGTAAGGTTGTGCACATAGCATGGACAAAACGAATCTTTTTTTGAACATTGAAACTCTTTGAAGGTGAAAACAATCTACTATAAACACAGCAATTTAAGATTTGTCGTAGTAATTGACGTATTGAGAATTCTGATCGATCAAAATAATTTTCCAATAGTTTAATGCATACCCGTCTCAATTCCCTCAATTTTTACAGATAAACCAACAATAAAAGTTACTAAAGAACTCACTTGAAGCCAAACATATACATGGATATCTTCGAATGGACTATAGCAGCATTTTTATTGGTATTATCAACACATTCGTTTCTATTTCTTTTTATAAATAATGGCTTCCCTGGTATTATAAACAGAATAGGATGAATATTTTGTTATATACTCAATATTTTACGATTGACTGCCGTAAAGCAATCCACGAATGAAAATATCTTTGAGAAGTCTTTATTTTATCTTGTATTAGATTCTTTTCGATAAGTATTCCAAATGGTAGGAAATAAATTAAATTTCTAGGTATAATTTGAATATAAAATCAGATTTTTTTTACTTTTCTTAGAATCTCACATTACAAAGAATTGATTCCCTTCGATTTGTAGGACTATAAAATTGGTTGTACAATAATAAAATGAACTTTAATTGCAATAAATTGCTGATATTTGAGTTTACCGGAAGTAATTGACAAGGTTGGGAATGCTATTTGAAATTAACCCTACAGAACATATGAAACTTACACTACAATAAAGAAAATGCTGTTAAAATTTGAGCGTCAATGCGCTCGTGACGTTGCTTCATGTTTAACAAGTCGTAAAACAGCATTAATTAAGTGGAATATTAGTACACATCATGTAACTATACTAATATGATATAAGAATGGGGAAATCGTAAGATTTAAGAGACAGAGCTAGCAATCAACAAGGTTGAATGTTTACGACAGAAGAGTAATATATAGCAGACTCAAGCACTAATAATGAAGGGAGAGAGAGAGAACCCCTGTAATACCAGGTTTCACATAAATATTATTTTTTTCCACCAACTAATGACAACAAAGATGAGTTTTGTCAGGAACACAATGGATGAAAGGGTTAGGGGGAATAAAAAGGCATTGAGAGGTTACCTATTAACTACATATGTATACTAATTGTAATATCTATTTGATGCATGATATTAGGTAGGTGTAAAACCTTCGTTTTATTCCAAGTTTCATTTCCATAATAGTATAGAAATATTTAATACATAGATCAGTGAAATAAACCTTTGTTGCAATGATAAAATGTTGAGCCATCATTTTAATTAAACTGACACTCAGTCGTCACGTCACTGCATAATGCAGAGAGATCCCATCTGGCTAATTTGTGATTAAATGAAATGACAGGGCATCGCGGATAATGACGATAACTACTCACTTCTCATAAAATCAACCTCTATTGAATTACATAGATAAATATTAGATTGCGATAGCTTTTATATAAGAACTGGTATGTCTAATGCCAGTGTAATTTGTATCAAGTGGTAAGTAGAAACTTGCAACGTTCGTTCGTTCCGCATTAGCTATGCTTGTATAATGCTCCTGGTCCATGTTCTATTATTTTTGAAATGTTAGTGAAAGGGAAAAGTCAGAGAGCACAGGTAGATTGACTGCCGTTGAATCTCAAAAAGACTATCGTTTAATTAGATTGAAACCATTCTAATACAAAGGTGAGCCTCATCTGCACCTCTGCACTAATACCATTTACTCTATTCAAAATTGTCTTGGCGATAACAAAAATTGATTGGTAATTATCAATAATGGACTGTGGTAGCCTAATATCCTTTTTGAGACCATTTAGAATTAGTTTTTCGTGTATACAGATTAAAACAATACTATGATAATCCTTGAATACATGCATATTATATTAAATATTTCTTATTTACGTATTAGAAAACATTTTCAATGAACACAAGTATTTGTTATCCACAAAAGCATCGCGGAGCATCGAATTTAAATAGGTATTCCATAGTGCATGTAAATATACACTGCTGTGTTTTCATAAGGAAGTAGGAGCAAGGGATCATGTCTAGTAATGACACGTCTAGTGATATCTAAACATCCAATTAAATAAACACATTTGTAGAGCTGAATGAATATCATCTGATTTCGGTGGAAAATAGAAGAGTGAGAGACAGGTGCACTGCAGTTCACAGTTAAATCCGAAATAAATAAACGTAGACATCGGAGGGATAGACATAGATTCCCATATAGAAAGGTAATAGATAGACAGTAGGGCAGTGAAACAAATGACACATGAAAATAAATGGATTTGCTCACTCGGTGGACCCTCTCTGTCATTATTATTAGTATTACGGTGTGATATGACTCCATTCTATCCGATCCCTGCAGCTCTCCCGTCCCACGATCAAGTAGATTGGATTTAGTTACACATAAAACCCACCATCAAAATTCACCTACCTGTCAACAAACAGATAGATTTAACTACCTACCTGGATGTATATTTTCTGATGTACTCTATATACATAAGCATCTCTTATATGTAGCCTCATTATAAGCATAAATGAACGACCGGAAACTGCTAAATGTAAGAAACGTTTCTATGAATCCTCTGAATACTAAAAGGGTATCTACATACATTAATATTTCACGGACTACTTATTAGTAACCAAAAAAGCTATTAAGAGTGATTTAAAATATCCTTGCGTCATATACAAACAATTTCTACTAGCCCCACTCAACTCAAGTTTTATATCATCAGGTACTGCTAGAACAATGGCAGGACAACGAAAAAACGGATCTGAATGATCAGAAAATTGTTCTTTCTTTTGTTTTCTGTCGTAGTGGAGCTCAAGTCCCCCACGCGACCATCAACTATCCAGCCAGTCCAGTCGACCCTTTTGTTATGTATGTAGTCTATGTACGTACGACACGAAACGAAAGCTGTCATTAATTCCTTTGCGTAGGGTGTTATTTGTTTTTGATGATCGATAAATTATTTTCCATCATCACGCTTTTTGTTCAATGCCATAGAAAGTTCACTTTGCAAACGCTATGCATAGCATTCCGAACATAAACTCACATCACGGGTAATAATATTGAGGAAGCGTACAAATCCTTATGTTATGTTACATTATTTTCGGTTGGCATGAAATTACATTTTATATTTATAGCTGGAAACTTGGATAGAAATAATACTTATATTAACTATATTTCATACTAAGCCATCACTTTGTCCTCACAATACAGTGCAATGCAAACATCCCATCAATCGGCAGGTAGCTTTGACGTAAATTTGTATCCCGATTTATCCTATAGACTAAACTGTTTTATATACACCTGCTTAAGGTATCAGCCCTTTCCCATTCAACATAATGACAGACATTACTAGTGGCCGAGCTTTTTAATTCAGTTCTTATGCTTTACTTCTTGCTCTCAATTTCCAATCTACTCTACTATATTACACACGAGCTACACATTTAAATATCCGTGATGTGCTTTCTTTCTCAGGCTTTGATGCTACTATCAAAACCAATTAGTTATTATTGAAGGGTTGAAAAACTAAGAGGAACACATACTAGCATTGCAAATATTTAAACCTGTAAACTGCATTTACCTGTTTTGCCTATAAGAGCATTTCTTCTGTTGGATGGAAAATAAAATACAAACAAAAATTATTTATTTTTTAATGTAAAAATAATTACGGAAAAATCTTTAAAATACAAGAAATTAAGATTTCAAAATATGACACTGTCAAATTTTAAGCGAAAATGTAATTATGATTTTATAGTCTTAGGTTTTTATATTTTTAGAATCGGTGTACACATATATTAGCGTGATATAAAGGATAATATGCACATATAAATTGAGAATTACAGATAGTTAAGTAGTTAGTTGCATTACATAAAAAATGACATTACTGTATTTGTGTACTTGAAATGTTTTGATTTGGAGAGAGTAGAGGAGTGATATTATGGACTCTTTACCCTCAGTTATAATAATAGAGGCTTTCAACATAGCGCCTATGTATTTTGTAGTAAATAAGGTAATAATGTGAAATCAAGTCAATTCAAATGAACACAGGTCTGTGCGTCCGTGTGAGACAAGGTTGGCAGTATTAGTAGTGAGTTCCGACTTCCGTCGATAATCTCTTTTGTACATGTCATGTTTGAATGTAATTTGCCATTCACATTTGCGCTTTAATAAAACCAGCACACGGCTACACTAAACTTCATAATAGTAAAGCTACGAAAACTATTATCATGAAGAAATGTACGCTTAGACTACTTCTGATGTTTATATCTAGCTATACCTACCTTATACATTCATATACAATAAAAACGTTCTTGCTACAGGTATATATAAGCAACTAAATTACAAAATGTATGCTATCGAATTGGGCAAATGTAAAGGAAATGGAGACAAGTCTTATCCTAACTAGAAACAAAATAAACCCGACTTTCAGCTATCCTTAAAATAACTGCTGCTGAGTAATTGTAAAGGTATAATTCTCAAAACAATTAGTATTATAGATATAAAGAATGTAACTAAAATCTCGATTATTATACTTTAGTTACAAACACAAAGATTGCGTCTTTACATGATTACTACTTGATAATGTATCACGCAGGAAATGAAATACTAAATATAATAATATAGAATAATCGTTCTAACAAAAAATGCTATGAACTAATACTACTAGTAGCAATCAGTGCAATAATGTATTATCTGTTGTTTGAGGATAATGATTAATTTCACTATAAATTATTAGTAAGAAAATAAAAAAAACGTAGGGCAACAAAAAATTGTTTTTGTTCATTGTTTTTACTGATCAATTAGAATGGTAGTTATATTAAGAATCAAAATGGCTTTAATGATTGTAGCCATTTGTAGCCAAATGATAAAATACCTTGCTAAAGATATAGCGGCTGAGTTGCTTAATAACCCGTTGACTGCATCTTATCTTTTATATACACATCATATAAATATAATTCTTTTTCTGGTTTTTGTAATGTTTACCTTCTTGACACCTCATTACACCTGTCGTCAGCTTCCTCTGACGTCATAATTACAAAAACAACTTAAACGTGTGATAAAATTACTTGCAATGTCTCTGTAACTACTTCAGTGGTTTTACAGATATTATTTATCAATACACAAGGTTATGATAATTCAATTTTCTGGGCAAAATGTCTCTTGCGGTTACAGATACTAAACGTGACCTTCTGATTTGGACGGATGTCCTATTCTCAACATGACACTGACATTATATATAGAACTCTACTAGCACATTCCTAAACTTCTCAATAAAGTTGTAGTCTTATAATAATTGCATTTACACGCAACATTGATTCCATTATCCACAGTACGGCACAATCCGCACTTCTCTTGGAGTAAACTAGTTATTTCTTGTTATTTATCACATAGGCATAATCATATTATTATTATTACACTTTTCAAGACAACTTTATTGACAAACTAGTCAAACCGACACAAACAAATCACTATATAAAGATTATTGTCCATAAATAAAAGTTTTTTTGCATTGATTTATTTCCCAAATTAACTATTGACGAGGTTATTGCAAATGTCATGTAATTTACTACGATTTAAATGGTGTAATGGGACGCTACACCAAATTACTGTTTACGCGATTATCTGTCTTTTATAGCTTGGACGAAACTAATTATCTGCACTACATTACCTTCATGAAACTTCCCAACTTATATTCCTTAAGTAAATTGGCCTATATGCACATAGGACAAAGCTAAAATAGTGTTATAGTAAGGTATATTTGTATACTTAGCAAAAAATCAGAAATAAATACAAACTACCGCAAGTGTAGTCGAAAACAAATCAATTATCACTCCGTATCCCAATACTACGAAAATAGTATACCACAAAATTATCTCTAATGTTTTTGTCATTACTGCAAGCATTCGAGTAATTGATTAAGGATAACATTAGTGATGGATACCTACCAATTACAAGTCCACATTGCAATAACATTTTGATTCTTTCACAAGTGTAAACAATTTGTAATAAAATAGTAAGCACTATTTCGATTTTCATGCTTATAGTCACATATAAGCTATATAGTAGATATGTATAAATAACTTGTTATTTCGAAGTAAACCAATTATTTAATTTATCATTTCGTATCAAATTTTACGGCATTTGATCTTAGCTACATTATCAGGATTGAAATGGAATACATTGGGGTATAAATTTGTAAGTTTAAAATGTCGATGTTTGAGAAATGTGACCACAGTGCTTAAATATAATAATGCAATGTCTACCAAGCATAAGATGAGAAAAAAATTATAAAATTTCATTCGTTTGTAAAACACGAGCATTAAAAGATAGTAAAAAAACAAAGGTAAGCGGGGGTAAATGCGATGGATAAATAAAAAGAAAGAAAGCATCTGGATTGAACTGAATCGACGTTATGTGCACAAATGAGTTGGCAGACGTGACAGGGAGTAAATTGGTGCATTGATGAGGGAGTGAGAGTGTTATTTGTTATTTCTATTAGAATAGAATGGGGAACAGAGAGGATGACACACCACAGTGAACAATATTCATCTTCATCGGTAAGGTACAGATACCTACTTAATTCACAATGTGAGTAAGCATGCATGAGCTTTAGAGCAATTAATAGAATAACAAACGAGATCATGATGATATGATAATCCATGCCCTCAATTTGAGTCAGTTGAATGAAAATCGACTGAAATGTCAAAAAAGCTTCGTCAAGCACAAAAATCCCTACAGAGATTTCGAATATAATGTCTTGGAATGCATTATGGGTATAAAAAGCAGATATTTTGACGCTACTAATATATCTATTGTCATTGTCAGTGCATTTTAAGGTATATTGAAATCCTTTGGTTATACTAAGGCAATGAATCGGAATCAGAAATGCATCGTTCTCACACTGTAGCTATTAATAGACTAGACTGATGTTGTCGCTCTCGTCTCAATCTCGACAACCAAACTAAACCGACGAAAGAGAAGGAATTGAAAACCAAAGAGTTGAACTATTGATGGATATATTAACCTATAGTGTATCTTTTTATATTTATTTATAGTGAATAGCCGAAACCTACCTGTGAAACCTTTTATTAGAAAAGTCAGAGAAAACTTGGATGAAAGATACAGTGTCGCTGATGAAATGAGACTCGAGTGCAGACAGAGGCAACAGAATTCACTAACCGTTGCAACCAGATCACGTAAGTACGTGAATTGGGTCGTCCTCGCTCAATCTAAAATAAACTATCTAGTTATATGCAATTGGAAAAGGATCTTTTTGCTCACTTGGATGATTTGATCGACGGATGGCAAATTGTCACTCGAGGATAGCGAAAAATTAATCAGGCTCAACCAGTTTAGATGTCACACAGGATCAAAGCTGAGTTTGCTATCATCATCTATGCGAAACTAACTTGAGCTGCAATAGAGGCCTCAAACATAATTGCAAATTCTATTTATCGACAGCTCTTTAAGATCATCTGCCTGTTTTACACTCTTGTATATGAATTCTAACAATAGTTCTAATGATGCTATGTTTAAAAAAGAGAGCCCTAGATTTAAACGAATTTAGGAGCAACATTGACCATCAACCTCCATGTTTATTGTTTATTATTCCCCTGAAATAAAAAAACTCACCTTTACAACTGTCCTAATGAAGGAAAAGTTTTCCGTGATAAACAAAATTAAGCTATGAGAGTTGCTTTAGCTATGGTATCTAATGGAATAGGACTAAAATTTGGTTTTTATGATAAACATTAAATGTACTATAGTAGTAAAGGGAATTGCATAAGGGAATCGTCTTCAGAATATGCAAAATGGTATTATAGACTGTCTAAAAATGTGAATAACTGACAAGAAGCATTTAATAGAGGGAATTCATCATTAAATATCATGCAAAATAAAAACAAATCATTCATCCGTAAGAATCGATAAAAAATATTACAAGGCACGCAATAAAATAACCTACAACTACAAAGTTTCACTATCTATCATGATAAATGCTAATCGTTCAATCCAAAATGAATTGAAATATTTATAGCTAGGTATGTTATTTCATGGAAACACAAATCATTTTCCCGTGACTGATAATAATAAATGCAGATTCAGATATCAGATATTCTCCTCTAATAACTCTGTTCAAGCATTTATCTGCACATAGGAAAATGTGCGCAAGATGAACCCAACCAATAAGTAGCCTTAGAAAATTGAACGATTTGAGTCAATAAATGAATTTTTCCTATGGTCATCTAGAGAAGAATGATTTTGATAGTTCTACTTCTTGCCTTTAACTCTGTTTTCGAATGGGAAAATATGATGTGAATGTGATGTGATGCGAGTCCTGTCATGAAAATGCATGTAAATGTGAACATTGGCTTCTCAGAACTAAAAGAAATGTAACCAACTTAGAAATGAAACATAACAGACCTAATCAATAATGCCTACTACGCTTTTACTATTTTATACATTGGAGCACGTAGGAGTATACAATTCCCATACGAAAAAGACTCTTCTTTTTGACATAATGGAGTTGTAGACAGACGTTATTAAGCTTTCTCTTTTCCACCTTGTCAAATATTCATAATAATGATGCCCGCCAAAAAGGGAGAGCAATTTTTTCCCAATAAAAGTACCCTTTAATTCTACTGTGGGAATATGAACAGATGAATCAAATGTGCTCTGGAAACTGATCAAAGTTAATAGTGTGTAATGTATGGTAAGGCTGTAAATAAACTGATACATATATAGTCCATAGCACAAATAAAAAGTAAAGCCGTGTAGTCCATCTGTAATTGGTAATTCTGCACCATAGCTTTTCTATTGCCACTTCTCTTTATATATTTATCTTAATGTCCACGGTTAGCAAGCCGTAAGGCGTAAATGCCATCGATACATAATACAGGTACACTTACACCTAGCACCTGCATGCCATGCCACATCATCACGACTATACAGCCCACTTCCACACAAATATCCAGTCCTTTTCCTATTTCCGCACACAAACTGTCTCTTATTTATTTACTATCTAATGCAAGTCCCATAAACTATTAATATTTATAAGAAATTCTGTCTCAATTCTAAAATATGAACGTTTATTATTGCTATATAGTATAAAAGTGCATATTGTCAATGTCATTTTACATGCAATAATATTTTTTTAAACCTAATCTACAGATATCTAAATAACATCCCTTAACTTACATTTATACGTACAATAACCTAATAACAAGTATTATTAATACTAATAAGTATATGTAATTAACAGTATGTAGTAGTAGACCAGAATTGACCTAATGCACAATTTTGGGATAATAATTTTGAATATGTAATATTTCCATTCCTACTTACCTACTCTAAAAATCATCGCTAATATCCGTTTACACATAGAAATGAGTAGATACGAGTAAAAGCACAATCCAATTAAGATAATCCTCATTGAAAGCTTAAATCGCTGATAATCATGTAGCTCATCTACTTATTCTCATGAGCTCAGCTACCGAAAAGACAGAATCTTGAAGCTCACGCCTGACGCCATGGCAAAGTGAGAAACACAATTTGTTTTTTGATTCATTTAGTGTTTCATCTTCACACACGATGCGTTAGGAATGTGCTATTATCCATGTTTATCTTAACAAGATACCTGTGTATACATGCATTCAGTCTGCTGCTCGCCAAAGCAAAAACCTTTAAACTAAGTCTTTGGATAATTGACTGTTAATCTCAAAGTGAGAATCTGAATAGCCATGTACACGAGGAGTAATTTAATGCGTAAAGTAGATTTTTGCTACAATTAACTCTCACACGTTTGCTTTTGTGCGCGGAACTAGTATTTGTAATAAGTAATTGGTATGGATGAGTATGGGGATGAGATTATTGAAAGGGAAGAGCAAGTGTTATTAATAGAGCGCACTAGATCTTACAGAATAAAAGTTCAGCTTTGGTAAATAAACAAGATTTAGATTTTCTTTTACAGGTGCTGTAAAGATGAGAGCTTTGATGGCCTCTTATTTTCCTTCGTGAAATGAATTGCACTGTTGAGTGTTGACTTTATTTAGCCACTACTCACTCTTTTAGGAGAATATCATTGAGACTTCCCTTTCAAGTGTGCATTTTAAGTACAGAGTAGGCTAATTGTATTTATAGGTTCCTGCAGACATTGAATGAGTCCTGAGAGAACAATTCTAGTAGTTATTAGTCGTAGCTAATCTGGATCTCTCCATCCGTATATAGGAATCCGGATACCTTTAAATCGAGGTGTTAAATATCATAATAGGAAGATAATGCCTTGTGAGTGACTTACATCTTCGTGGGCAATGTCAATGTCTATCCCAAAGTAAACTAGTCAATGTGGTTGAAAAAGAAAAATTTACTCTTTTATTTATTTGAGCATTGGGAGAGATACATAGGTAGCTAACTATCTGTAAGGTAACACAATGATGTAAATACCATAAGTAAATAGTGAATTCACACAAATAAAACACAATAGGATGTTTTGCTGAATTTGTGCGTTTTGTTGTGAGTTAAAATCAGTCAGTTGTGGAGTAAAGGGGAAAAAAAGAAGAAACCTATTTAAAAAGAAATAAGTAAAGTCAACAAAATTCCAAGACTTTAAAGATCGTCTTCTTGTTTAAATCCTTGTTAGATTCTACTTTATTTACTTCTTTTGATTTGAGAATTAAGGAGCTATATAAACACCTTATATTTATATTTAGTATGAGACATGCTGTTACAATACCTGTATATATAAACAGTAGCCTTGCATTGAGCTTACCTACGCAGTATGACGGAAGGCAATGAAAATCCGTTTCACTAGATATTTAGGCCAATACTACTTCTCGATTTGCTCACACACCGAAAAAATTTCCGAAGCTCACCACAGAAAGCGAAACCTCAATTTACACACTTATTAGCCCCTTTATATACATATCATTATAACCAAATTATATCTATAGCTGTCGTCACGTACCATAATAGAGAATACCTGACATACCTATATAATACTATTGTTAGGTAAATTTAATTGACTCTACTATACCTTACAAGGCTTTCAAAAGATTCTATATATTTAGACATACACATTGATGTACTATCTTATTGATAGTACATTACTTCACCTTGCTTATTGCATTTTCTAATCTATCTGGATTCATTATCTCTACAATATGTATCGATATATAAGGGAATACTGTATATTTAACAGTATTACCTATATAGTTTGAAATCGAGTGTTAAGTGCAATGAAATATATTAGCACATCACTACATACTCACAATAATGTTTAATCTCAATTTGTATTTCGATGCTAGTACGAAACTGAGATTGAAAAGTATTATAGATAGTATGCTGACATTTGGATCTTTAGTAAATATGTATTTTACAGTTACTCTGACATTAAATGGCAAGTCTACAGATATTTTACGTTTTAAACCCAATTATTGGTGGTGCAGACAGATCAGAATTGGTAACTCTTCTTTGCTTTACAAATGTTTTAGTAATTGGGGTAGCAATTGAGTGTACAGTTATTCCAATGCTGTAAAATGCAGTGTAAATCAGTGAGTGTGTTGTTTTACGTTCTAGCAGAATAAATTATGATTGGTTTTCCCATAAAGCGATTGCAGAGACCACAGAAACAACAATAACAATAATAAGAATTATGTACAACCAACCACGTTCACTTGCACTCGATTTTTCCATGTGAATTACTCCAATTGAATTTTATGACACTGTACCATAAGAATGTATGGAATTACTAAATCCTACATACATTTGTGAATTGATAAGCATAACAAAAACAATAAAGAAGTAAATACTAAGTACTCCTTCTGTCTCAAGTACATGCTAACATGATAAATATTTGTTCATTTTGTTTTTGGTATTTTCTTTACAGCTATCTGCATTTAGGTATTATTATTGTTATTATTATTGTATAAGAGTAAACTCTGTTCGGCCAGAGTCTCTGATCTATGTAATTTCTGTATTGACTACCCCTATATAGTTGTATACATTTTCATCATTTGACTAGTATGAACAGATTACAGTAGATTTGACTCGACACGTATCACTTACTCAGAAATTGTATTAGATTATGCAAGAAATATTATTACTCGGCCATTTAGCTTTGTAATATATATTACATTAAAAACTGACTCTCCACGCTGCACGTATCTATTATAGTACGTACTTACCTTTTGGTAGCCTAGTGTGAAATTGTTAATTCTACTCTAGTCCACAGCCACAATTACTTACTTAGCTTTGCTCTGCACCGCACGCCTCATATAAAAATCGTAAAATATTTCTAATTGTTCTCCACACAATGACCACAATGACAGAATTAATCGTTTTCAATCAAAATTGAAATTACATCTTATTGCGGATACGTTAGTAATGCAATATTAAATGTAATGATTCGAGATAAGATATTTTGGTAACGAGAGCAGCTTAATCGCCCGACAGACCAGCAGACACCAACTAACCATTTTGGTTTACTAGATTTTAATATCATTCCACAGCAGACATGCATTCATTTACAAATTGCATACTATTCTACCTCTAATAGACAATATAATTCTATAGCTATGTACGGCATCTTAAGAATTACAAATTCAAATTTTTCAGGAAGTGAGTCATTATCAAATAAGCAAGCTGACAGTCAATAAAAGTGAGACACGTGTAAAACTAGGTAAATGATCCAGCTCTAGATCCCTATTATGTATGACACAATGAAATAAATGGAATTGACCACGAGATCAGGGATTTCAATATTTATTTAAACATAATATTTACCCACAATGAATGTATGTCACTGTTTTCACGCATTATTCGACAAACATCCCAAGTCCAAGCCTTTCATTACTGCTCCTAAACTTATTAAAGTCTTATGACGAGTTCCGTTACAAGGAACTACTGACTTGTGTATAAAAACCCTTATTCCTTATACAATTGAAAATATTTAAAAGATTAAATGATAATTAACAAGATATTTTGAGATTAATATTAAAAATAGGAATAAAACAGTTAGCTTAGAATAATAGTGACAATTATAGATTAATATTATCAGTTTTACTGAACCCTCATTCGTGTATCGTCTATATAATTTTAGCACATAATAATATTACTGATATTACTAGTATACATATAAGTAGCATCGCAGTAACAATTATACTATATGTAATCAGTAGGCTTAGAATATATTCAGCATAGCTAATGTGTATAGATGCCCATATATGTATAATGAAAACAAAAGTATGCTATTAAAGTCGTAAATAACCATTTCAACATAAAAGGGATATCTGTAGTGAAGAACAGAGGAATTGTAAAATTTAACGGAAAGCAAGCGGCAATAACGCAATTTGACTGGTTAAAGGTGCCATTCTTTTTGCTCATTGAATAGTAGTACACAAGTACATGTTAAATTTCTACTTTCATGCTCCGCATTAAAATTCTTCTATTATTAGACGCAGAAAACGTACTTAATGTTCATGCATGACGCTTATGTTCAATTAGAATTAGAAATATCTAATATCTCTGCTGGTGAAGCGATAAAGCCACTGGACATTGTAACAGTATTATAGCAGAGTGACACTAAACAAGCATAGAAGTACATATGTAAGTGGCAAGTACATTTATCTATAGCATTTACCTCATTTGTTCTGTTTACTGTTAGGTTAGCGTAATTGAAGTTTGTCCACAGCAAGTACAAGAAAGAAACGGATATGATATAATATCAGAATAAACAATTAGATTTGTCACTCGTTGTGAGCTCAACAGATTTGGGTTCTACGGATAATGCAGTGTGATGTAACGTCAACTGTCAAAGTCAAGCCGCTCAACCTAGGCAGTTGTCAGCACTATGTAATTTAATTGCACTGCATTCACTTCCATACGAAATACTAAAAGTACGTGTTTATTTTATGTAACTATTTATTGTGATGACAACCTGTCGGCATACATGTTATCAATTTCAATATGAATACACATTTAGCTCCTTCTTGAGTAGAGATAGTGCAACTCTATAAATGCATTCAAACCTAAATTCAACCTGTCTCAATTTTTGCTAAAGGTAATTAAGACTTTTTGGGAGCAACTAATTGTAGCCTGACTGTAGTTCACTTGACGTACGGAAGTCCTGTGAAATTTGAGATATTATTATTACATTATTAGTCAAAATGAATTCAGACGGTAAAATACAAAGATTGTGCGTATGCATGGTAGTGAAAACTTTCTATGGCATGATGTCAAAATGACAAGCACATTCTTTAGCTGTTAGTTTTACTTGTTATTCACAGTAAATATTACATTATGCAATTAGATAGTTAGTTCTAATGTAACATAAAACAGTAGAGCTAGTAAAGACACTTACTTGAGACAAGACATGTAGTTATAGCTTTAGTCATTTAGTAGGTAGCTACTAAAATACATAATAGAAAACGAGAGCACATGGAAAGCAGGAGAGGCAATGAATTAGAAATAGTTTTGCACACTTACCTTTCCTTTACTAAACACTTTTATTTACCAGCCAACTTAGTAAATGGAATTTGACTTAAAATATTCCACAAAATGTTAAATGTGCAAAAGTCCGGCCGGAGGCGAGAAATAAAAGGAACATAAGAAACTGTCAACAAAACCACATAATGTAATATATAGAACAGGATATCTAACAAGTCTTGTAAAATGACTAGAAAAACGTGAAGTACATAAAAATAAAATGAGTCTATGATTAAACGGACAGATGTTTACTGTTTAGTTATAATATTAGCATTTAACTGTAAACTATACGAGGACATAATGTGCATACATTATTTACTTGTATACATGGACAGTTTAAGTGCAATTCAGCGTTACAATAAGATCAACTGAGCTTTGAGTTTGAGGCAAGTCGCAAAAAATGTTCACGCTTTAAGACTAAGATCATGTTAAAGCCGCAAGGGGCTTAGTTTACCTAGTCTAAAGGAAAATGAAACCTTTTCGTACCGAAATCTATATAAATGCATAAACTTTTATATACTTTAGTTGAATCTACATGTATAAATGTCATAATATTACATATATTTTATTAAACATGTAGAATTAACAGTTGCTATGTAAAGTGGAGAGTTAACAAAGTTGAGTTCAGATCAAAACGAGACAAGACCACCAATTCCCCTACAATTACATTCACAATTGCAAGTGACAATAAACATGAAACTAACCAAATTGCTTGCAACCAACTGCTAATCCATGCATATCTGAATAGTACAAGTCAACTTGGGTACCTCTACTTACTACTGCTTAGATTCTCTTAGAGATTGTATACATCTACATAGGCATAGACAAGTCAGCTCATGAGTATGTATGACTCTTGTATGTAATATGGTTAAAATAATAACAGAATAATTATTTTTGTGTAATACTGCCGAAAATGTAGTAAAGAGACTAACAAGGAGACAGTACATTTTGTGTAACAAGCAAAGAATATGTACATAGGAAGAATAAAAAACTTTGTAAGTTGTATCGACTTGTGGGTTTGTCGTCTACAGGAGGGTAGTTATTATATGCTTTACCCACTGTAAGTATGAACTATGATGACTATGAACCACCTACTGACTACTTACATGCTAAGTACAAATGCATTATACATCCAAGATAATTATCTTTTCCTTCCTTTCACTTGCTGTGGACATTAGTTAACATTTTTTACAATCACCTCACATCACGACGCACTATGTTGATTCTAAAACACTTTTCAGATTTGTTATGATAGCCAAGCCAAGCCACGTTTCAATTTCACTTCATTTATCAATTAATTCAATTTCATATTCACCTGACTTTTCTTTATTTATGCATAATATTGTTTTTTGTTATTATTATTCATATTATTCTTGTCCCACTTCATACTTAACTCAAAACAGCATTTTTATGTTGCATAACTAATTCACAAATTAATAAATACGTAATTGATATACACATTATTCACAGTCTATTCTAGTAGCATTTGCCTCCAAGGGATTTGGTAATCCGTTTTTCCGTAAGTAGTTACTACAAAAAAAATTATAAACAGGATATGCACTTGTTCCATGCCGTTTTATATTTTTTACCAGAATTAAAATAAAATACACCATAGGTAAAATAGATTAGAAAAACTTCTGAACATTGATATTGCCTTATTGGCTAAAAATACTTACTATGGGAGTGTAATTGCATGAAAATAAATCCATGCACTTTAAGCATCTGATGAAACAAAATTTGCAGCTAAATAAAAGAAAGGAAATGTAATATAATAGCAGGAGTAAATGGAACTATTAATCAGGAATATGGCTTGATTGACATTTCACTTGCTACAGTACTTCATGAGGAAGCAATAACAATGCTTGGTTACCTATACTCACTTCTCTATATCTATTTAGCTCGCAATTAGTGTGTCAGAATATAAAATCTGGGTTTTTTATTTATTATCATGTTTCCCTAGATTTTACGGTATCAAACTGCATTTTAGAGAATCTAATGCCTTCTATCTCATACGGACATTTTATACATTTAGACTCATAAGAGTATTGGATATTTTGAAAAGAATGTTCTACATTTATTGGAGTATACTACAATGATGAATGGCGGTGCAATAACTAAAAGTGAGCATTGGGTCGCTAATAGAATACAGAAATATGCCAATCAACCCTGTTAACAAAAAAGGGATCTTAGATTGGAGAATAGAGCTCTAAATGCAGATAATGTGTTTATTTATACAAAGTTTTGCATAGTTGTGTACCTCTATTTACTAGGTATTACTTAAGAGTAAAACAATAAGCTCATTGTTACAGCCGAACAAACACAAATTCCTCGACTTTGTCTCGGCAATTACATTCAATCAGTGGACTAACGCAATGCACTCCTCAGAATTAAATGAAACTATAGCAATGGTATGAAACGGTAACAAGCGTAGACAGATAGGTGTGCATCTTAGCCACAGACACACTCTTGTTTGTTATCTTTCTTTTCAATTCTCTCCTATTATTTCATATTAGCTAGTCAATCAGCTCGGTACAGAACTTTTTCTAAATTAATGCAATAAATGGTAATGTAATTTATCTGGTTCTTTCATGGGCCGTGGCTGTGGCCACAACAATCTCGTGCCTATTGTCTCTTTACTAATGTTGAGAAAGGTGCTGCCTAAAAATCAATTGTAAATTGGGAATGACTCGACAAAAAACAAAAACCAGGCTGACAGTCTGATCAATTGATCATGCATAACATGAATCACATTATCAAAAGATATGAAATGTTTCATGAGTCACTCGATTGCCTGTCTTTTCAACTAAAACTTCTTTGTGTGTTTATTATGTTTCTTTTTTAACCATTTTAGCTCAAACATCATTTCAATTTTCTATTTTTTGGTATATGATGCACTTTTAAGCACAAACAGTATTTCTACACCTGTAATTTTGTACCAATTTTTATTTTACAAATATGTCTAAAGTTTTCCAATCTTAGCCAATAAATTGTTTATTTGCATTCTTTCATCCAAAAAATCTGGTAGGAAGACATTAGTTAAATAGTATATTGAGAATTGCATAATGTAGGTGTTAAAACGTATGTCCAAAACATACTCTAATTCTGTAGCGGTTGAACTGGCCACACCAAAAGATTATTTTTGATTTAGAACAAGGGATTTATGCATTTGGCAATAGAATATATATGATTCAACATTTTGTCCGCTATCTGTAACCGCTAATTGTTGGAGAGTTACAAATAAAAAATTACCTCTCAGTTGGCAAGGCAGTGGTAAATTAAGCATAAAAGTATTACAGTGTCAAACAATAAGAACATAAAATGTTTAAGTATATAGGTAGTTGATTACTACTATATATATCGGTGTATCGATATTTGCCTTTACGTAATTGTTATAGAGGCATAAAATTGAGAAGTAAACAAGTTAAAACTATAAACATAATTCTGCGGAAAATATAAAACGTCGTGACTAGTACATGGAAATATAATTGTCTAACTTATACATGACAGATAATATTCATTCACCGCACAAATTCCCAAAAGGTCAACCCACATCCACATAATAGCCCTGTTCTTCGAAACAGAAAGTTTCGGGTAGACAAGAAGTATTTCGTAATGTGTGACCAATGCCTACCTTTGCCAAAATTTCATCAATTTTGTAGATTAGAGGCAATATCGATGGTCATGATCTATATCTATGATATTATATAAGTATTGATGTATTTAGTTCAAAAACTTTTGCCGAAGAAAAAACAATTACTTCTAACAAAACTCAGCCATAGTTTGTCCATGAAACGAAAGAATCTTTTTCTCTACACGTAACGTAAGAAATTGTAAAAGTCAATTTTCTACAATCAAGTAAATATTTCTCATTGTTTTTCTCATCCGAAAAAATAATCTAGCGTAAATAATTTATTGTAGGCAATTGCATGCAGTTAACAAATATTGATGGGCACATTGTGTTTATTTAGATTCAGATAAAAGCAATGATACTATGAATAAGATAAATAATCATTGACATGCTAAATGGACGTCATTAAGATTTTTGTAAGATGTGTATTAAAGCATGCATGATCTTTGAAGCTTTTATAAATGCATAGCCAACGGTATCTATTTAAAGCATGTAAGTAGCTTAGCAATGTACAAAGATGCATTCATAGAGATCATGAAAGGTTTCTTTCATTATGTATCATTGCTAAATATCATTTTAGTATAAGGTTTACCAATTTGCTAATGCAATGCAATGAAATAGTAAAAAAACACTAATTGCGATTTCCTTGTCTAAACGCTCTCTTGGGTTCATGCAATTTATACTGTTTACAACAACAATTAAAACATTATTACTAGCCTCACGGCAATTACTGACTACTTAAGTATACAATGCTTTACTATACGTACACAATAATAGCACTTTATTTATCACATTTACTATGTAGTTCTACATCATTACGAAAAGAAAGGTTTTTAGCAGAATATCATAATTGTACTCAAAAATATTATTTACAGATAAATATTACGCATGACTATGTACACATCTCTAGTTCTATTTATCATATTGCTAATGTGGTAAACATTGAAAAATGTAGACAAAAGATAATCTGAGTTGAAGGGTAAGACGCAGTGTCGCCTGCATACAATTAAATTGCTTTATTGTCGTTCTCACAGTAATACATTTTGTTATTGGTAATAATAATCAATCAATCCATTATGATCCTGTCGATGCTCTACATAACAAAAACATCAACCGAAGATTATAATGCATTGGCATGCTACTTTATCAATTTTCTAATTGCCCTGTTGACTATCTGCGAACTTAATGAGTGACTTGCGTTTATTATTGTAATTCGAGATTTGTATTATTCCAAGTATAGGTGAGTGTTTAGACTTAAAATTTTCATGGGATTTTCAACATCGGTGGAATTACATTCACCAATGATATGTGTGCGAGCTGCCAGCGATGAAGCATTGGATTGAAACATGAGATATATTATTAAATGTATCATTGTGCAGGTTTAATTTCATTGTGACTACGCAATGGAAATGCATGCAAGCAAAAAGTGAGTCTGTAGTGCAGGGTATGTATACCAATTGATGTGTAATTTAAGTAAGCAAGAGCAAGTCAAGTGAATGTGATATTATACGGATGTTTACGTCGCGTCGTTTTCTTGCATTGCTATTTCAGTAATGTGCCGCTATTACAAAATTTATCCTCCAATTGAGTCTTTGATGTTGCTTTATTCCCTTTGTTTCGGCTCTGAACTATTGGCAATGGTTGCTCATTGCTGCAATGCGATTGAATTAAGTTTTATTGCCTTGTATATATACCAAAGAAAAGCCAGACAATCTAAATACCATTATACCTATATCTAATAGCAATACCATTAGCTTGCATTTGACTTTGTCTAAAATAATGAAATAATCGTTAATGCAGGTTGAATATAGATTTATAATTAGTATTCTCAATGTTAACTACTATCAGCAAAAGACGCTAATGCTAATATAGATTGTTTATGATGGCGATTCTGTCTATTTAAATTCTTGATCTTTTGTGTCACATTTACATACAAAAATTTGTTAAAATAGTTTAATCCTTTATGCACTAGCTATATTTATACTTAGATTTGTATGAGTACTACCAGGCTCTTTTTACAGTATCATTTGCTACATATAAATTAATGGAGTTTAAAACAAAGTATGACCTACTGGAATTTTAAGTAGCAATATTTAAAAATTACCTTGAACTTTCTGTTGTTGTTGTGGATGCGGTTGTTGTGACAATTGATGATGGTGGTGGTGGTTATTATGATGGTGATGATGGGAAGTAGAAGGATGGCAATATTCTTTATATTGAAACCCCTGATCCATTGCCACCTTTATTTGCAACTTGGCAAGATTTAAAATCGGATCTCGTTAGATCAGGTCAGGTATAAAGAGTGCAATTGTCTTTCACTCTCCAGTCACAAGTTACACAAAATCGTTCAGTGATTTAAAAGGTTTTTAAAAAGATACCACTGCACTGTAATGTTCTCAAAGATAAAAGTTCACAGAAGATATTGTGTACTAAATTATATTGAAAACAAGTAAAAGTATTTGGTATTATTAAACGTTCTACTAAAATTTTCGTAGAGAAACACCTATGAGAATTAAACTGATAATTCTTAAAGCCGGAGTTTATTTACAGTACAAAATTCTTTGCAGTGTATCTAAGTCAATTGGTCTGAAAGAACTGACTCGAAAGTATTTGTATCCAGTGCACTGATAAACTCTAGAATCGGACATTGTGTTCAAATCCAAGTAATTATTATGCTTATGTCCACATGGAGAAGTTTAGTTAAATGGAACTCTTCATTGGATGCTAGGTACCTTGAACAGACACAGAATAGAGTGAATGAAACTCCCGGCCGGCAGTTCAACGGTTGTTCCGCTTATAGGAACAATTTGCCTGTTCCATGCACTTGGTTCACTAGCAACTCCACTCCAATATCGATAAACATTGTTTTCGAACGAGGGTAGGTCTCAAGTTTCCTAGTCTTTCGCTGTATATGGAAGATTCACATTCACAATGCAGCTTTTCTATGTTCTCCTAATAAATGGTTCATGAGAAATCATGCTAATGCTAATTGGAGGAATATTGATGGAATACTATAATAATAAATACACTTTTTCGATTAATATATAGATTCAAGTGCACATATTTGAATGTAAATCAAAGACACTGAAAAGGTTTTTGCTAAAATAGACAGAGAGGAAATAATAATGGAAGAGCCATGTACTGAAGTAGAAACAATCAGTACGACAGCAAAATGTGAATGTTGACGATAGGCACGAGTCACTGAGACTTAACCGTCAAAGATACTGAACCAAAGTGAAGGCTTTTTACTTAAAGTTTACACTATGCCAAATGGGTCAGTTACACTCTTGGATGAATTTCGTTACCATTAACCATTATTTGCTCCACACCCCCATCATCACAAAACGCGATCTGCTCCACACTTACCTACCGTGGTATTAGTACGTATCTCTAGTGCAGCACAACACTATGCTCATGTAAAATACTGTAGTCGGCTCATTCAAGTGCACTGCTTATGTTCAATGAAAGTACGTAGGCATACAGTCCATGCATTCTGCACATAGAATTCCTTGTACATAATTATAATCAATTCATCTGATTTGCTGAATTTTTCATTCTGCACTTTACCTACCTGATCTTACCTTTGCCTTTACCTTATACCTATCCAACGGAATGGCTTTGGATTTGGCTTGGCTTGTCTTCGATTAGTTACTTTGCTTAACAGATTATTCTCTCTAGGTACCTTTCCATTTGTTCCTTACATTTTCCTATCTCTCCGTATTACACTTTGAATCGTAAAAGAACTAAAATACCACACTACTACAACTAATTCTTATATTCGATAATGTATCCATTCTAAAAAGGATCATATTTATTAAGAGTAACACTGTTACTCACGACTTAGATATTAGAAATACTACTGCATCTATTTAATTGTCGCTTGATTGAACTTTACTACTATTTATACCTTTCTGTGCCATATTACACTTAAGCAGTTGATACTAACACATAGTGTATGTATAATTAAATTACATTTAGAAGTGATTACTAAATAATATACTAAGTTGATAACTCACAAGTTTGTGCATATCAACTTTTTTAAATTGTTTGTACCTAAAATATTTTTATACTATTTATAAGAACTTAGATGCTTGTTTTAGAACCACTCAGCAGTAACAGTCGCCTGTCTTTTCTTCAAGGTGTCTGCCTTTGCTACTGCTATGCAGCAAAATTAACAACTGATTCAATACACACTTGCTAAAGTTTTATTATAAGCACATATTTTATCAGTAAACAATAGAAAATCTTCAACTATACTAATTTTTGAATATTCCAGGAAGTAAAATCAAATAAATATTATATTCTCCATTTAATTTTTTCTCTGTTTATTTTCATACAATACTGAGACAATGCAACTTTGTTGCATTCCCTGCTTTTCTCCAAAATGCCCAGCAAGCAACAGAGCTAATTTGCTTATAAATCTCTGTCCCTTGCTGGACAGAGTTCATTTCACGTGATTGGCCAGGTACTGCGAGTGCATATGTCCCTATAATGAATGCACAATGACAATATAACACTCGCCACTAATGATAATATATTATGAGCATAAGAAAATCTCGGTGATTTTCTTATGCAATAACAGGTAGACATTTTCTTAACCTGGACTAGCTTGTGGTTGTCAAATAACTGGTACATTAAGCAAAGATACAATGTTTTTATGCTAAAAATCAAAACCTAATTGGCCAGCAAAATAAGCATTATTTAATTCTCTATTTTGGGTTAATAACAATGATATGGAAGCTTGAATTTTGGCTTGTGGAATAAAAAAGTACTTATTATAGACAGTTTGCTCGAATGACTTCAAATTATCTTTATGTGGCTGGTTAAAAAATTATTTTAGAACATTGAGGGTACTAGAAAGGGTTGAAGTTCTGTATAACCACGGACTAGAATTTGAACTAGATTTTAACGATTGGGATAATTAAATAATTGTTTAGAGATATTTTGTGGTACTAAACACACATCACTATTATTATTACATTGGTCGATTAAGACAAATAATGTGATAGTTTATGTGGGTAAATGTAATACTAATGCAGCTATATAGCTATCGTAACTAATTAATAAGTGCACATGTAATGCATCAAAGATAATATTCTGCAACGTCAATCACAAAACTACAAGGTGCTTACATACACATAGTCTTTGGGTATGCAAAGATTGTATATAGGCACCATGTGCATGAAGTGAAACAATAGTAAGAAAGAACATAAGAAGAGGTTAACATTTAAATGGGATATAAAAAGGAGAAAAAGTAAATAATATATTTACAAGAATAGCATTACAAGAAGAAGGATTTTTGCACTTGACATAGCAATCCTAACACCTACACTTAGAGACGAAAAGAGTTTTATTGGCTTAGAAAAGAACGGAGGAGAGTAGGTAGATCCAGTACATGGATTTGTTTTGTGCTGTAGTAAAGAAATAATTTCAACCTTCACGCTTAAATCAAATCTGTTCGTATTATTTCGACATAACTACTTCTGTTGTCGCACAAATACAGAAGAATCAGTATAATAGCTGTTATAACTACCCGAGCAATAACAGATAGCTAAACACATTTACATATGAAGTACAACAAACTATACTAACAAAACTTATGTACCTCATGCACTTGATACGACAGAGTTCTCTTCATCTCAGGAGCATATCTATTTGCTAGCATTGACTTTCTGCTATAAATACTTACAATAAAAATTATATAAATCCATTCAAGTCTCAAGTGTAGGTGTAGGTTACAGAAAACGTTTTACATAACTCTATCTCTAGTATATGTGATCCCACTAAGTTTGCATCCTTACGCGTTTTCGGCAATTAAATGGTACATAATACGTTTGAAAGAAGTATTAAGGTGCATTTGGGATTCTGTCACACAATATTAGATTTAAAATAGATATCTATATAGATAAATAGTTATAAGTAGGAGACGTGTGGCATTGCAGTGACATTTCTGTGAAAAGCCACAAAGTGTTCCTTTTTTCTTGGTAAACAGTAATGATGGTAGCAACCTTGTATTCTAACGCAAGTCCATTATTACGGAATTATAGCAGCTATTTCAAGTCTCTAGGTCTCCAATTTCGGGAAACCGACAGATCAGGTGAAGCGTGACAAAATTTAAAGTATCTCCTGCACTTCTGCTTCGAGTTTATAATAGATACTCCACATGTATTGAATAGGAAACTGTGTTTTTCATCAGAGTGGAAGTAGTTTGATATAAAAAGCTGCAAAGTTGAGTCAACTGTCAAGTACATTTAGATTTGAGTAAGTAGGTACCTGTAATTTGTCTATTATTAAGTTTCACTGCTGACGAAGAAATGAATGTGAAGAACAGTCTTTTGAGGAAACCAATGAAACGTCCATGATTTTACTTTTCCTTAAAATCCTTTCGTTGTTCTATGGACCAAGTTGACAAGTGCAAGTACTCTTAAAGTCAAAACACTTTGTGTGTGTGATTCTATTATTATATTTAGAATTAAATATGTACTACTTATTTTTACTCCCTTGACTATGAAACAACTAAAACAGTAGAGAACGATGTAAATAGTACTTAGGTATTAGAGACAACTGACAGAAATACAGTAATTGAGCATTAGGTCGTTTAAAAGCAAAAATCATTGTAGATTTAAAGCAAAGAATTAGGATAGACATTATATAGACTGATATATCTCATCTGTCTGTCCCGTAATTTAGATGAAAAGGATCCTAGAGAGTGGAGAACAATGGCAGATAAACTAGGAAACGGCAGACAGTAAAATCACACAGAGAGGGATTGCTCACAGGTATGACAAACAGAGCACTGACTAATAAATGGCTTTGATTAAACAACAACATTAAGAGGGAAACAATAACCATGAGAATTTAATTTTGTTGGCTTTTCGAGTTCCTTCTTTTCACCCAGCAAGTCACTAGCCTACATTTCCATACCAAAACATAATAAAATCCAAACAAAACAGTCTCATTCATTGTCTCTTTTATTCCTTTCTATAGATACTAAATTCGTTGAAGAGCAGTCACATTTACACTCACCTATTTTATTACTATTTAGACAATATTTTATATATGGAGCATATTGTCCATAGGAATAAACAACGAAAATGATACATTTCCTTCCCACAGCTACATTCTACATACATAAAGAATTGATAGAGTTTATACTACTACAAGATGGATAATATGGTAACATACTTTAGCTGTCTAAACGAAAGATGTATTCAATAGTAATGCGTAGTATAGTAACGAGCGTAGCTAGGATTTAGAATGAGGGATTTATAGTTTTCATTTATAAATGGTCTTACAACTTAAGGTGGGGTTTGGATCCCTCCTGAAAGTCTAAACCTGCCCTGATTGTCGACTATATATATTTCATATGATTTTATTATATCAAAGCTTAGTGACAGTGACTTAGTATTTACTTAGCATCTATCTTTAGTTTAGCTGGAATAAAGTCAACACACAATCAGTTAACTTCCAGAAAATATTGATCAAACTTTTAGTCTTGATTATAATACTATCATAATCTACAATTCACTTTTCTTACGACTACTAGTACTACATACTAGAGTTCTGCACAAACAGGACTGAAGTATCTACAGCATTCTCACATTCTGTTTAGTTTGTTGAAATCTCACGGCAAACAACCCTCCGTTTCTTATCGTTCGCTGACAGCTTTTACAGACATAATGCTACTACTACTGATCGTTTACTTAGTACACTCTGCTATAAGATATTTCATGCTACATGTGTAAAATAATGTTATGTGAACTCCTGTACATTGATTTGCCAATGCTACCCACCATATTCCTTGCCGTGTGACTTCATACTGTGTAGAAATATATAGTTAGGTACAATATGGGTACAATATACACATTTTAGACACAAATCCAGCAAACTAGACGCTTCATAGTTTCTCTTTTCATATCTTCTTGACTTCCCATTGTCAATTCCTAGGATGGCGGAACCTATCTGTAGTTACATGTAATGTTATGAAGTATAGACGATTTGTTAGATATCCTTGTCCACTTTTTATTTTACCTTTAAACTACCTGGATATATACTTGGAGTATCTGCATCACAAATTCAGAATAAATACATCAAAAAAGCCATTTGATTAATTACTCCTATTCTGCCATCGTTTGTTTTTAAACTCCTCTCTGTAAGAAATGCATTACTATAGTGGAACATGGCCACCCAATTAATTTGAGGATACTTTATCGAATTTAGCACAGTCATTATGCATGTTTACATGCTGTGAGCTAATACTCTATGTTTCTACTGCTCAAAGTCATGTTCGTCATGAAACAAAGCAAAGCTATGTAAGTACCTTTCCGTTTTTCTTATACCCGTAGGAAGGTAATTTCGATTTGAATGAAAAAATACAAATTAAATTAAGCATTAGTTGTAATTGTGTTGCAGATTGCAGAGTTCTAAATTATTCCAATAAAAATTTCAGTTATATTATTTTGATATTTGGTGACCAACAGATAATTAAAGTGTTTATTTAATTATTTATCTCGTTTCCCTATTGCAATACCAAATTTAACAGTACAAATACTTAGGAAAAGGAATAGTTAGCTAAGCATTCCAACTAAGGTACAGATAAGAGTCAAAACGAAAAGAAGAAAGAAAACCGGTCGACGAGCAGAAAATTCATCCCTTGGGGAGAACGGAAAACCTAGCCTATTTCTTGAGACGTGTGCACCATTTCCCCAAGTATCTACATTTTTCAAAATTAAATATTTCTGAAGTGGGAGAAATACGTGAGAAATAGGCATGTATCTTATTGTTCTTTGTTAAACGAAAAAATAAAATACAACAAATAAGACTACGACTGGTTATGTACAATTTTATGTTCTTGTTAAAGCACTATACGTCTTGAAATCGGAATCCTCTTTTCTTAAATTTTACTGAATGTTCTAATTTTTACCAAGGGAAAAAGACGTAAATTTACATAATATTACCTTCTACATGTTTATTATCATGGCTCTGTACTGAATTGACATCACGCAGGCGTACAGTGTGATCCAGGTACCCTTAAGACGTATTATAGGTTATAGGTAGCAAAGAGGAAATTACCTGTCGTTTTCGATATTGTCTGTCTAAATAGTGGAAGTCAGTGATGCTTTGTGATAGTCATGAAGCGATGCGTGTGTCACAAAGTAAAATGTAAGGTGCAACCTCCGTGTAATGTTTGTAAATACTTATTATATGCACTATTAGACTACTATATGGTTGAACCAACCTGTCCAACCAATTATGCATGTACGTATATGTACATAGAATCCTGAAGAGGACCTGACAGAAGTAAAGAGAACAGAACACCTTTACTCAATTACAGATATAATTTAACTAGATTACTTTCATAGTATTTAAGTCCTATTACAAATGACTAACATTTAAAGATTACAACATAACATTTGAGTAAACATGCCTGTTATGTGCTAGCCATGGTAGGTTACATTCAAAGTTACAATTTAGGTAATATAGTCTTAGGAAAGGTAAATATACGGAGGAATCAAAAGCGTGTCGTCCATCCCCTCTCGAATTGCCTTCGTGTTTATCTCGAATCAGATCAGAATCTAATCAGGAGAAATGTCCAGTCAAGTCATTAACAACTTTTACAGAAGTTAAATAGATAAGGTCAATATCATTTTACCACTATCAATCTCATTCTCAAACACGAATCCGATGAGCCAGTACATTATGTTATTTCACTTCAACACCGACTGCACACCGGGCTTGTCTTATCAACACTGCATTTTTCTACCAACACACATTAATTGGGAAACTGCTGTTTGTGTATGGACAATTAGAATTAACTGATTTTATTCCCAGTAGACCAAAACGACATTACACGGAATATAGAACACCATATCTGATTTCTTAAAACATAAATAGTATTTGCATTGCCAATTCTATTCCAGTCTTGATAAGACTCATTTGATAAAGTACTCCAGCGACTTCTCTCAAGTAGGTAACTCATGAATGTAGAATAGAATGGTAATTAAAGATTGCAAATCCTTGCAGTGCAATCTAATTATTAATTCCTATGAATTTGTACAATGTAGTAATAGCTTCTTATATAAAACTGCGGAAATGCATCCAAAACGATGATTCTACTAATGGAATAAAAAATCTTATTTAAGTCCTCACATTTGCCCAAGTTTTTTTTATTAATTTCAAATTTAAACATTTTATTTTCAGACGATTTTCGTGTAGCTTAGAAACAATTTTGTATTTGAACTTGACATAATTTTTGAGTCTGTTCGCTTCCGCGTTGTTTTTTTACCTGTCAAAATTGGTCCGATTGCAGATTACATTGAAACACTTGACTTTAAAACTTAGTTACATATTTCCGTAAATTTAGCAGCCATGATCTTTCTAGCAAATTTGAGTATAAAGGATATTCACTTATCACCTCTGCACATTTGCATAATATAAATAATTTGTTGGATACATTATACTGTTGAGCAAATAGAATATCATGAAAACAGTGCATTAATAAATTGTTTAGTTCAAAGCCGTTAAACAATCACTTGACATTTACTCGTGGTGTTTGAGATTCTGCTACCTTGAGCACTATTCTTCTGTTTAAGCAATTCTATGTTACTATAATGAGCTTTGCATTGGTTGAGTCAACGTACAATGCAATTTTATTTTATTTAAGTGTCAACGTAGTAGCTCGATCTAACAATAGACGCAATATCTGCACACTACTGTTTTATAGCAATAAAAAGTTACGTTTATACTACTTAATAGCAAACATTTGACAATTTTTAGTCAAGGTGAAGTTCTGGTCAACCAATGACATTCAATCGCTAATATATAGTAATACTGCTTCAATAATGGCTACAATAACATAAACTAATTTTGTGATAATGACAGAAATATCATATCAAATATCTGTCTTGAAGGTTTTGCATCTACCTATAGGTTAATGATAGCTCACGTCTTATTGCATTCCAAATCCTATTACCTTTTACCAACTGTAGGTTAGTTTTAATATGTGGTTGCACCTTTGTGTGGATGATTTCTTCTACTAAAAGCATTTCATATTTTCACATCATTGATTCTTAAGTATCTAAGCAGTGAATTACTGCATTTAAATATAACAGATTTTTAAAAGAGACATCCAAACAGAAGCATTATCAAACATTTATTCAATGCATAGTTTGTCTTGGTACAAACTGCAAACAATCACCTTTATGCAGCATTGGAATGACAATTATTGTTTTCTGATAGTAGTATTCGAACATTATATCACCATAAGTTATTAATTTGGTTTAATTATAATAACCATAGTAAAAACTCGGAAAATTGTACTATGAGCTTGTGAATGTGAGCTTGCTGTATAAAAGTTTTACAACTCACAATTTCATATTCTTATTTGTATTGAAAACATTTTGTTCATTCATTGTTCTGTGATATTATCTCACCTTTGATTATTCACTTTGTCAATTAGAAAAATGTTTTAGCAGGAGTGAGTGTGGTTTGTGGGGGAGTAACGATCAGGAAACTTTTGGCTTGGGTTGTTTGTGTATAGAAGACATTATTTTGATATTTGTGAGCGTAGTAATTCTCAACTAGCCTCTAACAGCGACAAACTCATCATCAGCCGAAAATTGTATAATATTGAATGGTGAGCAGTTAGCTGCATGCAAACCAAACGACAGAAGTCTGTCTGCAGTGTGCACAAATCGTTTGTTTGTTCATACACACTATATCTAACTAGATAGGTGAACAATAATTTTCAAATGCTAAACTAATATCAATTTGAAAGCGTATGCATGTCTGCTGCCTACTGCTGTATAGTAGTATATTCCATACACGCCACACAGTGGCAGGTAAGGCTGATTTTTGTTCAGCAAAGAGAATTGCACTCGTCCGTTTTTTAGGAAGCAGACAAAAGCTTACTATGTGGCCTGGAAAAGTTGAGGAAATGTCCATTAATCAAGTGACTTCATAACCTCCATTTACAACACTAGCTCTACATGAGGGCCTTCTCATAAAATATAATATTTGTCTTTTTACCTCCAACCCTAGAAGCCTTATATACTCCTACTGCAGCGACAGGAGCTCACAGTCGGCTACATATAGATGAAAATGTTTGTTTGTCTACTCTTACAAGCTAAACACTTAGAATTGTATTTACTTATCCAATAGCACAAATATATTCAACGAATTTCAATATTCCTTAATAAATGCTACCTCCATGTAGGTACCTATATATCATATTTGTAGCATGAATTATATTATTAATGTGAAATACTGTGAAATGCATTGTGGAGACCGCAATACCACATTTCAACAATTCAATGCTATGCATATGCGGTAGAAATTTGTGCATCCTATACATTTATTTCCTGCTCATACTAATCCATAAATAGATTATGCCAAAAATTCTAATTTCTGAAGACATACAAAGCAGCTTAAGGAGAAAGGTTATACTACAATGACAATGCATTATTAAAATGGTGTTTTGTGACAAAATCCTAAATCTGAAGCTGTTTACGGATTAAGACTTGTGTTGAAAAACAGTGTCATTCAGTTAACTGACAGAAAAACAATCCAATTTTCAATAATTTTTTAAAATGTATAGTAATAACAATTTTTGCGTTCTTTTGGCATACTTTACCCTTGCCATTGTGTAGTCTACATAACATTGGTTACTACATTTTATAAAATAATCTCACCTAAACTAAATAAAAGTGATTTATTTCAGTGTAATGTTTCACTGTGAGAATAATGTCAGAGCACTATTTGTATTTTATTATGTAGCTTTGTACGGTAAAAGAGACAGTTATAGCGTTATAATATTATGTCTGTAAACGCAGGTAAAATGGCATCAAAAATATAGGATATGCCATGACCTTATATTTACAATGGCATATCACACACACCATGTAAGTCATATAGTACTAAGGCACCCTGGAACATAATAATAATATAGCAAATAGGGTAGATATATCGTAATATGTTTATGACATGTAGTAAATGGA
The DNA here is from genome assembly GCA_020055645.1 of Tomocerus qinae. Taxonomy (NCBI): domain Eukaryota; kingdom Metazoa; phylum Arthropoda; class Collembola; order Entomobryomorpha; family Tomoceridae; genus Tomocerus; species Tomocerus qinae. The sequence goes on from CM034548.1 coordinate 25,719,916, forward strand.
TGTTTGAAATGTGAGATACAAATATGAGTTTTCTACCATCTTCATAATAATATATTGCATTAGGAGACATTCAGAAAAAAGTCAGAGCATTACTAGGTAGAAATAATAAAAATGAAACAGCATGTGACGTGCGAGAAATGTGACACAACAGAAGTTATTATCGAGTGGAGAGAAAGAGAAGTGTGTGGATGTACCTGTCTTGTGTGTTTTGCACTTGCAACAAATGTACAAAGCAGAAATGAACAAAGAAGGAAATGTAAAGTGCAATCATCCCATTTCCCAAAAAGCGACTCACTTTGTTCCCCTCTCTTATTACCTCCCTGCAAACGTCAATAGTTGATCTCTCGTTTTCATGTCACAAATAACTATTCAGCCCCATCACAATGAACATGATGATGTGTTCTGATTACGAAGGTGATGCTTTACAAATCATAAACAAACTTTCAACTCACGCTCTTCGTCTCACTTACTCACAAGAAACATTAATAAAACCCATATATGATTAATCGTTACTATACCTAACTCATTCATTACACTTTAATACGTTTATTAGACAACATTGACTCACTTCTGCGATTTAAACTGCTTTCTTCAGAAACTATAGAATTTTGCTATAATAAACTATAACTTATAAAATTTTTTTATTAAATACATAACTATGTGCCTAAATGTGCCACAAAATACATAAAAATTAAATCTTATTACAGAAATACCTAATAATAAATGTCATGAAATTTGCTCAGAATCACCTTCTTTAAAAGATTGTCATGTTGCTTTTATGCCATCTATGTGGAAATTTTGTTACGGAATAACCGTTTGATGACGCTTCCTTGGATGATTGTAAATTGTAAAATTTGGTAGCATTATCTCTATCTCGTTATGACCACCATTCTATTCTCAGAAAAAACTATTTCACTTCTACCACGACAATTTTGAATACTGAGAGAATGCAATTTCATTGCATTCCCCATTTCTCTATTTTTCTCAGAATGCCCAACAAGCAACGGAGCTAATTTGCTTATCTCTGTTCCTTGCTGGACAAAGTTCATTCCCTCCTATACAACAATCCACACTGGCCAGGTGTTGTGATGCATGACTACTGCATGCATCACAGTAATTCATGCCAGTTTCAAAATTTTGGCAGCAGATACGATTAGAAAAAAATTTAAAATTAAAGAATGACTTATTTATGAAATTCTTTAATCGAAAAGGAGATAAACATGTAGGTAGCTATACATAAAAGTAAAACGCACAGTATAGTGTAATAATAGAAGATAATAGGGCATTAGGAGGTGTCTAATTTGCATATTTGTAGGGTTAATAATAATAAAAAGCATATTAAACTTCAAATATACACGGTAGAAAATGTTGCTATTGTAAACTACCAAACCCTGCGAGCTGTGGTTGTAACACACGTGTTGTAAGTGCAATGAAACTACGTAGTATTAGTGTAGACCTCGACATTACTATCCAGATCCTCCAGCAATATTGTTTCTCTAATCAATTTAACTAATGGCGCAATAATAAGATTATAATATTTTCCTTATTAAGTACCTAAATTACTATATTCCCAAGATTCATTCTGTAATAAGACTATTGTATCCAGGGAACTCTGATATTCTTCTTTGCATGTACATATTCCTCAGGAGCATGGATCTTTTAAATGAGTATACCTTGATCTACATAGTATGCTTTTACCTATTGAGATAATAATATTATGTGCGCATGAGGTAGGAATGTGTTTAACTATGCAATTGTGATGTACATAATAATTGTTTAGTTTGGTACCTATGGCTAAATTAACGTAAAACAAAGCCAACTGTGCCTAAATGACGTAAGAGGTTTATCTTGGCATAATCTAGCAGCGAAAGAAGACAGCCAACTCAATCTCTGCAGTCCAAGAGTCCAACCAGTAGTAGTAGTGAGGCCGCATTAACTTACATTTTTTGTAACCACATATCTATAATGCCAAATAAAGGGTAGTTTGTAAAATTGTATTGCGGTAGGGTTGAGATGTTGAGTAGAGACCAAGTCATGGGTACAAGCTAGTATATCTTACAATCTATAGGTACCTGCATGATTTATTCAAACCGGTTTCTCCATATTTTCTATGCTGTACAGGTAATGTCAATCGGATTTTTTCCCAATTGTAGCTCGCAGCTCTACTAATATGTACATCCAGAGTTTTCCATTCTTATTAACAAATTTACATGCACACATCGTCCACATTCAAATAACTTAGATCATTTTTAAATAAATAAAACGTCAATGTTACTCTAATGCGATATTTTAAGATGTCTACAATAGAGATGCTTTTTCACAATTAGTAGAACAAAACGTCCATCACTGCTTGGGAGTTTTCAAAATATAATCACATACTTGTTTCTTAATAGTAAATGCCTAAAATTATACAGATACTTGAAAATCAATCAATTTTTGTCATTATATTTGCCTTTGACGTCATTATACTAAGTCCTCTCCCCTATGATTGATTTTCATTTCAAAGAAATAGTTTACAAACTATATCAGTAATTGTAAAAGTAAATGACAAAATATCATTAATACTTTAAGCATAACCTCGCATCAAAACATTTAAAAAATGATAATCATATTTCCATGAATATCACTATCTACATATTATTAAGTATTAAAAGTGCCTCGTTGATATTTCAAACTAATAAATTACAACAGCATTTAAATGCGCAGTATCTTTTAAACTTGAAAAATTACAAATACGTACATTTCTATACCAAAAGTCTCAACCTCATATTCCTAGTCAGTCGCATAGTCTCATCCTCTCACTCATCTCATCTCAAGCTACAATTACCAAATGCGTCTATCTGCATGCAGCGTAGAGGTTAAGTGCACCTTTTTGTTCCTTTGCCTTGATCCACATACCGTTTCCTAGTACCTAAAATGTATTTATTCTGCTATGCTCCAGGTAAAATCTAAGGTACTTTGTTATGTAAACCAATAAACAAAACGTTTCATTTTTCTCCAAAATTGCAGTTTAATGTTTGCAGACAATATTTGCATAAATATCACGTGTCATACACAAATAATAATTTTTTAAGTTTTTGCTTGAAAATTATCTGATATTCTCTTCATCATTTCTGATACATTTTATAATATTCTAATAACTTTATGTGGTATTGAGGTAATATTTTTGCGTTAGTCTTTAACAGGAGCAAACAATTATTAAAATGAATCCTTTGCTTGCCTTTGCAAAATTTTATATACATTAGCAACAGAAAAACACAAACTGTACTGAAGTGAATGAGTAGAAAATAAATTAATGTATCCATTTATCGCAATATTTATGTAAAACATCATACACATTTACATGCAATAAAACTTCAATCCTAACTTATACATAGGGCGATATGTTTTGACGATATATAAGTTTTTTATTAGGGAATCCTAAATTATATTCAAAAAATGAACTAGATCCAACTTAATATCACAGCAAAAGTTAAAACGTTTGACAAATATAGAAAGGTCACAATTTAAATTGAAAACTGTACAATTGTTTTCTCTGGTGAAGTTTTTCAATTTTTGATACCCATGAAGTATAACATTTTGGACATTGTTGTATCAAGTGTATCCGTTATTTAATTCTAAGATGCATGGTAATAGTTAACTGCATATATGAAAATGTATCGTTTTTCATCTTACGATAATATAATCATACAAACAATAAAGCATGATATTCTAGATGTGCATTGCCATTAATGAGATCCTTTCCTATATTTTTATGAAGCCATTCAATTTTAATTAGATTGCATTAATTTTCATAGATAAAGAGGGTAAATTGGTTTGTGTACATATAATTAAAAGTTGTGCAGGTAAATAGAAGATAAGAATAATAGTGAATACGAAGGGTTGTTTAGTATATGAGAGAAGGAGAACATAGTAAGTATAAAAGTTAAAAGGGATGTTATAGTTGGTGCATAGGATGGAGTGCAGTGTGCTTTACCGATACAAAGTAGGTACATTACAGTTCAGTAGTTACATCCTGCTAAAGACAATAATGGGACAGACAGCAGACATAGAGTGGCCTATAGAGTATATGAAAGTAGTGTTAGTGTATTGTCAATTTCTTGACTGTTGATTGCATATTGTGAATATGCAGATAGAGATAGGTCTGCAAAATGAAGTTAGAGTTGTATAGTCTGCGTATAATAATGAAGTATGCACTTGTCTTTGAGTGTAAGTAATGTAAGTGACCGCAAGTTCAACAGGTAGGGGAAGGGGAACGTTGTGCTATACAGATACGTTGTAGTCGTCGTAGTAGGTAAGTGAGTATTATAGAATCGCTAAGCTGAGCTTACCTAACTTAACTTGCCGCAGCTGGCTATAGTGCAATTCCTCTGGAATGTATTCCATTATTGAATAAAAGACTTCAAAATCAAAATAATTACCTTCTAATCCGAGAATAGATTCCAAAGCTGCGCCCTCGTTATCAGAGTCCGTCTCCATCCCATTGCTTTTATCACTTAACCCATTGACTTGACCGTCATGGCACTGAAACTACTTAAAAATCACTTTTCAAATTGAAAATTTCAGACTTGTCAGATCACTTGTGCTAGTGCTCACACAGCACCGTACAGAAAAGAACTACCTACCTCATTTGCTACCTGCCAGTGTGACTTGATCATCTTCTCGGTACTCTCTTCTCACACACATTTCCCAAGCCTCTGCCCTCCATCTCACAACAAACCAACTCTCGTCCCGTGTACACTTTTACACATGGCTAACTGCAGATGGCCAGGTATTTTCATTAGGTACCCACTTATCCTTTGCACTTCACTTACACTGGGATGTTATGCACGAGGTACCTGTACCTATCTATAATGTAACTCTAGTTTCTATATAATGCAGTCAATGGAAGATCCAACGTGTCAAATTATTATCTATGTCTCTACCTTCGTATACATTCCCTGCAGAATATTATTATACTCATTTTTATCCTATTTAGCACTACTACATGTCCTCTTTCAATACAACAACTACTTATGCCTACATCAACATCACGGACCGAGTAGTAATAACACTCTTCTTGACTTGATGACACTTGTTCTGTCTCTTCGCAATCTGTATTTCTACTGGCTCTACTTATTCGCAGAATAGATGTACTTATGTACATCACACATGTAATATTACACAGGCCATATAAGTAAGTATGTAAAAATAGAGCCTACTATACACACAATTATTGCGTATAAGTATGTGTGCAAATTCATTCTACTTGACTTGTCGCAAATTCAGTCCGTCATTAAGTTGACTTCTCTTCATTTTATGAATGCTGCAATCACATATCTCTACCTTATAATGTAATAAATGTCTTCGCAATGCACTGTTGCTACTGTAGTGGAAGGTCTTAATTAGGTACTAATGGCAAATAGTAAACCTACATGCAAAAATGCATACACTTTTAACATTTATAAAATTCCCATTGTCTTACATTATTTTGATTACCAACAAATGGCACAAACTATCTATGAATGGCTGCTATATATGATCTATTTAAATCTGTCTAATTAATTAAAATTTTAGCTTCGTCGGCACGATATCCACTCAAAGAATAAATACTACAATAATGCACTGCGTATACATTCACCATACAGTAATACCCTGTAAATGACACATTCTCATTAGTTTAAGCACTAAAATTACAATACCTACTAAATATACATTTGTAGGAATAGTTAGAAAAAAATGCAGTAGAAACTAATTTAACCGTTTCATATACATTAATGCTATATTATGATAACCCACATAATATTATCATTGTTGAATATAACACAATAACCCATTTATTCAGATCGTATACAGTATACATAACATTTACGCTTAGTTGAAAACGAAAAAATCCTAATAGTTTAGGAATTACATTAAAATTATACACTAACTGTATAATACTAAATATTTAAGGAAGGAATACTAATTATTTCATTTCGTCAAAAAGGAAGACAATCTATACACAATCTATAACTTATTGTCGTATTCATTTCGATTGTGTAAGTAAATCCTCCTTAGAATAGAACATTTGTTGTCTACAACTATGAAATTACAACTCACTTTTAGTACATCGTACATTTCACGTTGTTATTACATGTAGGCAATACTTTCTACAATTTTCGGCATGCTAAATTCAATAATTTAGGTGTTTTTGTCTTTTAATAATTCCCTGTCTTTCATTTCATACTGTACACCAAATAGGATAACTTCCGAACAGAATTCGGCTCTAGAATACTACATTCGGGCAATATGATGTGAGAGGATTCATTGAGTCTCCTTATACAAAATTACAATCTAGTACTTTTTTTGTATTTTTGGCTGGATGTAATAAAAAAATAACATTTTCGGCTTTTGTTCTGCTCGATAGAATTGACAGAGACCATCTGTGATCAAGTTGAATAAGCATGAAGCGGCATCTTATTTGAGGTCAGGGGGTCAACCAATAGTCGATGTCTACCTCTGCTATAACATTAGTCCTGTTTGATAGTTCAAGAAGTTATCATATTAACTACTCACACTTTCAAATGATTCAGTCATCTGCCTAAAAAATTCGAGAATATCTTCGGAACACTTATGCCTCGCCTCTTCTACTGTATCTCCTACACCCAATAGAACTGCTGGGGGCTCCACGGTCAATTGTACTAAGCACTGGAATTGGTCTTTAGACGTTTTTTCGTCGAATTCGATAAACATAGCTTTAAAGTTGTGTTCCTTTTCTAAATCGTTTACCACCTTCTCAGGACTATCAGACTGAAAGTTGGGATCCTGAAATAATAACAACAACCCATAAGTTAGTTCCAGTGTAAATTTCGCTGAAATGATGATAATTACATTATAAAATTCATTGAGCTAACTTTGATTAAATTCAATGTCTCTCCTTTTAATGGCCAATGTGTTTTGTAAAGTTGAGCAATATTTTCTATGTGATTTTTAGCCCCGTGACCCTTTTTCATTGATTTCTTGAAAATGGATTGCATTGAATATATTTGTTCAACAATTTTGTCATCGTCGTCATCGTAGGCGTGTGTATTTGCAGTCTCTAAAGGTAGCGATCGGAGGCGTTCTGCCATCATATGAGCAGCAACTCGTTTTGCGAGCTTTTTGGATTTTCCTTTCCCTATTTCTATAAATTGTTCACCTACTCTACAGGCTATCGCAAATTGCCGTTCATGAGGTAGGCCTTCTTCAGAGTGAACCTGAAAGAAATAACACATTTTTGATACTTGTTTGTTTAATTATAATAATATTATTATTTTATGGTTAAATGTGACGTCTTAAGATAAAATTCAGTATTTATTACAATATTAGTATTTACAAAATTCTTCAGTGTTCAAGTGCCCTTTGATAACGACCAAGGCCGCAGTGAGCGAGAGGGAGGAGCCCTGAACAAGAGCTCTATCAGCAATGCTTTCTGGTATGCACCAGAGGACTATTTAAAGAGTAAACAAAACCATCCTGGTCTGGGAATAGATCCTGCCCAAAACGAAACAACAACTAAACTTGACGCTAAACTTACAGAGACACCAAATACAGCCGGCATACCGCGGCACCCAAAATGTTTGGTTGTTAGTACAGTCATCAAAACTAAATGTCGGATCAGGTCTGATTCGGACTGATTTGCATACGAATTTGGATACAATGGAACATATAAAATGGCACATTTTAAGCGGCTGCCAATTAACCCCTCTTGATTTTAATGTACCTACTTTGTCAGTAAAAATTAGACGTCATTATTTTTTTGGTTTTGTCATTAATGAAAATTTTCTTAAAATTAAAGTAAAATGGCAGTAAAGAAAAGTTTTTAGGAAAATACTAAAGTACAACATTTAAAGCTAATGACTGATTCCTTGACTGAATGAAACGAGAATAAGGTTAAATATGCATGAATTAAGAAAATGTGAACATACATGGCTATAATCGATAAGTTTGCATTAGGGTTGACAAAAACTGTATAGTCCTGCCATGCGAAAGTCTTTCACAAATATTCCACAGAGACTAAAAACGTTGACTTTGTTGATGGACTAACTATGTTCCTAATGGTGATGATTAAATGATAAAGGTTATGGTCAGTCAGTCAGATTTATCGCTTGCTTGTCTAGTGTAAAAGGGATTTTTTGTAACATAGATAGTTGAGTTGCACGAGCTGGCAATTTAGGACCCTTGCCCGCCCGTTCCCTGCCCGTGAGTATCTTGATCTGCCCTTTCCAGTGAAAAATCTGTATCATATGCCCGTGCCCGTGCAGGAGTAAAGAGTAGTTTTATAATGTAGTATTTGAGTAGGAAATATTCCTGCGCGGAGATTTAAGCATTTTAAATTGTGCTTCTTGGTAGCTTTCGAATTAGGTGCTCCACACATCTTTGCTCTTATTTAAAATGCTTATATCTCCGCGCAGGAATATTTCTTACTCAAATACAATATAGAATATATTAGAAGCCCTTTTTCGGAATCAAAAGTTGGAAATAGGAAAATAGATAGTTAGAAACTCAATACTCATTCGAACTTGTCGCCTTACGTTGTTCGGCAGTTGAATGAGTTAGAACGCTGAGCTTGAAAGAGTAGGCCTACTCTTTCAAGCCGGGTAAGGATTAATAGACAATCCCACAGAACATTCACACTAAGGAACGTCATACTTAGATTTGTTCAGAGAAAAGCAACTTAGAGTAAAGTGCGTGGGGTTAATTACACCTAACTATCCTTCCCTTCTTTCAAGGTACTTAACTATGGGACATTATTCTATGGGACAGTACAGAATATAGTTTTTGGTACTTTGCGGGGGATTTTAAAACTAATCTACTCAGCTAGACCAGAAAATAGACACCTTATTTGGCAGCTCAATGTAAATTCCCATTCAGTTTTTTTGAAAAATTAATTAATTTTTTAGATCAACCTTTCGTCCTTTCATGGGCTCTCGATAGAAACATCTACTTTTAGATCTCCTTACTGACTCCTTTAACAAAATTATCGTACTTGGAGGGAATAAGTACTTACATCGTAACTTGGCGGAGGATACTTCATTTTCATGCAAAGTTCCTGTAAAACTCCTACAGGGTTTCCACCAACGTCTGCATCATGTCCCATTCTTAACTCATCATCAAGGCCACCACTAGCCCCGCTCATTCCATAAAGATCACTAGGGGTAATATTCATAGCCCGCAACATTGCTCTGGCCGTATTATGCTTAGCCTCCTTTTTTGATCTTCCAGTCCCCGTCTCTAAAGACCAAATAAAAATATTATACATACCGAATTAATTACTTTAACCATATTCTCTTTCTTTGTCTTTTGGCTCTAAGTGAATTTACACGACGAACAACAATTGCTAATTCAATTAATCTGTATGCTATTTGCGCTATAATCATCATCATTTACTTACAGACATCTATCATCCATAGACACAAAGGTGTTGAAGTAAATTTTGAAACTCTTTTTCTAATAGAAACTGACTATATAATTTGTTTTTTCTATTTTATTTTAATTTCACTATATACTATGCTGTGTATATCAGTAATTGTTTGTTTGCTATGTAAAGTAATTAGTGTATGAATATTTATTTTCATCGTTCAAGTTGAATGGACTACAATATACTTTTAAATCAGTTCCAGCAGTGCAAAAATTTGTTCTTTTTGCCATACTAAATTGGACACAAAAATGAAAACTCATTGCTTAAAAGTGGCTAGTATTGTGTTTCTTTTGCAAAACTAAAAAGTGTATAATTTCCAAATTGAGAGCTTGCTTATCCCGAAGGAAAAAGTTACAACGGGGCTAAAAGATACACTCTCAGTGTTATAATTGCAGCATAAATTATATATTAGTTGACTTACCCTCAAAAGCCCTTCCATTGTATTCCAAAGTGAGTCTGTACTGAAAAATTGGTTCATGTACGGCACCTTCAACTTGGAGTAACTCATACTTTGGACTTATATTATTCCGCGTACATATTTCATGGAGCCAGGAAACCGGAGTTTTATTCGCCACTGCTTGATCCATAATCAGTGATTTTTCAGTACCACAAACACAAATATATGAACTAAAACTTTCTCAGCAAAAATGGCTAAAGCATGTGGATTTGAAGGTAAACTGTAAGACTGTGCTTTAGCCGCCGAGAAAATATTTTAATCAGTAGCAAAATTGACTGTAAAACCAAACGAAGCAGTGCTTTTGCATTCCCGCTTTTCAGTTTTTAGCTAGTGCCAACAACCATAGATGGCTTACTTACATGGAATTGATAACTAAAACGAAATATGTATGTAATAGAGACCTTTCTCATTTTCTCATTCTATGGCATTCCTAGATATAAGTTGAGGCTTGGTCTTATCTTGGGTATTTGCATGCATGGTGCAATGGGGAAGCGGAATGCTATTATAATCCATGAAAGAAGGCAGAACGGAAAAATGTTCTGGGAAAAAGGTTGGATTGTGCATATTGAGTGTGACGGTCAATCATATCGCTATAGAAACATTTACGGGGAAACAAACCGTCTTTGCAAAACAAACCATGAAAATAAAATAATCTTAAGTCGAGTTCAGGCTTTGGCTATTTCTTTAATTGCTTATATCGGTAGTCGCTATTGTTCTTTCCTTGCGCTCTGTATTCTCCACTATATAGCAAATAAATTGTTTACTATTCATACATATTTCAACATAGGTGTGTTAGTATAGGTCTAAAATGCTCCTCGACTGTTTAATTGCATATAAAAGTTCTTTATAGCTAGAAGTAATCAACTAAGTTGATATCCAAAAATACATACAATAGTTCTAATTAAAGTCTCAGACGAAAACGTAAGGATCTTAATCCAGTCGTGACATAGTTGGTTGGATAGTCTTCGTCTAAGGATATTGATATAAGCTACAGGGTCATCGTTTGAATTACTACTGCTGGTAGAAACGCTAAGCTACAATTTCGATAAAAGACACGTATATTTATATTCTAGTGTATAGGATTTCAACCACGGTACTTATAGAGGGTATACAAGTATCAATATTTTGCTAATGTTTCCTGTACTGAGTTTTGGGATAAAAGGAAATCTACTAAACCTTGCTTTGAGATTTTCGGTTCCCTGTTTGACATTGTCCGGAGTAGTGTGACAATGAAGTTAGATCTAGAGAAAGATTAAAATGACGCAAATGCAATGTGGTTGCTACTATGAGAGTCTTTACGCTTTACGTATTTGAAAATATGTAAATGTAAAGCCGGTACACTAGTAACTCAATACGAAAAGAGCAAATAAACGGGGATAGTCCTTCGACTTGAACATATTATAGAATTTCCACTCCTGCCAAATCACAACTCTTGTGATAGACTGAGAGCTAGCAATATTGAAGCTAGTTGACTTGCATAGAAGCTCCAATTTGCATATTTTAAAGACTAAAAGAGCTAATTAAAGTGATTTGGAATTTTTTGAAAAGATGGAAGTTTTGTATTGTAATCAGCAAATAAGGATTCCTTCAAATCTTCCAAATATTTTGAAGATATACACAAAGTCTGCAATTCGTACAGAGCCTTCGGATTTACTTGTTTGGAGTGCTGCGTATTTTCGCTGTTTGGCGAAAGGAGAAATTCCCCCTGTGAAAGACAGAATGGAAAATGTAGCGACATGCCAAACTGCTACAGAAGGTCTTACAGTAGGCCTCTTAAAAGTTCTTCATAAACAGGTAATGGTAATTACATGTAAGGTCATCGTAATGTTTTTATTGGCACTACCTTAACAATTGGGTCACTTTGTCAAGTTCAGTTAGGAAACAAGACTACTGTCAGTGTGAATGAGGTCAAAGAGAAGTGGAAAGGAATATGCATGAAAGAGAGTCAAATTGATGAAGTTTACAGACGGGCCAATTGGGATCCTACACAAGATATCCAATGGAGACAAATTCTGTTGCTGCTTTGTGGACTTGTGGGAAAGGTATTTTTTTTAAATATTTATTAATTGCAATCAATGTCCATAAAGGGACTTTAAAATATTCTGATTATATAAACACAAATTTATGCTGTTTTTTAGAACATGAATGAGAAAATGAAAGTGGTGTGTCAAGTACTGAGCAAAGAACTTCCAGGATGTGAGCCATATTTAAAATGGGAAGACTTTTGGGAAGACTACACATTTCTTGTCAAATTTGACGGAGGAATTAAGACTGTTACTACAGAAGAAGTTAAAGAATATTTGACACCAATTGCCTCGGCTAATGACGATCAAATTGGACCTAGGGATTTTTTAAGCAAAAGGTGTCCTCTTCTCTACTGATGATATTTTGCAAAAATTCTAAAGTTAGCTATAGATATACGAAACTTACAGGTTTAAAATATTTGGTCTGCTATGCAAAAAAGCAAACATATATCATCGTGTACAATAACTTAAATAGGTATAATATACCATTTACCATATACAAATCAAATGTACCTTTCTTTTCTACTACTACCTAGACCTAAACTAACTAGAGGTGAGCGCGTTTCTTATTCATGGTGCATGGCATTAAAATAGTTGCTCTTGAAAGATATATTATTCTGCTTAGAAATGCATACTACTTGACTCTGTTGTGTTTATCATTAATAATGTCAGTTATAAGTACCTACTCCATACATACGCGTTTTTACATGTTTTTTCGCTGTCTGTTTGGTTTGGAGATTTTGAGTTAATAGGGTTAAGAACAATATCTTTTACTCCCATGGCCTAATCGGGACCTTTTATATAGTTCAACCGTGACCGCACTTTTAATCGTTACTTTTAATTCAATTTGATGACTAGACATTGTCAAATTACTGAAATCATTTATCCCAATTGTATTCTTAATTTCTGAATATTTTCTGGATATGATTTTTTTGTTGTGATAACCAATTTGGATGGCGTAAAGCGATTTTAAATGTTATAAGTTTCATCTAAGTTACCTACCAAGCTTGGTCCAGTTTTTTAAACTATTGTGAGCTAGCAATCAATTTTAATCAGAGAGATATAGAATTTTGCCACGCGAAGAAACAAGTATAGTAATTGTACCTAAAATAATATTAAATATCTTTAATTATTACACAATAAGTGTTTTATTGCATAAAAATTATTCTTAATAAGTTTTAGATAGAATGTTTTTAATGTATAAAACTCTACTAACATACAAACCGAGCTATTGCAAAAAATTACAAGATTGCAATAAACTGTAGACAGATTGTACATGTATTTTAATGTAGAGAATGTAACCTAACCTACACGTAAGGCCTCATTTGTTTTTTCCTAAGAGAGTAGTGGGGCATAATATATCCTAACATTTCTGTACGGCAACTTTTTTCACTTTCTTTAGAATGTTTCAATAATTAGTAACAGAGTTGACAAAATGTCAATTTGAAGTATTCTTAGTTAAATATCTATAACAATTTAATTAAATAATTTGCTATCGACCGGATGTGCTATTTTACGTAGCATTAAATCATTTAATTTAATAAATTTTATCAGCTTTATACGAACAATTTATGATCCCCAATTACTTTAAGTATATAGTATGACATATCGATTGCTATTGAAATACATTGTGAAAACAATCGATTGCAATAAATAACCAAATCTTAAGATTTGAACTTGATCTCGTTTCTGCTCATTTGTCGTCTTTATTTGTTTACGCTTTATAGAATGTAGTATATCTGTTCAATAAGCCTTCATTATTATTATTATTTACTATCCATTCTAATTTGTGGTTCAAGGAAGAAAAAATCCTTTCCCCTGAATAACTCCTTTAATTTACTTACTACTTGCGCCTTGCGAACCATTCATATTGTCAGGAGTAATTACTTAGTACATAACATCAGTTACTATTCATGTTTAATGTGGTGTGCAAATATATGTATGAAAAGCATTTGCCTGTAGAATTCCCTCATCCCTCTGTTCGCTGTTACACTAAGTTATCTTGCAGAAGTAATATTTGCTTTTTACGATATCATTTTGTCCGCTTACAAGTGTACTCCAATCATTAAGATTATGCTGACTTGACTTCAATTGGAGAAGGTTGAAATCGTCTGTACCTTATTTATTTTGCTTATTACTTATATGGATGCCGAAAGTTGATTCATAATATTTAATTATGATTATATTCCATAATTTAATGAAAATGTTAAACTAAGAATGCTTTACAAATCTTCTCCTGCCTTATAAAGTGCAAAATTTTTAAGAGACTTCAATACTATTGCATAGGTACAATTTTTTCAAAATTTTCGAATAACGACGTTATTATGGCAATTGGCACTAAAAGGTAAATAAAATGTACATTACATTGTCCCAAAATGGCAAAAATTCGTTATGGCTTATTCTTGAAATAAATTTTTATTTTAAATGCTATAAATTTACAGGCTACAAAGCACTATTTGCAATAGTTACAGTAACATGCATTCAAATAATTACACAAAGTAGAAGTGAAATACTAGAATATGATGATACCTACCTGAACGTTCTTGTGCATTTTAGCATTCATAGTTATGCAACATATTGTAAGCTAGACTGAGCTAGATGCTACCTCTACCTTAGCTGAACTGCAGGTAACACCTCACAAAAGAATTAGTCGACATCTTGTATATAATTAACACTATTATTTTGTCGTACATTATTTTATTTTATCAGGTAAACCATCATAATGGTAATTAGCATGCAGTTTTACGTAACTTCAACTCTTTGTGTGTGATTATAATTGAGAAATGTCACTGAAAATATAGTGTTTAGTTGAAATAATAACCATCCAATTTAGTTTCATTTTAAAGAACCTGTACTAACATTATTCCCTAAACTGTTACTTCACTCTTAGCCTCAAATTTCGAATTTATCACTCTCTGAACTTAAATCCTGTTTATTCAATTAAATGATAAGCCATAAAAAATGCCTCTTAAACTTAGTTTATGTATTGACGAATGTCATTATGAATTACTTGCATACAGAGATAGCAACTGAAGTTGACTGGCATGTAAATTTTTCATCTATTCAGATTCAATGTACTAGCATACAGTATCAGTAATCAGTAAAATGATTTTGCTACATTGATCTTGTCTCCGTAATGTTTGCATCACGAAGTTCACAGTTACTATCAAAGAGGAATGTCCGCCAATGACTAATGCTAATGTAAAATGTATTTGTATGAAATGTTTCTCTGTGCCATCAACATTTTGTTTATCTTCATAGTATTTCCAGGTAAAAATGAGATTGTGTCGAAAGTCTTCAGTCATTAGTAGGTATATTTACCATAAATACCTATTTTTATGTTTTATGAATTTGGGTTGGTTTTGCCATAGACAGATATGTACACTATTGTTGACCAGATTAAAAATAAGGTGACCCTCGTCAAAATAGTAAAATTAGGTTGTTGTCAATTAATTAAAATGTAAATGGTAGCAAATTTTGTACGAAGTTCAAGCGTGACTGTAATGGATTTCTCACTCTCATGGACACTTTGCATAATTTTACATTGAACATGAAATCGCATTGTAGGGCAACTGGTGAAACATTTATTAATCTTCATCCGACAACATAAGCAATGACACAATTGGAAATAAAACTAGTGTATAATTATATGAAAGAACTCTAGTTAATATATGTAGATATTCAAAGACAATGTACATAGCTCCCTAGTTTGTACGTTACGCTATGAGAAATATAGGCTGAGATTGAATATCATTACATGCTAGAGAACTTCTATTTTAGCATCTAGCGTCACTTTGAAAATAAGCACTCTATTATCAGAGTCAGCATCACCATTACAATTACAATTATAACAAATAGTATTAAAGAGGTTGAGCAATCCGAGAATAATTTTATACCGTTGTTTATGAAGTCTGTACCATAATTCTAATTATTATGATGCATTCATTAGTTGGTAGCCGTGTGCATCCTTAAAAGTGTAATCAGTTTGTTATACATACTCCACCACTCCATAATATACTCAACGGTCGACAGTTCAGAGTCCACACGTCCACATGTATACTCTTCATTCACCGTATTATCTTAATTTATACACAGGAAATAGTAATGTGAGGGTAATATATGGTAAGTGTATTAGCTGAGTAGCGAGCGAGAAGTCATCATCAGTCGCAGGTTAATAATGATTAATAAATAACAGTCCCAATATGATAATACATGTAATATAACTTATTCCAACATTATGCTCATTCACGAATTAAGGCGACAATATTTATTTACATAAAGTTTAATTTCATTTTAACGGTCACAGATTGGATTTAAGACTTTGAGACTGTATTGGAAAGTATAGATAAACATAATACCGATTTAATTATTCAGATATTACCTACATGAACTCATCTAGACATGATAGCAATAGTAATTACTTGTGCGTATTTAAAATATTCAACTAATTCTGAAGATTCAATCCAGTTACTACTGGGATAATACACATACTAGTCTAATCTTAAATTAAATCATAGCTGGATTCCAACAATTTTCAATTTCAGTCCTAAATTGCATTACTATTAATGACATAACGAAATGGTTCCTAATTCTTGTTTAAAAATATATCGAGATTTCTTATTTAATATTTAGCTTAACTCGGAAAGCTTGATTTAATTTATTTCGAAAATTCGAATTAATCTTAAACCAAATATACAACAGTTTACTTGTAAAAATAAGTGACACACTTTTACTTCTAATTAAAATTCCAGTAGTGAAAAATTATGTATTGTTTTAGACAGAACTAAAACTGGCTGTAGTGTTCATTAAAAGTGTACAAATAATACGTTAAAATTCGGCATGACTTCATAATGACTCAATGAATATTATTATTTACTACTACAGTAAGCATTTCTGTAGTTAATAATATTAAGTATTCTGTTTAATTGTCAAAGAGCTCGTATAATCTAAGCCTTATACCCAATTCAATGATAATGTATTTTGCGGCATGTCTATAGGTTTCATAATGTGTGTATCCTACAATACCACAATGCGTTGACGTTCAGTGGTACGTCATAGCAGTTATTGATATTATTTTCAATTTAATATCTATATCCTTTGGTTCAACACTACTTAGAACTTCGAAACGGTTAAGGTTGGGTTGGTGGGTTTTACAAAAGAAGCATTTAAAACAATACTCCAATGTGGTTACTTGATTTATGCCATATTTTGTGATGGTACATTGTTTTACATACTTTAGAAGCTGAATTATTAAATGACCATATTATAGGGTCGCAATTAAGATTAAGCACATCTCATCAAAAAATTATTCAATGTGGTCAAGTAACACATTTTTATATACAAGCAAATTATAGTACAAAAATGGACCCATTTGTTTGAAGGAATGGTTTACTTTATAATCAGGCACGTCAGCTAAGAATCCGGGATACTACAGAGAAGAAGGTGGCGAGGGGCCCAGTTCTCCCCTGTAATTGAACAAAAGAAAAAAATTGCTTCAAGTTCAAAATATTTTGCGACAATGCATAAATTTCCACTTGTAATTTGTTGAAATTTTTTTGGTTGCAGCCGTATTAATGACTTCAAAACTGCAATTTACGAACGTGCGATGGAAAAATGTGGATCCAGGGTGAAATTTGAAATTTATGGAGACACGGCTAGGAAAATTCTGCAACATCTAAGCAAATTGGTCAGTGCCTGTACCTCTTGTTATCAATCAGCTTATTTCAGGAGATTACATTTTAACAATTTACCTACTAACCAAGTCTTAAAATCGACGTCATTTTCTAGGAATATGACATACGATTTTAAGTAGGTACTGTGTACGTCGAGCGGGTTTGAGTTCTAAGTAGTGTTATGCATAGTAGTAGTAATAGTAGTGATATGACAGCATGAGCATCTATCACTTAATGCACTTAAACATTTGAGTGCATATAAATGGCAGACAAAATAACTGCATACTTAGTCACAATATACAAACTCATTCATATGAATTGCTTAATGGTTTTGGTTGGTTGTTCACAGTGTGTGGCTTACAGCTCTCTATACATTTGTTAACAGATGTAATGTGAATTTGTTAAGTTAGTATTGTCGGGATCACTAATTTAGTTAACTACTTTCCAATTATAATGAGCTTTAAATACTGTATTAATATTAAGAGGAAATTTAAATTTCATCGCCGAAAAAGCAAACGAATGAAGATAACACTATTTGTAGTAAAAAAATAGGATGTTCTCTCGTAGAGATGAAAATTAATATAGTTATTTTAAGTGGCATCTATTACTACATTTATGCATGTATAGCAGCTTTGACAACATTTTATTCTAACGTGTGGTCGTTACGTTAAGCTCCAGTCATTCAATCAGTACAAAATACTACACTTACATTTTTACACGCAGAAGGGATTAGAATGAATTCTAGTCGAATGAATATCATTATCGTCAAATACACGTACACACTACTGGATTTTGAATGGACTGACTGTACAATTGTAAACTAGTCTGGCAGTACATGCCATGCAAATAAATAGTTTTACTTTTAGTTTAGAATATTACATAAGCTTAACTTATACCGGCAACTGGTATCCATGTATGAATATTACTTAAACAGTTCCTATTCCATATCATGGCTTAGCCACATACATATACTAACCATAAAAACAGTAAAGGGAACCCACATAATATTTAGACGAATCAACTTCAAACTTGACTGAAGAGATACCATTGTGTTTCTGTATAACTGGATGAGGATGCAGACTTACAGACCCACTCAGTGTATACATTCAAAGTAAATATTCACAAGAGTAGTATCTGTGGTTGGTATAATACGGGGCCAGGAAATCAAGACATTAGCAACGTTTGATTTGCTAGACTATACAAATACACTAAATTATATGATTTAAAATATGAACTGAAAGTTAACCCAAGCATGGAAAATAGTGTTAATAGCTTACCTAGTTTAAAATTACAGAGGTACAAAAGTAAAGCATTTTTTAGAATAATTTTTGAAAATCGAAATAAAAAATAATTAAATTTCCGCAGAAATGCCAAATATTGCTAATTTTCCGTATATGAAGACCCAAGACTATTGCATACAGGATTTTCCTTTGATATGCTATTGAGTTTGACTATATACACAGAGAAAAAGCATCCCGTCACTCCTGTATATAAAAGTCTATAAATGTACTTCTTCGTAAGAAACAAAGTTTACTTGCTAGGTATATTATTTTCCTTCTAAAAACGCTAATGAATTGATTTAAAAGTCATGGAAATACCTCCAAGAATCTCAACTGAGTTAAACGACCATAAAAAAGAAAGAAACGAAGAGATACGGACTTCTACGCTAGAAATCAACCTGAATGGTCAGCAAACAAATTCGTTCGGCAAACGAAAACTATCTATAACCCGCCATTTTGTTTTTCCCGAACACAAAGTTCTTTTTCTCAAAACTGGATTCACAATTTTGTCAACCAAATAACAGCGACATTGCTTGTAAATTCACACAATCATAATAGTAAGAGTAAATCTATTACCGCAAGTCAAAAATAATTCCAATAGAGTTATCAGTCTTACTGCCAATTACCAAAATACCAATTTGGACACCCGTCGACCACTTGGTTTATCCATTTTCAAAGTGTATATTAAAAATAAACTGTAACCTTTCCAAATATTACGTCCAACCCACAATTGTCGTCGTGCTGATGTTTCTCCCGACTCGCGACTTGAATACAAAATTGCAATTATGTTTTCCATGATACGATAAGTTAACATTGTAAAAAATACTCTTTAAGTCACTACATGTTCACGAACATTTGGAACTAACTTTGAAAAAAGTTTTAAGTGTTGGGAAAACTGTGTGTGAATTAACTATAGTTACAATCAACTCGACATCTTCTTTGTGACACAAGTCCCTTTGACCGTTATTGTGTCAACATTATCGCTTACATTGTACTATTGTTTCTTACAACATTTGTGCATAATAACCATATTAAGCAAGTTTTTGTCAACCACTTCGGTTCTTTTCTTGCTCAAAGAAATACGATAAAATCATTTCGAAAACTCATGTTTATTTAAAATAAACTTTTCCTACATATTTACATATTTTCATATATACAGATAAATAAGTGATTTAACTGTGCGTGAAAACATTTTAACTAATCCCTAAACGATTCAATCATTGATTGTGATTCATCAAATGGTTTGCACCCGCATTGAGAAATTTGTTGAGATTGAGAACTTTTTCATCACATCACCATACACATAACCACACAAAACAGATAAAGGCAACATTCATCATCAAATAATAATTCTGTCTGACAATATCAAATTTTTGGTGAATAATTTAATAGGTTTGTTTAGTATCTTACATCAATTAACTCTGGATTTCACTACGTTGATTGTAGTTTGAATACAAAAGCTGGAAGCTTCATAACCTGTTCTTTAATTTTGGCAATCCAGTATGAATATTTCGTATGGGACCCATACGGTGAATTGTAGGTAGGTATACCATTGCAATGCAGTCCGTACATATTCAACGATAGGGTATCCGATGTCATATCCGACATGGTTCCATTTTCAATAGAGGTCATCGCCGGGCTATCATTATTGTTTCTGATAAGTTAGGTTGGCCACCGTCAATATGCGTTCTAGAGTGGCTTTCACGGGAAGGTACGATTTTATCATAATCAATTATACTAAATTCATTGGGTAAGTAAATAGAATGCAAAACATTTTGGAAGAAAGTTTATGAAAGAAATATGGTAATAGAGGTTAGCGCTAATAATGTTTTTAAATGCTGTCCATAGTCCATAGCTAGAAAAGTTTAAATTTTCAAAATTAACATTAGCATATTAATGACAATTAGTCATTGGCTTGTATTGCTACGCTTATATCAAGTCTTTTGATTAAAACTATATATATGCAGTTTTTAGCCATAATATAGTCGAATCTACGCAAATTTGACGGTAGTGTTTAGTCTCAATATAATTGTTAGTGCGCAGGTCTTACAAATATATTTTAAAAGGGAAGGATATGACAGACTTATTATTTTCTGTCCTATGGATTTAAGTTGATAAATTTCCTATTTATGAAATTGTAAGTTGAGGAATCAGTAATTTTAATCTATCTTAAGTATACAGGGTGTCCGCCAAACTTGTAAAATTTTTTCATATTTCTAAAACGACTAAAAATTTCACATACTTCACTGACAACGCTGTATGTGCATATTCATAAGTTTTAAGGGATGCCACTGTTTTTCTTTTTGAAGCCCAGCCTTATAAAAAACCTTGTAAATGGAGATTCAGTTTCATGATTTTTGTGGAGGGGCTGTAGCCCCCAAATCCACCACATACTTACGGTCATGAATTTAATAACGCCATGAAACAATTTGAGAAGGGGTTTAAAAAAATATAAAGCCTAGGTCCGGAGTATAGAATGAATTGAATTTAAGTCGGCTTACTCATAGAACTCTTAGTCAGTTTGTATTTAAATTATGTATCGTAAGATCGTTACATTCATTACAGTGCAAGGAATAACATTAGACATTAGAGTGTACCGAGGAGAGTGAGATATAGTATAAGTAGAATCACAGAACTTTGTATATATGTATTTGAATTGAATTGCAATGTCGTGTGTATAGCAGTTTGAGGATTGTCTACCTACGCAAAGCAGAGCAGAGAGAAATAACGTACACACATAAAGCAGCGTACTTGCTTATATACATGGCGATGATAGATAATGTATACCTTGGAGTTAAATGCTAAACTTGTTATGTGCTTATGTATGTGTATGTTGGTGTGTGTAGTTGGTGAGTAAGGTAAAACATTGAATGCTGAAAATACATTTTATCTTTATTCTCTGGCATTAGGGTACACGTCAAATGAACACACCAACCACTACAGCTACAATCCAGTCTGTGTACATGCAGTATTCATAGTGCATACATACAAGTGAGATATCTCACAGAGTGGCTAACCAAACTAAACTGCATTTAAGTTACTTAACTACCTACATACATGCTTTGGTAACCCAAAGTAGCAAACGATAAGTAGAGCTAACAACACTTCACATCAGTTTTACAGAGGAGACGAGTCTGAAGTCTGCTACGACAGACAACTGAGAACGAAGGTAGTAGAGAGATCCATAATAAGTTGCTAGAAAACCATCCTAAAGTAATTTCAATGACCATTTCTTAGTTTGACGGAGATCGAGCAACATCTCCAGCCTTCTTTTATCTCTCTGTCTTGTCACTTTGAATTCATTTTGTTCTAATCGGTACATTGACTCGATCCAACACAAGTATTATAATATTATTTTGTAGTAGCTACACACTTACATACAGATAGATGCTCAAAATACTATATAGAGCAATCTGTTAAAAACCATTTCCATATAATACACTTTTAATTCATTGATTATTTTCTAACCTTTATACATGTCTCTTAATTTGGCCGGGTCGTACTTATTTGTACACTTAGTGTCTCCTAGTAGCAATTTTATTTATGCTACCACATAGTATTACGAAAATTAGTTTTTCATTCACATCACGTTACAAATAATTGTATTTTATCCTCCATTGCCGTTACTGTGTTCACTCCATACAAATACATTGCGTTTAAATAAGCCGTCCAGTATTAAGTGTTGAGTTGACAATAAAGGTAAGCTGTCTGCCGGTATAGCTTTTATATTGTTTTCCTCACTGTTGTGACTTCATTTGTTGAGTGAATCAGTCTGCTCTTCAAATAGCGATTACATACTTCCTACCATATTATATCATCCTTCGCATGGACTCTGCTCAAGAGGCCTTCCAAACTAACGGTCCCGGTAAGCAAATTACTTCACATTAGTAATAATGTGTTTATGAGTGCGTTCTTCTGTTCTACTTCTAAATACTTCTCCTGATTCACTAAAAGGATTATTATACTCTTCCCATTCATTTAGTAGACACCCTTTTTTAACTGACACTTTAACGGACATATATGCAAACGCATGGAAAACTCGAACAACATCTCTAAAGCTTTAAACCTCCAATAATAAAAGTGAAGGCGTTGGCAAAACTTACTAATATTACGACAGCCATCAATTTTAACTCGTAAACTTTGCTAACTCAGCATTATTTCAGTTGAAATTAAAATGGATTACGTTCTTAGAATATTTCAGTGTCCTTCTTTATTATTACCTGTTGATATACTCTAATCACGCTCTGGGATTTTATATGATTTATCTTTTTTGACTATTGACACGTCAATTTTCATAGTATAGAGTTTAGGTATCTTAACTGTATTTCGGTGCCTATTTTGTGTTTAAACTTGCTATGTGCATCATCAAAAAAGTGAAATAACCAATTCCACTTACCCACATTGCTATCGAATTTCATTACCGAACTGATAATATTATGAGTACAGAGTACATTACACTATCATACCCGTGCATGCAGATAACTCATGCTACTGAGTACATACATAAGGCATATTATGTACATATTTATATAAATTGAGTTTGGTCCACGATTTCTAATCACCATTCCTAAACCAAATGCATTGTGTATAGAGCAGTAACACAAGATACAGCATTTTTAATTTCAGAGTAAACCTTTCTGCATGATATACATTTGTCATAATATGTCCAATACCATATTGTTCGTGTATTTTTGTGCTTAACACCAAAACTTTAACATTCTTTAACATATCATTCTTCTCAAAAAGTTTAGATTTTTAGGAACAGGTATATCCATGTATTATATTTTATCTATTTTTATTTCTACTGTAAAGTTGAATATAGTATGCAGGAGCTACAAAATTCAGATAAGTTCTATAAGGTGCTTAGATCATTAGTCTGATAATATTTAGTATTTGTCATCCTCAAGTGACTAACATTAAACGTTCTGTTAAAAATGTACATTGGAAATGAGGAGTAAATGCATATTTGTTTAAACATATATTATGTAGTATTATAGGCTGTACTCACGATAAGGAAATGTGGCACGCATCGTTATCAAATCATAGATGCTGATAACACTGGCTTACCTAAGCGGGGAACATGTGCGGTATCTACACCTCACCAGACTTCTCTGGTCTGAACTGTAGATGATTGTGCAAGTCATTTTTCCTATGCTGTTAATTGTCCAGTCCCGTGTAGTGCATAGATTAACTGTTAAGCAGGATTGTGCTGAACACCAGACATTCTCATGTGATGGGATATTTGTTGTACATGTCAATATTTGTCGATGGTGTTTCTGTTGGCATAAAATCCTGTGGGAGTATTGAAAAGTGGTTATGAGAAAAGTGATTTTGTAGATACATATATTATATGCACTGCAAGTATGAATACCTGAAAGGTATGAATATCAAAGACTCATTCTCTCAACCGCGGAGACAATCTTCTGATTGCAAAACCTCAAGTGACAGCCAATGATGAGATTATTTTAGTGTACAAAGACGTTTTGTAAAATGTCATATTGTTTGCCCCTTCAAGACACTATTTTGTCAATTCTTTTGTATTGACTCTATTTAGCTTTCTTTGTTTGACTTTTCAAACCTTGTCTGTAGATTTAAAGTTCCTCTGACATTGCTATCATCTTTCGTTGAGTGTTTTTCACTCATGACCTTACTAACCAGTATCAACTAATTGATTTAAAACAAAATAATTCTGCCATTTACAATTCAATTTAAACTATTTTGGTAGTTTGAATGATTATGATGCAGTATATTATATAGGCAAAAATTGGATTTTTGCTGATCTATTTATTGTAATGACTCCGTTGAATAAGGTAGGCAAGCAGGTATGGCATTCCTATACAGAAGAATAATACGACAACTGGTGTTTATCTTCAAGGGCAAAAAATTCTAAAATTTTGCAATGTCTTCCATATAACATCCGGTAGGAGCATTCTCACCTTGGTATAACCTGGTAGACACCTCGTCAATTGGCACGTTATAAAGATATTGAATATAAGGATGCCACATTAGATGCAGATAATAATTTATTTTCTATGTAAAATCTCAAATCGCATTTTCGTCATGATGTCAATTCCAAATGACAAATTTTCTTTCTTTTGTAGTTCATATTATCAATAAAATAAAGTAAAACCTTAAAGATTTTAATACTCGGGTAAGAAATAGTATAACAATCCGTGACTCAGCTTTCAAGGTCAACTTCTTGGATTGGAATGGCATATGCCATACCTACCATAAATTTAGATTTAACCTGTTCTCCAACTATGCTTAGAACAATGTGAGAAAAAAATGTCAGATCGTTATGTCAGAGTAGAAATCGGGATGGTAGCATAAGGAAAGCTCAACTGTGAATTGCACTGCAGATGCAGACGCTTCGTTGCGTAAACTAATGTATAATACCTAAGTGTCTCAAGAATACAGACAACTAAACTCTAGACAAACTTTTAATTTTTTCTGGAAATAATTATACAAAAGTTCCTCAATACACTTTTCGTGAATACCGACGTGACTTTTGACGAAATTGGAATATTGGTTAATTTGCAAAAACGCATAGAACTGTATAAACTTGTAATTTCTTCACAATTTTAAAATCGCAAGTATTGCTATACTTTTTTTAGAATTTATTTAAAGCAGCTGAAATTGTTAGGTAGGAAATGATTGCAGAAAGCTGCTAGAGATTTCAAATATATATTACTAGGTACCTATTGGCAATTTCATTGAAAGATCTTATAAGTCAATGCTATTTGCACAGTTGCACATGTACATAGTAGTAAACATTGAGCTAGATAAGTTTGTTAATGAGAGAAAAAACCACCAATGTCTTTGATAATTTAATAAAAAGTTAAATTTCATCTTAATAAGCAACATTTGCCAAAAAGGTTATCATTTTGATGATTTACTGCAATTATTACTAGTATACTAATCAAAAATAGCCAAGACTTGGTATGCATATTATTCTTTTGAATTTCTTATCTTAGTAATTAAAGGAGGAAAAAGTTTGTACATCTTTCCTTTTTGTTAATTAAGTCGACATTATTAAAACGTTTCGGAAAAAGTCTAATGGCCAATGTAAAGTATCACAGAGCAGATGAGAATTAGAGTGTATAGAATGGAGAAGGAGACAATTTGACTTAGGTATGGCAGTAAATTGGTAAGGCATAGTAATGCATGATACATTAGGTAAGGTTTTTCAGTTCTTAGGATGGTACTAAAGATTTTCACAATTAAGAAACTTCCTTCTGTTTAGGGCAAAGGTAGACAAACAATTCGCTTTCATATCAATGCTATATTTCATTGTCGTTTGTGATTCCGAAGATGACAAAGGCAATCTTTAAAAATAGACAGCCTCCGGGCACTGAACAACGGTAAGATGATCTCACTTACTGATACAAGATACACTCTACACAAAAAGTATAAACAAACAAATGAGAAAAACAATGCAAACAGGAGGAAGTAGGGATATTGCATTTCATGCTATAGCTATAGAATAATGTTGATGAATGAATTTACAAAAGGATTTCAATTCCAACTCATTACTATTTTTGACTATAAACAGCAAAGAAAGAAAGTTTGACTAACAAATAAAATTGTATTTGTTGTATAATTACCTATTAATTACATTGGCCTAGCTAACAAAGGTTGTAGTACTCGTATGCTTCTCCACTTGATGTTAGGAGGATAGGTGCAGAGTTTAAATATTGAAAAATAATACTAATTGAACGTTTACAAGGATATAATTAGGCACAGGTACCTATTGATACTTAGGACAGACTCTGTCACTGAAAGCGGAGAATAAACAGCTCAGCAGAATGGCTGATGACTTGACATTACTCTGAAGTCTGTTAATTGTCAATTAGGTAAGGAATAGAGAGCAGGGCAAATACATACATTTGGCTTTGATTTAATGCTACGTCAACATATTTATGCTGTAATGCAACCGATTGAAAGAAACCACAATTCATGCTTTGATTGAGCGAAAATTCTAATTAAATGTCTATTCTGTTCATGCTTTCCTGTTAGATTAGATTACGTATTATTACTGCATAGCTATTACTAAAAGTATTACCGCCATTTACGTTGACATAGAATTAAGCAATGTAGAAGAACAGAGAAACTTTCACACAGTTTTAGCAACTATGTAAGCAATTACAATTCTATACAATGTAGTAGGTGCGCAGTGGAACGTCACGTAATACTAGGGCACTTTGACTACTTAAGTGTGAAATCTAAAAATAGCCGTTCTTCTAATGGCATCATTCATTCCACCTTAACTTTCATAACATTTTCCTTTACACTCTCCACATTCTCCAATTATCAGTTCGTTGAGTTCGTCGTTCGATTAAACTGTAACTATTATTGAGGTAATCATCTAGGTGACATGACAAAAAGTCCAAATGCATGAAACTTGCATGAAAGTAATTATTTTACTCGTTAATTCTAAATATATACTTCTCAAGCTGAATATCCAATCTACAATTACTTTTCATAAGTAGGCTAAGACGGCATTTCCATCGAATAAATTTATATCGAGCAAATATTCTTAGGAATTACTTTTGTCTGACATGTGAAGCCTTATGTAATTAATTAGGTACCTGAAAAGTAAACCGCTGCCTTGTGTCTGTGGCGCTCTTATAACACACATCATACTTCTTTGATGTTAGCATTCTGCGTCATTTTTGTGGTTGTCTGACTTTCCTTTTGAAACTGAATTCATTTGAAATAATAAACCCAAAAATCAAGGCTACTTTAATGACAATATACTAGTATAATTTTATATAGAACTATTTAAAATCAATTGTCAGTATAGAATAAAACCAGTCGTTTCAATGTTTGAAGTTTATTCACATTCGTATATGCCATGTTAAATAATTTTAAATAATTTCAATGTCAACTTACATGTATTTACATTTGCATTCACTGTAGTTGATGCACATCAAATGTTGTTTTCCTCAAGTTTAACTTGTTTTGAATGTATAATCTTTGGAAAGGTAACGTATAGCATTATGCAGTGCAATGCACAAAATGCGTAGTGGTGCTTGAGAGCCGAAAGAGCAAGTTTTGTGTACCTACATAAACATTCATTCATAATAAGATGTAATATCTACACAATCAATGATTAAACTAAAGCATGAATCCATTCTCTCGAGATGCTAAGACTACACATGTTTAATAAGTCTAGTAAGTCACATTATTATCTATTTTCTTGCAAACAAGAAACACGTTCAGCACGAGGATAGATTTAATTGCATTCTCAGTGTCACTGTCCACAATACTTTTTGACTATGTACTTAGTATAAGATGCTACAGTAACTAATCGACACTGTAGGAGCCACATAATCGATTGAATGCATGAATGCCCTGACCTGACTCTTGTCTCCTTCTTATGGTGACCCAATTTTAGATCATGGTATTGCTGCCCCTGTGCTCTTTCCGTTTGTCCAAATTCTCTACCTGTATTATACAGGCACGTGCAAACAATATAAACAATTAGCTAACTATCCAATTTAAAAAAATTATACAAAAAGTACCTGTAATTATATTTTATTCAATATATTTGAAACGATCGATAGCATTCTTTTGTCTCCCTTTCCTTCATTTTTTACCAATTTAGTAAAATAACCTGTTTATTATTTGCCATATTATTATAGTAGGCCATTCGAGATATAGTATTATAACTGCATATAAATATCCGCTGCGAATTGATATGTTAAGGGGAGGTAATACAAATAATTATACACATTAAAATACTGGGGAAATCGATACAGTTTTTAAAATCATGTCACGTAGTAGTTTAGGTCAATCTTCTTACCTACCTACATGTTCGATTGCTATTTATTTGTTTTTATCTGGAGTAGGATTGTGAAAAATAAAATGCCAGCACATATACTTACTACAATTCGTAGTTAAAGTTCCAGGCAAGTTTTCATCATTTGTATAGATATATTTTGAGAGAAAATGCTGGCTTGAGAAAATCTTGACAGTTATTTTCATGAATATTAAATAAACTAGCAAACAAAATGTGCAGTATTATTTTCAGACTTTATAAGCACGAAAGTACCTAAATGTTTCACTCCAGACGAGACTTTTGCTCTCCAGACATACGTAGGTAACTCTCGGTATGATTTGTGTAAATTCGTATTCATAACCGCAGCAGAGGATATAGCACAGATGAATACTATAGAGCGTCATTACACATTTATGTGCGCGTAGGTTTTCTATTTCATTAACTATTGACTTAATGACCTTAGACTGAGGTAATTGCTTCGAGACAGTGTTAATTCATTCGTACACCTCCGTTGCTAATTTGTGTTCGTATGGCCACTAAGAGAGCTTAAAACTCTATTAGTCAAGTTACTCAATTTTTCGCCAGGTAATGTACTTTTAATGAAAGAGGATATGTATAAACACATCGTGCTAGATGCCTTACTGTCTGCACATGTAATATGTGCACGTTCAAAAGTGACTTTACCGTAAGTAGGCATGGTCTATGTATGTTTAGTGCGAAATGCAAGGTAGGTAGACAAAAACTGTTAATTGGACTGGAGGATCAAGGAAACTCATTTTAAGCAATCTCCTTTAGAAATTTGTGTGGGTAATATATACTGTGAGAAAGACGTAGATTTTTGATTACGTAGCTAGCGCATATTTCTTCTAAGCCAGACTTGAAATTGAGCTGTAAAAATAAGTTAGGTTGAAACTACAAAAATTAAAGACTTGTCTATTTTCCATCCATCAGCCCTTTACTTGACTCGAAGGCTAGAGTTATTTATAAAATATCTGTTTACATTTATCTTTCAATTTTATAAAGACGTCTTTGTTGAGATTCGATTCAAAGCATATCATGTAAGAAAGTATTCTAATGTATAAGGAAGATGCCCATTTCTTTCCGCTTTAATTCAAGTCCCGTTGCATTTCATCGTCTGTGCCATTTCTAAGTAGTTGCCTGCCACATTTATAATAAGTATTATTTATTCAGGTCACTATCCCATTTCACATACCAAATCCGCTCACATTTCAATAAATTCTACTTGTACATTAATATCTCCTATGTCTATCCTCTAGACCACTTACATATTCAAAGATATATAAGTAGTCTAGAAGAAGTCACATTGAATGGGTTGTACAATCCTTTCTATAGAAGTCAATCAAAAGTGAAAACGAAGATCTTTTCAGAAATGACTTCTTTGATCATGAATTGTGAATAGGAGTCGTGAGTGGTAGAGTTTGATCTAAAGGTTCTTTTCAAAGACTTTGAAGAGGGAGGAATTCCCATTGAATCGTATACGTAATGAGGAAGCTTGTAAGAATTTCATAAGAACGTAAAAGAGATTTGTACTTTGAGGAAAATCAGAAAGAGATTAGTTATCCTCAAATAAAACTCCTACAATAATTCAAAACGAAATGGTTACATAACCATGCATTTATGAGTTTCATAAATGTTTACATAATACATTGTGTGTTGAGTTCCATAGAAAGTGGGATAGGTCCGGTCTAAGACTATCTTTGTTGTATTATTCAAGAAAGACATAAATGCCGCATAACTGCATAAATAGAGCATACTAGAACGGATTGCAATAACTTGTGAGGATCAAAAACATGAAAACGTTGCAAAAGAAACGCCAAGGAAATATGGAAAGTTGGATCATTTATTATGCATATCCGTAAATGCCACCAGTCATCAAAGAGCGATGAAAGAGGTAGAACTATGCACTATGCAATCCTGTAAATAAGTCTATTGGAATTGTGCGAGCAGTGGAGTATTTTTGATCGTAGTAAAAAACGTAGTTTGTGTCACGCCATATAGCTTATATATAATTGAAGCCGCATTATAAAAAATCCATGAGACAGAAAGGTAATAATTGTATTGCTGTCAAAGTAGGTAATCTAAATCCGACTTAGTGTCTGAATTTCATGATGGCACTACTTAACTAAATGCGTAGGTATTCCTATTGACTACTACTGCTCCCATTACATTATTCAGCACTACATATAATAGACCTAACTAGTTTCACCTAAAATATTGTGCAATTACTCCCATGTAAAATGAATGTTCATAAGCCTCTACCACAGCAAAGTCTCCGTTTACCGGTACTACTCCAATATTCAATAGTATAGAAGCAGTAGTAGTAGGTACTCATGCACTCCCCGGTATGTAGTAAAAGGAATAATATTTAGACGTATAGTATATTTCTCTGCATAGAGCTACTATAATAGTGTCTGGTCTCAAGTCTCGGGTTCTCTCGGTAAAAATGATTATATAACAGTAGTAAAAGTAGTGTGTGTGGGGAAATAAAATGGGAAATGTATACCAGGCAGAACAGAAGTAGAACCGAATAATAAGAGACAGGCGTATCGGATATAGATATCAAAGAGAAACCGTCGCCGTCCTAGTGAACCGTTATTGCATGTTGGGTTACGCCAACTACTTATTTAAGCAACAAGGAAAGGTCTGCATGTCAGTCTGAGTCGTGTTGTTATAATAAAATAGTCACGTTATGTGTGTAAAAGAGTATAGGGTGTGCATGGGGGTATAACAGATATTAGAACAGAAGCCGGGCAAATCAATAGAGAGAGTAGGGCGAGCCGAGAAGAGGGAGTGGAGGCGCTTTTGGCTCTTCTGGCTTGGCTACCCGAAAATCCTATAATGTAGTATGTCCTGAAGTAGTAGTATGGAACAATACGGTGTAGTAGTGATAATAATATTTGGGTGTATTTATGTATATGGGGTATGCAGTAGTCTGTATGTAGTCAAGTAGTAATAGCACGGTCGTAATACTACTAGTAAGTAGTAGTAGGGTAGTAAATGGTTCTGTCTGCTGAAGGAAGGACCGGGGAGGACCTAAATGTATATATGTATTTAGGTAGGTAGTCTCTATAGCGAGGATTGTATGTGCACTGTAGTGAGTGTCAGAGTGGAGTACGTACTACTGACTATAATAGAATCGGGACTAAAGCGAGCGCCGGGAATTTGGTGTGGTTGAGACAGGAAGTAGTACAGTACCGATATTCGGACTCATTGATATTTACAGGTTCAGGAGGGGGCAGCGGAGGCGAGGCCAGTAGACAAGGCAGCATTCCTCTGAAAACGGCTACTTTTCCACCTGCAGAAGTGACGGAAGACAGACAAGAGAGGAGTAGTCTGACTCTGAGTCATCTCGAGACGACCAGAAAGTCAGGTCCATCCACACAAGACCCCGGAAGTAGACAATCATCCTCTCGTCGCCTCTTTTCCCCGGACACTCCAGCATCCAAGTCAACCATGGACAAGAAGAGCACGCCTATCCTGGACTTTTATCGGGGTCGTTCTCTCTTCATCACTGGAGCCACGGGCTTTCTCGGCAAAGCCACCGTCGAAAAAATACTGAGAAGTTGTCCCGACGTCAAAAGTATTTATGTACTCATAAGACCAAAATCCGGCTCTGATGTCAAGGCCAGACTCGGCGAACTCATTGACAATTCCGTAAGATTTTTTAATTATCTATCATTCTTCTTTCACAACCTCTCTAACCACTTTTCTAATCATGCTTTACAACGTTTAAATCAAAGTTATCTCTACTTCTTGTTTGCTAGCTTAACCTAGTACAATAATGGTTACTGTGAAGTTAACCTTTTTTTGTATCTTTTTCATTTTGAAATTTTGATGTATAGATCTTTCTTACACTTTCTTAGAAGATTTGTATGAAGCCGGTGCTACGTGCTATATAGGCGCTAGAGTTATACTTATATGATAGCGTTAGCTATGTACTATTGATTCTCTTTCAATTGTATCCATAATAAACCATTACTTTTTATTCTCTATGGCTATATGCTCAAATTGACCTCTTTTATGAACATCAACCTATGCAAATAATTAACCCATAGCGAAATAAATTTTAGGTATATAAATTTATTACTATGGAGCAATGAAAGTTTATATATGATGGCAATTATTGATGCCGCGGAAAACCTATGTACATTCTTAATTCCCTTTTAAAACACTGATACATCCTCAGTAGTACTTTTTTGAATAATGATAGACGTGCTTTGTAAGTAAACAAGAAGGTGTTGACGATACTGATACTTGTATCTGTAAATTGGCGTAATCTTCAAAGTTTTATAATATGTTCTTTACAGTTGTACGAGACACTCAAAACGGAAAATCCTGAAGTGCTCTCAAAAATAATACCAGTTGCGGGTGATATTACTCTACCTGAATTGGGAATCAGTGAAGATGATCAAAAAACTTTATGTGACGAAGTTTCTATTGTATTCCATTCGGCAGCTACCGTTAAGTTTGACGAAAAACTCAAACTATCTATTAGCGTTAACCTTACAGGAACCAAACAGATGGTTGACTTGTGCAAAAGAATGAAGCATCTCGTTGTAAGTTACTCACAGATTATGTGCAAAGCTTCCCACGTCCAAGACTATTATTTGCATGAATTTCCTTGAGTGGAAATGCAAACAAAAGGATATCATTGGACAGATAATTTATATTTTTATGTAAATATTTAATTAGAAATCTTCCTTTCTTTTCTCCTAGGCTCTGGTACATGTGTCAACTGCTTACGCTAATTGTGAACGGAATGAAATTCAGGAAATCATCTACCCTCCACCAACTGATCCTCATAAACTCGTCCAAAGTGTTGAATGGATGCATGACGACATCATCGACTCTATCACCCCTCAGTGAGTAATTTCAAATTTTAACCCTGAGAATGTTTAGCTGTATCTACAGACAGTTTTTGTCATTGTGCTCTTAATTGCTAGTCAAATACATTTACTGATGAGTGTAGCTGTACAGTACATTTAACATTATGTAAGGAGACTAGAAAATGAAGTAGATTGCCGTAGCTCCCTATTGTTAAATATTTTTGACAATTTTTTTGAATTGAGTTTTATTTTTAGCATTATTTACATTTATTCTACCACGTTACAAAAGGTGCTTTTCTTTTAATAGGCTCATTGGGAATAAGCCAAATACGTACACTTACACCAAAGCATTGGCCGAACACATTCTTAGTGAAGAAAGCGGTAACCTTCCCATCTGCATCGTACGTCCGTCTATTGGTAATTAATTCAATGAACAAACAATTACTGCCTATCTAGCCTATTTAACCTTTTGATAATTGAGTTTAATTTTCTAAATAAATAGTAACTGCCACTTGGAAGGAGCCTGTCGCTGGATGGGTAGACAATATCAATGGCCCCACGGGACTAATTGCTGCATGTGGAAAAGGAGTACTTCGTACATTGTTATGTCACCGAAATAAAGTAGCAGATCTTGTACCCTTAGACTTCCCTGTGAATTTAATGATTGCATCTGCATGGCATACTGCCACAGCTAGGTAAACTATTTAATTCTTCAATTTCTTAAAGCCGATCTGCAATTTTATTTAATTGGGTTATTTAATTATTTATTAAAGACCGAACAGTATTGTGGTATACAATTGCTGTACTGGATCCCAAAATCCCTTGTTGTGGGGAGAGTTAGAACGATGGGGCTTCAGACAGTTGGTTCTTAATCCACTGAGTGACGTTTTATGGTATCCTGCGACAAAAGGGTCCTTCAAATCAAACAAAGTTTGGAATAACATCAATGACTTTTTCATACATTATGTACCCGCTTATTTGATGGACGTGGCTGCTCGTCTTGCTGGCAAGAAACCTATGTAAGATTCCTTCGACTTGCACACTGTTTTACTTTTTTTGATTTAACTCCCAGGTCTTTCCCTGTTTTTTCCCTGATTTCTAAATAAATTATCTGTGTCTAAATAGAATGCTCAAGGTATACCATAAACTCAGCAAAGCAGTAAGTTCTCTACAATTCTTCACAACCCACGAGTGGAAGTTTTCTACAGACAATATGATGGAGCTATATGATAAATTGTCAATGGAAGATAAGAAACTGTTTAATTTCAACGTTAAGGAAGTGAATTGGCCCAATTACATTGGAAAATATTGTTTGGGACTGCGGAAATACGTTTTAAAAGAAGATCTCAGTACACTACCGGCCGCTCGAAAGCACGTTAGAAAGTAAGTTGGCTCTCAATTTGAAAAGTATTGCATTAGTTCCAATAATTTGCGAAGATTTAATTATTAAAATGACCATTTTTGTGATTTAGGTTGTACTGGGTTCATAAGTTTACTCAATTCTTCTTAATTCTGCTATTCTGGCGTTCCATCATGTTCCGATCAGAAACAGCTCGTCAATTATGGTCATTTATGTTTGGAATGGTTCTTAGGATGGCTCGTATGCTGCCAATAGGTGAGGCAATTTGATAAGTACGTAGGTGATAGCTTAATATCCCAATTTATGTCGATCCTAGATTATGTGAGTAACTGTAACGAATGAGTTTTTATTGTAAATAACTTTTCCCGATAGATTGAACAATGTAATTAATATCTAGCTATATAAAAGGTCTAAACATGAAAGACGTAGCTGTTGTGAATGTGTGATGTACTTACTATGGTAAAAAATTATTTGACTAAAATATCTCTTCACACTTGTCTTTACATGCCAGGTCATAATACCTTATTAACTTTATAAAGGAATTTGGTGCTGTGTTCAGTCACACACTTTTTGATTCAGCTTAAGTAGCCTAATGTACTTTAATATGTAGGTAGGTTTACTTAAATATATATTTACTATGCCACGGGATAGCTATGTATAACTAATTATTTGAATAGTGTATATCTGTACTATATACTTGTGTCAAGATGATTAGCTACCGATTTTGCATACCCAATTAGCTAATTTAGTAGAATTATAATATCAACGAGAAGTGCAATTGATTTATGTTTTTAGAATTTTACTTATAAATTCACATATTACCTTTGTACGGATATGACATATGTGAATTGATGTTTGTAATACTTATTCGTATTGATTGTACATTAGAATTTATATGCAATTAACGCCATATTATATATACTTGACTAGTTACTTAATTATCCAACATATTTATCCTATATTATAAGTCTATTATAAATCAAGGTCTATATTAATAATAAGTTAGCTGTGGGAGCAGAACTCTATATTATAAGAAAATACTTACTTTTGGGTGTAGTAAGTATTCTGTACGTATATTAAACTTACTACTGTAGGCTTTTCAACAGTTAGTAATCTACTTATTATGATGATTTATTGTTTCCCAGGATAATCATGACATAATTTGCTCACGATGATTTGCATTCACAGAAATGATTTGATTTAAAGTATCTGAAAGTTTGAAAACCTGTATGCCATGTGCTGTGAAAGGAAAGCCACGCTTCCTAATCCCTTTAACATACCGACAACGATTGCTTATGGAATTATTTTTACGAGTTTGTGTTTTTACGTGTCGTACAAGTGAAAGTAAACTAAATAATAGTTGATAGTGTGATCCATGACCTTTTTCTACGCGGTAAAAAACACAATTTAATAATGGACCTCTGCTTACACTTAGCAAGCAGGCTATTAAATAATACTACTACTAAATACTATTATACTAGGTATACTATCTAGTTTAAGTTGATTGGTGACAAGCACCAGTTGCCTTTAAGAAAACAATTGCTATATATAATAATGAGACTTACTCAACTCAATTATGATTAATTTTGAATTCGTCAATACTAAGTAAGACAAACTTGAAGGAAAAGACGTCACTGCACTGCAAATATTACGAGTGAAAATAAAGTCACGACACTACACGATGTCCGAAAAGTTAACTGCCATTGATGAGTGTTTATTAAGGTTAAATATACTAAAAACAGTAAATATGTACAAAAAATGAAATATAAATTATCATATTTAAACAGTAAATGCTCGCAACTATACATTCACTAAATTGTGATTGTGTGGACAAGAAAAATAATAACTAGATGAGAATAACTGTTTCCTGTTGATTCTAGAACAGATAGTTCAATGTTACAGTAATTTATAAAATAATGATAAGACTATCAAATATTCAGAAAAACTTTTCTCAACGTAAATAACCAATTGCTGATGCTCCGGAATCTATTATGTGAATTGTATAATATTTAAGTTTCAAACAGTTTGCTTATATGCTTCCGAATAATATTGCATGAGTCCTACATAGGAAAATGCACGATTGCAGAAAACTCTTGTAATCGCTGGAAAACTTCATTTACATCTATAGTAGAATCCAAAATGAACTTCCCTTTTCTATTTTCACTGTTTTAAACGTTTACACGTTCGCCAATTATTTACATTCTCACAAAATTGTAGATTGTACTAGTGAAATAATTAAGAAAACGAGGAAATGAAACCATAAACGTGTATGTATTGGCTGATTCAGATAATAATTGACATCGAACTGCAATTAGCAACCGTAATGTGTTTATATTTTATTCAGTTTAGTAGGATAATATTGGTAATCAATAACATTACCAATTTACTTTCGTGAACTGTATCAATGTCCCTCTTTATGCTAGTGTCTTCAAAATGCGACCGAATGTTTAATTCTTGTTTAACTCAAGTTTAGTCTTAGTTTCCCTATATACCTGTGCAGAATTAAAGTCATCGTACAATGCAACATACTTTTGTAAGTTTTAAGAATGTTCTTGTCAGTAGTCAATGTACTTATGTAACTCGCAAAAAAAGTTTATTTATCATGTTTTTGGCCGCTTTAGCGTAATGTAAAAATGCTATTCCGCTGTAGCGGACGGGTCTCAAAAAGTGGAGAATTTCTTACAATGCAAAAATACAATTTACTTACAGAACCATTGCCTACGTCTTCCTGAAGACTAAGGGGACAAAGTTTAATATGTAATAACTGGTCACTCGTTTGTACTAGCAGTTAAGTATGGAAATTTATAAAATGGAATGTGTTGTTCTAATAATGTCAATATATTGAAAGCAATATTGTTAAGCCAACATAAGTGTATGTGTTGAAAGCGGTCACTATGTCAGAGAACCTGTGCTAATTGTAGGTCGAAATAAAGGCGGATGCAATACTACTTATTGTTAGTTGCTACAAAATGAAATGATTATTATACGTATCTAGTGAGCTGGATAATTAATAGTTAAAGAAATGTCATGTGAGTCAATTCTACTCAAAAGTAAGTATAAATAGGTGAAGATTAGACATTTAGTACATAAAGAGAAAGAAAAAGTGTGGGGAAAGTTTCAAGCTGGAGCCCACTTTGCTTTCATATATTGCATAAAAATAATATTAATAATACCTTTACATATAGTATATAAATGACAACAATTGTACATATACTATACACAGATACAAAACAGACACAGGATACGTTTTAGTAGAGAAGATGCGCAAAAGTCGAATAATTGTCTTATGGTTTGTGTTTGTAAATTAGAATTAGCTTTAAAATGTTTACTAAATCTGGTCTGGTCATGGTCATTGTAATTATTATTATTGTATTGGTGAGTCAGAAGAGGTTTGGTTTTTGTGGTTACTGGTTCGTATCGTGTGTGACGGTGAGGGTTTGACAATTTCGTCATTATGTCTTTCTTGTTGTATTGTATGACGTGTGTGGATAATATGAATGTAACGCAAAGGAATGTACGAAGCCAGCAACAAATATTCATGAATGAAACAAATCAGTACCTCATTTACAGTTCAGCTGTAGCTACTACAAGAGCTACACTATTTATAGTTATAAAATCATATTTAGATAGAAAACAGACCCACTACTTACCTATTAATACTAAAAATACTTAATGCATAAAATCAAGTGTGAAAATAAACACTGTTTACAATAAATTATGCAATTATGTAATCGGTAGACTCAAACCATGTCAAAGGATTAACATTTTTGAAAAACAATTTGAAAACATGTAAGAGAAGATCAACAGTTTTTCTTCTCGTCCTATACAATTGCAGCCGTAACGTAATTCTTTTAGCATTTACCCAAAAATTACTTTTGACTTACATGTGTATGTGCTTACTCAACTAATAAATATTCCTTATTTAAAACTATTAATATAAATAAGATTTACACAAAAACTTAATTTTTTAAGCAACTTATTTATGATATATGCTAAGCAAGACCTTGTTGTGGACACGTGTCATGAAACATCAGTTCTTTTTAATAAACGTAATAATTTCTCATTTCAAGCATTCACAATCCCTCGCCACTAATGCGACACACTAAAGATAATTAGCATTCACTATAATTCTGAAAATAAAAAACAGATTCTCAAGTATACAAGATTTTCCTACTAGCTATGACCAAATGGTACACATGCATATGAAATCGTAGAGAACATGAATGAAATTGTCGTACATTTAAGATGCATTTAGGACATTAGTACTAGAAAACATGACCAAGAGACATTCATCGAAATTTATTATCAAGTCTTAAAAATAGCTACCCAATCTATCGCAAGATTAATGAGATCTTCGGTGACACGTTTCAGGGTGATCATTTTTAACGTATTGAGAATTCTAAAAGAGTTGCATTAAGATACGGATTAAAAGTTGTAGCCCACATGCTTTCTATATAAATATCGGATTGAAGCCCAGGAGACTCAGAGGAAGAATGAGAATGAGTTTGTCTCTGGATGAGAAAGCGTCTATATAGGAGTTTGCTTTAGAATAGTAAATATTCTTTCACTACTGAGTGAAGATAAAGGAAGTAAAGCTGAGTGATGGCACTGGCTTTTGAGTGGATCTCATAAAACAATAACTGTTTTCCATGTCAAGTCCACATGTAGTATTTCATAATTCTTCTGAACTATCTACAAAATGCTAGAGGGGCTCATTCCATGACACATTAGCAGAAGATATGGCTTCAAGCTAACTTATACATCGCATACAGGATGACAAATATTTATTGATATCTTCAACATCTGAAAAAAAAGGAAATTTCTACTGTAACATGAGTATTCGCTTATAAAACAATAGCAATTACTATCTAACGGATGGCAAAAATCTACTAATTACAGATAACATTACCTTTTTGATAACTCATTCCATAAAATAGAATATCATTGAGATGGTAAATGTAGGATTGCAATTTTGACACCCTGTATATATTATTGTAGTAATGAATGTGAGAATTCCGTTTACTCTCCCACTGATGATGCTTCTATTTGTACGTCAGGGAATAGTTGTACAATGAGATGACTGCTGTCAGTTGTCATAAGCCAATTTTGGAGTTCAGGAAAGTTGACAGTCGACTGCATGCTCAGTGTCGTCAATGCTTAAACAAAGCGATCCACATAATAATAAAATCCAAAGTGTCGCAATAATGATAAGTCGCAATGATGAGTACAGTTAACTACGCTCTTTCCATTTTACGATGGCGCCTGTTGCTACTCAAAGAAATTCCAGGATTGAGCCACGCCTACTCCCCCACATAATATTAAAAGAATTTATTACTGTCTTTAACCATGGAATAGTGATACAACGTAATTAACTGTGTCTGTGCGATAAAGTGACGAAACCCATTTTATAGGCTACGCACTATTAACTCAATTTCTCTGAGTACGCAGCAAGGAAATGCATCATCCCAGGAGACGGAAGTCAAATAAGCCATACATTTAGAGAAATCAAGATGAGTGGCATTAAGGCCAACGAACATTAAGTTTCCTCTTTGCAATAAACTTTTTGTTGCCACACTTTGTTCACAGCCATTGTACTCTTCCAT
The DNA here is from genome assembly GCA_020055645.1 of Tomocerus qinae. NCBI lineage: Eukaryota > Metazoa > Arthropoda > Collembola > Entomobryomorpha > Tomoceridae > Tomocerus > Tomocerus qinae. The sequence goes on from CM034548.1 coordinate 25,760,361, forward strand.
TAAATATGCACCACTATGGATTTTTATGCGGAGGAAATCGACTGCTACTATATCCGGTGAAAGTATCAGCAGACATTTAGCCAGGTATTAATGCTCTGGTTTTGGGAAAAGATATCGCATTCATAATCCAAGACATCAGTTACATTATTAATAGCATTTGGCCTCCTGGAGTTTTCCTTTCTCTCCGGTGGCAACAATCCTATAAATCTGAACAAGTAATTCAAGAGTTTACCGAAATTATTTCCTTTATATTACACAACCTCTACAATAAACTTTTGTTGGAAACATCTTATCGATGAAGCTATTTACTTTTTCAGAGGTGCTAAAAGAATTTATTGACTATATACACTACCAAGGGAAAAATTATGAAAGTATATGGCCAAAAAATATTTTCCAAGGGAAAATGCTGCATGAATAGAATTTGTACAGTTGCTAATACTTTGCTTTATTCACTGACCCTACAATTTTTTACACAACTGATGTAATATTCAAACGGCAAGATTTTCATGAACGTAGAATTAAAATATATGCATTGTAATAAGTGGTTGACACGTCATTAGATTGCAACATCATTTTATATATCTACACACATTTATTTAAAGTAATATTCACATGAAGGTACTATGTGCCTAATCCCTTGATTAATGCTAGTAATATTTTATAACTTAAAACGATGTATAGGTATCTAGTTATCATCTCATCTACTACAACACATTTCGTAGTCTTCACAGAAGACATTTTATTTTTCAAACTTTTCTATTTACTCTTTTTCTGCATGGAATGGCAATTGGAATATCTTGGCAAATAGTTACAGTTACACATACAAGTAGCTCATTCAAAGAAGTCCACATGTACAAATAACTCACGGCCATGCTCATCATTTTTTAATTTACACATTAAGAAGAACAGTTAATACAATAAATCTCAAAGACAGGAGCAGTAAAAATAAAATTCTACTAATAAAATGGATTTATGACTGTATTGTATACATCTTATAATGTGCAAACTGTTTTAAAAATGTAGTTAACAAAAGGGATCATAAAATAATTTTCATTTCACAATATAAACTCATTAGCTTAAATAAAATATACTCAATGGTAAAATATTTATAAGTTACTCGCTACAGAATCAATCTTTGGTTCATAAATTATTGTTTTAAATCCAGCATTAGTGCATCATATAAATCAGGAACTGGAAAACTTTCTTTTTTATGTTGCTCATTTCACAACCATGTAAATCTATTTCTACTACCACCTAAGAATGCATTATATTTGTGCTACTTATGAGTATTAGTCAACAAAATAGAATGAAACAATGTTTACAAATCCAAAATACTTATTTGTATCAATAATAATACAGCAGACAACAATATAAAAGAAGAAATTCCAAATAGTTGTTTCACATCATTAAAAGCTTAGTCCACAATTACGTTTAAGGAATTTTAATATTAGATAGACATTCATTACTACAATTAGAGCAACTTTTTATGTACTATATTCACTATGCATTACGATTATTATATTTTACTAATTGCAATGTAAATGTTTCGGCTTTTGTATACATGTTCTATGCCATTATCTAGGAAGTCATATAGGTATTTAATAGGTCTAGACAGATTTCAATTCTTCTATGGTCACCCTCACCACATATATTACGAGTTGAATTGTCTAATTTACAATAATATGTATACCTACGTACAATAATATATGTTTTATAGATAATTTCACATTTCTATGTACTTTTTACCTTGCATTCATTTCTTAACATATTTTCTATTATGATTCAACTTATGGCTTACCATTTAGCTACATATCCACACCTGTATACTAATTCGTACCGAATTACATATTTCTACAAATATCATATAATATTCTGGCACAGACCAAGAATCTACTGCTTTGTTATCAATAGTTAACGACACCATGTAAAGTCTCTCCAGAAAAATGTAGCATTGGCTGGGAGGCATTACTAGTTCATCTACTCTGCTGTATTTGTAGAGCATTGCTCTTTATATACCTGGAATTGAGGCAAATTTAGTTCCCTATGTCAATACACATGAATAGCTACTAGTTTTAAGCAAAAATGCATTTCTACATCATGACGTTGTCCTTTAGGATTTAAATGTTAGTCTCAATGGGACATTGGTACACAATAATACTTTTGTATATAATATAGTGGCTAAAGAACACAAATGAAAATTGCTTACATAATAGTATGTTTATTTGTTGACCATTGTAGGGGGTATACACTATGTCAGAGAAAGTTTAACTTAGCAAGTACAAGAATTATCGCCATTGCATAGCTTAGCAAAACTTGTGTAGGTAGATAATAGAAATGAAGGATTCGAGGAATGTATACATACAGAATTTACCAAGATCCATGTGAAGGAATGTTTGAGGTTAGAAACAGTTTCAACAACATATTTTAGTGAATGTGATTTCTGTAACCATTTCCATTTACGTAATGCGTAATACTTTTGGTTTTGCATTGTTTATCATAATATGGTATGTATTACATATACACATAATACAATATTTACGTGTAAAAGCAGAATAGATTGGAATGAACGTGTGTAAGTAAGTATAAGGCTTGAAGCATTTAAATAGGAGGTAAAACTTACAGACAGCCTACAGTCATTTACTATGCAGCATAAGTCAAACAGACGTCATTAACATTAGAGAGTTGTGAATGAAAACAAACATATTTATTTAACAGGAAAGTACTCCATGAAATGAAGATTTATCACGTAACATGTATGAGGCAATACTTAATAGACATAATATCTCACAAGTGAAGTGAATGTCAAAGAATAATAATTAGTAACACATTTAAACTATATTTGTACATTGTAATGTAAAACTATAAAATAAAACTATAGGTAACCTATTCATTTGACTAAAGTGTAAATCAATAAATATATAAGGTACATTGGAAAGTTAGTCTACTCATAATAATCAGTATACATAAGCAAAACTCGTATATAGAAATACTAGATGGTCATACTTAGTTCCTGTTACCATTTCTTAAGGAGTTGACTATATAGTTTAAAGATTGACAAATTGGATTGGAAATCCCATTTGTCATGTCAAAATGAATATTAAAATCGATCTTAGCAGACATTGCTTGAACAAAATCCTGAATTGGCTCACAAGATTCATTGACAATGCATTGTGAGTTCTTATTCAGTTCCTGGATGCAGTATTTTATTAGTTAATGTACATTTACTACATAAGTTAACAAAACCGTAGTACTTAAGACTAAAATGACTGACAAGTGAATGTTGTCACTTTCTTTGGTTTTTCTCGTGTTCTTACCTTACACTTTATATATAGTGGTATTGCATGCTGCAGTAGATGATTATAACACAATAATCTTAAGGATCTATAGACATAATAATTACGTGGTATCTGGTGTGGTGTGGCATCGTATGGTATGCAACAATAAGTAAACCATTTTCTGTTTAGGTATTTAACATACTGAGAATGTAACTTGTGGTTGTTTATAAAGTTGGCTCACTGTTCAGTTCAAAAGCAGAGACGAACGGACGAGGTTGTGGAGTTTCCAGCCGATGTAAAATTTAGAAGATGAAGAATAGGGCTTGAGTTTAACAATTCTCCAGTTGTCTTGTCTTGCTCATACTCTTCAGGAGAACTGCTCTGCTCTCTTCCATTCAATTTGATGAAAGCAAGCCAAATTACTAAAACCAACAAGGGAGAACTGCAACTGTAGCAAAGGGCTGATACATAGCATCCGGAATAATGTTGAAACCAAAACATCAGCGTGGGAATCTGTGGGGAATCAAAACTATCATGAGTTTGACCGCTTTCATAAATGTTACCAAGTACTACATAGATATACTTATTCACCATCTATTACGCTCCCTCTAGATCACTACTAATATTCATCACGTTTTCACATACATCAACTATGACACTGAGTAGACAAAGGAAACAAAGTAAAACGCCATTCATACCTTCCAAATATAAATACCCACATGCATGTAAATTAGATCATATTGTCACAAATTAGCCTGACACTAAACATTGGCCATGCATTTATATTTCTACCAAAAACATGTTTTGATCTCATTGTTACTATACAAATCTCAATGCTAATAAGTACCTAATTAAAGTGCAACGCTTCAGGGGAAATTATATATTATTGTATACTTGTACATGAAATATAACTGTGCCCTTCTTAATTGACATTAATACCACAGAAGTTTAGTGGATACTATTTTGAACGCTTTCTTGTCTTGAGGATGCTATATGTAGCTGAGCATGATTCGAAATGGAATAGTATTTAAGCGATTATTAGACTTGGATGTAATTTGACTCAGTTAATGACTAGATACCAACTTTGATGTGGTAGAAGTTATATGGGTTAAACTTAAAGGCTTCCAGGAGTGAAGACTTGGATTCAAAATGTAATTTTTCTAGTATGTCTGGAAAAGGTTAAATGGTATGCATTTCAATTTCACGTAGGAAGGTAACTATAGTCAAAGTGTTTTCATTGTGGTCAAAAACTGGCTGCTATTGGCAATGATAAACAAATGTAACCGAATTGGATGTTAACAGCCATGTACTGACTTTCCACAATGGTCAACACTTTTGATGACGTGCATTGTAAAAGATCAGAGAAGCCTTATCATCTAAAAATACCAACAGCCTACGCAAATTCACTTCGAAATTGGAGACTAGGCAAGGTAATTACTAAAATAGTAGGTCTATATCCTCTAGCAGGTTAGAATTAGCAATCTTAAACTTTCCGGATCCGAGAATTATTTATATATACTATGGGACATGTCATGTATACATAAAAAACAGTCAAATAGGTTGAAACAACCTACTTGACTGACAATGCGCTCCCATTTGCCATTCCTGGAATATTTTAGTAAATATTTCTATTTAGAGCAGACTGGTTGCAAACCCAAACAAACGTATATATGAAGGATAGGATTTTAACCTGTGATCTATGAGCGTATTGAGATGAACTGTCTACATAACGATTTATGTGGGGGATGCGAATTCGAAGAACTAAGTAGTCAGCGTCTCTGTAACTAGAAAAGTTTCTATAGTGCTTAGATTGCGTTAAATCACATTGCATTCGCATTTTACAGGTACGTACATCCTTTCGGTATTTCCTTTACATAGATAGATATGTAGGTACGTATGTAAATATAAGTAGGTGAGAGAGAATCTCATTCCGTTGGGTGCTATCACACGTAAACTGTTCTAATCAAAGTCAGCCACTGTATCCAATTTCCAATTTCAGTTGCAAACGCGTATGACTCCTTTCATCTTAACGTCATCACATTTCTCCCCAAAAATACACTACACCTGGAATCGCCACAGTCTGTTTTGTCTTATAAATACATCAAGTTATTAAGTAACCTATTTCAATGCAGGGCCGTATGTATTACTCAAGATGCCATGTCATTAACATCATATTTCAGATTTCCACGTATATAAATTTACCAGACATCACTCAAGATAGGTTATGTCCTGTCTCTGCTTTCACCAAAAAATCTCCCATAAAACTTCCATCAGCTCTACCTATACACATACGTGTGCTACATTATCGCCTACACAACTATCAATTTTTCAAAAATGTTGCCATCGACATCTTTTGTAACAGAAACCTGCAAGTCCGTGTATTATATACACAGCAGAAACAAAAGATGAAACCAGAGAGGAGACTGGTAAATCTAACTTTAAAAACATTATGTCTGTGAAGTAGAAAAAATTGAGTAAGCAGATCTGTCAGTCTGACTACACAGACGAGTTTCCAGCCACCTGATATGGATTGGTGGAGTTGGCAGATTGTTGATCGAGTCATTCAAAGGAATCTTGCGTTTTCAGCAGGTATATTTACCCACGGACCAATATTTACTGCTTAAAAGGCAGACTAGATCAACTATTTAGGTCGTTTATGAACTACGGGTATATATTAATAGTTAATTGACAAATTTGCTTTTTACTCAAAGCTATCAAAACGATATACATGCCATTATGCAAATTTCTGATTAAATTCTGTCATTGCATGATGCACGAAATTTTGAATGGCAAGGAAATGCGTATTGGGAAAATTGGTAATTATGAAAAAATTAATATACAAAATATTCAGGACATTCAACTCTGCCTATTATAGACAGCAGGAATGCATGTCCGCTATTTGAGACTTCAGGGGCAGCATAAAATAGAGGGAAGGAAATTCTGATTGGATAGCTAGCTGGTACAATATGTACCTTTAGTTATTTTAGTGAACCTTCGGATATTGTCTTTATCTCCTGATTTATATTTCTTCTAAAACACGATGGCTATCTATAAATTCAATATCTCAAGTAGTACAGTTTTTCTATTAATTTAAATATACTCGTAGGAAATGAATACCTATGAGAAGTTTTCCGTCATGCACAAATCAAAAGCACGGAATCATTGAAAATCAGTAAAAACACAAGTTATTCATTTGTGGAACATGCAAAGTACCTGAACTTCGCTGTGTGGTATAATATTATGAATTAATAACTCAACTATGCTTCTACAACATGCAGGATCGTATGGTTTATTAGACTATTTAGATACTGGAAAAGAACTATTACAAATGTATACGTATGCAGCAATATCTATTTTTGAATGGAGAAATGCCTGAAAAGTACGTAAGTGGTTGGAGAAAGTCTGAGTCGCGTTTTTATATAGGAAAGCTATTGAAAGGATTCCCGTTATTTCCACATCTACTTTATTCTATAACCACTTTCCTCTTCTATGGTACTTGTCTACTTGACAACTCGATTTTGGACATTTCCTCCGTTCGACGCAGAAACTCTGTCAAACTACGTCAAAGATGTTAATTTTCTATAAGAGTTAGTACTCTACACACTATAGCAATATTTCAGTGTCAGGGAGTGATAAAGCAATTCCATTGTACGTTATGTGAGGAGAAAGTACATAGAGATACTTTCAACGTGTCTTATTTCTATTAGAGAAGTACACATTTGCACATCATGTGGTAATATTAAATACAACTGTTGAAATAGCTGTAAGCCTGTCAACTCCATTATATATAAATAGATTTCTTTAAGTAGTACATATACGCTCTCTGCTTATTTTATTTTAATTGCAAGACAAAAGTTATAGCGTAGTAACCCACATAGTAGATACGCCCATTTGATCAGATAGTGTTTTCCTAGAATTTGACAATGGGGAGTACTTACTCGACATGAGTGTATAGTACAAGAGTAGATAAGATAATAAGGGATAATATCCGTGGGAGAGTGAAAGAGGAGATAGAACGGTCTGGAAGTGAAAATATTTTAATTAGAGCAGGACGGAAATGAATAGTAAATGGTAAATAATGGTAGGAAATGGAGTTATAAACATGCAAATGATTCATTAAATCTGAACGAGTTAACAGGAGAATAAAATATATGTGGATTTACACAGCCGTTTCAATGAATATAGAGAGTGACAGTATAAGCCTGAGTCTGTGCACATTGAATTAAAAAAGTCATTTGGATTACATTACGTTACGTCAAGTCAGATTGTACTGTGCGGGGTGCGGGTGCTTTCTACAGGAATCCTCTTCATTGTGCTATATACCAAATATTATGAGTGCCTACGTACCTAAATACTCACCACCCACTGTATTTTACAATCTGGAGCTTGAAATATCCATTTTGTACAGAGCTATTGCCTAGGCTGGACGCTGAATTGGATTGGAAGGCAGAGAGCGAAGAAAGGGTGCCTGCTGGGGGTAACGTCAGACCCGAACAAAATCTCTGTAACTCGTTTATTATAACTAAATGCTGTTTCCATGGACTCGAGTACTTTTTCCACGTAGTCCATTTTAGTTTCCTAGTTAACTTTCCTATTCTCCTCCATCCTCCACAAAGACTATGTTTTAATTAAAAATGCATTAAATTGTATCCACAAAGTTATCAAGAAGCGAATCTTATTAATCTGTCGTAATCTAAAGAAAATCTCGTGGACTGAATTGAATTTATTTTCAGTCAACGTCATTTTCTCTTGTAGCCACCAGTAGTCAAACCACGGACTCAATCTCATCCTATACATACACATATGCACGAAATGCTACTTTCCCCTACACAATCCACATGTATTCAATTCATCTATGTATTTATGTAATTCTGTTCTGCTTTATGTAAACGGAGCTCGAGTGCACGGAGAGAGACGATCAGTTTGTTAAGATACGCCTTCACTTCACGTACTTATTCCCCAACCAACTTTATTTGGCTAAGCTCTTATGTAACATGTTGCGTTCGAATCTCACTCAGCCTCAGTGTCATAGTACGTAAGTCACATAATATCTATCTGCGGAGGCAGAAGGTGACCAGAAAGATAAGGAAGAGAGTAGGAAGAGAAAGTCAAACCTTTTCCGTCCAAGTTGAACTGCGGGGCTTTTTGTCTACTTTTGGTCAATCTGTGAGTCTAAGCTGGGAGGATTTCTCGGATCAGAACTTATTGACACCCAAGTACTCCATGCTTTCTCCTCTTGTTCTCCAGGTGAAAAGCGCGTTGATTTCTTTCTCCGCCCACTGTCAAACAATCCACAAACTTATTAATAACAAAATCCAAATCTCCAAATCTCCACTACTTTCTAACATATTTAATTATTAATCTTTTCACTGTTTCAAAAGTATTGGCATAAGGCATATCATTGCTATATAGTATTTTGCTATAGAAAAAAACGAATGGAAAATTTAATTTTGCTGTACCTAAGCAATAAAAATCATATTTGCTTGCGATTCACTGAACTCTTAAGTAAATTACATCTGTACCTAAAATATGAAACGACCATGTGAGGGAAAGGTTGTCTGTGTAGATTGAAGACAGAAAAGTTCATCAGCGTATCTCAAAAAATAACGGATGATTTTATCTAGTGTACAGTATGGCAATTCTCAGAGCCTAGGACTCTCTCGCTGACATAATCTAATTTCTGTAACAGAATTTTGTATAAAAATAGCCACAAACGTAATATGTTGAAATACGTAACAAATATCTTGATAGCAACTTCAGCGAGGCAGATGATCTTGTACTTATCTACTAGCATTTGAGATGTCCCACTGCCCATTTTGCTTATCTATTATGTGCTCTTATCTCTTCACTCTTCCTACGACGATTTCTTCTTATCCGGCAATTGCAATTTGCAAGGACACAGGGAATGCTGACATGCCCTGAAGTAACTGTCTAAATATTTCCAACTTTTTCTTTCCCTAACACCGTTCGTTCTTTTCCCATATACTCTAGTATATGTAGGTAGCTGCATTCTTTTAAACTTCACTCGATCTGTCATGACTTGCCGTTTCTCCTGCCAACGTCTTTCCCCAGTCAGACTCAACTAAATCCAAGAAACAATTTGCTGGACACTACAGTTCTCATCTCCTCTTTCAATATCTCATTTCTACAGAGTACTTCTCTGTCTCCTGTCCCCATCTGCGTATTTTTCCAGACTCAGATCCTAACGTTATTCAATAGATTACAAACATCGTCTTTGTCCTAGGCCAATTGTATGTATAATAACGCTAGGAAAATTCTAGGTTAATATATCTACTATAATATATGCTTATCCATGTGGGTTTAATTGAAATAACCTTCCTTGAGATGTTAATGAAAACCTTCCAAAAACATTTTGACATCTTATAATGAAGATGCCAACCTGAACATATTTATACCTAATATTAAACACACAAGCACTCGATACAATTCTCTAAGGCATGTTTACATTAACTAATATGCACCTAGTCACATGACGCCATTGTAAGTACTTAGAGTACCTTGATTTGTGAATGCAATAGGATTTAGTGTGTAGGTTGACTGAGAGACTTTGTGCATATCTGTTAACAAGATACTTGGAAGTAAATCAATGCATTACATTGAAGTATCAACTTGAGATGGAAATGTTCGAAGGAGCAGTTAATCTGAATCTGTGGCAGTCCTTCATATTATCTAGTCGTAAGTATAACCAAATAGATTTCCTCCATGCATTAGCCATAATGCTTTTTTCTGTGATTCTGTCTTGTCGTTCAATTCAATACCCACGATTCGGATAAGGCATCGTAAAAGTCTCTGCCTCTCTCCATGTGTATGTCTCGACATGTAGAGAATATACAGCAGGAATTATGTAATAAACTTTTCCGTTGTACTTGAGCAGGTAGCTCTTTGTCTGGTATACCTATTAAGCAGGCAGAAGACACTTTACACTTTACTATCTGTGGTACACCTTTTGCTAAATTGGCATTGGTACACTGCCTATTTTTCCTCCGCCGACAATAAGAGAAGCAATAAACCTGGAACAACTTTCCGAGACGTTCGATACTAAAAATAAAAATTAGCTAATGGATCTTCCTAACTCGCAGAGTTTTTCGATTTACATTTAGATGGCTACATCTCTGGCTTCCAAAAATTATTTACTAATCTTTTAATAAAAAGGGATTATGTAAACTTTTACAGTTAAGCAGATTGGTTGTTTCAAGCACTAGCACTAATTCTATATGCGCCCAATACTTTTGAAAAGTGGTTTTTCGATTGCATTTGCTTACATTTTATCAAAGTCAATCAGACCATATCCCTGAGAAAAAGAGCCATCCGTATCTTTATGACCACGGTGTCGATGTTGTCCATATTTCTGAAGAGCCAAAAGAGTCTCTAGCTCCGCCAGCCGTTGATCTGATTGTCTCTTTTGTCTGCTTCTGTTAAAATACATACAAAACGTTAATAAGAATTAGGGAATTACATATTAAATATTTATACCATTCTGCCCCTGTAATCACATTAAGCATTTGATAATTTAATGTGCTATCAATCATGTTTTAGTACAACAACCCTGTAACACATAATGCCAGGAAATTCCTACAAATGCCGTATTTCTGTGTATTTGACATGAATGAAATAGAAAATTCCTTATTCCTTATGGCTTTAATGAAACATTTTTCCTAGGGGCAAGTCCATAAATGTATTACCAACAGTCAAGTTGCAAACGCGAACATTAATACTCCGTGCATGACAAACTAGGAACTTGCGATCAAAATAAGTTAGCCGCAAAATGCTCTTGCGATAAGCATGACCACAAATTGGTCTTCCCCACATTGATACACAACAGAGATATTTTCGTAAAAAATCGATGCTTAAAGAGTGACGACAATTACTCTGACTATACTATAAGGTAAGTGGCATACAATCAAGTGAATGTAAAATTCTAGGTACTAATAGGTAACTCACCATTGCCACAAGGATATTGTTTCTGATGTATATGTCATGCAAATGTAAAGTATAGTAGCGAAAATACAAGTGATTCTAATAGGCAAAGCAACTACTATCAATTTCTATAACGTTGGGATTTACCCCTCCATGTGCATGGCATGAATGTACACAAACTATAACGAATTATATTGCCAGATATAACTATAATAACCATTTGACCATCACTATGAAAAATAGGTACCTAATGCTAGTATTAATAACAACTAACAAGGTACGTATGTTATACAATACGGAAGTTTTACTTTGTTTGTCAAGAATATGTGGGGCAACGTGAGCAACAAAACTCATGAAACTTTGTGTTGACCTATCAAGTACACACACACAGTGAAAATAGTTAATATAAAACAGGAAAATAATTGAGAGGATTATGATAATATAATATAAGATATAAAAAATATAATTTTCCTGAAGTTGTTAACTCGAGATTTATAGATCTGTGACCGGCATACACTGTTATATATGCTTACTTAATTTTTATTTCATATTTATTTCATGCATGAAGATACAAGATTTTTATCAACTACAAAATGAGCCATAATTAGAACCAATTCAAATACTAAATTTGATTGCTACATGAAAAAAGTCAGATGTATCATTCCTACGGGGAAGAATTTATAAATGAAAGAGCGAATAGAAAGATGACGAAGACGGATATACAAGATTTGCATATTGCGAAAAGAGTTTATTATGCATTGCAGTTTTGTGTAGGCAGATTCTAAGATCAAAGGTGATGAATGCAAATTGAACTAATCTATGCGTAAGTATTAATAAGAGATAACGAGGAAAGACTTACATTATGTTGTTAGACGGTCGGGCTGAGACAATGGTAGCTGCAATGATGAGCATGCACAAAGTTGCCAAAATTTTATTCATTGTGAATATCAGTGAAACTCTCATGGATATCTTCAACGTGAGTAAATTCGTTATCGTAGTGTAGGCGTAAATTGAAGGTAGATAATTCAATTTTTCTTGGATTTCTACAAATAAAAAAAATCTAGATGAAACTAAGTGGAAAACTTTTGGAAAGTATTAATACGATTTTATTAATCAAAGTTTATGAGTAGGGCTGTCATTTTTCTAACATGAAATGGGTAAGTAACCACGACTAACCACAAGGACATGTAATTCTATACTTCTACATACAATTCTCCACATAAATAGTAATTCCTGTCATAATGTGATATTAGCTAGCAATATAGTTCTATTTATTAAATGAGAGTGACTTACTTTAGCTGAGCTGCTTGTCAAATTTGCGTATATAACAGTTATCTTTAGTGTACCAGCGTGGATACGTGCCAATGCACGAGGAGTAAGTATTATTTATTTACTGTTGGTATTTACTTATTCCCTCTCTTACTACTTTTAATTTCGGACCTCGTTGTTAATTCACAGTTGACATTCGGAGAAAAGAATAAACGAAAAATAACGATGGAATCCCCGTAATTAAAAAACCGTTACTATGGGATGGGGATTTTCGCACAGAAAATTGCAAGACACTAATTTGACAGTTGTCAATCACTATATAAGGGTGAATTCTCTCTGAATCTGCAACAAGTCACAAAAGGCAGCCTTAACTGTACTAGGGGCTGTGTGTAGTAAAATAAAATACAAAATCTGATTTGTTGGAGTAACTTGAGAAATTTAGACTGTTGCTTCTGCTCTCCACTCTTTGGATCCGACAATGAGAATGAATGCAGTCGAGAGCTCTTACTCCTTTTATATAATATTAACTCTATCTCTTTTTGTGTATTCAGTCATACGCAAAAGTAGGAAACTACAGGAGATAGAAGCATATGTATGACTGCCTGACTCACTCAGCTTCTAAGCAGCTAGGTAAACTATCGAGGGTATTTCTCTATCCACCTCCACTTACTATAATATGTATGGTAAACGATAGAATAATGTGGCCAATGTTGAACACAATTTGTATCCCTTCTGTACTTTTGCTTTTGGTGGTGGTGGCCGTCCACATCACGATATTACATATATCCACATATAATAATATGTCCCCTCAATAAGCATTGCTTCAAGTTACTGTCCCAATGCGTACTAATATATCATGATACGAACCATACAATTTTGCCAATCACAGTTCAGGACATTGGAAAATACACAACACTAATCTCGTTAACGTCATTGTCACTCCCTGCAAAACTCGCTGATATTATTGCACTGCTACTACAACAATGTCATTTCCCATTCCCTATTAAACTAATTCATGCTAAATAATAATTATTATTAATATGCATTTGCTTAATTATTATTCAATGTCTATTTGTTATTTACTGATGCAGATTTATTTCGTAGTTTCCCAATTGTATCAACTTAATCTCAATATTACTATACCTACTCCAGAGTGCTATATGAGGTAAACTTGTTTGTGAATGCAAAAACAATGTATGTGCAAAATACTTATGGTAAATTCCGAAAAGTTGATACACAAATGCGGTAAAGGATTAAATGTGTATTTCCCAGTTTTAAAGTGCTATGTGCAAAGTTTAAGAAATTGTAAACGCGAACTTGAGAGCTTATAGATGTGTGCGTAACAGGAAAATGAGATTGAGTATTACGACTAAGACTACTATACATTAAATGTAACGACTTTTCATAACAGAGTAGTTTAGAATAAGTACGTAATTTCTGTTTTATTTAATTACCCAATAGGAATTAATTCATTAGTGAGATAAATTAACGAAAATTAAAAGTATAAAATTTTCATCAACTCGACCAACTTCTCTTGCTCTTTGATCCTTTATCAACATAAGTAAACTATATAATATAGTCATAGGTATGTACTTATGTAAGTATAAACCTACGACTACTGCCATGCAACGAACAAATGAAAATGAAATGCTCTTTTATCTATATTATGTAAATGCAAGTAATTTTCGCAAACATCCCACGTTTACTACGTAACTGCGTTTTAAATTCTGTTGATTATGCGAATATGAATGCTATTAGTACACTTTGCTTTTCGCAGAAGTCTTCACCTACTTAGTAAGTATTATGTAAATAAGGTACACTAATTGCTATAATGAGTAAGTCTTCACCTATATTATACACCAGTGTAAAATAGTCTATAAGTAAGTCTTCATCTATATCATTATACACAAGTGTAAAATAGTCTGGGGGAGCAGAACTCCTTTCTATCCTGTTTATTCCTGTCTACCTGAAATGTTGCAGAAAAACCCACTTCCTTTCAACGTTATCCTAATTACATAATAAGGTAAGGCCAGTAACTGCCTCCTTCTCAATTCTCATTAATAAAAAATCTCGCTCTGGCTACATCTTTGCTTACATATTTCATCAATGGATGAGTCAGAAGAGGATCACAAGCATGACAAGCAAAATCTAGTTGAACTTTGCATTTTGCTTTCCTATGGTGTGGCGTGTACAGATACACAGCCGAGATAATTACAACTCCCTATCTGTAATTACTACATTTCAGACTGGACAGTTTGTATAACGCCATGTATTGTTAAGCACTATTCATGGTCATCTTAAGACATGACATAATCTATTGATTCACAACGTAGTACCAGAATATATCTAATACATTCATACGCACATTTTTCAGCTTTGGCTGCATTGCATCATACGTAATGAAAAGAGACACGACCTTCTCCTTTATCCAATTATAATTTCTTAGACACACATACATACACCTTACACTTCGACTACCACTTACTTAACATTTGCAAACGTAACGAAGCTTTCCCATTCCATCCAACTCATTTGGAGTAAATACCTAGAACGTTTGCATTATGCTCCAGTAGGTAAGTCAAACGAAATGAGGTTGTTGACAGACTCGAGAAAATTATCATTTATTGTTTGCTCCTCTAGTCAGAATTGCTTGATCTGGAATTGAACGAGTGAGAGTCTCTTCCTTTCATCAGAGCACACGAAGAAATGTCATTTTGATATCAAAGGATAGCTACGCAGATAATTAAATGCGTTGCATCAGTCGAAAAACGGGCTGTGACCATTTTCAAAAACACTTTAGCGTGTTTTCTATAAATAATTGGTTAGATACATAAATTAGTTTTTCCCAATTAATCATGATTCTTCTCAAATTTTTCATGGTAAGCTCTTTTCGAATTGTAAATGTAGTCATACTTGAAATTTCTACCAGAAATGCAGATTAGGTCGCCAAAAGTTTTATTTTTCGAGAAAATCTCTATTTGTGATTATTGTTAGCATTGCTTAGGGGCCTATGCCTACGTGACCAAATGCACATTTGCGATATTTTTATCGGTTTGTGCTGTATGGATAAGGATTAAGAGAAAGCATAGAAGGTGAAGGGTTAGGATATTCAGAAGATTGACCAGCTCTTTTATCTCACCGGTTGGCGTTACAATAACTCAAGTAGTTTTGAAAGACAAATAGCATTCAACTCCTGTATACATGTCAACTTTCAAGTAAAATCAAGAATTGTGCAGCAATCTTCTTCACCAACCATGAGTTACTATGTATTAGATGTTTCCTTGATACCAAAAGATATGTCGAATAAATTAACACAACCAGTTTGCATATATACTACTGAATCACAGCCAGTTATAAACTTGCAAACATTTTTGAACTAAAAAAGCAGTTTTACTATTCGTAGAAGGGATTACTTAGTTCCTTAGATGATTCACATTGTGAATTGACATTCGTAATATATACTGTCACTTTAGGAAATGTCAGTAGTTTTGTTATATGTAATTAAAATCTACAAGAATATCAATATGAAAATTAAATAAATATTAACCTTAATTAGCTTAGTAAATTTATATGCTAAGTTAAGTTGCGGCGTTTATTTTAAGTTGTAACTTTAAATATACTGATGCGTACAAAATTTGTTCCATAGGCCAGTTGCACTTATTGTCAGCGTGAACAGTCCCAAGTTGAACAGAGCCAGATTGTTTAGAGTATAAGCTGAATTCATCGAAGCATTTTTGCGTCAGTGCTCAGCCTGATTAGCAATAAAATTTGTAGAATTGGTAAAAAATTGACACTCCTCTAATTACACAGCTGTCATAAGATTTTGTGGGCGCAACATTTTTGAGAATACTACTAATGACTACTCCAATGAAAATTTCTTGAAGTCATTTAAAAACAAATAACATAGTATTTAAATACGAAGGGATAAATTGAATGAATATGTACCTGAGTATAGGAAAATCACAAATATGATAATTATTTACAAATAGTACCTACTTTGGTTTCGGTGTTCATATCTGAGAAATTATTTCATTATGTATTTAGGTATGTGAGATTTTTTAAATGTGCTGTAAATTTCACATGCAGTAAACGTCATTTGCATTCCTTATTGAAAACACATCGACTCTATACAAATAACATAATTGATCATAATATTCTGCAGAATTTTATATAAAAAATCTTCATTGTTACTTTACATTAGTCACACTTAAGATACATTTATGTCATTCTCGTTCTCAGTATTCTACTACTAACTACTAAGGTACACAATCTATCTGCAATGTATTGCTGTTGATGACGTGACAAGTAATGGTATTGAATATTAAATAGTTAGGTATCTAACAATAAGTACCGTCACCTTCTGAGTTGCAAAAAGGCGGATGCTATAACTGGTCACCTCAATAATTGTACATGTATAAGATAACATATCAAAGGAGTCATTCCACATAATGTATTTCCTATTCAGATCATTTTTTGGCAACCAAAAATTTAAAAACATTATAATTATATATTGGGGTTCATTCGATTTACTGAGTAGCATCTTAAAGATCCGTTACGATAGAGAACTTCGGGTACATTTTCGTTGTAGCAAAAAAAGAGTAGTTTTACTACATACTAAGGAATATCAAGTATTTCATTGATAAAACTTCATTTGGTTATGAATTAAAGGAGGTGATGTTTTGCAATTTAAAGTGTCAATTATTAGGGAGTTATTTCAATTGCAAATAATCCATGAAGGTTAAACATACAATTGAGACAGATGTTCCAAAATATAATTCCTTCTCACCAACATTAATTTGAATGTTTGTTCAAAATAAAAGGGTGTTAAGTCTAGACAGGGACAAACTGATACTATAGGTACACCCATTAAATGACGCAGTCCACGTTTATTGTCTAGTTTTTAGCAGATAGGCAATAGTATATAGGTTTTACGTTCTACAGCATATATTTTATAGATCAGTTTCATTCACAATAACAAATCCAATTGAAACTTCATTTTTCGTCTAAAATCATACTACAATAACAAAATTGATGATACAGGCAGTTTGTCGATTAATTTCAGTAAATACAATGACCAAAAGCATCATTAACATGCTACCATTATTTACCCTTAATTGTGTCATTTGCGTCCTTACTCCAGATCCCAGATCTACACTTAAAATCCCTCAACGATCTTTCCAAACCATTTATTTAGTACTAATTTAGTATTGAAAGCACTCTAAATTATTGCTAACTGCGCTGACGATGATAACATTTGTGTATGAATTGCATGTTGTTATAAAAGATGGAAATATTTACTTGGGTGAATAATATTATTATCTTCTAAAACATGGTTAATCAATCACTATACGTTTCTCTTATCTATCCCTCCTCCACATGTCTAATGTAAAAGTCAAAAGTGTCAATTACCTAATCGTTGATTCTGTATATCGCTACAGTAACGTTAAATGTTAACACGTGTTACAGATGCGTAATTCCCGATATTATTTATCTGCATTCTACAATTCTACATAATGTACAATCTCTAGTTTTTTGTGCCAGTAAAAATTTTCACATCAATCGCAGACATATTAAGTAAACAAAAGACCTAGCGTTTAATCGAGACCATAATGCAAATTTTTTATGCATTATGCAATTTACAGAATGACACATCGAATGTACTTAAATTATAGAGTAATCAATGCCACATGTAGTTTGCACCCAGAAAAAAATAATGATCAGATAACCTATTTTTGTAAAGTTGTGTTTGTAATTCGTCAGAAGTAAGCTCAAATAATAAAAATATTCTTACAATCGTTCAAACTGTTAGGAATTCAACTAGAAGATAATTGGATAATAATTGATGAACAAAGTGTTTCACTATACGCTTAGAATACAGGAACTAAATATAGTTTAATCAAAACCGTCTTATTCAGACACCACATCCTGCAGCTCCTTAAGCAGAATTTCCTTTCGCATATTTAACTTCATGAATTTTCATGTCGCAATGCACCCCGCGCTATGATTTTAGTATTCTGACGTCACAACCGTTTCTCAAAGTCAGTTTACTAAGTTCACTTAACCAATAATTTTCTTTGTTTGACGTAATAGCTTAAGAAATTATTGAAAATAAGTCATTTAGTTGAACTATATTAAATCTATTTGAACGGTCGTTTATATCCTCTATACATACCTAATTGTAATAGGGAGTCGTAAATATGTCTAGTAATTACAATTAATTGATGATTGTCATTAAGTTATTTTGATTCTACCAAAATGAGGAGGTACTCTATAAGCATTGGAAAATGCACTCTGCACTCATTGTAATAACTAATTTTAGGTAGTTGTTATTTCGTTATACTTTAGACATCCCGATGTCTATAGGCACACGATGCATCGTGTGCATTGTTGCTAGCGCATACCATCCAATTACTAGGTGTTAGGTATGTAGAGTTGCACTCTTTTAAAACACAATGATATTAGTTACTATACAATATACAACTTTAACAACAGTTGTGAAACTCTTGTGTATAGTTATATAGTGTATATTGTACATATACTTCCCTTTGGATACTATAGATCGATCAGTCGGCTTTCTACTTACAATACAACAGTAATTATAGGTGATAATAATGATAATGATAGCAACAACAGGTAGACAGTTAAATTATAATTATGTGGAACGTTCTTTACGTTTTGAACGAAACTTTGAAGTAGCATAATTGTTTAGTCAGGTAAACGAAATGAAGCCCAATAGCAAAAGCACATTGACAGTTGGTTCGAAACGTTTTCGTCGTTCAAATGACAATGACTCATTCATTTCACGTTTTTTGCATAATATTTAGTCCGTGTAAGTCGTCCACCTTGTTTTGACCGAGGTATACTGTTCAAAAACTTGCAAATCAAGTAGTGCATACCATCTTATCAGTGCCGTACACATAATGTATGTCCATGTGAAGCAGAACAACAAGTACAGATTCATGGATTAATATTGATATCTGTAGAAATCCTGCCTAATTACTTAATAACACTAGAAATTGGCATACAACTAGATAAATTTTAACCGCTTTCAGAAAAAATAGTGCATTGTAATTTCATACCTAAATAATGGATTAATCATTTAGAGAGTAAATCTTCTTGGAGCGGACAATAGTGGCCGCAATCATGAAAAATCTATGGAAAATTACAAGATATGCAAAGCAAAAATGAGCATTGTTTTATAGTCATAGAATATAAATATTATACTGAAAAGTTACGTTTCCTGACAAATATTAAAGATATGCATAAATTAACGTATGCATATACATTGACCTACTATTATCACGTTTACATTATCATTCTTAATAATGTAATTGCATGTATTTTCCAAATGGAAACTGAATCCACAACCTTTTCGCAAATTAGCAGATCATTGATAACCAATTTTAAAATTTCAAAGGTGGTTATGTGGTACAACGTTTCTCATAGTGTTTATTTTAGCTTTGACGTCTAGGATCTAGAAAAAAACAATAATTTTACTATGCTGCATGACTCAACAGGGTGTAGAAAAAGTACAACAATGAACGTGAATACACACGATAGGGCACGTAGGCAATTTACACAAACGTATCTTACAGCATGATGCAACGTAGTAAACAGTTTTCACTATATCTTATAAGTTCATTAACATACATTCATATGCTACAATTCAATATTAAACATTGCCTTGAAATTGAAACTGCAAACGTGCAAACGTAATATTTGGTTTGCCATTGCCATGCATGGCATGTAAGTAAATATGTATGCATGAATGAGTTAAAGTTGATTGTGGAATAGTTGAAATCCACACGTATGTATACCAAGCAGGCATAGTGTAAATAGGCAATTATGCACAGATTACAAAAAGGATTATAGTGATAGCTCATTGATCACAGAAATCATAGATGCTCATTTAAACAAAAACTTAGTTATTAATAAGCATATTCATTGTACCATACTCAATCAATGCCCTATCATAGATTAATCTAATATCTCAGTGGATGTAATAATGCGTACCGTAATAATCGAAATAATTCCGCGCGGAATTATTGTTTCAAGCACATAAAAAAATTCCTGAAAAGGCCAAAAATGTCGAAATAATTCCGCGGGCGCGGAATTATTTCGATACGCGGAATTATTTTTCATTAAGTCAATATTTATTTTATTTTCAATACATGGGATAAAATGTTTTATAAAAAATGTATTTAGAGGTCATCATCTGAAGACAGGGATATATATTTATCGGATCGATTAAATCGAGGTCCATGTCTTCTTCGTCCGAAGGCAATAAAATATCGTCCTCATGAATTAAGGGCTGTTCTATTTGCATGTACTGCCGCTGTAGCATTTCACTTCACGCCTGTCTTTACAATCCTTGCCTGGTTTGAAGGCCGTTATTAAATTGTCCTGGCTTCCATTCGTGGCATCCCAGGAATCCCAGGCTTCGATGATCCAACTGCAGACTACACTCAAAGAGGGTGGCTTTGAATTACCACCTTTAGTAGTTTCAAAGTTTCCAGGAGTGGATACCCACACATTGTATTGTTTCCTGATGGAATCTTTGAACGGCTTGTGGGATGACAGCAGAGTCGACATTTACTCTTCGTAATTTTTTTAGGTACAGGTACGCGGAATTATACCATTAACAACCAAAAAGGCGAAGTAAAATCGAAATAATTCCGCGTACGCGGAATTATTTCAGTACGCGGAATTATATCGATTATTACGGTATATGTATATGTAATAATGCTTGACTGCTTATGGCTTTTCCGTAAATTAAATCAATACCAATAATCCAATTAAATAAAAGGTTGCCAGCTTTTTTAAACGAAATAATAATGATCAGGGAACAACATTCATTATGCTAAATGTTTCTTCAAATGATGTTATTTCAATATACATACGGAATAAACTTGTATTAATGCCCTGAATTATCTATACTATAAATATGTTCTATATTTTTACGGACGGAGAGTGGAAGTGGATTGTTGTTTAACATGTTTGTAATAATTTATCAAATGGATCATACTTTTTATTTTCTGCCCCATCCACAATGGAATACCGTATTTAGACCTCCTTCTCAAGGTGCATAAACCAACAATGTGTATTAAGGATTTACGTTCAAATCTTGAAAATTTAGGTAATTGCTATTGAAAATTAGTTAACATTGACACAGTTCTGTGAAGCACCAGTTTTTCTGAATTTTGAGATGAGATGCTTTCTTTCTTTCTATGAAGTGGTCGGGAGGGGATCTGCCCCTCCTTCAACTATAGGCGAGTCCTTCAAGCAAATCAAATAAAGATCCCGATCTTCAACTTTTCATATCAAGATACTTAGAACAGCCACTAACCAATGTGTCTATAATATTAACAGGTATTTATTTAACAGCAAAAGGAAATAGATTCAGTTGCACTTCGATTCACTTACACTTAAATCAAAATCCTTAAAATTGGATCGTCAAAATTATAGGCTATCTCAACCTATGCCCATCGAATCTAGCAATGCTGCTATTTTTGTAAAAAACTAGACCTATGGGTGCATTTGACTTGAATAGGGACGAAAATAAATTACGCATTGGCATTGTCTATTGCAGAGTTCAATTTTATAAAGTAACATACCTAGGAGCTACGTATATTTGATGTCACTTTTTAACTTTTATTGGCTACTAGGGAGTTGTAAGAACATTTTCACATGCCCCTCACGACAAAATTGATATATCTGTCTGTAACCGAAAATTGATAAAAATATATCCATATCTATAACTATTGCGTCTAATACGAAGTAGCTGTACGATATACACTCAAGGTTTAATGTCTATGATTCAATTTAGATACAAGATAATTTTAACATAAGTAATCCTAAACTTTGTTGATTGACTGCCATTTTAAATGTTTTGGTATAAGTATGCAAAATTTGAGAAAAACATATCTACCATTCAGGTCTAATAAGGACGTCAATTGAGAAGAATGATGCTTTGGATTTACACATTTATGTCTAACCCAAGAAGTGCTAGAACAACAGATTTCATGTTAGAAGTAGTAGTAGTAACAATAATACGACTGAATAACAAATTCCCTTAAAATTGATTCAAGATGACTTACGCATTAGTTAATACTGCTATTGCTACAAATATGCTATTTTTAAGCCACGACCAGAGATTTTAATATAGTATGCCAGGATCAATGCAAGAAGGTCTTAGCTAACAACGTCGATACTATTATGTAATACTATTGTGAATAGTATTCGCCTTTGACATATAATATGCTTTGCAATATGCAAGGAAACATAAAATGCACATTTATGGTTCTATTGTTCTAATTCTACTCTACGCAATGTCAGTTTACGTTATTGAATTTTTATAGAGCCGAGAGATTTTCGTTCTTGATTTTAGAAGTCAAGAAAGATGTTTTCCGTTTGACAAAGAACAAGAAGGGATTACTTTCTACTACTACTACTGCTACTACATAATTGTGTTCTCCTGGATGTATTAGAAACATTCGTTGTGTATACTATTAAGAAAGTGTAGCTTATAAGTGCGTACAAGAGTCTAAAACAATTTCGCATTTTGTCTTTGCATATTTTCGGTATATCTATTTAAAGCCGTATTAAGAATGTCTACGCATTTAAGTGCTTTTTTATAAAAAATCCAAAGTTCAGCTGGTGCGACTCCCTCAGCTGAATTGTCATTCATAGGATTACATTCTATTATTTAGAAAGTAAACTTTTGTTGTGTACCATCTATTCGCATTAGGTTGACCATATGTACCGTTTTTAAAACAAGTACAACATGACTGATGGCTGCATCCAATCTTCCTCTCAGAAAAATACATCTTCCTCTGGAAAATTAATTGCAGCACTATTTCATACCCATACTATTTTTTATCCACATTATGTATAGATAAGATATTAATATTATAGCTAGCGATTGTATATAGGTAATCCCATCTTGCCCTGTTTACGCATTTTATTTAATGGATCGTCTGTAATGCATTTTATACTAACTGGATAAATATTAACAAGGAAATAGGCGAATCTCAAGGTTAATATTGCTTTTAGTCTCATATATAATGTTTAATTAAGGTTGTGGTGTCTCGAATATTTTGCATGTTTGTTTAACTTGACATTCTTGCAGTGATAGGATTATCACTGAAAGTTGCAACTATTAAAATGCTTTAATATATTCATTCTCAAGCAAAGATTTTGGGTTTGCGTACAAATGTGCGACAATGAAATTTGTATTTTATACTATGCTAGGTCTAGTTCTAATAAAATTGAACGAAAGATAGGAATGCTTTTTGTAATTCCGTGATATTACGCATATTGTGCTTGTACCCACATCTGATAATTTCCATGATTGTATTGGACTATATATGTGGGATAAGGGACCATTGGAGAAATCTTGGTCTCAAAAGTAAGCTATTGTTTCTACAATATAGTCAGCCATGTAGACAAAGTTCACGTTTCGGTTTAGATTTGTACAAATATAGGGAATCGTGACGTAATCGAAGCTTTGATGTGTTTTGACCGATGCCGTTGATCCGGGAAAGTTACACACTCGGACTTATTTTAGAATGTGTTGTCATTCGAAACGAATTTATCTCTCCTACACATTCTTTTTTTCTGCGCTGCCCACGTACAGACACTACAAATCCCAGTTCTGACTTTCTGACTTCAAGTCGCCGTATAGCCTCCCAGCTAACTCCGTGCATCTTCAAGCTCCAACTCTAGTCTATTTCCAGGAAATCTGAGATAATTCTATATTCTATCATGTTTTTTTGTATCACGAACAAGGGATATTTACTAGTGTTTCCTTGTAGACACACAGATCAACTTTATGAGAACATTCGATTTGTTGGATGGAAATGTTCAAATTCATAGCTTTTAGAGATAAACGCCCAAAACAGATAAAAAACCTGATAGTTGAATTATATCTTTAAAATTGATATTTCTGACAGCAAAATAATATACATAACTTTGTCTATGTCAGATACTGTTTTTGATTTAATTTGTATTGATATTTTCCGAATGAATGTCTTAGTGTCCTGGATATTTCCTTTTCCATATTTAACCTGCACGATACTACCTAAGGTATATATAATGTAATTATTATTAACAGATTTTTAGGATGCTATTTCATTAGCAAAGTGAAACTGCCTCAGTTTCGAAATCAAAACCCCCCGTTAGTATTCAAAAGCTTATCTGACCACAAGGAAACACTTATCTTGTGAAAGAAAGTATCAAAGTATCCTTTGTAAAGAATTCTTGAAAGTATCCCTTGTAAGAAATAGTTGATTTCAAAGCTGAGACTATCGGACGGAACTCTCCGTATTGACTATAGCTAGCACACTCCTATTCTTTTGCTTTTGTACACTATCTTTCGTGTTGACCTGTTATATTCTTTTACAATGTACAGGCATGAGAGGTATGTAATAATAATGTATGTTGCAGTGTCAGAAAGAAACTTCGAATTTCTGAATGGAAATTGGATACTGTTATACAGTGTACAACAGTGTTACAATACAGTACAGTACTTCTGACAGAAACGGATTTGACGAATGAGATGGCAAAATTAACTGATGTTTCTACTCTAAGCGAGTAACATTATAAAAGAATCTGGGATCTCAGTCAGATAGCTAAAATCTTTTGACCCGTTCCGGGCTCTGAGAAAAGTTTTGTGTAATATTACCTTTATGACAGAAAGACAATTTTCTAGGTATGTCAAATGAAAAATGCATTTATACTGGATCTGAGAATGGATGTTTACTTATATTATGTTAGTGTTTTTCACCAGTAATCGTCATTTCCTAGCTCATTTCCAGGAAAATCTGTGAGTGGCAAATAAAAATAGTGGGAAATTTCCCATTTCCCAGAGGAAAAAAAGGAAACACAAAGACACAGTCGGAAATAGCCCCAAAAGGTGACGATATAAATTTCCTACATTTTCTTCCAATTTTCCAATATTTTTCAGTAACCAAAAAAATGAGAATGCGGGAATATGCGAAACTACGGTTATTTTCGTAATATCGATAGATGTTTTGGTTTTCAAGTGGTCTTTGATTTGAAAACAAAGAACGTCCTTAAAATCCAAAAGGTTAACACAAATAATTTTGTTTAAAAAAATAATTTGCTGAAAATGTAAAAGGTAAACTAAATAGATACCTAAAAAGACAAAACATATAACCTCAAAATTTAATACTTCTCTAAAAAAACTGTAGTACCAAGAGTGTAGCCTGTGATAAAGGTTAGAAGTTTACATATACCTCCATAATGAACCTTTTATACATTCATCACTTCCTGCGTGGAATGATGAGAATCTATTTTATGTAGTTACAGTTGACTGGAACATAAAACGAGTATATGCTTCTGGATTTTGCTGTACTTTATTGCACTACCATCAAACAATAAGAAATATTGTGTCTCACTCTGCACTGGGAAGAATATCAATCGGCAGTTTCATCCCAACTTTTATCACCAAACATGTAAGATTATTTTTTCAATCGCCATCTAATTATTATTCTTTAGTTTGCATATTATTTCGAATACAATTTATCAACATTAAAGATTTTAGAAGCAGAAATCTTTTTGAGATATGCTAAGAAATTGCTTTCAGAAAAGAATATATTACATAACCAACACACTTCATGCAATCCAATTAATTTCTGTTGCAAATTTATGTACAACCTTGTACAAAGCTCGGTTCATCCTAATAAAAAATGAGGTTTAAATATTTCGAATGGAGGAGCAATGTTTCCATAGTATCATAAAGTATTATTTTGTCTGGATAGTTGAAGGTTGAAATAGAACAAAGTTTCGGATTTCCTATACAATCTTTTCTGGAAAAAAATCACCTCTTTGACTCGACCATTCCAATGACTGTCCAGTTTCCGTGCCTTTTCTCCCTTTTACAATTACCTGATATTATTCGGTAGGACAGGTATATAGGTCAGGATGTAACCAACTGGAGCACATACCCCTTGTATTTGAAATCCTTGTACAATAGCAAAAATATGCAACACAGAATGTTCCAAGTTATAAAAGTTTATGGTAACAACTATAAAATAATAATTACTTATACAAAATTAAACGAAAGCTTATTATTTTTTTCGTATTTATCTAAAAATGTGCAAAAGCTAGCCCTTCAAAATATTGTTTTGGCTACGGCCTTGATCAGTACTGGAGAAGCTACTCTCCGTTCCGGTTACCTAATAAAGTTTCATGTTGAGTTTAGTTTACTCAGATTGTACTCAATAGCAAATACATATTGCTACTGTTAAGGCTACAGGTTGCTGGCAAAAATTGTGCAAAGCAAAAGTATTTGGAATCTAAAAGGTAGACACTTGGCATAGTATATAAATAGACATCAAAGAACGCTCGTCGGAATCAGAGTTACCTTCGAATTCATTTCATCATGATTTTGTTTCGCTTTAGAAACTATATCAGACGACAAGACAAGTGCAAAGGCAAATACCACTTGATACTCTCACTCTGATTGCTCTGACTCTGACTTGGCTATAGTTGATATCAATCATCTACCTATTCGTATTATGCTAAAATTATTGTTTGAGAAAATTGCCTTATTTTTGCAACTTAAAGTCACATTACCCCATTACCCGTACACCAGACACCAGACCACCAGAGTCTACTTTTAAGGTTATAATCTAAGTTGATGAATCTATAACTTTGCAGTCATAATTCGACTAAAACTAAATAAAAAATGTCAAATGATATTTAAAGGACGACAGGTGTCAGACCAATGGCCCTTAGATATTTACAATTTACTTAAAATCTATGAAAATCTAAGACCCGTATAAAGGCTGCCTCTATTCGCCTTTTAAATATCAGTTGACATTTTCTATCACCATTTAGTTTACATCGGAAACTGTGAAGATAAATCTATGTAAACTTACTATTTTAAACCAACGTTTTAAGCATGTATACCTAATGTAGACATTATGAATTAGGAATCATCTCATCGTGTAAATACCTTTGGATTTGATTACCAGCACTACCTCAAGCAGTCATGCATGTAAGAGTAGTAGAACGAGAACGTGTATGATATTTTTTAGGGGAACTGTGCGACTCAACTGATTTAACGGACATTGAATTAAATGTTATTGTTGAATGTCAAAATTGGATGTATTGTAAAAAAGTACCTTGATTTATGTCCAGAAGCGGGATGGATATGACGCACCTAAACTTCTTTGTCAATTACTATACCTTCTCTAGTCTCTTTAACGCTATCCCTGTAAAGCGAAAGCATGACATCAACATTCCATTCGTAAATAAGATCTGTCCAGTGTATTTTACTGACAGGGAAAGTTTGTAGCCTTTTTGTACTTCATATTTTGACAAATTTTCACACAAAGCTAAGCCTGAAGTTTGAAATTCTTAGACTTAATTTGAGGAAATAGTTCAATCAAAGTTCATCCTCACAATGGACAAAAGGCTGAGAATCAGAAGTGATTTCAACTTCAAGGATTTGGCAAAAGTATTATCCATTGCTTCCAGTCT
Source organism: Tomocerus qinae (assembly GCA_020055645.1). NCBI lineage: Eukaryota > Metazoa > Arthropoda > Collembola > Entomobryomorpha > Tomoceridae > Tomocerus > Tomocerus qinae. The sequence goes on from CM034548.1 coordinate 25,788,350, forward strand.
TCATACCCAACTGCTAATTTCCAACACAGAAAAGTTAAAACTCGTGAGTAAACTGCGTAATAAATATTGAATTTAGTTCATCATAAAAGAATAATCTTTTTTTGGGCTTTATTGTGTATTCTAATGTCGTTTGTTACCACACAACTCCAGCAGGCACATTCTTAAGTTCCAGCCGGTATAAAATTGTATGCAATTACAATTAGTCATTAACTAACGTGCAATAAATGAAATAATCTTTTTGATAATATTTTCCTTTTATGATTCTCATCCTTAGATTTAGTTGTTATGATAAAGTAAGTTAGATTTGTGGGTGGGGCAGTTGGTGGGAGGCCTTTTAATCTGGCCGATAAAAAAGAGAAAAAAAATTATGACTAACATGAGGTGCTTTTTAAAATTTGTGCTTGCAAACTTTAACGAAAATTCAAAATTTGCAAACTGAATTTTCAAAGACTTATAAGTTTTTTTCGAAAATCGGAATAATGTGTTCATCTTAAGATTTTTTTCGTAGATTCTGAAACTGAAAACACTACATTACTGTACACTAAACGCTCAGCCAATGTCCCGGTATTCCTTCCGAGCCCCAACATCCCCTTAAAATGTTATCTTTGTTGATTTAGGTTACTCTACAAACTACGGAGGAGATGAAAGCAGCGATTTTGGACCTAATGTTAACGAAAAATTCGGTTATCGCTACCAAGATATTTTTAAAAATAAGAGCTGAAGCGAAGGAGAAATCAAAGTCCATTCTTCAAAACCCAATGGAAATCAATGTGGTATTGAAACAAGTTGAACAAACTAATTATTTATTTATTAATATTTTTATCCTAATATAGCAAAACTGAATACCGATACTGACATTCTAAAGTATGAAACATTATTACAGGTAGTCAAGAACGTTTTAAAATTTCTCCAAGTTGAAGATTTAAAAAACTGCCGTGTTGTCTGCAAAAACTGGAACTTCGAGGCGGAGCCTCTAATTAGAAAGAAAGCTACAATAACTTTTGGATATTTGAGCGACTCTACTGAAATTGTCCGACACCCTGAAAATTTTTTTGAAGCATTTCGTTTTTTTTCTGCGTCGACCACAACTTTGCCTTTTACTTCATTTCGCTTTTTAAATGAAGTAGAATGGCGGGTACCAGAATTTCAAATTTTTTTTAATCAGCGGAAGAAGGTGATGCAAGAATTGGAACTTCATGACGTCTTCATATGCAATGAAGATGGAGATTTGGAAGAAGAATATGACGTTAGTGAATGGTTTTCAAACCTCTCCCTCTCTAAATTGACTTTATGTTGTAATGAGTTGCGTGATTATGACGAACCGCCGACACACTTGACATTGTCTTTAAATGTACTTGCTTCCACCGCACAGATTGCTCTCAATAACTGTAGAGTAAAAACAGGACACGAAGGTAATGGAAGACCCATCGCCCCAATTGGCATTAATTTTACTAACTTGCAGTTTTTCAGAAACGACGTTCTCCTTACAGAATACTGCCTAAATGACGTGATTGATTTCAGCAAAGCGAGAGATATCAAGATAACTTGCATTGACCGTAACGGTTATACAATTCCGATATTAGACATAAGCAAATGTACTAGTGCAAAATGCATTTCTTTGGTTAACGTTTCTGTCGTAAATTGGAAAGATGCTAAATCTGTGGTTGAAACTTTAGAAATGGTTGAAATTCCATTTTTAGATAAACCCCAAATGGAAATTAAGAAATTATTATTCATGAGTGATTCAATTGATTTAGTTGCTTTACCATCGTCGATAGAAAACCTTCATTTTGGTAACAATGGTTTAACAACAATTTCCAGTAGTCAACCTGTAGCTTTGCCTAAATTGAATTATTTAAAAATAGAGCATTCCGACAATTTTCCAGACTTGGTTCGCTTTGCTAATTGTTCCAATTTACGGTATATTGAGATATGTAATGTCAATAGAGCCAAAATCCCACTGAATTTGGAATGGATACCGTGTAGCGTGGTAGGAATGAGATTAGAAGGAGTCAAAGCTATCAGTGGTGGGGATGGTGAGAAATTGAAATTGGAGAAACTGGTTTTAATAAACTATTCGCTCTCTAAAGCTGCCAAATTTATGAAGCAAATTGTGCCGAATACTCTTGTCCTTCAATGGAAAAAGAAATTCGAAACGAATGGATGTGTACTTTCTTTCTCACAGAATTTTAACAATTTAGTTTTAACCGTCGGTCCGTTTATATGGGATGATACATTCAATGTATTCGAAAATTGTTCTCTGAGTGCTCATGTTGACCAAAAGGCAGAGTATTATGTTTTTGACAAAAACAAAGGACGATCTATACCTAATATTAAAAATGAGTTGCTTTTAAAATAGAGAATAGGAATATGTTTTGAATTCAACGTAATGCATATTTTGCATATAGTTCAGCGTGTTTTAGTGTAATAGCATTCTTTTGTATTGTAATAGTAGTTCAGTTATATAACTTTTAGGATTTTTTCCCATTTTGCATAGTATTAGATGATTGGCATGACCCAGATGTTGTATTCTTAAGTTTAATTGTCCCATTATCATTTATAAGAAAACATAAGATGCAGTGACTCTGTACAATTCATTAATATATAACCAAATAAATGAAAACATGTAACATGCAATAAACTGTCTTTAGTGTCTTTAAATTTTGAAACCTAAGGACCACTAGCATCAATGCATGTAACCTTGTGTACCGAATATTCTGTTCGGGTTCACTATTCTGTTGTTCGGCACCAAAAATTAACTCTTCTGTTCGGTAATGGGTCCTCATAACAAGCTGAATATTCGTTAGTCTCACCCAGTTCCATTAGTCAGCATAATAATAATTAGAATGTTATAATATATGAATTGTCCCCATCGGATACAGTTGTGCATATACTCTAGGACGTCTGTATCTTCAAACTTAGCCCAATGTTGCACACCTTAGACCTTTAGACGAACCGCTCATCTTAGCCAAATTCGTTTTTATGAGGTCGCACAGATCGCAATTCGGTCTCCAAGTGTTCTTTATTTTTTTAAATGCTGATGATACCTATAGTTTAGCGAAGTTTATCTTTTATTTGATAGGTGGATATTAATTGATACTTTGGGCGAACTATCCAATAGCATCACTTTTGAACAGAACATAATAAGTGCTCCGAATATTCGGAGCAATTCGGTTGGGTTGCGAAGTGGACAATTCGGTTGGGTAATTAGGTTCTCTGAACAAACCGAATATTCGTTTTTCAGCTAAAACGTAGTCCGGCCCACCCCTACAAATTTTGGAGCTATAGTTTCTCCGTAAGAATAAGGAATCCGCTGGTCACGATATTTTTGATACCAATGCCTTTATTGCATTTAACTTATATAACTGTCAATAGATTTGACATATTGTGGGCATTTATAGCAAGCACGTATCCAGAGGGGGGCTCGGGCCCTCCTAAGTTTCCATAACGTACTGTGCTGTATGGATAGCAAAATAAGTAATAAATAGTATTGTTTTATATAGCAGAGTTCAATCTCAATCAGTAAACCAAATACATGCATGACATAGTGTTTTTGTGTGCAGATAAGAAATGTGTCAATAACTTTTGACCAAATGATCTAGATTTATCTCCAATTGACCAGACTTGACTTCTTGACCTACTTGTAGGTAGGGGTGGCCGTAGACCTGTGGCAATTCGACTAAGGAGCTATTCATTGTACCTAATAAACTAATAACTAAAGTTTAAATATAGACAATTGGTTTATGAAATACTCCCTTAGAGTGTTTCATTAATGCCCATTTTTGTAATTTTTTACTATGACCTCAATGACACGTTTACAAAATTTAAGGAAATTATCCCTCCTAAAAATATCGCAAGGAAGAAATAAACATAACATGAGCATTTGCGTTAAGCTCCTTAATGAACACATACAAAATGTTATTTCAACATTTAAACAAAAACAATATTGCAATTAAAAATGCTAATCTGCGTGTCTATAAGATAGCTTTCACTAACTTTGACGGTAGATGTTTACAAGTTTATATTAGGGTCTAAATAATTTTTTTTAATAAACCGAATGAAGGAAATGTTGATAATGTGCTTATTTTACTAGCGATACACCCGATAAAACAAGAAGCGAAAAAATTCTTCATTCTCTCCTCCGCATTCGTAAAGCTCTTGTTAACAAAACAACCATTGTGGTCGTGGTAAGTTGCAAAGTAGTCTATCGAAGAAGTCCTTAACTGCAATTAATTAGACATTCAAACAGATTCCTACGACAATTTTGTAGCTAAAAAATGAAAATAATGGACCGAAAATTGTGCAATGAATTGATTTGCTAAAAAGTCTTCCCTTAAACTAACACAATACATTTTTTTGTAAATTGAGGATTGTAGTGTACTACCATAGATTATAATTTTTATGAAAGACATGCATGACATCTACAAGACATCTAATAGTACCTGAGTGAATAATACGTGACAAACAACGGGTAAATAACAAAAGTCAACTGCAGACTGCACAATAAATATTTCAGGAAACAATCTTTATTTCAAAAAAGCCAAATAGATGTCACATTTAGACATTTTCCAGAACTGGCGGTTCGTATCCTTCCGGTTTCTCGACTTTCTCTCCAGACTCTTCCACTGTACCTTTTCCACCTCCGTCACCGTGCATTTCTAATAGTTTTGACAGGTCAAAACGAGGTTTCTTCAACACTTTGACCTATTACAATTTTTACAATGTTTAGTTACTATTGCATAGGATCGGATTAACAATTTACCAAAGAGATCAAAATTATTTTTTGAAACGTGCCTTGCGAATATACACATCATGAAGTGGGTAGATCCCGTGGCAAACTTTTTCAATATCCTTAGCAATAGAATCTGGAATTAGCTTGTTAACGACCTCCTTCATATCATTGGTAGATATTTCTTTTGTGATTTGATCCACCATCTTCTTACGAATAGCTTTAACCTAAAAAATAAATGAGTTTCATAAAAACAGAACTAACAGCATTAAAAACACAAGTCTTCGATAAAAACTGTAGAGTAGACACTACATACTTGTGTATGCTGGGCATAGCAAGTCTTCTTCTTGGAAGCCTGATCCTTATGAGTGTATCCGATACAGAAAACGCGGAGCAAATATCCGTCCGTAGTCTTAACGTCAACATTAGCCTCAATAAGAGTCTGCCATTTTTTGACCATGCTACGCAGCTTGTCAGTGGTAAGGTTCATCCCGTGAAAATTCGTTAGCACATTATGACCTTGCACATCTTCAGAAATGAGCTTGAACTTACGGAAAGATCTTTCGGCATCATTGTCAATTTGCAAATCAGCCAACGAGACTTCGAAAACTCGTCCTTTCAGTCCCTCAGATGCGATTTCTGGATAAAATAAAATTCCCTTAATTCACATTCTTCATACATAGTTTACACATTCACAATAGGGATCCAAAGATTCATTAAATTGTACAGGTTTTCTTAAAAATAAAAAAAAACATGTCTTACTCGTTCCTTGGGTTCGGTTCACTAAAGTTTTTCCGACCTGACGAATCTTAAAGATGGATGGAGCTTTAACATCATACCAATCTTTTCGGGTGAAAGGGTCAATGCTACAATACAAAAAATAAATTAAAATTAATCATTAGATACATCTCAAAATTGTTCCGCCCGTCTTTCGTCAATAATAAATAATTTATACAGCCAATGGCCAACAATATTTCCTGCAATTTAATATTACTGCTTTAAACTGTGTCCATTAATTAATTAATAGTTGAATACTGAAAACATATATAGAATATTGATAAGAAAATGTTTAGAAATAGTGTATAATCAGAAATCAGAACACCTTCAACCTTAACCAACAGTCAAGCAGATCGAGCACAGCCAGATTCACCTTAATTCGGTGGCCATTAAATCAAATAATATGTGACAAAAATGAACAAAATGACTTACATCTTCTTCTTGGCACCCTTCTTGCCTCCCTTGGACAGTCCCTTATTCTTTCCTACAGCCATTTTTTTGAAAATCGGCTTTTAATCGAAAATTTTGGACAGATTGACGCAGAGTGCACGCCGCCGGAGATGTGATAGGGACCTTCTATTCCTCACCAATAAGCAAAATCTACAAAAAGCGGTTCGTTTCGCAGCACGAAGAATAATGCAGAGCAGAATAGCCGACTGAGACTTGCACATTCAATAGAGGCGAATGAATAGCACGAGGTTCTTTATATTTATTTCTACTTCCATATCCACAGAGGTCCTTCCGCCAACCTCTCTGCCAAATAACCTATTATATTATCCAAACAGTTGATATCCACTCTCACTGCTGATTTTCTAACTCTTCTTCGTGACGTGGAATAGTCTCAGTTTACCATTACAGCAATAGATGGAGTCGTGATTAACTTTGATTCTTGCAATGAAAATCCTATTTCTTTGGTGTTTGCTGCTAAATCCTGAAAACTTGTTCCATGGAGAATATATTTTGAATATTTAAGCGGCTAGCTTTTACGAATAAAACTTAGCACTTTCACTTTTCCCAGTCACAGGAGAAGAATCAGGCAGGAAGAGACATTTAGAGAATTCCGAATTTTTTTCTTCCGTTTGGAAAATGTGAACCATTCAAAACAGTTATAAAGAAAGGGAAAATCGTAGAAGAATTTAGTTGTCAAGATTAAATGCATCCAAGTAGCATTCAAGAGCGGGTTTCACTAATGGATGTATTTGGACAATTTAATGAATCGCTTTAACAGGTTTCCTGATTTTTGTATGGTAAGTTGGTGAACCAGAATAATTTTTCAGTGGCAACATTTTCCCGAACGGACAATGTTTATTTGTGGCATGAAAACTATTTTTATTTATAGCTGCTGTTTATTTACAATGTCCTAAGTCAAGTTGCCACCGAAAAATTATTCTGTTTTCTCTTTAGGGTGTCTTCTGCAGTCTGCAAAGTCTGCATTCTGCATGCACTACAGCCGCTACTGTAATTAAATAAATTTTTCAGATCAAATAATATACTTTTCATCTATGGGTATATGTAAATAGACAAAAATTGTGATTATTGGCAAAAATGTATATTTAATTTTCTTTATTAACATTGTATATTAATTCGAAAAGTCTTGGTTCATTAACGTTACATATAACAATTTTAGCCAAACACATTGTATATGTATATGAAGTATAAAAGTTGTCATTTTCAATACTTTTTCGAAAGTATAATATATAATAGATTGATAGTATTGATACTACAATGCAATATTACTATATATTATTACGATGTTAATCTTTATAATGCATTTTGTAGTTTTAGTGTAGCTGTAAAGGTAATCCTTTCTTTACATGCTAGTAAAAGCTACTAACCCTTCACAAAACAAAGTAGTGACATAGCCACATTAGTCATGTTGCCTTGTACTAAAGAAAGTTTGCTTTGTCATCATCGAACAAACTTCATGGCTGTTCACAGAGCGATATTCCATATTTTTAGCGAATTACAGGGACAGATTCAAAATTTTTTATTAAATACAATAAAATTTTTAAAAGTATCTTAAATACTGTCTAGAACGATTCCCAAAATTTCAGATTTGCATAAGTGGTGGATATATGGAAAAACTATTTTTAAATTTTGATAAGGTTTAGATTTCCTATACTTTTAAATGTAAAGTTTTAAAAGGGCTGGCAAAAAAATAAGGATGTTGCAGGGTTCTGATATAACCTAATGCAGTTATCAAACTAAAATCTATGTAAATATCAACTTGCGAATTGTGGAGAAAAAATTGTTTCAAAACATAATAATTATACTAGTGTACCAGCATATGAGCCAACCTAACGGTTCTTTCAAAAAATGCATTTTGATCTGCTGATTTTTTGTTGATGAAAATATGATTCAAAGGACTATAGTACACGGATTATTTTTCTATACTTATTTAGATTAAAAAAACATTTTAAGGGAAGTGTCTGTGGGCAACCGGCAAATTATTCGGACTATCATATTGCCTCTTAACTTTTTTTGCAGCAAAAGAATCAACTCAAAAACCAATAGACCTACAAAAAAGTTTAAATTGGGAAACAGATCCTCCACAATCCTATGCATTCGGCTCCGAAAGAATATTGGGATTTTTGGCATTTTTTGAAGGAAATGAGTCAAAATGGCCTAAAAATGGCAAATAATCGCGCGGAGGGCGAAATTTTTTGCTATTTTGAGAAAAAATTCCCTTTTTCTTGGATTTCAGGAGGGGGGGGCTTCAGCCCGTAAATCCCTCAATACGTCCTTGCTTTCCTTTCTTAACTAGAGACGGTCAGTGTGATCTCTCCAACCTTGGCCACTTCCTCGCGAAATAGAGTTGACGGGCGCTGGCTGGCGATAAGGGTCACTTTGTGACCGTACCTTTTACATGTAAACGAATTTCTTAAGTGCATCTTAAGTTTTATCAAATGAAGTACATAATAATATTTTACACGTGAATAATTTCTACCATAGATGTTATAGGTATGCTTATTATTAAGCTTATTTAATTTTAACATTATTTTGTATTTTAGCATAAAAATATTCATCCTAAAGTAATTATGTCCATTTAGAGCTGAAGTTTTAGCCCAAACTTATGCATCATGTAGTTCTGTATTATCAATTTCGTCTAACTTATGTAGTATAAGTTCGTAAACAAACAAACAACTGTAAAACATTTTGTCGAAAATCTTTAGGTGTGTACTTGTGCTGGTACACTAGTAAATTACCTTCTTTTAAAAAATTGATTTCTCCAAACTGGGCAATGACGAGCAGCTGAAAACTAAAGACATTTTGTGGTATGATATCTGCCCTTATTTTTAATGTTATTATTAGAACCCTACAACATCCTAGATTTTTTTAACAGCTTTCTGAAAACAATGCATATTAAAGTAGAGGAAACCTATAGGTGTTTAAAAGTTTGACAATTAATTTTTTATATTTTCACTTGAAGAATTAACTTTCAATTTTCAGAATCGTTCTCTAAGATATTTAAGAATATTTTAACTTAAATATTGTATTTAAATATACAGTTTTATTTTGTTCCATTAAGACGCCTATGACTTTAATTGCTTGCTTTGTGAGCCGTTCTATAATTAATAATTATGTTTCAAAGTTTCAAGTTTCAATCAAAAGTGTATATAGTCAAATGAGTTCATTATATAATAATTGTTTCCTGAAGAGAACTGTCATGCTTAATGGTTGCATGTGCATGATAATTGATTGAGTCGTTTAGGATGCTATTGTCGTTGAAAATAAGTAATGAAGTTATTTGACAGAAGGTATATGAAAAACCGGAGAATGTAAAAACATTTTCGGTTTTTTTGTGACAGCACTCGATTCTGTAAAAATTGGAAGCATATTGTGTATGATTTTTTTGGTTTCCTTGCATTCTGACTCTACAGGCAGGAAGTATTATAAATATATGGTTCTATATAGAAGAAGGGTTGAATGAGTGGTTACATGAACCACTACTGTGCCTGGGTAATGTAAAATGCAGTTGGGTGGATTGCTTTGGCTAAAGCTAGTAACCTATTAATATTATTATACATTCCTATACATACTCCACATAGAATAAAAGCATTTGATAGATCGAATAAAGACCTTTAGCAAGTCTATGACATACTGCAGCTAGGAAACAGGACCACAACTCTACCATAAGGAACTTTATATAAGAGAATTGAGATACATAGTAACATAATACAGGGACTATATAAGGATAATAGACTCTATATGGATGATAATACTCAATCAGTACATGAATAGGTACGACACGGTAATCTAGCAACGTATGTAGAAGTAAAAGCAAAGCAAACCATGCATAGAAGTCAAAACATGCTGTGTCGTGTACTCTGCTGTAGAATTAACTTTTATTCTTTTCCAAGTAGTTTTTCTAGTTAAATAAATTAATACACGTATTAGGGTACATTGCACGTTTGCCAAAATGTCACATTTTGATATATGTCTGTGGAAATAGGTTCCTGTCACAAAAATGTATTTCAAAAGAGTCGTAGTTGCTGATTCCGTCGTGTATTCTTTTCTGTCAGCGAATTACAGTAAATGGTGAGGGAATCTTAGTTACACAGTTACACAACATTGGAAATGTTATTGTTATGAATTGACATGTTTGTTATCTTAAAATACAGCTTATCAATCTATGCTGGATGGAAGTACTGTAGAGGAGAGGTGTAAATGGATAGAAGGTAAATCTTTTTCAGACACTCTTTTAAGGAATTTAACACAAAGGATTTCGACGTCAATATGTCAATTCTCATTTGATAATATTAAATTATGCAACTAGTTTTAAAAAAATTAATAGTAATAAATTAATATAATATTATACCTTTATTATGGTTTATATTTTCAGGAAAACCTTATCCCAGCATCCCAATAACATTCTTGAGACTCAAAAATGAATGTTGAGAGGATTTGTTTGGATTTCAACCCCAGGTATGTATAACTTTTTTGAACTGACATAGGTAATCATTATTTTAATGTCCACATTTTGTATTCGAAGGAATTATATGTGAAATTATTATTTTTACAGCAAATTTTTGGTCCACTCTTGCTTGTTCACCTTCACAGTACTAATTGCCCTTCGTCTTGATGACACAATCACATGGAGTTATTGGGCAGTGTTTGCCCCCTTGTGGTTTTGGAAAGTAATGGTAGTTTTAGGTGCGGCTATTGGAAGTTATGTTTGGTGGAGACATCCTCACTATAGGTAAACAACTCGTCAAATTATTCAAATTGACGTTTATCAAATTTTAACATTTATTAACAACATAAAATTACAATTTATTGCAGAATGGAAGGAGAGGCATACATCCAATACAAAGCAATGATGATCACTTTAGCACTTCATTTGCTGCTGCTGATGTTTGAGCTGTTGGTCTGTGATAAATTAGAATCCCGCCGTCATATTTGGATTTTGGTGTTTATCCCACTCATTTTTATCTCCATAATTTCCATAGCCATTTGTATATGGGCTGTGAAAAACGACAGATCTTTTGATGTAAGTATTATTAACCCTTTTGTAAGTACACTGTAATACAATCTTTATAGACGTGGACGGCCGACAGCTGTAAATGTAATCCGTTTTTTCTCTTTTGACAGTTGGAACTTTTTTGCTCCGTGAATATTCTGCAGTTTATATTTTTAGCTTTGCGACTGGACAATTTTATCTCATGGGAGTGGGAAGTAGTTTTCGTACCACTGTGGATTTTGTTATGTGTATCTTTGGTTGGTGTTCTCTACAGCATTATTTTTGCTGGAATTCTGCTTCGTGCCCCGGATATAAATGCTGAGCAGAGACGAAATTCCACCAGTTCAGCTATCAGTTATACCTTCCTCGTAATACCAATCTTAATCTTTCAGGTCAGTTTTCTTAATTCTTATTTTATTAAAAAATCATTTAGCATTTTTCAAAAGTTTTCCCATAATGATGCTACATAACTTTATTTCTTGTGCATTTGGAAAAATTAAAAACTTTTAGTCTGTGAATTACCATTCGTTGAAATATAAGACACCATAATAATTTATAGTGTCTAATACATCATTTTGCAATAAAATGATTTTAAAATGGTGCAAATATCGTTCTATAAATAATTGTTGAAGGTATTACAAATATCTATTTCTCGAATTGATTTAATGCAATTACCAAAACAGACATACAAATAGGGATTCCAAAACTTCTTGCTTAGACCGAAGGCAAAAAATATTATTCATAACTCATGATCGTGTGTTTGGTTGTCTCAAATTCTTTATTTTCACTAATTCGGTTAATAATATTCTGAAAATGAGAAAATGCTGAAATGGAAATAGTTATATGCGGTAACTTTCATTTTCACTGATGTTTTTATGTTCTAATTTTAAGGTGCTACTAACAAATAAACTGGACGGGGATATTAATCTGAATTATATAGGAGTCGTGTCTCCACTTTTTTTGACATACACGCAGTTGATACTCATGTCGTTTAGCAATAAAAGGAGCAACAAGTGTAAGTTAATAATTTACAATGCGTTTAGAAAATATATTGTTCTCAGTTCTCGTTGCAAATCTTTGATCCTAATAAAATTATAAAATTCTAGGGTGGTTTGGAATCCGCAAAAACTTTTGCCACTTCCTCTTCGACATCTGTCCGTGTTTTCAAGAGTATTGCAATATTTCTTACAGTGTTCATGATGATGATGCTCCTCCTCGAACGAATGACGAAGCGGAGACTTCTGATGAACAGCCTTCCAGTAGACGACGCACATCCTTAGTAACTTCAAAAATTAATTCCAAACCAATTGTGCCCATCGTTTCTATTGAGATGCCAGACTAGTTGTTTAGATAGTATAATTAGATGTAGATAGAACAATATTAAATAATATATAGCATATAATACAAACGATGTTATTAGTCGGCCAAGCCAGGTATGTACCAGGATTACAATATTGCATCGAAACCCACCAAACTTTTAAGGATTAGCTTGAACTGGCTTAAAACAGATGCAATTAACTCTAAAAAGCACATTAGATAATGTTAAAATTTTAATGGGCAAGATGGTAACGCATCTATATAAGCATTCTAATATTTAAATAACAATCATTTTAAAAGTCTCTACAGAGTTATTTTTCTCTCTCTATGCATCAGAAGGTGTGAATTTTCCTTACACTTTCCTTTATTCTAATTTAAGTTCAAAATAATGAAATATTCACTCATAATTTAATGAATGCGGACAATGAGAGTGCAAAAATAAAGAAGTGGGGTTTACTTAGAATTCCTCATTAGAAAATATGATCACGTAAAATCTAGTTTTTAAAACACCATTGCTATTTTTCTTCTTATAAGAAAACAAGTGAAGATGAGACCAATTAATTTTCAACAGAAGGTCCCTCTCAAAATTATACTGACAATGGAAATCGTAACGAAAGCTTCCTAAATAGTTGTAGATGTGGTTAACAGTTTTGCATTAATTTTGGTTAATTAGTTTTGGCTTTGGGAAAATTACCAATAACTTAGTGATTGTTTATTTGAGTATTATTTTTCATTTTTGGAGGAGAATTTCATTCCCCCATAATATTTTGTTATTTTTAGTCAGAACTTCTCAGGCATGAAAATATTACTTTTCATATGATAAGAAAATTGAAATTACGAAAAATATTTTTCAACTGATAATGCTACTAAATACAAACCAGTCATGTATGATTTCTATAAACAGTTAGGCATTGAAAAGAGAGAGATTGTTACCATTAATTTAATGGTGAGCATTGTCAGTAAGGGACGTTGGAAGTCTGAATTCGTATTTTTATCATGTAACTATTTTCCCGTATTTGAGGTCCTGAATGTAGAAATTTAGGAATTTGTGAAAATAATTAGTAAATCAATCAATACTTAAAAACATTGCTTAGTTATCTGCGAATGGATATTTTATTAGCCTTTAGTATAGGTTATTATCAGCTCCAGTTTCACTTCTGGCAGACGTAGTATGTGCCTAATATAGTAGATGATTCGATATTAGATAATTGCTAACTAATTAAAAGTGGCATTAGAAAATAGAAGGTGACATTTTTATTCTAGCTAGAAAGCTAGAATGTGAATGTATGCGACGCAATAGAAATTATGAGAAACTGAGAAACCATTAAAGTAACAAATAGTTTAAAAAATATTAACTAGAGAATAATATATAGTCGAGGTAAAGAAAAACTGTCTAGAGAAAACAAATATTTTAGACTCAGAAAGTTAATTGTGGATAGAAATTCGTATGTTTGTAGAAATTAGGGAAAAGAATCACTTTTTTGTCATTTAGGTTTTTAATGAACGAAATTTGAGAATATTGGGCAGGAGTACATTTCACAGCACAAGAGTGTTTAAAAACAAATGAAAGAAGTCTACTTAGAGGTTTAGAGACTCTCCTCGTGCACAAAACCACTGAAATAATAGAACGAAAATATGACAACAATATACAATATAATAGCAGTCCACTAATATTTTTGTGCCTCTATGTAATGCAATATAATAGGCACTGTATGAGCAAAGCCATGCAGATGCTATACGATTGCAGAAAAGAACTTGAGTGTAGTTTAGAGAGATACAAGATCATGTACCCATTATTGCTATAACTATAAATATATTGACTACGTATATTATAAATATTTATCTATATTATGTACCATTAATATTTAATTATCAATATTCATCATGCCCAAGAGTGACTACTAATCTACACATTTGTATTGTATGTAATTAATGTTATAAATGGTTATTGTATGTATTGTTAAATATGGCAAATTGTCATTTAAGTCATCTCGATTTTGACTGTAAAGTACCCATAGAATTATCGCTGTTAATTAAAACAAAACCATTTTATAACTTTGAGTGAAGACAATGAAAAGAAAAGGTGGGATTATATACTACCTACTTAAGATATAACTGCTAAGTTTCTACATAAAACCGAGACCCCCTTTATGCAGATGTACAGTGCATGGCAAATGCCAAAATCAAAGTACATCCAATTTTATTATGCAATATCGATTAATGACATATTTAATATATTAAATACTACAGATGGAAGTCGGGTCGCCTTATATCAGTTGAATATGTAGTTTCTAAAGTCGGTACGGGCCCAAATAAAATAATCTTGTAAGTTACAAATTATTGTCAATTAATTTTGTGCTGCAGTCTGCGTCAATTATCAAAGAACGTAGCTGTCAGAATCTCCTGATCAAAGTACTTGCCTATTGCTGAGTCCATACAATGACAATATACAAGGTATCAGAAAGGAAACATTGACTTGATATTTTATTTCCTTAATGATTATCAACATTAAGCAATTTTGGAGCATGGTCGATGTATCAGAAATAAAGCAGTAGAATGAGATTAAATTAGAAACAATTCTCTACTATTTCGTATTCCTTAAACATGCGTTTTCACACAGATACAACTACATGATTATTTGTGAATGGTACATTCATTTTATTGTATCTAAATTTTTAAATTAACACGCTTTGATGTGTTTATCGTCTTCAAAAAGTCTGAAGCCACAAAAATGGGTGGACTGATGGAATACCAAAGTTTTATTGTGTCGAGCACTGTAGTTTAATTTCTTTGTCTTTGTAACGATAACGACCCGACCCATCTTCATTTATACATACCTATCATATATTTATCAATACTTTAGATTATTTCTCTGAATCTCAACTAAGCAGTTTGAGAACTCTTCGTTAAAAGTGAAAACTGACTATCGAAATTTTAAATGCAATAATATAATATTAATATAATCTTATAATGATCATTATAAAATGTAGCTACATAATCCTAGTTGAAAATCCTTTCGAATCATCCACTGCTGAACCATGTTTTATGCAATCTGTCAAAATTTATTATTTTCGTAATTGAAATCAGAAAGAATTGAAAAGGATAGAAAATGATAATTTAGATAATTTATCTTAATTGTATACATAATGGTGTACATAATTTTCCTATTTTGATGGGGCCTTACTAATTTCCTCATTCTTAATCAATTCATTCGTAAATTTCCTATCTACATATTCAATTATTATGAGGGGATCATTAGTAGAATTTGAATTCAATTTCTAATGACAACGAAGATAAGTGGATGTTTAAAAGATTTTTTTCTAATGTTTTTTTTTTTAATTTTGTAAGTAACCTGAAGAGATCGGACAGATAGATAAGTTTTTCTTCAGATTATATGCAAGTAGATAATAATAAAAATTCACCTTCTGTGAGTAACTAATGTTAAAGCTTTGTTATCGTTAAAACTGTAACTATATGTTTTTGTAATTCTGCAAAATCGCGTTTCCAATTAATTTATCGTTAGAAATGAGTGAGCTATAAATATCAACGGAGTGCATGAAACACAAAGAATAGTTTTATTGTAAAATGTTATCTGTATTGTTAATGAACGCTGAAAAATGTCAATAAAAATTATAAATATTAATTATACGTTCTTTATTTCGGTAATTTGGGAATATCCTTTGTTGACTGATATAGGTGGTTAATTTTTATATTAGAAACATTTTATTTTAAATCCAAATCTAATGATCAATCTGTATGTTTCTTAACTCATATCATAAACTATGCTGTAAACTGTGTAAACAATCGAAATATCATGAAAATAACCAGCTAGAGATTTATACTCTTCGGTTTCGATAATTAAACTACTTACTCTTTGAAATATAAAAATAAAATGCTACTGATTCTTCTGACAGCTATGTTAACTTGTTAACTGAAATGAACTTTGAAATTCATAACTATATTGAATTTCATCAATACGTTTTTTGATACTCGACGATAGACAAATAATAATATCTGTACTACTTAATATTGTTGATAGTACTATGCACTATGGACCCTTAAATTCAAGGCAATGAATGTCACATGATACAGTTTATTATGACTTGAAGTTAATGAACATATTGACATTATACAGGGCTATTGTTTGCATTTTTATTTATTTCGTACATATTTTACTCTACACAATTACATAATACACTTCATATTTTATTCTATTGATTTCTGAAATTATTCCGGATTTAAGGGAAATATATATCTGCACAGCAAATTCAGAAACCAATGTCAACATACATTTAAATCTATTTATTATCAGTTAATCTATTTCCCACTCATCACTTGACGCTAATTCAATTGAATTCAAGTAGACGCATTTACATTACAGAATACATAATGAAGGTGGTGCAGACCAAAATATGCATTTATATTGGGTAAAAGTTAAATTTCGTCGATACGGTAGAAACACTTAATTGCATTTGATAACGTTCTGTACCATACATTTGAATGTGAAAGACACTCGAGTCAGTCGGATCAGAACTTAAAACCTTTTGCGAGGAAATACAGCACCCAGTCAAAACTACCTATGAGATTAGCAGTACCCAATTTCAAATTCATTAATGGAACCGACAGTTTTGAAATGAAATTTAATACACCTAAATGTTTACTCAGTGGTAGTATTGAATGAACTTTTAATAAAGAAAGTATAACATTACAAACAGTGTTTCTAACATATTGACATGCCTAAGGTAAATCATTTCTTATAAAAAAATCCTACAAGTTTGCTTACTATTCCGTGATAAAGGAAAGTCCATTCAAAATCTCAGTATATTACAAATTATATTTATTATACTTATAAGTTACGTGTATATTAAACAAAAATAATGCCGGTAAATAAGTAATGAGTTCAATCAAGCTTCACATTTTCAGTTTAAATTCACAATACAATTTGATTACTTACATATTATCACTTCTATTTATTTAAGTTTAAATAGCCATTGTTTCAAAATACGATTTAACAATTACACCAGAGTGGAAATAGCTTTTGCAAGTTAGATATTTGTGTATGACACGAAATGACATTATGGGACTGATTTGCCTATTTTTACCAAAGAGAACAGCTAAATAAGTATCGCTCCTTCATTAACGACAAAGTGAGAAGTCTGATTTTATTTTGTAAAAAATAATCTGGCTAAAAATTGTACTGGATTTGACCGCACCTTGCAGTAAGAGTAAGTCTTTAGTAAGAGTTTGGCAAAATGGTCAATCCTGTCGAACAGGTAATTGTTAAGATATAGTTTATATCTGTACAATTGACCAATTGTAAAATAGGTTTAACTGTTACTGGAAGGTAACGGACTTACACTTTTCAGCTCCTATACATGCAATTAATTTAATCCCCGACTATTAAATTAATTGAACAAGACTGAGTTTATTAATAAAGGCAAATCAGTCCCATAATGCTTCGTCCCATAAGTAATTAAACGGCCATCCAAGTGGCCACGAATTTTTGTACCGTGCTCATATATTCATTTGGAACAGGTAACTTCATCAGATTAATTAAATTGGTTTCTTCCATATCTTCTTCGCCATCTTCTTCTATTTGTCGCAATTTGTTGTCAATTACGAGTAAAGCAACCATTTTTTGAGCACTTAAAGCAAGCTCGAGGAGAAACGCCCTGTTAATAAATGTAAGGTAACACATAAATTATTTGAAAACATAGTTTATCAAAAGTAAGAAAACTATTTTATAACAGAAAGCTTCACTTACGATTCGGAGTTATTCAATGGTTTATATTGGACAAAAGACGATAGAAAATTTTTAATGTTTTTCTCAACGTGCTTTGAATCAATGGCTAAGGTTGCATCGGAGTCCCGAATCTTTTGAAGAGTCAAATAGCTTCTGACAAGTTGTCCGTGTAAACTCCATTCTGGGATATCAGCTTCATATTGATACAGTTCCTCCAATATTTGGAGAACTTTTGACTCATTTTCTACATTACAGATTACAAAATTCGATTTATACACATGGATTTCAAAAATATTTATTTGGATTAAAAATTTAGGTAAATAGTGGTCAACTTACGTTTGCAATTAATGCATATGGTAAAAAGCTTTTTGGCAAAGATTTTGTAAGCCTCTTGATAGTCTCCAAATTTTAGTGAATACCACAGCTCATGATCTGGTCTAAATATACAACATATTCAATATAATCATAATACAAAACATTCTATTATATTTCAACTCCAATTTCAAGTTTTTTATTTTGTTGTTGAATTATTTTGCTATGCTTTTTGACAATCTCAGTTTGAGACAGTAAATATATTATGTACACTACAAGGTGAATTGAATGTTTCAAGGGCTACACCCTCAGGAGTAAGGTGACGACGTGCTCCAGAAAACTGGTTTCCGCCAACCAGTTCTTTCCAACCAGTTCCCCCCATTTCGATTCGGAGAACTGGTTGGGGAAAATCAGTTTCCTGGAGCACGTCGTCCCTTTATCCCAGAAGGCGTAGCCTTGGAAACATTCAAATCCCTTTGGTACACTACTTAATATCTAAAAAATATATTGAAACAAATAACTACCTCTCAATGAAAGATGCATGCTGAGCTTTGAGAGTAAAGATTTCAGGTAGAGATATATCCAGGTTGTCAACCAGAAAATGTTCTGCTTTTCGCTGGTCTTCGCACTTAATATAATTTTGGAGCGCCTTGTCAATAACAACCTTGTTTGCTTCATAAGGCAAGTATTGCATGACAAATATAGCCCAATCGTAAAGTCCCATGGTGTTCAGTTGCCCAGCAAAGCCAAGACACACATTTTCATAGAGGGTGGGGTCAGCGATATATCCCTTGTGGCGTAAATTGTTCATGAGCAAGAAGGGCAGCTTATACTCCAAGGAACCTAGATTGTTTCGATGACTGTCCAAAATAAATTTCAATGGATAGTCACAACTGCCGTACAGTTTGAGAAGACCGATAAACAGATTTGTGTTCGATGGCTGATTTTCTTCTCTGAACTCATCTGTTTCTGGGCTCCAATCAACTTGCGTATGGATCACGTCTAAGTAAGAGGATATCACTTGTTTCAGAGACCATGTTGGTGGACAGCTATACCACAAATGAATTGCAAAATTCTGGAGCCATTCTCGATTTGTCATCGGGTCTACACCGTATCTTGAGGGCAATCTGGGTCCAGAAAATATTCTAAATATTTCCAGCGTGTCTTCAGGAATGAATTCAAGTGATCCGCTTTCAGCCCAGGCTTCAATTTGGTCTTCACAAAATTCCGGAGGTAGATCACATCGTTGCGACAGTAATAGAGCCAGGTTGTAATTACCTTGAAGAACTGCAAGTTCGCACGCTTCCGTATCCATTCCATACCGTAGAAGCTCTAACGGTGAAGTGGTTTCTGTAGGCGCGTCCATCCATCCAAACAAATAGGATCTGTTATTCTTGAACCATGCAGACAATCTTTCCCGCTGTTTGAAGAAAGAGCCAGGATCTCTAGGATCATCTTCGCTAGCACACCACAAAATGTCACAAAGATTCCAAACTTGGAATTCATGAAGTAACTGTCCGAAATGAAACGAATTGACATTGTCTAATTCAATATTTGCTCTCGAAGCTCCTGACAGGACATCTACATGACGCGGGATGACAACGAGACAGTCTTTTTCTTCTTCACCATAAGATGGGAAACCACCTTGACCTTCTTCTTTACGAACTGACAATTCGATATTCATTTGTTTATTAATGGTCTCAATGTACAGTCGATTTATACTTCGAGGAATTATAGTATCGTAGCATTCCCTTCCGTAGATTGTAACTCTTCCGGACACGGCATCAGATCCCTTCCAGTTCACTCTATTGTTAGTCACACACAGTAACTGCCCATTTCGAAGAAAAGATACTCGAACGCAGCCCCGTTTCAGTCCAGGAATAAAATCCTCTTCCATCTGACTAAACATACTCTTTTCAGGAACGTCAGGGAGTAAAGCTATTTCATCTTTGGATTTGTACATGGGGATATACGATCCATTTCCACTTCCGCTGTCCTGAAATGAATTAAACCAACTCTGGTTCCCTTGCAAAGGAGATGATGACTTCATCCCTCTTGCTGGAGTTTCTTTATAGAAAATTTGCGCTGCAAAGTGTTTCGCATAATCATCTCTTTCATTCTCCAGAAAATACTGACGGCCTTCTCCAGCTAGAGCAGAAGGAAAATGCTCGTTTGTCCTTTTGGCACGAAAAGATGAGGTCGCAATCTTGAAATCAGGTCCCAATGGTGTGTCTTCGTCTTCAGGGAAAAGTGAGAACATCGATTTCAAATGTGCAACTCGTGGAGATCGGGGACTTGCGTGCAACATAGATTCATACGCCATAGAATCATACTTTAATGCGTCTTTATCACTTTCTTCTGCAAAGAAATAATCAATCCATCATTAATGCCCAATATTTCCGTCAAAGTATTTTAGTTACACTGATGACAAAAATCATAATAATGAATTTTGTGGCCTTATTTCTACTTACCATTTTTGAAATACTATAACACTATTTTTAGCATATAGCTTAAAAATGCGATGAAATACAATGCTTATATTGCAGCGAGGAGATACCTATGCTTACAATACCGAATACAAAATAAACCTTTTAGGCCTCTTTTGACCAAGGAACTGCAAAAATTAACTTTTTAGACTATAAGAGACTTGAGAATGTTACTGGCTGATAATACATTATAATACATTCTCGTAAAGATTGAAACTATGTTGTTATTCTTTATTGAAAATCTTCATGATTGCCGGACTACAAATCCGAAAAACAAAAAACCGGTTACAATGGGTAACAATAACATTTCACAAAGTACTGTTAACAATCTAATTTCTTTCATTAATCAATATTTTATAAATTTGCTCTTGCAGACAAATAAATATGTGCATAATTATGAATTATTGATGTAACTTACAGTCAAAATAAATCGTAATTCACAAGACTATAGATTCTACCGATGACATAGGAATTCTAGAAAATTACATGCAGGTTTTGAATTTTTAAACATTAACAGATAATTCCCAAGTCTTACCAGATTCACTTGGAGTTAAAGGATTGTGTTCAATTTCTCCTTCAGCGACATAATCATAATCATTCTCTTGTTCTGACATGTGGGATTTCCCTGCCACAGTGGAAGACATCAAAGTATGGAAAACTGGCATGTCAGTTTCTATACTAAACGAAGAATCTCCACCACCCCAACCTTTATGCATCAGCATACTAGACAAAGTAGATGTGGAACTGGATTCTGGACCGGGACCCGGACCTTGTAGCTGTGATTTCGGCGGCCCAAGACCTAGCTGCTGGGAAGGAATGCCGCCAAGACCTTTGCCTTTTAACTTCTTCATGGGAGGTATGTCGTCTTCGTCCTCATTCTCTTCAACTTCACAATTGTATTTTGAAAAGTGCTTAACCTAAAATTTCAATTTAATTATTTGTCAATATCTTATGGAATGCTTACTAATACCCAAGTACAATAAAATTTCGAAAATTGAATTACTCTAAAGGTCCACGTTCCAGTCTCTTCGTTATATGACATAAATTCGGCATCCAAACGGACACAAGCACGGCGCAACTTGTTTTCATAATTCATAGCCCTGATCATGGCAGTAGATTTTATGGGATCTTTTGTTGTTTTTTCAATGGGCCATACTCTCTCAATGCAAACTTCGGCGGCACAGTTAAGACCTTCCCCAAATGGCGGTTTGCAATCGTCGTCAGGATACACTACAACTTCTTTGTGACGGAAAAGCACTGCAAATAAAATGTATTGTTTTATAATAAAACGTAATGGAATACAATAATCGTGGATAATTCTTTTCATTTGATGATTCATTTGCAATAAATCAATTACCAATTTCATCAATATTGATTCCAGCAACATTGACAACTTCCAAGAATCTAATTTCACCAAAATTATGGCGTCCAACAACAAATCCTTTAACCAAGCAATTATTTAGTTCGTCAGTTTTAAAATTCAAGTCTTCGATATTAGGACGAACGTAATATCCTGGTCGAGTGCAGATAAGACCGCATCCGCGGGAACCGTATAGTAACTTAGGTCCACCTGAAGAATGAATTGGGGCGTCTCCGTTTTCTTGACCCTCGTTTTGGTCTCCATTATCTCCTCCACCTCCAACTGACTGAAATGACTCATTTGCACTTTCTCCTGATTTTGAAAGTCCAAATTCACCATTATTTCGACTAACGTGGATACTGTCATCGAAACTGCTGTTGCCGGAGCTATTATTCATATCAAGATTCGAATCGACATTTGGAGAACTCGTCATTGGCTGACTAGTTCGGCTGAAGGATGGTAAGCTGTATCTTGTTTTTTCAAAGGCTTTGACACTTTTTAATGACAGCTTTTTGACAGAAGATTTTGGTGATAAAATGTCAATTAAGCTTGTACCGTCGTCCTCAAATCCATCAAAAATTGCTGCCTGCTAAAACATCATATAAATAAAATCTTTAACAACTCCTAATAAGACGGTTTTCTTTGTTCATTATATTATATGTGTTCCATTGACATTACACACTAAAAAATACGTACTTTACTAAATGCCTGAGTTTTTGCTACAGGGAACGTAAAACTCTTGGCACTAGAGGAGCCAGTTGTATTGAAGCTAGTTGAATGACGTCTACGAGACGCTTCTTTGATTGCCCTTTGTGCCATGGGATTTGTAGGCTTACTCATTTCTTCTAAACTGCGATTTGTCTGTTATAAAACACATTCTTATTCAAATATTTTTCATAAAAAGTCTACTAATAAAATAATAAACTAAGATTTTAATATCATCGTACAATTAGATTGTAAAATAGTGGCGAGTCCTTGTAAGGGGTTGTAGCAAAGGGCACCACATTAGGAGCAGAGAACTGCTGATTCGGTTGAGTGAAAGCATTTGACTGATTGTACGCTGAAAACCCCATTCCAGTCGAGGGAGTCGTAAACGAGAACGATGGGGCTCCAAACCCGGAACTCGTAGTTGGATTCCCTACGGAAAAATTTGGAGTAGTTCCAAAAGAGCCAAATCCAGTAGAAGTGGTTCCGGCGCCCCCAAAAGTAGGAGTTGATCCAAATCCTAAGGTAGGCGCCGATGTCGAGCTATTGAAATTAAACGTTGGTGCCGTCGCCGCACCTGAAAATAGAATGATTATGATAATAATTAAGTTTCAAGTATTAAATTTACATATGCAATTTCACCGTAATATAATACGAAATAGAAAAGCTGGAAATTGTGGCTAATCTATAGTAATGTTAACTTAATGGAAAGTCACCCACCAAAGGCTGAGGCTGTTGCAGGCTGAGAAGTGAACGGGGTACCGAAAGAAAAAGGTTTTTGTTGCTGCGGTTGTTGAGCTCCAAACATTCCTCCAGTTCCAGTCCCGAATTGAGTGGTCGTACCACCACCAAACGTTGTGGCACCTGGAGTGCTACTAAATATCCCACCGGGTTTAGCCATTGTAGTAGTTCCAAAACCTCCGAAAGTAGATGTGGTAGATGAAGTTGCTGGAGTCATTGACTTCTGTCCAAAAAGACCTCCACCCAATGTCTAAATGTCACAAACATTTTTGAAGTGTTAAAATTAATTTAAAGTTAATTAGTAATTACAATTCAAGACTTTCAAAAATATATTTTACAACTTACAGACTGCTGAGGTTGTTGAAAAGTAAAGCTACTAGTTCCTAGAGCTCCTGCCGTAGAATTTGTAGATGTAAATATACTCGTTGGCTGACTGGATGGGTTACTAAATGAAAATGCTGGAGTTCCACCACCAAACGGAGCCGCGGACGTTTGATTATTTGAGAAAAAACTTGAAGTTGGCTTTGGAGGTAAGTTGGAGAACAATCCTGAAATATAGAAAGCAATATATTAATACATGGGTTAATGTAGGAATTAAATGCATTACAATTCATGCTAATATTTCGAACGAACTAATTAGGTAGAGTGAAATCAAATGTAAATTGTACAACGCCTCAACATGTCAAAATTCGAGTGTAGAATTGACGGACATGGTTTTTTTGACATCACAATGTCATTATATGCCTATAAATAACAATACAAAATAGTGCAAAATAACAATTCCTTCCCCTAATTATTGAGAATACAGGTAATACACCCTTGTCTACATTTTGCCCTCCTGGGTACGACAAACATTAATCCCCATAGCAAAAATTCCATTTCATCATGGTTCATTTTCAATTTCATTTCGCCCATAGGACGTAACAATATGAATATGTTTTCGTTATGTAGAAAACATACTATATGAAATGAATAGCAAAGATTAGTCAAGTCACTGTATGAATACCATTGATATTTTCTTTTTGCTCCAAAAACATGTTTCACTGTTTATTTCTGTAGTTGCACAATAGAAGTTACAGTGGGCATCTGAATGCAATATTGGATTTCTAAAATTAACAGCTCATAACAATTACTCGTGAAATCTAGGATTTGGCTGATAGTGATACAGCTAATGTTAAACAAAAACCAAAGAATCATATAATATAGATTATGATGGCTGTAGAATTTGGAGTTTAATTTTTCGTGTGGTTTACTGTAAAGAAGCACAAGTGAATCTCACAGAATGGCAGTGTTACATGCTCTTTGGTTTCCATTAGTTGACTAACCGGAACATTTAAATTATAGATTTATTTATTTCAAAACGTTGAATATTTATTGGGTATATTTAAAACGGAGTATGAACTCCTAACCAGAACACAATGCAAACCCATCTGAATTAATATTAATAGGTTGAAATGAAGAAAACAGGATGGAAGGAGAAAAAGCAACTAAAGTAGAGCCGAGATTTCACCGTCTGCTTGCTCTGATCAATGACGTTGAATCCACATGTCAAAAAATGCAAAACGGCATGCAACACATAGCCAATTCTTAACTACCTACACATTCACCATTACGACTTGGCTTTCCCGATACACATGTAAAAATTCAAGTCTGCGCGTGTATAGTTACTACTACTATTATGCTTTCTAGTAGTTCTACTGAATGTATTGCATTAGAAGTATACCCCATCAGGTCTGTACTTTTGTGTATGCGTGAAGATTCGTAAAATATGGGAAAGTACATCAAAATGAAAACAAGCCCTCAAACCAGAGTGCTTTTCTTTGAGTAAAGCGTTGTGAGTTCTGACCCATGACCGCGGGAAATAGTTCAGGCTTTCGAAAATTGAAAAAAATAAATTCAAACTGGTCGTTTTCACTGATACGAATCTACTCAAATACGCAAATCTAAGAAGGCAAGTGGTCCGTATTGCATTTCATTTACTATGACAGGCTTTCATGTGTGACCATTCACTAACAAAACTGACAGTACCAAGAAATTAGGCTTATTGAAATTCAACACGTTGTAGATTAATTATTAATGGATATCTCGCACCTACAATTTACATTTTCAAATATTCTGTTTATATCATACAAAGAAGTAGATATGTAAATGTGATTGAATTGATAAGTATTTTAACGTACCTGAACCAGCAGAAGGTGATCCGAAAGTATTAGCTTGTTGTCCAAAAGTACTAGGAGTCCCAGTGTTAGCATTAATGGATGAAAAAATACTTGGTGATTGTTGTGTTTGAGTTCCACCAAAAATTGCGCTTTGTGGGGGTCCTTTCCGATTCAATTGATAATCTTCTAGTCGCAGTTCTTCAAGAGACTTGTTTTCGTACTCTTTCATGCAAGTGATGCATTGGTGTCGGGTATTTATAGGAGAGGCGACACCATTTCTCATCATTGTGTCCGTTCCCGTGATTGCATTGAAAGGTATAGACGTCCCCGCCTGATTTTGATTAGCATCTGAATAAGTTGAAAATATTGAAATTAATATAACTCGTTATAGTTATAAATAATGTTTTAGTTCTAAAAGAGGAATTATATTCATCGTATAAAAAATTCTATCAGAACGTCAAAAGCCTATCTACATTCAGATGACGAATGAACTTTGCAAAATGAAATATTCATTGTCATTTGTTATTATGTTGTTGCAGCATTCAGTATTATGGAATGGGATTATTATCATTTGACATGAAATTTTAACGTTTCCCATTCCCAAAGTATTTGTTTTTCTTTTTATATCGCGATTCTATTAACTAGAACTATGAAATTGTTTATTTTGAATATGATATTGGCATTATGTTATTATATTGAAAAATTGTTGACATAATAATACTTGAAATGTCCACATCTGACTGCAATACAAAATTCGGTTTGTAAAAGACCAGTTTTGAAATTTCTTGGAACAAAAAAGCCTAAATTTAGCCTGGGCTTCCGAATCTTTAATAGTTTGAATCATCTAAGTTTAATAATTTAACTGTAAAATGTGAACTCTAAATTTGGGAAAATTCATTTGAATGTTAAAATTGAAATTGTAGTGTTATCGATATAAAATCCATTTGCGTCTCGTAGTCTCGTACACCAAATGATATGGAGGGTAAGAATTGTAGAAGTATTTGGAAATTAAAGAATTAATTAGAATAGTATTTAAGTAGTATTTAGTGTGTCATGTGTTGGAAAGCAGTGACCAGTTCTCGACTGTGCCTACTGATATCGATCTGATGTATTGATTGTACTCATTTGACACTTTAATAAAGCATTATTATTATTAAGTTACTTACTAGTTGTGGAGAAAGGGCTAACTGTTGCAGTTTGTCCTCCTCCAAACATGGTAGAAGTAGGATTACTCAGACGATTGTTGCCAAACATGGTGGAGGTGGTAGCTGGTGATCCGAAACTGGAACCGAACGTTGCCTTGGGCTGGTTAAACCCACCTCCAAATAACGAAGCGGGTTGTTGCTGTGCTGGTTGACCAAATACATTAGTCTGTGGAGTTGATCCAGAAAATGCGCCTGTAAAATTGAATACGCAAATCACATGAATAAATCACTATAGCTTGAAAATAACAATCTGCAATCATTATTTTATTTATTTCTCATAAAATACAATCAAGAGTAGTAAATTTTTCATCTAGGTTAGGTTAGGTTAGGTATAAATTGTAAATCAGATACCTGTCAATTCTATTACAATGCAAGATGGTGATGATCGAAGAATGGACAACTGAATGAGATAATTATTATGTAACCATCTTCAAAAATGCTCAAAAGCATTCCATTTTCGATTTCAGTACATTATGTTGTGAGATTTCCCAACATTTTCAAGCAAGAAGGTAAACTACATACTGAATGCTCATAACCACAAATTACTATGTCAAAATGTCAACTTAATGTCAGTTGAAACTTAAATTTTGAGGTTGTTTTTTCATAATGAGAGTAATGTAAATTCAATATTTTTTTATAACCCTTGGTTGTTAAAGGCGAATAATCGACATTACAAAAATATATCATGAAAATACAGCAGTAATAGCCACTAATCAAAATACAACTCTCTGCTTCTACTATTTTGTTTCTCACAATCCCTCATGAAATGAATGTACTAAGAATTAAACCTAACTTATAGGAATTGACGAGGTTACGTTGTACTACTGTCAATACTTTAATAGATTTGTAGTTAATAAATGAATTTGCAGAATAGCCAATAGGAAATATATTTGGAAAAATAGGAACATCAAGAGATCAAAGATAAGAATTCTGAATTCCGCCAATATCCTATTTTCTATATTTATTTTTCTTTTCCCAACAATCAACATTAGGCTACTGCAATTCAATTTAACGTACTGATTGACGATTAACGTCATTGTTTCTTACGTTATATTCAATGACAAGTACGTATTTTATTGAAATTGTATCGAAAAGCGTACGACTTACCAAAAGTTGAAGATGCTCCGAAATTACCGAACATTTTAATACTTCAAATTATGACACAGTGTTTATTTATGTATCATAAGAAGTTTAAAAATACAAAACGAAACGCTAAGTTCCTACTTCACTGATGTTAATTTTCCGTTGACTGTTCACTGTCACCGCCACTCACTACCCTGAAAATACAAATTAGTCAAGCCATTATACATTAGACTTAGTAAACACAATAATAATGCAACTGTTTTGTAAAAAAATTGAACCAACCTTGTAGTGAGAAAAGTGTTGATTTTTTGTAGCAATTGAATTTTATTTCCAGTAAATATTATACAAATTGAAATGGATGATGGACCCAGGAAAGAGGTCCATGATACAATACAAACGCAAAGCACGACAGCAAGAAGAGCAAGATACATAAAATTTATATACCTCCATCCAGTATTTAGCAAGCACAGACGTTGCGACGTATAACTAAAACGCTCCTTTTCAATTCTGTCAGGGTAGCGGAATGGGAATAATAATCAATAATCATTACAAAGCCAGAATGCCATAGTCGTAAATTCGATTCCCTACACTGCAAAATATTAAATAGTGTAACCAAACAACTTTTTAAATTAACACCTGATGTTTGGGTTCATTCACTGTCAGTATTTGAAATAGTTAGAACTGTGTAAAAATTAAAATCCTGCTTTAAGATTAATAAACTGCACATATCTATTCTCCGATTAAAAAATGAACTCAAAATGCCTCCTCCTTTTAAATGAAAATATGGGATCCTTCCTATTCTTCCCTACAAAGATTTCATTTATCATTTTAAAAGTAAAATGAATGGAGTGTACCACATTATCAACTTGAATGTAGCATTGGGAAATTCAAATTATCTGACTGCCTGATATTTATATGATTTTGGGCTTGGTGAAATTCCTAAATTTAATGTTAATATCAATAATATCTTGCCTTTATAAATTGTGCAATTTTAAAATTTTATTTTTACATTTTTAGACACCTGTAGCATAATATCAACCCTGTCATGGATTTGTTTGAACCATTGGACGTATCAAAGTACCAACGTATCTGTTATTAAAGGCTGTTTGCGCATGGTGGGGGGACCAACACAACTGAACTATTTCTTTCCCTCTTCAATTTTGGTACATGTTAATAATATTCCCAGGCAAAGATAGAGGTCTTTGGCACCTCCAGATGTTAAATGTAAGTTCCACATCCATATTCTTATTCAGAGAATATGGATCTTCTCTGTTGCATGTAGTATGTATTGTATGTGAATTGTGATTGTGAAACTATGTCTGTCAGTCTTTCTGTCTGTCCTGAAATTCGTGTGCACGATAACTTTCGAACGGTCTGAGGTAGTAGACTGTTAAAATTTTCAGGATACAATCTATAGGCATAGAATTAGAAACACACTAACACACGCTACTAGAAGAAACATTTCCCTATCTCACAATGTATTAATTTATATGGAAGCGTTTGTTGTACGAAAGGACAGGACCGGGAAACGTGTGTAAAAAGTGTGGAGAATGGAAGCTTTTTGCCTGTTTACAATAATCCTGTTACTTATCCTGTTATTTTGTTATGCGTTATCTAAATCCCCTTTCTATATCTATGTCTATAGGTAAATAGAAAGGCCGAGTTCGTAAATGGGCAAAATCGGTTATATGACCAAGCATACAGAAAATGTAATTTTGCGCTAACCTATAACAATTTTGACCGCACTAACCTGGTTAGCGGGCAGTCAGCTTTTTGTCTGCCCGAAAAGGGAAGCACAAAATATTTTGGTTAGCGAGCAGAAAAACATTTATATGTGCACCACAGTTGCGCGAAATGTACGCTACTTCGGTACATGCACAAATAACATACACGAACCTACGTACTATTTGTGTACGCACCACAGTTGCGCGAAATGTACGCCCGCTACTTTGGTATACACGCAAATAGTATGGACGACTCAACGACGTATTTTGTCTGTTCGGAAAAAAGGAGCGTATAAATGTACGCAACCGTGGTACACACACAAAAAGCACGGACAAACGTACCTACTATTTATGTATGAATTTTTTTGTAAAGTAGCGTACATTTTACTCAACTTTGGTAGACACACTAAGAGTACGTAGGTTCGTGCATAATATTTGTGTAATACATGGCCATGTCTGAAAGATTCCAATGCACGGCATCAGCGGTACAAGCCGTGCCTGCCTACTCCGTCCGCCACGTAACCTCTTACCTGCTCTTTCCTGAAAGGTTCCGATGCACGACATCAGCGGTGCAAGCAGAATCTGCCTACTCCGTCCGCCACCTAACCTCTTAACTTGAAGTTTCCGATGCATGGCATCATATTATATCAGTGGTAAAAGCAGTGATGTAAGATTCCGGAAAAGACTGGCTGTCCCGAATCACAACGTGTGTATAGGCATTACATTGTGACTATTTTCATGCCATACCTATCCATGCTTTGGGATTCCGTACACAGCACAGCACAGGTCTACATCGTCCGGAGTTCAATAGTCAGGCAGGTATGCAGAAAATGTAATTTTGTGCTAACCTCGTTACCGGGCAGCAAAAAAAATTGGTAATGTTCTCAATGTTCTGTGTCACTAATAAATGGGGTACAATCTTCCCCTGATAGGGGAATTGTGTGAAAAACCAAAATACCATGCATCTTTAGTTCTGCGTTCTACATATCGTAGGATAGCGATAGCGCATTCGAAAGGCTATTAGTATTTCGGTCAAGGCAGGTAGAATAATCACAAGGTTAAAGACGGTGAACATCAGGTGATATAGTCAAAAGGCTATGTAACGTCACAAAAATCTCCGCTACTTTTTCACATGCATTTGACATGGGTAATTTATTTACGCAGTAGATCTCTAGATATAAACGCCTTTTTGAATAATTACGCCTACATTAATCTCTATATTTAATTATTTGTAAATACGTTAAAATGAGACGACAATACGTTTATGTTTTTGATATTTTAATACGTAAAATGAGATGACTCAGACGACTATACGTTTATTTTATGGTAAATGAGAAGACTCAGACGACAATACGTATGAGATGACTCAGATGTATTGATAGCGTGTTTATTACAATAGTACGTTAACTGAAAGTAGGGCAACTTGGAATAGTTAGTTGGAAACTTAATAATAGCGGAGTGAGTCCTGAGTCCTGAGCAAACTACAACTGCTCCTTTGAAACACATTCAGCAAATAAGATAATGAGAAATTGGTTTAAACCAACTGAGTATGAGTATATTATATTCTAACATAGAATAGAAGCTTCCATAGTTTGTTTTGAAAAAAACACATTTGAAGTTTATTTCCAAAATATTGTTTCACCGGCCAGGACCAGGGCACGCTCACAGAAGATCACAAGTTAAATACTTTGTATTCTTCTCAGCTACCTTTCTTTCTGCTTGCAATTATCTCCGTTATGTACGTAGGTACATGCATTACGAATACGAAGGTTATGTTGAAATTGCATTGTGATCATATTTTGCATTATGCTTGCAAATGAAAGATGGAAATGAGATAAATATATTATTTGCCCTTCTATGCAATGGAAGACAAAAGGGAAGCCACAACAAAAAGTTGAAAATGGGGGAAAATATGCTTACCGTTAATTATTTAACGAACTACACAATTCATGCTGTATAATATAATATATTTAATACCAGCCAGCTTTAATCATTTTATTTAAACATCTTATTATGCAATTATTGCTGCATATTACATAATAGGTACTTCTGTAAGTTTTAAATTATTTTAAGTAGAGCCAAATTAATGGAACCATTTCTTCGTAGGATTCTAAACAATGTTTTCGTTTCCGACAGCTTATCATGTTGAGTCTGAGTTTAAGCATGACAGCACCTTATATTCAGTTCTTCGGACTCCGAATCTCGGAGAACTCAGGTAATGGTTCCATATAGAACATTTGGTACATATGTAGTATACATTGACAAATTAAAGGCCTCAAAATTGTATAATATATTTGGCAAAGTATTCAGCAGAGTTAGAAATGCTTTCATGATACATAATTTAAAAAATGAAAATTATATTTAGCCATATAGCATTTTTATTTCTGTCGTGGTTTGTCTCATTCTCCCTACTTCCTACCTTAAAATGAATTATAGTGAATGATTTATATTTATTGTACAAACAAACTGTACTGTATTACAATCAAATGTAATTGTAATAATTGAGATTTATAAGTATAACATTATGTAAAATAACGAAAAAGACTTTCGAAAGCAAAGCGGCTATTATTATAGGTTTTATTTAATGTAATCCGACACAGTAACAATTACGGGGCATATATTTTAATTTTAACCACATTATTATCTAATATTTCTGAGCTGCTTTTATTTTTAGCTTATGCGAACAGTACATTTGTTAAACGTATTACTTACTTATTATGACAGATCGGCTTGACAAAATTCAGTTTTCCAGGGTTAGGCACTCTACTCCCAATCCTAAAGTAATACGAATTATAAAAAAAGCCATCAACATATTATGGCCCTTATCTATAGTAAGAATTTGCAGTTTTTGCCTATTTTACAGAAAATATCATACTATTCAAATCTGCTGCTGTCGCAATACCTAATGAGTAACTTCATATAACAATTGCGTACATAAACTTAATGCTAAATGTAGGTACTGCAAGTACACGAATGTAAGGATATCATTCTAGGTTAGTTAATACTTACAATAGCCCCATTGTTTTTCAGCAATATAGGTGATCAGAATCAATCAATCTGCAAATCATACAATAATGGTGAAATTCTACGGAAAGCCATAAAGTTAGCGCCTCAATGTTGTAGCATATAAATATTACAATTCATCATCATAATATTTATTGGGTGTTTAGCAGGGTACTAGTAAGTTTTAGAGGGAATGGAGGATAGTGCGCTTTGGAAGATTTAACAAACCTCTCGACAGCTCTTACTCCATTCAGACAATACTGCAAAGCCGTACTGTGGACTGTGGCAATTAAGTAGGGAATTTAATTTGAAACGGATAAGGATTAATTTTTTGTGTTCACTATTTATTGTAGTCCCCGTGCTTATAGCAGTCACCCTTCATAACACCTATCCTCTCAAAGCATTATTATGCCCATTTGTAAAACTTACTTGGGTTATTTCATGAAAACAAACATCTACTTTAGATAAAACATAAAACTTCATATTTCCCAAATGTGGATCAATTAATGGAAAATATTTAGAGTAAAAGCAATAGTCTTGAAGAATTCCTAGTTTTCACAAAAATTTGCTCGTTTACAAGTTCAAGAATGTGATTCTAGTGACACTAAAATGTGCCGTTAACACATTTCCCAAATCTACAACTAGTAGTTACCTAAAAATGGGGTTATAATAGTACAAGAGAAATTTGAAGAAAGGATAAGTGTCTATATCATTGCAAACGCCATTCAAATATAGTCTATTAACCATTTTGAACACAGCATTTCACAATAGGATAAAAATACAGACAATTTTCGTGTTTAGATAAAACTTAAAGAATTTAAATTAAATTTTGATCAAACCGTCGGTCACAAAAAGAAGACTACTAATGCCAAGAGAGATTAAAGGGAGTAGAGAGCATGAAAACGAAGAGCGTACTATGTGGGGCCACAAGAACAATATTGTGATCGTCTTTATTTATTTCTGCAAGACGATAACGTTACAAAAGTACACTTTAAAAATTTCGCATTTTGTCTTTTAAGATAATTTATATTGGTTAGCTACAAATTAATTTGCTTTGATGCAAATGAGTAGTCTATTAAATATGTTTTGAAGTTTTTGACATTTTAGACACAGATAGCAGAGATAAAAGCATCAAAGAAATGATATTGCAAGTTTTCATTTCATTTTATATAACAATTTTGAACTTTGAAATTTACGAGGGGAAAGATAATTTTAGAAAGTGAGAGATTTCATATGGAACTAAAAGAAAATACATTATTTTAAAAGAAAGGTGCAATTTGTTCTTGATGCTTTGAGAGAGGAGATTCTATCATAACAGGTTGACTATACAGTGAAAACTAAAAATATGTAAACCCTCTGTAACAGTTATTAAAGTTAGGCTTTTCGCGTATGTCTCCTCTAACTTCCCCCATTCAAGTTAGAGGCTCGGATTACTGCTGATTGCAATCAGGATTTTTATGACCAGAAGAAAGATTCTTCCGACCAAAATTACGAGTAGCTCGGGATCGTGAATCTACCTGGGGAACTCTGCTTTCTTCATCACCGTCTCCATCTGGAAATTAACATGAAAAATTAGTTTAATTAAACAAATTGTAAAAAATTGTACAATCTCAAAGATGATTTAAGTAGGCAATCACCTTCATTATCTTCCTCTTCTTCCGCTTCTTCTTCTTCCTCCTCCTCGTAATCTTCTTCCAAAGCTTCACCCGTGTAGTAGAGGACAGCACGAGGAACTATTCTTTCACGAATATACTGGCCAATTTCAAAATCATTGGTCAAACGCATCTGAATTTCTTCATCAAGTGGTAATTCAGTATTTACTGTAACGTTAAAAGATATAAAATTATATTTCTTCATCTCACTTTTGAATGAATTCAGAAATCATTAAGTTATTTAAACTTCTTGGTGTTCAACTTACGTTCCGGAGGGCTGAAAAAGTTAAAGAATGAAGGGGCATTGACAGTCTTGCTAACTATACGATGTGTATTATTTTGCTTATGCTTCTGCTTCTTCTTGATCGTTTTCACAGTAACATTCTTTCCCTTTGCCCAGTCAATAGGACATCCCTTTACAATAAAAATCATCAATTAAAATAAATTACTTACTTCAGTTACTAAATAATAACTAAATGACTGAAAATTACAGCATTATCGGGATAAACTATTATGCCATCACTTATTATTCAAGGATAGCGTCGTAGCCCTTCCCTATTGCTTTACTCTCAAACGCTGACTGAATTCTACATGGCACGCTAGTTCCAGTGGATGAAGAGAGCTCTTTGATTGAACAATTTTGTTTTTAAAAATATGTTCTTACCTTGCATTTAATAATCTCAGGGCCCTCAAACTGAAAAGGATCATCTTCGTCCACCTCGCAATTCATTTCGTAAGTTTTTGTCAAAATTGAATTTGTAAAATATTCATTTGGTGAAAAATGGAACAAAAGGGTAAATCCCTATAAACAAAACGGCGTTGATTAATAAAAATGACATTAACAATGAAACTTAGTGTATGATAAAAATAACGCAACGCACCATTGGCTTTTCCATCATTTCCACGGTGATATCTGTCAGATGCTTTAGAATGGGTACATCGTGATCTTCGGTTAATTCTTGGAGCATTTCCACATTGCGAATAATTGTTAGCCAGAAATCGGGAATGCCAGTGACTTTCTCCGCGTTAGCATCACTGTCAAAGTTAAAAACAAAAAACCGCCATTTGAATTGTATGAAAAAATATATGAAGAATACTTTACTCTACATGTACCTAAAGCCTGCGCAGCCATTATGAGTTACATACAATAAATAAATGACAATAAACAACTGAAATACATGCGACTATTTTAAAATTTATGCCAATTAATACAAATTGGAAGTCAAAGCCTAAACTGAGTAGGCCGGTTGTAAATCAATATGTAATATATAGGTCATTGATCTGTGGCCATAAAATATGCAACAGAGTAGGTTTATTAGCTGACAAGGTGTACTAAATACTAATAGCAGCTTACCTTGAATCCACAGGTCCATCGCCTTTGCCTTCTTTTTCAGTATCATTTTCAACCTCTGAGTCCGACCCGCCGACAAAGTCACACTCTTCAACACTTGGCTCGTAATCACCCAGTACGATTTTCCGCCTCTGTAAAAAATCAATTTGAATAAAGTTAGAGTATTTAAAATATATAATAATAATCATCATAATAACAACGAACAAGTCAAAAATAAGAGTTCACCTTTTCAAAGAATGGCAAGTATTTCGGCAAGTACTTGCATTCAAGAGCGTGCATTTCCTCGTAAAAACATGCCTCTATTTTGGTTATTTCTACTTGGATTTTCTTCAACGCTTTAACTCGCTGCTTCACTTCCGGTTTATCTTCCTAAAATAAAAAAAATAATTGTAATATTGTAGTCATCATCCACGCCTTCAATAATCCAAATGTTGAATGCAATTGTTCAGATGATGTCCTACCGGTGCATCCTCAACTTCGCTTTCATCTAGCTTTTTGGGGGTTTCCTCCTCTTCTAAATCATTCTGGTTGTTTGAGATGTCCATCTCTGCGGAAAGGTTTTCAGGATCCAAAGCCATTTTCAATCTGTAAAAAAATCCATTAATCCAATTAGGGAGTCAGAAAAACAATGAGACCCAATTAAGACAAAAGAATCGAATGTTGAATGTTGAATGTTAGCGAGATATAAATAGTTCACACTTGTTTGACTCGGAGATTAAATAGGCGCAGATCCAAAATGAAACAGGAAGTTGACACGATCAAAAACTGAAAATGGGCAAGTTAAAAAAACGAAGTGCCGACGTAGCGACGACGGAAAGTTCTCGGGTGCTCGCAGAGACGAAGAATGAGGACTAACCGACCACGAGAATTAGACAAAACTACTGCACTCCCTGCTGCAGACAGAGAAGATGAGTCTGAGAATCTAACTTTGAGTCAGCAGATTGGAAGCGTGTTTCCTCAGGATTCTTTTCCTTCTCGAATGGAATCGGCTTCGTTATCTCCTACCTCGCTTTACAGTCCATGACGATGCACGTCGCTAGTTATTTCCCTCCGTCTGCCATCCCAACCTAATTACCCATTTTTTCCGCTAGATGGCCTCCCAACCTTTCATCTCCACCTTGTACTACTCACTATTGTCGCAATTCACCTCTATTCACTTCTTCAACACTGTATTGTACATTTCTGTACTTTTTGTACTGTATCAATCTGTAATCTGCACAATCTTCTGCAGTATTGTACAGATAGTGTTGAGAAAGATATATTATCATGAAAATATTAAAACTGTCTCATGTTTTCATCTATTTGGTTGGGACTTGGGCGTCGGCGTCATTCTCAATCTCAATTCGTGCTTAATACTTGGCAAACAAAAAGATAAATAATATTAAAATAATATCTAAAATGCTACGCTTTTAAGGGTTCTAATTTAGTTTTTAGTGATTTATTGTATGATTTTACTCATTATTTAATATTGTTTATGTTTACTATCTGTCATAGGTCATTCATTGCTGTGAAATAAAAACTGATGTCATTATTTTGTAATCATAGCTACTAAAAGTATTAAGTGTCGATGTGATTTACTATATGTAAAACAATTTAAAGAAAAGTGTCATCGAGGTATTGTGTAAACAGTTAAGTAATTCCCAATGAAATGGTCGATTAGGTTTAAATCTCTAAAAAATACTGTTAAACTCAGACTGTCAGATAATTGCAGTGTGGTATTGTAAATTGTAGACATTTCTTAAAACGAAGCATGCAGCTTTTATTTTACTTTCGTATAAACTTGCCATATAACTATGTACTGTTATTTGTATACTAAATATACTGTGCACTAAGACAGAGCAGACGAACTAATAGTTATCTGACTACCTATAACATGTATACATGTGTCTAAAAATAGTACATTGGTCCTCGGTCCTCCTCCGTGCGTTCATGTATTAAATGGAACCAAGATTACTCGTATATTCCAAACGAACTCCTTGACTCAACTTCAACATTACCTCGCAACTCTGGAAGGAACCGCAGTTAAATTGTGTTACAGATTTAGGAGGAGGAGCATCAAAAAAGTTACCATGGGTGGGATACTCTCATTGTTTTTGAGCATTCATTTTCGTTTTGCAGAGTAGCAGAACAATGTCCACGGTTCTTCAGTCCAATGATTTTTAATGTCTATGCAGTAAGAATTTATCAACATGTTTATTACTGTTACTTGTTGATGATTCTACTAGGAATATGATTTCTAGTGAAAATATTACTTGTTCCTTAACAATTTCCATAAATATTATGGCATGGCACAAAAGTATATTAGTATTCATTGTAGAAATTAATTTGCTAATAATTGGTACGTCAATTCTACATGTGTTGAAGGCACAAATTCATCATGTAAAATTAGGGGTTAAAAAGAAGAGACTTTATTAGAGCCAATGACCAAAAAATAGGAAAGACATTGCATAAAAATTAATGGTAGTTGAACTACATGATAAAGATAAAGTAAACTTGAAATTGGAAATACTATTATAGCAGTGCTTACTTATACAGCCAGAAGACCCCACGCCCACCCTAGAATGGGGCGCACTACACGCCCCACCCTAAAAACCTAACCTAATTTAACCTAATCTAACTTAACCCTTACGGAAGGGATGCGATGGAGGGAAATTCTAGCCTTACCCTCTAATTATCTGAATTTATAATCATTTGAAAGGATTTAGCAGTGAAATTAATTTACTGCAAACTTAAAAGATTTGAAATTATTTGTAATGTGCCATCAGGTCAAAATTTTCTAAAGCTCACAGTATTTGTATGATTCCAAAGTTTAATACAAATGTTATATCGTCAGTTTTAGTGTAATTGCAGATCTCTGAAAACCTACATGTCATGTTATTACTTTTACTTCTGTATTAAGTTTACATACGTTGATGCTGTATATTATTAGGTGTGTCTGCATTACATTGCACTTACAAAAATACACACGGGTTTTAACGAAAGACACCTATTTCACCCGCTAAGCTTAGACACCCTAATATATTATGGTAAAGATAAACGCCTAAACACTAAACATTATATAGATATACTTTTGCTGTATAAGGAAGGACAGTGTCTTCGTTCCTATAGTAGCAATATAGTATTACATTAGAATGTTGACAGCGAACATTACTCGCATTAATGAATGAATATGTACTGATGAGTTATTAAATGTATAGATTTCCAATGGCAATTGAATAATGAATATTTTAAATTCCCATCTGTAGGAAAAATGGGAAATCTTCAGCTTTACGGTGAAATTGTACTCTAATATTCTTGAGATGTTTCATAAAGACAACTTTTGATTTTAAAATCATTTTTGCTTTTAATTTTACAATTTATGGCAATTAATGAAATCCCAGAAAGTC
This sequence comes from Tomocerus qinae, assembly GCA_020055645.1. Taxonomy (NCBI): domain Eukaryota; kingdom Metazoa; phylum Arthropoda; class Collembola; order Entomobryomorpha; family Tomoceridae; genus Tomocerus; species Tomocerus qinae. Next base: position 25,827,544 of record CM034548.1, read on the forward strand.
AATTTTCCAAGTTGTGCATCTTCCATCAAATAACAACTTCAATTTATGTTAAGCCATTCATATTTGCATTGAGTTGAATAGCATTGAAGTTGACTTAATTTATTGTTATTATTATACTTAATTATTATAAGAAAGAGACAGTTTATGCTACAGATTTTTCATTTGATCGTCATGGTGTTTGTTTTATTTATAGCTTGTATTTTATTTGATATTTTTCGTATTCAAGTACTTATGTGTAAACCCATTTTAATTGATTGTCTTCAGTAAATGTAATAATGGGATGATTTTAAAAATATATATTATGTATTACAGTTACCACATAGGTGTGTGTGTGTGTTAGGGGGAGAGCACGGCTACTACTATTTGTACCACATAGATACCGACTTGTACATAGGTTACAGATTGATTCATTGTTGATAAACTTGACTTCTTAAATCTCATTATTGATTTTAGTAATCTTAGTAGGTAAGCAAGACCTCGTCGGATCTGACAAAATGTCTCACTAAGAAATGGCATGATACGGGTTTCATTAAACTACGACGACGAGTCGACGTCGTCGACTATCCAATTGCTTCAAAGGATTTGTTACAACTTAAAGGGTGGGATTTATGTGATTCATGTTACAGCTCCTAAAACATGTAACACCCTAACCGCACCCACAGAATTCTTTAAAAAGCATCTGAAAATTGGAATAGTTTGACAAATTTGGCTGAAAATGACGAAAAATTTATTATATTTGTATACTGAATGAATCTTATACAGTACTACAAAGTACAAAGTATAATTTTTGTCTCATATCATTTGAGAAACAAATATCTCTGAAAATAGAGTCCAAAATCGTCGAGAATAGTGGCCGCTATAATGAAATATGCACAAATAGTGATGGTTATTACACCTTCATTTTATGTATCATTAAATTTTGCAAATTTTCAAAAAACTGTCTTTTAAAACTCAATGCCCTTAAGCAATAATATCTGTATTTAATTACAAAATTAAAATTGATTTGATCTGAATTTAATTGCATTCTGACTCATTATCAGTATCATACTGCATATTGTACTTACACATACCATACTATGCTATAATAAACTTTGTTTTGTCTCAGTTCTTGCATGACATAGACAAGACATCTTTAAAATAGTTTTTAATCTCGTTGTAGCTTTGGCAATTGATTTGTTAGTAGGCGCAATGAGAGCTTTTTTAATCTAAATGACTATATATTTGAACGATAATGTTATATCAAACAATTTGTTACAGCAGGGAAAAGAAAGCATTTTGGAGACAAATTAATTCCATGTACCCTCAGCTTAGGAAAAACTAATTGAAAGTTTGATTTACATGTAGTAAATCAGATTGTCCCCAACTTGACCGATGCCGGACATTTATTTAAATCGTCAATGGCTGTGTAACTAATACTATGCATTGGTGAAAAGAAGAAACAAGCAGCTAACCGTTTTTATATAAGTAGTCATTATAGCGGTAATTGTTATGCAAATGAAGCATGCGTGATGAAATAAAGAACAATATTATTGAGAGAATTTCAAATTTTTACGTCGGAGTTGTGAAAACCTGCAAATAGTATAATGGTTGAGTGAGAGAGGATTTTCAACGCACGCAGGATCCGAAAAAAGTTTTCTTGGCTAATATTGCAGTTATCTATAGTTGAGTTGAGTCAATGTTAAGTTGGATTGAAGACTGTAGTTTAAATTGTACACAAACAGAAGGATCATGACTGCATTCGTAAATGTAGATCTGTGTGTATTTTGTGTATTGCTGTGTATAGGTACCGTAAAACGTAACCCCACCGAGAACAGACTAGACGGGAATGTGAGAAAGCTAAGCTACTCAGCGGGACTAACCGTGAATTGCACCCGAGACTGACTAAGATTATTCATTATACCTCAGTTCTTCAGAAAACAGGAGGAGAACGTTGCTCTTTTCAATCGTTTCTTTTTTGTCTTTCATTCTTGATCTGCTCTTTGAGACCAGTTCACTCACTTCATAATCAAGCTAACATAATCCAGAGAACCCTTCCATTTACGTCACATATTTGTGGATAAAGTTTTTTCTCCGATTCGTACATTCTGTGCTATCAATTGCCCCTCCGACGCATAATTGAGACAAAAAATTGAAGATTTACATATTCTTACTCAATTTTAAAATATATTTATGCAACCTAATAAAGAATCATTTAGTACATGAAACCTAAGACATAACTCACTCATTACCATCCATATCTTATCGTGAACGTTGTGAATATTCTCAGAGGTTTGTAAGTTTGTTCTGCGTAATACCTAGTTGGTTATACACAACAACAACAACAGCTTTTATTTTTATACCTCAGCATATTTACTTCAAATTACTTAGTATTTATAAATTAACGAATTTTTACACTGCAGCAACGAGTAACATTTCTTCCATCAATTGTCTACAACATACAGTAATACATTAAAAATCCAGTTTCTCTGAAAATGGGATACCCAAAGGCTATTTAAAAAGTTTTGAACACCTGGACGTTATTGTTTGAATTTGTTTTATAAAAGGACATGCAATAGGGTTGCTACATTTGTTGCTCTAATTAATTTGCTCCACTGAAAAATTAAATTCGCCAAGTTGCGCATCATCATCGAAAATGTCTTCGCCTAAGGATTTCCACATAGATGCCGTTTATCCAGAACCTTTGTCGAGACTTCGAAGAGGAACGGGAGGCCTCGGGAACAATGAAGCCCCGACTTCGTCGTCGTACAGACGAGCTGTCAAAAAACAAATGAATAGAAGTGGTGGTCGTTTTCGAACTCAGCCCGTCACCTTCCATGAAATTAAAGTATGTCTTTCGTTTGCTTCTTGAGTTTATTTTTGCTTCAACAAGGACAGACAATACGACACGCCACCACAAGTGTATGACGCAGTACACATACAATTCTTTCTTGACTACTATCTAAACTATATTTACACTGTTTATGCTTACTTACATTTTGAATAATAATGTGAATATATCTGTAGTTGTAGTTAGTTCAGTTGTATACACACTCAGACTCATAAAAGTAGAACTTTCCTATCCAACACTTACCTTTCATACTTAAATCCAAAGTTACTTCATGACATGTCTACCACTACTTACTATACTACATAGAGCTATATAGCATTTCCCTACTTGCCTATAGCAATCTATTTTGGATCTCCAAAATCGACTAGGTACTATTTATTATAGCCAAGCATTATCTGTGAGAGATATAGAAGACAGCCGCTTGTAACAGTTTATGAACAGTTTACTACTTTCAACTTTATTGCATATTGTTGGCAAAGTAATAACGTTAACTTGAGAAATTATATATTTTAAAACTAAAGAAATACTTGAATAGTTAAAACAGATTTACAATGTGGGTGGGTGAAAATAGATAATTAAGGCACAAGACTTACAAATAACACTATGCACTTAACTCATAGAAATAAATGCACTTTGAAATCTTGCAAAAGGTCATACAGCGTCTTAAAATAAGACAAAGCTAATATATTTATATTGCAACCGTTGAAATACATATAATTATTGAGAAACGAGTAACAATAGCATTAACCAAGTTTGACTGGAGACTAAATTTGATTATAGTACCTAATAATAAGACATGATGTCATTATTTTGGAGCAAGTGTTGTGTAGCTGTAAAATGGTGAAAGATTACTACGTGGAATAGAGCACGGCAAACCCAAGGATAATGAATCTAAAGATAACAATGCAAATAAAATAAAAATAGGAATTACACGAATGAGAAGGTTGGTTTGCCATATTATGGTTTTTTATGTACAAAGGAGTATCGTATTCATATACTGTAAATATAAGTATAGGTACTTATGTAGTAGTACTAGATTTATTGCTTACCGAATTGTGAAGGCAGACTAAAAAACATCCAACGACATTCTAAATTCTAACATACATCTAGATAAGCTGATATACCAATGTAGGACTACCAATATGCTAATAGCAAAATAGTACACAGGCAGATGAAATGTATACCTGCAACTGTAATGTTAGTAAGACAGAGTATAAGATCTATTACATCATTTCGTTAGTTGATAACGAATAAAAATTTCAAGAAATGCAGTGTGCATTGTGTGAATGCAAGTTACTAGTTAAATTTACAATTTAAAACTTTAAGACAAACGTGCTAAAAGACTGACAACATTCAATTAAGATTTAAGAAGTTTTGCAAAGACCCCTCTGGGTTACACTTTTAATAGAAATGACATCATCGCAACATCAAAGACTTAACTGGCTAATGTAACAAACACTTTTTCGTTAGCATAAACTGAAACTCTACGCTAGAAAAATAACGAAGGCGTATAAGCTTTCTATCTTTTGTGTAGGTGGACCCTTAGCTGACTGGAATTATGCAATTCGAAGATAATTATCTTGTTTTTCAATTTTGCGTCGAACGTCATTATGGAGTTATGTATATTCGTCTGTATTATGTAGCTTGTTAGCGATGAAACGTTTGTTCCGACCTAAGTTGTATCATATTACAATTATTAAAACATTTTTCAATTCCAGACATGATGGGTACTTTCTAATCTGCCAAAGTATAAGATCCTAACTGCCGACTGACTATTCCTGATTAATTAAAAGAGGTTCCCAATTTAATCTACATTGCCAAAAATCATATTGGCTGCATTCATGACTCATAACATAAAACAATTTTCATTCAATTTGATTATTGTTGGGATTTTGTGGATTCAGATTAATTATGGGGCCTTAGCAGTTATAAACTTGGACTTGTTAGTCAGGAAGTACCCTTTGCATTGTCAAATGGGAATGTGGGAGTAGAATTTGGAAACTTATGAAACCTAATTGGTAATGCGATCAAGCTTAAGCACCTACATGACCCAGAAAGCAGGACAAGGAAACTTAAATTGAATTCGCATTCAGAGAAATTCAGTATTAGCTGTTCACCTTCCTTACTGAATACATCTGCCTTGGATTAAGGAAACGCCGATTTTGCATATCATTTTTCTACAGATAGACAAAACACCAGAAGCACCATACAACACACAAGATATCACTCATGCATAGAAAATAAATATAAGTCTCAGTGCTTGTGAAAAACCGATTCTTATTACCGGTACAAGTACAACGTACAACTCCCAAACTCCCAATATACATTAATGCAGGAAAACTGTACAGTTTTCTAATTTTATCTAAAATGGAGCGTTGGTAAGTTCAAAGAACCTACTATAACAAGTATTCCGGCATTTTTTTTAAATAACTCAACATTTATCTTCATCATGATGATTTCTAATCCACTATTTAAATAAATGTCGTGGCTTTTAGTTCCAATATAAATGAGTCGTATTCAATCAGATACAGAGAAAAGGAAGTACCTATCTCTGAAAGGAGAGAATTTCATTTAACCAAACATAAAATACTAGTTAAAACCTAGCACGTACATTTAGCTCTTTTGAAACATAAGGGAGTAGATGTATTAGTCCAATCCGCAATTTCACCGACTTTTATACAGAGGATAAAGTAATGGACATATTTAAGGAGATAATATAAGTCTGATACATTCTAAGAATATACTTTTAATAGGCGTTCCTAGGTTGATAGCTTAAATCACATTTACCTTCCCATTCATTTCTGGTTACTATTGGCGTAAATCATTAAACAAAACAGTTTATTCAGTAGCGTCGGTATAAGGATCAATTGGAGAATGCAGGATTTCATTTATGCCATTTCTCTAGAAAATTGGCCGAGAATATTTCCAGTTAAAACTTAATCATAATTTGAAGGTGGTTTTATTTTGTACGAGTTTAAAATTAAAAACGTTGAAAAAATTTTCTAATCTCTTGAAATACCACAGGATTTAGTGATTGGATTGTATTGTGTCTGCATTAGATATAAGAAAACTAGTGCATTGATATAAATATAATTAATGTTTTGTCATTACAACATTTCCTACAATACAATGCGATGATTATTCAAGCCATTGAAAGCAGTAAGCGGAGTTTCAGTACTTGTGGCAAATGATTATATGGCCTATTATAATAAAGACTGTTGCATACGGCAGTTTGGCGGACATTAAAATTAGTACAATAGGAATCTGACTGAAGCATATGCATGTTATCACATAAGCAATAAAACTTAAAAATAAAGTTGGTAATTGATTTATTGGTATTTTTGAAGGAAGTGGATGAAGAGAATATCGCTGAGGCTGAAGCTGAGATCGCAGCAACTGCAGGAGCAGCCAGTAAATCGGAATCTGACTTAAAAGCAAAATTCGAGTTGTTTTACCGATCCATTAACTCCAATGCTGAAAATGTTCCGACAATTAAACATTCAAATTCAACAACGATGATGAAGCTAGCCACGTCGAACAATAGCCTCCCTGTTTGTAGTCCGACCACCCACTCCGAGTCCTTAGCCAAAAGGAACTTGACGTACGAGGATGTCTCACCCACAGCCACCTCGTCCCCTGTCACAATTCTCTTTAACACGAAAAGTCGACCATCTTTATAATGAACCTTCTCCTTGATTCTTTCATTTCCAAATTAGACGTTTGCAAGTCGCAATAGTATAATGAATCATTACAGTTGTTATGAATTTAATTAGTAGAAAGGAATTTGTCGTTGTTGATTGCTTTGCAGTTGCAAGTAAGAACAAAAATTATGCTTTCTGTTTTTCATCACACCTGCAAATCTATATGCATAATATGTAATATAAAATGGGTACTTTGCTACCTAATTAATTATTCAAAAATTCTTGAGTCTGCTTTCACGGTTTCTTAATCGATATAAGGAATGAACATTTTCACGTCCATTCCAATTGAACACTTCCTACAACAGAACGACCAGTTTCAAGAACCGGTAAAGAAATTTTAAGACCTGACCAAGTCCTATTATAAGTGTCTAATGATGCTTTCAAAAAGTTAACTCACCAAAAACTAATTATTTTCAGACGTAGGAACTTCTCAAATGGAATTGACGTGAATTCATACTAGTTACCTAATATTAATATTAATATTCAGTATTGTTAATTGTGGTGTGTCATAAAAATATATTTAATTGTAATTACAAAGTGCCCATAACGTGTACCGTCTACCGACAACAGATCTACTTGAGTCATGGGGTACCTACGTTAGACAGGTACTTAAAATATATCTATACATATATATACCTTATATATAAAATGTGTATATGAGCAATAAAGTCAAGGATCGTAGAATTTTGCCTAAGCAGGGACCCTAATAAATGGGAAGCTACTAACATGGAGCCAAAAATCTTAAATTAATTATGAACTAGTGGCTGTAGCCTAGCCTCTAATATCAAATCAAATCAATTTTTGAAAGGATTTTGTAGCTCTGGTCAGTAAACTCCACATGTAAGGGACACCAAGGCATTTAATTCACCGTCCTTGAGTATGTAAATATTAAGACAATATTAAGGGCACCTTATTACTAGTAATGCAAAAGGATATTAGGCACTTTAATGAATTTCACGGTGTAGCTATATGTTAGAAATAAAAATCTTTAACCAACTTACGCGTAATAATTGTCGTTTTATATTTATAAAGTAGGAATTACGTTTGCACATGCTTATACATTAATTACATCACAATGTTGAAAATAATAAATATATATATATATATTAATATTATACGAATAGAATTTTTGTCTGCAGAGCAGTAACTTATTACGTATTGTTTTATCGAAAATATGCTTGTACTTATTTTTGTTTTACGTTTACTTAACTTACATTTTAACATTGAAACTAATTTATCGTCGTTGGAAAAATCATTTTACATAGCTATAGAAAATAAATCAAGTGCAATGGTAAGCACAATTCATTTATCAGAGATTTTATTAAAATTGTATAGGTAGAGTAGTATTTTAATTCAATTCTATGTTATAGAATGTTTAAGCAAAAAGAGGACAAACTTTGACGGGATTTCTCTTAAACCGAAGTCTACTTCTATCGATTATAATTATCCTTTTTTGAACCAAAGTAATAATGATATGACTGTAGTTTGACATTTAATGTTATTGTATTCAATATACTATTAGATATGACAATAATATAAATTTTGTTGACATAAATATTCCAAAGAACTAAAAACAATTATGTAAAAGGTATGTCACATGTGAAGGGATATGATTCGAGTGAATTAGCATTTTGTTATCTATCCCAAGTGAAATAATGCGATAGCTATATCAGTTGTATGAATAAATCGAAAATAGTTCATTGGATACAATTGTTGTTTCGAATCATTTGATCGCTCCACATTAAACTGCATTCCATGGTATTTCAATTAGTGTAAGAAATGTACACACTCCATGAAAATTCTATTTCAATTTTAGGAAATATACAAATAATTCTGTAGTGTAAATATTTCTGGTGGATTTTTCTTAACACTCGTGAAAAGTAGAAAAGGGAATTTTCTCAGAAAATTAGAAGACGTAGTAAGAAGGATAAGATTAAAGATGTTTCAGTCATTTCTGGGAATGGAATATAAATTGGTAGGACTGGATGGTACATTAATTATCGACGAAGAGGAATGGAGATAGTGTCGATAAAGAAGTACAGCTTGCAGTACTTATAAATTGGAGCATGTACGTAACCGGTGTTATTGCAAGTTGCAACCGATATATGGAAATGTGTGCTGAATCGGGCTTGTGGTACGGGAGTTACATAAGTAAGTCATGCAGTTATAAACAGAGATGCTACACTTACACTACGTAGTATTCACGGGAAGTCACTCACAAGTGGCAACTGGCAAGTACTAATAATCAAATGACTCACTGCCAAAATAGATGTGAACTGAACTGAAGGAAAATGAGTCGGTCGACCCTGCAACATGACTTCAGTTTAGTTTTTCTTATTCTCTTTAATCGTGCCAAAAAGCTGAATCCATGTAAAGTACATAAAACAAGTCGAAGTGTAAACTACAGATATAAGTATAAACAGAAATGGTGTAATAAGAAACAACATGGATACTCAGGAGGACTCAGACAGATAACTTGGCCCAGATCTCATTGCATTAAACCTATACGACTGCTTAGGCCTACTTTGCCATTACAACCCGTTCTATATATACAGGAGGAAGGAAGATAGACGTTAATAATCTTAAATTCTGAAAAGCCGTATGCAAAATACACTAATATGCAAAGCACAGAGGACGGATATCTATACTTATACAATGTACATCTTTGATGCAGATTAATATACAAATACGGCTTGCATAAACACAGCACTTATATAGGTACTAGAGACATTACTAGTCTACCACTACATTGTATTATTAATCCAAAAATATAAACTTGAAACGAAATTGCGTCTTGAGTTCAAAGGTATTGAGTAGGGAATTAATGTACTTCATAATCGACTGCCGCCGGTATAAGCCTTAGCTTAGTAGCGATTTGCTATGTTCATACTGTATTATGCATACGCACATCATACAGCACCCGCTAAATCAAAGAAATAATTCGCAATGATTACACAGTTTCTCTGAAAAAAGATGACCATGACTACAGCAAGTACAGTCAAAGGAACATCCATGTACTACGTGTGCAGATTAGTGACATTGTCTGGTTACACTAAAAACATTTACGGCTCTTTAACAGTGTACAAAATATCACTTGAAAAAAAGATTAAGTGGTAAAATTGCAAAGATATAGGCTCAAATACATGAGCAAAAATACCAGTGTGATGGTAAAAAGGCCTAAAATGTGGCAAAAATTTAGTAAACTGCTCTAAAGTTAAATCTAGTGTTTTCAAGCAATTTGCTGATGATTAAAATGTGGCATTAATGGGTTAGGGTTAAGGTGCTACAACAATTTTTGTAATGGCTAAAATAAAATCCTAAGAATTTTAAAAATATTGGACCATTTTATCCAGCTGAAACTGGGTGGTTAAAATATAAAAAGTCAGCAAAGTAGAACATTGCCACAATCGTCATGTAATAATGCAATCGTCAGTACAGTTACTCACAGTGAAACGTGCTCTATAGTTATATTTTCACTGTGCTCCGGTGCCAATAAGATACTTCATTTTGTGCATATCATGCAAAGTGGGTGCAAAAGTAGAAGAAATAAGACTCCGGTTGCAGGATTTAGAACACTGATTATAAATGTGCTCCCACCACCACATGGCATAATAGGCTGAACTGATACCAGTAGTCAGGCAGTCTAAGTCTGAACAGTTTTATAGACGTCACCGCCTGCAACTAATACAGACAGACATCTAATAACACATTGTAACTAAGAAAATGCTTTTTTTTCATTCCAATCTGGTTACCTAATTAGTAGGGTGTCATCGCTTTATATTGCTCACCTCCCCTTATCTTTGGCTTCAAATACATTAGGAACCGTTTTATGTACTTTTGATGATCATTGAAACAAATAAAACGAAGATGCTAGTAATAAATGCAATGTAAGGCATACTTGCTCTCCCGATATACATTATTCTCATATTATTTATTTGCTTGGCTCTCCCAATTTTTAATCATATTTAGTTTTTAGACGTTCATTGTAGTAACAGCACAATGCAAATCCCAATCAAACGGGGCATTAAGGAGATACTGTACCTTAACTCATTTCAACTAGAATATTTTTTATGAATTGAAGATTTGAATTGGACAGTGCAAAAAGTAGGAACGTAATTCAACCCTTATCCCCTCCCCACCGTGCAATTCGACGAAAGGTCATATCTTGCAATACTAATTTTTTTACTTTAATGCAATTTATCCTTAATTATTTTTTTAGAAGGGGTCCTCCCTAACTAGATAACTGCTCTTATTTTTCTTTTTTAAAAGTCTTCATCACTCCCTTTACAAGCATTTAGTCATTATCACATTTAAGAATTTCCTATTTAAATTACTTGATTTAAATAGTGGTAATACTTTATAAGGACAGTTAAAGTCCATTTTATTTCCAATTAAGTTAATTATTAATTATATTTGCACTGCACTAAGTTAGTAAAGCGATACATAGTTAGTATAACTAATTCATAAACAGGTGACATAAAAATAAAAATTTTGTTCATTTAGAAGACAAGTCATTAACGTTAAGATTCTATTTCTGTTTGTACATCAAATGTTTTATAATTCATATTAAGTAATTTATACAGCTCTTCGGTTTATTTTATCTCCATCCTTGTCCTAAGAATTAAAAACACATATTTATTATGTGTACTAATGAATATTGTAATTATTAACATTACTATACTAATTACTGTAATTACCTTCAAGATGCAGTTAGATGTGATTGACATTCGCCTCAATATCTTGGTAGAATTAATTTCTACATGCCTCCGACTTTGTTTAAACCAGCACCTTAACTTAAATTTTCAATTACCCATGGCCCATGCAGATATACTATGTGCATTGTCGTGGCTATGAATATGGTTTCTGGGGGTCCATCAAGAAAATCGTTCTATTTTAAAATGTCAAGAAAATATATTAATTAAAACAATTATTTTTCTATAAAGTGATAAAGAGAGTCTTTCGCCTTCATTTTACATATAATATTTTTAATTATAAAACGTGCAATGTTAAACAATTATTATTTCTGAATTAAAATTGTATCTACTAATAATTGCCAAATACATAATAGCATTTGTAGTAAGGAATTTTTGCAATTCATAAATTCAGCCCTTTGTCAGTGTTTACATGCATTTCATGCATATTGTAACATAAATCTGTAAGATGTATAAAAAACTACGACATACTTTAATACAAGTAGAGGTGTGAATAAAGTAAAGAAGTCATCAACTCCATTTTAAGTTCTGAATAACTGCATTTCATAAAATTTCATCCATTGTTATGCTTGTTCCATATTCATGATCCGGCGCTGCGACGGAGAAATGAAGGAACAGGTGCTAGTACCATAACGAAATTATCCATACATTCATACAACCGACAACAATTGAAGTGCTGTGATTTTTAGTGTAAGCTCTACTTTTATTTTGTCTTATTATTAGTTGAATAAAAAGTTTAAAAATATTGAATACTACATGAAATTGGCGAAGTTAAAGTTTTACCTAGCCCCAGTGAGGGAATAACAAATCCACCACGGCATTTTGACAAAATTTCTGATGGAATTCTTCTTTCTTGAGGTAAAAGTTTACATTTTGTTTTCTATCCTTATTCTCCAGGGTTGCGATGTGGTTACAAAGGTAAAGGTAATATCCCTTCCGATTGTTGTAACAAAAAACTACTTTTTTATGCTTGCACCTGTACATGTGCTCAAACATTGCACATTCATACATACATGTAAATTTGTAAATTCCCGCCTGAGGTTCAGGATTTGGATTCTTGAATATCTCTTTTGGGCCATGGACGGGGCAACTAAATTGCAAACAGCGAAACAGCAAACTTAAAACAGTTTTTGATCAATTTGCCCCAGTATATAAAATATACTGTACTTTTCACGGACTTGGTCTTTGAACAAGTCTCACACATGTCTCACTGTGACCCAGTCCCCACAACAGTCGCCATAAAATCATAACCACAGACAGACTATTTGGAATTGAGACTGCTACAGACTGTACGGACTACTATCTACAGACTACAGACCATATAACCCTAACAAAAGTTCAAAAGAGTAGAAACTCTTAAAATAATTTAATTGTAAATTGGGTTACTTTACGACTGCCAGAAAACACAATAATCAGTCCTCTATGCTTTTTCTCATTTCAATTTGCATAAGTATTATTGTTCTCTGAGCTAGTATTTAATATGCAATGAATTTGTTTAGCCACAAGTCTTTAAAAATGTTGCCATCATCCACATGTCCAGAATTCCTCTCCAACAATTCTATCAACCATCCTACTCCAACAATCTTACCGTACCTATTCCAAAAATTGCTCACAAATGTTGGACGTAACATAATTTATTTAGATAGAAATTTCGCATTTAGGAATGCTTAAATTGTCAAAAAGTAGTGGCTGGGCTGAAGTAAGTATAAGCTCTTATTTTCTAAAACTCCCAATAGAACATTTAAAACTAAAAATTAGCAATGCAGGACTTCCATGAAAGAAATGCCTCTTTTCTTGGGAAGGTTTTAGAAATAGTTATTAAGTTATTTGTTGGGATTGTTGGTCTCACAGCAGCCTGGCAATGTTATGTTGAGGATAAACTATTGATTTTCATGGGAAATAAATGTAAAAGGTGTCATAAGTTGTTATATAACAGTTACCTAAAGTAAGCTAGATTCTTAGGTTTAAGACAAGTCTAATTTATTAGATGAAAAATATTCGATTTTCAATAAATGTCATTACTTTTTGGTTTCATTACTAATTATGATAGAAACTTTACACAATTATATTATGTACTTAAAGTGTGTATACATTAATAGTAAATATAGCATTTCAGTTAAGTACATTGTATATTATAATTAAAAACCGCCCATACGTTCTCGAAAGAATTTCTAGTTTGTTAAGTTATTACTTCGACGATGATTTACAGGCACGTATCCTGGAAGTTGATCAAGTATGGGCAAACAAATCCTATTGTCAAGAACATTGCATTTTCACTAGAAATTTTGCAACTTACGACTATAATTGGTTAGAAGTAATGCATGATCGTGCAAAGCGCTAGGAATTTTGACGATTTTTAGCTCTGTTGAAATACAATCTTTTTTAAAAATCGGATTTAGGGGACACGTACCACGATGCTCCCCCTGTAAATACGTACATCATGCATGGTGGCTTCTGTACCACGTTTTAATGGACAGCACATTTATTTACCTTAAAATAGTGGAAGAATTATATGATTGGCTGAAGTATATGACAATGGTCCCCATTTTAATAGAGCTTTCTGAAAGTAAATATTATAGAGAACAACAGTGCTACTTATGTTCTTTTGTGAAATGCAGGACTAGTCTGTTGATATGTACATGAGTACATGTATCATACCCTGCACGGGCATTTATCTTTTGTCTATGGAATTACATAAGGTATACTGGCAAAAGAAAGCCTTGAAAGATTTTGCAAACGATCTAGGCTATTATTCTGCCACTCTTTGTCCTATTCTCATGATGTTCAACATCGACATGCTCTTCATGTTTAGCCAAGAAATTCCTTTTTTGCCATTATGACTGTAATGCATAATTGAATTGTTTACATCCAGTCCAGTTGCTGTGTATGCCAATCTAACTGACTGTTGCAATGAATAGTAAAATAATGGGATTATGGATTATTGTACCAAATATCACATTATACTACTATGCCTACTTGTTCCTTGTTCGTGCCGTGCTACTGTAGTTATCAATCTAGATAATCCAATCTATAACTCTTTATACATTGATATTGCGTTTCATTACTTTAAACACAAACTGCGTGATCATTTTTTACTTCTCCGAATTTGCCCATTACTTACATTCATAGTGTACACACTTATAAACAAACCTAAATATTGATACTGCACAAACATTTTAATACTAGACTGAATTTTTACTCGTCTAGAACTACTAAAACAGTCAAGCCATATCAGGTAATTCTTGATCAGAGACTGTAATCCAAGGTTTTAGGCCAACAAACCGTACGTGAGTCATATTTATCAAAAACCTATGGGGAACTGAGAACTGTACTATGCTATGACTATCAAGGTAGAAACAAGAAAATCCACAAAACTAAGTCTAAATATATGTTATTAGACGATTATGATGGTAGATTTTTAAACAAATTTTGAAAAACAAAATTCCAGCGTTTCATAATTCATGCGCAACATAGATATGACTGTTTTTCTTGATGGAATTACGTTCCTTATAATTATTATGGCATTTATTCAATAATTCAGTAGTCAGTTTATAGCTCGACTAAAGATATAGTGAAAATGGTAAGAGGAATTCTGCCGAGCGGACAATTTTCTACTAAGAATTATTTTACACTGTCTTTTTTTAAATGGCAATATATATGATGTTTAGTAGAATTGTTTGGTAAAATTGGACATCTTCTAAATTTAATGACTCAAAATTGAACATTTTCTTCTGATCAATGATTTGTTGTATTTAGATAGTTTTACAATTTTGACCAATGAGGTGTGTTCAAATTGGAATGCCGAATATTGTCGGGCTCAGTGTATCTGTTCGTCATATAGGTCTCGAGTCTCGATGTTGTACAAGGATGGAATATATTTTACATGTACTATAGTATATGTGTTCATTATTTAGCAATTAGTTTCGCAGGTCAAATTACTTTCGATGAAGGAACACCTTGAAATGTGTTTATTCATCATTAATGAATATGTACAGCATGTTAGGTGTGTACTGTGTACGTTTGCAGGCACATAGTTATTAGCAATATATAACGAAGAAAGCGTCTTATTAATAAGCGGAGTGCATTTTACAGGTGAGATGGACGGAGTAAGATTTTATATTATATAGAGGGGCAATAATGGAACGAATGGCAATCTAGAAATAGTTACATTTATCGGTATATGTAGTTGTTGGATTAATTAGGAGTAGCATAAGAGTAAGCATAAAGATAAGATATTATAGGGTATTGGATGTAAGTAGGTATAAATGAAGGTAGAAGTATAATTTAGTAATGGGAGTGTATGTATGTATAATAATATTGAGTAATAATGCCCGTACACAAGGCAGAATTCGGTCTAAGCGTGAGTAGGACTGGAGGAGAGTGGAACAGGAATGTTGAATGAGTCGAATGCAATGTACATAATGTAATTGAACTTACCTGCCATTAGTGGGACCATCAACCCGACGGAAGGGAAGTAGGGAAGGAAAGCACTTGTAATATAATAAGGATCCAAAGTGTAGTCCGTGTCCATGATTTCTTGGACGGGGAAAGCAAAGGGAAGGTGGGTTACTCTGAATGGCAACTTATTGGACTGGACGGTCGGTCGGCTTTGTAGTCATGGCAGCCCTACCTCCTTTGGCACAACAAATCCCATACAACAGACTGACTGGAACTGACTACAACTGGAGAAAGGTACCTAACCCTTCTTCACAATGCTCTGGTTCTAGACCAGATGAACTGATACGGCGACTGTTCACATTGCACTCTCTGCCCATCAGATGTACAAGGAGTCCAGTCCACCCGTAAGAGCAGTCAGTGTCACCAGTCTCTCTATATAAATATATACCTCCCAGACATTTACTTTTACATCCAATTTCATCTGACGTGACGTTTAAAGAGACAGATGGGAAGAAGACAGTCCACTGACCATTGATTCCACGTCATACTCCCAAAACCAACTCTTTTAATAGTCCTCCTGGAAGAACATTTTCCAGACATTTCAAAAGATCACTTCAAAGACGACTAAACCAAGTTAGTTCTAACCTATTGGCTCTTTCTATATTTAATACTATTATTGTATAAAATAGACATGCCTGCACACCTGTCCTCATTATTCTATCTCCCCAATTATGTTATTGTTAGTGACAAATCTTAAATTAAGATAATAATTAATTCTTAGTGCTTTAAATAAATTAGCTAACTCTATACAGATGTGTTACACAATATAGTTCTCTGTGCTCCGTCCATTAGTAAATGTTTAAAAGGTATTAGTAGATTCGTACAAACTGTATAGTATAGAGATAGGAAGTCACAAGACTATCCACTCGAATTTCAGATAATCAGTTACATCAATAAGGAGGTGCTCATTACTTGTAACTTACAAAGTGACGTAGGTAGGTTGCTAGAGGAGAAGGACAGCCTAGCAACATTATTCTGGACACATACTTGTCTTATAGCATTCTATATCTTCATTAGAAAGACTAACCTTTTACTTTTGGCTAGAATTACTAGAAGCAGAAAAATCTTATTCACCCTTTCAATTTATGCATATTGTATCAGTATGAATGTAGGTATATAGTACATGAACACATATAAGTAGCATCGAGAGATAAGATTAATTTTCACTCCAGAAGTACTCAGAAGAGTTGAATGCGCCTTGTGCATCACGATAGGTAGTAATTTCGTTAGCTATGCTATTTGATTCTGTTGTTCTGGAGAATGGTTGGTATGTATGTCCTGGAGACTCGACTCAAATCTCAATGCACGCATTTGATTCTTCACTTCACTCTCCAGACTCTCCATGGTGCAGCTCGCTACTTCAGATCCAAAACTTCTTTCAAGTCCAGTCTTCAGACCGAACCGAACCTGAACTTACTGTGAAGTCTCATTCTCATTGCAGATAGATTGAAATACCTTATTTTATTTGTGTATTAGTGTATTTATTTCTGTGAAATCAATATACGCTACTGAATTATCACATTCTATATTGCAATAGAGTACATTCAGTGCACATTTACTTTTTATAGATACTGAGTCGATAAGACACAGTCGAGAATATACAAATGATGGACGGAATTGCGTAGCATCAAAAGAGAGTTAATATCTATTCTACCAATCCTGCAAAGTAATCGTAATCAATTCCATGAACTTAATACATATAAACATATAAATAGCAATAAATACCTAATTTTTATTTCCCCTTCATCGGTACATTGGCTCCGATTAACTGTCAGCATGACTTGATTGAAATTTCGTTTCATGTCGTTCTGTAGGCTATTTTTAAATTTAGTTATATTTTGCACATCGGCAGAGCTTTAAGATATTTATGCCATTATTTATTTATTTAGCTCAGATTTTTATATTTTACAGTACCCCTGTTGGTCAGGCAGAAAAACTGCATCGAAAATTATTCTGCAGTCTGCAGTGATCATGCTTGAGCTAAATTACAGATATTATAAATAAAAAATATATAGAAATGTAAATTAGATAATCTATGGCAAATCATAGAAAATTTTGATTGCAACTAAGATCTTTTTATGATTTTGTGAGGAAAGAATTTGAAGTCATTACTGACTGATTAATTGAGTAGATTGAATTGTAAAAAAAAGATTTAGAAGAAGTAAATTTGTATACAAGATAGCGTAGGAATAATAATTGTCAAGCAAGTATCTACAGTTTTGTATAATTTGCTTACGACATACTGTAGTTACTTGCATAGCTACAATTTAAGTGTCTTGGTAATATAACCAGTAAGCACGAGGGATTCACTTAATTGTAATGTAATTAAAGAGAGATATTGAATTTAAATTCCTGAAGCATCAATTGGTAATTGAGAGGAATGTTTGCCAGGTGATTCCTATTCGTTAATATGAAATCTGCTTGTGAATTAATAATATACATGGATATTGTAGAATGCATGATTTCTATCTTGAATTATCTCTCTCCTCGTGTGTGCAGCTAAGAATGTAGAATATTATGTATAATTGTATTTACAATATTACAATTAGTAAAACACTTAATTTATATCTAGAGTGTAGTTAGCTTGAAATTTAATGTACGTAAGTAGGTATGTCTTATCAATATGATAGAATTAAAAGCTTTTACTTTTACAAATGCACATTTCACTGAGTTCGCCTTCACTCTCTTGCGAATCCACGTACGCAACGAAGTAAGTCACGCACGGTATTAATCCACACTTTACGACTTCATTTGCTAATTGCAGTTATTAATACCAATTATTATACTCCTATTGTGTGTTCTTTCTCTGCATTCTTGGAGGACGCCGACGATGGAGTTTGAATTTAAACGTTTTAATAATACATTAGTGCATTGCTGTATCATCAATGTAATATGCATAAAAATTAGCAATGAAAAGCGCAACATCATTATAAAGATGAAATGAAGTTAGCCAAGCAATCAAAAACATCTTTAATGAGTTAGCATAGCAGACAGGAGATAAATGTTCCGCATTATGAGTAGGGCTACGATGTTCGTCAATTTATTAGTCGGTTCAGTTCATATTTCTTATTTGCATTAATTTAATGTAGTAATAAATAGCATAGTCTATAATCCACCGTATTTACTATTGTGTGTACAAATAAAACTTTATACTCATTTATTGTCAGTCTTCCTTTCTATAGCAGGTTGTTAAAAGCGTACACGCTCCCAGTAGTCTTGTATCTCCAACGAAATCTTCACAATGTTAATGATAACGATAACAATAGGAAAGTAAATACGTACAGAAAAACTCCAATATTTTATTATGTATGAACTACATATTTTATATCTTTAGCAAACCAATGAATAGCATGCAGATTTATTTTACTCTTTACAGTAGTGCAGGCTTCCAAGTTATGTATGTATGATGTTGTGTGTTTACTCAGTTTGCTCCTTTTCTTTTTTCTATCCACCTTGACGTCTTCAAATGAAGTAGTGCAGAAAGAATGTTTTCTTAAGCTTCAATAATTCTTCTATCCTTAGCTTATGGTTACGGGTTACCTTGTTATGTCTGTTCATTGTTCGACTACTCACATTTTAGTTTGAGCCATGTCATGGCACAAACTATCTTTTACAATAAAGCACTCTCCAACTCACTCTTATTATTATAATAAAATTTTTGCCTATATACTTTACTTACTATATTATTTATGTACAGTACATGTTCGTAGTTTTAGATGATATCCACTCGCTGTTTCCTTCACTTGCTATCTTACTGGCACCAAAATACACATAAACCAATATTATATATAACTTGCCATTTGTAACCTTTATTTCTATTAGAGGAATACTATTTTACCACTTTTGAGCAGATGTATTTAAACCAACAGCAAATGTTTACCACATTCTTAGGAAATGTTGTATTATATCAGTTTTTCAGCACTTACAGAATATGACTTAAGTTTAGTTGGATTTACATGGATTTAGGTAGCTTTAAGACTTATGGCAGTCATAGTACTTAATCATAGAACAAATGCGTCAGTCCGATATAGAATATATTTTACATTGACCTGAATTTTACATTCGCTGGCTTGGATTCTCTGACTGATAGTTACCTCTTTGGTTGGTGCATGTAGTATCTGTACCTATGATAATGTAACGACATAGAGAAATATTTGTAAATTAATGTACCTATATATAACTTATATAGGTACTATTCTGTACAGTGCACAGGAGCTCACTAATTATTTACTGTAGATAAATCTGCACCATTTGTCTATCCCTCCTGTAAAATTAATTTATTTTCTACCTTTCTCACCAATTTAAATGAAACAGGATAGAAAATTTATTTACACTATCCCAAACTTCTTTAACAAAATATATCTTGTTGGATGCATTTTCCCTGTTTAATCAATCAAACAATTTACCTTACCTATATAATTCCCTTAACTTTTATAAATTAACTCATGCGGTAGAAAAAAACACTTATGTATGTTTAATGTTGGCTTGGCTAAGTTTCAGGCTTGCATCACAAGAGAATCACACTGTACTAACAAGCAATCTGCTACAACTAAATTCTACTAACACTACGCATCATGGATTGGGCATACAACACTACGACCGGGTTAGTAGATAATCTTTTCTATAAAATGAAACGTATCGTTGCACCATTGCATATCATAATATCTATGCATTTTCATTGATTGCGTGAACATCCTAAAATTGTATTTTCATTTCTATCCTCAATGTTAATACAATCTTAATATATGCTCCACGCTTATGCTTTGAAATGCATCACAAATTTACTTTTCATTTCTTTTAAGATTTGTTTATTTTGATTTGCTTCACAGATTTTTTTGATGATGAGAAATCTTGATTAATTAATTAGTAGGTACATCATTCTATATTGAACATTAGAAACATCACTTTTCAACAACTTAAATTTCTTATCGTAGCCGCAGCTACTATAATATCCGTACTTTATATAAAAACAATAATTTACCATATCTATTTAGTATCCAAATAAAAATAAACCAATACGAAGATATTTCACTATAGTTGATAGTCTTCAGTAAAGGCTTAGTCGGTCATAATTTTAAATTATACGTCATTCTACACCCATCCACTATTAAGTTTATTTTGAGAAAAATCGTTTTGACCCTATTTAGCATATTTAAAAATTTATAAATGGCAAAGGCAAATGGGTAGCTGCGTGAATTTAAGTGCTACAAGATTCAAGATATGCATAGTGGAAGAGTCAAATACATACCTCTTGCAAATCTATAAATGTAGTAATACTTATGAATGATAATACTACTGTAACAGTAAAGGAAAGAGAAATGTGAAGGAGTTATTGAAGCAAAAACATGTGTAGAACATATATCAGCTTTTCGCTAATGATTTTATTATAAAAAGCGTATTTCCTATCTAAATCAGTTTTCTAATTGTCAATTTTAATCTCAATCACCTCCCTTAGTTCTTTGTCTACAAATTCATACGTTCCACGACTTCCACCGTGTAAATCGAAAAGCAGAGTTACTATCTATCTGTGTATAAAAATACATACTTATATACAATTCAGTACTGCAATCATTTTGGTCATGTTACTTGGAAAGTAGAAACTGCTTTTAATGCTATCACTTAAAGGTTTAGGCATCAATAAATCGATATCTTCTGGTGCAATAAACTAATTTATACGGATATTAAATCTTACATGATATCATGCATAACAAAGTGCATTGTAACATAATATTTCATAATTGTGTAGATTACGACTATGTTACCAATATAAGACTTTAATTATAGTTTGAAACTAGGATATCTCCCAATTGAAATTGCTTCGGCTGCTGTCTTTACGTTTTATTGTTTTCGCTATGGATATTGAAAATTGACATATTAAGTATCAAGTTTCCAAGGTGTAAAAAATTTGTGGCGGATTGTCTATTTTATTAGACAATTGCGTTACACAGAAACCGAGTGCGGGTTTAAATATAAACATTTTCTCAAATTGAAATTAAAACATTCATTAATTACTGCATTAACTAAGGGGTGGCTTTTATGGGCACTGTGAGACTACTTAAATAAATGCAATGCATTATGGCAGAATCCTCCTAACTCCTATCCTAATTTCGTACCGTGAAGCCTACGGAGATGTTACAATCTCTGATCATATCACATCTGAAAATTGAGTTGAAAAGCATTGTCGACCCCTCTAAAGTTTTTCTTTGACGGTTGACGCCAAATCTCATTGCCCATCTTAAGTAATTACAATATTCTTAATAATAGGATTATCATCTATCGCGATTCTACAGTTGACCAAATATATATTACAAGGGGGTGAATTGAATAATCGAGCAATGTGCAATTTTGAATATGTAAAAAATGTCCTTTTCGTGAAAGTCCCCTGGGAATATTTTTCTTGGCATCATCCTTCAAGTTTCAGTTATGAAATAGATATAATACATTTATTCTATGCAGTAGAGTCAATTTTTCATATGTACTTGTCAGTTAGGAAAAATCCAATATTGTTTCCAAAGTAAGTGAAGCATTGCCAAGTTGGTGCAACAAGAACAAGTCTTGCAGTGAATCGCAAAGAACTAAAATTGACATGAAAATACAAATGCAAAACAGCGATGGTCCCCAGATGTTCCATTAATCAAACGGGCATTTAAGCCCAATCATTTACCGTACAATATTTGTTCACCTATGCCTGAGTACAGAAATGTCTAGTAAACATTATTATTTTCTTTACAATTAAAAAATGTAGCATGAAGTAAAACCATACATATTATGTGATTAATGAGCGGAAGATGACGTATCACCAATTTAATAAATAAATTTACTGCTAATTAAAATTTAATTTGCCATCAGTATGTCAAGTATTTTCCTAAAACCATTAAATCAAGCCCAAGTTTTCTCGTTGCGCTCACCTAACCATTTCCCTTTTTTGAAAGTAGTAAAACTGAACCGTATGTACAAATAATCGAATCAAATTTTGTTTCACTTGATGAAATTTTAAATATTTATGGGTTATAATCCAAATAGTGTTTTATCTATACAGTACTTTCACAAGATGGTGTAAATATTAATATTGTTATGCAGTACAGAATGTTATTAAGCTCAGCTTAGTGCTCCGTTAGGTATTTGTCCTAGAATTATTTCCATTGATTCTATTTCGCACACCTCACCAGTTTCTTTCTTCTGATTCTCCATTATGTGTTCACGTAATAGTGGCAGTGCTACTCACATCTCACAACCGTCATACAACTTTTAAGGCGGTATATCGCAATTAAGTCGACACACAGTGTACGTAAGCAAGTCCGTTTGGAAGTGTAACATTTATCATGTTCTGCATTCTTAGTTGCAATATTTGATGACCTTGTTAGCATGTGAATGTGAGTACCTACATATACCCACTGAGCACATAATACGAATCGATTGACATACATAGACAATTGTAACAATGTCCAATCGAACCGATAGTTACAGGCAGAAATACATCTATAGGAGTATTATGTAGTCTATAATACATCTATGTCATAATATCTATGTATGTAGTCCCTGTGGTTGTAGTACAATAACATCTTTTTCTCCTATGCCGACCAATGAGTTCCTTTACGACCATAAGGAAGGAAGCTTTTCCCCAAGCAATGTCATATATTAGTAAAATTGGCACAGAAGACCATTGTGTAATTCAGATAATGCCAAGTATAAAGGTATTGGATGAGACCCTGAATCGAGTCGGCGAATTCATGCACTACCTCTATTGATTAACTACTTACTACTGACTGTCTGCTATGTCCTATTATTGTTAGTCCAATTTTTTCGATCAATCCCCCAAACCCAAATTATTAAAGTTCTAATGCAAGACAGTAATTATAAACTCAAAGAAAATATCTTAGTACAGACAGTACAGAATATTATGTCATGCAATGAAATTAGGACTAAGGACAGTAATCTAAGTGTGCTTAAGTATTTACAGGAAATAAACATGGTTAAAATTTTACCTGATCAAAAAGTATAGTACTCTCACTTGCCTGTTTTTTAACACAGTATAAACGCACTGATATCTTTAGTCCTGGCCCACCTTACTAATCTCATCTCATATCTTTCCTTTCTCTTTAGTCATTAGATGTATATGATTAATCTACTATTTAAAAGTAAAATTGAAAAACCATTTAATTGGAATGAACATCTTGGCTTTCTGGCATTTCTGATGGTATATTCTCAATTTGATACCTTTGGATATTTGAATGCATTCATAAGACTGCGACAGGTATTGTGACGTAATAGTAAAATATTACCAGCTCCTATATTTCCATAGGTCTTTACAGTGCGTACCACTAATTTCAATTAATTGCAATTTCTAAACTCCCATACTTCCACCCTATCAGTGGGAGAACGTAAATACATTAATGTTTTGAGATTAAATCATTGAATTTTATCTGTAACTAGTATCATCGACAGATTGGTGATTATTTAGTAGATCAATTTCTGATGCCTAAGCTTTTTGAAGTTCATAAGCAGTACTAATGGTCTAATCACTACAAAACTATTCGGACAAACGTACCGACCCATATACTGACAGAATTCCATGCGCATGTCCCAGTTTACGATTATCTAATAGTAAAGACTGATGCAAGTAAATGTAAGGTAACATTACTTAGTAAAGAGTTAATATGGTCTTAAATCAATAAATAGAGTAGGCAAAGAAAATGATTTGAGTAACAGCAAAGCCCTTTATTATTATTATAAGGAAATTACTCTACTTAACAAACAATTTTTATCCCGTCAATATTATGAGCTTTAATTGTCATGTTTATGCTTACGACTAAAGGATTTATAATTATAGGAGTAGTCTATCATTACCTGTATTGTTTATGAGTCTGCATAAATGCCCCACTAATAGGTAATTGTTGTTTCTGTATAAAGAATAGTTTCTTGCTGTTCACATACATGAATACAGGTTTTGTACATTTGATGTATAAATTGTTTCGTGCGACAATTAAAAATAGGCATTTAACATTAGCGAGAATGAAAAGAGTCGAACTTCAGCCAAGTGACACATCTAAAAAGTAGATCTCAAAAAATGAATTTTTTGCATGTGGTCTTCCGTTAGAGTTTGCTTCATCACGTCAAACTATTAGTTAAAGTTACTTAGGTTTCTCTTCGCATTTCACAGTTCTTGACTTTGTTCTATAACGTAACTTTTCAACGTATTTTTTATCGTTAGTAAAAACGAATGTAGCTCAAGACGACTTGCAAATAGAACTCGTAGAAACATAACTAGGTATTAATTCTAACTTAATATGTATGTCTGTATGCCTAAGTACATACTTATGATTTGTTATAAGTAATGATGGCAGATGTACTTGCTATGATAGTTTGTATGCATTTGTAATAGAAAATCGTGAACAATTTCACCGCATTCAGCGTGCACTATGCTATTATTACAGTAGTAAATAATAAATCTAAATTAGTACTAATTTATCAACATTTATAATTCATGCATCCTTTAATTATTATTAAATACTTAAATCGTGCATATAATACGATATTGTCAAAATAAAAACTTGAGTTCCGTTAGTAAACATTATTACAGACAAGTAGAAACAGTGTTAGTAAACATTATTTCAAATTTATTCTGAGTCGAAATATCATCATAAAATAAATACACAATAAATGAATGAATCAATTTAGATGAGTCAAAAATGTAATTTAAAACTGTAGGTAATGAAATATTTACAAGAATAAGGTAGTCAGTTACAGAAATATGAGTCAATGTTTTTATTGTAGTCACTATAGTTTTTTAATCAAAGAAAAGTACATAGCTTTAGAAATATTAGTCTCATGGTATACTTTTATGGAAAATGGGACACTGAAAACCTAACAAAAACATAGTATTTTTTAAGAAATGTAATGCTAAAATATTAATATTTGTCCTCTTTAGAATGAAAAATTGGTATTGTTAATAGATATATGTGACATTGCCTGATGTTGTAAGGTAGTTATTCTCTTCAATAACTGCAGTGTCATGCATATAAAAAATTAATGTATGTACATACATCAGGATTGTCGTGCGTAGAAAGTAAACTTATTTTATTTTCACAGTCTTAGGCTAGTAAGCATTTAATTTTTAAATGTTTTAAAAGATAATTGTTTTTTTAATTATCAGATCGTTTATACTCTTCTTAATTTCTTCGATTTAGAAAACGTCAAATAATTACTATTGCTATTGTTCTGTGTCTACATTTCATAAATGCTTATATATATGAATAATAAAGTCAGAAAGTGTTTCAGAATTTGGCAAAAGGTCACTTATCTTATAGGTAGTTAATTTAGGAATGAGGTCTAGATGTAGATTAGTTAAATGTAGCTATTTAGTGTTTAAAATCATAATCGCCGTTTCATTTACATCTAGTGCCATTTTATCTAGGCGCAAATTTTGTTAGTATTTAGTTCATAGAGTTTTATTACCAAGTTGGTTTTTAGCTTTGACTTTTGATAGAAATTAAAACAATTTTTTAAAAGATTAAAACCTTAAAATATACTTTGACTACCAAATTTATATTGTAATGTTCATTTTGAAAAAAATTAGCAAAAACGTGTTTAATACGACATAAGGTTTTGAGAATATGGCTCAAATCTTTAAGTTTGGAAAGATTATTCAAGTCATAATTATATTTAAAGAAGTCTTTATCAAGGACTTGGTATTATCTTCAACAAGTTGTTAAATAGATACCTACATATGGTAGTGTTGAGGTGTAGGTAGTATGATATTATCCCATTACAGTCACTATGTAGTGTTGCACGTATGCATATAAAATGTAAAAGTAGGTAAAGGAATAACACTAAAAGAGATATTATACAGAGATAGGGCGCATTAGCTCTGCTTTATTTCAATTTAGCTATACGCATAAGCACGTCAGATAAATTACACTTTTGTTTCATTTTCATTAGCGCTAATAAGAACTAATAAACTAATTAAGCGAGGCTTCTGAGTGAAGGGTTTTAGAAACGAGCATCTCAAGCTGTTTTCCTTTCATGTACCTACCAATTCAAGTCTTCACTCTTTAACAAATTCACTTTTCTATGTAGATGAACTAGAAACCCTACTTTTATGGTAAGATTTCTTTTAAAAGGTTTATTGAATGTTTCCTCTAAATTGATTGGAATATTGTACGCTAAAGAATGTTGGGTACAATTCTGTACTATTTACTTGTATCATAAAATTTGTCACACTTTACCATTTCCCTAGGTTTTATAAGGTATCATCGCATATAATTTTAGCGCAGTAAAATAATAATTGTCGCCGTTATTAAGGTTATGCATTTTGTGGTTGGAGTTTAGCCACTAATGGGAGTTATAGTAGCAATGTGTCTTGATTTCTGTCGTTTAAGTTTCTATAGGTTTAATCATAGTGCTGATTTTGCTGATGTTTATCTGCTAAGTGGTAAATGTAGTAATTACGGCGTAAGTAGTCAACTAGGAGAATCAACACTAGAGCCGAGCCGTGTGTCATTTATTGTCTACAGACACTGCAGGTGCAGCTTCTCTAGTGGTAGTTAGTAGCTCATCATCAGAACTAGTTGAGTAAATATGCGGATATATTATTTTTTTATAGTGCATTCTGCAGTAGTATGAATATAAAATGGATTGTGCACATGTGTAATATTTAGCTGACACGTGTATTCTACTGCCTGTAAAAACTAAGTGATCTATTTTGACTCGGAGTAAGAGCCCACATAACTTGACATTATTTTCAGCATACGCTACTTAAATGGTTACCACTGTGTACCTAATATCACTAACCATCAGTTCATGAATTCATGACTATTATCATTCACAATAATGCAATGGAGTCTTTATTGTTACTTGCACTGTGTTATATTCTATTAAAGACAAAAAAAGCGTAGCCCAGGTATGATCATAGGGTGAAGTTTGCAGGAGTTTATAGTAAGGTACGTTTTCATTGTGTGTAGGTATTCCATGTTACGTGCAACTATTAAATTCAAGATAAGTTAGGGATTGCAACGGTTTAAATAGCGAAAACAATGGATCTCTTCTGTACTTCAACATAACAAGCCTACCATGCAAAGTCAGGAGCGCAATGTATCAGTAAAAAACACCCCTGCTTCATCTTATTTCAAGCCAAAGCCATATAGTATTTGAATTTCCATAAAAATGACTGATCTCTTTATACTATAGGAAGTCGTATAAAATTCACTTGTCATTGCCATGTAGACATATATCATAAGAATTTAAAACACGATTACCATTTAACAATAAATCGTAGGTAAAATAATTATGCATTGTTTAAGTGTTTAGTTTAATAGCAAGGTGATTTTACTATATTAAAGTTTTACTACTACAGACACTCGTTCGTACCTATAGATTATTGCATGCAAGCAGTAGTAGTAGTAGTGAGATCTAAATAGTAGGGTAATTACGTTGACACATCAGAACGTTACATTTAATGTGTTAGATGAAAGGGGTTGCGCTGAGAGTTGAAGTCGAGATAAAAAGTTAGACTCGCTATGGACTGTGCACTGGCTAAACTTGTGGCAGCTCTCACAGCACATCTACTACTAGTAGTATATGCATGTAGGTACACATCTATAGTGTGGTGGTACACACCTACCTGCATACAAATGATAAATTGATAAAATGTACATTTATGATATAAATGCTCGTTAGTCAGTTGGTGAAGTTTGTGAAGAGAGGATGGACGGAGTAAATTGGCAAAAGAATATTTCTGGGTGTTTGTGTGCAGAGTAAATAGATTTAAGCAGTAAAATAAATTAAATAGGGAGACAAATACATTAGGCACCAGGTGTTATATATAGGATCTACAGAAGAGTACACATAGACTGGCGCATGAATTGTATACATAACGAGAGTGGTACTACATTACATATTATAGTACAATTACATTTTATGAGGCAAATAATTTTCGTAAGTGCGATTGGATTGAATAGAATTAAATTGCGTAGATGTGATGTGATGTTATGTGAGTGAGATGGGGAGAATAAAAGCACGAGGCAAGTGAAGCCAAATCTCGAGTATTGGAAACAACCGCAAAGGATTTTCTTGTGCAGACAGGCAGACCATTGTTGTTTTTGTTTTCTTATTGTTACTTTTTGTTACCATTAGCTGATTTTCTGACGACAAAACTTTCCATTTTCCCCATTTGTTCCTTTTATCCCATTTAGTTATGTATGTATGTAATGTATGTGCATAGTCAGTCAGAAATAGTAATGTATTACAGACAGATATTACCTATTGAGTGAGTTGCAGTTGGACAGCACAGCGTGAACTCAAATCTCTCAGTTGCAGCTCAGACGGAACCAAAAACTGTACTTTTGTTTCATGGTGCCTCAACATTATTTTACGTTATATCAACTCTTCTGTTCGTCCATTACAAACTATATTTAAGTATGCTCAGTCTGCCTATGCATGGTGTACTAGTAGTAGCAGCAGTCCTTTTCATTTCGAATCATTGTATTAAAAGGATAAAGTGAGTAGAGTAGTCTACCGTGTAATGTGATAGAGATACTAATACAGATACATGAAAAGAACATGAACGTACTTTGTTGGTTTCATGTACCTTTTGTTCCAAGAGATTGATAAATCTTTTAACTCTTTCAAACTTTTATTCTCCAGTCGTTCCATTTTTATGAAAAGTTAATCTAAGGGGTTAAGTGCGATTTAATTCAGTGAAATCCTTAAGCTCAATGCTGTGCAAAGCTGACCTACTCATTTCTAATCCTGTCATTGCATGACTTCAAAGTTTTTATCCTTAACACCGACCTAACAAATCTGCTGGAAATCATGCCTATCAATAAGTACTACACATTTCACTTTTATTTTGTAGTTTTTGGTATAATTTTAATTACCTTTTCCTAATTAGTTCTACTGTAATTATGGTGTTGGTTTAGTATTTGTGTTGTGTATTTTTTACTATAACCTGTCTTGAAATAAACGTTTTGTGATTTCATTTTCGATAGAATGAGTACGGGAGCTGGTGAGGATTTGGTAACAGCCGTGCCCATACCCACCGCCAGGAAAATGAAATTGGATCAGCAGGTAGGACAAAGTTTTTATGTAATTTACACAAACTGGTTTTTTTTGGTTTTACTATTTACTATATAGTTTATTTTGTTAGTAAGTACAAGGTACTGATGTACATCATTATTTGCCAATAATTCTGCAGTTAGAGAGTCTATGGTTTTAAAACGCAAGCCAAAAGAACTTTCGTCGGCAAACTCTAAGATTGACATTGCTAGGAGTTTGAGATATAAGGATTTTTATCCCGTTGTGTTTAACTGTAACTTCCGTGGCTACCCAAAGCATTCTCATTTGTCACGGAGCCAATACGCAGAAAAAACCATTATTGTAGTTCGACTAATTGTTATTGCATTAATACAAATACCAAATAACATGAGTTCTTACTCAAGGAATTTCTACTAATAGTCACTAGTAGCTACAGAGTCACTAGAATCAAGCTGTCAATTTTACATAGAAAAAATTGCTTGTCTCGACAGAATAACTCCATTGTATAATTACAATTATTTACACAATTCACTTCGGATATGCAATATAATAGGCTAGCTGCAGCTATGTAATTGAGGAAATCTGTGCAAGACACTTTAGCACACCTAAATATACATAATACTTATTAGACCTATTAGGTAAGTAATAATATACGTATTAGTGTAGCATGACTAATGACTAACGATTATTGTATATCACGCATAACCACAGGCCACCACAGATGAATACATATAGATAGCTACCTCAAATGAGCTTTAAAATACAAAGTGTTGACTTTGTTTGTTTGCACTGGTAAATGAAACGACACTACCTTACGAGTAAAGATCTTATCGTACTTATCTTAAGTAATTACTCCAAAGTGAATTCATTACGTCTCTAGTATTAGCAAAACTATCTACAAAAATCAGTTAATACTATTTCTCACTTACTACATAAACTTCCTAATGTAGGCATACACATGTACATAGATAGCATACTAAATATCTCCTATCTATCTATATTATGTGCTGTATAATTAAGGTATTAGTGCACACTAAATAATACAAAAATTCAACCTGGAAACTGAATCAAGTAGCAACGTGAATTAGGTCAGCAAAACACAAACCAACCAAAGATAAAGTTACACTGTAGTATTGTGTTTCTACGGAATTCAATCAATATACGCTTTACCATAAGGATTTCCCTGTACACCTGCATTAATTATATTTTTCTCTGCACCAACCGGAAATTGATGGAAGGATGGGGAATATACTAATAACGAAAAGAGTGCAATATCATATACATTTGTTACTTTTGATTTTCATTTCCATGCATTATCTCATGATACCCAAACTCACGGTCGACTATCTACATGTATGTAATGCATGTCCAACACAAATGGCTAAACGAAATATCTGAAATTTAGAAAAAAATTATTTTGATCTTTAAACCAAGTTAAGTAAAATGATTATAGTAGTATTAAATCGGAATAACTTATTTAGTAACCCAGTTGGAGAATTTTTTAAGAGAAATTATTGTAAGCAGGTAGAGTATGTAAGACAAGACAATATACTAGTAGTGACTTAATGGTTCAATTGTCGAGTGGTAATAAATAACACGGAATATAGTAATTCACGTAGGATGTGGGAATTGTATGCTTGTATACATAACTGCTTTATCTCATGGTAGAAAAATGTTTTGTAGTACAGCTGCATAGTATTGACATTGTTAAGTTTTATAACTAGGAGTTATTACGAGGGATTTTATTTCATCATTAGTGGTCAAGAAGACAATTTAGTGGAGGTAGAAGGACGAAAGTCCAGTGTAATTTGCTTCTTTCGCTGTGAGAAAATAATGACTAATGTCAAATCATGATTTGGGAAGAAGATGGTTAAATGGAAGAGTTTTTTACGAAAATGAGGGATTAGTTGCCCTGAGTGTTTTGAACAGCATCCGGTATCTTAATGCACAGAAGAACAAGAGCATGACTGCATTTGGCAAAGACCCCACTACATTTCCCATGTACACATTATAAAGTGGATTGGCGAAAAATTCTCCTCTGCTCTGTTCTTGAAATAATTGGGGGCAATACACTGACCATCGAAATGAAGAATGTGCACCATTTCATTGTTTGTTTGTGGTTGAATTCAGTTGACTCAAAAGTGAGACGTTAATTCATGCTTTTACATTTGTAATTGTTTTCGTCATGAACACAATTGACATCCCTTTTGGCAGGTTAAATTCTAAATGTTTTTCAGGCTAAGTAGAAAGTTGAACCGTGATCTGGTTGCCTTCAGTCGAGTGTCTCAGTGTCGCTGTTTCTCCTCTTTTTCATAACAATGAAATATCTAATAAGCCGAAGTGTATTTATCAGTGCATTTTGCTCCATTTTATTGCTCTCTACGTGGAGTACGTGCAGATTACTAAAGCCTTTGGCAGAATGAGGTCTCCTTGCTATAAATTTTTACAAAATATTAAAACAGGATGCCTATTGTTGTTCTCCTCACTCTGATGTCGCTATGTCATGGTTGTTAAAAACCTGCAGTGGATATACTTACGATAGTTCACAATCACAATTAGAGTTCTAGCACAACATTCAGCTATAAATAAAATGAATCAATCAAAAATTCTACCGTCACTATTATTTAGGTCTACTTATATAAAATACTATTGCTATAAACAATTATTTATATAGCAAAAAAAATATCCGTGCCGATGCATATATTATTTAGTAATGATGTGCACTGACATTTACTGTTCCCGTTTTGTGCACAATGAAGACTGCACTCCTATAATAATAAAAAAGGGAGCTGATGAAGCATTTGCATGTTTTCCCTTTTTTATTGTTTGTTCAGTTGAACTAATGAGCAGAATAGGAATTACATGCTACAACTGTTATTATAAATGTAGTTGCATATATATCTATTCATCCCCCTATTACACTTCATCTCCAATTACAATTTATTGATTTTAACATAAGCCAAAGCTCCACTTAAACGAAATGATGGGCCGTATACAATTACATCATTATATCATAAATCAATTGGAAGATTTTGAAGCAATGGAAATTTTAATTGGATCGTTATATAATGCTTGTAACTGTATCTCTAATTGTATTTATTGATTTTATCTAGAAACAACTAATAGAAAATCGTCAAAAACAAAAAAGAAAACAATCAGGAATGCCGCATGTGTCAGACGCTCGAGAGATACAGAATCGAGGAAATAATAATTCAGCGCTGTCAGCCAGAAGGCAAACGAGAACGACATCCGCCACACCATCTTCAGCTGCTGGGGATATTTCAGGTGAGAATCTAATAGACACTGAATAAATACTCGATTTAATTTTACTTATTGCGATATCCTTTCTACTGAGAGTGTAAAATCCATCGCCAATCTTAAAATTTGCATTTTAAAAACATTATTTGGTTTTTACATAGCTGTGTAATGCATTTGCATGGTACACAATGATGTATCGTAATCGTAGCTAATCACAAATGCAAACAGATTTGCAAATATCTAACAATAAGTAATTGTAACGATTCACCGTTAGCAAATAGAATTCTCTGTGTTGTTCAGGCTGTCATAAATTATGATTATGTAATATTTTTACTGGTTTGATGTTTTCATGGGTACCTACATACATTACTGTTTTATAATAGAAATACATGAACATCACTCTTGTAAGCGATCAGTTTACGTGTCTGAGAGTTAGTTGGTAGTCACTTTGCAGAGTGAATTGATGTAGATACATATGCCTAAACTCACAGAGCATAATATCTCTAGATCTGTCTCATTGTCAGAGTTTCGAGGAAAAGATTCAGTCGTCAGATTGTATGCAGCAGTCTTATCTTGTCTGTTTGTATTATTGTATACATTTGTAAAGTAAATTCAAGCATAGTCAAGATTAAGTTACTTTGAACAATATTGTGTTTTGTCGCATTTTGCTCGTTGAAGGAATGGAGCAAGGTTGTTAATACAATAGGAGTGTGCAGTGCAAAGCAGAAAGTAGCATGGAAAGAAACCAAAAAAGACGCAGAGAGAAGCGATGCAGCGCGACGGTTAATATACATAAATAAGTGCCAATATACTTAACTAACGTTAAGCTATTCCCCCCTCATGAAGAAGTGACAAATAATATTTAGGTAGGTACAAGAGAAAAAGAATAAATATCAGGAGTAGGTAGTGCAGAACATATAAGTAGGTGGGTATAAGTGGTACGCGCGTACGTAGAGTGGAGATTGAGTGTCTGTGATGTGACTGGCTGTTGACTAATCTTGTTCATGTTCCCATAGTCAAGAGTTCGTTGCAAGTAGTAGATGTGGCTAAGTAAGTAAGTGTACTCGTAGATAGAGACATTCAGTTTCACGCTCATAGTTTATTCATAGTATAGGTACCTACTTAAGATCCCAAAATCAAGTGTCACTGTCACTCCTCATTTCTTCCAGTAAGCCTCCCTGTTTTTCACTCCGTCTCCTACTACTCAACACTACTGACTCCTCTTGTCCCACAATTTGTCAAACCTGAACAGAACATTTTACTCTACATAAAGCGACTTTAACTGCAGTCTCTAGTCAACCCAACCGTGACTTTACTGTTATTTCTCATGTTGCTGATGGGAACATTGAGTTTTTATTGTGTTTCTTCCCTTGTTCTTCTATTCTATCGTGAACAATCCAATGTCGACTCCTCTCCTTCTTGTTTGTGTCTCTATTAAGCTATCTTTAATGGATACTTGGTTTCTTTCTAGCGAATACTTTCTTGCTAATACTTAGCTCTTAAATATCTTTGCTAAATCTTAGTGGAATTATTTCCACCAATACAGACAACTATTTTCAAGTGTATAAAATGTCATCAGGTGAACATTAAACGTTTTTTAAGATTAACAAACAGTCAATATTTGGATTAACCTTAATATTAATTTATTTTGCTGATTTGTAGTTATACATTAGCCATTGGCTTGATAACAAATAAATGTGTATATTGGGGGTAAATAGGTGCATATAGTGAGTATATGAGTATGCAAGTTCAGTTTGGTTGTTGGTAGTTGTTACAATTTAAATATTTATATTCATAGAAGTAATAAAATGGATGTGGGTACCTAAGAAAAAGTTATTAATTCTGAAAGTGTATATCTGGATTGAAAAGAGTTAGGAAGGAGGAAGAAAAATTGTTTTCTCTGTGGGCATAATGTACGAATTTCCTAGTGAGATAAGTCAAGTGTGCGAATATCAAAATACAAGTGAGTTTCCTTTGCCAATAGTTCAAGTTCAACCTAAAAGCCCTACTGGAGGAAAAGTTTCTTCGGAGAATAAACGAGATCAGCAGAGTGGTATTCTGCCCGACCTGGAAGATGACTTGGAAGTGCTGGAGATTGAGGATAGCAAAAAGATTCCAATCGATGAGAAGAATAATGGTAGGATATACTTACACGTACCGTTGCATTTATCTTTATAAATATCACTATACATTTACATCATATCTTATTAGAAGCACCGACAAGCCTCTAAAGATCTTCCCTACTTTGGTATTTCTTCTTTGCTTTTTTGCCTTCGCTAGATAATATTATACATACAAGTTTATCTTTTCATATCTTCCTTGATCTTTGCTTTACTGCTGCTCCCTCTTCAAAATTCTTCAAATAAATACAATCAAATGATAAGTTACCTATTTACTTATAGCTGCATAATATTTACCGACAAAGAACTTTGTCAAGTCTGTAGGCATAGTATATTGAAAGTAGGTGAACTGTGGCTTGCAAAAATGAATATTTTTTGTTGCCTTTTGACAACATAGCAAGTAAAATGATTTTGACAGTATAAAGTAACTGCCATAAATCGTGCATTGATGCAAAACGCCGTTGGAAGACTTGAGATAAGTCCCATTAGATAAGTTTACCGCTAAAGTGCGTCCATGAGTCCATATTTTACATCGTCTTTTAAAGGTATTTCGTGTTCAGAAGGCAGAATTTCGACCTTTTCATCTATACATTTGGCTTCAGTTTGCAAATAATTGTTCGTGTGTGAAAAGGGATGTAGGAATTTTTATTATCTCTGCAGAGTTTTGGCTGGTCACGCTAGTCCAGTGAATGCAGTCCAGACCATAGTCAATGATATTTGGGATACCGAAAAGCAAGAGAGGGTTTAGAATTTCTTCCTTACTCAGATATGTAAGATTCTCCGTGTGTGCTTGTCTAGGATAAGTGAAAATGTCCTAATTCCTTCTCTGAGTGAAGCTATAGTTTTTTGGGATAGGATATAAACATTGGCCCTGAGCGCATTATATTGTAGTAGATTGAAGAAGATTGAGAAAAGGAAGAATATTGTGGAGGGATGTGTATACATAGTCGTTTAGGTGTTTGTGTTATATGCGTGTCAGTCGGACTGGACAGGGCATATATAGAATGCCCGGTCCACACATAAAATGAAAAAGGAGTGCAATGAAATGCAATGGAGAGGGAAATAAAGTAGTAACGCTTAGGTAGTGACCATAATTTGAGGAAGTAAATAGGATGCTACCTTGAACTGACATTTGTATGTACATGTCTATCTCGTGAGAAGTGAAGAAGAATGAAGATAACTAGAAGAAGGAGGCAAATGAAGAGCAGTGTAGTAAATGTGGGCATTGGGTGTAATGGGGATACGTTGAGGTGCAATCCGAGTGAAACGAAGCAAAGGTGGCTGTTGCATCGTTGCTTGCTCCGTTTTATTTCGTACCTGGCGAGAAGTGTAGGGAGAAATGATGAATTTTTAACCAGTAGGGTTACATGGTTGAGAACATCAGCTCATGAAATTCCCATGATGGAGGAAATGCGATTTTCTCCAAGATGTTTCTTGATACTCCCGAAGTGACTGAAATACTACGGTCTGAAAAGGGACTAGTACGTACTTCACTCTACTTTATTTCACTTTGCTCCGGTTTAGAGACCCACCAAGGCAGGCACATCAGGAAAAGTAAACAGCAGCTCCCTACTACTCCTAGCTATGTATCTCATTTTCATAACTATAACATTCGGAAAGTAAGTCGTCGTGGATGGAACTAGTCCAGAATCTTATCGTAGGAATAGTATCGTCATGTATGTAAGAAGCTGAACGAAGCGGAAGAGATTCAGAAGGAAAAAGCTGATGGAAAGAAGGAAACATTTCCACAGAAGATCTACCTACAGACTGTACATTGTAGAGAAAGCAACTTTCACTCCCGCTCAACTGCCACGTTACATAATATTCCATCGTAGACTAGACATTCGACGTTTCCTTCTACAACAGAATCGAGTGGGTAGTGTATTTTAGCTGTAAGCAAAGTAAGTAGGCATTACATGCGCACACAATCAACAAGGCAGGCAGACTCCTCAACTCTTCTCTATGTATTATTCTCCTAGAACCGGAGTCTGTCCAGTGGTCTGGCTCTGGCATGGCACGACTTGGTCCTGGATTCCTCATCCTTTCGTCTCCTCTCAGCTTCCAAAAAATAGAAAGACATTCGCATTCTAAACGGAAGCCAAGATTCAGCTGACTTGCTTCCTTTCCCTGACTTTCTCTATCTGCATCTGTATCTCGTTGCATCTTATATCAACGGACTGTCGCTATCATCTCACTCACTTTCTCCTGATCCGTCGAATGCACAACACGTCGCTTTTTTCGATCTACTTAAATTTGTAAACCATAGGTAGTTTATTCCCTCAACCAAATTTGAATCATTTGAATCTGTGCAAATAGAATGAGAAACTACTTATTAAGTATCAGGCATATGTAGGCTGTGATGTTGCAAAAGTTTGCAGACAGAGACATAGTTTGTGGTTGAGTGTGCTGTGCCGTTGTGGTGTGTTTTGTGCCGTTCGTTCGTGAGCACATTATATTAAATTGTGTTAGAGATACACAGAGGATACATAAGAGCTTGTGAAACTGAATACTTGATTCAATACCCAATTTACTACTACGACCACTTCGACTATAGCCCGAACATTTACAATTGACAGGTACTGTCTATATTCAATTCATTCTACTATAAATGTAAATACTATATTTATTCACACAGCAGATAAACCAGCACATAATATTTTATAATTCATAGTATAGCCCCTAACTGTTACATTTCTCTGTTAGGAAGTTAAAGACTGACATGTTCTGCTCTAAATTCAAGTCCCTTGCTCCACTCTGTCTTTCCGCGTTACTTCCTCCGAACGTCAACTCTGTAAACTTTACTTTTACTAACTTTGATAGAGTCACTTACTTCAACTCTTTCAAAACAGACGCTTTCTCTTCCTTCCCTCTCCTGTCCAGTCGAGTCTCAGACTAAAAGTCAACATCATCTCGTATATTTGTGAGTAGAGAATGCAAACAGTCCCAGAGAGCATCTCGGAGAAAGTGATTTAAACGCATTACAATAACAAGTTATGCTGTCCTACTCCATTTCAAAGGCGAATGCAATTCTACAATATGACAATGTAGGAGCTTTTCAAAGGAATTCCATGAACGCATTAACTTAAGCTCTGCTACAATCACTTCGACCGATACACACTGAACAATAGCACAATTGCCGGTCACAACACTATTATTATCACACTCTCTTTGAATGTTCGTCCTCCTCCTATTTACCCAAGACGAGCTGCACAAAATAGAGCACGACTCTGACGAGTAGTAGTCTTTGTACAGTTGAGATATGCTGGAAATGCCCAGTGCAGTTGTCACCTCATAGAATAATCATAAGGACAGGAAATATACCTCCCGTCTTCATCTCTCTCGATTTGCTACTTCAAACATTTCTCTCGCTTCAATCTGCTCCAATTTCAACGTCATACGAGTTCACATAGTCACGACCTCTCATTTCGTTTGACTTGAAAGAGATTCTGCTGACAAGGATCTGTACACAAACTACATACATAATATTTGCATAATTCTAACTGGGGATTCAAAGTATTATCCATAACACTATTGTTCTCCGCTCCCAATTTCCAATTCCATCTTCGTTTGCATTCCATTCTATTACCCTTTACTTACCTTAGCTACTTACTTACCTATGGATTATACTTCCAATTCAATTCCAGCCTTACCATGCATACACTCCACAAATATTTGCCATCAGACGATTTATTTCCACTCACTGCAGTAGGCCAATGTCGAATGAGTGTATGTTCAGACCCTTTTCTATGTCTCCCAATGTAAATACTTATCTTCCGTTCCTATTCCATTCGCACTTTAGACTCGTACAGGTTCGTTTCTATTTGTCCAGCGAATTTCTTTTCGATGCCGAAAATACAAAGTCATCTCGCACTTTACTTATTGCTCCCTCACCCACTAGTTAAGGTAGGTGTGCAATTTTATTCTTCTTCTAGTACTATGCTTCTCACATTTATAGCTAAAACCAACATTGCATGTACATTTACTCCGCTTTTTCTTCGAATCAATATTTGTGTATGTAAATGTTGTTGCAAAAGTCTATTCCAAAGAATCCTGCTTGCGAAATCGACGATACATTTATGTATGCTTGGAAAAACACAAAGGGTTATACGAATTGATATGGAAACAAATTAAAAAAACGTTTATTGCATTTCTAAAAACTTTTATCGTCGAGACCTACTCAAACAGTAATAAGTATAGGGTAGTACAAATGAGCATCAAAAGTTCTACTCTCATGAACTTAGTATAAATATAAATAATGGGTAGCTACTACTAAATAAAAGAATACTTACATTCAAGGAAGGCGTTTCATGCATGTTTATAAGACAATAATAGACGTGTAGCTTGAGATAAACAAGGAAAATCAACATCAAAACTTTCTCGGATGCATTTTAGTTGAACTACTTCCTTTATTTTCCTTCTTTTCACTCACACGTACTTATATAGCCATCAAGAACGTAGTTTTCATTCTTCACTCGAATTTTGTTTATGTTTCACTGTCTACTCAAATATAAAAGAAGGCTTAGAAATGCCAACAGGGGAAGAAGCTTACTTAATAATCAACACCTGTTACAAAAGAAGTTGAACACAGTTATTTCGTTATATTTATTTACTACTACGAAGCATGCGATATGAATGAGCCAAATCATTGCCCCTGCTCCACTAAATCTGCATACAAACACAGCCGAAATATTCCGAATTCTATTTTCTTTCATGTACCTCTCCCAAATCCCTACAAGTTCATTTCTACTGCTTCAACTAAATAGCTCTATTTTATATCACTAGTAGTATATTTTTATGGTATATGTATAACTAACGTTTACAATGTATGTACCTAATAATATAATACTACTCTTAGATGAGAACTAAACTTGTTCTTTTTGTATACTCAAAAAGGGGTCAGGAAAGGTTAAATTCAGTCCGTTAACATTTACTCAAATGGTTTCAAATTCCAACATCCTGACACTTGTGGACTGGAATTATAAAAATCTTTCGGATAATAGCTTTCTCTTAACCATTTATATGAGCAATGCGTAGAAATTGTAGAAAATAGTATTGATTCCTTAATTATGAAGAAATTGGTCTGTAGAATGAACTGTCCTTCAACACAGGTTTAGCTAATAGGTATAACCACAGGATTTTCTTGTCTTTGTATTGAATTAGTAATTGGGTCACTGAATCATTTAACATCTTAGAAAGTGCCCCGAAACCTACGTGGATAATGTCTACCCGAAATCCGAGACGGGTACTCGAAAATAGAATTGAGGCTTATTTATTTTATATATTGTATGTTTAATTGCTATAGAACGACAGTGTTGACCCTTTCACGACATTTGAATAAACTCTTCTTGGTCCGCTACAGTATTTCTTGACTTCCTTTTTTTACCAAGGAATAAAATAAGCCATGTAGAATAAAGATGCAATGTTCGTGGCAAGAGTATTTCATAAAGATGAGATATAGTATCAGTCTATATTTATCTACCTGAGAAACGCAAAACTGTACTTAAGTATTGTACTACTTATGTTACTAAAGAATAAGTGACATTATGTCATTAAAAAGACACATTTGTTCGTCGTTCTCATTTTTCTTAATATCGCTTTATTTATTTAGAGTATAGCAAGCAGCGCTACTTGTAAGTACTTATCAGGTTATGATTGCGAGTAGATTTTGAGCCTTAACTTTGAAGGCAAGTGCCACGTAGATATAATAATTTTTGAAACGAAATGTTTACTCTAGTTATATGAAGTGAGTTATGTAATAAGTTAGATATATAGGGTATCTGGAGTTGTGCGGGAACCTTTTCTCGCTTTCCATTTGAAGTTACAATTCCCTTGAGTCGAGTGCTACTCTTCATAACGGATCTCAAGCATTACTGTCATTCTTCTATACATCTGTAATATAGTATAGCAATAACTCTGCTTTGCCACAAGGGTATTCCATTTGATACACTTCTCCTTTAACATTATCGGGTTGCACACTCAGCAAATTGTAGGAACGGCTTGATTGTTTGCTCTCAAATGTGAGAAAAGCCCTGTATTTATCTTATTGTAGGTATCTGGTACCACTTACATTTGAAAATTTTATAAAAAATTGTCTCCTGAGATTGCAAATTGAGTGCATAGGTACATATTTATTTTATGCTACCTGCCACTGCTTGCTACATAATGTACTTATCATATTTAATGTACCTAATCCTGTCTATTTCCCTTTTGACTCAAATACTATCATCTTTTTTGACGCTGTCTACATTTTCCATGCTGCAGACATTCTTTGTTAGGGAAAACTGTTTTCGATATTCAAGCAAGCTCCTTTATCACAATCCGTTGTTATAATTAATTAGTCCATGCTTTGCTTTTAGTCTGTAAGTCTTCCCTGATGTTTAGGCGCAGCTGTGAGTTTGAATCAGATGTGGCAGTGCTTTATTAATCCAAAAGTACACAACTGTGACCTACATGCACTATAAATTTATGGAATGCCTGAGAATAACGATAATTTTTGTTTTTATAGCCAAAAGTCAAAAGTCTCCATTAGACGTTCGAGCTTTATCTTCATCTGAATCTTTTGACGGATCAGCCCCTGTCGTTCCAGCTAAGTTGGGCAAAAACTCTGCAACAGAAATCAACAGTGTTCAAACTCCGGAGAAACTAGCCAGTGTAAGTTCATGTGTTACTGTCAATTAAAAGTAGGGATTACTTGTTACGTTAGTTTCGTACGTGTTTGCAATTAATGAGACAACGAAGTGGCTATGAATGTCATTTGAGTTGCTATGGATAAATTTTCATCGACTGCTATCTAGCTACAGGATGTTATAGTTCTATCTATCTAGATATTCAGAAATTTGATTATTTATTCATCTATTGCGTAATAGGAACGTTGTAGTTTGGCGAGAACCAATGAATACTAGTATACTAATGAAATAATTATATCATGTACAAAGCATTTACTATAGGTTGCTACTTTTAAATTGGTTGTTGGTAAAGGGTATATCTGTTCTAGAACTGTTTTCGACTTTTTATACTAATAGGCGTTGCAAAACTACGGAACTTTGGGACTTGTAGCTAAAGTGGGAGAAAGTTAAGGGAAAGTGCGCATATAAAGACTGAAAGTTTTTGTAGTTTCTCCTATTACTTCAACGTGGTGTACGACATTGTTTGGAGTTAGGTACCTTTTAGGGGCAACATGAATATAAATTGCGAAATGAGAAGAGAATAGTAAGGAAGTTGTAGGATAACTTATATGTCCTTACTAATTGTACTATTGAATTTTACCTAATTATAAAAATTGGGAGTAGGGAAGTTGCTTGAGTATATCGTGTTTTAATGAATGTTGATGAACTAGACTGAAGAGGAGGATCCTACAGCCCCAAAATTTAGTGTGAATTTGGTTGACGTAATGGACAACATAGAGCAGTTTGTGTTGCAACCTGCCGCACAAGGTTTTCTCATCAAATGTCGCATTACTCGTGACCGAAAAGGAATGGATCGGGGTTTGTATCCCACTTACTACATGCATCTGGAGAGAGACGACGGTCGCAAGGTAATCCTAGATTTTTTCTCAACTCTCCTACCTTAAGATTAATTGGGAAAAGTTGAAAGTACACACATTGAGATCTAAGAATAAGCAACAGGAGCGACACACACGAGAAATAGAAGCCAAGCTTATGGCCTGCATTACTTCTCGTGTCGGGGGATTACTTTTGCAATTAGGTTCCAACTTTGGGATAAAAGAATGAACATAATTGTCTAGGTTTTCCTTCTTGCCGGACGAAAAAGAAAGAAAAGCACGACAAGCAACTACTTGATATCTACAGATGCAACTGATCTCTCAAGAGGAGGGGATTCTTTCATAGGAAAAGTCCGCTCAAATCTTATTGGAACACAGTTCAGCGTTTTTGACAATGGAGAGCCTCCAAAGAGAAATGCTCCCATGATGGACAAAGCAACACTCCGAGAAGAGTTGGCTGCTGTCATATACGTAAGTCCTACACTAATCAACTATGAAGTGTTTTCTTAAGATACCACTCCACCCAACTTCTAACACTCACTCTCCAGGGGA
The DNA here is from genome assembly GCA_020055645.1 of Tomocerus qinae. Classification (NCBI taxonomy): domain Eukaryota; kingdom Metazoa; phylum Arthropoda; class Collembola; order Entomobryomorpha; family Tomoceridae; genus Tomocerus; species Tomocerus qinae. Next base: position 25,870,704 of record CM034548.1, read on the forward strand.
CTCTTTTTATTAGATTTTTTATTTATAAGGGAAATGAATTATATACACTGTACTTAATACCCAAGTCAATAATGATAACAAACTGACGTAATATATAAGCTCTTCGCCCTGCATGCGAACTAGTTAAGGAAAAGGCGAAATTTATCAACCGCGGGTAATCGCCTTGACATAATGGGGACCTTTATCATGGAATATTTATTATTTTATTCACCTGTAGGGCACGAGATTCAACTAGTCCAATTAACAAACTACAAAGACAGTTCAATTCCCTATTCACCTCAAAATATTCATGTCGAAATTTCCTCCATTTTTGCATCTTACTTATGCATTGCTAAATGCCTTGGAAAATTTAATTTACTGCATAAAATAAAGTGAAAATTGATACATTCAAAATATATGTGTTATATTGTAAATATAGGAGATTGAATTGTTTTGAATACAGCAAAACAAATATCATTGCTTCATGAAAGATATCTAGTGTGTTCTACATTAACTATTCAAATCTTTTTGATAAATGGATAATGAATTTGAATTTCTGATGGCTCAATATCTATAAATTAACAAATATATTGATTTATAAAATTTTCCTTCAGAGATAGATACAATTTTAAGATTTAAATTACTGATCAACTGATTTACAAGTTTTTTCTAATGATATTGTTGACGATTTTCATTCCTACTTGGATATAATAATATATTATGTAGGTTAAGACCCATTTGACAGCATTTTGTGTATTTTTGAATGCCATTTATGGGATTAGACAGATTATCTTAAATTATGCATGGATAAATTCTAATCAAACCAAGAAATAGGTTTTATTTGTATAATATTGCAAAAGTAGTCGCAGCAGAAAATATCTGGTTCACAAAGTACTATTGCAGTATTTGCAAAGAAAAGTTTCTATAATGTAGAGAAGAGACACGTAGATGGATTAAATAAGTCAACATAAATTGTTTTGCAGGAGACCAACGTACTTGGATTCAAAGGACCACGTAAAATGACTGTAGTCGTTCCCGGGATGCTGAATGAAACAAAGCGTAAGGAATTCCGTCCCGACTCAGAGAATGACGGCATAATAGGTACCCACGCTAACGATCTAATCTTCTGCTCTGTTTATACAATATAATGACTAATTAATGAAACACAATGAAGTAACTCCTAACTAATCAGCAGAGTTAGAGTATCTTATTTCCCTAGGATAAAATCGTGCTTGATTCCTACACCTACTTGTTTAGTTTGCATGGCATTATAATCCTTAATAGTAACGTTAGGCTAGGAGTTTCCAACAAGTAGCAGTAACTCAGCATGGTAGAATATTTTATTATCGCAAGAAAAAGGATCACGAAAACATGCTGGTATTATTTAGTTCAATAAATAGAGTAATCTCTCTGAAAGAAGATATGTTCATTAGCAGAGATTGTTTGATGTCTACTGCATGGATTTTACTGCGAGCAAAATTGTAGCGAAAGAAGATCAATTACCAATTAGTTTATTTACTGGATTTGAGTTGTAACACTATAACCTATTTCAAAACATGCTTTAAGACATATTGGGAAAAGTTTTCCATTCTAAATTAAATTCATCCATCCGTCAAGGAAATTTAGTGTGAATTATTATGATAATCAAGAATATTATCTACCTCACAAATTCTAGTTCCAAGTAGATAAATATTGAAGACTAGGTCGAATACTTGAATGATAGAGAACTGTATTTATGCTCTTATGACGCAATACAGTGCAACAGTAATAAAATTAATAGGCATTTAGTTTTATATAAACTAATATCGATTTTTGATGCAGTTGCGTTATTTTCCTGAACATTTAGGTAGAATGAATTAAAAATGTTGTGATTATAGAGATATGAACGAGTCTGACTAGGATTAGGTAGTCGGTGATAGCAGTAATTAATTGGCATTAGTTCAACTATGTCTCTAAGTATGTAGCTATTCTGAGTTTTTGATTTCATGCTTTATTCCTAATCTGTTAAACAACCTTTTCATATCTGAATCTATCTCCGTCTGTCCCTTTGAAGTTACTCATTCTGCTAATGTAATGTTATAATGTGATTTAACTTTAAACAGAACGTTGGAAGAGCCGCAAAATGGACGGACTCGTGGAACTGAAAAATAAAACTCCCGTTTGGAATGAAGAGAGTCAATCTTATGTCCTTAATTTTCATGGCCGTGTCACGCAGGCGTCAGTAAAAAATTTCCAAGTGATCCATGAATCTGATGGTGAGTAATCGTTCTATCTATACGATAATATGATATTTGACAGATATCGAATTGTACTACATATGAGCATGAGAAAATGTCTATAATCTTTCGTTCTTGATATTGGCGATGGGAGAGATGAAATTGTCTTCCTCTCTTCCGGAATCCAATTGGACCAGAATCCCTTTGTTCGCTCTGTCTTTCCCTCTAATTTCACTCACATGCCGCAGAAATTACATGAGCAATCGCTCTATTCGCAGTAATGGATTTAGTATCTAGGCACTTTAGTCTATATTATAACCACCGACCTAAATACTACTATCTCCAGCAGTTATTACCAACTCCCTATATAAAATTACCATTGGTATATATTTATATATATTCACTATTGATAACTTTGTCTACTATTGAACCAGAGAACCATTTTGTGGCATACCTTTGTATGTCGGCCTATATTCACGAAAGACTGACAATAATCGATCCAGTACAAATTCTGTTAGGAATTAGGAAATGACGGACTACTATTCCAATCTAATTTTAAATGATGAAGGCAGTAGTAATAACATATCCGTTATAATCAACAAAATTATAGAGCTCATCTTACGATTTCCTATTAAAATTAGTTTTCCATTTAAGTATATTTTAGGACTATGGATATAGTATATGGAAATGAAGTAGGATTTGTAGTCTCACCTTGCCTCAGATTCAATGTTGATAAAATTACCTGCCGGTACAGCATATAAATGAACTTGCTCCAAAGTTTCACATTTACCTACTTCCCTAGTCTGCAACGAGGATTTATTTGGTTATTTATTTTTCCTTGTGTAACTAAGCCTTAGATTGCACAATTCTCCTTCCCTGTCCAAAAATCTTTTTGTAGTAAAAAAAACTTACATAGTAAATGGAAACAAAACATTGTAGTTTTAAGGATGTGACTTATTTTACATTTTATAATTTTTTGGTTGGTGTTTTTCAGAGGACTATGTCGTTCTTCAATTTGGTCGTGTTGCAGAAGACGTTTTCACATTGGACTACCGATATCCTATGTGTGCTCTGCAAGCCTTCTCGATTGCCCTTACTAGTTTTGATAACAAATTGGCCTGTGAATAACTTTTCCATTGAAATCATGACGCTCCTCTTTTTGGACCACAAACCACGACATGGCCTACCTTCACTTTTGATATCAATACATTCTATGGTCCAGTCGACTGGAAACTAAATCTATTACGATTCTGAAAAGGCTTTTACAGAAAAACTTTTTAGAAATCATAGAATAAGTATATCCATACTTGCATAAACACATAATTAGGTTCTCAACTGCTATTTAACCTAAATCACACTAAAAATCCAAATACTATGTGGTATACTTAAATGTGTACTCTACTCGTCTGTCCCTATTTACTTTTATTCTTTACATTCAAGTTTTACTTTTCCTTCAACAATGGACTTATTGGAACTTTTTTTGTTCGCCGTGAGAGATGTATCATAAGAATCGCAACCGTTTGTTTGTAATTGTAAGGCTATGTATGGTCATCTAGGTGACTATGACAGTGGTTTGAGCAATTTTGAGATATTCTTGAATACTGAAACGATTTGTTTGGATTACCAATGTAGAAATTGGTAAATAGATATTTTTAAAGATATTGTACCTTGTATTATGTGTAAAATTGGAAAGTTGAATCTAATATTCTATTTCATTTTCTGTTAGCCGGAAGGTACACCAAAATTGTTTTAGATAAGATTTCGACTTAGTACCTAAATACCTTTCATTTTCCAGGAAACTCCTGGCTGAAACTAAACGACTGCACTATATAGAACAAACTACAAACCCTGTGTACTGATTGATAACTAATTATTGCAAAGGTACTGATAAGGAGACAAGAATATGCAAATAAGTTAGCATAGAAATGCAACGTACACTAATCCTAAGTAGATAGATAGTAATTAGGGAGAGACAAAGAAATATATTCCAATAACGGACAAAAATATTTCATTGAATGTTAGTGTTGCTATACGCCGAGTAAACTGTGCATCCATACATGTTTATATTCTGTTTATGTTTATATAAATGGCTAAGTATAAGTCTATCTAGGTAAATGTAACAGATATATAATGTGGTACAATATGTACACCTACATAGTTTAAGGTTTCGCTGCATTGTTTAAAAGCAGACAATACGTTTCCCTGTACACATAAAAATTATGCGTGATTGCAAAATAAGTATATTTATACCTGGCAACTTCATCCTGCCTTTCACCTTGAAAATTTGAATATTCTCGTGTAACACTTGAACTTTTAAGAAACAGTATATTAGCATTCACCTATTGCCCACATAGAATTGCACAGTAAGTAAGTGAAGGTGAGTAGGGACTGTGGTACGGTAACTATATGTAAATTACAATGACATGACTAGGTATTCTGTGTATAACCTTTACGGCACCTGAAGAGACATATTATACTACTATAATAATCCAAATATTTATGAACCCAACCAACCGTCGCAAAGCCTTAAATGAAACCAGTACGAGGGTCAAACTAACTTGATACATAATAATTTAGGCGAATCTTATCTTTTATTACGTATTAACTGGTGTTTAATTTTTATGTTGTCATTTTTGTAAGCATACCTACATTATATTTAAGAATGGCATCCGACCGAGTAGCAAGTCTCAACATCTAGCGAAATGATATCTTTTAAATGTGATATCGCACAATTATACTGTGCATATTTACTATACCATTATATAATAGAATTCATGGTTTCTGATTTTTCCGACCTGATAAATTTCAGCTGTGAGAAGGCTGGCTCTCTGAATATATACATAGGCATATTGTAGATAAGAAAAGAATGTAGTTACCATCACAGTCAGTCTGTTATAAATTGTATGACTACTTTTATTCGGACGAGGCTCGGTGAATTACCAGCAATGAATCAGATAATATGAAGAAAAAGGCTCCTATTGACGCATGCCGACAGGACAGATACTATGGGATATTTGGACCGTTATGGAATGTAGCGCCTATAATTATGGCAGAATAGCTTAGAATAAACTGCAGAGATTTTGTGGATCCTTCATTTTAGGTACGTACGTGTATTATGATAAAGTAGTTCCACTTACTACTTACTTATGTTCAATATTCTTCATGCATTTCCCTTATCCTTATAGAAAATGCTTTAGGATGATGAGATGAAGCGCATGTGTCCTTTTATTTTTCAGACAGTATCTCTCTATCTGTCTACTTGATCTGATACTTTTATTATCTTCAAATATATGCAGGTATATATTCCACCTACATTATTTGCCTTTGTCATTCTCATACAATGTAGACTTAGTGAAGACAAACCAAACCAGGACAAGCCATGATATTATTATGTAAAATGTGTATCTCTACTACTATACCCAATATACTACCGTGTCTGGTTTGATTTTACTTGGTTTAAATGAATTATAAGTTTATATCATCGTTGGGGAATCCATAAAAATATGCTGAATCTGTGTGGGAATAACTCAGCTCGCAAAAGTGCTCATTTGTAATCATCTCACCATTAACCACTTCAAGCTTACTCTCTGTTTCGTGACGGAGAATTAATTCGGTGAACTCGGTCGACCAAAGTGATTCTCACTTTATGCACAAGATATTATTAACATTTCTGCACACATTTACTATAACAAGGAGTTGAAGAGCTCTTCATCTCCTCTGCAGAAAAATACGGACAATCAAGCGATACAATTATAATGGTCAGAATGGAACCTACGCTTTTAAAGTGACAGTACAGTAAATTAATATCCTGATATACATGTACATTTAGTACCTACATTATTACTTTATAATTATTTTTTAGGATAATTGAATGACAACCACAAAAATTACAGAAATTACAGAAATATTTATAATATGCTCTAGGTATACGGTATACCTGTTTCTACTTTATGAATAAATATGCATTATGTACTTCGCTCTTCACTATATATCTATTGCCATCCACTATTTATGAGCTAAAAGTTTACAAGTCCATGACAAATTTTAATAAAAAATATAACTGTAATTACACATTTTATTTTATTATTGCTTCGACTTGTAATTTTATTTATTTTTCCGTATTTCTTCAACTTGCAAACAGATACTTTATACTGTAGGTGATAAGTTGGTAAGAAAAATAAATGCATTACTACATCAGATTTCTTTACCTGTTAATGAATGAAATGTAAAAATAGGAAGAATGTGAAAATATATTATTTTTTGCTGGACTCGTTTCCATCTTGTAAGCGTGCATGAAACACAAAAGAATATTTGTTGTAAATGAACGCATCTGTATTATGTAACTTGCAGATATTAAAGGTTTTAAGATATCATCATAGTATAACTGTCCGATAATAGTTACATATTATATTAGTTCAGTATTGCAATTTCCGAAGTAAAGTACCTTTTGGTGTATGAGTATATTATAGCTATTTGTATTATTGTAATTGAAAGTATTGTAATTTAATACATTAAATGTAGATAGACTGTATTATATAGCATAAAATATAACAAACCTGTGTGTACATAATACATTCCCTTGTAATTATATATTTAGCATAAAGTGTTTAGTTAAAAAGTGTGCTTACAAAAACAATCCTTTATAAACCGTGAATTAAGAGAATTCTGGAATTGGAATTTTAAATATTTTCTGGTAGCTTCTAGCTTCGTACGATCAAAAAAGTGTCCTCATCTCCGTGGGCTTCTTTGTACTGTACTTATACTACTATAATGAGGTTATAGTAGTTAGCATAGATATATGATTAGCATAGACTGTGACAGTAAAATATATGTTAATGTTAGTACATGTATACATTCCACATTACAAAGATTTATATAAAAATGTGCATTAGAGTGTATTGTGGATATTTTGGGCAATTAAATGGACCTAATTAATTTGATATTACAATATACTAACTATGGTGAATATGTATGGATCGTATTGTTTTACACAAATAATTAAGCAGCTTATTACATTCCATTGATGAAATACAAAAAGCAAAAGATACGTAAATTGTTATTGTTGTGTTAAAACATGAAATGGAGTTAAATATTGTACAATGTTCTTCATTAACCCGGAGTTAGATGATGTAAGTGGTAGACATTTCTCTGTACTGTGTTGTGAGACGCAGAATAAAAATGAAAAAATATGCACAAAAAAGTACTGTTTGTTGGATTATATAGAATGTGTCATTCTCATCGATTTCTGCAGTTGACTTGACAAGACAAGAATGAAAAAGCATTATAATACGTTCTCTGAACCACTGCATAGAAGGATTCTTGCTAACGAAAGCTTCCTAGAGCTTTCACTCCACCCTGCTAGCTGTCTTATTCTTGAAATAATATTATATCCGGGAGCATTACACATTGTTAGGGATTACATAATATCTAACTTCCTAGAATGGTGTCTACTACAGAAGTGAGAGCTTTTCCCGTCTTGGGAAGAGTGAAAAAGCAGGATTTTTCCTTGGATAAGGAATTATAATGCATTAGACAGATAGCTCCCACTAAAAAACCGTTATACTTAAGCTTAGCTCATCCTTTCTTCTATTTTCACTTTTAAATCGAAAGCCACTATCTAATGTAACTGTTATTGTAAGGATCTGTCGGCTTGATGTTCATAGTCATATAAGGAGAGTCCTTAGAGAAAGAAAGCGAAGAAAGGAGCTGTTTAATAAATGCCAAGTATTCACTACCTAAATATGTGCTGATTGCGAGTGCTGACTGCTGACTTACGTATTAAGGGGAGAGAGAGCTAGCAATAAAAGCCAGTTTAGGTTACAGGCTCAAATTCAGATTTACATAAGTACACTCTTGCAAAATATTTGTAACGAGAAAGAATGATAATAGTACATATACACCTTTATGTACATACGTGATATACGAGATGTTTTTGTAGACAATAAAATATGCTTACACAAGCAATTACTTATAATAATGCTTTGTAATCTAATAGTACCTATTACATTAGGAGCTGCAGAAGAGGCATATTACTCTCATTAATGTCATGAAAGAAGTGAAACCTGAGTCGCAAAACACCGCTAACGAACAAGTAATCCGATTTTGCAACAGTTCTTTCTTGTGGACTGCCAGGATGGAATTTCGGTGGGCACGGGTCGTTTACTTTGAGGTAGTGTAAGCCATCTTTGTGGAGAACTTGGTAAAAGAATGGCCCATTTCCTATAGAGTACTAGGAAAATCTAAAGCCCAGCAGAGTCAACAAGACAGAGTGGGCATACCCGTCCCTTCCGACTTCTAACTATAACATTATGGAATAGCCCATAATACTCTAAGATGCTCCAAGCAATACTACGTAAAATTTTTATAAGTCCCATGCATGAAGTAGGTTGGGCGTCCAACCTACTTATACAGTTCTATATTATGATATGCTCCCTATTATGGAAATGTAACACTGTAACCGAAAAATATTGTACAACAGCCAAACCACTACTGTAAATTAATGTGTGAAAATACTGCAGTTTAGTTGCTTCAGTTGTTGGTTCGATATTTTCCCGTCTCTATAGTTTTAACTGGTTTGCAGAGAACTATGAGAAATGTTCAATTTTAGTGTGTATACATTTGTATCACGCATAAAAGAAATTATTCAACTCATGTATTATTGCAGACGCATTGCACGAATTGAAGTACCTAAAGTGAAATGTTGTATAACTGTATAATAAGGAAATGCTGCATAGGAAAGGGGAACAATTGAGCGTAATAATAATATGATGAACATAGCCAGAGCCTTATACAGAATTTGTTTGTGTTAATGCGGTTATATGTATACACTCTTATATAGTAACTGCAACACTTAATTGAGGGATCTAACAATAGGCCAACCATCTGTAACATGGGTCAGAGCATATGCATCTCTCTCTCCATATAATACCTAAAAGCATGACATAACATATTATTATAGCAGACAGGGAGATGTACATACATGCATGTAGTGTTGTTGTACTTGTGCGGGGGTTGTAATCCAAATACACTGTACCTTATTATGTAATGTGAATATAATGTAATAACCGTGCCATTCCCGTGCCTAACTGATTTTAGGTAGTAGTCGAACAGGAATCAGTGAAGAATTCCCTCAAGATCCTAACCAAGTCAGTGAGATATACGATACACTGCTATAAAATATAGGATATTATTCGAGGAGTGGGAAAGGTGCATTTGACGGACGTACACTACTGCTACTACTACAGAATATTATAGGCAATATGGTAGTGTTATATTACGTAAGGCTGGACTGACAGATCGGCGGGTAGCTAGAGAGACAGACACCTTTAGATTTAGAATAAGATTGTCTTGGACTGTGAGTGAGTGAGGACGTTGACGTTTAGGTAGTGTCTTCTTGTAGTCCTTAGTAGATGTGTAGTGTATATACATTAGACCATACATACCTTACAATAAAATATAATCACACCTGATTTATAAGACAAACTTCTCATTGTTTATACCAATTCGTTCCAGCGGTGTCTTTCTTACCTTCGTGTCTAAGCAAGGCTATAATATTATATTATACCACATTTGTACACATGAACAGATCAGACTCACTTGGACTACTAAATGAGTCGGATCCTCCTGCCTTCAATATTTTAAATAAATCTACATGCTACTACTATACAATTTTGTAGTCATTTTCTAGTCAAACTCTCTTTTAACTGTGCTATAGTGAACATTTACACAAAAAAGTGCTCTCTTTTGTTAACGTGCTAAACTCTGTTCGGCGTGTTTCTTTTTCATTAAACGTGCTTTGTGCCTATGCCTATTAAAGACATTTTACCAATGTGGTTCTACTAATCATAATCAATTTAGAGAAACGGAAAGAAATTAGAAATTGAGTAAAATGTAGCAAAATATGAGTTAATCTTTAATCAAGAAGCTGATTAAGGAAAACTACCTTGAAACTTGAGCTTGTCCTTTGCCTCTGTTCTTCAAAAATAAAATCCAATCAGCTATTGCTTCAAATGGTCACTACTTAATTATATATGTAGCTGTAGACTAATTATGTCAATTAAGTGTAGTACACTAAATATTGTAAATTAATGCTACATTTTAAAATGTTAGCATTTCCATTACCAATTGTCCAGGCGACTATGAGACCTTTTCCTAGACCAAAATTTCGCTTACGTTCTTTCAATAATTAATGTTCTTGTTACTAAATGTATAGTCAAAAGTAAAAAAATACAATTATATTATAAGGCTGCTGGACAAGTCAATCTATTATAAAAAAAATATTAAATCTGGTTGTAATAAATGTTGTAGAATAAGTAGAATAAAATAAATAGAATTTAGAATAGAAACTTAGTCAGAAATCGAAATGGAATATTATGTAAATATATAAAATTTGTTACCCTACAGATAAGTACAAATTATATAAATAATTAGCATGGGGCGTTAACAGCGTTTAAACGAATACCTGTGTCTATTGGTGCTAACTGCAATTATTGTCGATAAATGTTAATGTGCTTGTTAAAATATATAATTCTAAGTCTATTGTTACAAAAATATTGTCAAAAACTAGTATAGTAATTTAGAGCAGCCATATACTAAATTATAAATAACTCAATATTAATATAATTTGTCATCCCTTGGAAACAAATGGGGAACTAGACATTCTTTCATTGTGAAATATAATGTAAGATAGAATATTATAGTATAAAAAAGGGGAAATATCAACTGCAATAAAAAACTTCCCTGCTTGCACAACGAAAAAAGTGTATTCTACCGGGATCAGAGCACACGAGTGAATTTGGTAGCCATCGAAAGAAGGAGTCAGTTTGCATCATTTCGCATGAATGGCAAATCCGGCTAGTAAATACGCTGTCGGGAGCGATTCGCCCACAGCAGAAGAGGATGAGACGAATCTGTCTAGGAGTCCAATTGAACAACCTCGGAGATCTCTCATTGGTCTGAGACACCTGGGCGGCTTCGGGAGAAGAGATGACGGTGGACAAATGGCTGGCACCAGCGGCGGCGGCGTCTCAACCGCCAAAGAAACAGTAATTGGACCAGATACGGAGATCGTGAGCGAACGGGAGAGATTCCTCAGGCACCACGACGTTGGGAGTGGGAATGACCGTCGGGAAGGATGGAGGTTGAGCAAGAGCTCAGTGTCAAGTATTTATCACAGTGCCCAGGATATCACTGACTTGATTTCAGACACCAACTCTGATTATAGTGAGCCGCTCAGTCCTTACAGAAGCTACCATTCGGTTCGGGAGAGTTTCTACGAAACAGACCGGGATGATATTTTTAGCTCTCCTCAGTCAAGTCCTGTACTTCCAACAAAAAAGGTACGTTTCTTCATCCTTTTAGTCTCGTATAACATCTTGCCTTGTCTGGCCAGACGAAACAGAGCAGAACACTCTGTCATTCACTAACATTCACATTTATTACCTCCACACGTTGTTCTCAGACACTATAGCCTACACCTATATACCTCCACAGATATGTGTAAATACAGAAAAATACGTGGGAATGTAATTAATGCTATTTTCTCCGTTTAAAAGGTAAGCAATTTGTACTTGTAATTCTTCCTTGGGAAATTTATACAATAACCTAACTTTTCACAAGTAATTGCTTATTGCTTCTACAATAATTACTAAACTTTGGTAAAAACTTTTTAAAAGGACTTCTTTCAGTTGCCATGTTGTATATTATAAAATTATTTATTTTATAGTTATGTTGGGGTTTCCAGTATTGTGAATGAAAGAAATATTATGGTCTGCTTATTGAATTAAATAATCTTATAGGATAAATTAGAACTTACACAGATACTACTTCACTAACTATATCAAGATACTATTAGGTAGTGGTAGTAGCAGCACATGCAGACGGATACTCACGCAACGTAGTGTCACGCAGTAAATGATAATATTGTGAGACTAGTTCACATTGTAGTTAGAGGAACGTGTAAACTGACAATGAGATAACCCAAGGTGATGATAACCTTTATATACATATCCCTTTAGCTATGTACGTATAATAGGATATAGTATGGAGATGTAGTTCACAGCCATTCATACCAAATGTATCATTAGCATACTAACAATAGCTAATGTTAATGAATGAAGTTTTGTAACAATCCATTTATGCTGTGATTACTAGGCAGACACATTAGAAAAAAGCAGTGCAAGCGACAGGATAAATTGTATCGCCTAGGCATCTACTAGGTGATTATTCATAGGTACACATACCGATTCAATTACCAAATTATAGACTTTGTACATTAGTCGTGTATAGCATGGCTATTAATAATTTGTACTCAGTAAAATCGAAATTGTTCGCCAAAAATGGTTACTCATTGCATTTTATGGCGCTTTACCGACTGAGAAATCCGCCAACCGGTGTTTAAGTAGTCTAGCCGAGTAGACAACAAAATTTAAAAAAAATGTAACATTTAATGCCACGAGACGCTTCATGTCTGTAGTCTTAAAAGGATATCAAAGAGTCAATCAAGAAGCTAATACAACTGTTGAAATATTCAGAATACTTCTAAAATAATGTTTTATATAACTGTATATAGTAGAGGCTATATGCAGAACATTTCAATTAGTCAATTTAGGAAGTAATACGTTAATAGTTCCTTGAAATAATTACTACAAGGTATTCCGGTTTGTTTGATCTAATCGAGCTCAAAGCACATGATCGTCAGTTGTCTGGCTCCGACACACACAAAGCATTCTATTTTAGGTACTACTACTCTATTGGTACCTAACCCGCATTATCCTTTCAGTTCTCATTCAGTGAAAGTAATTAGCTGAATAGGATAGCAACCAGGTTAATTAAACGTGCGGGAGTTTACACTAAATTGTCTCATATACAGTAAAATGAAATACAGGTAATTACATCACGCTTTATATACATTTAGGACTAGGGTCAGTTATAACTCATAACTAGAAATGGAATTACTTACCTGTATGCATGTACAGATAGAACTAAGTAAATGTGGATCATAATATAAAGAGATCCATCAACGGCCCAATCCAACTCAATTGTCTCCACTTTTTATAGAAAAAATTATTACCTCGAATCTATATTGAGTTTTATATATTCGAGGAAATGCTTAAAGCTATTTACCTGAACATGACTATTTTAGGATGACTGCCTCCATTTCGTTTATTGTATCAATTTTTTGTGTATTCCTACTGTCCTGTAATAATTTACAATCTAATAAGTCTAGTACTTATGGGGATCTGGTAAGGTAAAATACTCACCTACTATATTGGGTATTACATCTGGACGTGATAATAAAATATGTATAGTATCTTTATAAAAAACTATGAGACAGGAGAACATGTACACTGCGCAGACCTGCAAATATATAGATCATTACTAACAAAAAGTCGAAATAGGAAATTGCCCAATACCTGGTATAGTCTCTTGATAAGATATTGGTGCACCAATGCAATGGGTAATTTAATATTGTACTCCGCAAGCTGTCATTTCTTATCATGAACAAACGAAAACTACGAATTACAGTAGTACCTAAACAGATAAGTTCCTTTTGTTAGCAAAAGTTTTATCGGGGAAACAGCTGCCTTCTAAATCCACATGCAGGGTTTGTTTATTGATACAAAAATTTGTATGTAGATAATGTTTTTTTAAATTTCTTTCTTCATCATTTAAAAGCTTCTGAAAAGCTTTACAGAACAAATTACTATACAATGAATGAATCATTCAAGCGTTTTGACTAAGTCTGTATATGATCTATATTCTATAATGATGCTCATTTAATTTGGCAATTGAAAACAAAATGATTCTGTGGAGGTTACTAAGTTACAACAGTTATCTATCACATATACGTACACATAAAATTCAACCGGATATGACAAGACTGGCATCTGGGTGATCATGGCATGATCAAAATTTGCTTTAACATGTAAATCCGTCAGTTTTCTCCAAGACCTTTAGGGGACTAGAATATTTCCTCCAGATTGAATTTGAACCATGATGGAAATTGCCTGTCACTCTTATCATTCTCCTTCCTAAGCCATAGTTATAGATATAGGTAGTTACTATATAATAGACATAGATCTATTCAATGTAGCCCAGGGAACGACTCCTGCCTGCTTCCTTTTACTATAAGTATATATAACAGTAAGTATACAGTATTTACCAAGGCTGTATTGAGGGGGGGGGCATTGGGGGCAAATGCCCCCCCCCGAAATCCAAGAAAAAGGGAAATTTTTTCTCAAAATACCAAAAAATTTCGCGCTTCGCGCGATTTTATGTGATTTTTAAGCTATTTTTGACTCATTTCAGACAAAATAAGCTAAAATTTTTCGCGCTTCGCGCGATTATGCCTAATATATATTGTCCTATGATATCATTGCCCCCTCCGAAATCGACATCTAAATACGGTACTGGTATTTACTTACATCCGAAATTTTTTGTGGAGTTACACGATCTAATAAAGGCAGTAAAATATAAGGGGAATTTCCATGCAATAAGAAAAATGGGGACACTGCATAAGTTATTAGGCTTTAAAACTTAAAATGGAAATTGGTAGCATAGTGAGTATGGCATTTGCATATCTTTCTGATTTAAAGCTTTTATTTGTTTATGTATACTTATTACTTGGTTTTTGGAAACTGCCTATTCCATGTAGCGGATTTTAATTATCATTCATGCGGAACTGGGTGAATTGAACCCATACTAACCGGTCAAACTTAAGCTGAGGTATGTTAGCCATATCCACAAATAAAACCGTCATACCTGTGAACTACTTTTTCATTTCTTTTCCATCGTTTGACTTTAAATGTCAGTAAAATTTGCATTACACCCTAAAATTGTACCAGTTTGAAAAAGAAATGTAGTGTTTACATCAATCACCGTTGATTTCTATACAAACTCTCACTCGTTCGTAGCTTAAAATGTCGGTGAGGTACATAACTACGATAATAAGAATGGCTCCAAAGGTACTGTACTCATTTGGTATATTTTTAATATCCATTAAATTAAAGATTAAAAGCATATACTAGTATCCATACTATATATGGTATATATTTGTAATTTTCTACAGTTTGATTTCGAGGTACAAAGTTCCTGATTTGACTCGTGTATTTGGTTTATAATATTCCACATTAAAATAAGTCTCATTTATTAGTAATGCTCGTTGTTCAATTTTAGCACATTAGTTTAGCATGAAGGCGGCATAGGGATTTCCATGAATGACGTCACGCTTTCTTCTGCATTCTAGTACTTATAGCTATATCTATAAATAAAGATTAATAATTAATCGCCAACCTATGTTTATTTTACAGAAATATGCACATTCTATATTTTTGTTTGTGCTTGTTGTTGACTGGAAGCATATAAAAGATAATGAGTCAGCAGCGAGTGGACTGATGATGTATTCGTATACGGTGACTAGATATTTTCTGATAAGAACATTAAGTAATAGCAATGCACATGATCTCACTTCTTTTTCTCCTTGGAAAAACTGACGAGCAACCAATACACGCTCTCCTCTATTATTCCATGTAGCCACATTATAGTTTTTGAAGTAATTGTCATGTAGCAATATAAAACCTACTTCAATTTGCATGCAAACGTAGATATTCACAATTTCTGTTCGTGGTACAGTCAGTAGCAAAGCAAAGTCTTTATCTCAGTGGCTTGGCCATGACTGTCTAATAATCATGCCTGCTTGAGAACCTTAAAGAAACTGCATTACTAAACAATGAAGACCAACTATAACTTAGATTATATACATTCTAACAAGGATAACCTTAGAAGTATATAATATTATCAAATCAAGGCAAATGATTTCGAATACACTAAATATTATGGCTCATACAATTCGTAATATGGTAGAATAGTATTATGCCTAGTGATCCACGTATTCGTATGTAAAGTATTCATATGAATTATCGCATACTTATCGTGTTCCACTTTACATACAAGTTTTATATAGGAATCTTATGTGTGTTTGTCTTCTCAGAACTCTTTTAGTGCTGTGTATAATGTCTCTTAGGTATCCTGTTAAGTGTTGACTATGCAATCTGTATCCGTGGTGGTGTACATACAGTCATGTCTGTTTTGTCTGTAGTGTGACTAGCTCTGTAGTATACTGATCGTTCCTTGCACTTTTTACTTTTGCGTATAGTAAACTGCTCTTTACTGTTCGCAAGTCTATACTAGTAATCACCAACTCAGTTCCCAAGATGCCTAAGCAAAGTTTCTTGCTCAATGCATTTTTCTGAAGGTGAGGTAATCCTTAGGCAATTTTTGTAGTACCTTATCAATAGAATGGAAGAATTTACCACAGACTTCCTCTCATCACCACTACAAAATAAATTACAATAATTCTAAATCATTAAATTACACTTGCATAAATAAATTGGTACAGGAAGATATGTCTTGACACTTATACCAGACTATTCGCTGGCTTAGGAGTGGGTCATCCTAAGAATTTCCCAACCTACAAAAGTGATAGCTAGGAGTTGTAGAGATCACATTGGTTTTTGACTGGGATACAATAAATTTTTGAAGATGGCCAGTTTAGTGTTGTAGTTCAATAGAAGATTTTCATTCTTTACTTACAGTGTACTGCAAATAATTTGTTCATAAGTTACGTTGTGTGAAGTATCAGATAACGGTAAGTAACTTTTACCCTTTTCTAGAGCTTAGTGCACCGATGACCTCCTTTTACTTCAACACATGTTTTATATAGAAACTAAACCAAGTTCAGACCTATCGGCAATATACATTGTATAATTTCCAGTAGCCACTAGACATTAAGTCTAGGAGTAAAGGATTTGAGAACTTCTGTCTCTGTTTTTCGTGTAGTATATGTAAGTTATACCAATGTTAAGCCCTGCCTGTCGTATATTTGTTGTGAACCAAATCGGGGAACCATATAAAAATACCTCACCACATACCGGTAGGATCAAGCACATGGTCTGATACATTTACCTTTTGCATTTAGCACATACATTTACCTTTTGCATTTAGCACATACATTATAAATTGAAAATCATAATTCATTTTTAGATACAAGTTAAACTACTACACTGGAAGTTCCACTAGTATTTGTGTAAATTTGACGTTTGGAATTGACCTCGCCCATTTTATGGATTTAAAAAGTTATAATGCACATCTTGCTTGAAATGTATTGGAATGTTTTCAATTCGTTGCGAATTTATTCTTTATTCTCCTATATAATTTATGTCATTGTCTGTCGTGTCTAGAGCACAGCTTAAACTGTGTTGAAAAATTGCTATTGTATCTTCCTTGATGTTTTCCAAGTTATATCTTTTATTCTCAAAGGATTTAGTTTTGAAATCCATTTTTATGAAGCATTATTTTTGTAAGTAAACATTCTAGTGACAAATAGAGATAATATTTTTCTCTGAAAATAGTAATGGGACACTATAATTTAAAATCATTTTAGATACATCTGTATTAAAGTTGCAAATAAATATTAAAGATTCATTGTTTGTCAAATACAATTACAGTGCTGGGATTTTGGGAATTGGGATTTGCAAAGAAGGTTATGAGGATTCCTACGCCTACAGATTTCATAGATCACTAAGATACTTTTCAATCCATTTGCATGAGTTCATAATATGTTTCCGAAACATGAAAAAATACATTTTACATTACTACATATAGTTTTATGCCGAACTAAATAATTATTTTTGTTGGAAGTCATTTTGCTATGCATGCCTAGTTTAGCTCTGTACAGGTTCACATCACAGTTTTGGTTGGCACCATTTTATTTAGAAATTGTTCATAGGGTCAATATTTAACCTTAGATTGAGGAAGGAAACTATTATTTCAAAATATGTATTGAGAACTATTTAGAGTGTAAACAACCAACATGCACCTGAAATGTGCTATAAGGGGATTTTTCAAGGATAATCCTCTAACTGAGCTTTCTTATTGACTACTACATTGAATTAAAGGGAAATTAATTAACTGCTCTACGCCAACATTAAATTCAAATTATCAATAATTAATACTTTCTCTATAGTTCTGTCCTTTCATACACTTATTGTTATTATTGTTATAAAAAGCGTCAAACTTCACAGGCGTGCAAAACAAGTGTTGTAGTTAGTAATTTTTAGATGTGTTTTATGTTAGCTAATTTATTTTCTACAATTAGTTTGCACGCAATATTGCAATTACCAAGTTTAGTAATGACGGGAGTGTCAGATAGCATTACTAACACATGCGTTCCCACGTAAATACATAATAGGGTCAAATCAATACATTTTCCTACGGTCTTAATCTGAAGTTGTAGTGTCTAGGTTGTGTATACATTTTTTTGATAAATTTGTAATTTAAACAATAGACATTTTCAGACATTTAATTGTGTTTTGTATATCAAACAGGGGGGCAAAACCGTAGCCTTCCGCGAAGTGATGTCGCTGAGTGATGTGGACTTCATTTTGGTGTGGGATGGCTCGGACGAGGTTACCTGCAATGAGGCGTCCAAGGAAAAGAGGAGGATTTTTGAAAATAATTTAGCAGAAGAGGGCTTGAAGCTAGAGCGAGAAAAACTAGAAGCGAGCAATTTAAATTTTGTCAAAATCCATGCCCCAATGGAAGTCTTACGGCGCTATAGTGAAATTCTGAAGCTCAGAATGCCAATGAAAGAGGTAAGTTCAGCAAGCTGTTATTTAATTTCAACTTGAAGTACTTAAAATAATATTGCCTGTCGTAGTTGAAAGGTTAGTCTTTTCATTATATAATTCTGAACAATAATACTCATCTTATCTTACTTATCTGCATCATTCGGTGTTTTATTTACAACTGTGGTTTTGTGGCCTAGTGCCTTGAGTCGCGCAGCTCTTTTAATCTGCTATATAGTAAACATGATTTTATAAATAATTGTGTGTACATGTTTATGTACTAGGCTAAAATATTTACTTTAGATAAATATGACTTGGCTTAACTTCTTATGTATGCAGATAATATAACCATAATATGTGTAACATTATATGTCACATTTATGATCTAGAATTGGATTTAATTTGACAGCAGAACTATAGGTGGATTGAATGAATCAACTTTGTATTGTTATGACAGTTGGAACTGCATTGTATTCATTTGGACGTAATTTTATTTGTTTACTTTTTTATAAAGAATTATAAGTTTTTTGCATTTAGAATGCTGCTCTTAGTTATTGTAGTAATGTAAAACTTTGATCTTTATTATATCCACATTTTAAACCTAATCGCTGCGTATAGTTTTGTTTAGTGTTGAAATCAAATGTAGTTTTGTATTTCAGGTTTTGTTTTATTTCATGGAAATATGTATCTAATGATGAAAAACTTATGTGATTTCGTGTTACAAGATTGTTTATTGTGTCACAGCTTCAAGGCGAAGTAGTGGACATGATTTGCTCTGACATTCCAGATATTGAATTTCAGGTCTTTATATATAAATATACTATATATAGTTCTTCTTTCCACTATTTAAGCTTTTTCAACACCGATGCCCTTCAATCTCTCACTAATAGCTACTTAAAGCAAGTAGTTGCTTATGCGTTAAACTAATTACGAGTTTTTTAAACGTACTTTGTTTATGATTTGTGTGCTGGGTTGATTATTTTCCTTATTATATTTCATCAAATTTTCCTTTATGAATTGCGGAAATTAAGTTTCATTCAAGGCACTTCTACCAATACTTAAGTTGCTATTTTATTAAAAGCTTTAACGTTATAGCTGCGTGGTTATAAATTGCAAAGTTTTATATGTCAGGAAAATTGCAACAAGCATCTGTCACCTGCCAAGTCCCAATACTACACCTCTTCTCTGTAGAAGAAGACTATTATGGGTGAAAAAATCATCGTCAAATGCCATGCACCTTACGAGTTAACGTGTCATTGCATAACTCAAGCTATGCATTAACCCATCAAAATGCTTTCCCTTCAATAATATATTTATAGTTTTCAGCTCGGTGTGCGGGTTATGCTTCTTAATTTTTATTTCGGGGAAGATTTGCTACAATAGTAATTCTCCTATCTATATGTACTAAAGATTGGTATTTTTCTATAATCAAATATTTTACTGTAGATACCTCAACTAGCGGAACTGAAGGACAGAGGAAATGCCATTATAGAGGAGGTGACATCTTGGTTCAGTTTCATAACGAATTACTTCCATGTTGACCCTGAGCTATTTCCGCCGACAGATCAGAAGTTTACTGCTATTTATAGCCGCGATAAAGAATATCTGTAAGTCATACTTCATACTTTGTTGTGCTATGATATTTCTTATTTCATACTTCTTGTATTTGAGAATGCTTGCATAAATGTATTTATTGTGTTTCAGGTTTGATGTTGATGAAACAGAATTCTTTACACCTACTGTTCGGGCACGCATAATTGATTTCATTATCAGACGAAAGCGCTACACTGAAGATACCATGGATGATTTTGCATTTGGAATCGAGAGATTGATGACCGACAGAGTGTACTACGCAGCTTATCCACTACATGATGTAAGAAATATGTTACCTGTTGATCCACGTAGAATATTCTATCTATTCTAGACAGGGTGATAACCCTTCTTACTGATCTGAAGATTCGTAAGAGTCCATGCTGCTTTATACATAAAACATTATATTGCTCATTCATAGTAATAACTGAATCTTTAGGGAGATTTAAAGCAACCTGGAAGTCAGCGTTATCTTCTGTATACCGAGTGGGCAGCTTTGTCAAAATGTTTGAAATATCAACCCGTGGACAGCATTAAAGAATACTTCGGTGTTAAAATTGCATTGTACTTTGCATGGTTAGGATTTTATACTCATATGTTAATACCGGCGTCAATATTAGGCCTTATATGTTTCCTCTACGGCTGCTTAACGCTGTATGACAATCAGCACAGGTAATTCTCAATCTTATCATAATATTACGCAATGTAATGTAAAATCATGATTTTTGCTAAGATTTATCCTTGTGTACTTATTACTTTAATTGTGTTTTAATTTAAAATATTGTAGTGAAGACATCTGCAATGAACAACTAAATATTACTATGTGTCCTCTCTGTGACAAATTATGTGGATTCTGGGATTTGCACGAAACATGTTTTTATGCAAGATTAACGTATCTGTTTGATAATGACGCCACTGTCTTCTTTGCCGTGCTCATGTCTTTCTGGAGTAAGCACTTACATCCTACTATGTTTTGTCCCCTGTGGCCTGACTTTTTAATTAATTCAACTCCTGAATTGTAATACTTCTGTGTAGCTGCAATATTCCTGGAGTACTGGAAAAGATATGCGGCTGAAATAACTCACCGGTGGGATCTCACTGGGTTTGACGTACAAGAGGAGCACCCTAGGCCGGAATACCTAGCGCGCTTAAAACATGTAAAGCAGAAAGAGATAAATATAGTCACAAACACACCGGAGCCTTACGTACCATTCTGGAAGATGAAATTGCCATATACGTTGTTTAGCGTCTCAATGGTTTTATTATTGGTAAATCTTAATATTATAGCACATTAGATAATAAAATTGAATTTTACTATTTAACATAAAAGTTATAATAGATAATTGACACTGAAAGCCTTTAATTAATTAATCTAGATACCATCAACTAATCTTTAATTGATATTTTTTATATTGCACTGTAGATATGTCTAGCTGTTGTTGCTGTGGTGGCTGTTGTGATTTACCGTATCTCCATCATGGTAGTAATAAGCCAGAAATCCGAAGAGATACCAGCTGTTCATAGTTGGGGCCTCATTGTAGTCAATGCCACGGCTGCTTGTATCAATTTAGTGTTTATCTTCTTTTTTAATTGGGTAATTATTATATTAAAAATTCTAAAAAAATATCATGAATAGACTTACATTACAATTTTCTATGTTTTCTTCTACAGATGTATAGTTTTCTTGCTGAATTTCTAACTGAGATGGAACTTCATCGAACTCAGACAGAATTCGATGACAGTCTCACGTTGAAAATGTACATGCTCCAATTCGTGAATTACTACTCGTCCATTTTCTACATTGCTTTTTTCAAGGGCAAGTTTGTTGGGTATCCTGCGAAGTACACTAAATTTTTGAATAAGCGACAAGAAGAAGTAATCATAGCTCTGTTTTTGTAGTACAATGTAACATATTTTGTTTTGTATACACTACTTAATTACAAAATATATATTTAGTGTGGTCCTGGAGGTTGTATGACCGAGTTATGCATACAATTGGCTATCATCATGGTTGGGAAACAGGCAATGAATACAATACTGGAAATGCTATGGCCGTAAGTTCACAATATAACTAAAGTCTGGTTGGTTTTTGATTTGATTTTAAAAAGTGGTTTATTATTAATTTTATAATTATTGTGCTTTGTAGGTTAGCTATTAAGTGGTTGAATAATTTCAAAATCATGACTGGAATATCTCAGGAAAAGAGTGTAATTTTCAGTACTCAATGGTTAAAAGACGTTAAACTCCTAGATTGGGGACCTCGTTCTCTCTTCCCAGAATACCTTGAAATGGGTAATTTGAAAATTGGAATCTAGTTTTTATTGTACTTATTTAAAGCCATGTAATACACATTAAAGTTTTACTAATTTGTTTTAGTGTTGCAATATGGCTTCGTAACTATTTTCGTCGCCGCCTTTCCTCTGGCTCCATTGTTTGCCTTATTGAATAATATTTTGGAAATGAGATTGGATGCCAAAAAGTTGATAGTCTACTATAGACGACCAATTGGCCAACGCGTAAAAGACATCGGAGTTTGGTACACTATACTAGACTCCATAGGAAAAGTTGCAGTTATTTCTAATGTAAGTAGAGAAAATAAAGTATAATGGTTAATTAAAAATACGTCCTATTTGAATTTAAATTTCGTGGTGATACCCTCACATACATGTTACTTACTTTTAGTGATTTGACTTACGTAGTGCATTGTCAAAAGTTGAGGCAATGATGTAATTATTTGTTTTAAACAGGCCTTCATCATTGCTTTCACGTCGAACTTCATCCCAAAATTGATTTACAAGTATGGAGTTCACAATGTAACAGACTATAGATATGGTACTCTAATTGGGTTTCTCAATCACTCACTTGCTACGTTTAATACTTCACATTTTGATGTCCCATTGCAAGAGGGAATTGAAAGTAGAGAATTGTGCAAGTATGCTTTCAATAATTATTTTACCGCGACATTTTTGGTACTAGTAATGTTACAGTAATAATTTCAATTTTTGTTTTTATAGATATCCTACCTATCGATATAGCCACACGGAAGGAGACTCGTTACGGTACAAAAGAACGGACTTTTACTGGAAAATTTGGATGGCAAGATTGGCATTTGTTGTTATATTTGAGGTAGCCAAGACATTTGTTGTAAATCTATATCTATACAAAGCTGTATGATTGTATTTAAATTGCTAAATGTTTGAATTTAGAACGTGGTGGCTATGTGCGTCATGATTCTTCGATGGATAATCCCCGATATACCTAAAAAGCTTCAAGATCGAATCCGACGAGAAAACTACATAACAAATGAAATAGTCATCAAGCAGGAAATGTTGAGAGCAAGAGGTATTTCTTCAGGTGGTGATAGTACTGCTTGGAATCCTATTGCTGGTGAAAAAGAACTCGAACTAGTCCGGATCCCTCATGCCAACAGTGTCCGAAAACGCCATAATGAGCCAAGTCAATCGGGATCATCCGAAGTCATGGTTTAGCCATTTATGTTAATTTATTTAAGAAACTCTAGTGTCTGTTAAGAATATTGTTAAACGGGTGTCTGAACTCTTAATATTAACTATTACTAGTTTTCCTACGCGTTTTTAAAGGAATAATTTTAAATTACGACAATTTGCCTACATTCATAGGTACCAAGTACTGATTTGTGTTATCACTTAGCACACATCCAAGTCATTCGTTTGTTTTTATTGTCATTAAGACAGCGTAAATGTAAACCTTAATGCTTAATATTCTCAAACTGAAAATGTAAAGAAATGAGTGAAAATTGTTACCATATCTGAACATTTTGATTAGCTATATCGGCATAAATGATTTCGAAGTAACGCATAAGATCCAAATGGAGTCGACAATTGTTATAATTGCAACAGGTAATACACAAAGGCAATAATCCAGATCTCGTCGTATTACCTGCACTTAAATTACATATTATTGTTACACGGCTATGGTAAATTACCGTCAATTTAAATCATACCAGGGCAGGAATAGATGTATCTGATTTTGTTGACGATATATAAACCATTACAAAAGTTTGGAGTCAGATCGCACTAACTTTGATTAACTTTAAAAATATTTCTGTAGTATTCTGATACTTTAAGACTGAATTCACACCATTAGAGTATACTGTACTGTTCGTGTAGTTTTATGTCATAATTTTGTGTTCCACTTATTATGAAGTAGTACCCTAACTACACCTAAGTTCATAATAATTTCTTGTAACACATTGGATAGGCTTGTATGATTTATCCACATTTCGCTCACCCGTCAGACCTTTTTTGTCTCATTTGTGATGTGACCCTTTGAAAATATAAAATAATGTAACAGACATGTTATTCACAAATTATTCCCTGCTAAATTGCTATTATTGTTTGAAATAAAGGAAGTAGGTTTACCTACATTTGTGTATTAATTCTCTTACTATTTAATTCTCAGTTGAATTTTCAATTGAAACTTTGGGGTATTGCATATTATATTTCTCCTAATACAAAGAACTAAGTTTTCATGATTTACGCTTTTCATTGTCCATACTATTTTTATTTCCATTGTAATGAAAAAATGTGAAAATGGAACAAAGCTCTTGGATAAATACGGCAAAATAGAAAGCTAATATTTGAAGACTGGAACGAAGTCACTGTAAAAGGTAGCAAACTAATAGATTTTGGGATTTTATTTATGACAAGAAAACATTGCCGTATTTATGACGCAAATCGACATTTTCCCTATATGCTTTACCTTTATTACTAATAGCCAGAGATATTGAAGTTATATTACAGTTATGTATAAAAATACGATTTATTTTTTAGCTTTTAGCTCACACATCTTAGGCCTAAATATTACAAATTGGTAATTTACATATTTATTGGTTAATGGAAATAGATAGCTTTTAGTAAAGTAATGAACAGAAAATCATCAAAATTTATATATCATGGCTTTGTTTTAGGCGTTAGCGTAATCTAAACTTAAACAGTCGCCTACCACCTGACTATTTAGTCAGAAGACGAACGGAGGGTTTATAACATCACTCTATAATATAATCTTCTTGTTCGAGTTGCGTAACTCTATAATATAATCTTCTTGTTCGAGTTGCGTAGTGAAATTTTTCGGAGGGATGCTTGTTTATATCATCGTGTGTTATCCTTACAAGCGCGGTCTATAGTCTCCTACTACTTACAAGGCACAAAAAAATTTCATTAAAGGAACAACGCATGCATTTTGTATGAAATTTTTTCCAGCTTTCAGTGTGCTCAAGGTTTCTATTACTTCATGTGCGGGAAAATTTAATTTGACCATTTTCATTGATGTTTTGAATTTTGAATTAGTTTAAAAAAAAGCTAGATTGCCAAAGAAGTGAGTCAGTTTTCGATTCTGTATAAAGCAAATTTTGCACCGTTTAAGGCAGTGGTGCAGATTTCAAAAGACTGTTTTTACCACAAATGGGGACGGTGCTAGGTAACCAGCAAAAATTATCATAGAGGGTGAATGGGAATCGCGAAAATTGGTTGAGTTGATGCAAACGGGACGCAGTAACCAGACATTTTCTAAGTTCTTTTCCCAATGCAAAAATCAGGCAACAAATTTCTAAGTATATTCAAAACCAGTCACTATGTACCAGGTTAGGGTTAGGTTAGGTTAGATTAGATTGGGTTAGGCTGGGTTTGGTTGGGTTGGGTTGAGTTGGGTTAGGTTAGGTTAGGTTAACCACCCGGGATAAATGGCAAAAACCACCCGCAAGAAATGGCCAAAACCACCCGGGAGAAATGGCAATAACAACCCGGGAGAAATGGCAATAACAACCCGGGAGAAATGACCAAAACAACCCGGGAGAAATAGCCAAAACCACCCGGGAGAAATGGCCAAAACCACCCGGGAGAAATGGACAAAGCCACCCGGGAGAAATTGCCTCAACCACCCGGGTGAAATGGGTTGTTTTTGCCATTTCTCCCGGGTGGTTTTGGCCATTTCTCCCGGGTTTTTTGGCCATTTCTCCCGGGTGGTTTTGGCCATTTCTCCCGGGTGGTTTTGGCCATTTCTCCCGGACGGTTTTGGCCATTTCTCCCGGGTGGTTTTGGCCATTTCTCCCGGGCGGTTTTGGCCATTTCTCCCGGGTGGTTTTGGCCATTTCTCCCGGGTGGTTTTGGCCATTTCTCCCGGGCGGATTTGGCCATTTCTCCCGGGCGGTTTTGGCCATTTCTCCCGGGTGGTTTTGGCCATTTCTCCCGGGTGATTAACGTAACGTAACGTAACCTAACCTAACCCAACCTAACCTGGTAAATAGTGACTGGTTTTGAATGTACTTAAAATTTTTTTGCCTGATTTTTGCGTTGGGATAAGAACTTAGAAAATAGGTAAGTTGCGCATGTTGCCCCCAAACGCCAAACCCAACGCCAAACCCAAAAATAGTGTCGATGCGCATGCGCCAAACTTGCAGTGTACTTTCACTCTGGGTTTACGGCGGACGAACGCAAACACAAACCTCAAATGAACCATTTTTGGGTTCGAAATTTTCTACGTTCATCGGTATTTTTTAGTACTTATAGGTATCAGTTATTTTTCATAATTTGCAGGATTAAACTCAACTATGTCATCGATTAATTAGTGGTAACTACGGTCAGAGTTTATCTACAGACCTTTTTAATTTCGAGGCTAAAGTAAGAACATTTTTACTCAAGTACATACTGAAGTATTCGTTTCAGTCATAACCGTCATGCCGAAAAAACGATTTTATTTTAAACACAATGCAAAGTATGACATTGCATTACTTTTGGAAGTAGAAACCCTTACAATTATGCAGACTCTAAAGCTGTTTGTGATGAAATTTCAAAAAGGCTGCATGAAAGTGAACTCGAAATGGATGTGACTGATAGAAGTTGCCATGAAAGGACCGATGACCTCATTGTTGCATTAAAAAGGATGAATCAATAAGCCGAAAAGCGTATGTCCGTTTTAATTCATGAATTCCTGCAGTTAAAATAATAAAATAATATGAACAAATTTATAATCAATAATATTTGCTAATTTTAAATATTTGTTTATAGGTCAGGAGTATGGTTTTTAGGTTTCAAAATCAAATGTTGCACTAATCATCTTCTTTGAGGAGACAAGGAAGAAGGTTAATATCCAACATAAGTTTAGCTAAATGCTATTTTTTTTGAAACAAGCAAAGAATCAAATTTTTACTTAATTTTTTACATCAAAATTTAAGTTCCGCGGTGAGCTGAGGTAAAATTGGTATTACGGGTTTTGCGCAATTCATTTTTTGAAATGAACGCAACATATAACGTAGCGAGAAAGTTAGTGTTTTGTGTTTGTGTTCAGCGTTGGCGTTCGATTTGCGCAACTTACCTAATGTCTGATTACTACGTCCCGTTTGCCGCAACCCAACCCGAAAATTCGTATTTTTTTTGGGAAAGTCCTAAAGGATCTGAGATTACTGGTCCTACTACACCCATGTAGTAAATGTAAAAAAGATTCTTCAAAACTTATTCTAGAGTTTATACTTTGAAAACTTCACATTTTTGTCTCTGGCTTGAAGATATCATCGTTTGAAACTTGAAATTGATACATAATCCTGTACTTGCATTTTGTGATCCGCGTATCTTCCAATCCAAGACAAAATTGTG
This sequence comes from Tomocerus qinae, assembly GCA_020055645.1. NCBI lineage: Eukaryota > Metazoa > Arthropoda > Collembola > Entomobryomorpha > Tomoceridae > Tomocerus > Tomocerus qinae. The sequence goes on from CM034548.1 coordinate 25,898,742, forward strand.
AAAATTTCTAAATATAACCTCTAGAATAAGTTCCGATGAATCTTTATTGAATAAATTTTTTGGGTGATGGATCAGTAATCTCGGATCCTTTAGCACTTTTTCAAAAAAAGTTAATGAGGAATATGATAGTCAAGAGAACATTTACGTTTGTATGCAGATGCACCAAGACTTTAAGCTCCGGGTACCTCAGATTTGGAAATCTCTGATGATCATCAAAATACATGTAAAAATTGCTTTACAACTATTGGAATTCTGGTTATTCTTACCCGATTTTTTGTGTGGTAAATTTTTGGAATCCTGAATATAATGTCAATCATCACAATGTATAAAATATACGATATTATACATTAATGGTATAATAGTATGCTCAATGAGTTACTCCAATAGTCAAAAAATATTCTAAAATTTCATCTTACTACTACCTAGGGTCAATAGGCATCGAAAAAATTTTAATTTCCAGTGTAACAGGCCCCGCCCACTGGCTAATTTCCACACTTTAGCTCCGCCAATTAGCCACGCCCCCGAAGGGAGCGTGACATTCTATTGGCTGAGAACATGTAAGCTCCCTCTCTTTTGGGGGCGGGGTGAGGGCCCATTTCCACAGCAACCATGCAGGTTGCAAGAGATTTTCGATACCTGAGTCAATATGTTTGTATTAAAATAGCATATTGGCCATCGGTAACATACTCTGGCCACCCACGAGGGTCACATTTTTAACTTGGGGTATAAGGTAACGTTACTTTGAGAGGGGCGCTGCACCCCCTCCCCCACTGGACACGTCCTAGCACGTACGTGCTTGGAAATGAGTATGGACTGTTGATAAAAAGGAGTGGACGCTACTCACGTTCAAATTTTACTCCTTTTTGAGTACAGGAGTGGAGATCAAAACCAACAGCAAGCCGTAACAGAAGCTTGCCTGAGTAAAGGCGACCATGTGCACATTTTTGGTAGAATGATAGTAGAAATAGGTCTATTTTGATTTGATTACTAAAATCTACAGTAATTCAAATTAGTTCAATATTGATCATAATTGACTATCAAAATCAAAAAGTTTTAAAATAAGTAAAATAAGTTATATTTGACTATCAAAACAAATCTTAAATTTGGTAGGAGCGGAGTGAAATATTTTCCGCAAAGAATTTATAGGAAACGCAATTGAACTTTTTAATACCCATTTTCTACTTTGACTATCAAAATGAAGCAAAGTGAGCGCGCGGTATCTCAGCAACCAATAGACCGATTTGTCCCTAAATCAATAGGGATCGTCAGTGGTCCATATAGGCATCGTTTTTGCCAAGTTTGGTCAATATCCGTCTTTGCATTCGAAAGTTATCGTGGGGACAGAAGGACGGACGTACGGACAGACTGTGCGGTTCTATAAGCTCGCTTCCTTAGGCAATGAGCTAAAATTACAATAAAAAACACTCAATTTTCTAATTCATCGCTTGACGTTACATTGCTAATTAAGGCTAACTCGGCCTTAAAATGGTCCATTGTCCAGTGATGGCAGTATGTATAGTCAAAAATGTGGTGGATAACCGGAGTAATTTGCCACTAGCCAAATTCTCTTTCTGAACAAAAGGTTGACCCTAGGCCGTACTAAGGCAAAGTTTTGGAATAGTTTTTGACTCTATCAATGTAACGTAAAATCTGTACTTCTGGCCCTGGCCCACCTAATGAGAAAGCATGAAAAGGTCAATTGGAATTAACATAAAAATCTATGTATCTGAAATGCATTCTACCCATCGTACAATATTGCCCCGGAATACACACTAGCTTTATTTATAACAGGACTTGGGTCCTGTGACCGGTACATTATATTAGTGATGAACCCAAATAAATGCCGGTGTAATTGGCCTACTAGAAACCATAATGCTTGCAAAATTGTTTGTAGATGCACTAGCCCCATGTACTACAGGACCTGGGTCCTGTGACCGCCTAGTAGGTAATATTTTAGTAAAATTTCAATTTCGTAATGAACATCGTATTGGGCTTGAAGAAACCGATTTTGCGTTGAATATATTATTAAATAGTCCTTGCCACGAACCTTCGATTGATATAAGCCTTGCTAATGTAGTTCCTAGTTACACGGGAAGTATTTAATTTTGGTTGAGACAGGATGCAACCATAAATGACATTTAGTGGCGTAATAAGCGACTTTGGACCACATAATCATATGCGACAATTTTCTTATACCGTAATAATCGAAATAATTCCGCTCGGAATTATTGTTTCAAGCACATAAAAAAATCCTGAAAAGGCCAAAAATGTCGAAATAATTCCGCGGAATTAATTCGATACGCGGAATTATTTTTCATTAAGTCAATATTTATTTTACTTTCAATGAATGGGATAAAAGGTTTTATAAAAAATGTATTTAGAGGTCTTCATCTGAAGACAGGGATATATTTATCGGATCGATTAAATCGAGATCCATGTCTTCTTCGTCCGAAAGCAATAAAATATGGTCCTCGTGGATTAAAGGCTGATTCATTTGCATATACTGCTGCTGTAGCATTTCTCGCCCTTCATTACATTCCTTGCCTGGTTTGATAGCCGTTATTAAATTGTCCTGGGTTCCATCTGTGACATTTAGAATATATTTAGGTACAGGTACGCTGAATTATTTCGATGCGCGAAACTATTACCATTAACAGCCAAAAAGGCGAAGTAAAATCGAAATAATTCCGCGTACGCGGAATTATATCGATTATTACGGCAATCCCTATAAAATATCCTTAAACGGTGCATAAATATTTCAAACTAGAAAATAACAATTGCTAGATATGTCTTTCAATTTTTCAGGCACAATGGATTACTATGGAATTGACTTTCAGATTTATTTACATGGCAAAAGCGTAGTACATCATATGTGCAAGTAGCCCTTTAATTGCAATTATGTCTATAATTTAGTCAAACAACAACCTATATCAATATGGATTATACCAAAAATACCTAAGCTAAATACCTATATATTGCAATATTTAAAGTCTCAACTTTCCACACAGTAAGAAGAAATAAGGTAACTACATTAAAATCAAAATTGTCGCTTAACTTATGATAAAATGGCTCCAGTTCATTTTAAAAAGTGTCGCTTATGATGATATGACCCTCAACTTTTACACCCTAAAAGAAATACTTTCCATGTAGCTATTATTAACAAGTCGTATACCGTTCGAAAGCTCGTTTCAAAGACTATCAACTGACATCATAAAATATGAAATTTTCAACCCGCAAATAAAATAATAACATTTCTTGTGACACACGTCTTAAAGTGATTCACTTTGAAAATATAAATTGGAAAATGGGATTTTGAAGTAATTTTATTTGATAAGGGCTTCCTTTATATCGTTAGCTATAGTCTATGATGTATTGTATACCCTTGGACAAAAAATCTGTACTATGGTCTCAGAGGACCCAGGCACATAGCACAATGACCCAATCCTTCATAAATGGTGTCGTTTATTAAATTATTTGACCCCTCAACTTTCGAACCCTGAAATAAATACTTGCCGTGGAGATACATTGAGAAGGCTTAAATTATGCCATTCGAAAGGTCGTCTCAATGACTATGAAACCTGACCTCAACAACGTTGAATTCATGGGTAAAATGGTAGCATTTCTTGTAACCAGAGTCAGAGGTTCATTAATTTTGAATTTATAAATTACAAAATGTGACTTCATGCTAATATAATTTTTTTATATTAGGTACATAGTAGCCCCTAGTACGGATTTCGAAAGGTATAGGCGTCAATCATAATCGTGAGTATTGGTTCGTGTCGACCAGGAATTTCATAGAGTGAGGAAGGTACCAAAAGGCATTAAAAAAATCTTACGCGACTTTTAGCCTTTTTGGAAAAAGTAGATGTTTTTCTCAAATTTAAGAGGGCTGATCCTCTTCTCCCACTATGTAGAGGCCTGGTTGCGATGTCTGTCAACACTAACACAACAGACAAACAACATAGGTAAACCTTTTAACTTTTTGTATAATATAGAAATAAGCCTCAGGAATTATGTGACTAAATTTTGAAATCAATACACCAAGTACATAAGTAAATTAACTAAATTCTTGATTTTTGTACAGCTACAATATGAATTAAATACAATTATCAAGAATCAATTTGGCCTGATTCGGTCCAATTTAGCTCCATTTGGTCCAATTTTGCCTTATTTGGTCAAATTTAACATTATTTAATCCAATTTAGCACTATTTGGTCCGATTCATCCCAATTCCGGCCACATTAGCCTAATTTAGTCTAACTCTGTCCAATTCAGTCCAAATTGCTTAGATCTCCCAAAATTTTTGGCGCTTCGTGCGAATATTCTAAATTTTTGACTGACAACTGGAACTGGTATACCTTCGTATTATTACGACAAACTTCGTGGGCATTTGCAATATAATCCAAAATGGTATTCACAAACTATATAGTATACTACATTAGCCATACCGCTGGGAGTCCAATATCTCACACAAAGAAGTCCGTTTAGGGCCTGTTATAAGCATTGACATATCGACAGGCTATGTATGTTACGTGAGATAGCAATGTTATAGTTTTCTAAGACGCCTAATGGTCTAAGATACACAGGGTATACCCATAGACATGGACTACAATTAGTTGTCAAACGAAATACCCGTGCTCTTGTTTTCGGAGCTTGCATAATGTTTTATTGTATAAACATTGCAGCTTAGCAACCTTCAAGTCACCACAACATAACAGCGCTGTTTGGAGTATAAGTGTGTTGGCGTTGGACTGGAGGATATTGGACGAATTGTGTAGGAGCGTTGAATTGCTGAGTAGAGTTAGATGGGAATACCTTGCAGTGCAATCAAAGAAACCGAGAAAATAATGTCTGCCAATACAATAAATTACATACCTGACATTAAGCCTTTACTAATAACGGTGGAGTAGTAGTTTTCTTAGGTGAGCTGTGTTAGTTGCTTTTTTACCAAGTGCCCGGTTGTTTAGCTGTAATTCTCTCCATGAATATTCTATGGAATGCTATGTGTCCTTTCACATCACAGCAAAATACATTCTCAATAGCCGTCGTGAATTATAACACTTTCTAACAGTGCTAAATTTTATCACTTTCTACACCTCTATAGCAAACTCTTACACAGAAATCGAATTCGTACGTCACCAATATAACTACACGTATACATTTATTTCCATTGATAACAAAATAATGATATTCACACCATAAAATACAGATAAATAATTACTTCCAGATTGATGTGATTGAAACAAAGGAGGACTACTGTTAGAATTTAAAATTATTTACCTACACCATCTTGAAAATTTTTATTACCTTTAGGTTAATTCTAAGTAATTACTGAAAATGGATTCGGTCAACAACGAAGGAATTAGTAACAGCAAAAATTCATCGGAAAATGAAGCCGCTAATGTGGATGACAATAAAGATATTCTTCGGTTTAACTATGACGTCCCAACAAGTAAAGGCGAAATGACGGTGAAAGTCATCTGTCTCGGAGATAGTGCTGTGGGAAAGTCCAAGTAAGTTTCCACTTTTTTAAACTTTTGGGGCAGGTAACGAAATCAAAAAGTTTTTAAAGGAGTTTGAAGAATTCAAATGAAGTCAATCTTATAACTAAAACCAAGTAATTACTTTTAATAACATGAACTTTATAACTTTATACTTGCAATTTGCGTAAAGACTGAGTTGGAGTTTTTGTATATTCCTAATGGTGCATCTCTATAACTCTAAAAAGATTACTTGGAAAAATCTTATTTAAAGATGCAAAATTTAAAATTCTGTTTGATATGTTACACAGAAAAGTCGTTCCATTTATCATCGTTGGTATGGAATAAAATGTGTAATTAATATATATTTTTAGACTCTTGCAGAGGTTTCTTATTAATGACTACAAACCCAAGCAAGTTTCCACTTTCGCTTTGACATTATACAGATACAATGCTACGGTAAATGAAGAACCTGTTGTAGTGGGTAAGTAAGAGCTATTTATAAATATTTTGCTTTGGTATTTTAGTTTAGTCGTACTTTAACGTTCAGGTATGCATATAGATCTAATTGTAACTAATTTGTATAACTATATTAACAATTTTTTAGATTTCTGGGACACAGCAGGCCAGGAAAGATTTCAAAGTTTACATCCTTCTTATTACCATCAAGCCCATGCTTGCGTAATGGTGTTTGATGCTACCAGAAAAATTACGTATAAAAACTTGCCCAATTGGTACGACGAGCTAAAGCGCTACAGACCAGAAATTCCATGCTTTTGCGCAGCAAACAAAATTGACGGTATTCAAATTAATTAAAACTATTTCCTACTATTAATTAATTAAGGAGAGATGCAAGTATGATTTACTTCAGCGTTTGTGTTCTTTGTGTAGCGAATATGGATATAACGGTGAGAAAATTGGCTTTCCCAGAGAAAAACAATATTCCATTGTACTTCGTTTCTGCTTCAGACGGAACTAATGTGGTCAAGGTGTGAACATTACATACACTCCTTTAAATAGTCATTTATTGAAGTATTTAAGTTCCAATTACATGGAATAAATAGTCTAATAAAAATTTGTTTCAATATTAGTTATGATTTATTTAAATATTGATTTCATTTTTAGCTTTTTCGTGATGCAATAAATTCTGCGGTGTCCTATAAGAAAAATCCGACGGACTTTACCGATGCTGTTTTGGCATATTTAGACGAATCATACGACAGTGTACCACCCTCTGTATCTCCTCAAATTGAATCAACTAATGGGGAAACATCAAATACTACTAGCGAAATTTCACCAGACAAGCAAGAGTCTACGTAACTGAGTTTTGCTTTATGTGTGAATAATATTTAAGTATCCATTTTAACTTTAGTTGCTTTAAGATGTTTAATTATATAGTCATTACAAATATAATTACCATAAATGCCATATACGAAGAGGATCAAAAAGAGGTAAAGAGTTGGAAATATTTAGCTAATAAAACTGTACTATTTTTTGTTCGTAAACCTACTAATGGCTTTAGATATGAAGAAACGGAAATTTTATGGAATTTGTCTGCTTATGTTACTTTTTTTCCTGTTAGTTGTAACTGACTATTTTTGAAATATTTGACGGTGGCGTTTACATTTTAAATGATTGTTTGGCCATTGAGATGTGTAGTGATGTAGTGAATATTGAATAGAAATGACATAAGTCACTGAAACAGGAAAGGTCTAGTACGGTTTAAGTCAAATTAAATTTAAAGTCCAGTTTTGGTACGACAAATGTTATGACGTAGCCACTAAATCATGGGAACTTTATTATTTAAATCAAGCACTAGCAATAATTATTTTTTCATGGCTAATTAAATATAATATTAAACATGTATTAGTATTATCTACAATGATAAGACCGGACAATATAAAATCTGCAAGAGGAATTAGTTTAGACTTTAAAAATTATGAGAACAATTCCTGAAAATAAATAATTTTAAGTGTTAATCCTTTGGTTTCTCATCCTAAAATTTGGGATCCCTTTCTGTATATACCTAGATCCCCCACCCCAAGTTTACCTGCATCACCCGGGATGTAAATTTGGTAGTAATAACTAGCTATATAAATTACTATAGACTTCAATGCCATATAATAAACTTTGGTAGTGCAGAGTGTAAAAAAAGAATCGATTAGGTTAAAGCCCAATAACTTTTGACCCTGAGAAGCGACCTACACCTCCAGTCCAAAAGTTAGATAGGTACAGACAGAAAACGCCCTCTCATAAATGAAACTGAATTCGTAATTTCCTAGATATAACGTTTTAGAATTTTAATGTCATGTAATCCGTAATACATAATGATGCATACAATTTGATTTTTAGTAGAGATACCTATGCTTATTTATTTTGCTCATACATAATCCAAATGTCCAAATAACCAAAAATTCCCGTGGCGCAATTTATTTATCTTATTATACTTTCACACGAGTGATGAAAAATTAAAAATAATATTAACTTTTCTCTATTATCTCTATTTTGAAACATAGTGCTTGTTGATAAACTTAATATTTTTGCCAAAAATTGTTTGACAAATTCTAAATTCTTAAATTACTTTCATCACGTCTTTCCTTTAAAAAATTTTCTACTTGAAGCATTTATACACAACAAATGTGTATAATTTTAAGTCTATTTTATAATTTCCTGTAAACTTGCCAGTTTTTGAGCAAACAGTAAGTTGCTTTTGGTGTATATAATTAGATGTGATTTTAATTAAAGTAATAATTCAGGTATTATAAATAATCAGAATTACAATCGTTGAATTAACTTTAGTAATTGCAAACAATTATTACAATTGTTCAAGACTTTCGGAACGTTTAAAGCCGTTCATTATTGTGATGTCAGTGATGTACTTAATTAACGTTAATATGGAATAGATAATTTAAAAACCGAATTAATCATACTAACTGTTGTATGAGGACTGTAATTGAATGCTCAGCATCCGTAAATATATCTGTGTAAACCAAACAATATTTAAACAATATAAATTGTAACCGTAATAATTGCCTGGTCCAATTGCATAAGTATGAATATCTAATGATTACTTAACGCTAATTAGACAGAAAGTATTATATTGGGTAATAAATTAATATGCCGTGTCGCTACAAACAATTAATCGTCATTTTTTTCTAAAAGTACTTATAGTTTCTACGACTAATAAACATAATATTATAGAATTCATAATGAAAGCTGGATTAATATAGTTTATAATGTTTCAGTCACAGAAACTTTTTACTAAAGTGGAAAAAAGGATTTCGCGGAAGGTATTTTAACATGCTAGATGGTGATTTCTAATTAGCCCGTAGAATTTTAAATGAACTTCTGCTTCTGAACGAAAGAACAAAGAAAATGGACAGGTGCATCTAACCTCTCATCTCATATCAATCCTGGTTGTTGTGAACTAAATAAATTTCAAAGTAAGGGGCTAAAATTGTAGTTTAGAATTTTATTGGGAGGAGGAAATAAAATATTAAAGAAATCAAAGTGTCAAATGTAACAAAATGAAAAAATAAAATATTTAATTGTAGCGTTTATTAGTAAACTGGAAAACGATTACATGTAGTAATATGATATTAGTTGGTAGAAAATTTAGTTGCTATACATAATTATTATTATATGCTTATGAACAGTACATTTTTATATTAAGTTACATAGTTTAAAAGTAAATGAAGCTTGTAAATTAAGAAATCTAAATTTTCACAAGGAAAGCTGATATATTCGAATTCATTTTTTACATCTTCCAAAATCAATAATATAAATGCTGTTTTAAGTTACACAATATTTACCACCCTGATTTCATGATACTTCTATAACATGAAAAAACAAGCTATAATAAATACTGGTGTACAAATAAATACTATACTAATTGCCAAACTCGGCATAAATAGTATAAGTTAAACTAGTACCTAACGCAGGAATTCAATAAATTATTAGATATAATAAATTCCTTTAGTAAAGCAATCAATATATAAATAAGCTTAAGTAAACGTTTTGGGGAAAGATAATATATTTCTGTTCCTCCTGACTTTACAGATCTGAATTAGGGGATTAGGTAACTGTGTAATAAATTAGGTTGTAGAAAAGGCATAAATTGCTACAATTATTTCCTCATTTAAAATTTGCCCTTTCTATCTTAGACTGCATATGTATATTCCTTTCTATGAAAAGGATTTAAGGCAATATGATGAATAATACATACATTTCTCTCCGTCCTGTTAAAATAGTAAATGTTAAAATATTTGGCGATGACCCGATACCGCAGAAGATTGCTACCTGAACATTGAAAATGTTTTTCTCCCTCGTCTAGTCTATGACTAAAAGGGCGTTACGTCATCAAACATTTTCATAACTTACCAACCAAATAAAACAGAGAAAAAATCTATTTTTACCTAGACAGAAAGAATTGGAGCTCATTAGAGCTCTACCGTGTAAAGTTAAACAATGGAAGAGTAGAGATTTAGTGACAAATTAACATTTCACTTGAGTATAATTAAGGCTGAAACCTACATCCATGTCAGGGTTGCTGTCACTGGTACACAGAGAAAAGGATGCGTAAGCCGATCCTGTATTGTTCACTAAACAGATCATACATTATTTTAATTTAACATTTTGTAAAAATGTTTTTGCTAGCTATTTAAATCAATATAAATTAATACCCATAATTAATCCATTTCCTAGCGTGTCTCCACAAAATTTTTGTCCATTAGCAATCAAATAATCTCCAGAGCAATCATTTGGTGCAGTTCCTTAAAGTGGAAACAAAATATACGACACTTTCATGCAATGATTATTTATAATATGAAAATAATGTGTCAAAGTTTTCCTACCGGGTAACATAAACGTATTTTCAGATAATAAAAGGCTGCAGAATCCTGCATTGAAAGTAACGCAATAGGTGATACACTTGTTTTCAGATATGAGTTCCCCTTCGCCACCGTTGTAATTAAATGACAGGAACTGGCCATTGATACCCTGAGAATACTATTTCAAAAATAAAAACGTCTTAGCATTTTGGACATTAATATGAAACGGACAACCTGAAAACATTTAAATACATAAGTACTAAACGATGATGCTCCTACGCAAAATGGCCATACATTTTAAGATAAGGTCAACTATTTATGCATACGTCAATACCCAACCCCTTTGCATATTTCAATCAAGACTAGCCAATAGCCATGAATAATTTATTCGTACACATACCTCTTGGCGAAAAACCACATCAACCAGCACAAAAGTAAGCAAATGAATGTAAAAAAGCAAATGAGAGCACAAAGATGAAAACATACTTGATTACAACCAGAAGGTGCAACACAAGAATCCGTTGCTTTGAATTGCAGCAACCGAATTTTCCATAGAGCTGAGAATGCAGAGTCGAGTCTCGCATTATCGCCAACACCGAGTTTAACGCAGAGTTGGAACGGTCCAGGGGATTGGCTTATGTCCACGTACTCTGCATGTAATTCATAAGTTTGAGTATTGTCGAGTAGTTGTAGGCCACAAAGTCAATTACAAGCTCACATTTACAATAGCAATTCAAGTAAAAACGTTACGCACGCAAAAGTCAAATCATTCATTCCACTTTATATTTATTAGCTGCTATTATGTCAGAAATTTCCATCTGAGTACGCCGTTTGCCAATGACTTAACGGGAATCTGACACATATTCCTTAAACACTCACCCGATTGACCTACATTATTCCCGCATAATGTAGGAGGCTGAACTGTCACTCCTGGTATACTGATGGTAAAAGTATCGTTAGAGCACACTCCAGAACTGGGACCTCGGATTTGGAAGTCGATAAATTCCAAATACAACTGAACTGCCTGAGGAGAATATTAAATACAGATACACTATTCATTACATTATAACGCTATGTAATTGGACATCGACTACGCTCTCAAATCATTTTATCACAATTCCATGACAATGCTATGCTTTATTCTATTTATAATCTCTTACTGAGGTCAGCTTTGCGAAAGATATGCAAATACTTAGAGGTCCTGTCACTGGAGATGGATATCCAGGGTTCGTGAAATACGTGTTGTTGATGGAAACCGTAGAACCGTCATCAGTAATTCCAACTAAAAAAACATTTTCTTACAATGGGGAGAAAAGTAGATTTTGAGTGCCCTGTTTTAATTTGTGGTTAACTTACTGACACAGCATACACCGAAATTCCCAGCACAGATCCCAGAGGAAATTCCTCCGAGATTGTCACACTCTCTTTGAGTATAACATACTCCTATATCTCCATTCGTGGCCTGGCAAGGAACATTGTCAAAAGATACTATGCTGAATAATCCTCCCGATGCCACTAAAATGAATTAAGACATTAATGAAAATTTAATAGGTTTAAGCACAACATACACGTAAATATACATTATTTTGTATTTCTATTTCATATCATTAGTAGTTAAGTAATACAATTATATTTAAACTGGGTTTTCCGTAGACTGTAGATATTATAATATAACAGTAGAAATAATATTCTGTAGCATTACATACATTAAATATTTAGTTCATTTTGTGATGCTTCTTTGCTCAAATACAAATACTATAGTAACATCAAAGCAGCAATTAACGTTTTTAAAATACAGTACTCCATAATCAATAGGATGATTTTCATTGCGTATGTAATATTTTAAGTGGAACGTGAAGCCAGAAAATAGTTTTTCTCTCATCAATAACAAAAGCATAAATTCAAATTGTTGTCGGACAAACCTCAATTAAATTAAGTTGATTAGCAAGGGAACCTCAAATGTTTAGTAGCAATGTAATTATAACTGTGATGACTTATACAACTTTTAACCCAATTTTAGTATGTATAAAGTGTAAAAGGTGACAAAAACGTTTTAAGTTTAAATCCTAGAAATACTAAATCATTAAACTACTTATTTAAAAAAATAGTTTCAATGCTATCAATTTTGGTATAAAATTGTTCAATGGGTTTGATATCTCCATATAGGTACTGTAAAAGTATGGGAATTGAGTTGTGATACTTTTAAATAACTTTAATTACTCTGCCTCGTACATATGTCAGATTGAAGCTAAATAAATACAACCAGTTAAAATGGACAAATGGTGTAAAAATAGTTTTTTACAAATATCTTTTCTCATAATGATCTTCCCAGTTTGCTAATTAATTTATTTACGGGTAAATAAAGAAATACTTAATCTGGCGATTTTTTATTCTCTCTTCCATGATACATATTATTATTCAGAATCAGACGCTTACTACTGTTTATCCTAAGATACAAATATTAATGGAATAAAATCCTTCTTGTGTTAACTCTCAATAACAATTAAAATATCATTTTTCAGAGTTTGTATGCAAGATAATTCTTTCGTGGTCGGTTCTAGATTTGAAGTTACCAATAAAATTATTTGAACATTCTGAACCGGCTATAGCTAATTTGTTTTAGGACTTACACTTCTATGAAATGAAGATAAAACTTCATCTATACTTTATCTAGCTTTATCTAGCTTCATCTATCCTTTACTAATTTACTTTACTTACCAGATCGGCGAGCTTCTCTATAATTTATTAAATTTTTAGGATCCAAAGTCTCATTTGAACCAATTTTGATATCTGAGTCATTTTTTCTTCCCACAAAAGCACTTTGGCATGTCAAAATATATAGGAAAAATATAAACGAAGCTGTGAAGAACTTTTTATTCAAAAGTGATACACTGCCCATGGTGAGAAATTGAACAATACCGATTATAATGAAATTCCGTGTCACTGGACAGCACTAAGTTCTTGCCTTAACCCGTGAACTTCAACTGTTGTGACTTTGTGACCATGGTTTTTCTCACTGACAAGATTCTTTTGACTTTGATTAGCTCTTCCCTAACGGTTAACGGTAGCCTTAACCGAGACACCCATTTCTGTGCTAATTGTAATTCTATACTCATCGTAGTACATGTAATAATCATTCATATTTTAAATATATTATTGTTGCCTTACCGCTCTGTCTATACAATGTATAGTTACAGATTTACTAAATGCATATACATACCGATATATAGAAATAGGTATGTAGAAAAATATTTCCGGGACATAACCAATAGGACTGTAAAATGCACACCTCACACATGGCATGAATCTCGGTACAACTTATTTAAAGAACTCTAAATACCAAATATAATGACATTCAGAATAAATAACACGGTAACACTATTAAAAATCATGCATGGAAAGTTGGAGTTGCATTTCTAGGTAGTATGTTTACAGAGAAAAATACACATAGCTATGACTAAGTGAAATACCAAATCATTCATAAACACATCGTTGAAAACTTTGAATATGCATGAAGAAATAGGTGGGTTAAGTTGTTTATTCGTGACGTTCCAAATCTTGCCTAAAAGTATATCTTTACTTTTTACGAAGTTAATTACAATCTCATATTTCAATTCATTTTGAGAAAACAATTTTGTACTTCATGATAAAAATCATCAACTGAGTTAAGATTTTTTGTAAATGCATGATAGAAAAATTATGACCATGAATATTTTTCATACTATTTCACTATTAAAAAATAAATAATTTATGAATTTTAGGGAAAAGTGCCTTCTCTGCTATTTCTAAAACATGAAATACTTAATTACTAATTACCTATACTTCATTCATTATGGCTGGTCTATCTTTACATGCAGATGCAGTCCACACAGTCCACACATACCCCAACAATTTACAGTAGCGTCTCACGAGAGTATATTTGAGTTAGGTTTAGGTTGTTACCACAATAGGGACTTTGCAACAATCTGGGACGTGCATCGTAAGGCCGTAAAATTTGAATTCCACGCGGCGGGACAGACTTTCGCTGGCTTTCTCTTTACGACTTACGTCGGCGCGCACGAATGTGCAACGTAAATATGCTGTATTTACCGTGCTCATTACGGGATGCATAACTTACTCCTTATCGAAGACTTTTTCGAACAAATTTTGAATAACTGAGCAAATTCCTTTTACTACTGTATTGTGAATATTATTCTTTTAAGTTAATTAGATAGTTCAATTGACCAAAAGTGATATGGGGAAGTTTTCTTTTAAGTCCAATGTCAATTATGACATTGCTCTCCTAGCTGAAGTAGAAGCACTCAACCCATACGCATTTCAAGTTGAACAACCCGTTTGGGATGAAATTGCCATTAAGCTCCAGAAGTGTGAATTGAAGATGTCAGTTACTGGAAGAAGTTGCAGAGATAGAGCCAATCTACTGCTGAAGGATTTTTCAAAAGAAGAAACGATTAGCAAAAGATTGTAAGGCTCTACAATTTGAAGTAGAATGGTCCGAATAAATATATAAATAATAGTTTATCCTTTTTAATTCTGTATAATTACAGGTCTGGTATTGATGAAGGTGATTTCGAAACAGTTAAATATTTGCTAACAAGTATTTTGAAGTTGCGCAACGATGTGGATTGCAAAAATATTCGCAAGTTATATTCCAAAAAAACAGAGAGTGCCGAAAAAACAAGAGATTCGGTATTGATCGATTTGGAAAAGGACATTAATTCTGGAGGATCAGCATGTGAGCCCAAAGACGGGGACGATACACGAAATAGTCAGGAAGAAGAGGGTGAAACAAGCATTAATGTTTCCAAAACTTTAGAGCCAGATGATGGAGCCAGTTCAAAATTTCCTGAGAAACGCAATGCAGAAGAATTACAAGAGCCCAAAAATAAGCGTACTGCTGGACGAACTGATGCTGTGTCATATTTGAGAGAAAAACATGATGTAAGTCAGTGTGAGCTAAAGATACAATTATTACCTAATAATTATCTGCCTCTGATTGTAAATGTCAAATCTAAAATTATTCACAGATTGAGATGAAATTTAAGTGCGAAGAGCTGAAAATTAGGCAACAAGAAGCAGAAAATAAGCTTCTTGAACTGACCGTGGAACGTGAAAGAATTAAGACAGAATCCGAAATTCGAAAATCTGAATTGGAATTAACTAAGCAAAAACAGGCAATGGAGTTCGAAGAGCGGAGTGCAATGACTCGTGCGCTATTGGAATTTGTTCAGAAAAGTAAAAATTGAATTATTTGTGCTAAAGACTGAGTGGATTATTTTTAAGTACTGGACTTTTATTTCATTCTTCATCTAACGTTTCAGTATTATGAATAAAATTAATTAACACAAATGAACATTTTTAAATAAAATATTATTGTAATTCTATTTAGTTACTTGGTTTTCATTGGGCCAAATAGTCTTCCATGGATGGTGGGTTTAAATTAAAATATTCACTAACTTGTGACCCATAAATGCAAGTATGACAATTAGTTAAAATTACCCCACGGAATAATACTTGCCAACAGGCTGTAACCCGATTTTTAAATTTTTCTTGAAGTCCAAAAAAGCAAAAACATTAGTCACTTTGCCAAATCCCCATTCAACAGATTCCCTAACTTGACTCATTCGCTTGTTGCATAACAACTTTGAGGGAGTCAAATTTTGGTAGCGTTTGAAAGGTACCATCAAGCATTTTCTGAGTGGGTAGGCTGGATCTCCATACAAGTAATACGGTTCCCCTTCAGGAGTTTTGAATATATTTTCTAGCTCATTTATAAGTCCACTCTGTTGAAGCAAATAAGCATCATGCCTTCGTCCTGAAACCGGTCCATATAGACATCCAATTATGCCGTCAGGAAGCATCACGGATTGAAACTTAATAGCATGCGTTCTTTTATGGCCGTTGTAGAACTAAAAATATGAAAATTACATTTTACTAAACATGTTTACTAAATGGAATTTGACGTTGTAAGAGGATTTTATAATTGTCTAGCTTTCGTACTTCTTTCTGATTTTTTCCAGGACGACATATTGGTCGTACTGTCCGTCCAAAAATCCGATGCATTTGGGATAAGGTGATCCTTTATTCAAAATGGCGTCTGCGAATGAGGATAATACTTCTTGAGATAAATATGACTGGTGTAAATTTTTGAGGAGCTGAATGTGATGATCATAAACAAATGAGACCATAGTATTAAATATTCTTAATATTTCACACTGGGTTCTAGGAAATATTGAGCATAAGTCAGCAAGCCTAGTAATAAATACAATATTACAACATATAATAATCCAAATTAATGACATGTCACTTAATGATTTTATAAAACTCGACAAATAATACTGTTATTTACCTGTTAGGATATTCCAGTCTTTTTAACAGTATGCATAAACCTTCCAAGCCAGATACTTTGTGCGCAGAAAATGTAATTACAGTTTTAGGTATTTTTAATCCTCGTCGTAACCTTAGAATGTCGTTTTTAAAAAACCTAAAATGAATTTTACAAAAATCGTCCGACAAAGATTCAAAATTGAATACTTTAGGTCTGGGAAGTATATAATATGGTTCTTTAGGAAGGTACAATAACAACAACAAGGTTTCATCATCAATATTCTCGTTTTCTAAGAAAGGTAACAGTTTTTCAAAATAAGACATTATTTTCTATAAATTCTTCAGGCAAACTATTTGATGTGCGCCTTGGATGTTCAAATTTCTTGTTTTACGTTACAACGGAAAATTGCACAAACATATCAAACATTGTCGTAACGTAGAACGTTGAAGGGAAATTTTTTTCTCTTTGCGTGCTTACGTAGCACGTACCAGATTGTTGCAAAGTCCCTAATGCTAGAGTATCTAGAGCAGTTCGAGTCAGAAGTCACAGTAATATATTACTAAGACACATCATATAACATTATATACCAAACCAAGAATTGTGCAATACATAGCATGATGATAGTCGATACATGAAAATGCTACTTTGTGAACACAAAGCTTGCTTTGTGCAATGTTGACTGTAGAATCCTTGTACAAAGGCGGTAGATTAAAATATCAATATGTCAATATGTGTTAAAATTAGGTATAACGTCAAAGCAAAACATTAGTCTTTTTAGAATTCGGTTTAAATTTTTTAAGTGTTGGTGTTTATCAGTTTTTTAACTGCATAGTAAATGACAAAATGGAATTTTCGATGTGAATTCTACCATAAATATTTTCATCCCAATCTGAGAAACATTCAATTTATCAAAATTAGTAACATTCAGCATTCGCAATATTTAATACTCATCAAAAAATAGAAGAAGCATCCGAAATTAAGAAAAAGTAAGTTTGTTATCAACTATTTATTTCCCTTTAATACTCAGTATTAGAATATTATATATTTTAGTACATTCAGTTGGTGTGCCGTAGCCTACCTGACTGATTTGTTGATTTTTTGTCAGGAGGATAAATATGATTATTCTATCGTCAATCGTAAATTATGTACTTTTACTCATATTATTATGACAATGCATTAGTTGACAATGTCAACTAGACATACTACTAGTAAATACAACAAGACAAGGAGACTTAAATTTAAAAAAATAAATTACATAATTTATTTTAGTAGTGATAGTATATCTCCCCTACTTCCAATGCAGTAACTATACATTACCAATAAATAAACGACATTTCGACAGATACACTGCAAAAAAGTCTTAGCAATTTTATGCGATATTTCTTACCGATTTTGATTCTTTAGTGACAGTGATACCTTTCTTGTCAATTTTTCAATTATAGGGTGTACATATTTATTATATGAAGGATATACCAGTCATGTATAGATTTGTAAAGAAGGAAAGATTTAGTTATGTGGTTAAATTGGCCATTAATAACAATGAGATATGCTAAATCTGATTAGCAAACGTTACTTTAAATTTTAAAAATTACATTTCGAACTCTATATGTATAGAAAAATGAACAATTAAAAAAAGAAATCGTGGTAATCATCCTGGTGTTGACATACACGGATTTTGTCGGTAGTATAAAGAAAATCCTCCGCCGACATCTATTTCATTTGTTCGCACGGTCATCAAAAATGGTCCATTGCTTATGTCTAAAATACAAACGACAAAGATTAATAGATATAGGTATGCGTTTTTATTTAACAGCTTCGGAATGTATTAAAAACTTAAATGTAGTTAGAGGAGTTAAATGCAATAATAATAATATTATGTGATAGACACAAGTGTGTACCCACGGTGTTCCCAACCGCGCATGTAGAACATTACCGACAACGACAACATGTAGGAGACATACCCGAAAATATGCAGGGTTGATGAGATGGAATAACATTAACCCATAACAGATTGTGTGTGACCCTAGCCCAACCGATGTATGAATTCTGACCAATTCAGGCAAATTCAGACCAATTCGGACGAATTCGTACCAATATATGTTCTCATTTCGAAAAATACTAATGGTAGCATCATTGAGAAGTTAAATTTTTAATGTATTTATGGATTAATATAGATTTTTCTACGCCTGAGCATTCCACACCTTGGCATACAGCAAAATAGATATTGCTATCGTCTAAAATTCTGAATTAGGTTTATTATAATAATTTTGTGCAAGTGGTTAACAGGAGTACAATATATGTCTATATTTTTGTGATTCTATTTTATTTCTAAAAACACAAGGGCGACAGACAGCAATACTGCAATGCAAATATTACTGTACATTTTACATAAATGAATTAAAAAATCACTCAAAATTAGAAATTAATTTTGTACTGCTGTTCTAATCTATTGATGGGGCGGGTGGGGATCCGGGAAGTATTTAAATACGGGAGGTATAATAATAGTTTGATACCCAACCGCGATCGAGGTTTATAACCGTGGCAACCGCACGCTACTTAATTCAGATCTACGATTGAATACGAAAGGTGATCTGCATTTTTTCTGTCTGCCAACTTTCTCAGTAATATTGATTACCCATAGAACTAAAAATTCTTTGGCGATTTGAGATCATTTTTTGGAAAAAATGTCAAAAAAGTAAAAAATTCCTAAGAAGAATTTTGCTTTTGTTTTACAAATCTGTCAACAATAACGATACCTGTAACTGACGCATCTTCCACATAAGGAATTCCAGTTGTCGCATCGTTTAGGCGCTCTCCACAAAGGCGGTAACCGTTGAGAACTACATAATCGTATGGGCAATCCCTGACGCCAACGCCGGCCTGTCCGCTTGGAAGTACTAAATTTCCTTGTTCTGTAAATATCAAAAATGAATTATCTTTCTAATTTGTCAATCAGAAGCCGAAAAGAAACTGATAATGATGATGATATTTAAATTTGTTTACCGTTTGCATTAACTATTTGAAATGCATAATATTGGTTGTCTGGAGCGGTGTTGCTGAAAGTAATGCTGCAAAATCCTGCTTCCTTACGGATACATATGGCATAATTGAGGTTGTTCTGTAAATAAAAGTAGTCAAAATCGTGTAATAATGTTCTTTCTCTTTTTTCTACTATTTTGTACATTTTCTCGAAAAAGTTATCAACATATATTTTAGATTTGGATTAAACACTGATTAAATACGTATTATTAATTATTTTGATGTATGACTTTTCTTTGATGAAATGACAGTGCCAGTAGGAATTAAATGTTTGATAAATTTTCGCTATCTGCTGTAGTGCATATAAAATAAACTCTGCCTTTGCATAATATATTCTGTCGACTAAAGTGGTAGAAATTATGGGCCTCCATATGTCGTATGGAGTACCTATTAGCCTCTCCAGTACTAATTATAATGCAGTTAAAGCAGTATAAATCTATAATAGTATTATATTATAGGAACGTGGTAATAACCTGGAGATCCTATTAACTGCAATACAAGATTGTGTAACTATTGTCATTCTTTTATTACATAGATGTATATAGGGAAGGCAAGAATGTGTAGAACTAGTAATATTATATATCATGGGTAGGAGGTACGCATAATTGTGTGTCTCCAATGTTGCTTTGCTACTGATATATCTTCGTTGAGCAATGCAATGCCAAGTTTGTTTAAGATGCATTACAATTTACATTTGCGTGTTATTATAAATTTTCTGCAATGTCTCGGAGGCAAAAGTGGCTCTGCTTGACTTAACATTCCTAACTTCATATTACACCTTGTTCTTGTACTGCCTGGGCTACCTGTTAAACTTGTAGCTATTACAGTTGTTGTTCTTGTTCGAATCAACTAATATTTCAACGAGCCGGACAACGTTTTTCTCAAACTCTGTAGCAATCTCATAGTTGAGACAGCAAGCAAACAAAGTTCCACAATGCAGAATAAAGTAAAGTTAAACTGACTGATGGGCATAAACTGATAAACCTGACTGACGTGACAATGAGTAACTTCTCGGTCATTACTTGAACATTTGAATTCTGAGTTAGCTGTGACTCAAAAGCAATATATATAGAAAAATAATATAAATACATAAATCAGGTAACCTAAACACAGAATGTTTTATGCGAATGCTTATACAATGTACTGTCACATACATATACTTGTACACAAGTATTTATTGCCCCATATACCTGCTACCTACATATTTGTGCAATGCGTAATCTGTGTCATCATGATTCATGATACTTCAGTATCTTAGTCCATTCCATTTGTACAAATAAATAATAATATATTTATTTGCCATTGCATTGCAAATCCTTAAGCTTGTGTGGCAAGTCACTTGCTAATTTCAATCCCATGTCTTTGATATACTGTTACAGGAAAGGTGAAGTAGTATAGAGACTTAGAGATAGGGTTACTTACTAGACATATCCATTAAATTGTTTTTTTAGTATACAATGCCATTGGATTCTTTTAGAAAAATAGATAAGTGATTTAAATAATTTTCCGATTTTCCGTTTCCATTACTCACCAAGTATTGTGGGGACGTGTCAGAGTTGTAATTGAAACTGCGAACCTTTCCCATCACCCCTGTGTGATATTGGAGACAATATGACGGAGCACCGCTGGGTTCGTTTGTTTCGTACTGAGTAATTTTGATGCTCCATCGGCGGGGCCCTTCGCCCGTTGTCATGATTGATAATTGAATACCATTTGAGGGTCCGTCCGTCTCTACGTAAACTATCGTTTACACAATACAATAGAATATGAAATGACCTCACATGAAATATTTCTTGTCTGACTCTGCCTTCCATATCAGGATGACAGATAAGCTACATTTATAATATTTTTCACGTCATGTCCCATCTCTAAAATTCGTTTCGATCTCTGTGACATTTTGACTTTAACGTATTTCTTCATGATGACGATAACAATATTTGCATTTAGTTTTATGGTTCGCTTCATCATTTGTGCGACTCACCAATTGAACTCACTCAACTCAGACTCTTCTTCATAATTTCCCATCTAAATGCTTATTATATTCGCTGTCGTAGACGCTAACTTCAGCACGAACTTTTACACTTGGTTTTATTTTTTATCCTTCCTATGTCTCTCTACAACTCGTGCTGCTCAATTTCTTTGTCATTCTACTCTTCATCGCTAACTATCTAATAAATAAGTAGATACCTTTGGACTTTTGGTACCTGCTTGAAAACTCTCCTTTAACTTTATACTAAATTATGTACTTTATAAAATCATATTTTATGTCTTCTTATTTCTCTTATCCAAATAATCATTAAGTCTAATAAAATTGATTACTGTGGCTTCCGCTGTTTTGACCGCATAAAATTGGTATTATATTGTTAGTGTTTTGAGCGGAGACGACAAAACGATCAGTGTCACAATTGCCTGCATTCGGTGGCTGTAACTGTAAATAAAACACATCACATTAGTTTACTTTCGTCCACTGCATTTATTGTGAATGGTTCAATAGCTTATCCATATACTACTCGGTGCTTAGACAAAGAATCCATTTAGTCGCATAAACAAGACACATTATTGCTAGTTTCTATTTTCCTTTCTAGTGTAGCTCTGTCTGACCAACTAAAATCTTCAGGGTTTTCAATACAATGTAATCTTACACTTGGGTTCTTTTGATTTTTACAGCTCTACTTACATTTTAATTAAAACAGAACCAGTACATTGAAATACTACAGTTCACTGTGTTCTTAAATTATGGGTGAGGCTTTTGTTAACAGCTTTAAAGAATCGCTAAAATCATGCTGGTTCTAAGTACTTATCTTTGTGGATGGAATTCTTATTCCACTGATATGATTTTTATGCTAAAAGCTTGAAATCACTATGCACATTAATTACTACATGTAGTATTATTCACATCTGCAGTCTCACCTTAGACTTAAATTCTAAACATTTTTCACACTTTACTGTCTAACTCGCAATCCAAAACTAAGTAAAATAATTAAGTATGTGTAAATGAAAGGTAAACTCACACTGAAGATATGAAAATCAAGCCTCATTTGCCGAACAAATGGAGTTGCTTTACGGATATGCATGTTGCAGGTTGTCACAGCTTTTGAAAACTTCATCGCATTGTCAATGAAATAGGTACCATTCCGACTGGTCGTATCTCCACATTTGTTCAAAACTGTAAACGGAAAATTAGCAATTATATTTGCACTAAAATCTTTAATAGTTACTATATGGGGAAAAGGGCAGTTTTGATTTTGAGAGGTTGCAATAATATTATGTTAATTTGTATATTTTACTACGTGTTACTACTTATAATGATAAATAGAGGCAATGTTAGTATATAGTTGAAACTTGAAAATACTCAATTAGTAAAAACATACAGACACAACAAACTCCAAATCCCTGGGCACAGGGTGCAGACGGTGTGCCTCCCATTGAATTGCATTCCTGACTTTGATAACATGTTCCATTTTGACCCGAGGGAGCGAGACATTCAGAATTTTGAAAGCGCACATTTGAGAAAAGCTTCATAACTGAAAGTTAAAAGTGTACAATATTAAAAAGATTTCGAGGATTTGTACCTATTTTATTC
This sequence comes from Tomocerus qinae, assembly GCA_020055645.1. Classification (NCBI taxonomy): domain Eukaryota; kingdom Metazoa; phylum Arthropoda; class Collembola; order Entomobryomorpha; family Tomoceridae; genus Tomocerus; species Tomocerus qinae. The sequence continues at coordinate 25,922,001 of CM034548.1, forward strand.
TGTTTAAGCTATAATATGAAGATTTTTGTCTATCAATATGCATGAAATCCTTGAATCATGATTGGAAATGTTTTTTAAAGCCTGTTTGAAAGTAAGACGCGAAGAACTTTTTTTATCATTCCAAACTGTGCACACTAACGGTAAATGGAATCATAACGTTATTCTTCTCTGAAAATTTCGTGCATAGATTTAAATACTTACATTTACTGAAATTATTTTCAAGGGTGATAGTAGGCATAGCAGGAGGTGAAATTGTTGGGATTATGTCTGGATTAGGAACTAATTTGAGAGCACTGATTCCAGTTTTGCGGTCGACTGCAAATCTAGTCCAAAGCCAATCAGGAAATATTAATTTCCTTGCGAGTTGAGCCAATGTGATTGTAGGTTGCTGCACCCTGGTAATATTCGTCGAAGTAGAATATTGTAAACGAGTCGGTAATATTCGTGAATTAGGTCCATTGTCGTAATCGAAGTCTTTTTCGTCAAAATTAACTTGTAGAATTTTTTTATTTAGCTTATTAGGATTAGTGGTTTTCAGTGTCGTATTATCGATGTCTTTTTCTTCGGACGTGACAAAGTCTGTTGACAGATCCTCTTCACGGCTTTCTTCAGACGAAGATTTCAAAGGTTCTGTCACATCGCTGAGAGGTCTCACCATAGGCTGCCTCCATAAAATTGTTCCATTATTCAATCGGATTTGAGACTTTTCTTTTGAAAATTCAGACATTCGAGTAACTTCTTTAGATGTCTCTCGTCCTCCAGTTTTACGATGGAAATTAATATTGGAACAGGCAGTTACATTTTCGGCACAAATATTTGTTAATTTCAAATACGATGTTTGATTCACAAATGATCGCATTGAAAAAGTGGCTCTTTTTTCATGAGTTTGTGGTGAATATTTTTGGGTGTTATGAGACGGTTTTTTTCTCGTTCCTTTTCTTGCTGATGAACATAACTCCGAACACAAAATCACAAGGATTATAAAAATTATAACTGAACACAATTTACTAGTCGCCATTTAATTGCTAAGAGAATGCAAGAATTACGAAAGGATGTCCCTGGTTTCTAAATCTAACCGAACAGGGTGCATGTCAGCCGTCAAATGATAATCTATCAAGAAGATCGCTTAATTTCCTTTGTGATTAAGTATCACATTTTCAGAGAAACCCTGTATCACCAAATTACATAAATAAAAGATAATTCAATAGGCTACCGTTCACTTTACCACACTGCAGTTTTAAATAAGAGAAGTTGTCTTTTTGTCGGGAAAAAGTGTAACAGAGCAGAAGGATACTAAGAATGCCAAATAAGAAAAATCTAAAACTGACGGTGAGCTGAAGATTAAATAGGTTATCAGCGCAATGGAAAACATTTCAAGTTCACCAACTGAATATTGTCATAGTCATCAAGTGCTACCAAGTTATCTATCAAATATAACTACACTCATAAAATGTATGCTTAAGTACATAGTAATTAGTTAGGTAGGTAAAGATAGCTTGGTGTCCATTGTTTCCTGTAGGATTAAAAAATGTATGCTTCGTTTGGCACAGGATGCCCCATATTATATACTTACCTGAGTTGTACACTGTTGCTTTTATTGCTATAGCCCATTCATATCAATATGGTACAATGAAGAAAGTGCATTAAGCAGATTTACAGCTCTTGGGTAGCTTAACACCAGTTTATAAAATTAGATTAGATAGTAAGAAGAATGTAGTAGTCATGAGGCATAAAAAGAAAAGGAGTCGTGATGCATTGGCTACACTCTACTATTGATATCAGCTCAAGTGTATAAATGTCAACTTGACTATGGTGGTGCATGCCATAACAAACAAAAAACAAGACAAGACAATTAGGCACATCTTTGTTGTCTCCTCACCTGCACGTACTTACACCTGTTTTATTTCTAGTCCTACATGTAAAGATGTATCTCGATGATGTCTCAAAATCTGTGTGGTGCTCTTAATAGGGTCACGTAGTATGTAATTGAACTATAACTATAATATATCTAGGTACCTAAATGTATATAATAATATTACAATAATAAGAATAGAATGAATTTAGATCGCTCAAGAGCAATACGAGTGATAACGGAGAAGAACTTTGAGAAATGACAAGGAAATGGCAATTGTTGCAATTATTCCTCCTAAAGGAAACCTGTGAACACAAAAGGTTAGCGGTACTAATAGGTGTGCTCTTTGTGACGTTTCATTATAGGATTACATATTAGCAGTTTCTGTATTTTATATAAACGTCTACCCTCCACTTGCTATATATCTCAAGTAAGTAGTTTGTCGTTAAAAAGGATTAAACTTGCAAAGAATTTGTAGGTACATCTCTATTAGTTTTTATTTACAATGATACGGACCTAAATCAAAGCCGTGTGTATGTAGGAGTTTGTTTTCTTATTCTCTGCTGCATACATACAAAAACACATAGGGGGAATAATAGCACTGCAGTGATACAATGATGTAAAATCCATCATTATTTGATACTTCAACGCATCTAGTTTACAATGATGGGACACAGTGACAAGAAACAATAAGATACCTAGTAACCTAAATTTCACTTACAATTACCTTCCACTTCTTCAAGCTTCAGTTTTTGAGTGTACATCCTTTAAATAGGTGTGTGCCTAAAGAGTTAATTTCAAACTAGGCGTGCTTTACACATTATTTTGTATTGCATTCCTGATTTACTTGCTAACCTGTTATCATTGTGTAGCTAATGAATTAATCTCAAAACATTTTACCCTTGACTGGAGACAATTAGTACAGATATACCGGTCTCATATAGAATTCATGATACAAAAGTCATGTATATTGCGCCAATTAGAAAGTAAGAGGACTTTTTGAGCATTTTATGAATTCCACACTCGAAATCAATAGCATTTTTATTGTGTGTCTTTTTACACTCATACTCCAATTACTCCAATTAAAGGCTACGATATGTGCAAATTGACTTAAACAGTCGCGACACTTGTAACGCAAACACATTCACGTATATGCAAAAAGAGTTGTTTAGAAAGAGTATCAAATATAATTGGATTAATAAAAAAAATCTATTATTATAATAATACAAATACTATAATATCTCAATATCATAGTGCAATGGCTAAAATGTACTCTTTTACATTGGTGAGAATGAATCATTTTAAATTTGGATGTACTAGAGCGCAGATGTTTGTAAAATATATTTTTTATTTTGACATAATGAATTGGATATGCGCAGGATATGTTTTACATCTTTATGGTTTACAGATAATATCGGATGAGGAATGGCGTAGTTAAAGTTTGTTGGCAATATGGGAATTGTCAAGTCAGCTAAGAATGAAGAGATGAATGTGTTTTGTGAAAAGGGTTGTAGAATTAGAAACCGTGTGAAGCAACCTCAAGAGGAAAAGTAATCTCGGGCAATGCCCAAGTCATGGTTCTATAAGCTAGTTGTTTTTCGATTTTAAATATGGCGATAGGCTTTGTAGCCATTTTAACTCGACTAGAATTGTCAATTTTCAACATGCAAGAAATGTTTTCCGGAGAATTTAGGCCACTGTAAATAATCAGGGCAAAAATAATTACAAGTAATTTGCTATGAGGCTGAACGTGCGTTGCCCTGTCAAATAGTTAATGATATACAACTAAAGTAAAACAACTTAGTTGTTGTGTACATTGTGTAAGTGTACAAATGAATTATGGATGCGTAGGGCTAAATATATGAATATGTATAAGATTTTAAAATGAGATGGAATGAAGTTAATGCTATTCTTTTATGGCTTAACGGTGAATTCCATTGACTAATGTGATTTAATTGACTTTTTTAGATTGCAAGATGGGATCGGACCAAAGCTCACAGCATGGCCATCAAAAGAGAGGTGGTAAAAATCCGAAAAGGTCACAGTCAGCCGGAAATGAGAGCGAAGCAGGGCATCGCGGTGATAAATTATTGGGGAATACCTCACCTAGACCCAGTATTTGCTCCGATTCTGATATACCGTACATTTCCTATGCAACAACTAGACCCATTAGTGAAGGTCTGTTTTATTCAATAATGTTTTCTGCTTTATGACTTCAATAACTATTCGGTTTTCATTTCTACCGACACTCTAAATATTTGCCTGAATTAACCAATGCCATGTTAAAAAATTAACTGCAGATCCGCCAGAGAGAAAATCCAAGTGGTTGGAGAAGGCGAAGACGCGAGACAAGTACATAAACCGTGAGAAGAGAGATAACAAATCTAAAAGCGCTGGAAGTATTGTAGTAGTTAAAGCTGCATCAGAAACACCGACGTTAGAAAAGGATCCTCTCTTCCGCAGATTGCTGGTAAGCATTTGTTTACATGATTAACTATTAAATATTAGACAGCATATCACTTCAGTTTCATTTTACTGCAATGTGTAACTACATATCTCACCTGTTAGATATCACCTCCCCAAATTAAAATACCTCCCCTATGATGATACCTCCCATTGTACTACCTCCCACTATTACTGTCAACCAACTAGCATATTCTCGTTTTGTCAGCTTAATTGTAGAGCTGAAACATAGTAAGATTATCTACCTAATTAAGTAAATTGTACGATTTCGGATTATGTGGATGAACAGGCTTGGTTTGGGGAAAGCAAAATGGTCAAAATTTAATCTTGCCATTTTTGCTTACCCTAGTCATCCTTAATTTATCCTACACAGTCTCCTAGTCATCCTGGGAACGATAACATGATATATGCTAATTAGATGGTTGGTAGGACATAATAGCAGGAAAGTAATAGCGGGAGGTAGTATAACTGGGATGTATTATAATTCGAGAGGTTTTAAGTTGCTATCCACTGACCTATACAGGTTCATGCTCTCTTGAGTGTATGCAGTTCAATGACTTTGATTATTTAAGTGTAGTGTAGTAGTTGAAGCTAACCGTAAATAAGATTAGGAATTCTCTCTGAATTTTTATTTTATGGATTATCTGTGTAGGAGATTCCACCTTTCTCTCCGATAATTCGTGGCAGTCTGAAAATACCATGGACGAAGGATTCTGAAATATCGGAGAAAATCGATCCGCATTCCTTGGTGCACATTGCCCTGATGTACGAAGAACGTTTGAGAAAGCATGCCAAGATAATAGAGGCAGAGCAGAACCGTCTAGCAGCCAGTGTGACCGAAGTTGACGCAATTATTGGCGATATAATGAAATCCGTTTTGGAACGACAGAAGAAATTTGCAAAAAGCGCGGAGAAACTTAATAAAATAGCTGAGTTATCCCACAGCTTATCAAAGTGCCACTGCATTCTCAACGAAACGTTGGAATCGATCGAAATTCTAAACAATTTTCTTCCCACTGAAGAAAGACTAGAGCCGTTTGTTTGGACCACCGGTTGAAAATTGAATCACCCCAATACTCCCATTAACCCTGACCCGTGTTTTATCTTAAATACGATCTCATGATAATTTATACATGCCAAATAGTATTTTGAATGCAAAGGTAGGAGTCGTAAATATCTTTACCATGTATACCAACTCGTTATTGCTCCTATGTATCTAGTTCGCGTTCCTGATACACAAGTATGATTAATTCTAGTAATTATATAACACCCATATTTATTTCGTTTTATTTTTACTCGCATGCTCTACTTCCATTTTTTTTAATAATTGCTTAAAAAGTTATATAACTGTGATATCATGTAACCTCATTTTTTATTTGCTTAAGATCTCAATTTATTTTTTTATTATTTATTGTTGTAATCTTAGATTTCCGCCTTCCGAAATATGCATAAACGGACTTTGTTCATTAAGATCTGTGGATATTGTTTGTTCAAACGATTTATAAGTATTGCAAATATTACAGCGGTTGGGCAGTAATCCCAAATTGTAAATTAGAACGCAGGTGTGTGCACAAAAGATGAAAAGAATTACACAAAAGCACAATAAGTATGACATATAATACAACGTAAAACTAAAGGGCAGATATTTAGGACTGAAATATGTAAAAATGGCCTGTACCAGACAGTAGACCTAATAAGCAATGTTTAAAATAATTCCTTACCTAATGGTAGTGGCAAAAACGTGTGCGCTTATAAAACTATGCAAATAATATGTCTAATAACTATTTAAGTCTCTAAAAATGCTCTCTGAATAATTGTTAGGAAAAAAGTCAAAATAAAGTTTCATAGCGACAGAACTCGAAGCAATTATCGCTTTTTATTTGATCCAATTGTAGATTATTTGAAAGCTAATTAAGATATTTTCCTTTGATGAACTCTTTGGACTCATAAATTGTTGCATAATCTAACAAACCTTATCTACGTAAAATATGCAGATAACATAAATATTTAGTACCTATGTATTGATAAGGTAAGTCTACGACTATAATAGCCATATTTATTGTACATTGACACTTATAAGGTATAAATACAGTCCCAGTCGACGTGGCCTTACTTTGAAATGCTTTAACCTGGAAAAATATTGCCAAATAGAAATCCAAGAGCCATTCCCAAGGATGTGAAAAAAGGAGACATTGTTGTGTTCTTTTGGTGCAAAAATAATCCCGTCGTCGTTACTGTAGCCAGACTGAAACCAAGTGAAGAAATTGTATTGTATGTAAATAATACAGATTCCACTTTCTTGTGTTCTTGGATGTAGAATGCACAGAAATTAATCTTGTGTGGGTCATATTCATATTGCTCCATGTACATAATTACAAGGTAGCTGTCAAGTCGTTGACTTTATATTAGTGGATAATACTCACTGTATTTGAGGCAACAAGAACATGCAAACCCTCCATTTCCTCCGCCTTTTAAATGCAATGTATCGATTTGGGTTTGAGTTTGAGGACGGCGAAGCGGAAGTGGAGGATAGCTCTGATATGAATTCTCTTTGTGTTTTTCTACATAATATATCTCAACCCATGAGAAACCGCTTCACATTCGTTTTCACATATTTTGGATATATGTTCCACTAGTACCTAATATAGCACGTTAGAGAAGAGAAAAGCCATTAACTTAACCATGGGAAATATATGATGCTTGGAATTTACCTATGAACACTCTCTGAAATAAATGAACTACACACCAAGGCACTTTCGGTTAAAAAGGATCCCTATACACAATAACTATCTAGTATCTTAATATACGGGGTTGTAAAATCAGGGTTTTGAAGATTTCGCTTGTTTTTCACAATAAATCCCTTGCGCCGGGAAGATATTTCCCGAAATGAGAATTTTAATCTAAAAACTGCTCCATTTTAATAGGTCAGGTAATAATGAGGTCATTTTACCATTTTGTAAGGTTTTTCTACTTTCCCTATATTCATTTCTTTGTAGCTACCTACTGGGTATTATTACAAGGTAAACAATAAACAACTTTTATTGGTTTATAACGTGTTAGAGAATTGAAATTAGCACCACAACAGAACTAGCATTAGACTACGAAATTCTAAAAAATCTAGAACATGTAACAAAGATTTTATAATGCTGCAAATTGTAAATATGAGTGAAAGCTTTAAATTACCCTTTTTCATATATCGATTTGGGTCAGGTAGTTTGATTGGGGTATTTTAAGTAGGTGGCTATATGAAGAAGTGTGGTAGGTATGGAATTGAGTTAGTACTGTATAGTAGAATAATATAATGGAAGATTGTAAATATTATTATACTCCATTTCAGCTATGGAGGGCAATTGTGACTAGTGAATGTTGGTATTGCTTTCCTGTGAATAATATCCTTTCTGAGAAGTCAACCTAAGAACAGAGTGGACTGCTATTTGCTCCTGCACTTTCTCCGTGAATATTTGCATGTAGTTAAGTCAGCACTCGTTTTTTATTGTAGAGGAAGGGTTATTGGTAGCTATAAGCTATTATAGTAATGAATACATGGAACGTTTCAACAAAAATTGTTATGGGTTTTTTGTACCTTTAAAGATATGTATAAGTCAAAAACCTAAATGTATAATTGTGTAGATGCTATAGAGCTTCATGCTATGCAATAGTGTGCAGGGTGACTTTAGTAATAAATGGAGGAAATTATTTCTTTAAAAAAAATGGTGCTAATCGGATATCAAACTGGGATTGAAAGTAGAGGAAGTAGTTTATTTTTTTAACTTTTATTTTCTACATTAGCGAATTTTGAAAAGTAGGAGTAAAGTAGGTCTTTTGTTAGCATCGTATTTTCTGTAATGCCCTGTAATAGTTAAGAAGGCCTGCTTTGCAATTTTAGGTTAAGTTGGAAGCCCAGTGTATAGCTAAGCCATACATAAAGGAATTTATTGGCATGCACGGTGATATACAGAAAATAAAGAGGGAGAGAGAATATCTTTGTGTATAGGGCAACCACAAGGCCCAATTGTGTTTTAAGTGTTGTTTTCATGTGGAAGGATACATTAGCTTTGTGCCATGCTAGAGGTTTGCATTACGAGGTCTGGTATAGTTATGTTAAGTAACGTTACGGTTAAGATTATAACGATAATTTCAAGGTAGTAGAATGAATGAAGCTTAGAAAAGCAGAAATAAAGAGGTGAGAAGAATGAGTAGGTCGCCGTCGCAAAGACGAAACGCACACATTGAATCAAAACCCAAGGAGAAACGTTGAAGAAAGTAGGGGATAATAATTGTATTGGTGTAAATGAATAAAACTGTTGTGATTTCTCGGAGGTTAACTTAGTGCTCATTTGGCAGTGTTGGTGAAAGCAACTGGGATACAGTCATTTTTAAAAAACCGTTTTAGCATTGAGAGAAGTGATACTTAGTAGTAGGGACTGCCTAATTGATTTATTTATTAAGGTGAGGATTGTTCCGTGTTGAATTTGTGGAGAAAGAGTGAGTCAAATAGGAAAGCAAAGAGAAAAAAAGAAAGATAATTGTACAGAGAGATATTAAAGAGGAGTGCATGAATGATTAAGTTAAGTGAGTAAAGGGAGCCGAGTATTTCTTTCTCTTGTCCAGCTAATTAGTGAATAAGTGAATAATAATTATCATTGTGTAAATTCTTGAGCACTAAAGAGCAGTTATAAAAGTAATAATACACAGATAATAATTACATAGGTGGACTCAGATCATCGTAAATTGTAGTAATTGTGAGTGGAAAATGATGCACCATCATACGCGCTACGATGACTTGGACCATCTGAAGGCAGAGCTGGAACAGGAGAAGCGATACAGGTCTGATCCAGTGTATGTGCCTGCATTGTGCATTTCATTTTACATTATCTCCTTCTATATTATTATTTCTCTCTATTATAATCAAGATAGCCTAATGCACAGCACATTGCATATGGCATACACATTATATGTATATGTGGCAATTATAATAATATTATTATTATTATTATTATTATTCGGGCTGGTTTGTCTATCTATGCTTACACTCTATTGTATTTGATTACTGCATGTATGTATGCGTATAATAGTTGTGTACTCACTCGAAGCATATCATTATATAGAGAAAACAGACGGCACGGCACGGATAAACTACATTACATAATAATATTAGATACTAGTAGAGGTAGATAATACGAACACTAAACGAGATTCTCAATCTAGATAATTTACTGGGTATAACTATGGGATTTGATGGCTGGAATGAGAATGGGAGGATAAGGGAGGAGTCTTAGACATCATCTCTTATTCTTCAAGCCAAGCCAGGCCAGAAATCCTTAGCTATCCCACTCTTATTATTTTCCCATTCTTATACAAGAGCCTTTTTATTGCCCATTATACCACATACATCTACATAACAGACTATCTTTTCTTATCGCTACAGTTGGCTTGGCCTGCCTTACTCTGCATTCTGCGTTATTATCACAGATAGACCTTCCCTATAATAACCAAGCCAAACCACTTTTACATAATGTTACATACACATACAATGGTAACTTAAACGTAAAAACTACCTTTCCCTTGTTCAGACTACACAAACAACAAAATCAACTTACAAAGTTACAAACTACTACACACATAGCCTGCATGGTAAGTAGGTATGTTGTTCAACACATGTACAGATATACATACTATATACCATAATATGATGATAAGACTTTTCTACCTATGTCCTCTCTCTCAACAATCATCATCATCCTCCCTACCTGCCTGGCATGACCTGGTCTCGTCTGGCTAGTCCTACTCTTCTGTCCTCTTCTTCTACTTATAATAATAATAATAATATGTATTCTCCTCTACTCTACTCTTGTCCATTAATTTATAATGTGCAGGCAAAAGAACTAAGTAAGTTTGTGTGAATATAGAGTGGAAGCAAGTAAACTGGGATATTACCTAATATCTTATGTGCATTCCTATGCTGCATACCGACTAGACGCTCTTCGGATGTTACTCTCCTATAGGGATTTGCATAGAGGTATCACTCTTCACAGTCAACTCACTTCTCAAATGAAGTAATGTTGCTACATAAATACTTTAAATACATGCAGACGCACAAACATACGTACATACTCTACTCCAACCATTATATTGTATTGTTGAAAGACTTTGGGCACAGACCAGACCAGTTTACTTTAAAAATATTAGGCATAGTTAAGGTACCATGGCTGTGGAATTATCTATCATTCTATGGCTACGACTAGAATTGAATTCAAATCAAGCCAGACTCTTAACTACAGAAAAGTATTATGCTATACAGCAACATATCTGTACTACTCATTTTCCGGCCAAATCTATGACTTCACTAATTGACATTTTCATACATGTACAACAAATGTTTCTTTGTCTCGTTTGCCGACTTGTTTTACACCGCATTTCTTTCCCATTTCTAATGACATTGGGGCAAAGGTGCAGAGTGTAATGGTTGCTAATTTGTCCCTGGATAAGAGATCTTTCACAGAGCAGCTCGATGGCACTAAGTAGTAGTTCAGCCTAGCTCTATGACTATATCCTTTTCTTTAAAACAAAGATACCATTCTACATACATAACTCGCCATGCTTTACTTTTTTCCTATCATCAACATGAATGAGTGATTTAGGATCTCTCAAGTACCTATTGATTCCTCCATGGTCAAATCACTATTAAAAAACATCATTTAGTGCTCGACAACTGTAGCAAACTCAACCGTGCATATATCTACCGCATTTACACAGGCAACATACATAAAATGATCACTCACTCGTTCTGTATTCTTGTATTAATTATTCACTTACATTTATAGTTACCTGGAGTGACATAAGTACTACAAGATACTTAAATATAAAGGTTTATGTGATTAATCTGAAGCCAAACTTGTTTGCTTTTTTTTAACTTTACAAACTCTGCAGTAAAGTATAATAGAGAATGTAAAATTCCGACATGATGTTGATGTTGTTAGTATACTGGGAAATACAATGTTGATCGTATATCTGTTCAGATTTAGTTAGAATGTTCACAGACGATGAGGCTTAAGTAAACGTAGCTATTAGATTGACAAAATAGTATTTGACAGAAGGTGACAGAAGGAATTTAGGTCTTTATGGCGTAGGACGAGATACAAAATGGGTTTATGTTTATGTGTGTTAGGAGATAAGTTTGTGGGGTGTAGAAGAATATGCCAATAAAATGTCAAGACATATGTGAAATACTGAAGATTGAGAGGAGGATTTAGAAAAGGTCGGGAAGTTGGGGTGGAGATGGAGGAGAGTGAATGTTTACTTTAGAACTATAGATAGGGAGAAGAGAAAATAACAGGTTTTCATTTTATCTGATGATCGGGAAGGAAACGGTGTTAAACGATATTGATAATAAATTATATTAAATCGCATATATATGAGATACAAGGAAGGGAATAGCATTAGCGGGTTGACAACCAGAGAATACTCTATAGTGTGAAAACATGACATCTTTCAATTCTCTGGTCCTCATTACAAAAGCGATTTTCTCGGCTGCCTTTAGGATTAAAAAAGGTTTATTAAAAAAATTCCATTCCACTTACCAGCAATACTAATCTTTTTATGGAGAAGAATATTCTGTCAGTCAGTGATGTCGCTTCAAGTGTTTTCTGCTGATATTCTAGTAAATATCTTGTTAGGTTGTAATATTACTTGATAATATTACCTGGACTCGGCGACGTGACTCCAACTGGCTGACCATTTGATTCTATCACACCAAACTACATATACAAACCTATACAGAATAGTACTACTTCTGTCTACCTACTTTACATATCAGTACAACAAAAAGACAGACAAGTGTCGACTTTTTGTCTTCACGAAGATATTTTTCATTTTACACTTTCTATCACTTTTATCCTGACTAAAGTCAACCTTTCGGTTGATGGCTCTTCACTCAAGCCCAATTCCACAATATTAGCTATCCAAACAAGGCAGGTACCTTATTTCTCTAGTAGTTAGACGTTTAACGTAACCTTTAGTGATCTAGTACATGATCTACAAGAGACAACAGATAAGTACTTTGTTTCAACATTTCATTTGCATTGCATTAACATTTTGTGGATAACTCTAATATGTGGTACTTGGGTGTTTTACAACAACATTAGCATCATGGATGTGTCCGAGAGGACTTATTACTTAAACTTGCACATCTTCATTTAAAAAATGTAGCAAAGGATCATTTACCTCTACTCCCTTTACCACTATTTATATTTAAAATAAATTATAATATCTTGTAAATAGATTACATTGGAAGACTGTATGGAAAGGAATTAGTCTACTAGGAGTAAAAGTAGTACAGAACGTAATGCAATGCACCTTGTATACTTTTAACATAATAATTTGTTGATTTTGACTGTGGGGCATTGTATTTGTGGTAGAAAGTTGGATTGTAGACGGATAATTACATATAATGGTATCGTATGCCATGTTATTGATTTTTAGTCTTGCGAGATTGCATGGCTCACCAATTGAATGCTTTTATGTAGTATAGGATGTAGAACCTATAAGTATGATAAATGCATGATAATTTGCTAGTAGTACAAACCTGATTGGTTGATGGGGTAAATCTTTTATAGAGAAACAATCGAATGGTCAAATCAGGAGCTAGAGCGTTCCATCTCAGAATTGGAGACGTATCTACGAGAGCTGGAGGAAAATAGTCACGGAGGTAATAAATGTAATAATGTAATGCGTGAAGATAGTCTTTATATAATTTTTGATTTAGTCTGTGTGCACACTAGTTGTACATATACATAGAAATAATCTGTTATGAGGTAATTATATGTGTGCATTTTTAAACGACGCTGCTGTTTGGGTAAGTAAGTGCTCTTACATACATGTGTGTGTACATGTAGCCTTTGTAGTCTCCCATCCTGCTGATGTCATGAATCCTTTGGTAAATTGGTTGCAGAGGAATAATGGGATGGTGAGATGAAACAGGCACGAAATGCCGAGGAAAGGAGCATCAAAACAGAATAAGTGAATGGTGTGATGAGCTGTGGTAGATATACACAGATAGACAAGATATAATGTAGTTAGTGGTTTTATCTCCCAGTCTGCTCGCTCTTGGATGAAAATGTTTCATCTCTATTTTTTGCTTTGCCAACTTTGAGTAGCGGATGACAATGAGTGGAAAGTGCGGTTCGAGTCTCAAGGAGCGTTGAACAAGCAGCTTCAAGAGCAGAAAGACTGGTTGGAAACGGAATTGGCCGATGCCAGACGAAAACTTACCACAGGTCACTATTAAATCAAATATTAAAATACTTCAGCCTTGCATGCAATAAGTTTCTCTCCATCTTATCTGTGTACAAATAATGGCAGTATTGATTTTTGAGCCATTATTTCGTTACAATCTTCTGAAAGCTTAATGGGCTTGATCTTGATTTAATACAATGTCTCAGAGCTCGCGTAATTAACCATTTTTATGCATACTCATTTCTGACCGAACAAATGCATACGCATGCATATCTACCAGCCTCTCGCGCTTTACTTTTCTTTATACTCCACATAAATATATCTATACTATATTCATACACATTCTATATACGTACGTAGTTCATGTACGTGGAGGTATGCGAATGCGTATGAAAATTCTCACGGCTTCTAAAACCTTATCACTCCCCAGGACAAAGATTCCTTTTATTCGTCCATCAGGCAAATTCTTATCATTGCTTCTAAACAACCAGTAACTTTGAATTCTAAAGTATAATTCAAATTAAATTAATCTTCGCAGCTAAAATGCTAACTTTCAGACAATTTTTCATATTCTTTCCCTAGCATTCCCTTTCCCAACTATGCTCATCCCAATTTGCCAATTTTACTGCATGGAAACATGAAAAAACTATAGCAGCTTGTGAATCAAGTAGATTACCATAAAAATGTATTCTTGTTTTCTACATTCATTGCCCAAAGGATACATTTATACTAATAAAACCTTGAAATGTACAACACGTAATTATATGCTGTACATATTACAGCATTTTCTTTTCTGAACAAAAAGTGTAAAATATGAAGTTTTGGCTTATTCTTTGTCTATTTGTTACTCACAAAGAAAATGGGAATTTTAGCTCCAATCGAATTTTAAATGAAAACCGTTAATATTCAATTTCAATAATATCGTGTAGGTTAATTACTTTCAGAGGAGAATATCTAAGGCCCATATTTTAAATAAACACTCCCACTCTAATCTCCACTCTTTGAGAGTGTAAGGTACGTATTGAGGTACCTTTCACTCTCGAAAAAGTGCGTAAAAAGTGCGTGAGAGTGGGAGTGGAGTCATTAAAAATATGGGCCTAAATAGACGATGTAAAAATATAAACGGTTTTGGAAATTTTTCTATCTCATTTCTAATATGAAGTTATGTTGGATTTTAGCTCCAATGACATTTTAAATGAAATCAATTAATAATTACCTCCTATTATATGTTTAGATTATATGTACAGAAACTCGAATATATAAACAGTAAATATAAATTGACATTTCCCCCATTTCATTCCTATTGGATTCGAAGTTGATCGTTGAAATCAAATTCCAATAACAATTGCATCTAAAAATTATATCCTGTCGTTTCATCTTAAGTCAGTAGTCAATAGTAACTTAGTTTCTTCATTTTTTTAAAAATTTCTGGTTTGACAATTTTTCTGTAGAAAATTGTGAAAATTTGAAATTAGCAACTGAGGTGTAAAATATTTGAGTGGCTAAATGAATCGTAAATGTAACCTTTGGATCTGACATTAGCATGTAGTCTTGTCGTGGAGCCGTTTCAGTTTGCTTGCAGTAAAAATATGTAAATCGAAGAAGGTCATTGTAATAAACTATCTGTAATATAATATAATATTATTCATGCTTGAATGTTTTACAGGGTCGTATCCCGAAGCGATGAACTTCAATTTGGATGCTCTCAACGAAGTAAAACTCTTCAATTAATTGTTTGCATTCAGATTAGTTGTTATTACTTATACATGCATAATATTTATCATGAGCGAACATATAGAAGGCTCTAGAAATTAGTTCTTCAGTTTAATCATACCACTACTGAGTAGAACAGAACAAGCATTTATAGTTAACAACCATCAGCACAAACAAACAAACTATATCAGGATTATCTGTATCACTAACATGCCTTCAATAACAACTAACAAAATGCGTCTGTCACTCATGCACTATTACGTAGACATTCATACTACTAAAAGCATTCCCAACTGTGCTACTATAGTTCATAATTGCAAAATGCAAACTTAAGTTTTATAGAGAATTTATTGCCCACCTCATGCAACTTTACCAGGAACCCAACAAATTAATACTTTATTACTTTAACAGTTCAAAACTTCTCTTTCGGGTTTTATAACTTTAATATACTCTTCCATCTTGGTGTTAAGTAAACATTTAGGCTATTTAACATAACTGTGCTTTACATTGTATTGTCATACTTAGTATGGCGTCAGTGCAAAAATTGATTTTTCAAATCCTATTGAATTTAACAGCTTTTTGCAGTATATACTTGCGATTAGTTCTACAAATTGTATAAAATGAATTTGAACGAATTTAACAAGTAGCCTACGTTTAATATTTCAGTGCGAAATAAAATACCATACAATTAAAATGAAATACGTAGTAGATGGGCTACAGACAACCCGACAATAGTTAGAGTAGTATAAAATGTATAACTACTTATATAGCTCTAGACTGTGATAAGTTGTTGGGCATCTTTAACGTAATTTGTTATGTATTATAGAATTGCCTACATAATATTCGTATATTAATATTTCTACTTAGTTGAAACATATCCACCTGCTGTTACCTTTCTGCTTACCATGAATGACATGAAATAACATAGCAAAAGAATTGAAGAACGTTTAACAATATAATAGTATGTTTTCACTCGGCTTATGAATGTAAAGTTTTGTATTGGGTATTTTAGGTAGCTTTTCAACGAGCATTATCATATGGATATCGTTAGAAACATAACTAGGATGATAGCATTACCAAAAAGAATAGCTCTCAATCGGACATCTTGCTTTCCCATTAAAGTTTAAAGGTAATAAATAAATCCTTTTGACTGGAGTTCATTTCCAGAGCAATACTTTGTGCTGTGTCTGCAGAGCGGAGTTGCGAGCACGAAACAAGTGCCTTACGCTACACGACATTGCCTTCTCATCCATTCATTTTAATTCAATTTATGAATTTGCATCAGAATGAAGAAGAACAATAACAATAAGCGACTCTTATCCTACCATGCAGTGCAATTTATTCTTAACAGTTACAGATACATATTTTAAACCAGATACTCATTTCTGCCTACCTTACCTGTACCTTTCCCTTATCAATAACGTACATTTACAAATGACTATGACTACTCTGCGTAAATAATCATGAATAGAAATTTTACTGTACATCTTTAATCTTGAGGACACATATCTCATGTCTTTTACCAAATCCCTTCCGAAATTCGAAAAAAATTGCATTGCATGAAAATATTGAAATCTTGATATTTTCGACGCCGATTAAATATATTCTATTGGTCAATTTTTCAAAATAATTTTTGCAAAATTCAAAATTTACATGAAAACGTAATTCTGAGAATGAGATATTAATTACCAACCATAGAGTTAGAAATTGTAGGCCAGTTTGGTATTCTATTGCACATTGAATTAATAAGATCATAGTTTTTGGTAGGTAAAGTGTATTAGTTCCCAAATTAAACAGTTCAAAGAGAGTCTGTGTATTGTTCTCGAAGAGAGAATTTACTGTATGAGTAGCTACTTAACTATTTAGCTATTACCTTCAGGTTTCTTGAACTTCGATTCATTGAGATAGAGATAGAATCTACCACTACTAATAGGTAATGGGTCCATTGTATAGAAAACTGCTTTGCAGTTAGTTTCAACGTTTCTTTTTGTACAGTCAATGTAAACACAGTCTTTGTTCGACAAAGACTATGACCAATAACATTAAACCAACAAAAGAGTGCTGAGTCGGCATATTACATTGCCTTTTACTATCAGAGAAAGGAAAATTAGATTTATTGTGATTTTAATTATAAATATGAATGTGTAGGTATCATCTTTTGAATATCATTTCCATCTGTTTATCTTCTGTTACAAGTACACGATTTGCAATGCTTCCAAAGACACTTGCCCTTAAGACAAAACAAGGATTGTCTTATCTTCCTTGTTCTGAAAGTTATTAGCCACATTATGGCAAGTAAAGAAGACGCAATGAGACAGAGCTTATTTTAGCCCTGTGTAGAACTTAACAGAGTGGGCAACAATTTCTGCAAAGGCTAAGCCTTCTCATTTATGAAAGTCGTTTTCTCTTTAAAGGCAATAAGTGCGAGTAAGAATGAGCCATGATTTGACTTTGGTGTATCCTGTAAAATAAAGTGGTAGTTGGGGCTTATTTCTGCGAATGGTGATTAGATTGTGAGATTGAGTGAATATGAGATAGGAAAATGTATAATTTATAGTTGTTTGTTGTTATGCAGGAATGGTTTGTGTCTAAAATAAAGATATTGATAGTTGAGCATTAAGATATTGAGTGGTGAGATGTTTTAAGTTATGGAGTCAGGATGTGGAGGATTTGTATTTGAGTAATGTGTATGATGATAATACAGATATGTTCCGCTATTTCTTGGGTTTGACATTTGATGTAGAAGCTAATTAGACATAGATAGTAAAGAAATGTTGGCTGTTGAGTGATAAATGGATGAAGATTGATTTGATTTGGTTTTCGGTAGCCGGAGCTGCTCCGCTTGGTCAAACACTTGGAGAGAATGCGAAATGACTTCTACAGCACTCTGAGGGACACGGAGTGGAAGCTTGATAAAGAGTCGAAAGTAATTAAGAACGCCTTATGTGATTCAAATGAGCTCTTATCCCATGCACACATTATAGCCATCACCTTATAGTCTTTTCTATAATCTGCTCATCCTCTTAGTATGCATCCTTCCTTCTCTCTCGCTCATCCTCGAATCCTCATCATCATCTTCATATCAACTGAACTGAACATGATGAGCATGCGATGCGAACAGCATGCATGATTTCATCATCACATCACCAACCCAAACCTACCGAGCCCTTCTTCCTCCAATCCGTGTAACTCCAAAACTCACCTCAACTCTAAACGACGACTACTATTACATGAAGCAATTTAATTCAATGCAATCTTATCCCATATTATTATGTCCTTAGGTAGGTACTTATCTGCATGCTATACCATGGCCTGCCTGCCTGCCTGCCCTACTCAGTATTCCCTCTCATCCATGTAATTCATGCATCCCATTCTGTCCTGTCCATCTGAATCCAACTCTGAGTCAGTTTAAGAGTAATGCAATCCATTCCCATCCACATTCTTCTCCTTAATTTTCTACATGTCTAAACATTCAATAATTAAAACCACTTGTACACTTACCTACTCGTGTACAAAGATAAGTGTACATTAATTGTTGTAAGTACCTTAGGCCAACCAAACCAATCCAAGACCTAGAAAAGGAAACCAGACGATGCCACGGAGGAGACCACTGAATACTTTTGCTGGACCACTTTATTGGCTATTACAAACTTGCATGCTTTCCTTTCATCTGCTACAACAACTTCCCATTTCACTTCAATTCTCACTCTCATCATCTTTTTTCCTTGCAGGAGTTCCATCATTTCGATGAAATGCGACGAGTTTACAAGGCAGATCTCAAACATGCAAACCAAACCATTGAACGGATGAGATTGTCTCATGTGCTTGACCCCAGTGGCATCATCAGCCCAATTTATCCACCGGGATACTTTCGATGGCTGTGAGAACTTTCTTTACATTTATACTAACACTAACTCTACAACTCTAGTAGCTATAATATACGTTTTAGGTCAATAACATAGCTACTGTATCTAGATTAAATCTAAATTCAAGCTAAATTATACTGTTTATAATTGGTTTTGGTATTTCTAGTAAAGATTTTCAATTTTCCGTTCCTAGGTTATCTTTTTCTTTTGATAAACTAGAAATTATTTATCAATTATTCATTAGATTCTTTGATGACAAAAAATTGGAGCAGGGCAGGAAAGTAATTCGGTACACGAAAGGCTGCCTTACAACTTATCTTAAATGGCAACATACACAATCCTATCTAGAGTTGGCTTCAAAGAGCAAATAATAAAAAGGAAATAAAATTCAGAAATATTGTTGCTACTTAACTATAATATTATGGTTTATATAACTATTCGTTTCTTGTCAATTTCTGTTCACGTTGGAAAAACATTGAAACAAGGTGACTTTGAGTCTCTCTGAAGTTATTGCAATCAAATATCAAGTGGTGCATCGTTAAACTTTATTTCCACGTAAATCATTCTGTGCAGAATTTCTCTCATCTAGTTAGCAATAAAAGTTGCATGTGTATTTTAGTGTCTTACTTTGACTTTTTCATTCAATTCCCTTTCGATGAGAAAGAAACTCGTTCAGTTTTTCAACTGTAATTAGCTAGTATGCTACGTTTATCGTTCCTGGATGTGTAGAGAGGTATATTGTGTGGTTTGCCAGTTTTTATGTTGCACTTGTCCATCAAGAATAACATTCAATATCGACGGAACTCCTCACTACCGTCTCCTCTCGTGGAGTCCTTATAGTCTTTAACTTATACTTTATGTATTACGTCAATGAGTTTCAGTATCACATAATATAGGTTTGTAAAGTACATGCTAATAAACTACATAATATTGTTTGCTAGTACTCTACACAATTACGGCATTCATAGTCCATGCATGCTCTTTGTATATAAGAAATTCATAGCGTCTTTATTTGATGTTCTATCGGCATTCAGTATTCTCTATCGAATAATAATTTGGCTGGAGTAAAATAAATAAAAATGTCAAGCCTTCATGTTTTCCATTAAAATTGTAATTAGGTAGTGGAAATGAAGTATGAGGCAAACTTTGGGCAGAATGCATAAATAAATAAAGCATGAATTTAGTAGTCGGGCCTTGACAAAATGAGACTTTAGGAAAGAATATAACTCATTTAATCTTTTATATTAATTTTTTGATTGAATATTTCAGAGACAGTCACACTCCGCTGCCACTGCCGCCAATGAGATCATCGATGTACGAAGGAGGTGGTAAGGGTATGGGAAGTCCAACCAAATCACCGAAGAAAGGCAAGGGAAAAGCTGATGGCACTCAAAGTCCTACAAGGAGCAAGAGTCGAGCGGATAAAAAATCGAAGAAGAAAGAAGAACCACCTGCTGGTTATTGTAAATTTTGGCGAGTAGAATTGCTTCCACTTGCACGAACCAAAAGAAAAATCAGTTTGAAGCACTTAAATGTCTGAACTGTACTGTATAGTTATTATCTATACACAGATAGGGATAGAAGTATTATATAATATGTGATAGGCTCTCGAAAAGAATGAAATAGCCAAGGCGAAAAGCTGAGGATTGAAAACCGAAACGAAAATCAAAGGAAACCACCCACTCGTTTAAGTTTGAACTGACTTACCTTGCCTTACCTTGAGTTGGCTAGCCTGAGAGTCATAATGTATCTTGGCACTAGTCTAGTCGTATATATTGAGCAGATTTGATTTCTTCTTTCTATTAGTTATTATCTACTTGCATTTAGACAAGTTGACTTGACCTTTTATATTCATTCGTTTTGTTTGCCTATTTAGTTTCGGCTGAGAGAGTCCAAGTCCAAGCTGACTGAATGTAGCAAGCAGAACAGAATATTTCCATGGCTCGTTATTAATCTCTCGACCTGTTTTCTTTTCCGTCGCCTTCCTAACTCTTCTTCATCTTCTATCTCTCTCTCTCTGTGCTCATCCTCATCGCATCTGTTCATGATGGTTCATGTTCAGACTTAGAGCAGACAGCAGAAACTGTTGTAAGTATGTGGCATGGCATGGCAAAGCAATGTTCATAAATTGTTCCATTGCATTGTTGATTGTTGTTATGTAAAAGTATCTACAAGGATTGCTACATGCACAACTTTGTTCACTCACTCAGTTGGTATCCATCAAATGTTGCATCTACATACATACTACATCTCTCAATAAGTCCTTCCCTACTTATACACTATATTATTAATAATATATGCATAAAACATTATCCACAACTTCCTTTTCTCCTCGTTTCTCCTATTATTTATTTTGTGCAGTCATCCCTGGACACTTCATATTAGGATGTGTGGGGATATATAGAAAAATGTTGCATATATTATAGCATGTAAGTATTTATGTCTGCAGATATTTATTATTTGTATTTCTAATGTAGATAACGCTGTAAGAGATGTGTTAGCAATCTACGAATCATTGCATATGGTCATCGTCGTCATATACTTACCTACTAATGTATTTGTTCTAATAGCGTTTAAAAGTCAGTCCAACTGTAAGTCTGCATGTTTCATCTTTTGTTAATCTAATTCTGTCAGTTGGATGTTTTATCGTATTCCGTGCACGATCCCCACAGATAAACACACACAGAGAGAGAAAGAGAGAAATTCGCAGTTAAATTCCAAATCAAAGTCAGCCTTGTTATCCTATTCCTCTACACGCGTTAGCATATTGCCCTCGCTTTGTCTCTCTACTCTATTATATTGTATTAGTCTTCTATAGTAGTATATAGTTACTACGTATGCATATTTTCCGTGTCGTGAGTACTATATACTGCAATAGTCAAGTGATGTAGTGTTTCAACAATCGAAACGAATGAATGACTTAAAAATACAGTTAGTTTCATTACCAAGGGAAATAATATTATTTATTTATTAGTTGGGAATGTTTGTCTGTAATTCTAATAGTGATAGGTGTAGTGGTTAAAATGTTGTTTGACAGCATTGCATAATGCCATTCATGTTGCTTTATTTATGTTTCTATTGCAGAAGTTGTGTCGAGTCGTAAAAACAGTAAGAGCATTCCATTAGCCAGCGAGACAGACAATGGGAACGGGACTGATGCCAGCGGAGGTGAACATGATCCTTCGGCAAAAACGGCCAACGGGGCTGGCGCTGCAGAATCCTTTCCGGTTCCGAGCAAGGACGAAGCTACTAATAACAAAGACGGCGACGACGACTGATTTCATCCATGAAACCATCCAACAAACTCTGCCTGAATCTCTGACTTCACCTGATCAAATAAAATATCTATTTCTGCCTCTGATCTATTTATATTATACTGCAGAATCTATCTGCAGATACTTCCGATCAGATTACTACCTGGATACGATAAACACTTCTCTACACATTTAAATACTAACTACGATTAAATGCATCACGGAAACAGTACGATTGTAAATCATTTTTTAATCCTACAATATCTGTTCCTACTAGTTATTGTTACATTTTCCCTATATAGATTCTGTAATACAAAATGATAAATTGGTGGAAGTAGTATTTACTTATTATTCATGCTCCCTTAAGATAATATTCTGTTTTTACATTACTATTTCTTCCAAAAGTATGCATGTATTTATAATCAGAATTTTTTAATATTAATCAAAGGTTGTTAACTCTATTTCGTAGCCAGATAATTTAGTACCGACGTAGTAAATATTTCACCGGTATGAATCAACCTGCAATCCTGTGTACCCAGAATAAAAGATGGTCGCATGATATTACTGTAAATTAGTGTCCGATGCCGTAGTGGTTGCATCTTTCTTCTTCTAAATACCTAGTAGCTGTCTGATTCGTTCATTTGCTATTGTCTGTTGAACATCCTAGTACATGAATGAAAAATAAAAATGAAATAGTCTCGTAGCGCTGTGCTAAATAGGAATAAAGTCGAAATTTGACTCTTACGATTATTACTAGAACCAAAGGTGGAAAATTAAATTGTAGTCATGCTTTACATGAAATAGTAGAATTCTTATTCCTTTACTTTTTACAAAGACTTTGATTGTTATTAATCAATAGTGTTAACATATCAATTATTTATTTTAATTTTCTAGTACCCAATACGATTACAAATTAAATTTTACAATATAGATATTTATTAAAATTATCCACTGAATTTTGTACAATATTGTTTTTGTGGTACACATTTGTACCATGTAGGAAATTCTCACCTAATTGGAATTGTTACATTCCGATGTACCTCAACAGTTACCTACCTATATAATGAAAGAAAATGCCTTCATGTCTAGGTAATAAAAAGATATGTTGACCATAAATATTTAATATGTGAAAGTGTAAGCGGCAAGTTTTTAGAAGCTACCCAAGTCGAGGGTTTGGATTATTAAATCCTTATATCATAATTAATTGTGCAAAATATAGCTGCTTAAATTTGAGCGTATATATTAAATGGTCAACATAACTTTAATGATTTCTAGCAAAAATAATAATGTCATTCCATTTTGGAAGCCTTATCGTGACAGAAGAATAAATGTATATGAGCATCAAAAAGTAAAATATTGTCCACGGAATTTTTATTTTATAGCATTGTATGTATTTTTTAATATAATATTATGTACTTTTTTTCTGCTCGATAAAATCGCGGCTTTGTGTAATGGTCTTTGTGCATTTCAGTATATTTTGTAGAGTTGACAATGACAGTTAATATTTATTGTAGTTGTTTGCAAATATATTAGACATACACTTCAACTTTGCACAATATTTTTATTATATACACAAGCAAACTATTTACCTACAAAGAATTGTGTCTCCAGACAAAAATAAACCAGCTTGTTTATCATTATGGGCCTGATTAGATGACGTTGCCTTGGCAAGTATAGGAGACTTCTAGATGTAGCACCTGTAGCTATGCATATGAAATTAATATACAGAATATTAAGTGCCTTGAAAGTAAAATGTGACATTAAAAAGTCACGGTAAGCTTATTCAATGAAATATTATGGCTTTTCTTTCCTTTAAATTCAGTTGGTTTTATAGCTTCTACCTTCTAGTTAAGTTTTGCAGTTAGTAGTACTACTCTATGGGGCTATGATGATGCGGTTGGTGTAAAGACTTGGCATACGAGATAATAAATACATAGCTACTAAATAATAAGCGAGGTAGTCAAGAAAGAAAGTTGTGTCATGTCAGTTGAGTTATATAAATGTATCATGTGATAGTGTTGTGTAGGTAGCTATGTATAGAATTAATGCGTCCCCACAAGAAATGTGTGGGTAATGATAAGGCAAAATGAGTTAGACAAGATGTCAGGAAGGCAAATCCTTATTGTAAGTTCATTTTAGAGCTGATCATAATTTTAAAATGTCCAACACTAAGAAGGAGTTTCGGGAGACGATATTTGCATGACAATAATGTCGCAAGGCGGATTGTGCCAGAAATATTAGACGCATTCTACTCAGGTGTACTTTGTAGGTATTTCTATCTACGGAGGGTACTTCTCTGTCTACTGTGGGAATCTAAACGAGTCTACAAGAATCCCAGTTTATATTTTCATAAATGTCAACTTGCGTCCAACAAATTGTCCTACAGGTTACTTTAATTTGTCTCTCCGTTTTTTATTCCCTTTGATCATCGCACAGATCCAGAGAGAGTTAACTCGAGATGCTCGTGTTTTTGCTCCTTATTGTTTGTAAGTAGTAGACATATATTATGCAGCACTGGCTCGCCTTTCCATGTCAGGCAGACAAGCAAGCCTACCAAAACCAAACCACTTACTTACATTATATAAGCCTTTGCTCTAGTGCACTGGACCCTCTTCTCTTCTGCACACTACCATACCATGAGACAAAATACAGAAGATGCAGTAGAAGACTACTTACCTGGATGGAAGAGGAAAGGAGTCCTGGACCCAGCAATTCTCCCTTACCCGCTACATTTTATAAAACTTGCTCTTTGTGGACTATTATACTTAATATTATATTCAGGTGCCTATCTCAAGGTACACATGTAATGTCCTATTTGTATGCAATCAATTTTAAATAATTGTTTTACGTTCCTCTGCGACCTGCTCTTTTCATTTATCTCTGCATATACTCACAACATGTTTCAATTAATGTTAATTCAATTTTTCGATAAAATTTTAACATAATTCGCATAATTGTTGTTACAGATTATACCATTTCACTTTCATTTGGCTAGGATCCATTATTACTCCAATATAATGCTGCCAAGAGATTTTATCTCAACATTGTTATTACATCCATATTTACGAAAATGGCTATGAAGTAAGCAATATGACATTACAAGTCTTTGTATTGCATACCATATGACTTGGCGGCTGCTAGATTCATTAAAATTAGAAAATTCAATCGAGCAAATATCATAAAGGCATGTTTCATAATACTAGGATTAAATACAAATTCAAAATATCAAATATTAGCCGTATTGGCATTATATCTGCAAATGAAAATTTGATAATTTTCAACTAGATTTCCATTCAAGGTATAAATATTTGATGTAATTTAAAACAGTCAGTGAATTTGCTTCACTTAGGATTTAATATAATAATATTGTGTACGGTCATGTGAGAAAGAGCAAAATTAGTCAGTAATTGGATTCACCAAACAATAATAACTTGAACTAATGTTGATATTATATAACTTCTATAATTTTTCTCAAGACGTTCTCTTCGCCTGCATTAATAAAGTACAACGTTTCTGATAGTAAAATATTGAGACTGTGGCTGGTGATGAGAATCGGAAATTTTACACCTGGCCAAGATGAGAAGGAATGTTTGGGGAAATGTAGCCTAAAGGTTGGAAAAGGAACCCCATAGAGAGGGGGAACCTGGGTGTTTTATGTTGTACTTGTATTCACAACCAAACCAGATCTTACCTATGATGAGCTATGAACTGATTGTTGAGTTGAAGTGGGAGCAGAAACCAAACTCTTTGCTGTGTATGTGGATTGTTAAGGTGGGAAAGGATATTCAGCCATAAAGACTCTAATAAGTGCTACTAGACTAGAACTCAATACATAGCAAGTGTATCAGCATGTAGAAAAGAGTTGAGAAAATTAGTTTCCATTAAAAATTTTTTGGCATGCGAACGTGTTCAAATTTTTGCAATTATAATACATGGGAACATTAATTGGCATTCCACTTAGCACGTCAGTTTTTTTCATTATCCAGACCTAAAAGTTTTTATACTTATTATACTGAAATTCCTGATACCGTAATATAATAAAAATCGATAATATTTCTGTTCTATTTTCCCTCATAACCTTGTTAGCCCTTAGATGTGATGGCCTACCAAAAGTAGAATTCAGAAATGATTTTAGAATACTAAAATTTTATGGCCAAGCCATTTTCTTGGAATCCGACAAAAATAGCAAGGTTCTTGGCCATCTTAAGATTCATTACATTTGATTTGGTAGAGCGGCAGATAAGGACCCTCAAACTATTTGCGTACTATACTTAAGTAGTAGTAATATTACATCCAATACTCTTGATTCAAGATCAAAGTGATTAAGTATTATTAAATTGCAATACAGATAAATGTTTCATGTAGTGGAACACTTTAAAGTGGCGCATCATATAACAGTATTATAGACGTCTAAGTCAACAAGTTACTAGAATTTACTAAAATAGTAAAACCGAAACCAAAATTGTCTGGCCTATTTGGGCTTTAGCTTAAGAACATCAAAGAATATTTAGTGATGTAACATATTTTCGACAAAATAGTACAACATGTTTACAGTAGTACAATAAAATGATTGCAAAAAGTGTGATAATTTAAGGTATATTCATTTGGTTTTATTTCTAAGCTTATTACTAAGCATTACAACCGTGGATTATGGATTATACCATAAAATTGTTAAATTAAGATGAAAAAGGATTAGCAGATAATGGAAGGCATGATTTATAAAATAGTTTTGTCGAATGGTAGAATAAGTGAATATAATATAAAGGTTCGCTAAGTAGGTAAAATTATGATTATTCTTAGATGATGATATCACATGGATGTAGGTAAAATAATTAGACATTTAGTTACAAAGCCTAGGAGCAGATACATAGCTAGTAAAAGTCAGAAAACATATAGTAGTTACTTACGACAAGTAGATGTAAGTATAATAAAATCAAGTTACAAATGGAAACGAGGTAATATGGAAAGGACGGATTTTATTTTACGGTAGGTATATTTACACGAAGTGTGGTTTAATACGTGTGTACATCACCGCAGCAGTCTTAAATCGTATGTAGGGAAGAGCATAATACTTTCTTCCACCAATAATGCAATAATATATAAGTGTCCTTAGAAAGGTAAGTTACCTCATAGTAAAACTTACGTCAAGTAGAGAAAAGTTACATTACAAGACAGAGATCGTGAATGGTTTATTCTATATCCTTGCCCGACTTGCTATATGAAATGGGATAGAAATAAAACTGCTCAACTCACACAGTAGAATTACAGGGGAAGATGTTGAGATAAGAATATAGACCCTTCTGGAGATTGTGTATGTATGTATATATTATATAATGGAAGGCAAGTTGGATGAGAGACCAGGCGAGGCGAGGCAAGGCAAGCGCCGGCTAGCCAAAGCCAGCTATAAACATGAAATCTACGGGTGGCCAAATACAAAGCAATGGGAAGAGTAAAAAATTCCCTGCCCAGCGGTGTCCCTTTTGCCTATGTCTGCTGATTTCTAATGACCCTTTCGCCTTCTTGACGAAGACAATCGTTTCCAAAACTCATCCTCCTCTCCTTGCCCTGCCAAGCCAGCCATCCACTTCAATACTCTACTACTACTACATACATATACATACACAATCTCACCACAACTACATAACAGATCACTTCTCACAACAACCAACTCACTTGACTATATTTAATACTCTCAAATGGATATTCAAAACGAATATTTTATATTGGAGCAAATAGCTATCGAATGACAGGAATCTTTTCCATCCGATCCACATCCACACACCACGCAGCCAGCTACAATACGAGCAGAAAGAACAATCATTCCACCCCATTGCACCATTTAAATAAATGTACTATGGATGTATCTATCCTTTTGTTCTTCCTAATCTGCATCATCTATCTGTCCGATTATGTCCTGTCCGTTGGCCCATCGTCTTCATCAGTCTCTCTGTCCTGAGTGTCCAACACCAGACACGATTCCCACTACAGCCCTTTCAATCAATCAACCAACCAAACACAAAACAACTACCGTTAACTTAACTACCTGCCACGGATATCTAAACTATATCCTTCTCACTCAAAGTGTAAACACTCAATTCTCCCTAAAAATCCAGAATTTAATACTCATTCCATTTATTTACAGTCAAATGTCTCTCCAAAATTTTTGCTAGGCACTTAATTATATATAGAATTATTTCTACATATATGATCTGTATCGATATTTGTAACTACTAGCAAATACTTTCTGTGAAAATAATTTTGCCATTTACTAATTTGCATGCAATGCACCATTTTGAATTAATTTTATAATGGTTGCACATTTATTTATATAGCATGGCATATAGATGTTGTTTGAGACACAATTAAACCCTTGCAAAGTTTCGATACACGCTTCAACAAAGCTAAATTCAATTTTTTAATCAAGTACAAATAATCTTGTTCGAAATAATGCAGTCAATTACAATCGATAAATATAATAGTGTCTTGCAGAAGTAATCTACAATAGTTTATGAACAAAAGTACATAATAAAGGACAGGTATGTTTAAGTCGGTTGTTTCAAGATGATGAGTACAATAAGGAGAGCAATCGTTTTTCCGAGGTGCAAATGCATAGCAAATTAACAATGTTTTCTCACTCGTTTTAAAAAGTATTAAGTGTTATGACCTAATTACATCAGTATGAGACTACAAGTATTTACCTATATTTATAATAGGCCGCATAATATAATTACTTTGTAAGCTCATCACCGTGCAAAAACGTACTTACCTTGATATTGATACACAAAGGAGATGCACTGTAGGTATTCAATAGTTGAGTCATAAATTATTATGTTCTTATAAAGCCAGTGCTAGGGATGTTCAGGTTAGAATCGTGTTTTCTTTCTGTGCATACGAATTGACAAGGAATTTGCATCAATAGGTACGATGCTCTGAAAATTCTCTATTCATTTTATGCAGTTTGACGTAGGTATTAATTTTTTGCTTATAATTGAGAAAAGTAAGCAAGTTTTTCATACTTTTATTTAATAAATAACGTTTTTATTGCGAAGGTGATATAAATAAATTCTAACATTAGCAAGGCAATTTTCATCATTCTTAATTTAATGAAACGTCCCTATTAGAATGGCTGATTGTTGAACTCAGCTTCAGTAGATCTGATAGCAACTAATGGTGAGAATGACAGAAGACTCCATAAATATCAAGCAAGAACTTTGACAATCGGTCTTAAATTCATTAGATTTTTCTTTGCATCCTATTGGTCCATTTGTATAATTTCCACTTACTTATTCAAATCATACTGCGCTCAGAAACGTCTGTAAGTATAAAAGATAATAATATTTCTATAGGCATCTAGTGTAGTATGTGACTTCCACACTTCCATTCTGGTATGTGTATGGCACTCTTGGCATAGGAACATTTTTTTGCTATTCTTTATTACTTTATTTGCTCATGGCTTTGGTATTCATATATTATCGTTCATAATATTATTGTGAGCCAAGCAGTTGTCTCTCCTGTGCTCTAATGAACTTGAATTAAATGAGACATTGTTTCGTGATTTACTTGACACGGCTGGACCGGTGAGGCGACATTCCTAGTTCCTTAAGCAGTGGGTAGTAAGTACTTCGGTATTAGTACGTATGTACATCTGCAATCTACATATACCTATTAATATCATTAGTATAAACGAAAAATTACACTTTCAACCTTTTGTTACTAAAAAACTGGTAGTTTTGACATTTATAATTTATTGTAAATAATGATACCTCGGCTAAATGCACGTACATAATACTTAGTCCTATATTACATCCACTACTCGTATACATCACACTGCACTTGCACATAGGGCTTGGAATTTATTATCACTTGGGATGCTACACGATGCAACAATGACAAGGTATTATACTTATGAAATAAAACAATAATGCACAAGATCAAGGAAAGTGGTTGAAAGGTGCAAGTAAGTACAATCTAAGGACGGTGACCATTATGGTCCCATAGTAAGCAGAAAGGAGTAGGCTTGAGTGGTAGACACATTTATGCATATAAATTAACTATACTGGGCTCCAAATCATTTTCCGTTTTTAGCATGGTACTAATTGCCAAAGTTGGATAACACACTAAATATTCTACTTCGTTTTAGTACCAAAAAATTAGCCATATTCAGTTTTAGTGCTATTTTGCATACGTTAGTCATGCATCATTGATTAGTACTATGAATCAGCTAAATAGATACCAAATTAAAATATTTTACTACTACATATTTTCAATTGTAATAAAATGAGGGTATGTTAAAGTGACATACATGTACTATTGGTGCTATAAACATAATAATAAAGCGTTGTAATAAAAGCCAATTTACTGAGGTTCATTTTAAAATCAATTGACTCCATAAAGAAATCACCATGTCATTAATTCCGAAAAACGTGTTAAAGCTTCAGTAACCTGTTGGTATTCACTTGTGGAATTCCATAGTAGGCTCAGAAATAAAATCAAGAGTGATTGTGAGAAAAAGTTGATATTATTTCTACGTGATGAAAATATGCTACCTTTATACTTTTACTAACCGAATGTGGCGTT
Organism: Tomocerus qinae; assembly: GCA_020055645.1. Classification (NCBI taxonomy): domain Eukaryota; kingdom Metazoa; phylum Arthropoda; class Collembola; order Entomobryomorpha; family Tomoceridae; genus Tomocerus; species Tomocerus qinae. The sequence continues at coordinate 25,952,960 of CM034548.1, forward strand.
GCATGGTAGAAGGAACGGTAACATTGGTATTAAATCTGTATAGAGCATATGAAATACAAATAAACGCAGGTAAAATACCTAGCAGTGAATAGGATCTGAAATCGGACAGGTAGTTATAGTTTACTCTAGGCTTAGTGGATTGCGTTACTTATGAAAATATGAATAAATGAGCGAGAGAAAACGTCGAGAATCTTCTTCATCCTCTTTATCTTGTCTGTTTTGTTTGCTCTGTAGTGTCTGTCTACTTTATTCCGGTTCATCACATCATCCTAGTCATAATCATGCCAAACTAAAGCTGCTGGGTGGTCAACAAGATGACTTGAACATTTCCACTGTTTTCTTTTTATATAGATTCCCATGTGTACTATACTCGAGTTCATTCAAGTCCAACTTGAGATTGTGTACATAACTATAATTCCCATTGGTTTGAGCACGGAAAAATATCACAGCTTGGCTAAATATGAGATTTACTGGCACCCTCTAAAATGGTGATTGAACCAACACGGAGTCACCTTTTTTTCAATTGCATATTATAAATATGGAATGTGACAGTTCAAAAAGTTTGAGAAATACATTCAAAAGTATAATGGTAAATAGAGTAATGATTTTGTGTCAAAAATTTACCTTGATTTTGTCCATTTATTGATGGATGGTTAAAATGATTGAAGACCATAAAAAACGTACCTCACACCAGTAACAATGTAGATAAACGGTTTACAGTAAATAGTAGAATTAAGTATCGCAAAATTCTAGTTCCAAAGTACCATTCTCGAAAAAGTAGTAATCTGAAACCTTTTAGTAAACTAATTAATATGATTTTCAAATGAATTTCTAACAACTTGTAATCACATAACAATAAAATACTAAAGAACACATTTGGCATTATGAAGTGCCTGAAGACAGGTGTAGTAAACCCAACATTCTACAGATAAGTGATTAAGATGGTATAGAAATGGCTGTGATGAGTGATAAAATATTAAGTGAAGCGAAATCTATCAATTATGGTTTGAATAGTTCCTAAATTAAAAATATATAGCTTAATCAAAAAATGAGAATAGGTATTTACCAGGAATTGTCTGATAGTGAAGATGAAGAATTTGAAGAAAGGAGGGGAGAATAGGACGGAGTTGTTGATAGGGAGGAAAAGAAGAATGGAGTCAATCCATCATGTAATGAAGACAGATGAGAAGTTGCTAACAAATCTGTTTTTAAACCGCGTTGAAGATGAACAGGTTGGGAATTTTAGTTGGTGTCAATTGTTGACAATGGCATCTTGTGCAGAGTTGACCTTTGTCTTGTCATCTTTAATATATGATATGATTTTATATGAGACAGATTTATACCTATAACTGTCTATGACTGTCTGCTAATTTCTCAGGCTATATTTTTCTGATGATATACTTCATAGTGAGTATATCCAGGTTTGACGTGTTAGTTGATGATAAGGAAAGTAATGAAGGATGTGATTGTGTAATTGAGAATTGTCAGTGTCCCATCGTGTTGAATGGCTGGAGAAGCCAGGGAAATAGAGGAAACAATGAGGTTAGAGGATCGTCTGATTCCACGGTGGGTACTGCTATGTATATTGTTTCATGTTCCACATTGAGGTTGTTGTGGATTTCGGGCGGTACAATAGTTTTGGGCTCGTTTCGTCGTGACAGAAAATGAATTATACATTTATTCATTGTGCTATTGCTGTTTGTTGCCATAACCATTCCTCATGGTGTCTCATGTATTTCTCAGTCAGTCTTATTTAATATCTCTTTGAAAGAGGAAAGGAAAGCAAATGAAGTAACACATCCTTTCTCATTGTCAGCTAAATTCTCATTTCTCCATCTAAAGAACCCAGTTTTTCAGACTCAAGTCAAGTCGAGAAGTCAAGAGGAGATTAATAGCCACTATTTATACAGCTCACGATCAGCCTCGGCATATCACCTGGTTTTGGCTTGGCATGGTGTGGCATCGCAATGGCATTTGGCTAGGCACTTAACATCCAACATAGCACTCTCTCTCACGCACAATCTTATATTATGCAACAATGCCATCCCATAAGTTGCTCTCCTCTTCTGAATGAACTCAACGCTCACCATACTTAAGCTACATTACATACTCCAGGCTATATATGATCAAACAGATGCAGTAAGCCCATATAAATATAATTATCTAAATTATGTTCATGATAATACCAAAGAGCCCACATAATATAATTATTGCAATATTCTACCGAGTCTCGGAGATGTGGCACTACTTACTGTATCTACATATTTATTACGTGTGTCCGTAGTATCGTTTAGTTAATGCATAGAAATTCTAGACACACGGGAAAAATTTGATTTCAATATTCCTCTTTGCTGTCTGAACGTGACCTGTTAAGTTGTTTGCATTGTACCCTCATATTGTGTATTTTGAGTAGGAGTTTGATGGACATTCTTGATGGACAGTCCAGTTGGCCAATGCTATGCTAAACCAAGTGCCATAATGTACACTTGTCTTGTACATAATTGTAACTTTCAGGTCCTACCTACAACTTACCTACATGGACGAGATAAAGAGTGACTGGAATATTTTAACCAAACCAACTTTCGATGATTTATGACCTCCGTAATTTTTCGTTAATACAACTTCTACTTTAACACAGTATTTCCTCAATAAAAAACGTTGCATGCAAATTCGACTAAATCTCTAGTTGCAGACACTTTTTAGCTGTCCTCATACAAGGGTTAAGTTCAAAAAAGCATTTTCTGGCCTCTGTTTGGTCTTTAGCCGGATAAATACGGTAGTAGGTAGGTACACTAGGTACTATTAGTTGCCTTACGAATTCTACCCCAAAAAATTCATTAAAGAGACTTTTGAATGAAATCTTACGGTTTGGTTAATTATATAAACTTTGTTCCGAAATACATTTTAATAATGTTGAAAATTTGGAATCCTAAAGTGGTAGGGGTGCTGGCGGATTCCACTATTATAGTGAATGTAATAAAATCTTATCCGCTAGGTTAACATAGACAGTTTTAGCTATGAGAATTATTATCTATTGAAACTTTCCATATTCAAGCAAATGAAGAGATAAAAATAAAATTATCTAACTAGAGCCTACAACCTAGAACGTACTCCTGACACATACGGCCAACTTGACACTTGCAGAGTTTAAATACGCTACATATAAACGATATAAATCATATACTTCGTAAACAATAACTGAAAATGTGAAGATTTGTTGGGAATTCCCATAATTCATCTATCAACTCTTGTCCTCGTTACAAGCAACCACAGACGTATTCAGAGCAACCACAAATGAATGAAGGCCATTTATATCATATTCGAAACTATCCAAGAAATTGCTTAATGAGTAATTGTAAATGTGGTTGCGAATAAAATCTAAATTAAAAGTTATTGCACACTTGTCAGATTTTTCTTGGGCGCAAACTTGCAAATCGTAGAAACCTCCTAAAATTTACAAGTAGCCGATTTTCTTGAATTTTTCAATTTTTTTGACCACACAAAAAGTTTAATGATAATGGGAATGGATTTATAATAAGTAAAAGAATAAGAGGCAATTCTTAAAACAAAATCCAGGAGTCAATGCTGTAGGAAATGAGTTTCGTAGCAATACGCTGTAAAAGGGCAGAGATATTTCGTGCCCTTTGACTTTTTGTCTTATTATTAGTCCTGTCGCCTTAGATCGCTCACTGGGAACTCCGCGGTGATATTACCTACCACCACGAGATCTTGAAGAAGCGACAGAAACGCGAGTTTTCGTGATTGAAATTGTTCACCGAAATGCAGTTGAATTTTTTTGGTTGACACTTAAATATTTGACTGCGGAAATATTTTAGGGGGTAGAGTAGACAGACGCTGGTGAGGATATCAACGGAGGCAATACTTAAGGCACCTCTCTAATATTTATTTATTCCTGGTAGATTGAAATGCATAGTAAATTTCATATCCGTTCTTATAAGTAAGACTTGTGTCATGCAATGCAAAGAGGACAAGGAAACACTTAGGGAATTTGATAAAGTTGACTGTCGTATTATGTGAACGGGCTAAAGCAGGTTCCCGACCTCTTCCCTACTGAGCAGCCTCCCTGAAGACATTTCTCTGCTGGCTGGAATGAAAACGAAACACGGACAATCTCTGACTCTCCACATTCTCAAACTTTATTTCATCTATCCATACACATAACTTTACTTTTGACTCAATTTTTTGTTGCTTGATTTGAGTCGTGATACGGAGACAGCAGTTACTGTTGCCGGTCTCTTGTCGTTTATTGTTCACATGTGTCTCTTTACTTTGGTAACTTCTATTACTAATGCATTGTAGTCCGGTATTCATCTTTCCCTTCACTGCCCTATAAACATAACACTATGTACTAACTATTGCATGATCTAACTAAACCCGATGCTCTTACATCCATCAGGTTGTAATATACTATTAGCTATACCAGTAGTTGTAAAAAAGAAACAGACTGGACGTGTTATAAGTAGAAGATGATCCCTTAGGAGAGTTTGTTAGTATACGTGCATTGCGTGGCTTTTATACTTTCTACCCTACAAAATCCCATCCTCCAATTCATCAAACAGTCTCTTGAAAAATACTCGCTCAGTCACCATCACTTTTTGTGTTGGTACTTGTGATCATTTCATGGAAGCAAAACTATATTATTATAAATGTAATTTTTGTACTTAGCATAATATAATAGGATGTTTCAACATATCTATAGTAACTCTATGTTTAATAACATAAGTAATGTAAATGCTGCATCAACACGCTCCGACTTTTACGCAAATCTGTCACATCAGTGCCTCACTCATTTTAAAACAGGAACATTAATAGTCTTACGGTATGTCAGCTCTGAATACACAGAATCTTGTGTGAAACACTTATATTCAACTCTCCTAGTCAATCTGTTGTCCCATCTCTTAAACAGAGACACACGACGAACCTAAACTATAAGTAATGGTTAGATCTATAAGCAATAGTCAGACTTACGACATTATCCGCAAAGCCCCCACCGTGATAGGATTTTTCTAAAACAAAACAGGGGGTCACCCTTTCCTAATCGAACAAAAAATAACAAAACGGACATTGCATTGAATACAGATTCAGTCATACACACCCAAATTATATTTACTCTACATCTATTACGTTTCCTTAGCTATTCTTCAAAAACATTAAATACAAGGGAATTGCGTTATGACTGTACTCAGGAAAAAATTTCAAAGAGGGGAGGGGGCACACCAAAATTTATTTTGAAATAAACTTTTGCGGTTTTTTTTGCAATGTAATTTTTTCTTTGGTTTGGGAGGGGGCAGAGAAACCCGGTTAAAGATTTCCTGCACCCTATCTATGTCATACAACATGACATGAAAATTTCCTGAAGAACACGATTACTTTTATAATAATTTGGATAAAGATAAATTACAAAATAATTTATTTAAAGGAACCAAGGTAACTATATGATCAAATGTTTTGGAATAATAGTAATTGCACCGTAAATTTTGTGTGGATAGTATATAGGAATGTTATTTTAAATAAAGCATTCATTCCTGAATGAGACCGTAAGGCGTGTGCCCTGAGATAGCAATAAAAATTAAGAATGACTTCGAATTAGGTCTTACTAGTGATAAAAAAGCCCTTTATTGACATCTTTTTTTGTTGGTCGGGGACTTGTAAATACAATTATCCATTGCTATTCCATATAGTCGCAACACTATTAATGTGTTAATAATATATGATAGGGCTAGTTATAAAGGAAGAGTTTTAGTGTATGTAAAGGCATTATGTAACATTAACGCAGTTTCATTGCAGACGGCAACACTTGTGTGTTTTGTCTTAAAGGAGTAGAAAGTTGGATGGTTTGGACTGAGGCACAACAATAAGAGTTGGAATGAAAGTGTAGCTAAGAGTGGTTAATGTCTGAGGCGGAGAGAAGTTATTATAAGGTGGGCGTTTGTTGTGCATGAGGAGTCCAACCTCTCACTTTAAGCTTCCTCACTTGACTTTTTCTCTTCCCGTTTTTTGTTATCGGTACTTCCACTTCGACTTGTCTTCAGCTCTTTTACGCACATAATAATACCCAATGCACTTCTTATACACTTTAGTCAACGGACTACAATTCCTGACATTGGCTTGTTGGTTGGTAATTTTCGATTTGCTCTAAGGAGTGTTATAGCCTTACTTAAATAATAATATGGTATACAATGTTCTCGGGTTGTTACTACATAATGAATGCAATTTATAAACAGAATAATTACAGCAATTCATGTAGCTAATGTTATATTCGTTTAAATGGCCTAACAATCACAGGTAAACATCAATTAGACATTGAGTCACCTGCAAGAATTTAAAATATAATGCAATTACTTTTTTGCACTTATTATTGTACATCCTTAAAATATCTGTTCAGAGAAATAGTTTTCGATAAATAATCAAATTACTACATTGAAGGAAATTTTGTATAAAATTGTCTGGTATTAAAATATGTGGTAACATATACATTGTTTAATCGAGCATTGATTAATGTGTATAAGAAGTAACTGGTATAATAAATATCATATTTTTATCAGAAGAAATCTCAAGAATTGAGTAATTTATTATGGTTTACCTACTGAATGATTGGATTGATTCACTGAATGAAAATGATTATTCATTGCAATTCATAAATATTCATTAAAAAGCAACTGTGTGTGGTATTGTGATTGGTAGGATATAAATCATACTTAGGTCCAAATGGTATACTTTAATTGCACATTATTAGCCATCTAGCACAATAGTGCATTCAGAGTGTGGGCTACAACGATAATTCAACACTATCGTGTATTTACTATAAGAAATTTCAAAGATATAGGGAACTGCATTTGAAAAACTTGCTTGCATAGCTAGTTTAAAGATCTCGGTCAAACTGTCCAAGTGTTGATTAAATAGAATAAATAAGTGTTTTGAAATTGTTGCTTTATGTTGTGGGTCTAGTTTGAGCTGTTGATGCAATGTCCACCTCTAATGTTGAGGCAATCAGAATATCCACAAATCTCAGTCTCCATTCCGAGAGAGTACATCAGTTATGTATGAACTTATATAGTAACATCGTTTACAATTTGGGTGTCTTATTCGTGTTTCATTTGCTGTAATATACGATAGGATAAGACATTATGTGAAAGGTAACATGGTTAATTATTTTCTATGGACGAAAACCACAGACTTTGTCAGAACATGACAGTTCAAACCACAAGCATCACCTTTCTACTTATCCTGTCTCCTGAATACTAATTTCCATATTTACCTTAAAGCCTGTTGTGACAAATTCCATAGTAAACGTTAAAGTTGCCAGTGCTAATATCATAATTGGCATAATATCCCTCGCTATTTTACAAAGTAGCAGGTGCAACAACACAAAAACAACTTAAGAAAGCAATTTGCATTATTTGCATTGCAGACAAGATCAAGACTGGGACTTGCCATGTCAAGTCATGCCATCACAATACACACTACTACGCAACGAGCCTAGGCTCGTCATGTTAACTCACTGCATACCGCAGATATTATGCGATAGCTAAAGTACATAATAATACCCAAGATGATTAATTGTAAGTGGATACCATATGGACATGTAGTGTTCACAAAATATGGAAATTAATCTTTTATTCTACTAATGGGATTTTCCAAGTAGAAAAGCGACTTATCTTAATGCATATCTTAGCCATTTGAGATTTTTGTCAAATCAAAGTGGATTTGGTTTTCTTGTTATGGATCTTGTAATTGTACAATATGGTCACATTTGAAATTTAGTGGAACCAGATTTATATAATCCTCGTTTAACAAAGATTTCAACTCTAGTAACAATACCAAATATCAAAAGTGATACATGCCCAAAGCTTATAGTCACAGACGATTTTATTTTATGTCACACATTAATGCTTAGTACCCATCCCATAATTATATGTAATGCAATATTCCTTATCTAAATTATTGTCGCCGTTCTCAAATTCACGTTGGCTTTCACTCAAATGCTTCAATGTCATATTTTACGAATGCTATTACCAGGGTTTGGCTGATGTGAAAAAGAACCTTCTATTATTCAGAAGAAATGTGATCAATTACAGTAGTAATTATATGAAGAGACATGCCGGGGAACAGATTTTCATATTCGAAATACGAAGAACTGTCTACTTCAAGTATTTACCACAGAATTGATCATTTGGTATCTTTGTTGTGGACGACCAAGCTAGTTTTTAGGAAGTTCTTGGGCCAAGCAAAAATACCTAAAAGTAAAATGTTAATGTTGATTCATCATATTCTAAGTAACAAATTCCTTATATGTCTACTTCTGTTAAGATGGGAAATTTGCTGTCTTTACCATACCGGTTCTCTTTCTGTCCAGTTCAATTACGTCAATGAAAAATCTTAAGATCTTTTACACCTGTCATTCTTCATTCTGTCCAAAACCATTTCTCACCAATTTCCTTACGTACTTGATTGTCATTGCAATATTTTTCTCTACCATTGTAAAAAAATCGAAATATACCTCAATTTTAAAAGAAATCAAAATAATTCATCGCTTTGGCCGCGAAAAACACAAAAGAACTTAGTTTTCTCAGTCTTGCAATAGGTATAATAAATAAACAGCTAGGTTGAATAATTAATGTAAGATTTAATTAAAATAATAATTTTCATTCTCGTTGGGGTTGAGTTCTATTTTTGTAAATCACAGCAAATAAATTGATAATTGAAAAGTTAATAATTTATATCATACTATAAATGTTAAATGTGCACACAAAAATCGTTGCATGGTCGAGGGTAGGGATTTATGGGGCTGTAAAAGAAGTAACTTTGGCAGTAAAATAAAGTCTTTGGGGCAAGGGTACTATAGGCATTAAAACTGAGTACTGACGGCAGTAATATAAAGTACGAAAGGCAGTAAAACGGGTATAAGTGGCTGTAGCACAAAAATTATTGTATGTCTCATTGAAAAGCATTAATTAGAAGACTTAAGGCTTTGCATACTCCTTGAGCATACAAATGAATACAATTCAACATGATGTAGTGCGATGCAGCGATAACTTGCTATCTACTTTACATCAGATAAGAAATTTAAGGTAATTATTTCGTTGGAGTTGTGGTCAGAAGGTCAGAATAGACACAGACGTGACTCGATTCTTTTATTTAGAAGACTCGGTTTTAGTAAAAAATGGCTTCCCAACTTTATTCTTCCAATTCTGACACAGATTCAGAAATTGAAAATAGTACCAATAATACCACGAAAAATACTAAAATCAACTGGAAACTTGTAAAAAATATAATACTCAAGAAGAAGCCTCTGATGACATTAAAAGTGACTGGTATATTCAATACAAAAACCACAATCAAGATAGCTAAGTGATATATTATTTTTCCAAAGACAATAAAAAGTGTCCATGTAAGCGATTTTTTGACCTCAGAGACCACAATGTGCCACGTCATCTACTCCCAAGAAAACTATAAAACCTCATCATGTACTTGCCCAATTTACCAAAAAAACTACATGTGTATATCATAGGTATAGCCAGCATGAATAAATTGCCAACAATTCTCCCCAGCGCTAAACAGGTACGAATCGCTATAAAAAGCAAAGCGGGAAGACCTCGAGGTGTATCTAAAGCCCTAGTAAGACCATAAATTCTGAAATATGACACTGATTTGCCAGATGACTTAATTTTGATTTAATTTTGAACTAATTTTGATTTAATTTTGAACTAATTTTGATTTAATTTTGAACTAATTTTGATTTAATTTTGAACTAATTTTGATTTAATTTTGAACTAATTTTGATTTAATTTTGAACTAATTTTGATTTAATTTTGAACTAATTTTGATTTAATTTTGAACTAATTTTGATTTAATTTTGAACTAATTTTGATTTAATTTTGAACTAATTTTGATTTAATTTTGAACTAATTGTGATTTAATTTTGACTAAATAAAAATCATTTTTGTTACAGCCACTAGTACTCGTATTACTGCCTTTTGTACTTTATTTTACTGCCCCGAAAACTTAGTCGTACTGCCTATAGTACCCTTGCCCCAAAGACTTTATTTTACTGCCAAAGTTACTTCTTTTACAGCCACAAAATCATTAACCCCATGGTCGATATGATTTTTTCATGATTGTTTTATCTCAGTTTTGAGTTACAATAATTGTCTTAATTAATATGAGCTAAAACCAGACCAAATTATAGAGGAGATAAGTACGTATATCATTTCATATTGTAGTTAATGAAAGATTTGTAAATTAAAATCCATTATTTTTCACATTACATATATAAGTTACCCAGTTCACGTAATAGAATAATACATGTTGAAAGGAGAAGACACTTAGCGTGGCTTATGATATTGTGAGATCTTGACATAATAAAACGTAATATCTTTATCATCTTAAATGAAAAATGCAAGCCTTAGGTTGATAATGTAATTTTTATGTACTTTTACTGACACTGAGCCAAAATTTTGATTAAAATATATTCCCATCCTTTAAAGAGTATAGCTTAATAATTTTTAAATGTACTGGGAGAGGAATAACGTGTAAGATAGAAATGATATAGGTACAGGTTTTGCATGTCCTTTGGATTATTTACAATAGCAGATTTTATAATATCAAACTGTGAGCTCTATGATGTTAAACTAAATCACTTGTGCAGAATTTGTAGAATAACTGCGAATTGAATTATGGACAGTCGCTGCAAACACGCCAACAATATTACTCATTTCTTTCACGTTTATTTGTAACACTAAGTGCAGCCAGGCAAGTGATATAAATTGACTGGTCATAGAGAACAGACAGGATTTTCTTAAATCTATTTAATTCATTTTACTCAAGTCGCCAGCCAGCCAGGTATACCTAGACAAATATATATACGTACATAACTAATGTATAGTCATGCATACATATGCAGAATCGTTATATCTGTAATCTGGCATTTCTGTGGGCAGCCAGGATGAGCATTTGAGAGTTGAACAGACGAAGAACAATGTTATCGTAGCCTACAGACTATCTATAGTGTACTACATTTACTACTTACATTTTGACAAGCAAGAAGTGTGAGCATATTCCCATTTGTTGAACATTTATTTTTCTCAACAGACAAGTCGAGTAATGATTTGTACTGATCGTTCAGCTCATTCAATCAGTAAGTGCGAATGTAAACACACAGTCTCATTCTCATCTCATCTCTTTAGCTATTTTTCTTTTAACGATGTACCTATGCTATACTTATGGCCTATACTCTTTAACTAATTCTTACTATCTTCTACTTACTTCCACCAAATATAATGTGCATGTTCGTGTCCACCTGTACTTTGGCTACTATCGCAGTTCAATTCATGACTTGTATACATTTAATACACCAATTGTGTAATATCCGCATGAAGAACAAACAACCTTGTGTGTGATGCGATTCACTTAGCTTTTCTGGGTTGGGGTTTTAAGAGAATCCGGTAACTATAACATGTAGAATGTAGACAGCATTACTTATTGTAAATATTAATGCAGATTATGTGCTTGGCTATATATTTCATGGGCTGTGGCTAAGGAATCTACTCCATTTAGTAATATCACTCTGTGTATCCAACACCCGACTTTAATGTTTTAATGCAAAACTATAAATTACAACTTTACATAAAAATCAGTGTCAATGCACGCTTTGCTTTCAAAAATGCATGAAGCTTTTCTACCATCACAATACTGAATAACCAGTTATAAACGCAAATAAATACTTCTATAAATAAATTTGTCCTGAAAACAAAGAGTGCTTTTTCAGTCACATTTTATTATGATATTTTTACTTAAGCTACAAATTCCTCATATGCTAATAAATGACGACGCATGGAAATTTCTCAGGTTCAATTTCCTAGTACTATTGTAATTAATATAAAATACACTTCAATTGTTGTTCAGGCTTTTACTTTACGTTATAAGCTAAGGTATCAATTAATTGCATATCTATTGATCTCTAAACAATTGTATACCTTTATTATTGGAGCATGGCAATTGTATCCAGTTAAATCATAATATCGATAAAATAATAAAAATACATAAAACAATTATGGCTCTCATTGCATAGTTTTTAATTTTTCAGCAATGTTAGTATTTCTGCTAAATAGAACTTTAGCAGAAAGTTAACCCAAGTTACCTTTACATAAAAAATATTTTTAAAAATTCTGGCGATTTTTATTTAAATGGTTTAATTTGGTCCAATTAGGTCAAATTCGGTACTATTTTGTCTAAATTCGTCTAATCTTGAAAAATAATGCTTGCTACCGAGTTTGAGTTTTTGACACAATCCTTGAAAAAAACAACACCATCGTCAACAAAATACATACCAAGAAAATCTCTGCAGAACACGATTATTTATGCGACTAGCGGCAAACCTAGCATTTACATGCTAAAAAAATGTTGAAATGTAAATCTCTAACAATTGGAGAAAGATGTGGAGAAATCAGATATATCATATGTGATAGGCTGACTGATGGGGCCGGCTGACTGATTGATACTGCTTCGATTGGACTAGTATTAAATAAATTCCTTGCGTTTGGGTGCTAATCATTTGATACATACATTATACTTACATTAGCAAGGACTTTTTCAATGCGTAACTCCACTACGCGTTTATAGAATTAAAATAATGATCAGCGAAATAACTCTACGAAAACATAAAGTGATAACACGGCACTAAGAAAAAGTGGGTTGTGGATGTAACTGTAGCAATAGATACAACATGAGAGAAAGACTGATGATAATGATATGACGTTGGATGTGAGATCCAGTTGTAGTAGATATGTTGAAGTCAAGTCAAATTCTGAGTGAACTAAAGCGACCTTTCATGTAGAACGGCCACTTGGCTTCATTAACATTCTCCTACGATTGTCACTTTATCGCAACAATATCTCGTCAAAAGATTGTGTGAAAGGGAAACCAGCTTTATTTTCTCCGCTACAATTCCCTGTCAACTTTCAAGACTTTCATCTAGCAAGCAACTATGACGTGATAACATTGAATGCCTTGGAACAATAGCATCCCTAATGTTAGAGCAGTACCCGGGACGATTATTTTCCTTATTCTTATACTTCTTTGTCCCATTCCTAACGTTTCATGTAATGCATTGCTACGTTTGTGCAACTCGTCTTGGATTATTGTGTAATTTTTTTACGCCTAGTTTATAGTCCAGGTTCCACGACGCTATCATGGGAGGATAATGTCGAGATACATTTATAGTTTAAAACAAAGCGTTAAATGAAGGTGAAAATCGTCACTCTTGAATCATTGGCACATTTAAATAACTCGGAAAGTGAAGAATTTCATTTTAACGTCAAAATGAATTCGTAAAACCCAAATTGTAAATTTTGAATGAAAATTTTCTCTGTAGCTTCGTGAAACCTGAACTATAAATTAGGCATTAGTATTTAAGGATGTTAGGGCAGGATAATTGTCGTTTGCCATGCCCGGGCTATGCTCTGATGTTAGGCACGTACAGTTCAGCTTTACACTATTCCTGTGCCTTGAGATGTACTTCGGTCTAAGTCTTGTTGTGTTTTGTCCACATGTTCTGCAGCCTTTTCTTGTCTGTCCTTTTCATTCATCCGCCTAACAAACAAACAACTTTACATATGAACAAAACACTGGAACATGAACATGACTCCAATATTTGTAATCGGAGACGAACATAAACATTGCTACAGAAAACATAGACTAATCGAGCAACGACAAGTCAACCAAGTCAACAACAGTACAATGTGTACCTATACTCCTGTAGTGTCTCCTTAACTGAAATATCCACGTCAAAATAATATAAACTGGACCAGAATGTTTTTATATCTGTTGTCCCTTCGTGTCGTGTCCACTGGTCCATTCTACGGAAATGCCATGCAATTCCAGATATGAAATGAATACAGAGCATGGAAATAATAATCAAGTACTAAGTAGTACTACGTGCATAGTCCTGTGCTTCTTCAGTTGAACTGGATCTAAAATCTAAAACTACAGTCGGCGTCTTATGATTAGTCTCCCTCTTGTCTCTTCCTACAAACTGTATATTTACATGCATTCCTGTGGCATATACGATACGATATGTAGGTACTTATTACTTGTGTTATCGTGTTACTACAACTATTTGTAAATATAATATCATACACGGCAACTAACTGGTTCGTAGACATACATTCATATTAAGGTCTGTCAAACCGTTTTTTCCAGTGGACGAACAAAGCGAAAGTAAATTCAAAATGTTAGCCCATAAAGAAAGACACACTCACAAAGTGACACACTATTTAGGTACCTATGTACAAGTTACGGAGCAGTGTTTGAGTAACCAGAACATTTGTATTTAAGTTCCCATGTCATGTCTTCTGCTACTCCAATCTCCGATATCTACGATGTTATTGCTTGTAGTAGACAAACAAAACCTGTCTATACGACCCACGGATGCCTTCATGTAGTATTGAACAATTAATCAGTCTCTCTGTGTCGCTAAGAAATCTATTAGTCTTACGATTAGAAACTTTTTTAACGACAATCACCGGCTGGCCTTCATTCCATTTACTAGATCTTGTTTTAAAATAGGCGTCACTGTCCAACCCAAATTCAGAAGCTCACATTCAAATTAACTTCTTATTCTAATAAACCTTTAAAACACCATTTATTGTCACCATCTAGTTTTAAACACCTTTATTTTATAAAATAAGTAGAGCAATTTACTTCTTACCAATTGCTTTCTCAGACATTACGCATTTATCCGAAAATAATAGCGCATTCACTTATTTTATACTGCATGTAATAAATCAGAACGGCTTTCATCACACTGGGTATTATTTGTATACTGAACACAGGAAATTTGTGAAATAAATTCATAGTTAATTTACTATAGGATAAATTTTTTCTGTCCTTTCAGCCAAAAAAAAATTAATCTATTTAATAAGTTGTGTGGCAGGAATGCACTGAATTCAATGAGTATTATACAAAAATATCATGGCTCACCATCTTTCAAATTAACCAAATTTTAATGTTGGTGCCTTAACCTTTCGAAATAGAAACTAAAAAGAAATACTGAAATTCGGAGGAAATGAGATAATTTGGGCTTCACTTATCAATGATGTCTTAGTTTTCTAGGTGTATATTTTCAGCCGAGATATTTCCATATGGGGAGCTATTTTGCTTATAGAGTGTATTTATTGCTATTACATTGGAGGAAATTAGATTTGGGTTATCTTTCTAATTGCTTAGTTAACGGGAAAGATTTTGGTAGCGTAAACAATAATGAGTTTTGTTGATGTTTTAATTAATTAAATTCGTTTCGCGAGTAAATTGTTAAGATTAAAAGAATAATATTAAAGTCGAAGGTATTTAGACTTGTACATTTTTAATTTCTTAACAAACACAAAAATATTTATTATATCTTCGCTTTTCATAAATAAATATTTTATAAGCTTTTTAGCATGTTAATTGCATTGTTGCAGTAGAGGAACCATGACATGGAAATTGAATTGTTGCTAACAATTTACTGGAATGGAATGATTTATTTGGATTACTGATTGTGGGACTTACCTTGCCTGAAAGGGTAGTGAAATAATATTTCTCTATCTAAGGACTAAAGTGAGACTTGTAGTGTAATGAATAGTGAATTGTAGTATTAGGTTGACACCTAACGAATTGTGTTCATGTGTGAAGATGGTGATATTTTATTTTTAATGTGATTGTGATATGATTCAGTGAATATTATCGTATTTACCTTGTTTACGGTTAACTGAATTCTTTTATGGAGGCAGTAGAGCCATTGAAGAATAAGAAAAAACAGATTGCGTTTTCTTGAGCATAAAGTTCTGTCCCAGCTAACCAAAAGCCATTGTGAATTGTGTCCCCAATCAAATAAAAGCCGAGTCTGACAAACGAAAGGACCTCGTTTCATTTCTTCTTGAAAGTGAACGAGAGATGCCTGAGGTGGGGAGGTACGTACGTCATGGAGAGATGTCTTTTCATCAATTTCCAAAAATGCTGACAGAAAGACACCGACAATCTCTTAAGAATTTAATTTTTAACCAATCTAGTCAATTCGAGTATGTACAACATCTTTCTATACAGAATGTTGTCCATGAAAGATTTCTTATAGCAAACTATTATTATTGTCTAGGCAGTTGTTTTTCAAAACTAGTTTTACCAAATATTTGTAGCGCAGAATTAATACAAATTCGTAATAGATTCACCCCTTGTTGTATCCCAAATAAATTAGATTTTCTTATACAAACTTATGATTGATATTCTTTAATAGTGTTTAAATTTTAATAAACGATATAATATTTGTGGGCTTTTATATTGGTTTCAAAAGTATCAACATATAATATTGGCAAATGATAAAAGTTGTGAAACATTGAAGACTAAATGTATGTTGACCCTTTGTCCTTCTTGTGTTTGAATTGAATATATTTTACTACCCCTCTTAACCCAACCTATATGATCATACCTATGTTTATTATTGATAGCGTGTCGAAGTTTATAATTCTGAGTGCTATGATTGCTGTAGCAGCCTTTTCGTTCATGCATCGAGTTAATAAGTTATATTACAAGAATTAGATTTGGCGAATTGTGATGCGAAATGATATTGAGAGCTGTGCTACCGTTAATTAAAAACAGCATGTGTACTATAAAACGTGTTTATATATCATTAAGTTTTGTGGATCTGAGATTCCTAGAAACTCAATTTACTTGTTACATCTAAATAGCTTTCACCCGTTGATTATAGTTCATGGTGCAATTTCCATCTGCAAACAACAATCTGTTTATAATTTTCTTGTCCTTTTTCGGTGGAATTGTGAATGGTAGTTAGTCGTATTCCCATTATAATCTAAACGTTTGCGTCATCTTTAGTTGATAGATACGACGGTGACTGTGGGGAATTGTTCATTAGTTGAAGGGATGTCCTTAAAGACGTCACTGCAAATAAATGATGTTTGACCTTAAGAATGAGGTGGTATCTAAAGGAACAATGTTGGTTATGCCGACAAGACGACTCATGGAGTTGTCACCGTATGCCTTAAATGAATAGTCGGGTAAGATAGAAAGCCATAGAAAATAAAATGCCCACCACTGACTATGGCAACCAAAACTTCATTTTAAAGCATTGGAGAGGAAATAACAATAAGAGTTTCCATTCATATCCTTGTATCAGTATAAGTACTTGTCCATAAATATAGAAAGAACAACATACTGTAGAAAGTGTCTATTTCCTTTCTGTATAGTAGAGTGGAGAGTTACATTGACCAAGAGATTTTGTTGAATGAATCTGAAAGACTGCAAGTTTCCTGGGGAGAAGAATGGGAAAGGCACTTAAACTTGAAAATATAAAATACATAGAATGATTTTCCGACAAAGTTTAAATAAAACGCATAAACAATTTAGCTGCGTCTAGTCCAAACACAAATCCCTCTTTTTCTGTAAATGAAAATTAATTTCGTCGTTATTCATTTCTTATTCTTTGTCATTGCCTGTAAATTGTGCATTCTTCCCTTTTCCTCTGCAAATAATAAGGGACGGAAAGAAAACATACATGCCACGCATGATTATTATGAGTGAGCACCAAGAATTGTTATACTTTTTATTCTATTTATTCCAACATAGGGTACACTAACTAATCCATACAAAATCTAGTCAGTAAATGCGTTATTGTTACGATCGTATTCTTCTGATTTGAAAGCGTGATTTAACCCCTGTTTTGTAGTTTCAGTTTGCCCAAGTGTACATCTTTTGTTGCAGCCATGCATTTTCCTTCTACAGCTACGGAAGTCTTCTGTGTCTAAACGACAGTTGGCCTGTCTGTCTCAACTCTCAACCCCACATAGCTATACACTTCTTTCCTACTTTACATGACATGTCTCTACAGCTTGAAGGAAATCGAATATTTACTGCTGCTTAACAATGAGCTGAATCAGCTTTGTTCACCCTCAGAAATCTACTATGGCTTGGTAGCGTGAAACTCATTGACAATAAGAAAATATATTAATGGTTAGCAGTATAGTCACAGACGATGACCTGCACACAGGCAATAAGTAAAACTTTACTATAATATTTTACAATTCTGTCGCTTATTGTGAATGTAGTGCAAGAAAGACTAAGTTAGAAAAGGACAACATCCACGTAAGTAAATAAGTCCCAGCTACTTCTTTGTCGTTGGGTGTTGGGTCACTGGAATTTATAGTTTTCAATGTCGTGATGCAATGCCTTTTGTATTCATGTAACAACATTACCGATCCCTAACTATAAAATATGAAGGTAAACTAACACCAAATTCTTATGCATCACTACAATCGTTTCGGTTTCAGTTTCTTACAAACGAATCCTTTATGGTATATGATATTTAGTTCTGCTAACTCAAATTTAATCATAAGAATCTCAATCCAATTCAGAGTTCATTCTGAATAACCGTCAACAAGGCAAATACGCCCATTTTTATTTTTCTGCATTTCTTAAATATAGCAATATTACAAAAATGTTGAAGACACCTTATGACTCATGATATCCATTTGTGATTTTTTGCTCATATAGAGCTTAATATTTACTAGGTCACCAGTAGCACTGCTGAATTTCAAATTGCTTAGTTATAAACAATTGGTTTAGTTTCAAAGTTTCATGCGATGTGACTTTCGACCATATCACATTGTAGAGCCGTCGTGTAACGTTTTGGTCATAGTAGAAAAATCTTAGATGGCGGAGGGAGCTAAGCTCTGAAAGTAGCTACAAATTTCTTATTTTCTCTATAAAATATCATTTTAGTGGTGTATAAACAGTTCAAACCATAAAATGTCATTGCTAGAGAAGTCTGTTAATTTATCAAGCACAATGGATTGTTTTGGAAATAACTTCCAGATTTATATACATGTCAAAAGCGTAGTACATCATATGTGCAAGTAGACCTTTAATTACAATTATGTCAATAATTTAGTCAAACAACAACCTATATCAGTATGAGTTATACCAAAAATACCTAAATACCTAATGCAGTATAGGCTAAATACCTTTATACTGCATTATTTAAAGTCTAAACTTTATGCAAAGTACAGAAGAAAAAAAGGAAAATACATAAAAATCAAAATTGTTGCTTATGATAAAATGGCCTTTGTCACTTATGATAAAATGGCCCCAATTCATTTTAAAAAGTGTCGCTTATGATAATATGGCCCTCAACTTTCAAACCCTAAAAGAAATACTTTCCTTGTAACTGTTATTAACAAGTAATATGCCGTTCGAAAGCTCGTTTCAAGGACTATCAACTGTCATCATAACATTAGACGTTTTCAACTCAAAACTAAAATGACACCATTTCTTGTACCCCATGTCTCACGTTGATTAATTTTGAAATTATAAATTACAAAAAGGGATTTTAGTCTAATATTATTTTTTAAGAGCTCCGTTTATATCGTTTATCTATAGACTATGATGTGTAGCCTTTGACAAAAATCTGTAATGTGGTCCCAGAGGACTGAGGACACACGCTTGCATCAATTAGATCAAACTGTCAAAATTCGTTACAAATAGTGTCGTTTGGGAGGAAGTTAGCCCTCAACTTTTGAAACCTGAACTAAAAACTTGCTATGTAGGTACAATTAAAAATGCTTAAACCATTCAAAAGGTCGTCTCAAGGACTGCGAAATTAAACTTCAATATTGTAACCGCTTAAAACCAATCAGAATAATCGCGTTTCTTTTAAAAAAAAATCCACAATTTCATTAATTTTTAATTTACAAATTACTAAATATTATTTTGTATTACTAGGCCACCAGTACTATTTCTGAATTGCAAAATGATTAGGCATACTAACATTGTTAAATTTCGGAATATGCTAGCTAACGTTCACTAATATTGTACTTTCATTTTTATGTGATATCAGGGCATGAAAAAGGCAAAAAGCTACCTTTTTGCCTCTTTGCCTTTTTGCTTGCCTTTTTGCCTAGCAAAATCAGCAAAAAGCTTCAATGAAGTTTCATAGGTGGCGGCGGCTACTCCAAAAAGGCAAAAAGGTAGCAAAAAGGCAAATAGGTAGCAAAAAGGTAGCAAAAAGGCAACCTTTTTCATGCCTTGTGTAATATGCATTGTATACGCGCATGTGTATTGCAACAAAAATTCGCAAAGTCCATGACATACATACATACATAGTTAGATACATGCGACATAGGAACAAACAGCTTTGAGATGAGCCTGGACTCTACAAAACGGATATAAATCTTTGATCATCATTATTGTTTAATCTCAA
This sequence comes from Tomocerus qinae, assembly GCA_020055645.1. Classification (NCBI taxonomy): domain Eukaryota; kingdom Metazoa; phylum Arthropoda; class Collembola; order Entomobryomorpha; family Tomoceridae; genus Tomocerus; species Tomocerus qinae. The sequence goes on from CM034548.1 coordinate 25,973,223, forward strand.
GTTTTTTAATCTGCTAATTATAGTGACCGTCACATAAATCAATCATGAACTAAATTGTGAATCAATAATAATTATTTAAAAATTTCAGAGAAAATTTCCGTCAAGGATGCTGTCAATAACACAAAAGAAAAGAGCAATCATTATTCTAGGTATATACCGGCTCTTTGAAAACTCTGACTGAACCCACGTGTACATAAAATCTTTCGGGTTCGTTTGGTGTAATCGATAAGATAGAGTGACCCTGTCTCCATTGAAGTGGAATTAAGCTAGCAAAAAAGAACTACTGAACTGAAAGAGTGAAGGTAAACAGAGTGTAATTAAATTTGCGTGGATTAAGCCATGTATGGAAGTCTGAAGTGGAGTTTGATGGGAGGATAATAGAAAGACTGATTGATTTACCGAATGGAATGAAGCATCAAATCAAGCGTGTTGAGATTTAAGATGCGTCTAGTTTATTGTGATTGTTGTAGTGCAATGTGTTAGATTAAGAGGGGCCATAGGAAGAAAGTGGGGCTATTGTATCTGGTGAGGTTGGCGAGTGAGTTGAGTTAACTTCACTTGACTTAATTCATTTTCTTGCTGGCCCTGGCCTTCCTTTCCTATCCGTCTTCTCTTGTGAATTGAATGACGAGACCAAAGAAAAATGTCAAGTCATCCTTTCTGCAAGATTAAATACATTTTCACCACACATTACATGAACATTATATTATTCTACCTGCACACGGATACTCACCCTTTTCTATCTCCACCTATACCATTTTTTAATATTCTGAGCCTTATAATGTCTCAAATCCTTTCCTCCCAATTTCATAGACACTGCCAATATAAAACCATAAAATCTGAAGGGTATAGATTTATTACAAGTACCTTTCCATGGACCATACACATGTATTGTATGCCTACCTTTGTATCTTCTGGATAATGCATATCGATATCTACAGATATACTCACACCCATAATTTTGGTGCTTTTATGCGTTTGTTTCGTAATTCGAACATGCAATAGCAAGTAATCTATGCATAAAAAGTGCGACCCCATCAGTATCTGCAGACTATAGAGATTTACAACGCACCTAAGGAAGACAGTAGTGGTCCTTTGTACCTATGGAAGGCGAAATACAAGAAAAGCTTGGCTTAGCATTGGCTTAGAAAGAGTTGGCATGACTTGATCCAAAAGAACTTGACTGAGATCATCATATCATGAGATTCACAATGCAACTGTATAAAATGATTGACAGCCGTAATTAGCCTTAATTACACTCAAGTTCCTCCTCTGTACTCAGCATTTGTGCGTACATTGGTTATCTCTTTTCTATGATAAACGGCGGTCAAACAGTCAAGTCAGGCAAAGCAGGAGTTAACATTTGATATGCATATAACGCACACATTTACTAGTACTAGATAATTGCCACCCATACCTACATAGGTACTTCTATTCCCTCAATGCCCAATAATCCACGATACAGTTCCTAGTTTGCAAGATTTCATTTGGGCTAAAACACTACCTTTTGTTATCAAACTTCCTGGCAAAATTTCATATTGAATTTGGAAGCAATGTCCAACCATTCAGAAACCTGATTTTTAATTTGTCTCTGAATATCGAATGAAATATATCCCCTATGTATTTTATTGCTCCTAGAGTCAAATGTATTGAGGCACATATAATTGTACACATTTCAGTGATGTAAAAATTGAGGTGATGTGAGCTAATAAACAATTTGAGAAAAACCTGATGATATGAAAAATTGATTGAAAATATGCTTTAATAATTAAAGTTTCGTTGCTAAAAACAATACTCATACTGAGACAAGTTATACCTACTTAATTATCAAGGTTTTTGTGATGAGAAAAAAAGTTCTGTTTATTAGGTTTTTTTACCAATCATAACGAAATGAAAGTTTTTGCAGTGGGGATGTCATAAAGCACCAGAGAGATAGTTGGAAAGGTGAATTTGTAGTTGGATAGTTGAATCCTGTTATCGCTATATGATTAGTAATCACTCATACGTGCATAGCAGGTGTAGTTAATAGATTTATTTGTGTTGGTGTAGGTTGGTTAATCGTAACGAGAAATACTCTGGTTTACTAATGGCATCAGGTACGAGTACAAGTACGCGCAAAGCTTTCCAAGTGATGGCAAAAGTATTTTCATTGGCAAGGTAGCAAGTAGCAATTTTTCTTGATTAGTACAGTACCTTTAAGCAAAATACGTGCATACCAGGGGCTCTTCATGAATTGTCTCACTCGTAATAGAAAGACAACGTTTGAGCTTAAAAAAGAATAATCTAACTTTTTTCTATTTTGTAACATTTCATTATTACATAATATCTTGTACCTGTGATTATCGTAGCTATTAGCTATACAGACGCCACTTATTACTTTCTTGCCAATTATTAATAATTTGAAATGCTATACTAAGTGAATATCTATCCACTATTAGTCACTTTAACCTCCCAAAATTAATCTTAGAATATTTTTGTTTCCAATGCCTTTATTTAGTGAAAAAGTGGTAATAGATCCTATTTTATTCTACTAAACGGGAATCATCTTCGAAGTCACATTTTAGAAAACGGTAGATTGGAACTGAAAATCTGGGAGAACAAATCAGTAAATTAGCAATTGGCTGGCAAGGCATCGGAAGGTAATAAAAGCTAGCTTATTTGGAAAAAAGTGAAAATTCTTAATTAGTGAAATGTTATAAAAGTTGCTCCAGAAATTTAATTAAAAGTCGCTAGCAGGTAAAGTGCATTATACTAAAAGGATAGAAACCTTGGTAGATTTTTGAATCTGGAATTGTGGGTATAAAAATGTTTGGCGACGGTTGGATGGAAAGTCCCTGGTGTTGCTAAAGAGGTACGAAATAAGGCTACTATTACACATTGCTCATAGTTTATGTGTATCTAGTACTAGATCTTACAATATTATGTTGTTTATGCTGATCTAGGATTATGTAGTGTGGATCTAGTAAGTCCAAGTTAGTGTTTTGTGTGGCTATAGTAGTATGTGTGGATTATACTGGGCAGTCGGGCAGTATAGATTGGTAATATGCAAAATGCATTAAGTAAAATAAGCACAGCACGACTCTGACTGTACTGACTTGATAGACTTGACTTGGCTGGACTCGACTGGACTGAAGATGAGAACGAATTGTTGTTTTGTGTGAGAGCTTTGTAGATTTGCCAGGGAAAGAGCTCAACGCCTTCCGGTCCTCAGCAGCCAACTGACTTCTCATACAACCTGATCTTGAGCCAACCTCGTCCCTGTCAACTCCCTTTATTGCCATTTTCTCAGTTTTAATTTACCTACTTTTTGCATAGGTAACTGAATTTCGTGCCTGCTTCAGATACGGCAAAGCTACTTAATTAACGTAACACTTGTTTGCACTTGCAGCATTCTTATATACCTGTTGTGTAACTCTATTAACTGCTCTCCTATACTACGATTTTTCAGATTCGCTCACGCAGAACCATTTAAAAACTCGCAATTATTTTTACTTAATGCATGTGGTGCGCAGAGTGACGTGATGAGGTCAGAGGTGGATATGACAGCTGCCCCATTACCTGCCTGCGACCAAGTCCTTTCTAAATTGAATGATAAGTAATGAGCTCCTGAATCTCCATGACTCTTCCCTCACTCTGCCTGATGAGAACTAAATTGTTTTTCCACTATCAATGCCAATACCAGATTTAATAGACGACTAACAATAACAACCAATTCTGTGGGAAAAATTCAGGTGAGATGTTGTTGGGAGACATCCGTATACCTATAATACGCTCTCTATAATGTGCTTTATACATGGGAGAGACGTGTCTGACTCAGCAGCTTATTATAATATTCATTATCATGAGTTCTATTTCATCTAATGAATTATTTATTAATTTACTTCTCATTATAATCTAATCTCACCTGAATGAAATCACTCGGAATTGTCTATTAATAACACTTGATCTTGCGATTACATTTTTTACTTGAATTAATATGAGATATTTTTCTTCTGAGCTTAACATTAATCCTCCATGTGTCTGAGATGAGATTATGAGATTGCATTTACAGATAATTGTGAAGAGACACTACCCATGGAAACCCACATGGATTCAATATATAAGCTTCCTATACTATTCCAAATGGTCGCAAGGAGAGAGCAGAGATACGTGTGATAAGTCGCAATGTAGTGAATATCTCGTAGGTGCAAGTACATGAAAAGTGAAAAGTCAAGTTTATTGATTGAATTGCCTAGGTATGCACTTATTTATTGTGCTATGCATTATGAGTCAGTTAAGTACTTCACTTCAAAACTTAAGTGCCTATGCATTTATAATTCCGTAGTCTACATGTTCGTTATAAATAAGATAAATGCAGCAGTAAAGATACCTACCTGCAACAGGACAGTAAAGAATGCCACCCATATAGAATCATAGCTATTCATCACAATCTGCAGTACAATAGGACTTATTGTTGAAGTTTCTTTAACTTAAGGTTTGTCTTGTCTCTTGACGCGTACCGGATCTGCTGATATGGAACATAAATATAAGTGAACCCACACAGAGAGTACCTAACAATGTGTTCGTGAGCTCGTCTTTTTCACACTACTACAATTTGCTTGTTAAAAATACAATTCAGCTTCACTGTCATATGTTGATAATTCCATACTTGGTAAATAAACATAATATGCTAACGAAGACATTGACACAGCTATCTACCTACTAGCGATATACACTTTCTTCTATTAATATTTGTCGTAAGTGAAGTGGGAATAATGGTTACCGACGTCCCACATTAAAAACTATCATTTAATAGCATTTAAAAGATATCCTTACTATGCGTCATTAAAATGTTAAATTAATTTACCAGTTAAATATTTAAAAGGGAAATTAAATCAGTGTAGTAATTTATAAATAATTTAACTTTCACTCTAATATTTTTGGCTCTGTGTAAATGGAAGATTTACTATAAAATTTTACATCTCATTTATTCGGTGCCTTCAAAATTGAGACACCTTAAGAAATGAGTAAGTTTTCTTACATAGGATATCTCATTAGATAAATTCTAAAATTGTCACGAAGTTACGACGTGATTAAACCTTTTTACTAATATTTATTAAAATTTGCAAAATATATCCTTAAGAGGTCTTCCGATTGGATGACAATCAATAGGCAACCACATGCAAATCTCTTTTGACCAAAAATTAAAAATGTACTCTTTTCAAACAAACTTCTTTTCCCCTTATAAAAACGTGCTTTCCAGGAAAAACTTTTTCCTAGTTAAAATCTTGCTTCTCCGGATAAAATTTATTAGCATAGCTCTAAATTTATTAGCATAGCTCTAAATTTATTAGCCTCTATAGCTCTAAATTTATTAGCCTCTATAGCTCTAAATTTATTAGCCTCTATAGCTCTAAATTTATTAGCCTCTATAGCTCTAAATTTATTAGCCTCTATAGCTCTAAATTTATTAGCCTCTATAGCTCTAAATTTATTAGCCTCTATAGCTCTAAATTTATTAGCCTCTATTATAGCCTCTATTTTTCTGAATGAAAAGCTTGTTTTTCCGGATAGAAAATATGTTTTCCGGATGAAAGTGTTTGTTTGCTTTCCTGGTTTAGAAGCCTGTTGAAAAATTTTAAACAGGCGTCGAAAGATCACATTTTATACGACGACGATTACTCATTTAATAAATGATATAAACGTATATACTAACTAGGCCCCCAGTACTAATGTTTAATCTTCGTTTAAGCTAAGCAAATGTTCCCTCATATTGGACTTGCTTGTTTTATGAACTATGCATTGTATACGCGCATGTGCATTGCAACAAAAATCCGCATAAGCCATGGTACAGATAGATAGATGGATAGAGACATACGCCATCATAGCTTTATTATAAAGAGATAGTAAATTTGCAATGAGCGACTTAATAAACTATAACTATAAGGGTTGCCAGTCAGAGTAAGGTTCGTGCCTCATGCTGCCCAGGTTTATCACCTACTGTATCACCTATCTGTCACTTTCCTATCACCTACCTATCACCTAACCTAACCTAACCTAACCTAGATCGTGCCGGGTAGTCAATGAAATCGGTTATAACCGTTTAATCGGTCCAACCAACATGCTTTTCCCCAGTAATCATGTAATAAAATCACCTGAAAACTACGCCATCTGACAAGAAAGTGTTTTATACATTAAATGAGAAAAAATATCAAATTTAAAGAGTTTAATTTTCAATATTTTGAATGTAGTGCGTTAAACATTCAATTCAAGGTTGTATTTTACGAGTTTTGACCATTTTGACCGCTCTTTGGGGTCAAATTTTGGTGCCATTTTGACCATTTTAACCCTGTTTCAATCATCAGGTATGGGTAAAATTATGATCAGTGTTAAGACTGGGTTAATAGATACAAAATTGCTCAGAATTTCTAAAGATGTTCTAATTTGGATTTCAAAAATGAGGTAATAGCATAGCATTTGACAGCACTAAAAATAGGTTTTTTTTAGAAACGCTTAAAATAATTAAAATTGTAGTTACCTAAAATACTTACTTTATTGGGACCATTGGGAGCAAACTAAACTAATTAATTTCAGGTTTTTTCTGGTGGTGTTATTTGTAGATTTGTTAAAAATAATGGATATTATAGGCATTCGAATCATTGAAAAATTTTAGTGCCTACACTATCTCAAATCTAAACCTTTACTCTCTTTCTCTTTTATTTCAGAAAAATTTATAAACAAATGGTTTAAATGGCAAAATTATGTGGTTAAACTACTAATAGTTAGTATATATAACCATAGTCTGAGATTAAAGCAATAAATAGAAGAGTGGTAAGGATACTTACTCTCCCTATCACACATTTTCCATGTGTGGTAGGGACAGTCTAAATGCGCAAGGGCTTATGCTATGCATATTGCATAAAAAATGAACTACACTCTGGGACAAGAATATTTCTAAAATAAACAAAATATTGACGCTCAAATCTCTTGAACTTTAAATTAAATTTAAATAGGAGAACTAATGGCCTAGTGCAGTGTTAGGTAAAAGTCATTAGAATTCATTGCTGTATGCAGATATATATGCATTTTCGTATGGAAAATACTCTAATAATACTACTCTAACACATTTAATACATTAACATAATACAATACAGAAAATGCAGAATAATTGATCGCGGTGTAGGTCCAAATATTTACGATAAATGAACGATTTTATTTTTATTAAATGCCATCTCTATATTATAATCGTAGACTTGATAAAGCAATAAATTTACCTATCTATATATCTATGTATGTATGTTTGTATGTATGTCTGGTAGGGTGATCGTAAAAGCAAAATGTCATGAAATTTGGAAATGAGTGTTGAAAGTGGAATAAGCTGCTGCCCTAGCAGCATACCAAAATTCAAATAGAATTGTTTCATAATATGTACATTTGTACAATGCAACTGTAAGAAGCGTCAACTGCGTGAAAAGTGTTTTTTACTGTACTATTTACATTTTGCACTTTCAATTCATTTTTTGCTGATTTTTGACGAAAACACGAGTTACCAAATTCTCTTCTGTCTGCTATCAAAAGGAATACTCATCTTTCTGATCTGAAAATTAGCAACTGTGAATCTATACCTACACATTGTCCTCAAAACTGAAACTGCTGCTGATTTAAATGAATATAAGGCTCATTCATTGTAACTGTAAGTGATTAAACGTATTATGGTAAAATTTTAATTTAATACACTTTTAATAAGATTTGGAAAATGAGGTTTCATGTTGCTTATTTGAAACCAATTGTTAATTTTAGCTTATAATAATCTCCTTTGTATTTGAATAATATTTTCTGCATTTAAAAGTCGAAGTGTATTTTCTGTTCAATCAAGAAGTTTCAATGTGTTTACCATTGGCTAATGACTTTCCAACAAATGGTCCAATAATTATAAATAATATATAATAATTACATATAATAATTATAATTTTATATATATTGTCCAACTCCAACATGGTTGGACGATAAATAATGTTACCATATTATTGTAAAACATTGGGTAATAGCAAAAGGAAAAGTCACAATATTACTGATTACCGAGTAAAAAGCGAAGATCTTATACACATAAATATATTATTATATATAGAGATACCTAACCAATAATTTGTGATTACGGTTACATGTAGGATTTTTAATTTAATAGTTGTGCTAGATTCATTTCTTTGCTGGGTTCACTAGTAATATTAATCTTCACTAAATCATGAATCAAACCATTTGCAAATGAGTTTATTTCCCGTTGTCAGTTTCCTCATTGTCATTGTGAATCATCATACAATGAAATTAAAAACATACAATTGTGAAGAAGTGATTTCTCACTCATTATCATTATTGTAGATAAAAAATGATTGCAGTGCTGTGCTAAAATGTCTAACATTTTATTTCGAAACTGAATATGAGTGAAACATTTTCCAGATAAAATAATTACCTTTCATGTGTTCAATAACTTATGCGAAAAAAATTATCGACGAGTGTACTGAAATAGCTTACAAAAAATATTTATTACAAATTAGTATTTTACATGCGAGTAGAGTAGCAAACTAAGCTAAATGGATTCTTATAAAGGTGAGTCTCAAGTAAAACAAATTTAGCTATATTTATTAATTTAGTAAAAATGAAAAAAAATCTTTCATGGAAAAAGAGCATGTAATCGAAAGATAAAAACATAAAAGGGGAAAGGCAATGAAGTGCAAAGATATTTAAAATGTGTAAACAGAGATGTATGAGAAACATCATGAATTGAGAAATAATAATAAATAATTAATTGCTGACATTTTTTAGCTATATAGACATATACTAAATACGATCTTATACAAAATAATTCATAGTGATATAGTGATATTAATTACATGAACATTTGACAGTAGTACGAACACCTATAGACATCAATCAGCGTTGTGACGTACACCATAAAAAATCCTTCTGATACAAATACAAATTCTATTTGAAAAATTGGGCTCATTTTCCATTAAATAATTGGATCAGTGGCATTTATGCCTATAAAATGAATACATGTAGAAAGATGGGAATAAATAAATAACAATATTGTCGCAGGGGGAGGTTTGAGAGATAAAAATGGGGTTGATTTCTCAGATAGTGGTAGAAATTATAAATAAGTATTAGTTTAGCTAGTTGGGTAAGAAATGATGGTAGAGGGAGAAGGAGCTAATGGGTATATTTATGAAGTTAAGAACCTACGATTACCTATTTCAATTGAGGAGAAAATTGGCAGGTAGAGACTTGGCCAGGAGCACTTGACTATCATCATCAACAACATCATTGCCCAGAACACACCGAAGCCGCTCCATTATTTCACCACTTTGTAGTGCACTTAACTACACATTAACGGATTACACGTTTGTATACACAATACGTACGTACGCAGCTCAGATACTCACAATCAGTACTTAAGTGAACTCACCCTCTGCTTCCATTTTCATTGCATGTTCCTATTCATTATTATCATCATTATGTGTACCTACCTATTTACCTATAGTAGTAAATGTAGTTACTACACACTTACTAACTACAACCTACCCAAGGTAACTATTAAGAGCCAGAATATAATATTATTATGTTATTACACTTGTGTTCCGTACAATGTGGCTCTAACTAAATGCAATAATTGTACATTGATGTACCTACTCGGTTCTAGTAGCTATTATTGCTATTATCACCATTTCCCACAAAACTACATAACATGCACCGACCAAGCCAACACTCATTAATCCGAAATAAACACGCACTAGCAAACATAACACAAAACGTAATCCTCTAAAACATTTTTATTACACATTACACTGTCTTTATGTGAGGCCTGCTCAATTGTTCTCATTGAATTATAATTGTAGCTACATGCGTGTAAGTATCTCTTCTTCGTTTCTCTTATACTCACTTTTACAATCACAGCTCCTTCAAAACAAAATAAAACTCTCATTAAAAGGATGTACGTGCGTACAAATAAATAAATACAAATAGTAATTCATTTTAACTTCCTTAATGATTTTCTTTTGGACCTTTATTCAAAAAAACTCGAGGGAAAAAGTGTTTATTATACTTTTTAAGGGTATCATTACCTCATCGCACTGACTACTTGGCCTACGGAGGTTAGGATGTTATGCGCTATAAATGTTTATAAGCAATGTCATTATCCCATATAAGATCATAATTATTCCTAAAGACAAAAGCCCGTTAATGTTACTTTCTTTTGCTCTCATGATTTTAGTATACGATCTGTAAGTGTACATTAATACTTATTTAAAGACAACTAAAACTAAATTTTATAAGCAACGTAATTAGTTTTCAAGGAAAATTTTTGACTTTAAACAAATACTAAGTGATAAAATTCATAATTCCAACAAAGCTTTTTAAAATTTTAGCAATGAAAATGTCTTTTCACTATAACTGTAATTCGTTAAAATATTTGTTAGCATTTTTATGCTGCTACAATCCAAAAACCCAAAAAGAATAAAGTTTATTTTATATTTCCTTCTCAATATTTAAAAATAATTTTGGGCAAGATTTATTCCACATAGGAAGGAGAATAAAACTGGATTAATTCTTGATATTCTGTCGGTACATTGGTTATGACTATTAAACAATGGTAAAAACTTTAATTATATCGAAATGAAAACAATTATCCTGTATATAAAATTGCTTTATAGTTGTTAAATTGTGTTGCAAATAATCTGAGGAAATATTTGTTGGTACTAGGAAACAGAATCATTATTTGTAGTAGCTCTGGAAACATGTACCTATATTTGTAACCGAATTTATATACAGAAGAGACTTGGACTGCATATTTTTGCATTGATGCCCCAGGGGTTACTGTAATTTTGAGATTACATTAAGTGAGCACTTGAGCACCCAAAGAAAGAAAAGAGGCAGGATGTTTCAATAAAAAGGTACCTACTTATCTGTCTGTTTTCAAGACATATTATACTGAAAGCTATGATATGCCTAGCATATTTGTTAATATGAAAGGAAAACTGCAACTCATTAATAATACTTAAGACTTTTTTATAAAGAAGGTTGGCCCAAAAGAATAAAAGAAATTGAAATACCGAAAGTGACAAGTACGAGTAAACACATCCCAAAAATGTTTCATTGCTGGCAATTAGGCTTGGGTACATTTACAAGCTATTAAGAATGATAAATGAATACAATGCTCAGGCAAGTGTGAACAGTTTATAAAATGATGGAAAGGGCGCATAACGTGAGCGAAGCTGTCTGAGTGAGAACAAACTTCAGTAGTTTAGTTGAGTCTTAGTCTTGTTGAGTGCTCAGGTAAACATAAGACACATTGACATGACACACGAACAAAACAAAATTTTATGATCCGCATCATTTCTTTACAGAGGTATTGAGTTCCTTTGATTTGAGATGTGATGATAGAAGCAAAATGGCAAGTTTTTCAACAAGATGCATATTATGCAATAGTGTACCAAAATAACTAATACATCTTGCTATTTATAATATATCGTCTTGTCAAATCTTGTATTCCTATTTCTACCCTAAATCATAAATGAGGTTGTACCTTTTTATAATTTTGGCAAAAAGCACCCATCGTTTTACAAAATTGTCATCAGAATATTTTGACACAAGCGTTATAATTAGAGACAACTATTAGGATTCATAAAACAGGTAATAACACCAAATATCAACACATGAAAATAATTTCAATGTTTGCCTGTATTAAATACTGTCTATTTAAAATTCTTTGACCTTTTTAAATGCTCAAGTAATATTTTTGCAGAAACCAATGTAATGACATCAAAGAAAGTAACAGAAATCAAAAAAATGACGCATTTTGCTGTACTAATTATGTTTAATGCAACGAGCATTAAAACTAAGTGTCTGTTGTAACATTATTTTTGATATTTACATATATATTATGTGGGTAGTATATGCATTTACTCAGTACATTAAAAGTATTGTCCTAAAAGTATTTCTACGTGCACAAAGGTTTATGTTAAGTGGTATACTAGAAAGGAAAAGGAATGAAAAGAGTCTGTGAGTATGATAGTGGGCGGATGAAGAAAGGAGATAATGTGATTGAATTGAAGATGCAACAAGATTCTGATGTTGGTTGAAGAAGAGATGGGCTAGATGCCGACAATGTGGTGGCAAAGATGGGAAGGGAGACGTTAGCTCCGTATAAACAGCATTGAGCATGAAGAAAAGAGGTAGGGAGAGAGAAGATGAATATGTAGAGATGTTAGTGTATGTATATACAATTTGGAAGATGAGAGAGAGAGAGAGAACGGAATGGGTATAGAAGATGAGTAGGTACGATCTGAGAAAGGATGCGGATGGAAATGCATATTATTCGTGAAGACAGGTAAGTAAACTAGGCAGGCAGGCAGCTTATCTATGTAGATAAAAGTACATACACATATGCACACTTAGTTTTAGGACAACAGTACAAGTTCATGTACATCATGCACATGTATGTATGTCATGTGTATGTAAACTACATACGTACAAGTACATAATAGGTAGGTACACAATTTTATACGCCTAACTCTTTGTTAAGATAGCTGCATTACAAAGTTATTATATCGAAGCAACAGGTGATACTATATAGAGTATAGCCAGACATAACCTTTGGTTTACTTATTTGAGTTTGGACAAAGTAACCTGAGCATGGACAAGATAGATAGATTCCTTTTTAGCTTCACTAGTAGATAGTTGCTGGATATAATAATATTACACACACACACTCACATACATACATAGGTACATACTTTTGGAAGTGGACGGTGTATGTATATGTAGTTGGTGTGTTTGTGTTAGTAAAAGCATAAGATGTTTGACTATAGGAATTTGGTATTAGGGAGAGTGAGTAGTGGAGCAACAAGTGGATCGAATAAAGCAGAGCAGAAGTACGTAAGAAAACGTAAGATAAAGGTTGCTGCTGTTAGCTCTTAATAAAAGTGAAGTAAACTGTAGACAATGGTAGTGAGTGAGGAGCTGATCGTTAGAGAAGGAACGGTGGGATAGCATATTTTTACGAACTATAGCAATTCGTTGTTTTCTTGTAGTTGTTTGTGAGTCGTATGTAGATGTAGATATTAAGCAACTTGTGTTCTTTTATATGTAACTTATCTCATGGTTTGCTTTTTAACGTTGACTGGCTGGCCCCAGCTTGGTTTGCCTCTCACTGAGAGTTGACTTAAAAGTTGACTCGACTTGACTTGCTCTGCGATCCTCTTGGCTCGGTTTGGTTTGACTTGACTCAGTTCAGCTCAGCGTGACTTCCAATCCCATCCTACTATCTATATCTGCTCGCTAGCATTTGTTTCGTCATGTTGGTACTAACAATTGACAATAAGATAAAACATTTCTCCAACTGAAGCTACTTTTACTGTATCTCTGTGAGACTCTTTCAAGTGCTGTTGTGAGACCAAGTAGTAAATACATAGGTATGCAGGCAGACGCTATACATACCTCCTTTTACTATATACTACAAATATATCTGTGCTATACTTTAGAAGAGTATTATGTGCACCTCTCATCTCGGTTCGAGCTATGATGATTATTGACATTCCTATAAGTTGTAGCAAACGTTTTTTAACCGAGACAGAGGAGGACTGAGCTGAGTAAAGTACGCCGTAATGTAAACTGCAGTGCAGAATGCCTCGGAATGAGGAGCAGAGATAGTTGCATGAGATTAAGAGTGAAAAGAGCGAAAAAAGGTGGTGCCCTTTCCTTGCTCAGGTCATTATGTGCATTTAGTTCAATGTCAGGTGCAATTCCAAGTCTTCCCACTCGACTCGCTTAGTTTTGTCTCCGAAATGCAGTTTTGTCGTAAATTACGTTAGATTAGTTGTTGATCTGTCCCAGATAAACTGTTTCCTCTTTCTTCTTCTCTTATTAATACTCCAGGGAATTGTCCTTCACTTTCCAAATCCTTTTTCTCTGCCTCTTTAGTCTGGACCCACTTCAAACTCCTGCAATGCTTAACTATTTACTGGCTGACAATGAGATGAATTTAACACCGCAGTCTCCTCCGTCCACGATAGTCCACTTTTCTTCATCCCACTTATACTAAATACCAATATCTATTCTTTATATTACATAAGTATTATTTACTTTTACGTTTTAGTAGGGACGGATGAAATATTTTTAATGTCCGTACTTACTTAGTACAAATATATACATTCTTATCGACTCCCATCTATTCACCTGCTAAGCTGCAACCCTTTTCTCAGTTTATCTCTCTTATCGTCTTATGCTCACAAGACAAATGTAATGTTCCACTCCGCTATATGTATACACATGTTAGGTATGTTCCCTATCTATATAGCTACCTATGTACACACATCTCTAATGGCCATCTACACAACTATTTTTACCCTCCGATCTCCTTACCTCACGTATTATATTATAATGCATACCTCTTGACAGACGCGACCAGAATTGAACTGTGGCAGTCTCTTTTTCTTCATCTTGCTCCCTAAACTATGTAACTGTCGTTAATAGTTACTACTCTCTCCTAAATACTTAAATCCGTCTTGAATTTGTATACTCTATAATATTTATTTTATTACGTCACTACATTTGTAAATCTTGCTATCAAAATTTACAAATAAAAATTCTAAATTGCCATCAACCGTATTTTAAAACATTTTGGACTCTTATGAAGTATTAAATAAACTTACTTTAAAACATGCTTTCCAAGTCTGTCCATAGAAATAATATTTATTTGCATACATGGCGATAATTTATCATTTTCACATGTATTTAAATTTTTTCCATTTATAAATCTCGCGAATATAATATTTAATTTGTAATACATTGTAACCACATTTCTTGATTTTTTAAACCATTATTTCAATACAGAAAATATTATATACGTATGGATGATTAAACAATTATTTAGGCTACCTGAATATTTATTTTTAATCTTTTGACAATGTTATAAATATGATTTGTTGAAATTGGATGAAATATATTTGTATTTATAGGAACAATAATAATAATAATAAATAATATTTTGTAAAAATTGGACTCGAAAAAGTTTTTAATTTTAATGAAGGAATGTATAGTAGATAGTTGGTAGCATCATCCGATTAGGTAGGTATATAGTTTGCCCAAATGAAGTGGTAGTAGGTATTGTTATTTACGAATAGGATGAAAATAATTACAATTTGTTAGGAACCTATTAAGGCATTAGTGTGTATGGTGGGCAAGTAATAATTGCCACAATTGTCTGCTACTGGGCGTGCGAAAATGGAAGCGTAGAATTTTTACAGCCTTGTCATCTTAGGAATGAGCGGAATAATAGCCAGGAATAGAGTGATTAGGAGGCTGGGAGAGTTTTATAGGTCTGTGGTGCAAACGGAGGTTGACAGAGTAGAGCATGGTGGAGTGGAATGGCGTGTAGGGTTGAATAGACTAAGAATAAAAGTGGGCCCACAGCTTATCAGAGTATGTACATGAGTCTTAAAAAGTTGACATCTGTTCTATTGACATGTTATTCTGATTTAGATCTCTGAATGGCCAGTCATTCCATTCTGGGCTTCCTTTTCCTTGCTCAACTTGCTTTTTACTGCCACTCTTCCAACTCGTCTCTTGATCTAATCCGCACTCCGCTCAGTTGCATTTGCACAACTTCACAATTGAACTCCGTTTGAGTGGACGCATCGTCCACGTTTACCCTTTTGCATTTTACACATAAATAAAATGGCTTTTCAATTGGATTCATTGCAGATTACTCTTGTCCTACAACACTTTCGAATAATGTAGATGTCATTCCGTTTGCTGTCAAATGTGCACTCATCTGAAATGAGTCCTACATATTCCCATTAACAGCTACAAATGTACAACTCATGTATAGCTAATGTAGATGAAACGATAATATTATGCCTGGCTACATAATATACATAAGGACCTATCCATCCGTTTATAAACGTAGCTCTGAGGCATGGGCATGGCCAACATAATAAGTAACCAGCAAGTTGTCACATCGCATCATTATCACCCAACTCTGTGTATTCCACTATGTCAGCTTCATTTTATTTGGAGGTTTCATACTGCTAGTCTTTTCTTACCTAACACTGTATGAGATTTCCTTACCTATTCTTAATTATTGTGAGTATTCATTTACTGTTGAGCTAATGTAATCTTTATAAAAAACCTAATTATCTTTTCGTTGTTAAAAATATGAGCGATTTTATTAATTGATAATCCATTTGAAATACACATTATATTTTTATGTTTAGTAAACAGAATTATTTAAATTGGAGAAAATTACTTAAACTGTTTTGGTAATTTTCTTTGATATTCTGCCATGATTTTTTGTCCTCAGCCTACCGCCTGCTCGAAGGAATTTAAAAGAAATAGAGCGCAGAGCAAACAATTTGATTCAATGGAAAATGAGTGACATTCAATAAATACCATACAACTTGAATTGGACCTAGCCACTTTATTGTTATACTACTATTGTGTTCATTACCTATTTACCATTCTTAAGTGAGTATGAGAATAGAGAGCCATTCCGTTATAGGAGACTATAGACGACTGAAAACAAATCAAGATTTCAATTGAATAGCGGATAACAATTCAAGGATTTACAAGGTATTTATATATGGCTGGAGGCTGGTTCTCGTCACCTGCTTTAAACCTTTGTAATTTGAATACCTACCACAACTACAACGTGTCGATGGAAAATAGCTTAAAAAGTAATCTCACTAACTAATCATAAATCGGTGACTATATTGCTCAAAAGTTCAGAAGGGGCATTCATATTCCTATAATGTTAATACTACTTGTCAAGTTCCAACTATTCAATGGCAATATGTCCATACCTGGGTACCAATATCAAGGTCCTTTCTTCTATGCTATTCCGTCCACCACTAAAGTTAAAAGTAGGATAAAACCCTTGCATCCAGATTAGGATTAGGAGATCCAGATGATAAACACGTAGGTAAGAATAAAAACGTGATTTTTATATAGGTACCTACCTATGTTGATTTAAAATATCAATTGAGCTAGCATCAAGTGTATAGTAATTGTAGTTTCACTAAATCTACTTTTTTGAAGGGAATTGCTGAAATTGATGCAAGTGAAATTGGGGGAGTTTACGTTTTTATAATTTTTATTGATGTTGGAATGCTTTTCCATCAAAAATATTTAAAAATTAGCATATGCTATGAAATAGGCGTTTTGGCATACCTACCCTTTAGTATCTTGAAATGTTTAACCAGTAAACATTTGTACAGCGGAAATATTCCTTGGAATTTATCAGGTGGAAGGCAAGGGTTTTGGAATATTAATGAAATGTCCGTATAAATATGAGTTAATTTGATATTCACATGAGTATAGTAATATAAGTTGAAAAAGTAGGGATACCTAGTTACCTAAGTAAGTGTAGAAATGTATATTGGTCAAGTTAGACAGGACGGGATTAGAAACAGGAATTCGAATAAAAATGTCTGAGATAAGTTTTGCTGTGTAACGAAGGACGGAGGGAGATTAGGGTGAGGTTATTTGCTAGGATGCAATTTGGTGTTGAGAAATATGTAGACGGGGCTGCAAAAAGAGGGATATAATGGAAGAACCAAAAATTGTAAGATGATATTACATTATCTCCATATTATGCATAATATCTATGCAGCAGGTTTGCCTATACGAGTGAAGATAGGTAGACATATTGCACATCGATATCTTCAGTAATCGCTTGATTCCTCTTAGCCTGTTGATTTACAACTCTGTAGAAAAAGTCAAATGCACGAACTTTCTCAGCATCTCATGAAACGATATAAAAGGGATGAATTATTTCTTGACCCTATTGTCACAGTTCAGTTTCGATTTTTTGTGACTGACTGGCACTTAGTGAATGCTCCCCCAGATCCTGTGATTCGTGGAGATAGGGAGCTAAAAAGTACCAAACTGAGAATGTGCAGTTTGGTCTAGGAGGGTGATAGGTATTAGTAATATTTAGGTATTGATAATTGTAAAGCTGTTTGAGCCGTCCGTAGCAAATCGGCGAAACGGAATGCAAATGTAGAAAGTAAGATGCTTCCCCTTTGTTATTACACTGCACGCAAATCAATATCTGGTAAAACATGAACATGCCAACTTTCAGCATATGTATGAACAACTAATGAATATTATTGTTTTCTCATTCTATCTACTTTTCTCCATACTTAACACATCGAAAATGAAATAATAAGGTACCTAGAACCTTTTTGCTTCTTAATCTGGGGATGTAACCCGAGTCAGTTAGTTATTGCTACAGGTAGGTGGGTATAGGTTAGATAATGGGTAGCACATAATATGATTATACGTAAATAGCAGGTAGTTTAGGTAAATCCCATCTTCTGAACAAAGCATGCGAACAAAATAACAAACCATCTGCTTTATTATTTTCTAATAGTTGCTTCAGTCAGTGTATGGCTTCAGGGTTTTGTAATAATTAACATGGCCGTACTATCAGCACAATGCAATGTTTTATGCATTTCCATCCTTTGGAATTTAGTTGATACCGAGTTAAATAAATGCTATGTGTATAAAGTACTTTTTCGTTAAAAGTTTGACTGGTTTACGCTTGCACTCACTCCTTTACTTAGCTGAGTTAGGTTAGGACTGAGCGAGATAATTGAAAAGTTGAGTAGTAGTAGTACATTACGTGTGCTGCAAAATGAACTTTGCTTGCAATTCTCACAGCAATAATAAACATTTGTTAATGAGAGGCTGAGTAATTGATAAAGAAATATAAATGATAATTCAGTACTTCTCCCAACTAATGGCATTATATTTAAGTTCCAATTTACAGAAAAACTAGTTTTTTTCGTTCGAAATGAAAGTTCAAGGATTAGTCTCCAACTTGTTCAGTCTTCTTCATGTCCATATCTGTTTAAGGATGGACGAAATACTACACGAACACATATACACAATTATCTGAACATATCTCTATATCTTATTATACAATAGAGTACAAGACATTATCTTTTAGTTAACTTATGTTATAAGACACCTAGAACTGAAAACGACAAGGTAACTACATACCTAGGTATCTGTAGAATAATATGAAAGAAATGGATGAATGGGTGCGCAGACAAGACAGACAGAACTATCTCCCTTAACTAAACTGAACACAGTACATTTACCATTTTCCAAGTCATAAGTATTATATTATAGTCTAAAATTCTAACATTTGAGCACATATCATGAATCTCTAATGTAATATAATGCATAGAGTCTCTGCATATGTAGTATTTCATTAGGTCATAGTCATATGTGTAAGAGAGCTCTATACCTATATGTGATGAATGTAAAGACCAAAGGAGGCAAACCACGAACTAACTCTCGTAATAATATTATTATTATAATTCCAGTCCCATAGTCTGCTCTATAGACATCGTATGCACAATACCTACAAGTACTAGTCTCAAAACCTGGTAACTGCATGGTGAATATTTAGAGATTGGGTTCCATCTTCGGCCATTCTTCTCACAAATCAGCCCTACCCATTTTCATGGGGAAACTTTCGACTCGACTGAATTTAAAGTTCTCTGCTCTCCTCAGCAAAACTTCATGAATGAAAACTTGAGCCACACACTGTCTCCTCATAATCTAATATGCGTTAATACTAATATTCATTTTATGTAGTATTCTAACAAACCATCCACAACATTCAACCGATGTACATGTGCAGAAACTCATTTCGTCTACAATGAAATTGCATAAAATACTGTCGCGGTGTTGGTATAATGTGAGACTTGGAAGTCTCGAGGATAGACTAGGCTTGTTGATTGTGTAAGAAGGTAATAAGCTCGTGCTTAGCTCAGTTGGAAGAGCATCGGTCGCGTTTACCAGAAGGGCGGGGGTTCGAGTCCCTCAGCCGGGCTTTACTTTTTACACATCAACTCGACATGGTGGAGATGGGTTTTCGGTCCCCGTATTTTCTCATAGGAGGAGCGGGTGAGTGCGTGGAAGCACTCTGAATAAAAATGGGAAGTTGTCGCGGTGTTGGTATAATGTGAGACTTGGAAGTCTCGAGGATAGACTAGGCTTGTTGATTGTGTAAGAAGGTAATAAGCTCGTGCTTAGCTCAGTTGGAAGAGCATCGGTCGCGTTTACCAGAAGGGCGGGGGTTCGAGTCCCTCAGCCGGGCTTTACTTTTTACACATCAACTCGACAATACCTACATCACTCAAGTTGATGTAAAATAATTCCATGATTTTTTTGTACTTTATTTGTGATTTTGTGTATTTTATTATTATGATTCGGTGTCTAGGCACATATTTGCTAGTATTAGATGATGAAATCGGGTTAACTATATTTAGGCTATCTGAATAGTTAATTTATTATGAAAACACATAGGAGCACGAAAATTATTGTCTTATCTGCGTATATTATTATCTCAGTCACCAGTGTCTTCTTCTTTTCCCTTTCCATGGTAAGTAAAATGTAAATGAATTCAAAGCAAGCGCAAATTAACTACTCATGAATAACTAAATGAAAAACTGATTAGGATGAAACGTAAATCAAGAAGATGAAACGCATACTACGAAAACCCATAAAATCATTTATATCTTCCATTTCATCATGTATATATCCCATCCCAATTGGGTACATAAACTATGGCTTATGAATTATTCTGTATAAGTATACTTATGAATAATTCCTTGTAAGTAATTTCCTATAGCTACAAAAAATGTATTCATACAACTAAGATGTAGCAGATGCTTTTGCAAAAGTACCTGTGAATCCTCTGTGTGAGTGCATGAATTCGTTTGAAGTAAACAGTTAATATGTGTATAGCATTATTATTACGTTTAAATACCATTACTAGCTATATAATTTCATGAGTTAATTGATAATAGCACGTACTCCATAGCAATTATTAAGTAAAATGTTTTTATTTTCATTTGTTTGCGTTCTGCCTATCCATTCATATTTAATTGTATAAATTATACACTTATGGTATTGTAACTGTATAAATGTACTTTGAACATTCATTTCAGACCACTTCATTCTGTTTCACTTGCACTCTGATTTTCACAATTTTTCACAAATTCTCATGATGGTATAGCTTAAGGATACATAGGTACTTAAAATTGCAACAATACGAACTGCATGCCTGCTCTCTAATTCTGGGTTTTAATTCAAGTTCAAGTAACTACAGTATTTCGTTTGACTTGACTCAACGTACTGTAAGTAATTGTACGTAGCACGACACAAATTAACAAACACATAAAGCAGAGGACGGAGAACAGAACAGCAATTGATTTTCGCACTGAAGAAACAGACATACAATACACGAATGAGTTAGCTTTTAACATTAAGACAATAGAATTTACACACGTAATATACATAAAACATGTGTACTCGTACCATTAGTACACGCAAAACACAAATACATTTATAGGTACATGACATTTCTTAAGTATGTACAATCCTTTAAACAGCAAAACATACATCATTACTTTACTTGTTAGTTATATTGTACAATATAATTATAGACGAAGATATTTTACGACTTATATATACACAGTTTAGAGTTTTATGTAGGTATGCTAACAAAACACAGGAGTAGAGACATAACAGAAAGATCAGGCGATAATTGCTTATGTAAGTGTTTCCACGTTTGTTTTCTTTCTCCCAAATAAAATCCTAACTCACAGGTAGGTACCTACACGAATACATCTCTAAGGGTAAATAAAATAACTACAAAAACAGCCAATCTTCAATTTTGGAATTCTTTTATGTTTGTTGAAACGTTAGTTTGATTACTTAGGCTTAGTACGTTAGACTGCATTTGTAATTTTCACCGTGTGGTAAGTGATAATATTTATGTCTTTTGGAAATAACCCTAAATGTAAAATTCAGCACCAATTTTCATGTGTATGTGAGTATTGATTTTCTACTCTTTTCTGTAAAAGCGTTTTAACTAGTTTCTCGGGACTTGTAGCGACATTTGTGCTAGTTCCTACAGTATAAGTGCCTATTTACTATCTACTGATTCTTCTGCTAATAAATACAGAATATTAATTATAAGCTCAAAATGTACAGAGGGTATTAAGAAACGTATGAATTGGAAAAGTGACTAAAAAATAAGTTTAGGTAAATATGTACCTACGTATGTAAGATCTTTGATCAAAATGATAGCTACAAGATGAAACTACTAAAGTAGAGATACTAGTAGTCATTGATTTTCCATCGACGTGCATCTGTGTAATAATAAGATAAAATTGATTACCCAAACTTAGGCCCTGAAGCAAATCGCAAACGTGTAATCTGTTTACTTAAGTTAGATAGAATATATCAGACAAATAGTACGAGGAGTGGAAAGTGGAAGCTAATGAATAAAAATAAAATAGCTAAATGCGTAGCGTAATGATATTTGTCTACGCCCATCGAGAGCACTCAAAGTCAGTCATAATGTTACGTGATGTCTGCATTCTATTGTAGTTATCTATGTAATGACTCTGCACTTATTGATACCAATTTTTTTTAAAAACATCTAATTGAATGCAAATTTTTATACAAAACGACTGTAATTAGGTAGCTAGGGATGAATACAAAGAGAGACAGACCTACGTGATTGATAATGTAGTGTAATAAATTTGTTCATATTCAGTCTGGTGATAAAAAAATGGAAAACGTATTTTTGTATGAAAATTATGGCTAGGCGATGAGAACTTGATTTGTTATTTGGAACCGTAGACAAAATGGTGAGTGAAATGATGATATGTAGCTACAGTATTAGTAAATTTTCGAACATTTAAGCTATGTATTAAAGATCAGTCTGCAAAACTTGCAAAAGAAATACGAATAATTGTATTACTTGCCTACAAAGAATTATTCACTGACAATTACTGATAAAGTCAGCAAGTTAACGATTACACTGTCTATGTGAAATATATTACATGTAGAGAGAGTTAATTATATATAATATAATATCTATGCATGTAATTAAATGTATATAAATGCTATCGGCTACGTTCTTACCATAAAATCTTATGAACGAAATAGCTATAACAAGTAGGTACGTCCTTAACTTAGGTCACTAATATTAATAACAATAATTAACACGTAATTAATTAATTACCAACGCAGATCACATGAACTTGACAAGACTTTTGTAAGAAAAAATTCCGTTCGCAGTGGTCGAATATTTCTTGAATGTGTGCACACTAATAAAGGACACTTCCTACGACATGTATAAGCTCTCGCATTTTGAAATTTGATCAAAGACACGATCAATGCGGCGATTAAGAATCTTAATAGACTTATCTGGAATCATCGGGAGATAGTCTACAAGAGCGGGCTCTAAACTCTGGAACATTGTTTTGAGATGGTGGCCGACGTTCTTGTCCCGATGAAGTCGTTTGACAGCTTCTGCCGTCGACCGACGAAATACACACAAAGAGTCCAACATAATTCGATGATACTGCTCGTACTTGTCCAAAAGTCTGTAACCGTGGAGAAGACCACTCTCATTGTCTAAAAATACTAAAAGTCCAGATGACACATCTTTGGCTAAGTTATGGGCAGGAGCCTCCATCATTGAGGGATTCCATTGTAAATTGTACAGATTGTTGACCATTCTGTCAAGATTGGCAGTTAAGTAGTCAAACACAATTAAATCCGACCATTGAGCCAATTCTGTTGTGTCCAGCGAGGAGGAGTCCACTGAATTTGCGGAGAGAATTAAGTCAATGGGATGGAGTCGACGTGTCGAATCTCGGAACGGCGCCGGGATGTATGCGGGAGATAAATTCGGAATGAAACGGGTCAAAACAACAGGTTTTTCTTCTGCCCACTGGGCTAAATTCAGTTGCTGACGAACTGGAGTCCATTTGGAATTCAGTGGCTGGATTAAATCTAGAGCCGACGGAGCCAGATTCCTCAGATTTAGCAGTTGGCTAAGGTAGAAACTGAAAATCTCTCCCTGGATCTGATCGAAATTCTGGCGGTAGCGACAACAAGCTCGAGTTCCGTTTCCAAGAGTCAACAATCTGTTTTGCATTCGCCCACATCCCTCTTCAATTTTGGACACGGCGGACTCTCCTACAAACCGTCTCCAGGATTTCAACTCGTCATCGGTGAAACCTTTCGGAAGTTTCTTCTCCACCTTATCACTCCAGTAGATCCCATCTACATATTCATTCTCACTGTCGTCCAGAACTGGAGACGTCGACTCCTCTTTGCTCTCAGCCAGAGGGGATATGGTCACAGGCGGAATAGTGAAATTGTAGCGAGCCTGAGGGACCTCTTGCTGAACGGGATGCAGAGACAGGATGCGGGAGTCCGGAGCAACAAACTGAACATTTGGACTCGGTCTCCGAAAGACAGGGTATCCGGACTGCTTTTCATTTTGATTTCTCAGTGCTTGTATTTGTGCAAACTCGGGGAAACGACTGGAGACACTATCCGGGCTCGAGTCCTCTTTAAAATAAAAGTTTTTCTCACTGGAAGTACTAAAAGGCTTAATCACAGACTGAGGAGTTTGAGTCAAAGGCTCGTATGAGATTGGCTCTGTGGAAGACAAACTGCTCTGACCCATCGTGTCAGAGCTCACAGGCAAAAAATACAGTGGGATCAGAATGCCTATTCCAATCCCTATGCAAAAGGCTAATGAGGCTGTCAGAAAACAAAGGCCTTTCAAAGTACGCCCTGTCCGCACAGGGAACTGGGGATTAAAACAACGGGAATGTCCAATCATTCTCGAATTGTGGGTCCTCTCATCTAGAATCACACTCTCCACTCCTGAGCCACAATGAAAACATGAGCACAATTCCAGCATCGTCACTATTGAGATCTACTGTACTTCCACAGTAGGCCGCACTTGTAGCTGTCAGCACAACTTCTGAATGTCTTCACAAAAATGATTGTGACAGAAATAGAAATGGCGAAATGGTCTGACAATGAGTATTAGCTCAACACTTGAGCAAATTGGCTCCCGGATATTCACGTCCCACTTCCAATGCTACAGTCAGCGATGACAAAAGAGCGATGGAGTTTGGAACTTGGTCAATAATAAAACGTATATTATAGGTGTGTACTCTATCCAAAGAATAGAACTGTCTTATATAATAATCAGTAAGCAAAGCTGGAGATGACTATCTGAGTGATTGTTGGGTTTGCAGTTGAACTCAGGAGTCGTGCATCAGTTTGCTCATGAAGTTTCCTTTCAGTTGAAAAATGTCCACAGGCGACTTTCACACTTGCCATATTGTACTTGTAGTCGATAATCAATATTTACTCAACAAGCGCGTCCTTATGTACGTAATGACGAGGGACTGACAGGAGCAACTGTAAACATTTGTCTGAGATGTTTCCTTGTGTATGTGCACAGTCTTATCTTTCAATTCCAGGAGGACTTGTATTTACGATGATTCTCCACAATTGACTTCCCTCAATTGCACTATCTCTCTCTGTCTATGTACTTATTAGTATTATGTCCTCATATGGTTTATTTATTCTCCAGGCAGAGATTTTTTTGTCCCAACTCCAAACGGCTGCCTTGGTTTTCTTTTTTTATCTTCCTTGCCTGACTTGACTCTACTTGGCTGGTTTGCCTCCTATTGTCTCTTTTTATGTTACAGTTGTTACAAAACATTAGATACGTGTCTTGTGCTCCTCTTGCAGCACAGGAACGAAGAGAGACTGGAACATTTAATCGAAGCCAAACGACCCATTAATGACACGTTCATTCACCAAACACAAGATGCTTCAACTTGTTCTTAAGATAAATCCAATCCAACAATGATTTACATTTATCACATCTCAGTCTTTCTCCTTTTGTTCAACCTTAGTAACTCTGAAGCGTAACGCTGCCTTCGATTCTATAAATAGACTATTGTTTCTTACAATTTGTATTCACTGGAGAAACTCACTTCCACTAATTTTATCATTTACTTAACACTGTTCACTTTGAGCAACAACCTTACGACTCATTAACCTGTCATTCCAATTACAATCCAACACAAATCTCTTCCATTACTGTCTCAAAAGCCCCCTTTCTTCCTTACATCCTTTCAACCGGGCGATTTCCACGTTTTCGGATACCACTCTCTGTGAATCAAAAAAATTTAATAACATTACATATAGAACTCAATTGATTTATTTACACACTACCTATCTTCCCTTGAGAAAAAAATTTGACACTCGTCGTATTGTATATTGTAATTTATTTTCTCTTTTCTACTTTTTGTAGTAGTCTAGTTGTCTAGTAATCAGACTTTTGAGATTAGGAAGTGAAATCCTGTAGTTATATACATGAATAAAACGAAAGTGCTTTGCTTAAGTAGTTTGGCAAGACAAGTAAATTACAATCTGTCTACTAAAGTAAGAACAGGACATTAAGAGTGTAAATGCTAATTACTTTTCAATAGGATCGGCAGCCGCCGAGATTTTTTTAAATTGAAAAGACAAGTTGAGTTGACAGTAATGCAGAGTGTAAAATTGTGATGTGGGAGGCTTGTGTCGTGTTTACACGAATTGAATGATTAGAGGAGGAAGAAAGCGGCAAGGATGCTGAGTTGAGACTGACTAAACTCAGTCGAACACAAAAAAGGCACGATAGAAATTGAGAGAAGTGGACAGTAGTATGTAAAATGTTAATATTTATTGGTAAGTTGCCATTGCTGACCTTGTGAGTGTACGTCTGAGTATCTATAAATGTGATGGAAATCAGTGTTTTTGAAGAAGATGACGAAGAGATCCAGTTCAGTTGTATGCCGAAGTGGAAATGAGGTGGAACTAAGTAGAGATGGTGAGTGCAGTAGTACAGATATTATGTAGAATGGTACATAATAGTTTATTAGGTAGTCTTGGCAGTAGGTAAGGACTGGCTGAAGAAGAGTCAGAAATGATGTGCTGTGATGCTGAATATGGTCACAGAGTCACTTGTCTTGTAATATGCTCACGTATGCAAGCAATTTGTAAATTGATGAGTTGACACACCCTTAGCAACGTGCTCGAGAGGACAGGCCGACGGCAACTGACCGATAGATCGGCAGCAACCATCTACTTGTACATCGCATCGTGTGTAGTGAGCTTTGGACGACCCGAGGGCCCTGGCCAATACAATCCTCACTAAACACATACAGATACACCAATCTCACACAACAGTACACCTAAGTAAGTAAGTGACTAAGTAAGCTGTAGGGGCAACCTGGCTAACATGTTCACTTATCCAGTCCATCCGAGGAACCCAACAACGTATGCCTCTCATATCTCCGCCGTGTATTTCTGTAGGGGAAACTTATCTGAGAGAGAGAGACTAGCATCTGTGTACTAGTATCATCATCATCCAAGACTACTATAATAGTATACCTAAACTGATGTCTTTCCTGAGCTTTCCTCCTTTTTCTTTGCTCAAATGTGTTATGATCATTCTTTTCCTTTTCTTTCCTCGCTTATAACTTATACCTTATAGTAGACTATAATATTATTACTATAGTATGAGTAAGACTCGTCTCAGACTTACCTTAGGATTTAGATTAGCCTGGCAACATGTAAAGGTATGCATCTAGTATAAATAATAGTGCATTTGCTTTGATATGTTGTTAGGGCGTTCGGGGCACCACGAGGTTACTTTCCTACTTCTTTTCCTACACACACAATACGCTAACTCTTTTTCTGGACTGGCTGGACTCAACTCCCTGGTATATAATTGTATATTACACCACGAAAGGAAGGCAAGGCGAGAGAGAAGACGTCCTAGACTATAGATATTATAATCATCCTATTACTTACCTTCTTCATGTAGAAATACTACGCTTATGCTTATGTACTTCGTTTAAATATACAACTATTTCTACATACCTATTCTACCTATGCGTATCCATTGTACCCATTCTATTACTATTCCCTTCAATATACGGCATTGTACAGAACAAGTCTACATAAGCAGGTAGGCTAACCAAGATGCCATTACCTTGTTGCCGTAACGAGACGAACAAAAAATATCTTTCAACTCAGCTTCAAATCCTACTTCGACTCAACTTCAACTAACTAAAGCCGAGATGAGAATTAGACTCTACTCTCTTCACTCTACAATACTGGAACACCATCGCAGCACTTCAGAATTCTTCACATTAAACCATATATCTGCTTTATCTAATGACAATGTATCCAAACCTATAGGGCCTTCTTAAAATCCTTAAGTGCACCCTTTAAATACTTTCTTGCTTTACCATTGGACTTTACTGGACTCTGTGCACTAACCGTCTCTTTATATTATGTCATCCACTATTGACTCACTTCATATCAAAATATACCATTAGTCTAATTGATCTTTTTACAGTAGATATCGGAAATGTCCCTGCACCCTAATTCTTTTAATTAAAACCATATTCAATTAATTATATACATGTCGTCGTCCCCTTTAATACCTTGGTAGTTTTACCATGGCAGAAACTTTTAAACCTACTTTGTTAACTTCCGGTTTTACTTAATAAACCTTTACCACAAACATCGTGGAGTTAGTAAAGTTAATATGATTTTTAATAAATTAATTCTACCATAGATAGGTGCAATTTGACGTATAAACAGTGAGGAAAGGGATTATTGAATGTTGTAAATGGGTGGATACCAGTACAATTGTCTAGTTTTTGTTCCTTTTACACTTACAAATACAACAAGAAGGTGAAAAATATAAAAAACGCAGGCCAAGGGTCACAAACTAAAGACTCGACCTTAGATTAAACGCAATGTTTGTACACACTGTAGTAATAATACAAGTGTAGGTAGGTAGGTAATGTGTTTTAAAGGCTTATTTCATTCATCGTCAGTTATCCTAATTGTACATCTCTGTACTTACATATACGACCAAGTACACAACTTAATAAATAGTTGTTTATTCTGATAAATGCAGCATATACTTACGATGAGATCAGGAGTTTTCTATCTGGGCTCTCTAGACCAGGGCTAAGAGTTTCATTCAAAGTATGTACTGCATGTGACTTTTTGTCTGTCATTCCTCTGGACATGAATGGACGGATGCTTATGTACTACGCATATGTAGAGTCAACAGATTATGATGCGTGTGCGTGTACTACATGTAGGAGTAAATGTACTCTGGAAAATGCAAAATGTTCGGAGATGAAAAGTGAGAGGCGTAGGTGTGTGACAGTGGGATGCTACAGATTGGGTTGCACAAACAAAAAATCACGAAAAGTTATGAATAAGAAGTGAAAATATGCAGTTGTAAGGAAATATTGTTTGCTGTAGAGTTAGAATAGGGAGGAGTTTCTCCAGGATCTCATCATCACACGTTCTACAGCCTATTCAACACTAAACCCCTTCTCCAGCACTCGACTAGTCTCACATAACATTAGAATATAGAGCCGGTTTCTGCATCCCTTCCTCGTAATCTCTCTGCAAATGAGACAAACACGCTAACATTAACCAACGTGTTACATCATTACATAACTCTTGCATGACTCCATGAGAAAGGAATTATTTGTCCTACACTCAATCGTCGCTTTTCCAATTTCCTAGCACTCACCGTTTTCAAAGTTCCTACTTCCTATAGACAGAAATATTTTACACATTACACATTGTAAGTTACGCACAACTCAGAAATGAATTTGTACATGCTTACAAACTTGTGTGGATTTGTACTTGTACTACATAAAAATACATTCCGTTTAGACAGTAATCATAATAAATACTGTGTAGCTATGTTTACATATATGGATACTGTCGATAGTTAAATTACGTCACAATGACTATTTTTCTGAGTCATAGCTATATTACATATTGGCATCCAGGGAATAATATATCTTAGAATTAAGCATCTTGAGAGGATATTTCGGAAACCAATGCATTAATTACCTAAGTTCTTATTATTTATGTATACTAAAGTAAATATCAATCTATAGACACTGTACTTACTAAATTTCATGGCACATACTTATAAAAGTTACAGAAAAAGTTGTAATAAACTACGATATGATGAAATTAGTTTTCGTTTTAGATAGTAAGGCTCATGATACCTTTTACTGTATTAAGTATGTACCCTTCTGTCTGATTGTGGTATCCGTTAAAAGTGTCTAATACAATAAGCCATGTAATACTGAATATTATGCTTGTTTCTACTTCACTACTGTCACTACTAACTTCAGTTGGTTGGTTTTAATACATGAGTGAAGTTATGCCTGATTGTTTGCAGTAGGTAAGTATATGTATGCATGTTAAGTATGTGTATGGATGTAGTATGTATATTTTGTTAAGGACGGAGCGGTTGGATCTTATTATCACACCTTGTTGAGGCCGACTCTTTACTTAACCGTCTGCCCTGTCTGTTTTCACTATTTATTTATAACTGACTTAGACATTGTCTACATTTCTCGTTATATCTACCTACCCACTATACACTATTTATTCAAACGAAGTGAATAATGCCTACGGGAAACTATAAAAGTACCAAATCAATGCAATCCATTCCATTATATTCCTTGCAGTGCAGTGTCAGCATTCGTTAAAAAGACGAATAAGTAGTAAAGCGTCAACATGTATACGCAGTATGTAGGTATCTATACTAAAAGTTGTAAAATGAGGTACCATTTATTCATTTATAAGTATAAATTCCTCTCCCTCCTAGTTACCTTTACAACCTGATACCCCTCATGAAGGTATAAAGCAAAGTATGTCGATTTAAATGCAATGTTAACAAGGGTTGTCATGTTCTAAGCAATAATAATAACAATAGAAACAGAAAGAAATTACAGAACATTTTCTAGCCGTGTATATAGTAAGTATTTATATTATGAGTCAAGTATAGCTCTGTTAGTTTACACACGATGATATATAAATTCTCGTGTTATAGAAAGATGTAAGTTATAAACTGTCGACAATTCCATAGAGATCACTCACTCATCAACTCATTTCCGACCCATAAGATGCAGATCAGTTGCACTGCACCTTTAGTTGGTTCAGGTACACCAACTTACAATATGTATTTACATGCAACAAGTGTTTCAATTTAGTTTACAAGAGAAAAAACACGAGTGGATTTCTGAGACTGCAGTTCTAGTTTGATTAGTGCATTTATTTTCTTAAGCAAAAACATGCGTCTCATCTTGTCTTATCATTAGTGCACAATAGCATATCAAACAAGTCCATGCATTTCTATATTTTACAATGGTACTTATGACTCTGCAAAAATGTGTAACATAATATAAGATGAAGCACAGAAATCTAATATACACAGTGAACCACATTGAGTGGAATAATACGAAAAGACTGAAATTGAATCTCGAATCAAATGAAAAACGGCATGATGGCAAATGTTGGCATATTCGCTGTCATTACTGAAAAGGGCGTGCATTACATACTATTGAACTGGCTTGGTTATCTGTTTTGTTAGGTGAAGTAGAAACAATGCAAGCCAAGCAACATTTTCTACCTACACACACATGCAACTCTGCATCATCTACATCTCCTGATTACAATGCATAACTCTCAATCTTCCCATTTACCCCACAATAAGAATTCGTCTTCATCTTAGGGTAGATAAATACTACAGATATTCACTGAGCATCCTCAGAATTTAGCAACTGCATATTATGCATTAACGAAACATATAATTAAATGTGCTAGTCAATCATAGCAAAACAACCCAACTATCGACAATGTAATTTCTATTGTAGGTGATTTTTAATGTTAAAAGTGTGCAGAGCATAAAGCATTGCCGCAATTTTTTATGGATAATATTGTGACTAATAATTAACAACAAATTCCTACAGCTTTCATAACACCTTGTGAAGAATTAAGGAATTACAATTATTTTGAAAAAAATGTGTATTATTTTTGTATTCGAGGATTGATGAAAAATTCATTTATAGTAATCTCTTATTGATATTATACGAAAGTTTTTGGTGGACATTGATTCAAGTAGTAATGTACATGCTGGAAAATTTCATTACAAAATTTGGAGCATTTTTTAAATTTGCGCCTAAGAGCTGTCTTAATTTGTGTATTATAATAATGTCTAATAATGGGTAATAAAATCCATAATGCTAAACAGGAGACAGTGAGGCTTATCAGTAGAAATCCATTTATTTTATCTAAGGCACCGCTTCTGTAAGTAAAGGATTTGATCTTAAGCCCGTCTGGATTTGGATTTTCCTTGAAGCTAAATGGATTCTTTAGTTATTCACTAGCGAAAAGCAAATATATTTAGTAAAGCCACGTTGTCTAATAAGTAAAGGTATATTATGAGAGGGTTGATGCATAAGTGATGGTTTAACAATGTTTTAATAAGGTAAACTACTTTAGTAACTCAGTATGATTCAGGTATGTACTAGGAATTTAAATTCAAATACCTGAGAGTGGAAATGAGTGAGTAATTTGATTACCAACAACTGTGAATACCAAAGTGAATCCTAACTAACGTTGGCAGTGATGTGGAAAAGGTTGGATAAAAGAGAATAGAAGAAAGACGGAAAGGGCAGGGAGTAGGAAACGTTTGTGTAATTGTTGAGTGTATTATTGTATGTATGTGTGTGTCCAGCCTTTTGAAATAAGGGATGTATGAAAATAAGTATTGAACTGGTAAGAAGACTGAATTCATTCAGTAGGTACTCAGAAAATCACAATCAGTCAGTGAGTGGAGTTGTGAATTGTTGAGCCGAGTCGGCAGGTTTATTGGTTTTCAATGGTGGAAAGAAAAAGAACCATAGGAATCCCAAATCCTCGAAGGGATTTTGACCCTTACATTGCCCATCCATAAGGTTACTACTATCTTTTAGAAGAGTCAAAGTCGCTTTACCACCCATATAGTTCACATGTCACCGAAAATGATTGAAGAGATATTTGAGGCTGATAGTCACTTATTATAGGATTAGAATGTCTCTTTGTAAAGAAAATCTCCACTCGAAAAATACCGGAGCACAAATTGGACGGTTAAACTTGTAAACTTTTTGTGTCTTTTTTTCAAGCTACATTTATATGTATTAAGTATCTACCTCGTAGTATCTGTGATACCCTTTAGTCACTAAGCATTGCATACTAATGTGACGAGAGCACAATATACAATTCGATAAACATATTCATTTGTGTACCTTACTAGTAAATAATGTCCTTATGAGACTATCAGGCTAGGCCAAAAATCATAGCATTACCGCAATGTATAAGAGTGCGCTGCATGTGCATACCATTTGGGAATAATAGTTTAAGGATTTCCCTTCATTGTCTCCTGTATTTCTATGTCCATCTATAAAACTTATTCTGTTTAGTAAACTACATTCGTAACGCATTGCATTGAAGAGAAGAGGGGCTTGGAACGAAGTCTGTGGAATCGACCCGCCGCTGTGATGCATTGACAACATGTCCACTCCCTTATACACAGAGAACAGAGACATATTGCCTTTTGTGAATCAAAATCTGAATCCACAGATTATCACAAAGAGCGTCATGTTTGATTGTTCTCTTCTCAAGTAGATTACCTCTGAGTCTGTGAGGCCCCGTTTTCTTCTGGGTATACTAGTAATAGTCCATGCGGACTTACTATCTACCTAAAGTAATGGAACCTCTGAACAAAATAAAATATTGGGTAGTTAGGTATAGTTTTATGTAGCATTTACTTAATAAATTTCAATCCAAAATGCATTTTCAAGTTTTTATGACCTGAAGCTCACTAATGCTAAATCACCACTTGTTATTATTTCCATTAGTTTAAAGCTGCACTAGACGTATTGAAGCTTAGTACTTACAATTGTACAATACTAAAGCTAATAGGTAGTATTACAGTTCAAGTCAAAAAGCTACCTCGAGGATATCTGAATTTGTTGTTTCTTCTTAGAAAATTTAGAAAACTTGCATTTCTTCTTTTCTCTTCAGAGAAAGCCACAGCTGAATAGAATGGATTAGAGAGCACGAAGTAATACGATCGTATTCAATCCCAGCCAAACATGACGAAACAAAGCTCTGCGAGTAATTTATGAAGCCGTGCAACTTTAAGCTAATCTTTACAAGACAAGACAGCTAAAGATACGTGACTTTGTATCCTTACATATTTTCCTAAGCTTAATTTTTATGTCATGAATAATGAATAATATGGCAATTAATCTCACTAAATAAAGGAAATTGTCGCATCTGTATTAAATATTCTGTGGATGCAGTAATAGAAACCTGTACTACCTGTACTACTACTACACCATAATTAATAGCCATTTATTAAATATCTGTATTGTCCATATGCTAATTAATCATCTCCACATTGAACTACATAAAATATATTTTATGTGTCTACAGACATGTGAAATGCTCTTACACAATTACATAACTAAATACTATATCCTTCCAAGGCACTACCAAACTATAATCAGATAAATAATGATATCTTCTGCAAACTTGCTATTGTTAGGAGTAAATGCTCAGAATTTATCTTACATATTCATTGCGCTGTACATACAATAAATTGTATTTATCGCCTAACACAAACTACGAGAATGGAAGAATGTTAATATCCTTTTGACACTTACAACTTACATGCACATGGGAACTGCATCTGGCGAATCATTGTTAGTATTTATCCCATTTAACTATTATTTTAGGGTGAAATTGATATTGGAATGAAAATCCTGCACCGTTGATATCCTAAGGGAAGAATCCATAAGGGCAAAGCAATACAAGGAATAAAGGATTATACTTCTGTATACGAATAGTAGTGAAATCCACGACCTTATAATATTATGTACATCCTTCGTTATTTCCTAAATATTTTTGAAAATGTTCTTAAAATCCATACTCATATGGAAAATGTCCATTCTGGTTAAAGCTTACCAAAGTTGGAAATATCTACTCTGCATGAATTTATGGAATTGTAATGAGGAGGAAGCTCAGTATGGTATACTGACTGGCAGTTAATATGCAAATGTAATAATTAAATATTCTGGTAAATCTATTAATGCATATCTACTTCGTGTTGGAAATGTACATGTAGAAACATTTTGTACTAGAAATATTACTAATACTATACTGTATTACATGTTTCACTATTTTATGTTACTTATACAATGGTTTGGTTTAACAGTTCTTTCCCATAATAGAATTATAAATAAACTATTAAAATGTCCTTGGCACTCCTAATCTTAAGTTTAACAATAAATAGTAATAATATTCAAATTACAACTGCGAGAAATTGTTTTTACACGATATTTTACAAATTCTAACCAAATGGACTTTGCTCCATCAACTACATGCAAAGTCATTTTTCCGCATTTCTTAATTTGAAATGACTAGTAAATTAGGTTACTAAAATGGTTCATTTATTTTAATTAAATCCATGTGAATGCCCACCGCAAGCAATCTTTCTTTAACGGTCGGATATTTCTTAGGCCCATCACTTAAAATAAAAGTAAAACTTCAGCAGAAATTTTATGATCTAGGACTTGAGAATAATAATGTCGGCTGGAGCTAACCTTAAGATTGTTACGTATTTATGTGTCAATATATACGAAATTTGGTTTTATGTATGGTTATTGGAAGTCATTCGGCATGTATGAGTTTACTACGTATTCAAAGGAATAAATATTAGCACAATATAGTCAGTATCTCTTGAGAATAAGAAATGTGAACAAAAGCTCATTTTATATAGAAGAGTCAAAAAAGTGGCTAAACTACATTCATTCTAGAAACTGACTTTTGTGTGCGTTAAGCCATGTAGGACACGGAGTATGAAATGAATACATGTAGTTGGCTTCAGAAAAACCGAAATGCCACATCCTTATGGCACAATAACATAACACAAGTTCCACATGCCACTGCTTATGCACTTTGTTTCATCTCATTCTAGATTTCCCTTTTTTACTGTTTAGGTACACTCTATATATATTTGTTCAATAGTTATCCAAGAATTCAATTTAGAGTAGACCTCTAATAATGCGACCATAAACTTATGTACTTGTTTGTAAGTTTGTATTTTCTGGAGTTTTTAACTTTATGTTTATCCGTGTCGCGTCGACTCTTTTCTGTCTACGATGTCCTGTCGCGTTCAGCTCAAGTGGTCATGTTACACTTTAGCTACAGATTACGAGATACTAATATGAAATATGAACAAGAACAGGATTTAATAACATAACACCACAAAGACCACAATAACAAACCCCAATAAACATGAATATCTATTCAATAATAATTCGTTAAACAATATTTTTTACTTAGAAACTTCAGAAAACATACGATAATTTACGTATTTATGTGCTACATAATATATAATTCGATACAGGTGTCTACAACTATACAACTTTTTCTCAATAAATGGTTTAATCTAGGTATTTAATACAAATTCAATACCTTTTAACAGTTGCGTTATAAAGCGTTTGATTCTCATTACTGGACAACAGCTTTATACTTAGCCAACCTGTACCTTTCTTGTATTATGGAGTATTATCGGTATTTATTGCCTATAGAGAGATTTTATATGTGTAAGCAACAGGATTTGGTCGTTTAGTCCATCTGTAGCAGCATTTGGTGCTAATATCGGTGAGTAAGGTCCACATAAAACAATTGAACATGTTTAGGAGTAGTTATCCTGTTTAGTCTGGGTTGACCAGCCAGACGAATTTCACAATTCTGCTCTCTCTCTCTGTCTCTTTGTTCGAGGGCAATATAATCAGTAAAACATAAAATGGATATTTGAAGTTTGAAGATCGAGAGCCACTGCTGTGAGCTCCTTCAATTTACCGTCTCGCGATAATATGTAGATATTAATAACATTCTCACTCAATCTCCAGCCGACAAACGAGCTACACTAAACCAAAGTTGTAGTAATCGTAAATCCAAAGTACAGTGCAGACGGACATAATACAGCTCAGACCACTACTAATAGTTCAGGAGCCACATACGTGAACAAATTCTAATAATATTATTGCTCCCACCCACTTGAGTCTTTTACCCTTCTCTAATGCATCTGTCTCACCTTCTCAAATTTATGCTTTTCTATCTGAATCTCACACTCCTTTCTCTGCTCCCGAAACGAGTTCCCTCTACCTGCTTCCAATTTCAAAGACGGAGCAAATTTATTTCAATCTGCAGAAATTAGCGTCGACGGAAGATCAGCCTCTTTCTTTCAAGACCCACCACCGTGTCAAATGGCAACGTTGATTAATCGACTCGATACATTTCCGTCCTGCCACTTGTCTACCTCTCAATTCATTTCTCCTTCAACAATCTATCCTCAACCGTCTCTCACACTCAGCTAAGGAAAACTGGCCCAAATATCATTAAATAAACAGCTAGGACCCTTAAAAAACGTCCCTGTTCATAAGACCCTATATAAACCATTTTCCATGTTACAGATATATGAGCTGTTCATAAAACCACACAAAGATGAACACATCCGGGACTATAACTTGTCCATTCTCCTCCACTGAATAATACAAAAGAAAGCCAACAGAATCTAAAGAACCATACCCGTATAAAATAAAACCATATTCACTACTTTAAATAAAGTAATACAAACGCACAAAAGCAGTGAGTAACCATTCATTTTTAAAGAATACCCTTCGTCTCTACATAAAATGAGAACCTTAAAAGTATGACGCTCAACTGGTTATTGAAAGCACGAACTGCATTTTTATACAAAAAGTATTTGTACTATAGATGAAAGGCATTGATGCACAAGACTCGATTCAACATAAAAAATCTTGTTAAAATGTTGGTTATTATTGTTTGGTTAGGAATTAGGAAACCCGTCCAATATTAAAAGAGAAGCACATAAAATCTACGGGAACTTGCTTATTACTAATCCCTAAGAATATGTATAGCTAAAAATTCAATATTGAGCTTAGTAGGCCAAAAAACATCATAACATTGAACGTTGCTAACAAGTTTTTCATCAACCCATTCTGTATTGATTTACACTAAAGACTTCATGCTGCAAAAATAATGATGAACATAATTTCCAATTGCAAACCAATGAGAATTTTAATACTTTTTCTAAGCCATCTTAAACAATCATCCCAATTGTAGCTAAAGAACTTTGAAAATATTTGCATTATAGCCTAAGCATAATATAAATATGCTTACATATTATCGCTAAAAATTGACATAAAATGAAAGTAATCCTAATATTATTGATTAAATATTAAGTTGAGTATATAAAAACCTTAAATCAACTGCTAAATTCCGAATGACAAAAGAGTTACGGATGTGTAGTCTTAAGTCACGAAACCAGTACGTACCTAAAACAAAAAACAAAAGAGCATTATTAGATATGTTAATTAAATCTGAGAATAAAAAAATGAAATGCGTAAAAGAAATCTACACCAGTAGATTTATGGGCGATTTGTTCATTAAAATGTTTTGTTAACATATCAATTTATACAGGTAGGAAAGTATAATTAAGGAATCAATAAATGTATTGCTCAAAGATAAAAATAGAAGGCGGCCTATCATTATGTTTCCCAGTCCATAATAGACACTGCCTTGAGTAATCATCCCGACAACGAATGTACCTAATATCTCATTGATTATGTGCATAATTGAGTAATAGCAATTTTTGCAGGGTTGTCAATTAGCTTTTTTAGATAGAGATACGTTGTCCTCATGCCAGGAAACATTTTTATTACGACCCTGGCCATAATAATATTACTACAAGTATCTAATCAATACTCTGTAATAAAATATGAAATATTTTGTTATTGCATTGAGACACGTTAAGCATTGGATTATAGTGCGACTGCATTGGACGTAAGTTTTTACGATATGTCAATTATAAAGGTGTTTGTTAAGGTTGAGGTAAGTTGATAAAAGTAACTAGTTGTAAAGAAGTAATTGAGCGGCGGAGAGACTAATTTGCCAATAATGATATTAGTTATTGAGTAGTAATAATAATGAGGGAATGGAGGTCTGTGGATGAATGAAGGAAGGGGAAGTACTGATTGGGCAGTTAAGATGGGATAGGAGTGATTGAGTGAGTGTGATGATTAGAAGGAGGCATGTGAGTATCGAGCGGATAAGTGAGTACAAGTAGGTGTTTATTTGGGATCAGATGAATGTAAGTGACCTAACCTGCCAATGGTGTAGTGATAAGAATCATATCGTAGTAGGAAGTTGTTGATTGGCAAGCTGAAGCAGTAAAGAATTGAAAAGAAGCTTCCAAATTATAGAGTAGAATCTCCGAAAATAATGCAGCATAATCAAGTGCCAACATTTTGTCCAGCTCCCTTCCACTCACGCAATATAATGGCCTATTAGTTGGGCTGGCTTTGAAGACGTTAGCGAGCATTGGCCCCTCACACTAATACCCATGCACTATTCCTACGCAGCTATTACTACTACATAGTAAACATCAAGTATCTCTGCTCTACCTACTACTTTTCTGCATATCATGCATATAACTACCTACTTATTACATAATAACACTAGAATTATATTATTATTACTGATATTACACTTACACGGACGCACGCATCTTCACTCGCTTTCTAATTCATATGATTAGGAAATGTAGTACAACTAGTACAAGTTTATTTATTTACAGACGCCATTCTGTCTAAATCTAACTATAATTGTCTCTACAATATAATCATTATTAATAGTCGTGTGTAATTTCCACATTTCTCTCTTTCTAGTCAACCACCCCGTCAGTTTACAATTTCTACCATTCTACTCTCCATTCTTTTTCTCATTTCACTCTCACATCACACTCCATCATTTGATATATATAACCTATCCACTTAAACAACTACATTGATTGACAGTACAATGCTTCGCTTTACCACATGCTACATACACACTGTTCCATTTCACTAACTCTTTCATCAGGTACTACCATCATCCTTACCATACGTACTTTATTGCCTGGAGAATCCTCTTCCATCCACTTTTATATAATACGATATTGATACTCTGATATTATCTAAAGTATGAGATTCAATATACAAATTGAATTGATGTGAGTTAAGGTGATGAAACCAAGCACAATCTTCCCCCTCTTTCTAAACAATGCATGCAACAATACTCTACATAATATATAATATTATGCCATTTTTACTCTCCTCACGAAATGATACTTGTTAAGTAATACTCTATAACTTACAACTACATATAATGAGATAGACATGCCAGAGAACGTTTACACTCTTCTCAAATTATATCTACAAATAAGATTCTTCCTATACATATTCCTAAAGTAAACGTTGTTAAGACATTCTCCTTGCCCTGCACCCTGCACGCTCTCATCTCATCTTCAGACTCCATCTTACACATGAACACATACATACAAGTTGTTTCATATGTATTTTTGTAATCCGTTTCCCTACCTCATTATGTTCGTATACAGCCATACCCTTTTCATCAACTCATTCCACTTTCAACTAAAATTCTAACTACCTGAACGTAGCGAGTAACGTACTGTGTATTTATCTCCCCGGTTACTTGTCTGTTACACATTTCACGCAAAGGAAATTGCCACCAACAGACTAAACAATAAGTACGGACCTCAAACGAAGTTACCTAATTATTTTCAGTTTTGCGCAATAGAAAAACAATAATTTTTTTGAATAGTCTAAAGAATGATGCTCATCTAGTTTCAACTATATTTATAATGCCAGTTTTAAATTAATTTAAAGTGGTAAAGACACAGTAATAACAATTATAAAGTAATTGATATATCCGACAGCAAAAAATGTTTTTATATAGCTTCTAGTTGATACGTTGCAATAAGAGAATAATTGATATTGCCCTTTATTATAGAAAAGGAAGTCCTTTCTTTAACGGTTAACATTTAGTAAGATTTAGATAAATAGCCACGGGTTGTATGAATAGAAATAATTGTGTAATTGTAGCATTTATTTACCTACAGCTATGTTGGTATACAATCGGTAAACAGCTAAATACGTAAATAAATGGTACCTTTTCTGGTAGGTGAATTAGGATAAGTGCATATTGGTAGGGTGCCTGTTTACTATAAGGGATTTGGTTCACACTTGAATGGTTGAGACTTGCTTGACCTCTGGGCACTATCTACTTAAGATAATGCGGACCAGCCCTACTGTAGTACTATTCTATTATGTCCACATTAATTAGAATAGTTCCTAATGAGGATTGTCCTGTTGTAAATTCCTTTTCTTTTGTAGCCAATAAAGCATTTAGGGAGACCGCTGAGTTGTTTTCTGTCTTATTAAGCCATGAATCAGTCCTGTCAATTTGACTTTTGAGAAAAACTGAATTCTCACGCTCCACTCGATGATATTTTAAAATAAAAGCTTTATTCTTTTGTTTGGACATTGGAATTGCCTGTGATATCCAAATGAAATATATTTGTCAGCATTTGGCCTTCAGTGCATAACAAGACTCAATAAAGATTCCCCAGGAATCATCCTCTAAGTGCAGTGGGTCATAAATCACATCTGAATTTAGTGAGCATAGAGCACAGGATCGTCAGGCAGGAGATGACATAAAAGTCTTTCCTTTACTCTATTCCGTTTTATTCAGATCAAGTGCACTGAACACAAGCCAGAGCTATCAGTTCCGTAGTCGGGAGCTGATTGCTGTAAAGTAAGTGACTCTATTTTGTTGTTTCCTATCAAATCCCATCTGTCTGTCCAGGTACATAGATATCTGTAAGTCAGTAGTTATTGTTTATATTCTCTAAGAGTGAGCTGTTGAGTATCTGCGGCAAGAATGAACCTATCTGTATTATTCCTACCCTAATTTACGTTTCTTTTAGTACACATAATATATACTAAATATCACTATGTACAACTATATAGATGTAGGCTTAATACTATATAAAACGTTTCTATGCTATCTTTAATTCGTCCAACCGTGCTGCGACCTCAAAGTAAGGATTCAACTCACCTACCTCATGAAGACAGTTCCTGTGACACAAGGGACATGAATTGTTATATACGAGTCAAAAGAAAACCCTGCATTGACTTTAATGCTTTATACCAGTCCCGGCCACACTAATACAGATAGCACACAAAACTTGACTCTAAATCTTTAGAATGGATTTGTTTGCGTGGAGTCAAAACTTTGTTATAATATCCCATGCTATTTACTCTTATAGGGATTATAAACAACAAACCCAATCTAAGAGAAATGATAATGTTTCTAGGTGTATACCATATAGTAGCACTGAAAATATATATAAACGAGGATATTCATTTCATTTAGGTACTTTTCAAATACTTTCTTTACCTGTCTCTAATTGTAGTAAATCTATCTTCCTTCTACCTTAAGTTCTGCATCTATAGCATATCCATGTATAAAGTACACAACGATTCATATCTTGAAATCTTTAATGTCTATAGTGTTATTGTACTTTATACTATTTCAAATGGTATATAAACTACAGATACTCAATGTGATATAATGTTTCTTATCCTATGTTAGCTTTATATACTAAATGCTAAACTGGGAGTGTAGTTCAAGTTGTGTGTACTACTACCGATCAGTATAACGCGTGCATAGTATTGTCGTAAGTGAAAATCAGAGCTTATAGTCATTTTCCTGCATTTGAGTGCCGCAACGCTGTTTTGAACATTTTTGAGCCGCAATCCCGTCCTTTGGTTTTCGTTTCGTTCAGTGAAGTTGACATGCCTCTCCTTTTGGCTTGACATTCTCTTTCAATTTCATTGAACATCATTGTTACAACTTGAGGCTGACGTGAGATTAAGGAGGACGACACACTCTAACAACTCCAACACCAACATTTTGCCTTCTCCCTTAGCTTTCCACTCGAAATCCTTTTCCGTCCTGACTTCTTCCTTCTCTTAATAATATACTTCCTATTTCCAATGCTATTACGGTACATTACTGTAGATTATATTGTTGAACGGTCAGAGATACACGCATTTCTTTGGTTATTGAATATTCTATAGCTTACAACATATTAGACAGCACCCCAAGCTTAGACAAGACAGCATAAGTGAGTTAGAAAACTTGTCTAAGCTACTCAATAATTTTCGGTTTTCTGTATTGAGATCAGAATGAACTTGGATTTCAAGAATTTGGAATAGAAATGCCAGTTTTCTGTTATAGGCAATTAAAGATCTAGTGAAGAAGATATTCTGACAATATTGATTTTATTTTTATTGTTATGTCCTTTAATGTTAATAGTTGGAGATTACTTGGGCTTGTAGTTAAACAACAATTCCTATCGCACACACACCATGAAATGAAATATGGCCTCTTGACTTTCACATAGATGTTTTGTTTATTTTTCGATATCTTTTATTTACATAAGTATAGGTAGGTATGCAAGTACCTATGTAGGTAGGCACTTAAATATTAGAATGGAGTTATGCTGGTATTTATTTTAGTTATTTTTATTACGCGTTTTCTGCCATATACTTATTCATACCTGCCGTGAGAAACTTGAAGAAATATACTCATTGCACGACATCCGAGTAAACGACTTATTGTTACTTAGACACACCAGTAACTAATGTAGGTATAGGTGGAGTTGAGTCAAGTCAGATTCAAAGACAGTTTAAAATTACAACAATGCAATGAAAAGAACAAGATTCCTCAATCTTTTGATAATAAAAAGTTGGAATAAATGCTAAGTAATGTTACTTGTGATACATACATTGTAATCGTACGTGCATAGACACAATGATAGAATACATTGAAGCGCAATAAGTAAATAACAATTTCTTATATAAATAAATATTACATATTTTCTCAACTGCACATTTACATTGTATAGAGGAGGGACAATGTAAATGATGACACATTAATAAAATTTGGTGTATTTCATGAATTAATCATGCTTTCTTGGCGCACACATAAATTTATCAATGGTCATTTTTTAGTGTTGATGATTTTTTAGTTTTCTGATTTATCAAACATCGCAATTATTTATTATGCAGAGCCAGAAGCTTTTATCAGTACTCAGGGTTTTAGCGGATATGCTACAGAATAATTCCCTTCAGAATGTTACTTAACTAGTGTAAGATGAACTTGCACAACAAGCTAAAATCTTTTAAGGGATTATCTGTAGACAGCAAACATAAATATAAGAATGTGTCCACTTAAAATTACTTAGAGAGACTCTTGATAAGAATGCACCTACGTAGCACATTTTTAATCCACATTGCGTAAATCAATGTGTCTAGCCCAGCAGGGAATTATATTATACGGGATGAACTGGAAATGATAAATTTCAAAGTGGAGAGCAGCACGCACGGTAGCTTGCCAAACTTGCTTAACTCTATGAATAATAAGACTACCTCACACTTCAGAATCAAACCAACACAATGAGCATCTTACTTGTTCCCCCTGACTAAACCAACTGATATCTTTTGCCTATATGCACGATTGTTATATTGGACATCGGACTAAAGAAATAGTAGCCAGAGCTTACAGACAGATGCATAAAAGTATAAATATTTCCGTCAGCCTCTTGACTGACTGTGCGGTCGTGCTTTCATTGCTCTATACCTTCAGTTTCTCTACTT
Source organism: Tomocerus qinae (assembly GCA_020055645.1). Classification (NCBI taxonomy): domain Eukaryota; kingdom Metazoa; phylum Arthropoda; class Collembola; order Entomobryomorpha; family Tomoceridae; genus Tomocerus; species Tomocerus qinae. The sequence goes on from CM034548.1 coordinate 26,017,622, forward strand.
TTCTCTGATTCTTTCGTATAATCTCCCTTGTATTAAATAATCGACCCACCTGGTCATTTTCCCTTTTTTAACCTCTGCACACCTTAACTAGGATGCTATGATTTTTCGAATAAAACCAGTCAAGCGTACAAGTCTTGAGCTACGGGTGGCTATGTGTGTCATATTCACTATTCTTAATACCACTACAGACTAAAGCATAAGCATGACACTGATTTTTGAAAGTTATAAAATTTCACAGGTAACGAAGAATGAAATCCCAACAAAAACTTTGTAAATACTTCAAGTGTTTCTTTTGTCATTAAATTAAACAAATATTTACAGAACAGCTTCTTCTATACTCTCAAAGTGTCTTCTTCGTGAGCTTAAGGAATTCAACGAAGGAATAACCACTTTGGGAATTATTTGATTTAGATCCTAGGTAACAAACCATATGTCCATGAAGACTTGGACCACATCCGGGCTTTCATATTTATTTTTTACGTTGGTAGTCACCAAAAGCTACATACAATTAACATATTTACTATGCTAATTCTGTCACAATATGATTTAATTTTTCTTAGCTTTATAACAACCAAACAGGAGCTAAGAAGACACTACTAAACCAGTTTGCTCCCTCACAGTCAGTTTAATAAAGTGTTAAAAGGCACTTGAGTTCAATCAACGAAATTTCATTGACTGGCAATAGTTCTTCAACCGGACACCACAAATGCAGATGTATTCACATGATTATAAGGAGAACCATGTATTATATATCTATATACTTGTGCATATGCGGACGTACTTAACCAAGCTGGTATTTCTATCCGCTTCTGACTCTGAAATAAATCGTTCTGAGAAATCATTGGTATTAAATAATATCATTTCACTGTGGAGCTGACTTTCGAGAAAAGGAAGTTGCATTTGACATGACATGACATAACTTATCCCTTATCCTGCAACGCAACAACACAAAGCTAAATGTGAGAAGAATATTGGATTCATGTATGCAGCTGTGCACTTGACTCACAATCAGTGGGATTTGGTTTAAAAGGCTTTCATGGAGGAGGATGAAGGTATTATGCATGTACGTAGATATATCATCTCTACTTCTGCCACAACTCCACTCCAATACTCCCGATTCATTTCTTATCTTTACCTTTGCACATTATGCATATCTAATAGTCTATCGTTGAAATACTTGCATACGCATATATTTACTAGAATAATCCAAAGTACTTCATATATCTCTTAGATAAGTATAAGTAATAAGTTGTAGATTATATTCAATGTTCTTATATTATTATTACATAAGTATGTATAAACATCTCGTGGAAATCAGCTATAGTTATATTACTAAAATAGTCTCTTCAATACAGATACATGTATAGTTACATAATATAACATACTCTATAACATACTATGATGACTTTATTTATAACGTTATTTAATTAAATACATTAGTTATTTAGAATATTTTAACATAAATGAAAAATACCATAAAATAGTGTATTGTATTGATTTGCTATCTAAAGGTATCTAATTTTGAAATGGTGAATGGTCAGAACGTTTAGCTGAAATAAATCGCGCCTTTAGTAATTTACACATTTTAAGTTTATCCACCAATGTCGGATATAGTTAGCAAATAATGGCAGCAAAATGTCATGGAATATGGAAACTTCTTGTCTTTTAAAGTTTTACATCTTTTTGTTCACATGTATGTAATAAACTAGTTTTCATAGATATAAAATGATTGGGAAATTAATAATACAACGTTTATCAACTCTAACTATTTTCGCCAACTAAAAAATATGATTCATATAATATTATTAAAAGAAGTGAAATTATTATAAGGCATTAAACACCCTCTTTGGATGCTAATTTAGTTCCGAGATAAAATCGTAATACGCCCTAAATAAAAGTATATCTGACATTTGAACACTTTAAAGATAACCTACATCAAATGAAGCATAATAATGAGACCAGAAGCTTCGTTCGTCGATTTCCTCAAATTGTGTACAGATATAAATCTACTATTTATTTCGTGTCTGAATTATGTATGCATCATTGAATAATATTTGAAAGTATGTTAAATCTACGTAGCAAAACGTTTGTTATTGTTTGTCTTAAAATATAAATTTAATAAAGAAGGAAATGCCTGCTTTACTGAAGAAATTGTCCAACTTTTATTAGAGAGATATTGCTTGTATATACTTTTACTAAAAGCATTCAATGCAATATTTCGATGCTACATGTGTAGTTAATTTTGGTGGAAAGTGTAAGTACTGTAATACGTGTTAGCTACGATCTATAATAAAGCATTGGTATTTTGGTTGTATATAAAAGAGATGAAGATGGTATAAGATGAATAGGAATGTCTCAATGAAGAGGCTCATTTAAAGAGCCAGGAGGATTGTTGGATGGTCTGGTCCGTCCGTAAGTGTAGAAAAAAGTACGGCTGCATCGAATAAAGGATCCTAGCTCATAACATTTTTGAGATGTTTTTTCTAAGGAGCATCATGCCCTCATAATAAGATTATTCGACCCCTCACCTTCATTGGATGGTTAGGGAAGACATTGTTTGGGCATGTAGTATGTAATATTGTTGAATGTGGTATGTTGGAACTCATGTAGTGAGAATGTTCTTTTACTCCAAGTAGTTAACATTAAGCTCCTTCCTTCGGACTCTCTTCTGCCTCATTTCATTTTACTGTTATATCCCTACTTCAGTTACGTATCCTTCGCATCTTCTCTATTACTAGCTCTCTGTCTCTCTACTATATCAGCTAACATTGTACATTACCTACATCAGTTTTCTCTGTTACAAATAGCAAGATATGTAGTAGTATTCACCTGTGGTGCTACAATTTGGTTTCTACATAATGTACATTATATCAATACGGTTATACTTGTTAGAGTGATATCTCACATGAGCTTGGAACAAATCCTGCAGTTGTATAGATACATTAAGAAATAATCATGGAGTAGACACACCTATATGAAGTATAAGTGATATTAATGTAAGTACACATGCAGGTATATGTCTCAGGTCTCAGCATCCCTGTACGGATACGGAAAATGCAACGAAGCCAGCCACAGATGCGAACAAGTTTCTTTAACTTTATTACATTTATCCAAAGTATCACATGATCCTAAAGGAAGACTTAGTATAATGCAACACTCTCTAACAATGAACTAATGCAATCTAACTAGTAGCATTATAAGGATTAACCAAGGGTACCTACCCAATACCTACCTCTGTAATATATTTACTACTACTTATGTATGTATATTTATGTAGGACCAAATTAAGCGAGCAGATATGAATACAATCTCATCGTTAGTTTTCTGGGGAGCATCTTTTCTAAACCTTTACTTTATCACTTAATATTTGCTAAGCTTTGCTTTTCCTCATGGCCTACCTACCCGTTTAGTTGGCTTACCTACCTACCTAACTTACTACCTGACGGAGTGAGTGGGAGCTGGAGAAGACGGCTAAGACGAGACGGGAGACGACTCTTTTTCAACGAAATCTTCCTCTTCTTTAATGTACTATATTCAACCGTTCGGAACTGAGAGATGCAGAGTAGTACAGAAAATAAAGGCTCCCACAATCAGTTCGTTTCTTTCCTTTAGCTTTATTACTTACATAATGGCACTAGGTGTGTAATATAATGCGATGGACATGCAAACAAATGTATTTCATACGGTGACGGAGTACCTACCTAATAGTATAACTAACCATGTAATTTGCATAACATTCCCATTTGCTTTACTACTGAAGAACTGATCGTCATTAAAGAGATATACACCTGTGTATTACACCAAGTGAGTCCTTTCCCTATAATCATCCTAGTAAAGAATAATGTGGCCTAAACACGGTCCTTTTTTCGCCTCACATTGCAAAATACTTGCATCTTTGCAAAATTTTCTTGAAAAGTCTGTTCAATAAATTTTTCGTTCATGAATCCTTCAGAATTTCATTTCCTTCCGGTGTATACAACGATTTAGTTATTATGCGGTTGAAACTGGTCTAATAAATAAGAATAATAACGGTTGTATGATCCTATGTTAATTATGTCGGTACAAACTGCTAGATTGCTTTTCAGTGTTTGTTGAAATAATTAAGCAATGTGTCTACTCGTATTAACACGTGCATGCAAATTTCATACAATATAGTGTGCACGAGTCTGTAGGACCGCTTATGTTGTCTTCCTCTGTCTTATTATATTATATGTACAAGATGTATTTATGTACTAATGACACTTGTAAGTATTCACAGTTACATTTACAAAAAAAACGATGAGACCTAAATTTACATGTAGCTGTAGCTGCATAGATACGCATCGTTTTGGAGCGAGATTTCCTTTTGTTACTGTTGTTGAATAGCAAAATAACCATTGTTTATTTCCCCGTGAATATCCTGCAATGCATCCTTGTTGGCCATCTGAGGCATGCCAAGAACTCTCCCGCATCCTGTCACTCTTATTTATTGACCCCTCGGCATCATCTCTTAATAGACACCCATTCACGCTTCCTCATCTTACTTTGTAATCGTCAGTATTATATTGTCCATGCACAATGAGTTTGTTGGATGTAGGCATGTAAATAGCATGTCCGTAGTGCACTAATGACGGCCGTGCATGATCACAGGATCAGCACGCACAACATACATCTCCTTATTACTTCATAATTATTTTGACATGTATGTATTTATCTTTTATACTTAGAATTTCCTTCCGTCCTTTTACAATTAATATGCATAAACACGCATAAAGGGCAATTTTATCTCTGCGATGATTTTATTTGCAATCTATAAATATTTTTTGTAACGCAACAGAGAAAGCTAAGCAATAATCTACATTGAAGATTATCAATTTGAGCAAAATATATAGAAATTGAGAATAACTTCAAGTAAAGAAAAGTACAGAGCTCTTTGTTGGATTTTTAGAGTGGATGTAGTAAGTATAACAAAGAATACGTGCAGATAGGTGATGTAAATGTAGATATTAGTTATTGTTATGACGCTGTTGAATGTTGTTTGGATTGGAATCAGGTAGAGGAAGAAGAGAATGTAAGTACTTGAATTGAACTTGTAATTTGCATCCTCTATATATGTATGTAGGTATGTGCACGTTGGCAAAGTATGTGATAGTATTGGCACTTACAATATTAATACGTATTAATATAGCCAAGTATGCAGGAACTTAAGGCGAGAACCCGTTGCCGGCGATCTTGGTTTTCATAGAGAGAGGGAAGAGTGAGTGAGCTGAATATACGTTCTGTTTAATAATCCCATCAACATTACGATTAACTGGACTCTCGACTAAAGATGTGCTGTTCTGATTCTCAAGTGAAATCAAGTGAGAATCGCTTGGCTTAGATTAGCCAAACCAAGTCAAGTGAACAGCGCTCAACTTGGCTCTCACGATTAGAAAATTCATCGAGTCAGATCCGAGGATTGTGCATTCATATCTTAACTTTTCCCCTCATATTCTATTCTGTCTTGCTCTCTGTCCAATTACTAACTGCACACACATTCCTATTCTACTTCTGCAAATACCTCTGCTTAATTATTATGCATATTTTACCAGCGATGTCATTACTGAAACTAGAACTATAGAAATGAGAAGAAAGAAACTAAGAATTAACTATAATATGCGGCCACTTAGAAGTCAACTCCTGGAACATTCATGCATGTATTTTCACTCACTGATCTCAAGTAATTAATACTGCACATACTTAATATTATTAAAAATCTGAGGTAAGGAGAGCAGTGGATTTTTGCAGAGAAATGCAGTAAGCTGCAAGTGCAGACGTAACAATAGAGATTTGGTAGTGGATGCGTTTGTAAGTACATCTCACTTGTCTTTGCTTATTTGGGTTCATTGTGTGATTTCCATAAACAAGTTTTCCTCCTTTTTGTGACCGAACTACATGTTGTTTAGCATGAGTGAGTCCTATCTGGATTTTTTACACGATTTTCATGTTTCATGGTATTCTTATTTCTTGTCGAGTGAGATGGTGAGCTAAGCTCTCGAACAGCAGCTAAACAGTTCACCTCACTTACATACTACACTCCGCTCTTTGTCAGTTTACTAACAGTCACAATAAGACTACTATAGTATATACTGATATTATGCTACGTATGTATTTCAAGTAAATAGGTGTAGTACAGTGTGCAGTGCAGTAGGTAGGTACTCAATATCCTATGCTAATACCTAACTACTACACCATATTAAACTATCTCTATGTGTGTGTGGATTAGGCTGGAGAGTCATAAGGCAAATGAAGGCAGTGGCGGATGGACTCGTCCAAAACAGACAGACATATCTGTATCGCTCTCCCAATCCAAAAAACACATTTTCACATCAGTCTTACTTTACTCACTAGTTAATGGTCTCCTTCATTTGTCACGCAATTTACATTTACTATTTTCCAACCTCGCTTTTCATTTCAAATGCACTGCATAATTATATTTATTTGTCCCTTATTGGCACTCCGTCTGTAGGATTTTAATATTTACTTGGTTACTCTATATATGTATAACTTTTCTAGTCTACAATGTCTGAAACTTACAATTAAAACAGACAATTAGTGAAGTCTGCCTGCGTGTCTTCGTCTGGCCTCCACTTTGTCTACCGATTCTCATTTCATTTACTTTAATCTCCCCCCTAATCGACAATTCCGTGCAAAAGTTTAGTTCTTTCTTAAAGTTCAATTCCTTATTATTTTTTCAGATAAGCTCTGATAGTCTCCTGCAGCATTTCTCACGTTATGTTGGTAGATTAAGCCGTCTTAAGTGGATATATAATATAGATCTGATAGGGTCACATCACACTTGTAGCATGTAGCAGTAGTTAATAGTATCTTGTATCTGCATACACTTAGAGTAATACTTTAACACGTAAAACCTGAAATGATTCGGCAAAACTGACAATTGTTCGATGGCAAAGGGGATTTACAATGCGATACACAAACATTTGGCAGCAGAATGACATTTGGCTAATCCTTCTATAACTAACATAACACTAGCTAACTCAAACACTAGACTTAAGCTTAACAGGCACAGAGATTAAAAAAATTCAAACCTACATTAGATTTAGTATTCTAGTTGGTGATCAAAATCTTGTCTTTAACGTACTTTTCTGACACTTCAGTTTTAATCTCTCTAAGTCATTTTTGTATTTTTACGCAAGCCGTAGAATCATTTTTGTGTCAACTTGATAAAAAGTTCTGAGAAGGCCTGCACTTAGGTATTTGTTTTCTGCTGCTGAGGTAGCTCTGGGAAATACTACTTTGCCTACTATTTACCTACCTAAATTAGCAGATGCCTTGTTTGAGCAACATCAGGGATGTTGAAGACAGATTATATAGTACCTACTATAAGTATATCAGAAAAACCATTGATATAGAGCAAATAGATATTTGAAATGTTTTAACTCGGAATTAATTTATATTATAATTATATAAAACACCAAGGGAAGGGTTTTAATCAAAAGCCACGGATTTTTTAGAACCTTGAGCAACACCAAAAGGGATATCATAGGCACGTATGAATGCACCAATTTTGCATATTAGTCGCATTGCTAACTCAATAATGAATGTAGTGTTAGAGAATGTTATGGGATGAGCATAATACGTTGGGATGAGAAGGGTAGAATAGTAGAATGTATTACAATTTACTATGAGAGACAGGCTATATAATTAAAGTCATATCTTCCATGCAAATGTAGCAACTTGCCAATGTCAGACAGAGTGAAAAATGTTCAAGAAAACTAAATGTATGCCCCTAAACATTGTACGTCAGTATAAAGTAACTACTCATAATAAGTAAGATAGTAAACAAGTTAAAAGGATTAGAAGACCACTGCAAAAATTGTAACAGACATGATGCATGGAACAGAATAGTTGAATGGTGTTATGTTACCGTGTGCTGAAATGAAGACAAGAGTTTTGGCAACTAAGCCAGTTTCGCAAATCCTACTAAGTATGTACGGGGCTCAAACATTGTCACAATGTTTCTGAATATCCAAACAACCAAAAAAGGCCTGCAACGAATTATGACAAGCCAAAAAATTACCTTGTAATAATATAGACTTAATATTATTCAAAGGTCAGCGTTCTCACAGTCTGGTTTATCCTCCATTTTTTAAGAATGTCTTATAGCTTTTAATTTCCTTAATTATTACGGCTTCGATTTTAATTTTCAAAATCTGCTCTATGGTTGCAATTTTATTCTTTTGAACATCTGCAGATAACTTTAAAGCGGGATAATATTTTATGAAAAGATACTTTGCTCGTTCTGCATGGTTAATAATACTATAGTATTAGCAAAATAACATTTTACGGAAAGTATTGCATTGAATTAGAAAAATCCTCCTTCACGCCAAAATGTTTGTTTTTGCTATAAAATATTTTGAAAATTGAATTTTATACTTGTAGCCAAAAATTACTTGTTTTTAATCGGAACACAGTTGTCAAAAATTTAAAGTTATAAAATTTCAAACTTTAAAGTTGTAGGTTACTGACTTGCGACTCAACGTACACTCAGATTTGATCTGTAGTATGAAAAATATGATTTTCAGAGGAAAGATTGATAATTAGTGAAGAATTGTGGTAAGATTCTGTTAACGATTTATTGAGCCCTCTCAGAATACCCATTCCTCCTTAATGCTTTCAAATTTCTTGATTGTGTACTTAATTGTTAAAATATCAGCCTTTTCATAGTAATTAACGATGACCTAATAATTACTATATTTTCTATTTATCTGAGCACAATTCATAGTCTCCTCACTATTAGAAACACATAGTAAGATAGTATCGACGATTTTAGGCGACCCTGTACATTTCACCGCGTCAATATCAATAAATAAATGCATGGTTTGATAACCCATCGTGTTTTGTGTTTTTTGCATTGCGCAGATTCGCACTACTTACAATGTTAGTACAATCGGTATGATTTCCCTCGTAACAACAAGCAGGTGTGTGTACACAAATAATTCCCAACAAAAATGTAATCCTAAGGAAATATCCTTATATGTCAAACCAAGTTGCAAATCAAATTTATCTGAAACTTAGAACATTATAAAAGGTGTTCCAGCATCTTGTAATTGTATTGCTATATGTCAGTATGTGTATTAAGGGTCTACAATTATGCGAAGAGTGGCAAAAGTTTTACCAAGATTCATGGAGTCCTAACAATGTGATATAGCTCATTAAAATAGTTCACTCAAATGAAAATTCATAATTTATTCCGAAGGCTTATAAGTTCTGTGAGGCAAATAAAGAAAGTTAGACTCGGAGTCAGTCAATGATATCTAAATGGCGAATCGCCTCTGGGAAACAATGAGGTTAAATATTTGGGATGCTTGAAAAAATGTATTCTACGAGCTTTAGTTAGTCGCGTAGTGATATAAGGTCCAGTCGACTGACTATATAGAGTGTACGTAGTTTAATCCTGTTAATACTTTGACTTTTATCTGTCTGTACACTTTAGCAGAGAAGACGATATGAAACGAAACTAAACCATCAAGGCTGCAACAAACGGACGGAGTAGTCCTACTAATAATATAATGATATGTACCCAAGTTAGAATGCTAGAACAATGCGTATGCGTATAAAAGTGATCCAATCCTATACTACCCAACTATACATAACCTACCAAAGCAAAGTTACCTGCCTGCCACTACTACACCAACCGACCGACTATCTTCTCTGCTAGAATAAAGTTAAACGTATAATAGGCCAGATTACCTACCTAGCTGAACTCACAGACTGACGAGAGTAAAAGAGCGAGTTTGTCTTGCCAACAAGTGCAAGTAATATACAGCTTAACTGACATCCCCGCATCCTTATTATACTATTATACCAAAACATAGCAGAAAGAGCCAGAAAACTGAACTCGACTCAACCAAGTCGGTCTTCAATAAAATACAAACAGAAAATATCTAGATTCATGTACACAGGTATTGCAGCATCTACACAAATGCTGATGCTCTCTCGTTTAACTTTCATACTTACACTACGAATACAAATATCATGCATATATCTATATAAGTGTAAGGATGGTGCAGTAAATTTAATAAACAATAGGTCTATTCGTGTAAAACATACCTGTAGCTAAGGATATACTTCTTTTCACCTGCATTGTATTACGATTTACAAGTCTTGTATCGGTCAGTCGCTTGCCTGCTTGGTTAGATAACTTCATGTTATTATGTATTTACACACAAGAATTATTAAGCTGCTTCTATTTAACTGCTTCTGTCAAAAATACAATTTTATATTTTTCTACAGATCCTTTTATTTATTTACCATGCTTTCGCTAAATTAACTCATTTTTCAGCTATTCAACGCTTTTCCCCATTAATTCTAAGTACGAACATTAAATAGTTATCATTTGCAATAAAAGTTGGTATGTAATGTAAATACATGGGGAGATGATTAAAAATCGGAAGGTGGTTATGCATTTGTTTGTATAGATAAGTACACCTGTTGCGCAATAATGGTTATTGATCGCTTGCTTAAACAATGCTTAACAATTGCAATTATCTACATAGCATGTTTGGCAAACCTATACTCCTGGACATGGATAATGTTATATAATGTTAAAAAACAATTTAATTAATGCAAGCCCCCATTAAGACCTTTGTGCTTAACAGTATCCATTTCCAGACCTCCATGATTGGCCATAGTTTTATCATTTAAAGATCAATGCCGAACACCAGCTATATATTTAAAATATAGAAAATCGCAATAGTTAATAGCATTGTTTCTCGAAATTAACTTTACTTACTAGTCAAAAGAAAGCAAAGGTTAATAAATTACGGTACGATAGGAATACAATATAATGGGCAAATCTAACGATATAACATTAGATTTAAATGACTTTAAATCATATCTGTAGCAGTAGATACTGTTTTATGCGATATCCAAATTCTATATTATGCTTTACTAACAAAATGTTCTTTTCGTATAACTCTTAAAACCACTTATTCAATGCACCAAAGGTAACACCTATGGCCTCCAATTTTTACCACTTGAAATGACAGTTGCCAGTTGTAATTATGCAAAACGGCCATTTTCTATTGGCAACAAAACTGGCATTATTTTACGGGCTTAAAATCTTTATAAAAAATTTACCTTTTGCTCTAATTGCCTTAGATTTATTTATTCTGATAAAACGCATAATTAAATCAAAGGGTTCAGTTGATTATTTGTTAATGACTTAGGGATGATAAGCTCAGATAAGACTGAGTCTAAGACTGTCACATTGAAGTTTTTTGTACAAGAGTTATGGCAGTGTCTCTGAGTATTTATGTTGAGACTCTTGTGTATGCTATTATGAGACTCCTAAGTGGAATGAATAGCATGAAATGATGCTTAGGGTAATGAAGATTAGAGTTGGCCTTGCTGACTGATTGATAGAATATTAGTCCATTAGTTAACATGCGTGTATGTAAACATGTATAGGAAAGAAAAATGATGTAGCTAAATAGTACGGTATATGGGAATCGTATATAGAGGATAATATGATGTTGGCATTGTATATAAGGTATAAAAAGGAACGAAAGGGAAGACAACTGGATTGGCGCTTAAGGAAGACTAGTAGACCAGGTTGACACTTGCAGGTATGATATCCAGTCATAGTTTGATTTGATATAAAGTGGGTAGAGGTATTTAGAGATAAGAAGGCTGTACACAAATAGCTGGGCCAGAACTAGTGGAGAAAGATATCAGAAGAATAAGAAGCAAATACGTGTTCAGGTGTAGATTTAGTATAACTAAACTGTCCCGGTCTTTCTGTTTTGTTCGTACATATTTATTCGTTGGAGTTATCTCGAACACGTACCTTACAGCGGACCGACATAACGAAACATCCCATAACATTAAAGCAATGCAAATACCGAGTGATAAAAACAACGGCCCATCAAAGACGAACATCTATTCAAAATCAAATATGTGTTGTGTTCTACATGGCATTTTGCATTTCTTATCAATTCATAGCCTTCTTTAATTCTGCTCACTCCTCTGGAATTGTGTCCCGTCCTGTCCTCCTCCTCCCAATCCCATCACATAGCATCGTTTTGTCTATTCTGCTCTCGAAATCCCAATTGTCACCTAGCCATGCACAACCATTTAACCTGCTTTGACTTGCCTTTATCTCAAAACAAAATACAAACACCACATACTAAATAAGCTAACCGGCCGGCCGCGTGGACAGATGTGATAATACAATGCATACTTATTATACTCTGCTCCCCTATCCTTTCGTTTAATAACCTTTGGACAGCTACAAATTGCCATTTCATACTGGGAAGACAGTGATCCGCCTATATTATTATAGTTACTAGTTAATTTTCTAGCTATAATACCTAAGTATCGTTTATACCTAAACATACCAGTTGACAATAAGTATCTCCACTTGAGTGTGGATTGCATGGTCGGACATATTTTTATAGGATGCATAATATGTACATTTTATCATGAAGGAAAGCAATAATGGATGTTGTAGCTAATTAAGAAAATAGCACTGAGGACGAATGTCATTAACAAGCCTAAAAGAAAGCAGTCACCAGGACAAGATAGAGCAGGCAGGATTGGGATGTCATGTGTGGTGGATAACAAGTATACTTGATGAATAGCTAACGAAACAAATGTACCTATCTGTAACTACGAATGCGAATCAAATCAACTTTTTAAAGTTAAAACACCGGTTTTTACTGTCTTCTTATTTTTCAATGATTTGTAAAATAAATACCAGCATTCTTAAGTTACAAAGTTACACAGTAGATAGGTACGACGGACATATGTAAAATGCATTCTTATTGTTGTGGCATATATTATAAGTGGCATATATTACTTGTGTCTTCAGCAATTACATATATACACCCTACAACATCAAATGTATTAAATAAATGAGACTTATACGAAAAAATGAATAAAATTGTAATTAAAAACTGACATGTGTGTTGAATGTCCAGATTAGACTTAACTGGCTGGTTGACTGGCGACTTGATGCATAGGTACTGCTTGCTTACTCTATGAAGAGTAACATACATATTAAGTACGTAGAGAATATTCTAAATATTTCACTCTATCTACACACACCAACAACAACTATTGAAACGATACTTTATATTATGATGTGCATTTATGCATGCGGTCTGGAATGCACAGGTACTCAGCATAAATGTTGAAGTGACTTTATATGCAAAACAAATGAGATGCTAGAGCTTCGTAGTAAAGTTAAGATTTAGGAAAACTACGTGACAGGTAGAATGGTGAATACGAGCCCAGAAAGTCAACAAGCAGTCCAGGCAAGTTGAGGTAGAGCGAAATGCGAAAGAAGGCCTATTGTCCTCCTATATTGCCTACTACATAGTGAATTAAGAGAGCTAGGCCAGGCCATCCATGACTCAGTGAGTCCAGTCAGAGTCAGGCAGGCAGAAGAGTGAGCCGAGCCCTGGAAAACTCGTTTAATCGCTTTGTCAACGAAATAAGAAAAAATATCGGGTAATGCTCTGTTCTAAATCATTAAGTTACATGAATACTCTTGCTCAAACTCAATATCTGTACTACTAACTTGCATAGGTTTTTATCTATTTTTTCTAAAGGAAGATGACATACCTTTTATAAAAGCAAGCATTTATAAGCAACGAGCAAGCAATTAAGATACCGGTCTGGTTGTTCGCCTGTAACATTATTATCTCCGCAGCACTGGCTTTTATTGCTAACACTTTTCCATACCATGTAGGATAAGCCTGCTGATGCTGGCTGACGAGCTCTCCTGTGGCCCTCGCTACAATATTATTATCTGCCTTACAAAGTGGAGTAGGTAGCAATATTTACTATAATATGTAGCTATTTACTATTTCGTTAAGCGATTTCAGCATTCTCAACAACAGACCGAAGACAACCAGTTCCCATATGTACTAAGTTGGTTCATATTACTCAACCAAAGAGAACTATTAATTTGTCCTCCATTCTTGAGATTTGTTTTTGTGGAACTTGCAAATGCAAATAAAATTCGTAAAAGAAGACGCGTCAAAATGATAAAAATATATAATTTTATCTAATTAAAGAGAGTGTGTTCTTTTAAAGTTGTACTATGTTTAACATGACATGTTTGTTTAGAACTACTCAAAAAGTCATGTAGACCGAGTGAACATAAATTGAGAAAGAAGTTTTCATTGAGCAGCCTCTTTGAAGTCAGGAGCCTCAAGTCCGGCCATTTATAATCTCTTAAATTGTTTTCCTGATGCGCTCAATTGCGACAATTGTTAGAATCTACGATCGATTAGCCCTTTTGTGGCTATCTGTTTATCCTTAATTACTTGCCTGGCAGATAAGTAGCTATATTAAAGCGACTACTGTATTCACCTGTTTGGTCGTAGCACGTAGCCTACTTTATATAATACTGAGAATAGAGTTGGAAAAGGATGTTTTTGTGTTCGCGTTGTTTGTGGCTGGAACACACGCGCTCGCTACTGATTATTATAATAATCAATGTGTATTTTGTATGTGTGATGTCTTTAGTAGGGAAGTTAGATGCATTAGTATGCCCAAGTAAATATTATAGACATTACGTACCTCTGTTTTTTCATTTTCTGCTACGGATTGCAATGATTGTGCATGTATGAGTGTATGTAGATAGGGAGAAGATGAGCAGGTAAAGGTACATTTACATTTCATTACATTACATTACGAAGGTAGATATTAAGTGCTGAGCCACCATATACTTACAATTTACAAACATGCTTACATTACACTAGATACATGCTCCTGCAGTCATAATAAGATCACAGAGAGGAGAGTCGTGGAGAGGCATAGCCCAGGGTAGGAGAGGAAACCAAGCCAGTCAACAAGCCGTGCTAACAGAACTAGCCAAACGAATGCACGGAGTATTTTTCCTCGAGATAAGAAGCTGGAAACCTTCAATTCACACCATTCCGTTTGCATACACCCATGAACTTGTGTTCTCTAATAATAATAGTCTGCTAAGCTGGTGAGTGCGTTTAAATGCGTTGTATTACAGTCGTTAGCAACTAGGAGCAACTCGGAGGAACAAGAACTAATCTCACACGCGGATTCAATTAATTCATTCAGGAGAAGCTTAAGAATGCAATTTGGCGGAGTTATGATGCTAAGGACAAACTTTTGTAAGTATAATATAAGTATAGGTTGTTAAAGTAAAATGAAGGAGTAGGAGAGTAGTAGAATTAGAGATAAGTGGCAGAGAGGTGATGTGGATCTCCCCTTGCCAGACCTGCAATACCAACTCTAATACTACTAACCACTAACATTATTCCCATTGCATGCTTTTCAGCAGAGGAACCTCACTCACTCTCACTCTAAACTCAACTGCCTTTTATACCCACTATCATCTTACTCATCCTTACATAATACATACCCACTTACTATATACTTATAATCTTAGACGGGCTTTAATAATAGTAATAATACCCTACCTATACCTACACATACCTAACTAATACTTATTTCACTCACTACTACTTCTACTATACCATTATATTATACCTATTTGCTTTTGCTTATGTATCTACATATCACTGCTATATACTTATATTGTTAACTATAGTCATTCCGTATCACCACACAATTTTACACTTACTTATTATCTCCACCAGATTTAGTATCTTTATATTAGTTTATTAATGACATCCATACACAGTAACAATCGTTATTCCTTACTACATTATGCCTCATTAGCCAATTGTATCCTATTTTCACAAAGATTATTATACAAGCGCTAACTGATATATTAATTAATATTCACTGAACTTTTGATAGGTTGCGTTTATGGAAATTACTTACATGTGTAATAAAAGGGTTAAAGAAATAAAGTGGAATTCCTACAAATTTTCTACGAGTTTATTATAATTATTATCTACAAGTAAACATAGAAAAGCAAAGATTATGGGAAGAGATTTCACACTAATGCATTAAATATGTATAGACATGTTACAATCTGTCGAAGCTTTGTTAGCATCGATGTTTCTAAAAAATATCATTGCTGCTTACAATGACTGATCATACATGCCATTACACCTCGTTAATTATATACTTTCGTGCCTAAATGTCTCATGCAAGCAATAATCACTAAACGCGATGCCATTTTACCTGCATATGCATTTATATATATCTGTAGTAATGAGATTATGATGAACAAGGTAGTTCTATAGCCATACATAGCATGCAAAATATTCAATCCAAAGTACTGACGTACCTAGTAAATATAATCTATACTACTTACGAAAGTCTAACTAAATACAATTATATCATCAACATTTTTAATCAAAACTAATAAAAATTGCAAGGACAGAAAATTAAAAATATATACTATATTCTATCAGAAATCTCCAAAATAGCGTTCTTAATTGTATTTATTCTATTGAAATGGATTTTGAGTTAGACATGTAAATAAATGAGTTCAACTAAACACTGGCAAACGACAAAGTAGTCCAGTTTGAATAAAAATGATGCTTGTCTTGCCTACTTCAACTGTCCTAATGTTATAGCGAAATGGGATATGTACACAAATACATGCATTGTTAGCAAATAAAAGGTAAGCATTGAAAATTCCACACCTTGGCATTATTGAGAGAAGAAAAGCATTGAAATCTTCCCTTTCTGTCTCTGAAGAAACCTGAGAAATCCTCTTAAGTATTTTCTTTTCTTTTGGTAAGCACGTTTTATTTTAAGAGCTTTATGTAAAAGACAAAACAGGGATTGAGTTCAGTCTGACGCTGACCTTTTTTCGAAAATGCCATTGAATATTGAGAAATATGTGTAGGGATGAAGACTGAGGTACACATATAGAAAATAGTAATTATTATTATTAGTAAAAGTAGGTAAGCGCAGTATTTATGTATAAAAGAACAAAATAGTAATTTTGCAGCCCATTTGGGATGCCGACAATTGATTGCTCACAATGTACCATTTCACGTTCACAACAAGAAAAGAAACGGCGGTCGTGGTCGTAATCGTAGGGTCTTTACGTACACGAATATTGATAACGAAACCATTCACCGATAATTTCTTAATTTCAAATGCAGGTTAAGTTACTTATACAGCTTTTCAAAGCAACCCTTGATTCAACAAGACGTCAAAAGAGAGGCTACTTACTATACTATGCATAACATAACCCTGCCTATTCACAAAGCAGTCCACTGCATTGTAAGGTGATCGTAATTTGGTAGTCCTGTACAATAAGCATACTACTAAACTGTACTGTATAGAATAAAAGGGTAACGAAAAACAAGTCTCAACTCAGCATTACATTACAGTCTAATGTAGAATTAAAGGTTGGTGATTTGTGTACCAACCTGTTGTAAATTCAGATATTTCTCCTCAATTTTACAGCTACTGATTTCATTAGCATTTTACACCTTGACGTTTACATTGCTGCACCAGTAAGTTTAAACACCGATTTGTACTTAAGAGGATTCAAATATAATTAATAATTCATTTTACAATACAGAGCGGAAGAGCCAGTTATTATTTTTTCAAAAGTTTTGATGCTTTATAGTTGACACACCCCTTTAGTTGCTGCTATTGTAGGTGCGTACAGAAAAGAGTAAACTGCAACTCGTTTGCAGAATAATACAAAAAGCAAAATATTTTCTTTTGTCCAGAAGGGTTTTCCCAGCACGGAGCAACAGCATTAGCAACGACCACACACACTTTTATTTTAATTATACTTCCATTTCAATATCTTGTTTCGCAGTCCACGTCCGTTCTGTCTCTTATAAGTAATTGTCAAATAGTGCTCTGCCAATTAGCATTATATATCCTATTCCAATCGGTATAAAATTATTTTCGCTTAAATATGTTACCTATGTCTATATTACAGATTATAAATGTAATATTTATATTACAATGAAATCATTAGACATTTGAGGTTAAGTACATGCATGCAATTCCCATTTTATCTTCGAAAATTAATTAAGGTGTTACTTAATACTAGCAATTTAGTATTGGACACACAAGATATTAATTTGAGTGCAGTGATGTTTATTGGAGCAAAGTTAGATGCATTTTGAGGGATGTCCGTTAAAATGCATATAAATGCGTGGTCAGTGGATAAAGAATGATTTGTGTGAACTGAGAGTGAGTGAGCTGATTGACTGTCAGTTACAATTTACGGATATTTGCTGGCCAGGCAGTTTGGTGAGTTTGAGTTGGTATTGGAGGTGCCAATGTGGAGGTACATAATAGAATCCTTGAGAATGAAATGAATTGATGGGAGAAGGCGATCATAGATTTGATTTGAGAGAAATTGGAGTAGAGATTATTTGAGTGTGAATGGGTAGAGTGAAGGTGCCGGTTGAGGGAATCGATGACATCGACCTACCAGAAGTCTGCATTGAGAAGTATATTAAGCCTATTAAAGTAATGCCCATATGCATTCATAAAAATTGGGGATCTATAAACACGTTATATTAAAATAATGAATGCATGCCTCATCTCAGTGTCTGTATATGAGGGCTGTGCCTAACTTGTCGCTGGCAGGTAAGGCGGATTCCAATTAAGAACCTGTCGCCGCTCTCCGACCGCTGGATTTCCATCAAATGCGGGTTGCGCAAACTTTTATCCCTTTGAATGCCTCTTTCTTGGCTCACTCAAACTTACGCTGTTGCTTACCGTCTCCCTTGCATTCGACGTTGGAACATTTCAAATCAAATTACGTATGCACAAATAAAAACATCGGCCTAACTCAGTTGGGCAAAAGCAACTGAACACTGTTATTAGTATTTCTTTCTTTGATGTTTGATCTCTGCATTCCTTTAATTAAAAATTTTGTCAAAAGTTTGTCTTCCATTTTATTACGAAATACGAGGAAAGCAAACAAACAGGATTTCATGGTGCATTTTTCCACCACCATTTCCACTGCTTTAGTTGTGTAATAACAATAAAGACGCTATTATCCCATGCGATTTGTTATTCTATAAACCTTATAGTAGGCATTATCATATCTGTTAACAATTGTTAGTACTTATTTTCTCAGCACATGATTATAAAGCTATTTCTATTCTAGTATAACACTTTATAATATCTATTTAGTATACGAATGTCGGTTTACATTATCATTTAAAAACCTCACTATTGGCAGAGCTCACGGGATCATTCTGCATAGCATGGTTCCTACTCATATACAACGTTTACATGAAAGAATAATAATTCATAGTGGTCTCCTGGACTCCAGTCCAGACATAATGGTCAGGAAAGAAATATCGACTAATTTACCATCTACAAATACACATTGTTCTTAGTGGCTAACTGCGGACTTGAGAAAAGACGGAAGATTGATGGAGGAAAACTCTAATGTTGAGAGGCTCATGATTTTACAATTTGGTATCCGGCTGGACTGGAGCTAGCTAGACAGGACTGGAAGTAGTTTCATTTGATTTGACGATACCTGGATCGTCTTCTTACTCCAACTCCCTTCGTAACATAGCAAATTAACCAAGATGCATCTTATTTTTAGAAAATGACGAAATGTGACCAGAGTATCTTCTTTACATACACTTGTATAGTTACTGATATCCACTCCGTGCATAAATATGATCTATACACCTCATCTTGGTAAGTATCTCGCATACTTGTGTTTGTATTTATAAGTATAGTGTAGTACATAGTAGTATAGGGGATGGGTACCTTCGACCACTAATATATTTTAGAGATGAGCATGTTTTATTTTATTTTCATTTCGGAATAGCTAGGAAAGGATTCTTATTTCCAAACAACTAACTCATGGGGTTTGATTGTTAACTAACTTAGCGTAGGCACTCATGAGTTGTGGCGAGGACTCTGTATAGGTTGAGTATAATTATATTGGAAAAAAGCTCTATTCTATGTTCTCCTGGACTGAAGTCGAGTTCACGAAGCCAACTGTAGAGACTTGACTGGATACATAGTTTCTCAGGCAAGATTTACCTAAACCTGTTGCTGTGAACAGGCCATGGACTGCAAGAGCCTCAGTCTTAATTTATTGTCTAATTTTCCGGTCCCGAGCTCCGCTTGAGGTTATACCGGTAATATCGTTTTTTCCGATTTCTCTTAACGCAGCCGACTTGGATATTACTAGCTTACTGACGAGTCTTATGTTACCACTTGATCTCTCACACGTTCAATGATCATTCCTCACCTTAACATTACGATTCTTCGTTAAATCCAATTCAATTGGGTTATGTTGGATTAGACTTGTGAAAATCACTAATAAATAGGCATATGTAATCTATATCAGTTTCACTGGCACATTTTCCTTATTAATAATAATAAGTTGTGATCGTATTACCTTGATATATCTGTATATGTATACTACTACCAAAAGTATTATAGTGGGATATATTAGAATACATTTTTAAGCTGTCTACCAGAGTATAATAATGTGAAGGTGAGATGATCAAGGAATGTGCAGCTACAGACAGAAGTACTAAACGGAGACAAAAAACTGCCTGCATACTCTCAAAAACTGTAGTATTCTCCGTCCATTATTACCGTCGTGTAGTGACTGTAGTAAAACTTAATTAGCTATAGCTAAGCCACAAGGATCCTGCTCTCACTTGAAATAAGCAGAGGTTAGGTGAAGTGCAGAGCAGTTGTAAATAAGATATGTGCTAAAATATTATTGCAAGTGTAGATACCTCGCTTACTTTAATGTCTCTCAAAGTATTACATACAAAACCAGATTGTATTGGCACGTCAACTAACAACACTTAATTCTTCTCGCACTGGTACCGTTTACGAGAACAACCTATTATGCGATTCTATATACTAATTTCTTGTATTTACTGTTTTTAATTTTATTGCTAGTCTACAGGGCGAAGAGTTCGGAAATGTCTTTGTAGGGTGCTAAAAGCTAATCAAGTTTTCAATGCAAAAATTTGTTGTATCTACAACTACAAAAGAATAACATACGACTGCACAATTAAATGACTTTCTTAGAATGCAAATTTCTAGCTGTAGGAGTTGGATTCAAGTTTGTCTTTTCATCTCACTGTCAGAATAGAATTCAATACCAAGTCCGGTTAGGGATGCTAGTTAACTTAATATTTCCCATCTAGTGCTGTCTATCTATCTAAACAAGATAGACGCTACCTACAAAATACTAACGATTAGCTTCTTTTGCAATCCAACACATTAGTATGCGTACAGATCGTCATTACAATGTTCAAAATCACTCTACAAGTGTCTTTTCGGCACAAAGTTAAAAGAATGCAAATTCAGTTTACATAAAACGACATCAACAACAACCTCACAACAAATCGCGATACTTGTACGTCCTAAATCCCAACTTAGATAACTTGTGAAAGATCCCTGAACTCTAAGTTTATATTAGATTTCGCAACAATAGATTAGCTGCAGACATTGTAGTAGTAATTGACATTTGACAAATGATCATCGACGTGTACAACCGCTTATCATTGAATCGCACCTAGTATGCACCATGTAATAAAATGATATAACTGCTTCGCATGAAAATCAACATGGTATTTGACACTGTAATAAATACTTGTGAAAACTGCATTGTCTTCGGTCATTGATGTACCTTGTATAAATCCCACACCCACCGAGTCATATTTTGTTGAACCCATTTTCCTCTTAAAATCAAGCAAAGAGCATATAGGGAACTCTAATGTTAAAATTAATATAAAATATTTTACGATTCCAAATAGCAATGGTGCAATTGAATGCAATATCTCATCGTATTATGGAAATCGTGGTCTTTCCAATGTAGCGGTATTTATTACGGTTGTTTTGCAAGCATAATTTTTGAAATCCGTATCTGCCACGAATATTCTTAGAATTGAGTAGATTTACTGCATAGATACCTGTAGTGTGCACAAATTAGTTATGGTATTGAATGGCCAGAGATGTTTATCCTCGTTGTACATAATTTGCATCTTACTACTGCACTGAAATAATCGATATAGTGCACCAGAATTGTTAGATCATTGAGGTTGCACTTAAACGAGCATAAAATAAATGCAATAAATTGACAAGCGTAAAAAGCCCATGATAAAGCACGCTTGAATTAGATTATTTTTAAGCGTTATCAACCATAGTGCATCCATTCCCATGTATGAATATGAGTTTGGTTGATATATTTGCCTAAAGAGTGCTAGCCCAGCCCTAGACTGATGTTTGTGAAACAATAATAGTACGATATTATGGAAAGAGTTAAAAAAGATGGGGAGAATCCGACTGAACTACAATGTACAGTCAAGACCAATATGAGAGTCATTTGCCGAGGGCTAGTCTAACAAATTATAAAAAGGGCGTTATCCATCCATTTCCTTCTGTGTACTACTTTACAAGATTTTTGCATATAAAATACTTTCTACTGACAGTTACCAAGATGGACGAACCAAACACCGATCTGCCCTATCTGTCTGATTCTAAATTTTTATGAAGAGCAACTCTTCGACAAAATAGCAAGAAGTAGAAATTCATCATACATACAGAATAGGCAGATAGAGGAAAGCAAGCCATTGTAATTATCAACTGCATGCTGTTATAATATGTTGTATTGAAGTAGTGAAATGAAGATTGTCCACATTCCACATCTGTGCACTTGTCACTGGTTTTCAACTATTAACTAAATAGCAGACCCGACCCAACTAACAATTACCATTTTCTTTCTCTTAGTCTAATGTAATCCTGTCTGCATACATATATGAAGTATTTAATTTAATGCGTTTGCATATTATTTTCCTACGAGGCATTTATGGAAATCATTTGAGCGAATTGAACGAAAAAAAATCTTTAATTTGCATGGTAACAATGTTACACTGCATTCACATCTATCTTTATTTCATTTTTTTTCACTCAATGCCCTGGGAATTTATTCAGTTGCGAAAGCTTACTCCTCAAATAGACACCCGTCCAATTATTTTTGTACTTTGATCTGCCTATGTAGTAACACCTAGAATTTCATGTTCAAAATTTTATATTTTGGAACTAGACATTGTAGAAATCCCAGAGAAACAAACTCTGATGCACTTTATGGATACATGACTGTATAGCCTTCAGCTTGTTGTAATACTAGTGTGGGCTATCACTATATACAACCGTAAGGATGTGCATTCGTATACCAATAATGCCCAGCATAGCTACATTTTAGAAAAATGTTGCAAGCGAGAGAATAATATAAACTAATTGTCAGTGTAAATCATACAAGCTGTCGTGAAACAGCAATTTTATGGTCAACACAGCTACACGTTCCTACGTTCAAAAGGTAATAGCAAACATATTTCTTGCTGAAATCGGTGGGCGTTAAGTTTCAGGACCCAATACTATGCAACAGCATCCTCTACTAACGATCAGTAACTATCTATTCATATGTATAAGAGTCCAGGTCAGTATCAGCCACCTTGGGTATCTATACCGAAGTGCACTGCCTCTAATAACCGTTGACTAAAAGAATTCAAAATAATTACTTTCTATTCTCACAATCAGGTGAATGGAGTCACTTCTTCCCCAGACCATCTCAGATTAGACTTTACAACACTAGCCTAAGTTAATTGTAGTAAATCAATCTCACTGTTTTATTTATGAGTATATAGCTATTGCTAATGTGAAAATTCAAGGTGCTCAACCCAGGGATTTTATAGCCTCTGCTCGCTATAAAACCATAATACTTGCAATATAAATGACACTTATTTTCCTGCAACATTATTGCTTGGCAATCATTAAATGACGGAATGTCCGTGCACTTTTGATGGGGTACTTACACCCAAGCACGTATCTTCCGTTTATTTTCCTACGAGATATGTGATTGAAAATTTGCATTGCTGATTTCCATCTGTTTTTATCATTTACATATCTACTCTATACCAATTACCTAAAGTTAAAATTCGGTAAATAGATTCGTCGGCGTCCCATCCCTACTAAATAACCAACTCGGAGGACTTAAAACTTATGAAAATATCAAAGCACTACCGATAAATGCATTTTTGGGGCTTAATGAAAATAGCGATCTTCCAACTTCATTCATTTCATCATTTACGTAATTTCCCATCCTTTGAATTGCTTAGCATCGGGAAGAAATAAAGCCAAGAGCTTTATTTCAGGCTTGTATAAGAGGTTTATTTATTATGTTAATGGAAAAGGTACCCTGTGTGCTACTTACCATAGTTTTTAGTATTCCCGGAGAAGTGAATAATTTTGTATTCCAATTGCATCCTTAAAAATTGACCCTTTCTAATATACAATGTAGCATTAGAAGGATTTTCCATGATATAAAGCATCTATAGTGGATGTATACAGTGTAAGGATAATTACTACACCCTCTACGGTTATAGCATTGTGGGTTTGGGAGTTAACTGCTTGTTGCATTGTTATCATATCAGTCCTGGGTGTCTTCCTAATTGCCTAATCTTGGTTTAAATTAATATAATGTTGTTGGATGTTTTATCGGGCAGTTGAAAATAATTGAAAGTCTGGAACTGGTCTGGTCCTGGTTGAGTGGGGGCTCTGGAATGAGTTCAGTCCAGGTCCAGTGCGTCCCGCAGTCCAGGCTGGAGGTGTTGGACAATCTTTCTCGTGCTTCTAAACAAATCTCTGTGGGATCGTGGATACTCTTTTGCTGCCTACACTGCATCAGGACTAACTTGTTGCTCATTGAGCATCTGCTTCTTCATCGTGAACAGAGCTTGGTGAACATGTAATGGTAATCTCACGAAAGTCAAAATAGGGTTAAGGTAGGAATTAGACTGGCACACCGGCAAAACAAGGAAGGATGCCTGCCTGCCTATGTCTATTGTTCAACCTTTACTTTCGAGATTCTCTTCTCCTCCGTGGCCATTCACACTCTACCTTTTTCCACATTAACTGAAGATACCTATCTAAATATACACGAAGGCTTCTTATACCAGACATTTTACGGGTACCTCTTTTTCAGGTGTGTTTATAGGTTTATAGAAACAATGATTAGATTTTATATGGGTCCGTTAGTTTCTTTGTTAGTTTATCTGTGTACGTGAGTGTGTAGGTATTTATAAACAAAATAATAATGCCACTTGACTTGGCGATGCTCACTTAAATAAATAGGATGTATGGAATGCATTCCACAAAATGTGTTTATACTAATCCGGTATAAAACTATATGTATTCGTATAATATACTTGTTCAGGGATTATCTTGACATGCCAAATGCTTAGCACTATACCGTGTGTGTATGTGCCCACATAAAATGGTAATAAATACGAAAACATAGCGCAGAAATTCTTGAACTGTTTTTTTCTATGTGAGACTGATTGGATAGCAGATTTAACTTTAGACAGATAAAGAGGTGCTATGGAAAGATTAAGAAAGCAAGTTTTTCTATGTACCTTAGTTAGTTGAAGAAGGCAACGGGGCATAAATCTGCAATCAGTTCCTGTAGAAGCACTTGAGGAGGTCACAGATGCATTGTATTCTGTTGTGCATATCAATGTACATATAGGTAGTCTTATACAATTACAGAATGTTTAGACGACACCTTATAACATCAGGTGAGAATTACTTACTCTGCAATTATTTCTTTCTTAACAGACAATGGGTTCACTCTTTGAACTTAATACTACTCTTTTCAGTTAAAATCATCCAGTAGTAGTTGAAATAGAGTTGCTGACAATTCTGTCTCAATATTCACATGGAGTAATTGATAGTATTTATAAATTGAGGTTTTATGAAGAGAGTGACCTGATATGCACTTAAGTTACCATTCGCTATATCGTATTGTATAGTATGATATCACCTTGAAATGTAAACGGTTTATTGTGGGCAATAAAAATGTTGGCACTTTCCTCGTGGCTTGTCAGCAGAACTCACACAGTACAAATATTTAGTCGACGAGGGAAGGAAAACAAAACAAAACAGTTTCTAGACAATTCTTTTAAATCGCATATTATTCTGGATGCGTACAAAGGTACACCCATGTCATGTCATGTCAGTTTTATATGAGTACTCAATGCAACCGGTTAATTGCAGTTTGGCATTAGTGTGCGATACAATATAATTGTTGTCACAAGCAGTTATATTATGTCTCTTCTCTGGTAGATATACTTTGCCGAGATATAGATACGGGCTGTAAATTTCCAAATAGTATATAGTACAGTGATTGAATTGCCGTTTGCGGTATTCACAAAGAATAGTCATGCAATGCACAACAACCAGGGCAGACTGTCAGATTAAGTAAGTACAGTACAATAGAGGATGAACTTAAATTGCTGACATGCACGGAGATCCTTAATTGTCAAAAGGAGTAAATAAAATACAGAAGAACTGTGATATTTGTATTGGATGAGACAATTTAAAAATAGGGTCTTTGACGTTCCTGATGTATTAAGTCATCTTAGTATATACACAGGTGTAATAGTCCTTACGTAGGGTTGACGTTACACTTGTAAACAGATGATGATGAAGAGATGAACAGGTACGCTAGTTTCGTAGAACTGCGAACCGAAGAAATTGGTTATTGCGAGGGAGCAATTAGCAAGAGATGCCAAAGAGGAACAAAATCGTGGAGGAGAACAATGTCCCAAGTTGCACTATTTTTATGTAAACACTTGAGTTGATGTAGAGATGGTTTTAGTGGATGCTAAAAAGACTATAATAATGGTAGAATGTTTGTGTGTGGAGAGATGAGGTTTGGTGGTGAAGATGAGTTGACTACTGTCAGATGGACAAAGTCACAGCAACAATATAATATTTGAATGTGATGTTGGAGAGTGACTTGTCTGTAATGGAATGGAAATAAGCAAACTAAGGTGGTTTGACTTTAGCTCGCGTCCGCTGATTCCTCCTCACGATGATATGAACTAATGTAATATAATATAATGTGGATTTTTAGGATTGTATTTTCTCTGTTGTTCAGACTGCTGGGAATAGCATACCTGTGTTGACTATGCTATGCCATGCGGTCATGTAATCTAACTGAGCCAATGCAAAGCTATAACACTCCAGCTCTATAAGTTCCAAAGGAGTTGAATCCTAGCTCCGTCGTCTTTTCCTTCTGTTCTCTTGTTTAGTTACGTATGCTCTGCTCCGTTCTGACTCAAGTCACTCCGTCTACTTGTTGGTCGACGAGATCGCTATATCTCCCTAACTATGTATGTAATGTAATTTAATGTAAGGTATATCCATGTACACAGATTATTCTTAAATGTATGTGTGTGTATGTCCTGTTGGTGAATGTAGTCTGTCTGGCTGTGGGGTGAAAAGAGTTTCCCAAAGGATTGGATGCTCCACTCGGCCTCTGCCTACCTGCCTGCCTTACCTACAGAGAGAGAGAGAATATCTTTCCATGGTTTTGTATAACCATGTTACGTAACTGAGGTGTAATAAGTGGAAGGAAAGACACAGGTGTACTGTGCAACAAGGTTTTACTTGAGATACAAGTAGGTACATAATAATATTACTACTACTACTATGTGTGTATCTGTGTGTGGAATCTCTTCCCAACAACAACTTGCCCTTAACAACAACTACCTTCGTCTCACAATAACACTTGTGGCTTCGTTAACTAATACATTGTGTGTACCAGGATAAGATTATATTATATCCACTTCTATAAGCTATGTTGGCGAGTACAGCATTTGTGTCATCCCAGCATCTTACATAATGTAATGTGGCGTAAAGTAAACGCAATGAAAGCAACACTACGCAACGCATGCAGTTTTCAACTAACCCTAACTTACAAACTTCGTAGATTGGATTCGTTGGTAATTCGAAGTGAAGGTAATACAAGACAAGAGCATCCAAGCTCAGTCCTCTTTCTTGATGGTCCTACTACTATACCATATTCTTATTAATACTTCTTTACTCCTATCTGATCCATGTGTTTCTACCTCACCTTATTTGTATTCTTCGCTCATGTTTCTTTATAGAGCTGGGATTCACACCTTACACAACTTTAATCCCAGTTAACTCATAATACCAAAGGTTAATTAAAAATTTGCATCTAAATCAGGCTGTAATTACTTCTGTTAGTCATGAAATTAATGCTATTTAATGACATGCTTTTATTCTCCAGGAAATCTGTCTTTTCACATAGCTTATTTTTAACTGAGTTTATCTGTAGCATACTAAATCCTACCTGTTTGACATATAATTGTGTTACAGGATCCCCCATAATTATGCATATCAAAGAAATTTTATGAAAAATTTGTCTCAATATGCAATGTCACCAGTTAAATCCAAAAAAATATCCTAATTATTACATCATGTTCGCTGTGTGTTTGCACATGCTTAATCTTCACATACATTGAATAGATAGGAAAACATTTGCTAGTTGTCTATCAATCATTAATTTTTTCCTTTCGTAGTTCTTCTAATGTTAAAAATAGGTAATACGAGCTTTTCTCACAATAGGTAGATTATATACATACAGATTTTTATGAATTACCATTATGTGGGTTGCTACATTTTAATGTGTATCATATAAGTTAATTTAACAAGACGTTATATGAGACAATGATTCATACCCAATGAGACACGGATAAGTTATCGATCCAACCTCATTTTCCTTCTTCTTTCAAGATGCAGGTAAGTTAATAAATAGTTCGGATACACAGGCATAAGTTCATTCAAGCGGATTTAATGTTCTATGTACGTGTTTTTACACTGCATATATTTTTATACCAAAAATTATTTCACCTACAATTAAATAGTAATTATTTATTTATTTATTAGAAAGTGTAAATACGACTTGACCGATGCCTACAATGGCCAGTAATTATGCATGAAAAAATATCGTTTGCAGAGAAATTCTAAGCAATATCATGAACTACTACTACTACTAGTAAAATGTTTGTCATATAAATATACTTTGCTGAAATCAAAACAAAGAATTAATTTTAACAAAACTTTTTTCTTGCTGAGCATACTTATCCTTCATTTGATATTAGATGTTAATACATTTGATATTACCTGGATGCATGTGTATAAACATAGCCAGCATTAGATCGGTACAATGAAATTGCGTATGATGTTTCAGCTCTAGTAATATACACATTGTGTAGATGAGTGTGTTTGTACTTAAGTGGGTAGATCGGCAGATGTAAAGCTCATGTTCATATCTTTGTATGGTTTGGCTTAACTGACTTGTTCTCTAGATACCTGTGAATTAGACATGAGATCGATTCAAAACATTTCATTCTATCCATTGCTCTCAGTGACCTAAACTACTATTCGTAGTTTCTGTTATAAATGAAGACTTCAGACTATTAAAAATTAAGAAGAGGGTAGATCACGTTTTTTAGCTCTATATAGCTTTGTGCTTCTGGTTAGAAAGTGGTAATGTTAAAATTCTGGATGATAATCCAGAAATTTATGGATTAAATCCGATATTTAAATCCATCAAGTGTCATAATATCTGTCCAGGAAATATAAATGGATTATCTTGTCAGTTAGTACCTACTTTTTAGATTCTAGAAATTTTACTGCCTCTTCTAATGAAATTGAAAAGAGTGTGGAAATATTTTATATGGACGCCGCTCCATAAAATACAGAAATACATACAAATAATCTTAAACAAATGCATTAGATTAAGTAAACACGATATTGGCAAATATGAATACAAAATGGTAGGAAAAAGGCGATTGAAGTATTAAATAGTCTGAAGGATGAATAAATTGTCGGACTGATCTGGAGATGGATGGATACCAGTCTCAGCGCTACTATGAACGAAAGCAAGCAATTCATTCTGTTGTTTAGATTTACTATGTAAGTTGGATTTCATTGCATTATATTGCAGTAAGTAAGTTACTGGTTTGGCAGAAGAGCCCGAACCGAAGTGAACAGACAGTTGTTTTTCTTATTTTGAATTGAGTTTGAAGAACTTGGCTTAGCTACATGGGGCCTCATCTTACCTGGCCAGGCGACTATGTTGCCAGATGAGGAAAAGCAAGTTGGATCTTGGCTCGTCCCTTCTCAGCTATAATGCTATGTTTCGTAATATTATGCCGACCAATCAAGGATCCACCTTGCCAATCCACGAAAACCACTTTAATTCCATGAAATAGGTTCCCACTGTGGCTGACACAAAAGGACATGATACGCTCTCATGAGCCATGATGATGCTCCCTCAGTCGACCCGTAAAGCTGCACAACGAAAGTAACAAATGCACAGACAGACTTGCCACTTTCTGTGCCTTCTCCACTCAAACCACAGACAGTAGTATCATTTATGAGTCTGTCTGACGAAGTGAGTTAAGTGAGTGAATGCAGATATGATATGATGATGGCATGAGGATGAGACCTGCCTTATGCCCTACCCTGCATCCGAACCATCAACCATCCATCTGCCCAATGGTCATGTCCCGGCCTCTCTTTCTCCTATTTACTTAATCCATTTCCTCCCCACAACAACAATCCCATTTACACTGCCTCTGCAATCACTTTTATACACTTTTTCCCAATAATTTCTTTCCACCAACTACTACTATTTAGCTCTATAGCCAGTCTTCCTTCATTCGCGAATCCCTCGCTACTGCTGCATTTGCATATACTTTTATAGTACTACATGCAACCTAGTCACTAATAACGAATTTTTGCAATTGCAATGCTCTGGCAGGACAACTTTTCACTCTGTACACCATTTGGACAGTTTAGCAGTTTTGTACAAGAGATGAGTTGCACTCATTTCCGGTGTGAAATGCCCTGTGGCAGAAATCCAGCAAACCCAACCCAAGCTAAAGTTAACGAATGTCTCTTTCTCACTTTGTTTATTGTTTGTTGGGAAAGTCATTTCGTGTTATGTACTAATAGCATACACCTCAGGTATTATAAGTAATGTACGTACGTAGGTACTGATTGCAGGTGATTACTACCCTAGTAGGTGACTATGAATTGTATTATTGTTGCGAATTATACCTGGTTGGGTAGCTATATTATTTATGTAATGTAATGCAGCAGCTTGTAAAATAATAATAATATTTCTCGCTCCTCGCTACTCTCATTCTGTCACTGTGAGCATATGCATCATTATTTAACAATAATTCTACTCTACCTAACAATTACACGCATTGAGTTATTTTACCACTACTCCTCCTTAATAACACTTACATATCAGGTCAAGCAGTCACGTTGCTTTATTTATATTATCTTATTTAATGGACTATACTACACAACTGCTATATGGGTAAACGGATTAAGGTGGGTTATTGATTGGCATACAAGCATCTGTTGAAGTCAGCTATATGAACTCGATAAATTTACATAGAGTTCAGTACAGTGATATATTATTTTTATTTTCATAATTAAAAGAATTCAAAAGGTGGTTGATTAAATAAGGGTTTATCTGACTTTCTGTCTGTATTTAGAAAAGCCAAAATGGTCATTTTTACTCAAAAAGCTTTTAATTACTCTGTAGCAACTTTCTAAATAATCCCGCCAAAAAGTTCGAAATTTTTACAGCTCAAAATTTTAGCAAGAATTGTTTTCCAAAATGTTAAATTTTGAGTTTTCATACGTTCAGATTGATAAAACATTGCTTAATGTTTCGTGGAAAAGCCAGGGTAGGAAACCGCATAATATACAATGAACATCCAGGGACGCACCTTAAGTGTACTATGTATATTAGGTCCATTCAGTGCAATACACCGAGTATACCACTTATGCATGAATCTTATTTGTATAATATGGAGGTAGTAGTGATGTAATTGCATTAAGTTGGATGCATACAAGTATACTAAGATAACTTTACTGTGAGACTTGCAATATTTTCCTTCATTAGTACTTCAGCGGAAAATAGGAACTTACTTAACTTTACAACTATTGCCCAGTAAGTAGTGTATTGGGTAGTTTAGCTTACCTGTTTTGTACCATAGTGTTATCATGTAAATTGTATTCTGCTTTCTTGTTTCCACTCCTTCAGAATATTACTTATTGTTAGCCTATAGTCATTTCACATCATATCAACCAAATACGAGCGAGCGCATTCTTATCATAACCATAAAGCACAGGCTGGAGGTAAGTGAACAAAACTCGTGTCTAACTCAGCATTCTTTTTGTTTTACCTACATATTGTGTCTAGTATGCACCTACCTATTGTAGTACCTACTTACCTTCTCATTTCTTTGCATTTTCATTTACACTACTCATTTCCCTGCAGCACAGACGAGGTGAGTAGTGAGATCTTAAATACCTAGTGAACATACGGTACAAAACAATTTCAAAAAAATCTCTATGCACATCCATATAGTAATCCTACCAGCATCATTTGTTCCGAAAATGAATAGATAAGACAACTCTCGTACACAGATTCTCTACTATGAGTAACTGCTATGCGTGTATTATAAGATATATATTTCCATGTATTTGGTAGCATGTCTTGGGTGTAGAATTGTGTAGCGATGAGTAAGATCATAGATAGACTTTTGTTCCACCGAAATATAGGATGGTGAGGTATATAGAGAGCATTGCGAATTACATGTTGGCGAAAAGAAAGAAAATACCGTGGCCGTGACGGTTCATGCAGTTAGTCAAGCTGAGCTTTAATGTAGTAGTTCCGAAGAAAAATGCTGCCAAAACAAGATAGCATTTCATATGACA
Organism: Tomocerus qinae; assembly: GCA_020055645.1. Lineage (NCBI taxonomy): Eukaryota > Metazoa > Arthropoda > Collembola > Entomobryomorpha > Tomoceridae > Tomocerus > Tomocerus qinae. The sequence continues at coordinate 26,050,163 of CM034548.1, forward strand.
TCATCAGGTAAATATATGTATCTAGGCTATGTCGAAGACAAGATACTTAATTCATCTGCAAGATATGTTATTGACTTGGGCAACAAATAATATTCTGTAATAAGCATTAAGGGGACGATGCAGGACAAGAAGAATATCCAGAATCAGACAGATTGTAATAATATTATAGAAAAAGGGCATTGCAAATTCTTGCATTATAAATGTGTATTAAAATGAGAATGTACAGACTTGTCTGGCTGTGCGAAATCTCTGAAGGTTTGGGGAGTTCAAAGGAATGAAGAACACCTACAATAGAGGAGAATAAATATAATAATATTATAATATTAAGGTAAACCAGACTTTTGACTGGGTCGGACTGCGCTTTCATTGTTTAGCTCAGAATGCACCGTCAGGAAAATGAGATGAGACGAGAGCTGCAAGAGATCTACTGACTGGGCACAAAGAGAGATCAAAATCCAAACCCAGCCAGGTGCAATAAGATCTGTCTGTCTGTCTGTCCTGACTTGTCTTGTGACTTGAGCCTATCACACATATATGATTATAGAAGGTAGGTATGTACATGGCATACCTATTCTGTACATACCTATAGGCTGAGAGAGACGCGTTAAATGCTCAATCGCAGAGCTACAAAGTATAAACTTCCTCGTCTCGTCTTCTCATAAGAAACCTGTCAAGTTAAAGGCTAATGTTAATATGTGATTATCACGGACCCTACACCAATCAAACCAAGTTGAGCAATTTTCTCTGACTGAGAGAATGCTACAAATAAAATTGCAAATTTGCATATGGAAATTACACAGTTCGACTGGTCTGGATTCTATTGAATTGGTCTTGTGAAAAGTTGGTCTGACTTGACCATTCACTCGCCTCTTGCTGTCTCTCTCTCTCACATAATCTGTATTTACATACACATACATACTACACACACAGAAACACTCGCCTGCTTGCTCACTCATCATCATTCTAGATGTATTTCATGTTTATTAGATGTAGACATCTTTAATACGGCAATAAAGAATATTATGTGAAACAGTTGGTTTCCTATTACTTACAAGACAGCACAAATTGTACATACCTACTAGTTACTACATACCACTAAAGTATTTCTTGCTCCCTCCAACATGCTTATAGCAACAAGAAAAAATTAAATACTGAGACCACTGCTAACTGGTAGCTAAGCTAAGGTGCCTACTCTCTACATTTTCTGTCTCACTGCTAACTAAGGCCACTATCCTTACAACATCCACATACCTCCACTCATCAGTTCGCTGCACAATAAAAATTAGACTACTGTCCATATCCGTAAAGGATCTAGTGCTCCCCTTTAACCAACAACTAAAAATATTACACCTGTCTCTATCAAAAGTCTCTATGAAAAGTATAATAATATGTGAAATCTTCCTCTTAAAAGTATTGTAGAGTACTCTTGTAATGGAAAGTATCAAAACACCTTTGTCAATTTATTAAATATTTAATTTTATACCCAAGAGAGCTTAACATAATCCTATGACCTAGAGTAAAATGGCTTGCTTAAGTAGATTATCTTATAAAATGAGATTTCATTTTTCACCCTTTAAAAAAGTTGGAGAAATAATACAGTAAAAAACCTTTTTATAGATCATTTTTATTAATGCGAGTTATTTCATATGTAAAAATTGTCACTCGGATTGTCAACATATTAATTTGTGCTTAAATAAAATGGCATGACATTTATGAGAATTTGTGTAGCATAAGTTTATTTGTCTCATGCATGAAAATATCAAATAAGCAGCATAGAAACACAGTAATGGATGGGTAGGACGGGGCATGCTAACTAAATTACTTACACATGTAACGATAAGTAAAGGAGAGAAACCAGATCGGAGTATCATTCATCCGAAATGTCTTTTTTGTAAAGAGACACTGCACGATGTAAGAGAAAATCCACCTTGTTTCTATTTCTATGTATTTTTATGCTCAATCGAGTTGTATTTCAAGGTAAATTACCCTGATGATAAAGACAAGATTTGGGTAGTGAACAGACAGTTGGGCCTGTTTATGCGTCCCTACTAAGTACAGTACAAGTCAAACCAAGCGACTATCAATTTCATTGCATTCAATTGCTTTTCGTCCTCTCCTATTCTACTATACAGATAGTCAGCTTACGCCAACGTGTCACTTGCACGCTTTGCTTGTTGTGTCATCTTATCTTCATTCTATTGTACCCCTATTGTTTATTATTCTACTCCAGTGGCTCAATTTTTAAAACCAGTCTTAGTTGTTGCTAAATAACCTTTATAATCTTATCATTTGTACTTTAGGTGAACAAAATTAATGCTCTGTTTTAGCGTCTATAAAAAGAAAAACCTTTTAAGTATATATAACCATTTGGTTCATTGCATTCATTTAATTTGTTTATTTTATTAAGATATACAAATACTAACAAGATCGATAAATGTAATACAGAATATGTGAATGACACCTACATGTTTAATGATGAATATTATCTTTATCATCTCTATATTATAACGATCGCCTTGAATAAAGCAATAAATTTGACTATCTATCTATCTATGTCTGTACTTGTGGTAGAGTGATCCAAAATGCAAAATGCACCAGGCAAGCGCTTATGCAATTGATATTAACATAATAAATGAACTACACACTCTGGGTTAATATTTCTAAAATCGGCAAGATTTGCTAATAAATATTAAGCTCATTTAGTGCAACTGGATGCAGATACATCTACTTATTAATCTTTCTATTAATTAATATAAGCTTGATTGGTTAATAAACTCATTCTATATGAATTTATTTTATAGTACTTCATCAGCATGTTATTTGAGACATCGATAATTAAAATTAAATACAGAGCTACAATTAAAGACAAGACTACCTGATTTTAATATTTTATTGTAAACTCGCTGCTTTAAGTGATTCGTAGCATTAAGCTAAAACAAATAATCATGTAAAACTGTGGTCTTTTATTCATGTTCCAATAGTTTAGTCGCTTAGTATATTGTTAAGCCTTTTCCAAGTGAATGAACTGAAGAAACCTTTAAGTCCTTTATTATGGACCGTGGTAATTGGGTAATAATCTCGGAGTAAGATTTTCAGCGAAAAGGAAAATGTTAGTAAATGACTGTTTTGTGAATGAAAAGAGACTGAAGAGTTAGACGGGAAGATGAAAAGGAAAAATGAGACGGAGGAAAAGGATAGAAATATTGTGCTTGTTTTGTTACGCATTTTAAACTAAACAGTTTTGACAGTTGTGGGTGGCCGAAACGGTGTTAAATAGTGTGCTTGACTCTTCTGCCTACCTTTGTGATTGATTTATAAGCAAGCGGCTGGGGATGACTTTAGTGTTCGGTTAATGAGCTGCTCCATAAATCAAAAGAACGATTGGTTATTTTTGCACATGTAAAGTTTAGGGTAACTAAGCGTTGATTCTTGCATTGTGTGATATGCATTGTATCAATGGATGTGCGTTTCTGAAGAAGATTACGAAGTTGATTGGAAAGAAGGAAGGAATAGAAAAGGAGGCAGATGAGGAAAGCAACGTGGCAACCCTTTTGAGTTGGTTCTCATCAGGGTGCCTTTTCAAGGGCCTTAACTCTTTTACTCTCTGCTACCTTCCACATCCCAGACTCACATTTTTCTCATCCAACAATATCTCTTGAGACTTAACAGCCTCTCGAGACTCTGTAAAACACTCATGGTTAAAATATTAATAACGATAAGACATTTCCGTACAGAGCCACTCAACAGTTTAATCTCCAACTTTTTTTACTTCTCATTTCAATAGGAGGCTTCTTTTTAAACCTACGAGGAAAATAATCTGTGCAAAGGAAACCTTAAATGTAAAACTGCTCTAAAGCTCATCTCTTGCTCAAACGTAAATGTAAACGAAAACCATTATATTAATTTATTAACGTAGTAGTACTAAAGCAAACAAACGTTTAAGGATGCTGTATGGAAAAGTTGTTGCAATTTGCGTTACCATCTTCGAGTACAGAAGTCCAATGGCATTTTCACGCGTCTTTCTCACAAATATCTTTAGGAAATAAATATATTAAACAATAACTCAATCACACTACAAATAGAGCTCGTACTGTATACACAATAAAAATTAACTGCTATTTAGGTATTTAAGGAATTCGAAGGGAAATCTCTTGTTATAAGATAAACGACGAAGGATTTATTATACTTATTGTTAGCAGGTATTTCAATCCCTAAGGACAAGGCACTCGGTGGTTAGTGCATGAAGTTACGTAAGAATGACGTTACTTACACGTCTGCAATTAGACATATAATGGCACCGGTAGGAGAGAGCGTACTAATGAATCTGTGTTAACTAACCATAATCTGAGGGCATAAAGAGAAATGAAAGAAAAGGATTGAGATTTAGATTTGATAAGATTTGATGTGAAGTGTTTTGATGGTATATGATGAGGAGATGGGGACTTAGGCCTGAATGCGTTATTAACAATACAATTCTTTTCATCTCTGCCTTAGCACCTCGTTTGTATGAATAAACATCAATTCGAACTTTTCTAACTCTCAAATAGCTAAATGCCTGTCTACTATTCTGATGTGCCTTCGCTTCAACTGACAATTACTACGAGATGGTACTTGACCCGATTCGAATATTTTATTATTGTGTTACCTACCATCATTTTTTAAACTCTACTGTTGCATCTATGAAATAATCAAGTAGGCACTGTTAGATACATCGACCACTGCTGATTACAGAGTTGGTGATATTACACCTCAAAACTTACAAATGACTACATTATACAAGTAGAAGATGGTACTTGACAATAGATTATCTATCTAGGTATGCAAATGCATAAGGTGCACAGGCAATTCATATGCAAAGATTTTAGTGGCTGTATTAAATTGAAATATTTTAATTTCAATAAGTGATTTATGATTTATTTGTTAAGTTGGCTGTTGCTCGTAAAGGAACTTCATCGGCATCTTGTATGTGTAATAATGTTTATCGTTAAAGTGTAATTCTTTATGTATTTTATTGTCTTGGGTTTGCACAAGGTAATTCTTACTTCTAATACTAGTAATTATCTTTAATGACTTGTGTGTAGTTTTGAGTAGGCGATGACCTGTATCAAATTAAATACGCTCACAATGTTATTACAAATAAGTACAAGGAACTGTGGGAAGAAGCAGACATACACTGCATCACAAAACACCCACCTTATCGCCCATTCTGTCTTAAGTCTTTCTTTCATGTACATAATCAACTGTTTTGTACTATATGTCCTACAGGGCTTTCATTGTCTGAGTTTGCACATATATTTTATTTCCGAACTCACGTTCACGTCTACAAATTCCTAACATCCAACGGTTATCTTACCTATACGGACAAACTAAAGGTTACTATTTATTTTAAATACATGCACATTGACTGTGTACTTTTATGTAGACACTTAATAAGTGTGCGAGAAACAATAACAATCTAAATATTCCGTCTATATATCATTTAAATTATAGTCATAAATAATAAATATACATATCAACACATGCCTAAATGTGACTTAAATGAACCACAGAAACACATGCCGTTCAAGTTGCTTTAGATATTCATACTAATACTTTCCAATGATATCTTGGCATCGAAATGTTATTTCAATACAGTATTAAAACTCACATGAAACCATATCACCAATTTTCGTGTATCTTATTTAGCCAGCCGCCTGGCCTATAATGGACTACAATGACATAAAATGACCCAATGGTCAAGATTCTCTTATCACAATATTAATACCCTTCGTAACCCCTATAATTGCCTTTCAGTTTGAAGTCCTTTAATGGATCCAAGATGGATTTCCAGACCGAAGATTTTAGCCAGCCACTAGGCCACTACTTTATTCAACAATCAGACTATTTTAGCCACAACTTGGCCAGTCAGACACTGTTAAGTATATTTAAGTAATTACTATGGCTAATTGGCTAAGCCCATATGCACATGCTTATTACTCACTGTGACTTAGTCCAGTATCTTGTGGACAAAAACTATTTTATGAACATCAATTTGAACTCTAGTGATCATGTAAGTTTGATGACAGCGATGATGACATATTTAATTACTCTAAATTTTTTCTATATATTCTAATTGAGAAACTTACATGTTTTACCTATTTAATAAAAAAGAATAAAGGAAAGCAATTTTCATGCAATTCTCTCTATTGAAAAACCTTCAAAATGCCAATATCAAAATTATTTGTGGTAAAAAAGAGCTACAGAAAAAAAGTTTTAATGCTATCTGTTATAAAGAACAAAGTTTGAAATTTGAGAGAAATAAAAAGGAATTTGAGAATAGAAGAAACAGATTCATTTGGTCCAAAAGTACTATTAAAGTAAAGCTACTCGCTTAATCTCATTTTGTTGATTATACAGAGCATTTACCATCTAATTTGGCTACTATATGGCTACTGATGGATACCGATATATCTCAGAAATAATCGCTGGTGATGGACATCGAAATGTGGGAACCGATAATTTGAAGATCATGATTTAGGAAGTGATAAGCACACCTAAGTACTTGGTAACTGAGGTTGAAATTTCAGAACTGTTTGGTTAGTTAATTAATTATTAATGTTAAGTCTGAAATCCCTCTCGTGAGATTTTGTATGAGTAAAATATTCATTTAAGTCCGTAGTATGCCAGTATTATCAATTATTGTGTATATGGTAAAAATATATATTATATAGTTATAGCAAGTATGGATAGGGAAGTGAGGGAGAATAAGTCCTGGCAGGGCTGGCAGTACGTGGAGAGTTCCTGAGAGTGAGTCCAAGAAAGGTATTTACACGAATGTACAACATTGGTGTATCATCTAAATATATTAAAGTTGAAGTATGAAGTACTTTACAGAAAGCCTGGAGGCAGAGCAGAGGTAACTTTCATGCTGTGATGAACCGGTTACTTCTGTTAATTCCTACCCATATGCTTTGCTCTATAACTTTTCCCTCAATTCCATCCACCTCATGAAATATCTGAAATTCTCACAATAGGGGCTCTTCGAATGCATTACTTGACATCAAATTTTCTATTAAAAGAAACGATGAAACTTTTTCTAGAAGCTGAAATGTTGCTAGGAGCAAGTGTACGAGGTTCACAGCTTTGTCTTGACACTGCCACAGCGACTACGGAGTGACCTCTGCCTCTGCAGACCATCCTCCTCTGATTCCTCTTTGCCAGACTTGACTTGACATTGCTCCAACCAACTAACTCCACAGCAGTCAAAACCATTATTACTTTACTCCTTATTAGACATCATTTCCACGCATAACATAAATATCATATTCATAGGATAACAAAATACATACGACCGCTTAATCCACACAACATTTCTACTACTCAACAACACAATTTACACAAAACTTCTCTCCTACTAACGTCCGTCCTTAAATACTGACATTCTCACTCACATCACATCACATTCAGACAAACAATACTAAAACAGACCAAATACTAGTAACACAACATTTCAGAACACTTTCCAGCCAGCCAACAACTCTCCTCCACAATCTACACTTCAAAAAACAATTAACAATGCTTTGTAATCAAATAAGTCGAAATTCTCGTGTCACTAAATTCAATTTATAAAGCTCCATGAAACACTCTAGTTCAGACTATTTACAGAGATGAAAAATAAATTATGCATAATTGAATGAGAGAGGCGTCTCTATTAAAATATTTATGCAATGCATTTCCCCTCAGGTGGAATATTCACCTGGGATGGTTTAACATTTATAGATTCGGACATTTGGTGAAGTATATTCAGCCATGTACAAGCATTATCATATATTATTATGTCTTTCCTATAGGAGTAACTTTCCCCTTGATATGCAGTAGTGGGTAGTTGTGTGATTCAAACACGACTTATTATGACAAATTAATTATGACTAATATTAAATATTACTACTTGGATTACTACTTAGATTTAAGAAAGAGATCATTTTATCCCTAATTTGCCGGAACATGACTATCTAACATAAAACATTCGTTACATCTATCCTAAATGTTATTAACTTCCTTTTGATAACTTGTGTAGAAGTTTTACAAATAAGGAGAGGTCAAAAGAATATAGACATGCATTAAAGGATTATAAGTACATGCACACCCACAGAACTAACTCTGCTCATTTCCGAGGTTCACCGACTGAATATGAATAAAATTAAAAACAAAAGAAAATTTATTTACTTATGTGTGCTCATTGCATTTACCATATCAAAATATCAACACGACATGTATGAATATTTTATTATAGCCTTTGTTAGCAACTAAACATAAATAAAGCATATTATAACTGTTTGTGATTTTATTCTGTCGTGATTTGACTCACTTTATTATTCCAAAGAGGGGGTAGTATCTCCTCAGACTCAGACGAAAAAATGAGTAGTTACACTGAGAAACACCTAAAGGTTAACCATTCATGAAATGACATGACTCACAAGAAAGAATTCCTATGTATCTATCACAAGATTTCTTCCACGGTTTACTAAAGAGGGTGGACGTTAAAACACCTGTTGGCCAACCATCTCAAACTAAAGTGCAATTGCATTGCGAATGTCTGCAGGCAAATATTTCTATTAATTTTTATTCTAAATGTATTTCTTAGTACAATTCTCAATTATAAAATAACATTTCAATGCCTCTAACTCCGTAGGTGTGCAAATACCTAACCATGGGAGCTTTGTTGCAAATTTCCCTGCTCGGTAATCCCTTCTTTCAGGGCTATTTCAGGGAAAATAATAATTCCAACTTTGTACATGCTCATTTTAACACCACTATACTACACCACCTGCTAAATTATCACATTCTCCTTATTTATTTTTCCAATGTACTCTATTTATTAAAAACGATGCCAATTTGTATTTACACAAGAATTTTAATTTTTTACTCTGCACCACCGAAACACATTTACTAATGTTTTTGCCAATTTTACAGTCATTTTGTGGGATGCGTTAGGTATTCATCCATTTAGTACTTCTATCATCAGGCTTTTATAATTATTTAGTTGTGGTACAATTAGTTGTTAGCTTAAAAAAACAAAACCTGTCGAACTTGCTCTATTTTAATTATTTTTTGCTTGCTTCGAGATTATTTGGACAAATTGTCAATAAAAATTTGTACATCCACACACAGTCGGTTAGCAAATGTCCCTTTGAGCACGTATAAATTATAGTAAATCAGTTTAGCGATAGCATGTCTTAAAAATAAATTCGAATAAGTAACACAGCAGTAAATTGGTGAAATTAATGCTTCATCAAACAGATGAATAAGAAACTAAGTAGTAGTACTGTCTCCGATAGCGTAGTATTGTTACAAAAACTCCGTCGTCACCTTTACCATAAAACATTTTTGCGGAAAGTTTTCAGTAATTTTGAGATTGAAATGTGCCTTGTACCTTATGAATTTTGTAAATTTATTTTATTTAGACATTTTACGCCATGGGGCTTCTCTAAGCCAATTCCACTATATTCACTATGAATTTTTTTATCTAAAGTAACTCCTGCATAATTATTTAGAGAAAACAATAGCCTTGTATATGTAACATCTAAGAAGGGCTATATGGGGCGTGTTCACTTCTCTCTGGGTTAAAAAAGGAAATTACTGACGTAATATTCCGGCGTTGTGATCGAATAAGGGCTGAGCTTAAAGTTTAAATTCTTTTATTCATAATTATTAAACAAATTGTTTAAAACTTTAGTGGCTTCAACGGCATGTCTGTTTTTTTCATTATTTTATATTAAGGTATTGATAGGCTGGTGTCAGGTGTATATTCTCCGAATACAGTGAGGTTACTTTTATCATATAATAAGTACTCTTGTAAATTTAAATCATAAAATTGTTCTTTTATACGAATATTTCGATATAAGATGCTTCCTGAATTCATGATGCACATGTAATTCTGTCCTTTATATCGCCGTAAAAGTGTAATAATTAAGTTATGGGAAGTATCAAGTAATTTTACGTACTGAAATTCTGTTTTAATTATTTTCAAATAGTAAGTAAAGCATTTTGCTAACAGTGTTTTAACCATTCAAACTAGGCAGTAGGCTAGGGCACTAAAAATTTTGACCAGACAAATCTCTAATGTAAAAACTCCGAGGGAATTATGGAAGGTATAGCATAGAGAAATGAATGTTGTTTATGTAAAAGGAAATAGTTTGTGAGAAAAAGAGAATATGGCTGTGTAACATTATGTAGATGATTGTATGTGATGTGAATGGATTGTGTTTTATGTGTGAAATGTCAATAAGGATTAAGGATGTGGCTAGGAGTGAGTACGTAGTTAGAAGCGTACGGAAATATTCAGGAAGATAAGAATGTGTTAGTACTTCTATTAGAACTGATTAGTGAGAAGGATTAGGGTGTCCCTTAGATAGGATATGTAAAAGTGTTATTCGTGCCAAGGGTTCCAGAAAGATGTTTCAATATGTACCTGACGAATGTTGCACCGATTGTTTGCTTACATCTGTAATTGTATGTACATTATGTATATTTAAGGACGAAGCAAACAGCAAAGGAAGAGCCCTCCTCAGGACTGTGCTTGCCAACATTAGTAAATACAATATTGTCTGTGAGTAATGAAAAGTAAATGGTAATGAAATCTGCTTCTTCTGGCAGAGCACATAACAATTCATAAAATACATTTGTAGAGAGGCATTCGACTGAAGAGAAATACCAACGAAGAAAAGTTACAATCTGGAAACGACTAACATAAAACATACAAGGTAAATACTTACTTTCCACCTTCCAAGTGCAAACTTACAAATACTTTGATTTTATGAGCTTTTGCCTGCCTCTACCTTTGTGGAGACAAACTGTGAGTCAATTCAACTTTCTTTAAAATTAATCTTTACATGCATAAAGACTAAAGGAGACTAACCCAAACTGCTGCGCCTTTTTCTCACACTTAGACACTTTGTAATGTGTCTTTGTGGGCGTAATGAAGTAATATCACATATTAACTCTTCATTTCTCTCTCGTATTGTAAAACGACTTCTTTTCTTGTTCAGACCAACCAACTCCTCGTTTTACATTTGCATTACACATAAATACACAAGAGGCACAGACACATAAACTCATAAATTCTATATATTTTATTATTATTACCATTAACAAAATTATGTAGACAGACAACCCAACCCAAATGCTAAATACATCATGGCCTGTTCCATAATGCGTTAAAATAATATTAGAATCTTTATTTTGTCAAGAATAAAATGACAAGGTAATTTTACTCTTACGGAGTAATTAAGTACAAACATTCATATAGTGAACAAACTATACTATATATCCTTATGCGCGTATGCATGACACTATATTTCATACTATTGCATACAAGTGATAATATAACTATAGGATTACGTAGTTTCTACTTATATACGTTTTTTGTATGGAATTAAACTATTGTTATTCCATTCAAGTAAGAGCTTATCTTTAATGCGTAGATGTGTGCTGTGTACACACATAGACAAAAATATAGAGTCACTAACTCACGATCAGAAAAACACAATTGAAATGAATCGTTTCTTTAAAGATGAGACAACCCCAGACTGCGAAGCGAAAGTATCATTAATTCTTTTCCTAACTTGTTTTCGACCGGTCCATGTCTAATTACTGAATTAAAATACGACGGAAATACGCAAGAAATATTTTGGAGTAATTAGTGTAAACGAAGAATGACATGATTGCCAATTCCTTTTGGTATTCACAGGACATTACAATGACTCTACCAAATGAGCGCGTAGTCCATTAAACACGAAAACTTTGCGCATTTCTCTCTTCCCATCTGACTCTCTAATTGTAAATGCTGCATCTTCATGTCGATGCCTTTTTCACAAACCACTTTATCGGCTTTACGCGTAATTAAGCTGCAAACGACATTTTTCTTTATGTACAAGTTATGGGAAGCCTTTTTTTAAACGTGCCAAAGATTCTTCTGCTCAGGCACAGGAAATCAAATTGGAGACGGTTCAACTATAACTAATAAGGCGTGAAATAGTATAATTTCTTTGTGTTATGGAATGTTTAAGGAACATTATTACTTAGCGTGTCTTTTCGTGAAATTGGAATCCTTGCTCATCGAATTTAAACTCAAACGAATAAATTTTTGGAATACTTTATTTATAAATAATTTTAATTTTTCTGATAGTTTATTAGATGTTTCTACATAGTATGCAGTGCATTTGTACACTCTTTTGTTGCATGTAATATTGTTAGTGAAACCTGAAAATTTGAGTTGAGTTGGATTGATTTTCATAGTTTTTTGCAACAATGAATAATATAATACACAAACTAAATAAGAATTTTAGAGAAGTTGCTAAAGCATGACACTTTTAGCTTTATTATCATGCACGATGTTGATAACAAAATAATTCAATATAATTTCCCAACAAAATCTATTGTTTGTATCTTCCTGGTAATAATGATGGAAACTAAAAAATTAAAAACAGAAGCATGTACTTCTACCTCGCTACTTGATATGATCTTTTATTTTAACTAATGCAATATCTATATTATATGCAAATTTTGTGCATTAAAATTTTCGTTAATGTTTTTAAAATTATTTGCATAACAATTGTCTCAGGTAGTTGAATACTTTGTTGTTCTCTCGGAGGAGTGATTAGCAAATGCTTGACAAATGCAAGATGAGAAATGAAACTGAAAAGTTGCACCTTTTGCTCATAGAGCAGAGTAAAATAAAACTAAGCAGTCAAAGAAAAGTGAGTGAGAGGAAACGTCTGAGCAAGCGTATTGTGCGTTTGGATCAAGTGGTTTAATGCGGTTGGAGTCCTACTACTAAATTGTGGAGATATGTTTGAAAGGAAGATACTTATGATTAGTTGTATGATGGAAGAAGATAGCCAGATTGGAGTGGATATAGATAGACAGAAAGAATGGATAGACGTAAAATTCTGTCAAGGATGGACTGTAGTAGGGGGTCAGACATACACAGGCTCCGAAATCCAGCAACTCTTCTCTTGTCTCATCTCTTTTTGATCGAACCGACATCCTCTTTTAGCCCATTCTCTCAACTCCCTGCTGATATCTTCGTATTCCTGCTCTTCAGAGATACTAAAATCCTTTTCCCCATTTCCACATATCTACTATGTACTAATAAACTCAACTGACTATCCTCAAGTGTAGCTATATTGCATTGGATTCTCATTCTTTATTTATTTTACAACTGCCTGCACTTTACTAAGTACCTACTCAGACTGTTGGATACAGTGATCTTCAGTAAAAAGTAATATATTCTTCTTTTATGTACTTAAAATACAATATTTTATGTTGTACATTTACTATTAGTACTTAAGATATAAATACATTTGTATATACTTAGATATTGCACTTATTACAAGTTCAAACTTTTTAGCTAGTGTAGAACGTTCAGAAAGAATTGGCGAAAACTAGATGTTCGAATTTGTATTGATACTTTTAGTATATCGTAACCATTAGGTGTAATATTTAGCCAATTTGGTTTTTGGAAGTATTCTGATATTATTTATTATTTTTGTCAAAGAATTGTCAATAAGGATAGTTAAATCGTAAGATATTAGGCTTTAGTAGCAGGAAAACGAAGCAAAGTTATATTTACAGTTTCATTTCGATATTATTTTTAGCTTTTGCTGTAGTCATCATGAGCTTTCAACTACCTGTACAGTTCCTGATAGGTGTGCGTGCTTAAGGAGTTGCAGAGATACTCCTGTAGTTTTGCTAACAAGAAATAATAAGGAATTGTTGGGAATAAATGATATCCTGTCCCTTTCGTAACACAATATAGCTCTTTAAATGAATCCTTGTCGATCATTTCTGATTGCAATATTAGATAAGAGTCACTTCCATGTGAATGCATTATGTTAATACAGATATTACAGAGGAACAAAACCTCCAGACAACATAAAAGCCAATTCCAAATGGAAGAACAATGATTTTATTCATGCTGCTTTCAAGCCAAATGGAAATTGCTTTCATGTAGTAATCTCCAAATGACGAGAGAGCCTCGTGAGAACTTTGAAGTAAAATCTACCCTTGAGAAAGCCGAATAGCCCACCCGAGTGAAATTTAAGTATTTGAATGCAAAATACATGCAATTTAAGTACATCGCAGATTGGAGCGCTCAGATATTCCACACAATATTGATAATAGTCAGCAAAAAGTTGGAACATTCTAAAAAAATTGGTACAGCACTAATATTACCAGTTGGATCCTTTAAATTCGCATTGTTTTTAAATTGTATATATATAAAGTAGTCATTTTGCTATGAGAACCAAATTATATTATTTGGGGTGCTCAAAATAGTGCTTTTGATGATCGGGCGGGCTAGAAATTAAATAGAGGTTGCGAAATGTGAAGTTAGTAAGATAGGAAGGCGCGGTTAAAGCTAGTGAGACTAACATTTCGGCAATAATAGCGAATAATACTGCTAAGTTTAGCAACGTTAAGCGCGCTAGGTAGGCAGATGGTTAAGACTTTCGTTAGAATTGGAGACGCTACTTTTGGAGAGTGAGAATGTAGAAATGTTTTGGATGAAAATGCAGGTAGGTAGAAGTTTAGATGTATTTTAATGTGATATGAGTGTATGGCTGAGTTGGGAACACCTATGGTCTGATATTATAATATATCTGTATCGTGAATGTTCATCGAAATAAAGGCTGGCAGTGACGATAGAGTGAAGTCGAATAAATGCTCTGCAGGAAAGGAGAAATGAAACGTTGTCTGTTGTGGTGTGGCATGATGAGACATACGGAGGATGAGTTGTGTAGGGAGAACAGAAAGAGTCGGAGTAATAAGCCAAATCAAAATCCGTCGAGTCGAGACGAAGAAGTAAGACAAGAGGTGAGGTAATGCCAAGTCCGAGGAGTTTTGAGACGGAGAGGAGATGTGATGGAGGAGTTAGTTGGATGGATGCAGCCGATGATGATGATGTGTACGCAGCTAATATTATGTACATTCTCTATAGAATGGGGTAGTGGAAATGAAGAAAAGACTGCTGTGGCTGGCTTGAGTTTCAAGTTCAAGATGGCTTGGTTCGCAACGCTCATCAGGGGGTCCTCTCAGTCCTGAGTCCTGCACATTCGAGTCATTCGACTCTTTTACTTCATTCCATATCAAATCACTGATGTAAGGCCTAACACACGGAGTTCGAAGTTTAAGGTCAGTTTATTAATTATATGCAAATTAAGGACAGCATTCTTAGTGCCACCAACGACCACGTCTCTGTCTCCATCCACCACTCTCAACGTCTGTCCTGTCCTTGTCACTATATCTCTCACATCATGACTTTACTCCATTCAGCTTTAAATAAACACCAACAAAAATATATCCTTTGCTATTCCCACCTACATTCATTTCTTTATGCCAAAATTTATTACGTCACATCCTCTCTACTTCACATCCCTTATTCATGAACCTTTATTGTCTACCCAATCGCAATTGACCTCAAAAACATATTTGCATGTTTAAATAAATTTTTACTAAATTCAGTATTATCAACATCAACTCATACTGAGCAAAATAACCATTTTTTGAGATTCTACCTATGCAATGTAATACCCGCACGCTGAGTATTACAATCTCCAATGCTGTTGCCGATTAAACAATCAAAGAGCAATGCCGAACAGATGTGCAATAAAAATGTTAATTGTCGGCGCTTTAAATTCTCGGCATTCGGGAATTTAGTTTTTGACATTTGGGTGCTTCGTTGCCAGGGCGCACATTCACATAAGAGTTTCTTGCTCAGCATGAGCTGATATGGAGAATACCTATTAAAATCGATATTGACATAAGCGACTTTTTTATTGCAGTTTTATCTCAAATTAGACATTTGACAATCACTAATATGTAAGTGAAAACATTTTAAATATATTTCATTGAGAAATACATTAAGCACCAAATACATTCCAAAAATTAATTATTTCACCAATTAGAAATCGATGCGCTATTTCATAGTTGGGAGTCAGTAATTGCTAGTATTTGGTGCTGGCACTTGAGGGGGACAGGGGGCCCCCTCACGAAATCGAAGAAAAGAAAGAAGTTTTTGCCTTAAACCTCAAAACTTTTTCACGTTTTGCGCGAATATATATGTGTAAATACGGACATAAATAAATGGTCCAATTTCTAACTAAGCCTTTACTATTTAGTCGCCCTAGTCATGCAAGCTTACGCAAAATAATACTGAAGGCTTAGTTGAAAATTGGACCATTTATGTCCGTATTTACACATATATTCACTTATATATGTGAAATATATTTGTCGGGTTCCTCCCGAAATTATTTTAGGATGCACCATGTGGGGATGCTTATCTGCATGGGACCTCATGCGACAATTGTGCCAAGGGCTGTTCAAAGGTTGTGTCGGTCCTGCTGCATACCCGGGTATGTTCGAACCGTCAGAGAATTCGCTTTAAGCTAAAAATCGATAGATTTTCTACAGGTTAGTGGACTTCCTTTGCTTTGTGCCACCCTTGGGTTAAAATTACTGTTGGGACGAACATGAAACTTCCGGGGTGTGGTAGGTTGAGCCAAAATGTAAAATGTGCATAAAAAATGGACTACGAAAGAATTGGCTCGGAAATTTTTTGAAATTTAATAGCAGTACTATACTGGTGGCCTAGTACAATAAATAAAATTTCAACCAACTCAATTTTTAGTTATTTAAACATGTGATCATGATATCATGGTAATAAGATAGGTTTCACAGCATTGTTTTCTTTCAGTTCTATTCCGTTGCAGATCAATTAATGTTTTTGATAATGTACCCCAAACTAATTTACCCGAAGTCTACTATTATCAAAGCGGGTAACTTTGAAAGGCACCCAACATAGGCACATTACGTGTGGTGGGTTTGCTTTAGGGTACATTATTGAAAACATTAATTACATTACATGAACAAACGGTGTAAAAATTGCAATGCTCCATGAAGTTTTACAATAAGATTTTGGGTACCTCGACCGACCTATTTACATGTGAAACACAACGTCACTTCTGTTTGAGCTAATGAGCTAGATTTAGCTCAACCTGTTAAATAAAAAAGAAATGGCAAGACATTGCTCGTTTCATCATGGCTAATTAATTGAATACCAACAACTGCGTGGGTTGTGATTGTTTTCCCATACATCCATATACTGACATGGATTCCTAAAACTTCAATTTCTCGTGCAGAGTATACATTTAGACGTAACTACTAGTCAGTAATGACGCAAATTTGTTTTACAATTTGACAGTGTGAGAACAATGTAATGTCCTGTTCTTGTAAAGTAGAATTCCTTCAGGGCTATGGTCAGTTTGATTGAACTGAACCTGCCCAATTCAGTCTACGTTGCTGTTCTTACTCAGAATAGTTACGAATAATGACATTTGTTCTAAAATTACATCAGACATTACCGATTTAGACCGACTAGATATTTACAGCTATCTAAAAAGGACAAGCATTAGTCAGTGAATGACCTATAAATAATGCAATCAAATTGAGATTCTGAAAATGGTAAGTATCCATGCTTATCTGTCAACCTATTTTTCGTCTTAACTGATTCCATGGAAAAATAATATAATTTTACTGATGTCTTAAGTCTTATAGATTTAAACTCAAAACATTTTATTTACATTGCCATCTCATTTATTGTGCTGGTGTTTGTAAATCAGACTAGCAGCATAGGCATGGCATATAGGCCTAATTGATTCAAATGAGATTTCCTGCTAGCTATGGAATAAGTATTTTCAGATGTTGAATTTGGTAATCCATTCCAAAAGTTTATATATTATTGCCTTATTGTCTTTATTCTCTTTATATTCCACAGCATCGGGTTTCTGAATTTCTATCTTCATGAGATTCATGACATGATAACATAGACAACATGAACTGAACAATACAAAAAAGAGCAACACAAGATATTCACATTCTGAGACGACCGAAGATACTTGCTACAATCTTAATGCCACTGCCAGTGCATTCTTCAACGTTTAGCTTTAACCCCCGCTAGAAAGGTGTACCCATCTAGCAACAGATGGAATAAGAGCAGTCTTGATAATTTAGAAAGCAACCTGTTCTTTGCACCTCTTCATTTTTATCTATTTTTCACATTATTACAATGCAGCTCGTCGCACTGTGCCTCGCACAATTCAACGGTTGTTGATTTTGCATTGGGCCCATGGCCCTAATACAGTTGTCAATACAGTACTAAAATAGGTAGTGAATACAATTAATGGAAAAAATGCGTCAATGTTTTACATTACTTTAAAATATACAATGCCTTTACATTATTCACCATGTTACTGCTTTTCGTGAAAAATAGAGAAATAACTTCACAGATTTTTTAAAATTTAATACGTTACTTGGATTCTTTAGTGGAGCTTATGAATTTCGCCTACAAAAGGTAATATGTTTTACAACCATGTTATTATAAACTTTTAGTGTTGGCGAACTAATTTCTTGAAGTCATTACAAGTTCATTGTATTATTGCTAATAAAAGATACTTTAACAAACATTTAATCGGTTTAGTGTTTGCATGCGTACAACGATATATTTAGTTGCACATCACACCACACACGTGGTAAGAAATGAGAAAATACTGACGACACTGCCAGAGTATGTAAGATATATAGCATGTACTAGGATATAATGTAGGAAGGAATGATCTAGGAACAATGAAGCAATATTGTGTCAATCGATAATTTAATCAATTATACAAAACTCATTAATATTGCATCCAGATTTTCTTCCACCAACACAATATAACATTGACACGAACACAAAAGAGATAACTACGATTCTAATAAGGCAGAAATGTAGGTATGGGTGGCACTGGCACACTGATATTTGATGTACCCATGTATGTATGTATGTATGTATGTTATATGGGGTGTACTGCCTCACTACAAAGTGATAGTACTGGGCGCAGGCCACAAATACGGGCCCATTGCCAACTCCCTCAACACTGGTATTGTTGTTAATTAATACCCGAGAAGCCTAAGGCTGTCATTTACGAGTCACTGTTGTGGGACTGTTATCGGAAGTCTACTAGCCCAACAAAGACAGGTTATCCAAAGCTACTCTACGTACACAGGAATCACATACGAGGTATCAATAGGACGGCCCTTGTAATTGCGGGTTTGTGCTTAACCTTTGTCTTAATTCCACATTAACAACTCAAACACTCGCCTTAAAACAACCCTCGGCCATTTCACCCAGCCAAAGAACCGAACTGGCAGTGGAAGCACACATTGATTAGTCAGACGACTGAGTACTCCACCAAGCCAACGTGGCTGGGTGATGTACCCATACCATACCATCTAAAAATACCACTAGTATAAACACCGTACACAAATAACACGAAACGCTAATTTTTGGTCTGGGTCTTCGCCTTTCCTATGGCAGTTTTTAAAAAAGTTACAACACCTCTAAGTAATACTTAATTAATTTAATTTTAACTTGATTTTAACTTAATTTTACATGTAATAAAACTACAGGTCAGCTAACTAATGGATTTAATGCTCTAATTGTTGAATAATATAATTTTTCAAAAATATTAATATTGGCTGTTATTAACATCTAAAATTGCTTATTATCTAACCCGCGGATAAGCATACACCCGGCTAATATTATCTGTCAAAACAGCACTCTTTAAAAATTACTAATTAATTCATTGATTCTACTGTATACTTTATTTGATACTACTTTATATTCCTAAAATAAAGGTAATAAAATTCAGAAGAAATTGATGTAAGAAAAAAGCCTACAGATAAAATACAGATGCTACAATCAATCGATATATATCTCTACTATAATATATTTACGAAATATGTCCATAATCGTCAAACGAAATGATACTTGTCTTTTATATAAAACCAACAAGCCAAAAATAGATTTTGACTATAAAGGAAACCTGACATTTCCACACTTTTTTCATTTTAGTTTCCTGTCTTTTTTGCATGTAACAATAACAAATCCAGGATTTCAGAATTCAGAACAATGTCCATAAAATACTTTATAGTCGTATTGGCAGTAACATTTTTGGCAATAACTAAAGTTTTTGTACGCGGTACGTATAAAATTAAATTATTTGCTCGGTGTTCCAAACGAAGAAATTGTAATTATACCTACAATCTTTCACAAAACTCATAATTATACCTATTATGAGACCATTAAATTCAATAGCACAAAGAACACTTGCCTTTTATGCACTTACTTTTGAGTTAATAATGTGGGTTTAGTAAAGTAATGGGGCCATATACTGGGAATTCTATAGTTCCTGAAAAAGTTTTAGTATATTCAATACTTTAGAAGTGGCCATAGAACACGATTTGTTCATTATGAATTCCCTTACAAAAGTTAGTAAAGCTTTAACACTACCCACAGAAAATAAAATAGCTCCAATTAATATTGCAAAATAACATTAGCTCTTTATTGCGTCACACTACTCTTTTCTTAATATAGGTAATGCATGTACAGTTAGACTTGTGTGTTAGTGAATGAAATTTAAGGTTTTATTTATTTCAGAACTATCAAAAATGTTAATTAATTATGAAAACTACGTTCGGGTTCCAATCATTAATTCAAAGCATTTCAAGTGGTTCAAAACTGAAATTGCAAACCTTCAATTTTGCAAAACAAATGTATGGTGAAAGGAAATCACTACCAGATGGTTTACATTTGTAGGATAAATACATGTAGGTGAATGAATAATTTTGTCAAACGACTATAAGTATGAATAAAGGCGGATAAAGAGTATTTCCTTATAGTCCATATGTTTTCCCCAATTAATCCTTGCAATTTGTTTTATTGCATGTTCATAATATATGTATATTATGCCCAATATAGGCTAAGAATAGCCATTATCATACTAAGTGTTCCATTGAAATCATTTTACTAACAAATCTTTTGAAATATTGAGGAACTTTATCAATTTCTGGTAAATTCGTCTATTTTCCTAGTTCTACTATAGAAAGTGCATTTCTTCATGTCCGGGTCTGAATAGGCAATAAAGAATCAAATTACAGCAGTTTATGCGAAGCTGTCAATTCATTTCCAAGTTGCCCTTGACTATGACGTTATCTACAAAAATCGTCCATAAAAATAATGACTCTATAGATTATTGCATTTTATCTGAACATTTATAATAGGTAGGTACTGGCAGAAAAGGTTGCTTCCTTTTACTTGGTTTGCCCCGAAATACTTATTTGTCACAAACATCTACATTTCTTATATAAATAGCTCTTATGTTCTTGTATACTATAACAAATATTAATTAGCAAATAAGCTATTTGAAACGCTTTTGCATTTGGACGTCTGTCAGTTATATCACAATTTGCTTACACGAACCAGCCAAAAATTTGTCGATAATTCAGGATATACTATCAGGGATATTAATTATATGAACATCTTTAACTATAGGTTCCTTAATTATATCCCATTGCTATGATGGTTTTGACTTCCAAATACATTCTTGGAAGGACAATCCTGTTGTTGGTGTTGAATTTAGATGATTTACATTTGTCAATACGGGTAACTCAAGCCAATTTTAGCACTGCCTTCGTCGCCTATCATTAAGGCATCAGTAATAATAATTTTCATGAGTAAGTAGGATGCAAATATGAGTATTGTTTTTTTGGCTGCTTTGTTGGAATTGACGGAGTCAATTTCGTAAATGAGTAACGTTTTCACCATACTTTCGAATTTCGAGGAATCTCCAAAGACTCCAAAGATTTAATTTACAGATCCAGCATCCAGTTTGCTGCTTTACGCAATATGGGCAATAAATGTAAGAAAGTATATTTCACTATCTTCGAAATTTCAGAAATATTTTTTGTCAGTCTGATATTTGCAAACTTATTATATTTATATAGTAGGACAACTTATGCTAACCTGAAGTACACTGAACTGATATTTCAATAAATATTATCAATCTTGGTGATAGAAAACGGGGAAGGAAAATGTTTAGGACTGGTACTAGGATTATTCCTAATGGAATGGTTCTCATGATTTTGCAAGGTTGTACCTACCAGTTGAGAAATTGTCTTCAGAGTCGAAAACAATCATATTAAACTAGCTTCCACCATTTAGTGCAAACCACATTCAGTTTGATTGGGTAACTAATTAGCAAGTATAAAAAGATATCAGAACAGGGAGTTGAGAAATATGTATTGTAAATGTATTATTGTAGTGTTATTCACTCCTCAGTCTATAATTTTGTAGTATACTATTTTCCTTGACTGTGGATTAAGTCGCACTTTATCGACTTGGTACAATCATTACACCTAAGCATGTAATTTACAGACATAATATGATAGCCCCCATTTGATACCCACCTAACTATTACTATCATCAAGTTCTAGAAATGCGACACGAGCTACAATATTTATTAACGTAGTGGAAAGGGCAATAGTGACAGTTGGTGATGTACATGGAGATAGAGAAGTATGTACGAGTAATTTGGTGATATATTCCTGTTTCACATTCACGTAGATACATAAATCAATGACGAAGTATTCTGTCGTCAAGATATAGACAGGAAAACACCCACAACCCGAAATAACAGACATCACTGCATAATAATGTCATGTTTCTTTGTTCCCTTACTAATTTTCTGTAAATGTTAGTCATGTCTCGGCTTGTAGGTATGTCACAACAAGACAATGAATACTATTTTACTAATGCTAGACATACAAAGGATCGAACAGCAACATTCGATGTCTAACTATATTAAATGTCAACACTAAGGAACTACAAACAAGCGAAAAATATATATTTAGATAATATCAGTAGATAACACAAAACAACTATACTTAGGGTCAAATTGCATCAATCCAATTACAAATTTAAGTATTGAATCATGAAACTTGCTTTAATTTATACTCATGTAGGAATGCAATTATGATAGGCACCATCATCGATATCTTTACATTCACTGTTGCAGGTGTCAACACCTTTTTAAAAACGTGAGGCTCCTAAATATTTAAACGTTTTATTTCCTTGCAAATATTGAACTTGAACTTAAATAATGGGAAGCTATATAACATTTCCAAATTGTGAAAGTAGTTCTTTGTGAGCATGAATAAAGATATGTTTGCATTATCTGCATATTCGAACAATATAATACTACACCATAGCGCCTATCTTACTCAAGAAGGAGAATATCGTTAAGAACGCTATAATGGCTTTCACCGTTGACATACGAAAACATTTACAGGTAAAAGCATATGGATTTCAAGTGGCGTTATAAGATAAATAGAGTGAAGATACAACCGCAAATTGAAATGTTTCCCTATCATGTGCCCATTACAATAGATATTGGTGCTATTAGTGTAATGCGGCAATAAAATATTTACTTGAATGCGTAACGGAGTTTGTCTCTGCCCTTCTTAAAAATTTATTGTACCATGAATTACAACTTAATCTTTAAAGAGGAATATCTTGAAATCATACCATTACTTAAGGAGTGGACTGTCGCGTCGTTTGAACATTGTTACTCCGAAAAAAAGACAAAACACAAACCGCGACTCTTAATGATGTTATACGAAAGGTATTTGTTTTTCGTTCCATGGTTTTAAGAACTAAAACTTATGATTCTTTTGGTAATCACGACAATTAAAGTAATTACTTAGGGAGCTGCGTATTACGGTCATGCTCATTATTTACTCAGGACGTGGTAGGTAAAATAATATTTTGCCTTTATCTGTGGCACTTGGGGAAAACAATCATGAAAGATTTATAAATACATAATGGATAGAAATCCTGATGGAGTGTACACGGTATATCCGAATATTGACATTGGTAGATACGTTTATGCATACCTAAAAAGGTGAAGCGCTTGACTCTGACAATGAGAATCGGGAATGAGAAGATTGGAACATATACATATGTCTAGTGTATAGTGAGTACAGATAGTGACAGACAAACTGCTACCACCCATAAATACAATTTTGCAGTCGATTGTGACTTGACTGACTAGTCCGATGTTGCTTATCTTTCTTTAGAATCGCCTTCGAGAATAAGTAATGGATCGCATGCTAGTTTGTTTAACAGCTCAGTTCTCCAGGAGCTGCGAACAAGGACGGAAGTACTTCAGATACTAGGACACTGAATAATATTCTATCTCCTACGTTTCGAGGAACCCATGCCCAATCCTTTCTTTCGCAGTTCCAAAATGTTCTGCTATTAAGAAGCAATCCAGAATAGCTCTCGTCGGATGGCGATAATATCTTATCCTTAGCCATTGGCATATTTCAACTATAGCTTCCCTACCATTTTCTATGTGATCGAATTTATTCTTTGAGATTTCTGAGTTATCAATTCATTGGATTTTACCAAAAGTAATTAAGTCATTCGAAACAAGATGGCAACCACAGTGTCGTATTTGCGGGAACGCGCTGCTGCTGCCAATAAATCTCATACTGAAACATTCCAAGATATGAGATCTGCTCCTGATAATGTAGAAGATTTGGATTCCATTGGAGATCTCGAGTTGGAGGTTGAGATTCCTCCTCCGAGACCTCACAACCATATGATTGTCAGAGAATTTCCTACCTGGATCGACCATCCTAAAAGTGCTTTTCATGGCAATGACAGCCACCACAATCACCATCACCATGGCCATCATCATCACCATCATCACCACAATCACAACGGTCATTCAAATTCCATTAGCACTCATGAACTCCAAAGACATGCCAAACCGTCCTCCACCTCTGAAACTATTTATAATAATAAACAACAGAATAGCCAATCCTATCAACATTTCATCAACCAACTAGGACCTGTTCACTACGAGAAACCAGGTACGCTCATCTTTTATTTTTTAATACAAAATACTATTATTCAGCATTTTGCAACATTCTACTGCTGCCACTGCTTGCTACCTAATCATTTGCCTTGGATAGCGTCGACACAGGAAAAAACAGAAGTTGAGACGATTTTTCCAAATAAGTCAACTTTCTTTAATAAAAGTCCATGTAGTGGAGTCCAGTAAAGCAAAAGTAGTATAGTATGAGAGTACTATGAAATTTATACAGACAGTTGTACTATTATGTAGTAGTCAGTAAGACAATTTTCCATTCCATCGTTGTGCATTTGAAGTCTTTGTTTTTCATTAATAACGTTAATAAGTGAAGTTAATAAATGCTAAACAACGTTAAAAAGTAGTACACTATTAGTAGCTGTAATTGTAGCAATACTATTGACTATTTTATCCATATGACAATTAGCACGCCCAAGTCGTCTAATTAAGCATCGATGTACCTATATCATTATATGAATATTTTTTGTAATGATATAAGATTTTTTTACAGATATGTGACAAGTGACAGTAAACTGCTTATTAGTACAGCTATCAAATCTATTATTAAACTTGGGTATTGGGCAACATCATTTTTCTTATACCAGACGCTAATAAATACTTGTATACTTTATTATTTGCATTTAAAGACATATCTGTAGTTTATTGCTATCAATTTAATTCACCCAGCGTAGGCTAGTCTAGGATGTAATTTTTAAAAATGCATAAGTTCAGCAAACATTAAATAATATAAATGTTGGCCAATTTCTTGCCAAATTGCATTAGGTATGCTGAGACTACTTTAAAGATTGATAAATCCGTTCTATGGAATTCATTACAAACTCAAAATATAATGTGAACCAATATCTACAGACTTTTATTAAGTGTAAAATCAAGTGGTGAGTTTTATGCCATAAAATAATTAAGAATTGCCTTGGACATGCTTTTACTACACTTCAGAAGTTCACTCTAAAAATAAATATGCAAGATATAACTTCTCCATTTCCTTCATGATCCAATGTTATCTGTTGCCTTCACCTTTGGGTCTCCACACTTATCATATACTTGCTTGGTAATTACTATGAAGTATGGTAAACTATACTTAGTTAGTAGTTAGTTTTCTTTGTCTACCATAATTATTATTGTCTTAATTTGTATTTGCATTACTTTGTCTACCAATTTGCCCACTGCTGATAATATTATCAGATCTTTGTAAATGTGAGTAATGAACTTTTACAATACTTTCAACACAAAATTAGCTATTAAATTTTCATTAGTTCAATACCATTGCGTATAAACGAAAACAAATATATATCTTCTCTTGTTATTATAAAGTACGGAATGTTTAGGTGTAGTATTAGTGTCCAGCGCTTAAGCATGCCATGTAATTATCTACTTAGAAAACAAAATGTACTAGAGGTATATTTGCAAGTAAACCAAATAAAATGGACATTGCAAATTGGGATTGAACATGAAATTGCATATAATTTATCGTGTCTTGAATACAGTAATATTGTAGGCAAATAATAATCGCTTAGTTTTTATTAGCGTTATCCACGTGCATGTGTGCAGCTAGTAAGAACTGTCAATATGTAGATTAGTCATTAAAATTGTCAAGGTTTTTAATGTTACTTTCTTAAAAAACGGGTTACCTTATTATTATCATTATTAATGGTGTAGTATTGTCGTGTAGTATATTATAAGGAAAAAGTGCAGACATTTTGCAAAAGAGGTCATTATATGTTTTTATTTTATCCCAACTACTTTAAGATAATTGATCCTATTTGCCTACACATAAACCACATAAAATTTGCATAAGAATAACAAGGCAACAGTTTATGCATTTATTTCATTTCCAATAACATTTAATCTAGTTGCTCGTTGCTCATAAGAAACATTTCTTAAACAGGGGGAAAACTGATTCTTCTCACTAATATTTTTACGAACACATTGTTAAAACGGATAAAAAGACAAATCTTTTAAAATAAATGTCCTGTAACATTTGAAGCAGTAAATTTAAAAGAAACCAATATTTGTTACGTCTTGCTTGTCGCACCTCAAAACAAGTAGGTAAGTAAGCTAGGGTAGTATTATCTATTTTAACTTTAAAACGAGTCTCTAATTACATTTGCATTTAAAATGATTTAATGGATCCGAAGTGCATTTACATATAGATTAAATTAACTCTATTAAAAAGCAATTTTACTGCAATAAATTGCAAAAATTGCACTACCAGTATAAGTCATTTTGAAAACTTACTTTTGGGAAGACTTGAAGAGTAAAAGGACTATTTTTAGTATTATTATTTAGTATTTTATTATTTAGTCTCTCAACCTTGAAATTCGATAAATAGCTTTTGCATTCATGATTAGTGGAATTTATTTTAACTGTACCTTTTGAAATGGTCTTTAAGGTGTGTACTGTAGAATATGTAGTAAGTAGGATGACTTAATGATTAGTTATGCTAAGAACTTAAGGCGTGTCCATTAAATGGTGGGAATATATTACTCTACCCCGCCCACTTTCTAGAAGTTTAAAAGGGACTTTAAAATATACAAAGGATACACGTATGTACTTACACATTATTATTAGTATTCAATTCAGTGTCATAAGAAATTGATAGGTGTTTGCATTACATCTGCATAATATGTATAGCTAAAACTAAAACTTATACATACCCAGTACAATTGGCCCAGATATTGTGATTATTTATTCTTCTTTTAATAATTTAGTGGTAAAGTTATGAATAAATAAATTTGTATTGACTTAACGCTAATACATTTATTAATTCGATGCGATGTTATGCTATTAGGTCATTGCGGGCTTACTTATGTTTCTGTCTGTCAGATGCAATAAACGGTGCAGTCAAATGTGTATCATTAGATATGAAATTGACTGGGTAAGTATATAGTACATACTAAGTAGGTATAGCTATTTATTGGCTGTGTATGGTAGAAAAAGTATATACAGAGAAACAGAAAAGAAAGTAGCGTAGTTGGAAAGAGACAATTATCATTTGTCAACTCATTTTACCAAATATTTACATGACAGAATATTATAATGTTTATAGTATACAAATTTTAGCAAATGCAAAGTGTAACAGACTTAACTGAGCCATATGCTACTTTCTGACAGATGTTTGTTTTTCTTTCCCAGTAATTATGGTAGCTTATGAAGTTTTATTGATTATCTGCAGTACCTATTAGCAATCTGGAAATTCACCTTGGGCAAATATTTTAATAACGAAACAGTCAGGGCTAATTATCGTAGCGTATCAAGTACACCATTAACATGAAATTTGCCGATTTATTAATTATCAAACGGAAAGCAATTATCAGCAGTTTAGAACTAAAGTGAATGCATCAGGTTTTGTAAAGTTGCCATTACGAAGTCTTGGACGCTTGGACTTGGCCTAATTAAACCGTCATCAATAAACTAGGCCGTCACTCAACAATAAATTCAGCAAAAACTGCGTCGCGTAAAAGTATTTGATCAAAAACAGATATGATCCATAACACAATAACTATACCATTACACTTGTGAAAGTAATACTGTGTCAGTTAACCCTTTACTACTACCAGCCGATTGAAAATGGTATTTACAAATGCCAAGCATGTAATTCAAATATGACTGAAGTTGTATTGTTGCTATTTTGATAGGTAATATTTTTAAAACATTAACCAAATAAGAGAATATCATATCCTAAATTCACGTGCACTATTAAGAACTAAATGGACAACAATTCTGACTCATTAATTGCATCGACGACGAAAGGAAGTCATGACATCATGAAGTTTTAATAAGAGCATTACAGGGAAAGTCCAAATTTATAAATCCATCGCAATTGGTACCAAATTGTCCATATGCAGGCTTTAATGTTAATTTCTACTTAAATTGGTAGTCATTATTGTATAGAAGTTTCTTAATGACAAAGTCCTACTGTTTGGACATTTCTTCAAGATGTCAAGGCAAAAAATATCACTGCATAAAGACCCCTGCTTTTCATTGTAATGGCTACTGCATACAAATTGCAATTGCCATCATACCGCTTATTCTTTGGGATATGACAATGACGTCAGAAACATGAAATTTTTAAATAAGTATGCTGTCAGTCAGTGTCAGGTCATTTTTGAAAATAGTGCTTAAGGTACCTGGTATGATAGTTTCTAAAAGTATTTGAATGTGGCATGCACTATGTACAGAGGCATGACAATTAAATCTTTCGCAATGGATTTCAATAGTTGTTTATGCCACGATAACTGACAATACTATCTTATAAAGATTAAATTCCAATCTCCAACGCCTACACACTGTCATACTAATGACAGGGAGTACCAAAAAATAGTTTGCAAGTATCAAACAATAGCCATCGTGTACTAAATATCCCATACGGTACTATTTTTATGTTTGTACTGCACCTGCATTAAATTCCTATTTACTATAGAACGGTGCATCGTACTCCTAGTATTTTTCAAAGAAATGTATATGAACTATTTATCAATTCATGCACAATTCAATTTTGATTGTATCTACATTTACATGTACAAATCTACATCTACATTTTAAGTACTACTATAGTCGAAACAAATTATCAGTAAGTTTTGTTACTGGTAACGTGGTAGCCAGAAGGCAAGGGTACACAATAAATTTTTAGCACAGGATACACTGAACTAAAAAATTAAAGGGCAAGATATTCATAAATTGTCAAGATGAATTTTACTGTCAGTCTTATTTGTACGATATATTTATGAAAGTTGTGAATTTGATTATTTCCTGTTTGCAAAGTGGAGCAAGACAGAGACATAGTGGGTTAAAAATTTAATTAAATAATATCATGGGGTGATTGATGAAATGTTCAACTATAATTGTTGACGTGTCAAGATATTTCTTTATATAAAGGTTATATGATTTCAAACCAACTATAAGCAATGCGGTATTTTTAGCATGATGGCTTTAAAAATTAAAAAATACACAAAAATTGTGAAGGTATGTTTACGAAAGATTCATAATTACCCGCATAATTATAACTGTTATTAGATAAAATTTTCACAAGAGGTACTAATGTATATATTTTCCTTATGATGTGGCCAATACAATCCAATCGTATTCATAACGTTTATACATAACATAACATAACAGAGAAGTATCCAATACGGTATAATATCTATAAAAACCTCCGATTGATAATTGGCTTCTGAAATGCGTGCCGCTGTGAAAATTGGGCCTATGAGTCAATAAAAACTTTCATGTCCAATTTTCTTATGACAGAATAATTATCAAAATATTTGTTTCTTTAGCCCAGTAAATGCAGAAGCATGGCCACGAATTGTCTCAACCTAGGGTACAAAATATTTTGTTGTAGCTTGGTGTTGTAGGGTGAATTGGAGAATCATTATATGGATTTATACGAATTTTTAACAAATTGTTCGAAAAATGTAAAAGGGCCTCGTATTTATGCATAACAAATTATCCTCGGAGGACAGATAGTTATGAATAACTGTATTTAATCTCGTAAGTTAAGTAAGTAGATTTTATCAACATTTATCTTTGTAGTCACAATCACTTTATCGAAATGCCAATTTTAGAATGCATCAGAAGAAACTGACTTGTTGCTAATGCCTACGTATTACAATTTTATTTATGCAATTCAGAAATCTTATTTCCTTTAACAATTACTTTAGCATTAAACGACACTTACGTCATAGCAATCTATAAATTTGATAAATTTCTATGGCACCATTATAGCTTTGCACTCTGTCCATTCAAATTTTTGATGTACTGCCTAAAGATTAACTTAAGTGCAAATAATCCCAAACATAAGTTTGTCTTTTATGTATGCATAGTATATCAATTTAGAGTTAGATTGTTCGGTAAGACACGAAAGGGTATTTAAAAGATATTTCAAAGTAGAGAAGCTGAAAAATAATAGTAACGAGATAATACTTATTCAGAATATCTTTTTGTGTCGGTATAGTGAATTATTGTGTATCGATTAATACTTTAGTCTATTATTCTACTCAAAAATAGTTATTTCTTCGGGAATGAAGGTCCATAAGTATTGGACAAGGTTATCAATATTAAATATACATAATGAGATTTATTTGCACTTAAATGACTAGCCTGTCTGAAATGCTTAACAAAAATCATAGGCCAAGCCGCCAAAGAATGGCATAAAAGGAGCATTGATATTATTTGAGGATGAAACGGACATTAAGTAGTATTTTAAGTAGTGAATCTTGAAATGTGTGAATACGTATTCATTTATGTCGGACAAGTGAATGTTGAGTAGATATTATTAGTGATATGTAATACCATTGTCCTTTGTTCAATCAATGTACATGGAATATTTCAATGGCTTTCCTTTCCTTCAACTTATCGTCAATTGTGTTTGCATAGTCTAACCAATTTCTTAGTTTGTTAAGTCTGTCCCGAGTTTTGTTGCTATTGAATACCTTTTGCAACCTATAAACTGTAACTGTATTGCCAACCTATAAGTATAAACACATATACCTACCAAATACATTAGTAGACAATTCTGCAAATAATACGTGTTTAATGTAGTTTATCAAACCTGCAAATATACATGTGGACTATGTCTGGTTCAAATATTGTATTATGCTAATAAATTTATTCATGAGTTACATAGGAAATAAATAAACGAGTGTAGCGAAAAGAAAACGACTGTATTGATATTATAGCTTTTCATTTTTTCCCATAATCGAAGTTCAGCTGCAAAGAATTGTTGAGTAGAGTGCTTTTCCACAATATTCGACGGTTTGATGATAAGCATTTTAGTTGTTTCCGAAGCTCTGTTGGTTTCACAATCATTCAGGTTGGCTCTTTCGGTCGATATTCGTGTGAAGCGGATAAATTATTCAAAGTATTATTGCGAGAAATGTCAACCATGTGAATCCAAGCGAGAATTCTTAGTTCAACCACACTTATTTATGTAATTGTATAGAGAAACTCCACAATTAAAACCTCCAAACTATCGTAGATTACAAGTTCAATAGTGGAATGTTCTTTTTGCTTTCTCTATTGTGTTCCCAGCTACAAGATATCTGATCCACGGTGGACTACCTTGCAAAGAGGTTGTGTTGTGCAATAAACAAAGCTTCGCAGTGAGACCAACACCGTGCTCTACTAAATTATTATTATGCGTTAGAAAGTCTTAAACTTCCCTGATCGGTTAACTTGGCCAGTAGCGTACTGGCCATTCTACTTGGATTTATTTCTCAACATGGGTAATGCTTAGTCTATAATTATTAAGACAGATAATTAGCCATCGGTAAGCACATACACGGTCGCCGGTCGCTCTGGTAAATTGGTAGAAGCTAATGTGCCAGCTAAGATAAATTTCATAAATACCACTGAAATATTAAATAAAAGTTTTCTTTAGTTTCAAATTCATTTTTAATTTTGTACTTTTGTTTAGTTTTCACACCTCTGCTCATTACTGTGATAAAACTCTTTTGGTAAGAATTTGTAAGGTGCTATGTTTTATACTCATTATCTACTGGATTATATCTTTTGAATTTAAAAATCCGACACTAAACTTTAAGATTACAGTATTTGATTCCAAGTGCAATTTAGTAGACCAAATATTTAAGCAATTTGAATCAATTTAAACATTTGCAATCCCAATTTTCATATAACGATGGCTAGATATTTATTACAAAAAGCTAAAAGGTTATTCGCATGTAATAGCAATTAAATTTAAGTAGCAAATAAATTCTGATGCTCCTTCCCCCCTCCTAATACAAAAAGTACCAATAATATATCATATCCGATCCTCCGATCTTTTTTAAGGTATCCATCATAGTGACAGTCATCTTAAATTGTAATGATATCACTACTACTCATTTCAATATAGAAATATTTTTATGCTTTACGTAAGTACATAATGCATGGACATTTTCTCACACCTACAGATAGAAAGGACATTAGTTTTCAAAGCAGAGCATTTATAATGAAACTAGACTTTTTGAGACTTTTGACTACTTTTCGTTGGAATCTTATAACAAAATTTGGGATCATGTTGTCACAGCCACTCTTAGCTCAAATATACGCCAAAACGAATTCTATTTTATTCCCAATTCTTTACTTCCCTATGCATAGCTTATTTTAGGTTATGTTCTTGTTGATGTTACAACGATTTCTCAAAATGGGGCAGCCATCCCTAATTGTGTACTTGTTTTTGGGGTTCATTACTCCGGCACCTTTACTAACCTTCTGCGCCTTTGAGAAATAAAGCATTCAGAACGATCAAACCTTCCGGTCTCTTTTTTAAATTTGTCTTGAATCATGCACCATAAGAAAATTTGTTGTGTCACAACAGTCGGATGGTAGGATAAACATTATTGATGACATTTTCAGCAGTGACCGACAAATAGATACATAACTTTGAAAGTTTGTGAAGAAGTAAATTTTATTTTTTACATAGTAATCTTTGATTATATGGTTTCAAGCATTATTCACATTATTTGTTACAATAAACAATTAAACAAACACACTACTATATTGTTAGTAGATAAATTTCCCCAATTAATTTACAATTTCATGCTTCTTTTAGTGGAATAGGTACATTAAATATTGCAAGCACCTTTTCCCAAGATAATATTAAACCTTATCGACGGTTTCTTTAAACTTACATTTAAAATAATTTATACAAATGGGAAGTTTGAAATTGCAGCCAAAGTAAATGTATGGAAATTAATATAATTTCTTAAGAATTCAAAGAATAAAATACGCTAATATTATGGCCATTTAATTTGGTATCATAAGCAAACTAAAATATTTTAATACTAACTGGTTAAATTTATTGTTGCAAATTTATTGTTGCAGTCAGTTCCAAGGTAATATATCAAAAATGTAGGTTAAAGACAATTGATTTTTTGTTAGATGCGGAAATGGGAGTAAACGGCAATGGATTTAATGGGAAATTTGGTTATGATAACCCAGGCCTCATTGTTGACAATGAAAATGAGTTGCCCGTAAAAAGTGCCAATGCCACTCCTCCATCGGATCCTGAACGACCCCCTAGCACTTCTTCCTCTAATTCATCTCGCAGTGTAAGTCTATTATTTAACTATTAACATTACCTACCGCTTTTACAATAAAAATCAAATGAAAACTTGCTATCGCAATTAGGAAATTTATTTTCTTTATTAAACTTAGTATTCAAACTTTCCTTTATTTATTTAGAGCGTGGGAAACTACAGAGAAACGTTATATTTTAACGATGGCATGCGACGTATCGACTTAATGTTGGTTTTTGAAGATGATTTGGATTTTGCAAAAGAACAAAGAAGGAAGACATTTTTAAGGAATTTGGTGAGCGAAGGTCTTGAAATTGAAATCGAAAGCGCAGATCCAACAAAAAGAGTAAGTATTTTATTACATATAAGTAGCTATTCATAGACTAAACGACGCAGTTAGTTAGCGTTTATGAATTAGAATTTCAACACTAAATTTTGCGTAAGCAGGGACATTCCTTGATTATGATTCAATGCATAATTTTGCAATTATCTGGGTTCAGCCTTCTGCTTATGAAGAAATCTTGAATTGATTCCTCTGAATTATTAGTAAAGACATTGCAGGAGAAAAATTCATTATAAATTCATTGAACTTTGATGCAACTAAGAATTTAATTATTTTGGAAAGCAAATCTTAAGTTTCAGTAACTTATCGAGGTAAAAAATTGTATGTGTGGAATTAAAGGTGAACATAAAAAAAGCATAAACAATAATTCTAATAGTTAGAATAGTTTCATCGTGGCGTTTCATTAAAGTTCATGCCTAAGTTTGACATTAGAAATTTAAGTTAGCCTTTCTCCATCACCGATGTCTTTTTGATTTACAGTTTAACCAAGAGATAAGAACTCATTTTGTAAAAGTTCATGCTCCATGGCCTGTCCTAACGAAGTATGCCGAGATAATGAATATGAAAATGCCTATTAAGGTAAGCAAGTATAAATTTCCACTCAAAGTTGTTATTATATGCAATAATAGACTCGTTGCTATTTGTTCACTGATTACAAGGTGATAATCAGCATGTTAACGAACGAATATGGAGTATAGAATAAATAATTTGACTTAAATAATGTACTGAGGATGTCTGGCGGATTTGTTATAAGAGACAATAGACATTAATTTGTTTAAGTATTATTACACCTTGTCCTACTTCAATATTTCTTTACACCATTAAATTTAATTGGGTATACCCAAAGAAAAGCAGTCCAATATAGTAAGTACTTCAAAACAAAATTGAAAATGGTATTTACATAGCTACTTAAGGCTACGACTACTTAACTAATAAAATAACACATACAATATGACCACATAATAAGATGTAACATACCAGACTGTTATCATTACTCCCTACCACTACTCAGATCTATCATATCTGTATTGTAAGAAATTATTGATTGAAATATTATAGGATTATAATACTTTCATTCTTTAGTTTCTGAATGTGTACAACGTACTTAAGGTGAAGTGTGTTATAGCAAAGATACATGCAATTATTTATTCAGTAGACAGATAGAAGATACAATTCAATACTAATATACACTGGAATAAGTAATAATATAGATTATGTTGTGCGTGTATGATAGTAATTGCTTAGTTAGGCCATCACGAAAGCCAGGGGAAAACAAAAGAGAGACTTGGACATTAAAAAGAAAGTTAAGGAGAATCGTCTGGAAATAGAAACATGCGACAAAGGTTTACTAATAGAAATGATGGAAATATACCGGAATTTGCTTATTTACTGCCCCATAAGTTACTTAACCTTCATAAGACAATGCAGTTCAGCAGAACACAGAAATCCCGATATGTACATTCAGAAACAGTTAACAATTGTTAGTTACTAATAAGTAGATGAAATCAATATAGATTTCATATTGCATTTTGTCTGTCTGGATAGTAAAATATCAAAGGTCTTGGTGAGATATTTATTGTTCGGTGTGTACCGATGTTTCCTTTCTCTTCATTCCGACAAACACGATGGCCTTTCATGCGTGCAAATACTACCACTACAAATATATGTCCTGAATAAATGTTCTTTTATTTAGTGGATGATGCATACTTCGTTCGTATCGGGAAGGCAATCCTTTCTTGAAATGTCATAGGCAACGCTGCTAACATTTCTCAGCATTGGTTTCCACGGGTACTTTTTACATTTAGTGTCAGCATTCCAATTTATAAGAGGAAAATTGAACTCCTGATTAGGAAAGGTAGAAATGCAATTAAGGGTATTAAGAGACCTTCGCCAAATTCAGGTTTTTAATATCAAATAAGTCAAAAATCTAACCTTTTTTAAATATTGCGTTTTTAAATGGCAAAATATATAAAAATATTTGTAAATATGTAGTAACGATATAAACAATAAAGTAAATACTACATATTTTACACAATCGTTAATCGAGTCATTTAATATGGAACCATTACAGGACGGTCTAATGGTGTAAAAACCTGGCTGGCTGTCCGCATTCTTGGGTTCGAATCCTAAGAGCGCCTCAGGTTGTGTGTTAGTTAGTCTGGAACTGGGAGAAGCTGTCATTGCCGTATATTCGTTATTAGCATTGATTTGCCTATCTTGGTGACAATATGACTATCTATCCTTACCCTGTCTGCAGTGTGCAGATTGCTCTCTTGGTTAGGTGTACACTACGAGTTTACCTAGTGATATACTGGACTGAGGAGCACATGCGAAGGGATGCGGGAGGTTGCGATGACTGTCACACCTAATGTGGTCAGCTCACCTAACCTTGCCACCTAAGCACAGATAGGTAGAGTACGGGACTGTGTAGGGCTGTACCACATAATGGTTCAGTACCCCTCACCAAAGTCTCTTCGTGTAAGTCTGTACACTCAGTAAAGTTGTCCGGGAGTCACTGCAAGTAAGCCACCCCAGGCTTGAGCGGTAGCATAGCTCTACTACTATAGTAGATGCTGTGCTCTCCCCCTAACACACACACATGGAACCATTAGGTTTGCCTGTTTAAATGTAAAACCTAAACAAAGATTTCAGTCAAATCACATACCGCTGAGAATTATTTTACAGCTGAACTGCAGTGTTAAATTAAACACACTTCTTTTAATTGTATAGGATATTATTTTTGGTTGGTTGGGTAACCCGTCTATAAACAATCATTTATTGATTCGCTTAGTCTAGGCAACGCCAGGTTCACGGTGTTCAAATTGAGTATCTAACTGATTGATAGGTAATTTTGTTGATACAACAAACGAAAGGCAGATGTATCTAGGGCATGATACTTAGTTATTCATCTTTTCCACATAAGGTTATGTAAATACAATTAAATGTCTGTCGGTGAATATATTTACCTTTAATTAAGTCTAGCCTGCTGACATTGATGACGTTACTGACAGTTTACTGCATTTATTGGGACACTCTTTTACTGATTCATTCTAGAGATAATAAAATCCCCGTCATTTCCAATTAAGTGCATTTCAAAACAGTTCATAAATGTAAATGTAAATAGGATACCATAAGTAATCTATGGTAAATGCTGGTGGTAACTGACTGTAAACTATACAATAGGTTTGAGTTATAATTACCCCTGCATTATTCATGTTTGTGATTTATGGAATTTAATAGGATTTAAGATCCCACATTTATGAGAAAGCAACTCTTATTAATCAATTAATAACTACTGTTTGGTTATGAATCATGAAACTGTTTTAATTTTGGATTTCGGACTTTCCTTAGTCTTCAAACTATTTTCAAATCTCGACCCTCAGAAAATAACGCAGAAAAGGAAATGCTTTATTTATAAGTATTTATAAATGAATAGTAGCTATTTATTTTCAGTATTTCAGAATTATCGCCAATGGCATTTCTAACCACGCTATGGTTATAATTGTTCATAGTATTTGTTTGGTGATGTTGAAGAAATCGATTGGTCTATTTGGAGGTTTATGTAACATATGCACGAAAGTTTCGCTCTGACATCGCATGGATATGTTTGCTACCTACTTAAATGAAAAGTTTTAATTCAAATGTGGAATGCGGAGACATTCATTTAGTATTACAGAAGTACCTATACGTGATAAGCTTACATTCCTACATATATAAACCAATTTGAAATGAGTACAGAAAACATATTGATCGTTTATTGTAAAAGTAGAATTGTTCTGTTGCTGAAATGGAGCATTAGCCATTACCTAAGTTAAACAAATAAGCATAATTGTGTGAGTTGGATAGCTTCAGCTGAACAGTCAGACAAGGTCCTTTATCTCAATATATTATTTATCCTGCAATTTTTCCTGATTTATGGCTTCATTTACTCCTAGCAAAAGAAACTGTCTTAATGATATTTTTGTACATATAACAATGAATTAATGTGTAACTACAGTTGATTAAATTATGTTCAAAAGCATACATTGAGTTTTAAAATAAATGAGCTTACTGACTTTACTGACATGTCCAGAGACTTTATGTTGAAATAAGTACGACGATAAATAATGATGTTAATGTTAATAATGAAATCTTTTAATTTACAATATGAATGATTTGATTTTTGTGCTTCTTTATCGGAATGCAGAAACTCATCTCTATTTCATACAAAGCATTGGTACGTTTTATATTATACTTTAAAAAATACAATGCATTGCCAAGTATTATTTTAATATATTGCCTAGACATATAACATACTTAAGATATCTACTATACTATACATATTATGGATGTATGTGATCATTCTTAAATTAATATGAAGCCTATTAATTAAAAAAATGAAATTATGTAAAATTGTAAAATGTGCAGGACAAATTTAATCCGGATGGAGCCGACCAAGGTAACTGGTGGAAAAGATTTAAGAAAATGAAGCTATTTGAATACAATCATGAAAGAATCCCTGCAGAACCTTCTTTTTTCATGGCTTCTTTTTCCAGACAAAAGGAAGAATGGTAAAAAATATTTTTTACTTACTTGACTTTTTAGTATAATTTACCTAAACATGATATTTTCCTTTTCAGTTTTATAATTAAAGACCGAGAGACATTTTTCACACCAGCTCAACGTAGTCAAATTGTCTGGCAAATAATGACAAGAGTTCGATTCGATGATGGCGCCCGCGATAAGGTACTGCAAGTGGTAATTATTTTATTATATATCATTGTATCGCTGGTCTGTTTCACAGTGCTACTACCCAAAGTTATTCCCAATGACTAAGTTCGACTCAAATATGCATACGAAGTAATAAACTTTTTTTATAGAGTGGCGTTCGAAGGTTATTAAATGATGGAAGTTTTGTTGCATCTTATCCATTACACGATGGGCCTTATGATGAAGATGATCCTCATGGAGAACCAAACAATAGAAGGGTAAATACACCTACTTTTGCATAATTCATGATAAAAAGTTTCGAAAGTGGGCACTTTCAATATATTTAAAATTGGTAACAAAAATGATAAAATTAATAGCTTCGAAATGGGGGCTAAAATGTCAGAATTAGAAGCCATTTTGATCTATATTGATATGTTGTGATTTAATTAGGAATTTTAGGTTTAATTTTAAAAATTATTAATCTCAGTTATTGTACACGGAATGGGCCCATGTTGGTAATTGGTACAAAAAGCAACCTCTGTGGTTAATCCGCCGTTATTTCGGTGATAAAGTTGGCCTCTACTTTGCCTGGCTGGGCTACTACACATTTATGCTCATCCCTGCATCCGTTGTCGGTATTCTGTGCTTCCTATTTGGAATTGCGACGATTGACACTGATTATAACACACCCAGGTTGGAATATTAAATTGTCAGTTTTATGGATTCATTAAAGCTAGTAGTTAAAGTAATGTGAATTTTTGTTTCTGTTTTCTAGCCGTGAGATTTGTGACAAAGTAGTAGGGGAGCTTGTTATGTGTCCGTTGTGTGGACACTGTGATTTATGGCAACTAAATGATTCCTGCACCTTTTCTAAACTTACATATTTCTTCGATAATCCAGCAACAGTATTTTTCTCCGTTTTCATGGCATTTTGGGGTACGTTTGATTTTTAATCTTCGTGGTACGTATCTGATTATTATCAGAAAGCAAACTTTAGTATTTAAACTTTTATTTCCATCCACCAGCCACTTCATATTTAGAATTTTGGAAGAGAAAGCACGCAGTCATATCGTGGGAGTGGGACCTCCACAACTACGAAACAGAGGAAGAACCTCGCCCAGAATTCGAAGCCGCGGTCAAGACTTACAGAATCAATCCTGTCACTCAGGCGGCTGAACCTTACTTGTCATTTTGGAGCAAAGCAGTTCGGATGCTGGTGGTCAGTGCTCTGGTGTTTCTTCTTCTGTTCATCGTCGCCTTCGTTGTCATCGGAATAATTATATACCGACTCGTGATGATGAGTTTCCTCTACGCTGCACGTACTAGTGCGCAGAGTGCTGACCCAACCCTGGAATTTTTGCAAAATAATGCAAAAATTATTGCAAGTGTTTCTGCGGCCATCATAAATCTTGTCATCGTTGTCTTTCTCCACAATGTAAGTAATTTACACAAATTTCGCAATAGTCCTTGAAGTTACTTTTAAGTTATACGTTGTTGCAATTGGAAGGATAAACCAATGCTTTATTTTCAGAGAGTCTACTACAATGTTGCGATATGGTTGACAAACAGCGAGTTCCCAAGAACACAGACTGAATATGAAGACAGTTTCACATTCAAAATGTTTCTGTTTCAATTCATCAACTACTATTCCTATTTAATTTACATTGCATTTTTTAAGGTGGGTATTTACATCTTGGCATTATAGGTAATTCATCTTAAAATACTTCAAGATCTTTTGTTGATGCACTCAGGGGCGGTTTTTCCGACATCCTGGCAAAGATTTTGAAAACAACCTGGAGAAAATTCGGGGTGACATGTGCGACCCAGCTGGATGTCTTTCTGAGCTTTTCATACAGTTGTCAATTATTATGATTGGCAAACAGTTTTTTAACAACTTCATGGAACTTTTTGTTCCGTAAGAAAAATCTAATACTTTATGACTTCAGTAAATAAAGTAGTAACTACAGTTGGTGTAGGTTTATATTAATGTACATGTTTATGTAATGAAATATTTTTGGAAATTTTAGAAAATTCAGCAATTGGTGTCGTCGAGTACGATATACGTCAACAGTAGATTCAGATACGCCAGTATTTTTGTCTAGATGGGAACAAGACTACAATCTGAAGAAGGTGGACCAATTGGCCCTTTTTCAGGAGTATTTGGAAATGGGTATGGACATAAATTTAATCGATGTGAGCGTATTGTGTTTTTATTGATTTTTAAAATGAATTTTTTAATTTTCCAGTGATTCAATATGGATTCGTGACACTATTTGTC
This sequence comes from Tomocerus qinae, assembly GCA_020055645.1. NCBI lineage: Eukaryota > Metazoa > Arthropoda > Collembola > Entomobryomorpha > Tomoceridae > Tomocerus > Tomocerus qinae. Next base: position 26,091,296 of record CM034548.1, read on the forward strand.
GCTGCATTTCCATTAGCTCCATTCTTTGCGCTACTAAACAATGTCGTGGAAATTCGTCTGGATGCATACAAATGGATAACGCAGATGAGACGACCATTAGCTGAAAGAGTTGAAGATATTGGTGCATGGTATGGAATTCTTCAGGGAATAACATACACGGCTGTTGTCACAAATGTATGCAGTTAAAGTTAATTAGCTGTGTTATTTTTAATAAAAGCAAAATTTAAAATATGTGCAAGACTACTAAAGACATTAGGTACTAAAAGTATCTAATACCCAAATATGTTTTGCAGGCATTTGTAATTGCATACACAAGCGACATAATTCCAAGGCTGGTATATAAGTATACAAACGAAAGAGGAACTCTGGAAGGATATATTAATTCTTCTTTGTCGGGTAAATTAAAAGAGTATTTCAACAATTATTGGAAATGCAGATTCCTAAATAAATTAATTACCAATAAAATTTTTGATTCTGCCTGAAATAGTATTTCCGACCGAAGAATATGAAAACCCTCAGCAACGGAAATTTGGGGATCATAATGTGACATACTGTCGATATCGTGGCTACTATAATCCTCCATATGATAACGACGGCGACAACTCTACAACTCCTTATGAACCTTCTCAAAGATATTGGCATATTATGGCTGCTCGGCTTGCATTTGTGGCGGTTTTCGAGGTGAGAAGAAAACTTGGTAACTCTACTATAATGATTTTGAACTTTCATAATTTTAATCACATTTAAATAGCACTTGGCATTCGCACTTACTGGAATCATGGCTTTCGCAATTCCGGATGTACCTAAAGAAATCACGATACAAATTCAAAGAGAAAGACTTTTGGCTACTGAAGCTCTATACGAAAATGATTTGGCAAGACTTCAAAGGGAGAAGGAAGCCCATAATGACGATGGTGAAAAAACAGTGCCAATCAGAAGAGGTTCAAGTCTTGCAGCAGATCTCTTAAACTACAATGGCAAAGATAATAAGCCACCGGACATCCCAAACGGGCTCACAGCCAGTACTATTAGTATGGAATAGATTTTTCCGCCTTAATTCTGACTCGGTATGTTTTTGTGATATTTAGTCGTAATGGATCTAAATCTTACAGACTAACGAAATTAGTATCGAATACACTTCGATGGAAAGCTATGTATTTTTTATTTCACTACTATTGTCTTTGTCCATCTGCATTTTAAGTTCTCACGTAAATAAACTGTTATAGGCATGTAACATACAGCATATATCTATAGTACCTGTAATACACCTTCGAGCGAATTGGAATTTGGAAATAAGAGTTCTTTTATATCATAGTTCGTTTTTTACACAATTATATCCAAAGAAATTGACTTTATTTTTCTAATCATTGTCAAATTGTTATTTAAATCTGTGTATGTACCGGCTGGTATATTCACTACTCACGCATTAACGACAATCCAATATCATTTATGTTTATAATATTAAACGACAGCGCTGTACCTAAATAAAATTATGGAAAACAATACTCCATTGTATGTATAAATATTTTGGCAGCACCAACGCCAAGATTACGGCAAGACTAAAATGCCCCCATCGAAGGGTGGGGTCCCCACCCTATGATGGGGCCTTTTAGTCTGGGCGGCCAAAATAACTTTAGATAGCTACCTACGGTTAAAAAAGTAAGCACTTTAATAAAGTCTCACTTAAATTGCTAATGATTTTTCAATTCATAATTAAAAGTGAAATTAATTAAGCTTATTATCTCCACTTTTCTGTATTGAATGGTTATTGACGGCACAATGAATAAAAAGTGTTGGAATTACGGTTTTCAAACGTATTTAAGAAAATTATTGGAGCATTAGATTATAAAGAAAATTAAAAAAAGCGTTTTATAAAAATGACAAAACCATCCCGATTTTAGCGGGATTGTCAAGAATTTTGAAGCTATATCGATCGTGCCGATATTACACAGGCACGCATCCAGAAATATGGTCAAGAAGGGGCGCAACCAAAAATATTGACAAGAACCTAGAAAATATAGCGTAATTTTTTAACAAGATAACAAAAATAATTTTTATACAATAATACAATTCAAGCGTTGTGTACTTCTCGGGGTTTGGAAAGAATGTCCTCACAGTAATTGAAATTTAATGTCGTATGCCAATATGGCCAATTATAACATTAACCTTGGAATGGATGAGGGGTCCTGTTACCGGCAAGTTTAATTATATCTGTGATTGGACCTTATAAAATCATCGTTTATCCAAATAAAAATCTTGCAGACGTAAATTAAGTGTCACCTACATAAGAGGTAAAGTAGTTTTTGAAAAATAAGAATTAACTAATTAATTTGGCTGACAATAATTAAATATCTTATATGCTTCCAGCCTTTTGATTCATAACATTTTATTTTTACGGATAAAGGCTACCAAATTATATTTACACAAAATATCCTCCAATTGTTCTGACAATGAATATTGTCAGCCAAATTTAATTAAAAGAATTGAGATGTAATAAATCAATAGAATTTCTACTGAAATAAAAGATTTGACTACATTGGATACATCAGAATTAGAAGTAGGGTTGAAAAGTCCATCTAGCTAAAATAACTTTGAGAGAGTGGCTACAATAAAAACTAGGCTACAGATGAATCATGAGTCCGTTGATGAAAATTTTTGTATAAACTGTTACTGGATACGCAACCTGCAACTCATGAGTCAACGTATATTTTACCATAAACTATACTACCATGTGCCATGTAAATTATGTGTTTTCTGCGTTAAGGTCCGTGTTCCTGACTTTTGGAAAACCCAATCGACTATTAAAATACATTAGAATCATTTTCGGTACTTCGTTCAAAATTGGCAAAAGTTCTGACCCGATTTTCTATTGTAGTACATGGTCGGAATGGCAAACGCATTGGCTAGAACTGTATCCGAGAAAATTTACAATATTCTTAAATGATTCGGCATCAGCAATGATTGAAAATGTTGTCCAAATCTTGTCAAGATTTTAACATTAAAATATTAAAATGCATAAAAACTGGGAGGAATATCGTAAATTTTCTCGGATATAGCCCTAACCAATTCGTTTGTCATTCCGACCGTGTACTACACTAGAAAATCGGACTAGAACTTTTGCCAATTTTGAAGCAAATGCGAAGAAAGTTTCATGAAAAAGTGTAACATGTAAATTGCATTGTACTTGACCGGATGTGTAGGTCATGAATATCCGACAAATTGAAGCGATGGAGCTAGAGCATTGAGCTTTTCTCTATGCCAACGCCGGTGTAGTCAATTGCCTTGCGAATTTTAATTAATTTTAATTTTAATCACAGTACATTAATTTGATGGTTACGGATTACTGTCCCATAGGAGAGTACAAAGTGCAATACGACATTACGACAACTCGAAATAACATTACATGAGTGCAAATGTGCACTATGGTGATATCTTGGCCAATTCAGCCTTTTTGTGCAGCCTGTTTAAAGTCTGGGTGTATTCAGTTAACTTTTAGCTGGGAGAAGCCCATGGTCATGGATACAGCCATGCACCGATCCCCTCGGTATTATCCCTAATTTCCTTGGTTTTATCCTATACAAACTGCTAACTGGCTGCAGAAGGAGAGCAAAACAAAACACATTCTGTTGACTTCACCAAAAGTGGTAGGAGCCTACATTTATGAAAATCCTGCAGATTGTTGTTGCTATTGGCTCCCATTGTTAAACAGCTACACATCTCATTCAAAATTAGGAACATAGCTTGGGTGTAAACATTTTGCTATTTTGAGTATTGTACTACTGTCGAGTGTTTGCATATCTCCGTATACAGTTAGCTTGTCGGTTAGTAGGGCTATGGGTTTCGGCTAACATTAGAAGCATGTTTTTGTTGGAATTTCGAAATATTTCAAACTTTCGAATTTCGAATTAATTGAGGAACACGGCCCTTAAGGTGTACAGTAATTGATTTGCAAATAATTTATTATAATTCAAAATAGAAAGGTGGTCAAAATACGCACACAATGTAGAAATGAACTCCATTCAGCATTTTGACGGTGCAGTTTTACATAGTAAATGATACAAATAGCAATATAAATAATTCGAACTTAAATACAAGGTTATCAGAAAATATTTCTATTCTTGGGTACAGACAGATTATACAGAAGTCGAGTTTTAAATAAGTATATATATAAGTACACTATTTTAGTATCTGAAGACAGTATTTAAGAAAAATCTTGAAAATTAATTTTAAACAATCTTTGGTATTATAGCCTATTTAGTGGAAGTTATTACTGTGTCTTTGCCTTAAATTCGATGTTTGCATAAATTTATGACAGCAATAGGATTTAGATTGAAATGGATATCCAACACATTCGTAATAAAATTCGTTGCGTTGCATCCTTGGGATATACTTGGGAAAGTCATACAAAAAGACATATAGGGGGTTATAAAGTTTTTAATCACACCCCAAATGTTTTTTAGATATTTTGGTATGTTGCCAATCTATTTCAATCGTCTATACCTAATTAATTATCACTAAGATCTTATGTGGCTAAACATAAATTAAAAGAAAATGGAAGTTGAAACAGCTCTTGCTTGAATATATAAAAATGAATATATAAAGATTACTTTAAGAATATCTAATAATAAATATCATTTTGTAGGAAAGCATTGAAGTGGTCTTTTTTAAAATACAATAATTAGTTATCATGTCGATTTCATTGCACTTGGATATCTGGTATCCAAATCATGAAAATACAAAGACTTCCTTTAAAATAAGAACAGTCAAAAATTAGTTATAAAATGTCTTTGAGTGCAGTACATATAGAAGCATAGTAAGTAAGTGGAAACCACTTGAAGTTAAATAAAATATATAGTTTGTTTTAAAACTTTTACATACATTGGAAAATATTTACAAAATTTTATGAAAGGCTTGTATAATTCTAATATTGTGCAAAGTTGATGTTATAATTTATAGCCTACCTAAATTAAATAGTTTATTACTGAATCAGTAATGAAAAAAATATTTGTACGTTTAGGTGAAATATTTCTTATTTGGGACATTAAATCTGAAATGACCCTTTTTTCAGGGAATGTAAAGCTACATGAAATGAAACTTTTATAACTGTATGTTTCAACATTAGCTTCACATTTTGAACACGTTAAAAATATTAAGCAATCTAGGGAAGATTATGAATTATATTGTTAAAAAATTGTTGTCTTATTTACTAATAAATATAAATAAATATTATCTACCCGCCACCAAACTGCGCACTTTTAAAATGGAATTAAATAGGTATTGTTGCGTATTATACCAAATTGACAGTCGTTCAAACACTTTCTGTAATCATCCAATTTTCCATCCAGAGAAATATTTAGAGAGAAATAAATCACTGCTAAATTTTTCTTGCCCGGACCAGCACAACATCATAATCTACTTCAATAGCATCAGGTGATTCGATTCTTGGTACATGACGAAGAAATGGTAAGAAACAGTTGCGAAAATCTTCTTTGTACTCTGACAAGAGGTCGGTTGGAATTCGATGAATAAACGGATTGGCAGCCATGGCGGCGTCTGTAATAATACAGACATAAATTTACATACAAGCCATAACATTAGGATGAAGAATGTAAATTTATAATTCATTGAAATATTTTATAACACAATAGAATGAAATGTACACAAGGGCAATACACTGCTTTCAAAGAGTTTGTTGACTTATCTGAAGACTTAATTAAAGGTAAACAACATTTATAAATATGTTTATTTTTATTATCATTTAAATTTACCGATCATATCATCAAGACACTCAAATGAAAATTTACGAGTGTAATTTGTGGACTCCAAGACATCGTATCCAATTGACGTCATCATCTCGTACATATCTTTAGCCGGATCAATGCTGAAGTATGATTTTGGGATGAAGTTCTTCACATCCTATATAAAAGAAAAATTATCATTCAACTACAAGTCTTTAAACTTTTCTGTGGGTGTATTATACATTACTACTCCCACAATAATAACCTCATACCAGTATCAAATGTGTTCTTAAAATATCTATATAACAATTCTATTTATATTTCTCCACAATACCATTTTATTTTAATGGGCGGGTTTCAATTTCTAAAATAGAATTTTTCCTTTCTTACATCATAAAGAAATACTAAGAATATCTCAGGCTTTCATTAATACCAACATTAATAAAAGCAGAAAAACATACTTTGTCGGCATTGCTTTAAATGATGTAATATGGTAATACAGTATAAAAATAGATACGCATGAATTTCATAAGTAAGTCATGATTAAAAGTGTTACAAAGCGTTTGGCCAAATCTGGCAAATTAAAATGGTGTTTAATATATAGCATGCTTAAGTCTACGTTTTAAAATTCATAAAATCTTAGTACAAGTGTGTTATTTTAATTTTATCGTGGTAAGCAGTTAAATGGACATAATAGTCAAATTTAGTTGAAGAGTTGTACTTGTATATGTTTAGTCATGTAACGAATGATATATGAAAAAAGAAATGAGATTACTGAAAGATATGGAGCCCAGTTTGGGTTGCTGCTCATGGAGTCGTAGACAGAGAAGACGGCCGCATTGGCGATAAAGTACAGAGAGATTTCGCCGTTGTTCTTGAGAAGAGAGTACAAGTGGTTGAGGGCTTTCCTGTGTGTAATCGTAATCAAAACATAATGATAGGGAACACGTCCTGATGAAAAATTCTGCAAAGTACTTTTCCCTATCTGCCTATCCATCTCTTCAACATATCCATCCTTCCACACGTGCATAAATAAAAGCTACTAAACTCAAATGAATCCTGTAAGACTGACAATGTGGGTACTGACATGTATACAGGAGTGAGTAAGTGAGACACGATATTATTCTGATGCTACTACGATCTACTTATTTGCGTCCTAACATCATAGCTCTCTTTTATCCATATACACTTACAGTAGATTGTGAGCAGATTGCAAGAAATGAGTAACTCCTAATTTTTACCAGTTTCTAACTACTAGCGATAAGTCGTACGGTTACTTATCACTCATTTATAAACAGAACAAAACTAAAGTTTTGTTTTTTCCACAGTTGCGTAACGTTTGAGTTTTAGGTTAGGTGTCTAATACTTTGGTACCTTAATACTTACATAGATAACTTCTTAATAAACCCAGGTGCAACAGGATAATGTAAAGTTAAGAGTAAATGACTACATCACTTATATACCAACTACAAAATAAATTGTAATGTCAGATCTACATATATATTGTAATGTGCATGCATACCCTTCAGAAAAATTGAACATACAATTACTGACAATGATATTCAGCAAATGCTAGAGTTGCATAGTTCATTACCAAAAGGTCAATCTTCTGCTTAAGCTGAACAATCAAACGGAATAATGCTATTCATTTAAATATGATTCAAATTGTCTTGCGAAACATCAGAACGAAAATACAAATTGAGAGCAGTAACACAACAATTATTAAGCAAATATCTCTATTCATGATCTATCTAACAACCGTGTTCATTTCTATGTGTGTACATACTTTAGATGTGTCGAGAAAGAAGTAAGAGGAATAGGAGGGTCACTGATTGGGAGACAAGAATGAAATGATAACTTACACTCGAGTATTTCGAGTACTTCTTCTAGTACTGTCAGGTACAGTAGGCGTATTTGCCATTGCAACAGCTTGCACTACACGTGTGTACACACATCATAATATTTTATTATGTATTAAACACGTACATGGATGTTGTGGTTATAATTACGCAGTTGAGTTCAACAGTACAATGATATTTATACAATATTACTATGATAAACTGATTACGAAAGAAAGAAAGTCAAACATTCTAAGACTACGAGTAGGTATAGGGAAAGCAGTATAATATTACAATAACTTGTGTAGAACTAGAATTAGAATACTAGTAGTGAATAGTTGTTCAGCTACAACAGGCGGTTGATCAGTGATGCATATCATAAAATATAAGTTGTATATACAGTGAAGGATGTAAGTATTTATACCTACAATGCTTTCAAGATACATTGTAATATAATCAGTGAATTTAAGTGTTATATCATCCAAGACAAATATAGTAGCTGTTTTGTATGTAGCTATGCAGCATCATAATGTATAGTAAGTACAGTAGCCATTGATAGTTGACTCATTCTAGTTTTCGTGGTCGGAAGTCACTTCTAAATAGAGAACAAGATATATAAGGTGATTATAAAGTTGGATTTTCATGCCCCGAGAAACAAGTTGGGATATAAAGTGTTAGGAAAGACCCTGTATAAGAATAACATTTGTTGCATACAGAATGGCTGAATGCAATGGATAGTTTATTAACGAAATGAAAGATCCACATGAATACGTAACATTACTTTACATACACAGATAATAACTATTAAATTAAACTAACGTGCATCAACGTCAAAACAATTCAGAGCTCACAAATCAAGTCGGGAGCCACAGAGCTGGCTGGCACTTTTTGCTCTCATAAATCACACAATTAGCGCTTACTTTCATACCGGATTTTCACACTGTAATCAGATGATTATTTTTAATTCCTCCACGAACAGGATCTTTTCTCGCGATGTGGATGTGATTTGATTCAAGAATTAAATTATAGTTTACCTCACCTCATCACAACAACTAGCAGGACAGAGCAGTCCAAATCCTCTAAAGACTCATACTTATTATTATGTACAATTACTACAAATAGAAACAGACATTGCACTGTAGTTGTATAGCAAGTCCTGAATATAAATCCCTAACCTAACCATTTATACACTTATTTATTATGCAGGTAGGTCGTATAAACTTAATCACAGATAAATTATAATATACAGAGGTACTTTGTATTTGTACTCTCCAAGACGATTTGCATTTGCATGGATACTAATGGAGTTAGCTGGAAATTCAACTGGCAACCGTTGCTTATCTCCTCTTCGGTCTCATTGCTTATCTATTGCTCACACACTCAGCCCTTTCATCCCCAGTACCATCCCTCCTTACAATATTACCTATTATTAAGTTTCATTTCGTTTCTTCGTAACTGCATACATAATGAATGCACTTACACAAATACAATTGCCCAGCCTGGTGATTAGAATCAAATAAAATTCCTAGTTCACTCCTAATAGTATTTCTCAATCTATGCATACAATGTATACAGATTATAAAAAAGATGCTTCGTTACAAATAAATGATACCCTATAAAATCCCATCAAAAAATACCTAGTGTATACAACCTACATATAATAATGAAGATATATTCAGCTTGGGTATAAATTGAAGGAAAACCTTAAATACAGGTAGGTTTATTTCACAATTAATGTACTCCAAAAGCATCCCATTTGTTTTATGGCATTGTATTTTGCAATGGAGTGACTTCTTTCTATTTTCTCGTTGCGCTCTTTGAACAACTATTAATTCTATTTTGCATCACACTGAAACTTACATTAATATACCATTAAGCTAACTAATTTATAATTTAAGTTCAAACTCATGTTCACTACTTTTGCAATACAGAATTCCCCTGCACTAAATATTATCTAGAAAATAAAAAAATCTGATATAGTGCAGCTAAAATACACACAGTGGATTTTGCAGTGATGTGAAGTTCTGATTTATAATTTCAATTTACTACTGGTTCGTCCTGCCTGCTTCTTCATTCCGTTACAGAGGCACATACATACGTACGTGACACAAACCGGTATCTAGCCAAGAAATATGAAAGTAGGTATTATCCATTACATGCATGTACTACAAAATATGCATACAAATAGTGTTATTTATAAACTGTCTCAAGTATGAATATTTTTGTACTGAAAGTGTCATTGTTAAGTGAAATGGCTTCCCTACAAAGAAAGTTAAAGAGACATATTGAATTACTACCTTTGACTGTGTCACGGAAAGTAAGACTTATTTGTGTCAAGCTATCAAATCTAATTGGTTATTATGAAGCAGGTTTATCTCCCCCATCTTTCTCCAATGAATCATTTGAGAAGAAAGCTGTAAGCATGGAAGCATAGTGGAGTAGCCACTTAAAATAATAAATCACAATAATTGCCAATTACTTATAAAATCTTCTTTCAGTATCAACCAGAAATGGGTTTTTAATTGTCCACATCAACTACTAGCCCAACATGTTATCTTTGCTAAAGAAGAAATCCCTGAATTAGATTATAATATTTCATTAGACTCATTGTTCTGTAATTGTTGCTCTACATTATAATGTAGCTGTCTACTTATAAATACATAACTTGTGCACAATAAGGCTCTACTATTATTATCCCTACACACCAACTACATAGACATTTATCATTATAAACAGAATATCTAAACTGAATGAGGTAGGCTGCACTCTACGTAGAAAGTTTAGTTTCTCAAAAGATTGTGGGATCGCGTGTAGATTAGCTTAAAGATTCTAAAGTACTAGTACCAAAATTTTATCTCACCTAGTCTTACGCAGGAAAAGTGTTATATAATGATAATTAGGTTAGCCAAAGCCTGCAGATTGGTTAATTATTGTTCTTTGATGTAAATAATAGGATGAAATGAGAAACTTGGAAGAAGATACCTAAATGGTATTAATTAATCCTAAGTAATAATCACTCTGAAGTAATTACTTCTACTTAATAATGCACATTAACAAATTACGATTATTTCTATACCGTAACAAAAGAATATATATTAAGTCTCAAGTGAATTTTTATTTGTTATTGTTTAGAAAGAGGCATTATCCGTGTAGATGTTGGAGAGTGGGGAACGTAAATCAGTAAATTGCACTACATTGTATCCATACAAATAAAGTGTACTTTCCTGAACACATAATTCTTGTTCTGTCTCTGTGCTTGCCAAACTGTGAGCTACAGTGAGGAAACAGAGGATTCAGAATTCAGGAGATAACAATAGTTGAACTGAACTACACACGTAGAACACATATTTTATAAATGCCCATTGCTCACGGCCCTTTCATGAGTTTTGGCTTGACGTTAGATGTTGACGCTGGGCTCTCCTGGCTGTGGCAAACATCATCATCATACAAATCTATATTACGTATTCTATACGGTAATAGCATTCATTTCATTATTGCATGCCCTTTGAATCTCAAGTCAAATTAACAGCACGTACACTTCCCTAAAGACTTACATATAACCAAATGAAACCATGCACAAGTTGTTAAATCTACACCTGTTATCGTATATATTAGTAGCTATTGCTGCAGATAGCAAGTTAGTGGAATAAAATACAAACCTCACGATCAGTTCAACTCATATCAATATGAAGCCATGGCTAATATTTCTAAATGTCCAGATAAATGAGTGGAGTTGATCTAACTTCTGCCAACTGTTGCTTGCTTTCTGAATATTATTGTTTCACGTATTAGTAGCTTTGTGAAATGAAACCCAACGAAGAATGTGATGGGTAAGTATCTGTAACTACAGTTGAAATATTTATAACACAAATATTTCTATAACTTATAGATACAATGGTGTTTACTTTAACGTAACTGATTGCTATGTATTTTATTGTACAAGTAAGCTATTCCTCTCACACAGAGTATCCTTTAATACAAGAATAATATGCGAAACGAATGTGTAATACTTACTTAGTGTAAATGTCTTGGAAAACAATAGCACGTATTTATATATACTTAGCCACCACTACAAATGTATATACGAATTATCTACTTTATTTCATAAGTAAAACATAAAGATGAGCTTTAGCCAACCAATTCTGAATTCCCATTGTCTCAAACCATTAACTGAACAATAAAAGCCATTGGTGCACTACTATGTGTAGATAGACGCACGAAATAATATATATTTATGTTTCTTTTCGTTTACATAAGAACTATGTTAATTAGTTCACACACTGTAAGCAATTGAAGGTGTGTCCACCAGACCAGACCATTTAGACGATCAGAATTGCAACTCCTCGGTTAAACGACTCAACTACTCGGTCTTCATCTGCTGTTCATGTCATGTTGATGTTCTGCATTAGTTATCTCTGTTGCTCCTCATGTCATTGTTGTTTCCCTCTACATGATCTCAAACAGCGATAAGAACTTCTCATTCTTTGCCCTACACTCGTTTAAGCACAATTCTATTCTTTTATTATTCTAACTCCGTACTCTGAAACGTGTACTGTGCATTTATTATAATATTTTATACTGATAAATGGACAAATGATAAAATTGCTCCCTAAACCTAATGTATCTCTTCACTCGTGTACTGCTTATGTCATGCTTAACATCAATAGCACTATTTAAATTGAGGCTATGCCCTTGGATTCTTTACAATTTGCTATTCAATATTTAAAAAACAACTTTCTCCTTCCTTTGCCAATATAAACCTATTTTGAAAGAATAACGGTCTAATAATAGTAACATTATCAATTGATCCTTTCTCAAACTAAATGTCTGCGAGATAAGTTTATAAATACCTAAAACAAAATTGAAAGCTGACCTTTGATCCAGAATCCAATGCAGAACATGTAGAGAAAATATTTTGTCGAATTTGCACGGAAATTCGCAATCATCCTTCATCACGTCAGCAACCATGTAAGTGATATCAGGGTGTTTATACTTGATTGATGCGAAATCAATCATTTTCTTTGATACATCAATCGCATATACGTGACTTCGTGAAGACCGATTCATAAAGTTCTTCAGTGTCGGCACAAGAATATTCTTCGTATTGAATCCGGACCCGCAACCAAAATCAAGTACCGTATCTGCTTTTCTCCAATTCATTTTTGATGCCATGTAAGGCACCAACTCGCTGGCGTCCCTCCTTTGAAATTCACTGTAAGCGTCGTACATATCCGGATCGTACATTTTTGATTTTTGGAAGGTTAACACTATTCAATTTCCAAAGGTTTGTTTTAATTTAAGTCTAGAAGTCTTATAAAATTCGAAAGCGTCCGAAATTTAATTTATATCAGACACAATATTTCTGAAACAATTTATCGAAATAGGCCAATATTTTTTTCTAATTCGACGAATCAAAAGTTCCTACTATATAAATCACAGCTTTCAAATTGAACATGCACTATTAATTTAATCAGACACCTTTAGGTTGAAATAATTATGAACATTTGTAAATAACGTGCAATTAATTTTCAAAAATAGGATAGCTGCTAAAACAGAAACTGAACAAGTATTTTCTTAGAAATGTGAATTGGTCTCCAATTTAAGACTTGGCTTTGAAATGAAAGTGATAGTGTTCTCTTTTCCTGCAATTAACAACACTACCTGCAACATTCGTAGCAGGAAAATAAGATTACCTCAGTAAATATTAAAATAACGATTTCCAATGTTTCCTGGAGCCAAATCTTCTGGTGGTGTTGCTCTATAGTTAGCAATTGATCTACTTACGTTTTTGAATGGTACATGGAGTATTTATAGGTAACGATGAGATCCATTTTGGTACAAAAGGTCACAGGATGCGACTTTTCTCTCGACGATGTCTATTCATAAGGTAATTTCTACAAGTTTGAATGACAATCCAATTGTATTTTATTTTTAGACACACTATTCTTTTAAATAAGCCAATTTTATCCCGAGTACATCTGAAAAGGGAACAATTGTAATATTGTACACACCTACGAACAAATCGCAAGCGAAGAAACTAAGAAACCAGATACTAAATATTTAAACCAACCAAGATGTGATATAACCCTATATAAACATATGCAAAATGATTTTCAATTTCACCGTAAAGTTTATTATGTCGTCCCCATTATTATGATTACTTCATAGCAGACATTAAATGGGGCATCTGCAAAAAGTAATTCAATGCCAAAAGAAAAGGGTTAATCTAAATCAGCCACAGAAATAAATAATGTCTGAATGTACAGGATAAAGAGCTCTAATTTACTAATGAATCGTAATAGTATTTTCTCATACATAACCAGTCTGAGATAAACCAATAAATTTATCAACCTATCTATATATCTATCTATCTATGTCTTTATGTATGTCTGATAGGGAAAGCTAAATATGCAAGCGTGAGGCATATTACATAAAACAATGAATTACACTTGGGATAAGAATGTTTCGAAATTAAACCAAATATTGGCGTACAAATCATTTGGAATTCAATTCTAATATATAACCACAGTCTATGAGGTAAAGCAATAAATTATTTACCAACCTAACTATGAATCTTTGAGTGTCTGGTAGGAGAGCCTGGGAGACCTGCATTTATTGTGTAACGCAAAACCCCTTCCCCCATCTGCAACGTAAATGCTGACAGTAACACTTTTAGGTACCTTCTGCAACCACAAACCATACACGTAATATATTCATGTTCCTTAAAGGCAAAATAACAAAATGCACGTGCCCACTTCCTCTTCCACTGAAACGAGTTACCTAATAGGCCACCCTAATTGTCAGCAATCTCATCTGAGTGAAAAGTGTTCTGTTAGGTGACAAGTGGTGAAATTTTTGTAATTGCTTATAAATTTTGCCATTGTTGCTGGACGCCTACCTTTCTAAATGGGCCATACTGTGAGCCTAGTAGCTAATATATAACAGTCTGAGAAAAAGCAATTTTCCCAACCTATCTATGTATCTATGTTTCTATGTATGTCTGGTAGGAAAAGCCTAAATGCGCAAGCGCGAGGCATATTACTTAAAGTATTGAATTACACTTGAGATAAGAATGTTTCAAAATTAACCCAAATATTGTCACACAAATCTTTTAAAATTCAATAGGAGTACTAAGGGCCTAGTTATTTATGTCCGTTATAAACTACGATGAATGCCGTATTGTAGATAATCGACACTATCTTCTTCCTCATCAACACCCTGCCTGATGATTGTCAGTTTTGCGCAACTAATTTATTTTTGTATAATAAAAGATACACAAAATGCAAGTATTATAGAAGGTATGGAAATGCAAGTAATTTACTAATCCATTTTAATATGTAAAATTTCGGTTTCTTGATGTATTTTAGTGCTTTATTTCATCAAAAATTTAGAATATAAAAGACCATTTTACGGTAAGACTGGATGAATGAAATTTACTGCACATTATCCTGTGTATAGGTTATCTGTACTCACCATGCAGAATAAATTATATTTAATATGATAAATGAAGTGTGCCAGGACGCGTAAAGAAAAAAAATTCATCTGTTTAATTTCTAATGCTTTAAGATACAGCAATTGTTTAGACCTGCATACAAATACTACATTGCACAGTATACTACATTATTAGTTATTACGTTGTACTACAAACACATAATTCTTGTGTAGATAATCATTATTGCAAATAAAATAACAAAGATAACCTATAATAGGATGAATGGACATAATGTATTTTTAAATAAATATGTTCAGACTATAAGATAATGCACAGGTAGGTACTTAATTTTCCTTGCGGCAAAGTAAATAAAGATCTCAACTTGAAATTCTAACTTGCTGAAGAAAGTCAGTTGACATAGAAAAGACTTTCAATAGCAATGTCGCATTTCCGTTGAGATTGGTAGTAATATTATTTTATACATTCAGATACTAGACATCGACCAAATGACATATTAACCTACACTTAAAATTAAGCTTATGCTATTTTACCTGAGTATTTCGTTTACAAGGACTGTATACACAGTATTAGGTATAGACTTTGACTTTTATATGTTACACAACCGAGTTTGATAAACAATACAATTTTTAATAGTTAATTAAAATTATTTAATTAAATAAAATCAATCACTCCTTCCCAATAAGTGATGTTTGAATTTTTAAACATTTATAGCGATAGTTTAACAACACTAAAATTCTGTCTTATAACTATAACATTCATAGAGTACAATCTAAGCGGTAACGCTTAATAATCACAATTTTATAATCTCCTGTACAAATAATAAACCTTATAATTTCTATAAGCACCAACAAGTATCAATATAGAGCTAAAAAAAGGGAAAGTGCATATTATCAATAGTATTTAAATTAAAAAAGAGTACCTAGCAAATTGTTTTGAAGGTCAATTTAATAATATTTAAATGGAGCAAATAAAAATGACATTGGCAACATAAATTGTATCTTAGATTATTATTACATCATAAGAAGAAAATAAGTAACATAGTACAAGTAAAAGAAAGGTTAGAGTTATTATACTTGATTTTAATATAATTCACTTGTTAAGAATAACTCTGGCTACCTGCTCAGACTAGCAAAAAATAACAATAAACATTTCATACATAAACATGTAAGATATATTACGTCGGCAGATAGTAGTGTGAATATTGTCAACAACAGTATTTGTATAGTCATTGACAGAATATGAAACAGAGATGAATTGTGTGTAGTTATCTCAGTGCCCATCAATTTGGTCAACAAAAATAGGACTAGTTGTTAGAAGTTGGATTTATATATGGAAACCAACAAAGTTATATTTAAGCTTCGAGTTTATTTATAGAGAAACCTATAAATTCCTGCGAGACTACTGATATAGTACAATTTTGTAGAATATGATTTATGAATGAAATTTGTGACGCAATAACCAGCAGTCAAGATCCTGTGTTAGTTTTCTACCAAGCATTGTACTCCTTTGTTCAAATAAATATTTATAGGGCTTCATTTCTTATGTCATTTCTTTTGCGTATTTTTATGAATGGAGTTATGCAATAACGAAGAGAAGTGAGGGAGGAAGTGATACTATTTATTCTGTTCTTCGTTAGAATCAGTTAAGCTGAAACGCATTCATTGATTCTCAACACTTTTCCATAAGGAGTTTAGGTCCTTTTTTATAGTATTTCCTATCACAATTAAATACAAAGTGAAGAGCAAGGTCATATTTCACGTGTTAGGTTATATATTAAGAAAGCATGTTAGCAATCTCACACAGTCATCATGACTACGCGACACTGATTATTAAGTAGATCATTTAAACCCACCAAGACTTTCGTCTAATATAAACTATAGTATAATATTAAATTGGCCCAATTCACGGCTCCCGTGGTAAAATTGGTAAATATGGTAAACTCTCCATCGCTTACTTAAACAAGGGCTTACAACGTTTGCCTAGTTTGCCACTATTACCCCAAGAGCCGTGAATTGGGCCATTATTTTATACCAATTTACTACTGCAGATGCTTTTACGATAAATAATAGACGCACGTGCACGAGTTTGGCGGACTCGTGCCCGGAATGGGAATTGACCGTAGAAAAGCATCTGCAAAAGCAATTTGATTGGTACAAATTATGGAGATTCTCTTATGGCATTGAGAGAATTTTCCAGGGAGCCTAGTTTCAAAGAATTTTTATCTAAATGCAATACAATGAATAAACTTTCTTAGAAACTTTAACAAAAGATTAATTTCAAAGCATGGATTTCAAAAGAGTTTATTTATCTGAAAATCAGACCAATTTTAAAGTGTCTACTCCTTTAATGTTGGTATGATTTGAAACAATAGTATAGAGTTCTTGAGGGCATAAACAATTAGTTTACATGTAAATGTAACTTTGAATTTTTTAAAAACAATAACCTCATGAGAAATTGGACGTGAACTTGAACTCCCAGATATCTCTCGGATATTAAAATTATGTAGCTACTTGTAGTATAGTTGCGTATACATTCTAAGAAACATAGTTTTAATATTAAGAGTGATTGAGTGAATTAGGTATTTGGCAATGCAGTCAGTAACAAGCACTACATAGGCATAGTACTACGAACATATTTTTCAGACAAAGCCCATTATTAACTTGACTTGTCGGAACAAGTTAATTACGACAAATACTTTTGCTCATCACTTCATATTATCTTTTGCTGACTTGACTTCACTACGAGTTTACAACCCAACGCACAAGCACCCCTGTTTCATATTTTGTAAATTCACACTGTTTTCTCAACGTTAATACCAGAATACTATTCTATATAGCAACAAAAGAATACTATTAATGTATATTAGTTTAGAAGTAGGAGGGTACACACGAGTAGGAATTTACTTGTTACTTACTACTAAGTTACCTTATACTACTTCTGTTCTCTAGCTTTTGCACTTGCACTAATTACGTCAATCTAATTTGTTTACTGGTTTGGCTATATTATGCATGTGATTGTAAGTGTGATTATCCTCAACCTTATTAGTCTGCATAAGTAAGATAGGGAAAGGAAGCATTTCCAACCAACATCTATAATTATTTTGTTACTGTACTGATTTTATTAATATATAAACTATTTTGCTCTAAAGTATTACCATTGCATAATGTAGTCCTTTTTAAGAATTCTGTAGCTAATTTTATACAAAGTATTTTTCCAAAGGAAGTATTCAATTAGAAACACGAGACAAGACTTTGGAAATCTGCTTATGAAACTTAAGGTGCATAAATACATTTATAAGCACTAGATAATTACCGGAATAGCTCAAAATTATGTGATAAGTAGTATAATTGTATGTTCACATAGGAAAACGAAGAATAATGTTCTCCGTATAATAAAATAGAACTACCATGAAGTGTTACCTATGTATCTGATGTAATGCAGTACCATTACCATGTAAAATTATAAGAGTTTTGAAGCTAATAAATAGTATAATACAATTACCATAGTTTGTATCTGGAAACTAATGTACAACTTTAATGGGAAAATAAAACCTGTAAATATCAGAACATATTATAGCATTGGAAAAAAATCAAAAATACAAATTGATGCTCAGTAGCATCATCTTTTCATATGATGCAATACAATTACAATAAAATAAATTTAATTGCTTATCTGTGTTAAACATTATTATGAATGTAATAATTGAATGACTTAAGGAAACTATTCGAATGGAATACAAAAGAATAATTGGTTACAAAAGCATACTAATAAGAATTGGAAATGTAAATAATTACTCCACCAATTTGTAATAATATGTTTCTGAAGGTCAACGAAAGATAATATTGTGATATCATCAGTTGGCATTGTAACCTAGTTATGTTAGTCTTTGAAAAAATTGTGATTATGTAAAGTCGCTAAATATTACATGGATAGGATATACGTATATTAAATCTGTCCATAATATGTATATACTGAGATCAACAAATACAATACATTGATTTCAAGTTTTCTTACGTCAATCAAAAGGTTCATAATAGTTGACTTTCCATGCATTAAATAGAATAAACTCAAATCATTTGAATGAATGTCAAAAAGAACCAAAACCTATGCTACTTATAAATACCAAGTGCATTCAGTTTTAATATGCAGTTCATATGAGAAATAAAGAAATTATTGTGACATCAAGTATTGATCTGAGTTACCCCTGGCTGATGTTTAGCTCTCAGTTGTGTCATGTCACTAGAACAAGATTTGTCCCTGACACCATAACAAAGGTAGACAAAAAGAATATTTTATGCTTTTACTTCCCTAACACTACACTTGACATACTAAGTGTATTAACAGAATGCATCCTAGCCACTTATAATCATTTCTCTCAGACAAAGCACTAAAGCACCTTGACAGAAGAAAAGAATTAAGTCGATGCTCAACTGAAGATGTAAAACTATTTTTAAACAGGAAAATTAAAGAAGGGCAAACTATAAGTATGTCATCCAAACTTACTTTTGTATTACAGATAAACAGGTAAGTAATTAATACACGATTTAAATAGGTCATACAAAAATTAATTAGGAACGGATTAGTAAAAAGATAATTACTAATAACCAAATTTGGGAACAGAAATAGGTAACATAAAAAATATCTATGTAAGTCATTGGTAAAAAATATTTGAATGTTTTAAAAAATTTCTTTCAGTCGTTTCTGCTTATATTAAATGGATTTTCTATAGATAAAGACTACCTGACTAAAATGCGATTTATTTTTGTGCCCTATTGTGAATTGGTTGTTACCATTACCAGCTAAGCCGTGTACTATGGACAGTTGATATCTACAAATATAATTAATTGGTTATCAGGATTAAGTATCTACTATAAGTAATTAGTATCCATTAAGATTTACCTGACTATAGTATATTTATAGGAAATGAATAAATTATTAGGTAAATATGGTAATATTTATATCTAACTATATAGTCTTCAGAATTGAAAGAGAATTGCATTTCGCGTTTTATTACAGTCATAGGGTCCGATACATTATGCAATTCTCTTTAAATTCAACATGACAATTTGTGGTTTAGGCGTCGGCAGTTTTGTAAGTTTTATTTAGGTATTTTGATTTTAAAATCACTTTCCCTTCATACGGGAATATTTACAGAATACGAAGTCGTTAAAGTGTTCCTCCCGTTGAATGAGATAAAAACGAGTCTTCTAGTTACATTTCAATTCAAACCATCGAGACAAAACTTATATCACATAGATACACATATAATTCCAAGTTGGAATTGTTATAAATCCTAAGGTTATGACGGTCTAGTTATAATAATATTATTACGATGTAGTGAATAGGAACTCTCCAGTATTTGCGACATTTGTTTTGTGCTTAATTGCGTAACATAAAGCGAGAGAAATTCGTTCATTGATGGTATTTCTATCATGAATTTCTGATAGTATCCTAAAAGGCAAATTGTGGCCAACATAATTACGTAGATTGAAAGGCTACTAATTACAATCACTTAGGATAAGAGTTGTACTGAAATTTTGTAATTGTTCTTGTAACCATGCGACCCTGTCACAAGTTGATATATCAATTTAGGTCTACGGTGTCATAACCTAATTAGCATCCTATCATTATATAACAAATGTTTGAACTGGCGTCATTCTAAAGGCATAATTCGAAGAGCAAAAGGATTTCAGATTCAGAGAATAGTGCGGACATAGTGCACGTATCTTAAGGGGCTTTTATACATAAGGCCCCAATTACATGCCTTATTAGTGTTTTTCCAAGTTGGTCTGATTTAAACAGATCGGGTCATTACATCTTGATCTGACACAAATATTATTTAGACCGTTTGTATAAATGTCCTGTAAGATGGGTGTGTAGAGGATAATGAAATCATTTTGCATAAAAATATGTGACGAATCAAACCTCGTATTTCATCTCATTATCGTGTTTCATCGAAAAGAACACATCTTGTCCGGATTATAAATGTTTGTAAAAAGATAGATGAGCATTGTGTGCTATATGCTAGATATATTATACAATATATAAAATCTCACACAATTTGTCGGCTCATTATCTTTCTTACACATATTATATTAATCTCAAAACAGCACTTTGTATGAAAGTTGATTTGGTTGGTATGGTGTAATAAATCTTATTGGTAGGTAGTGTCCATTTAGTTTCAATTGCGCTGTGAAGCATACCTTCACGAAATACACTCGTGGCACTGACCAAAGGCACATTGGTTGGCATTTTAATACATTAATGTATAGAAACGTTCAAATACAATTCCACACTCTTACATCTAACTTATTCTATAGCATAAATATTATTATAGTATTTAGTATTTACGTACAGCAATTTGCATTTAGCACTATGTTTTAGTTTATAGTATATCCGTATGTTAATTATTTACTTAGCTATAGTTACTTAACCTTTTCTTTAAAAGTGAGTACGTTTAGATAACGAAGATGTTCTTAGTAATTAGAAGAAATGCACTTGCCTTTAAGTAAAACGCAGGTAAAACAAAACAATGACTCAGTCAGGTTGTCAGTAACCGTGTGAACATTTCTCTTTACCTACATGGATACAGACAGCATTCCGTTGAAACATCTCCAGTTGTGGTTATGAATATTCTAATAGTCCTCAATTTAACACTACGCGTAAGTATGAGCGCGATGTATAGGCTTCATGGTGAGATTGACAACATTTGTGAATCAGATTCTCCAATTGAACACTTTATTATGGCAGGTAAGGTATTCAATTGAATAATCCGATAAAATCATTTTGGCATATTCCCTGTTATCATTTTAATCATACACAAGTAGTAAGTCTGACTTCGCTTTTTATTTCATGCCACTTTAGAATTGTTTCTTTCTTTAAATGATGAGATCAAATGAGAACAGGAAATAAACCAATTGTTATTAATTTATGGTAATTACATACAGAGGTGCTCTTCTGACAAGACACTCGTTAATTTTATTAGCATCTTAAATAGTGCTTAATGAAATTTGGTGAAATATAACACAGACAAACATCTGGTTCCTAAATAATGTTACTGCACTCAAATTTCTAACTACTGTTGTAGAACTGAAAAGGTATAAGACCATATTCTCATAAGAGAATAAAAAATGTAATGATTTTACATTTAGTGTCATATTTGTCATGTCTTAGCGTAATTACAGCTGTCATAAATACAGCTGAAATGATTAATATTTCTCCTGTCTGTTGCTCATATTCATGATTCCAAGTAGCATTGATAGAAATCTGGTATTCGAAGATAGGCATAACGATTGTTGCCTTTAGTCGAACTGCCGTGACACGTAGCTAGGGGTATCTCTACGAAAGTGAATGAGAGATAGTGAAGCTATGTATAGAAATGGTGTTGAAGCACATGTAGTAGGTAGCGTGTAGTTCCTCCGCCCGCACTTTGAGAGGAGGCTAACCTGGGAGATAACAGTTGCTACTACATTCATGAACATCAAGTTTAGCAAGTACTAAATTGTATTTAGAATGGTTATCGTCGGTACAGCATGTTGTGTTGTGTGTGTGTAGCTACCTAATTGTTCCATTACAATCAGCTATCTATGGCAGCTTTCCTCGAGCTCATCTCCGAGCCTCGTTGCATCAACTAATTACACATTATGAGAATATGTAACACTTGACGCAACAAACCACTATTGTTGAATTACAATAATTACCTCTTAAATCAAGTTGTCAAACTCACCACTTCACCGTTTTCCACCGCTTCTAGAAAAGACCCTTCTATAGAGATATACAAATATTTATATACATTCTATAGATAGGTCCTCACAGATTCCTTCGAATACTTTGGCAAATAATGTAATTATATGAGCTTTGAAGAGTTGAAAGGGTTGAACTAGGAATATTATTTGAGCTTGTAGTACTTTTTCTTATTGTCAAACTGATTGGCAATCTTCTACTACCCTACTCTGGCAATTTATACACAGTAACTATATATTCAAGTTGGTTCTCCTCCACACCGCTGTGCTCCCTAAACATGTTACTGTTATCTCTACAAAACGCTTCTGATTGTGAGCTTTGGACTCGAAAGAAAAATTAAAAAGGAGAGATAGTCCATGTAATGAAATTACTATTTATGTTGGTAATCCGAATTGCTCTATAAGGATATAATATAGGTGGATTCTGTAGTTTGCCTAATTGTAATTCTTTTATCACTCGATTTGCCTTTTCTACTCGTCTAATTTTCTGTTGTGTTGCTCAAAGTGAACCCGACAAATACTTTGTATCCTGACTTTAAAGCGAGACTATAATTAGTCAATAATTCTGAGGTGCACATAGTAATCTAATCGGTGTGTATGTTTACAGTGCAAAGCGAACTTGCGGTCAGATTTTTTAGTGTTAATACTCTACTCATAACCTACAGAATATTACGCGCTATGTTATCATCTTGAGATGTATGCAACCTAATTATAATTATAGTCCTTAATTTCATTTTAACTTTTACAAGTTAGGATAAATACTTTGAGGCTTGGTACTATCATCGAATTGAATTTACAGTTGGTCTCCTTCATTTCCTCCAATTTGAGTTTAGCTAGCAGACTAAAACTCCATCCACACTAAATTATTAGTCCACTTATTTTATGAGATCTACTTGTTACTTTCAAAAGGCATTTTTGATGATCTGATGAACCTGTCCATACTACTACCTGATCCGCAATGTCATGGTCCTATTTCTTATGTCTACTAATATTTGTCTTTATATTATCCAGTAGGTATTATCGTCGTTATGTTGTTCCTCAAGTCGATTGTATTAATATTCATAATATTCGTGTAGCTATCCTTTAATTATTTTCTAGTTGGCAAATTAAATATTGTCGAAATATTCCACCCTTTCCTGTAAAGGAGGGAGTAAAACAAAAGTATTTTTCCCATTGGGAATTTGCGAAGAGTTTTAAGGCGACATTAATTATAAATAATATAAGTCGGTTTGGCTGAATAAAATGTCTTGGGGAGGTACATATATTTAGCTACTTTTGTCAATCCGCCAAAAAGTATGGCAACCTGAACTTGTGTTATAGTTTTCCACAACCCTTATTGTCTACGGAGATTTGACATCGTATTGATTGTTACATGGTCTACTAAATTGTACATGTAAATCCATTTTATAATTGTGAATAGTTGCTAAACTTAAGAATTTGTTGTTTTATAGGATAGAAAATAAGAGGAATAAATATTCCAAGTGCATTCTTCATTCTTTGAGGCTGTTTTTTTGGCATGCGGTGCAAGTTGGTATATTGTCTCACTTATTGTTCATACATTGCAACAGACTTTGCGAACGAAGGAAAAATTCTTTTGAGAGAAAGGCTTTCCTTTTGGTTTACCTATGTTACTTTTCAAATTCTCTTCACATTACATACTTAGCTTTAGTGTTAGTACCAATAGAACGTAGTCGTATCTGTATATTATGGATATACAGATGAAATGAAATTCCTTACAGCAATTCATTTGGTGTCACTTGATGGAATTCATTCAGGTTTACATTGTTGTTGGAATACTCAATGGAGTATTATGGTGGAGTCTTCGAGAACATTTTAATGAAACTATTCGGATTCTTTGGAATTACAGATTCTCAACTGCCTTGTGACGTTTTGATGAGTTCAGCGATGATGTTCGTAGTATTTACAATTTTTAAGGTTAATACCTTTTGCTATAAGTGAGGACTTACTTAATCCTCACGAGTATCCAGTCGCATTGGTGGCATTTGCTGGTCACCCATTGCCCCGTAGGAATACGGCGGAGTGTTCCAGGCATTCAGATCGGCTGTTCCTTGTGTAGTGTAGCCTTGTCCACCTCCCTAAAGTCAATTATTTATTAGAAATATGTTATCCCCTATTGAGTAATACGTAGAACCATTAAAACATGCTCCGCATTATAAGTGCAATAAAATGCAACAAGTTTCTTTGGGATTTGAGCTTCGACTTCTGAATTTATATTTGCTTTCTGACACTTTTAATGTGTAATTACAGATCGGTGAGACGTTTTAGTCATTTCATTTGGGTTTACATCCTCTTTTCATCATTTTCTGCAAAAATATTGTGCCTGTGTTGCTACTTGACCTCATTTGGTTATAATGTGATGTGTTGTTTTGTTGTGCGATGCGAGGGAAGAAAGGGAATTAATTACTTTTCTAGTCTCGTACACCCCTAACTAATTGTAATGTTGTTAATTTTCCACGACTCGGCCACGTTGTACATATGGAGAATATGAATCAGTGAATCCATTACTATTAAGTGTAGTCACAACCATGTAATGCAGATTCTTATTACTATTTACCCGTATATTAGGTGTCTGTTGCAATAATCATAGGTACCTAATAGTTATCTAGATCTTACCAAGTACTATAGTATGCATAGGAACCGCAGAATGTAAGTAGTAGACGGACACAATTATATTACCTTTAAGTAGATTACATTATAACAGCGATTCTCAAGATAAGATTATCGCGGTTCCCGTCGTTTAACAATTGTTAACGTTTTGACACAACTCTCATGACTAAATTCTTCCTGGCATTTATCACGTTTAATCGCAAATTTCAATCCAATTTTCTTACACAATAGGAAAACATGAATTCTAATCAGCCATTATATTTTGTGGAGTTTGTTGAATTGCGAATTAAAATACTCCCTACTTACATAAGTAATTAACTTATTTGGAAATGCACGTTTTATTCTATCCTTTGAGGAAATCACGTGCGTGCAGACTACGGAGTGCTAAATTAGATTTCTATAATATGACAAACCTCGTTTAGAGCTGTAGTTTCTTGGGAAATGGCATGTTTCTCAATGGGATCATCGTAGTACTCTGGTGGCGGTTCTGCCCATGGTTGCAACTCCCCAGAAGCAAACAGGCCATAGAAAATGACACCAGAGAAATGTATCATTGCCGCCAGAATAAAGACTCTTTCCCATTCTTCTTTTGTCTGGAGTACAAAACAGTCGTGCTAAAATATAGTTTAAAGGTGAATGGGAATTTTGAGCATTAGAATTGATTACCTCGTGTGGTGTTATCTGCTCAACGACGAGAGGACACAAAAATCCAGAAAGTGTACCGACACCATTGGAAATCCCCATGAGGATTCCAGCATAGCGTGGGGCGATATCCAAATGGTTGACATTGAATCCTGTACATTGAATGAGTTATGTAGATAATTAAGATCTGTAAATTTTATATACAACGGCTGTCTGTCAACGTGCAATGAATAAAATCAGAAATTAAGCGTATTCATCTCAGGTCCTGTGAAAAGTAGTTGTACCTACATACAATTACTGCCTTGTATACAATGTTCATTGACAGATATAACTATGTAATCATACTTTGGAATAATATATTATTATTATCTCCTTCGCTCGAGGAAAGTAAACGCCTCGCTACACTAGTTTATTTTTTAGACAAATAGACAAACCAGAAATAGCAAAGCCAGACAATCCAACAGCCAAGGTGAGGGAAATGATGGCGAAACTTTTGTTATCCTTTGCAGCAGCCACCAGCAACAAGAAAACTGCCTCCAACCCGAACCCACCGCAATTGAAAATCTTTCGCACTTGAGTCGTTGTCAGAATATTGTTTCGACGAAGATGATCTGCAAGCATTCCTCCGATCGGCACAACGATCGTCATGAACAAATGTGGTAATGCAGCCAGTGTTCCAGTCTGTACCAAAAATAAACTCGTTTATCTCCCTGATCTACGCCTTGCCAGTCTCGCAAGAAAGATAGGTGTCTAAATATATTTACATAAATTATTTCTAAGTTTTTATTTCAATCTTACGACAGCCACACTGAATTTGAATATCTCTTTGAAGTAAGTAGGCTCAGATATAATCAGCAGATAGAACGTCCACGAACGACAGAAATTCGCCACAACGATAGCATAGACGGGCATTGAGTGGAAGATCTCTTTCCATGGAGTTGTCTTTAGATTTGGTGGGATAGATGACACAGGTCCGATGGATTTCTCAATGTAAAGCAATTCTTGTGCTGATATAGTTGGATGCTTTGAAGGCTTCTCGAATACAAGCCAGAGCCAGAAAAAGTACCACACAATACCCAAAACTCCTATATGGATTCACAGAATACTAATTAGCTCAGCGTAAATCATCACTCTATAGTATAATCGTGTTGTTCGAGTTGCGCAGTGAAAAATTCCGTAGGTATGGTTGTTTATATTATCGTGTGTTAATTTGTCGCTATGATAACCCAATCTTAAACGTTACCTAAATGTGGCAAATCCCAACAAGTCCGTATATTTCATAACAAAGCAGTTCATGCGTTCTGTATGCAAATATTTCCAGCTTTCGGTACGCTTAAGGTTCCTATTATTTCATGTGCAGGAAAATTTAAAATTTGGCCATTTACATTGTTGAAATTATGATACAAGACAATACACTTGTCAAGTAACTCCTCCCTGT
Source organism: Tomocerus qinae (assembly GCA_020055645.1). Classification (NCBI taxonomy): domain Eukaryota; kingdom Metazoa; phylum Arthropoda; class Collembola; order Entomobryomorpha; family Tomoceridae; genus Tomocerus; species Tomocerus qinae. Next base: position 26,118,775 of record CM034548.1, read on the forward strand.
CCGGAGATACGGACAGTTTTCTAAAACAAAAGTCCCTATACCTATCAATGTAAAATATCTGCCTCCGACGCGGACCCACCAAATGAGCAACTATGAAAAGTTCAATTAGAAAAAGCTTTGCATCTGAAATACTTTCGTCTCATCGTATAATATTGCCCCGGAATACACACTAGCTTTATTTATAACAGGGCCTAGGTCCTGTGACCGGCTAGTAATAAATAATTATCTCCATCTATATATAGAATAATGAATAACATCATTTGCATCCTAATTGAAATTAAGAATCCGTCCACCAATGAAATCAATACTGTTGTTTGTTTCTGGCTTCTGGTTACATAATTCTGTGTATTTCATAACATGTTATTAAATTAGATTACATAGCTTATATACAAAAGCTGTATACCGTAGAAGTAGAAAGGAGCCGACCAGCCGATACCATCAACGAGCCATCCAGAAACGGGCATTGCAACAACAGCTCCACCGTAAGACCCACAAAAGGCCAAAGTAGCTAAACGTGAACGCTCCAATGGTGGAGCCCACCATCGCCAAATTCCATGGCATGCTGGATATGTCACTCCCTGTGTGTTGGATATTATTTATTTTAGATAGAAGAAATACATCCTAGTAGATGAGACAGTAAAGCATATAAATAACCTCAACGAGCCCTTGCAGAATTCGCACGACCATCAAGCAGCCGTATCCAACACGAGCTGATGCTGGAACCAGTAAGTTGAGACCGGCAGATATAGCTATAGCTGTTCCAAAGATTCTGCGAATAGAGAAATGCTATTGATTGTTGTGTTTAGCCAGTTAAATCTTCTTTAGAAGGACATGAATAAGAATGAGTAAAATACGCCATGGTAAAGTGGCTTTATGTCCAAGTTGTGTGTTCATTACAAAAATTTATTATCAGGTCCTTACATGTTGGCTCGATATTTTGCAGCCATAAATCCTCCTGGTATTTGGGTGAAGAAGTACCCAACAAAATACGAAGAATCAACGATCCCAATCGTCTTCTTGTCCCAGTCGAACTCCGCTTTCTGATATATACCAGGTCATAGATAATGATCAAGCCAAGCTATCCCATTTCGCAATTACCAGCTAAAATGAAAGACTGGTCAAATTAGCTTACCCCTGTTTTATTGTTGATCTCTTTCATTTTAACAATGGCCACGCCAATATTACATCTTATCCCGAAGGAAATGAGAAACCCTATACTGGCCAGTAATGCGACGGTAAATCGTTTGCTGATATCACAACAGGGAATTTCGGGCCGGACATACTTGTCAATGTGTCGAAGGGGTGGACGCTCGATCTGTGGAGAATCAAGTGACTGCCAATCTTCGTCTGCTGTCGATTGTCTATAAACATTTACAGTCGTATTTTATCATTGGACAGGGATGCTATTAAATTAGTTGTTGGTATAAAAATCTAGTCATCAAATGATGTTTGGGGATACTAAGGAATATTTATTGGGGCATCATGGTATTTATGTAGTAATTTAACAGTGTTTATAATGTACTGGTGTATAATCGTCAATGAAACTGGCATTATTAGGGTTTATATGTTTTGAGTGTCCGAAGAAGGTTTAACTACTTCATAAAAGTTTTATTGAATTTATAAGTTTTATAAAGGTAGATTGGATTTAATAGGGATTTCTTGCGCTGAAACAATAAACTGACACTTAAGTTTGAAAAGTGCAAAATAGTAGTAGGAAAGGTTATGTCTCAGGGAAGGATCTAATAGCTATACCTACATCTTTTAGTACTTATCTCCTCGTAAACAGATTGGGAAATTGAGTTTGTCGGTTAATAGAAAAGTTTTACCTTCCTCCCAAAGTTTTGTCGCCTTTTTCTGTAATTCCAAATTCCTCATATTGGACTTTTCTGTAAGTTGAAAGGAGATGATTTAATTGGCACAACGGAACCAATAAATTGGTAATTCATGAACCATTTATTATTTTTATTATTAGATTATGTTCTTAAGTATGAAAGTTTTAATTTATCTTTGAAGCATGAGGAAGCAGCTGTTATATGTACGTGTACTGTGTATATAGTTATAAGGATTTATGTGTTTCTTTGCATGAAATGTGTGTAGTATTCTCTATTGCAGACATATATCATCATGCCATAACGATTGTCCGTGTCCGTCGGTAAAAACTACAAACAAGCAAGACAAAACAGGTGTGCCCTTTGAAAATTATTACATACATAAGTACATTAGTGAGAATCTTTATTGAATTAATCCAAGAAAGTTGCCATCCATTTGCCAGGGATAAGTATCAACATAAATAAAACAAGCGCCCATACTAATATGTTATCTGTATATGCTCAGGTAAGTAAAAGTAGAGTATCTACCTATCTACCAAAAACACTAAATGCCCTATTTGAAGACCACTACGGTATGTTGGCTAAACGAAGAAACTCAAAAGAGTCGAATTAACAGTACATGTTATCACAGTATACATGTACAACTCTTATAGTAATGATACAGAAACAAAAAAGAATAAAGTTGCCGTAAAGAAAAGTTAACAAGTACACAAACAACCGGCACGGCTTTTTAGCAGTCTTATTAACGACACGCTAATCAGTAGTACGTACATTAACTTAAGTATGTAATACAACGAAAAACTAACTAATGCAATCAACTTTAAAAAGTTCACCTCCCTTATGCTAAAAAGCTTTGTATTGCTTTTCCTTGGTCTCTCGCATGATATCCTCTCATGGCCTGGCAAATAATTATTAGATGCTTCTAACTTATTATACTAATATTTAAACTTATCCTAATGCAATTAATATCGTACAACGTACACAAAAGGTAACCGTCAAACACTAAAAACCCAATACGTAGTTTATATCTATACTATTTATGCGAAAACATAAATATATTCCACGGACATGTATATAATGTACCTACCTACCTGTATTATTTGTCTACAGTGTAACTTTTTAGAACTCTGTGATGATGAGATCCTTATATGTAAGCTTGACTGAATAGTATTATATAGTTTGTAACTTATTGTATTGTTAGGCTGCTTGAGAATTGTAATACTACTTACAGCTAGTTCCAATGTCGAAGCAGTTAGCGTGATGTTTCTTATCTAATCTAATAATTAACATCGTACCCAGTAACTCTAAACTTGTTCGTTCGCGACAAGAATTCACGAAAAGGCTTAACTGAGAGATTTTACTCGTTATACGAGCATTTGGTTACAATGAAACATATTATAGAATTGCTACGTGCTCTCCGAGTGTGAGAGAGACTTCAAATTCTAGCAAGACAAGACTTACAAAATACAACCGTCACGCTACAGAATTTTCTTTCTAGTCTCTCTATGTACATTACATTGCTATCTAATTCAAATATCACTGCTAACAAAATGCAATTATTAAGATTTTAATACTTGCTACTTGTATTTTCTTAAACTTAAATACTTACTAGTACTTGTGTGTGTACGGGCGTGTTGCTTTCTGTTGATAAGGGAATTAAAGTTATTTCACGTAATAAGTGTTTTAACATTTCTGTTGCGTACTGATGAGTAGCTACATGTGTAAGATGTAATTGTAAATTGGTAAGTACCTATTTAATACTCGTCTTCGGATGTTGATTTTAACCATAAAAAATGAACGTAGCATGTTACAGTATCTTATGGTCTGGTAGATGTAATAATAAATCTATCCCATTGCGACTGCATAGTAGCTACATTTTTTAATTTCGTATGCCGACTCTGTGAAATTCAATGACTTTTTAACTTACGTGGCCAAGAATCCGGATGTTTTCGCTTTGATGACATTGGTCAGATTGCTCCCGACCATCTTTCTCCTATTGTTAAATAAAAAAGCATTAATAGCAATATGTAGGACTAAAGCATTTAATAATGTTATTACCACGTTTGCTATTTACAACGTTAAAGTGCATTTATAATGATGTATGTATACTTTTTTAAAGTCATTATTGGTCATTGTCTGTAATGCTTTCCTGCTTGCTTTTTAGTATCTTAGTTTAATCTATTATGCATATTGTATGTAATGCATGAAACTCCATGCAAATCAATTAGCCAAAAGAATATCTTTTTATGCAAAAACTACCTTTAATTGAATTTATACATCCTGCTAGTTGGCTACACGTACATATTAATAGCAGTAGTAAGTGTTAGGTAGGAGTGTGTGTGGGTTCAGTGCAGTAGTAAAGTATGCAGACACTAATAAATAATCAAATACCTTACTGGACAATTTTCTGCAAACATAAATTATTGATACTATAGAAAGGAAGGGAAAATTCATGCATAAGTGGGAGGGCGTTCAGTAGCACAAGACAAGTGTGTGAAACAGCAATAAAATTTCCTCAATTATTCTTTATAGTAGTATATTCCAGTTGTATAACAAGGAATTAGTATGCATCCGTGTAGGATATGAAAAGTTTTAAGTAGATAAGTGAGCGTATATATATAACAAGTACTTCATTCCACCTCATTACTACTATACTCCATTCCTTTCCAAACAAATCGAGCGTGAAATAAAAAAAGTTCATTCCTATCTTTTAGTCTAACGAGAACTTTTGAATTTTGGAAATACTACGTCCCTGGCCTACAGCATTAAGGATAATTACAGAATCAAATAAAAGTACGAGCTTATTATTAGTACTTACCATTGTAAAGTAAGTAATGGAATGTACAAGTGGAAACGTACTTTATCAACTTGAATAACCTGAATGATATGCACGTAGCAAATTGCCTCTCATACTTAATAGTATTTCACTTTGTACTCTATCCACTTAGAACAGAGTCACTTAGCAGTTTTAAAACTTTTCATATTCTATGGAAACATCGCTGTGAAGATCGAAATAACTAGCAATTTACTAGAACTAGTTGCCCCTAGTATACAAGGCAATTTAATGATTTTGGTAATAATACATTCGTGTCAATAGTAAACAATCCATCATCAACATGAGATAAGTATTTCATGAATTTATAATTATGTGTGCATACTTATTTAACTTATTATTAAGGGTGGAATAAAAAACCTAATCATTTAAATAATTAATATACTAACTTAACGTTATAATATTGTGTGTAATAGCTACGCTGACATAGGTACATGTAATAGTCCATTATAACAATACTGGATGAAAGGATGTATGTATTAGCATGTCTTGCAGGCATTGCATACCAACATATAATTCCTCATGCACAGGGTTAGCAGAATTACGGCTTTCCCCATCGGATAAAGTTAGGTGTACAAAATTGAACACTAAAATATAACTTTATTACTATTTTATAACATCGGCACATTTAAATCCGCTGTAATTCAATGAAAAGTGAATCTTTTGTGATTTTGAGAATTATTTCTAGAAAAAGCTAGACATTTATTTTAATTACAAAAAACGTAAAACTTAAGTGCAAGGGAGACTGTTTACCATTTCTTCCCAAAGAATAATTGGGGAATTAAAATTGCTGTAGTCAAGTATTTAAAACGACACTTGGCAAAGTCTCAGGGTTGTACAAAGTCTCAGATTGAGTTCTAGGGAAGGGGAATAGGTATTAGCTCACCCTGGACATGGAATCAAGATTTGTATATTGAGAACGAGTACTGAGGAGTGTTATGTGTGTGTGCAAGTCCGAGACGGATGCTATATGTGTATGCAGGAATTCTGTATATGCCAAATGGTTTCTTTGGACTGTGTCGATAATTTTTATTCGTCGCTTGAGCTTATTATTTTTATTACACTAGTTACTGCGGACGGACAGAAGCAAACAAGATAAAGTAATGTATGCATTGAGTATGACTATGCGTATCAGTTGTACATATCATTTGGGCATAATAAATCGTTGACTGTGTGTAAGTAGTTAGATAACGCAGATGAGTGAGTAGAATGACTGCTACTGGACAGGATTCCCTAATGTTTTATTAGTGCTAAAAGCTAGAAATAGGTTTAGGCCAAAGGTAAGTGAATGAGTTAAAAAGTCGGAGTGGGAGTGGTAGGTGAATGATAGATAAGAAACTAGAAACATTAGAAACAATAAGATGATGACTCTTCCCTCTCCTATGAAATCAAGGTGGTCTTCTTTGCTCCACTGCCGTTTGGAAATTATATATGAATTAACTGCTCTAAATGTGCGCAAACAACACTTTCTCGTTTTATTTTATCGTATACTTATTGTTCAACTCCAAGTAAATTCATTTAATATTGACCGCACTCGTTCCAGTAACTTGTATACCTACGTCTTTGATAAGTACTTAGTATTTGTACTTAATACGGAACAGTGCTACGTGCTTTTGACTTGTCCATTATATCCGTCCGTCTCCTCTCTCTCACTACTAATGTCCGTTCTATGTATTAGTTAAAAGTTGATTTATATAAAAAGGTTTCCACGTAGAGGAAATAAATAGTCGCAGTCAGCCACTTACGACCAATAGTTACATACGTAGTATCACTGCTAATGAATTACCATAAGGATTTATTTATACAAACCTGATAGCATTTCAAGATATGCTCTCTCAAATGAGCTCACTGTCAATATTTATGGCCAACCACACACGTATTAAATTTTTAATCCAACACATTATCTATAATACTCAGACTATTTAATTCTATTTAATGCACACCTTCTAATGTTATCTGAGAATATATCTACTTTATATGTACTTCTTTTAATTAGTGATTACACTGTGTGAGGTGCATTGCCTGTGAATAAGTGGCTTAGCACTTAGGTTACTAGTAAGTAGTCCCCACTTGTAAGGCTAGTATTTGTACTACTACTATAATATACTACCTACTATTATACTTTATTAATATGCATAGCCATATGTACAGATGGTACTCATTTAAATGTTCTCTCAGTAGTTCCATTACCAAATGCAATTAAATGGGTAATGCAATCTGCTAAAAAGTGCTAAAAACAAGCACTACAGATCAGAGATTTTAATGCATGCATATTGACTTACTTGAGATAAGAGTTGGCTTTTCAGATCCGAAATGAAAATTGAGTTTTGTGCTGGTTACTCGTCCCTTGTGTTTTCTATCTGTGTCCGATTGTGTGTGTATGTATTGTATAATCAACTGAATCAACAGACAGACAAGGAAGGTACGTATAGGAACAATGGAAAGAGGGAGAGCTTACAGTATGAATGATGCAAGCTGAATTTACACCTTTAGCACTTTGGCTAATGGAATTAAACTGGTGGAAGTGAGTGACTTTCACCAACTCTTGAAATAAAATGGAGAAATTAGCAGTAAAGAAAGTGGACCAATGGGAATTGTATTTAATTGTTCCAAATTCACTGTTTATTACCAACTGAGTAAACGCTATTTTTGCAAAATGAGAAATTGAGACTGGGATTCGGATGCTTCGGAAAGGGCGAGGAAAGAGAGCAGTGGAGGAGCATGCAGCGATGAGTTTTTTCAAAGAAATGGTCTCCTCCTTAGCACCGTTTTGAGCTGAGGTAATGAGGATGAGACTTGTTTTCCGTTCCCAGTGTGATGATTTGTCTGATTTGCAAAACGAGAGAGATTTGTCCAGTTATTTTAAAAGATAAAACGAAATAAAACAGATGATTGAGGGAGCACAACTCTTATCTTGGAGAAGATGGGCCGACCTAATATGGAAGATTTGCGAAAGCTATCGATTGGTTTCGTTCCGCTCCGTAACTCGGATTTCTTGTGCTTGAATCTGTGTCGTGCCTTTGGACAAACCAAACTCTCTTCCAACTGGGGATTCGGAATTCCTGCTTTAGCCTGGGCAAACTAGACCGTTTCACATACACAGCTCCCTTGCTGCATTACTTTCTCATCATCTTTCACCACATTTCTCCGAGCTTTCATCCCAATGCTCATCGCATGCGCCTCCAAATCATCAGATCGATTCCTACTATTCCCGTTCTTGTCTCTTTCTCTCTTTCCACCTACACACACTTTTTCCTCCATCTGCTCCTCGCCCTAACTCTCTATTGTACCTCCTAAATAAACACCTAAACTACGCTGTTTATTAAACAAGACAAAACCCACGGATTTCACTGCGACAATCAGTTACAATACAGATACTACAGCAAAAGGAACATCGCTCTGTCCTATTTTGCCATTTACTTTCGCTAATCATCCTTTTACAAAGAAATACATAGGAAATCCTCATTTCTCCTATACAATATCATCCTTGACTGCTTCCTAAATGAAAAACAATCACAGAAACATTCTATACATAGAATAGAATTGAAACGATGACATTTGAGACATTTTCTAATTGGCATAATAATTGGAAAGAATCTTTTCTAGTGGAACAAATCATGTCCGGTATTTAATTAACAGGTGCAAAATGAGCACTAAAACGTGGAATGGTGGAATAGGTGGACATTGTCCCTTCCTGTCCGCCAATTGGTTACGCTTCTGCTGTATTCTAGTACAATTTTACATTACCTACTACCGTCAATCCTTTCCCCTAAAGAGTATTTAGGGAGAGTTTTTTTCTTTTCATTCCTCTTCTTTTCTATCATTCCCAGGAGAATCTTTTATTCTTATCTTAATGTTCTATAACAAGCTTTTTGTTATTCGTTTGGAAGTAGATTATAGACTCGCTGACGAGTAGCAAGAGATGTTGTAAATAAATTGCACTGACTTAAGTACACAAATGCACAATACCTACATTATTTATTTGTGTACGTCAGAGCTAAGCTTACTTCTTTTCTCCGAAGCCCAAGTACTCAGATAAATGCTACCTGCTTTTTCTCTCTTGAAATAGCAATCATTGTAAGTAAATAAAGTACTTCTGTTTGAGAGTAATAATAGTAAATGATGAATCATCGCCAGTACCACGCAGTACTATAGTATCATTTTCATTGCAGTAAATATTGTATCAAACCCACACTCAATGACGTCAAAGAGATATAGAAATATCCACAACGCAAACAGTGCCCTCATTATTATCTTTGATAATTATAGTCTCTTTGTAACTTATATGGAGTACCATTACTTAGAGTATTGACAAAAGCAAGTTGTTCCTTCAAATTTTCATACAGAAAAGACATGCTACTATATATTGATACAAATGGTAGCACTATTGTCATTTTTATTTGAAACTTTATTACTTTCGTCTGTAAAATAAATAATTTTATGAATAAATTGAGAACTTTATAAAAATATTGATGACAAAACTGACATTTACACAGAATTAAAATTGCGTGCGATCTGTAATCAAGAAAAAGCTATCATTTGCAGCACATTAATGGTCAAGATAATTTTGCTGACGTTAAATGTCTTATAATGATTTAAATTGACAAAATGAAATTAAATTGCTTTCATTTCTTGAAGATCAAAGATCCAAAACTAATAGATATTTTAAAGGAAAAATATCAGCAATATTCAAGTGCAATTAAAAATCTAAATCAGAAAATTGAGTACACCATCCAAAATAAATTTTGAAATAAGAAATTACTTAATATCACTTCTTAATATTATCATTTTCCATTTCGAAATATCCTACCCATAATACTTTTACTTAGCGTTGACAATAAATGGAGGACGGTTGAAGTAAATATTTACAATTACTTCGTAAATATTAATTTTACATATTATATAGTCTGCGTTTTTCTTTAGTGCCATAAAACAAATTGAAAGAAAATTACACATGTAAAGAGAAAAATATTAGCAGTAAGATTAACAGCAACATTTTATTTAAGGGCGGAATTCTCAAACAAAAAGGGTCTTTTATTTTTTTAATGGCAGCTCTCTCTTTGAGTGAAATTGGTAGTGGTATAAAATCCTGTTGAATCAAAGCAGTTTCTGTTTGAGATTCTGCGATGGTTTTTGAATAAGTTTGCTTGTAGTACGCAGCCGCTGTAGTTTTGCACATTTCAAAATGATTTTAATATGTACGAAACTACTATTAGATAAAATGATGCACTATTACGTGACAAACATTTAAATTAATTTGTAAATATCTACTAATCGATACTGTCAAAAGTTTCACACAGTTTTCAGCAACCCGATCCAAAGAGCAAATAAAAGTTTTTAGCCTATGTAAATGAGTGAAAATGGAACTTTATCGATCAGTTTACTTGAGACTTAAGCTGTAAATACATTTAAAAATTTGCTTACGTAAGTATCACACCTTTATTTTCTTTTGGTTGTAGATTTTTGCAATATGGCATGCAAGAAATCTTCAAAGTAAACTTTATTTTGTAAACATAAAGCCTATACACAAAGACGCCTGGAAGCGGATGTCCGCTAAGCTGACATGTTCCTTTTTTGTTATTTTCTATTCTGTTTGGGTATATAATGCTCTTTGATTTGTTTGACATAATCCAATATTTGATCTAGTCTAAGGAGAGTAGCAAGCATAATAACATCTTTTATCTTGTGATACAAGTTTTAACGAAAGTAAGCAGTGAATTGATACTCTCTTTCCTATCATGTCAGATTGACGCAAAGCATGTCTTTGTCAAACATTGAAATTCTTAGAAAAAGAAAGTTTGCTATTTGTAGAATTTATTTCATTGTGGAAGTGGAAGGTTCCTTTACATAGGCTTAAACTTTATATTCCAACAAGATGTAAAAGCAGATCTATTTCCTTTCTAAGTATTCTTTTGAACAAGAACTAAACGTGATTTTCCTTTGTTACAATCTATTAGAGAAATAGATCAAATAATTGTTTGTAGTTCTACTTTGTATGCAAGTTATTACGCAGTAGACGCCACGACAAGTAGCAGCAGTAAAGTAGACGAGTTTCAAAAGCCTGAATAATTTTTTCGTAGGGATTGCCATATCTTTGATGAAGACAGGAGGAGAGAGTACATATGCACTGCACATCCTGACCTTATGAATAACAGACAAGACACCAACGACATGAACCACTTACCATAACTACTTTAAGAATACCAAACACTTCGTACCCCAATCCACATCGTATCTACAGTCATGTTTCGGATATTTCAAACATTGACACTTTTTGCAGATAGCTTGATTTAAAAATTCAAAAATAAAGGGCGCTTGTATAAAGAGAAACATAATTACAATCTAATGGTTAATTAATAAAGTTGGGATAATAGATAGAGGCTGTCTTCGCCTAGATTATTGCTGTTGTACCTAAAAAGTTGGGCCAATGTTATTACATGTAAAAACCCGCTGACGGGGTTCACATCATGCAGGTTAGGATCCAAGTTAATTCTCAAAGGCAAACAACATGAAACCGGTAGGCAAATTAAGTTAACAGTAGAGATTAAGTCCGCTCTGGAAACTTTGATATTATCACTGCGGTATAGTATTACTCATTAATTTGAATTTTGAAAATGGGATGTTATCTAGACCGATTCGATGTAATAACCTACTAAACTTTTGTGAAAAAATAAGCACTTAAAACATGTTGTTGTTAAATCTGTATAGTCTAAGCTTTTACATTAGTTTGATAAACACGGGCATTTATTCAGGTACCTACCCTACTAATATTTGTATAGGTATTATATAGGTACCTTTATAACTCGTTCAAGTAGTAGTTTATATCCATAGTATGAAACCTGTATAAGATAACCATAAAGACTCGATCTGGTTTGCCCATCTTAATTGTCCCTAAACTCTACAATATTGTGTCATTCACGTGGAAACAAATGAAGATGAGTAGGTAGTCATGTAATACGTAAGAAGTGTGCGCGACATTTTATTGAGTTTCTGAGCTATAATTACGAAAGTGGAACAAGGCCAATGGCAAGCAATTTTCCTGTTTCTTTTATACTACATTAATTTCATGTGATATAAACACACAACCGGCAAGAATAGAATCCGAAAATTTAAAAATCATCCAAAATGCAATTGCTGTTAGAGTATTAGTCTATTTATTTATTATCAACTAAAGAAATCATATGGGGATAATAATTGTACAAAAAGTTTAGTCCCGTTGTTCAACTAAATAGTGACAATTTAAAAATAAGATGACAGTGTCAATGATGAAATAAATGGTAATAGGATTTATGAAGGCTAAAGAACTGGGCTATCGGGCAATGAAAACTCTAACACAATTAAAAGGGAAAGTAAATTTAATGCATGGACTAAATGGTATTACATGGAGAGCTGTCAGAGTGGAACAGATTGAAGGTGAGATCTTTGTGTTCAAACATTTAATGAGAGGGTACCTGACATAAAAAATAAACTGTTTTAGTCTACGATATGAAAAGAGAGAAACGAGGGCAATAATAAGAAAAGAGGATAGAAAGGAAGGTCTAGTTTAGATAATGATAATGGAATGTTTATGCTAAATATATGAATATTATGGCTGAACTAAGTCGTGTTCTTTCAGGCACTTTGACCTAGAGGACCCACACTAAGTTTTATTGCTATTGCCGAGGATTTTTTATGTGGATTAAGAATTTCTGAGCTAGAAGAGTGACTAAGAGATGCACTACATAGAAACTCAAATCTTCTTCATGTGCATGAATAGGATGAACATTTTCATTAGATAAGTAAACAAAGGACGTGCTTGAAGATTGAAGTTACTTAACTGACGCAAAACGTTTATTTTTTGGGATTGCTTTGATTACAGCCATTTACTGAAAAAGTATTGTCGAAATACTATTTTTATTGGTATAATCAATCATCTGTTGGAATGAATTCTTTGATTTGAATCGGAATAATTTTGAAGGAGAATTTTTGGTGAAATAATTGGTGTAGTATCTCACAGAAAATTCTTCCACCCTGATTTAAATACAAATGTAGGATATAAAATAGAAGTTGGGTACGGACGGACATGATGTTTCTCTAGTATACCTGTTTTGTATTGGACTTACATTTAGCCTGGGATTGTAATTGCTATGAACTGCATATTGGTTTGTAATTGAAGAGTTAGGTCTGTAGAGATAACTACGCACATAACTATATAAGTAATGTACATAAATACTTGTATAATTTGAAGTTTTCAAGACACGTATAATATGTATGTGAGTAAAGTGTCTGTACGTGGATGTATCCATAATGAAATGACTAATGATATTTATGAAGTTTATTGGAGTGGAGTGAGTGAGTTTAGAGACTGAAATTGATGAAAGTGGATACTGGGAGGCAAGGTAATGAATGGCAATAATAAATAGTAATCGTGTAGGCAGGAGAATTTTCAATGATGAAGGGGCATCTGGTCTATGATTATGATTAGCATTCATTGAGCATTAGGGATTTAGGAAGTTCTGTTGCTTTTGTCTATCTGTAAGTAAACTCTACCGAGATCTTTCTTATGCCTGCTAAATGGAAGAATGAATTATGTTGTATGTAATGTTATGTGAAATCCAGAGAAAAGGGTAGAATAAGCTCTCAGTATTCTGTCAAATATAATTCTATCATATGATTGCTATTACACTATCCGCATGTAATGTTTCTTTATTTTATGTGTTTTATGTGTGCTTATGCATCATGAAAACATCTTTTTGTTTTATGTAGATATCACTACCCAAGCCTTCACCTGTATTCATATCGCAGGTGTACCCAAAAATCCATCCCAGCCATTCTTATGAAATCGTTTAAATATCTTTTAAAAATGTCTGATCCATCTACCTGTCTTCCGATTAACGATTTTTCCCACTACTACTAAAATGGTACACATACGTTTCGCGCGCCTAATTTGATTTTTCTGTCCTTGTGTCCAGCCTTACCATTCCGCTAAAATATGTAGTACAATGGAAAATATTGGATTTAAACTTAAGGACTGTCATATTCATTAAAAAAAATAATATTTGCAAGTAATGATAATTTTTTTTGAAAATTTGTAGGTTTTTATTTCTCCCTTTAGTTCCAATTAGAACCCTTTACGACAAGCACTACATTATATTCCATGATGAAATTGTGCTCAAATTCTTCAGAATTAGACCAAAATTAAATAAAATTGAAAAAATGATATCGTCAATATTGTCTGTTTAGTAAATACAAAAAAGGAGCATAAAATATGATATAAAATTATAGGCTTGAGGGAGTTTCACAATTAAAAAATATATATTTCAATATATATTTCGAAGATTGTACCTGTGAGAGACATGAGACATTGAAGACATGATCTTGAGCGTTTGAACTTTAATAGTGTAAGTAATGGTTTGAGTATGGAAAAGAGTTGTAGCTGGATTTTAAGGAGAAGGTGTGCGAAGCGGCGGACCTCCCTGACGGAATCAGAGCTGAGAAACACATAAACCATCAAAGACGAAACGAGGAGATCATGATCATGACGTTTATAATTTGGGTTTATTAATTTTTATTGGAACGATGAACTTGAAGGTAATTACATTACACACATTGATAACTAAGGAAAGAACGAGTAATATTATTAAGTACAAAACTATTATTCAGACATACCTTACTTAATTCTTACCTCACAATACCATCATTTTATCAAATATTGTAACGTAGTGTATGTACTTTGCTTGTTCGATTTACAATGTCTATATAGGTATGTTCACTAAAGCAAATTGCTCTCCCTCCTCTCCTCACTTACTTCTATACATCCGTACTATACTTCATCTAACTATACGTAACGATAAGCAGATTTATTTAATGTTCTTATCTTCGTTTTAAATAAAATTTCTAATTTTTATCATTAGCTGCCACACATAAATTTTAATAAGTAGCAACTAATTGATGTGTGAGGTTAATTTCGCTTACAAGTTTTTTTTAGCTTTCGGTCTATTTCAGATTTATGTATAACTGCCAAACATGTTTTATTTCAACTCATACTTGATCTGAACAAATAATTGATATTTTTTGGCATTTTATTTGCGTATACATATTTTACTGAGCTTATTATTTCCCAAAGTAAAAAACTAATCGTCGATTAAATTTTATGATGTTTTCACGAATTCGTCTTTTCTACAACTACGCCATACTCTGGCATAAAAACCCAACGGCGCTTATTGATTTCATTTCTATAATGCTATAGTTTCGTTCGATACTGAAACACCTACTGTTTCTCAAATATTAAATAAATGGGATTCTGTCAAATTCCGTACACTTAATATATTTGCCACAGTAATACGGACTGTATTCCAAAAAATAATCTTTGCTTGAATTCAATAACAGAATTAAACATTCATGAAAGAACGGAAAATGCTTAAATTAGACGTTCAAGTCGCTTGTCTTGTAATTGATGTTGTAAATTATGCCGTGAACACAGAAAATATATTTTTATAATTTGCATGTACTACACAAAATTTTTACCTTATTTATCATGTTTGAGCTAACAATTTTTACTTCACAGAAGGCTGGCCATAATCAGATTACATGTTTGTAGTAGACAATTTGTTTATATAGTCAAACATAAAACACCCACGATAGATATAATTGTGACCAAGGAAGAAACAATAATTTTTGATGATGTTGTTTTATTCTATGATAAAAACTAGGAATGACATTAATTATTTATTGATGCATGAATATGTTACTACTATGTAAAATAAAGGATATCCTTAGTACTGCGCTAATAACCCTTAAAATAATTAGATTAAGGAAATGTAAGCATTTACCTCGTGATTTCACTTGCATAAATATGTTTGATAACATGGTAGTACACATATTTACATGTTGTATATTGTCTACAATAATTAAAGGTCTTGTATTTTGTCTTGATTTTATTTTTAAAAAGGTTCTGTGAGTTCTTATTTATTTGCTTTAAGGCAGTCTCATTAAAAAAATAGTAACTAACAATAATTTACGAAGTTACAATACGTGTATAAGTACATTATAAAACATTAAAAGCTAGAGCATGCCATTAGTCACCGTACATATAGCTTGCTGCTCCTTAAGTTTGTCTTGTAAGTTCCATCTGTTTATAGATGTTCATTGCCAATTACAATGCATGCTCATATTATATGCAACGGGGTGTATAGTATTTCATGTACACACATGATAAAGTCTGCTTTACTGTAATGTTGCTCTGACTAGTCTCCTTGCTTAGTTAAATCTAAATTATATATGTAAGCAGTTATGTACAAGCTTGAAGGAAGTCACACACCGGGTAGTTTACTAGTTTTATTGTAGCTTTGAGTTACGCTTTCCAGCCTTGACGCAACAATCGCATTTAATATTGTTGTATTTCTTTATTTCTTCTGCTACATGAAATCTTTATCTGTAGAGCTATAAAAAATTACAAATGACCCCAAATAGAACAAGAAATGCTAAAACAACCAAACATTATTAAGTGAAATAGCAAAAAAAACGCTCTAACAAGTGGAAATTAATTTCTAGTGTATTTAGTTGTTATGGCATGATCTACATATTGACAAAAATGAAGCACATCATTTTTTGCACCTTAACATAGCTCACTAAAAGAATGCATAGTGCATAGGAATGTAATAAAGCTGACAAAGGATATTATATGTAGGCATTCGTTCGTGGACTTTGAATTACACAACTTTATCTCCGTCGGCTGAGTACATATTTGTAGGTGTACAGTTGTTCTCTTGGGTGTAAGAAATAATATATATGATGATGTGAGTCACGTTAAGTCAATGCGATGTGTAATAGTAGTTAGTGAACCAAGAGTATTAGAATAATAAATTATAGTGAGCAGAAAACCGGATCTGTACGAGTGTGCTCGTCATGCATGCTTTCAGTGTGCTATGTTTGTAAGCAATATACATTCATCTCATTTCTAGGTTTATACAATTACTATTCTAACGTGTTCACTTATTCCTTACTCAAGACTGATGTCTTCAATTCCCCACCGTTTTTCTATACCATGAGTATTAAGTATAAATAGAATAAATTCTACATTTCAGATTTTCTTCCATTTTCATTCATTGGTCTGTGGTTTGGGTAAGATTATTCTTAAATTAAACGAAACTTACCCTCCACAAAATATACTTATTTGTAGATATCACTAATAAAGGTACTCTTTTAAGTTGCACTTAAATTACTCGATAAATATAGAAGTAGTAATAGAATTAGAGAACTTACTCTGTGTATAATTATTTTATATAGTAAAGTAATTATGTACTCAAATTCAGAGGTTATAGGAAATTTTAAATTATCACCTAATAGGGATTCCTTTATTTACCTTAAGGGCCATTTTCAGCATTTACTGTTTCAATTATTTCTCAGTGACATTTAATATTTCTATGACACGTTATAATGATTACATGGGTACTTGCAACCTGAAACTACACAAATACGATGCTTACCAAAACTTACTTATTGTATCCTTTTGTTTACAACATTTGTAAGAAAATAATTAACGCTATTAAAAAATGATTTTAATAATATTTTAAGTGTCCTATTTATTATCTATTACTAGTTATAACGTTTTGCAAATTTAATGAAGTAAAAAATCTTGCAAAAAAGCTAAAAGAGTAAGAGATACGGAAATGAGGAATTGTGAACTATTGCTTTTAACCCCATTCTGCGCAGTTTGGTGTTAAAAATAATGCTTATCTACTCGGCATGAAGATTTCAAGCTGCATTTGCACAAAGAAGATTGGTAATCCGCATCGAATAGAGGGCTATGCAACGGACCATTTGTTTCCACAAATGATGTATTAAATTAATATCTCATCAACATTTACCATTACATTTTTATAGAGTTTGTTTCTAGCTGTTAAATCGCATGTAAGAGAGAGTTAGTACTACTCTCTTTGTATTCAGTAAGGCCACGAGTGATTGTTTATCTGTAGCAGACTCTTTACACTTAGTAAACTAAGGCAAATAAAAAAATCATTACACAGTTGAATGTTTTGCTTCCCCGTGCCCTCTCATGTATGGAGACAAACCAGACGTTTCTCTTCCTTCGGGTATTCCCAGAAAGTACACAGAAGCACTCAACCAATTTAAAGTAAATCAAAGGCCAATGTTGCCAATCAGAATTAAACCTGTAAAAAACTACTTGATATTACATCATGAGATAATTTATTAAACACCTTCATTCTAATATCTAATAATGATTAATAAAAATTTTACCTTAATATTTCAAAGTAATTACATGTTTGTAAGCATCATCCATGTTGTTGGTAGCATTTATTGCAGGTGACTACCTATATTATGTCCGTTTATCGACAATATTAAATTATAACAATTATATTAGTAATTAATCAAAGCAATAAAAATTTTCTTCTGAATTTCCGCATATCTGCATTACCATAGCGTGAAATTACAATTATAATTTTACAGAATTTAAATCACAAAATTCAGTACATGAAAAACTATATCACGAAAGCTTGAATTAAAAAGTTTTAAATCTAGATCATTCACAATTACAGTGAAATCAGCATTCTGTCTTACTTGACTGAAAGAAGATTGATTTGTTTGAAAATATTCCGTACCGCGATACTGCGAATATCCTTCCAACTGTAGCCAAATGTATTATTTTATTATTTTGTAATAAGCCCAATTGATTTTTTGGTTGTTAGTTGTCACTTCCTTATTTATAAATTCATGCCAGAAGTGTACGTTCATAAGAAGTGGATTTATGAAAGCATTATTCAAATGAAAACATTTGTTGCGACCCAAGTCTCAAGTTAAAATTATAAATCACAAAATCAGATTTTTGAGTAATATTATTTTAATAAGTGCTCCGTTTACATACTTTGTCCACACACTATGATGTGTAGCTTTGGACAAAAATCCCTACTGCGGTCACAGAGTACCCAGCCCTATATCACTTTTATCAAACTGCCATAATTCGGTACAAATGTTGTCATGTATGATGATCGGTTCCCTCTCGGATCGGATCGAATCCCGGAAATTTCCAACTTTAAAATAAATACTTACCTTGTAGGTACATAAAGAAAGGCTTATGCCATTCAATAGGTCCTCTCACCCATCAGTAAAAGGGTAGCGTTGCCCAAGTCAGAAATTCATTAATTTTGCATTTGTAAATTACAAAATGTGATTTAATGGTAATATTATTTTTTATTACACTAGTCCCCAGCACTTTTAATTTCAAAAAATTGTAATGCTAACCCAGAGCAGAGTACAGTAACAGTAATAGTCAGTTATTTTTTTGAAATATGCAAATTAGATAATACGGTCAAGGAGACATAATAGATGCATACGCGTAGCCCAATTCTACGATTATATATTGATGATTTTAAACTAATATATTACTTTATGATCCAATATGAGTGGGTTTCAAAGGTATTAAATTGAACGTAGTATTAATAGTAGCCGTATATGAATACCTATGCACTAACAATTATAATGCTGAAATAATTGAAAGCATGTAGATTATGGTATGCAAAATGAATCAAATGTTTTGGGAAGAGTGTGAGGTATTTAGATACATTATATATACAGTTTTATTTAGATAAGACTTGTCGTCAACATCAACACTAATTATTTAATAATGATAATGAGTAACTACATTGATTAAGCTTAGTCTAATGTATAACCATTTTTACTTTATGGTGTAAGTAGCGTATTTATGTACAAATAATACTTGGCCAGACAGACAAATCTTTCGAGGACACAAAAGACTTAAACATTAAAATAGTCAAAAGAAGTCCTCTCCAGATAAGTGTTTAGGTAAAATGTCTTAAATACTTATAATTAAGTACATAACACACGTTAACTTAGTTTAGGAAATAATACCACAGACAAAGATGCTTTCTCGTATTCAACAACTACTTGTAAAATGACAATAAAAATTACAATACGCAGTACATACT
Source organism: Tomocerus qinae (assembly GCA_020055645.1). Classification (NCBI taxonomy): domain Eukaryota; kingdom Metazoa; phylum Arthropoda; class Collembola; order Entomobryomorpha; family Tomoceridae; genus Tomocerus; species Tomocerus qinae. Next base: position 26,138,382 of record CM034548.1, read on the forward strand.
GATAGTAACAACAGGTCTGCACTACTACTACTAATAATAATAATAAAGTTATTAAATAGGTAACCGATAGTGCATACACAACTAATCACATTACTACATGCATCTATACTAAATACAGTACAGTGCAGTACAGTTTATACTTATTTATTATGTAATTAGTACAATAGATTAGAGCAATTTAATATAATAATAATATTCGGATGCACAATACAAAACACTAACTAGTAACAATGAAATACATGGATAGGTTGGTAGATGTGTGGTAGCTACAATATTATAATATTTAGATACTTAATTATACAATTCAACACAGTTCAGCTACTTATGGTGGATAATTACTAGTACAATGCCATTATTCAATAGACAGACAAAATTGTAGTATAAACGTGACATATAAGTATCTGTAAGAACCGTAGCACTTTCTTCCCCAACTAATAAATAGTTCGTGAATTGATACTCATAGTAAGTGTGTACATGCACACGTTATACATTCTAATTAAGTACGATACAGATAATCATTATCATTAGAATATAATATTATGATATCGCGTGTGCATGCAAAACACTCCTAATACTCGTCGTATCGTACGGGTCAGTAAGCCAGTACAGTAGTATATAAGCACATTTACAATTAATACTTTTGTTTTGTGACTATTCAGACAGTTGCTGACAGTACAAATGCAGAAACACCGGGATGTTCTCAAGAGCTTAATTACATTTTTTCCCTACCTAGCTTAGCATTACTCTAGGTATGTGTCGTAGACTGGGAGGGAAAGGTGACTGGGAGGGATATAATGTCCCTCTCCGTCTAGACTGGGTGGGATAGCTCTGTACCGCTAGCGGTACCGAACCATGAGGTTTCCGACTGGGAGGGATAGGTTGTAAAGGATTGATATGAATGATTCTACGTGTATAAGTGCCACAACTATCGCAGATTTTAGATTACTCTTACATGTTTTATTCACTGTAATCATTATTTTCTATAATATTCATAAATGTTAAGTATATTGCACTCTTTGTATGTCATAATTAAATCATAATTTATTATTATCGCAGATTTTAGGTTACTCTTACATTTTTTATTTATTGTAATCCTTATTTTCAATAATATTCATAAATATTAATTATAATATTGCATTTTTTGTATCAGTCATAATTAAATCATAATTTAATTAAGTCAAGATTGGAATTCAAATGGTTAAGTATGTTACACTGCTATGCTACGTTTGTTGGCAGTAAAGTAAGTCTAAGAGCGTGTGGAAGTATCACTTTCAGCAAGGTTTACATTTACTATGAAGAGCTATAAGCTGAATTACATAGAGGTTGCTGTTTTGTGGGAAGTTAGGGAAGTGAGTTTCATTTAAATTTACTTTTTTTAATAAGACAAAATGGAATTTCCGCAATAGCAGCGTAATCAGAGAGTTGGCAATCTGCAGGTTGTAAAGTAGAGCCAAAACCGTAATGCCTTTCAATGGTACAAAAATCAATCCCTATTGTTTTCGATTATGCATCAGTAGGTATGGTAACAATTTCGCGCCGTTTCACGGCGGAAGTTGTCGGATGTATTAGTAGGTATCGGTAAATTTTCGCGCCGTTTTACGGCGGAGCTATTCATCAATGTTATAAAAAAATATTCTCCACTTTTGCTCTATTCCCTGTGTATTATTAGAAGCTCTTTGAGCGTAATCTACTTAACCATTTGACTGTCAATCTCGACTTAATAATTTATGATTTAATTATCACTTACATTCACTCACTAATATACTGAATATTTATAAATATTATAGAAAATAATGATTACAATGAATAAAAAATATAAGAGTAACCTAAAATCTGCGATAGTTGTGGCACTTATACACATAGAATCATTCATATCAATCCTTTACAACCTATCCCTCCCAGTCGGAAACCTCATGGTTCGGTACCGCTAGCGGTACAGAGCTATCCCACCCAGTCTAGACGGAGAGGGACATTATATCCCTCCCAGTCACCTTTCCCTCCCAGTCTACGACATATGTACATAATGCTTTCCGTCATGCTACTTTTCTAATACTTACACACACATCGGTATAGTATACACAGTAACATTAATTGTATGTATAATGGTATGGTAGGTATGATTAGGTGTGGTACTATTTATTTGTAGTAGTAGTAAGTATTGTGGTATGGTAGACAAAGGGTACTACTTAAATCTTAAGACGAGAGCCCAATGCAGTTTTTGTTGGTTGATTATTTGCAGTGTGTCTTACTACGCACATTAACTATCATTAACTCACATATCTTATCATATCTACTAACTAATGTAATTGTAATGTAATATAATAGTATAAGTAAAAACAAGACTGATTGCCACTTGGTGTAGCATTAGTTGCTTTGGCTACTTTTCTCTTCTCTCAATTCATTAGCAGAGTTACAATCAGTTCAGTCAAGTCAACAGTTGTTATGCTATCTAATGTTAAATTGCGTCTATCATATTATCACTACTACTCATATACTAACGTGTGCTTCGTAGGAATATATTTTACAATACAATCCTCTTTTTAATAACTCTATACATACAATTGCAATAGTATTTAATTCCTTAACAAACAAATCCTTCAGGAAATCAACATGCTATACAATCATACAGATATTTCACCCCATATACCTGTCCTGAGCTAATACTCTTCCTCTCAATTCACTCAGCTAATTTGCCATGCCACAAAACTAATTTAGCTAAAAATGTACCTGTGTGTAAAATACCAGTATTAAGTACGAATGTAGCCAACTGTGCTATGAGTAACAATAATCATCTTAATCATCACTTAATCGTATCATAACTAAATATGTACTTAATAATAATATCGCTATGCAATCTAAAACATATCTCGCTGTATGTACAGGGCCATTTAAAATTTGTTCTCAACCCAAAACCGCAATACATGGACCTACTCAAGGTATAACTAACAAATTTTGTAACTATTATTTAAGTACCAAAAATCTATTATATTCAAAATTAAAATAAGTTGATAAGTCGCAATTAAAAGGATTTAATTTGGTAAATAAAATTATTTATCAAATGAATAATAGTACTACTACAAATTGAGTTGAGAGGAAACAAATATTTGTAGGTCCCTGTATCCGAGGGAATGTAGTAGAATGCCATGCAGTTATGTTGCTCAATTGGATTTACTTTCATAGCGAACAGATTGTATGACTTGATTACTTTATAAATGCCTATGTATGATATGATAGTACAAGAGTCGGAGTAGTAAATTGTGAACCACTAAGTTGTATATGTTGTGTATAACTACAATAATAAGTCAAGTCAAGCAAATGGTTTCAGTTGGCTTAGCTTGCCTTGGTTTTCATTTGGTGTTTGGTTTGGCTGTGTAATATGAAGTTCATGTAACTACAATTAGATCCTTTCTTTTAGTACGGTTTATATTTACGTGTTGCAAATATGTAAGTAATGTCTGTAATTTATTTGTTTCTACAATGCAGTAGAATGTAGTATTGCTACTCCCCGAATGCTTACACTTATCCTTTTACCTTACTTACTTGGCTGCTTCACCACCTTGCTATACAATTCTATTCAATGCTAATACAAAGTTGTATGATTAATCCTAGTGTACATATTGCATTACATTTGAAGTTTTGCAGTGTCCATTCCCTGTCAGGCCTGTTAAGTAGTAGTACATTTATGTATCTATCTTTTATAGTAGTATACCTATGCTATGCTTTATATGGAATACATGTAATTCCTTCTCTTTCTCTCATGCACGTTGTAATTGAACATCCACTTCCTCCCTTCTCGCCTTTCCTTGGTCATCTTTCGTTATTTATCTCTGCCTTGCCAAAAAGATTTCCACTTTTAAACTCAGACAGTATCAACAGATGTAGAAATGCATTCATTACTAATATTTATGAAGTCATATCTTTCTGTCTATCTATTTCGGTTTCGCATCGCGTCTACACTTGTAGTAAGTGCAATACTACTCCTTGCAGTACAGTGACCTGATATACTATGCATTTCGGAAAATTGTAGAAACGTAAGGTAACTAATTACATTATAATGTGTATGCAGTGTACCAGTAATTTAAGTATGAACTAACGATAAGTGCGTATTGTGATACCATGCAATGCACTTTTGAATAATATTGCAATTTACTACGTAGTTCAGTAATTTTGTGTTTAGAGCTATCTGCCTTTTTTCTTTGATTTAGTCCTGAAAGCTATTCCATAGATAGCAACATTTATTTAATTGATAATTGACATTTCCTGCAAAAACTTTCATACTGCTATGATCATCTTATGAAGTTCAAGACAGACACAGTTGGTGGTATTTCCTTAGACGAGTCATATGTTCACCAACAGCCTGTGGTATAAATTAACATACTAAACGAACAACAAATTGAATATTATCCTACAAAATACATAACACGTACTTAATTTGTAAGTTCCACGTTCCATGTTATCACTTCCCCATTAGCTGCACAATTTCAAACGCACGCCTCTTCTCACGTAAAAATCTAAAGTTAGCATCCGTAAAGAATATGAAATATATGATTGCCTGAAACACTATTTGGCATATGATACGAATTAGTAAACCTGAAACTAGCGCAACTTGGTTTTTATCCTAATTGGATTAATTTATGTATTTGGAAATTTAAGAGCACAATTATAAAAAATGCCGATGCATCAAATAATCCTAAGCCTTTGGTAGACACAAAGATTGCATGGGTATAATTGCGTTGTACACTTGTAAAAGGTATGCACTTAAATATTTTCCTTGGTTAAAGAAGTGAACAGCATGGACATACAGAGTTTGCATTTTTAAGTAAATGTTAATGATTTTGTCAATTTGACGAGTGGATAAAATGAAGTTGGATGTTTGCAAGTACAAGGTGTGAATGTTAGATGTCAAATCAAATCAAAATGGAAATGATTGTACATATAAAAAAGAAGTCCGTGTCAAGATTTAGTGATTAATCTAGTCCATGTCTATAAGGACAGGTAAAAATAATGGAATAAACAATTCATTGATTGTAATGCAGTAGACGTCCTGTTATATAGAAAGCAGAGCAAGAGATATTGAATAGACGACCTTAACACAAAAGCAGAGTAACGTATAACTCAGAAAAATGTCATCAAAAGGGAATAAAATGTTGCGGCTAATTGTAAATGATATGCGAAGCAGGGAGGACTAAAGTGAGATATAGTGGTAAAGAATAATTAAATTAAAAATGATCTAACTATTAAGTTGTGGTAAATTCTAATCGTTGGTAAGTGGTCACGTATCTTATTGAATAGGATAGGTACAAATGTGTGTAGTAGGATAGGATGTATGGTGTAGTAGTATCTCTTAGCTGAACGGTTTAGTACTGAGATATAAATTGTAATGGTGCTCGTAAAGAAACGTGCCTGTGAGTGAGGTGAATACAAATAAATGTCTGAGACAGATGCTCAATAAGAAAAGAAAGATAGGCACGTAACAAGCGTAGTATAAAGTTAGTGTGTGTATTTGAAAGTTGAAGGAAAGGCCAGACAACTGGAATACAACACAACACAATTACAATTAGTTGCCTACGTATAGTAAGTAGGTAGGTAGAAGATGTAGAGTTATGTATTTAGCTACATAGGTACAAAACAAGTCGACTTGATGTGATAATAATGAAAATTAAACGTGAAGCATTGCATCGCAATTCGCTATTGTATTCCCTGGTTTTCAATTGTTGTAAATAGTGTAATATAGTAGTTGGGAGTTAGGCAGAATGGTAAGAGTAATCTTATGTACCATTGCGTTAATTAAACCCACCCGGTTGAGAAATCAAAGGAATACAAACATCTGCATGTAAGTGATGCTAACAAAACTTGCTCTGACTGATACCTAAAAAAGGCATATCAATACTTATCCATTCTATCAACATAATCTGATCTATTGACTTGACGACTTTGTCCAGTCACTTTTCTTGTCTTTCCTTTACTAGTACTTACCTAAAATATTCAACGGCTCGTTGATTTTCAGTGGCATGTAAATTAGCGTTTTTTCGTCTCTAACCACTTGTATGCTTACTTAGTTACTCGCTACCTATCTCTTCTCTAATCGTTAAACTTGAATGTCTATTATAATTGCTACTGCTGAAACCAAAGTAAAGCAATGAAATTCCAATAAAACTTTATCCATCCTCTAACATTCCTAAATATCAATTACATTCTCCAACAACAATACCATAATTACGACGAATAATACAATCTTCTGTTCCTAATTAACCAAGACAAGATGTAAATATATTCTACATACTAATTGTAGGCTTTGCAATAATACGCATTTAAATAACAAATTAAAACAATATCCTGTTTGCCAAACTCTTTTTGCAAATCAAACGGAAGTTTCTTTCAAATCGTTAACACTGTGCAAAATTTGTTTGCCTTGGTCACATAATATGCATAAATAAAGTGGATTTTAGATTATCTTATTGCTGACTACGGAAATTCTGGCGCTGATTCCAAGTCTTGCTATTTTCTTTTATTATCATCATTACTATTATCTCACAACACAAGATTCTTTCAGTCGGGCTCCTTTCAGCTCAGTTGATTTAATCAAAGCTAGTCTGTTCAATTTTTATTCTTCCTTCAACAGTCGTATGTAAAAGCACTATGTAGGTGTGTACTTCAACTATAAATGAGCATAGACATTTTGCATGCTGAATCTACTATGTTAGCATAGAAATGCTATATCTACCATTGTATCGGTATTTGTGAATATTATATGGCATGGCTATGTATAAATATAAGTATTAAAATAAGTAGGTAGATTGGCTAGTGAAACAACGCCTGCTTATTTCGTTGATGAACTTTGTTATGCAATTACAGGTGTTGTATACGTATCTGTTGCAAAACATGTATGCTTATGTTCAGCGCAAGAACCCGTGCAATGCTTCAGCAGTATAAATTGACAGTTATTGAATACATACACACAACAACATGAAAATCAACTTGCTTATCTCAAGCCGACTCGAGCAATCTTAACTGAATATTTAGTTTCTTACTCCTGATGTTCATTTCATTAGAGCATTGCATGCTGCACAGGCATGCGGATAGGGAATCCCCACGGAAACTCACAAGATTTATATTTTCACTCTACCACTACTGCTTTCAATACAGCTTCTATTATAAATAAGTTAAATCAACAATCCTAAATAGAAGATTGCAATTTTATGCACTTTGCAAATATAACTGCAGAAATAAAATTGAAATGAAAGAATCTTCCTGCTTTATCATAGCATTTGAATAAAGTCACTCAACGTCGGTATTGATTTTTGTGTAAGCATCTAGAAGGCAATACTAAAATACCCTGGAAATAAAAGATTTCGGGAGTGAAACGGTTACGTTTCCAAGAGCTAGATGGCCAATGCGTATATTTGGAGTGGATTTGGGTAACCAACCCTAACGGTCTCATCTCATCTTTGAACAGAAATATTACCTACACGAGCAGTAATTCCTATTTCCTTCTCTCGTACCATAACTTACAAGAATTATCTCCTACTTATCTCACTACGTTATCTCCTACATTATAATTAATGTGCGTAAAGTAAATACTAGTTTTAATCAATCAATAATTAAATGAAATTATGTAAGGAGCTAGGTAACAATTTGCTTTAGCTGGTGCGTAAATAGTTTATGCGTAGAGACCACAGTAACTACTACTCTAATTTTTCCTAATCAGACATAATTACACCAATACTCTTTGAGTTTGTAAAAAAGTGACAAATCTAGCCAAGAACTTCTTTAACTAGTTTAACTTTTAATAAGGAATTGAAAACGTAGACTAAGTCTAAAATTTACACATCAACATATAGGAAGACGTACAAATAAAATGATATGATGCTGACAGTTGAATACACAAAGGGAAATCGAATTAAAATTAAACAAAACACATTTAAGTACCTACTACACAGATAACTTGCCTTCTACACCCTCCATAATTATAGAGAATAGCAAGCCGAGAGCAAACGAGTGCATGCTCTGTTGAATTGCATTTCCGTTTTCGCAGGAATTATCGTGAGGTGTACAGATTGAAAAGGTTTGGTTATGTTCTGCGTACGTTAAGTAGTTATACTCTCAGACCATTATTCTATGTAAGATGGATATAGTAGGTACGTAATGTATTATTTGAAGAGCACATAAAAACAAGCCACTTGAAAAGTAGAAACGCTAATAATTAGCAAGCAGTTTGTAAATAATATGTAATGTGCCTACCGATGTTGGACTGTTCTCAATTGCCCTGTGCATGCTATATGCTAAGTATGTACTCACCCATTGGAATTTCTATTTATATACACTCTACTACTTAATATTAAATTAGCTCTTTCTATTCTTTCTATTGCTTGCCATTGTACGTGTATATTTTTATCACACCTCTATTTTACGATTCGTATGAATACCTTGTTGATGCTTTGCAATAAATCATCGCATATAATTTCCATGGAGGTAAATACTACCTAGCCTACCCAAACAGATAAAGTTATGTTACCCGTAACCTAACAAGAAAAATCGTCCTTAGCCAACTCATTTTTTATTTTCTAATGCCTTCTCGTTTTTTATAACAATAAAAATGATTACAAGGCATTATAAAATAAAGCGGCTTCTCCCTTCCTATTTTTAAGAATTGAGTAAGGTCTAACACAATCTGTTTTAAGATGCAATCTTATTATACTGTAATCCAAGCGTAGTTTTTTCTAAAGGGTGGTTTAAGCTACGTTAGTAAGTTTGGGTACGCAGTCCTTATAGTTTAGTGACCTGACTATGGGATTTTTTAGAGGCCGAAGTCTTTTTTTGCTTATGGCGTCGAACAAAGTTATTTGATTCAGAAGAAATTCCCGTTGAATAAAAATGTTAATTTGTATCAATAAATACCATGAAAAGCTGCTGAAACATCAAATACGTTTATTAAGATGCCAAAATCAAAAGAAAATATTCTTTCAAGACTTTTCTAACTGTTTTGATTTTATGAGGTAAATACCTAGTCTGTTGGTATTCGTTGGATAATAGCACAACTTGAGAGTGATTTGGTAAATGATTAGAAACAGAAGTAAAGTATAGATAATGTTTAAACATTACGCAAGTAGAATTGAGTATCCAAATGTAAAAGTAATTTGTAGTCAGTCACGAGTCTCAGATATTTTTGTGTTCAGTTCAGTTTTCAATATACTACAGGATAGGGATGTGATGATGGAAAAAGTCGAGGAAGAGTTTTTAAATGGATATCTGTACTGTCGTTTTGTTAGTCCGATTTGTTTTGGCTTACTGTGCGTCGTACTTTTGCTCTCTTACTGTTAATATCATTTACTTGGGCGTTAAGTCGTCAAGAAAAGTCAAAGCAAGTCAAGTCGAGACGGGAGTGCAGTAAGTAGTAGGTACATTTCAACGGAATTTGTAAGCAAACGTAGACATAACTATAACTGTCGTTGTATATTGTGTATATGTGCTGATGATAGGAAAGCTGAAGCCTAAATGGGAAAATCGGATTTGGTGAAGATAAATGCACGGATGAGGCAAAAGACATGATGACTTACAATTTACAGCGGTTTGAGATGGCGAACAACAACAAACATACAAACGATAATAAATAGTTCCTTTCTAAGCATAAGTTATCTATATACTTTCCTATAGCATTATTGCACTTCTTATATGCATGTGTCTTACATACAGGGAACTATCTTTAGGTGTATGTGAAATATTAGTAATAATTGTACATGAGATTGAGTTCCTCTTGCTTCTTTTCAACCAAGCACAATTATAAGTAAAGAAGTAGAACAAACAAAAGAGTAAGATATAAAAACAGACAAAACTCACGAAACCCCGAGACTGTATTAATATTCTTGAGTATAATACACGTTACTTACTATAGTTATATAGATGATGAGAGAAAGAAGGTATATATTATCTCAATTGAACGCATGTTGTAAAATTCTCGTGTAACTGTTACTTTAGTGCCCAAGTACTGTCTTTATGTTGTAGTAAGTAGGTAGTAATTCATTATTATTACATCTGCACTGCATTGGGCCATTTAATATGTAGCTGTACTCATCTTAACCCTAGGGGTAGGTTCATATTACATTACTTAGCTGTTTAAGTGCTTGGTGCATCCTATTTTCTGTCATTAACTAATAGAATTAGTGTTTTCTCCTCCGATGACATCTACTCGTTCAAATCTATTTTTCACATCATTTCCCCGTGTTACATGCATTTGCTGTCTACTTATTCTATTACAAACGTCCTACAAGGTACAAATACATATTATGAGTCTACCGAGATTTGAAGCGACCTTTTTACATTCAGTTATTTAGAAAGGATAATGTTAAAAAATGATAGTACTGTTGCTTAGTAGACACATTCGAAGCTGAAGTAAACAAGTCAAACGTTATAAGTTAGAGCACACTCATATATAGATTAAAAGATACACCGAGTACTGTTACCATTAGTTTGTATGTAGCTATAGTTATGTGGCTTGGCTTCCTTTACCTCCTTCTTATTACCTTATTCTCATTTCATCTGAATGTCTAATGCGTGTACTTATATGCATACTTGTCAATCTTATCCCTTGGCTAATTACTATACGTTTGCTACTTGATTTGAATCTATTTGACAATATTTTATACAATTTTATCTGCAAGATGTTCACTTTGTTTTAAGTATAACGTTGTGAGTCAGAGTGGGATTTGTCTATCTTAAGTATACTTATTTTGTGAGTAAGAAATCGTAAATCGTATGTGTAAGTAGTAGTTAGAAGCACATACACACGAATGCAAGTACTTCGAATGCTATAATATATTGGTATGGCAAACCTGTCGAGCAACTCACTCACTCAATTTATCTCACTCTCCCCATGTGATCATGTCTGTGTAGAATCCTGAGTCCCTAGTCTAAGTACAAAGTCTGTTTGTATTTGTGTCACTAATTCCCACTTTATACATATTTACGTAAAGAATCGTAGAGCGTCGTAATGTGTTTTTCGTACACACTCTACTGGATCTTGGTAGCCTACTAACAACTCCTTATTTTGCAGCCCTGTCCGGACAAGGAATATTACTAGGTAGACACAACTAATTTAAACCTTATTATACTATTATTATTATTACACTCACAACAAAGTAACTCATTGGTATCTTATTAACTAAAGATAGTTAATTGTAAGCTTTGACTACATGTAGTATAGTAGTCGCTATTTTTATTATAATTTACTTATGGATTAATTAATACACGCGTAAATGCTACTTATGATTAGTTAGGACACAACCTATAATAATAGCTAAAATTATCCTATGAATAATGGAGAGGTGAAAGATTTGGCTGCATCTTCTAGTGTACTTTCGTCGCTACTTATACTATTATAATATAATTATGAGTGCCACTCCAAGAGTAGTTGTACATTACGTAGGTAAAAGGTAAATGTATCCCTATACACTTATATAGAGGGTAAATTAAGAATACATACAGAGATGCCCTACATTTCCACTCCGGTGTATATTAAGTAACTAGAGTATCTATTTATTCTTTTAGAAATAGAGGTGGCGATTGGTGTGATTACGGTGTTGATAGATTAGAGGAGTGAAGAAGGAGATTACCTATCACTGGAGTCTCCTTTAACACTACCGTTCGTACTGGGAGTACTCTGTTGAGATTTGGCATTTTCGGGAAAACATTTTTCGGCGGCCGCATTCACGATTTGCTGTGGTGGCTGCTGTTGTTGCTGCTGGTGATGATGATGCTGCTGATGAAGATTCTGCTGATTCTGCGAATGTTGTAATTGGTGTGAGTGTTGAATTTGATGAGAATGTGGATGTTCCCGATCTCGATCCGCCCGATCCCTTTCTCTGTCTCGATCTCGTTCCCGATCCCTTTCTCGCTCCCTGTCCCTGTCACGCTCTCGATCCCGATGCGGCAGTTGCTGTTGCTGCTGCTGGAGTTGACTCGAGTCATCTTGGTTGTCTTCTAACTTTTTCCGAAATCTCCGCTCTTTCTTCCACCGCTTTTCATAGTACGCTGAAAATAAAAACAAGTGGATCGGAATTGAGTTAGAGAAATACGTTTTGACTGAAATACACTTCTCTCTGCCGATCTGATAGGAAATTTATTGGAATATTTATGGAGATATTTACGTATAAAAATAGATCACTTGCAAAATAGAAAGGATAAATGCAGAATAAACCAAATATATTGAAAGAAAAAAGTCAAACCGGAACGGATACAAATTCCACAATCATTTGGCTAGGAAAATAGTGTGGAAAGGGAGGAATGTGTCTACATACCACTGCGTTTCTATTATCGTCGAGCATAATATATCTGTACATGTGTGCATTTGGGGTGTTTTGGCTCCTGTGTATGAGTTTCAGTTCTGACGTTGAGTTGAATGTAAGTGGATTGGAATGAGATTGTAGTAAATGGGCTAGAAATGGATGGAGTCCTTGCTCCTTCAGAAATAAGTATATATCTATCTACTAGTATGTAGATTTCCCTACTCCTAATACGAAAGTGTGTGTAAAGGAGCCCTCCATGCATTCTTACAGCTCCCGTTGAATTCACCGAATGGAAAGAGACAGTTTATATGGAAATGGAACTGAATTCAGAGCTACTACTCAATTCACAGAATTATATTGAATTTCACCGTTCTATTCGCATTTGGAGAAAAGGAAAAGCCACAAGTGGGAAAAGAAGAATGAAGTGAAGAGACTGTGAATGATTCTCGCACCCGGAGCATCAAATCTCCCAAAGAGCATTGTATTTACTAGACAGAGTCAGATAGAGTATAAATCGAGGGAAGGGAATCACAAGGAAATAGACAGAATTGTTCCATTTATAGAAAGACAACGACTTACTTCTCAGATTCCTCTCCTCAACCAGTTGCTTTTCCAATTGCTCCCGCAGTTCTCTTTCCCTCATTATTTCCATTTTGAACTCGGCTGAAAAGCACAAACAAAACCACCAAGGAGGATTAGTACAAACCATTACACAAATTGACTGTGTACCTATTTAAATACTTTACTAGCCTACTCCTCTGATAAGAATAATAGCTTACTGTAACTATATCAGCTTTCTAGTACCTATATAAGTATATATAGACTTAATAGCTAAGGATAGGGGTCTTTTCTCAATGTGTAATGAAGGAAATTCTCTTTCCTTTACAAATGATTGTCTTCTCCGACTTTCAACTTCATTACTTTTCCTATTATAATCCCATGCAAAATGAGTTAGTTGGTGACGGAAAAAATGAGACGAGCCAGAACGAGAGTCATAGAAAAAGGGGTGACTTAATAGCTCTTGCTACTCTTTGCTATGCATTACATAAAACATACATATCTGTATTTACAGCAACGCTTTTTCTTTCCTTAGATTCCTTATTTTTATTCTCCCTCAACATGTGCCATATTACATGATTACCAAACCATTTTTCATTTTCTTAAATTAACTCGCTAATTTCATACAGAATCAACTAGCTCCTCATAGAAATATGTACGTGCTCTTCCATCCAACTCCAAATCACATCTTCCCGTGCTGAGAGACACTGGGGAATTTTTCATTTTCTCTTTTTTTCCATCTCCACTAATGTAGCGAGGTATATGAGTGCACATTAAGTAACTCTCCCCACTTTTATAGGTACAGAAATAATGAAACCCTAACCTTTTTATTTTACTCATCTTTCATTCTTTACCCTATATACAGATAAACCACCATTCTTTACTCTCTACTCGTAAAAATCTATTTATGCAAATTTTAAAAGTCTCCTAGTGGAAATTAACCAAAATGTTATTTCCCTTTCCGCTTCCTCCCCTACAAAAATGACAACAATTATTATTCCAATTACCATTTTTAAATAGTTTCCTTTTTCACTGCTTATCTACATACCCAACTGAATTAATATATTAAACCATTCAAAATTATTTTCAAAGGATAATTAAAACATTTACACACATTAAAATGTCTTTGGCTACCGTAAGCCATTAACATTAAACACTCCAAGCAGAGTGTGCTACAGTTACTACCCTCCTCCTGATGCTATCCACTGCTGTATGTAACTTACAACGACTAAGTAGATAGTGCACTTTGCCTTATGTTTCCTCATTTCTTAATTACAAATCGTTATAAGATAATATGCAATTCTAGCGATGTTTAATTGCTCACCTTGCCACATTAACTTCATGCTGTTATTACACTGTAAGCTGCAAAAATCATTTTTCCAATTTCATTGGCAGTTATTTAGTTGTGGCGTAGGCTGCCACCAGTTAACTTTCTATTGTGTATTGTTTTATGGGACTATTATACAATACAACGGAAAAAGAAGCTAAGTAACGACTGCATAAACTTTAGAGTGTACACAGACTCGCATCCTACAATGAATCATGGCAAAGTGATATGATTTGCTACATGAACGTAGGCTTGGTCTGGACAAGTGAAAACCTGTAATCTACCTACCTATATAGTATTACACCAAGATTTTAGATGGAAAGGTATTGTAGTGTATTTATCTTTATCTTCAATTCCTGTCTATAAACATAAATATATAAAATGTGCATAGAGTGCATGCAGTAATAATCGCTGTGAAGATAAATGTGCTTGTTCTTAATTAGTATGTAAAAGTAAATTCCTAGAAATTACTACTTGATTGAAATTTTTCTACTTGGTTCTTGTCTATGATTTAAATGTACCACCAGCGAAGTACTGCTACAGGATACCCACATAATATTCAATGCAGTTGAATTGAATGAAGTCAATTTTTTTCCAGACTTCATCTCCATTTTATTTACAAGTGCATTCATGTCGAGTAGGATCACTTGATTTGACTACATTATCCGAGACTCTTTCCTTCTGGATATAATACTCTTTAGCTACCTCCCTACTTTTCAGATCACAAATAAATGTGCATACAATCTTATGCAGTAGACAGACTAGACTTGTCCTACTAGTAGTAAGGTACTCTATCATATCATTCATATCCATAGAATCCTGTGCATCAGGATGCTAAGTAAAACCGACATGGTGTGGCCACTGGTTGTTTCTCGTCTATTTTTATCTGATATATTATCTTGTGAATAAATACCAAAGAAAATCAAGTTCTCAACAAACGCAAAATTTTCTAGATGCAACTGGAAGGAAGTTACACCTATAATTGTTAGCACAGGAATAAAAAGGAGTTTTACCAGGCGCAAAAAATACAATGCTAATAATTACAAATCTAAATTAGTAAATTAAACCTGGGTATTAGTATGAGTATAGTATTCATTTCACAATGCAACTTCAAGTAAGTTTTTTACCCGTTAAACAGGTAGACTTTGAAATAGAAACTAAATTACAATTCTATTATGATATCAGATAGTAATTAAATCCTGCTGTCATTAACTCTTAAGGAAACACGTAACGATACATTAAAGATATATACTTAAGTGCAATACTATCAGTAAGAAATTCCTTCTGCATTTATTAATTGTAGCTTTAAAGATTAAGGCATAGGAGAAACAATGGAAACATTATATTAGTGTGCCAAATAAAATTGAAATTCTGGCGGTGTTCACCTTTTTCTAAGTTGACACGTCGTTCTTGTTGTTTGGCATTGTCGGCAGCGACTTTCAAAAGTCCTTGAATGTTGCGTAAAAGATTTTCAGTGGAGGAAATGGCAGCTTCTGCAGCGGATACTTCGGCGAAATGGCTGGCATGAGTCTCATGTTGAGTTTGTGGAACACTTCCTTCAGAAGGACTTTTCCTGTCCTCGACTTGAGCGACTTTTGACCTCCCTCCTTCACCACCAATCAATCCCATCTCAAACAAACCTATTTCACAGAGAAATGCATTCAGTTATAATAGAGTCGGAGCAAATTGCTACCCGTTTCCGTTTCAATGAGATTATATGAGCAATTTATAGTTGATGGGGAGCTAGAGAGTGAGAGAGAGTCAATCATATCTTTTTTGCTTTGCTGACAATTCAATAAAAGGAAAAGAGCGAGGTTATGTCATAAGTGTCATCATATCTTCATCACATGATTTCCCTTTCACATCCCTCCATTTACAGTATAGGAGGATATTATTTAGTGCAGATGCATGCAGTCAAAAGTTGTGTACAAAGGGTGTGGAAATCTGCATCTAGTATATCAATATAAATTCAGGAGGTGTTTCAAAAAAGGAAGTTTGAAACTCAATATCTGTCAAATCGTAAAAGAAAGCGAAAAGTTAATGCAGGAGAGGAAACTTGCTTTGAAATAAACATAACTTTGCAAACTTGCCTTGACTACCCTTTCTTGTTCCCGTTATCCTCGATTTCATAAAGATTGACATAATATAACGGGAGCCAAGGCGAGTCAAAACCCATACCAAAATAACAGTCAACTCCTAACAGAAAGCTCCCAAATGCCTATTCACCTTGTATAAATGCAATCTGGAAAAAGTTGAGTATTTTCTACCTACACCAAGTCAATTGCTTACTGACAATGATACGCAAACTTCCATATGAAGATAAGATACATATCTAAGTAATAAAAGTATAATGGCAAACTGATATCAATGTATTTCAGCCTTTTACTACCTTTTGACATAAAATGTGGGTACACTTCATCATCATGCTGTTCATTCTCTTTCCTACCCTTTTTTTGCATTTGCATACAGACCTTTATAGAGTTACTATAAGCAAAGTGTGAATATATATAATAAAGTAAAGAATTTCTTGCTCGAAGATCTTTGCCAAAAATAACAACTTGTGCATAAAAATATTTAGCATTTAGAAAATGCAAGATGTAATGCAATAAAGTATGCAAATTACTTGAATATAATTTAAACATGCAATTTAGATTATGCAAAAAGGAAATTAATATGAAAAATCACAAAAAGAAATAAAATCATGGAAACCTTGAGTAAATGTATCTTAGTATATTAAACTTTGAAAAAATGAACACTCGAAAACTTTTACTACCGATTATTTGTACCCCCAGTTGATACAGGTCTACCAACGTGTGCAATGACGTGTGCCACCCACACTACTAAATCATTGGTAGATATAAAAACACAAACGAAAAGAAAATCTACGAGAAAGCAAAATAGTAGTGTTGTTAAAGAAACATAATAATAAGTATATTCCGTGGGTGAATGCATCCCTCCGGCCTGTCTCACACAGTCCAACTATATTTTATCCTAACCAAGATCCGCATCTGAACAGTATACGGCACAGCAAGGACAGACATTAATATGCTCTCAAAACCTTTCTTTAAAAGTAACTTCTAATGTCATGTATTTTCTATATCTCTGTATTATTATATGCAGCGCATCATAAAAGTCACTTTTAGATGGCCGGGTCATTAATTTCGGCCGCTGTTGCTGCCTCACTTCTTTCTTGTTTGGCCTCACTCTGTCTACTTTTTCTGTCAGTGATCTTCAGCAATTCATTCACATTTATTACAGGGGGTACTCACAGTTTTCGTACCATAGGTGTTACACTGATAAATATTACCTTAGTTCTACGCAACTCAATTTCAAGCTTAAATAGCTACCCTATGTGTACAATCTATATACATGATAAATACTTGTGATATCATCCACATTTTTTATTTATTTTGAACATGAATATTTAGAATGAACTCATGTCTAAAATAATTCTCTCAGGGGCTATATGAAATTATTGGATCCACATTTCTAAACTGTTTTAAATGCCAAAGTAATTAATTCTGTGGTGGTTATCCTGAATATTTAAATAGGTAGAGTTGATGGAAGATAATGGCCTAATAAGAACATAGCTCACAGGTATGTAAATGAGTGTCTCAGTTGTAAAAACAAAACACTGTTAAAACTTTGAGTATCTAAGAAAAACAAAGAAAAAACGGTTCCTAGACTTGACTCAACTTAATGAGGAATTAGAGAGCAAATATACTAATGAGATGCAGACGATAGACAGTAGAAAAAATAATAAACATAGAATGAGTAGAAAAGAAAATAATCAATGAGAATGTAGAAACAGCTTCTATTGCATAACAGTTTCTTAATGGTGGAAATACAAAGTAAAGATATAATATCAAAATATAAGAGCCAATAACTACGAAGCGTGTGAAATGCTGCGCAATTATTCCACATTTTATTCTGTAATATCTAATCGTTTTAAAACTAAATATTAGTGGAATATAATAAACATTTAAAAGTGGTAGTTATAATAAAAAGGCGTATTTAAATGTTTCATAAGACATTTTTAATCTGCATAAGTTTAGACGTCAATAGACACCTCTTAAAACCTTGAAAGAAGTGTTTACAGGTAAGTGCAATAAGAAAAGTCAGTTCTCGTATGGTCTAGTAGACGGAGAGATTATAAAATCTACTATCGAAAAAGTCGACTGATGGTGAAAAAGTTATTGTTTGTTAACCTGAGGGATATTTTCCATCGTTGCGTTCATTGTCACTGTAATCTTCTTCGTCGTCCCCGCCATTCTCATCACTATCTGAGACCGTGTCCGTTGTATTTTTTGAGAGGTTGAGAACTGGACTCGAGCCATCTAAATTCCCTGTGGGAACAGTTTCAAAAGAAAACATCTCAGTATAGTCATTGTTCCTTGGAGAGAAATGTCTCACAATGTTTTCTAAGCAAACACAAAGAAGCCAAGCATAAGCAAAGCAAACGAAGGGAAATGTCCACCAACACTCACTTTACAATGTTATTTAATAAGAACTATAGATAAGACTATCTATTCTACTGAAAAGACACTTCTGAATCATTTTCACAGCTCAAACACTTTGTCTCTCCATCCTTAGCTACTGCAGTAGACACCCTTAAACTATCAATTTACTTTTTACTACTCGCCATCCTCGACATTGTAAACTCAGAGCATTACATATCAATAAGTCAGAAGAGTGGACGATAGGAAGCTAAATTCGTAGTACACCATCCCTGATGTTAAAATGTAATGATAGACACTAGAAATTCATTTCTTTGCATCTCATCCAACGATTTTCGGTAACGATCATGCATTTTCAATTCCATTTTGTGGGGTATGAAAATGCATAGCGATCCGTCATTTTAAAATCTTTCCATTCGTTGCCAATGACGTCTCTACATCTGCGAGTTTCAATTCAATCACAAAAGTATCAATTTTATTCTATTTCCACATTCAAAACTGTCTAATGCATCGGTTGGAAGATTGATGAGGGTAAAATACAATTGGCATCACAATATGGAATATTGTAAGTCTATTTATAGAATGAATTATGATAATTCACTAGCCCAATTCAGTAACATAAAATCCACTCACAATATTTCTGCAAACGAGAATATTGTAATGCTACTAACTCTTACTACAATCTATATAGTTATAAAAACATTATTTATGACATATTGTATAATCAGCATTGAACTAAAAACTGATTTGGTGAAATGCAATCGATTGAAAATGAGGTTCAATGTTATATAAAAATAGGTATAGTTATAATGCAAGGATGAGTGGCTAAATGTGTATTTAACAAGGAATCAAGTCAACGAACCAACGGATCTCCAGGAATACTGAATGTGACGTTAATTTTACCTCAAATAAATGAAATAGTACATTAGCATTATACAAACAGATTGGCTTACACTACATATCAGGTTGAAAGAAGATTCATATTAGCATAGGCTTGTATAATAAATATATAACTGTAAGAGGTACATTTTGGCGATGAGAAATCCGTATAATAAATAAAGAAGACAAGATAATTTAAAAGGCTTGACTCGATTGCCGTGTGTAACTACGTTGTGCATTGACTGTAGAGAAGAAGAGTCATAATGAGCTATGGATCTTCTATTCTACGTACTACATCTGCAATAGGAAACGGGTTCTCTCTGTCATATTCGGTTCAGTTGGGTCGCATGATTGATGATGGGTGATGCATCGTGGAATCACAATTTACTTACTTTACTTCTGTTTAACTCACACAATCACCTCCATGTATAGTAATGCCTTCTCTCTAGATATCTAGTACCTACATCTACAATAATAGACTTTCCTACTAAGAATCCCTATAATATACTATTTGAAACCAAACATCATCACTAATGATACATTTGTAATAGAATTCATCTGCTATGATTACCCATTTCAAATTTACAGGAGAGGATTCTAAGCGAAGAAAATGTCCTTTCATCCATTTAATTTGAATCTACTGCATTTACCTACTTTATACATTGTTGATTGTCCTTTGTAGATTTTATGTATAAAATATTGTTTGCATCTTATACCTTCCATTTTTGTATCATCCTTCACTAAACTAAATAACTTGGAATGATAACGTTTAGGCAGTTCATTTCCCATCATTGTCGATGTTAATAAGAATTTGTGCAAATACCATTACAGCTCCTGCCTAGTAGAAGTAGACTATCAAATTGCTAGCATTTGATTATCTCTCTGTTGTGTAGTCAGTGAGGTTTGATGTTCACATCTTGCGTCTGTTGTGTGCCTCTTTGTGGTTCGTTCCACTTCTCCTATTCAATTGAAATCAACAGTAGAATCAATTGAATTGAAACCACTCGTCACTCAAACAAAGCCATTTGCTACCACTGGGGTTTCCCAGCAGCGCACATTTCCCATTCAATGGGAATTGTATCAATCCTAATCCTATAATGCTACATTAGACTCTTATCCCTACTACTACTTTTCGATATACCTATTTCAGTCTGTTCCTTCATCCTCATCATTTCTTCCACCATAAGATACAACATACACAGTTGATTCAGTTATCATAATCTTCCTACTATACACAACTACTCTAAATATCACTCCATATACAATACATACTTTACACTAACTAAACCATCAAAAACTATTCACGCATTAAATGTTGCAGGGTTGTCCATTTTTAGAATTCTGATATATCTACATAGACATTATTTTTAGTGAAGATGCATCTACCTAAAAGTACCTAATCAACCTTTCTTTACTACGATACTAAAAATATACAGGATTTTCCTTTTCTACATCTACTACCTGCAGTTGGTGTGATTATTCAATACACACGGATGTAGTAGTAGTCGTCCTTCTAGCAAGTGTTTATACACTTATATGATATTATACTAATATTAGACTAGTCATAGCTCTATAATATATATAATATTGTATAAAGTGTGAGTCTCAGAATGTTCTGTGGAGTAGAAATGTTGCTAACTTTGTTTTGATACTGGTTTTGATTGCTGCACTAAATAGTAGTAGTATATAGAACTGTAACTCTGTGAGAGTCCTAGCCAGACGGTCAAGTGTTTTTATTCTCATCAGTTTATCTAAGTAAAGTATGATGATGTGGTGTATATAGAGTACATGAGTATATAGCGATTTACATACAAAGTAACTTGGATTGCGATTAAATAGATAAAGTAAGTTAGAGTAAGCCAATTATGTATCGTGGATTTTATGCAGACAGTTGTGTGTGTTCTGTTTGTTGGGAAGATAGAGATGTGACTGACTGTTGATTGCATTGCGAGTAAAAGTGTGAGGGAGTAGGAGTTGAAAAGCGATTCCCTCACGTCACAAAGAGTACTTTACCCTTTTATACTTCCATACAGAATAATATTGTTAGCCAGTGCTTTAGGATTGGATTGCCACCGGCAAAATCATGCCTGTACTTACTCAATTGTTTAAGATGGCCTATCAAAATTTACCATTTCCACGTCATTTACTCTCACGTACCAATCACAAATATTCTTCTTTCAATAGCAACGACCTCCTTCCTTTTTTTCAAAACAAAATAATTATTAATTCTGGAGTAATATTTCATCTCTATTATGCATGTTCAGAATTTGATATTATTGTAACAAATGCATCGACTCTCTTTTGTTCCTTGTTTACATTTTAGTGCATTGTTAGCTACATCCGGATTGAATGGAATGATCGTATGCACAGAATTCTTTACTATTTAATTCCTATTTTGCTCTACTTTTCATCTGCCATGAAATACTATCCTTTTTTGTCTTTTTTATACGTTAATACACACAGCAAAGAGTTTCCCCTTTCATTCTGTGTAAACAAACCGAGGACGTACTACACACGATTCATCTTTGAGGTCCCGTGGCCCTTAAGTGCGTATGTACACTATTTACAAAGCACACATCTATTTCAACTATATACGAATAGGCTAAAGGCTATAGAAATATCCTTATAAGAATACTACTAATGTCATTTGCATGTGTAGTTAATACAGTTGTGTCATCAAATTGAGATTCATGCGCTACCAAAGTTTAAATAGACTATAGTGAATAATTTCATTCAAAATATACTCAAAGATTGAAACGCGTGTCACTTATCTACAGACAGTGATTCAATTATTCTCACCAATATTTGAATTTCTAATAATAAACCAAGTAAAATGATGCTCTTTGAAATATATTGTTTTTAAAAGGATCCAAAATAAAATAGATTATTACAAAAATGCTACAAAAGTAATAATTACATGCATGGAGATTAGGGATAAATGTAGCAGCTGCTTAAATGCACTTAAAGATACGCAAAGCATCAATTTATATTTAGCATCACATTTAAGAAAAGGAAATCACAAACCGTTTCGAATGAATCCTTCGCCACTTCCTGCCTCATTGGCGTGAGACGATTTCTCAGAATCACTGCAATCCTCATGGTAGCGACTGAAATACACAAAAATAGTTTTTGTTACATAGATTCAATTTTGTCCTCATGATAAATACATATTAATAGCTGTAGCTTCCCATAATGATTAAATTCCTATGAGATATTCGATAAATTATGCTAGTCACTAAACCTTTGAATCATTGAAGTAATTACACAAAAACACATTCGTTGCTATTACTAAAAATCAAGTAAAGTTTATCTGTAAAAGGAATACTTCACATTGATTGCTGCATTAGCTATATAAATAGCTAGAGTAACAATTTAATCATAGGTCTGTTACTTTATGCTATTACAGTTTTATTACGTTTTCAACAAAACGATAGCAAGAAAAGATAACGGGTGAGTCTATTGTCTTAAAATCGGTGCTTAAGTTGAAGTGGGTAGGGTAGTTTTATAAAGAGGATATAAATATGAGAAACAGCAAGAGTTGCACAAAAAGAGATTTGGGGATCTTGTATTCCCTTCATGGTATGTACATCGGATTAAAAAGCCAAAAAGGGAAGCGAAAGGGTTCGCTGGTTTTGGAGATCCAGTTTTGTTCTATGCGAGATATATATGAATATGTACTCATGTCGTGCTTCTAGTCTGTATAAACACATTTATTCCCGTTTAAGAATACACACAGAAGGAAATGTTCCATAAGCTTTACAAATTGTCAAATACAAAAAGAGATGGTATACTAAAAGAGTAATAAGATACCAACCACCCCAGTTGGACCATATCTGCTACTAATGAGTGTCTAGTTTAGAAAATGTATAATTATACTACGAGGCTATTTATGTACCAATGATCATATAAAGTCTTTATATGAATTTCATATGTATCTGAACTATATAAACATATCCCTTAATTTGAAAGTAAAACAAAAATAACATTTAAAATGCTTCAAAGGTCGGAAAGTTATTAAACGAGTTTTTGTTAACATCCTTAAAAGATGAGTAACAAAATTTGTGAAAGGTAGCAAAATTTTGTGTTTGGGAGGAAATATTTGTCTTTTAAGGACAAAGTATATTATATAGGACATAAAAGAAATGGGGCCGCATAGTTTAAATAAATAAAGATAAGTAGTTGGTAACTAAGTCATTGTTAATGTGGTTGGTTGTCAGCAAAAATTGATGAAAGTAGAGTAGAGAGAAATCTGCAAAGAAAAGTAGCGGGATTATATTAATAAAGTAAGTATTCTAGGTGTGCACAGAAATAAAAGATAATGTACTTAGGTTTGGTATTCGAGTTTTTTAGATTGTAGAATGTGAAATAGAGAAGATAAGTGTGAGTGTCTGAAGAGACTGAAAGGGAGATGAGATCTCATAATGTCCTCATGCGACTCTCACTTACCAAGCTCATCCAATTCAAAAAAACACTCAAACTGGAGAAAGGTTTGCTATTGCACTACAAACCTGATATCATTCAAGTTATATTATTCAGACAGGCTAGAGTTGAAGTCATAGTCAGCGTATAATCTCTAAAATCTCACCAAGGACCACAAAGTTTTTGACAAGTCAGCTTTATCCAGATACTCAACTAAAGTCGAATAGCCATGCGGAAAATTTAAAAATGTCGATCGATTTCTCAGAGAAATAACATGAAATTATATTACATTACATTGTATATAGTCAAATGGAACTGACTCAATGGCCATGATATCATTCAACTTGAATAACAAGATACCATTCAATTTATCCGTACTAGGACAATACCGTCCCGATGCAATCTTCTATTTTTTTCTATTTTCTGACGGAAAAAATCGCTGGGCTACAAATACAAAAGTAAATTCAAGAGTCTCATATCATATCAGTAGATAACAATATTAAGGTTATTTCTTATGTAACTCTGTCTGTCTTTCCAATGTCTATCAGAATTTCCATTCCCTACAAATCTTCACTCACATCAATATAGCTACACTCAATCCTATACCAACATCTTCCCTTTGTTACGCATTATCGTTATGAGCCATAATATCCACGCTATCATACTTTTCAATTCTTAAATCAGTTTCTTCTGCCTATCAGCCGATTCACCAAATAAAATGTGCTCAAGATTTATAACTCTTGCCATCCATTCTTTTTTACGATCGTTTTCCAAGAAATATTTACATTTTAAACTACACGGCCACAAAATGTTGGTATGTAGTGTCTATGCAAATTATAACATCCCAAATCATCACTATGGAATATTTTACCGAATATCTTTCATTTCATGAATCCATTTTCATAGTACAAACTGTTACCTTTTTGGAAAGGCAATGCGATTATTCTGCTACGATTTGTGACCCCAAATATCTGCTTTAGAATTCATACTTATTTATCGATGAGGTTGCCCTACAAAGGTGTTAGAGAGTTATTGGCTTTGAAATGGAACTAGTTCTATAGGAAGTAGCAGCGCCAATTTGGATTTTATTAAGCAAATATAGATAGCATATGTAGGAACATAAATGCACAGCAGAATATTTCGTGTGTCTGAAAGTATGATGTATTTATGTAACTCCTTTTGTGACGATGTGTACTTTTTTGATTTTTCACTCACCCTCCCCCTATTTTGTCTCTTTCACTCTGCCTATCCTCGCACTGTTTTCATTCTTACACTCCATATCAAAATATTGAATTTCAATTCACTATCAAACAAAATGTCTTTTGTCTGATTCATTTTTGATAGACTTATGTTTGAATTGATCACACACTGGAGTGCACTAGCAGCAGATTACATATAAAAGGGTACTCTGTATATATTCTGCAATTCTATTCCTTTTCCTTCGTTTCTTATTTACTTTTATATTGCACATATCTGATGTCGTTCCTCCACATCATATAAATAACACTTTTTTCACTTTTCAGCCTTTTTTATTAAAAATACAATGCATTTCGAATATTTATCTGTGCATTTCGTGCATAGAGTTTAAAGCAGTAGCCGGTATATAGTTTTATATGGGTATTTATTCAATATCGAAAGAGTGGGGAAAGGGAGCTTCAAGCTATTCAATAGCATTATGTATGTAGTAGGTACTTCATAACATAGTAATAACAACGGATATTATTGTACTATAACGCATAAAAAGATCTATTATAATAGGCAACTCTTTCCATCACTCACACACATGTGTACATATGTATTTACTGCAAAATATTATCTACCTTGACTTGCCTTGCAGTTGAATTGAAATTTTGGTATTGTATATTGTGTGGGGTTACCCGCTTTCTATTTAATCTTTCCGTTTACTTATAGCTACCCTCAAAAAATCAAGTTTTTTTCCCACATATTTATTCGCTTTCATTCTGTATGTGCCACATTTCAATAATATCCCATGATTCTGAAAGTAATCAGCATAAACACATTTTATGGCCTATGTCAAGAGATAAACGTGGAAACGTGGCCAACTTTAAAACTTTCAATTTATTGAAGGTCATGCTTTCTCGGATATTTTATAGAATTTTCAACCGTGAAAATCCCTCTTTTACAGATAACATACGTTCTCTTGCCTTTTATTTCATGTTATAAAATATGCTTTCCCCCTAGTTCATCTCTATATACAAAAAAGTGTCATTGTCAATACATAGAAGCCAAAAGTCACCAGAGAATATCTGTCAATACTATTGTGCATCTGTCTACATAACTCATGATAATACGATTTCAGTTAGCAAAAGGCAAGAAATATTATCTCTAATAGAATATAATATATGCATGCTGCATGAAACCACCTTTTTAGTATGTTGGCCTAGTGCATAGACATTTTTTAAGAAATCAGTTCAAACATATTTCATAAGAAGACTCATTTCATTAATATTTATAACAGTTTCACAAGGACAGCTATCATATCGCGGAAATGAAAGGAAAAGGGCGAGAGATCTATAGAGGTTTATTTTTTGACAAAAATGACAGATAACCCCAACCCTCTCATTTCTCTCTTATTGGATTATTTTCTACCAAATATCCGATTTTCTCAAATGGACGGATTATTTCCCGTCTCTTTCCATTCAATCCAATACAACAATATTCATTTTATACCTAGTTGCTTTCTTGTTAGCCAAACCGAGACGAAACTTTGAGTCAATGTATAAATAAAACATCCTTTCTACATAGTATACTATAATCTGCCTGTATTGCAGATAGTACCTCACTGCATGCTAAATATCTATGTATAGCATAAATGTATACTATATATAATACCGATCTTGAAAATATGTGCAAACGTGAGACATTTTTCTTTTAACATGCATAAATACATTTGCAACTTATTTTCTGCTATAAAAGAAAATGTATACGTGATCAATAATGCAATACATTTAAATGCATAGAATTTACAGATAAATATATTTCCAAGAAAGTAATAAGCTCCAATGTACTTTAAATTTTAAACTTTATACATGTCTTTAAATTTTTTTTCGATTTTCAATGGCATAAAACAAGGTAGTAGTGTGTATGGTATATTTTTTTAAAATTTACAATTATAATCATTGCCGGTGGCAAAAGGGAGCTTCTACGAAGCTATTGTAACATTGCAGAACGGTCTATATAAAGAGTAACTTGAAATAATAGATGAATGGAAGATAGATAGCTGCAATAAAAAGACGATATAGTATATCTGGTATTATGGGGAGGTTGAAATGAAAATGAATTTGTATTATGTAGCGAGGAGGAATTGGATTCAACCTGGTTCGGTTGTGTGTTTTGGGATCGGATAACTCGGAAACGTATAAAGAGGGAAGTAGAGCTAACTAAGCTAACACTAAGAATCACCAGCCGAATCATTTATATCATTTCATCTATTTTTGTTATAACTAGCAATGTGTTGCGTATTTATTGAGGAGTATCGTCTTATGTTTTATATTCATGTTCAAATAGTAGTTACATATATATGTAGTTGATAATAATAACAGAGCTAATAGAATTGCCATTCCCGGTGCAATAGAAAATGGAAAGAGTAGCTATCACTACATTTGTAATGTTTTCATCAAATTACACAGAGGGGACACAATGATATTTTCATCTGCCTGACAATGAGTGAGTGACTCAAGCCATCCAATCAACTCTTGTGAGGATAGAATTTTCAATAGTGACTTTTTACTTACTTTCTGCCGCACACAAACAACACAGGAGTATGCATTTCGTCTGTCACATTTAACTCGCAGTCGATTCCACAGAACCACTTTACTCCTCGATACGCCTATCACTACACATTTGTGTGTATGCAAATGTTTTTGGAGCATGAAAAATGTATACACGCATAATAAATATATCTAACTGCTTCAGGACGATGAAATGGACGATATAATCCAACTATGCCTTGTACATTTTATATGCAAATTTGTTAACAACTGTATACTTACATAGAGTCACTCCATAAAAATATATTTCAAACTGTATGAATCTATATTAGCCTCCAGCTGGGAAATCCTTCAATTTCATGAATAAGAAATAAACTCAGCAAAAGTGAGAAATATAATTACAAGTATTACACAGAAGACATTAGTCATATTTATTTAAATAAATAAATTATTGCTTCAAAACTTTGACTATAGTATTCAATATTTGACTGACATTTAAAATAAAGTGCTGTCTTAGTTTGTCCGCCCAAGGCTGTGTACTCTATTCACACACGTTGATTCATACTCAATTTTGAAAACAGAGCGGAGGGCATCTCAAACGGAACAAAGTAAATAAAATTGAAAGCTACATAATTATTTTTTGTTCAAACAGAACAAAGTGACAATTAAAACTACAACTTGCACTGAACGAAATGGCAATGTAAAACTCGAGAGGGTGGAATGGCTAATATAGTTAATTACTCATAAATTCAGTTAGCTCTCTTTGCAAGCGAGTGCCGATGTTATTGCATTAGAATAGTTTCCCAAGAGGATCTCTCATTTGAAAAATTGATCAGTCGGATTTTTACGTGTCGACAAAAGTCCAAAACGACTCCCTGTTGATTTCTCTTTCGTGTTTGTATGTTCCATCCTTACTGACTTGTTGTGTTAATCCTAAATCACGAAAATATTAGTTCCTCATAAATATCCGGAATGAAAGACAAATGTTTCACGTTTACCATTTACTATCTTCGCTACTAGCAACCTTCACAATGATATAATGCACCTAACTCTTATATTCCAGAGCTACTTTATTAGCTCAACTCACATTAGTTTATGTCTCTTGTTTCCCCATCTTCCCTCATGTTCTCATTTCGTCTTTTCCTATAGTTACTACGTCACAGTGCATAGTAAACGTGCGA
The DNA here is from genome assembly GCA_020055645.1 of Tomocerus qinae. Classification (NCBI taxonomy): domain Eukaryota; kingdom Metazoa; phylum Arthropoda; class Collembola; order Entomobryomorpha; family Tomoceridae; genus Tomocerus; species Tomocerus qinae. The sequence continues at coordinate 26,167,215 of CM034548.1, forward strand.
GAGCTGACGAAGCAGCTATTATATATTGCATGCACGTAATTTTTGCAATCAATTGCCTTTTAATATTAAGTGCCATCATAACGTCACCTACATGATACTACATTACCTCCAGTGACATTTTGCGGACTTTAGGTAAAGTTTCGTGCCAATTTCACCAAGTGTGTATCTACAAGTCTATTCGAAACTTGCCTGCAAATTGCATTCACACAGTGCATACCAATTTGACATTATGCAAACGTCTACTAATTAGTGCATAACAGTGAATAATTGTGTAACACTTACAAAATGACGTTGGTATTATAACTACCTATGGAAATTAAACCATACATTGTAATCCTATTCAGAGCCTGGCTATTCATTCGTTTTCATATTTGGAATATCCATTGGGTTTCTTAAATTGAATTATTTTCTATTGCCAAGGGCAAAATTGTCTACGAAATCTTTTAAAATTTGGATTCTAAAGCTATACAATATTTTATTAGTATATAAATAGTATTACATGAAATGTAAAAACGAATTTTTCAAGACACACGAGACAGAAGTTAATAAAAATTCACTGCTTGAGACTTGGCATCAATTTCCGCAAAAGATTACGATATGTCTCATATACCTACCCTTCAGTAGCATGCGGTAACTATAGGATAGCAATATTATTATCCAAACATGGATAGTTTACCTTTTATTCATTTGCATAGAAGGAAACTAATATTAAAGTCCCTAAATTGGTCTATGAAATTTAAATACAATCGCAAAGCAATAATAAAATTAAAATTATTAGATAAAGAATTTGAGACTATAGGTAGTATGTATTTCAATTTTAATTAAAGAGAGCAGAAAGTGAAGGAGGTTGGGGTTGCTTTTAAAATAGATTTAGTATCCGACTGTGAATAATTCTGAGAAATTTATTTATCTAGATGCTGGAATATTAAAATATTTTTCGGTGTGAATTCACTATGAACAATTTTCTCATATGTTTCTTATGTGTCTTATCATATTTCATTTCTGCTGATAGAGTAAACAATGTTCTTGAGCTGGTTTTACCGATGAAACGATTTGCGTATGTAGTCTAATGAAGTATAATTGTAATAGGGAATATTTCCAAAATTTTGTATTTTGAGAATAAATATTAGTAAGAGAAAAGTATGAATTAGAATGGAAACAATAGTGGGGCTGATATAATGTATTCGTGAAGCAAAGAGAATTAGATTGAGGTGGTTAAGTAAACCAAAATGTGATAATGAATACTTGTGTCACTTAAGCTGTAATGAAATAGGAAAGGCAATCTTACTTTGGAATGAGGTTATATTTAAATGTCAGACAAAAAGAGCCCATAATATTTCAGTGCCTTATTAGAAAATATTTAGAGGTAGATAATAAGCACTGAGGTTGCATAATATATTTTCTGAGATGGTCATGGCTTGAGTTGAGCAAAATTGGTACTCGTGTCCCTATATAGAGTTTTGTGTTGTGCAGAGAGAATGAGAAGCTCGCTAGTCATCTTAATCTTGATAGCTAATTAAAACTTGCAATAATTCGGAATTGGAGTGAGTGTCTCATAAAATCAAGTCTAAGGTTTAATCTTGCTTTTTATCACGTTATATTAAAATTACCTTTCAAACTGCTTCACGAAGTCTTCATAAGCAGTTCTGCAAGTTTCCCACGTGGCGTTCCTGCAACATTTCAATTAAAATTCAATTAGATTGAGGCGTAAGTCAAAGTACAACGTACAGCATTGCATTCAGAATCTCAACCTTTCCTCCTCAGTTATTAATCTCCATTTAAATGTCTCATCTTCTTATTGTACTGTATATCCCATATCCTGTCAAAAACATATTTCCCTAACTCAGCATAACACAATGATACTTAATTCAACATTTCTAAATGCCTACCTCGGAGAAAGAGTAGAAAGAAAGATGACTTTCTCAATTACGTCTTCCAAAACGAGTGGACTTGAACGAGGGTTCCATTTGTCCGCATTAAGTCTAGCAAATTTTAATTGCAACGCACCTTTGGTCTTTGTTTGTATTCATTACTGTCTGTTTTCGTCCCATTGAGTGTTACTTTATCTTTAGGGAACATTAATTTGTTTTTCTCTAAATATAAGCATATTTTATGTATACAACATCATCCTCTAATCAACAGTCAGCAAAGGAACATAATTCCAAAATTTTTAATTATACTGAGCCCTTTTATTAAGTACAAACATATTAGTTTAATAATAAAACACTACGTTATAAATTTTCAAGACTTTTTTACTTTATACTAGTAAGTATTCGTATTTACAGTAAACGTAGTGAATGAACATAGTTATTGACTTAAGTAGTTCAGTAAATAGTAATAAACACAAGATATGTGATGAAATCTGTTTCCAATAGCATAAAAATGAAATGATAATAAGTAGCACTAAAGATGTTACTGGTATGGATAAAAAGCAATAAAGTTGAGCATCTCATCAATGATTTTAAAAAGAATATTAAAAATGAGCGGTGAGTGTGTTTTGCTGACTGAGTTCATGTTCAATCTGACATTGAGAATATTTAGAGGTGGATCTGAGAGTCGCAATCAAGAGTTGATTTGAGTTTCAAGATAAACTAACTCATCGAGATCAGATCACGCACTTATTCTTTCAATCCTTCACTAAGTATACTAGCTTTGGATTATTATTGTATCGTGCATTGTACCTTTTCTTGCCGACTCAACATTTATGAGATACAGGTACTTACTAAATCCAATAATACTAGGCATAAAAACTAACTTTGATATTAGACTGAAAGGATTGGTCTCATCAAATTAAATCAGTAGGCAATATTTATCTAATATTAAGAGATTCTCTCTTATGCTTTGACTATAGGTAATATTATTGTTCAATTTATACCTTACGGTTCCTAACAAGTACCTAAGTAGTAGTAGTATGCATTAATTCCGTGAATTTTTAATTTAAAAAGCCTAACTAATTATTAGCAGAATAATTAATTTGATTATGAACAAAGGAATGAAATTAGAGTAAAAGGACGCACCTTGCTGCGACTGCATCTAGAGATTGAATGGGTGCGGAGCGGCAGTCGCGAGGATGTCCAGGTGGCAGAGGAAGACCTGAAGGTGAGAAGAGCGCAGCGTGGGCAGCGACGGCAGCGGCCGCTGCAGCTGACTGACCCGCCAGAGGAAGGAGGTGCATCGGCGGGATCTGAGTCGGTGGATGATTGTACCCGTTGGCCAAAAGAGGTGACTTTTCTAAGCGCATCACATCTGCAACATACACTACTCTTATATAGCTTTATCTGTCCATCACTATTTCAACAGATCAATTATCCAATACAAATCCTCATTTGCCACAACATGTCAGTCAGCAACCTAATCAACTAATATACAATTAGACACATTTTTTTAAATGAAAGTAGAGTAAGTAGAAAAACAAGTGGACGAGTGCAAACTCGTCTGCAAAAACAGACTGTGTACATACTATTCGCGTTTTACTGCATTCTGCTAGGGTAGATGGGTTAATAACTACTAGTTATATAACTATATAATTACCTTAATTAAGACATATTTCTTTACTTTGTTAACCCACTGAGCTGATGAGTTAAGTATTTAATGAGACCACTCTAGTACTACTCTACACATTCTATGTTTCCTATACCCAATCTCAAGTTAATATAATTCGTATAAAAACTATTAGCCATAAAATAGAATTTCCTATTCAAATACATAGATTGGTTAGTTTTTAGCAATTTTGGTTTTGGGTACTCTACTACTACTTTTTTTACTATCTATGTGTTATCATAGGATAAATAGTTGTGGCCGCTGAGTAGATTTCATGTAATTTAGTCATGAAAGTGTTACATTTACGGCTAAAAGTCGTTGATATTTATATTGTGCTGAGTGAATGCTTTTTCGTATTATCTCTTTCTATCTCCTCAATTTGTGGTCAGTTTGATGTGAATTCAAAGCAACACAAAACGTTAAGAGTCATATGGGAAAAGGTCATCGCTCAAGAGCCAACGAATAATTTATTGTTGGGAATTGAGAAATCAGATAAAAAGGGGGAATGAGATTTTTGATTCAACAAACAGACATAGACAAAACAAGAGTGAAATACAAAGCTGCAGCTTAACTATACTACATGGAAGATTGAACTCTACTACTAAACTGATGATCGTGAGATGCACTAGTCACTACATACTTTTCTATAATATATGGAACGTATACATCCTACCTACCACTTCTGCAGATAAATATTTTGTACCAAGGTATTTGTACTCACAGGAGTCTGACAGTGCAAGTCGTTGGTAATATGTTTGATATATGAGTGATATGAATACAATTGTAGCTTGTACATGTTTGTCTATAGCTCGAATAACCAGAGCAGAAGACACTATCACAAAAAAGAAACAAATTGAGTTGATGTTCACCCTTGTTACGTAACACAATTTTTAGTTGAGACAAAAGGAAAATGCAAAAGAATACGGTCCGTGTGTGTGTTCTTTGTGGAAGTGTATAAAAGTAGCGTCGAGGACAGAAAATAAAAATGTAGGTAACCAGTCGGTGCTACTTTCAACTTCTATACCAGTCAGTAGACATGCAACACGAGTAATTTATGTGTAGCCGAGGTTTATTCTTCGTACAGGGAAAATAGCTAACAATAAGTCACGGAAGTATAATTCCAACGGATGCCTGGTACAGTTCTGTCTAATTAGCAATCAAAAGTAGACAGTTTATTTCTTCTAGAAATTTCTATTATTTTTGTAAAAAAATCATTTGATCCCAATTTTCTTTAAAATAATGCTTTTTAGGAAAGGATATTATTTAAAGAAAACCTGGTACGAAAATAGGACAGAAAATATAAATGTAGCTGCGCCTATTGTTTTCTACGTATAAAAGTGGTGAAACAACATTTATATTTAAGGTTAGAAATGGGTATATAGAAATAAGTGAAATGTGACGGGAAACGATATGAAGTGGTGGTTTCGTTTAGGGAAGAAATTGCCTGGATTTGTCACACTCGGTTTACTACTACACAAATTCTAATGGGCGACATTGCTTGAGCATTCAAAAAGCATAGTGGATATTATATAGTTTTTGTATATTCTACTTTAATAGGTACGGACAGCAAAACACTCAAAATAAAATGTAGCAATCTACAGAGATTGAATGATATTTTCTTTACGGTTGAGTAAGCAATCATGGGATATTTTGGAATTAAAATCGATCAGTAAGTATCTCAATCATATACTTAGGGTTACCAGTACAGAAATACAAAAAAAGGGTTCTCTCTATCTATTACAGTGGAAAAATCAATCTATCAAATCTTTTTAAAGGTTTTTATTACTTTTATGTGCGTTGAATGACTTGACATAAAACCTATAAGATCATATTACATATTCTATACTACTTTCGAAAAATACATTTTATATTGGGACACAATTTTTGGTTATTCACCCCATCGAGATGAACTTGTGAACTGTAAAATTACATATTGATAATAATTATTGTATTTATGATTAAAAAGTTTTCTAAAAATTGTGTACACGTAGAATTGAAAAGATTGTTCTAGTTAAATTTGCATGCATACTTGTAGAAGTAAGTTAAAAAGCTAGAAAATTGTATTGTAAAAATTATAAGCAAAGAACCAAAATGCTCATGCAGTTAATTATGTCTGTACGATGTCCGTATAGTTTGTGCCCTAGAGGAAAAGTTGATTCGCATGGGCGGGCTGCTGACATGATATTGACTCGCGCTATCATTAACCCCATCAGTACACAAATCTATAGTTTCCCTATCTACATTGCACATATTCTGAATGTTTACTTGTCCAATTTGGCGGACAGTAGAGACCAGACGAGTCACTCGTAAGGATAATAATATTATAGATATTGTTTGAAGATAGAAAACGTATTAATATCTTAATGTCTCTTTGAGTGTATATCTCTGCATGTAAGAATTGTATTAACTTTTGTTGGAGTATTTAATTTGTAAGAATGAATAGTGTGTACATCTCTATATCTGTGTAAAGTTATTATTAATAATGCTAATAAATAGAGACGGAATGGTTTTTTCCTGCAGTGCATCTTCATAAAGTGTCTACAGGAAAAGATAAGAGTGGTAGAATGATGTAATAAGTTGTGTGATGTTGCAGAAAGTGAGATCGTGCTAGGAACCAATTGAGGTGTAAAAGTATGAGGATGGAGTCGCAGCTTTGAGAGGAAGGCTCGTAAAGAATACCACAGGAATCCGTTTTATTAGCATTTTGACACCGATGATCCTCACACAGACTGAACTGAAGACTGAACAAGGTGCCTTCAAGTGAAATGGATTTGTGTTCTTCTATTGCATGGGACGGGATGAAAGCACCTGATAAAATTCACTACCAACCAGCAGCAGCAGCTCACCTCAGTTTCAAACTGCTACTACTATATAGCTATAATATAGTATATAGGTATGTAAATATATCACAGGACATACACAAAAGATATGCCAAATGCAATAGACTCGGATTGCATAGGGAGAGAAGGGTGAAGATCTTATACATAGTTAACAAAGTCTGGATCTCGTACAATATTAAGTAGATATAGACACGGGGTAGATAAGTAGTAGTTGAAGATAGAGATGACAGGCAAAGCAAAGCTTGCAGAGTCGGCTCCAGGAGCAACAAAGCAGGATAACTAGTGCACTGCATGCTCAGGAGGAAGGCAAATTAATGCGATATGATACATTGATACACTAAAACTACTACTTATATATTTTATGTAGTTACATGTGGCTACTACTATAGATAGGTACTATTGGCACAAAAAACGTCTTGGACTCTACTCCGCCCGCCCGAATGTATTTACTACAACTGTATGTGGATGCAAGTCAAGCGTAAACCTTAAGTAGCCAACTTTGTTCAAAAGTTTGTTTTCTCACACAATGCCTGTGTATTCATCCAAATGCTACTCACCCGGCATGTTACCTTTATTTTGTCTTACCTACATTATATTATTATGTCTTCGTGATGAGAAATATATACAACGACCATATAAAAACACATTTACTAGCTTTTTTACATTGCTTCCTTTCTAATGCCTTCTTTTAGATATCTCTGTAGCTATTATGTAATAAGGAATATTATGAAGTGTAAGTAATGTAGTGTAAAATAGTAGTAATGTATTTATTTGTGTATGGCTATGAATGTGTATGTGATTGGGAGTATACGTTTAGGATGTGTGTGTACACAATATATCTGTGACTGGAATGGAGCTAGTTCGGAGGACAGGGCACTCTGTTCAGCAGCAGGAGCAAAAAGCAACGGTAACAAATAGTCCTAATTTCGGGAATCAGCAGGGATCCAGGCGCCGCAGCATCGTTACTATCAGACAATAACCATATTATATACGTGAGAAAAAAACTCTTCTCATATTGTTTTTTCTCCATAATTTCCTTTGCCGAGGTGAGTAAATATAAAAATTCCGCATTTGTTTGATCTTCACCCGACTCCGCTCGCTAACTTATTTCGTCAAGAAAACGAGCTCCATGCAATATAATGGACTCATAATGAATCCGCGTTTGCGACTCGCATCACATCACATAATACACAACTACCTCGTAATTAACTTTTTTCAATTTTGTCTCCCGTAATAGTGCAGTGGCAATACAAATATCTTTCTAATGCAATGCTTCCCATACCAAATTTTAAACTAATCCACTATTGTATACATTCTCACAAAAGTAGATTACTTTTCTATTCACCATTCCCTCTTCTTCTACAGTTATTATCACTTAAACTACGGCTGCAGTGTCAGTTCAGCACATTTATGTACTACCACAGTATATTTTCATTTGTCGGCATAAAGAAAAAACAATGACCTACTATCTGCCTGTTTCTTTTACAATTAATATCTATCACTTCCTTCTGTTTGTCTACGAAAATAGACTACATTATTTTATAAACTGTTATTGCATGAACATTCTATATTCCAATGCACTCTTTTAATAATATAAAATGCATCCAGATTGATATTCTTGAAAATAGACATTATAAAAATAAAATCTCATAGCAAATCTTCTTTGGTACTAGATGAACATCAAATGTATTATATTGCCCTGTCAATTTATCGTTATAGCATGGTTTACAAGTATAAACGCGTGAACAAAGGTGTAAAGTATATGAATGTATATTTAATTTGACTGAGAGATTTGTGTGTTTAGCTAGAGTACTTTTGTATACATAATTTGCTCCCCATAGTTCTTGGAAGTAATTACGAAGACATTTACTAAGAAGTACTAAGGCTGGAAGATAAAATAAATTAATACAATATTATTGTAGTGAATGAGAAACTGTCTGTACTTGTTCATTTTATGTTCATGTACTTATGAATTAATTATTTTGGTTGAGTAGTTTGTGATTTGAATAAAGTACGTTTGTAAGTACACAATAAAGTCAAGAGTTATATTATTATTAATTCAGTTGTAATCTATTTACATGTATGTAGAGAGATGTATTTACTACCAGAGGCATTATTGACCAAGGAATGTTCCTTTATCGGCAGATCAACACCTTCAGTCAGTGATGAGATGTTTTCTGTGTGTGGCTCTCTGGTGTCCACTTTACATCTTTCCTCACACCTTCTCTTGACAGATGTTTCTTCTATTCAACGTACAAACAACTCGTGTCCGTCAGACAGATCATAAAAGAATAAATTGACGTTGAGTTCTAATTCTAATTGTTGGACCTCTAATGCGTAATGATTTTCAATGTTTTTCTAATGAAATCTTCCCTGGAGATCTGAATTTGTTTTTTACTAGTGTAGGTTTTTAGCCTCATCTGCTAATCATTTGTGTTAGCATTGAAAGTTTGTTATGTATCTCTGTTTGGCTATACGTTGTATGTATAAGTGCCTTGGTAATAATATTTACAATGAACAGATTGGTGGCTTTAGAATCAGTAATGAAATAAGTGTTGACCCTTTTTGTTGCATCAAATGTTTCATTAATATTTTTAGAATTGTGATTCAACTAATAATGGGCAAGATTTATCCCTTAAGCGTACCATTATATGAAACAAGAATTACAACTGAAATTCTTAAGAAGGGAAGAATACAAGTGAACCTATAAAATGACTAATTTATTGACTTCTTAATGTTCTGATTCTTCTGCAAGCATTTCGCTCGAGCGAAGAAAATTTTTGCTCAATGAGTATCATTATGTAATAAATTATAGTTATAAGGTTTTTGATTCCAACCCCAATGGAAGGCGAGAACAATCAGCGCAAATGCAGTCTTTCAAGTGAACACAGAGCACCCTTCAAGAATTGTACTCGTTTCTTCTCAATAAATTAGTGGCAGATAATCGAATCTCAACTCATCTTAATTCTAACCACTCTCTGCAGAAAAATATTATTTGTAATTCTATTTACTAGTCTTGTAATGAGGATATTGAATGAATGTTTCCATTCTGAATTGGAACGGTGCCATATCCAACCCTATAGCAAAAACCAATCCAACTTGATTGAAATTTCCTATCCTGTTGTCCACCATTTCCCTTAAGATGCTAATATCCACTGGCAAAAGGGGAAATACATATAAAACTTTTTATATTATTGAATTTAATATAATTATACATCTTCCAATGATAATATTTTAGTAAGAAATGCGTATAGTTCAATATCAAGGACAAAAGTTAATATTACTTTAAAAACGTTTATGATATAATTAGTTATACTATGTAGATAGCTCAATTGTATTTGCAAGGGATAGTTTTAAAAAAGGGTAAAGATTGAAGATAATAAACATAATGCTATACTTGATATCACATTTTGTTGTTGTGGATTGTGTATTTCGCTTGTATCTTCCCATTAAATTATTATATTACTATTGCCGTGCTGCATTGTAATGCCTGAAGCTAGAGAGGGTGGGTAATTTAACTTTACCCAAGTGGTAGGTTATTTTCCATGTGCTCGTGTCTTTGCCATTAAAAAGCCAACTTGGAACAAAATAAACCTGAGCTAAGTAAAATGCAATGTAAATGACTAATCTTAACAGCACAACTAAAATTATGGAATAAATATCTCAAATCTACATCTACGTATAACTATTGGCCACATTTTACTGTTTTATATAAGTACTAGAAAAGCAAGGGTAGTAGCTATTTAGTACTGTATAGGACTTATGCATATTTAATAAATCCAGAGGAGAGTGTGTAGAAATATTTGTTCTTTACATAGAATCCATAGATATGTAACATTCCGGAGTAAATCCGTAGCTTTGCGCAGAATAACATTGTTTGAGAGCGAGTACTGTAAGTACACATTAGTTACAGAGCAGTGTAGTGTGTATTTGTATTATGTATACCTTGGTCGGTGTGTATTTTATGGAGTTGTGCTATCGTTTCAACTTGTAGATTTCTGATGTTTTAAATAATTTGGGGTGATTAAAAAGAGGCAAGTAAAGGAAGCATGGAGCGCAGAGGATTGACAATATTATGATATCTACAAAGTACTCGGGCTTATATGTTGTGTTCAGCGTAAAACAAACTGTAGAGCGTAAAGTCAGTCACTCAGAATAAATGCACATATAGATGGTTGAAGTCGAAGAAAAAGCCTTTGGCAAATCAGGCAATCTACAATATAAATATTATGCTGTCGTAATGTGTATTGGTATGGAAATGGAATGGAACGGAAGCTGAAAACACAGCAGGCCATGCAACAAATGCAAGGACTCAGTCATTCAAGTCGACCAAAGTCATTGCATATCTCCTCCTAATAAACCACGAAGGAAGATCAAGAGAAACTACCGAGTTGACTGCACCGTATAATATTATGTCTCCTTCTACAAAACGAGATCTACCTTGTTCTCTAAACTCCACTACGCTAATAACTAAGATAAGCAGACATAAAGGAAATGGTCTTTAACCTTACACATTCACAATTAGTGTTTGTCTCCACTTTAAAGAGAACCAACCAACGAACTGAAAAGTCAGTTAGTAAACATCCAGCTATACTACTCAGACTACTTAACTCTTTATGACACTCTCCCCACCAAATCATTAAAACCCTCCGCATAATACATGTTAGAATAGTGAAAAATTATTTACTTTCCTACTCATTCAGGGTTTTGCGAAACTAATATTATATACTTAGGTATAAAATAATATAATACCTAGATAAATATAATGCTGAGCTAAGAAGGCTTTTGTTATCAAAGGTTATAAAAAGTGTTGTTGTATGAGTAAAGGATGTAGGGGTCTAAAAAGTGAATCTTTTTATTTTTCGGTAGTGGATTAATTAGTTAGTTTTGGAATAAATGATGGATTGTGTGGAATATCAAAGAAAGATTTGTGCATAATACCAGTTAATCATAATAAAATAGATGAGAATAAAAGTAGGGAAAGAAATCAAAGGAGAATCCGGAAATGAATGAAGGGAAGGGGTTTGTAGCAGAAAGAAGCTGTCGCTTTGAACGCTTTCATTCACTTCAGCACCGTCTGTTTACCGACTTCTGTGGCTTTTTCTCCATGCCTGATGTCCGTGCCAACTCGGAGGCGAAACCTTATTTCATTCTACTTACTTTTCTTACTGCCTTTCCGTTACTTTTACTTTGTTCCTATTCTTTTGTATGCTAAGCTCTAAAGCTAAGACTGTGTCTCGTATAATCTAGAAAGTTTTAAATTATAGTGACAGTTTAATAAATGCCTTCTACCAGCAACAATAATTTGTCATTTTGGGGAGATATGACATTGACACGAGTTTCCAATCCCATCTTTATTGTCCTTCCTTATTCTCATTACTTATTGGAAGGCTCTGTCAAATAGGAGTGAGTATCTCTACGTGGCTACGTTTCATGAATTTAGCTGAGCATTACCTAACGCTGCATACCTACCCAAGACATAATAATACATACATACACTACAATACAGATTTCTTCTAAGCCGTCAAGAAAATAAACTTAAAACTTAGCCAACTCTTTCCATCCATCCGTCAGACTTTACCGCAACCGTTCCTCTTCCCTTCACAAACTCAAACTACTAACTTCTTCGACGCAAAAAATATCACTAGCTACATTACATAAACCATAATAAATATACTACAGAGGATGCCTATGTACCAAATGAGGAGAAACAGGTATGCTTTCAGACTAGCTAACCACTCAACTTTTCTTCTTTTCCTATTCATTAATTTTATTGAAGTAACTTCCTACAATATTTACTACAAGAATTAATCCATATCATTTCCATTGGCATTACCATATTTGAATTCCTATTTCTTTTGACATTCTCTAATACAATTTTTACTTCCTCCTAAAATTTGTTTAGAATTAGTTTGAGTATTTTAGAGAAATAAAAACTTTTTTTATTAGAAATATACCAGAGTTAGACATTATTTGTAGGCTGCAGTAGTTTAATTTAGTTTTAAGATATCTTACGCTATTAATTTCAGTCTGCAGTATTATATAGTGCGATGGTATCAATCAATCACTGTTTTCTCATGCCTGGAATCATTATAAAAGGTAAGTAATACATATAATATGAATCAATTTAACAGTTCGTTGAAGGTAGGGCCTCAAAGTGATCATAAATAGTATGTACACAGTATGTAATTCAGGGTGATGTTAAGTTGCTATAAATACGTGGATGTTTATCAGGCGGAAATGGTAGTAAAGCATAAAAATAGATATAGAACTAATATGATATTATTATGCATGTGTAAATGAAGATTAATACTTTACCAGCAGGATTATGATGACTCGCTTCGTAAGGTGGATATTCTCCATTTTCTAATCGATGCTTTTTCATCGACATGAATTGGGAGGGTGTTCCATGTTGCGATAATGGTACTAGCGGAACCGACGTCCGTTTTGGGGGACGACCAGGCCTGGAACTTCAAAATATTTTGATAATTTCATACTGAGATGAGATTTAACACAAAAATCATCCTAACACATCAAATAAACTATAATAATTATCATGTTTCTCTCTTGTTACACTACAATCAACAATATGTAAACTTGTACACACTCAATAATCATACATTCTTTCATGTCTCTAAAACGTTGCATGTTTAAAATGATTATCATAAACCATAACGCATTCATTGTATTACAAGGAACAATGTAACATTTTCCCTGCACATGTTATCTGTACAATTGTATGGGAACATCACCACCAAATAACTCAGTCAATCCTCTCAATTACCAAAAATGCAGTAAAAAGAAATTATTATTATAGTATACCGTATCCTACATAGCTGGAATACAAAAGAAGGTCAGCCTCATGTATAAAAAGGGTTACAAAAGGAATCTCACTGACCATAAGAATCAGAAATAGATTAGTCTTTACCCTATTTCTAATATCAAACAGTACATATAAATAATATTTATGACCTAAGCACTATCCTATGAGTTTTCAGATGAGATAGAATGAAGACTGAGAAAATCCACAAAGAATTGAACCTATAAATCTAGTAACAAAAAGGGAAACCACAATCAAATACCAGGAAGGCTGCACAAAAGAGAATCCGTTTTCTCCCATCATGTGTAAGACTGGCCCAACGGGTTCAATAGACTGACAATTAGCTTTACATTAGATTGACCACCAAAGCAAGCAGGAAAATGATTCCAGTTAAAGAGAATAAATCTTCTCTCCATCATTCCAAACGAAACCGAACCACAACAGCCCAGTAACCTTTTAACTGTTTTACCATTCACAACGATCCGCGCCTTTTTTACCTTTTACTACAATGTCATAATGATAATTTATTATATTTCTGTTCTAAATAGTTAATTTAGACTATTTTCTTGTTACTTCCCCATAAAATTATACGAATCAACTATTGTTAGTAACATATACATCAAAGCTGAATTAATAATAAAAATGTGTCATGTGGAGACATGCAAATTTCTGGATATAATTAGACCCACGTAATTGCGTAAGTAAAAGAATAGAGCAAACACGGTTTCGTATTTGTCAGTATACAAATAGGTGTACAAAGTGACAGTACGATAAGATCCCGTAATGTTAAATGGTTTAATTTAATCAGCATGTGACACATGCCACGAAGGTTAATGCAGGATGAGAGGGAATAAAGTTTCAGTTATGTTTTTAATTTTCTATGTGATACAAGACGAGAAAGGGGTGGATCTAACACAAGTAGAATTACTACTTTTAGACGGCAATAGCAAGATAAAAAGTGAAGTCTGTCTGAAATCTCCATCAGAATATATTAAGGTGCAGCTGTAAGACTAATGAGAATGAAGTTAAGAAGTAGGACTGAAATTTATATGCTCACGACTGGGAGAAAACTAATAAGCAGTAAAATATAATATTGCACTAGTGTCACAGGAAAGGGTGATGTGGAACAAATTGACTATCCCTACACAGTACAAAATATGGTTTTAAAAAATGAGACAATAAATAACAGCTTACTGAATTAGTAGAAGTGACTTTATAATATAAACATATGATTGAAAATAAAGCAGTAGTAAAATTCTTTCTGAATTAAAAAAAATAGTTATAGGAGAAATATATTTGTGTTAGAATAGAGGAGAAGTATGAGGAGAAGAATTGGGGGAGGATTTTGTAATATCATGATTATATTATTATCATCAGCAATGTATTTTACCTCTGTGGATGTAGGGATTGGTAGTGTCTGTTGATCTGATGTGATCTGTGTATGAGTCTGAGTCGGAGGGAAATGCGAGAGGATAATCAGTTGAGTGAGCTCGGGCTCCGCAAAAAGTTTTTTAAGTTGGCGTAATAAGCGAAATGCCATTCGGAATAGAAAGTGTTCTGTACATAAGTCTAAGTGGCCTATATAGTAAGTAATAAGAATTGACGGGATATGCACTGGCATAAAGACATCCATTAAGGCATAATGTTTCCCGAAAGGGAAAATCAATAACATAAGCATTTAGATTGCATCTTTTCTTTCTAATAAGGTGAGCTTGAAAGAATGTTTCGTTGTCGGATGGAAAGGCTGACGGGCCTACAGCCTCGACTCCTCCATCCATTTAAGACTTCTTTCTCTATGACTGAATGAGTGACTTGACTTTCCTCCTCCTCCTCTACGACTTAGACTGTTTGACTCCTTTGCATTTGCTTTCTCCTTCTTGACGACCTTAGCAGCCTTCCTCTGGATTATTCATTCTGACGATGTTATGTTCTATTCTTTCTTTTCCATTCTCCCGTTTCCATCCGACCCAACAAAGTTGACTAACTAAACTTATTAGCCCGCTACCTTGCTATATTACCAACATTCCCGTCTCTCTCTCTCTTCCACTTGCATTAATAGAGCAACACGAACAAAAATCTTTTTAAAACTCATTCAGCCTAAAATACTATACATAATATCAACCTTTTCTAATGTACAAACTAATATTACTATCCCTTCCTATATAAAACACCACAACTCACTCTTCCTTTTTACAATCATCCATATAGTATTTTATATACTTTCCCCATAAATATACAGTCATACTAATAAACTAGAAACAGTTCGAGGTAAAGGGTATTAGTTGGAAACTTGAGACGGGAATGCATCACCACAGCACAACACACCACAATAGAAAACAACCCTCTCGATATCCCATTTGGGCAATAAGCTCTTTATATTGCAATCCAGACGTTCCTTACTTTTACAATTTCTTCTCTAAACTTTTTCAATTAGGCAAATAAAGGTACAGGTTAAAAAGCATTTTTCTCTAATTTCCCCTCTTATTTCATCTAAAAGGATCTACATATTCATACGATATTCTCATATTATACACACCACCAATATCAAAAACCACATCAATATCTTTTACCCATCTACATACAAGAATACATACATTTGCTTTTCGACATCAAAACATTTCATAATACTGATAGGATAGTATTGAAAGTATTTCAGACTTATTTCCCTTTTTGATCTCTTAAAATAATCACACACAATATTTTGGCAGTTGAAATTCTTTAAACTAAATAGTGATCTTCCTTTCTATAAAGACGAGCTACACATTAAAATATACTGTAATAATAGTTTATACACTTTCAACGTTTCAACTACGATAGAGTTTTCTGTAGAAGCATTTCGTTTGACTACTGGCAGTGTTTTGCATTTGTTTAAATTGGTTTAGTTTTAGCAAGTTAATATGTAGTAGTATATAAATAAGAGGCAATGTTAGTATAAATATAGTATAATCAAAGAAAAGAAGGTAAACCGAGAACAGAATCACTCAGGAGCCTTAACTTTGGTGTGTTAACTTTCTTCATATCTCAATTTCAGTCTTGTTTGCTATTACATGCTAGTTCTGTTCTCTTCTGTTTGTATTCATCAACAGTCGAGGTCTGTCTGCACCTTCTTCTGACTTCAGAGGCTCACTAACTAATAGTTTTATTATTATTATTCAAAAGTATGCTGCCTACTATACCTACATGCATATTATACTGATACATGTACATGATATGTTAGACTTGGAATGGGGAACAACTTGGCTAATAATATCACTATGCACTATATTATTTTCAATTTGAGTTGTAGTGGAGTGAGACAGGAGTCTCTCCGCTTTCTATTCCTTTAGTTGGGTTTTGACTGGAGGAATCGTATACCTCCTCATAATATTAAATATCTTATGACTCCAGACGTGCAATTAGGCCACAAATTAATTTATACGCTTTTCAGCCGACACTGTGACTTGACTGGGCTGCTTAGAAAACACTAGAGAGAGAGAGTCGATCTCATCCACAATCCAATCCACTCGGCAATTCCTTTCTTTGGACAAAGCTAAAGCAACTTTCAGTTTGTTCTACATAGAAACTTCAGCTCCTCCGAGTTGGATTGCTTCCTTCCTTCCATTGCACTGTCTTCTACTTTACGATTACCATAATAATAGTAATATGTGCATATGAACGTGGACTGGCAACCAATATTACTTACCTTAACGGACGTTTATAGCAATAAAGTAGTAGGAGAGCTACCTCGACTAACCTCAGTCCTTAATACATTTACATACATTTCCCAGTTTTATCTCAGCCTTTCATTATAAGATAGGGAGACAGATACAATGCTCTCTTTCCATTGCAATGTGTGTTTGTCTTCTCCAGCCTATGATCCCTTACAAATTTGAATACACGGCAAAATTATGTTTTATATACTGTATACATAAACACAAGAGAACTGCGACGCAGATAAGTAAAACATAAAACACATTGTATTTGTCTATCAAGTATGCATTTATTTACTATAGGCAGATACTTCTCTTACTATACATATCTGAATCTATGCTCCGGGAAAGACACATTATACCATTCTATTTATAATGTGATCCATTCTGCATATTACTAATTTTATTATTACGTCCTTCCTTTGGTTTCAACTAACCCCGACTCCCTGCAACACAACCGACTGTGAATTCCATTCCTCATTTCTCTTAATGACTCATCTCATACGTAGTATCAATCCCAAATGAGTTTCAAATATCTTCCCTCACCCCACCCACACCCATACACACATAAAATCTTATGCAAAATACCAACTACACTCTCCCTACAATGCTACCAAATACCTAAAGAACTTTGTATTATTAATGTTTCATTTCTAGCTCCAGTTTCCTTGCCATTTTCATTTTAGACTACATAATTATATTCACCATTCACAAGTGTATACATTATATAGACCTGTATTTTCACTATTTTCATCATTTTATATAAATTCATATATTCAACAGCTCATTAACAAAATTAGTTTATAATAGCTATTAAATACACATGCGAAATCTAAAATCTTGTACAGACAAATTGCATAAATAAACGACCTAATCCATAATTAAAGTACAATAATGGAGATATAATTCAATTTGTACCTTTGTGTCACAAGTGTATTTATTCAGAGAACACGACTATTTAATATCTAAGATATGAAATTGGAATAAAATTTAAAGTGAAACAAAAGACCTATAAACCCAAGCTTAACCAAACTTTCACTGATTGTGATTTACAGTTGATGATTCTATGATGAAACTGATTAGAGTCGACTGGACTGTCACAACTTGTTTGTTTCAACACTTTGAGGGAGTTCGTGGATTGAAATCGTCTTCAATAAAGCCTAACACAATAATGTGAGGTATTCACCCTTGGAATTGATTATAATAAATGCAGAAGAGTGCTTATGTGTGACATAATTCAGTACGACGGGTCTCTACATTACAAAGTAACACGAAACTGACATGGCAAAGAGAAAACCCTCTTATAGTTAACTTATTATGCTAGATTTAAATTCACATTTGATATTCATAGAAACATTTCCCCAAATCATCAGCGGTTGGTTTGTGTTGACATCACTCTTATCTTTGTGTTTGAAAACAATCAAGATTTTTCAGTTGATGTAGTAAATTGAGACCATTTTTTTATTCTTGGCATCCAAATGTTTGGAAACGTAGTACAAAAACATTTTTCAGTGATATGAGAATTATTTGAAAAAATATCACCACCAGATATTTCTGACATTATTAGTAATCAGAAGATGGATAATAATAATAATAGACCAGCTAACGACGTTATGTAAAAATTGTTCCAATTCATATATTGTTGGTACCACAATGCTCCGTATCACATTTTATAAGGAAAAAGGAGTTTTTGTTAATTACACTATTTTATTGCAGGGCTGTTTGTGAAATATGCATAACCTGCGGTAGATGTATGAAGCTAAAATATTCATGATATCTGTGGTTTTTAAGTGTGTAGTAAATAAGGAAGAGCGGGGAGAATGCGTTGTGGCACTTCGTGTGGATGATTAATATTCAGAGAATTATTGTCGCCAATTTGAGGAGACAATGGTGAAGGGGAAGTATGAATGTACAAGTAGGTAAGTGGATTGAGGATTTGACTGATGCTATGTGAAGTGATGATGGAGCAAGGAAAAAAGAAAAAAGATAAAAGCTTTGAAACGATGCATAAATGCTTATAAGTATTAGTATTGACTCTGTCTGAGATCATATGTTCATATCTGGCTGTCATGTCAAATAGGTATGCATCTGCCCATTGATAACGGTTGATATAAAATATGCATATGCACACACTGGAGTAAATATTAGAGAGTGTGGGGATAAATTGTTCTTGTGCATGTAAATGTAAAGATTGCAGAACAACTTAATGCAGTAATAATATAGTATGCTATAAGTCAGGAAGTTTGAGGAGGTACATAGAAAGGTATAAGAAATAAAAAAAAAGTCGGGAAGATGAGCCAGCGTAGCAGTTAACAGACAGAAGACAACTTAGATTTACATTACATACATCATATACAAGACACATTAGTAGAACAAAGTAGGAGAGAAATGCCACATAGACAGACATCAATGGGATTTTTGTGGGAACGTGTAAAGTTCCTTGTACGATGAGATACGAAATTATATGAAAGTTGGGCGAGAAGAAAGGCGAGTGTATATTGTGTGTAATGCAAGGAACTACACACAACTACTACCGTCAAACAACAATTCAGATTCATCGTAAGTCACACTCGAGAGCACTCTCCTTGCATCATAATGTTGACATTTTACAGGAACTGTATTAATTTTCCCGAGGGGAACATCGGCTTTTTTCCATCACGTTATAACCTTATGTCACATTCAATCTAACTTGCTCTCCGAAAGATAATAATTATCCAAAAACACCAGACTAGAGATGAATGTTACAAAGCATTACATTACTTGCGTTACACTCTCCGTTGTACAGGCTAAATACATCCATTCTCTAGTATATTTATCAGCAATCCTATATGAATGACTAAACTCAGACAGTTATGAAATAATATTACAAGTAAAACATTAAAAGCTCACTCACTCACAGAGCATGCAGTCCTCTCCCTTTTTATCTATTTTATTCCAACACTAAATGCAAACGCCTATATCCAATCTACTAATTCATATAACTTGCTAAATGCTCCACAATATATCTATCTTGTATAGTAAGTATTTCTGTCTGCTCTTGCCATTAAATCTTATCTGGAATACGCAGTTCCTTTGTAATGTACCTAGACGTGTTTGTTGAAAATCATGTCTACCTCGGTTAATTCGTCTCCATTACGTTGTATTTCTTTCTGCGCCCCATTTACATATTGGAATTCATGTTATTTTACATAGTAAAATACTATCTAGCTTTTTATCCCAACTCCACTGCTCAATTTAATAAATAGAATTTACTTGAAATCATTAAGAGAACAATTGCTCATACAAACGATCATGTAGGTACCAAAAGAGATACCCAATGATAGAACATAATATTATGTTATTAACAACAGACTATGTACATGACTAAGTCAGCATTACCTATATGCGTGTATCTACACCAACTATATGAACGTGGTTTTAATGTAATATTAAACACAAAAGGTTAGCATTACAATTACAATCATCCAGGAGATAATTCCCTTTCATATTTGTTATCAGACACAAAAAGGGAGAATTACTCAAATTTGCATATTTCAAGAATGTATTAATGTATAATTTCTAAAGAGAATTGAAAGTAAAGGCCTAATGGGATTTTCTGTAATTGTAACTTGCTGTAACCCGGAGATAAATGGGTTCCTTATATGCAGACAGACCTATTAATAATTGTACAAGACTTTGTATCCAACTCACCTAACCTAGACAATAGATACCTTATTATATTTTGTATTTACTATTTCTAACATGGTACAAAACCCTAGTACATCACAGTACAAAAATATCCAACACTATAATATAAAAGTTACATAATATAGCATCAAATGATACGGTTTAGAATATCTGTAGCTACAGGATAGATATTAATATTAAATGTCACAACGGAAATCAACACTGAATTTATATGCGGATTTGTATAAACACTATTTAAATGGATGATGTATGTTGATTTGGCCCATATAAAAATGTATTGTTAGAATATTGTGCATGTTGGAAAGAGTATCTACTACATCTCGTAAAAGCCGTGCATAGAAAGGTATGAAGGTTTAGATTTGTGATGTTATTACGTGCCCACGAGTCGATTAGCTATCGCGTGTTCTTAACCACAAATGATATGAAAATTACAACAGGTTCTCTTTCTCTCACTTTGCCTCCCTGTCTGTCTGACGTGGTCATTCCTCATTCCCTCATCTTAAGTTCAGGCAGAAAAATTAATGCACTTTCTGTTATATGGAAATTATATGTGTACACAATTCCCATCTTCATGAGTTTTTATAGACTATTCTAATGAAATGATGATCACACACACACAAGGCGAGACGAATACGGAATTCATGTCTTGCCTTCCAGAATTCTCTCAATCCTTGTACAAACATACTGACGGTTATACTTATGTGATCTCTAAGACAAGATTGTGTCAATGCCAACTTTAGCACCACAAGGTGAAAGAGCTCAACTTTTTTTACCCCCGATAGCATAATACAAAAATGTAATATCACGCTTGTTACTTTTACAATTACTCACTACATGTATAATTTATGATACTTTCATTGCTTGTATATCTAAAAGCCCACCAGTCAATATTTATTTCCTCAGATCCAAGTGTCAAATAAGGCCTTTTGGAAGAATCAAATTGTTTTCATGTCAAAAATGACAACAGCAGTAGAAAAAGAAAGGACATTTTTAGTTTTTCACAAGTTGGTAGTTTTCGAATAATTTTGAGCACCAATAAATCAAGTTAATTTGCATAATTACTACGAATGTTTTAGAAAAAGATATTCCAAGGAGACTGATATTTGAAAGAAGCTGAGAAATGGAAGTGTGTGTTTATTTAAATGAAAGGTAGGAGATATAGATATGTAAATAGGAATGTATGATTACGAAGGTATTGAGAGAGTGTAGTGAGGTATTTCTAATTGTGAGTACAGGTAGATGCCTATGCACTTGTGCATAGACACATTAAATAGCAACTGTTAGAATATGATGTGGGAACACAATTCATCTGCGACTTGCATTTAGACACAATCTGGCTTTTGTTCTGAGTCAGAGCCAATTTTCAAGTTACCAATGTCCACCGGCAGTGGATTTCGTTTCATTATTGTTTCATTCCTCTTGTTCTTTGAGAATTATATCTCTCTCCACCACTTTACCTGTCACAATCACACCCACTAATATTTCTGACGATTCCAGTTCCACTTCTCCGAACAACAACAACCAGATAGATACTTGGTATACATTACAGCAAAAGTAATCTGTCTTGTGGAGTAGTTACTTACAATAACATACTGTACATCATTCCTTCATTTTCTGGCGAGAGTGTAATTGTGTGTATGTACATATTCCAGGCAATTCAAGTCAGTCAAAGACTATTCATCTCTCGTCCAGTCCAGTCTGAGCCAGATATTCTTAATAATAATGCAAATATACATGTGCACAGGTACATAGATATACCATAGCATTCCAAATGGGCAAGAGTAAAGTAGCAAAGCAACCACTATTTCTCCATAGTTGACTACACAAGTAAAAAACACCGCCAATTATGCTGTTCAAGGCTGTTCTTCTTAATTATTTCATTTCGTTTTATCTCCGCCATCAAGGAATTATCATTGCATTCAGATTTTCTTCATTTAATTCTTTTCTCATTCCAAGCGAGTCCATCCATCCATATGTTGGACGTTGGACTTGTTCCTATACTCTCCCTACATAGTATACTGTATACAAAACTATACTGTCTTATTCCTTTACATGCCGTCTGTCTGTAAGCTATCCACATTTTACCTGAAATTGAAACACAGAATAGAACTTATTGATGCTACTATCTACACTATGTGTACATATATTCATTTGTAAATTGCAGCAGTAGCTTTTTTTACTAGATTTATACCAGAATTTAATTATTTTGCTATTCCATGAAATTACAAGAGTGGTCCGCAGGTATTTAACTCGAAGATATCTATTTACCACATTTAGCTCACCAATAATTGC
Organism: Tomocerus qinae; assembly: GCA_020055645.1. Classification (NCBI taxonomy): domain Eukaryota; kingdom Metazoa; phylum Arthropoda; class Collembola; order Entomobryomorpha; family Tomoceridae; genus Tomocerus; species Tomocerus qinae. The sequence goes on from CM034548.1 coordinate 26,190,083, forward strand.
ATTTTCCGTGTGTTACAATATTATTACTTACACAAGTGCAAATGATTTTGCTGCAGTTGGACTGTTGCGGTGTGGTGTGCCTTTTGTGGCTAAGTATGATGATAACTACGATCTTTGGGTTGATATGACATGCTGCTACTTACGATTTTAAGCAATATACAAGACGGAGCAATTTTGAGTGTATATTAGGTAGGTTAGTTGCCCACGTTACGTTTGTAATTGTATGTATTGCCTATTGGTAGTGTGGGTTTGGAGTTGGAAGGCTTCTTGTAAAAAATTAGTTAAGCTGGCAGTTCAGCCCGGTGATTATTGTGATGATGTTCTTGTTAATGTAATCTTTAAATTAAACAAAATGAGTTGAGAATTTTTTTGAGCGAGTAGCGGAGTAATTAGGGGTGGAAAACATGTTTTATCCTTGGCGCCTCTTATCTGATCTGAATCGTAGAAAATAAATAGAATCGTACTTATGTAACTATAGGATCGAATTGTGGATGGAGTTGCATAGCATTACAATTAAAATCCTAATCGAAATGAGGATATAGCAATGACTACCCAACTGCAATTTTTCTCAGGCGCATTTCAACAAGTATTGTCTTGTTGAGTTACAATACAATTAGAAACAAATACATGGTTGCACACACAGGCATTAGTTGCATACGTAATTTCTTCTCCAGTCGTCCAACATTTTTTCTGTACGTAATATAAATATTTAAGTATTACATGCAGTGCAGCATGAATATAATATGTGATTCTAATTTGGCCTTCCATTTATTTTATTTCCTCTCCCTACTCGTTCCATGTGAATTTGTTCACGCTCAGTGCAAGTTGAACTATTTACACATAATATTTAGGTGTAGGTTCACAGCACAAGTGAGGAATGAGATACTGTGTACAAAGTAGAATAACATCTCGATGAAATAACAATTTGAAATATGAAGCAATAATAATGTGTCAGTGTATCCATATAGTTATTTGTTCACAGAAAGAGATGACTCCCTTAGAGCTACTACTTACCACACCTTTGTTGGTTTCTTCGATTCATAAGTAATGAGGCGAGAGTGGGATCTAACGAAGTCAAATAGCTCTTTACCAATGATACGAGGTTAGGAGTATATAAAGAATTATTTCAGTAATTGTATTCCATCAGCCCAGAATCGAGCGTATAAATTTAACGTTTCGTTTTCATTACAGAAAATGCTAGTACTATATTTCTATAGAGTATATTTGTAATTGTAACATGTCAGATATCGCAAACTCTCAATTCAGAATGCCGCAGTACTATACTTAAGATGATATCCGATCTGATGAAATCAGTTCAATTCATTGTGTTATTTTTTGTATCACGAAGTTACCGGACTACAATAGAAAAACTCATCATATGCCATATGAACTGATTGTGATAGGAGACTTGTTAACTTACAAGACATTAAAGAAAAGAAACAGATTGATTTTGAGTTCTGTACATAACATGTTGGGTTGATGAAGAGTGAAGATAGAGATGGAGTTTCTCGATTTGCTCCAGGTGAAAGATACATTTATGTTAGTTTAGCTAGTTGCTTTGCACAGAATAAGTTAGTTGATTGCTTATGACTTGGGCAAGCGAGGCCGGGCCATGGCATGGCACCACACTGGAAATGTGGATTGAGTGACGCATAAACATAAAGAGGCTACGACCCCCTTCTGAGAGCCAAGGTGGTGCACAATAGAGGAAAGTGGTGGCAGCGACAAAGTGCTCTATTTCCATTCCTTCTCCAGACTCCAATTCCATTCCGTTTCCTCCTCATCACTCTACACATTTAACCGAGACGGGAACGATATTTCTACCATACAATAGGAAATAGTTATACTTCTCTAATTTAGCAGTTGATTTGACTCTTGTGCTTTGCTCTACTTTCATGTTTTAAATGCTAGCTATATAGAGAAATGGTTGTTGTAATTGTATCTTTATAGTAGAGAGGCAGGCATCAGGATGCTGAAGCCGACGGAAGATAAAAGAACAAAGTGGAAATGTATTTGTGGAAAAGAGGAGCGAAGGTTCTAGATAAATAGACAAGACTTAAGAGAATCGACTCGTCAAATGAAGTTTTTGATAATTGTTTGGAAACAAAACTTTGTCGGATTATTTTGCAAAAGTTTATAGAGGAGAGGAGGACTGTTTTTGAAGGAACTAATCTGTTTTGACAATTTACTTTTCTTTTGTGAAATTGCCAAGTTCATGAAAAGCACAGGGAAAAAGTTTAAAAAATAACACAGAGGCAGATCGCATTGAAAGAGGAAAGGAAATAGAAGAGTAATATAGAGAATATTCATCGTATAATGAATGGAGAGGTACTACTAGGAGTAGGATGATCCCATCAGCACAAGAGATTAAATTGCTATCCTGGGGGAATGGTGAAATAATCGCAAAATACCATTTCATCTGTATATTATTCAACGACTCTCATCTTCTTCCTCCTATGCATCTATCTCTTCCGTATATAGAGCACATATCATAATATTATGTATATCCACATAAGTAGATTGACTTGAGTGAGCTGGAGAACAAAATGAACTAAAGGAAACCAACTGAACTGGGAACAGTTAGACTTGACTTGACTACTTCTCCGCCAACACCATCCAACGTAGTATACACATAGAAACCAAACCCACCAGACCAATAATATTATATATACAGAGGCATATATATCTATCTAATATTATATTAACCTTGTTGTTATCTGGGAAACGTTCACCGTGGAGAGAATCCTATTTTTTCGAAAAGTTTCTTCTTCTCATGAAGGCGAAAGAAAGAGGAGGAAGTAGAGCAGCTTTTTTCAAATGCACTAACTAATACATTTGTTTCTACGTGTAGAGAGGACAAGTGAAAGGAAATCAAGCCATGCGGACTGAACTTGCTCCGCAACAGACCGACAAACCAAAGTTGTACGATTATATATCATGTAATGTAGTAGTAGTGAGTGGTGTAAAGTAAAAGTAAAAAAACCCGGGCAGGAGAGAAAGGCATGAAGGGCAACGGACGGAGCCGTGAAAAATTCTAGTAGGAAAAGAAAGTGGAATGGGAGCAGTTCATACTACTATATGTTATGGTCCTAATGTAATTTAATGCTTTGTATGTAGAAGAAAGACGGGAGCGGAGTGGAAACGAAAGTCGAAGGGAAGAAAAAGGGAAAACGGTCTTAAAGCCATATACTTACATTTCCGTGCACAAACTGAACTGTTTTTAAAGCTATGCAAGTCATCTTATTACCAGCACATCTTGGAAGAGAGAGAGATAGTTGAAGGTAATGCATACAAATATTATAAGGAAGTTGGTTGGGAGTGTTGTGTAATATTATGCATGTAATCGGATATAGGTTATAGGAGAGTGTATTTGCATTGTGTGAGTGTAGGTAGCGTTCCCGGTGAACCATCAACAGTCCCCACAAGAAATGAACCATCACAAATACACATTTTCCATTTGTAATAACATTCACTCGTCCCTGTAAATACCACTATAAAGTTAACAACCTTATGCATATCTAAACACATCCGATTCTTTCCTATGATCATAAACACATGTACTTTAGTGTGTCTACTTATGCATGTAGTTACATGAGCCTTTCTATCTTATTACTCTACTCAATTCTTTTCTTCATTTTATTTTACGAATCTTATCCTCCGCCAGAGTCTCGTCGTGATCTTATTTAGTTTAACCGTGCATGGAGATTACAATATATTACTTAATATACATACACTGTATTATATAGTGATACAATACTAATAAAAACACACTCATCCACCTAATCGTACAGACTTAAAGCATCTGTTTGCATGGGATGCTATGCACTTGACTAAATATGTATTATGTGTATTACTGTTGCATATAATTCACGCTAATTGTAAGTTGAAACCAGTCAAGTTTTTAGTCAAGGAGAGAGAGCCGTGCCAAGGAAGCGAGGCTGAAGTGAAGATGCCAAAGCAAACCAAGCCAAAAAAATGCTCATCTTTAAACATCTCTATAAGGAGGCTAATGTGATAGAAACTCCAGTCGACTCACTTCGACTGCACCTTCTCGTCAACCCTCAAATATCGTATCATCGTCCAACATTTTCATTCCAACCGTGCTGAGTCTTGTTCAATCTACTAATATTCGTAATATTTCACCGGTCCAACTCCTCTGCCCAAGCTCCCTTACATTATCAAATACATATTAGCCTCCTTCATTTCTGTTAACTCGACTTGGCTCCATTTCATAATATCCGTCTACACACATTTACCTCAACTCCTACTTCTTCTCATTAATTTCCCTACCCTGCTGGTCCTAGTCATCGCTTATGTCCTACCTTACTACAATACAGTATTGCCTGTCCTACCTGGTCTACTATTATACTGGTATGAATTACATTAAACTATCACACTTACCCCTCTAATACAACCTATAAAGAAGGCATCTTTTTTTGCCTTTTTATTTACATCAATGATTTCCATAAATCCATTTTACCTTCTCACAAATATTAATAATTACGTGCTATAGCAGGTACCCCAGACAAATATTTTTGCCACGTAGGTAACTATGTTTACATATCGCTACTTCATGGCATAGCTTACAAATGCTAGACTACAAATCTATAGCTTAAATCAAGAAGATACATTTGATACTCGGCAAATTACATATTATGCAGATTACAATGCAGCAACATGTGCCAAATTCAAACCAACTGCCTTTCTCTTGCCAATAATTCTCAATTCCAAACATTCAACATTACTCAACACAACATTTCTAAAAAATTACTTGCAAACTAACCTTTTCATGGTGCCTCACCATTTTTTATATTTAACACGCTAATACACACAAGTCGAGAATTTTTACCTTTATTGCGAGAAAAAATCTTAAATATCTACTAATTAAAGCTTCTTTCCACCGATACTACAGATTGTGAGAACTTGACTACCTTCCTCACATGTCATAATTACATTTCATTCCATTTCATATACAGATACTACTTATGTTAAGTAGTATGAGGGAGTTTATGGAAATTACTACAGCAAGAAGGAAACAAAGATAATATACATGTGAAATGTATACAAACACTATACGAGTAACAATAATGCATAATTCCTTTAGAAACTTAAGGAGAGGTGCTGATGGGCATTCTGAGAGTTTTCAGATTGATGCATTAGTAAAAATCTTACAGGTCACAATTTTCCATCGGTATTTATCAACTTAGTCCAACTTATCCATGAAAATTGTCGTCTTAAGTTGTAAACATATTAACTGAAACATATTGAAGTGAAATGAAATGGAACACATAGAAATGAACAGGTAAATAGACGAGTTATTTCAAAAAATCAGCAAATTGAAATTTAGTATAAAACATAAATTAAACATTGTTTTGAGTTAAAAACTAGTTGCCAGAAATATTTTATTTTCTAAATCTTCTATATTTTCGCGCCATTAAATTTAAACGTAAAATATTTGAAACTGTCTTTCAAATAAGAACAACTAATTTTGGGGCTCACGGTCAATTTGTAATTTTAATTTCGACTCCTAATTCCTTTTCAAGGAAATGGTAATATCAATCGGTGAAAAGGGGCGACGTGTAGAAGAATTTTGCTAATGCAGTGATTTGACTACTCTCAGAATACCCATTGAACCCCTCCTTATCCTTCTCTGAAATTAAAAAATATACAAACGAACTCTACGATATTTTGTACAGACTGATCAAGAAATTAAGACGTAAGATTGGCTATGATAATTCCATAGTGCGGAGAGTACAGTTTCTAAGAAAAATTTAGACGCCCTCGATTATACTGTAATAGGTACAGATATAGTGAATTTGTCTGGTAAATAACATATAGAGTTTTATTCATAGTCATCATAATTAGGTAGGTAATACAAATTACAAATGAAAAGAAGAAAACATAAGAATATACAATTATCATGTAAGTCATTAGCAATAACAAATCAAATGTGCACTGAATCGGCTGTTCATGCTTCCAAGTTACCCACAGAATATTTGCTGTTGCCCATCTATTATCTATCTCATGCTGTAATCAAATGCTACCCTACTTAAAATTCGTTGAAGATGAATTCCATTCTACTTCAACGTATGTACTTGAAGTATGTAAATGTAGACAGTCGTACATCCACAAGATAATATATGTAACAATAAAAAAGGTATATGTGGTCATGTGAAGATTGCAGGGTGTGCAATTAACGCTATAATTTGGTGCAGTGTAGGTAAGCATTAAGTATCCACTTATTGTTATTCCGCTAATTACAACTAACCAGACTAGAGTTCAAACGGTAAGTTTAAGATAAACGTACAGTACGTACTGCCTGAAGAATCTATTGCTCTAGTCCAATTTCGGTAGTTGGATCAAGTCAATCCAAGGCACTCAGAGTTTATTGTTATTATGGGATTAGTTACTTACAACCTTACACAATACACCATCAGTACATTTTAGCTTGGTATTATTTGCGGTTGATACTCTGAATTGAACTATAAATCCTTAAAAGTTCATATAGGTAGGTATACCCAAACAACGTAATTTTCTATAAAGCAAAGATATTATATAGATATAGACACAAGTGGGTAAGGTGATAGTGATGGGGGCAAGGAAATCAGATGGAGGAAGGGAAAGTGAGGAATGGTCAGGTCTCACAATATGCAATCTCGTCACTTCCAGACCCATTCTTGGGTCGCTAACAAAAGGTCCGCTTTTATCGGCCTCAACATAACTCATCCTTTGCTAAAGTGTACACCTCAGTAATAAATACAGAATAATTCTTTCTGTTTGAAAATGATCTTGGAATAAGAATGGAAGTAAAGGATTCAGTTTATACTTGGGAACAAATATATTGTAGGTGCAAAAAAATACTTTCATCATATCTTATTTCCTTTTAGGGTTTTAAGAGTAGGTGGTAACTAAAATACAAAAGGGGATAATATTTTTGGTACATTTATTCCATTAAACTATATTTGTAATTGGAGGTATGCTGTAGGTACTAGTACTTATTCAGTTAGGAAGAAACCGTATTTTTGCTAGTATTTAGCCATAGATAGGTAAGTGGGACTTGAATGAATGGTCGAAAATCCGAGCGGCGTACAATTTGGAGCTCGAGGATGGGTTGAATTCACTGAGCAAATTATAAGATTGTACCCTCTGTATTATATACGTATATAATTTCCTAATAATAGTACGGACACACTTTTGACACATGCATAGATCTGTGAAAGAAGCTAAAATACGGAGGATAGGAAGTGAATGGATGTACTTTATGGTTTATATAAAGATTGTATAGAGAGAAATATTTGGTAGGTATTTTGGACGGAGGAGAGAAGAATAATGAAATAGTAGAGATAATGGAAAAAGTGGAGGAGAGCTGTCAGAGCAATAAATTTGTTGACGCAAGTTAAATTATGTCAGAAAATGATGCTTATTTTCTCAGACGAAATTTTTGGGTTGCATGCAATGATTAGAGTTATTAGCAATTTAGAGGATTTAAAGAGTCAAGCAAGGAAGGAAGGTAAAGAGAGTGTGGTAACATTTGGTAGTAGTAATACGTTGGAATTACCAGTTGTAAGTTAAAGAAGGAGTGATGTGAGCTGAGATACATGTGCAAGATAGATAAGTGAGCAACAAAGCAATCAAAAATAACAAAGCAATAATCCAATGGAATGAAATGGGTGTTCTGCTCATTCGTTTGTGGTTCCCATTACATACATTACGAGAAGTTATACTACTATTATCATACAAACGAGTCATATAATAGTGTAAGTAGTTTATGATTAGTCCTAATGCATAGTAAGGTCATTTCTGTATATATTTCATTCATTCCTGTTCTTTAGTATTGAGATTGGGGCAGAAGAAGATTCTGTATAGTGAAAAGGTGCGAGTGAAGCCAAGGGAATAAATATTAGAGAGACTTGGATAAGAGCATGTTTGATCCGCCTTTAGATGAAGGGCACCTTTATTTTCAAATCGAAAATTACTGTAATCATTCATTTCAACTTGAAATTTCCTCACTGGTTTGATGATACGTTTCGGCTTTGCCTGCCTTCTTTTCATTTTCTCTCCGTCCCCAAACAACAACCATCGCATTGTTCTCCTAACTAAGAAGCTTTGCCCAACAAACAAACCGAACACTCACAATTGTTACCTAACATATCCATATGTATATAAACAAAGCAACAGGAATATTGTAAATGACTGACTGAGTGAATCTTCTTCAGTCAACTCATCTCTTGCTCAAACACATTATACCCTACACGTATTATTATCATTATACTTCGTGTGAGCATAAATATATTATTTCTACTATTCAATACAACTAACACCAACGCCAAACACTTATGTAATACATAGGTACCATATTAATATATCCTTTTTTCTCATCATCATATCATCTATGGACAAACATAAAGAAATCCATTGTTTAAGAAGATCGTTTTCTTGGGTTACTAAATTATCCAATTTAGTAATATCTTACGTCACCATGCTCAATGTACAAATGAGTTGATTTGAATGAGTTTACCTGATCTCAACTGAAAATGACTGACTGTTTTCTATCTTTTTGGATTGTGTATCCATAGAGAACCAGCTTAAAGGTATTTCTCAACAATCAGCAAGTTTTAAGAATTGTCTGCATAGTGCACCTTTTATCTATGCAAAATTTACATGGGCTACACACAGAGATGTTATTATATTTAATACCAGTATAATTTTTTGAGTTAGTAGTAATAATAAACACTTTTGTATTTATATTCATACAAGATAGCCTTTTCCCTTTTTCTATAGCAAATGAAATGATGTAGGAAAGGCATTGAAGGGGATAAGGAGAAGTGAGTCAACTTTGAACATAAACATTAGTTACAAACATAAACGACTAATAAATAGTGGGGAATAATATTAATGGTATGTACTACATGGGTAGTTACACTAAAATTACAACCATTATGTAGGTAGGACGACTTCAAAGCAATTGAAGAAGTCAGGTCTCTTAATCCCATTACTTTTACCTTCTGTTAATAAGTAATAATACTTACCTAAATATTAATACAATAATACAATAGAAGCAATCATCCCAGTCAATTTCCCAAAAAGCCACCACCAACCATTATTCCAATCTAATCCAATCTATTATGCATAGGCAGGTACTTTGCTTTATCTCTATTCTTTAAGTATCTACCTATAGTCTTATCTATTGACTACTGAGAATAATACCAGTTTACCATTACATGCCTACAGATCAACTGTTTACTACTGTATTTACAATATCCGTCTGATTTAGCCCGACCAATAACTTCTTACCTTCGCTACTACAGAACTCCGTGAATTCAAATGAAAACTAGTAAACAGATTCAACTGTGTCTAATTTTTATTTTAGGGCTGTCTGTATCAATACAAAATATCGGGAAGAGGGAACTGGACTCTCCTGTACTGGTTTGGTGTGGAATTCCGTCTACGCTGATGAATTAATATGAATTCTCCTATACTGACTGGTCTGGATCACTCTTAGTATTAAACCACTTAGCCTATATAAACGTTGTCTTCTATTCTATAGCAATGAATTGTAGTATTTTTAATATACAAAGCGTTGCTAAATAAGCTAGCTCCTTCAATACATCACATTGCTTAGTCCTCGATAGATATTTCCGCAGAATTCGTGGTCTGCATTCATAATGACCGCACAAAGACTCAACACTTTTAAATTCAACAGCTTTTTCCAACTGACTGAAAGAAAAGTTACAAATAGGTATATAATGCAATACAAATGGATACAACTTACTACATGCTTACTTAATATTTAACTATTTAGTATACGTATAATATGAATCCTTCCAAGAATATTTGACTTTGTTCCTGACATTAAAGTTCACATCAGTTCGCGAATATAAATGATGCAGTAGATTAAAACTTCATGCAACAGTTTCTATATTATTAATGTAGTTGACGTGAAAAACTAAAACCTAATAATGCTTTTAGGCTCAACATTCATTCAAATTGGCCATCATGTCTCATGCATTTAGAATCAGGGTGCATTTATCATGAAAGGAATATCTTTAGCTTTAACACATCTCATTTTTTCCTAGAGATGACAACTTTCAATTGTCTTCACGTCATTAGAACTGACATTTGGCTAAATAACTCAGGTAACAAATATATATTTGTAAAAATCATATTCCTCCAGGTTTGTTCCTTTATCTGTACTCTATAGATAATTATTATGTACGGTGTATTCTATTTTATATCTAACATTATTTTCCTGCAATACTAAAAGGAAATGCTAGGTTCGGCATACTTTTGTTGGTTACTTACTGAATTGCATTGATTTGGTTTTTGTTGGACTTGTTTAGAAGAGTAGAGAGGAGCGTGTGTATCATTGTGTGTATGGAGTGATTGCACTTTATTACAGTATTACAACCTTTACTGAGTTTACCTTCTATTTATCCCTCCCAGTCATTCTTCTAGCGTAAAACTCCTCCGTTTCCATTTGAATTGTAAATTATGACCCACACTGTCTTTTAGCTAATTATTACTTTTCCATTTTGATATAGTATGCTCATAAAACCCTTTTGTAATGCCCATGTAAAGACACACAGACTCATGTTTCTCTTATTGTTCTATCTGCTACTCTCAAAAGTTGTATACCTATATAAGTATATGCAATGGCACAGCCACAAACAACCACTTGAACATATATTACATTACTACAATAGTAAATAAACATAGTAATATTATTCACTTACCTATTAAGCATTGTGTGAGTACTTGTGTTGGCAGTAAGAATTGTATTTATGTACCTGCACAGCAGATATGTTACTTACTACTGCTACCACTGGCCATTCTTGTGTTTTGCCAGTGCTATTACAAAAGTACTCAACTCCTCAAATGTCTGCACTTGTCAGCAAGTGTGTTTTCTCTACTCCTTCATCTGTCTGCAGTTAGTTACACTCAAAATTTAGCTTATTTAGGCAAGACAGCAAAACTCAACTCTGTTCTTTATATTACTCATATTATTAATATCCTTATCTTCTCAAGGCACATTCATGAAAACCCACAACATTTACAACACCATTTCAACTACCCAAATCTATTCAATACGAATACCACATCGAACTCATAATTGTTACAACCTTTAAAAAATTCTTGTTTTTACTAAATTATTTTTGTCTTTTATGAATATAGAAAACAGTGCATTCTAAAATATTGAGTACATTTGTATAATGTCTCATTACATTCATTTTCCCAAATTTGATTTTAGAAAAATGCCACTTATCTTTTAAATAAAACAAGAATAAAAATGATAGCTATATTCACTAGATACTTAATCCAGTTAGGAAGTTAGGGAATATATAATAAATAATTAGTTATTATGTATAAAAGATTTAATTCAGTTCCATTATTTTTTAATTTTTTCATTCTGTCCTATTATACGATTCGGTATTATTGTATTTTTCTTATTCCATTAAGTATAGCTAAAAACTAATATTATGCACGGTAGTTACAGTATATATGTATAGAATAGAGTTCAGAAAGTGGCAAGCTAAATGGCTACTCATTTCTCTTTGAAATCCGGTCGGGGTCTGGCCTGCCTGTTTTCATTTATGTGAAATGGTAAAGAGTGCGTATGTCTAGTGCCTTGGTTAGTGGGGAATGTAATTTCCATTGTCAAGCCAATGGCAAAGACATATAAATTAGGCAGAAACAACTGGCTGGCCATTCATACAGCTAATCATCCAAGATATATTTCTTATTCATAATAACGACAAGAAACTAGTCATCTGACTGAAGACAAACTTGATTCTGACCACACTTTGGCCAACATGCCAAGCCGTGCCAACTACTTTATGCGTAATCCTCGCACCAGCAGCAGCATGCAGAGTCTGACTAGGACTGAACTGAAGGAGCACCTACCAACATTATACTTATTATTTACTAGTTTCCTACACGATGCTTTCATTTAATTTCCAAAACAAAAGACTAAATATTTGACATTTAATTTACAATAGAATTCTATTTCTCATTTAAGAAAAGTTTAGCGTATTCTAATGTATGGCTGAGTAGATCCGTATTGTATTATTCATAAATGACAGGTGTGTATAATATGAAACGGCGAGCAGAAGGTGCACAAGGAAAAGTGTATACTATATCAGATAAAAGAATATATGTGGGTTTAGTAGTGTATAAGTTAGAGGAGGTATAAGTTGTTGGAGATGAGCAGGTTATTGTGTTGTTTTGTTCTGATAATAATACATAGTTGCCTGAAGTATGAGTATGGTCACGGCCAGCTAAAAGGCAGGACATCACATCGCTATTAAATTTCATTGCATTGTAGGATTATGTCTGTCCGTGCTTTAATGCTTGGATTGCGTAGTTCAGTTCAGTTATTTAGCTATGAGATAAAAGAACAGGAATACAAAAGTTTGACGCTGAGAGCTAATAACCATCATCATGATTAGTCCATCTCTTTCTTTTCTTCAGTTTCGTTGGTGATTCCTTAACTTATGACCATGTTCAGTCAGAGTTGAGTTAATCTATTCAAAACTGCAGAAATGAACTGAACAAAGTAGAAATAAAAAGCCAGGAGACAGAATTTGAAGAGTTTATGGCTGCATGTATTTGGATTTGATTTGGGAGGGTGCTTTTCGATTTCTTGACAAGGAGAGCCAAATGAAGGGAAGAAACACAGAAATAATATGTAGCATTGTGCTAGTACATGTTATTATAATACGCACATATACATATTCATAAATATGAGATGTGCACGTTCTCGAGAAAATTTTGTATCTGTCCGAATGTGTGACTCAAGTACATATTAACTTGGATGAGCATTAGCATGAATGAGTGACAGCTAGAGGCAGACATAGTTAGAGATAACGTTGAGATCTAAATACATACGAATTTCTCATATCAATCCACGTATAAGTAAGTATCAGGATGTAATTGTATTAAGGTTCGTGGTTGGAGGAATTCCTTTTACTGTTCTGCTCCAATCTGCCCAACAAACTTACACTACAATAAAGTAACCCACCGACCTGAGGCTAACTGTTCTACTATTGCATGTATCTTATTATTATTAAATATGACGAGCTATATGGATTCACACACATACCTTTTTTGAATCTTATGTGGACAGATAAACATTACCTAGTATGGCTCTTCAACTCTACTTTATAGCCTTTTCTTAAAGAGTGGGTTAAAGAAATAAGAGAGAAACTGACAAGGGATATCAAAGCCTCGGAAATCGCACGGGAACCTAACTGGAATGTCAAAATGTCTGTACAATTCAAAAAGGATTTTACATCGATGTTTCTATTGTGCATTTGTAGGTGCTGTGCAATTTGAGAAAGTTAACTTAAATGTATGGTTGGGAAATGATAAATCAAATATATTCCCATTTTCGGATAATTATTCTACCCATACCATAAATCTGGAAGAAACAATGGTGTGAGCCTGTCTATCCACCAATTACCCAAAAACTTTTACCCGTTTTATACGCCTGGCTAAAGTAATCCACTCATAAATACTTATTATAAATACTACAGCTACATATTATTTTCAGAGGTAGACTAGACACAACGGAAGGTAAGGCAGCTTCAAATTATTACTTGATACGTAATTATATGTAGTTCTATTCCTACAATACAGATTACAGATATTAAAACTATTAAAAAGGTACATATGATTAGTTATAGAAATAAAAAAAGATCGAGAATTAAATTGAGGATATGAATAGAAAGGAAACCGAATTACTTTTTTATTGTCTAATGAAATGAATTGTTCTTTATTTTTGTTTAGAATATTATTGATTGCTTTATTTACCCGACGTCTTCCTACTATTATCCACTACCGACTTTTATGACGCCAGTCTATACAGACTCCAATTATTAAAAAGAGAACTCTCATACAGAGAATCTACATGAAAAAGTAAATACCTACGTGGAAAGAAAGGTTTCTTCAAGGTGAGAATCTAACGCGATGATTGTCAGCCGTAGCCATTTCCTATTGTATAATACGACGGGGGAAGATAAATAGATATCTTCAAATAAAATCCGTATGTATTCTATCCTCGAACCGGACCGCTACTTAAACGATATGCAGTACAGTAGAATCACTTTTACCATGATTTACGTAGCATTGTATTAGTTATATCTAAAACAGCAAATCCACCCTAATGCACAAAGGACGAAATCCACATTTTTGTGTAATATTCGGCCCTATCTTAAAATAGGGACTGCAAAGGAATATGAAGTTGAAATTTTGCTGAGATGTAGTTTTAATTCCTTATTTTCAAAACATACAAGAACCAGAGTGCTGCACCCTTTCAAACGAGAGATATTAATTATTTTGCAGGGACGGTTTTTGCATGCAATTAATAGGGAAATAAAAATCTCTTAAAGAAATCGGTATAAAAACGACATACTGCAAACTCCAAAAGATATGAAATTCTGGGACATAATTGATTACATATTGGAGCACAACATATGCAAAATCCAGCATGCTGCACTTCCTACTTTCGGCGTTTCAGCAACCGGAAGAACGTTTTTCGATTTTCATGCTACTTTCTTTGCTACCATAGAGTATGACGTCATTTCTGATAAGGTTCTCTGTGATGGTAACTATGGACATCTAATATGCAACAGCAACAATCCTTTATCGGCTGTTTGTATCAACATCTATACTATATTATAATTTCCGGGGGTATGTACGTATGTGTGTGTGTCCACCCCCCATTTTACCCATTTTGACATTTCATTCGATTTTTTGGTAATGTAGCCGATTTGTGACGTCACACAGCCTCATTTCCTATACATTTCCATGGGGCAGAAAAACATTTTAGACAAAATTATTTTAATTTTTTGATATGCACTTTCACTATGGTGATGCCCCATGCAAATGTATATGAAAGTCACCGTGTGATGTCATAAATCGGTTTACATACAAAAAAATTCAGAAGTGCCTGGGAATTCCAAACCATATGAGAAATTCTCTTGTAATGTCCTTTAAGAAATCACCCGCTTTGCCAACAAAACATTTGTCCGACCTCAACACAACAAGTGGAAATAAATACGGTGCATCCGAATACACTCCCACCAAATATTAGATCATCAATAATACCCGCTTATTCGGGTAATAAACATTACATAATATCCGAGTTTTCGGATTAAATTGTGAAAATTCGAATTTTACGTAATATTTATTACCCGCACAAGCTGGTACTATTGGTGAACTAATATTTGATGGAGTGGATTCATATACAGCGTATTTTATTTTCACTTTGCTGTGTTTAGGGTCAGATAAATGTTTTGTTAGCCAACTAATATTTCTTAAAAGACATTACAAGAGAATTTTCTCTATGTTCCAAACCTATTTTACTTCTACTAGCCTTGAGGTGAGGCATAGAGTGATATTCCCCGATTTTGCACCCGATTGGCGATTGGAATTCTACCTATGATGTCACAGAAATGTAAGCACCTAAGACCAAGTAACAATGATTATTTGGTTGGGGGGGTATCTACTTCCCTGTGGGAGTTAGTGAAATATGAATTGGGTGCAAAAATCGGGAAAACGCCTCCTGTCTTCACCTTGTAATGGTGTTATGGTGTTGATATAAAATGCGTTAACTAGAATAACAAAATCGACGCATCTTGGCAATGTATGTTAGGTAATGCCAAGAAGCATAAACTGTATAAGGAGGGTCCAATAGAGAACTTCCCGTAAGGGATTTTGAAAGTTTATAAGGGACATTTTTCACTAATTTTATCCCTAAATATCCAACTTTGTGTGGTTGCTATGTAGTTGGAAACGGAATAAATGCAGAACGATTACTTGGATGCTGGAGTGGGACAATCAAAGCATTTTAGCAAAGGTAGAGATAAAGGACTTTTCTCAGAAAAAATCCCTTATAAATCTTCAGAAATCTAAATATCAAAATTCTCTACTGGACTCTCCTTATACAGCGCTACGACTACAGTTTATGCTTCTTGGGTAATGCCAATAACCAATTTCAGCATCTTTCTGTATTTTCCTTGATCTTTCTGCAGCCAGTTTGAGAAATGGGTGCATTCGGTTGCTTTTAGCTGTGAGACAACGTCCGTGGTCATGGATACAGCCGCTGATCTTCTATGGGCCTGCACCCAGTTTTCCTGTTCAAACTGGCTGCAGAAAGAGAGCAAAACATTCTATTGACTTCACCTAAAGGGGGAGGGACTGTCATAGTTATGTTCGAAAAACATTGGTATAGTATGTGTACACCAAGCAAGTTCGTCCCTTGTCGTTACCCATTTCTATAGTCATATTAAATCAAAATTCGTGTTGCTATAGCCCAGAATTTTGAAAATATGACGTCACTATTGAAATATCTGGGGCCGAGTCCCCCTGATCTAATTTATATTCAAATTTTATGGCTGTGGGGCCGGGGTCACCGCGGAAATCAGATTTGGTCCTTTGTGTTCTTCTATTCTTTCTTTTTGTAAAGAAAAATTCAAACATCTAATAAAAAGAAAAAGGAGATGAGAAAAATAAGTTATAACAATAGAGAAGACAGAACAGATTCAAATCCAGTATACTTGGGGTCAAAGTCAAAACATCAAGGGAAAAGATAAATTGTTTTGTTTCATTTGATTGTTATGATATACGACAAGCAAAGGAAATGAGATTGGAGCAATCTGAAATTCGAATTGGTACACAAGCAATTTGTCTTTTGTTTTGGGAGTGAATCCTGGATTTCTACTTTCTACTCCTTAAAGTCCTCTTGGTATCATAACAATTATCTTTAAAGAGTCATTTAGCGTGAAATGATATAATCTGATGCCAATTTACATTTAGTCTGTAAAGAGTTACAATAACAATTTTTTATAACGGGTATTAGTAATAAATAGAAGAGGTAGGTTTGTGATGTGTTTCTGTTTTAAATGATAGGAGGGAACAGAAGTAAAACGTCAGAATAAATTCTGTTGGTAAAAACAGTAAAGTGGAATTGTCCAAGTTGGAAGTAGATAGGGATATAATATTAGTGGAAGGTACTTAATATAGGTATGGCAGAATGATTTCCCAGAGCGGAATGTATTAAGTCCATGTGAGAGTAAACTTGTATAATGCATTCATTCTACAGGCATGAGACATCGTCGCCTGGCTGTTGCGGAGCATTTATGGAGACGGAGAGAACATTCGGAACATACTTGGAGCATAAACCAACGTTATGTGTGGTTAGCTTTGCTTTAGACTTGCTCACTTGTCTTTCTGGAAATAGTAAAATGAAATATGTAGAGCTATATTCATGAAGTCAAGTAGGGCTACTCCAGCTTGTGTACATATAAGAAGGTTTGAAATCCTAATAGGTGACTTGGAGGAGCATGAAGCGAGAGAGAAATAATTTCTCTTCTCTCTCTCCTGTCCTCTCCCTGGTTCGAATCAAAAATGGAATGCACAAACAATTTGGACCGTGTCAACCATATCTAAGTTCATTTTTCATCCAAAAGAAATTCACAATCCCGGATCCTGTAACCTGCCTTGCTCTCAATTCTGCGTTGTTGAGTGAGTGAAAGTTCAAAGCTCTTCTCAGCTGCACACAGACTTACATAACATCAGCAACATACATAAAAGGAAACTCTATTCTATTAACATATGAACTCGTATGTCAGGACAAGTAATGTAACAGAGTACAGGAACTACATGTAGATGCATGTACATTCTCCTATGTACACAGACAAACTGCATACACTCCACTACGTATGTACATACAGTAGACATCTCATCAAGGCACTTGTGCAAAAGTAATTCCACATGTCTGTCACAACCTATACTTGCCATGGAAAATACTCATAGAAATACTATGGGTGCGATATAAACTTGAAGGTGTACGGCCTATTTCCTTCTTATATATTGGCCTTAAGAACTACATCCAAACCTAGTTTATATCAAAATAGACACAGGTCTCGTGGAGTAACTTAAGCATGTATGTATGAATACAGATTCCGGTTCTACCATTCTGTACAATATTATTTACTCCCAAGGAACGGTTTGTTTTATATAGCTTTACTTAAATTGACTAGCTCACTCAATCTTTCAATGTACTTTTGCTATCCGGTCGGATTAATACTTAGAAAGACCAGAAAACACATCCTACTACCGTATGTACAGTCAATAGCACTATTTTCATCCCAACTCGATTATCGAGATTACAAACACGTCTTAGCATTCTAAAGTCTCCTTGTCATTCCATTCGTTTCTCCAGTTTCATCTACCTTTACAGAAACCATAGTCCAAGAATATTTTATACACATTTATTTCCTTTTCAAACTTTTAATACTATCCCTTGGAACATGATTTTTATTTTGACCACCCGGTTTATTGCAATATTAATGGTGCATATGTACATACTGTAGGATATGCAACTCAATATATATACGATTAAGCATGCTTCTAGTGTGATGCTGGTCAGAATATAAATGTTACATACTACCGAGGGTGAATTTTTGTTAGGTTAGTTTGGAGGCGCAGGGAACATTTTCTTTGCTTTACTTTTTTATTATTTTGACCCTTGATTCCCTTCTAGGATCTATCAATCTAAACAGAATTCTTAATACTTGGTTGTTTGGCTAGTCAAATCAAACTTGTGGTGATGATTTGCTAGCAATGAGTAACTGGGGCCATTAGCGTCTGTCCTGCATTTAAATGGAAGTGATAATCATATTTACAGAAGGAACGAGACTGTAAGTGGTGATAATTTTGAGGGCATTAAGTACAACTGTACAGAACGCTTTCTTTGAACAGTTATCTAAACATACGAGTTTCATGCAAAAGTACAGAAGCACCTCGTCCAATGTCTATTTATTACCTACATAATATAATTATGTACTTGTGGGCCACTTTACTGTGCTTGAACATTTGCATATTACTATTGTCGAATAAGTAGCTACCGTAAAAATATACATCCATAATGCACATTAGCTTATCTACTTTGTGTGTAGTCGTGAGTGTGAGTAAAATAGAGAGTTTTCTGGTTTGGGTTGTGGAGGATTTACTATTCCTATCACATCAAAATGTTAGGAGTATATTTTGGAGTAACTTGATGTTTTAGCTCAGCACTTTAGATATACAAACATTTATCACTCTGGAGTGACATAATGCACCCCCTCTTTCTACACTTTTGGTTTGGCTCTCTCGGCCTGGCCTCGCTTTCCTCTGGCTAATAAACAAAATTCTGTAGATCTCCCCACATTCACCTCTTCTTCATTTCTACAGATAGACAAAACCTTAAATAACCATCACAGAGTATGTATTCTAAATGGCATAGATTTCTATTTCAGTCAGCTATTGGTATTATTTATGCATCTAGGTACATAGATATGTTCACATTGTGTCTACCAAACGCATTAGCAGTAGTTTATGTATTTTTAGAGTTTTCTAAATCCTGATTTCATACATTTGTATTCCTGTACTTCTTTGATTTTTTTACCTTTCTCTTCGCAGATGCTTTACCACACAGCATTTTACTTGATTTACAAGCCTGTTGACTTGACTGGGTGTGAATGAAATGAGAAGTAAAAGAGTAGCAGAGGTCACCCGATTCCTACTTCTTTATACTCCAAATGCACCTAACATAATTCATATTTGTAGTAATGCGGTATAATATATTTGTTTGGTCTAAGTAACTGACTGCTTTGAATTTAAGCCCAACTACTGATTTTCTCCTCTCGGCTACATGTCTAATTTAACCACAAATGTTCATGCATCTGGGTCTGATTTGAAAAGTTCCCTTTCAGAACAGTTCCAAAAGCTAATAGGAACTGTAACTACTGTATATTATGAATGTAATGATGACTGTGTTTTTTAAGTAAACCTATGTCTCTCTGTGTGAAAGAATAACTTTCTGACTCCTGTTCATAGAAGCGGTGCAAGGAACATTCGAGTCACAATCAGTCAGACACAGCATATCTATGTCTGCATTAACAATAATTTTTAACATCATCCATCATATTGTGTAAACTTTTCTATTTTCCTTCCTTAGTTCGTTTGCTCTTATCCCATTCAAACAGAATGACTGGAATGGAAGTAGTCCGATCCGATCTGTCTGTTTACACGGCTCCTCTCTCTCTTTTTTACTAGTTCTATATGGACGAAATGAGACTCATATTCAGCTACAACGTTTTTCCTATAATATTCAATACTGCTAATATGCTCACAGTTTCAAACAATCCTATTTCCATAAGCCCTTCCGACGATCAATAAAATTTATTCTGGGCTAGCGGTAGAAATAAAATACTTTTATTTAGTGTACCTTCTTCTTTTTTATGATTGTAAGATGTACATATTCAAATTACAATGCATTACAGTTGAATTGTATAGACATACTAGTTAGTGTTCTACTAGTAATTATTTTTGTATAGTTAAAACGTTAAAATTATGATGATAAATGTTTGAAATATAAAAATTCATTTAGAAAAAAATTTAAAAATTACAATAGATTTTTTAGACTGGAAAACTAATTTAATTTGCTTAAAAAAGTCAGAGGTATGTAAGGCTATATTTAAGCTGTAATTACTCTGTGGCAATAAAAGATCGCAGACGTATGCAAAAGGGTACTTGACTCGACTTATCTAACAGTAAACAAATGTGGGCCTAAAGTAGTAAATTAATTTTAGGAGGAGTTGAGGTGAGCACAAACCGTTTCCCTTGTCATTCTCAACTCGTCTCTAGCAAGGCCTTAGAGTTGTGCAGGAGTATGCTCAATATATTATCTGTTCTGTACATTTAGGAACGCAGTAAAGAATCTGTTAGAATGAGCCAAAATTTTCAGCGTTATTCAGAATGAGGATGCTTTAATTCCACTAATGGATTTTTGGAAGGAAATGAGCTGAAATGAATGTCTCTAGTACACAATATAGTTAAATATAGTTCATACGAAACCGAAAACAGTTTAAAAGCTACATTTACCGACTGAGAAATGAACCACTGAAGACATAATAGTTGGAATGGATATGGAGCCAGAAGAGAACGGCATTCATACATCTTTTATGTATTTATGTTTGTAGTAGTTGGAGTTGTAATAGTGACGTAACAATAGTAGTATCCATAAAGAGGGATGAAGGAAGTTAAGTAGGAACTGAAATGACGAAAAGCCAGAGTTTTCTTCATAAGAATACTTTAATACACCCTCGTCACTTACTTTATTAACGAAGTTATATTCTTCTTCCCTCCTAGACACTAATAAGTAAATGTTATTACTTGTCCACTGTTTTATATGGAATGCAATTGTGTTTCTATTACTCTTCAGACGCTTTTCACGTTTCTATATACAGGAAGTTCTACCTCTCTATTCATTTGTCTCGGGTTTCCTCATTTTCTTTTGCGAAGAATTTACTTTACTCTCTTTCTATTCATTTGTACATTTTCAAAGTAAAATATTAAACATCCTCATTATAAATCATCCTTAATATTACCTTATACTAAAACTGCTTATATAAAATTGCTATTAGACACAAAATGAAAAAAATCATTAGAAAAAATTCATTGTATTATAATGTTTGTGTGCTTAAATGATACAGGTAACTCGGTATACTGTATATTATAGCGAATATGTACATAGTGGCCATATGAAGAACAATTTTTACGGCAAACAATAAAATATAATTTAGAGAGGGAGCAAAGAAAATCAAAGGAGTGAACGATAAAGCGGGCCACATAAGAAGATTGGAAAATCAATCATATTTAATTAAAGCTCCGGTGGTAAACAAACTGAAAGTCACGTAATCTTTTTCTACTTATATTGAATGAATGCAGTCTGCTTTTATTAGTAATGTCCACAATGACTTTGACTTATTTGCGTAAGAATTGAAATCATTGCTAGTCAATTCTTTTGCTTCCATTTTTAAAATTTTATTCTACATTTCTTTCCGCTTATCATCGTTTTCCTCTTCAATCTTTTAATTTGATAAACTTTTGAATATTTTGTATCTCTCAAATAAATTGCTAAGATTAATATATCCTTAATTAAGTGGGATAAATATCGACAAGTAGGGCACGGCATTATTAATAGCTGGGCATTTATTATATAAATTAGTGCATACACAATGGCGACACATATTTAAGACCACCTACAATTATTCTTTGTTACTATATGATTTTGTATTACATGACCCTTATGCAATACATAATATTAAACTAGGTTAAATCCAGCACTACCTGATGATACCTAATATTTATTTTGTATTGGAAGGCAGACGGTAAGGGACTATTATTGGTTCAGCGAAGCGAACCAAAATTGACACATTGAACATGTTGCAGATACAGAAGGAGCTAAATGGTTGGGATAATGGTTAGAAGTTAAAGCGGTCTACGTGATGAACAGTAATTTTCTAAATATGATATGGACAAGAGAAAATACGAAAATAAAACAGAATACAATAGAGCAATAAGATGTAGGGATTGACTTGACTTTGGCTTCGGTACATAAAATGAATGACTGTGTGTGAAATCCGATATGAAAGTTAATAAAGGAAGTTCCATTGTTTAGTCTTGAGAGGAACTGTCTTTTTCATGAGGTGTCACAAAAGCATAAAGAGAGAATAAGATGAAGGCAAAGAAAATCATCGTTTATGTTCGTTTCGGTCGCCTCTCATTATTCATCTTTACAATTGGGAAGTAGATACAAAAGTAGATATCCACTGTCAAAATGTATCTACACATGTGTAATAATAATGGTAACACATCACGAGTATTTATACTACCTACAATAATCCTACCCTCTGATTTTTATAAGTACCAACCTATACAAGTAGTAAACAAAATAAAAAAATTGTCTCTACATATAATTTACTACACAGAGTGATTTGCTTTTGTTAAAGCACAAAAAACTGGCAAAGAAGTATCAAGATGAGACTGAAGTTAGCGGGATGTGTATTAGCTTGCTTAAAACAATATTATAAATAGCTGTTCAGAGCAATAAAATAAAGATATCCAAGTTAATCTGATGGTATAACGTAAGAGGATACTAAATAAATTCATTTTAGACGCTTTAGATAGGAATAAATATATGCATGTGCTTACTTGGCTGCATATTTAGAAAAGCGACCATAATTTCCAACAACCGATAGGGAAAAGAAGTAAAAAATAGCTATTTGATTACACGTATCAGCTGCTATCGGTAAGTATATAGGGAGGACTGTTTTCCTTGACTTTGAGTGTGAGCCGGAGTGAGTCAAGTCAGGTTAAATCAGATGAGACGACGAAGAGGAAGAACCCTTGGTTATTAGACATGCATTTGCCTTTGATGGTTTACTTGGCTTTGGTTTAGTCTTCTTGTCTTCGTTTGTCTTTTAAGAGTTTATCTCAACCCGAAAGGAAAAACATATTTTGTTACACAACATCGAATGCCGGTTGGCACAGTCTTTAATACTTGAGAGTACACATTTACTAATTTTATCAAGACAGAAGCAGAAATGTGATACTTTGTGCATAGCCTCCTAACAATAAAGCTGACTTAATATGTTGAATTTAGTTGTCTAGAGAATTCCATGAAGACAGCCGATGAAACTTGTTTTTGAAAGGATATAAATTTCATAGAACAAATATAACTGGGTTGATCCAGTATAAATAGAAACCCAAGAGTCAGCAAAGTCAAAGAAGCGCAAACTTTTCTGGAGAACCTAATGAAATTCGATCAACATCTTATTATTGTGCTCTATTCCAGTTTGTACTTTGTAGTAGTTTCGTTTGTTTCTCGTCTTGCATCTTGTAATGTGATAAGATGAAATGAGGACTCAGCTTTCCTCACTCATTATCATCTACTCACAATCATCTCACACTCCAACTACACAGACACAGCTGCCTCCAAATGCCTCATCACTTTGTTTATATCGCATTCGCTTTTACGACTTCGGTTCATTTGATTCTTAAAATATATGAACACTTGCACTCATCATTCCCATGAAAAGACAGCGCACCGCCTTCCTATCTCTCTCTGTATTTACATATCTCTTTCAAAGACCTAATAAACGAACATGCTACAATACAATCATATAAAATCATCCTCCTATTACTTTATAAAACTTCATGTACATTCTAATTCATTAATTTCTTTTTATATTCACACGGTTCCATAAAAATATATTGAAAAACATTTTTAAAAATTCTAAATATTTATCATAATGTGTAGCTTTATTTATTTGCTAGTAAATGTTTAATTTGATTGCATAGCATTATTGTAGGGTATATTTAACCCCAGGGCATTTGATACATTTACATGTAGAGTAAAATCGTATATAGTCATAAGTAAGATGGATGGAGTTGGATGAAAAAAGAATAAAAAGATGGAATGCAGACTTATGGAGGATGGATTCTTCGGTGGAAAAGTAATTAAATCTAACGATAATGTAAAGCAGTAATATAGAGATAGAAGGGAAGGAGGAAAGGGTAAAAGAATATAAAGTAGAGCAGATAAGGTATGCACTGCAATGACTTGCTCCCACTGCACAGATGGGTAAGTATGCATAAAAGTAAAAACAGTTATTTTATTAGAATGAAAGTCGGGTCTGTCTTGATTTGCTTTGGCTCCATCCTCTCTCAAGCACTCACTCTTTCCATATAACTTTACTAATAATGAAATCAAATCATGAATGCCATACCTCTGGAATCAAAAGGAGAATTCATATATCTGATAAATAGTAGAGAAAAAAGGAGATAAATCCGATAGTTATTTACTAACCCGGGCCATGTAAAGCACACAATCATATTTTATCTCTACTAATCTCCATCGCTCGACTCTATGTAAATATAGAAGGTACAACTAATAAAATATCATCATAAGAATGAAAGACCAAACCAGATATTAAACGTGATAGTTTAACCAACCATCTCCCATTCTGAGCTAAAACGGAACGATGGCGAAATGTTTCCTTTCCTTCTTTTTGGTTTACCCACGAACAATAAGATATCTAATACACTTATTGCTCTACTTCTCTAAATACTTAAATATGCATAGTATACAGATTTACACTATACAATTATATATAAGCTATACCAATCTCGAATAAAATTAAAAAATGTGGAATATAATTGTAAATATTATAACATGAATAACTGAATTTGTAATTTTCCCTATTCTTAGAATTATTTTGGGGTAAATTTCCCATTGTACCCCATAAAAAGTAATGAGGTACGTTTCGACATTTTACATGATATCTACGTAACCCAGATCTAGTAGTCAAGTAGTCCCTGATAAAATTACATTGTGATGGAAAGCAAATAGGAAGGAATATCTGATATTAGTTAGGGAAGTATGAGTGTTGGTATGTTTCTAAAAGGTTTTGGTATACGGCTGTTTCAGCAATGTCGGCATGCTATTTCAGTTTTCAATTAAGTAGGCATATCTCGAGATAAAAGTCAGATATAGTGATTTGAGTTGTAAAGGGGGACTAGTAACTAACTATTAGAGCTCCCACGACCACTAGGAACATAAAATGTTCTTTTTAGCTTAATGTACGGCTTAATATTGGTTTTAATACGGCAAGAAAGACAAAAGTTTGAAAGCATAATAGAATTGTTCAATCTGCTCTTTTCTGAATGTAGTGAGTGGAGTCGGCGGTGGAGACGCACGTACAACTACTCATTTCATTCTCTTGTGTTATTTCACGTTGTGTTGTTATGTCCGCATATTGTATTGCATTATCTACAGATATTATGTCATATCAGCACTACTCCACATAATACAATATTCTAATACATGCCACTAAACATACACCCCATTCTATATAATCCTAGAGATAATATCTCCAGTCTCGATTTCACTATATTTTATACTCGATGAGATAGAAAGTGTGTTTAGTCTGCACTTTCTCTATCCCTCCTTCTATATCAAACATAAATAGGAACACTCTAATATCTGTCTGTATCTGTAATTTAGCTCTGCTAATGTAGAATAATAGAAATACTATTGTGAACTGAAACGAACAGACGTGACGTGAAACCCTCTCGTCTTATAATAACTTGGTAATTACCGACATAATTTTGTCAATTTACAAGCTTTCTATACTTTCAAACTTCTCATTTTCCATCAATATTTCCGTAATTATTACCATCTTAGCCTTTCATTCCTGTCTATCTCCCTGCTTATTCTATTACACTGAACTTTAACCGAAAACATAGCGTCGTACACTTATAACTCTATCATTTCCTAATCAATCCACTCATCTAATATAATTCTCCATCTCTCTCTGTCTTGTGCCTGCCACTCTGTTACCAAATGGCCACATTATAATTTATCCACTACCTTATCAGGTTTTATTTTCCATTCCATCACTAATATTTAGTTTCATCCTACAAAGCTGCTTCCACAGCTATAATTATATACAAAGTTTTGTATGATTTGCATTCTTGGTCATAATTATATATTAATTTCATAATATATAACCGAAATAATATTACTTTAAATTATTAACTTCTTTATCAGAAAATAATTTTGTTCCAACTGCAAAAATTATAGTAAGTACTTATTTAATAAAAATTAAGAACCTAATTATATCTACGAGCAATAAACTCACCATAATGTATATGTTAAGTATACAATGCACAGTGCATGTTGAGAGTTCTGTTGTGTTGATTTCTCACATAAAAACAAATATAACTAGTATAAGTGATTAATGTAAGCAAATATGTAAATACGTGCGTATTATGTGCCAATGTGGTGAAAAAGCACAAAAATAATAATAAGGGAACGTTGTAAAGTAACATGCCAACATACTAGAGTGCACACAGGATTGCAAAAAGTAGTTTTACTCCAACCGAAGCGAAATTAAAAGATAATAAGTACATGTGACTGAAATGGAATAAAAATTCTTTGGTATGTAATGTAAAAAATTATTAGTTACATACCCATCCTAAGATTACATTTGTGTTGTTGTAAGATATAATTTTTTGTCTTATTTGTAAATAGACTGCTAGTGCTGGCTGCACCTATATACTTATGAATATCATTATAATATACACATTGTGAATATGCAATAGAGTCTACATGGAAATTTACTAGGCAAGCTTCATTTTAATAACATTTATTGTATCTTATCAGGTAAAATAATAATAACGAGTAGAAAAATGGTTAGATTTGAGAAATAAGGGTTCGTTGGAACGCAACAGAAAAGAATTTAATTGTGATATATTTACTATGCGTTAAATTAGTATTAGTGGATGTTGATGCACGGCGGAATAGAATTGTGCAGTTTGGTATCATGGAATGGTGAGTCGGTAACGTGAACCTATTCAGTGGCAGTTATAGGTACACACCATATATTTAGTGCTGAGTTAATACCTCAATGTAAAACAGTAGAAGATCATCTTGAGTTCCGTTTGTGCCTCTACCACTTTTTGTGCTCCTTTTGATCATCCTTTTTGCTGGCCTTCCCATTATTTAAAAGGTAGGATGATAATTTGAGAGAGAGCAAGTGGTTAGAAATCAAAGTACTATGTTTCAGAAGAATGATTATGCTTCAAGAGCACTGTGGTGTGGTTAGTGCATAGTCAATCAATACTAATAATATATATTCTGGAGCAAAGGAGCAATCAATTAGACAGCTGAACAACAGTGACTATTTTCCATAATAAAAGAGTAGCCTGATTTCTATGCTCAGATTACTATGCAATGTATCTACAATTTAGCTGCAACGTGCATTTACTTATCTATGCAACGCTATGTATTTAATACTAACTTGTATTTAGAAAGACACATAACACTTATTACTATAAATAGCATGCCCGTCGTGCAAGAATTAACAATATTTACAAAAGGTAAAATCAGCAGCATTTAGGGTGGAAGCATTTATAATTTTACGCAAGCCTTGTTGCTTCCTGTTTTTGTTATGCAAATTTTCTTGTAGAGCAAATATTGTCAAGTAATAAATCACCAAGGAAAATATAATACTTATAAATACATAGATTGGTAAGCTGTAATCAGTAGTTTTTCCATGCAAATATTTAAGTTACTATTGAAAAAGCGAAAACTGTCTAGATTGATGAAGCGCCACAATGTATTCAATGGCAAACAAAAGAATAATAATTTTCTTTATGAACTAGTATGTTATTAATTATCAATAAAAATAAAAAGTTGTTTTGCATATTTTTAAATGAGTAGACATTTAATTCTAAATGAATTTTACTAAGAATATCGAATAAAAAGAATCAATATGAAAATGAGGGAGGTTGAAGTTTATTAATTGTTACGATATGTATATAGTATATAGAATGTGAATTTGACGTTATAAGGAAATAAAGGATATTTATACAAAGGTATAGGAGTAATTGCAAATGAGTGTAAAGCAAGTAGTGCAATATATTTGGGAGGAAAGTGGAAGGAGAGAAAAGAGACATAAGAAAGCTGATTATGGGAGTGGAGGAGGACAAGTTAGTTAGGTGAGGATCCCGAATAGGAAATAATAGGAGGAATGGGGACGGGAGAGAAATAGGAAAATGAGTTCGTAATAATAAGAGTGAAACAGAAGAAGAGTGAGTTGGGAGATTGAAGAAGTCTGACTGAGTGACTGCTCTGATTGTGTGTGTGTGTGTTCGGAAGAGTCAATGTATAATGCCTTGGTTGTTTTCAATTAAGAAAGACAGGGAAGGAGGATTTGTTAAGTATCAAAGTCGCAATTTTATTATGTGCACCTTCCTGATTCAATTTCGTTGGCTATTCAATTTCCAGTTGCTCAATACTTGGTCTTGGTCCCTGCTTGCTGTTGATGTTTAATAGTTAATATTTTGTGGAATTAATTTTCATGCCTGGGGAGGAAATATGAGAAGTTCATCTTTGCAAATGGAGCAAACTACCTTAGAGTCCCTTTCTTTCCATGCACAACTCTACCAGACCTCATATCATAGCACAACTCGTAAGAACTGTGCGATACCTACTTATTTTTACATATTCCCTCTATATGCGTCTACATTTCTATGCAATCTTTATCTCCCTATACTCAGATAGTATAGAATTTATAATCCACAAAACATTTTCAAGTCAGAAGTAACAGTAAGAAGTAGTAAGGGATAGAGATTGGCTATTTTGTCTATCCACCTACGTAGCTTATAGTGGGACTCTGGCTAATATTACTCTTTGCTGGCTGTCTATGTTTTCTTGTCTTGGCTTGTCATCGCTTCCATAATGTTTACTTATTATTCGCTTTTCTTATAAACAATGTCTACCTCTTCATGAAATTAATAAGTAGTCGTCATTTGTCTATTACACGTATACATATGTATACAATTCATTCATACATATATATAAGTACTTCCGTCCCAGCTTTATCCTTCTACAGACACTAAGATTTCCTCTTCTTCGTACTAATGTTAATTAGAGAATGGAAAGAAAGATTAGAGCTCCTTCCGTAGTAGGTTTGGAGGAAACTGGAGATAATATGTATGTATGACATGACACCATTCTATCACTACAAAAGTAATTCAATTATTATAGCAATTTATTAAGGATTTTGCTGTTAGCATTCAAATATTATGTACACATTAATCGAAATTGGAAATTGAGAAGCTATTCAGCAAATTAACTTCCAAAATAAGTACATAGAAAACTACAAAGAAGCTAAAGAACAATATACCTTATAGTAATTTATACAATTTATACGGATATGGAGAGTAGGCGTTTAAGCTGTAGTAATACGTTAAGTAGCTATTCTAGAAATTTTACTTTGGAAAAGAAATCCCCTTTCTGCTATGATAAATATGCCTATTATATGAATGTAATTACCATTTAAAATGCTCCATTACAGTAGATGTAATTATATAGTTATAGTGTTTGTAATTTAAATCAGTGTACAAAATTTACCACTTTTTAGCCTTTTTTACCATCACAGTGGTAAAAATGCACTTAATGGTAATAATGCATTTAATGGTAAAAATGGTAAATTTTAGTGATTGATTAGACAGCTGAGTACAGATACAGTAGACTTCCTAAAATATAAGGTTTAAAACTTTATTTTCTATGAAATATTTCCAATTAGCCCCTTAATCAATTAAATTAATCATATTTATTTGATTATATCCTAAAAGTTATAAAAAATGAAGAAAGATTGTATTTGGTATCGCCCATTTAAAATTGATGCTAATTTAATTGCAATTAATTTCTCAATAGGCAAATAACGGCTATTAGTGAATCCAATTCTGATTGTTGAACACTTATCAATTTGTGACAACAATGACCATCTGCTAAGCTATTTCATACTTTGGCACCGAATTTTATTCAAAATTCTAACACGAAATTTAAATGAAACTATTTTTTACCATTTTTACCATTTATACCACTTACCACTACTTTTTAGGTAGTGGTATTTAACGTTAAATACCATTAAAAACCACTTACCACTGGTAAGTGATAAATGGTATTTTGTACACTGATTTAAATGAATGTTCTGGAGTTAAGTTGTTATTACGTGTGTATGCATAGTTAGCGTAATAATATTATATAGAGTTTTGGTTGAGAAAAGAGAAGTGATTGGGAGTGAAGGGAACTAAACACTTTCTACTGTATAGTTTTGATGGCTCCTTGTAGTGAAGTCGTCAGAAAGAGAAAGAAGCTGAGTGAAGGGAAAGATCTAAATAACTACTTCAATTCAAGTGAAGAGGATTGAGTTTAGAACTGGAGTGAAAGGAGAGTTTTAGTTGGAGTCAAAGTGGTTAACATAACATAACACACAACTACTTATGCACACTTACAAGTTCCTCATACATATGATATGGAATAAAGAGAAAAGGAAATGAGAATATTAGACTTGTGTGAAAGTATCTAAAACTCCGACGTATTTACCTTGGTACTTAGATGTATACAAGAATTGGAGGACCAGAAATATTAGTATATATTATGGAGGGAGTAGTTGGATAGATACATGCATAGATTATAAGTGTGAGCATTTATACATAGTTTGAATAGGAAGGATAGTTGATACGAATCCGGATGAAGCTCGATTGCCTCGGCACTCGGCTAAACTGATCCTTTGAGAACGGTTTGATGCCGTTTCGTTTCTGAATATTACAACACTTGCAAATGCCATGGAGCTCAGGGAACATTTACACAATATTCCCAAACCCATCAACACCATACGGAGAAAATTAATGCTACATCCATTCTGCCTTTGTGGCTTCATCAAAAGAAACTACCAAATGAGACTTCAGACCCAAATACTACCTTTAAAATATTTACCGTATCTTTATTTTCTGACCTTTATCATCGCTCCGGATCCTTTTCTACGAACAAACACTCTCCTTGTAACTAACACTGCTTTATTTAATATCACACATTCTGTCGGTTCCTTCCTCCTCCTCCAACTTTGACTACTTCCTAACTAACTATTGATACTACATACGCATCCGGATATAACGTATACTATAACACACTCTATCTATGTACATACGCCAAGAAGACAATTGCATGCATCCATTTCATAATTTTATGCCCAAATCCAATAGTAGTCTAGAAATCTTCACTTTGTGTAGTAATATAAAATGCAGAGTATTAATAAGCTATATCATATAAAATGTGTCTAGTGCAGGAGAGGGAAAGAGGCAGATCTTCAGTACATAAATACATGGGTAATGCAGAGCACGGGTACTTACACTCATGTCTTTCCCTCCCTCTGACAACCTTCAATTTAATTCCCTCGACTTACAACTACAATTCACATGCATAAAATTAATATAGAAATTCAAGAACAAATCCACTCTCACCCACCTTTCATCTATATAATGTTGCAGAACATCTAAAAACTCTATCTTTGTGTATTATACATCATAAGGCCTATCATCCTATGCAAATAAATCCGTAAGGATGTCATAAGCATTCCTATTAAACTCTAACATTTTCTTACCCTTCTGTAATAAAATTCAACACTCAGAAATAACATTCGACTTTATGCTTCTCCCTTTTATTGTTCAATTCATGGATGAGACAAAATCACTATCGTTCTACAGTCTCAACTGAAATGTTTCATTCTATCTGTTAATGTGCATTAAAGTACCTGTCATCACTGTAGCATAATAAAAAGGTATAATTTGAGACACAATAAATAGACGTGTGTAGGAACTGAAGTGATTGGAAACTAAGGATTTTGCAATTGAATGTACGTGGAGACAGAAAGACATCCGTAATGAGAAAATTGGTGAAGCGGAAAAGAGATTTTTTATGGTAAAATGTTTGACTTAAACCAAGCGATTTAAAGGATTGTTATTGTTTGTTGTGATGTTGGGGGTTGATGGGAGATGAGACAAAAAGAGTCGTATCTCCTACGAAAAGAGAATTGAGATCAGTGTTAGTGTTGGTTGGTTGGTGGTCACTTTGGAATGACAGAGAGATTTTGTTTAAGTGATGTTTCTGAATAGAGATCAATGAAGCGGTAATTCGAAAGAAATGATGAGAATTGATTTTCGTTTTTGTAGTCTTCAACAGACAGACAGACAAACAGTCAGTCAGACAACATCTGTTTCAATACCATTCCAACCATTTAACTATTTCCTTGGGTTGCCAATAATAGCTCTGCTTTACATATTTTTTTCTTCTCACGACGCTAAACAAGGTACTTACAATCTACCTCGTTTTAACTATATTATTATGTGCAATCATATTGGATTGAGAGACACGACAGTCGATTAAAGTGTAACCCATGTTAATGTGATTCTATTATTCAGCCCTTTGTACACGTACACTTCTTGCTAGAATTCTCTTCTTAAGCAGGCAGGTACTACTTTGAACATACATTATCATTACCTTTGTTATTCATATAACCCTGTAGGATAAATTACATAGGTACCACCTTTTAACATTAATACATTACACTGTCGTTCGTTGCTGAGCGCACATGACTAATTGTGCTGTGAGCATTGAACAGAAAAATGAATTCGTTCTCTGAGAAAATACTCTTTTACTATTCATCATGAGATGTGATGTGATCTAATGTAATATGATGTAATGGCAACCTAAGTAATTTAGTGCAGCATAATGAGAGGAGTGGAAGTCTCGCCCGTCAGACCAAGTCAGGTTAGACTACATTTAAATCCTATACATTCTCAAACAATGCCAGACATAAGAATTTACATTCGTTACAATTAGCTCTTGTGCCCATGTACTTCTATACAAATCAAGACGGCACTAGTCGTTAGCTCATGCTCCTATGCAAATAAACCATATATAAGCTGTATATACCCGCATGACATGTAAAAATTAAATCGTAATTATAAAATTATTAATTGACGGACTTAAAATTTCTGCCAGGATTTTAAATTTCATTATAGTCGACCACAATATTTAAACCATTTAAACAGCAATACAAAATGATACATAAAGGTATTTTTTCGTGAATTTTTTGTTATATATAATGACACGCTGAGGAATACTCACAAAAGTAATGTAATAATATAGGATAGTATTTACATGGTTACAGTGCGTAGTAATTATAGCTTAGGAAAGATGTTCATTGTACTAGCGGAGCGTAATCTGATGAAATGTTGTATACACAGCACTCATTAATTGGATCGCTATCTTATTGGGCAATGTGTCCCAGCATGGAATACGGAATGTTGTATTAGATAGTAAATAGACTACGCGTGAATGCAAATGTGATATTGTTCAGGCATGCATATGAAGGTGAAAATTAGTGAGAATGTGTTAATGGTCAAGTTTTTGAGTCTGATAGCAATTTCACGGGCTGGCTTGAGTAAAATGCTTTCGATTTCCATGAATCCAAAGCCAATCATCATGAGTCAGTAAATTTCTCTGTGATTTTGCCGCACAAATAAATGGTGTCGGCCCGAGACAGCCCTTGTTGCAACACATAGTGTACATACATATGAAATCAACAGAACCAAATAGATATCTACAGAGTAGAAATAAAGGGTTGATAGATAATAATATATTGTTACTAATAGCTGTTGAGTTCTACTCCTAAAGTGAGTAACCATAGCCAACTGTCCTGTGTGAATGCGCCTACTAATAACTATAATGAAATCCTTGATACAAGAGAGAATATGCATTAGTGACTATTTGTCGCATTTGACGGAGTGTATAGTGCAGAACTTAATGTAAAAACGAAACATTAGAAATACGTAACGAGAGTGTCGACTTCGCTATCCTTTTTTCTCTACTGACTCTTCTATGTATTAACAAACACAATTCGATTGCTTTTCTTATATCATGCGGAAAAATAGAAACAGAAGGTAGACGGAAGGGTAGAGCCAAAGTAAAGTGGAAAGAAACTTTTGTGCACATTAATATATGCATCCACCTTTTGTAGTTTTCCGAATAACTAATATCTGGTTTCCATTTGTGTCCTCTTCTATTCCGTAATGCACTTTTGTACTCATAAGGATACATGCATTTATGTGTTTCATATTACTAGATGGAATTATGTATTATGTAATCATTTCATTACCTCCTCCCACCGGTTACGCATTTCATCTCTATCAAGTCTACTCCGTAGTGCCATACAGACTTCTACCATAATGTGTACTCTCCACCTCTTGTTCAATGTTATATTTCTCAATCTAAAGTAACGGAACAACTTGAAATGCAAAACATAATTTACTACATTGCTAATCTATAGCGTATATCAATTTCTTATCTAGATTATAACCTGTCTTAATGAACTATTAATGATGTCGTTATATCAATCAATATTCCAAGTCTTTCTTAAAGAGCTAAATTTTAGTTAATTAATTCGCATAATTCAATTTGAGAATAAATAACATAATGATCACAATTTGCATCTCATCATGATGAAACTTAGGAAAGAGAGATGACCTTTTGAAAGCTTCGCAGTGTGTTTATGTTAATGTGATTTATTGGAGAAAAGTGATACTGATTGGTACACTGCACAATTTAGACGGTTAGACGTCCCTAAAGAATCCGAAAGCAAATAACATGACTAGTAATTCTTAACCTTCTGAGTCCATATCGATTCTTTGGTGTACTTATTTACGAGGCATATAGCCATAGTCATAGGAATGGCCTTTAACTATTTTGAAATGGTAGATCTCCATGTTACACAACGATGTATCATCGGATCACACACACGCACGCTCTTGCTGACATTGTATGTATATACTTGTAATACAAAGTTATGCAGACATCGCGAAAAAACTATGCGTAAGATTAACTGCGTTATTATGATGTGATGTGTAGGCAGTGCAATGTATATAGCTGGTAGCTATTCTTCTGCTTATGAATGTATTAGTTTAGCCTGAAGCCTACCCGGTTTAGGTTCCTTCTACGATATAGTATCAACCTACATAATATTGTTACATGCCTCTTACGTTGACGTTACTTACTTTATTTCACGATGCTGTGCATAATAAATCTATAAAAGCATAAATATATTTCCTACCTATCTTTTTACATTTTAAAATACAATAGAGCATGAAAATGCGATAGAATAGGACTCTACTAAGAATACCTACATGAAACTAATTGTAAGAGATACCTCTGAGTGTAACGTGACTAGATCTATATGTATTTATCTATATCTCATATGTAAGTAAACGACGTATTGGTTGTTGTTCCAAAGCCTCGAGTTGGCTTGGCGGAGAGGAAGATAAATCGGGGTGGTATTGTGCAAATCTTCTTTACCCGCACACTCTTACGTTCTCCGGATTATGGGAATGGAATCGAAAGGATTGAGAGGAGCTGGCTTAGCTCCTATAGAGGTAGGTATCCATGGAGGAGAAGTAAGTAAGTAGGTATACATTTCCTATCTTGGCCTAGCACGAGACGGATAAAAGGGGGAAACAAACGTGAGCCCATTGCACAGAAAAGCCAAATCCATTTTTCTGTAGGGCACGAAAAATTTAATTTATTCCAAGTGATAACAAAGCGATTTCCTCTTACTGTCTAAACTTTAAGAATCAAAAGCAAACATTTCGTCCGAGAGAACAGGAATTCATTATAATCTTATGTATTTTTACTTAGTTTCCCAATACTAATACAATTTAGCTCCGCTACAACTTTGGAATAGAAACGTATCAACAACCTTGCTATTTACTCTACTTACACAATAGGCACAAATTCAAAATATAATAAAGTTATATATAATGCTATCACTCATCTTTAGGCTGCGCACTTTTTTCTGATAAGGATTCCGAATCTTCTTCCTAGATTGTTTAAACTGTATTATACCACTATAGCTACACAAACAAGCACGTAATTTAGTTTGTATTACTATACTAAGCAAGAGCTGACTATATTTTCAACTCACCCCATAAATACATTAGTAGAATTGTAGTATTTATATGTAACACGGATATTGCGGAGACAGACAAACTAGCAGATAAGCACACAAACATTAGATTGTATTTTATCCATCTAATTTTAACCGGTTACGTCGATGCTCTGAAGTTACTAAGTCTAAAATAAACTAAAGTGGAAGGTAGCTAGTGTAACATTACTTATAGTTAGTTACTCACATGATACTTTATGATACATAGTTACCAATCTGTCTCACATATATTCTTTCCTTTACTCTATAATCACATTTCCACAACCGCCCATTTTCTACGCATTCAACAACCGGATCGTGCTCTCGCATAATCACCCCCAGCCCAGACTCAATTCAGTTCACTACAGACGATAAAATACAATGCTCAATCCTATCCCATCCAAATCCAATTCACTAACACACTACTACTATGTACTACTGCTGCACAGCTACTTACTGACTTGAGATTTAACTACTAGACCGTACCAGCCAAAAACTAACCAATATATGTAATAGCTGCATAAAAGCTAGATAAATAATAAATAATAATATCTACCTATACAACAATGTTATATGACACAATAATAATAAGAACACGTAGCTAAGAGTATAAAATGCATCCCTGGCAATGGACAATGAATAACGGCAGCCTCATTCGATCGCATTGTCTTCCCATCACATAGTAGTGCATCAAAAGCCACACCATGACCAAGATTCTATTTATTCTCCGGATCATCTACTTCAATTCAACCCAAAATCTATACTTACGTATGATTTCTCTTTTCTCAAACCAACTCAAATCTAATCAAGGTTAAGGGCATCTTAAATTATACTTATCTTCTACAAACCCCAACCAAACTCCCTACCGAACTAATGTCTGAACTTTCATGTAGCTACCTACATAATCCATTTTGTGATGAGCAAGTCTTTGTTCACATTTTTTCTAACTTTCTCACGACTGTTGTATATTTTACTAATCCTACAAATTATCAACTTCATGAACTGACTTTATACTTTAAAACCAGTGGATTTCATTTTCAGCACAAAGAGATCGTTTTCTGATCATGATCTGAGTGTTAAATCAAGGGATATTATTATTCAGTTTGTATTTTAAATCAATAGTCGTTAAATGTATTAAATTGTTTTTTAGCCTAATCTCATGAAAAATACAACTTTTTACATTTTGACGACAATTGCTTTTAAGTATAAACTGAATAATAATATCTCCTTAGTTAACATTCAGATGATGGAGAGTAAAGAATTTCTTTGTGCTAAAAATGAAAATTATTGGGGTTAAAGTATAGTGTCAGTTTATGCGGTTGATAGTGTGATTTCTCACCTCATCATATTAAAAATAACAATTTTCTATGTTTTAACGACAAATTAATTTAAAATAAAGACGATAGTTTAGTAGATATGACTAACCGTACCGCAATAATTACGAATACGATGATTGTGTTATTTTTATTAACGTGCAGTGAAATATGAATGAAATAAAAATAATTCCATTGATCAAAACATCAATTGCTATTAATATTTATAGATGGTAACCAGTAGTATCAATATACATGTACACATAAAATAGCAGTGGATATAATATAATAGTGGCATATGATAATCAATAGAAGGAGTTAAGCTATTCCTAAGCTGGTGCACATTTATTTTATGCATTATAAGGTCTTGTTGAAGGATGCCATGATATGAGTTAGTGTTATACACACACACGATACATCCTTTTAGTGGAAGAAAAGTGTTTCATCTATTTCCGTAGCAAAAAGGTCAATCGTCTCTTGTGTTCTCTCCCCCTCAGCAACTTTCTTTTCCTCGTAGTGTACACAAAACGCTATGCTTAGTAATCCATCCATACTTATCGTTAGCTACTTATAATCTCTGTGCATGCATCCCTCTATATTGACGCATGCATATTACAATTCTCCTCTTTTTTTGTATTTGACTAAATGATTTTTCTCGGAAAGGGAAGTCAAGTCAAAGAGAAATATTATTATAACAATGTTAAACTCTAGTTGGAACCTGGGCATCATTACTACTACTAGATTCCATTTAATTCAAAGAGCAATATCTCCTGCACTAGATATTTATGAAGTATAGATACATATATTTAGGTATATCGATGGGAGGTAGTATGAAAATATAAAGCAAAGTAAGTGGTAAGGAAGAATGGGCAGGTGTCCTGCTGTACTCATCCCCTTTTCCAATTTTGCTTACGAAGCTTTTCTTTCTTTTCCTTGGCCTGCCTTCTGTTCTTTTGAATTTGAGTGCTGAAAGAAGTTGAGTGAGATTAGCGAAAAGCAATGCGATACAAGTAAGTATAGTACACACAATTCAGATACAAGTAAGTATAGTACACACAATTCAGATACAAGTAAGTATAGTACACACAATTCAGATACAAGTGAGAGATAGACAGATCCCTAAGGTAGGCTTTCTTGAACCACCATCCACCACCACGACTACTACGTAGTAGTATCTGTATCTAGGACAGAGTATAGAACTATCCTTTTAGTCGGCCGTGTGCATTATGGAAATGGAATCGAATTGCGATGGAGTTGAGGCGAAAGAGTACCTTGCTGACTCGGTACTAGTCTGGAGTGTGGCGTACACATAAATAGGTAGTAGTAGGTAATGATATTAGTAGACGGTGGAGCAGGAGAGTAGTGGAGTACTAGTGGAGATATGTGAAGAGAAATGAACACACCCGATTCGTGCAGAAGGAATTCGGAGAGTTGGTTGTGCGACTACTTTTAGTAGTCCTTTCCTTCGTTTCGTTTCGTTTTCGTATGTAGTTGTTGCAGCAGTCGCAGAAATAGTAGGAGTTTTACGTATTAGTCTTCCAATAGTCTGCCGCTTTTAGCGTCGTTCTCAACGCAAGCTCAATGGCAAGACTACTAAGATTGCGTACAAGTGACTGACCTATTGGATTCCTCACCAAAAGTCTCCTCCACTTATCCGCATTCTACTTTCCGCCAGAATTACTCTTCTAAATACAAATTACGACTATTACACGCTCCACATTTATCTACAGTGACATCATTACTCAGCATATTACTCCTATTCTTATACCTTTAAAAGTATTTGCAAAATTCATTCTATTCTTCTCCTTTGAGTAGCGTATAAATATAATTAACTGTAGATACAGAGTTTACTTTTATTTGTAAAAGAATGAGGTGGGCATAAGTAGGTAATTTGTCGAAATGCTTGAGCATTAAGAAGTCAGAGGATGTGAATGTAATAAAAGAGGGGAGGATTATCAAACAAAACACCACCAGGCAAATGCTGAGATAGGGTGAAAGAGATGGGCTTTAAATTACATCAGACAGCGTCTGTAATTCTAATGTGGAAAAGACCGACAGTAGTATAATAGTTGCCACCTAGTATTTGAATTGACCCCATATACACAGATACCTAGGAATTAAATATAAATACCTACAATTGTGTAGTAGGTAATCTGTAGCGGATTGCATGCAGAGAACTTTTCGAATGAACTGTGCAAACAGAAAAAACTCTGTGGGTTTTAATGAGGGTCGTGTGGCATGGCATGGCATGGTAGCTAACAATAAGTTTGATTGAATGGTCAGGAGAAAGGTAGATTTGTTTGGTCTCTCTGTCGGAACGTGTGATTTGCTCACGTCGTCCTCTTTTCATTGCGTTGTCAGTTTTATTTAATAAGCCACAGAGAGATGCTCCAAGTGAGTCCACTCTACAATAATAATGTGGGATGATGACAATAAAAATATTTTCTTTGCATTTAGCCGAGGACGGGTGGTTTGAGTGCACGCAGAGATTCACTGGGTGTAACAAAACATCTCACAGGAGAAATCCATCGGGGTCCTTTCACACAAACTCCTATAATGGCATTAGTATATATTATTGTATGTCATGTCGTGCCATGCCAGGTATAGCTGAACTACTTCTTCTTTAATATATCTGTATGCCTAAGATTTCCTCGACTCTCACCTCACCCTCTCCCTGCATGGATATCCCTTTCTGGGCTCCTTCCTCCGTATCCTTGTTAAGCTCCTAAATAGATACTTACTAAATGTGTGTGTGTAGCAACATAAAATATCCTTCCGTCCCGTCGTGGGCTTCGGCTCCTTGTATTGTGTTATTGTTGAACAAATCCAATTGTAATGTAGTGACTTGACTTGATTTGGCTCGGTTTGACTACTGCACTGACACAATGGAAATAAAGCTGAGCAAACTCACAACTCAAGTTTAATTCATGAACACAATACTCCCAGTGAGACAGATACAAATATCTTTGCCTAGAGATATTCACAGTTAATATGCTTCCTAATGCTCCCCGAGTTACTTATTCCACTGACAAATGTTTCTAGCCTTAGCTCAGGTATATTTATTACTTACAGATAGCTAATGAAAAGTACAGATGAGTAGCGAGCGAGGCTCTCGACTCTATTACGCTCCGTTTGTCTACACAAATGAATAAATTAAATTCACAATGAGCATTGACTGTAAACTCATTCGATTAATCAAGAACGTCTCACTCTCACCCACCCATTCAAATCCTACTATATCAACAATATGCTCCACAATCTTACACCCATTCATTCTATACAGTTTTTTATGCATGTGTACATTTCACATTAAGCACACATATATTATTCTCTATGTATTTGGAGCAGATTACGTTAACAAGTCCAGTCCAGCATTCAAACGGACATTAATTCAAATCAAATGTTTACTATAAAGTATAACTACTTATTTCAAGAATCAACTTGTCCGGTATAACAGCTCACGGGGTTTATAATGTATCTTGATTGTAGCTAATGCTTATCTTCAATCTACAATACATACACATATTTTTCTAAGACAGAGTAAATTATATTTACATAATATGCATTAATATGTATCTGCATTATTATTTTTCCTGGTGGATTTTGCGCTACATAAATAAATGAAATTACATCGAATAAATTCTGTGGCATAATTAACAGGAATTCAACAATAGAACGTTCTACATGGACTTGTATATATTATCGCTGGTGGATTTCGTGGTAACGGCACGTATGTGTCAAGTCCTTCTGTCTGTTATCTTGAATTGTTCCTTTTAATTGGAATATTTAATCATTGGATTTTCTGAGCGAGCATTAATTGATCTATATAATAAGTGTATAACGAACAATTTTTAAGGGGAATAAGGGCGAGTTTTTCATGAGAAGTCAAAAGAGGGAGAAACACCTGAGATTTAGATCATCACAGAAAATAATAGGATTGCCTATGTATTATAGGAGTGTGTAGTATTAGAGTCGCAGAGTTGAACAGATAATTCAGAAGGTGACCTGAGAGAGAAATATTATGTACTAGTGATGTAAAATGTGAGCAATGCAGTTGTGGAGAGTTGTAATTCAGAGATATCTAATGTAATGTTGGTGGCGGTGGCACTGACCTGCACCTGTGGCATCTCACAATGTGTAATTACAATAGGCGAAGTAATTGATGCATGGTAGTAAAATGAATCCGTGGCCCTTGGTGATGTTCTGTGGAAAAAGAAGATAGCTCGGACTGTGAATAGAAATATAGAATTGCAACAACATTTCGAGTTCGGTTGATGATGATGGTGTGTGTGACGTGAGTTAAGCTCGACTCTCGTAAGTAAGCTAAGCGATTTGACTGAAGGCACAGGTAAAACAGTAACTGCAATTCTAAACGAAATGGTGAGTTTTGCATGGAAGGATTGAGTGAGTGAGTCTCGGGGGGAAATAAGAAACGGCGAGTTGGCTGATTAGTATTCCTAGTAGAATGGATGGAACTGATCGTGGGCAGTTGTTTAGAATATTGAATACCTTCGATTCAACTTCATTTAAAACGAGCAATTACACTACACATGTCCGTATTCTTATTATGTCAACAGAGAGACCTGCACTTATCATTGCGTTCCTTGTGATACCCAGAGGAGTGCATAATTTCATAGGGCAGAAAAAACTCCATTGGAACAATCTTGTTTCTCTGGCTTAATGCTACAAGTTTATCATATCCAATGCCATTCTGAAGAGATATAAAATATTATTATGGTAGATATTACGAGATTGAGAATAGCCGTGTACAACCAACTCGTCTTTGGTGGGCGTGTCTCATTGAACGAGAATTTTCAAACTACCACTATATACACACCAGCAGCACTACTGAATATTCCAACAAATGTGTAGTACTAATCTAGAGGAGAGATATCATTTCATGACAGTTCCTATAGATTTACAATTAAAAGCGTAGGTTTATAGTAAATAATGCATAGAATTAATTAACAGAGAAGGTATGTATGGGGATGGGATCCTTTTCTGTTTTTTATTCGATTGAGTGGTGATACTTCACATTTATTTATTTGACTCATCGTGCGGGGTATTTTTGCATTGGGGCTATAGGCGTAGTGCAGAGGCAATGATAATTCCCCACATTGTAAGTCAGACAAAAGATACCATAATCAATAAACAAACCATTAATAGCAATTTAACAAAAGGATAAATGGCAAAGCATCTTCTTTTGA
Source organism: Tomocerus qinae (assembly GCA_020055645.1). Classification (NCBI taxonomy): domain Eukaryota; kingdom Metazoa; phylum Arthropoda; class Collembola; order Entomobryomorpha; family Tomoceridae; genus Tomocerus; species Tomocerus qinae. The sequence goes on from CM034548.1 coordinate 26,232,818, forward strand.
TGAGCAAATAAGAATCCTTTTATTCCCAAGACTTATTTGAATACAAGAACTGAAATTACATCCTATTAGCCCGGACTAACTAATTGTGAAGGAATATTTCTCAAGAAGATACCTACTTGGTTTCTATTATAGAAGACGGAGATTAGTTTGCCGTAAACAAACGTATTGTTAGATGGTTTCTAGTCGGTTGATTTGATGTACACGGACTTGGAGTCAGGAACATCATGGTTTTTTATGAGTGTAATGCGCCTAGAATTTCTTGTCTGGTGGCTAGTACACTTTCATTGCATAGCTTTGGCTCGGCCTTCTCTAAAAAGTGTAATTATCTGAAAAACTCCCAAAGCTTGAATTCCGTACAACAAACGTATTAAATATCCTCCCCTTCAAGGATAAATGGATCCTTTGTTCATTTCATTTCATCTTTTCTCAAACAGATACAATATTATATATTAGTTACTACTTCCATTCTATTCTTTTTTATCTTTTTCTCTATTTTCTGTCTAATCTCATCTTTACAGGAATATCAGCAGTAAACACAACGGCAAGGCACACAGAAACCAAAGAATTTCTCTTAGCCCTCCTATATTAATATTATTATAAGTACCTACCACATACTTATCACTGTTATATTTCTAGGTATCTATTTCTAATATCTATGCTTCCCTCCTCCTCTCCGTCCTACACTTGAATAATATCGAGAAATAAAGCTATTCTTCTAGACCCATCATGTCATCCGCCACCCGCAACAGAAAAAAAGAAATCCCTTCAAGACCATCCTTAAATATTAAAAATCCACTCGGTTTTAGTTACTCCACATAATGTCATTTTATATCATTTCCGCTTCTGTGATTTTTCCAATGTTCCACTTTTCAGTTTTCGTCTGTCTATTTTCACTCAACTCATCTTACAAATTCATGCCGTCTGTTCCACAGGTTACAATCCGTACCTGTACTGTTACTTCAAACATATCTGCCAAATGTAATCACAGCAGAGTAATTCGAGCCCATAGTTTAGCTAACCTAGCACAACTAATGTAATATAAAATATTTTTTGTCTGAGTTTTTATACCTTTTTCTAAGGTGTATACATTATCACTTTGATGCGGTATAGAAACCAGAATATACTTACGGTAAGGTCAGTATCATTTTCTTCTCCGAAAGTGTCTCTCTGTATTCACTAGTCAACCGTAAACCTTATAGCCATTCAAATACCGAAACCACTTGCATCCTTAATACCTTCTTAATATTGACTACGTAAACATGCAGTTACTAGAAAAATAGTGAGGTTGATACAATTTGGGATATAACCTTACTATGGATCAAACGGTATATCTGACATCCTACCTTCACTCGACTACTCACATCAGTTCACCTTAGCTCGTTAACTCTCTTTCGGAGGAGCTCTCCACATTTTAGAAAGCCGAACCGAACAAACGATGAGACTCTGACCCGTCAACTCCAGATCACCCTCACTCAACTTCTCTCTCCGTATACCGAATATAATATTTTGTGGGACACGTTCATATACTGTGAGCGAACCTGTTCCGGCGTTTAGATTTACGTTGACTCAAAATCAGTTCCCTTTCAATAACATGCATCTATAGCACAGCTGAGCATAGCAATTGATGTCTGATGGGATATTACGTCATTATGTCTTAGCTTAAGTTTTGACCTTCCTTTTGTCATAGTTTACTGACACATAACTGAATGTATGTACCAACATGAGCATTATGCAAATTTTTTTGCTAAGGCATCTCTATATTTTATGTAGTTTATATAAGATATACTGTAATATTATTTATTATGTACCTAAGATATGAAAAATCATAACAGATTTGTATTAGCTGCATATAAGAACTCGTGTGCGTATACTTAGGTACAATGAATAATAAGCAAGTAAAATGCACCATTAAATTCTCTCTTGATTAGACAGCATGCTGGTTATGTGCTTCAAATTATCCCAACAGCTTAAGAGATGTCTGTGTAAGTAGGTACCTAAGTATATTTGATTGAAATCAGAGAGAAAGAGTACCTACCCGTGTAACTTGTTATATACTACATGGAGATTATAATAAACAACTAAAATAAATTGCTAATTGATTTCATCAAGTCAAAAATCAAGTCAAGTCAAGGATGGGAGTTGTTGATAACCTTAACATTTCTGTATTAATTAAATACATGGCTTTAAGTAAGTATATATATAGAATTGGAATGAATGATGTTTCTTTGCATAAGACTCTGGACGGGAGGTATACTAAGCATAATATTATACATACTTGTATAGCTACTTATATATCCTGTGTAAATAAAAATGTAACTAAAGGTTCTCCTTATTCTGACCTATATATCTTTATACTTGTACTATTTGTTGGCAAATAAGAGCAAAAAACTGAGTCAGTGAGTAGGTTTCGTACGACTTCATTAAACTCGTTTTTGATAATCGAAAGCTGCTAATTTCAACTGGAAATGGTGATGAATGGACACACTAATTCGTTTGATAGTGGAGAAACAGAGCATAGAAAATAATTTCTCAGAGGTTGTCAGCAGTCATGTTTGCGAGTGTATTTTTCAGGTGAGGAGAGGAAGGTGAGAAAAGACGGTACGGGAGCAGCGATGGCATGCAGAGGAAAGAGACCAGAATGGACCGGTATGCATTACATCTCATCTCTACTTAAGGTACATACCTACTGCAACCTTTACCTCAACCAACGTGGCGAGGTCGAGTCAAGTGCAGCGCGAAGCATATCTCAGATATCTCTGTCTGTCTGTGTGAACCGTAGAAATTAAAAAGAATGGGAAGAGTAAATAGAATGCAATGGGATGTAATACTTTCATCTTGTCTTTGTAATAGGGTAGAAAATGTATTTCTACTACTTATATGGTGTAATCTAACTAAATAGTTATGTTCTTATGTGTATGTAGATTTAGTGAACCTATAGCTGCCCCTTTTAATCTACAAGATTAAATACAGACAATTGTCTGTCAGCCAAGACCTGTTTCAGGGGTGGAGAAACAGTTCTTCATATTAAGTAGATACATAGTACATAATAAACTCTTATGCAATGCGTAGTAGAATCTTCACTCGACTCGAGATTTGAATTGCCTATAGGTATTTATGAGTTCTCCCTTTATGTAACTACTTGGAAATTATAACATAGTATAAAGGCTCGCTTATAAGTACAATGCAATTTTTATTCTGTACCACATAATATGGTTAGCCATTAAAATAATATTTACAGCTAACAATAAGATAGGTTACAAGCTAATTGTATTGTAAGTGCACCGTGTGTGTGAGGTGTTTAGACTTAAACAGAGAGTAACCAATTTATTACTAATTTATGGGTAGGAAGTGATGTGTGCTATTGTATGTAATGTACGCACACAATATGCATAGCAGCAATATGTACAACGATAAAATAAAATATGTTTACAATGAAATGTAATGTGCTGCTGAATTGGTTTACAAGACAAGTGTGTTGTCTCTACCTACCTGCCTACCTTCTGTATGACATGAATGCAATGAACACACTTGTACAATAAAGAAATACATTGTAGACTAAGTAAGTAATAGGCCAGTATTTATGTAGTTGGAATGGATGTAGGTGGTAAAGTCATGGACGGAGGTGAGTGATTTGTGAAATGAATAATTATGATGATTGGTATCTTTAATTCTCTACGTAGTCTAGCCCTATTGTGTTGAATTAATTAGTTATTTTAATCTCTTCTCCGTTGCTCAAGAAAAAGTCGAGAACTCATAAATGAAATGGTTAGAGGATGGAAGGAAATAATTGAGGCACCAGGGGAAAATGAGCAATATCTCCCTCTATTCTTTCCACGAATCTACACAAGATGAGTATTACACACTCATCCTCTCCCTTTACATGCTTTTAATATATATTTACCTGTGATCAATGTATCTACCAAAAGAATTGTAACTATATTTATAATATGACTATTACTTATCTCTCCTAAATTTCATTTCGTTAAGTACAAGTCTTATTCTTAATACTAATTGCACTCACTGTTCAAGCATTTAATGTACGGCATAAATGCCGGAAAAGAGTAATAGTAATAACTAATAAGTAACATTTTCCATGTACATCTTTATGGAGCATAAAGGAGGAAAACATCTCTGCGTATATTTAAACTACACGTACATTAGTTGTGAAGAGAGTCAGATGAAAAAGAGTGGAGTAAAGATAAGTAGTGATACCCCAGAGTCCATATTTAAAAGAAATCAAGTCTTGCTTATTTTAATATCCAATTTTTAAGGATGGGGAAAGGCAAATGCGATATTAAAGCAGGGAGATTGAAGAGAGAGAGAGAGAGAGAGGACGAAGGTATTATGCAAAGTCAGTCAGATAATTTGGAGTTCTTTTTTCTTATACAGACCTAATATCTACATGGCTAAATAATATTTAGCTTCCTCCCAAGCTTCTAATACCTTTTTTTCGTTTGTGTATTCGAATGCATATACATAGTAGTAGTTTGTGTACATACCTACATTGCATAAATATGAGTGTGGGTAATATGAATTCCTACTGATGAGAAGATGAGATTTATCCCATTTGGACTCTAATTTCATATGCGACAGTGCCTAAACATAAGTCGTGTGACAAATGTAAGGGAAACTTATTTTTAACCATCTACTACGTTTATCTATATGCAAATAATAATATCCTTATAAGGAATTGGTGTTTGAATTTGTTTCAGTGGTGGATGTGTAAGATATTTGTAAAAATCAAAGGAGTAAGTATATGGATATAATAAATAAGTAATCTATGTGCATATAGTATTAATGATAGTGCTTAGAGGAAGTTGGCTAACGGTGGTTGGAATAGAGAGTCATAAGACACACTTTAATGTCTGTTGTATTACTACTCCTTCCTCCTCAGTCTTGACGATATGAAACAAAACGTTTTTATATTTTTTCTCCTGCTACATACAACATTCAACATTTAGAGTTTGAGATTTTGAGAGTCAAGACTGGGAGCAACTTGAGTATTTAGAAAAGCACTGGGATGCATACCAAATCCACCAAAACTAAACCGACGCTCATTCTCTCGATGAATTTTCTCTCCTCCTTCTTCAATCTCATCTTACTTTAGCTAACTTCACTCGAACGAGATATACGCTATTATGTACGGGCATAAGGCTACTACTCATGTACTTTTCCTCCTTTATTTGAGTCCCTTGCTACTTTTCTTGCTCTGGTTTCTTTTGCTTTAGTTTACTCTCTTACTTTTGCTTACAGTTTTACAGCTTACAATATAATACTATGCTATGAGTATTGTATGCAGCAACTTTTCTACATTAGCAACTTCTGTCCTGTCCAATATTTTATTATTGCACGCTAGTTGTACATGTTTTTATATGAAATGGAACATTAGACATGTTTAATGTATGATTCCATCATCAGATTCGAGATTTTCCTTCCACGCAACAATCTTCAATCGTACGACACTTGAATTATACAAAATGAACGTGAGCAGTCTCTTTTGGGATGAGACACTTATCTTATAATGTTTCTAATGCAGTTCGTTTCTCCTTCGGCTACAAAATGTTGCCCACATTTATCTACACGTATCAACTCCAATGGTTTCTGCATCCACACAATGTAAAGAAAAAGAACGATGCAGACGGAAGAGATATTGACATACCAGTCATGAAAGGAAGTGTGCGTATAAATACATGGCATTTCTTGTCTCTTCCCCGTTTTAATATTCTGTTCTCTGCACGCCGCGTCATTTTATCATCATAAACATATGGCATCTGCGACATAAGCTATGACTTTTGACTTTCAAATCCATTTGTCTCCGCCGCAATAAATTATGGACGGCAACTTCAGCCACGGAAAGAAATTGTCAACATTTGGTCATACTTTGTATTCTTTTTTATACATCAACACAACACGCACAACCAATGCGGGGATCTATAATGATAATGCTCGATGAGTGCCTTCCTCTGCATCCACAATTAACTCGTGTCTCATTGCCCGCTGTGAAACTAAATCTTTTATAATTCCTACCCTAATAAAGACACAAATGCAAGCAGTCACTACACAACATTAAATAAAATCATACATTCCCTAACAATTTTAATCATAAAAAATCTCCCAGGATGCAAACTAATTGCTAAAATCACACACCTATTAATAAATCCGTACTGTATAAATTATAACTAACATAAAACTCAATAGATTTGACTCAATCAAGGAAATAGTAAATCTTGTTGTTCCAAATAATATAAAATTGATATATACATGGTTTCTATTTGCGTCTGATGGTTTTTAAAGGTTATATAGCAACTGCACTCATGAATCTCAATTCATACTAAGCATATACCATAGAGTGTATTTATTTACGCAAGACGCATTTCTGCTGGAACTGGATTGAGAAGATAAGTCTCACGTATATGAATGGGTCATTAAAGAAAAGGGTGATAAGTACATTACATTAGCTAATAACACTAATTAAAGGAATGACTGAGTGGATGTTCCCATGTGATGCGTATTTGAGAGAAGGAAATAATGTAAAGGTAATACCTGGCCGTCGTGCAGTCTTTATAGAGAACGTCAAAGTCCTTGCAAGAGAGGAGTTTGCATCGGTTGACCCCAGGTTGTATGGCACCGAGACCGCGTAGGATGCGCACTTGCTCCACATTGCAGACAATTGGGACAATGTCAAGTCTTTTCAGTTTCGTGTACACAGTGTGGAGACCCCCGACCAAGTGTTTGAGGAAGAGTTCAAACGCTTGGGGCAAACATAGCATGGTGTCTCCATTGATTACAAAAGCGGCGACTTTCTGCCCGCGGTAGTCGACCAACTTGCATTCGTTCGCACTCGGGTCGTTTGTAGGGACGACTGGAGCAGGCGGGCTGCCGTAAGGATGGCGGTCCAGTCCGCGGTCTCCTACGAAGGAGGAATTGCTCCCGCCAAAGTCATGGTGGAAGGAAGCCGCAGCTGCCGCGGAACTCATTGCATTCAGAGCACTCAAACTGGCCAAAATGCCCGGAGTCATTTTATTGGCCGAGGAGGCGGCAATGGAGTTGATCATGTGTTGAGCGGCCAGAGAAGTCGGTGGGCCCAATGGGGAATTTCTGTCAATTGGGGGACTGTACGGGGCTTTGGAGCCACGGCTGGACAGAGGAAGGGCCATGGGAGACAACGAGCCGCGAGAGGGTGGAGATGTCACGTCTTCACCGCTTGACCCTCCGGATTCCATCGTCTGATCTATTTTCATCAACATTGGGCGTTCAGCTGAGAGATGATTTGACCCTCCGAGTATGTAGGAGTTTAGGTGTGCGATTAACACACTGCTCAAGTTACAAGTACCAATTTTGTACCGGAGTCCTTCACACACTCTTTCACACAGATCCCACCACGAATCTCTTTCCAACTAGTCTTCCCACCTTTGTCACTGTTCAAAGTTTCGAGTTTTCGAATTCTCTACTCTTCTGACAAGATAATATCGTATATTCGACGAATTGAAGTGTTGGACCGCAGATTAACAAACATAGCAGAGTCTCGATTGCGGAGCATAGTAGTTAGGCTCATACTAGTATGGATAGATGTACAAATGGCTTTATGGGAACGCTTGAGACGAAATGATGGAAAGGATTAGTCGCGAGAATGCAATCAAATACAGTACTGCTACTGATTCACAAATGATATTTCTTCTTGAGTATTGACTTGAGTGCGGTAAGAGGGATTAGCTGAGGAGGGGTGACACTTTGTCTCTGCAAGACTTTTCTTTCGCTCGAATCTGTTTATGTAGCAATCACAAAGATTAACAAGTGTATAATTAGTAGTAGTCGTTCGTTGGGATAAAACGTTTTTCGAGTCTATTTAGAGAATTTCCATTAGTGAGAGGAGGGTGTGGCACTAATCCTCATCAACACATGTGCATACACTTGATTTAAACAATACTCAAACACAATCCATTCAATTCAGGTAATACACTATAGACGTATCTAGAGCAAGTTGTTTTCCATAAGTGGCGGATTGGACCAATGTTCTCTTGTCTGATTCTGTGTCGACAGATATTCAATTAATTTGATTTCACTGGGTTGGTTTGTTGGACTGTGAGTGAGAAACCGGATATCATACGACGTTCGCTGTTTGTTTTAACAGATAACCGGCTGTCCACGACTGGAGTCGATCTTTCTGTTCACTACCCCAATGATGCACTCACTGCATTCAAATCCTGCTCAAAATCATAACAATACAATGACATTACTTAATAAGGAAACCCTATTGCATTTAATTAAACTTTCTTATACTTTTGGGGTAAGCTAAACAAAACACAAGCTACTATTTCAGAGGGAAGTGATTATAATTATTATCAACCCAATTTATAACTAGTTTTTTAGTAAATGTGTTCCTACGCATAGAAAATGTCACTGCTTACTTCATAAAGGATCTATTATGTAGTATTTAAGTGTGATATCTATACGTATGTATACTGATTGATAAAATCCTATATTTTTCAGTTCTAAACTCACAATTTATATTTGTGACTGAGATATTATTATGTTCTGTCACTGGTAAAAAAATCTTGTAATGTCAACGCAGAAGAATTGCACAGGATTTTTAATAAATTGGGAAGAACACGTATTAGTAGAGCACAAAAGAGTTTTATATTTAATTGTCGATGAGGTAGGTAGGTATAGGTAGGTTGCCGAAGAAATGCGAAAGGGCAGTGAGGGTGTCTTTTTTCCGGTAGAGTCCAGGTATGTGTAGAGTGTGGAGTGGAGTACGGCAGTATCGTATTCTATAGAATAGAAAACTGAACTGAACTGGATGACGGAGTGGCTTTGGTGTTGATGTGTTCTGTTGTTGAGTCTGAAGTGGTGCTTGCAGAATTTCTTCTTTCGAGTTGTTATTACTGCAAGAGATAGTGGAGGAGTAACCGGGTATGCTCTATTGTGTTCTTACATATCTCTCTGGATTGATACAGATACATATATATGTTGTCTTATCGAGTGAGTGAGGAGCTCCTACCTGAGCTACTACCAAAGGGAATACAAGACAGGACAGGTAACTTATTCTCAGTGCTTCTGAGTTCTTCGAGCTTGAGCTGATTGTAATGCAGTGTGAGCTTACTTAGTTATCTGACTGATGAGTCTACCTGGTTTGGTTTGCCTTCGTCTCGCTCCTCTTCTTTCCTTACTATTGTTAGGGAGACTTGTCTGTCCAGTCTACTCTCCTTATCCTAGCAATGCTAAAACACAGGTACATAGACCATTTAGTACACGACAGGTAGGTAAATACATTTATATGTACCAATACATGTCGGCTACATACGTTTACGTTCTGACTAACGCAGGATGTGTATCATATTATATCTACATGTACACACTACATGGAGAGGTACATATTTACAAGTACAGATTAGAAGATTGGGAGAGTTCTTCTGTTGTGTTACGTTGTTTGTTATGAAACTGGTGGATGTATATTTGTGTTAGAGTACGAGTACAAGTTAAGTGAGGAGATGGGTTGAGATTTCCAGATTCAGCCAGGCGAACACGTGCATCTCAAACTGAACAATGTAACATTATGTAACTATTGTGTTTGTGTATCTACTGTCAAATATCATCATCCTTGTCCATTCAAATACACTAAACGTGATTACCTTTTCCTGAAATGCTCTAGTTAATATTTAATTACAAAATTACTAAATTCTTAGCTCTAGTTAGTACAAACTGAGATTTATTTAATTTTCATGCAAAATTATAACTTTTATTTTACACACACCCTTTAACGCTGAATTGAGTCTCGAGTCACTGAGGATAAAAATCTATAGAGTCTTTGGCATTAAAATTGTGCTGAAAGTGACTTATGTTCTGAGAAGTCCTTGTTCGTTGTTGGGAGATTTTTCAAACAGAGATTAAAACGTTATTAGTGTAGATTGAAACCGGAATTGCTTAGAGGCCCGTTTATACAACGATTTTGCCGGAACTTGTGACTTAAGTAGATTTCAATTCGGGAGCACTAGGTAGAAAAGTTGTAATGTTCCTGGTGTTAATTGAGAAAGTGTTTACTTATAGTAAGTAATTGTAGTAAGTAGTTGTCTTGTGGGGCTGACTCGTTGGATTGACTAAGTATAGTAGAGTGTGAGAGTCAGAGATTGGTATTTGGATTGGTGTGTAGGCAGAGAATGCAGAAGTGATTGTCAGTCATTTGAGTCGGTGAGTTTAAAAGAGAGTTTGTGGAGTGTGTGTATGTGCAGAGATGTAGTAGTAGCAGTAGTGGTGAGTGTGTATAGGTATAATAGGTAAGGCAGAGAACAGGAGAGGACAGTACTCAGGTCGACAGCAAATATCAAATTACAGTGGCAAGAAGTAGGTATGAACAAAAGCAACAACAATCGAATTGGAGTTGAATTGGACTAGAATGAAATCTGTGAAGTCAAATCCTTTGCGCAACCCGAAGACTCATTGGTTCTTGTTCTTCAGACGTAACGCCTCGATTTGGTTCCATTGGGTAAGGAGCAGTGGAACAACACCAAAAAAGCGATGACAAAAAGTTAAAAATTACTTATCACAATTGAAGGCGGATTCTTGACTGATCTGTCCTCTCCTATCTTCTCCTCCACCATTTCATTCCATTCTATCGACTCAACTCTCTCTGTCTCTGTCTCTCTTTATCTATTGTATTCTCTCCCTCTCTCTGTATGTATGTCTCTTCTACTTATTCTGTCTCTCTTCTCCCTGTCTTTACTTTAACTCACTCACTCTGCTCTATTATCATACTTAAGACTCGCCTCTATATATACTCACACGACACGATCACTCACATTCTACTATCCACACACAGAAGATAGTCACAGGAGCACACCACCACAAAATACAAACTACTACACACACACACACGTTTACTTCTTCAGAGTCAACTCAATACATCCCATCATCGTCCGTCCGTGTCTACATACTAGAGCAGTATCTATACATTCTGCTGAGACACACGCCACACACACCAGTACACTCTCACAATCTCCACACTCCCCGTACTACTTGCTACTACTACTCTGCAATACTTAATATTAGGTACATATTCTACTCCACAACACTCGCTCATTTCCACTCTTCTGACTACTCCTTCCCATCTTACCTAATCTATTATGTCTTCTTCGCCTCACTTCACTTTACTTTTACCTATTTGATGTCAACTCAACTAACTGACGATAAGCTCTTCAAACTCACTTTCGTTCTCAATATTTACCATACACGGCTAACGAATTTAGATCCATGCTATATTTATCTAAGTATATTATTATATTTTTGGAGGTGTTATACCATTTACTCATCTTCGCTATTTTTATGTAATAATAAAAATATGAACACACCTTTAACTAAATCACTTTCAATATTGGGTTACCTTGAGATTGAATTCAAGAGTGAGTGCATATATCCTATGCATATGCACTTGCAATAATTTTCTACAGCACATACGCATCTTTTTATCTTAACGATTTAGCGTGGCGTCAGTTTGTTGTCCTCTCTTGCTTAGTATAGATAGGTGCTTATTTATTAGCTATAGATCCTCTTCTGTGTAAAGCGTGTTGTCTATACTTTGATGTTCTCTCTGTCCCAATCATGTTCAGTTCAGCACAGCACAAGAGTTACTCACTTTATGCAATTTGCATTTTGAATTACACTGAATTGGTTTCCTTCAGCTCTTGCCTTCCTTTTCTTAACTATGGCTTGCCATGACACCCGTCTTCTGATGCTTACCTCTTCCTTCTTAAATGATTACATCACACCCTCATCACACAATTTTATGTTGTTATACCTATCTCTATTACATTGATTTCTTCAATCTATTCTACATGGCACATATACCTACATACTAATATTAAAATAACAAGTCCCTTCACCTTTTGTAATTCATACGCAATTCTTTAACGGATGCATCAATAGAAAGTCATTATAATATTATCATTAAGGTAACATTTGGAGCTTGAAGATAAGTGATTTTAATCGTAGATTTTTAACCACCTATTCACTAACAATGCGATTTTAGCCCATTTCATAACTCAACCCTCTCTGAACCATTTATATTATTGGCTACTTATTTCAATCTAAGGTAAGAACAGCGGATGCCAATGCATATGTCAAATTAAGTATGCATTTACACAACATTTTGAAATAGTCTCAAGGTTGAAAAAGTTTTACTGCCGTCACCGTCATCCCTAAAATATTGTCTATACCAATCAATGCATTCATTTTATAGAATGGGGTGGATTTTGTAGCTTTTTTAAGAATGGCAAATGATTTTAGGCTTACCTCACTCACTTGTACAGCACAGACGGACAGTCTATTATTTCCAGATGACGTGACTAAAGGTATAAGTTTACATAATAGCATTTGTCCTGCTTGGAATGGAGCTGTTCGTTTCTGTTGTGTGGAGAAGCGGTAATCAAAGTGTTAGGTGTGAATGTGATATTTTGATACGATAAGGTTTTTATAGGCTGCCACACTGTCACCATGAAAGAAATGTCAATTTGTCACTGCCGTAGTAGCCACTGGTCACTGTCAAACCAATCTCAGATTTATACAATGGGGAAGCGTAATTTTTGTCTATTATTTTTCTTCTGTTATCAATATTTGACAGAATGACGTTCACGAAATGTCTAAAACTGCCAAGTTGAATTTCCCTGAGACGAAGATGGGTTTTATACATAGAGTATAAAATGGTATAAGGTGTAGAAACGCCACGTATGTAGATTGCAATGGGATTGGAGTAGTATGGAAATAACTGGATGCTAATCTCACTTTACTTTATTGTATGTTATGCGTATGAAATGAAGGAAAGAGCCGAGTGAAGAGGAGACCGGGAAAGGCAGGCAGGAGAGGAAAAAAGCTGTTGAGCTGATGTTGATAGAGTTTGCAATAAGCGAGCCTTACAGAAGTAGTAGTACTAGATTTACTTTTTTATGTTACGTTAATGCAGTGTAATGCTGGAGCCTGGTCTTGCTAGTGTAGTGTGAGTATTGGAGCACGTACGAAAAAAGACTGAACTTCAGTTTCATTTCCTAACTTATTGTGAGGAGATTCATCCGAACCGAAGAGAATACTATAAAGTAACACTCTGTGTAATCTTATGATGTAATATCTATATGGACATACATACACACTAAAAACACATGTAGGGACATACATGAATACACACATTCACAACTATACGACCCTACCAAACCACAACTTGGATACTATGCAACTCCTATACTACTATATTATTATAAACCCTCTAATATACTACGGCTACACTCTGCATGTCATATCATGGCATTTTGATGTGAAGTATGCATCGCCAACAATGAGAGATGCCCTACACACTATCCATCATAGCATATGTAGCTAGAGGTTTATTGCATGCATTATCTATGTAGACATGAGCTACAACCCGATGTAATACATGCATGCAATTACATACTATATCTGTACGTCACCGTCCAGAGGGGATACCCGACTACTATAATACTTTCCAATATCCCAACTCATATGCCATAATTCTACCTATTTTTTAATGAAGTAAAAAATCAAAATTAATTCAAAAATTAATAATTACTTTTCTGCATTTAAAGATTCAAAAATGGAAAAAGATGCATAGTATGTGAGTGAATTGTAAACCGGGAGATTTTCTGAGTATTATATCTTCAAATTTCAATTCGTGTTTGCAATAGTTTTATTTTACACTTTACATGTGCCGTTTAATATGCGAATATTTATCTATAGATTTAGCTATTGTTTAAATAAATCGGTTATGTTCAAGTGTGCATGTGAGTATTAAGTAGCATAACGCAATGTAAAGAGTCAAAGGGATGAAGGAGTGGATATCTGCATACTTGTGATGCACTTTAGTAGATGTACGTACGTCTGCTTGGCGTTGAGAGACATTGGAGATGTGTGTGCATAGGAGGCAGGCAGGGTAGTTTGGCTTAGTTTTCGATGAATTGTATTATTGTGGATGTGTACAAAGTTAAAAGGTAAGGGAAAAGGAACGTGAGCCAAAGATGGTACAAATACTCTTGATAATAGATGCAGTGGGAAATAAAGGCTTGACAAATGGCTTTACGTAGTCTCCATAACAGATTTGTGGCTTGGGGCGAGTGGAATAATTCCAGTTTTTGGATATCAACTAGGTATGCAAATAACATAATTACACAGTCTATTTCTCTTTTTTAGTTGACTTCGTCGAGAGTTGAGAGACTGTCTGTAGTAGTGGAGTGAGTGGAGCAAAAAATCCCTTGCCACCTATATTTAGAGATATAAAAATCATTTCGGACCGACCGCTCTCTTCTCAATTCTCATCGGTCAGCTCTTTTACTCTTTTTGATGCAGAGTGAGTGTAGGGGATTGAGGTCCTTCTCTCTTCACTTACTAGTAGTAGTAGTAGTAGTCGATTAATCCCATTGGATATTCATAATATTTAATAATACATTATGTAGGTACCTATGTAGGTATCCACTAATTCAATTCATGAGTCCAGTCCAGTTCAGATTCACGACACATCATTTATTTCCCTTCAATAATACATGGATGTGTATTATACTAATATTTTATTATGTATGTAGAATCACGTATTAAATAGTCAGATCGCTTATTGACTCCAGTGAGAGTTAGAGCCCAGTCCTAATGCACAAAATAATAAATGTATATAGTTAACTACATAAGTACACATACCAACAGATCCTTGAGCAGGTTGCTTACATTTTATCTGTCGATAATATTCCTTTTCAAGAGAACATACTTATCTGCTGCCTGTCTGATCTTTCCATCCATCTGTATATTATTTTATAAGTATTCTTTTATTGTCTGTCTGTGTGGATTTGGATAGGTACCCAGACCCACCTAGGCAGAGTCAGCCAGTGGAAGTGAACTCAAGTGAAATAGACTCGACTCTCTCGTCATCCCAAGTTTCGCTGATTTATTGCTCATCACATTCGTATCTCATCGAAAAGTATAGACTGAAGACACACTCCATGAAGAAATTTTATGAGCCCTTTGTATCCCCTGGAGCATTCTCTCTTCTGCCCCGACTGATGCGAATTAACTTCTCACAATGTTCACCTTGAATGGCCAGTGAGTCCTGCCTTTCAGACCATTGTCGATTCTCATTTACCATTTCTTAGTCTTCCCACCTTTGCATTGCTCATCTACAGACTTACCTATTATTATTACGGCCCTACTACTCCTAGATAGATACACCGAGACTCCTACTTATCAAAAACCATCCATACTTCTTCCCATAACACATTCAGGCTCGTCAACGTTCTCAGGACCTTTCAAATGGGAATCTTCTCCGTCACTCCGTCTGAGTAATACCTTTCCCAATACAGCACAGTGATCCCTCCATAACCGGACCACAGTTGGCAGGGGGAATATTGGCCGTTAAAACCGAGCAGTTAAAATGGATAAATATTTTCAATAAAATCCTTATCTTCTAAAAAAAATAGACATTAACGTTTTTCATTGAGGGAATATCACCACACATATTACCATATCTAACCATGTTACATATCTAATATATTTCCCATTATATTTTAATTAGCAAATAGTAACTACTTAATCGGTTTTTTGGTATTTTCACCACAAAAGTTTTACTTTTTTTGTATAATAATTTAAATTTTAAGCTTCATCCAATTTTGTATGCATTTTTTGACCTGATAAATAATAGATCAGAGATTTGACGTTTAACTGAGGTACAATTTGGGGTAAGATAATCGACTTCGCCAGCAGCTTATATAGGTGGTCCAATGCAGAGGAAGAACTGTACTACTATTATGCTAACATTCATTAAGACGCATAATATTTATGTGTTAGCTAAGTATGTAGGAAAGATCCATCAAACTACATTAATCCTTTGACTCTACCGAAGTACTAATCTGTCTATTTGTCAATTAATTAATTGGCAAATAGTTATTCATTGTCATTCATAGTACCTACACTAGTCAATTTTGCATTGCAGTACAATTCCAATCAAAAGAGAAAAGCAAGGCTGCTGAGTTAAAAGTAATTTAATGTTAATTATCCTGGAAATGTCACTTAAATAGCCGAATATACCAATGTAGCTTAGGATTTTAATTACTTTTCAAACAGGTACTTAGCAAATAAATAAATAATTGTATTTTGTCGTGTCTTGAATGTTGATCTCCATTTTGTATGTTCAATTTTTATGCTGTTTACTATTGTGATATAGTGTAGTAGTACGTATTAGGTAGGTAATGGCAATTTGGTTGGAGTGCGTTGAGATTTTTCTCGAGCCTTGGGTTTTACCATTCAACCCCTGATATGATGTCACAAAAGTCAAAAGGTAACGAAACCGGTCTTTATCTGGCAGGACGTTGAAAGCGCAAAAGCTAATTGTAAGTGTACCTATAAAGTAAACATGTTGTCTTTAAAATAATCTTAAGAAACAATAAATAAACTGACAAAAGAAGTGTATTAGTAAATGCTGAATGAACGGATCTGAGACTAGTAGAGGTAATAAACTGCTAAGTTTATCCACATAATAAGTGAGTATAAATAAAGGTGGACTTATGCCTAGATGTAAGTAGTAAATGGTATTGTATGTAGGTAGGGATCGGTGAGGTATTGTTCTAACAATAAGTGAGTCTCGCACATGGCTAAAACGATAAATGCATATTATCCATTTGTTTAGGTATAGACCACAATAGTAGTGAGTGTAGTAATGCAATGCTGGACTGCAGACAAGTGAGAATGAGCAGTCAAACACCACACAGGCAGTATTTTATTATCATCGAAGATATACGACCCATTTGCAAAACGCTGTGTGTATTTAATGTGAGTACTTACGGATAGTCTATGATTTCCATCGTTTGTGTGTACTTTGTAAGGTAGAGACAGATTGGTAAGGACAATAGGAACTTTACTGTTTTGCTCTGTTCCATTAAATGTTGGCATTGGTTGACTAACCTCTTGAGAGCTATACCTATCCATTTACTGCCTAAGTAGTGTTTTTTGTTACATCAATTTACATCATATATCCTTAGATGATCGCATTGTCTTATTGTCTAGAGTAAATATGCGTATATAGATAGATATTTGAGGGCATATGCTTTACATACTTAGGCACATGTAAATATGTCGAGAACAAAAAAAACTGAAGAGTTTCTTTTGGTGGAGCACTTTCCGCTTTTCAAATTTTAATAGACTCAACTGGGAACACCTGTAATTATCTTGTAGAAATTTCTTGTCTTGTCCATGTATCTCTATGACCAATGAGTTTGTAATGGAAGGAGCCCATTTGTACATCAGTACTAAATCCTCTGCACCCACCAACATCCACCAGACCCAACCAAACAAAGTAGTTTCATTATTTCACTTACTTCTTACAAGCTAAGCTTCGTTGCCCAACGTAACCCTTCACTCATACATACTTCCACAAATACATAGACCACATAAAATTATATCCTATCTTCTTCCTACACGGATAGCTACACTTCACAATACTCAAGTAGACAACATAAACTAAACTAATCGTCGTAAACGGACAGAACTGACAGAGATAGTCATGTCATATCTCATGACTCTTGTCTAAAATATCTTTGCTTTTCCGTCACGTTTTTCACTTCTTCTGCAATTAAAAACTTTAATCAAAATCATATTTGAGAACCCAATCTTCTCCTGTTCTACTAAATACCACTCTCTGTGGTGCTCTCCTCAATTTATCTCTAACCTGATTCATGACATTAATAGTAAAATAAATAAGATACTTTTCCTTCAAACCGTGCCCTACCATTTCTCAGCGTAAATTCTAGAACAAGTTATTAAGAATAACTATAAACACTTCCACCTACCAATTCCTCAAGTAAAACTACATTTAGTATCTAAAAATTGCTTGTTAATTTTACAGGTACTCAATCCCGTCCCGTTACCAATCCTCTGCAAATCGCAACATGCATAGGGAGTTGCAAAATATTAATTATACTAATGCCAACATTTGCCAACTTTAAAAATAGAATTAATATTTTAAATGATAAGAATAGTTTATATCGTTTTGAGTACTTTTTGAATGACATTAAATGCATTAATTAAACCGGTCTTTATATAAATTTTTCTGCAATGTCGGTAATAATAATTTTTATTTTATTTTATAAAAGGTTATTTTCTAATTAAAGTTTAAAGATTTAATGGTATACACATTTACTATTTAAAGAGTAAGATACGTTCCATGAATTACTCTTACTGCATGAATATATTCTCATATTTCCCATTTAGCCGCTATTCTGGAATTTTATCAACTGTGTATGTAATTGCAGTTAGTTACAATTCATTTCACTCAAAAAACAATTCTAAGAATTGGATTATTGTTTGGAAAATTATTAATCAGATATTAAAAATATTCTCAATTTTTTCATTAAGCCATTACCTAGTATAATTAGTTAATTTTAAGTTAAAACATTAAAACTTTTGGAATGAAAGTGAAGATATTGTCAATTTTGCAAAGTGCATTACTGTGTAAATATGGAGGTGGCCAGAGTAGTTTTAGCTCCCACTGCTTGTATATGACATATCAATTACAATCTCAAATGCCATGAGCAATGCCATGACCATCCCACAACTGCATTCACACCTTCCTACTTATTCTTGTGCATTCGCACTTTCGCACAATGAAGACAGTTTCCAACAGTGAGACAGACTCTGTCTGGTCCGATCTTTGCTGAGTACACATACAGAGATGTGCAACCTCCTTCGTCCGAAAATCCGAATGGGTACGGGAAGCTAAGTACGACTCCGATTGTTTCTTCCTGTTCTTCTGCATCTTCCACGTAGTCTCTGCTCCTGGGGTATGTAAGTATCTACTCCCTCTCACCCACACTCCACAATAGAGTGCCAAAAAGGGCCTCCGGTTTCTAACAAAATGCATCTTCTCAATTCAGCCATCATCCGCCCGTTACACAGCTTACATGCAAAAATTTCTCTTGTTCTTTTATTTTTTAACTGAACGCTTGCTTTTATTATTTCCAATCCAAAAATTCAATTAATAATTTTTAAAATTAAAATGTCAATTTATAATCAAATTACCAATCAGTAAGAAATAGCTCTGTACTTGACAATTTTTTCAATTATTTTTTAATTTTATTAGAGATAGCAACTGACGAAAATAATTTTGCTTCATTTGCAATTTTTCGTAACTTAATTAGCAAATTTTTACGATTTTGCTGCATTTCCCTAAAAAATTGTCATGAGATTATTTATTTTGAAATATTTTACGTCTGAATTACATATAGAATGAAATCGTGTCAACTTTTATGTAGATCATTCTCCCCATCTGCAACAGTACCACTATATTCCATGTGATCATTAGATTTTAGTAGAATTCGTAATTTTAAATTCAAATCATAAAATGTGTTAGTATTTATAACAGGTACTAGAATTCTCGTGCTGATAGTATAACAGATAGACAGATGTCAATCTTTTTGTTTAATAAGGATAACACTACAAGAGTAGGGATAATAGGTGACAGTAAGTTGACAAAGGAATAAAGGACATAAACGGCTTTTGAAAATATGACAACAATTGCTCAAGTGTTCATAATAGTATGAATATTTACATGAATGGCATTGGTAGCAGTGTAAATTGAAGTTGATGATCATGTCAGATGTAATATTTGGGGATAAGTAATAATACGTTTATAGGATTTAGGATGATTGTGTTGATAAGAGGAACAAGATGATTTCAGCAGAAACCGTTTTGACAAGACCGCAGCTGAGTAAGTGGAGCACAGTAGATAAAATAGAAGGGGTCTTGCAATTGTGTGTAACTGTTGCTGACATGATTTTGTTTAGCATAAAAAGTCAAAGCTCTGTTGCTTTGTCATACACTGCTTGCCATAAGGAGATTACATTTGGAAAGACTTAAATTGTTTGGAAAACTTGGGTCGCATCAGATCTCATCAGATTGTGAGAATGCAAATGAAAATGGTCTATAAGGAGAAAAAGAGTGATGTGAATATAGCCAGACTATATTTATATATTATTTCCATTTAGTGGCATAAACTCCCAACGATCGAGTCATCCGCAATCACAATCAACATCATTTCATTTTCGACGTGCACGGCTTTGTTGGCGTCGTGTGGCAGTTTGTTTGGCAAGCCCAGAGAGCACTCGGCCTATGCGCTAAGGTCGTCTAATGATATAGAACTATTATATCTTTACGTTTATTCAAAAGCTTATACCAATATTCTCCTTTAATTACAGTGTATACCTACTCTAAATATAAAAAGCATAAAGATAGTAGCAATATTACATTACCTATCTATAATGTGTTCTATTTAGTATAAGTATCCAAATATACAAGTTAGGGCAGACGGAGACAAGAGTATCAAATCCCTTAATGTGTGCGTTTAATGCTACAATACAATAATCCCCAGATCTTTTTCTTGTCCTTATATTCATTCTACCATAAACATGCATGAAAACACATGGAAGATTTTTTATTTCCTGACAATACCATAAAGAGCCACATCCATAATGAAAAAATGCTAAAAAAGAAACTGCCTTGTAATGCAAGCATCATTTTTCTAATTTGATTTTAGATGAAAATGCTTCTAATTCTTGTGATTTGCTGTTGAGTGCTTCTGCAGACTCTCTATATACGTTAACTCTGTCTGATCTGTTCATTTTATCGCGTCATGCGTTCTTCAGTTCAACTGATGATTTTTCATCCCATCCATGCAAGTGTTCATACTCTCCTTTTTTCGCCTAGGTAGAATGCATTCTCCGTAAGACCATTTTTCACAGTAGGGCACACTAGAGCAAACAATCGTTTCGATTGTGTATCTTATTACTATTTATTTTGTACCGTGTCATTTCACAATAACAAATTCAGTGACTAATTCTGTATTTATTATTGAAAGACTGAAATTCATTATTACAAGCAGTCCTAAATGTATTTATTAGCAAAAAAGCAGAAATGTTTATATACTTACGATGGATAAGTATTTATAATCCTGAATTTAATACTTCAATTGTATAAATTGTATAAATACTAATAAAACATGCATAAGAAGGATAATAAATATTAAGTAAAACGTCAAGTATATTTGGGTCGCATTTTTTTCAGGAGATAATCCCATTAAGTACCTACAGTCTCAATATACACCGCTCAATCGAATGTAAGTTTGAGATTAGAAATATGTGTACACGATAAAAGATGATATCGGATAAATATTTCTGAGAAGTGAAACGAAAGGTTTGTGTCCTTTATGTATTTCATTAGGATATTTCCTCCGTGCCGATTGGAGATAAACTGGAGATGTAGTAAAACATTATTAGGTCTTAATGGAGCTGAGTGGGTTTCCAATTTCCTCTAGTTAAAATTTACCGATAAAGGGTGGCTAGGTTTACTTGTTGTAAGCCAGTAAGCATGAAAATGGAATGAATGTGATTTGATAGTCTAGAGTATTTCAAATAGATTCGAGAGTGAGGAGTGTGTGTAGGTACATGATATTATGTATCTTTGCATTTATTCATTTTACATAGATGATACATATGAATAGTAGATGTAATAATATTGGAAAGGGTAGGTAGCATTTATGTGTAAATCTAAATATGTGAGGTACGGAGAGGCAAAATAGGAAGGCTTTAAAACGGATAGGGGATGAATGCAATCATTACACAAAACCGTCTCTCTTGATTCTCTTTTCTTCACAAATCATGCTTTCATCTATTGATTTTATCTATGTGTATATGACTCACGTTGTATGATTATTGCACAGGATAAATCTGCATACCACACTTTTTTTAAACATTATTAG
Organism: Tomocerus qinae; assembly: GCA_020055645.1. Lineage (NCBI taxonomy): Eukaryota > Metazoa > Arthropoda > Collembola > Entomobryomorpha > Tomoceridae > Tomocerus > Tomocerus qinae. The sequence goes on from CM034548.1 coordinate 26,254,602, forward strand.
GTAGATGATGAGGTATCCACCTCTTGTTCTTTTATATTATTCTTTCTCCCTCTTCTGCCTGCATTATTGCCTTCACTCCTAACTAAATGTTTCTCTCCATCCTCATTCCAATCCGTCTATCTATATAGCCAGCCCTGAGTTTGTCGGTATATCTGAAACCAAAATCCCCATCCTACTCCAATATCTCGTCCCAAAGTACCAATCTCACCACCGCACTATTATAAAATAACATAGCGTACCGTGCCATGATAGCACTGGCTCACTGAACTCAAATACGTAATATTATCTGTTAACTAGTGCAGCCAGAAGAGTTACACTTACAAACAACAAAATGCTAAACATTAAACACGTAATAATACAATCTGCTAATACGAACAAACTCGATATAATAATACCAACGTCTAAATCTTGAATCAAACCAACCAAAGGTACGAGATAAGCCCATCTTCAATTTCCTTTGAAGAAGCCACCATCTCGTCCGTCCGACCAATTCCTCACTACTTTATACTCTGTGTGAACTCCAACTTTTCCTATGCCGCTTCATGCAGTTAGTCAGTCACTCCAATTCGAATCATTGCCTCCCATTTATTTACGTATGTCTAATATCTTTTACTTTATAGTCATATCCCAACTCACGTCACGTCAGCTCATCCTCAGCATTCTTCCTAGCATGATCTGTCCGTCGGGGGAAATTCTTTAGGCTAACTTTTTTTATACCTACCAGCATCACTAGCAAAACAGCTATTGTCTCCATTTTACTAGAATAATAAATCCACATCATCAATAATGATACTATACTATATTTACCTACCTAAGCTAATAATCTCACAGCATGGAAACAAAAGAATATACTTCTATCTGCAAGGTCAATTCATTATACTTATTTCGACACAATACTCTGCAAACAATCATCTGACACTTTTTACACTCTGCTATGGTGGAATGGCAATTCAACATTTGTAATTATCTGATAGGATGTAAATAGTATAAATGCAATTCTAAAACTTGCATGCATATAAGTACTGCATAGGTAATTAAACTCATAGATACAGACAATGCTACATTTTACCTTGCACTACACATCTTAGTAAACATTTAACAGAAGCACACTTAAAATTACTAAGTTACAATAAATATTAGCATATTATAAGTATACTTGTGGTTAGTTGCCCATGAATTAGTATTTAATATCTGTTATTCCTACCTGCAATAATAACATAAATTAACTTTTCCTTCGTGCCTCATCACATTTTAATAAACCAGCGCTCTGTATTTGTTACTATTCTCTTACAATTATTGTTATTACATCTTGGAAATAACGTGGTTCTTTATCAATATCATTTCAACGTAGAACGACTTTTTATTCACCTATTCATAAGTTCATTACATACTAAGTTTGTACTAAATAAGATTAATTGCGTTGAAATAATATAGAATTGTTTTGCGTCTAGTAATATTTTCATAGCAAATTATTATTTTATTTCTGCTAAAAATTATGTGTTTAAGTATTCTTTCTACCCCATTTTAATAAACCAGAGTTCTGCATTTTTTGTCTTCTTCTTTAGAAAATAGCGTGGTTCATTATCCATATCATTTCAACGCTTAAACTATATTTTATGCATCTAATGAATACCTAAATTTTTAAAATGTTTTTACTAAATACATATTAGTGACGTTGAAGTGCGTAAGAATTTAGAGTATAGCAGTACTTTAATTTTTCAGTTTCCTTGTATTCTTGTACTCGCCTTACAACAATTTTTATTAGATGTATAAAATAACCTGGCTGTTTATCAATAACATTTCAACGTTAAAATACATTTCATACATCTAATGATAATTACATGATTTTACTAAATAAATATTAATGACGTTGAAATGCATAAATTTTATTTGTTTAGTAGTACTTTGATTTTTCAGTTCGGTTAAGATAGTTCAATAATTCTATGATCAAATACGCCCGAATTGTCAAGTAAATTATTTGTAGTCTGTTTCTGTTAAAAATAATAGTAGATTACATGTTTGGTTTATCATAGTATTCATACAGGTATTCATTAATTTAGCTTATTGTTCTTGTATGAACGTATAGAGTCTTGGATTAATAAGTAAACGTGTGGTTTTCCATCTTTGATTTTGTATTATTATTACAGATACTACAAAATGTTATCATGCATAAGTATTATGTTAATACATCTAGATTCTGATGCCTGGAAAGTATAATGTATTACTGTGGGGGAAGTATACTATTATGGAGGACGATCAATTGTGTTTGATTTGATTTCCTTCATTTGTTTTAAATTATAGTAATCGTGTTTGCAAGAGGTATACTATTAGTAGACATACCCACCCAGATACCCTGTTTTATTTAAAATCGGCAGATTTTTAGTATTTACTATTTAATACACAATGAAAAGGAGCCAGTGGTGGGAAAGACCAATGGTGAGTGAGTGAGTGAGTGTGTGTCTAATATTTTGATTTAGAGATTGGACAGTGAGCTACATTAGCATTAGAGACAAGGTAGAGGTACTGATAAGTTTTACATCCCAAGTTTCATATAGATACTTATTCTAAATGTTATCTTCAGAAATGAAAGAGCAAGCAACCCGTTCATCTGTCGAGTCACTCACTCTATCTCTGCATATAAACACAAAGCTATCCATTACTTACTACTACGCTGATGCTCTTTCTATTTAGTTTCCCAGATACACATCATTTCTTTATACTATTTATCTATCTTCTATTTTATCCGTATTGGTAGGTATGTATCTTCTTATTGTTAGTTAATCGTGAGTTATTTTGTAATTTATATCTGGCTGAATAGAGTGACTGAGCTAAAGCTTAAACAACTTTCCATCATTTTCTACGCGTAGTAGAGTCAGTTTTACCCTTGAATACTTTCTGCCTGCCTATCATGTCCTACAAAACAATACTAGGTGCATAAGTATTACGTGCATACTTAGTTAGTACAGCAGTGTTCAATTTACGACGGCAAAATTAATGCAGTTGGTTTTTACCATAGAAATAAACATTTAAAATTTACTCTTTTGTATTTTTAGTAGGAAAATTCAATTGTAAATAAATTTTTATTATACGCTCTCTATAACTATTCACTTTAAATTTAAATATTAGTAGTTTTTTATATTAATTGAAATATATAGATAGTTTTTAATATTCACAAATTTTTCTGTTCGGATGGACGGAACCTTGACTGAGCTAGGGTATCGAATGCGCATCTGTATCTATCTACCACTTTAGTTCTTCCAAGAGTATGAAGAGAACGTGTCGTTGCCTTTCCGTTTATTATTATATTGTGCTCTTCAATTTCACCAGTATATTCTTTGCCATATTCCATTCTATTCGAAAGGTCAACTTCCTTTATGCAATTCCAGTCCATTCCTCTGTCAGCTATATACAATCAGCTTAACTACACCGAATAGAAAATGGGAATGTGTATACAGATAAACTCATATTTTGCAACTCATCTTCTCTTGTCTTCTTTCCTCTGTAATGTGCACATAAAAGACACGTAATTATTTATTCATGGAAAGGCCGTTTGTTTGCAGAATATACTAATCAAATTGTTATGTTCATATTATGCTATAAGCTGCATGCACAATAATATTATATAGTATAATGGCTAACTCCTAATTATCCATACCTACCACTTTGCAGACTCTCATAACTTTCTATTAAATAAGATATAAACAAATATTTCTTCGCACATGCTTTACATGGAATAAATATTTTCAATCTCATTTATCATGCCTGGAGGAAATTTGGCAATTTATTTAGACATAGTATTAGCATTGCTATAAGCACGCTAAAACTTCGTTTACATAATATTCACATGTAACTGTAGTAAATGTGTTTTGAGGAAATAAAAATAAAACATTTTCATCTCCACAAAAATTAAACTGTACAAATTAAACAAAAAAGTTTATTTGGATCAAATAATAACCTGTACATAAAAATATTAACTTTTCTATGTAAAGTAATGCATAAGAAGAAAGGCTGTTGGGTAGATACGTAGAATCAATAAAAAACGAGGGAATTCTTTGTATGCATTAAATTTGTAAGTTTATGGAATGAAACCGCTCGACGATCTGTAATCCATAATTACGTGTAATAGTATAATTTGGTAGAAGGAGAGTCCTATTTCCCAAAGTGAAGATACATAGAAATACAGACGGACATTCAGTAATGGGTTGTTGAAGCGTATCTTGCACACTGTATTTTGAAAACTAATATTTTAATTTATTTGCAACGATATCGATGAGATTCTTTTCTTCGTGTCTTACAAATATTACTTGTACTATTACGGGTAAGATAATAGCGGAGATAATAGTAGACAAGAGAAGGAACCTTTGAGAAAGCCAATAAATCATTCTTCGCTGTACACCATGACGGGCATCTATCTACATATAAGCGTTTAAGATGTAGGCGCATTCATTTTACTTTGCTGTTTCACTTTTGTATTTTCTCTGTGATTAAGGATAGGTGAGCTAAAGCTTCCATGACAGAAACTTCAAACTAAGCACCTAAATACTAATGCGTACTTGAATGAATACTTATAAATATCTGTAGCTGTAGGTAGCTATTTTACTTGTGAGGTATTTCCTTCAAAGAATTTCCTTATTGAAGTCTCTGCTGTATTTTTTATACCCTCGCACAGATTAAAAATATTACTCCATTGAAACTTTCAAGTTTACTCACATACGAAGCATACACACAACATGCCACATGTATCCAACTTCCTATTGCAATAGTTTTCTGTTATGTTGTGTAGATAGGTGCCATATCATCTTAAGTGATAGTAAACAGAAGCGATGAAACGGAACAGTATTTCCGTACATGTAACGTGTTTAATGTACCACGTATACTAAGAAATATAAAGAAATGAGCAGATGCTCCAGAAAAAACTTTTACTCTCTCAACTCTTTTGAAGCAAAACTTTGCAAATAATTATTTTCGATATATTCAGTTAGTAAATGTGACTATCCCACGCAACTAAATTTATTTTCCATGTTTTTGTTTGGAAAACTACTTTGGCAGAACATCACCCTATTATAACTAGTTTTCATTCACACTTTTTCCATTTAAGACATAAATTGCGTAGCAACTTGTATCTTACCATAAGAATTAAATAATGGATTTTTTATTAAACCAGTGCTTCCCTCCAAGCTGAAATGATTTTTATGACATGAACAAAATAGAAAAGAAAATGGACAAAAGATACATAAATGAATTTTGTTACATAAATACATACATAATGATAGGATACAAAAGTTTCTAGAGATAAAATCATGGAATAAATGATGACACCATAACATTTTTCATATTGTTCAATCGAATTCTGTCTCATCATATTATTCCTATACATAAATGTACTTAAACTGTTGAAGAGGCAACGATATCATTCTTAAAATATCAAATCGGCTTATGGAAAAAAACCATTTCTAGATTTCAGATCAATACATTTGTCATTTTTATTATTTGTCAAAAGATGCCTATACTTATAAATGTATATCTTTATCTGATAGAATATTGTTACTGTTTTGGGTATACTTCTACTCCCAAATAGATTCAGAGATAGAAAGGTGGTATTAGTTTGTAGCCACAGTAAAAAGTAAAACCAGTTCAGTCGAGTAATAATGAATTCAATACATAAATACATCATAAATAATCGAAGCAGCAGTAAGCACTTCTCAATGGGCAAAGAATGGAGTTTGTGTGCTATGGCATTCTGCATGAATATGGGATATTGTAGTTTCATACTGTCGTCGTGTACATACACAGTACTGTATTCATGTAGCATAAATGTATTAAGTGTGAACTATAATGTAATGGTTGCGGTTTGGATTCAATCTAAAGATTGTGGTCAGAGATAGAGGAGCGAGAGAATCTTGTTCTGTTCGTATAGTTTAATGCTTGAGATTCGTTCAGTCTCATCCTGGCTTGTCCAATAAAGAACCTTAAGTAATGTATAAATACTTGGATATATGTTTATCAAAGTGAATATACAAATAGAGTTTGATTTTGCATTATAGTATATGTACAGTTAGCTCGGCAAGCAGATTTTTGATAGCTACTTACTCACTTCAGTTGCCTTTATTCGTAAGATTTATGTTTAACTCGCATTGTAGCAAGGTTCTCTGTAGTAATTGCACACTACATTAGTGCTAAACACTATTCCAGTTTATTCAGCAAGAAGTCCATCTATTCTATTGAGTAACTATATAGATCTACTACACTATCTATTCCATCATACTTCATTCCACTTGAATCCACTCTATTCTATTCTAACGCTGAGCTTCACTTTTTCTCACTGGATCACAATCTGATCAAGAAGATGATAATAACGACCAGAATGATGACAATGTGCTCGGCTATTGAACCCCGTGGAGTCCAAGTGACCGCTTCAATCTCAGTCTTTCTTTTCTTCTTTACATACACCGTATCGACAGATAGAGAATATCCCTATGCATTCATAACCATTCAAGTCTATACCAACCACTATATAAATAGATTTCAACCAAAATCTATCTTTAGTATACAATACCATCTCTTTACCTAATTACAATCCATTTCTTATATCTATATTGTTTTTTGAGTCTTTTTATCTGCATGTACCTGTATCTATATAGTATCAAAAGAAATACTTTATTTATATTTACCCTGTTATTAGGCGATCTCCTGAAATTAATGGATACTACTCTAAATTAATAATGCTTTGTATCGTAAAGACTATTTTACAACGTCATAAACACATACTACCAACGTATATTTTAGTCAATAAAAGTCAATATACAACTTTGCTTGCTATACTTTTTCCAATTTCCAATGTGCAAAAAGCTTGGCCATACTATTATTATTATGACATAATTATGGCTGCATTATTACTATTAGCCATCTTACAAATGCATTCATTGCAAACCTAAGTGGCACAATGCATTTTTCAAAAATAAATAAGATGTAGGTTTGAGATTTAGTAGTTCAGATACATTGACTAGTATGTCCTTCAATTTTTCAATCAGAGCATCAGAAGGAATAGGATGAGTATTGGGTTTTACTGCAATGACTGTGTAAATAATTAAGTGAATGGCTATATACATCGTTCCTTTTTGTATTGGATGGAGTAAACTGACTGACATTGTCATTACATTTAAAAGTATCCTGATTTTGTAGGATAGTTAGAAGGTTGTAGTATTGAATCGAATGAAATGACGTTAAGTACACGTATTTATTTATAGTTAGTTATTTTTACGGGGGTACTATATGAGCGGAACTCATTAAACGGCTGAGGATAATGATAGAGAATGTAGTTTAGTGTAGTTAATATGTAATGTAGAAGGACACTTAGTTATTATTGAAGATGGTAAGATAGTAGAGCGAAGCGTGGAAAGGAGACGCGTGTTTGTACAATAGAAATGCAGCCATTCAAATAGTACTTATAGTTGATGACAGCAATAGTAATAGTAATAGCAGTTGTAGGAGTCTGTGCCGAAGCCACAAATACTAAAGAAGAAGAGGAATCAGAGACAGCCCCTTTTCTTCCTTCTCTGTAATGCTAGTCGTAAGAAGTCGTAATGCTCAGAGAAGACACAGTTAGTCAGTCACATCACATCCACATGAATATCTCTGCCATTCCATTTGATTGCTACTCTTCTTCCTCTCTCCAGCCGTGCACTCGCCCTCGCAGTCCAAGAAGTAGGAGTTGAAGAAGGAGTCGCCTAAACGCAAGACTGCATCTTCATGTGCAAGAACATACACAATAGTATTTACATAGCTTCTTATATAATAAAATTCCCTATCTCTATCTAATTTGTCTAAGAGTTACGAGCGAATATATTTAAAGTGCTTGACGTATAAATGTATTATAAAATGAATTACCTTAGTTTATCCAACAGGAATAAGAGGAAATAATACAGGTGTAATATTGTATGGATGGTGTATGAAATAATCCAGGAGGAGATCAGCAAAAGAAATCGTGTGTGAACATTTAGAGATAGGTAGCAAAGATAGGGAAACACACACAGCAAGGGTCAGAGCATATTGTACGAGTGTATAAAGTCGGATGAGTAAATATTTCTGCTGTAGCGCAATGCAAAAGGGAAGAGCGACTTATGGTAAAACATTAAGTAGTATGTGTAGTTAAGGTTTGTAGGAGACAAAGTTGAGACGGATGGGGGAGTCTCGCACCCTAAGGAGACCCAGAAGAAGAAGCAAAAATAAATGAGGAATAGAACATACGTTGAGCAGAGTAGACAAGTCTTCAGTTCAACTCACTCCATAAACTTATCTTTAGACATCCCATCTCTAATGAATATTGTCTCATTTGGAATCAGATTAAGTTAACACTAAAAAATAACGAGTGTGAAAGCTTGGCAACTGCACTGAACGAAACGAAAGAGACAGACGTGAGCAATGCAAAGTAAAGTCAAGTGGAGCGAAGGAAACATTCACTTCAGTTCCGTTTGGATGAACCTAACGTTCAGTTGAGGTTATGCAATAAACGATTATGGAAATTTTCTCCTCTCTCCGTCTTGTGTATAAATAGTCAAAACTTCTTCCAACTTCCTACACAAAAATTAGAGACATTGTTTCGTATTAGTACAGAGTCTGTCGCCCAACTTCCTCTCTCATTCCATCTGTCTCCAAACTCATTATGATTACTATCCCCTTATTATTATTATTTTTCACTATGACCTTCTTACCTATCCCAAACTAATTAAAACCACACACTCCACATTTTCTGCATTATCATTTTTACTCATTTATTTCATATGCTAATTTTATTAATTTCATACTGCACACATGAACAACGGAGGATTCATTGATTTACTTTTATTATTCTTACCAAGAATCTACTACTCGAGTACTCTAAGTACAGTAAATTCATTCAATAACAATGCAGGAAGATACAAATACATAAGTTCAACAGATAAACATATTTAAGGTGATATTACTTTATGCCCTTCCCATGCCGACAACTGGCAGACCAATCATAGAAAGGGTTTGAGCTCTCAGCTCGATTTTCTCTGACTACTACTGAATGACATAAGTAAATTCACACTCTCAATGTTAACTCACAACTCTGTAGACACTCCGTCTAGTACAAAACACGTCCGGAATAATGCAACTCTCATACCATTGTATTTCTTTGCTTTCATGCTAAATGTATTGTACAATGTTCCTTTTGCCATTATTTCTTTTATTAAAACCTAAAGAATCACATCCACTACATTACAATACAAAATACAATATACCATTGTCTAAAAAGGCATTTTTTTGGTTTTTGTTATCAAAATGAGTTCAGAAATATTAATGCATAAAATTATAACCTAAATTTTATCTGAACGAGTTTGCCTGGGAATCTATGCAGTTTATGCTTACAGGGCCATTATACGTTTCATGTAAGTAATATATAACAACAGGTTTGATAATTTTAAATATACAAATAGTAATCATTATAATATTACTCTAATGATGAAAATAATAATCTACCCGTCTTTTTTCTTGTGACAAATAGCAATATACTACCCTCCGAATTCTTCCGAATTCTTCCGAATTTGTCCCAACTCTTCCGAATTCTTCCGAATTCTCCCTAATTCTTTCGAATTCTTCCCAATTTGTCCCAATTCTTCCCAATTTGTCCTAATTCTTCCCAATTTGTCCCAATTTGTCCTAATTCTTCCCAATTTGTCCCAATTCTTCCAAATTTGTCCCAATTCTTACCAATTTGTCCCAATTCTTCCCAATTTGTCCCAAATTCTTCCCAATTTGTCCTAATTCTTCCCAATTTGTCCTAATTCTTCCCAATTTGTCCCAATTCTTCCCAATTTGTCCCAAATTCTTCCCAATTTGTCCCAATTCTTCCCAATTTGTCCCAATTCTTCCCAATTTGTCCCAATTCTTCCCAATTTGTCCCAATTTGTCCCAATTCTTCCCAATTTGTCCCAATTCTTCCCAATTTGTCCCAATTCTTCCCAATTTGTCCTAATTCTTCCCAATTTGTCCCAATTCTTCCCAATTTGTCCTAATTCTTCCCAATTTGTCCCAATTCTTCCCAATTTGTCCCAATTCTTCCCAATTTGTCCCAATTCTTCCCAATTTGTCCCAATTCTTCCCAATTTGTCCCAATTCTTCCCAATTTGTCCCAATTCTTCCCAATTTGTCCCAATTCTTCCCAATTTGTCCCAATTTGTCCCAATTTGTCCCAATTTGTCCCAATTCTTCCCAATTTGTCCTAATTCTTCCCAATTTGTCCCAATTTGTCCTAATTCTTCCCAATTTGTCCCAATTCTTCCCAATTTGTCCCAATTCTTCCCAATTTGTCCTAATTCTTCCCAATTTGTCCCAATTTGTCCTAATTCTTCCCAATTTGTCCCAATTCTTCCAAATTTGTCCCAATTCTTACCAATTTGTCCCAATTCTTCCCAATTTGTCCCAATTCTTCCCAATTTGTCCCAATTCTTCCCAATTTGTCCCAATTCTTCCCAATTTGTCCCAATTCTTCCCAATTTGTCCCAATTCTTCCCAATTTGTCCCAATTCTTCCCAATTTGTCCCAATTCTTCCAAATTTGTCCCAATTCTTACCAATTTGTCCCAATTTGTCCTAATTCTTCCCAATTTGTCTGTCCCAATTCTTCTCAATTTGTCCTGTTCTTCCCAATTTGTCCTAATTCTTCCTAATTCTTCCCAATTCCAATTTTCCCAATTTGTCTTCCTAATTTGTCCTCAATTTTCCTAATTCGTCCCAATTTGTCCTAAATTCTTCCCAATTTGTCCTAATTCTTCCCAATTTGTCGTCCTAATGCTTCCCAATTTGTCCCAAATTCTGTCCCAATTTGTCCCAATTCTTCCTAATTCTTCCAATTTGTCCCAAATTCTTCCCAATTCTTCCCAATTTGTCCCAAATTCTTCCCAATTTGTCCCAATTCTTCCCAATTTGTCCCAATTCTTCCCAATTTGTCCCAATTCTTCCCAATTTGTCCCAATTCTTCCCAATTTGTCCTAATTCTTCCCAATTTGTCCCAATTCTTCCCAATTCGTCCCAATTTGTCCCAAATTCTTCTCAATTTGTCCCAATTCTTCCCAATTTGTCCTAATTCTTCCCAATTTGTCCCAATTCTTCCCAATTCGTCCCAATTTGTCCCAATTTGTCCCAATTCTTCCCAATTTGTCCCAATTCTTCCCAATTTGTCCCAATTCTTCCCAATTTGTCCTAATTCTTCCCAATTTGTCCCAATTCTTCCCAATTTGTCCCAATTCTTCCCAATTTGTCCCAATTCTTCCCAATTTGTCCCAATTCTTCCCAATTTTACCCAATTCTTCCCAATTTGTCCCAATGCTTCCCAATTTGTCCCAATGCTTCCCAATTTGTCCCAATTCTTCCCAATTTGTCACCAATTCTTCCCAATTTGTCCCAATACCTCTTCCCAATTTGTCCCAATTCTTCCCAATTTGTCCCAATTCTTCCCAATTCGTCCCAATTTGTCCCAAATTCTTCCCAATTTGTCCCAATTCTTCCCAATTTGTCCCAATGCTTCCCAATTTGTCCCAATTCTTCCCAATTTGTCCCAATGCTTCCCAATTTGTCCCAATTCTTCCCAATTTGTCCCAATTCTTCCCAATTTGTCCCAATTCTTCCCAATTTGTCCTAATTCTTCCCAATTTGTCCCAATTCTTCCCAATTCTTCCCAATTTGTCCCAATTCTTCCCAATTTGTCCCAATGCTTCCCAATTTGTCCCAATTCTTCCCAATTTGTCCCAATTCTTCCCAATTTGTCCCAATTCTTCCCAATTTGTCCTAATTCTTCCCAATTTGTCCCAATTCTTCCCAATTCGTCCCAATTTGTCCCAAATTCTTCCCAATTTGTCCCAATTCTTCCCAATTTGTCCCAATTCTTCCCAATTCGTCCCAATTTGTCCCAAATTCTTCTCAATTTGTCCCAATTCTTCCCAATTTGTCCCAATTCTTCCCAATTTGTCCTAATTCTTCCCAATTTGTCCCAATTCTTCCCAATTCTTCCCAATTTGTCCCAAATTCTTCTCAATTTGTCCCAATTCTTCCCAATTTGTCCTAATTCTTCCCAATTTGTCCCAATTCTTCCCAATTTGTCCCAATTCTTCCCAATTTGTCCCAATTCTTCCCAATTTGTCCTAATTCTTCCCAATTTGTCCCAATTCTTCCCAATTTGTCCCAATTCTTCCCAATTTGTCCCAATTCTTCCCAATTTGTCCTAATTCTTCCCAATTTGTCCCAATTCTTCCCAATTCGTCCCAATTTGTCCCAAATTCTTCTCAATTTGTCCCAATTCTTCCCAATTTGTCCTAATTCTTCCCAATTTGTCCCAATTCTTCCCAATTTGTCCCAATTCTTCCCAATTTGTCCCAATTCTTCCCAATTTGTCCCAATTCTTCCCAATTTGTCCCAATTCTTCCCAATTTGTCCTAATTCTTCCCAATTTGTCCCAATTCTTCCCAATTCGTCCCAATTTGTCCCAAATTCTTCCCAATTTGTCCCAATTCTTCCCAATTTGTCCCAATTCTTCCCAATTTGTCCCAATTCTTCCCAATTTGTCCCAATTCTTCCCAATTTGTCCCAATTCTTCCCAATTTGTCCCAATTCTTCCCAATTTGTCCCAATTCTTCCCAATTTGTCCCAATTCTTCCCAATTTGTCCCAATTCTTCCCAATTTGTCCCAATGCTTCCCAATTTGTCCCAATTCTTCCCAATTCTTCCCAATTTGTCCCAATTCTTCCCAATTTGTCCTAATTCTTCCCAATTTGTCCCAATTCTTCCCAATTCGTCCCAATTTGTCCCTAATTCTTCCCAATTTGTCCCAATTCTTCCCAATTCGTCCCAATTTGTCCCAAATTCTTCCCAATTTGTCCCAATTCTTCCCAATTTGTCCCAATTCTTCCCAATTTGTCCCAATTCTTCCCAATTTGTCCCAATTCTTCCCAATTTGTCCCAATGCTTCCCAATTTGTCCCAATTCTTCCCAATTTGTCCCAATTCTTCCCAATTTGTCCCAATTCTTCCCAATTTGTCCTAATTCTTCCCAATTTGTCCCAATTCTTCCCAATTCGTCCCAATTTGTCCCAAATTCTTCTCAATTTGTCCCAATTCTTCCCAATTTGTCCTAATTCTTCCCAATTTGTCCCAATTCTTCCCAATTCGTCCCAATTTGTCCCAAATTCTTCTCAATTTGTCCCAATTCTTCCCAATTTGTCCCAATTCTTCCCAATTTGTCCTAATTCTTCCCAATTTGTCCCAATTCTTCCCAATTTGTCCCAAATTCTTCCCAATTTGTCCTAATTCTTCCCAATTTGTCCCAATTCTTCCCAATTTGTCCCAATTCTTCCCAATTTGTCCTAATTCTTCCCAATTTGTCCCAATTCTTCCCAATTTGTCCCAATTCTTCCCAATTTGTCCCAATTCTTCCCAATTTGTCCCAATTCTTCCCAATTTGTCCCAATGCTTCCCAATTTGTCCCAATTCTTCCCAATTTGTCCCAAATTCTTCCCAATTTGTCCCAATTCTTCCCAATTTGTCCTAATTCTTCCCAATTTGTCCCAATTCTTCCCAATTCGTCCCAATTTGTCCCAAATTCTTCCCAATTTGTCCCAATTCTTCCCAATTTGTCCCAATTCTTCCCAATTTGTCCCAATGCTTCCCAATTTGTCCCAATTCTTCCCAATTTGTCCCAATTCTTCCCAATTTGTCCCAATTCTTCCCAATTTGTCCTAATTCTTCCCAATTTGTCCCAATTCTTCCCAATTCGTCCCAATTTGTCCCAAATTCTTCTCAATTTGTCCCAATTCTTCCCAATTTGTCCTAATTTGTCCCAAATTCTTCCCAATTTGTCCCAATTCTTCCCAATTCGTCCCAATTTGTCACAAATTCTTCCCAATTTGTCCCAATTCTTCCCAATTTGTCCTAATTCTTCCCAATTTGTCCCAATTCTTCCCAATTCGTCCCAATTTGTCCCAAATTCTTCCCAATTTGTCCCAATTCTTCCCAATTTGTCCCAATTCTTCCCAATTTGTCCCAATGCTTCCCAATTTGTCCCAATTCTTCCCAATTTGTCCCAATTCTTCCCAATTTGTCCCAATTCTTCCCAATTTGTCCTAATTCTTCCCAATTTGTCCCAATTCTTCCCAATTCCTCCCAATTTGTCCCAAATTCTTCTCAATTTGTCCCAATTCTTCCCAATTTGTCCTAATTCTTCCCAATTTGTCCCAATTCTTCCCAATTTGTCTCTGCAATTCTTCCCAATTTGTCCCAATTCTTCCCAATTTGTCCTAATTCTTCCCAATTTGTCCCAATTCTTCCCAATTTGTCCCAATTCTTCCCAATTTGTCCCAATTCTTCCCAATTTGTCCTAATTCTTCCCAATTTGTCCCAATTCTTCCCAATTCGTCCCAATTTGTCCCAAATTCTTCTCAATTTGTCCCAATTCTTCCCAATTTGTCCTAATTCTTCCCAATTTGTCCCAATTCTTCCCAATTTGTCCCAATTCTTCCCAATTTGTCCCAATTCTTCCCAATTTGTCCTAATTCTTCCCAATTTGTCCCAATTCTTCCCAATTCGTCCCAATTTGTCCCAAATTCTTCCCAATTTGTCCCAATTCTTCCCAATTTGTCCCAATTCTTCCCAATTTGTCCCAATTCTTCCCAATTTGTCCCAATTCTTCCCAATTTGTCCCAATTCTTCCCAATTTGTCCCAATTCTTCCCAATTTGTCCTAATTCTTCCCAATTTGTCCCAATTCTTCCCAATTTGTCCCAATTTGTCCCAAATTCTTCCCAATTTGTCCCAATTCTTCCCAATTTGTCCCAATTCTTCCCAATTTGTCCCAATTCTTCCCAATTTGTCCCAATTCTTCCCAATTTGTCCCAATTCTTCCCAATTTGTCCCAATTCTTCCCAATTTGTCCTAATTCTTCCCAATTTGTCCCAATTCTTCCCAATTTGTCCCAATTTGTCCCAAATTCTTCCCAATTTGTCCTAATTCTTCCCAATTTGTCCTAATTCTTCCCAATTTGTCCCAATTCTTCCCAATTTGTCCCAATTCTTCCCAATTTGTCCCAATTCTTCCCAATTTGTCCTAATTCTTCCCAATTTGTCCCAATTCTTCCCAATTTGTCCCAATTCTTCCCAATTTGTCCCAAATTCTTCCCAATTTGTCCCAATTCTTCCCAATTTGTCCTAATTTGTCCCAAATTCTTCCCAATTTGTCCCAATTCTTCCCAATTCGTCCCAATTTGTCACAAATTCTTCCCAATTTGTCCCAATTCTTCCCAATTTGTCCTAATTCTTCCCAATTTGTCCCAATTCTTCCCAATTCGTCCCAATTTGTCCCAAATTCTTCCCAATTTGTCCCAATTCTTCCCAATTTGTCCCAATTCTTCCCAATTTGTCCCAATTCTTCCCAATTTGTCCCAATTCTTCCCAATTTGTCCCAATTCTTCCCAATTTGTCCCAATTCTTCCCAATTTGTCCTAATTCTTCCCAATTTGTCCCAATTCTTCCCAATTCTTCCCAATTTGTCCCAAATTCTTCCCAATTTGTCCCAATTCTTCCCAATTTGTCCTAATTCTTCCCAATTTGTCCCAATTCTTCCCAATTTGTCCCAATTCTTCCCAATTTGTCCCAATTCTTCCCAATTTGTCCCAATTCTTCCCAATTTGTCCCAATTCTTCCCAATTTGTCCCAATTCTTCCCAATTTGTCCCAATTCTTCCCAATTTGTCCTAATTCTTCCCAATTTGTCCCAATTCTTCCCAATTCGTCCCAATTTGTCCCAAATTCTTCCCAATTTGTCCCAATTCTTCCCAATTTGTCCCAATTCTTCCCAATTTGTCCCAATTCTTCCCAATTTGTCCCAATTCTTCCCAATTTGTCCCAATTCTTCCCAATTTGTCCTAATTCTTCCCAATTTGTCCCAATTCTTCCCAATTTGTCCCAATTTGTCCCAAATTCTTCCCAATTTGTCCCAATTCTTCCCAATTTGTCCCAATTCTTCCCAATTTGTCCCAATTCTTCCCAATTTGTCCCAATTCTTCCCAATTTGTCCCAATTCTTCCCAATTTGTCCCAATTCTTCCCAATTTGTCCCAATTCTTCCCAATTTGTCCCAATTCTTCCCAATTCTTCCCAATTTGTCCCAATTCTTCCCAATTTGTCCCAATTCTTCCCAATTTGTCCCAATTCTTCCCAATTTGTCCCAATTCTTCCCAATTTGTCCCAATTCTTCCCAATTTGTCCCAATTCTTCCCAATTTGTCCCAATTCTTCCCAATTTGTCCTAATTCTTCCCAATTTGTCCCAATTCTTCCCAATTTGTCCCAATTTGTCCCAATTCTTCCCAATTTGTCCCAATTCTTCCCAATTTGTCCTAATTCTTCCCAATTTGTCCCAATTCTTCCCAATTCGTCCCAATTTGTCCCAATTTGTCCCAATTCTTCCCAATTTGTCCCAATTCTTCCCAATTTGTCCCAATTCTTCCCAATTTGTCCTAATTCTTCCCAATTTGTCCCAATTCTTCCCAATTTGTCCCAATTCTTCCCAATTTGTCCCAATTCTTCCCAATTTGTCCCAATTCTTCCCAATTTGTCCCAATTCTTCCCAATTTGTCCCAATTCTTCCCAATTTGTCCCAATTCTTCCCAATTTGTCCCAATTCTTCCCAATTTGTCCCAATTCTTCCCAATTTGTCCCAATTCTTCCCAATTTGTCCTAATTCTTCCCAATTTGTCCCAATTCTTCCCAATTCGTCCCAATTTGTCCCAATTTGTCCCAATTTGTCCCAATTTGTCCCAATTCTTCCCAATTTGTCCTAATTCTTCCCAATTTGTCCCAATTCTTCCCAATTCGTCCCAATTTGTCCCAATTTGTCCCAATTTGTCCCAATTTGTCCCAATTCTTCCCAATTTGTCCCAATTTGTCCCATTTTGTCCCAATTTGTCCCAATTTGTCCCAATTTGTCCCAATTCTTCCCAATTTGTCCCAATTCTTCCCAATTTGTCCCAATTCTTCCAAATTCTTTCGATTTACATTGTAACGTGTATCTATCGATGTCTTAACCTGTGAAGTTGCCTTTTACTATGGTAGTAGTATATTTCCAGTTTTTACTTAACCTATTAATAAAAATAATTATCTACCCATTCCATTTCATGTGAAAAGTGAATTCATGATTCTAGGAGACCTTAAAAATCATTATTGAACAGTAAAACAAATTACTACGCCTATTTTAGGCTTCAAAAGAGTTCATCCGAATTCATCCGAATTACATTGTAACGTGTATCTATCGATGTCTTAACCTGTGAAGTTGCCTTTTATTATGGTAGTAGCATATTTCCAGTTTTTACTTAACCTACTAATAAAAATAATGATGTACCCATGTCATTTCATATAAAAAGTGAATACATGATTCTAGGAGACCTTAAAAATCATTCTGGAACATTAAAACAACATACTACCATGTATATTTGAGTAATATCACATTTTGCAATTCATCTTTTAGGTTTGGATAAGTTGTACTCTTTTACATTGAAATGACTGTACGTACAAACATTTCGGGCACGGCTGAATGGAAGTGAAAAGTTTTGATGGATATTTAAAGTACGGATCTAGAGCTCGGACTCACGGCTCTTACATTTTCAAAATGTGGCTTGGTGACCGAGGGATCGGTACTGACATTTTTGAGCCTGAACTAGTTTATGTGAGGCCCTGGACAAAATTTTAAATAGCCTTATGCGATATTAACAGCAACAGCCAGTGTTGAAGCATTGTGGATCGCAAATTGCCCACAACATTGTTTGGAGTCAAATCTATTTGGCATTCTATAAATAAGTGTAAATTTTTTAAAACAATATCTAAAAAATGTAAAGCCAATGTATATTTTAAATATTAGAAATTGTCCACAAGCAACATTATATTTAACGAGATAATATTGTTATATTGCAAAACACAAGCTAGTTCAAGTTTTGTTAATATTTTCTTTTAGGAGGCCACATTACTTTCTATTCATTTAGACAATAAAAGGATGATACACATTCCTATCTTGTATTCCTAGAAGGATTAAGCACGGAATTTACACTAGCAAATGTGGTACGTTACAGTTAACAAGACTCAATTCCGATGATGCAATTACTATGCTTCATGCATTAGTATTGTGATAAGTGTCCAACCAAACTGAGGGTGTAAAAGGTAAAATTATAAGTACACGTACTGATCGAGAGAGAGAGTTATATTTGTTCTGAGGCATTACATACAAGAATGGACACATAACATCAGATATTAGATACGAGTTGCGGTAGAAATAGAATATAGGAGGCAAGACAAAAGCATAAAGGGTCAGATGAGATTTGTAAAATGTTATGTTTAGAAACATAAGATTCCCATGGTTGATATTATTTGGCCTTGAGGGGAAAACAATAGATTCCATCGATGTTTTTGTTAACGATTAGCTCAGTAGGGATCTTTGTCGGCTCGCTTTACCTCCCTTGTTATTACTCCAATACACAGTACATCAATAATTATTTTTGTCAACAGGAAAAATCACTCACTGTTCAGTTATAACATTCGGTTATCTATAACCATTGGATGTTGGGTACTTCACTTTAACACAACACAATTATAAATACATACTACGCTATACCCTTATCATTTAATCTTTTTTATTATGATGATTGTACCCTCAAATACATTTACAAATTATAAACAGAAGCAATAACGGATGGGGAAAATTGTAGGCATTACAAAATATCTATCCGATTTAATAAACTAAGTACATTTTATTTCACCTTATAGCTTTTTCTAATCCTTACTTTTACTTCAAATAGTAGAGCACGTCCATTACGCTTTCATAACCTTGTACAAAATTGTATTGGAATTCTTCAGTTAGTCTTCGAAATTTGGTCATATTAAAATTGGAGTTTAATATTTGGTGTAATTTTCATAGAAATATTAGAGCAATATGCGATAAGTAATGTTGAGGCTATGCCTGGTCGATGCGCAAAAATTAATCAGACATCCTTATGGAAATTCGTTTTCCCTAAAACGTTCATCTGATTTTCAAATCTAAATGTGTTTTGGAGTGCAAAAAATGCATGTTTATATTTATTTACTAATTTAAGTGCAATTTAAAAGTATTTCAGAAACTAAAAAAGAATGCCAAAAATGGGCTAACACGGATTATATAATACAGCGAACTACAAATATAGTTTTTGCTAGTTATTCATTAAGTTTGTACAGATATTACAATACCAACTGTCAAAACAGCTTAATTCTAGCTACAATTCAGCCACTACAGCACCATTAATGCCAAAAAAGTCCACTTTATTTAATTCCAAAGAATTATGCCAATTTAATAGACTATCATTTTTGAGATATGTATTAACGATATTATCGAAAACCAGAAAGAAAGCTTCCCAATTTCAAAAAATGCTGCATATTCAATTTACAAATAACGTCATTACCTATAGGTATGTCAATTAAAATAAAATAATACAGACTTACTATGCAAAAAGATTAATTTAAGTGTGGCTGTTGATTTTGGCTTAAATTGTAGTGTTCATAATATGAATAAAGTTTATGAAATTGTGAATCTGGAGAAAAACGGATTAGATTTCTCATTTACAGGCGTAATTGTCGGTTTGGTTATAAATGGTTCCACAATTATACATCAGTTATTAGAAGAAACTAAAGCGCTAGCAATAGCATATAGATCTTCTAGTCCACCACTCAGAAATGTCAGGCTGCAGTCTTATTACAATCAAAGTAAAACATTACGTGCCATTGCATTACCTTCACATTTAATTGTAGAAAAATTACTACTGGTGGATTACCTTGCTATGTAATCTTGGTTTGTACGCTGTAGATAATTATATAGAGAAAAAAAGTGAATTTAGAGTTTATCGATGCCTGGTGGTTAGCCGAGAACATATTGTGATTTTCATTTTGTGTGGCTTTCCTTTTTTGTTCAATACACGTAAAGGATGTGCTATACAGGTGCACTATGTTGCAGTAAGCTGCCTCAAACGGTCGTCAGCAAAAGAGGGGGCGGGGCTTAACTTTGAATGTTCCTATACTACCAATGCTAAATATGCTATTTTAAAATCGCTATATCTAACGCTACGGGCGCAGCCGGTCCTTATTACTAATTACATTTATTAATTCGAATGTGACGATTCGAATGATGTATATGTCAATGCTCTCTGTCGTTAGTGTCTGTATTAAAAATGAATTGTAAAAATATGAGTAGGAGTTTCAATGTAAAATTGAAGAGAACTAACTCAGCTTTTAGCTTCCACTTCGATACATGTATTGAAAACACCGTGAGGTGCAGTGATAGTGGTGTAGAGCAAAGTCTGTTGTTAAGAGGGCTGTAATGTTGTGAAGAATGGAATTGAGCTTGTCAACGAACCCTCATTTTGAACTGTATAAGATTTGAGTGTTTGAGATTTCATCGTAGCGATGCTCGCCTTTTCTCACTCATTTATCTTATCTTTGCTTTACTTTATTTTGGTTTGCCTCTATTTATTGTGATGCAATAATTCTTTTCTTCCTTTTACCAAACAAGTCAGAATAATTGCTGACCTTTTACTGTAGTACTCATTTCACATCAGTTATCAGCGGCGTAGATGCATCTGTATATAGGACGGTGCTATGAAAGCAAGCACAATTAGGTGGAATTATGTATGTATTGTTAAATTACATGAAATATGTTATGTGAATAGAGACACCACCCTTAGAGAAATAAGTAATAACATTAGCCGATAACATTGTATAGCACTGTACAGAAGAGATAAGTACGGGAGAATATTATTACAGTCCAACTCTTTCACTCAACTTTTCTAGGATCTGAGCATTTAATGTTTGTAATTTAATGGATGACTACAACTAGGTATCATCAGAAGCAAGAAACGCCTAGAAAAGCCCATTCAAATAATAATAGTAATAATAATAGTACAGTCGATGCTTATTAAATGCAAAGGTTAAGTTGAGAAAGAATGGAAAGTATACCCCTCGCCTTCATTCCCTTTTTACTCAATATCTTCTAAGAGTATTATTTTCATGGCAAATGTATGGTATGTTTCTAATTGAATTATGGGAAGCACTATGAAGGAGCTTATTATAAACGAAATTCTTGGAACAAAATATTCATACTCCTACATGTACAGTCTCTCTGAACATTTGGTGTAACAATACAAGACATTGCCATATAGACACTATGTCATGCATTTATAGGTGCCTGAAAATACAATACAATTGAATGAATTGCTATTATTATAGTATCAGGGAGGCATGACTAAATCGTGAGTGACTCATAGTCATGATCAAAGCATTCAAGATTTTAATATGCTTTCTATATTATACCTATTTCCGTTCTAATGTACTTATGTTTGATTAAATAACAAGTAAAATATACTTTTTCTGCAGTAACGAATAAAAGTAGTTAGCATGCTCATTTAATTAATTCTTTTAGTCATCCGAAATATCTTTATGGGCATGAGAGAGAATATAAAAATATTATCTATACAACTGCATAATATAGAAGCTACTACATCTATGAAGGAATGTAAAGACATACAATGAGAATTCCTCCGATAATCTAGATAAGCGTATGTAGCATCCTGATAAAATGATTGTGCCTACTACATATACGAATGTCAAGACGAATTAATAATTCCAGAAAGGTAGAAAAATTCCGAATAGAAGGTCGTCGGGCGCAGAGAGCAGGAATAATCGGATTGTAATTTGTTAGCGTTCTTTGTTGCCTAAAATACATTTAGGTATGCTACCCAATAAGTGTTATAATAGAACACAGAGGAGAGTGCCAAGCGCAAAGAAAGCAAATACAGGTAGATCTCAAGCATGAGAATAAGGCTGGTATCTATCGAATTGCAGTGAGATAAGAGATGCGTCGAGAGACGGAACAAAGCCTATTTCGTTTCATCTCGAATGAATGAAATTAAAATAACTGATAATCATCAGGAAACTTAATTAGAAAATTTGAAATTACAACAGAGTCTGTCTACCTGAGATTAAGGGTACTCCCTCCTTAAGTCCCTCCCATGAATGTACCTTCGTTTCTTCAACGGCGAGCTGGTCGTGAAGAACCAATAATATTTTATACAGAGGCAAAGACTAGATCAGTTATTGTTACTACGATCGTTGTTGTGGATCTATCTCGACTTGACTTGGCTTAACTTGACTTGTCTCGGCTCGCTAATAGATAGAAAAGAATAGACAAGAACACAAAAAGCAAAGTAGTATATTATTGAAAGCGAGCAATTGCTTTGACTCTGCCGAAAAGAAAAGAAGGGCAAGGATTGAAATGGTTTCTATCATTATAATGGTTATGGCACGGTGGATTTGCTTTGCTTTTCTTGCTTTGAATTAAAGTTCCTCCAGGTACATTACACAACACAACACTTTTAATATACATACATAATACATAAGCAAGACAAACAGAAATTGTCGACTCTTGTGTAATGCTCTGCACGATAATGTCTATAGCAGCCGGAATAAGTACATACTCTCATAACTTAACCACTCGACACTCAACACAATCAACAATACATTTGCTATGATCTAAACTAATACAATATGAAGCCAAAGGAATTGAATCCACATTACATTTATTACATTACAAACAATGCAAACACAAATACCTCCATGAGAATGTCCAACACAATGCAACTACTATAATGTAAATAGGTGCCTCGTATTCACTAAGACTTGTCTATTTATAGATATACCTATCATTACCGTACCTGTCTTCCATACCTTCCGACTATACTAGTACGTACGTGGCTACACGAACCAAGCACTTGCTTCACTACTCACACCGCCTTTCATCTACACATCCACTTAATAGCCTCACACAGAATTTAATCTGTCACATCATATTATCTACAATTCTTATTTTACAAAAATTATTGTCAACCTAATCAAAATTATTTTAATATCGTTGTATACTCTTTCATCACAAGCAGAGTATAAATTCGGCATGCCGTAAACTATTTTTCAATGCCGCATGCCGTAAACGACGTAAACGCGGCAAAAGCCGTAAACTACTTTAAACACAGGAAGATAACATATTTCGTAAATTTTTATTTTTTATGCTGAACCAATGAATTTATTTGTTCTTTTAAAATCAAAAATAGTTTCGCCAATTAAAGTCATAATTAATAGAAAGTAGACATTATTAACAATATTTCTGACATTATTATTGCAAGGAATGACAAATAATGCATCGCATTATTACTAAGTACTTTAGGAAACAACTGTTTCTTGTGGCTTAAAAATAGTTTGGGGCATTTACGGCATGTCGTAAATTCAATTTACGGCATCCTGCATTTACGGCATTTACATGCTAATTTAGTAAGTAATTTATGGGATGATCCAACTGAGTCTGAGAATTTGGCAAGTTTATCTGAAAACTAAGACAATGGAAAATTGAAAATATGAAGAAGACAAGTAGAACAGAGTAATAAATGGCAAAAAGAAAACCTCCTAGACAGTTGGTTAGAACAAACCATATTTTTAAGTCTAAAATGTGAAGCCTCACAAACTTCAGGCGTGATTTTCATAACTTTTTCAATTGAATTATAACGAATTAGACCAAATTGGAATAAATTGAAAAAAAGTGAACAAAATTGGACAAAATTGGAAGGGATTGGACCAATTTTTATTTTTTTATTAATGGATGCTTACCTTACCTTTCTAAATTGAGTGGTGCTGGGAGCCCAGTTATAAATAACAATTTTTTTAAAAGCAGTTTGGTAATTCCATTGTAATATGTGCTATTTGCAAAAGTTTGGTAGAAAGAAATATTTTGTGTATCTGTAAATACAATAGCATAGAATTTTGCATTTAATATTTATTCTATCTTTTATAAAACAAACAAGTCTTGGATTTCGTGTGATAGATTTAGGTAATTCTAAGAATCGGTATGGAATGAGTGTCGGCATAAAATATACGGATGATTTGACTATGTATGACAAAAGTTAAATAAGTAAAGCATAATATTATAGAGAGGAAGGTAGTCGACTCTAAAAAAAGCAAGTAACGACCCGACCAAAGCAGAGCAGACGAAACCACATCACACCATGCCACACGTACTTAAAGCATAGAGAAAGGGATTTGAGTACAATGTACACAAATACATTCGTGGAGGAAATTGGTTCGGTTGATGGAAGAGTTGAAAAACCATCATTGTTGAAGCAAGACAATAACAATCAAATCAAAACAACCAACAAAAGATTCTGAACAAAAGTGTGATGACGTTGACTAAAGATGATTTATTCATTACGGCACCCTTTTTCATCAATTAATTTACCTCCCATTTTTTCATTCTGAGCTCAATGAAAAGAAAAAGAATTATACTCTCATCCAGTCTGTCCGTTCATCGCCTCATCCGCAGAACTAACCAAGAAAAACAACTGAAGAGAATTCATGATAAGAAAACCAAGACGATTTCACTCCATTAAATGTCTGTTCTTTAACTATTGTGGCTCTTCAAACATTTGGTTTACGCATAGATTAAATTATGTACCTAATACCAACACAGCAGTCCTTTTTGTCGGAGACGACCACAATCCGTATCAACTTGAACTGTTTGTAATACTTCAATTCCACAGAATAAATACATGCAATGCACATAGATCATTCCCTTCTTGTCGTTGCACGTTTCACTTTAATTATTTACTACGTGCCTCGAGAATATTGTTCTCATCACCTATTGATTATTTCTTCCATGCAGATACATACCCTTCTAGTAATACACAATATTCTTGCTACATTGTATCGATATATTCATAGAATGGAAAATATTTTGACATAGCTTTAAAACTTAAATTAAGGGCACCATTAAATCCCTATTCTAATTATATTTACAAAACTAAAATAAATTCTAATTTTTTAAAACGAGCAAGCTCGTCATTTCATACTCTATAAACTTTCATTATAGAGTATCAAAATATTTTCATTAAACGATTAAAAACTATTAGTCTTCGTCTAGTAGATTATTCAGTGTTTATTGTTACCGACTTTTCTACTTTTCAATGTCGGCGTAATTGGTTTGCTGCCAAAATGGCCAGTAATTTGATTTTAACTATTTTATAATTTGGCCACTGGCTAAAATATGGTTTTAGCCACTATTTGGCCATTTTAGCCACTATAGGGTACTATACTCCTCGAAGTTACTGTTTTAGCCGCTAGGTAAAAAAATCATTTTATTTAACATTTTGTAAGGTGGATAAAATTACAAAGCAATCATCTTACATTCGATATTTGTATCAACATTATTAGTGTATTTGCTCATCAATCCCAGAATGTTTTGTTCAATCGAATTTAACAACAGAAATGGGTACCTATATGAAATCTTTAGATTCGAATAGTCACACTGAGGATTGCATTACATTACTGCCTGAAAGCAAATTGATTTGGTTTCAGTTAAGTTGATTTTGATTGTCGTTCGTATCATCTTTCCTTCATTACTCACTTCGCTACTCTTTCACTCCCCACATTGCATTAGTAGCAGTAGGCGAATACAAATATATGTATCAATATGCCTTCTGGCCACTATTTGTCCACAGAGTTGTAAAAAGCACAAGCAATGTACTTTAATTTACTTTTTCAATTTATCAGCACTCTACTTTTTTTCCAGACAACGAGCCTCCCTCAATCTCTCTTTCTGTTCCTATCAATCCGTTCCATGCTCTTTCCCTACCATTTCCCTTTTCCTACATTATACCACTTACATTGTTACATTTCATTTTCTATTACCCCTAACAACATTAAGATACGTGTATATTTAGAATGTTTCTGCTGCTTTTCTTATCTTATTTCTTTTCAATGTTACTGTATCATAAATATTTTATTACTATATATAGGACTATTAATATATATATATATAATTTAGGTTTATAAATGCAATAAAATTCATTAAATATTTATATTACGAGAGATATCAAACCATTGAGTTCATAGTAAGTATCCTACTTTGAATGAGATATATGAAGTAACTAGTAAAAAGGCGTTTTGCACTTAGGCTATCAGCTATAAGACTAAACCATATGTAACTAGATGTACAGAGAAATGCGAAATATATTTTTATTACGCCGGGCATATTATTAGTACTATTAGTATTATTATGATACACGGTTAGATGCTAAATATTATAACGTGGCCATTACTTTAATATTCACTGACGCATTTATCACAACTTTTACTGCTAACACATCAGTAACAATATTTAGATGAAACCTAGTCTGTTTCTGTTAATAATATTATAAACATGCAGTCTGTTACTTTTGCTAAGAATACAGCCAGTGAAATGAGAAAGAGTGATGCAGCAATTAAAATGAGAAATTAGATACCCAGTACTAAAGAGCTTATTGTTACAAAACAGCACCAAATCTGCAGTACAGTGAGTGTATGATAAAAAACCAGAAGATGTATTTTGTTTGCATCATTCCTCAATTACAGTACGTCTGTTAAAAGAAATCCTTCAGTTTTGAATACGATTCGTTATGGAAGCGGGATGCAAAAAAATGGAAACATGTTGCAGCTTAGGATTAACCACCAATCTGTAGCACTACAATCTTGATGCACACACAAGCCCAGAGTTTTATTTCACAATCATTATTGACTTGACTGACTGTTTTTTCTTCCAGATAGATTTCTTTGCATATAATTCGTAATTGCAAGTTACGTTGGAAGAATTGAGATATAATAAGTAATAGACTGAATCACGAGGCATTAGAAGATTATCGTATCAGCATGCTACTTATATTATTGTGCCGACTTGCCAAAGAAAAGGAAAGTAACGACCCCCGTTTTTCATGTTTTACATATGTTTGTTCACCTATTTACTGCATGCCATATCTGTACAAGCGATTTGATTTCGGCTGAAGTTGCCTATCTGTACAAGACTAACAAAACTTGTAGGAATAAGTGCTTTTTGCTGGATGTAGGACTAAGCATACTTATACCCATCAACAAAAACCAGTCAAATCAAGTATGTATGGTATATCTGTCCATTAGAAATATAGCGGAGTATCAATATTCTTCAGATGGTATAATACCCTTTATATGGAGTACTATTACATATTGCATTACATACTCAAAAATTATTTATTTAGATATATTCATAACAGATTTGTCTAATTTATATAAAACTTCAAGAAAGTACATGATACATACCTAGGTATAAGCAGTTTTGCTGTACTTGAATTAACACTAGTCCAAAATGCATTTTAATATTTGTTGGGGGATATGATAAAATAAAAGGTTGCATGCATAAAAGCGGACAGTGAGACAAGGGCAGAAACGAAACATTAGTGAGTGAGGATGAGGACGAGTGGTGGATGTGTGCGAGTTTAAAGGAAAAGGCAGAGCAAAGCGTTTGTAAACGAACAGACATCTACTTACCGGCCCCATTATTTATGGGCCCATACCTGCCTAATAAACCTTGATATATTAGCATGGAAACACTCTCTTGTGTTTTCTGATCCAATGCCGTGGCAGACTCCCGCCACAACCTTCTACTCTCCGTCCTAATGAGTTCATCAATTTCCCACTTCCCCGCATTCCCGATGGTCAGGTCAAATCAATCATCTAGCACATCATTTCAACTTTTCAACAACTCTTCCCCATCCACTTTCTTTTATCACATTTTTCTCCACTTTCACTCTCCCACTCCTTCCTTTTCTTACACTACCATTTACAAGTTTTGCCGATTCCCTAATTAAAACATATCGCTTTCCTTCTCACCTCATCATTTCTTCAATAGAATAGTTCCTCCAACATCCTCCTCGTTAAAATTCATCATTTCTCTCATTTTTCTCACTCCCACTCCGCATTACCCAAAATCAATTTCCTATTCTTAGTCTCATCTTCCATTCATTCCCTGCCGTATCCATTTCAAATGTCAGTGTGATCTATAGCGTGTATTCATTTCATAAATGTCTTTTTAAATTGTAGTGCACAATGATATCAAATTTGTTTGTTATTGTACTGTTACGTAATGAAATTTTAGCCTCTCTCTATTGTTATTCGCTATATGCATAGATTTTGTTTATGTACAGGAATATGTAATTAGTTATGGATATTTCATTGCTAAAGCTATCTTTAACCAAAATATTGTATGCAAAATGACAAATAAAATTGCTTTCCCCTTTGCAAGGAATTTTATTTACACATTCTGGAAAGCGATTTGTCATCTTCATGTCAAGTCTTCCTGATACTCTTAACAGTCTAGTGAACTGAATAGGAATCGGCCTATAAAGTTTCCTAAGCACATTAAATCCTGAAACTCTTAGTATATGTTAATTGTAAATGCATCGGAATAAATCTAGTATATTATTATCTTCTCTTGAAAATTTTGCTACAACTTTTAAACTATATAAGAAGTACTGATGTATAAATACTGAATAGTTCACAAATTATTTCATCGCTAACTTTTATCAGAGATGGATTTCTGGCTTAGCTGTTGTTTGAGTAATTATAATTAATTTGTATATCCGTGTATAATATAGTCTCCACCATTAAAATGTTTTTCTTGCAAAAATAAATTTTAAATTAGATAATTTCGAGCTATACTCGATTTTTTACTTACACATTACTCTAACTTGAAACGCATAACTTTTCCTCGTTAAAAGATCATGTGTATAGTGGTAATAAGTCCCCTGAACTCAGTTGTAAATACGCCACTGATCATGCTTTGTATTTTGAAGTATCATTAGCTAAACTGATAGAGAATAATACGAAGAGTCTCATTTAGCTCAATTTGCTATTGTAAATAGTTTAGTGAAAAAGGAGCATTCCTCATTAAGTATTAGATATATTTATTAGAAAAGGAGTTGGAAATAGGAAACCTATAGATTCTGGTTAGTGAAATAGACAATGCATAACAAAACGAGTTGGGTGAAGTAATAATATTTGGTGAAGAGACTGTTAGGAGAGCAACAGTGGTAAACAATTCAAGAAGATACACAATGGTATAATGTTATGATGTTTGGTTGGAGGAAAGAAGGTATTTTGAGAAGTAGAGGATGTTTTGGTGAAGGAATTTTAATGAAAAGGCAGAAAAAGAGGAGAGGCTTGAGAAGAAAGGACAAAACAGAGCAGATCAAACCAAAGGAATGAAAGGAGTCAAGTCAGAGTCAGTGGCATCATCCCGACTGTTGTACTCCGCTGAAGCTAAACGACACGACACAAGACACAATGCATATTAGAGGAGAGTGCACATACGAAGGAGACGAGGACACAAAGTGAATTCACGGGAAATCGATGAAAAAATAGAAGAGACGGGTTGAAGTGAAATGGTGACACTTTGAATGGAAGATCCTGCACTGGGATCATGACAGAGTGAGTGATAGAGACGGAAGAGATATTGAAAGTGACAGAGCAATGTCAAAACAGAGTGGGATCCTTGTGATTTATTTCTCTGACGACAACCATCCACCGATGGGATTGCAAAGAATAACTGTTATCGCAATAGTGAATGACTCTCTTTCTCCAAATAAATATCTATCTATTACACACTACACTCTTGATAAAGTCAAGAAAATACAACCCAGCCAGCCACCGCAAATCCACAAGAGAATACCTAAATATTACACCCGTTTTTTTTTCGTTCCGCATTATATTGAGAGAGAGAGGAGAGAGAAACGAACTTACTAGAAAAAGATAACAGCCCATACTGGAAATAGGTAGTATCTATTCTAGCTAGATTCTTCTCCAGACCGAGTCAATTTACTATGTAGTCCCGAGTAGGCATCTATAATAATGTGGTACACAACAAATACTCGTTTTCCTACAAGAAATACATAAACGTACATTGCATACTTAAACCACACAGATAGATGCAACGTAAACGATTATCCAATGATTCGAAAGAGGAAACTCCCGGGAGCTTCTGGGTTTGGTAAACCCTAAAGTGGAGTGGAATCTACTTACGTGGAAAGATATTTGATGTCGGGCCGTTGCGATATGACGACGGAGGAAAGGAACCCAGGTGTGTTTTTTGCGCTCGGGATGCTATGGAACAGATCCAGACTAAGAAGGTGCCAACCACATTACTAGAGATGTTAACTCTTCATATATTATTCATATCTCCGTGTAATTTTCACAATTTGTCTTTCTACTTCCCTTATTATCACAAATGGAATTCTGCTTGGAATAAAAGCCTTCGGCTCCTCTCACCGTCCTCTCACAGATAAACTATAACTACCTACTCTGTCATTTTTATTTTCTTACACTGCTACCCTCACTCCACCGAATCATCTTTCTTAAATTACTTACACGTATTCCAATACAAAGGTAAAATAAATGCCATTATGTTACAAACCATATTGCAAATTAATTGATTCTATCACCAAATAAGGTATTAATGCATTAAATCCTATTTCCATGTCAAACTGACTGTTTTATCTACATGCACTTTTCAAAGAAATAAACCATGTACAATGGATGTAAAAAAGTAGCGGAGAGGGTTTGACACGTTAATTGACATTTTTCCAATGACCTTTGACCTTTTTACCCAGATGACTTGACAGTGATCTGACCTAACGAATGACCTTTCGAACGAGCTATTTCATGACGTTTTACAATGTCGACAGCAAAAGTTACACCAATTTTTAGTTTTTGAATCACGCCCACAGGCAGGGGGTGTGTCCGATGCTCACCATATTCAAACTCGACCTCAGTTTTTATCCCTAGATTATGTTCAGAAAGTTTGAACTGGTTAACTCAAACCGTTCTTGAGTTATCGTGCTAACAGACAGACAGACGGACAGACAGACAGACAGACAGACGGACAGACAGACAGACAGACAGACAGACAGACAGATCAGGCATTCCTATAAAGCAGCTCCGCTACTTAATAAGTACATATTTAATATTTATGCTAAAGTAAATCTGATTGTCAGTATCATGAATTTATTTTTGTAAGTAAACATTAAGAATTTATTCCTCCATTCCTAAATGTCTGAATACAATTACAAATTATTGATTTGATTTACTAATTAGTATTTTAACACCATTGGTCTGTTTTATTCTCCCTCAATTGCGCTGCATTGATTTTACTGTCTTGAATGCTGATGATACATATGTAGACATTTAAGAAGATACTGAATGTATAGAAATAATGTGAATGGATGTGTATTGTGTATGATATGCACCAAATTATTTTCATGCATGGTGCATTGTGAAAATAAAGTATAGGTATGCGAGTATGTGTTAATGGATTTGGGTTGTATAAGTAGGAGTATGTTGTTAATATTCTCCTGAAATTGATATGAATTGTAGCTTAAGTCATTAAGAAGTGGAGAAAATTCAATAATTTAATGTTGAGTGTCTAATTGGTTTAATAAATGATAAAATGAAATGTAATTGGATGTGTTATCGGAGAGTAGGTTATATAAAGAGCGGAATGAATTCATAACCATTTTGTGGGATGCAAGACTAGTTTAGTTCTGGTGGTTTGGTTTCTGTCGTAATGTTTCATATAGCTCGGTAATGTGTGACATTATACTTGGCTCCTGAATGCATTATTTCCTTTCCCCTCCGCTTGAGAGGAGTCGACTTGTGCCGTAGAAGACTTTCGTTCAGTTCTGACTGGGATCTGTGCAGTACTTTCCTGGGATGGTGGAAGGCCATAAAATATATTGTTATGGGTGATAATGGCATTCTGTTCCATTCTAGTTTGGATGAAAAATGGCAACTATCAATGCAAAATCTGAAGCTCCAAATAAATTTTGTCAATTCGTTTATATGCGGAAATCATAGCTGACATAAATCGAGCCGTACGTTTCATTTCACTTTTGCTCTAGGGAACTTTCACATCAGTTTCTTTTCCATTTCACGAGAATATATGGACAAGTATCACTCTCCGCTTCCACATTTCCATAGCAGTATCAATATCAATTGGATACACTTGCATAGCCACAAAAAGAAATCGAAAGGAACTGCTCTCTAAACTACTACCTAAACTAAAAAATACTGAAATACAACTTCAATCGGGTAGACCGGAGCTGGAGGAGAACCAAGCACAATATGTTCTCCCATTCCAGACCATAATCATATCCAGCCATGTACTATTGAATTTATATAGAGCGTAACCATCACATTACAGAATTATATCATCTGCTCATATGCATCCATCCTTCTCCATACACACATTTCAATCAAATCAATATTATTATCTAATGCGATACTTTCATGAATAGTAGGGAGTTACATTACATTTACATAGCAGCTACTTTGACGACTTGACTTTTGCTCACTCTTTCATATCACATCATAATAACCGTATCTTTCTCGTGCCACTTAACTCACAGGGCACCCGTAAAAGCTCTCATCCTTCTTTCTCCAATACAAACACAATTGCATCTGCTAACCCATCTTACCAAATATCATCCTTACGTTTCATATTCATTCACAATTCACAACTACCACCAATCAACTCCTTCTTACAGCCTTCAGAAAACATACATTTTATAACAATCTAAACCTAGTCCACTTTAATATTTAGCCCAAAGTGTAAAAATCCAATCAATGATTACTAATTCCGTTTACCTTCCAGTATGGCATAAACAGCTTCTACATTTATTACCTTTTTGTCTTTTTCCTACAGAACTCAATACCAATTTTTCTATTTACGTAGTGTGTCTGCGATGAAATCAAAATAAATCAGACAATTTTATATTCTATTTTAATTTAACATGTGGTTGTGTTTCATTGAACATGTATAACACAAAAAAATAATTACCTAATTGAGTAATATCTTGGATTATTTAATAATGTAACCTTCATTCTCCAATTTTAATTTTGTTAAATATCAGACAATTCTCCAATTTCATACATTATGCTTTGTTTTATATAAAAATACGATTATTTTTGTATAATTTTTTTTACAATTAATTTGGACTGATATAAACAAAAAATATTAGAAAGTGTAAGATAATGTGGTAATAATTGTTAAATATTAATTATGATAACAATTTCGGACGAGAATTCCGAAACTGGTCGCTGAAATTACTAATAAAAATTCATTTTCTTAATCAAATTTGAAAAACTGGAGTTCGTGTGTTACTTATATCTCCAATTTCTCCAATAGTCATCTATTACAAATATAACAACCGAGACTTTTCAGTAAATAAATATCTCTCAATTGATTACATGTACATACCAGTATAGTAGGGATAGAACAATTTGTGATGATATAAATAACATATGAAAGCCATGTGAGAAGTGAGAGTGTAGTTATATGAACAATTCCATAGTACCAATTCAAGGTGAATTGGCAAAGTAAATAAAGTAAGGGTGTAATAATCCATACATAAAGGAATTAATTGAAGACTGGCCATACAGAAGGCCGAAGTTGATCCGTAAATGTACAGAAGCCCGGAAAATGAGCCAAACTAATAAAATAATGAAGTGGTGGGTGTCTCTTAGGTGGGAATGTGAGATTAACTATTAGAAAGTGTTGGGTATCTAGTCTTCAAAGTGAAAGCGTGTTTACTCCATTTTGTATGCTTGCAACATGGAAAATAGAATCTATAGTGAAACCGGAGTCCAACTCTGATAGCCAACCACTAAAATATCTCAGCATACACATTGACAGAGAAAGCATGAAGAATAATGTGATAGGACCACAGTTTGTCAAGCCAGACACGACGATCTAGGAGTAAATTATATAGTAGTAGTATGGATAAATTAAGGATTTTGATTACCTCTAATATTTCCTTTTTGTGTTATGTAAGGCGAGGAATGAAATTAAAATTTTAGCTTTCATTCCTTTATCATGAAGGTAAGACGTAACCAATAAGAATATACGATAATACGATTGTCATTTCATATAATTCAACACTTATGCATGTAGGTTCAAAGGTTCATACAGTTTGATGAATATTTTCATTAAAAAAGTCAATGGCTAGTAATTTAAATTATAGGAAGTGATTTTTTTGTTATAAATGTGGCTTCTCGAATATCGAGCACTAAGCATCATTATAATAAATTGTATAACGAATAATATGCATTGTATTAGTACATCATTTAATTCTTCAGCCATAACAGTAAAAGCTGCAAAATACAAGAATGCAGCCAAAAGGCTTTACAATAAAATATTCAAGTGACAAAACGCTACCTTGTATTTATTTCTAACATGTACATGAAAGTGATGCAGTCTCTATTGTTTCAAGGTCTGCAGGTTTAAGTCGACGATATACGTAGCTGGATATAATTTATAGTTAGAATGCTTTGTGTTCTGGTGATCTCTGACTAGTTTGTTTGCACTGTGTTAGTTCCATATTCTGTATTTGATAAAGTAAAGTGAGAAAGAAGGAGAAAAACAAGGAAAGTGAAGGAGTAGCAAGAGAACTGGGAATGAGGAATGGGGTGAGCAAGAGCCAGACGGACTAGAAATGGGACTAGAAGCCAGAAATTCATATTACCATCAATTTGTTTTAGCATCAAAGCCTAAGGACACGAAAGCGTTTTAAGTTTGGGGAAAGTGAGAGAGGAAAGCAAAGAAAACTTAATATTACATGCGTTAGTTTGGCTCAGGGTTATGTGACTCTATATAGTGAATACTTTGTCTACATTTATGTTTTATCTTATATTGATACGGATTTGATATTTATAATGTCCTTTGTCGAAGTCTTATTTAAGAATGTGCTTCCCAACAATTTCCCTATGCATATTTATTTATGTCGACACAGCGAATCTATATACACTCATATTTTTATACTTACTGTACTACAAGCGTTTCAATTGCAGCATTTATAACATGATATATACTTAAAGGCAATGTAAATTTGTATTTACAATGTTATATCCATGCTGTAAGAAATTGTAATGCAAAGTAAAATAAAAGAGTGTGCGAGTTAAAAGCTAAAACGTTTTATATATAGTTGTTTTTAGAAATTGACGGTTTCGTGCGTAGATACAAAGATTTCCCACCTAAATGGATGTTTTAAGGTAATATTTGGCATTAGTCGCTAATACTGGTAGTGCAATGGTAATATTTCCCCTAAAAATATTTATTGAGATACACAAAGGAAAAGGAGAACTTTAAACGCAAGAAAAAAGACGGAAATTTGGAATTTTCGACAGCCCCTCTAAGGCAGTTAATATTAATTTAGACACTAATTATGTCCAGATTGACTGAAAATTAGGCGAGTTGTCCTTGATCAGCAGGAGTAGGAAAACACATCTATTATGGTCCACTACAAACCGTCCTTAACTTAATAACGACAATAATTTATTACCAGTAATGTAGAACAACAAATAATAAAACTTTTTGGGAAAAAGTGTTGTGAATTTTATAATATTGGACCGAAACATACAAGATTGATACTATTTGAAAGACGAAATTCTGTTTTACAAATTCTACTGGAGGGTTTTCATTTTATTGTTTTTAGAGCAATTGATATTTTACTACCAAAATGCATTAAAAAACCATAATGATATGGGACTGCATGAGATTGTTCTAATAGAGTATTGTTATTTTATTTTTGATACATTACCGCTATGTGTGACGTTCATGTTCATATACTAAAAGTAGAGCGATGCATCGCCATGCAGTGAAGTAACTTTAGCATCGTCCCTGTACTGATACATCTAATAGCTGATGTAATAAACAATAAAGTTTTTATAAGTGCGAACAGGAACCTAAAATCAGTGTTTTATTTTAGCCAGCTTTTTTATATTTTAGCCAGCCAGGAGGCCATTTTATCCGGCTAGAATGGCTTGTGGCTAAAATGGCCATTGTCAAATTTACATCGATGTGAATTTTAGCCACTAGCTAAAACTCATTTTAGCCAGGATAAAATCATTTTAGCCAGGATAAAATAATTTTAGCCAGGATAAAATCATTTTAGCCGGGATAAAATCATTTTAGCCGGGATAAAATCATTTTAGCCAGGATAAGTTCATTTTAGCCAGGATAAGTTCATTTTAGGGAGGATAAAATCATTTTAGCCATGATAAAACCATTTTAGCCGGGATAAAATCATTTTAGCCAGGATAAGTTCATTTTAGCCAGGATAAAATCATTTTAGCCAGGATAAAATCATTTTAGCCAGGATAAAATCATTTTAGCCAGGATAAAATCATTTTAGCCAGGATAAAATCATTTTAGCCAGGATAAAATCATTTTAGCCAGGATAAAATCATTTTAGCCAGGATAAAATCATTTTAGCCAGGATAAAATCATTTTAGCCAGGATAAAATCATTTTAGCCAAGATAAAATCATTTTAACCACTACCATTTAAGCCACTAGCCGGTTGCTAATCAAACACTGCCTACAATATTATTCTGGATTTCTGAATTGGCTACAATGAACACTTCACCCTAATAGCAATGCACACAAATTATTCGCAATATTGTCGAAAATAGTAAGTGTCAAGTTTCGACTACAAATAGAGAATTTCATTTGGTAAACCAAAGGAGTACAAGATTTTAAATCCGAATAAATAATTTTGCTGAAGTTTTTTGTCCTATGTGGACAACTTTTGAAAAGATTTCTCTGAATCATTTTAGAGTATTGGGTGGTTGAATCTGCCAACTGCAGGCCAAATACAATAATAAATAAAATAAATATTATATTTAATACTGCGACAAACTGGACTGGAAATGAGAGCGCATGTGAGAATCTGATGATTGTGTGTGCAAAAAAAACGACAGTTGAACTCAGCGTGAATATAAGTCCTGGGACTACCAGGCGAAGCATTGCAAGATTGCACACTTTGTGGAAAATTTGTATCTCCCTGTAGAATAGCAGAATTTTTCTACAATCTTCTTCCCACTCCCTCAAAGATCCTTTGAAAACCATTTTCGGTATCTGAGAAAGATTCCTGAAAAATAAATATGTCTAGGTAACTGTTTGAAATTAAAATCAATTAAGTGATCCATATAATTAATCAATTAAGTCATTTACCAGATTTTCTTTATCCAAAAAAGGACAGACATTCCATACTTGAGAACAAGAACGGCGTACAGCGCAGAATTGTACACGATAGTAGATGCATCCAACAAGGATAACAATCTTTCAAAAGAGTTTACCCATCCGGATTGCAAATCCAATTGCCATGTAACAAGCATTTTTTTACTAAGACGATTTTCAAGTAGTACATATGACATAAATAGACTTGCATGTAGTACAAACATGATCAGCATGATGGGAAGCAAACAATCAAACCAGCTGGCTCTGCTGTGCTTTAGCCATTTTCCTGAAGATAGAAAAAATTAAAAAATGTAGTAATTAATATTTAATTTAGATTATTTGTTGGAATACTTACTTTTTAGCATTACACTGCGAATGAAAACTGATTGATTAATCATGACTTGTACTTCATCCACAAATACAAATGTATTCAATTGGCAGACCGTTCCTGTAGCTGAAAATATGATCCAAATGGTATGAAACACGCTTGATATGGTCAACACATCGAAATTTCCATTTCTTATTGAGATAATCAAGGCTAGGATTTTCAAAAATCGCGAGAAGAGACAGGAAAATAAAAACATGTAGTACGAAATTTGACGACGTGGCGGAAGAATGGACATATTTGCACTTGATTTGCCCCAGTAGTAGGGAATAAATTTTAGTTTGTAGCCAATATTGAGATAACAGCGAAGAACTTTTAAATCCCTTTCAGATATCATTGTAGCAGATATTAATTGTCTTTGGTTGGTTGTATATTTATATCTAAATTATATTTATTTATGTACCATAAACAGCTCCATATAAGACATGCAATGGCTTAAGTAAATATTTTCTTTAAAGATCGTATTTCTTAAATCTTACTAACGCTTTATTTTCCTTAAAATCTTTCTATTATCTTATGCAGTGTAAGTGAGTGAAGTAGCAATAAACTACTGTCGTATTTATTATATTATCGTACTATATTGTCGTATTTATTATACGATATTTGCTTATAACATTTAAACTCTAGTATATTGGAAAGAATAGGCTATGCATGTTATTTGCAACTCAATACACTTAAGTAATTGTGTATTATTATTATTAGTCGTTTATTGCATTATAATTATGCGGGCATGAGCAACACGCCTTGGAATACAAAACATAAAATGATGCATCTTAAAACTTTGGTGCAGGTGCAGACTTCTGAGGCAATTGTCATAATGGACTGCAATTACTGCATTGTTTTTACTGGGAAAGTAGAGCAAAACAAAGTAATAGGTACAAAATATCTATTCTATATAAATATAAATATTATACAAAGGTACTATATAGGAACGACAAATGCTTGTCATTTATTTAATATATTCAATTGTCTCATAACCACAGTTAAAGAAAACCATCGTACTAAATAATATATGGTTTCGTTCATCTATCAATATACTGCAATAACAAGAAAATTCGCCCTTGAGCCTGCTTGAAACTAGTTATTTATGGGATACTGCAGTTTATTTGGTTGAAATAGACTACTGGTTAGTTAACATTCAAATAATTCGTAGCTACAGATTCATTCATCCTGAAAGCATTTATATATTAATTTTCTTCTTAGATCATCTTGGGAAAGTTCTCTCATAATAAGAATTTAAATTGGACTTATAGAATGCTTTAGGCTTTAGTCGCCAATCAATTTTTATTGTAATGATAGGCAATAAATAATTGTAACGAATAAAAAGTGAAAAACTATTTTTATTGCTTAAAAGAAATATTACAAATCAATATTACAATTGTAAATGCTGGGTCAGAGTAGACCAAAATGTGTTTCACCACGTGAATAGCCACATTCAAGTTGTTCAATGGACTTCTGTAGCTTAGGGGTAGGAGCAAAGAAATATTTGGGAGAGGTGATAGAGTGCTTAAGCATCCCCTAAATATTTTGGAAACATGCTAGATATTATTCAGTTTTAACAAAAATATTTAATCCCAAATTGTGTGAACCATATTTTCATTTTCTTATAACCTCAACAGTTCGGATTCCGATTAAAACCAATACCTTGCTTGTAGTAAGAGTTTTCATGTAGTAAAAGTAGTAAGCCCATTCAATTCAAATTGTATATTAAAATATAAACCAATACACAGCATGTAAAAATAAAGGATTTTCGAAAATTTTCGAATACTTGGTTACGGAAATGGAGAAGCATTTGAACATAGTAAATGGCCGAAATCTATTTGGAGTCTCTTTCAGTGTGTCTTTCCGTTTTATCCTTCACCCATATACTGTTTTTAAGAATTTGGAGTACACCTCCTGTGACTGCAACTACTTCTGAAAGGAGATTTTAATTTCCTGTTTAAAAGACTCAAAACGTATCTGCGGAACGGAATACCATTTTTTATTAATGTACTTTTTCATTTATAATTTGTGCATAGCTAAACATATTTATCTAAGCATATGCATACGTTTATTGTGGTAACTAATATTAATAATGCTTCCTTGCTTTTTTTTACTTTTTGCTTGCAAACTGTAAATAAAACAAATGCATAAGAATGGAGTGTAGTTTAAAGCTGATTAAAATAGGTTTGTAAATCTTATGCATTATTTCACAAGAGTGTCTGAATGTTCCTATGCTTACTTAGAAACAACAATTGTGATGGTAGACAGTAATGTGTTATTAAAAGGAAGAAAGACTTGTTTCTGGTGCTATAGAGGTTTGGTTTATATGTAGTAGTAGCTAGCTCGGAGTAGTTAATGGTGGTCGAAAGGCAAGAGAAGGGAAATGGGACAGAGAAAGAGAAGAATGCATTACATTGTAAGGTAAGTAGAAGACATTGTGTGGCGACAGAGTGATTGTGAGAGGAGGGAGGCATAACAGAATGGTGGAGAAAGAGAAGGAAAGAGCTAAGTAAGACTCATAATAGCCTGGAACGAGTGGTGTTTGTTGGCAGAGTTGTTAGTTACGACAAGTTAGTACTTACAAGTGGAAATGGAGATGAGAAGTCAGCTTGAGAAAATAATATATTCATTTGAGAGAGGAGAACAAAGTCATTCAATTTTCATAATAGACGACGAGTATAAAATCTCATTAGCGGACAAATTTTTATGGATGGAGAAAGTAGAAGAATAAGAGAAAGAGGGAAAGAGGTGGGGAAAGAAAGGCTGGAGCCACATACCTCCAGCATGCAAAGTTGGGTACCATTTTGACATTCATCTCTATAAGACTAGGTATATAGTAAGTATATAGTGCAGAATTAAATAATGTAGTGCAGTGCACTATAATATAAAAGTAATATTAACATTGGTTGTGGCGGAAGGAGGCGAAAGGATTGAATTGACTTACTGGTATGCATACACTACGTGTATAATATGTGTCTGTATGTGTAAAAGGGCCAAGCCAAGAAAAGTAAGGAAGAGCTAAAGTTAAGCAAGGCTTTTCTTTCGATGATATTATTATTACTCTAGCATATAGGTAGCGTGTATTAACTACATAAGTAAGCATAGAGAGTTATGTAAATGTTTGAAAATGATAATATTATATGAAAATATTGGTACAGTAGTATATTATTTATATATGTATTTTTTATTAGCGGCGTGGCACTCATAGTCGGAATCAGGAAATAGAGAGTGAGAATAGTGAAAGCATTGGGAACAATGTGAACGTATCTACTTAGTGAGTATCTGTATATCTTTCTGATTGTGTAGGGAGTATATGGAATTGGGAGCTAATATTACAATAGTGGTGACTTTGTATAAGTCTGAGTAGATGGAATGAGTGAGTGGCAATTCTCATATTCAAATTTCAAATGCCGAATTACACACATCATGGAGGCAATTTGAGGTTGGTTCGGTTAAGCCATAAGTACAGTATGCAGACTCTTTCTCACTCAGTGACTCTCCTATTTTGCATTCAATAGACTTTTTTCCATTAGGAGAGGATTTTTTCCTTCCATAATATACATACAGATGGGTGCAAGTAATTG
Organism: Tomocerus qinae; assembly: GCA_020055645.1. Taxonomy (NCBI): domain Eukaryota; kingdom Metazoa; phylum Arthropoda; class Collembola; order Entomobryomorpha; family Tomoceridae; genus Tomocerus; species Tomocerus qinae. The sequence continues at coordinate 26,295,516 of CM034548.1, forward strand.
AGTCCCCAAGTGAAATGAAGTTGGTGGTTATGGGAAAGAGGAGTGCGGAGTCGAGTGGAGCACTTTGAATGCGACACAGAGAAAACGCTCTTATTTCCGTTTATCCTACCAATTTCTTCCTCAAATCTTTTCTCGTGTCATTTTTTAAGGAAATTTTCTTGGAGCACCATCAGCAGACAAGAGCGACTTTTTGACTCAGACACACCACACACACACTTACTCCCGCTTCCCACTTTGACTCAACTTTTCCAACTAAACTTTTATAAAGGGATTTGTCATAATGACACATTGCATACTTCGTATCATCAAACCTGATGTTCCGTCCCTATAAAAAGAGACACAGATGTTTCGACTCGATTGGATTCTCCTCTACGGCATGTCAGCATACACCAGTGCTAATTTCTTCACTTGGGAATAAATTTGAACTGACTGCTCATTTCTAATCTCCGTTACGTTAACTTACGTTGCGTTACAATCTCTCTCTCTCCGCTCACTCAACTCACTCCTTTGACTACATTAACTATATCCATATAATATACATACATACATACGGAGACAAACTATTGTGCAATGCTATGTACATACACTCACTGTCCTCCGCCTTCTCCCATTTCACACTGCTTTACTTACTATCACTATAATATTATACACATGAATCCTCCAGTCTCAAACTCTTAATATTTACACTAAGATAAATACTTCACATTTTATATCCTCCAAGAGAATAGTCGATGTAACTGTAATCAACCACCTTTAAAACATTGATCTCATCACTATAATGCACTTTCACTATTCACGCACAAACTGCAATCATCATTACAAATTTACTTTCCTTACTTAAATCCCCTTTGTAACAATTGGATTTATTATATAGTAAAGAGAATAATACTGTGCTAAAAATGTTTATTGTTAGTTGATAATTTGCTATATGCCCCATTCCGTAGCAATTGGTTTTTAGATAGCAATAACATAATTTTATATTATTTTCAGTTTTTCTAAATTTTCTATAATTTTTTAATTTACATTGATAGGTTGCTTTTTTCAGTGTTGCTTAAAACAATAACACAAAGAGCATCTTTGTCATTTGATTGTATTTAAACCATACTTTTGACTAATTTATATTTTAAAATTCAATTTTTATGAACGATGCCACTTATTATTATAGTAGTACTCTAAGGAAAATTTTAATTTGTATAAAAATGTAATGTACTATACTTTTATAAATATGTCAGGTATGCAATTTTTGAAATAAAAAGACAACTTAAATACTAAGTACATATAAATGTGTGTAGTACTGACTGGCATATAGAATATCGTTTGAGTAACTTGGAAATTGAGAATTTGCATAGTTGAGGTTATAGTTATTTTGGGTGGTAGACATAGTTAAAAGGAAAAGAGAGTATCAGTGAAAGCCATCAAAAGATATCTAAGCGTAACTTGGATAATTCTCGAGGAGTTTCCACTTACACCTAGGACCACATATCCCACAAGAAGTCACAATCTCACAATATAGCAGTTTTGGTTCGACTTCTACTCACGCGATTCTTCTGCTTTCACATCTCTTTTAACACATTTATCCATTAGTATTCCATCCCGCGACTTCCCGCCAAACGTGCCGCCCCGTCATCTTTTGCTTTTCCTTCTCTATTTATTCCTCATAGCCCATCGTTATTCCACACTTCACTTATCCAAAAGAAGAATATAACTTCCTACTTGGTGCACATCTCTTGGTATATCTGTAGATGCAAAATATGACGCGTTTTCATCCTAACTAGAATTTTCCAGTCTCTTCGTTCACATTCCATTACAATATTCCTTCATCTTTAGTGCGTTACCACACCAATCTGATATAAAACAGTTTGCCTACTATATAGATGCTACAATAACGTCTATATGATTATCATTATCCGAAACATAACCAATCTTTATTTAAATTATCACCACATACCATTACATGACATCAACATGACGAAATTCCAATTGCTTTTCTCACTATACCCCAAGCCCATTAACATTTCCATTAATGTTAATAATTAAGCCCTACGACGACATTTTCCAAAACCAGCCTTCAGTTCCTTTCCCTGTCTTTCTGTTATGTCGCTTGATTCGATTCGACTCAGCTTTCATTCATTTTCTGTCATTAGCTTGAACCAACTGATTCTATTTTAGATTTATTAGTGTATGCAAAATATTATATCTATAAAGATTAAACTTGCACAAATATTTTCATCTATATAGACAAAATATATGTAGGTATGAACAAATATGCTATAGATAAATTTAAATCTAAGTAACGTGAGTATATCCACATAATAAATATTGGGGCGCTTTTAGAATGTCATAACACTATAGTGTGTTTATAAATTTCATGTGTTTCTTCTTCTTGATATAACTTAAGAACTGACGTGTCTACCTTCCTTGCTTATACCACCTAGATGCAGGATAAAACTAAATAAATACTGAATACCTGACTGAAATGTGCAAGTGTGTGAAATATGTGCATGAGTATCGTTATAGGTATACCTATTTTAAATTAAAACATGTGTGATGCGAAACAGACTGATATGATACATCATTTCCTCGTCTCATCTAATAGATCAATATTTGGAAGCCTTTAGTGTGAAAGTAAGATGTGAGAAGCCACAACGAACAATTTGAAATTCCATCACATCACCTTCTATCCAATTATTTCCACAACAGAGTTGAATTCTGTTCCGCCTGCCGCTTTCTTCTTCCTATGAAATCCCATAAACATGTCTTCGTTTTGAATCCACGTCCCTTTGAATTTACTAATAATAAATAAATTGGTCCCAACACGTAAATTTCCCCCGCACTTGACGGAGCACACTGTTTACCTTTAGTCTTACCTTTTAGCTTTGATGCTAAGTAGATTTAACATCAATTGTAACTTCTTTATCTCTATACTTAGTAAACCATTATAGTATAGCAGGATTTATATCATAATAATATTAATCATTACTTAGAATATGTTTTTCTGTATCATCTTTGTATATAATTTGATATACAAAGCATAAAAGATGAATTAACTATTTTCATTTGTTATATGCCTATTCTAGTTATAGATTCTGTTTATTGTTTTCTAGTACATTAGGAAATGAATATTCAATTTATGAAATGATTGAAACTTTCATAAAATTATGTGTCAAATGAATTTCCTAGAAATCTCATATACTATTATTAGTTTTGCTATATTTAAAGAATATTTGAAATGATACGGAGCCCCGTATGCTTTGATTAGTTGCTTGTGAAGGCGATTGTCAGAACAGATATATTAACTCTTAATTACTTTCGACGATCAAATTTACAATAGAAGGAAATATTTTCTCATGCTGAGTTGAAGTCGGTTCTTAGAAGAAGCAGGAAGGAACCTCTCATTAGACACAAATGGAAAATCAGTTCAAATTTAAGCATAGATTGGTTGTGTGATGTGTTGATGCTGAAGACGATTGGTGGAAACGGAGCTGAGTTGAACCCTTAATGGGAAATTAATGTGAAGTGATAATAAATGGTGTATGTGGAAAAGGAAAGAAAATAAATGATGAGACTGCATTTCAAATTCCGAATCTCATATCTCTAGCACTATATCATGCATATTATTTAGCAGAGTAGTGGGAACTTACTACATTATTGGATCTGAATTAATTAGATGTTGCTAGATGACAAGCCGCTTCTGAGAATTATATTCGCACACATTAGTATTAATTACTATTCAGACATCATAGAAATATACCATGGAAAGTTTTTTGGTATGACATTTCAATGGTACCTACTCATTGCTAAGAATATTATACTGACATCGGTATTGGGCACTTCTTTAAGACAGCGCGTCTGTAAAGGTGCCTCGAGCTAGTTTCTACTATACTTTGCCATTTAGTTTGCCCTGATCTTATGGATAGTTTTATGATTCATCGAAAAAGTAATATTATTTAAGTGTAGCATATGAAAGCGAATAGGAATGTTGAAATATGGATATGATTAGATGGTGTGGATAGAGAATTAGAAATGGAACCAAGATGATGACGGGACAAGAGGGAGAGGGCGAAGAAAGAACAAGAAATGAAAGAGAGTGAGCATTAAAATTTAATCTGTAGCTTTTGGCAAATGACTATATAAACGCAACTCTAGCTCTGCTTTCTAATATCTACCCTATATTATACAAACTGTTCATTTCATAATATCTCTAGCAAGTTATAAGAACACCTCTTCGATTACCATATTACTGTACTTATAAACCATTTGATAGATAATAACTGCGTACAGAGTTATATTAAAGGTTAACTCGGCAATAACAAATATTCAAATGCCTTTTAAAACTACGTTTTCACAGAAATATTTAACAGCTACATGCTTAATCAAAAACTTAGGGTATATGACACCTACACACGCATGTATCACTATAAGAGCCTGTTGAGAAAATGAAAACATGCTTTTCTATTGAAAGACACTTATAGTATTAATATTAGACTGAGGGTGTTATTTATATCATGACTAACTTAATGACAATTAAAGATTTTAATTTGTAATGATATCTTTTAACGGTGAATTTTAAAAACGCAGATCTTTACGTTTAATTTTAAAAGGGATGTGAAAATAGATAATTAAAATCCTGACATTACTCAAAATGTTTCATGTATTCATTAGTAACCAATACCGACAAACGAGCAATGTAAATACCCTAGGAGGAAATTGCATGACTAAATATAAATAAATAAATAAATTAGCAAACTATTGGTGTTCTCAATGTCAATAAGTCATAAAGTGCAGGGTCATTACTTACAATCTTCCCCCCTACTACAACCGCTCTCCGACCAGGTATCAAAAACACTTCCTATATGGTTGTAGAGGATTCTATTGTTGATCTAATGAGTTTCATTGCGTCCACATCCACAAACGTTAATTGGGTGAGAATAGATTTACAAATTAAAAAATGAAAAATTTCAAGAAATTCTGACCGCTTTTCAACTTCCCAAAATTTCCCCTAGCCTCGAAAACCCTGATTGGGAATACGAGTTCCGGAATCGTCATTAGAAAGCTTTGGCATCAATTCTCATCAATTTTCATCAAAATCGTAGGTCGTCGAATTTTCAAATTTTTTGTGCATTGCTCCTATTTTTCCAAAATGACTGAATTAATATTGAATCAATAAATAAATCAATATTATTTAATTTACTATTTTGATACGACTAATGATTGAAAATGCACAGCCTATTGAATTAAATCACCCTTAAAGTAAACTTTTACTGTCCCATCGAATGAAGTTTCACAAGTATCTTTGCTGACAAAATAAATATTTTTACAGCCGTATAAATGTTACCCTTTTGACAAAGACCTCAGAGGCAGGGCTATAATAAACTGATTGTGAATAGAAAATGTCTTAATTCTTGAATTAAACATTATTCTGGTTTTTCGGATACAGAATCAGATCTGGAAATGCAGAGGTTCAAGGTCTTTCATCCGATGCCTTCCATTTTGACACCTCCCGATTGGCCTTTCCGGTAAGGCAACACACGGCAGGCAGCTTCATGGCATTAGATAAGAATAATATGGCATAGGTTTGCAACTATTTTATCACACCCAATGTTATCAGTTTTCTATATTTTGCATAATATTTGTAATATGACATGTTGTGGAATAAGCAGTGATGAAATTTGACTATAAATAAATGTATAATATTATAATAAGGCGAGACTAGGGATTTATGCAAAAGCATTATGATGTTATAAAGGCAGTAACAGTTGGATGGTGCCTGCAGATGTAAATAAGTAAGTATTGTAATATTTTATATCTTTAGGTAGGTAGTGAATGGCGGTAGGTACATAATATAATATTATGTTTCAATATGGGTAATGTATATGTAGACATTAAGAAATATAGTAGTGGGAGTTGATTTCCAATGTTGTGAGTTGAAACAGGGATATTGTGCATAGAGACATGCAGAGACTTGTGTTGTGTAGAATTGAGAGCGTATGTCATGCGAATGTACATAAGTATTTCTGACAGAGTAGTAACATAACGTAGCGAAATGTATAATGTGTAGATAGTAGTTATAAGTTGGTAGCGTAGGTATTTGAAATCGCATATTAATCAAATAGAATTTGGCATGTGCAATATCGGTCTGCATACAAATATGCTGTCACTACCCAACATGATTAATGACAGAAGAATATGATTTTATAGAAATTTCTCTCTTTTTACCCTCAGAGTTTCTATTGAATCATTGTCGTTTGCGGGACATAAATTAAAATTTGCTTTGTGTCCTGTCTATATGCGATAAACCGCCGATATTCCTCCGAGTAAAAAGGGAAAAAACTTTATAAAAAAGACAGTCACAGCATCAGCAGGAGAATGACATCAACTTTTCTATGGAAGATTGATGTGCAGCACATGGCATGTACTAGAAAATCCCGAAATTCGAGTCCACATTGTATTTACGCCTTCAGCGGACCTAATCCACATCTTCGGCTCTTCAGCTATGTCGCTCTACTAGTCTACTTAGCCGAATTATTCCCCAGAATTATATCTCCTATCTATATATCAACATCCATTCTAGTTTACTTACAGACTACTCACTCAAACTTTAATTCTATTAGATATCTACTTCGCTCTGTCATGTCATCACACCATTATACATATCTCTACTGACTCTTACTAATAAGTGTACCTACCTATATAACCAATACTCTTCGTAAGACACTTCCCCGACCACTTCATCTCTCTCCACCAAAACTAAATATATGTATACCTACATACATATATACATACATAACCACACCGCTATACACAACTATCCTCAATTTATTTTACTCTAATCTCTTTCGACTTCTCCCGTATGTTATTTAATTCCATGATTCAACTCCGAGTCTCCGTCAACTGCATTGAATTCCCATTACTCATTTTCAAATCAATTTAGATCGCATCAACACTTTTTCCCCACCTCCTATCTCTACCTGCGAAGTAAATGCAAATGTTACATATAATCACACTATATATAGTATGACAATACTTCAGCAGTTGTAACATTTAATTAAAATTTAATACTTTTTCTAAGTCCGTGTAACGTGTAACTTTCATTTCCATATTATGTTAGCGCATTGATTATGCAGCCTTTTTCACATACTCTAGCACATACATTTACATATTGCTGATGGTAAAATAATTCTTGAAAATTTATATACGCAAGATAAATTTTATCATATTATGTTGTTTAAATTTTTGTGTATTACTTATTGTAGAAAAAGTTAGTAGTTGTTTATGTTTCACAGATAGGCAAAATTAAAAAATAAAGGTCCTCCTTAACTTTGTAGTTTGATTAATAAAACACTGATACCTACTCGTGTATAATTCGATTAGCGAGTAACTTTTTTAATCGACAAGTTTCTTATCCAAAAGGACAACTCATTAAACACTGTAAAAAGATTTAATAAATAATCTCAAACTACTTTGATCAACTTTACTTAGTTAAGGGTGAATTGTTCTCATCATATTTTGGCATATAGTTTATGTGACTCTACCATATCAAAAACGTAATTCTTATCTATAGCAGTCTCGAGTTTTATTTAACTTCTACTAACTACATTAATTATTCATAGCATTATTTTCTTATTTTACAGCATTATGAAAGACTGTTTGCGGTGCTCTGATCTGTTACAAGTCGATGTTTAAGTTAAGAAAATAACTTTTGGTCGTATGACTTAATTTTAATATACTTTTTTATTTATCGAAATACTCTTAACGCATTAATTATGTTTTTCGGACTATGAGCAGTTCATAGATCTACTGTCTCCATATGGTCAATAATTAGTAAGAGTTTGAATTTGTTGTGAAAATGGCATGAGGTTCAGAGTTCAAAATGTCCCAACCTTTAAGTGAACTAAAAACACAACTTTTGTAAAAGCTTAGCAATCACAAAAAATATCAACTAAAACGACAATGATTTAATTTCTAATGTTTAATGTGCTAAAGAGCTTAAATATTGACGCCGTCTGCATCCTAAAATTAAGAAGACTAATCAACCTTCCCAGGTGTTTTTAATTTCAGTAAATTGTGTTATAATTTTTAATGCTTGCAATTGTAAATTGTATTCTAGCAATAAAAAAATCAGTGACATGCGTTAATGGGCAAAATGAAACGGAGATGTGATAGGATAGTTATATTGAAAACGAAAATGTTTAGCATATTTAAGAGGATAATCTAATATTGGATGATAGTGAGGGGTCTTGTTTTGTGCTCGACGTAGAAGAAGCCACAAAGGAAGTTAGCGTAAATAGTAGGAGTTAGTGGGATTGAGAAAGAGGAACTGTTGGCAGTAGCAATATTATCATAAGTAGGTATTCGTATTGAATTGGGTCTGTTCTTGCTTATGTTGTGTTCTGGGTAGTCTTATAAAGAATGATCCATTTCTGGCATTAATCATTCTTTGACAGGGACTCTTTGGGAATCGCATCCATCAACCACGGCTCTGCCTTCCACCCGCGCCTATCTTCATGCTAAAAAAACCTTTCCAGCCTTTGCTCATCTTGATTTGACTCGTTCTCCATTTTGCCTAATTCCATCCCTCTACAAATCGACTGAACAATATGACGCAGCAGTAGCAGCGGTGATATCATTATTCACACAAACTTCATTCACTTGATTCCATTCCGATTCAATTTATCATAAAGGCCTCTCCACTCCGGCCACAGAGCCTTTCTTCTCTTTTCTTCCACAGTCAGTCCCATCGGATCACAATATCAAAATACTCACTCACAATGTCAGTCTGTCCGTCAACAACCAACCAAACCTTCGTCAACAGTTGATACATAATCAGCTCACAGTTACACTAATAACACTACTACACATACAGACATTAACTACCCGGCTCCACTCAGCTCCACTTTGACTTTTGTCATCACCGGCATGCCCGGCACCCACTCCCAATTCCACAGAATCAATGCAAAGCAACGCATCATTCATCCCTCTTAATTGTTTTTCCGAGCTCCTCTTCTCAGCCACAATAATGTAACTGACTGAGACAAGAGATCATCGTCACTCTGCATGTCAACAGTCAACATCCATTTCCAATTTCATTCCACAGCACTGTCATCTCTCTTTTGAGAACCTCCTGCATTATTAGAGCTCTCCATTTGTTTCTCCGTTCTATTCACTCAGCCAACTTCAATCACTCAAACCTACAAAACTCTCCTCCGCTCGCATTTTACTTACTCATCTCCTCTAATTAGCCTTCCCCATATTCAAATCTACTCACAAAATTCAAATTTTATTCTCTCCCAAGAGTATCACATTACATTTCATTCCTAATTCAATTATCAATACTGTAGGTATCAGTCCAACTATTGATTTTCTCAAAGCTTGTTATAATAATAATGGTTCTTCATCCAAATCATTACAAATTGCCACTTGGATGTCATTTCTTCCTAACAAATGCTTTTCTTTCCAATGCCCTTGAAAAACATCACAGTTAATACGGAAGATATTAAATTAGTTCCTTAGAATATAAAAATGGCGGACTGAATAGGCTAAAGCTATTTATGTGAAATCATCACTCTGACAGAAGACAGAGTAAGGAATATAGTACGAAGGTATAGCTATGTAAAAGTACAGTAATGGCAGCTAGTATCTCCTTTTACTTCACATAAAAAATGGTATTATATTTATGTATCTATATTTGACACCAACTCCACATGCACAAAGTAATAAATATGAAATGTACCTGTGAATGGAGAAAGTCTAACATAGTTAAGGTAGGTATAAAAGTGGCTTAGGTATTTATATATACTGTACACCTTTTAAAATATGTGCAGACATCTATAGTCTGAATAGCACTATCAGTACATATTTATTACCTTGAAACTATTATACTGAAGGTATGGCAATAGTACTTATAATAGATGTACTAAGAAAAGAAAAAAATTATGCGTGTCGGTTGCCTCATAAAACAGAATTTGGAAATATGTTTGAGGATTGGATGATGGGGAGAAATGTGTAGCTATGATCCACATTTTGTGGAGAGTAAGAAGATGGAAATGGAATTGTGAGCTAGAGGATGGTGAAAGGAAGTCATGATATTTTCTGTCGTGTAATAAGGAAGGTACGTCTTCTATATGGAAGAGTCTTTTCCTTTTAGTTTCCCTTAAACCTTCTTATTTTTTGAATGACATGCTTAGCCATTCAATCCAATCACATCCAGATAGACTAATGCTTACCTCTTTATTTACCTTGCTTGCTACAGACAGACTCTACTACCTAAGCCGAGTCTGTCCCTATAAACTATTTTGTATAAACTTTGAAAAAAACTGCAGAGCTCAATAATATGTGATTTCATTGATGCAGACAAAAATGTATATGGGGTATTCAAAATGCAAAGAAATGCAAAGATATTGAGTACATGGGAGGTAAAGGAATGGTGGCAAGTATTTAAAGTATTTTTGTATACTTTCGCAGGGAATAATACGCAGAGAGACTATTTATTCTGTATGTTTACTGTAGTAACTACAGATAATGCATGAAATAGAAAGTAGTACATTGTGGAGTTATGAAAGAGTAGAAATCTCAGTAACATAATAATATTGAATATTTCATACTATATAGCTACTACGAGAGGTAGATGGAAAGGTAAGGTAGGTATACCTACTATTGACTCTGTGAATACTAAAAAGGATGAAGAAGAGGAAAAGTACAACAAGAGAATGTAAGCAGTAGTCAAAGTGGAGTAAAGAGTAAAGAAAGGTGCACGGATAGTCGTGGGAGAATCTTCTTAGAATAGTATGTATAGAGTCGGAGTAAGTACATCCTAGAATGTTACTACAAGGAGGTATCCAAGTATTTCGAATGTCTATAGATTTGGTTTAGTGTGTTGTGGTGGAAGGGAATTTTCGCATCAATCTCTCTTTCCTAAGGCATAAATACGATATTTTATTCAGAACAAATCTTATATTGGTTTTCCTTTTTGGAAGTAGAGAATACCTTTTGGTTGGTTGGATGGAATAGAAAGAAGGAGGTTGATACGATAAAGAGCATAGAAATCCAGATCCGGGTATTCTTTGCATGTTAATCTTTTGGCGTGTTGAGTCCTCTAGTTTTCGATGCTATGTGAACGAGTGTGTGTCTGTCTGTTGGTAAGACAAGAAAGAGATGAGCAACGAACTGTTGGAGTTGACTTAAGAAGGGACGAAAAAGAGGGAGAAGAACTCGGACTGTAGAAGTTGACTGAGTGAGTGACTGAGCTCGGAAATGATCTGCGAGGCGAGATGCTGAGAACCTCAGATTCATCCATCTGTTCCCCAATACCAATACTTGACATTAATGCATATGACATATGGAATTACCTCTTTTCCATTTCAGTGTTATCGGGAAAGCCCCCGTTTTTTTCGTTTTTTAAAAACTCTAACTTGATAGGCCCATAAAAGCTATCTTCCATGAGTCAGAATCCATCTGTGCTATATTGATAAAATTTGAAAAATGGTTATTTACACTGGAGCTACTGCGTCAATGGCACTCCGAGAAAATCATAATTTCCATTTCCTGTGTAAATATGCACGGGCCCTTTCCGAAATGGGGCTGCATGCATCATTATTTATCGCATAAATTGGGACTGGCTTCACCGCTCCGTTAAAGGGCTTTCAACCACGAAACTACTTTTTATCCAATACACTTCCCTTTGTAACTTCACTCTTCCATTTCAACTACTTGCTATTTATGTACTACTACCTACAGAGATACAGACTTACCAAAATCCACGTTACGTTACACTTACGGAACATCACATGCATAATCATTCACTCTTTTCTTACATTAGTACGGCCTTCTCACTCCCGATACTTCCTTCATTCCCTTACTTTCATTTCAGATATTTTACCTTTCCTATAATATTACCAAACCATTTATCCCAACGAAACCAAACCAACTCCATATGAATGTGATATTTATATACGTACTTACATACATCGGTTTTTGTGCTAAGCTTCTAATGTTACTTTTATTAGTTGAGAATGCACAAGTACTATAGTCACTTGACAGACGATAACTTGTACCCGAATTTGTCTTCGCGTTTTACCTTTCTATTCTTCTTACTATATATATTATACATTATATGTATGTATCGTCCGCACTCATCATACATGTAAAACATTCAGTAGTAACACTTAAACATAGGCCCTACTACCTCCATTCAAATAACAAAAGACTCAGACCGACAAACTATCTTCTATACAAATGAGTTGAAGAATACTAGTAAATATCCAATTTGCATATACGTAACCTTATAGTACATAAATAGAAGCTTCGAACGAATATAATACTAAGACAGTAATAAGTTCACATGGAATTCCCATCTAGACGGAAATACAATAGTTACCTAGTGGCATTTAAAGCTCTTTCTCTATTTATTGCACTTTACATTTCCGTACCGCAATGCAACCGACAAACCAAACTAAACCACCACAAACCAATTCATATGAATACGTAGCACTTCATAAATGTTTCAGACTTTCTCCCACCCGTCGGACGAAGCTTTATACTCTGCCTTTGTGTGTTCCAACTAAACTCATCTATTACTATTGTACTCCTAGTCATTTCTCCTGTTAGTATATACGCATTTGCATAAGACATGTAGTAACGTAACACGGGATATATTATTTTATTACCATTATGTAGCGACAACTGCCTATGAGTACAACTTGACTCTTTTCATGGCTAACACACACTTCTGAGCTGTTACTGCATAATGGTAATACGCAACAACCATTTATTTGTTAGTTTCCACATGTGTCTCATCTCCACCATCCCATGTTCAATATTGGATTCTCGTTCCTTTTCCTACTACCATTTCAAAGAAGGCAATCTAATATATCCGAAATAATGGCACAGTAATAGTTGAAACCACTCTCGTTGACTCACAAAAAAGATTATCGCTGTAGACAAATGACAAGGCACAAGTCAACTTAAGAGAATCGTCTTAACTTCCCTCGGCATATTTTATGTGATAACTATTCCCTATCAGTTTTCTACTTCACTCCATTGACTTAAACCTCACTCCACTATAAAAATGATATTGGGATCCTCGACTTACAGATATACTCAGACAATCCAAAATGAAACACATTCTGCATATCTGATACCCGTGATAACTTAACTTGCTACTTAGACAAAACTTCTCGAGTGCTCCAGTCCATTTGACTAGTAGTAACCCCAAAGGATTAAAAAACGGCAAGACGCTACAACATTCAAAGAGTTTACGGAGCTCCCTAATATATGCATACTTAATAATATGTATTTATATTTATAAAACAAGGATGAGACACACATACACGCCACGATCAACCCTTCTTCAGTGGTTTGGTTTACCTTATTGCATATTTATATTCTATTCCATACCCTTATCTTACCTTATGCACCTATATACTACATTTAGGAACAAACCTTTTCACCAGCCTAAGTTAAAACCTTTTTGTAGGGATACTATTCGCGTAAATAGCTGTTTGCTCCTACTATATCTTACATGTACTCATAAATATACAACTGCGGAGCCTATGCTTCAAATATTATGCATCATATATTTTGAACCCGTATATTAACGATGCACATACTACATGTACTCTTAGTAGGTAGGTAGTAGGTATGCTGGCATATAACTAAAACCTTTTGACACAAGAAGACAGAGTGTGGCATGTCAAGTCAAGTCAAAGTAAAACTGCAGAACGTATTATTTGCATAGCATTGATGGCATTTAAGGGCAAACACATTGAAGAAGGCGCTTAGGAAAATGTAACTGTGCGGTGCGTAGGGAAATATTACTAGCAAAAGATATACTTGGTACTTGAAAGTTGTTTTTTACCGTGTGTTGACAAGAGTGTAATGTAAGAGATAGCTACCTACCTCTGCAGAAGATGAGCACATCCTCTGCTCGCACTCACATCTTTGCGCACCTCATCTTCATCTCACTTAAATGTGTCACTTGTAAGTATTCGACAAATTTCATACATAAATTATGCTCTTTTTCCGCTGCATTTTTTGGAGGATGGGAAGGAAGGAGTCGAAACAACAGCGAATTCAACTTTGCTCAACCCTTCACACTTCCAGCAACCGAGTCCACGACCCATGGGATTACTCTGATAGCAAGATGCCGAAAAGAGCTCTTTTTACACCCCTCGCTGATTGCCAATCCGATTCATCATTCTTTATTTCCAAGTTACTCACCGCACCATCCTCGCTACACAAATACGACATAACTATACACATGCACTAGTTGTTCTACAGATATTATGTACAACTTAGAGTCAAACCAACAACCGCAGCTCACTCACACTCATCTCTCTTTCATTGCATTATTATACATATTTCCAACTCAACTGTCCTCACATGCTCTTTTTTTACAATCCACTCCACTACTGTCTCATAATACTCTGCTTTCTTCTCCATCGCTAAATCCCCTCGTTTTACATCTCACGCCACACATTACCTTGCATATTACCGAAAACCACTCAATATTGTTGCCCTGACTCCACTCCCATCCAAGTAATCTCGAATCTTCACTCAATATGTTTCTTCTTCCCACTCCATCTCTATACTCTCCATCTAATATGTTATATTAAGTAAGGTAGTCTAGGTATATGCTAAATGCTAAATAGATGGGTGCATCAACATTAACTGCTGGTACTTCAACACTCCCTCTCCACGACATTATCCGTCTTTGCTTCCTAAACAAATTGCACTAATACTACATACATTTATAATATGCAGATATGGAAAAGAATTTGAATTGCATTCCCATTCATTCTGCTGTTTGATGTTTTTATTTTTTATTATATCCTATGCCCCTTTCCGTTCTACTGCTCTCGTTCTTATAGAGTGTATGGAAGATAATAGAGAGGAGGGAAGCATTATTGTACTGGAGTGTTACATAATATTATGAGGATAGACTTTATAACGGGAAGTTTCTCCATTTACTCCTTTCCTTCATTTACATTAATCATTGTATTGCTTTCGTTGCCTGACTTGAACATCATGTTCTCTCGACTTGGTACATCTATAATACTCCAATGGCTGATTTTATTAGCCCTGAAATGTGATACCGCACGGAATACAGAGAGCTTGAAACGACTAACAATTTGTTACATTTCTCATAGAGATTTGTCGAGTTGAAAGATGGCTTGAGTGTTGAGTGTACTGTATACATTAATATCCTGAGTATGGGAGCATCAATAAGTACTTGATGACTTCTACTTCAAACTACTTATGTCTTCCGAAAATGACTATGCTTTTGTATTTATGTAGTTAAAGTTATTAAAGTTGATTCAAGTCAATTAGAACAAACAGATGCCGAATGAATTCCGTCTGAAAACATTAAATCAAACAGACAATAACAATAACAATACGTGGCTATAAGATGCTCTTATGGATTACGGAAATGTTATTAACTGTCGTGTCTTTGAAGCTACTTACATCACTTCAGCTTGTTTCTCCTTTCAAATAAATGATGTTTCATGTTTACTCTTCGTGCCTGCCTCTCTGACACAAAGGACCACCACATTTTCGTTTACGAAGCCGTATTTCATTCTTGAGTACATGCTCCACACTTTGTTCCGTTCTCTGCAATAATACGGATGTGTCTCTGACATTAAACCAATTCCCCATCCATTGAAATTTGATTAGGGTTTCACAATTATAAGAATGCTTGATCACCTTTTACGCCTACGTCCATACACTAATAGACTCCATTAATTTCTGAAATGCAATGTAACGAGCCATACATCATAGGCTGTAATAAGTTACTTATTTAAATTAAAGATCTTAAACTAAAAAAGGCTTTACGATAAAATATTGAGCAATTATTGGTCTAATTAGAGCCTTTATGACACTTTTAGTTGGTAACAAAATAAGCCACATTTTTTTCGGTTTTACTGAATTTCTGATAAGGCAATAGCTGTCCGCCCTTATAAATTAGAGTGAATTTTTAAATGTTATAAAAAATGTTGATTATATCTCAAGCAACAAAAAACCCCTTGCAACAAAGAACGTTACAGAAATAATATCACCCTTCTTCATGGGTTTTTGTAGGCGCAATGAGCTTAATTGTGCAGCTATGGCCATCTCGCTGAACTCATTCCAGTTACTACAATATTGTAGATTCCAGTCTTAGGGTAGGTCTTCGGGTGAAGTATAGGGTGTGTAACATTTACCAAAGTAAGCGTACAAACAAGCATGTTTGAATATGAGTGAGCGATGAAGAAAACACTGACAATAAATGTAAAGTGTACATGCAATTTTTTTAATGTTGAACGGTGGAAAAACTATTCATCAAAATGTTTCTCAATTTCAGCATATTTGCCCTTAGTTATTTTTGGATACTAAAATCGTTTCACCCAAATCTCAAACTCTTATCCCTGATAAGAATTCTCATTAAGGTTGAGGGATTTTCAAAATAAGGGGAATTGTTGGGGGAATTCAATAAATAAAGGTCAAATAAGGGGATGGGGATGTATCTATGGCTACGATTTAAAAATACATGAAGGCATTGAAAATTACTCTATGACAATCCACCAAAATGAAATGATATAATTTTTTTGGGAAAAAAGATTCGGCTCCGTGAATACTGGTCGTACAATGACAAGATTGGTCTCTAAAAACGCAGAATTGGCTGTTTCACAGTAATTCCCAAAAACATTCTTGATTTTATACGCTAAGGGGTAGGCACCAGTCTTATGGAGTTCAGGCACCGACAGATCTGAATAGGATTAAAACATGTTGTAGCCCTATTTTTTCTGAGCAAAAGTCATTATTGTCGAAATTCAATATGGGCTACCGTTTTCGAGATATCTGTGGTCAAAAACTGCCTTTTTAACGTTAGGGGAGCAATCCGGCAGCCTAAACCCGCAGATTTATTACCTGCCAACCATAGTTATTATTACAATAATCTGCGGGTTTCGGCTGCCGGATTGCTCCCCTAACGTTAAAAAAGCAGTTTTTGACCACAGATATCTCGAAAACGGTAGCCCATATTGAATTTCGACAATAATGACTTTTGCTCAGAAAAAATAGGGCTACAACATATTTTAATCCTATTCAGATCTGTCGGTGCCTGAACTCCATAAGACTGGTGCCTATCCCTTTGAGACATTACAATTTTGAATGTAAAAATCTTATATTGCACAGGCAAAGATGAAAATCAAGAATGTTTTTGGGAATTACTGTAAAACAGCCAATTCTGAATTTTTAGAGACCAATCTTGTCATTTTACGTCAAGTATTCACGGAGCCGAATCTTTTTTCCCAAAAAAATTAACAGCAGGTTATATAGTCAAAGTTCCTTCACGTGATTTGGTAAACAGGAATCTTAATTGATTATTAGCATTTTTGTCTTAAGAGTTTCAAAGGTTTCAAATGTAAATAAAACTAAAGAAATGTAGAAAATTACAAGTTTTGTTGGCCCATTAGATATACATATACATAGGTACATATACTACGTAAAATAGATAGAAAATAACATTTACTTGATTCCTATCGCGCATTGCAGCAAAAAGAACGGTTATCGGTGAATTTGTCAATATTAACAGAAAGGTGGTTTCCAAAGAAAAAACTGAAATGATGATTCCACAACGACAAATCAAGATTCACATAACTACAATTATACGCATTAATTCTAATCAGTCAAATATTTTATATTGTCTTTCTATGTTATGGTTAATTTTATTTCGTTGTGTTATCCCAGCACCACACACACTATAAACATATTGTGGATTGAAACCGGTTATAACAGGTTGAAATGGTCTGAAAGAAGCTGAAATTAGCCTAAATTTTTCAGGATACTTAAATTCGTAAAATAAAATCATTTGATTAAATTTTTTCTTCTAGGTAATACCATATACCTTGGTAAAATTGCAACACATATTGTATCCCTGTTATAGAAACTAAATTAAATAGTAATACTTTATAAAAAATGGAATGGGTTGTAAATTTAATGCTCCGAAATTTTAACGCTACCAACTCACAGTGGGTTGGTGGATAGTAGCTTTGAAATGGTTAAATTCATTGAATATAATAGAAACACATTCGATTAACTCATATCTGACGGAAATTTGTAGAAAATAATTTTAATTAGGGTGTAATTCTCATCGGGGGCTATTTCCGCTCCCTTTGGGGGTAATGCCTTGAAAGTAATACAGCACATATCTTAATGTTAGATTAGCTTAACTACCGAATTTCAATACGGTATATTTCACTATTACTTTTTGAGATATTGAATGTTAAAGTCAGATTTTCGGCGTTTTGTAACCTAATTTGACCGCATCTATCTTGCAAGATCGAATCGATACAGGACATTTTACATTTTTAGTATGCTAAAAACATATATCTGCATCTATCTTAATCAAAATTGTAGCCTGGAAAGACCCGAATTAGAAGATATACATCATCAAGTTAAGGCAGTATAATGTACCAAAATAGTACCGTCAAGTCGCCATATCGTCTATGTGTGAGGAATTGCTTTATACTTAGTTGCACAAAG
The DNA here is from genome assembly GCA_020055645.1 of Tomocerus qinae. Taxonomy (NCBI): domain Eukaryota; kingdom Metazoa; phylum Arthropoda; class Collembola; order Entomobryomorpha; family Tomoceridae; genus Tomocerus; species Tomocerus qinae. The sequence goes on from CM034548.1 coordinate 26,314,035, forward strand.
TGAGTTGGTTTTCGGTCCGGCACAACAGAAAACCCGAACAGACACTGCCGAACTTTTTCTCGAAACCCGAAACAAATGTAGTGAAACTCCGTAAGGCAAGAATATCGTAAAGGGATGTGGTGCTTTTCTCAAAGCTTCCTTTTGCAGTAGACGGTCCCGCTTTTTCTCCCATTCTCTGGAGAACCAAACTCTCTCTAGCTGTATCTATGCATCTATGTAAATTGTAAAGTATGAAATTGTAGATATTAGCTATATATAACTGGCATTGATAATTAGAGACAACATCAAAATTTGAAAATTAATATTCAATTTAAAATTAAATTTTTTTTATATTTGTCAATTTGTTTATGTGACAAACAAGGCAATCTAAAATATATTTTAGAACCCTGTAAGGCTTAATACAATTTTTGTTTTCCTGTGACACTTGATCAAAAGGTGGTCGTTCCTTGTAATTAGCACTCTTAATTATTTTTTTAATTTGTGTAATTGATGTCCCTATGTTTTCGTTACCACTTAAATAAACTGTATGTGGAAATTAAATCAATTAATTATTTAATAAATTACATCAGGTTAAACTTTTATTAAATTACATGGGAATTCATAAATTGAATTACAATATATTCTTATATCGCTCTCAATATTTCCGCACTGCAGACTTGGGGCGATTTAAAAATCAAAACATCAGTAAAAAATTAAGATTCAGTTCTAGAAAAAAGTGTCTTGCAAATGCTTTTAGTATGTTCATAGTAGTTTTTGAACATAGTATTTGTAGATTGGTATGTAAACATAGTATATACTTTCAATAGTTCATGCAAAGAATATATCGTATGATATTGCATCCTTAAATTCTTGGAACATCACTCGGAAATCTTTCAACAAGAAGTCGTAAAACTTGAAGCTATGTCGTTGAAGGAGGTTCTCAACAAATCATTTTCAGAATTTGAAACTCTAAGCCTTGCTCCTCTACATTGTGCATCAGAGTATAGTGTAACCTGGCAGCGTCCATAACCGCTTTGAATTTTCACATGAGATATTTGGTCATTGTGAATTCCCAAATTGATGCATCCAGAATCCGACATTTTTATGTTATAATTCACGACTCCTATTTAGCAATAATACATTATACAATTAGCCAAATTTGTGGAAGGGAAATATACTTATATTCAGAGATGGGTTATCATTTCTTTTAACTGTTATTATAGAATAAATACAGAAATAAACTTACTACTTCCGCAAGGGGAATCTACACAGAACTGAATCTGTGCTCCTTGCTGAGCCAGTATTGCTCGTTTTCTACGTGGAGCAGCTTGAGATTCGTGAATGCACACCAACAGGGCAACAAGAATTGTAATCAAGCTGTGGCTGTAGGATAGTTTGCTGCTTTGAGTCATTTTTAGAGTTATTGATAATTATCAGAGAAAATATTGAGACTAGTGTAATTTGAATCAAGTTTTCGTAGTATGGAAACTGTAATATGCGGCACTTTGCTTTGTTTAATCTATCACTCTTATCTTTAAAATAACTTGAAAGTGTTTTAAAATGCTTTATAGTCAAGAAATGTTGGTCTTTCTGGTTTCGGTTTTATGAATGCTCTTTAACTAAAGAAACATTAGTATTTATAGTTTTACCTTTGCACATTTTAATTATCAAAGTTTCTCAAGTAATGTACGTATTAATGACAGCTGAGCCTGTGGTTAGTCGCCCACATTTGTAATTACCTATTCTGTAGTCTAAATGTCAGATTGGTAAGAATATCTTATAATTAGGAATAGGAAACGTACATACGTCACTGGCATTTTTTTATTTTGCAAGTGATGGTTATTCTGGTCATCCTACGACGATGTACTTTATATAATATAATTAGGTTATATAATTTATATAATATCCATTATATAATTAGACTAAAAGGCAAGCATGGACATATATTGAAGAATATGCTTTGCTTCTAATTCCTAAGTACGTACATGTAAAATATTGCGACAATTTTCGTTTATACTTTCTTGCAATAATTTAAAATTAACTATGCCAATCTTTGGTGTTACATCACGCATTACGCACAGTATTCCGGATATAGTATCCGCAACTAATTATTCAGAAATGGTTTGGGTGAATCTGAACGGACGGAATAAGAAAAACTTTCATGTGGTGGTAAGCCTGGAATTCTAACCGCATCATCAACTACTTATTGGTACCTAACCAATAACCAACAGTATAACATAACATAACGGACAAAAATGAATGAATTGACATAGATAATCATATTGGTAAATGTTCTATTTTACTACACAACCAAACGTTACGATTAACGAGAAATATACAAACGTTCATAAATTGTGTGCATAAAATTTAGTAGCAATGTGGGACAACGACGACGTATTCATGTGAACTTGTAAATGATATAATAATATATTGAGGCAATCACACTTGATTCATTTACTTAATTTAGCGTTTCCTGATAGTAAAAAATTAACATTTAGCAACTAGGCATGTCTACATTTTAACATTTCGGAAAATGAAATAATCAAGAATAGTCATAAGTAATTTTTATAATTTTTACATAGGTAACAGGTAAAAAATATAATGATAGATACAAGTCGGTAATTGAGAACTTTCCATTTTTTATTTTAACATTTTATCCTCACAAATATTCCGTTAGTTACCAAGGAAAAATCGTAAAATAGTAATTACACACTATGTATACTTGTCCCTGTCTAAATCTAGATACTACAATTGCAACATTTTTAATGCCCATTGACGTAAATGAACCATACTTGAAAACGAGGAAAAATCAGACAAACTTATGTTGGTGTTTAAATAAACATTTATTGATAAGCTATACATGTATTATATAATTTTGAATAATGTATTTATAAACTATGATACTCATCAGAATTAGAAAACTTGTTCTCGAGAGATTCTATAATCTACCAGTTTCTTTTTTTACGATTTTTGAAAATTAAATATCGATGTACTTTCTGCTAAAGATAGACAGATAAAATTAAGCACGTAGTCATTTCTAGCAGTACGTGGCTCAATTTCGTAAAATGAGTAGGTACTAGATATATGTTCTTTCACGTTCCTTTTTGTGTCCTTCCAATTACTTAATGGGATTAGGACTACGTGCGATATAGTGCACGCTCCGTGTACTATATTTTTAAATTATTTAGCAACTAACAAAATTGAGTAATAAATATTAGCTATTTATTTGTACGTTAAATATTTTGGACTCTTAGTCCAATTTGTTTAACCACTTTTTAGGGCATTTTGGCTTCTTAAATGCATTTTTTAATCTTGATTAAGAATATGATTGAGGGTTAAATTCATTAAAAGTTTCAACCAATGTGTCTTTTATTTTATCAATTGAAACCAATTTTTAGACACTGTATAAACAAGTTTCAAATTTTTAGTATTTACTCATTCATTAACCACTTATTCTGTTTTTTTCGTCTTATTTACGATCTATTTTTAGGGTATTCAGATTTAGCAAATATTTAGCTTACTATTTTTGTGGTAACTAAGCTAAGAAGGTAGCAAGCTAAGATTAGAGTTTTCTCAGGTCTCACAATCACAACGTGCTCACACTCCACTCACGACATGGTAATGACATGACTCTATTCTACTCTATAAACTAGAGCAAGTAAGCAATAGACATCTAGATACAAACACCCAAACCTCAAAGACTTGTTGGTTAAATCGCAAGTAGATAGCATGCATTAACTCAAATGGTAAGATGAGGGAAGCGATAGAAAAATAATTTATTTTATAATCTCTTGCTCAACTTGAACTGAACTACATAATCTTATGTGATATAATAATCTAGGTATTATAAGGATAATATTATTATGCCAATTAAAATTGTCATGCAATGTAGCTAGAGAAGTGTTAGGTAATAATGCTATTCAAACAAAGGAGTAGTCACAATAAATGCCATCTCAATGAAATAAAAGAGAAGCACGAAAGATTTATTTTAATTTTATCAATTATTACTGCAACATAGATTCAACTCAAATATCTACGCTTCTAATCTTTAATATTGGTCTAAACTTTCAGCTTTTACTATCTAAGGCTTCAAAATGTACTAGGCTTTTAATGGAAAATGACAATGATAATGACGTCAATGTTTCAAAAGGTCTAAACTCGAGCAAGGTACTCAGGTTTTGTAGAAAAGTAGGCATTTTTTGGAATTGTGAGTTTTTCTCCAGAAAGAAAGTATCATTAAAATATTTCTAATTGTATACAAAAATGTTCATTTACATTTCATTGAGTCTTGATGCGATATTTTTGCATTTAGTAGCGCCACACAAACGAAACGTGTTTATTTTTCAATTCAGGAAGTTCTGCCAATCAATGCAATTAATGCTTATTTGTTGTTTCCACGCCAACGGCATAATCAAATCTTCATTTTATATGCATTGCATTCACTTGTGCTTAATTTAATGCATTGATTACATTTATCCAGATTATTTATAAATATTTGCTTGAAAATCACTGCGAAGGTTAAATGCTTTAGAAATAATAGTTACAATAATTGCCTAATATGTTAATTTCAACCGAACTAGCTGTCAGTGTACCCTTCATCAGTAATTTAAAAGTCAAGCACTATTTAATAATATTAATATGAATTAACAATAATTTACTATATTACTACATTACTTCATTAATTATTTCAACCAGTAACATAACGTAAACAGTATATGCCTACAAATTCAATAAATGTAATAAAAGTGTCGGTCAGGAATTATAATGAAATTACGTATTGGTGTTTCTAAAAAATACATTTGTTAAACCGTCACTTGAGTTTCCTATGTTAACGTAAAACGTTTTTTACAATTTGCAGAAATTTGAGATTTTATTAATTAATCTTCCTGTGTAACAATAGAATTGAAGGATTTCTATTATAATAATCCCTTGTCAACATTCAGTGTGATTTCTATATTTTGTATATCTGTATTTCAACCTATAGTCTACAGCGTTAATTATATTGACATGAGCTTACTAGTATAAAACACAATATTAACCATTTTCTTGGTTTTCTACCACAGTAAACTCTGAATTTAGGTTTCTGATATTGCATGATGTTGATATTTGTGGAAGAAAAATTTAGGTCAGCTATCGTGTAGGAGTCGACAATGGAAAGCTGATAATTGGCTGAATATGCAAATTTTTTGTCAAATCTTATGGTTCCCATTTACTAATATCTAAAGACAAGCTTAATAGCAATAGTAATAAGCTATTAGTTCTCATTTTCACCCATTTTTAGCGAATTAATAAAAATCTTTAAGGCAATTCAAAAACCGAAGGATTTAATCAGAAATTTTTTGCTTTTGTCTTGAAATTATTTCGCTGGAATTAAATTATAAATGTTAGTATTTTTATGTTAATTTGTGTTTAAAATCCTACAAAGTTACCGTTGCAGTGCTATTGGGCCGAATACCTTGAATCAATACCAAATAGGACCTTTCAATAGCTGAATACTTGTTGGAGAACTAGAATTTTGAAGATAAATTCTTAGCAATCAATATTATAAAGATGGAATACAAATTGCCTATGCTAAGTAAAGTAACGGCCTGCTAATATATTATAGCCATCCACATGGATATTAAACGAAGTCTGGCTGTGCGCGTTGAATGGTGGTTGATAAGTTTAAAGTTAAATTATATAAAATACCTGGCAAGCATCCACCTACCTTTTCTGTGTGTTTACAGGTATGTACTTACCTGCATGCACATGGTCGGAATCCTGGAATTGTATAATAAACCAGTAGTAAAGCAAGTCTAATGTGCAATTGCTCTTTCTTCTTGTACCTAGAATATAAAAGGATATCAAAAAGTAACAATAACCCAAACCACACTCACTCATCGCATTGTCATCGTCACTATAAAAGCACATACCTGCATAGCTGCGCCTCGTATAAATAGTAAATGGTCTCCCTGTAGAAATAATCACCTACGTACAGATTCATGTGTTTAAATCAGCGTAGCATGTACCTTACCTGATAATAAGAGAGTACCTGTGTAACAGATACGAAGAAGAAGAAAGGAGTCGGATCTACTCTTATTATAATTTCGTAGGTAATAGAATTTTTGTAGGTATTAAATGGATAGTTGTGTTTGAATGTAAACTAAGTAGATGCAATACACAGGTAGGTTAGCACAAAGGCTTTCGTTTGCCATTGCTAGTGACCAAGTTAGTTGCTTTCGTTCTGTATACACATTTTGTTTGTATCTCGTTCCCTGGCAAGAAGATGCAGAGGAAAGAGAAGCATGGAAGGAGCAAATCTAGAAAGTCCAAGGTAAAGAAGATAGGCGAGAGAGAATGAGAGTTGACCAGGAGAGGAGAGTCAACTCATTTGCAGGTCGGATAGACAAGGAATTTTTTCACCTCAGGTGTACCGACTAATGTGCACCCCATGCGATGTAATGAAGTGCAACACCTTCCTTCATCCTTTGTGCATCCCTTGGAGCCTCCTATTCACAAGTGCAATGAATGGACGTTTTCTTTAATGTTATTTTGGCCGTGGAGAGAACAGAACTGTATGGAATCGAATTGTGACTCAAACTCTGGCTTTTGGCTCGGCCTATCTACATATATCCTATGAGCTGAGAGATCGTTTGCTACTATGATTAATTGCATGGAAGGAAGACAACACACACACAGATAAAGAAGCAACATTTTGTTCTTCGCCTCTGTAAAAATCACTTTTTAGGCAGAACATTATTAAACACTCCGCTACATACTCCCTGCACTAATATTTATTTCCATTTTTACATCTTTTCCTACATTCTTCCACGACCCAATTCCCTGCTCTCATATCAAAACTTGTTACACATTGTACATAAGAACATTAAGAAGTGATTAAAGAGGAAAAATTAAGAAATGAATTATTAAATTACACTTGAATTTGAATTTCTGAATTGTCTTAGGGTATATGAGATTTATTAATCTAACACATTTTTTCCCATTATACTTCACCTGTATAAATTAATTATAAACTTGGTTAGTCAATCATAGAAGTAATAATATACCACTACAGACGTATGTTGCATATTGGTATATCTTATGAGGATTACTATTGAAGATAGTTGCAAGATTGGATTATATTTTGTTTGTACCTAATCATAAGAGATAATAAATTTATGATTGAATACTACATCACTCATTAGCTCATTAATCAGCGATTTAATTTGGTATAATGAACATCAAGAACTTGAGCAAAAGTGCTATCCGGAGACTACATACTCATACGCTTAAGCACAACATTTCGGTCATCCTCACTTTTAAATGAGTTTCTTAATAGATTTGCATTGCACAGTAAAGAGATAACCTACATAGTATTTTATATTAGACACATCTTTACATAGTTTCGGACGCTCATCCAACCAATATTCATTTTATATGTCTCATTTAAAAAAGAAGTATAATGGGTCCCATTTGTTTATGCTGTTTCATAGTGCCAGTTTTAGACAAGCTGTTACAACAGGCATCTAGATGCAATACATATGAGCAACACCTTAAGTACATGTAGGTATACATATAAATTCATGAAACAATAATAATCCTTACCCTTATTGTATACATGATAACATTTGTTATAATAATAACATGGGTTATTACTTATGTCTTTAGCAGTATGCAAGCAAGTCTGTGAATGCTAACCATACGATTGCATTGTAAAAATGTAAATCTTTTCATCGGTGTGAAGAATACAAAATATTTTATTGTTTGAATGATTGGTCTGAACTGAAATGACAATGAGATCAGATACACAGGCAGAGGTAGTTAAACTCAAATTGTTACAAGTTGGCCCAACTCAGTGACTCGCTCAGATAGTAAATAGTAAATACTCGTACGATATAGTTAAATAACATGAGATTACTACCTACACATGTTTCTCTAGTTGTATTTACTGTTATGCGAATGGATGGCTTAGTGCACAGCAATTATCTATAATTTTGTCTATGGATGCAAGTGTGATGATAATGATTATTATGATGATGGTCCCCATCCCCAAAATTAGTTACCATCTTAGTCATTCACTCACTACGAGTTCAATTCTTCAGACTTGAATTATGTTTGTTTCACATACATTTATTAACATTTAATGTATGATTTCATTCTACATTTTGTCCGTACATAAGTAAATAACATGTCGATTACAATATAATGTCTGTCGACTTCATATAGTTATGGTCTATCTATTTCCATGCTTCATTCATAGGTTGATGCATAATAATAATCCTTGTTAAATTTTCATTGCAATTTTTTCTCTCTCTTTGGGTGAAACTCCATTTCATGGAAAATTTTAGATTTTTGCCCTATCCATGAAATCTAGACCGTGGCATTGGTTCTTAGTCCTCAACGACTGTAAAAGATATTCCATATGGAACGACAAAGTTATGGATAATACTTAATTTAATATCTGTATTACAGCCATAAAATGAAACCAGAATTGATTTTGCATACATTACTATTCGTATGTTTCAACTTGTGACTCATGCTAGATTTTTTATATTGAAAACTGCATCAGTCATTCACAAGTCATGAAATGACGTGAAATGCTTTGCGACTGAGCCATAATAAAGTATAAATACTGAGTACATAAAATTATATGCTAGCATATTGTAGGTTAGGGTTATTATATAAATTTTAAAAGAAAAAATACATAGTAGATAACTATTCAGTCATGAAAAGCTAAAAACAAACTATTATTTCTGCATGCTAGTGCATTTTGCATTAGCCCAATTGTCATTTGAGTTCACATGGATTGACCGAGATATGATTGAGTAGATTCAGAGCTAGAAGATATAAGTAAAGTACATTATTCATATTTGTAATTCATATGCTTGTAATTTGAAGGCATTTGCCCCATGCATAGTTAAATATGTGCATACATAATGACAAGTGAACACAGACTGAATAACCTACGGGATAAATGAAAATTTAAAAGGAGTACATAGAAAATAGTAAATGTATTTATAAGGTCAGGTATTTCATTGGTATGGTATTAGAAGAAAGAAAGCGTAATAAGTTATTAATAAATAAGGAAATGTACAACGACGGAGATCAGGGAGGTAGAGAGAAGTGATAGGGGACATGGATATGCAGACATGACAAAACAAGGCAAGTCTCTCTCGCTCCATAAAAATATTCGCAATAAATATAGAATGCAAGTAAAAATGGTGTTGTATTTCACTTCAAGTTGGTGTGATAAACAAGGGAGGGCAATGAAATAAGTATTGTTTGGAATAATTCATTGAATTTTAAGAAGTTGACGGGGAATGAATGATGAGGTGACAACTAGGTATCCCGCAGCCCACATTGTCATAATTTCTTTAGACTCTTTATCCACAGAGTCAGTCCGTGGTCTGCTCTTCGAGTTTCGAGCAAATGGATGGATTATCTTACCTGTAGCATAAGTAGTCGAGGTAATAGTAGTAGTAGTAGGGATAGATAATATTATTGTGTCCTTATATACCTCTCACCTGTATGTAGTAGTACTTGTCTCTTCTATATAGTAGAATGCAAGGAGTCGTCGTATACCTGTACTATTTATGTTATTCCTCCACTACTCACTGCTGATTCTGGCTGACACATATAACATTATTACCCAAGCAGCTAGCTATATGACTTTGTGTACACAATAAAAGAAGTGCCTATGATTCGGACATGCTTTAATATACACCTCAGCCTTACTAGAGACAAATACATGAATCCGAGGCAGTAGTTCATAGTAAGCTTTCTTATTACATTTATATAGTCAACAAGAGCACAGAGATTGTTTGTTGGTAGTTAGTCTAAGGTGTAGACTACGTCTTGTTTCTTGCCAGGAGTACATCCCTCTGTCTGTACTGTTTTGTACAGTCTCTTACTATGTGTTTGTAAGAAATGAATGTTTCTCATTGTATGGCATCCATGAAAAAGCACAATGCCATGTAAATGCACAATGTATGGCGCATCCTAGTCAAGTCGACTCAACTATTTAACGATAAGAGTGAGGATTTTAACATAGCAGTTCTACGTAAGTGCTTATCCAAACAACTGAAAGCTAGCTAACCTGGTTTGGCTTTGGTTTTTGGTTTCCCAAGTTCCCTCGTTCTACTAGTACTCCTATGTTTTGGTTTACTACTACGCTATGTACAATATTATAAATAAATATAAACAACATATACCTACACAAATAGTACGTATGAATAGATAAGTACCAGAAAACACTTTCACACAATAAACTCCCTTACTGGACCTGGCAGCAGCAGCAGATCCTGTATTCTCATATCATAGACATGAACAGGCCAATCTTCAACTATATGTAACATATTCTGTATCAAAACTTTATTTATATTATTGCAAATAAAGAGTACCTACATAGATTTTTAACCAACAAGTACCTAGCAGAGTATAATATAGTAGGTCTAGGTATGCATCAAAAAAGGTAAGACATAGTAATACCTGTCTACTTAGATAATTGTTACGTGGTTATTGTGATGGATGGAACTTGTAAGCATAGGCGTCGGAACCGGGGGGACAGGGGGGACAATGTCCACCCTAGAATAAGGCCAGGAGGGACATGTCCCCATAAAAATGTTCCAGAAACCAAACTAAAATTACATAAGTACCAGAAAAGGCGATTTTTTTGTCAAAAAAGGTTAAAAATCCAAAAAATTTTCGCGCTCCGCGCGAATATGTTTTCGTTTTATCAATATTTTATTATCTTGGTGCCCCCACCCTTTCTGAAGAGGCCATTTTGTCCCCCCTAGATAAATTACGTTCCGACGCCTATGCTTGTAAGATGTAAACCATATAGGTACGCATAATAAATATACACCACAAGTGATGTAACTAAATACATAGTGTTCATTATCTTTTTATTGTTGTGATTTGCTAAAGAACAAATCCAGGGTCAAGGCTAAAGATCTTTACAGATTATTAGATTGATTATTGGAATCATTCTACAGTAAACATCTAATTAGAAGAACTGCTTTTATAACTGACACTAGTGAATGACATTGTCACTATGTGCTCTCATTTCACACCCTTTATAATAATATCTTTATCAAATGAAATCCAATTTTAGCACATCTGTAGGGTTAAAAACATTAATTTATGGACCTAATTAAATTTATGTTAAATGTGAAAGTGTAACATTTAAAAAATCATAGATTCTTAACGCATTATTTTAGAATTTATGGGGTGGTGTCCTTCTTTGGTGGTTGTCCAAAAAGTTTTACTGAGGAATTTGAACGGAAAGTTAGTCTGTGTATAAATATACTACCATGAAAACATGGATTTATATCCATGTGCTTAAATACTTTTGTATTTGCGTATATTAAGACCTTCTATCTCAACCTCCATCCACTCATCTAGTTTTCACCCTTTCATAGTATCAGCACTGACGAGTTTTAAAGTTTTTTAATACTACCTTTTTGTTTGTCTTTCATGCCATAAACATTTTTATTTTAGCTTTGAATTGGAATGAGTTGTGGTGTTGGTGTTTTGTATGCTTATAAGATGCTGACGAGATAAAAAGACAGAAATCTTGGCCAAGCAATGTAAAACCAAGGCAAACAACCAAACAAATTTCCTTCGAGTAACAAGTAAATGGTTGGAAACGGAGAAGAGGATTGTACGGAGACTATAGGTAAATGGAAAATGGCGACAGGTGAGAACAAGAAAAAGGTGTTGATGCTTGGACGGAGAATGAATTATTGGCAATTTTTGATCTTGGGGAGTGAATGCGTCTCCTTTCTACTATTTTAGCTTGCTGCACTTGAGATTTTGAAGAATTTTATTTGGAGGAATTGTTGCATTTTGTGTCTCAAACTAACTTTCTACAAAAAGTAATGTTTGCATGTTTACATGAAATGAAATAAAATAAATTAGATCAGAAATACCACACCTAACTAAAAGTGATTGTCATTGGGTATGGCATACATTATATGACAATTACTAAAAATCCAAGCACTCTGACCCTGCTTGAATATTTATGATTTTGAACTCAATAGGAGCTGAAATAAAAAGTGCCCAAAAGATATTGCTCACTGTAACATTTTTGTGTAATTAAAAAAATAACAGGCACGATTAATCTCTTTTAGTCGAAAGCTGTGAATAAATTTCTATGAATAAAAGGAAAATACAATCTCGTCTAATTTAAGTGAGTAGCGTATACATGAAAGATGGCTAATAAATTTAATTGCAAGTTTTGGACTTCTTAAAATTTAGAATTTTTAAAATTTATTTGTACTCGCATGTAAATTTAAACATTTAGTAAGAAATATCATACAATCGTAGCTACTAATTTCACAATCTCTTCAAATCTGTAATGTAAATCATTATCACTATATATAATCGTCGACTTTTGTTACGCAATACGAATAGTGTGGTTTGAACGTATCGCCTAATTTACATATTACAAAAAGGAAATTCACTCTGCTGTCTGCCCTGGGTTAACATTACAATCTTTCAAAATTAACGGAAGTACTGGGAGCCTAGTAACTCATAAGTATTGTTATTATATTTCCAAATAAATAAAAACTTTAACACATTTATTTTCATGTATCTACAAATTTGTTCAATCTGACATTTTTTCGACATACCACTACAATTATTCTGTACTTTATTTAAACCTTTACCATTTGTAACATAACATATAGACCAGGACAATATGCATAGAACTTCATTTTAAGGTTTATTATTAAATTTCGACAAGGAAGAGATATTATAATTCAAAATATTTTGCTTCTATCCAATTCTAGCTAAAGAATGAAGTTTTGTGAGACAAGGGAAATGGTAAATAATTGTCCTAATGCTAGTGTCTATGCCTAAGCTATAGAGGCAAGTAATTAGAGTTCCCGGAGATACCCTGTCTATAACATCAGAAAATGAAATGTTGCATTGGTTTACACCTGTGAAGGTACAGATTGGAAGCAACTAAAGGCGAGTGTAGTATAGGTATGGGATAGGGCATTTAAAAAGCAACAGTGTTAGTGATGTAAATATTCATTAGCAAAAGTAGAGGGAAGAGTAGATACGACATTAGCATGTAGCTATATGCATAAGGAAAAGCTGAGCATTAAGTGTGTATGCATGTATTATCTGTAATAGAATATGTAATCTTCTGTCAGATCTAAAGCCAATGCTAGTTAAAGTTACATAACACAACCGGCAAAACTGACTTACACAGCATCCTAGAACATATGGAAGCAATGGCATATTTATACTTACACAATGTGGACAAAATATTTCAGGGATGGAAAACATAGTGAGAATATGCTACGGATATTGTTTCGTGACTTGGTTTGGCTTTGTATGTAATGTGATGTAATGTACAGCTAAAGCTAATGAAGAAGGTAACCGTAAGACTTCTAAATACAAAATAAGATCATCTTAGTATCATCACAATGTATGCACAACAATAATATTAGCTAGATGCTTTACAATATAATTTGTAGTAAGTATAATACGATATTGTTATAATAGAAGATAGGAGGAGGAAGATACTAAGTATATAGGGACTCTTTTAATACAGTAAAAGCACAGCAGCGAAGAAACTAAGGAACGTAGTGAGTGTATATGTATGTATATGTATTGCTGTGGGAGAGAAGCAAGTGACACGTTTTTGTGGGAGAGCGATTTGGCCGGAATGCAGTGAGGCCAGGTAAGCCAAGCCAAACGAAACGGAGTAAAGAGTCAAAGCGAAGCAACGAGCTAAACAATCATCATCCCGACCGACGACGACGATGAACATGCCAAAGCAATGCTCTGACTATATTATAATCTATAAGGTATTAGAGAGGCAAACAAGCCAGGTAAGTAGTCAAAGTAAAGAATGAGTTGATTTGAAATCCGCATCTATGCATCCCATCACATAGCATGGGCAGGAGATACACATACTTGTGCACTTGCTTGCACTACTCTGAGCATGGCTTGGCTATCCTCTTCCCAACAACAACGGAATAAAGAGAAAAGGTGAAGAAACAAGCAAGTAACAATAAGGGAGAGTTGTTGAGGGCAATTTTTCTTCAAAATAATATTTTTCTCGTGTGCCGGTGGAACGGCGAACAGGAGGTGAAATGACTTGAAGGCAAAGCCGTCCACTAAACGAAACTTGTACTCTCTGTACAGGGTCTACCAAAAATTACGCAACAGGGAAAAGATTATTTAATCGCACTTTCCTTCCCCTCTGTAATTGCAATCTGGGCAGTAGTGGCTTTCTTATTTAAAAGCAGCTTTGTGTACTTGTCCTGCTCAGAAAAGTATGTAGCATCATTATTACATCTATAGACAGATATTAGCCATGCATAGTTTGTTTGATCTAGTAGTAGTAAGGCAGAGTGCAGTGCATACCAGCCATCCCATCCCATTTGGCGTTCTATCTCTATCCGACCAAACCAGACGAGAGTAGACCGAACCAAAGTATAGCAAAACGATGGCTCAGGAATGCACGTCTTAAAACGTATAATATTATTATTATACAAGTAAGTTGGTCGTAGTCCTACCCCAGCCAGGCAGGCAGCTATTAGTATATAGCTACTACATACTACTACTATAGTTAGATAGGTGTAGTCTCCTCACACTCACTCACTTCTATCGTTTGTATCTCACATAAGGCAGCTGAAGCTTCTTTCTTGAAGTAAAAAGGTAAAGTCTGGCTGGTTTGGCTGGCTGGCTGGATGACTGGCCGGGATACTCTAACCAACTCGCATTACATTACAATCAGCTCTGGGGCCTCTGGTCTGGGGGGCTGGTTCATATTCAACTTGTTTCGTTTTCTCTCCAACAAACTTCTTGACTATTCACTCCGCTATTATTCCATTGTATCCTCCACCTTCAGCAGTGCGTACCTCGTCTACGTATCTCCCTCCAACTCTCAATTACTATAGGATGAATGCACACATACTACCCTCTCCTTTACCCCATCATCCCTGCATGCTATAATACTATGTTCCATATTTTATCTACTATTCTGTTTCTCCATACAATCCTATGTACCTGCCAAACCATTAACTTACCTGTATTTTCTGTATAGGTGGATGGAGGATACATTAATACCAATTGCTCCATGGTACTACCTGTGAGAATTTACTTAATACCTCTCTCTATATATATATGTATGTAGTAGGTAGGTACCTAATATCCAGTACCCTCGCCTTATAATATAATATGATATCAGATCCTAATATTATGTTATACACTTAGGTATTATATATCTATCACATTATTGAATACTATTCCTATAATATCACAACTACATATACACTGTGCTAAGAGTGCTAAGTGATGCTCTAAGCTGTGCAAAGGTAAAGCAAGGGTAGGTTAGAGTGTATTATAATGAGACATCCACATAGACGTTGTTGAATAGCTTTACCTTACCTTTACCTTGCTTGCACTGCCTTCCTCTTCTCCTCGTCTTTCTATCTTTTCTTGAAACAACCATTTCCACTCAAGTCAGTCCGACTTGTCAAGTGTACGCAGGCAGCTACCCAAACGTGTTCTCTCTGCGTTCCTCTAACATTACATTGACTCTTACACTCAAATACAGAACACAACAATATTACTGCATACATTCATGAACAAATTATTTTAATATTTCAGTTTTGTGAAATTGTGACTATCTATTGAGAAACCCCATTTAGAAAATTCATGTACAAGATATATAGCTGCAAGTGCACACAAGTTAAAAGCTACGTTGTATACACGAGTTGAATTATAGTTGCATAATAATTGTATAATTTGCTACAAAAATAGTAACGTGGAGAGTAGCAAATCAAATCAGTGAGTCGTGTGTGAACTTAAAAGTTTGAGTTGAGTGTGGAAGTGTCTTTTTTATGATTCATGGACCCGTACCGGGATATTGGACCTTAATTTTGGGTAAGAAACCAGGAAAGTTGACTAGTTATGAGATATTTTCAGTTTTATTTACAAGGTTCTGCTCTGATTTCATTTTCATCTGATGGAATGGTGAGATATCGTGTTTGCACGCTAAGCTAAGCCAGCCAAGTGTATCGTATCGTTAAGCAAGGGAAGATACAGATAGGAAAAGTACACTGTGTGTGTATGACAGTGTGATAGTACTAAATGCTACAGGAGCAAGGTGAAGAAGCAACTTTGTGTAAGTAGTACTATGTGCATAGCTGTAGATTACTAGACTCACGTAGCAGAACATCAATCACACCCTTGCCATTGCATTGCAATGTAATGATATAATATATTATACTGACTTGTTTTACGTTACATCAGTGTATTTGTATTAGAGTTGCAGATATGCACGTTTGTAGTAGAAGTACTACTAAATAAATAATGAGCTTAAAGATGAATGAATTGTTTCCTGGATATTTACACTTGGTAGATGTTTGTCTTTCGTGTAAATGCTGCATAGTTGCATACGGAGAACTACATCTTTACATTGAATCAACAAGTGTCAACAGTGTTGTCCTTCTTATTTATGTAGGTATCTATTTATGAAGATTAGCATAAAATGAAATGTGGTAGTAAATAAATTGAATTTAGTCTAGATTTATTTTAGAAGAAAGTACGTGACTAATTGGAGACATGAGATGAGTTGGTAATAAAGTTAATGTGTGTATCCGCATGAATACTAATAGAGCGACGGAACAGAAATCGCAATGGTTGATAGTTCGACGATCTCAGATGAGAAGTTGATACGGCAGTTGACGTTTATGCAGGCAGGCAGCAGAAGCAGGAACGAGAAATATTTTATGTGCTTTGTACAGCCTCTCTGTATAGGAACAGACTGAAAATATATTTTCTATATTGACTATTAACTTCTATGACCATGAATGACTTCCTATAGCATAGAACGTGTGCATTCTACTTTATGAGTTTTTTTAAATGATCCTAGCAATATTTTAGCTGAATATAAATAGGAACTGACGTTATGTCTATAGTCTGGGAATATTATCATAGGTAGGATGATGTAATTGAAGTCTTTTGACATATTTGGTGACGGTTAGATAAATATAAGGTATTTGACTAGATATAGGAAGAAGAAGAGTGCAGAAGTCAAATAAATGTAACCGGCTCGCTGTGCAGGCTAACCATTTAAATCGAATCATAAATAATTCCATGGCATTGTCCAAATAGCGTCTGGGTGATTGTCAGGGATGAAGACAATGGAGAAGATGCGTATAAAAACAGATGTAGTCTAAACACATTTGGAAGGGAAGTGTAGTGGCAATGACATATTATCATGATTGTGACATGACAGTAGTGGACTCAGCTCCAACTGGCAAAACATCCACAAGACTCAATTGCATAGTGTGGGTGGGCATGCTTTCGTGTGCTTTCAGTTTTGACCTAAAATGCTCATTTTCCCCACAATTCCTCAATATGTTTTTTCTTTCACTCCCTTTATAATGAAATCGTGTTCGAGAAAAACTGTCGATCTCATAGTTATGATGATTATGACCAACATATTCTCGTAGAGATACATATAATTTATTCACTAATCTTCTCTCTCTCTCTCCTTTTCCAATATTTCCTCAAGACACATTTCAAGAATAGAATGGAAACATGAGCACGTCTGTCAAGCAAAATAACCAGCTCTGCTATGACTATAGGCAACAAACTTTTCCTTCACACTTGCTCTCACAACTAAACAAAACAACACTCTAATAAAATGCACATTGCACTATTAGACTCGAGCCTCGAATTACTCTCTCTCTATGTAGAACCACACAAAAGAAACAAACCTAGTAGGTTGGACAAGGTACATGCATAATGTACATCAAAGTTGATGAAATGTATTTGTGGTCGTTAAATATCTCACTGATATATAACTAAATACATCATAGGTACATTATACTAGGTACTGCATGGGGACACTAGGAAACACGACCCTAACATGTATTTGCAAAAGAGTCCACCAGAACAGAACAAATTTCAGATTCATTGAGCGAATCATAATAAATAGTACTAAACTAACAATAAATAAAAGTGTACGGGCTACGTATACTTGTGAAAAAGTGTTCCCCATAAGTAATACAAACATAAAGCAGTGAGAAATGTCTTTTAGATAGTGTAGGAAGCATGTAACGTATTATTATTAGGATGTTTCACTACACACCTAGTAGTTAAATCAGAATGTGTGATATAGTACACAATCTCAACGAGATTTTGCTCTACTGTTACTGTTTACTTTTTATTTCCCTACTTTTGAGCCATTCTCCACTTGATATTTAGCTCTCAGTTCATTACGAGTCTCTATTTTGCATCCACGCCATGTAAGAATGTGGACAGATATTTTATATGCGCCTAATAATATTGACAAGCAGGAGAACTACTTACAATACCTAATCAAAATGTACAATAGTTAGACAGGCTTTGTATCTATCGAAAGTTGAAAAACTTCGTCTTTGTTTTGTCCTCCTCCGGCTGTTGCAATTAAAATTATCATTTTTCTAGCACCATGTACAATTCATGTTCACAATTCTGCACATGTTATAGAATGTATACGCATGAATCAGATGCATATTGTGATTATCATGCAGGAAGGTGAGATGAGAATGAGTGAGAGTCAATTCAATTTCATTATATTAAAATAATACAGATATGCAAATTTACTTTTGGCATTTGCCACCGAATTTTGCAATCCAGCCAGATATTCTTTGCATGCTTTTATGTACAGGGATGTAGGTAGCTAAATTTTAATGCAACCGTTCCGTACGCAACGTTGTATATAGCAGACAAATCTTCGTGTGTAGATAGGTATGTTATAAATGCTGCAACACAACTACAAATCACAGAGAAGATAATAAGAAAAGGCTTTTATCTCAATCTGAATATAAATTTCTTGCAAGTAATATAATAATAATTTCTTTTTCACTCTTCGTTTTGCATACACTTACGCTTAGATAATATATTCAATTTCCAAGATTTTTGTGACGAGAGAAACTTAGCACACCATTCAAATATGTATGCTTCCACCATACTCACAACGTATTAGATTATACCTACTATCTACTAGTATGCATGTATATGTAAATAGTGAACATGGTAGTATTAAAGTTGGAGCTTAAGAAATATATTCATATTATTCCAAGCTACCTCATCTTGCACACACTGAAATAGCATGCAATTAGCCAACACAGATTTCCTCTTTATATTTGTGGCGGAAAATTATATGCTGTTTCCAGATTTATTTCTAATTGGAAAAGTCAGTGTAAAACTTGTATCCAGCTAATCACCTTGTTATCCCTCAAGTTGAAACTTCAGCATACCACCTCAGCGCAGTAATACAATGTAAACGATTCTTGTTCAGCTAAAAGCTTCCTATCCTCTATTGTCCTCCTCTCATCTCCGCTAAGTTCCTAACAGAACAACAAAGCATCACCGAGAAAGAAAAATAAGCTACAGATACAGGCGCATATTTTCTATTATCTTTGTAGGTACTTAATAGTAGTAGTAGCAATAAGCATTAGAAGACAAGTTGCATATTATAATATAGTGGAGATGATAGTATAGTACTAGTAGTATTACATAACAATGAAAAGGTAAATTAAAACCATAAAATTATACATTCGAGAAATGAAAAACGCATCTCCGACCTAATCTTTCTCTGGAACATTTCTTCTTCTCCTTCCAAGTACTACAGAAATGTGCTCTTCTTCTATACCACAAATGCAATCTTATTATTGCATGTACTACGTCAAGCTTAAAACATTAACGAATACATTATAATGGTATATAGACATACATCTGCTATTACAATATATTATGGTAGGTATGCTGCATAAGTAGGGATTTCAACTTTCAACAACGGAACATGCCCACTCACTCATTCACTTATGGGCTCAGCACAGACATACCAACGATTCGTATATAAATACATAACACACGAAGGTGAAGTGATTAAAGATGTTTTTCCAAAGATGACGTGTCTATTATTCATTTTAGCTATGAAACATTTCATGCCCTCCTCGATCGGCTCAATGAAAAATCTAATAATTTGCTGAGCAATACCGAACCGGGTAAATTAATGGAACCAGGGATTGATTCCAAGTACTAAGTTGTTAAAGTACAAAAATAAAGGCACCATCGGAGTGAAGAGATAAAAGGTAGAGCATAGAGAGGTAGGTAGGTAAATGTATGTAGGTAGGTAGGTACTACATCAATAACCTTTATTCTACCTGGAGCTTTGGTTAGAAGCCTTGAGGGCGATGGGCCCACATCAACAGGTGGCTTCGTTTGCTTATATAGTAGATGTACGTTCACTTATCATTAAGGCGAGGCTTGTTCTACTAGTATTAATGCAAAAGAATGGTTAGGGAAGGAACTGAAGGAACCCAAAGCAAACGAAATGAATGCAGCAAACCAAGTTTTCTAATATTATTATGAGATTTCTTTCCATTCCACGAACGAACCACTTTCAATGCGCTCTTCTCCAATGTTCCTCATCCTCAGCTCATTCACACATCTTTCCTTACATAAGTAAGTATACACTTGGAATATAGGTACTACTCAGTTTACCCGAAGCGAAGGTAACTGAAGAAGGAGACAGGGACAGGACAACCTCCCTGCATAAAATACTACTGACACTTTTCCTTGTTTTACTATTCTGCCGAGTCACACTTAGCTTTTTACAGGGATGGGTAATTTTTATGAGAGCCTTTTTTGACTAGCTCTACTACACTTTTGTTAGGCCCTGCTTCAAATCGACCTATTCATGGAAAACCATGCCGGTCCAATTAAAAACATACCAAATCACAAGTAATAAAACATATGTTGGTCCTTTGCTAGGAATTTACCGACAGCCCAATACTATATCAACAAACAATATTATTATATTATAGTTTCCCTAATAAGCCAACCTGCGATTTACCACACCGCAGAATAATAAAGCCGTCCATATCATGAAACTACAGAAATATTCATTGTGTCAGGTATTTATTATTTTCTGTACTACATAGTTATTGTTGTAAAGATAAAATTTTACACGACATATTTGTTTCATTAAAGCCTCCTTTGAAGTGCATTCATTCCGTCTCATTTTCTATGCTTAGTTACTCAGAGGAAATATGGCGATGTACTTACTAATACCAAACAAGTGCTACAACAAAAGAGAATTACATCAAGACAACGTGTATTTCTTATTCCCCATAATAAATAAGCCCTTAAGTCAGCACAAACACTCGTGCTAAGTGTCCCTTTGATAGGAGAATAGCACCGCTAGAAGTTACTTCACAAAGCTATAACTAAACAAATCCTATGTAACAGCGTAATTGACTTCGGCACAAGTTAAAGCTTTTACTAAGTGCTTTCTTCCCATCCTCACATTTTTTACGAAACCAAAATAGAAAACATTTGCTAACGAATATTTCTTGATATTATCTTCAGGTTAAACTAATACTTCTAGTATATAATAACATTTAACTCTAACACGTGTTTCATCACATTGGGACAATAGAGATAGTGACACTTGAACGAACTCTTGCCAATTTAGATTAAGAAACTACTACCAAGTGTACCTGGACCTATTTACTAATTCATAGTCAGTCCATATAAAGGATTGAACACAATAGCTACAGAGCGGATAGTATTTTGGTAGTTAGAATAGGAAATGGAATCCTCCAACGCAGAGCAAGTGAAGCGTCATTCATTTATTTAATGAATTCAGTCACTCTATTTTACATATGGGGGTTCAATTGGTATAGACAAGACGCGGGCTTAAGAAAGTACAGTGCTACATTAACAATAGCTGACAATAGAAATGAATGTTTCAGTTAAAGTTTAACAGAATGACTTGCGAATCTAAACTAAACATTCATAAATAAATAATTGTTTGTCATGTCAGTGCCGTTGCCGTGTAGTTGATTTAGTCACTCACTCTCGCAATCATAGTGTGCCGTTTGGATAAGAATGAGAAAATACATTTACAATGTAAACACTATGTATAACAATAAGCGAAGACATTACTTATGAATAAACTTATGTACGGTAATTTGAGAAATGCGCTTTGTGCCAAACTCAAAGGAAGATATCTATCATCGTACAAAATTAGACTTTCTGTCTACACACCTTCCATGTACATAGTTAAGTCAGCAATGATTTGCCCATTTTAAACTGTTCATCAATAAATACGACACGAACATACACTAAAACTAACAGATGGGCCAGATGCACTACCTAGAATGCATTTTAATACATGTAATATGAAATAGTAAGTGAAAGCAAACAAAATGGTTAATATTGTCGGAGAAGTGACTAAAGAGTCTTAACTTGTATGGATATATCTTCTAAAGTAAGACAGAAAGTTATTTTGTCAAGTTTACTGTACTTATAGTGTATGAATCTGTAAATATGCTGCATTGAATAATTAGCTAGTTGTCATTGTTTGTTGGTAGTCAACACAAACTAAACAGGACATACCATTTGCATATATTATAATATCTGGTATTGCACAGTGAACAAGTATATCTGTCTCTAAGCTAATTTTATACATAATTGTAAATAATAAGTAGGAACGACATTGGAGAGAACGTGGTTAAGTGGGTATCTGGAATATGATTAGATAAGCAAGTTGGGCCTCAAAATAAGAAGAGGTTCTAACTCTAGAGAGGATAAAGGGCGAAAACGACAGAACAGCATTATCCATCATCTTTAACCTGCTTACAACTTAGTTAGTGTTTACTGTACATGTATGAGAGGATAGAAGGCTATTAGCAAGTATTGCGTAGTAATGACAATGTTCCTACTGACAATATTGTTATGATAGCATGTCTCAACGACTTTTAGACAGGGAGAGAAAAAGAATCTGCTGGATATAAGAGATTCATATATTATCATTAGAGAAACCATGTTTCGTTCCAAATGTAACAGTAGAGTACCAGATACTACTAGTTGGCTATGAGATCTCTTATCTTGATTTGGCTACGAGTGTGACCCTACTTGCACTGACGAAATGTTTATCGTGTGACACTGATCTTTACAATGCAGTAAGTAGCAGGGTTGCCTGAACACAGGTTGAGAACAGCAGGTGACATGCTTACAACCTAGCGGTGATCGAAATAATGAATCTGAGTCATCTACCAACAATGCCACCATCAAAGACCAAGTCCACTCTATAACCAACCAAATCTCACTCATTTTCTTATTTCAGTTCCGCAGTTTTGGATCAGAACATTTCACCTATCAACTATTGACTGATTTATTGTTGGGGTAAATATGGACACAAAAGATTTACCACACACCGATGCATTATTTCCTATTGTGTCCATCCACAAAGTCTCCTTTAGTATTAATAGTTGGTAATGTGAGTGTAAATGCTCATTATTCTCAAGTCTTCTCAATAGGCTTTGATAAATACATTGCTAACTGGATATTATTATGTAGATATTTAATGGACGTAGGTATCAGCTATTATTTACAATCGTAAAATAGTTTTACTACTCCGCTGCTACTTGTCAGTTCTTCAAGATATTGTGTCGTTAATCATCTAGCTAACTGTCTCTACTATGAATGGTTTGTAGTATCCCTCTACTACAGAACAGAAGCCGCATCATTTCTCTCTTTGACTATATACAAACATAATCTGAATAAATACATTTCGGTTAATAAAATAATACAATTGTTCTTCTTCTTTTGGTTTAATAACTTGTTCAAAATATTCTTACAAAGAGTTCACTAAAGTATTAAGGAAGTGTGGAATAGTAAGTGAATAATCGACCATTGTCAAGAAACAGTTCGTTTTCTTTCAGGAATTCTATAAATGATTCATTCATCTCTTTCCATTAACATTTACTAGTCGAGTTATTACTTTGCTCTACAGATTGCTAAACCATCTTTTTCAGTTTGCCATTCGGCAACGTAAACAAGGTGGCTTTGGCAGTTTTTTTATACTAAAGCAGTTTGCTGCCACGGAAGCTACTATATCTTAACAAGTTGTGCACAACTGAACTTGGTATTTATATTGTACTATTACGTAACCATTACAGTCTTGGATCATATAGCTAGTACTTTTTTCATATTCATTCATGACACAAGCACTCGGGGAAAACATAATATCCTCAACTACATTACACTTAATTTCTTCGTGATACAACACAAATTCATATTAGTACTATCTTTTCCTGTGTGTATTGTAGATTGCCACATTAAATAGTATTACCATGCAAAGCACAAACACTTGATTCCATTTATTGTGGTCTGGCGTTACAAAGTGATTTAGATGATATTCAATTTTAAAAGAAGACTAAATGTCATTATTACTCAAGTGGTTTTGTAACACATTCCATGAAATTTACCGACATGATAGGGTTATATACTCATTCTGTACATATTGACTACTCATACATTTCTTTATAAGACAAGCCATTAAAAATCCAATTTATTACAATATCAAGCATTTTTAGTTCAAACTGGTGTTACTGTCAATTCCAAATAGTTGGTATGCAGTAGCTATGTACGGTGAATATTTACTTTTGCTGCCAAAATAGAAAGTACCTATTGAAATACTATGAAGGTCTTAGTTGTCAGTACTACCTCGTGCATTTTATTGGTATGTATTACGCCGTCATAAACCATTATTATTATTACAAACCAAGCCGCACGAATGGCTCTTTTGAAACTACATACCAGTAAAGAAACAAAATAACTCTGTACTTGCATGAACGGTTTTAAGTGAAATACTATTTATGTTTTTGAGGAAATGGTTGCAAGGATTTTATTTTTTGAAGCAGAAGTAACTCGTGTATAATAAGCAAGCGCGACATTTCTGTGTAGCTACTTATTGTATTTGCGTATAGAGATTGAAATGGACTGTGGTGGCATTATGACATAAATATAATATTGGAATGCCATTGTATTTATGTAGATCTATTTAATAATAAACTAGTGGCAATTCAGCCATATCCAAAATCCATGTGGCATATCAGTGTACATATTATACGCTATTTATATGTACATTTGAGGTGTGTAGGGACATTTCTGCAGGAGGTTTTGTGAAAAGATGTGGAAGACATAATAAAGTGGAGCTAAGGCAAGGTATGTTGAGTGAGTTTTGTAGTTTGCTACTATATAGAAGTCATAAGGCTTAACCAACAAGGATAAGCCTTATGACTTGACTAGTGAACAACTCGGTCGTGAAAGGCGGAATAGCTGCAAACAGACCCCATGGGATTCACAATGGTATTTCAATAGTCATACATACACAATAATACTCAGACCTTTCTTGTCCTTTTATATGAGCACTAGTATATGTTTAAATTCTCAGCACAGAGTGAATCTGTTCATGTCCAGAGTCATATTAGTAATACTTATTACTACTGAGATGTGCACTGGGCATGAAGCTTTGTGTATTAACAATTATTGTCGTTTCAACAATTGAAGCATTCCGTTAGGAGCACCTTACATTATAATTCATTTTCAATAATTTAATACTGATGTACATAGTTAGGGGAATTCGTAGTATTATTTACATGGACAAGTGTGCGTAATGGGAGGATAACTCAACTCTGCCCAATAGGTTTATCTTGTATAGAAGTGAACCGTAGAGAAATTATGCCCATCTTAAAGTCATAAAATATAAAATACAATGTTAAAGAGAAACGGATTTCGTCAGTTGTAGTTGGGAGCACAGGAAGAGTTACATTGATTTACGTAAATGTTTCTTTGTACACGTACTTAGTATAGTCATATGTCGTGATGGTATTGTCTGCATTGTCGTTCAGGTATTCTATAGTTGTACATGTACACTTAGAGTCAATAGGTAATGCATTTGTATATGTAGTTAGTTTGATTTTAGTTTATTAGCTGTTCGTATTAAGTCACACACTGCATAGTTACACAACACAATTAACATGACAAGAAATTTTACTATCTGGCTAGGACCACTTTAATTTCTTTCTCACAAGCAGAAAAGCTGGGAGTGAGTCCGTATAGGTAGGTATGGCATAGCTAAGTAGCAATCAAATCAAAGTATTCCACTATTCTGCATGAAAAAGGTAACGTGGCGTAAGTGGTAAAAAGTGAGGATTAGTACTTACTCTCTCTCTCTCTCCTAGGCAGGTATAAGCTATAAAAGCTATTCCATATTATGAACCATGAGGTGAGTGAAATAAATAAACGTTACTATACCTACAATACATTACTCTGCATGAGTAGTAATGTGTGTATGTCTTAACATGAGAGAAAACTGAGAAAAATGGGTAGAGTTGTCTTATCCTTTCGTTGGGTGAGTTTGAGTCGAGTTGAATTTACTTGACGGCATCTGCTTATGACTTGACTGTCAATGACAAACCAAGTTTTGCTGATAAGCTTAAGTAATTCTCAGCTATAAGTATTTAGCTGTGTAACTATATGTAATGTAATGTAAGTGATATTGAAAATACTTTGTTGTGTGTGTTGGCGAATAATATGTACTAATAGAAGGACGACGTACTTATTTATGAAAGTTATTCAGCGTTGTCTTGTGTCTGTGTGAGTGAGCGGAGCTAAATAATATTTATGATAAAAGTGGTGGAAAGAAGGAACAGGCTAGGCTGCTAATGCTATCTAACTAACTAACTAACTAACAATAAGTAATAAGTAGTCAGTAAGTACTACATAGTAGTAATAGTAGTAGTAGATGAATGCATCTCTTCGGTATATAGCTATAGTAGTATATATTATATAGGTGCGAGACATCATCAGAGATACTGCTACTTAAATTTAAATTCAAAGTTGGTAAACGCAAAGAAGTGGAAGAAGTATTTTGTGCATTTGAATATTGCTTCTTGTGTGACGGCGATGATGTTAATGTATCCAGAATGAATATTAGAGAGAAGAGAGAGACTTATCGGCTGAGAGTAATTGAGTGAGTGGTTTGGTTTGGTTTCGTCGGAAAGAAAGGATGGACGTTATGTATGAGTATTTGATCGAGATATTCGTGACGAAGTGACTTGGATAGAATTACCCACCCTGATGATAATGAGACTTGGATGAAACTAAAAGCGATAGATAGGTAACTTGATTTTCAAGAATGCTGACAGCCTGGAAAGGATTCCTTATTGTAATATCCGTATATACACTACTAAATGCAATATTATCTATATGTATTTAGTAGGTATGTATATTAACGGAGTAATAAAAGAAAAGAATGAGAGTTGAGTGGACATATATAGATAGTAGGACGTTTAATTCAACAAGAAATCTGCCTTTAGCGTGGCAGGGATTTTTATTTGGAATTTATACTTGTTTCTTTGTATAATATTAAAACTACATCTTATAACTATTTATGTGTTATTCATGCATATGCATAGCACTACTCTCTAATATAAATGTATATTGTTTTGTGGAGCTGTCCGTCTGTCTGTCCGTCTCTCTCACTAGTACAGATATAAATGTGCTCTGACTCTGTTTCTTCTTCGTTCTCGACTCGGCTACCTTCGGCTCCATTTAGTACCGAGGAGAGTGAGTGTGACTATAAAATGTAAAGTGCCAAGTGAACCAGTCAAGTCAGACGAAAACCAAGTTAGTCAACCACGGCAACCAAACCACTTGCTACAATAAGACTTCATCACTTAGAGATGCAACTTATAAATAAGTACCACAGGTACCATCTGCACAAATGCTGGACATAGGTGGACACTATAGAGTTTTATTTCTCCTATCTCTCTATTTATAATGCAACAGGTATTCAATTCACATTTACTGTCATTAGTACAGAGTGGGGATTATTATTATTATTGGTTTATCGCCAGCACTCATACAAGTGTCTTTTTGGATTCTTCAAATCTATATTATTTAGCTATGCAATGATTTGCTCACGTTACTGCATTAGTAGGTGTACTTATCTCTATCATATATTATAGCACGGCAGATAATGAACAAAATATATTGGAAATACTAAGGTTTATCTGTCCTGTGACTGGGTTGATAAATTGACAGCTTTGTAAGTAAGTAAGTACGTAGTAACTATTGCGTCTATGCACAATTTCATGGTCGACTTGGCCGTGTAGTAATGCCAAGTATTATTATCCTATAGTAATAGTCCATCCTTATACTACATAAATATAATAATGTCTTTTGTGGGTAAATGAAAATGAGAAATAAAAATGTTTTTATCTTTATGTTGTTTAGGTGGAAAGTCTAAGTAAGTACATCAATGTGGTGTGACATGGACATGGCGCTGTATGGCTGAAAAAGTTGTTCCGGTTGCCTGTGCACCACTTACAAGATTATTACGCCAGACGAGAAAGAAGAGGATAGTTAAGTGTAGCCACAGACACTGCAGAGATTATGAAGAGTGTGTAGTAGTCAGTAGTAGTAAATAGAAGAGTGCCTGGATATATTAGAGGACTGGATATATTAAATAGTGGAGTGGAAGTTTTTGAGGGAGCGGAGGGGGAAGTCGGGGCAGGAATCTGGGAGCGAGTGAGCCGGCGAGTTTGTTTAGTGGCTGAAAGTGTCAAAGTGAAAAGGTGATAAGTGATGTGTTCCTGGGGCTGCTGTGTTTCCTCAGTCCCCGCAATATGCATTAGTGAGCAATGAGCGGTTATTTGGGAGGTGAAGACGCCGGAATGTGTCCGTGCATCGTGAAAAGGCTTTGATATGATGGGGCATGAGGTCCGGCTCCTCCGGCTCCTCTTGGTCGCCTCCCTCTCTTGCCAACTCCTCCTGGCAGGGGCGGAAGTGACACGGGAGTTTGAGATCTCGGAAGGAGTGCCAGTCGGGACGAGTATTGGTTTCATTGGGGAACAGATCCCCGGGTCGCGACAAACACCGCCTCCTCCGCCGTACCTGATTGTGCCTGTGCCGGGCAGTTCCGTCGATTCGGATCTGGCTATCGACCAGAGCAATGGAGAAATTCGGACAAAAATCCAGCTGGATCGTGAGACGCGGGATTTGTACTCCCTCGTAGCTATCCCCATCAATGGGGAAAACATTCGTGTAATAATTCGTGTCAAAGATGAAAATGATAATGCGCCTACATTCCCGATGCCATACATGAGTGTGGAGTTCCCTGAGAACACGCCTCGAGATGTCAAGAGAACTTTGCAACCCGCCAAAGACAAAGATCTGGGCATTTACAATTCCCAACGCTATTCCATAAGTGGAGGCAATGTGAACAATGCTTTCCGTCTCTCGAGCCATCGTGAGAGGGACGGTGTCCTTTACCTCGACCTCCAAGTCAATGGCTTTCTCGACAGAGAAACCACCCCGTTCTACAATTTGGTCATTGACGCCTTCGACGGCGGCATCCCGCCTCTCAAAGGCTCCATGACTGTCAACGTCACCATCCAAGACGTCAACGACAATCAACCCATTTTTAATCAGAGCCGCTATTTCGCCACCGTTCCTGAAAATGCGACCGTGGGCACGAGCGTCCTCCAAGTCTTTGCCACAGACACGGACGCGGGGCCCAACGGCCAAATCTCCTACTCCATCAATAGAAGACAGACTGATAAAGACTCCATTTTCAAAATAGACACTTCCTCTGGAGTCATCTCCGTCAACCGTCCCCTTGACTTTGAGAGCAAGGAAGTGCACGAACTCGTCGTTGTCGCCAGAGACAATGGTGCCCAACCTTTGGAAACCACCGTCTTCGTCTCCATCAGAATCATCGATGTCAACGACAATCAACCCGTAATCTCCCTTATCTTCCTCACCGACGACGCCACTCCGAAAGTGTCGGAGTCGGCGCAGCCCGGGGAATTCGTCGCCCGTATCAGTGTTCATGACCCAGACTCACGGCAGGAGTATGCCAATATTAACGTGACCCTGGAGGGCGGGGACGAGCAGTTCGGACTCGCCACTCGCAACAGTGTCGTCTACCTCGTGATCGTGTCCCAATTACTGGACCGAGAGACAAAAGCCAACTACACGCTCACAGTGATCGCGACGGACCAAGGGAACCCGCCGCTGAATACCTCCACGAAATTCCTGCTCCAGATCCAAGACATTAATGACAATGCTCCTCAGTTCACGCAGGAGGAGTACCACACAAGTGTTCTGGAAGTGGCGGACCCGGGGACGTCGGTCCTCCAGGTGACGGCGGTGGACGCCGACTTGGCCAACAATTCCTTCATCACGTACGAGTTGAGGTCCACTCCCGACTCGCATTCCCAGTGGTTTGACATCGACGCCAACACAGGGCTCATCACGACCAAAGCCCACATCGACTGTGAAACTGATCCAATGCCTCGTCTCACAGTTGTCGCCACAGATCAAGGAAAACCGCCTCTCTCCTCCTCGGCCACAGTTTTTGTCAGAGTCAAAGATATCAACGACAATGAACCACAATTCGATCACAGTTTCTACAATGTGTCTGTCGCGGAAAACACTGCCATTGGGCGATGCATTCTTAAGGTATGAAAAAATACAACGAGTTTTTCATGATAATTTATCTGGGGCAGGCTCATCTTACTTACTCTTCAGTGTACGGCAGTCCACACACAAATATTGTTATTAAATACCTATCTATACTAGTTTCATATATGCATCACTCGCTTGATAATATTATTATCCCTATGCTACTCCTATATATATGCATACATTCATACTGTTGCTGCTGCACTACTATTTAACTACAAATAACAAACCTCTCTTCTTCCTTGCATTAATCTACATTGTATAAACTTTTTAGATTGTGTATACTCATAATATTATGCGTGTACGTAATATGTAGTCTATTCATATATATATATACTAGTAGAAAAGGTGAAAATGCATGAAATATCACACAATGTAGTCTATTACACGAATGTAGTCGTAAAAGATTTGAAAAAAACATTGCTCGCTTATGTTAGTTAGCTTATTGTCATGTCAGCATTGCTTACATCTCCTCTGTCTGCTTTAAACGAGTCACAACAGTACGGAGTATATAGATGTTCATTGTAAAGACAGAGCCATGTCATCATTACATACTTTTGTACACGAAGTACAGTACAGTGCCCATGCACTGAACTCACAATCAAATGAATGCAGTAGTGCCTCATCAGATAATTATTTTTTAAGCCTCTTCTCAACTAACGGAGATCTGATACCAGTAGTAAGTAAGACCATTACGTACTGCATAGTTTCAAACCTGTACTCACGATAAGAATAGTCAGCTCTAGCAATCTACTCATATTATGCGTGCTGCTATTGCGTAGGATAAACTACACACTAAAAGTAAACCGAAGCTCATTACTCTTGAAATTGATGGAAAGGACAGATTGATACTATTATCTACAGAGCTAATTGTGACAACAATGCAAATGCTACTACTTACTTAGTAGAGGACCGGTGGAGGATACTTGATTCCAACAAACGACAATGAGTAATTGGTTTTGATGTATGTGTGTAAGTGTGTAAGAAATGACAAAATTAAAAGCCAGGAATTTGCAAGTAAATGTAGGGAAATGAGACTGAGAAAGCGGAGAGTATTATCACAAGATGTAGCCTATATGGTATCGACAATTGGTAGGGAAGAATGACGAACTTGTGCGACACATCGAGACAGGGTCACTTGTAGAGCAATGAAGTCTAGCAATCAGTCGAAATTCATTTGCAGAAACCGGTTTAATTGTAAAAAGGCATTTATGTTCCGATGTAAATAGGCGTAGCTCTGTTTCTCATTACTTGAAACAAATTTACACTCTGCCTTATCCGTTCATTTCGCCTTTTTACTCATGCTATCTATAAACTCGGAACTCACTTTGCTTCTTATCCTTTGTAAATACTGTCCTCCACATACGATATAGAATAGTATAATATAGGAAGCTTGAGATGTTTAATATACCACTGAGAAAGTGTACTTATGTACATATTAAGGATGGAGAGCAATTATTTAAGGAGACAAGGGTACATATTTAGTATGCAAATAAAGCAGACTAAATTCGTAAGTACATATTTGTTTTACTCGGTATAATATTACAAAGGGAGAGGATTAGAGTTTGAATCATCACTCTACATTCAGTGATATTGCACTTGCACTGTGCATTAGTTTACGGCTAAAATACATTAGAGCTTCTTGATATAAAAGAACAATGTAGATGAACTAGTCAGTCAACCAGAATGAGACTTATTAAGCATTAAAAGTCGGCCAGCCATTTCCTATTTCTTGAAGCAATCCTTAAACTTGTCTTCTTTCTCCCTCATAGCAATGCAATATATTTACTGGGTTTCTCGTGGCCATACAACAGCTACTTTAGTACTAATAATAAAACTAACAAAGGAAACGGGACTAGTAGCTGACTTTAAGCAAGCACTATAATACTAGCACAAATTATTACACAGACCTTCATTCTTTCTTTATTTCATCATCCCCACACAACCAACACACGTACATACGTAACATCACATATATACCCAGAGATATACTTATTCTTCAATCTGAACAATGAAATGACTGCACTCATTTTCTCACTATTATTTTAAAGCACTAACCTAAGCATTCAGCAACCACAATCTGAAATCAGACGTAATTTCGAAAAATATAAACCACAAGAGCCCAACTCACAGAACAAAGCTGCTGGGGCAAGTAAAAAACGCCATTATATAAAATTACTCCAAGAAAAAGAATGAGTATCAGGTACTTTTGAATACATACCTGCTTTTCTTTTGATATATTTTACACTTTGTCTTATAGAAAACACTCTTCCAATTTTCTCTGGTATATGCCATAGTTATTTAATATGACTGAAGGGAAGAGAGCACAGATGCAAAAGGCATGATTTCGACAGGGAAAAAAGTTTATTTGACATTGCAGGTAGAAATGTTTGTGAGAAAACACCCACGTTGAACATTTATCGTGTACATGACAAATTACTGTGAAGAAATACACAGTAAATATTGATTAATGCAGCTCAAAAATAGGGATTTTCAACCAGAAAATCATTTCTTTTAAGAGAATGTTCCAGGTCACAAAGAAACCCCAAAGTTGCTCCAGGCAAACGTCAAAAGCAGTTGAGATTCACGAGTGATATATCAAATTGTAGTACTACCATTGACATATGGCCAGATATTATGTAAATGTTATAAAGCTCGGTCATACTCTCTTACTTTACCAACTTTATTCTTGAGGAAAGAGAATGTTGGAATGAATGTTTTCCCATTCGTTTGTCGGTCCTTTGGGTAATTGGAGGTTGAAGAATCATTGAAGCTGAAAAAATCTGAGTACTTGAGAGGTATTTGCGGTGAAGGAGACGTTTAGTCGGTAGTTATTGAGCAGTAATACCGAATAGTTTGCATGGCATTGGAAAGATTTCGTAGAAGATTGAGGACTTGGCAAAATGGATGTCATAAACGAAGTACGTGAGTGAGCCCTGAATATCCTTCCCGCAGATGCCAAATTAGGAAAGAAATTATCCTGTGGGCTTTCGGTTATTGTGGCTAATTTTAAGTTGGTTAGGAGACTGGCCTTAAGAAAACAAAAATCTTGGTCCTAAGTTAAAAGACATAGAAATCAGTTGTAGATATTTATTAAGTAGGTGGCTTTAAAGGTTCGACAGCAGAGAGGTTGAGAGATGAGATGGGTATACATTCAAACATAGTTTATAGTAGATATAGGTATAGACGAAGTTGGTAAATGGGCAGGACGAAGATGAGACGAGGCAAGTGAGTTCTGCTATTTTCTCGGACACAATCATTTCATATTTAGAGCCGTCTTAGTAGTCAGGTCGGTTGGTAACACTTGAGTGTATATTATAGGCAAATATAAAAGATTACATCTTAATACCCCTCGGATTGTAATACCCCTCCTATTGTAATACCCCTCCGTTGTACTACCCCTCGGTGTAATACCCCTCCGTGGGACTACCCCTCCGTTGTACTGCCCCTCCGTTGTACTGCCCCTCCGTTGTACTACCCCTCGATACGACTCTTGCTTTTGATATCAATGTTAGTTAGTGCTAATGTCAATTTAACACAAAATAAAATTTATTAAGAAAAATGGTAAGGACGAAACTGGTCAATACTATTTTTACTTTATAATAATATGCTAACCATATAGTCACCTATAGTCATGTAACATTTGTTTGTATTATTATTGCCACAACATGATGTTTTAAGCTTTTGTATTTTTGTTAAACGCCTGCTTGACCACTTTGGACATCACAACTAACTCCAGATGCTTAACATATTACTATGAACTAAAAATAGTAGTGACTAGTTTCGTCCTTTTCATTTTTCCTTATCTTATTTTGCCTTAAATTGACATTAGCACTGACTAACACTGATATCAAAAAGAAGAGTCGCATCGAGGGGTAGTTCAACGGAGGGGTACTACAATGGAGGGGTAGTCCCACGGAGGGGTATTACACCGAGGGGTAGTACAACGGAGGGGTATTACAATAGGAGGGGTATTGCAATCCGAGGGGTATTAAGATGATACCATATAAAAGGGAGTTTGTGGCTGGAGAGTATATCTATGCAGATAGATTTTTGTTAAAGGTAAAGTTAAAACAGAGAGCAAACAGGTAGATAGAGGAGTAGTGTCAATAATGTAGTAAATAGAATATTATAAGGAATGATAGTGAAGGTATGCTGCGTTGCCTTGTCTGGTTTGCTTTGCCTTATAATTGTGTATAGGGGGAATAGGGACGAGAAGAAAATTTTAGGAGCAATCAGGGAGAAGAAAAGATTTCTCTTCTCATCTTTATAGGGAATTCATAGAAGACGCTTCAAACAAAACCGAGCCAATACAATGCATAGATAGACGTTCTTCTCAGATTGCCCAGAGCAGTGAGAGAGTAGCCTGCCCGCCCGCCCGAAAGGATGACGATGACGATCCCATTGTCAGATAGATTCCTGTCTTTGCATATGCACTTGGAGTTTAAAATCTTTTTCAGTTTGATTTCAAAAAAACTGGCTTTATCTTAACTTCTTTTTTTCGTGGTCGCATATCTAGGTAAATAAGTATTAGACAGTATGCAGGAAGCCAGTTTGGGTTTACAACTTGAAGCAGACTAATAAAAGTTTCTAGGGCTAATATACTACACTTGTGCAAATAGCCCTTGTAAAACTACTTTGAGCAGTTAATTAAAATATGAAAATTATTGCTGCACCGAAATGGCAAACAGTTAATGTCTGCCTAAGAATAATTACTCCCACATTCTACATATTATGATGACATGGCTGTGTGCTCCAGTCATATGAAATTCCTCACTTGTACTTAGCGTGCTGATACTTATCTAGTTTTAAGGTATTTATTGGTGCATTTCACTCATTCGTGTTCATATTTATTTATCCTTATGTCAATTTTTTCTGTTGACCACGCCATATCACGTCAGCGTTTATTTATTACAGGCATATGTATTTATGTATGGGTAAATATTTGCGAATTTATTTTTCATAAACTAGCAATTAACCATGTTACTGAGAAACTCGGGCGGGCAGATATTGTACTTGCATACTTTCCTGCCTATGTAACACTACATTAATAAATACCAACATGCAAAGTAGTTGGCTAACTGTAAGCAATTGCCGAATCAGACGAAATTTCTATGAAAGTCAACATTTTTTTCCTTGCATATACACATAAAGCATGAAAGTGCGTAGCAAGTGTATCAGTTTACTGAAATATGTATTTATTGCGCTCCGCACCATACCTCAACCATTCTTTGTATCAATAGCAGCGTGGTATGGTGAACTACAAATTTATTGTATTATGGAGGCTTGGGAACTTGAAAAAGTAAAATGCACACACAAGTCATCATAGAATATCAGCAAAAAGAAGTTGAATTGGACGAGAAATAAAGCCAGTCGAGTCAGAGTAACGCAACGTAACGTAAGCTGTCCTTTACTTCTGGTAGTACAAGTACAGCTAATGTCCAATGCTGACTTAAGCCGAGAAAAACTGGGCATGCCAAGTTAAGTTAGGCCAAGTCGAGTGTACTAGTCAAACGGCATACACTTCCACTTGACTCCCATGTGTACATAAATGGAATGTACTTATTGTTATTATTGTCTAGTTATAGAGGATTGGGTCTTATGTGTATGTCTGTCTAGGGTATCCCCGTCAACTTATTCTCATCTTCCTTTTTACGGCCCTTTTTGATCTAAAACAACTTGAAATATTCACCAAAATTGCAAAAGATGATACAAAAAATATTTTATGTTTTCCTTAAATATTTCCTCAAATTTAAGAACTTAAATTTTAAGAAAAAAGTTGCTATTCCACAGAAAATTGTTCAATATTGCTCTAAGATATATAAATACAAACACATGTAGTACCTTGTTGGTGACTGACAGCCATTACAAAAAATACTAGACAATAATATCATAGTTTTGCTTGAGGAACTTAACAAAAGAATGAAAAATTATATGTATCTGTATGTAGCCTATGGTATGTAAGATTGTAAAAAGTAGTGAGAAGTTCGTGAAAATGTGTGAGGAGCGATAAGACTACTTGGTAATGCGATGGGTCAGATCAGATGAGATAGAAGAACAAATACCTCCATTTAGAATGTACATCTTATAATGTAAATAGTAAGGAGATTTTTTATTAGGGATCTACCTACTTATTGATGAGAACTAGATGGAGTTCTGGTTAATATTGTATTTTGTTATAAGTATAAGTATAACCAGTTGTATTTTAGTTTTGAATATGAGTTTCTTTTGTATCATTTGGACTGTTGTGTAGTTTGGTGGTTTGTAATAGTAAACTGACGTCTAGTTTCGAGTATAAGTATAAAGGAAGCCTTACTTACAGGATGCTTTGATGGTGAACTACCCTGCAGGCCCTTTATACTTTGTTGAGTCTTGGCTATGTGTGCCTTGATTGATACACGAATCGTACATGCGTACACAAACAAAAAATTGGACAGAATTATAACGATCGTGGAGGAAAAAATGAGTAGAAAATGCTATTGAGCGGAGGAAAGTAACTCGGCTATTGTTTCTTTTCTACTGCTTCAAATTATATACTCTTTGCAAATTGCGTCGGGTTAAATTAAAATGAGACTAAGGAGTATCTTAATGAAAGTAGTTATTTTTTTATTCGTTACTAACTGCTTCTACCTGAATCCAGTGCATTTCTTTCGTTTGATGCTTTAGAGAATTGTATGGATTCAACTTGAATTCCTATTCCATTACAAATATTACTAACGTATGTTTGGATGTGAGTGATGCATAATTGTGTATGTCGGCTTTATATCTTACTACGGATATGCAACATTTGATTTGAATTGTCGATTTGGATAGTATCTCTACATTAGTTTAGATGCAGTACGTATATACATAAATGCAGGTACATTTTTGTTGAGCAGTGATACTGAATTCAGGTACATGTCCACAGTGGAAGAATAGTTGCGGTGAAATGATTATTTTTCTCTGATGTTAAGTAACGTAAAGCAATGTCATGGATAATTCAACAACTAATTTCTAGACATTCTTTTTCTCTCATCGATTTCTTTTCTGACTGGATTAGAGTTGGTTGTTGGTAGATGAGACTCATCATCTTCTAAATTGAGATTGACCCACACCACACTGCAGGGTAATCACTGCTGCTACATTTTCTATGCATTCACAGATTGTATAATAAATACATTTTATCTGTATACATTCTCTAATATCGACATGAAGTAGTTATAACACGTCTATATACATGAATAGCTCTGATACTCTAACAACTACAAGATCTAAATATGAATAGCTACCTCACTGAAGACGTTGGCGATAAATATATACATATTTCTTGAAATGCAATGTCTTTAAGAAAATAATATCATAGTAAAGCATGAATGTCTATACTCAGTACATAATAGGTATGATATTTTCTACCTCCGTCCATTCCGTGCGATTATTAAATATAAATATCTAAGTAAGTAACATAAAAACTCATCTAGCCATTACATGGTTGGTTTGTATATAATTCGAAATAATAGTGTAACAATCAGTACTTTCCATTCTTTTATTGTAGTGTAGGATTTTGCCTAGAGTCTGAATTACTAAATACATATTATAAGACGTATATGAGTATATATGAGTAGTTTATATCAATATGAGTATAGCAGACAGAAATACTCGTCACTCTCTGACAAGACAAATCCATTCCAGCTAGGAGAGGTAATGGAACAGATTCTTATTGTTAGTCCGTCCTTTCCCTTTGACCCTCCTCACTAACATTACATGATGCAATATATCATCTAAATACATAGAGAATCTTTACTTTTTGGCCGTCTCTTCAGGTAGGTATGCTATTGCTGTCTTGGCAGAAGAGTGGTTAAATAGATAAACTTGTAGTAGTAGTGCAGAGATTGAAGATAGTTTTTGTCTGACCCATTCGTGTCCACATCTCATCATCTTCTTTTTCGACTATTTTGCTTATTCTTATGTAAGCAGGCATAATATGATAATTCTTCTCTTTGGTTTGGCTAGACTTTGACTTGACTTAACTTGACATGCATACTTTGTAGAAGGAAAAAATATATGTAGGTATTTATTCAGCTCTAGAGAACAGAACATAAGAGAGCCATTTGATTTAATATGCATAGCATTTGTATAAAATAATTCATGGTGCATGCATGATATAGAAATATGCAAGTAAATACATATCTGTAGCTACACATTTAGTAACTACGTCCACGTAAATACCTACTACTTTTCTTCTCCTATTATTTCCTAAACTATTCATTTCTGAGTTGGAAATGCATCTTTGAGATGCCAACTATTTTTTACACATGCACACACCATCATGTGTCAAGGTAGCCAAGTCCACTCTCTGTCTCACTCGTATACTTAAATATTGTGTATGTGTATCGTCTGTCTGTCCTGCCTGACTTTATTTCTCACACTCCGCTTCACTTATCATTATCCTAGACGTTCAGGTATATTAGAGAAAACGCACTGGACTGGACTGATTGGATTTGACTGGAGTGCATTGCATTGTCCCTGTCTCGGTACTTACGAGTGAACTGAAGATATCAATTTTGTAAAGTATAGATTATCACAAGTGGCTAAAGACACGGAGGGATGGAAACGAAGATGCTACTTGAGCAAGTGTTTCTTCTCCGTCCAGGTTTGATGTGGATGGTTTAGTTGTAATCTCACTGTGGAATATATTATATGTATTCTACTTGATTTAATAGTATGTATTTATTAAATACCTATAAAGCTGGAAAGTAAGGTAATAACTAACTACTCATTGGCTATAATATTATGTGCATGCATAGTTACAAGGTATGACTGTATTTGTGAATCTCCACTATAAAAGAAGACCCATGAAATTATTTCGATTGTTTTAGCTGCATTGCATGGCAAAGGGAGAGAGAGCATAGGATGGGATGCTGCTCTCTTATTACCTGTTCTCTCTCCAAGCAGACTCCAAGTCCACGAGAGATGAAAAGGGAACAACTTATAACTTTATAGCCCATATTACTATGTACTTATGTTACATCTCTAACGACTTGTGTGCTATCACGCTACGATACACTCACTACTACTATCTCTCTACCATATTTAAGAGTCAATAGTCTAGAAAAATGCTCGCCTTGTGTTGCATAACATATTACTTTGTCGACTGATCTGATCCTTCACTTTCTGCTCTTTTGCTTCACTTTTCTTTACTTACGGGCAATTTCGTTTCACAGCCTCACCAACGCAGGCCACTTCTAGAAATCAGACACACACAGCCTCCAGTTTTGTTTTCTCTTTTCAGCCATTTTAACAGATTTTTAAATTCAATGTAAAACACACAATCTATATGAAACACGCCTAGATGTAGCTCTAGTACTATAATGAAGGTTCACTTCAGTTCAGTGGAGATTGAAAGCCCTTACCGAAGGATGAATATTGGAATAAAAAGGTGTAGTGTGCATCCACCATCCACTCCACTCAGGTTTAACAATACAATTCGTGTGGCACTACACACTCTCTGTGCAAACAATAATCATGTACATTTAGTTTTTATCGGGCACGAAGGTCACGGATTTAGCTGGCATCTTCATTTACACTTGATGAGACAGTTGTCCCTCATCTCAACACAACACTCAATTCAAAAACCTACACTTTGCTCAGCTTGTGTCTGAATCTTTCTTCTGCCTCCATATGAGGAGATGATGATAAGTCTGAACTCATAGTCAAAGCTTAGTATGCTATATTCATATCTGAAATACGCTATTTACATTCTTCATGGATAATTCTTTGTGGGTTGTAATTGAGGATTGCACATTTTATTGAAAGCCTTTTTCAAAGTATTAACACATGTATTCGTGAGTTAGTCTATTGATCTATTGTAATAGTACAAATGTATGTACAATATATGAACATAAAAATAAACAACAGATTGCTTTTGATGAAATAAACTTTTATGAAGTAGAGCAGAGTAAGTAAAACATCACCGTCTATGTTTATAAAAAGAAAGCAGAGAGAGAGAGGAAAGGAATGGAGTTGAACTACTTAAGTTGTCTATCAGTAAAGACTATCGGGCCTGGTAGTTGGTACCTGTTCCAAATTACATCTATTAGCATTAGTGGTATGTATGTAGTTGTTTACATGTAGTGGATGTATACATAGCATGAGAGGATTACTCATAATATATTATATTTGTCTAAATTTTAAGTGTTTGTGGAGATAGGGCTATTAGTTTGTATTGTTGTAAACGTCTGTGCATGCAGCTTTAAAATACTTAATGTCTCGTCTGGATAGATAATGCATAATATGGGAGCTCTGAATTACATAGAGTTAAATTTTGGTCATTGCGTGAAAAGAGTAGAAAGGTAGAAGAGGGAGGTAGGTAGTTGTATATATAAATGATAGAGTTGAGACAAGAGTGAGGTAAGGCTAGGAACGAAGACCGGCTGGACAGCGGAATCAGAAGTTGAGGATTAATCCGTAGGGACGTGTGGTAATTGACTATCTTCTGGGATGTCTGTCTCTAGGTGGATAAAGGAAATTGTTCAGCTTCTCTTCTTCAAAATTAGGAAGATATAATACTAGATCCACTCTATATAGTAGACAAGAGTTGAGTGTACTACGAAAGAGTATTTTATAATGCTGTGTGTGTCTATAGACAAAAGCCAAAGGATGTAAAAAGTAAGTAGAGGGCTAGTATTGATGTGAACTGACCATGAGTGCCTTGATTTCTCTTCTTGGCTAGCCTCTACCTACTGCCTACATAGCCATGTCTGATTACTATTCAGTATTTTCTATACGTATATACACGTGGAGAAGAATGAAAGATCGATAACAATGTACGGAGAGGAAAAGGTGATGATATCATTGTATAGAGGCAAACGTATTCAGGGGAGTCGAAAGATGCATTAAGGCTCCATCACACACAACAGAATACTCCAACCAATACATGACATGACATCATCTTGGAACTTCATACATGCTACACAATAGATGCATACACCTTAGATAAAAACCTCAGCTACTCTACCCCACTATCTCTCTCTCTATGCAAACTAAATCAACCAGGCTAAAAGATTCACAAGAGTAAAAGCCAAAGACGTTTTCATCGGACTACACTCTCACAAGAGATCTTCTTCTGCTATACAAAGTCGGATCAATACCAAGTCCAATGTGATGTACCAACAAATGCTAGAAATAACCTTAAGTAACCAAGTCACAAAATCTAATGAATTTCTTTGTTGTTGTGTTAGCTTCTGCTTTCTCATCAGTTATATGTTATAACAGTAAGTAGTAGTCAGTAGTAGTAGTATTGCAGTAGTAGGAGTAGTAGTCAGTGAGTATCTCTATGTACACGCACTTATGGAAAGAACTGTATACCTACGTAGGTATTAGTACCAGGTTGATGATGATGATGATGGGGATGTGCATAGCAGGTAGGAGCAGAAGCAACAAAGTCAAGTTTCGTCGAAGCCAAGTAACCTAAGTGGGTAGACTACGGAATGAAATAAAGAGAGATGGAAGAGGAGGAAAGAATATTGTGGAAGATAGATAGATGTGTGTAATGTATGCACTTAGCCTGGTAGAAGGTCTCTAATATGTGCCGTTTGTATTTAGTAGTGTGTGTAATGTAATGGGAATGGGAAGGCAAGGTGAAGGAAAGGCTGTTCTCGTCTTCTTCGACAACCAACATTCAACAAAGTAGCTTATCACAGATACATCCACCACTGTAGATGTAGCTATACACATTTTTACCTGTGCAGGTATTCACTTTAATACTGGCTTTACATATACCTATCTCTATAATAGATAATACACATATATAGTTTCTACTACTGCTATACTTAATTTTAGGACCGTATACATGAGTGGTGATAACATAGGGACAGGAATACAATAGATTTACATATACCTAACTAGTAATGCAGATACATGTAGATACATTCATAAAAGATATATAGTATGTTAAGTGCATAGCTATGAAAATTACGTATAATATTATGTCGAGGAGGGTATAATTCCTCCTCTCTCTGGAGTAGTAATAGTAGTATGTATGTATGTATGTCCGTACATGCTAATGTAATCCTCGTAACTATCTCTGTTGTATAGTATGTATGTGTGTGTGTAGTAGTGGTTTGTTCATGGAGCTTTGTATTATTGTTACATAGTAGTGTGCTCAGGTTTTGTATGTCTATAGTATGGATTGACTACGTGGAAAAGAAAGAGAAGAGAGTAGCAATTCTTTTCTCATGCAATTCCTGAGGCTGACTCTGGTTTTGGCTTTGGTTAGAAGAATGGCTCCACATAAATATAGGCTTTGCACTTAACTATATGCTTGTTGCATGGCACTCCTCTAGAAAATTACTAGGGTAAGCCGAAGAAATGGCCCTCAAGAATTTTCCATCTCGCAATGTCTTTGCTATGCCGGAGTTAAATGACATACAACAGATCTAATGGTTTATAACCGACCAACTTAAAACTTTTATGCGCGTGGGAAAAACATTATTGTGTTTTGAGATGCTCAGCACCTTCATCATCATTGCTTTGCTTGCATGGCATTTTTTTGTACAAATCCTCATCATGATCATGTCATTTCTTCAATGAAAATTCTCGTACGACGCACCCCGCTCAACATGTGTGAAGATCTCACACTAATCTGTTCATAGCAACTCCGATAATCAGGTGGCGGAAAACAATCGTCTGTCTCTTTTGAATCACAAGCACCCCTCTCGACTTTGCATGCCCAAATTACTTTACATTTGTATTGTTAGTAAGTGGGGACTCACTCCTGCTAATACGTATCACTGCTCCTCCACAAAATGAGATAAACTGAAGCATTACTATTCCACTGACTTCTTTCCTACCTGTCCAATCCACATACCCACATGTAACTTTTATCTCGTCTGCAATTTTTCTCTTTTAGACATTACCTTTGAACGTCTGTCTCTATTACCCATCTTTAATAATTCCTCTTTCTCATGCACTCACCACTTTTCCACCGACTCATCTTTTACCCTTAAATTTTGCTCCAGCTCGCTAATCATTATCATTACGTCTCCCATTTATCCACTATATTCCTCTCCACAGCGATAACCCAATCCAATGACTTTTATTCCCTACCACAGATTTTACATAATCTCTCTCTCTTGCAATCCTTGCAAAATATTCTGGCACCTTTTACCTTCTTTTTCATCTATTTATTTGGAATACAATGTCTCCACAGTTTTTTTGTTCTTCAGTCAGACTAGACCTTTATACTGTCAAATGATCAAATGACTCACGTAGGCATTACACAACAGTTATTACTACTCGCTTCACTTAGATAGGTATCACAACCCAACTTTGTTGGCCCTCACTCCTATCTTTCAATTTAATTCATTTGCCTTGTCTTTCCGAGACTCGACGAGACTCTGCACTAATTCTCCTTATACTATCTCTTTCTCTTCGTAGTATAATATAGTGGTAGACGGCGAGCCAACAGCGGTCACTATGATTACGCTCATTCACATTCACTATAAACGCAAATTCCTAGTACAACTACCAATGAATCTTTCTGTATAGGGTTAAATCCTAGTATATAGAAGAATCATCCCGATTCTGGCATATGGTCGCTCGTGGAACGGTTGCTTTTAACAGTGTAACTCTACAGGGGTTTCTTACATTCTCCAAAACAATACCCTCGTTTCACTATTTCAACTTTTCAATCTGTCAAATTCACACATCCAAATTTCTTCTCAAAATCATGCACAATCCAAATGAACTCACTAAACCAATCCATACAGAAAACGGCAAAAACCTTCTGATGCTTTTTTAGCAATAATATTTAACTGCTATATACTCCAACTATATTTATTTACCTGTATACCTACTATAATTGCATACCACGGCTCCGTGTGTAATTTTGATATTACAACTATTGGCAGCTGTCTTTATTAATTTTATTAATAATATATTACCAACTTTTGATCGTTGCTAGAGTGCAATGGTCTTTATTTAATGCGTCTCTCAAAAATCATGATGACATTGTCTATAACGCCTCTACAACACGCTAGAATTAATACTTTTTCAATGCATAAGCATAAGATTTCAAGACAAAAAATTTAGTGATGAACCCCTGGTGTCCTTAAATTAAAAATCCTTGTCTGTCACAAATTAGATGTGAAATCCATGTCTTTCCATTCGGTGATTATGTCGTGTCTTCGTTTTCAATAGTCGTTCATGCACATCTGCGCTTCTTAGCACCCTTCAACAATTTCCTATTCAATAAGAAACAATAAGAGAAACCAGGGCATTGGATTTTATAATTTAGTACGAACATGTGCTCATTGTAAAAATTATGCAGTGCTTAAGCTTCGTGTGCTTTATTCACACCCTATATAATAGAGACAAGAGGATTCTCTTTCCAAAATGTAGGTAAACAGGGCTATATTATGCTTTTTGTATTTATATATGTCAAGTGCTTGTGTTTCTAAGGATTGGAGCCAAAGTCAGGGAAATTCTTTAAGACGTCAAAAGAATAAGTAGAATATTTAGTAAGAAAGAACCTGAGGAAAGTATTAAGCATGGTAGAAGTAGACCTGAATATTATATTTTCTGATTGACTAAATTGTTAGGAGAGGTTGAAATATTCGTGTTTAGGAGAATTGTAGCAATGGCATCTAAACTATACTACAAGTACAAAGTGACTGTTT
Organism: Tomocerus qinae; assembly: GCA_020055645.1. Taxonomy (NCBI): domain Eukaryota; kingdom Metazoa; phylum Arthropoda; class Collembola; order Entomobryomorpha; family Tomoceridae; genus Tomocerus; species Tomocerus qinae. The sequence continues at coordinate 26,358,989 of CM034548.1, forward strand.
TTGACAGGTAGAGACGAAATGGCCGAGACTTCTTGAGCTTTTGGTTGTTTACAACAAGACACGTACGTCTCTTTGTATGTATAGGTACTTAGATAGACAGTTAACGAATTTAAGTACCTAGTGCATGATGCCTAATCATAATGTACATTCATGCATAGCTATAACAATAAGTATATCACATATAGATTACGTACCTATATGCATATATGTAGGTAGGAGAGCTAGTAGATAATAATAAGCCCGTCCGTATTATTATTACTACAGGTATAGGTTAGGTAGGTAAGTATGTATTATTTTCAAATGGCATCAGAAACATAATATTACAGGTAGGTACCTACTACATGGTAACCCGTGCAGGAAAACCAGAGGTGACTAGACAAACGGTATACAAGACAAGTAAAGAAAAGAAGACCAAATCAAACCGAAGAAGCAGCGAAACGTAAACCAATGCTGTCTTGTCTTGTCTGGTCTAGTCTAGCCTGTTTTAATGACTGTTCTAAAAGTTTAACTCTCAAGTCTTAACGGCAGACAACATTCCCTAGTACTCTCTGTCTGTACACTAACTCACTACTACGAGGAGTAGGTAGTTCTACATACTTATATATATACAATCAATGGCTTAAACTCGCATGACTTGGTTATATTATGTGTATTTATGTCTATTACAGTTTACCAATTGAAAATCGAGTAAATGTACATGTATATAGGGAGAGATTTATCGCAAGAAGGAAGAGTCTCAACAACACGACGACCAAACGAACCTTGTAATGAATGTATATGGAAAAGTAACAGTATCATTTTAGGTATAAATAGCGACCGAGTGAAATAAAATATTTATGTGTATGCATAATAAATGGTCTATAAAACCACATCACGTCACATTTAAAGTCAGAACAGTTCGGCGTCCCTTTTGATAGATGCAAAGTAGAGCTACATAAAATATCCGTGTTTTATTTACAATTAGTGTTTAAAGCTCTTAAAGCTCCGAGGTGTCTGTCCAACAAAATAAACCAACCGACTTAATTCTGAAAAGATACTAAAGTAAATTATATAGTTATACACATTAAATCCCATTTGTATATGAAGGCCAATAATATTAATATTTTATGCACACACATAGACGGGAGGATGGCTCAGTTCTGTAATATTGTTTATTTGATATAAATACATTAGCATATAAATGTGGTGGAATGTATTTACTTATTCCCTTGCTACTAAATAAGTACTTATGAATGCATATTATGCAAATGCCTGTAGTAAGGCTGTCTGAAGAAGGACTCTTGATTCTGGACTGGACAAACTTTGGTTAGTGTGTAGGATGGGAGATAGAAAAATATTGATGTTGATTGACTCGGAGGGCTCTTGAGGAGAGATCAGAGGCTGATGCTAATTTCAAAATGAGGGAGGCTGATGGGCAATTATTGCGTTCGCATCAAATATGGAGGACGTAATCAAGGTGGTTTCGTATATATATATTCTCCGTAGTTTTTGGGGTAAGATTGGAATGTTGATTACTTTTGATTGGGCAGGATCTCCAATCTCCATCAGCTGCTAAGCCACAGCAACGTTAGCTTAACTTGTCTCAACTGAGGTTTAAGTTTATGTATCCACTCCATTCTATCAGAATACAATACAATCCAATTTTAATACACTAATGCTGTAGATTTCATGCCGCTATAATATAACTAATGCTTATATTATAATCATAATGGCATCCATGCTATTCATTACTTTTCATTCTAAACTTATCTACTACTCTCAATGCCCTTATATCCTATGAAAGTATGCAATACTACAAACCGTGCTCACTCACTGCTTATGTCAGATATGTCAGACCAAATGCTCATCGTCTTAAGCATAAGAAAAAGAATAGAGCTTGTATATTTATAGATCTGCCTCTGCATATCTCTTTTGCTGCTTCTTAGTACAGTTATACATAAGATTTGACTTCAAAAGCAAATTTGCACTTTAGTTTATCATTGCTAATTTATTGCACTTAATTCCGCGAGTATAGTGTATGCAAAGGATGACAGTGGGCTGAGGATTCCTCGGATAAAATTTGAAATGGAATGACTAAGAGAAAAACCCCAGTACTAAATGTTATACGGCAACTATTTTATTATGCTCGATGAATTAAGTTGCTACCACTACTATTTACTACTCGGTATAATGCGTGAGTGTGAAACCAGAGTTTCGAGTGGCAAGTACATTGGAGTGGGCATAATATGCATATAGTAGTAAAAGACAGTCAAGAAAGAGAAAAGGTAGATTCATTCGAAATTCAAAAGCCAGGGAGGCAGGAGAAGAGTTGAGGATGAAGATGGTGATAAAATGAGATGGGCAAAGAATGGATGAAGGATGAGCTGCACGAAATACTGGTTTTCTCTCTTCCCTCATTTGAGATGAACTGAACTGACTGACTGAATCTTCTTTGCACTCAATGCTGTCCTCTATAATAATAATCTACTCACTATCCCTTCGTTTTATTCGGATTCTTCTGTTTCAGCTCAACATCAGAATGAGTGAGACGAGTCCATTTATTTTCCTTAATTCACTCGACCTGGACTTCATTTATCTCATTACTCTCCTAATACCACTATGACATTTCACCCATTTTTTCCTGTCACCAAAGCCACTGGACATTATTTGAACATAGCAAATGTCTTTTTTATACTGCATATCCACACTACATATTATAAGAGATATATTATTATAGTCTTCGTCACCGCACTTTTATTAAGTACAGGACATGCGAATCAAGTATAGCTATGCATATATAAATATTTATTATACTATAAATGTACACTTGATCTTACTATTGTGGAGTATAGCCATGGAAGGTGTTGTCAGTGAAGTATTGTATAATTATGCCCACGTAGCTTCTATCTGCTATGATGCAATGCTATAATTTTGAATGGAGCGTCTTTAAATACTGTCGTTATTAACCCATTGCATTATTAATTAGATATTACAATACTGTGTAATTATAAAACCAATAGCTTAGCCTTGAACTACGGAGAACTTGAATAGAAGCAAAAATGTGGAGATTAAGTTTCAAAGAAATTTTCCTAACACGGCATCTCTATATCAAAGGATACTCTGCATGAAGTATATTTATTTCGTTTTGTGGAATGATAATGTTATTCTCTTTTGGTTCAGTTCTTCTCTAGGTATTCATTAAGTGGAGAACTGAACATGTCTATTTTCTTTAAAAATGTACCCTTGGAATCAAATATTAAATTTCGAGTTTCTTTTATGACAAGTCTTTGTGATAACTTAATATGGTGCATGATGGATAATGAGGAAGAATGTCATTCTCTAAGGTAACATAACATGTCATAGGATAAAATAACTGACAATGGATTGAGTCTCGCCATGGTTTACTCTCGCTACAAATCTCGTATGCTTAGGTATTACTTTACATTCCTGCATTTTTACATGTTGTTGATATATAATATTGGATAGAGTATGTACAAGATTTGGTATACAGAACGTATCTATTATGTGTGGACTCATAGCTCAGTTCAATGAATGTGCAAATTGTAGAAGACAGACATGGTCATTGAGATCTGCAATGTAATCATAAATTATTAGTCAAGCAAAGCAGGGAAGGGAGAGAAGTCGTTGCGTACTATGAGTAAGTAGTAAGCAAGTAGGTAGCTAATGTCCCAATTGATATGATGCACTTGGAAAGGAATCTAAAAGTAAGAGACAGAGAGACACGTAGCTCATCGTCAGTCACTCAGCTCACTCAGTTCAGTTATGCAAATGCACAGTTTTACAACTATTTATTATTGTATTAAATAGGAGTGTATTGTGCGCTGGATGTACAGTGATGTGATTGTGATGTGATTATATCTTGCTTCCCATTCAATTCAATGAATGATTTGGCTTCATCATCTTTTTTACACTGAGCCTCTCGACCGTTAGTTATTTACTTATAGACACATAGCTGCATACATACACAATATTCAAAAGTAAATAAGAGAAGAAGAGCTGTCATGTCACATTGCCAAAATAGTAATTTGTTTGAGAAATTAAACTGGCCTGTCCTATCCCTCTACAAGTATTATGCACAATGTTTTCGCTTGTGTGTCTGTTCGATGTAGGTGAGTTAGCATATTATTACCGCATAATCTGCACATGCAGAAGAGAAACTCCTATAATATTTCTTTGTTAATAAGCACATTCACAAAAAGATAATAAACACAATATGTGGCAATAATGTAAATACCTATCTGGGCCTTATTTACCTGTAAATAAGTTTCTGAAGCTGAAATAGTCAGTGAATAGATATGAAGGGTAAGCTTGTTAAGAAATAATTATGGAATTAATTAGCGAGTTGAGAATTTAGGTTATAAAAGGAAATGCAGTGATTTGAAGAAAATTGTGAAAGATTTCTATTCTTAATATTCAGAGTCACATTCACATCATACAAAGTGTATAGTGGTAAAGGAGTTGATTAGATTGGGTAGCATTTACGAGAGTGATTATACGTGTGTCCACTGCAGATACGTGCATATTATTAATTGCAGACAACGAAGAGCATGTAGTAATAACAGTTAGATGCATACTATGATAATAATATTGATGTGAAAGAGTGTGGTTTGGCTTCGTTTTTTGGTGGCAGTGTAAAGACAGTGATTTGACTCAGTGTATTGTGATGTATATTATTGCCAAGCTGATGAGTAGTGTTGAGGGTTTCCCCTGATTGGGCGTATGAGCAGTTATGGCAGTGGCACTGTTCATATGGATTGTGTCGTGGTTTCTCCTCCGCTGTGTACACTTACCTACATAATGTCAGTAGTAGGAGAACAAGTCAATAGTAAGTAAGTAGTGGGGTATAACCCGGTCTCTTTCCTATAATAATAATAATACACTATTCCCCAGGAGATAGGTATGCATCATACACACTATTATCAATGGTAGTAGTACTAGTGAGTAAGTATGCGAGGCAAAATAAGTTAAAGGCTGGCTAAGAAAAGGTGAGAGCAATAGACGTTGGTTAGGTTTAGCTAATGTTGGCCGAGGTGAGTGGAGTTGAAGAAATAAATGTAGTCAGAGCTGGAGTAGTAAGTAAGTAAGAAGAGTCGTCGACGGAGAAGGTATCCACGTAAAAAATAGGGGCTTTCTATGAGGAGGACCACTTTTGGGTTAGTAGCCCCAGGGAATCGTGCATTCCTTTGCAGCCACAAGCCTGAGTACATCAACTAATGCAGTATGAGAAGGACTGCAGAGCAACAGTTCAGTTATCTCTCTATAGACCTCTATTCTACACATCTCCTTATAGTACTATCTTATAATACGAGACCAAATCATACTCAGTTCATCCGAAAGCCTTTCCTCCTCATTCTTCTTTTCCTTTTCTCAATCGTCTCTCCTTCGTTCCTCTGATTCTCTCTTGCTCACTTATTATTATTCTCTTTCCATTACATAACATTTCATTACTCTTCTTTCCCTCGGCCTCTACCTTCCATCTTCTGCCCATCTCTACTTAGTCCACTTGCTCTCCTCTCTGCACTCTCCTCCATACCATCCCAAATTACAAAAAAGAAAGACGCTACACTATTTATTTCACTCTAATATCCACCACACTCTTCTCATTCTCTACAATAAAACCACTCTCCTTTTGTACACTTACCTCATGTTTTATTACAAACATCCAACTATACATGTCATTTTTCACAAACGTGACATTTCCCACAAAAATATTAATTATTCCTTAATATCCGATGATTTCATAAAACACTTGAAATTATTACTACAATTAAATCCATTTAAGCTTATTTGTATTAGATTCATACTACGATTAATTTTATATAGTTGACTTAATGATATTTACTACTTCCTATTCTACAAAACTACAATTTGCACATCAATTTGGACCATAAGGATAGTTTGCTCTTTAATATAGGATTATACATGATGGATTTAAATGCTAGATCGTGTAATTTTGCGTGATTTCATTTTTAGATCATTTTTAGATGGATGCATTAATCTACGAAAAGCTTTTCCTTGGAGTAACTATTATTGTATCTTTTCCAAGATATTTTTTGTGCTTTAGTTTCTCATTAGTAAAGTACTGGTTTGAAAGAAGTTGTCACATACACGCATGTAGCTAATGCATATTTTATATGTCTCTATTTTTCAAACAAGTAGCTTTTTAAAATCAGTCAAGGGATGTACATTAGAAAGAGTATAGGGATCATAAGGAATAAATAGCTGCCTAATCTTCTCATATTACGTTACCAAGATTATAAATAGACATTGACAGCTTGGTTCTCAACGAGTACTTACCATTAATCGTGTCCTTGTATTTGTATTACGTTACCTATAGCGTTTGTTATATTATGGATATCACATAGTACTTACTCCCTATAAAAGTGCTGTATATAAAGGACATTTTATGTAGTAGAGTGATGCGGAGTTGACTGGAGGACGCATTAAAATGGATTTAAAGAATCCTTTTGTCAGTGACTAAGTAAGTAGCTTCTGGCTGGTCCACTATCTAAATCCAGGTAGATATTTTCTTGTCACAACTCTTAGTTGGGTCCTCTCGCCACCTTGCTTTGCTTTACTTGCCCTTATTGTGAGATATTTATTTAGTAAGCTAGTTACTCGCTGCTGTCGTCCTTCCTCCCTTCGTCATTTTACCACACACAACATAACACATCAGCCCAAGAATTCCGTTACACGAATTGCTCTGCCTTGAAGAGAAAAATTCTACCATTATTCTTCGTAATGACTGGAAAGCTTTTACTTTCTTGTTTTCGGAAGGCTTTGTCTCTCCCGTGATTACTTGCTACATAGCAATTATTCATAGATAAATGTATCTTGGAGAGAAACGGTCTCGAAAACAAAGCTTGTATTGTTACTCAGACAAAAGTCACACAAGACATGACAGAATGGTAATTACCACTCGAATTCTTATTGTTGTTTACCATCATGCAATGCTATTAATATAGGAATGTATATCCAAATTGGTAGATATGCATATTGCTTGGCTTTTATTTTGGTTGGCGAAATGTTGACTGTAGTCTAGATTTCTGGGCTCATAGAAAAGATGTCTTACAAAGATGTAGCTCGTAAAGAGAACTATTGTTATCTGAGCATACTGAAGATAATAATGGATAATAGGCAGTTAGTACATGTGCAAAACTGCATTTAACATGCTAGTACCCTACCATTATGTTTTTAGGAATTTAATTACTACAAATTTGTGTGTGGTATGTCTAAGGCTTAATTCTACACCAAAATTCCCATGTTTAATAAACATTTCTTTGAAATTGCAGGTTTCAGCAAGTGATCCTGACTGTGGAATCAATGCCATGGTAAACTACACTATTCGGGAGAATTCAGCCAAATCCTTGCCATTTACAGTGAACTCAACGACAGGAGAGATATGTGTCTCTGGTTCCTTAGACTTTGAAGAACGGAGTGTGTATGAGATCCCGCTAGTTGCCACCGACACAGGTGAGTCTGAATAAGAAAATAAATGTCGCCCAAAGCTTTCCTAAAGTTCATACTTGAAGTGGACTGTTAAAATTATGAATTCAGATGGTAGCTTTGATAAGGCCGAGTAATATGTCGTCTACCTTGTTAGTGTGCAATATCGTCTAATCGTAAGTCTAGTTTTGGAAGAATGGAGAGCGACTCTTATTTACCAAGAGTGACTGATTGCATTTACATACATCAGTAACGTCCCCAGTTTGGTCTGTAGGGCTAAAGAGAAATAAGGAATATTACTTATGCACTTAAATGCAGAATGGTGAGAGGGTTAGAGGAGAGTCTCTGATAAAATGGACAATACTTAATAGAAATGCAATAATAATATAGTGTCTTAGCATAAGTTATTAAGGCAGAGTGATTTTGGGATGGTGTGCATATAATAAATAGGCACTTGCACTGTTTCCTGAGTCAGCCTTTAGGTATTTATTTGTACTAGGTATAGATCTGTTGTGTCTGCATATATGTAGTAGTAGTTTTATGCTTGCACTTACCCATTGTTGAATGACTACATAGATCTCTCCATATTATAAAAAGGAAGATGCAGACAAAACGTCAACAGCACAGACAGATTTACAACAGAGCAGAAGAAACCAAGTTAGAGTTCAAACAGAAAGAAACAAGGAGTGCTCGCTTGACTGATTGTGAGTGAGTGAGTGGTTGGTTGATCGAAAGACTCGTGCAATGCAATATACAATGAGTCCTATACCCATCGGCATCCGCATACTAGTTCACTCTGTCTATGTCCATAGTATTTGGCCAGGACAGATGCAGGGAACGCAACGCACATTCACGATGCCCATATGCGTTGACATTTATTACAGATGATGGAAGAGAGATGAGACGAGTCTCTTTCTATGTATCCTCTTTCTCTCCATTTAATAAATACGTGAATTTTACTCGTACACGACCACTCCACGAAAAATTGACACTTTGCGACAGAAAATCCTGCTAAATCCAGATCACATTTCCAGATTAGTACATCTCTACATGTGCACAGGATGCCGCTCTAGTCTTTCATTCCACTCTATTTGTTTTTTCTTCCACGCCATTTAACTCTAAGACGCTTAAATCCTAAAGAGCATCAAATTTTTCATCTGTAAAACATTTTTTACATGCACAGGTTAATGTCAAATACTTAGGCTCAACATGCATAGATACCATAATGGCTACATAAGTAAATAACATAGGTATATACAACTGTAAAAAGTTTCTATGAACCTTAGCATTGCCTTGATCGTAGACAAACATTAAATATCTAGCAATCAGTCCACTACAAGAGTTTAGCACAAAGAAGGAAGTGTTTACAAGCAAAGAAATTGCAAGAAAATTAACACACATGATTAATAGAGTGCGTGTTAAATTAATGTTTGGACTGTGATGTAAAGAAATTGTTATGTTACTCTCAGGAGGTCTAAGTTCAACAACAATGGTTAAGATTCAAGTAATCGACACAAATGACAACCGGCCCATCTTCTACCCTCTCAAGTACAACATCAGCTTGCGGGAAGGAGTCGTCCCACCGGGTCCTATTGTATCCGTCGCCGCTGTTGACAAAGATTCCGGAAAATTTGGACAAATTACATACACGATCGTGAAAGGGAACGACGCGGGCTACTTCCAAGTCAACAAACAAACGGGAGAAATCACAGTGAACCGCGCTCTGGCCAAAACAAGTCCTTTTTACCGTTTGTCAATTTCAGCCACGGATGGGAGTGGCCTCGTCTCGGAGAAAAATGCTGACCTAATGATCAGCATGGTGGATGCCAAACAACAACCGCCTGTCTTCCAACATGCTCGCTACAGCTTCACTATTGAAGAAAATGCTCCGATGAATTCCATTGTGGGCTCCGTATCTGCATCAGGTCAAAACTGTCTTTATTATTACTCCCCCTACTTACATATTTACACGTCGTTTGACCACTCATTTTTCTCTATCAAGTCTACTTGTTACAAATTATTATCTGTATCAATTTATATGCCACCGAGTAGAATCCTGAGTGGCTGAACCAGCAGACTAAAATTCTTCTATTTATTTACTACACAGCGCAGTATAGTATATTATGTTGGTATATATATAAGTAATATTAATATGATGGAGTTTGAATCCTACTGTGCTGGTGCATAAGTATGTGCAAAAAGAAATTCCTTTCAGTTGCCCATCTTCTTTTCCATTTTGGAATAGGAATACATTCCATTGATGACCTCTGACATTATCACTGGCTTTCTTATATTATGTTCTTGCGGTGAGCTTAATTCCCTATTGGCTGCCCTAAGCCAGACTTGCATTATCTATTTTCATTGCTCAGTCATCTAAATAAGTACATCAGCTCAATTCCACATTGTGCTCGTTTCGTAAACAGAAAATTCAATTTGGCTTTACAAATACTACATGGCTTACTCTAATGCATGATTAGTTAGGTATAAGTCTCAAGTATCCTGTTGGAAATGCATAGATAGAGTAATTTCTCACGTCATGAGATCAATGATGTGAGCAGTGGGCCAACAATAAGCTGAACTTACATAGAAATCTGTTTTTACTGCCCGTCCTTAATAACAGTATATATTAGGAGATTCATTAAAACTTCAAATAGGAAGAAAGACAGAGAAACATGAGACACCAATTGAAAAAAGTTTCACTTGTCTTGTCTCCCTTGGGGTTGTCTCGGCTTAAATAAGAAACTAACTTTGTAATTGCAGTACTACTATATACAAGAGACACTACTTATTAGATAGGGCATTGTAATAATAAACAGATTCTAATAAAGGCAAAGAAGGTGCGCAAGCAATCGTACATAGATCTCATCGCATGCATTGTCAGTATCCATTAGTTTTTCTATTTATTTTAATCAGTGTGTTTTAATATTGGTGTCTATGTCCTAAGACCACTCCTTTCCTCATCTTGTCCTTTGTCACACTTAAACACAAGCTATTTTTACATTCTCTATGTGCACAATGCAAATACCGAGAATAGAATGACAGTAGAGTTTTCCTCCTTTCTTCTTCTGTACAGTTACATTCATTCTGCTAATTCTTTGAATGCCCTTATCATCACTGCCGTACTTGTAAATAGTACTGGCTGTAATGATTTTTAGGAAAAATCGTGCACATCTCTCACAGAATTAACCGATTGTGAGTTGGATTTCCTATTTCAATGTAATTCATTTATAATAGTAGGGCTTGAATTATATAGTATTGTATTCGGATGAGGATCTCTCTGCTGGATAAATATAATTTATTCATAGGTCTGCAAAGTCTTTGATGTTTAACTGGAACATAAATTATTTTAATTGTCAGCTACGGCAAAAAGGCCTTTACGAAATTAAATTGATGGTAAGAATTAAGTATAATTACTATTTGACACTTAAAATTTTTTATTATCTTTTGTGCATGTACATGTAACTATTAATTAACAGTAATTTTGCATTTGAAGAAGGTTATTGATAATAACAATGGGGAAGGGTTTACTTTCATTTCAAATAAAAGTGTACGTAGTAACGTGGCATTAGAGTGATATGTATTTAAAAGGCATACGTAATAGCACTTAGCATATTTGTAAGGTGAGACCCTTGTGTTGTCTATGACAATAGTTTTTTGCCCGTTAAAATAACTTGGAGATGAATATTTATTTTTCTTAGAGTTTTACATAGTACTTAAAAGTAAGGTTCCATTATCTCCCCATTCCATTGTGGCATTGCATTGTGTACGGAGAGAAACAGATAGGAGAATCTTAGCATGATATTAGACTCTGTTTATGATGTGCCTAGACAAGAGCCATATAACTTAAATTTTCAGGCACAAGCATGAATAATGGTTAATATGCGTCAACGTGACCAATGGCACTGTAAACGGAAAACGGTTTCAGCTGTCAATGAGATTTACAAATCCAACTTAATTGTTGACTCTAAATCGTAAGCACACACAATTACGGACGTCGAGCTCCACTGATGATTAGGAAGTGCAGACTTGACTTAACTCACCTGTCCGAGTCATCTGATGACTTTTATGCGTAGAGTTTGTTTTGCGTCTTCCAACTCTGTCTGCAATATCATACTCACCATTAATCTGGGCATTTACATATCCCTATGGGTAGGTCTCTGAATATCATTTTCATATCCTCTCTACCTGTATTTTCTCCATGCATCTTTTATGTCAATGATCTGCTTTATGACAGACACAACTATTTTAATTGATGGAAATTACCCTGCACATGAAACTAAAACTATTTGCAAGCCAAATAAGCTGATTTAATCTATGCTAAATTACGATAAGTGCGTTCCTTTATTTATGTTATGATTCCAGAACTTGTATCTACACTTTCTATATACCTAGTCTATGTAAACATGCTTCTCTGTGTCTCTCAAGTGATGAGCCAATAAGCTCTTTTATCATTATAGTGTTTACCCAGCTATGTGCGCACTTACTTTACAGTATTTATTACTACCATCCGATATTTGTTCGTGCGAACAGTTTTCTTGTAATGTTATCCTCGCAATGGTAAGTACTACTAATCGTAATAACTAACTTAGGTAATTGATGACTAACTTTTGCTTTTTGTTAGAGAATTTAAGTCTGCTGGTTCCGTTCTCTCCTATTTTATATAACGCTAAATAGGAAAAGGAAACAATTTCAGTCCATTATGCAATTCAATACTGTATTGTAGTAAAATGATGTGAATATTTAGCATTTCCCATAGACTTGAACCTATACATTTTGATAGTGCTTTATGTGTTTACATTTCCTTAATGTTCCATTACACAAAGATAATATCGTAATGACTGTGTGATATACAATGTAATAGGTGGTGGAAGAGTGCGCTACTCAATTTCATCCGGAGACCCTCATTCCTATTTTGTTATTGATACTTACTCCGGGACCATTAAAACTGCAAATAATCTCGATCATGAGAAAAACCCGTCAGTTCTTCTGAATATCCAAGCCACGAGTGACGAACCGCCTGCCTACAGTCATTGTCAGGTAAAATACATCTCCTGCAAAATATCTTCATCTACCATAGCCATATTAGCATCACAATAATGTTGGATTGTATGCTAAATAAGTAAATTTATGAAATAGGTTGACATAAAAATCCTGGATGTAAATGACAATGTTCCTAAGTTTGAAATGCAAGAGGTGAGCATTTGGGTTCCGGAGAACACGGAGATGGGCTCTGTGATTTACGGAGCTCATGCCGAGGATACGGATGACGGAGATAATGGATTGGTAAGTTACTCACTGATGGAGAGTGCATCTAAAATGTTCAAATTGGATCCCCGAGGCGGCCAGATAATTTTACAAGAGCCTCTGGACTACGAAAATGTGAAGCGATACACATTAATAATTGGAGCTCAAGACTACGGCTCGCCACCCAGAGTGGCTCAGAACTTGACCTTGTTTATAGAAGTACAAGATGTCAACGACAACGCACCTTCCTACGACCAGCAGAGATACATAATTAGTGCCTCTGAGTCTCTTCCAGTGAATTCCCACATCGCCGAGGTAGGCATCATCACACCAAATCCACCTGAGAGAGAGAGCCGACAGGATTCTCCTGTTCGGCCTAAATGAGACGTAATTACATTATCTGTTGTGGCTAATAATAGGTTCATGCTACGGATGAAGACACGGGGAATAATGCCAGGATCAGCTACAGTCTCCAAGAGCCACAACTTCAAAAGCTCTTCGGCGTCTTTCCCAACAGCGGAATCCTGTATTTGAAGTCCTCGCTGGATAGGGAGACCGTAGATAACTATTTGATCAGGATTACAGCCACAGATCATGGAACTCCGCCACTGTCCGCCACAACTGTAGTCAGTCTTCGCATTCAAGATGAAAACGATAATGTGAGTATAATTTTCCTTCTCTTCTTAGGATCAGAGTGTAAATAAGTACATATCAAAGTGCACATCTCCCACTTTCATTGTCATTTCTGCTGAAAGTCTAGGGAAGGATGGAGTCAAACCTCTTATAAGCTGACGTTCATTTCCCTTGACTACCTCAAGAACTCAATGTCTGTCCCTTTTCTAGTTACAACATGATTATTAAAATAGAGTTACTATATACTTGCACTCACTACATAAAATAAGTATACGCACAGCATGCGATGCACTTGACTCTGTTCAAATTGTTGCTCTACAATAATGCTATTGTTACCTATGCCGCGTGTCTATGTACATTCTGTTCTGTACGTTGTGATGGAGAAACCTGTGACCCTACTGTCAGAACAGACCTGACACGGCATGGGTTTATTTTCCACTTGATTTTCCTACAATTTACGTGCACACAACTAAAGTTGCTATTAATTGTTTACAGGCGCCACAGTTTCCGCAAAGTGTTTTCCAGTTCTCAATTCAAGAGAATAATGAGCCTGGCACGAATGTAGGCTACGTCGTTGCTCATGATAAAGACATTGGTGAAAATGGTGCCATAAGGTACTCACTCCAGCCACCACACAGCTATTTCCAAATTGATCCCAACACTGGTAAGTCAACAAATCCATCATCTACCTCATTATCTCCTGTCAGCTACTTTACTTTCATCCTGGAATTTTACTACCTTTCTTTGTCAAATGCTTAATGAGCCTTGAACTACTCTTAATAGAAACTTTCCATAAAATAAGTAAATGCTTATTACCTCTCCTTTACTCTTAACAATATTTATGGTATTTACACCTTAAATTATTCTCATGCTGAATTATACTATTTTATATAAGTGCATCTTTCTTATATATAAATTTCAAAGCAATATCCGACTACGTACTATTCTTTGAAATAGAGATTGCATAGTTATTAGCTGAATATTACGGGGAAATGGAAAGATACTAGAAAAGAAGTAGATTGCTAACAACATTTCATAATACAGGCAAGTAGTGATGAGTCAGATAGAATTAAAGCAATTGAGAGAAAAGAAAGCACGTAATAGTAATAGCACTTCATGTGAAAATCAAATCAAGTCACACTATTAAGGAGAATTCAGGAAACTAACTGGGATCACACGGATGGCAGCCATTCTCTGGTCTGGCCGCAGACAAGTATAAACTGGCTGACCGCAGGTGAGCAAAGACTACTTAGCCATCACTACTACTCAATCACCTGAACATACAAATACAAGTGGCGCTTATAGAGTTGGGATTATTGCAGCAGACAAGAAACCCACTGCGATGCGACGACTGTGTGATTCAACCTCCCTATAGATATGCACTATACTTATATGAAGATGATGCAGGGAGGGAATCTCATTCAATCTCCAATCTCATATGCTATCTCGGGTATTCGCAGTTAGCTATGTCATGTCTACATTGAATGCATGTGAATAGATAGACATCAAAAGTTTGGCTTACTTACATTTGATTGCTCTGTCTCGTCGAATAGAATTATTGCCCCTTTTATCAATGCTGTTTAGGGAACGAGAGGCATGTAAAGGTGTACTTATAGCCATTACCTGCAACTAAAACAAGAGATAATGGCTGGCATGTCATTCATGAACTGACAATGTCTGGCCCGACTCTAAGTCTCCAGAAATATGTGAAGACAGTGGAGAATCTTCTCAAGACAATTTACCCATTACTCATAATAGCACAATCCTTTATGTCAGTCCATTCTTTGTCTCATAATGTGTAAACTTAACTATAGTATAGTCTCGCCGCTCGTCTCCAATGTTGCAGTCTCATTGTCAGTCAGGGCACTTAAGTCTGATTTCCTATTTCCTCTGACTTTGTCTGCTAACTCAAGATATTTCATTGTTTTCAGAAATTGTTTGCTAATGAGACGTAAATTGCAATATTAGAGTGATGTCATCAAATTATTAGTTTCCACGTAATTCTGTGAATATTGCAACAATAATTTTCTGCAGTTGTACTCATTTAGCAGCTCATCAGTTGCTATTACTTGCACATTATCTAATGCAATTGCACCTCTTTGATACTATCTGTACTTCCACGTAGCAAATATTGCAATGTACTATGTCAATATTTGATTGAATCAGAGAAGTCATTATTTCGGAAATAGTGCCGTTACTAGCTAAATTCTTTCCTAGTAAGTCATATTATGATTGTGTAGTGATTGGTATGTTTTTTAATGCAATTTCTACTAGTTAGTCTCCAATAGTCCCTTACCTAGTCAAAAATTGATATAATAGCGTATATTTAAATTTT
This sequence comes from Tomocerus qinae, assembly GCA_020055645.1. NCBI lineage: Eukaryota > Metazoa > Arthropoda > Collembola > Entomobryomorpha > Tomoceridae > Tomocerus > Tomocerus qinae. The sequence goes on from CM034548.1 coordinate 26,374,647, forward strand.
TTTCTTTCTTGTATGATTTGAAAAGATTTAAAGATTTGTATTTGTATGTGCTAAGCAATAAAATATAAAATTTATGTTGTAGGTTGGTGATAATATCAGTCATGTATGGAGAGTGTATATAGTTAAAATATACGGTGCATAAATTATGAGTTAAAATAGGTAGCCCTAGCCGCATTTGTGTCCATGGGAGGTTGAATTTCAATTCATGGATTATAGCTGTTATTAGATATATTTTAGTAAAGTAGTCGTGGTAAGTAGGGTGACGAGTTGCACTCATATTGCCCCGTTTGGTCCACACTACGGTGAACAATAGAGTAGAAGCTGTAAAATCTTTATAAGGACATGATCTGCGTAATTCCGGAGACAAGGTTTATTCTGTGAAATCAGCAGCAACAATGCGCACCGCTTGTCTCATATACATGTATCTCAGCATGCGTTTGACATATAGCATGGGACAAAGATGAGTGAACATTTGCTTGGCTTACGGACACAGTCCAACCAAATCTACATCATACCTACTTATAATATGATCACGGATATCCAAATATATAAGCTGTACAATATACATACTTACATAAATAAATATATTCATAACATACAGTAAATAAGCTATAGCCGAAGACCCCAACGCAAAGGCAACCTCCTCGGCCGACCGTAAAAGAGTTGATATTGAGATCTTCTACTACAATGTAGTATTACATCACAAGAAGGAGCGTGAATCTCTCTCTATATACTTCACTCTCATCATCTCAGTCACTCTAATCTTTTATGTACCTCGTCTTCTCCATGTTACAAGACAGATCACTACTACTGCAGCGTGTGTGGGACACATACTCCATACTTACTATAATATTATATCTCTACCTACTTCTTCTCTACCTAAATACTTATACAATATTATCAACTACAGAAAAACCATTCTTAAAGCTCTTATCTGCCCCAACTGAATATTTTTACACTTTAATGCATTTTAGGGTACAGGTAGTTTAACGTCTACGTATCATTTCTTATGGCAATCATTCAACTACGTATGCATCTAAAGATTTGCAAATCTACATAAGAACCCTAATGGCTAATTCCGTTTTCTGCCTCCATGTTCTTTTATGCGAGATGATAAATATTATATAGTGCCGTATTTCTTATTAACTATCATGAATATTTTAATATTTATCGGTTTTACCACTCATTCAGCTACATAATATTCTCTGTCTTATTATGCTATTGTCAAACTTTTATTCTACGCTTAATTAGATTGAGGTAGCTCCACATGGTAATCAAATACAATATGTACTTACCATAATCTCATTTGGATTTTATGAAACATTAATTCTTTCTACTACTATAAAAAGTTCTTCGTTGTATAACATCGGGTTTGCATACATTTATTATTGTTTAGATGGAGTCTATTTTTGGAAAGAATATTTCCCCGTATTATTGACTATATCAACTAAAACTTAAAATACAACGTTTCTTATATTGGAAAATATAGGCACATCTGTAATAAATAGTTTTTTAGCATCTTGGAAATAATTAACCTCACTCCGAATGTAGTTTCAGTTTGCTTGCTTATTTTTCCGTATCTCTATTTTCTCAATTTCCTGGTTCTAATTGCCTTTTTATGATTTTTATTGCTCTGCAAATATTAATAACTTTATTGATGTAAACAGGAACACTTAGTGCTACTTCGTCTCTGGATCGCGAAAAGCAGTCAATGTATGAAATTCAGGTAGTTGCGTACGACCAAGGAGTTCCCCAAAAGCAGTCGGAGGTCATCGTGAAAATCAACGTGACTGACATGAACGACAATAGTCCCTCGATCATAGAGCCTGATGAGGATCTTCTGATTGTGAGGGAGGAGCAACCTGGAGGCACAGAGGTGACAAGGATCGTCGCCACTGACCCTGACAATGGGCAGAACGCCACTGTCGTCTTCTCACTTGTCAATGGTATGTCCTGACCCTTTTCCACGCTATTCTTCTCCCATTCATTTTGACAGCTAACATAAAGAGACGATCTCACATAATGGGGATGTTCACACACACAAAAATGTCGTATATTTATATGTATTATGGTATACATTATAGTACGTGTGCACTTGTATGTTTTCTTTCCTTTTCAACTATTTTTTCTGACGTAATGTATGGGATTCATGGGTAGGTGTAAATGTTCAAGGGCACTGTGACTAAACGGTGTCCTTTTATTTTTTATTGTACATTTACTAAGTACTCTAAAATCGGGTAGACTTATTTAAGGTTGATGGATGGGAGACAGAATATATTATTTAAGTAGAGGTTATTAAGAAGGATTGTGGGTAATGTATGCATGCCATTTGTAAATAACTATTAGCATTGTACCATTTTTAGCGTACATAACTATTTCCATTACAATTCCGTGTTAGGCTCTATATACATTTATAGATTCGAATCTCTCATTTTTATTATTAGGTCCAGTGCCGCAAAAGTCTAAATAATATCCGAAAGTGAATATTAAATTTGAAACATTAATGGGTAATAATAGTTGTTGAATATTATGGCCCTTTATGTAACATGACATTACACCGACTCATATATAAAGACCCACATGCCTTATTGTACTTAATGTTAGTTATGTGTGAAGTTGCTATTCATAATTATTAATTGTAAATACAGTTGTCCTATTATTTCTGTTTTAATGTTCGGACTTAGGGAGGATGATATAGGTGAAATGCACTTTAGGAATTGTTTTGTTGTAGCAATATTCAAGGATAAGTACGTATTTATAGGTATTTGAATTCGTACTAGTTCTTTGTTAGAAGAGATCATTAAAGTTTTATTTTTACAGGCAAGCAGTAAAGAGAAACGTAGAAAATAGTAAATGAGCATCGGCTGGGCAGTATGTAGCTCAGAAACAAACCACACAAGATATACATGTATTTATGGTGAGATATAATTTCTCATCCCAACTATTATGTTTGACGAAGCAATCAAGAAAGAGACAGAAAACTTTCGGGGCGGACGTAAACAAAATACATGCAATCCGTTGCTTAACTCCAAAAGGGCCGAGAGGAAATCCTCAGGATATATTTATACTCGGATGACTTATAATTATGGGGATTCTAATAGTTTTTGTAATGGGACCTATTTGTTACCAGTAGAAAGGTTTCTTTACAACAACTCCACATTACTATATTCAGGAAGAGAAACTTTTAGACATCCAACAACTGGAGTTGGGTAGGTAGGTAGGTACAAATAGTGTGAGTAGTTATCTCTAGTACCTGCATACCTTTCGTGTCCTAATTCACTGATGCTCAATCGAGACAGATTGTCATTTGTCATATAAGGTGGGTTGTCCTCACTCTTTATCATTTGATTTCCAAGAATAATCCTGCAATGCCTTAAAACATATTAGTCGGTGGGCATAAAACCTTCCTAAAAATCATAATTCCCAAATGATGATGGTAGGCAGCGTTTAAGAGCATTTAGAATCTTAACGGGAGGTAGGTATGCACTAATATATTATATTTATGCAGTGTTGTGTAATGGGGATGGAGGATGATGATGGAGTTCTATATACTAAGTATAATATAAAGGAGCAAAAATTCTTTCCAGCCATAAGATAAAAGGAGGATTGGGAATCTGTAACGGGTGGATTTGGAAAGTTTATGAAGAAGTGCATGAAATGCAGCGAGGCAAAGAGAGATGATGTTATCCTAAGTGTGTGGGTGGAGTATGTGTTTTGAGTAATGTATGTTGTTGGATATTATTTAAGAGTTGAGCTGAGACTTAAAAAGTGTAATGGTTGTCTTGTTTGTGGAAGGTAGGTAGGTTTGGTATGTGTGTGTCTGTTTGTCGACTTGTTGAGTAGCATGTTATGTTCTCTTGCAGACGGATACAGTGATGCGGAAGACTTTACTATTGACGCCATTACTGGGGTCGTCAGAACAAGGAACATCTTGGATCACGAGAAAAAACCATTCTACACATTAGGGGTAATTGTCAGAGATAAAGGAATTCCGCCCCTTGAAACAGTTCATGAATATCGCATCGAGGTGGTGGATTTGAATGACAACCGTCCGTTGTGGGTCCGGTCCAAGTTCAGCTTCAAAGTAAGTCTCTCTACCCTACTTAAATCTCTACACAACATTCAGTGACTTTATAGTCTCTAAAGAATAGAATGTTACGCTTTGTATTAAATCCCTATTCTAATCGACTTTTGAAACTATGCGCAAAGTCCACCTGGGGTTTGATATAATATCTTAAATTACATCATTATACATGTATAATTGCACATATCATGCATGTATATGTATAAAGTGCTTGTAGAATGTTCTAATGGACTAAGAATTTGTGTATCGATGAAAAGATGCAAGTTTTGTAGGAAGTACTAGAAAAGAAATAAAAAAATGATGGTAACTGTAAACAAGGGAAAAAATTGTAGTTGGTGACTGCATAGGTTTAGAATGCGAGTGACAAGTTGGTTGGAGATATAATGGAGATAAACAGAAGGAGATGAAATTATGTAATGGGTGATGTCTTGGGATGTGTAGAGACTTATTAAGTTATGAATGATTTTCAGCTGTATGAGAATGCAACGGTGGGAAAACTGGTTGGGACAGTGACAGCGACAGATGAAGATAGTGGAGACAACGGTCGCATCACATACATCATAATTCGCGGCAACACGCACGACTCCTTTGACATAGACAAGACATCAGGAGGTCTCCTCGTAGCCAAAGAACTTAATTACGAGATAACATCTCATTACCTCCTTCAGGTCAAAGCCGTCGACAACAGTGACATGAATCCACAGAGTAACTTTATCTCCGTTGAAATTGACATCCTGGATGTCAACGACGAAAGGCCTCGTTTCCCCGAGGATCCTGTCGTATTCTCCGTCCCCGAAAACGCCCGGGTGGGCAGTGACGTTTGGAATTTCACTGCCGTGGACTCTGACGACGGACTCAACGGGATCATTTACTATACCATCGTGCAACAACAACCGCCCGGCAAGTTCAGGATCAACATGCTCACAGGTACACTCTACTTACAGGCCCCGCTGGACTACGAGACCAATAGTGCCCATATCATCGTCGTGGCAGCCACGGACCAGGCTCTGAATCCGAGCGAACGTCTCAACTCGACAGTCACCGCCCATATCATTATCGAAGACCAGAACGACAACCACCCAGTGTTCACGTCCTCCCCCAAGATCTCTGTTTATGAAATCGAGCCTGCCAATTCCATCTTGCACACCGTGATAGCCACGGATTTGGACTCGCGGGAGAATGGACGGATTACGTATACTATCACGGCGGGTAATGATGCGGGCTACTTTCTGCTGAATAGTGACAACGGGCGACTGTCTCTAGTCAAACCACTGGACAAAGAAGAGTTCGATTACTTCTCACTGAACATCACGGCGAGTGACCAAGGAACGCCCGCGAATTCCGCCAGTCAGATGCTGCAAGTCACTGTGGAAGATGTGAACAACAGTCCCCCGCAGTTCGTCTACCGGAAGTACGAAGGCAGAGTCCAAGAGAATTCAGCCATTGGAACTGAAGTCCTCAAAGTCACGGCCTTTGATCGAGATCAGAGTAAGTAGTAAACCACATTGTCACTTTACTTTGAATTCTTCTATCTACGTGCATATTACATGAAAGGGCTAATCATCCTAACAATGGGAAGCCATATCACTCTAAAAAACCTGTACTGCATTAGTCTACAATTCCACAATCATCGAATCAATTCCTCAATTTTTATGCTTCACTCGATTTTTCACAAAAATCTACGAAATGTGAATGCAACGAACCGTCCCAATTCCTCATGCAATGCAATCAAATCATCCTCACTAAACTCAACTCGACTTGACTCACTTTCCTTCCATTGCAGACGGACGGCGTCGCCAGGTCGCTCTCATTTTTCCCGTGTACTTCCCTTTTCTTTCTCTCATTGTATAATTATAATCACACTAGTTAGATTGTTAGATCACAGTGCTATCCTTCCTACGTCAACCTATCTAATATCATAACTGAGACCATGTGAAACTGTTTTTACCACGTTTACCACAACTCGCTTAGTCTTACCTAGGCATTGTATCATCCACTATTTATATAACATGTATGAACTTGCCCTCGTAATATAAATCCACAATGTATATACATGTTGGCATATCAAATGTATGGCATAGTACCATTGCATGCATGCAACCATAATCATAAGTATTCATATATACCTAATTACAATTATCAAAGTAAGTATATATCCACATTCGTTTTCAAGGAATATTTACACTAGTTAAGGTATTCTAAATAAGTCAACTAAACCTAGCTGAGTCACTTCTATATACTTATTTTACCATCACTTTACAGATAGACGTACACGTAAACTTATTATATAATACCTAAGTGTAGACGTAATGCTATCAAACAAAATTACATACACGGCATATACTACTATGTAGGATAGTAATATACCTGTTAGGCAAATGTACATAAATTATTCATAATTCTCCAATACTGAGATGTCTAGCTGTCTGATGTATACTTACCTCAGTTTGTATTGACAGCACTCAAATAGATAGTAATTATTTTTAGAATAGCATACAAGGCAAATAACAAATGTGGCGGAAAGTAACAAATGTTATTAATCAAATACGAAGGAAGCTATATAGAAGTAGATGATGATTTCTGAGATTTACAATTAAAAGTGGCAGGTAGCGTAGTGTTGATTTTGAATAGATTTATAATATTTTTCCATTTTCAAGTACATACAGACATCCTTCTTTAATTCCGACGGTTAATGATTAAAAAATCACAAATTATATTTTGGTTTGTACGTGATATCTAGATCAGACAATAAGTTTAGATTTCCCAAAGTGGCTTGGTAATGCTGTGGTTAAAATATGATGTAAAGCATCGTTTTCAACAGCTAAATCCGTGTCATGGCTCCCTATTTCCCATTTGAAAACTATTTTACACTTAAATGCACCTGTTTTACTAGAAATACTTGTGTAAGCGTATTGTAGTGTATCGTAGTGACTATTGCTATTAATTGCTACTGGTATTATTTACTGCTCTCGACTTTTCTCACAATCATAATACTAGTTTATGCTCCCAAATGCATTTCTGCCACTACCGCACCGGTACACTGTAGGTAAATCGATGGTGAGAGGAAAATAATGGATGGAAGGCTGCAGATCCGACGGGACATAATATACCATAATGTAATAGTAGTATAGTATTATAAAAAACTCTATAGCTAATGGTAGGAGCGATAAGATACTGAATATTTTTTATATCTTTGCATGGTTTTAGTTCTTTAACATGCGTACATATGTATGATATACTTGAAAAGTTAATTCTCCTCTTGTACTACAGTTGCTAAAAGATTCTGTCTGCATTTAAGTAGCTATTTACATAGGACGGATGCATTGTTCTGTGAACGCAACATGGCATGACATTGAAAATCCAAATGGGTACTTAAAACTCATAATTAAAAATATTTATTTGTTTTAGCTAGTAAAGTTGGAAAAGCTAGTTAAACTTCATAGGAATCACGCGAAAGTTTGCGGATCCCAAGAAAGAGTCGAAAGGTGGTATTGCAGTAGTAATACATAATACTTGGTTAGGTTAGCACATTTTATTAGCACGACTTGTCTGTGTATAATATAGTTTAAGTGCTTCTGTGTCCAAGATTTGTTTGTGTCTTGTTCGCTGTCGATGAGAAATGATGGGATCTGGTTGGTGCATTATTTAGAATACGCAAACCTCCATATTTAATAACTGGGTAAAAGAAAGTACTACTAGCAGAGCCATTATCCACTGTAATAGTTCTCGTCGTTTTGGAAGGATAGTATTCCATCTGCATTCTATTTAATTGCGCTGATAATGAGTAGTGAGTTGCATGGTATTGCATGAAAATTGAAGGATGATGATGTGAATGCAGAGGTAACAACGTGGCGTAATTTGAGCGAACTGACTAAGACTGAATTCGCAAACGAGGGAGTATCTGCAGATATCTACGACGTGCATAGATGTGGATATTGTTGAAATGCACACCTCAATTGTAAGGATTTAAAAAATTGAGCTAGGCGAACGCTAGTACTTATTTGGCAAGAAAAAAACTGCACACCGAAGAAAATGATAGCATGCGATTGCAATATTAAAAAATGGGTAGATGAGATTTCCAGAATACTCCTAGACAGACAGAGAACTATATCAGCATAGCTTTATTTTACAGTCAATAATAACATTATAGACAGAGAGCATTAAAAGTATCCGTGTCTTGCATGCATACTTTGTCAATACGATAGTATAGCTCTAAGGGATGTAGTACAATGTATTAGTACATCATCATATACATAGAGTCGTAGAAAAGTCACATACATTATTTGGTTCTAATTGAAGTTAGTTGTCTGTTGCTAGAAGAAAAGAACATTAGGTATAATAGGTAGGAAACGGAGCGAGCTTCTATCTCTTGTTGATCTGTTGTTTTGTAGTTCTTTCGTATTGTAAATTGTGAGTAAGTAGTTGTAGAAGAGTTGTAATGTAAAATATAAAATGTAGCTAGCTTAAGTGGATGGAAAAGAGTCGTCCTGTTCTCTACTGCTATACTTATTTCACAAACTGATACTACAATAAAAGAAAGCATTATATATTACACAATTCTTCTGAGATAGGACACGATAGTAGTACAGACTGAAGCAGTAGTAGTAAGTAGTAACTATTTAGTAAAAAGTGAAGTATGCTCACATTTTGTGTCTACAATAATGTAGTCTGGTAGCAATGCATAATATCTCTGTTCCTGCCGTACTATGCATTGGAATTCTTCTGGGAAGCTAAAGGATTCGCTGAAAACATATTATCTGAGGCATGTGTAGTAGTATGTAGTAGCTCTATATGAATGCGTGATGTGATGAGTCTATCTATCTGTGTGCAATAATTTCATAGTGTTGAACCAGTTTGTCTAACATCGGATGTCGTCTATTTAGGTCCTAATAATACGTTACTGTACGTAATCCCCGAGGGTATGGCCGACGGAAAATTTGCAATTCATCCATCAACAGGGTCAATATCCGTGACAGGAGTGATCGATCGGGAATCGCAGAGTGAATATGTGTTGACAGTCTATGCCCACGACGGGAACTATGTCTCCCTCTTCGACACTACCACGGCCGTCATCCGAGTCGCCGACGTCAACGACAATGCTCCTGACTTCAAGGACTCCTGTACAGACCTCTACGTCCCCGAGAATTCAGAGCTGGGCATCATCCACACCTTCACGGCGATCGACCCGGACACGGGCAGGAACGGCGAAGTCACTTTCACCATTCTGGCTGGCAACCTGGACAACATGTTCAGCGTGGATCTCCATAGTGGAAAATTCACGAGTCGACCGTTGGACCGAGAGAGACGCTCTCACTACCAGTTGCTTATCACGGCACAGGATCAAGGACTCCCTGTGCAAAGAACCTCGTGTAACATGACAATATATGTGAATGATGAGAACGACTGTGACCCGATGTGGACAAAGGTGAGCACATTACATCACTAATGCATTAGTATCTACTTATAGCCCCACTCACTCACTCTCAAACAACCTGTTCCGTCTCTCCACTCACGGCATACTACAACACAGCCTACTACTACTAAATAATAGGCCTATTTATCCCTCAGATTTATTATACTTACTTACTGGAGTTATATAATATATTGTACTCCCATAATATTCAACCTACCACTGTGTCAACACTTCTCCTAATACACAATATACTTCGGCATTAAAAGCACGTTCGAGTGAGACGTCCACTTATCCTTATACATACTGACAGATTCATTTGATGCATAGCTATGCGACCTACAGGGTTATATAGTATTACCCCCATTATCATCTAATTGCCTACTGACTCATTTTATTCAACTTTAAACACTTTTCAACTATTTATTAAAATGCTTCAATTTTTTTTATTTTACTTTGATTTCATTGAACATTTGCAAACATAAGTGCCTTGCTCTAACAGAGTTGCATGAAAATTCACTTGTACAGCTCATTTTACTATTTTTCTAGTATAAAAAATTCATCACAGTGTCTTGTATGCCAAGAATTAACTATTTATTATTAAAATTTTAATACCATTTTGAAAATTACTAAGATAGCGAAATTCCTTCTTTTCAGAAATTGCTAAATAATTAAATTTACTGAAAACCTGTTGGTGAGTTAGAATTTAGATATATAGCACCGCCTGCTGCTCTTCTTCACACACATTTCAATTTCCTATCCGGAAGAGATGAGTTGTTAGATAAATGATTGTGTAATCTTAAAGAAATTAACCAGTTTTGTTTTGTGATGGTAACAGCCGCAATACTCTGCCTCCATTCCCGAAAATGTCCCGATTGGAACGACGGTGCTTTCCGTAGAGGCCAGTGATGCAGACATTGGGATTAATTCAGTGATAAAATACTCGTTAAACAACGAAAGTCATTGGCACTTTACAATTGACAATGCCACGGGGGCCATCGTTACCGCAGGGTAAGCTACACATTGATTTCTACCCTATTCAATGTATGTCATATTATGCTTAGGAATGTAAATAGTGATTTTATAGAGTCTAATGTTAGGAAGTAATATGCAAATGTCCATTCTGCTAATAGTATCAGTCTTGTCCATTCTTGGCGAATTCTATTATCTTTTGTGCATTTCTCAACGCGTATACATTAGATTCTTACTCTTTTACTCGTAGACAGAGAGCAATACAAAGTAATAGGGAGTGTTGGATCTTGTATTGACTTGAACTTGCAAGACAACAAAAAACAGTTTGTAATTTGCATTTGTACTATAGAGCACTTGATCGGGAAAAGATTCGCGATTACACATTCGAGGTGGCAGCCACTGATGGAGGCTTGTATGACTCACGCTCATCAAAAGCTCAAGTTCACATTGTCGTGACGGATGTCAATGACAACAGGTGAGTAATGGAAAATATTTGAAATACCATTTCATCAAATCATCAAAATGGTTGCAATAGTATATTTAAGATGAAGCTTGAAACCAACAAAATAAAATGAGAATTTGTGATTGTTTGTTGGATTAGGCCTGAGTTTAGTCAAAATCCAATCCTGATTGAGATTCCTCCGTATACGAAACCGGGACAAAAGATCGTTCAGTTGGTTGCTACAGACACAGACGAGGGGATCAACGCGGATATAACTTACAGGTACAGATAAATCCTAATTTCTTTAAATATTAGAAATAAGCTGCAGACGTTTAGATTGTATTGTAAATGTAGATGAAAGTTGTAGATAAAATGATAGTAACAGAAATATACATACACCTAAGTAGAATTAGCTCTTTTGCAGTATTTGCATATTCGAAGGTACTAATTTTGGTTTTTAATAATAATAATTTATAGCATCGAGAATCAGGAGACAAAATTCCGAGTGCAGCCACAGACGGGAATAATCACACCAGTTATAAGTCTATCAGCGGAGAGGGGTCGTATATTTCAGGTGAAGGTGGTGGCGAAGGACCAAGGGACCCCTGCCCTTAGTTCCACCGCCCTCGTCGTCATCCAAGTCGGAGACGTGCCCTTACCTAACACAGTGCGATTCCAAGAATCTCTGTACGAGACCGAGATCCCTGAAAACTCACTGCCAGGAACTGAAATGGTCCAGGTGATTAATCAAGCAGCACGGTTTTCACTCCTAGCTTTAACCTACTAGATTATACACCAAAAAGTTTTCTTTTTCTCCTCTTGTCTGTCCTTCTATTATTCCTTCCTTGTTTTCTGGTTAAATGTACATACATAAATACCTGACTACATCTCTTATACTTATATGTAGTTGAGTGGCAGTAATGTCTTCTCTCTCCCTTCTCTTGCATGACTTGTGCGTATAGACATTTTAGTTAAAAGACTCATTCGTGGTACTTATCTATTTGAATTCTGAGTGTGGTGATGTCGTTTATTTCTAGCTCAGACAGAATTTTTCTCCCTGCACAATCTCTTACGTAATCACATTTATAAAACAGATATATGTAATGTACATGAGTGTACTTCTGAAATATCTCTCCATTTATCTATCTATTCCCACTCTTTTCTTTCCTCTGTTTCATCCGAGATTCTCGTTCCTCTTCTAATCACACTCTTAAATGTTTAAATGTACATTGGAGTATACTACTCAAAAATTCTTGGATGAGAGTGTGTATGTGTATTCATCTTCTAAGTATCTCTAGACTGAATGCATGTAACTAGTAGTTGATGGATGCGCTCTTGTTTCCCCATACACACGTATTTGTGTACTTAGACTTGAGTTTCTATTAAAAGTTCTCTGTGATGAATGTTCTAGGTGACTGCATTAAGGAATGATGGACGACGGCAACCAATTCTCTACTCGATTGTTGGAGGAAATGAAGATAATATTTTCGAGATCGTCTCCTCCACGGGTCTCATCCGTGTCAGAGATGGAACGAACCTTGATATGGAACGCCAACCCAAATTTAGTCTCGTTGTTTCCGCTAAAACTGATAATACTGTACCACTCTACGCCCATGTTCTCGTTAATGTCAATCTGACTGATGAAAATGACAACGTTCCCAGATTCACTCAAGATTCTTACATTGCCTCTGTTTGGGAAGGCAACAGCAAAGGGACATTTGTCACACAAGTATGCAATCTCATCCTATTTTACAAAATTACCCATTAGTGTGTTTAAATCCCGTATGCAGATGCACATATGTCCATTACTAAGTGCTTTGCTTGTACAATTGCTTATTGTTGTCAATAAATGACATAATAACTTGTGTTCCAGGTGACTGCGACTGACAACGATGAGGGACCAAATGCAAATTTAATTTACCACATTGTGGACGGAAATCACGACAATGCATTTATCATTGAGCCTCCATTTTCGGGGATAGTGAAAACGAACATTGTGCTAGATCGTGAGATTCAAGACAAATATCGACTCACGATCATTGCTACTGATGAGGGCTCTCCACAAATGACCGGCACCTGTCTTCTTCAGATTAATGTCATTGACATCAATGACAACCAACCCACGTTCCCTCCTCATTCTGTCATCAACATTACGGAGAGTGTTCCTGTCGGAACTTTGGTCACTACGATGGTGGCCAACGACGTGGACACGAATCCCAGCTTGGTGTACGCTTTCACTGAGAATGGAAATCCAGACTCCATTTTCTCTATTGGGAAGTACAGCGGCCGCATCACTTTGGCTAAACCAATCGACTATGAACAGGAAAAATCTCATACGGTAGACATCCAAGTGTCAGATTCGGTCCACACGGCATTTACAAGTCTCACAGTCAACATCATGGACTACAATGACAATGCACCTGAATTCTCCCAGCATATTTACCACGTCACGATTCCAGGTAAATGAAATTTTTCTCAGTCTAAAACTCCAATATCGAAATAGGATGCAAGAAATCTCGTAGGCTCTTCGTTCTACCTACTTTGTTGATTTAGTAGGTTAATTCAATGTCAGGATTAAAGATGTACTTGCCACAACTGCCATTTGAGAAACCTGCTGAATAGCAATAAAATAGCCAATGGAGCTTTACATTACAAGGCGCATCATTGAGTTTATGTATTTTACATTGTATTTTACATTGTGTTTGTGTCACAATATATAGGTTTGCCCCATTTGACTAAATATAATATTTAATCGTTTGTGCTGACATTGTACATCCCCATATTGACTTATCAATATTCCTCATCAAACCAAGGAACACATTTTCAGTTTTCTTAATCTGACTGTTTTTTGGCTAGAAGAGCAATTAAAGTGAGCTGAAATAAGGAATTGTTGAGTGCCGATAGTGATCGTGTGAGGTAGGCTAAAAACTGAGGTTGATACAAAGCAAATCCCTCGGACGATGTAAGAATGGAAGGCAATGGATAATATTTAGTCCATGTATCAGGCAAAACTATCAAATAGTTTTCAGTAGGTAGTCAAGGTGAATGATTGTGTGGGCACACTGGTTAAAGAGATTCTATCTGAGCCACAGCAATAGTACTTAGCAGTGAATGTATATGCCCATGTCCATGTACGTTGATAACAAAAGTCTCGAAAACAATTCAGCCAGACTCGGTGGTACGTTCCAATCTGGTTCTCACTGTCCATGTGCAACAGATCAGATATGCCTCAGCAGAAGAAAACTCAACTCAACTACCTACCAACCTGTGTTCACTCTATAATGATATTATATACTAGTAATAATATGTAGTGGTAGGTATATTAGTGCAACTATTTACTATGAGGACGGAGCATAATATCTTATAACTCGTATAAAATACTTACTCACTCACAGCATGCCATGGCATTATGGAATGGTGTGCCATTGCCAGAAGAAGAAAAGACGAGAATGAAGTATGCAATCTGCACTAATGTAATATGTAATGTGATATCTATGTTCCTTGCCATCACTACATAGTTACTGAAATATATGACAGAATATTAGTGCAGGAAGAATGGTCGTCGTATCTGAAAACGAAACCTGTGTTAATTATTCGTGTAATAACCGTAGATATCTCTCTCATTTCAGATGATACAAAACCGGGCTCGCAAGTTATCCAAGTAAATGCAACTGATAAAGATTCCGGTCGTAATGCAATAATCAAATATTCATTGAGAGTGCCTAAGGATGCCAAGTCAAGAGGTTCTCGCGGTCTCTGGATTGACGAGAACACGGGCATGGTCTATACAAATGGATCCCTTCCTCATCGACATGAAACTCCATTCGCCCAACTCACTGTCATTGCTACGGATACAGGCAAACCGAAAAAATCCTCCAAAACGACTCTTTGGATTGAAGTGCGGCCATCTGAGTCTGATATACTTCGCTTTACCCAGAGCAAATACACGTAAGTTCAATTACGCATTATCTCATGTCTTCCCTTCACTCCTGTCATAATCGTTTTGATACCACTTATTATATGACACGAAATATTCTGTTGACGTTACATCTATGCACTACAGGGTGGCTCGCAAATCAAAACAAAGTAATGACTTTTCTTTGGAAGAGATATGTCATGGTTTAAAAAACCATTAAGCTACCGTTGAAAGATTACGAGCCATACTGTATGTCAGGTGTGGATGTCAAATCAAGTGAATGATGTTTAAAAATTAATTTGTGTTTGCTACTGACCATAGGGCCCAACTGAGCGAAGACACAAAGCCAGGAACTGTTGTTGTCCGACTGGGTGTTGAATATGACAAGAAACTGAGTAAAAATTTGCACTTCCATTACTCTATCATATCTGGGAATGTAAATGATTACTTCACCATTACGAGGTAGGCCACTTACTTAGTAACTACCTACATTAGGAGATTAGCCGCTCTTAGATAAGTTGAAAACATTTATTTACACTTAATACTTTTGTGCTTGCAGTCATACGGGAGAGATTTTAGTTGCGCAACCCCTCGACAGAGAAGTACAAGGCTCCTTCAAACTCAAAGTGACTGTTGGTTGTGTGAATATGGCCAAGTGCAGCTCCACCGCAGAAGTCTCCATCTCACTCACCGACGTCAATGATAATGCTCCAGCCTTCAACCAAACAGAGTACAGGATTTCCATCAGCGAAAACAAACCGGTGGGAAGCAGTTTGCTGAGAATCCAAGCCATTGATAGTGATCTGCTCAATGACACAGTGCGCTACGACATTACATCCGGAAACGATGCCACAATCGTGGAACTCAATCCACGGAATGGCAACCTCGTGCTCAAGGAGCCCTTGGATTATGACAACGTGGATAAGTACCGATTTGTAGTGCGTGCCCAGGACACAAAGGCCAACGGCCGTTTGTGGACTTTGGCCGTAGTGTACATCGACGTGGAAGACGAGAACGACAATCAGCCCCAATTCCCCTTCCCACTCTACTTGGAGTTTGTTGGGGAGAATGAACCGATAGGAACGACAGTGTTTGTGGCACGAGCTACTGATTTAGACAAAGGGATCTACGGGAAATTGAATTATTCCATTTTGGAAGGCGATGGCAAAGACAAGTTCCACATTGAACCCACAACGGGTATAGTGACTACGGACACAGTGTTCGACTACGAAGTGAAGAATCGCTACTACTTCACCCTCCGCGCCCACGACATCGGCGGCCAATCTTCCACAGTGAAAGTTCAAATAGGCATCGACTCCCGCGATGAATTTCCTCCTCAGTTCACTCAGAAGACGTACAAATTCATAATCCCCAGCAATGCAGCGCCTGGACATGTGGTTGGTCGTGTTGATGCTATTGACCAAGATCACGGACCCGACGGACGTGTGATTTACCAAATGAGACAACAAAATGGATACTTCAGAGTGAATCGAACGAATGGAGCCATAGTGCTACGTCAGGCTCTGAGTACTGATTTAAATGCGAGTGTCGTTGTGATGGCGAATTCCGGTCGACCGGGTTCGAGGTCAGCAGTGGCAGTGGCAGAGATTTCTGTAGGAGCTCCATCCGACGAGTTGGAAATGGCTTCGAGCTCGAGTGTGGCAGATTGGGTAGTGGGTCTTCTGGTCACGTCACTACTTCTCTTGTTCCTCTGCTGCACTGTGTTCGTCGTCCTCCATCTCCGCCACAAGAAACAATCCAAGAGCGGAAAGTCTGAGACGTATAACAATTCCGCGTTCGATACTTTGGAATATGCTCAATCCACCATGATCGCCAATAACTCCCGCCCAACCTCCCTCTATGGACCTCAGTATAGTGACCTAGCCGACTTGGGTGTCAACGAGAGACGCCGGGTGAATAATACAGTGTCCGAGTTATCTGACCAAAGTCATTCTGCGTCTAGTGGACGCGGCTCCGCGGAAGACGGTGAGGAGGTGGAGGATGAAGAGATCCGAATGATCAACGAAGGCTCTCTGGCCCAACAGAAATTGAGAGACAGCATTGGGATCCCCGACTCGGGCATCCATGGTGACGACGACACAATGTCCCAAAGCTCCGCCAAAAATACTCAGGAATATTTGGCCCGTCTAGGGATCCGACCGAAGATTAGTGAAGACCATGTGCACCAAGGTCACATGGGACACAGCGAGTGGACTCCGACGGCGGGTCCCGACGCCTTGGACAGTATCCACCTGTTTGAGGACGACGCGGGCGGGGATGGAGATGGCATGGACATTTCCACGCTGATCTACGCGCAGATCCCAGACGATGTGAATGACAGTGATATGATGGACGACTCGCGGGGCGTCCTCAGTAGTACTCACCAGCCGTCCATGAACGGCTCCCTAAGTTCTATTGTGCATAGTGAAGAAGAACTGACAGGTAGTTATAATTGGGACTATTTGCTCGACTGGGGCCCGCAGTACCAACCGCTCGCCCACGTCTTCTCTGAAATAGCCCGCCTCAAAGACGATGCCTCGAACAGTTCGGAGGCGCACTACAGTGGTATTCATAATCGCCATACTCCTAGCAATCAGTCGAGTGGGAAGTGTGGCGGGCCGCCGCCTCTGCTCACGAACGTTGCACCGCGGCCGGCCCACTCCGGTGGTGGGAATTCTGCAAGGCCTGGCCCGCTGCCGCCGCTCCCAATCTTGCCAAGGTCTCCTATTTCTCACGACAGTACCTTCTCTTGTGGTCCTATGTCACCAAGCTTCTCTCCAGCTCTGTCCCCTCTGGCCAATCGATCTCCGTCTATTTCTCCTCTAGGAAATGTAGGACCTAATCTTATTAGAACGTCACAATTTCACCAAAACTATTCCTCGTCAGATTCAGAGATGAGAATTTAGTGCCTAATTATTAGTAAAAAGTGTTTTTATATATCCAACTCTTTTCTTCAGAGCAAGTTCAATCCTACATTAAATGTCTGGAATGAGAGTGAGTGGTTCTTCTGCGTGCTAAGCATATGTAGATGCCAAATTTTAAGTCTTATTCCTTCCTCTTGTTATTTTTACTCTGCAGATTATGTGTAACTACTATTCCCGTCAAACTAACCTTTTTGTTAAATGTTCGTTCAAGTCATTGTGTTTTTATTTTCGTTATTATCCAAGAACACGTCAATACAGAGTAGTACTAATAATTGTAATTTTTTATACTATTGTTGAGTTTATTGTTATATTATAATAATATGTACTAATGATAGTGGAATTAGATAATCTACCTACCTGTGAATTGTAATCAGTAAGTACACACTTTGTTACAGCCATGAGAGTAAGTGAAAGGACACTCCTTCAATTTTGTCTACTGTTGCTAAAATAAGGTTTTCGTTCGAGAGACTTTTCTTCACTTTGTTCATTTGTGGGTTGTTATTTTTAATGTAAAGGATTCTTTTCGTATGAAATGGTGGCCATATTATTGTGTCTGACGGCTTCTTTTCTACAGTTTACAATCAGAAGCCGTCGGTATTAAATTATCAGAAGATATTTACTTTTATTCTTACCTGACATGATACATTTGCTATGCAAAACATTGTCTAGAAATTATATACTTTTCTGAACTGACAAGACTCCTTAATTTTTAACTAGTATATAATAATTAAAGTTGGTTAATGTAAATTACGCATACATGTATCTCCTTTGTACGTTAGATATTGTAGAGAA
This sequence comes from Tomocerus qinae, assembly GCA_020055645.1. Classification (NCBI taxonomy): domain Eukaryota; kingdom Metazoa; phylum Arthropoda; class Collembola; order Entomobryomorpha; family Tomoceridae; genus Tomocerus; species Tomocerus qinae. The sequence continues at coordinate 26,393,187 of CM034548.1, forward strand.
CATTTGTATATTTATATTTGTACAGTATTTAGTAAGTCGTATATATAAATAGTAAGTATATACAAAATATTACGTAGCTTAGTGCAAATTCCTTAGTAATGTTTGAGTGAGTGAAACTGGAAATTGTGAATGCAAGAATGAGTTGTAAATGTTGGCAGCATGGGAGTCCCTACTCTTGCCAAAATGACGAAACTCAAAAGGTTGTGATTATCGTAGTTGCGCACTGCTTGCAATGCTCATGCAGTCATGGTGCATAATCAGTAAGTTCACAAAGTGCAAATTTATTTCATCATGTATATCAGTATTATTAATGATTGTTTATACAAATGTTTAAATTTTAATTAAAACATTCTACGGTTTAAAAATTACTCGTTTCATGTCCTATGCTAATTTCCATTGATTCCTAAATAACTGCTTTCAATTCCACTTTAGCAACGGGCTGGGCAATATGAATGCGAAAAGGTACCATGCAGCTTCTCTATATTATAACCACAAAATAATTATGTCTCTATGTATATAAGTGGTAGGAAGCACCAAAATGCACAAGCAATTGTACTTTTAATAGTACTAGCATTAAGCCAAATATTGACGCGAAAATCTTTTGAAATTCCTTACTGCCATTTAACTGGCAGACCGGGAGATTCAGTGGGTTGGGTTTTTATTATTATCTGCTCACATTTATATAGCCCAGAATGGATCATTTACTTAAAAGTATCATACTTATGGGTTGGTATTTGTGGGATATCCTATGCTTTCATATTCCTTTACGTGGATTCTAACAAAGATTTATATTTCTATGACTGTAGGTAGCTGTTTTATTGTCCTGTGATTAGGTAGTGACATGAAGAATGGCCGTATTCATATATGGGCATTAATAATTTTTACTAAATGCTGAAGAACCCGGTAGTGGCATTAAAAATTATATTGAAATCAAGTTTCAACAAGTGAAGGTCATAGCCAGGGACACGTTTCCAAGAAATTGAACCGGGATGTTATTAACGGCATTTTCAAATGACACATCTTACCAAAATTTTTGATGCTTAACGTTTGTGTTTTGACAAAACAATCCTCTTATCTCGAGATTTGTGTTATTTACCATTTCTACCAAAAAATAAGATTTCATCATATTTTACACCCATCCCGCGTTATGTATCACCAACTATGTCTAATTATAGTATACACGGAGTTTCCAGCTCGAAAAATTGCAATTCTACACCATAGATATCAAAATCCCTGTAGCGTATACTGCTATACAGGCTGATCACCAGTCCTCCCCCTTTTCAGGCAAGCATCCCCACTTATGAGATGAAAACGATGTAAATGAGATTCAAACGCATAAAATAGCACGGCGTTAGTAACCTTGAAAAACCCTTCACCCTTGATTGAACTTTGAATGTAAGGGAATCAATACTAGTTACATTTCCTGGTTTACCGGCCTGTCACATTTCCTGGTTCGGACAAGTATAAATATAGAAGAGCATCAACAGAAAAGCTCTGATTCGCTTTTTTGGACGTGTATAAACGTAGAAAAGTTTCAACAGAAACGTTTAATTTTTTTTCAAATATAAACTCAAAATGCTAGTTCCACATATAATATTTTTTTATATAGTGGAATTTACAGGACCATATACCAACACTTTACAAGTATCTTTAAATACCTTTAGAGGATATTTACGGGAGTATTTATGGCCCATGGTTTTAACTAGAAAATACTTAACGACACCTTCTCCTACAACAACGACAACTTCTCTTACAACACTAACTTCAACAGAACTGGAATGGTATAATGAAACCACTTTTAACAAAACTACCCACATGTTCAAAACCTGTAAGAAAATATTTAATAAATTCAACTCATTCAAAAAAATTATAATTTTTTTATAATTCTAATTCTAAAATCTAAATCAATTCTAAAAATCAATCAATTTAAAATCTAAATCTAAATAATTCTAAATCAATCATTTTCTTCCCTTTTTAGATCAAATGTATGACTGTAATAATAAGCCATTCGCACAATCAAGAATTTCCTGTTACTGGAGTTCGAGAATGCAGGGACTGTGCCATGGGTACAAACAAGAAAACCGGGAAACGAGATTCTATTGTCCACGAGAATGTGGAGTGTGCCCCCCAAGTAAAATTTTTAAGACTTAAGTTTGCGTTTGACGAAATTGATTAATTGTATAACCAAATGAATTTTGATTCCTTTTTCAGTTCATGTTATCAGCACTCACGACAATCGTAAGTTCTTCATTGAATGTTTTACTTAATTTTAATTTTTGCCAATATAAGAACATTATTGTATGATTACCCTAAAATATTAGCTGAAATAGCTTTGTGGCATCACAATTTCAACTCTGAGGATGTGAACCTTGGTTCCTATTATTGATTATATTTAGATGTACTTGTACTGGTTAAAAATTTCCTCCACAAGCTTTTCCATAAACTTGCAAATCGCATTAATTTATATATTCTTTATAATACAGTACACACTCATACAAGAAAGAAAAACAGTCTTGGAGAACGTCCTGAGGGTAAAAATAAATACTTTTGAATCTTTTAATAGTTGTAGTACCATAAATGTAAGAAGATATTGATGTATAATATTAATAATATATTGATGTTATTCCTTCAGTAGATCCAAAATTCCCAATTTTAGTATCCCAAGACTACCACTGAAAAGAGACATGGAGCATTAATATATACAAAATCAGAATTGTAGTAGATTTATCCCTCCTCAAAAATTTATTTAAAGCTCAATAAAACTGTTTTTAATTCATGAAATGACGTATACTGCCTATTTAATCATATTGTGGCTCCAGAAGTTTGTGTGCAGCCGTGTTTTATATGATAAAATCTACCATGTTTGATGGTATAAGTTTACGGGAAACCTTGTACTGTCCTTTACTGTTTACATTATCTATTCTCTCATTCTAATAATATCTTTATTATTATTTCTTGGAAAACGTTGTAAATGTTCAATGATAATGTGCCTTAACAACGAGCTACTCCTTACGGATAAAATACGCTGTTTCGTATAGATTTTATTAAGTTGTGTATATTTTATGCAATATTTTAAAACATTAGGAAATGGTGTTAAATGTTTCTGAACTCAGAATCATTTTGTTGTCATTTGTTTCAATTTTACTGTAATAAAAACTGCCTTTGAGAAAACTTCAAAATTATTATAAATCGTGAGCTTTAATGTATTATGGCTTATATTCATGAGAAATTTCAATCAAACACTTTTCAGTACGTATAGAAAATAATTTAATAAAATAAAAGGTTTCCCAGCGTATATGATCTAAAGCTACTGCATTTACAGTAAAAAAGGATATGGCATGTATTCTTAATTAATTATTATATTTAATGATTATTCTTTGTGACTAGAAGTGTTGCCATTCTTAGGTCTATTCATGTGAGTTGTTATCCAATTTGTATGGTGTGAGATGTTCACGTAAATCCCTGGAACATTAATTTGACCACATGTTCCTGTCCAGCTACTTAAACCAACAAGCTGGTACTCTCCCGAACTTGATTTGCAAACAAGTGGATCTCCGACGTCACTCTGAAAAAATGCAATTCATTTTATTGTGGTATCCATACACGAATTGCACGGAAATACTTTTCTGATTTTAATTACCTCACAAACATCTTGTTTATCTCCTCGAGCACAAATATTACTTCTAGTGATTACAAATCGTTTCGTGAGATTTGGATTATGTTGTAATCTGCCTTGGCAGTTGTGTTGCGAAAGGACGAGTAGTTCTTTTTGCTTCAAGTAGCTACTTTTGTTTGCTAAATGAAATATTTAAATTAAAATCAGGATTCAAATGCAAAAGAAATCTACATAATTTTAAACCAATTTACCATATTTTCGTGAAGCAGCCCATCCTGTCGTAATGCAACTTCTACCATCAAAATTTTCGTTGGTAGGAGGAAGACACACTCTTCCAATATGATAATCGTACGTGATATTTCTTTCAGTAAAAAGTAGTGCAATATCATTTTTTAAAGCAACGCTGTCAAAATCAGGATGTACAAGCACTGCTTGAATCGGAACATCTTCTGTTGGTTCTGATTGCAAATTGTTTTGTCTATTCCATTCTCCAACTCGGACCTTAATGCTCCTCGGAGTTAATCTATATGAATCAAAATTTTATACTTCATTTGTATACAGTAAGTATTATAACTATGGGAAACTTTAGTAAGAAATATAGAAACGCATACTGATGAATGCATTTAGCTGTTGTAATTATGGTCCGCTTATCTAGCAAAGCTCCTGAACAGATGAATTCGTCTGAGGAATTCAGAATCATGATTTGCCAAGGAAATTCTCCAAAAAATGTGTCTGATTTGTCACTAGGGACTAAAACACGAGGTCTTCGCACTCCACAGTGGTCTTCAGAAAATGTATTATTTCGTACGTTATTATTCTTTCCTGCTCCTGAACAACAAACTCCAGGGAGTGAAGACTTTGGTTGTTGACACTGAAAGAATTACAACAGTTTAGGTCCTATTACTACAAACTTCTTTAAAAAATAACTTGATAATTTAAATACATAGTAATATAATTTTTTTTTGGAATTTTAATAAGTACCTGCAAATTTCTTATATTTGATCTAGGGGTTTCTTTAGAAGGGCACAAATGTTGAGCTAGGCACGCCATACCATCGGGGCAAGTTTTAGAGTGACTTTTGGCAGTTAAAGGTAATAGAGTGGTCACTGTTTCAGTGGTTGATATTTCTGTTTTCTTTGTAGTAGTTTCTTCAGTAACAACTTCTTCGCCCACATTGAAGTCCAAGGAAGGTAATTGGTAGCTTTTAGATGGGATAACAAGTGATTCAATGTGTAATTCTGAACCTTTATGAATGCAACCAATTGGAGGGTGAACTTTGAAATGATCATTTAAAGGAACAGGAATTCCATTGTGAATGTATGGCTTTGGTGTAGTAGTAGTGGTTGTGCTCTGAATATAATCTTCTTCGTCTTCTGCTGTGAAATTAACCTGGGCACTCGTTATTGAAGAAGTTGTTGTAGTCCGAATATTAAATGAAAACGGAGTAGTAGTCGAAAAATTGGTCACTTTTTTAAAATCTCCGACCAATTTTTTAAGGCCGCCTATGGAAGTGTCTGGTTTCACTTGCGTTTCTTTCAGAGTGGTACCCTTTTTTTGATTATCCACTCTGGAAGGCTCATTCTTGAAAAATGTAAAGACTGAATGATCTGAATTTCCTACTCGAGTTTTATTTTTCGCTTCGCTAATAGGAGAGCTCACTGGGGCATTTTCATGTTTACCAGATACATTAGCCCTAGTAATAGATGAGAATGGAGTTGCTGGAGAAATGTAGGGATTGAAATTACTGGTGCGGAATCTCAGGTTTATTTCTTCTTGATTTCTTAGAGGGCCAACACCGGAAATTAATGTTGAAACTGGAGGTGCAACTGTGTTTTGCAGGTGATGGTTGTTCTGATAAATTGGCTTTGGAGCATTCAAAGTAGACTCTTTTATAACTGTAGAAGCAAATTGAAGATCTGGTTTAATGGTATTTGATGGTTGTCGGTTACAGCAAATAAATGATTTTCCATTGAAATCTGCCTTGCATTTCTAAATTAAAATTGGACATGTTTTTCTGAATGTCGTCGGGTTAAACGAGTATTTTGTAACCTAATGTATTCGAAAAGGAAATATGTACCTTGTTAGATCCTGTTGATATTCTTACATTAATTGTTAATGTTTCAAGCGCAGAGGAATCATCACGGATATAGCCATTATGACAACGAGATCTCTCAACACACATTTCGTTTACTTTGCAATCTGGAAAATGTTCTTGTCTTGTCAAATGTGCAAGTTGATTGCTGTCATTCTTGCCATCTGAGGGATTTTAATAATTAGTTTGGCTAAATGCAGTAATTATACATAAATTATTACATTTACAATACAGTGAATAATGTATCCATTCCAAAGTACACTCTGTGTAATTACCTACTCCCATGTTTTCATAGAATATTATATTTTCACCAACCACCTAAATTTACGCTATACATTGTACATGCGTGTACCTACACCGTATTAAATTTTATTTACAGACAGGTTCCCATCTCCATTATAGATGATAATAATATGAATAATAAGATTTATTTAACATTATATAAACTCTAAAATTGGATATCATGATGATATTTTAGTAAACTCGGATACGAATGCCGCAGCCATAAGATCGTTGAATATTTGTTGTCAAATATTTGTTATAAAAAGTTCCGCGAAGTTTTCTACATGATTTCAAGCGAACCAAAATGTAATTATTATATATACAAGTCAATATTTGGACTGCACCAATTTCATACATTTACAAACAAGTGCAAATGTACTAGTAAATTTTTAAATGTACCAAGAATCTGGCCCGGAGACATTTAATAATTTTTTATAAACTGAAATTGCATACTTTGTGTGAGTGTGAGCCTTTTTTATCCAGGTACCACACTTATACAACAGTGCATTAGATGAACAACCAAGAAGAACAATGGAATAGATTGTACTTTCCAGAAAAATAAAATTATTCTTACAATTTACAATTATCACAGAATTGCAATTCTTATTGTAGCTAATTTACTCAATGTTAGGGTTAGCATTATTTGTGCATTGAATGTAATTACAAACTACATTTCAAGTACTTGTTTGATAAAATTTAAAATGCTAGTACTGGCAAAGTACAATCACATACGCCACATATTTTATATTTTAGGTCATTACTACAACTACTTGGTAGTTCTTTCTGCCTATTAACAGTCTGCATGAAATGGATTAAATGACAAGTACGTGTCTTTGCTTTATTTCCATCATATATGTGTAATAGAAGATGTACTACAATACCTTAATATTTTTAGCTTCCCCTCTTTATATTTTACATGTAAATTCCGCCATTACGAATTTAAATGTAGATTGGAGTTCCATGAAAAATAAAATGAAAATATGTGCACCTACTGCTACTAATTCATTTTTGACTTGAAAAGGTGTTTTCACACCAAGGAGATTCAATCTGTATTTATCTTCTTGACAGCCAGTAAAACATTTTTGTACATAAGTGTGTTGAAGTAGTAGTATTAATGTCATGAATAATACGTTGGCAAGTATGTAACAATATAGGTGAATAACAGATAACAATTATTTACAATATAAGATAGGTACTACATAATACTGTAGAAAAGTTGTCACATGTTTAGCTAATGTAAAGCAGCCTTTTGGATTATACTATGTTAGATATTTGAATCGTACATTATTTAACAAGGTGAGTAAGCAAAAAATTAACATTTAAGGTATTAGATAATTTATAGTGGTTAGTACTCATTAGTTTTAGGACGGTGAGGTGTAGCATAGTATTATGTGTTGTTATTTACACCCTTACGACGTATTACAAAGCGGATTTTAGCGAGAAACCGGATCTTTCCATTTCAATAGGAATTGCACCCCACACCACCTGTTCCACAACATCCATAGATCACAATTATTTACATTTTTATTGGTTTATAATTTGTCCAGTTTGTAAATGCAAAATAGTAACCACAGTAGGTACAAAGAGATTGGATCCTCTACGTCTCCGTTATATATCTAGCATCCATGGTTAAAAGCAGTAGTACATTTTTACTTTCAAAATATTTATGCAAAGAAAACCAAGTTTCGTTTATATTGGTAAGACGCCACTGCATTATAAGTAAGACAACATTTAATCATCACCTGAAGGATAGCCTCCGAAACTTTTAGGTGGCTGGCGTTGTTGATCCTGGGGTTGATATTGTTGTTGTTGTTGCGAAGGTTGATATTGCTGGTTCTGGGGCTGGTACTGTTGTCTCTGTGGTTGATATTGCTCTCTCTGGGGCTGATACTGTTGAGGTTGAAGTTGATGTGGCTGTCTCTGATTTGAGTTTGGTTGGAAACCTGACGGGGAACTCTGTTGTTGCGGAGGTTGGCGGAAAGGAGGATTATTCCCAGTATTTCCGCCGAAATCATTTCCCTTGTCAGGATGGTGATGATGCTCTTTCTTAGGCATTCCATTGCCATTCATATCTGGCCAGGGATCTTTATAATTGGGATCCCGACAGCAAACTCCAACGACTCCGGTCATTGGGTGAGAACAGGCCTTAATTTTAATAAAAGCTTGTTTACATTGCTTAAACATGGTCATGCTATCCTTGAGAATCATTGAATATTTATCGACAGTTCTAATTCATGTATAGATTTACCATAAGAGCGACTCGGTGATCTTTTTCGGCCTGTGATAGTTGTATAGACCTTTCTTCAATGACGCCTTCAACATTACAGCGACTTTCAGGGACACAAAGCATAGCAGCTATATGAAACAAAAACATGTTTAAGAACGTGCTTATCCGTATGAACAAAGTTCTAGAGTTTGCTTTAAATTAAGTGAAAACTCTCACCTGGACAACCTGGATATGGTAATTGATCTGAATAGTCGCTATTTCCGGAAGTTTGAGGTTGATTAGCAGGCTTGAAAGGCTTATTGGTTGGTTGAACGAAATTATTTGGTCGTTGTGGCTGGGATGGTTTATTATTGAAGTTCTGAGGAGGTGAAGGGTTTGGTCGATATTGTCCGTTATCAGCAGGATTGCTTTGAGGAGTATTTTGGGAAGGGGAGTAGGCATTGTCCGCTGGTCCCTGATAAGGCCTCTGTGGAGCTTGAGACAGTATTTGAGGAGACGACTGTGATGGTTCTTGTTGGTAATTATTTGGATTTTTTGGTGAATTTGAAGGGGAATATGGATTATTTCCCTGAGGATTTTGTGGCCGGGACGGAGAGGAAAACGGATTGTTATTTTGAGGCTGTGATGGAGGTGAAAATGGGCTATTGTTTTGAGGCTGCTGTGGTGAGGCATATGGATCTTGAGGGTTTTGTGGCTGTGATGGGGAGGAAAATGGGTTATTGTTTTGAGGTTTAGGTGGCTGGGACGGAGAAGAAAATGGATTATTGCTTTGGGGCTTCTGGGGCTGAGACGGAGGGGAAAATGGGTTATTGCTCTGAGGTTTCTGGGGCTGTGATGGGGAAGGAAATTGATTCTGCGGCTGTCCATTTCCATGGTCATTTGAAATTGGTCCATAAGAAGGAGCTTCAATGTCATCTTGGCTAGGTGAAAATTGGTTGTTACTATCAAGTGGCTTGGGATTGAAATCAGAGGTGGAAGGTTCATCCTCAGGAGCGCCATAAGATGGAGGTCTGTAATTTGTAGGCGGTTGAGGAACCGATGGGTTTTTCCCTCCAAATGGAGAGCCCTTTACAGGTTTATTCGGTTGGGGCTGGTTGAAAGGAGCCGGGCGAGGAGGTTCATAGTCAGTGCTTGGTTGATTCTGCTGTGGGAATTTTTTAGCCCCGTGACAATCAGCTTTGTTCATCAATTGACATCCTTCGTCTGCGGAAGAAGGAAAATTGTTTGGGAATTGAGGCGAGGAAGAAGGAGTTCCGAAGGGCCTTGAATTCGGTTGTGAGGGAGATCCAAATGCTGGAGAATTTTGTTGGAACTGCTGGTTGGGTTTCGGATTATATTGTGACTGAGGGTTTGAGTAAGGATTGTTGGGCTGTTGAGAAGGTGGCTGAGAATTGAAAGGACTTGGCGGTTGTTGCGGGGGTGTAAAAACATTGGGACGAGAATGAGAAGTCGGGTGAAGTTTATTTTGATTTTGGTAGGGATTTGGCTGTTGGGGTCTGGAGGATGGAGAATCTCCTTTTTCTACCCCAGGGTGATTAGGAGGTCTTCGGAAAGGATTGTTTTGCTGCCACCAATAATTTTGATCACTCGTACCTGCTGATTCGTATTGTGGTAAGGATGAGATGGAAGTGTCAGGACCAGAATTTTGTGGACTTTTCACTCCTTGGCTACCACTGTCGTCATCTGCAAAATTCCCGTACCCATTTCCTCTCACAATTGCTAATTGAAACACAATCAGGAAAGCATATGCAAATGCCCTCAGCATCTTGATATTTATCTAGAGAAATCACAAAATAATACATTACATAATTTCCTTATAGATTCCAGATAGTACAATTACAGACGGTAAACTTACCAATGTGTTGCAATAAATAGTATAAATGTTAAAGGCCCTTTAACTTTTGTATAATTAATTTCTATTACGTATTGTCCTACAGGCAGTCTCTCACATTCACAAATCACACTTTAGCACAGTACAGATCCTATCTACTATACTATTTATCTTATGCATTCAATAATGTTTCTTGATAGGTAAGATTGGGGTATTGTAAGAATCACCATAACTTATTAATTATTACAAGAATTGATTCATGTTGATTGCTAAATCAATATTATTATTTCATTAGTGTATTATTGACAATTTTGATTAATATCTGTTATTGTGGCAAATAATAATGTAATTATACCTACAGACAATATACACTCGTCTCAATTAAATTGTAATTAAAACACTTACACAATGAAGGTATGCACATTTATCGAGAAATCTCAGATGAATCACTTAATAAAATTGACGAAATAGTTATAGCAGAAAACAAATATTTGTATTTGAGACACAAGTTAAACAGAAGGTAAATAATAGATGAAAAATAATTGATATGCCCAACAAACTGCGAGTCACGTAATATAAATTATTCAATAACGAATGAAAATGAAACTGCAAACTGTTGAGAATGAAAAAGAAAGAATTAGAAGTGAGACGTTAACTTTAAAGGATGTTAATGGAACAAGTTAAGCGAGAAGACTGACAATGAGTAAGTTAAGAATGATTTTCTTAGTTTCGTTGTCGTCCCTTGTAAACAGGTAATTGTAATACATTATATAGTAGTAAGTAACTCTGTATAGCATTCTGAATATTACCTCTGAATAAGAACAAGTCAAAGATTGCAAAACACTGAAGTAAAATTATAGTAAAGATCTACCTTTAAAGATAAGTTATATAACAATAAAATTAATATACTAGTTATTATGTATTATTACTTAGTCCCCTGCAAATTGCATTCAAGTGTATACTCATGTCCTATAGATAAGAAAATGTGGGCCCGGCTATTTGTTTGCGATTATTATTAATTTTATTCATTCAGACATGACATTTTTGAGAGGTTATATTTATGCATTGTAATATGCATGCTCTGTCTGTAGCAGCACAGACAGATGTAACGGTTATATTGATTCCGTATTTCTAATTTATTAGATTCAGTATTAGATATAAGGTAATCTAGCCTAGTTGAATTTGAGTTGCATTGCACGTCCTCTTGACTGTAAGGATAATGCACTTTTCATCTTGTCATAAGAGTTTTGAATAATTAAATGTGCAGCTATCAATATTATAATAATAACCTGCTCAAACAATAAATGATAAAAATGTCTCCTCCACATTGTTGTGTCTTAACAATTTTGAGATGTCCATGAGTTAAAATATTACTTTATGCTTCTTGAATAATAAAATTATATAGTGTAGATTTTGTATAAAATTAACATTATTTTGGAAAGCTACCGGTTTTTTCAAAGAAGACGAGTTCAGTGACGTGTTTCTCTAGTAAGATAATTAATTTTTATTGATAATACGCTTTTGTATATTCATCGCCACGAAATTAATCATCTTAAACATTTAAGGATATTTAACTTGCCAATTCAGGGATTTTTTCCCTGAAAAGTCTTAAAAAATATTCTCATGACCTGTTCATTGACAATTAATAGACAAAATTATAATTTCTTTATTAAAGAGGGTTAAGATGTTCGGCAATTGTTTCTAAAGTCGCGACATGCGGAGCCGATGATAAATAATAATAGAAACATGTTCAAGTTCACTAAATTCCCATGAAAAATAGGAGGTTAAAATAACGTTGGAATAGAGTGACGTGTTGCGTGAGTCCTAATTGCCAAAACTGATAGTATAATTATATAGTTGAGCAACGGTAAGTGCTGACCGTAGGTAACTAATAAGTTTCAGCAGATTTAATTAAAATACATCGCCGACTACTTGAAAAGAGTGGCAATAAATTAAAATTTACTCACAGCTCCGTACCTACTGGAATCTTGTCAAAAAACACCTAAGGTAAAGAGCAATAGTGCAAGAAGTGTGAATCTGAATCAAGACTTTCTGCTTGCTGTCCTCACCAACAATCTCAGTTAACCCACTTATCACTAGAAATTAGTAATACTAAATGGCAAACCTATTTAGCTCCGATCAAGTCTCGTCTCTCGCTTCTCCTCAACAAGGCGTCCTTCGCAAAGTTGCTTCTTCTTATCCTCTGCAGCACTTTTATACGATTTTTTGACGTCACTACCAAACGAAGAAGAGTCTTCATCACTTTATCTCTTTGCTCTTCCACTCCACAGGATCTCCTCGCCTCACCTTTCGTCTGAATCATCTTCTTCATCTCAGACATCCCATCAACAATAATATATCTAACTACGTAACTCATTCTCCTATTTCCACGCACTACATATACATCCACTCATGTACCTTAAATGCGAGCCGGTATTAAATCCTATTTTAAAGTGAATTTATTAATGTAGGTACTATTCTTTCATTTATTAGCTTTTGTATATATCTTATAGAGGAATAAATGTCCCTTGTCTGAATTACGTACCTAATTTACAAATCTCTAAATATATTTCGGACATGCAGGGAGAGAAAATAATAAATAAGAAAATAAACTATGGAAAAACAAGCTTATTTTTCTTGGATTCGCGAATGAACAGATAATATCGCACATTTGCCTGCATTTTTATATAGTACATAGTACATCCCTATTTGGAAAACCCTGGTAACTTATTTATAATGTTCTTACTTATTGGTATGTGACGATGTGTACCTACTTACTTAAACCATTTATACTGGAAGGAATATAAAAGACTACATGTTATGACTTGTGGACTATATAACAAATATAACAACGTAGTATTAAAAGGTACAAGTATTTTTTGCAATAAGCTTAATAATGATTTTATTCTTGGAATGTCTACTATACGCTATTAATAAGTATTATCTAGTAAATCCAGTATATACCCTGGAGTGTCGGATAAAAAATCTTTATTTTTTTACAGGAAAATCTTTTTCCAGCAATGAGCATGCCAAATTTTCCGCTTCGTTTATTTTACATATACTCCCACTACAATTACGGATAAATGAACTTAAGCCATGCATCTCTTATGCTAAACCTTGAAGTTCATCTGTTTGTCCTATAGAATACGTTTCTAGTTGTTTTAATATTTATCATACTGCTATCCAAGGGACACCATTAATCCCAATTCGTAACACAATACGCATCTGATGTAATGTACTTGCATTGGCGACACTGAAACGGATTTGTGATTAATAATACAGGAAGATCAAGGAACATATACTTAGTACATACATTTATTATATACTATTTATGTAGTAACAATAATTATGAAACCTATAATGAGATCTTAGACCGAGAGGACAATGATAAAAAGAATGAAGAAGAATTAAAACTCAATAGTTAAAACGGTATACATTTTTTATATATCCACACGAAACTATTTAGACCACAACTTATGAAGAATACATTTTGATTTGAATAAATTGGGCAGAACCGGTTTTTGCAATTGCAAAATCTATTGATTTTTGAATAGAGTATAAGACATTGTACATTATTTATCAATGTTATATATTATTGGATAGCAAATATTATTGTCACTAAAAGGCAAGCAGCATTAGGTCATCATGACATGAGACGTAGGATACGAGGTTGTATTGAAGATAAATAATAGTATTGCAATAACTTGGAGTGGGCATTGGTTTATCGTAAAGGTCAAAGTATTCATCATCTTGTCTATAGATACTATTGTAAGTAAGTAGGTATGCTAATTGACAATGAAATAGTGAGGAGTATATAATCATCACACATTATAGATGTATCACACATTATAGATGTACCTGTGAATGTAACCCACGGTGTGAGGAAAGGCCAATTTCCTTACTATTTTGTTTATGTGTATGACTAAGCACAAATAATTTCGACATAAGTATACCTTCTAATTTCCTTGTCCATTCTTAGAATCATGAACGAAAACTACAGCTTTAATAACAACTGCAATCAAAAACAACTTCAAATTGACTCCAGTTGGGGTCTGAAAATGCATAGCTTAAGGCTGTGTCTTGCTAGTACTAAGAAATCCGCATTTCTAGAAATAAATTGGAAAACCTGTTTCCAATTTATTGGGATTATATATTTGTATGCAAATAATTAAAAGTTCTTATTGCATTGTAGTACCTTAAGAGGGCGAAGGAAATAAATGAATCAGGTACATGATGGGATTTCAGGAGGTTCATACTTTCATATATTATGACTGGCTTTGACAACATGGAAACTATTTCCCAGAATACTCAGTTAGTGTTTCTGCTGTTTGATTTCTTTGCATATTTCGATCATTAAATTTTTTTGCTGTTTTTCTGCTTCGTTTGTTTCCTTCCAAAGGATTGCCCGGTTTTAATTCTCTCAATAGACGAAATATGTTTGTGTGATACAATCTAGAAGAATCAGGATATCACGATTTATTTTTTATCGTTACGTCAATATTATATTGTCTTTGCAATGAACCAACTGAAGCAAGTGCACAAAATCAGAATTCGTGTGCATCCCAGAGACATTGCATTGTTATCGTCTTCAAAGCTTTCAGGGTCACTTTTGTGATGCATCTTCATCACGGCTGGTGGTATATTGTTTTCTTCTATAGATGCGCCCTTATGGCTCTGTAAGACAAAAGTTATCCACTCTCACTCTCGTCACATAGTTCCACTATTCAAGAAATCATGATTCTTCAAATCTGTAATTTGTAAGAAAAAGGGCAGCCACCACATTACATATTCATACTAATCCTAAGTACTTCGGAACTTAGTCCCAAATTAGTTATTCCCATTTCTAAGAGTATTTAAAAAATAAGGCATCAAACTTCTGTAGGTGTAGAAAAATGCGCATAAATATCAAGTACATTAAATTAATATAACAAAATAAAGGTGTAATGATCACTTTTAAGGCGCAAATAGGATGATCCTCCAATTTTAAGATAGTAACAAATGCTATTTATGCGAGTGGCCACTGGCCATATACATTTAACTGAGTGATGAAGATAAATTTGCTTCGCCCCACTTTTTATACCTTTTGGAATACTCAAGTTGGACATAATGACGACATAAATATCAACTATCATATTTTATTTACGGCAATGTGTCTATCGTTAAGGCGATCTTAAATTGTTATTATATTGGCACTTGACACTAATATTGCATAATTTATCAATTTTATTTTTCTGCGCAGCAATAATTTTATCAACAACAAAAAACTGTTAGGAGAATGAAACCAGAATGAAATAAACATTTTATTTTATGCAAAATTGACTTGATATCATTATTGTTTTGTATATCATTATTTGTATTCTAAAATTTCATAGATGTTGTTGTTTTGTCTTAATTACTTTTAAATTATAATACTTTACATAGGTATATATCTTAATATGGTTAGGTTTTTGTTACATTGCCGTATACTAAGGTTATAACCAGAAATTTACATGCTTCCATACATTCATCATGTTTTCTGTCATTCTATTATTTTCATTCGTCTGTACATGGATTTCATGCGCACAAATTATTACATAACTGATTTATCGAAAAAAGTTGTAAAAACTTAAGCTTTTTTATTATTCTTACGGATACGTCGTGTCAGTGTTCACGATATGATTGACTACTAACAAGTTTTAAAATAAGCATGAATAAAGTGCTTCCACCCGATTCCCTTGAGCTTTCAAAAGAACTGTGTGATACACTCATAATAGTTGATACTAGTATTTATATTTAAATATGTTAATTTATCTGCATTTAGGATAGTCTATAGAATATTTATAATTAGACATTCATACTTAAATTACATAACAATAATTGTATCTTACAAACTTACGATGGAAATGCGTCTTGTATTGTACTAATATCGGAAGTTGTATATTGACTTCTAAAATTCTCTAAGGTTGAATGAGTCATAAAATTACAGTCCAGGTAAACCGTTAATGAAATACCGGGTATATCAGTATAATGGCACTGTGTATCCATAATTGCTTCTATTTTTACTGTAATATTCGAAGGGACAGTCAGTATATATTTAGTGAAAAATTACTAATTTTACTTTTGTTCCAATAAAATACATTGTTGTTTACGAAGGTGGATGTAACTTTAACTAAAAAATAAATTATTTATTTATAAAGTGTATGGTTAAGGTTGGGGTAAGTTTTACTCTATTACATTGAAATGTCATACTTCAAATATACATCAAAACTTTCCACTTCCATTCAGCTTTACTCGAGATTTTTGTACAGACATTTCATGGTATTAGCCTCCAACTTATCCCAACCTTAAGTTGACAACAACAATTGTCTTAACTATTTTCTCACAGCGGAAATTCATATGAATTACAAAAACAATAGGAAATAAATCTTGAGTACCTGGATAAGATGCACGAATAATAAATATTTTGGTAACCATAATAATGTAGAAATTGTACAAAGAAAAATATATCTGAGTAAATTAAATATGCATTGATAAATAATTTTATTATAGGTAAGAAAACATTGTAAATGTTTCATTGGAATATTGTATACGTATAGTTAATAAGTAAGTACATGGATAAATTGAGATTGTTGTATTGGTTTATTAGTATAGAAGTATACCTTAATAGGTACACAATAAATGTCTATTAGTGAAATGACTAATTATAAATATTAAATATTATTTACCTGTAGGTACCGTCTGATGATGAAGGAGTGTAAGGTATCGCTAAAATTATTGATATTGAGTTCAACGGTTACTATAATATATTATTCTTTCTAGGTGACAGTGATTTCTTCATCGTCATACTCAGTGGCATTTGAAGACAAGTCAGTTGGCATTGCTTTGGAACTACTGGCTGGTGAAATGGGTGGTGACTCGAGTTTGGTCAAATGAATTTCTTCGCCGTTCACGTATGTCAAGGATGGAGAGATTATTGGAGAGTGTAGAGGTGATAAATCCGAGAGATCGATTTTTGGCTTGTCACTATCCGCATCACTAAGGTCAGGGTTGGGATTGTTCTTGTTCGGAAGAGTCTGTTCTCTTGACCCACCGCTGGCGAGCAGCTCACGTTCTTTCGAGTTACGCCATTTCATCCGACGATTTTGGAACCAGATTTTCACCTAAGCCAATTTAACTCATCTGTATCACACTCCCACAAAATAACGCATTCCATTTTATGCTCAAGACGTGCGAAGCATAATATCTTTATACAAATCGTATGCACCATTCCCTTTTAACATGAATACTATTATAATACGTACAACAACTACACTATATTATGCTCTTCCTACTAAAACTAACTAGGTCCTTCTGCTGCTTTTATGTCTTTACTTCACACATTACTACTATATCTAAAGCTATGTATTGGGTAAACTGAAACATGGGCATTCTTTGCAATGTGTATTTATCTCATCTTTGAATATACTAAGGATATCTCTAGTTTGCCAAATATCGATATTTATCTAGCACATTTCTGATACACAATTTTATATTCCTGTTTTTATTGAGTTTTTTGTATTGTTATGCGTTATGCATACGGAGTACACTAAGCCGTACATTTTTTCTTTTTTATTTGGTGTGCATGACTATGTATACTAATTTACATCATTGTCAAGCCTATTAGGATGAGAGTACTAGATAGACATGTATCTCACAAGATTAAAATAAAGCTTGTAATTGCAATTTCACTTCTAAATGCTCCCTAATACTTATAATTTCTATACTGTGTACCAAAACAACCAAAAAAAACGTAATCCTTTTCACTTCACCCACTCAATCTTATTTTTTGCAACTATTTCCTTTACTCAAAGTATTTGCTACTAATAAGTACAATATAAAACGCAGTAGAGCAATAGCAATGACATTTTACGTGCGAAAAGCATGATAAACTGGTGCACCCACATCCTGAATCATACGCACAATGGGAAACCTTGAAACTTCTTCTGAATGAGTAACAAAATCCCAGAATGAAAAATAGAACGTACTTACATTCCTTAGTAAACATAAGTAGTGCCTTGGGGAGGACGACACACTGTCATGTCATACACAGACATGTTATATTTATACATCTACAGATATACTACAAGCAACGTGTTGGAAATAATATAGTCTTAAACGCTAGGATTTTTCATTCCTATTTACTGCATTTAATGGAGGAATCTCACGCAGTGCAACTCTCGCTTTTGGCAGGATGAATCTCAACAGTTTCATTTTATCATCTTTGCCAACTGAAGCTCTTTTTGAAAATGTGGTAAAAACACACAGTTTTTCAATTTTGTAATTAATTATCAATACGATAGCTACTTTTAAATGGACATCTCATTTTAGCTGTAAAATCTCCACGGAATAAAAAATTATAAAAGAAATTGCAAAAAGTCGTCGTAAAAATGGCTTTTTGAACTGTCGTTGGTGAAAATGAAAGTCGAAATAAATATAGAATGATTTTATAAGTAGTACAGTGTATTTGTATTCCATGCAAATGGATTAATCTGAAGAAGGCCGTTACCTTAGTACCGAAGCTTAGTCAAAATCAGTAAATGCAAGGTTCACAGAAGCTGGAATGC
Source organism: Tomocerus qinae (assembly GCA_020055645.1). Taxonomy (NCBI): domain Eukaryota; kingdom Metazoa; phylum Arthropoda; class Collembola; order Entomobryomorpha; family Tomoceridae; genus Tomocerus; species Tomocerus qinae. Next base: position 26,411,817 of record CM034548.1, read on the forward strand.
AAATGCAATGTATGCTAATGTATTCATAGATTTAGTAAACCCACATTCCCTCAGCAGTTCATGTTCTCTAGTTTCTTTCAAGGCCCGAGAATTATGCAGTCAAGTTTTACTAATAAAATATCCATGCGAATTAACCTATGGTGAACCTATTCAGGGCGTGTTTATGTTATTTCATATGACTACAAATTATATGTGCTAACCTGACTTGTATATTGATCTCATGCTGTTCTGTGTCACTAATCATTGTCATTGGTTTTACTTTCGTCTTGAATTAACGACTCAGTATACACCAATTTTAGAGGTATATTAAAATAAGGTTTGGTGATTATTAAATTTTCCGCTTTATTATTGTCGGTAAAACGGTAATAATAATGAATTCTAAAACTGAGATTACTCTCGTCTCATCCTGCCTCAGTATATAAAGGCCGCGTGATGAAATGGACGGAATAGACTTTGGATTTTCTAAATTTCCTCAATTGAGTGGGTTTTATGTGAAGCATTAAACAATTGATATAAATAGATTCTTTAATAGAGCAATCAAAGTATTCTTATTCAGGATAATATACTATGTAATACAACATAATAACTGCTGCAATAAATCATGCACTTCTGTGTGGGAGAGGAAAGATGCTGTGAAAACGTTGTCTTTTCAATAAACTGGAGGATTCAATATTGTAATAATAAAACAAAGTGAGATGGGAATACGTATTATATGTGGGACATGCTTATGTACTGTATAAACGGATGCATATTGCATCATAATAATATATTGGCTGAACAACCCTCTGATAGAGATAGACTTAAGAATCAGTTAGTGAATTGAATATTGGTTTGTTTAGCTGAGTTTGTAGGGATCTGGTTCTGGCTGCTCAGCTCTGAAATAATGTGCTTTCCTTTGTGAGGCGAATTGCATAGGGACAGCATATTATGCCATAACACACATTCATGTGTACAAGAAAAGTAAGAGTGTTGGTTGATGGTTCGTGTGGTAGATGTACAGTTGAGTTGAGTTGAGTGGAGTGAATGGATGGTGAGCCCACAAACGACCGTAAAATCCAAGTTGTATGAGACCATTGGGGAGAGAATAAAAGTCAGAATTTCATTCTCATTGGATTTAAGAACAATTTAGTTGTTGAATAAAGTAGAGACCGAATCTCTGCACATGACAAGGCTAGAATCGATGCTTCCGACTTTCTGAATGTGTATTTATGAGCCAAGTACAACGTAATTTCATGAGCTAAAAGAGAAATAAATAGAAACCTCCTACACCACGTACTACATATCTCTATAATATACTACATCTCCACTACTAACTTGACTCCTTATCGTCCCACACAACAGAAACACATCTGGAAATACTATCCCCATATTACATTACATCTTAAATAGTAGCAGGGAAATATAGAAAAATGTAGCTATAGAAGCAAACTATCCTTATCAAGTGCACTCAATCTCATGCTGCTTGACCTGGGACCAATTTGATAGGATTGGCTCCACCCGATGTAGGTATCACGTGATTTTTACGTTAAAGAAATTCTATTGGTGGAAAAAAATCTAAATAGTAATTGATTGGAGGAGAGAACTTATTTAAATATTCTTAGGCCATTTTATAGGATGATTTAGAATGTTTAGTTCTACATAGTGAGATAAAAGGGTCATAATTGTGCTAATCTAAGCCAAGGAAGTTACAATATTACCCACCGAAATGTATGACTGTGTAAAGTTAATTTCAAACATTAAAAGCTTCTTTGGAATAATAATAACCTCGACACGATAATGAGATACAACGTGATATCCCTTAAAAATAGGAAGTTTGTTTTGGTAGAGAGCTATGTGAAGGGATTGTCTAAGTATAGAATAAGTGTGGATTTAATATCCTGTTTAAAAGAAGTTCAGGTCTAAAGTGGCTATAATATGGTTGGTAGGGACATTCTAGTAAATATAGGAGAGAAGGACTAGATTCGAGAGCACATTAAGTGTAAACTGCAGAGTATGGTAACAATACAGTTACATAATATGATAATATAGAGAAGAAAGTAGGAGAGCAAGGAGGTAGCGGAGGCAGACGAACTGGTAGACGGCAAAAGTTATTCAATTAGTCATTCCATTCGTTATTGCGTTCGTAAAAGTGGAGAGTGCCGTGACTACACATGAAATTACATTAGTGGCCATTAGAAATACTTAGGTAATATAATAATAGCATCTTTGTGTATTTATGTGGCTATTAAATGATCTAATATGTTCCTGGAAATGTAGAGAATTATGTAATAAAATACAATTTCCATCGTCAATGAGTTATATCCGTGAAAGCTTACGACAGATGCATTAAATACATGGTTGTTTGCAGACTGTGTGTACATATAAAGAAAGAAAGTATTTGAGAGAGCGATGGAAAGTGAAACAATTGGATGAAAGTTGAAGAAAGATAGACCTGTGAGAATGAAGGCATTTGTGAAGTGGATAGACTTTCTGGAGACCGAGATGAGGATTTAATGGATGATATTGGATATGTGAGATGAGAGTGGATAAAGAGGATTGATAGATAGATACGTAATATTATGTACATAGAGAAGAGAGTGGTGGAAGTGGAGTGAATGAGGAATGGGTGCATCTGGACCAAGATGAGAGGACTGAGAAAGAAAGAGAAGGTGGGCATTTGTATGTGATGATGATGGAGACTCCATGTGGTGGAGAATTCCATCTGATGTGCTCGAGGTAAGGACTAGGCGAGAGGGCTTTATTGAGCTGATCAAAAACAACACGCGCAAATCGTGACAGATTGTAGCGATTTATCAAAGGAAATTGCTGAATTGGGAAAGTATCAAGGAAGCTATGAGCAATATGAAATTCAAGAGGATTCACTTGGTTATGTATGTTATGTTTATGTCCCAATGAACTAAGTTCAGACTATACACACACATACTTACAGATACATACATAGCAGCCAGAGAGAGAGAGATCCACTCAACTAATTCAACTTGACTTTTACTATATCCCTGCTAGATCTGCAATAACCACACCACACTCTCTTAACTATCCACACATTATATTATTATCCTACTACATAGACTGCTACTATTATACTAATATAGGTAAGATGTCTCAACGATTAGACTTACAGATGCAATATACTTACATTATACTGTATGTAAGTATATATTGATATTAGTCTAGTAGGATACAATATTAGCCTTCAGTTTAGTAGGTAGTAGAAGAGGTTTAGCACGAAGAAGGTTCTTTATCAAGGAGATATCTGCTCTATATATTAATTTTATAAGTGACATAACATTATGAGGAAGTCTCAGTGATCACATCTCCCCTAATCTTGTAAGTATCACTTTGTATGTTTTAGTTAGTATTAGCGAGACAGAGTGATGGTGTGTTATGTTAGATTATGGCATGGGTTTTAGATACGCTGCCGTTTCGGAGCATATGTCCGTTACTTATGCTTCCTTTACGTTAGTAGCATGTTTTATGGAATAGGGCGATGGCGATGAGAGTATTTGTCAGGAAGGGGAGCAAATATCATAAGTAAGAGAAAAGCATATCTGCAAGTGTATTAGAGTATTAGCACAGTAGTGAACTGGGTAGTCCAAGTTAACTGAAGGCATGCATAGGCAGTCTGTCCGGGCCAATATCATAATAGTCTCCTGCCACACAATACATATTTAGTAGATTCTATAATAGTAGTATTATGTATGTATGTATCCTTAGTGCCATTATTGCCACGCTATGTTATTATTATGAATGTATCTAACACTATTGTCTCCCCTATACATAGATATAAAGATAACTTATAGAAAGTGGCTCATAATATACAAACTTACATAATAATACATATAATAGCATTAGTATGTTTCACGTATTTCCAGTACGTAAACGTAAGTCGTGCATTGGAAGTCAAGTTAGAAGAGGGCCGGGAAGAGAGCCTAGCGGAACCGGCTTGAGAGATGCTGGAGAAAGCAAGAGGGATAGGTATATCTGTACATTATGGGGAGTGTATGTAGCCGGATAGCAAGGAGAGAGTACCCGAGAGCTTTTCCAATGTTTTCCGCAAGACGAAAGCTTTCCCTGAGCCTATTGGCTTGTCGCCAGTCGATAAAGCCACTCAGCATTGCCCACAAACGATGATTCGCCAGAACGTGCGAATGAGGATCGCTACAAATGTTGCGACTTGACTATTTCCTTTTCTCCTTGCTTTATTATACTCAACTTTCCCTTCTTCGCACACTTTACTTTAGTTTTGTCGGGCCTCTACCCGCCTGGCCCGCACATACGTATACGACAATATCAATTCCCTTGACTTGACGGCAAAAAGCAGCTTATATTATGTTTGCTCATGGATTCATTTGAGAGCTCATAATGACTCCGTGTATTAATATTATACTTTGAGGATGGGGAGATGGTTCTTGAAAGAAAAGGCAATTGAGGGTGAAATATAGACAAACGATGGCTTAATTCATTTTTCTTATCGATCCTCAGACCGCGTCAACGACGGCTGATGTTCCTTCTTCTTTTCCCTTCCACACTTCTTACTATATAATCCATCCCTTATTCCTACCATGTATGTAAACTTTGAATTTACTATTTCCGATACACTCCCTCATACTCTCCATTTTTATTTATCCCACAAATACTACAATACATTCTATAACAATCTGGATATCCTACATCATGCTATAATATTATGCATTTGCTCACCGGATTGGCTATGGATACAAAAATGAACATATTGTCGCCCACGTTTCTTACTTACACAACTCGATAGCCTGTCTGTCACTATTCGTAAAATACAAAGAAAGAACTTTCTCCACTCTCGCTGACTCAACTCATTTCTTTCTTTCCGGCTTGACAATTTCGTCTTGGTTTTTATACTCTACAATATATTATTTATGGAATCGCTATAGACACACCATTGTTAATATTCTTTTACTACCACATTGTGAGTGAATATCACTCAAGCTCTACTTTCTGTCGGCATTTCAATACATGTGCCTACCATAGCTTACACATCCCTTGCCAAACTTGCCATTAGGTATTGACTATTTACTTGTCAACTTGCATTACGGTTAAACGACAAACACAAGTATGTAATGTCTCTTGCTATACTCTTATAGTCGCATGAATGAATTCTCAAACAACTCTAACTCTAATCCAAACCAATCCACTCACACCTCCATCTCCATTTACAACTCTATTCTCTCCAATATTATTACATGACTTCAACTGCTTAATTTCTAAGTACATTCATTGCTCGTACCTTCGTTCATTTCAATCTGTGTTTAATACAGCCTTACAAAATCTTCTTAGCATGGAACATCTCAAAATCATATTTGATTTCATCACTTCCATGAAAATTCAGCCTGTAATATTCGTCTATACAGAAAATAACATTAGCATAGCAAAACGCATAGATCCTATCTTATCCTAATCTTATTTGTTCCTTTTTGTACTATAGGGTGTATATCGGCATCTATCGGGTTTATTACCCGAACAGTCAATTACTACGGTACACAATTGCAATTGATTTCTTATCGTTTGACAATTTATGGTGGACATTAACACATTATTGAATCATATATCAAGGTTATTAAATAAGGAAGCTATTAAATTTTATTTGTCCTTGCAGCAACTTCATAATTCACATTATTTAAGTTTTATGACCCATTGACAACTGCATTGATAACCATATCAGGAGAGCGACTAAAACGAAGATGTTTATTTCAGTAGCTATAAACAATTTTTATTACGTTGTGTATTCTATGTGAATTTTATAGCCTCATTCACATACGTCACAATAAGTTATATCCGGGTTCGAGTAAGTGGACAATTTATTACGAGCAGAATCATAAAAAGTGAGAATGCAATTAAATGTAATAAATTTTGTGAATATTGTTACCTGTGAATCTTTCAGTCCGAGTTTCTCTGCCAGTTTTTTCCGATCCGGTTTTGATATGTATTTCTGTATCTGAAAGCGCTTTTCCAGTCCTTTCCTTTGCAAATCTGAAAAAACTGCTCGTCTCATCATGCCTCGTCGAGGTTTCCCTCTTGGCCCACCAGCCCATGGGAAAGTTCCAGGGAGAGGAAACACACTAGCGGCTGAATGATGAGGTCCTGTGTATTCACAGGATTCCAATCAAATATGCATTTAGTGTACTACTTTAAGATTATCCCAAGCTAATCCCAACCTCACTTTAATATATATTTGATCGGCAATCTCTATAATCAAATCCAGCTTTTTATTGTAAAAGAACATACAGAATATATAAAATTGTGTTAACCACTCACTATTATAGGGCGTCTGTAGACAATTTGACAAGCAAATCAATTCACCAGCTAAAAGTTGCATTCAAGAGAAATAAATGAGCTCAAATCAAATGTATCTAACTGTCTGTAAGTAATATCTATGAAAAGCTATTGTGCTCCAAATATCAACAGAAATAGATCATAGAATAGAAATACGGTGAGAATCAAAAGCAAAGAAAAGAGCAGCGTTACTCAGGATAGTTAAAGTGATGCCGACCTCCCACACTACCAGAACTAATAGCGTGGGTGCTATTTACCCTGCTCTCCATGAAAGGAGGATAATTAAATCCAAACCTGAATGTTGGTAAAGGTAACTATATTAATTCTATTTGCTAGGATCAAAGTGTCTTAACTCACAACGGAGAATTTAGAAAATATTACCTAATAGGAAAGGGTTCCTTTAATTCCTTCTCCCAAAGGGGAATTCAGAATAAAAAATGTTGTAGTTTGACTAGATACACAGGAGTTAGCAATCCTATTATATTCATGTTCCATTCAAACACAACAAGCTAACGTAGCAAGTGAGCAATATAGAATTGTCGATCAACCCAGATTAAGCAAGCCCACACTGCTCTATAGATATACCTACGTAAATAGTAAAAGATACACAGCCTAGCATAATATCCTGAACTAACAATAAATAAGCAAGACCAGAAAGGCTGTACTATCAACAGGGATCTGTTAACTCAGTCTCAACCTAGCCTTAAAACTTCCAGCACAAAAGCTTATACTAATATACTCTCATAATGTACAGCCAAACAAACCTTTTTGGAATAAATTTAGACAGACTTGAGTAACATATACTTAAGTATAGCAGTATGAATGAATTTAGCCTAACCATAGCCAATATTTGGTATCTGATGCATCTAACATAGAAATAGACACTTTATTACGCTGCTTAATTTGTAATGTTTAGATAGAGATGATTGACAGGTGAATTACATATTAGTGTTCAAGATAAATCTTACTAAAATACCTAAAATAAATATGGGCAAAAGAAAACATAGAGTTAGTAATAGATGGCTTAAAAATGAATAAAGTTTGGCATAAAATATCAGTTGGTCACTGGAATAAAGTAAATACATAAACAATTGCTATTATAGTTAAAATATGCATGCACATGCCGAGTTGTTATCTCCATTCACAAAAATGCATACTACGACATATTATTTTTACGATTTTGACTATCATGCTTCCTGTATCTACTTATCCTTTTCACTTTGTCAATAAAAGAAATATTTCATAGTACTCATACAGGGATTTCTACAGTTTGGGTGCTACAATAAAACGGACTATTAATATAGATAGGAAAGAAAAATAAACTTTAAGAAAATATTTTATTTATCTCAGTACTCTCTACAAGGAAAGTCTTCTGCCCACTTTTATAACTTATTACCTTAAAGATGCTGTGTTATAAATCATCATTATATAAAACTATATATACGAAGTTAGTTAATAGCATCTTCTTCCTCTATTAAAAACAAGAATCTCTACCTAGGTTAAAAGTAACACCCAAAACGACAGGTACCATGTAATCAAGGTAATAATTTATTGAATTTTTAAGAAGGTTGTACTAAAAATTTAAGGTGCTATCTATAGCTAAATAATTACCAGTAAAATTAGTAAACTTTCCAGCACCTAACTATTGTTAGTAATTTTTTAGTACTTGAAAGTAATCAATAGTGCGCAGCAATGTCAATGTCAGTTGACAAGTAAGTAAGGTTGCCGACTGCACGAACAGGAAAACTAGTTTACCTAGCTGATTATACTTAGCACCATTGTCGTAATTAATTACTTATGCATAAACATGGTGGTGAAAATAAGCCGGATTTTTTACAAGACAATCTCATTTGTGGATTTGTCGCCAGTATGGTAATCGTGGTCGAAGTAATGACTAATGAGTGTAACTATCGATAAAAAACTAGTTACTACTGTACAACACAAAAAATCTCTTGATCATTAATCTAACGATGTAGGCATCACTTTTTACTCGTTTGTTTGCTTTGACATTTATAATCAAAATCTTTAAGGGAATGTTTCCATTGTTTTGTACCCAAGCTTATTGTATCCAATTATTTTGAAACTTCTGTAAGCAGTGGGCATAATGGTAAAACCCTGTCTCAAGTATGATATGGAGCATGAATAAAATGACGTCTTTCCTCTCAAGACTTGGTATAAATAGATGCAGTATAAATAAGTGGGGTATATTAAGTTGATCACCATAAATGTTCATAACTATCCCCTGAAGGAACGGCTTTCGTTTGCATGATGTAATATGGATTATTTAACTATTTAGTTGAGTAAAGTTGACAAAAGGAGATTCATGTTACAAAGCGATGCAATTGAACTCCTTTAGAAAAGATGACTTTGCTTGCATATACTACACAGTTTAATATTATTCATAGCATTACGTACTAAGTTCTATGCTCTGCTATATAGTAGAGGATTTAGTTCCTATTTGAGTACCCAACGTGCACACAAATTATTCACGAACAGAGCCGCAGCTATGCTTTTTGTATTAGCTATTAAGCATCATTAGAATTGCACGACTGACTGCCTATCAGATTTGGCTTTTCATTCCTCAAAACCTGAATATCTCAGCAAAAGTAAGAAAACGACTGCATAATGGAAATTGGGTAAATTCATTTGTAATAATTAATGTAATTTGAAGTTCATGCTGCAATGCGATAACGTGTGACATGACAAGGATGCAGATGATAAACAAGCATATTACATATTATATGGCTAATAGTCATAAAATACTTATTACACAATAAAACCGAGATTTTTATTTTTATCTCTTCCTAAAAAAGCGATCATGACATGATTGAGCTAAAAGATAAAATCAAAGACGCATTTATGGACCCTTACATTACATAATAAAAATGAATTACCGGTAAGAAAAGCAGGATGGCGACAAGAGAGAAGTGCATGAAGATGTGGATCAAAAACTCCAGAGGTACCGGCAGATGAAACGGCAGGTCTAGGAATTGGTTTAGCGATCGTCGGACCCTCACCATTGTTGATCCCGTAGTTAGATAGAAACGAGGCTGGAGTAACAAAACCTAAGTGTCAATATAATGTTTAATTTTTGTTTAATCCGATTAGTATTACCCCAAAGTCGCTTATGCCTTAAAACTCTCTTATTTGCTACATTTTTTCACTCTGTCTAACACAATTGAAAAAATTGTATGAAATCCATCACTATTGATTTGATATGCTGCATACTAGATGTTCTTTATGTAGCTACTGTATTATATTCATATTATTCTTTCCATTCTCAACTATAATAGTCGACCAAATGGATTTTATAACTTTATTTCAACCCCAAAGACCACAAGTAGTGGTTCAGTATTTGAATGGTACATGTTATACTTTTGGGTGTATGAACTGTTATTTTATAAATGTGGATTACATAATGTCCTATTTGAGTAGGTAATTTGTTCTGCAAATAAAGATTGTTTACTCAAGATCGGGGATTATGTAGGGAGCTATTGTTAATCATAATATTATATTTACTTCGTGTCACATTACTCACTCACTTAGGTAGAACTATTATCAATTTCCATTGACACCAACAAAAGTCGTTAAGACTCTTTTATTTAGTTTAAAGTGGCCTAAGCCCAGTCAATGGGTACTTGGTATATACTGGAAAACATCAAGTAGTGAAGTATAATAATAAAGTTCATTGTCAGCCTATATTATACTTACTCACCTTCAACTTTCAACAAATCTTTACTATGCCACGAATCGTGTTGTAAAATGAATGAAATTGTTAGCATTTTATGTGTGTCTAGTATAATCATCGATTGTTAGTATAAGTAGAGAGTACAAAGCATATTAAAAGGAAATTCTCGTTGCTCATTTTACTATTTGATTTCAACTCCAGTCTGCCTTTATGATTGACAGAATAAATAGTTGTGTTTTTACAGACGTAAAAACTTTCAATTACGTAGTATTTTTATAGAGATTAAGGGTATATTTATATATAGAGAATTTAATGTGTGTGTATAGCTACTCTTATTAAGTACCTACCCATGTTCAAATTGTAGGTTTATAGTGCAGTTACCTTTTGTAATCCATTAATTTTATATGTGTGGGTAGCTAAGTATACATCAAAGGCATATTATAGCATATACTGAGTGGTTATTAGTGTGAAGGTAAGGGAGCTAACAAGAAAGCCATAAAATGGTGATGTTTGTATTACTTTAATGTGTGTAATGGTACTGGTTATTACATAATAATATCAAGTGTGTTTGATTAGGTATATCGTGTGGATATGGTGAGCATAATATCTGTGGAAGACCCGTGTGCACACATCGTCTACCTCTACATTTTCCCCGATGTTGTTCTTTCTGATCAACCACGACCTCCCGCTGTTCCTGTCCATTCTGATTTGTTACAAGCATACAATGCAAACTAAATACACACTTCAAGCTCCTTTCTACTATTCTCCTCCTTTTATTTAACAAGTATGAAGTTCCTGTTGGATTTCCACCGCATCTTTAATCACATCCATCTATTTTGACACTATTCAATTCAGAAGAGACTGCATAATCAATTTTTAAAGAATCACTCTCAAATGTAACAGTTTGTGCTTTCATTTACGGCATGACAGCGTAAATGGTAGCACCATGCCAACAATGCAATTGCAAGATAAGAGTTCTATACTAATTATTACATAGCAGTGCAACTTATCTATATACATCATTGCTTTATGAGAGATTCTTAGAAAATTGCTTTTTGCACTATGCCCCTGTTAACAGTTTGCAATTACTATACACACACTTCTACTTACTATTATCAAATCACTCCTAACTTTTATTAATTGGTTGCATAGGTCGCGCAGATAAATTTGCACTTAATAGATTGAAAAGAGTTCTCGCAACTTGGCAACCTAATAGATTCGCAAAGTGTTTGCTTCAAAATGTAATTAATTGTAAGTACAGGCCACTTCTATCAGCCTCGTTGTACTTTGCAATTGATACTGTAGATTTGCATTTATATAATCAATGCCTTGTGGCAAAGTTGAATGCAGTGTAAAAGTATTTTTCCGCATCTGACATTTGTCGTGTTCAGCTGAGAGTGCAAGTTATGATTTCACCTTTAGCCTATATTATTATTACTGTATATTTAAAGTCTTCGTCGTGACTGACACATGACACTGCTATACCTATATACATTACACAATTACATACCTGAATTATTAAGCACAATTCTCTCGAGCATTCTTTCTATCGTTAAATGTTATGTAAAAGATGACCTAGCAAACCTTAGCAACTTTACTCGCTGTACAGAGAACGGTGTTTGGGCAGAAATACCTACTTTGATACATATGTAATAAAGGGAATTGAACTGCACAAACCTTTTAATACATATAATAATAACATTGCAGTAAAATTCACTTTGCAATTCCTAATGATGCCATATACTAAGTTGGTGTCATGTTCAACTAATAAGTATACTTATTATTCTACTAATAGCTGTTTACATGCTTGAATTTAGATTGGAATGGCCAAATTTACAATTATTTGAGAAGCTTTCTACATTCACCATCCGTATGAGAAAAATAGTATAATGTGCTCCATCTAATTTTTGATCGCCCACAAAATGTGCAGTAATACATGTTAACATGGTTCTTTTTGCTGTTGTAGTGAAATGATATCTTACTTGTAGTTTGTATATAAAATAAATATTAAACGTAGGTTCCAAGAAAATTGTCAGTTATATTTTCAGTATAAGTATGATTTTCTTATAAGCATTGTAAAGCATTAAATCCTATTAAGATAGATGTGCTGTGCATTACGTATCTGGTATGTAGTTCAAGTAGATGCAAACAATAAAAAACCTGTTTTCAAGTTAAAATCTTGCAATATAAAGTCACACTAATATCATATATGAAGATTCACATTTTATGAAAAACTCTTAACTGTGATAGAGAGTGAGTGGCATCTTATACTATTTAAATCTTACTACATAAAGTGGTACAGCTCTGAATGTACTCAAAGAAAAATATAAGATAGAAATGATGACTATAGTAGTACTGGTTTGGTTAGTTAATGAGATTGCGGATCATGTGAAATTGTTTATCTCCACGGTTTATCTATATTAAACATATTCCTACGCATGTATTTATTTACAGAGTTGGTATAAACATACATAAATACAAATACTATGTAAACTAACACTAAAAAGATATGAAATGAATTATGAATTCTAACTCGCTGCGTATAATAATTTGTTTATTATTTGGGAAGATAGATTAAGATAACGAAAACAAGAAATAATATGTATTATTCATAATGATTCTACGGCCACCAAGTAAAATAGCATTGAGTAAATGTACAACTAGAACATTAGGTAGGTACCACTTGTTTGCAGAAGGTATTTGACTGATATTTTGTGGAATTGTGATATGATTACCTACACGTTTTTATTGCGTAGACTATTATGTAGAGACATAGTAAGTAAATAATCATACCTATATTACGGTTTATTATTCATATGAGGAACATCCTCATTATACAATCTTAAAAGTAGGTACCTACGTTGAAAGTCAAGTTATGATAGATTATCTAACCATATCTGCAAAAAACTGGCCAATACAAAGGACTACCTATGAGTATAATTATATTATTACCAGAATTATTGCAGACAGATCATAACATAACCATAATAATAATTTGCTGCCTTTCTGTAGCATTTCTTGGGTAGTTGGAGCTAAGGACAAGGACGGTGAATATTATAGGGACTGATTTTAGATAGTCAATGGAAAGGTCACTTAGAGTGAGGTGAGGATGGAAATAAAATAGAAAGAGGCAACAGCGAGCGTTATTTACTGTGAACGAATTTGGGAAACGTGTCAAGATGTCACGAAAGAAAGAGTGAGAACAAGAGCAACTCGAATCCGAACTCCAGGTTATCTATCCGTCTGTTCCACAAAGTGAGAGTCAACCCTTGAGTCATGATTTATTGCTATCTCTTTCATCGCTCACTTTGGAATGAAAGGAAAAACTTTAAAACAGATTCTCTCCATTTTCAAAGGTCTCTATGCGATGCTTTAAATTGAAATAGGCGTTTTGCTGTGAATGAAATCACCACGTAGTGATGAATAGAATCCTGGACAAATGTGAAAATTGACTAGATGTCCATTTGTCAATTTTAAATTTGAGCCCTACTCTGCCTTTCCACTCCCTTTATCATCAATGAATTGCGATTATATACAAACACAGAGAATTGACGCTTAAAAAACCAACCTTGCCCTTGCAAATCTTCTTTTCTTTAAAAGTTGAATTTCAATGTTAATTTGTAATGCATCTCCCCATAAAGCATTCTAATGATGTATAGACAACAATTTCATGCGCTACGTGAACAATTACATGTTATTGGTATGGTTAGTGTACACAAAAGAGATAACCTGTCTACTTATCTGTTTCTCATTAAGTAATTGTGATTCTACTGCATTTCACTTGATTAAAATAATATGAAAGTGTAAATGTTTAATGCTAATATGTAACGCTATACCATTATTAGGATATCCTTGGGATATTCAAATTAAGGCTAAATTAGCATGTATCAATTACGCAATTATGCATAGAAAGAGAGGTACTACATGGGATAAGTATACAATAGTAGAACACGTTAAATTAATTGGTGATCCATGCAATGCATCTGCAACATATTGGAAGGGATGTATAAGTGTAGTAAACAGAATTGCATTAGGAATAATATTGGCTACTATAAACAGTAGGATAATAGGTAAATGGGGAATGAATGCAGTATAGGAGTTTTTTAGTCAGAGGGAAGGATGGATTCAAGGAATGAATGTGTATCAACGATATAATCAGTAGCAGGCAGGAGTGAACATGGAGGCATACAAATATTGGTGTATTATATGCGACGTTATTGTTAGTTGGACTGTAAGTGGTGATTGGGAAGTATTGTATGCTATTCTATTAGTGGCATTAGAGTCAGACTGTGCGACTCTAATGGGAAGACATGTGGGAAGAATGCTTACTGGCATTGAAAACAGGAGTCGATTCCGAGCCGTTCTTATCGCTTTTATGGTCATCTCCTCCAAGAATGGCACTCACGCTAAATTTCAACACTGGCTTTCGAGTATTATTGTTATTACTGTTGTCCTCACATTTGTTCTTGATTTCACTTGAATTCTTGCATCTTAGGCGACACGTGCAATTCTGCTCGCTGGCTGGGGCACCTCGCTTAGTCCCTACACCACCGTCTCGCTCCGAATGATAACAGTTTGCCAAAACTTTTGATGAGCAATCACTACCTCCTCCGGGGCTACTCACACAAACACATTGCGGAAAAATCGTGCCACCGCCACCTAATCCGCCACTACCACCACCACTGTAATTGTTATGGCATCCTGACAATAATAGTCCTGAATATTTATGCGACTCTTGAGACTTGCACCTTCGCTCCTCTTCAAACGTATACGACGCTGTTATCCCCACTGTCAACGAAGTCGTCCCATTCCCTGAAAATTTATACAATTATTATGTCATTTATTCTATCTTTAATCCACTGCTACTGCACTTTTTTATTTTTTTATCCTGAAATGTATTCCTTCTACTATTGTACGTTTTAATTTATGAAATAAAAACACTAAAGTGCAACATTCACTACTATATATTATTTTACTACTACAATATTGCTCTTAATAGTATACACTTTTTTCACTATGGAGTCATCTAAATGATTATACTAATTTGTGGTAAGATTATTTCTGGGTAAGCACTAAGCCCATTTTAAATCGTATTTTAGTTTGGAGAGAAAAGCTTAGTGATGCATGTAATATGTGTATTGATAAATATTATATCTGTACAATAGTTTCATATTGCTGGCTGCCAAGAAAAGATAACTCTGAAAGGAGTGCATGAGATATATAGCACAATATTTACTAGTGTGTCTCCTATTATGCGTGAGTTGCTAACAAGGTAGTAATACAAGATAGGCCGGCACCTAGAGCTATTTACTAGGAGAAGTTTGGAATATTATGTAAGGACAATAAAATGTATGTTGGAGAGACGGATAAAGTTGTGTAGTCAGACAAGCAGGAGAGAGACGCACAAAGGAGTGAGAAAAGACCAACCTGAATTTGTGGGACTTGTTGAGGGCGTCAATGGCGAACTTCCAGGAACAAGCACGGGGGATGAACTATCATTATGATGAGACGGAGAAATCATTGCAGGTTCGGTCTTTAGCGAACATGGAATGGGAATTACATTGATTCCATGGTCCCGACCATTAGCTCTTAGTAAATTCTCCATGAAAAAACCACCCACGACAGGTTGTGTATGGTTTTCTGACAAATTTTTCAAAACGGAATGGTAGAGGGGTGACGGACCAAGAATATTTGGGAGCATTCTAGAAAATGCACAGTTCTCAATTCACGTTGTCGTCTCACACATTTGTGTTCTATTAGCTATCACTTTGATATTTAAACTATAAACTTTGACCATAGTGTTGGATTCCGTTAGAAATGCTAAGTAGATTCACTTTTGTTGTACATTGTTGGGGAAAGAGCACAATGACCTGGCACTGCAGAAAGCCGAAGAGGAAATGATGAAAAACAGAAAGAGTGACTTGGTGGAGAAGCACTTAGAATGCATTTGTATCGGAGGCAGCAGAAGGAGATCCCAGAAAATAGACTGGGAGTCAGAGGAGGAAAGCAAATGATTTGGTGGAGTCCGTGTTGGTGGATAGGAAGGAGCAGATTGAGTGAGGCAGGACACACGGGACCAGATACCCTTCCCGCTCTCTACGCATTCAGCTCCCGAAAATTTCTAGTGCACGTGGTGGAGGCTCTGCCTTCCGCAGCTAAGCCCATTGGCCCTTCCCTCTTCATACTCGGGTAATTTCGGTGCACACCTTCCCACATATTTCTTATTTCCCTACCCATAATCATTTCTTTACCGGCCATGCATTCTACTCAAATACCGACTAACACTTGCTCAAACACCAACTCACCCTCAAATCATATCGTTTTTTTACTATTTTTTTTATTTCCGCCCACTCCATACTTTCTATTTCTCTCAATATTTCCTTTACTGTCCCCACTTCATCTAACACTTACCGCATCACAAATTCAACCTAAAAGCCCTTTTCATTTCACGTCAGTTCGGGTCGGCATGGCAAATTATCTATTTTCTCCTTAAATTCATGTAGAAACAACTTATAACATTATGAATAAATAATATTATAATGAATTACTTCTTGCATTTGCATTATCGAATTGATCATAACATCAACTCCACATTTTAAATGGTTCACTAATGCATTCACACATTCATTAGTGGAAATAAATATCAAATGTTTTCATGATTTGTAGCATTGATTATGTTCGATTTACTTTTTATAAATGTATACCTTCTTTATAAGACAAGTCTAAAGAATTTCTCTTGTGGATATGGATAACACTTTTTCCAGTAAGATTTCTACTTTCAGAATGTGAATTTTTGTTAACGCTACTATTTTCGTACTCTGGATATCAGCTATAATATTATACTTGAAGGAATTCAGTGTTACTTATAGCCAAATAATAAATATTGCAGTATTAAAGAAAAACGTTAAACAATCAATTACTTTCCATTCATTTAATGCCCAAGCCCAATAATTAAACATTTAAAATAATTCTAGAAGTTGTACCCTCAAAAAATAAATGTCATCTCAAATAGAACAGTAAAACTTTGGGATCTTATCCATTGACGTTTATCGAAAGGGGCGACAAAGAGGTTTTTAAGTCAATGCATTGTACATACATTCATGAAACGATATCTGGCGATGTGCATCCACTTTTGCATAGTATACTATGCCAGTATAGTGATTTTATACTTACTTATAAATGCAGATCTTATTTTTTAAAGCCGACTTCAAGATTCCAATTCCAGAATTTTTGCTCACATAACTTACCTGAGTATTAATTATAGCATTAGAGTGCATAATATGTATAATAATGTTCGTTCATTTGTCTACAGAAATATTTAGCTTAATAAATAATTGTTCTGTTAATTTTTGATTAATTAGTGAATATTACATTTTAATGGATTTTAGTATCAATTAGAATATTTATGAATTGTAATTTTGTACTAATTTTGTTGTTGAGTACAATTTAAGTAATGCAATAAAGTTAAAAGCACAAGAGTATTTTTGTACTAGGTAAAGGAGTATATAATATAGTGTGGAATAGATTAAGGACGCGCAATAATTTTTCCTATTTTCATTTTGCTGACAGAGCATGATTAGAGAAGCAGTAGATAAGTCGTTGCAGAGTAGGATCCAAGAAGAGTGCTTAGTTTACTCTGTAAGTGGAGAAGATATAAAGAAATATGGTATAAAGTTGAATAGGAAAAGCAAACAAATATTATACATAGAGTTGTCGAAATGTGAGAGGATTTCTAAGAAACGTAACATGGGTATGTGAGTAGGTTTGGAAAGCATTGCTGAAATACGACAACGGCAAGAATAGAATGAAAAGATATTATGAGAGAATGAAGAAGTTAGAGAGTTTAGAGAAATAGGAGAGTGTATAAGAGACTAAGTAAGCCTAGCGATGTGGTGGAAATGATTTGGTTTCGTCGTGGTAATGGAATTTTTCGGTGAAAAGAGAAAAAGTTTTGGGAAGAAAAGAAGTCGGCGTAAGAGGTCTGAGTGAAGAGTTGAGAAAAAGTTTTGATAAGTCGATGAGATGGCTGATTTTAATTTCAAGAGAGGATTTTCACAAGCAACTCATTGTTTATGAGAGGATAGCATAGAAGAATATGGGATGGGCCAAGTCTTTCGCATCGATCACTTCTCTAGTAATGCTCCACTAGTGCTTAACTCGACATTATCCACCACATTGAAATCACATCCCATCATAATAATATAATTCTCCAACTTCCTAACTAAGTAGATTTAACAACATCAACAGGAACCCAAAAGAAATATATATTTATTACACATATACCTACCATTGTCAATTTCCTACCTTTGCTTATAATTACATCATTCAATCCTAAATTTTTAGTGTCAGATATTTTATAAAATTTTGTGTTTTTTATTCTTATTAAAACAATGCCGGATATTTTGCACAAAATTTAACTTTATTTAAGCATTTTATACAAAATAACAAGTAGGTATAACTTGCTATAACTAACTTACCATGATGGTATGTATTTTCATGAGTTACTTGTGTCAACGCATCTTATTATATTAATACAAATAATTACAATGAAGAAAATGTAATTTTTCAATTCCGGCAATTACCGAGCAATATAAAAAATTGTGATTACCTCTCTAAACCCCGGAAAGCATTAGTGCAAGTAAGTATTAGTCGTTGAGTCTTGAAATTGATGTGGGTCTATAGAAATATAAAATCATTCCTTGAAGTAAGGTAGTTTTTGATCGTGATATTATAGTCTTTGGTTGGACCTGGGTGGACGGAAGTATTTAGCAATTTAATGTAAGTACCTAGAGTTCAATTTGTGGAGGTACGTAGAGAGTAAAGCATTGACAATGAGCTGCTATTATGTTGGCTCGTTTGATCATCATATCTCGTTGTTGGTTTTTAGGATTTTAGATGTTTTTTTAGGAGAGGGAAGCCTGTATGATATATAATTAGGATATATAAATAAGGTTTAGTAGAAGAGAAAGGCAGGAATATAAATATTGTGGCTATAACTGATTAGTCCACATGATGCGGGACTTGTGTAACTAGTATGTGGGGATGGTAGACGGAATAGAAGAGGCAGGGCAGGAGGGCAAGCCAAGTCAGTGCAGTGTCCGTAAGTAAACGAAGTTGTGAGCTAATGTTAACGATAAGCCTCGGGAGTCCTATTGAAAAGCTGACAGACAAACACGCTCCACTTAAAGGATCAGAGGTCTTTGAAAAAACTCCCAGTCTAATTTAATCGCTTAATGGAATAATTTTTTGCGATTTAGAAAACCACATGCCAAAAACACTGATGCCTTTAATAATTAGGCTTCCTTTTTATTCTTTCTGGGAGTATGATGATGGCGTGGAAGAAAAAACATGTTAATTTCATTCGCTGATGATCTCATTCTTCTTATATGCAGCATTTTTCATGAAATATTGCTTCAATAGAACCACAACTCTAGAAGAAATCTTCAATTCCCATCCCATTATTATCAAAATTAAATTGCCATTCAGAAACTCCCATAATTAGACATCAACTCTTTCATCTCCCACTTTTGCACAAATCGAATTTCACCAGATACTTAGATAACATTACCAAACTTCTTGGGCCCACACTCTCAGCCAATCCAATTCGACTCTATTCCTTGTTCAACCTTCAGCATATTTCATATTTCTTTCATTCATTGAATAAATTTCCCTTACATCTCCTACTTATTAGCAAATATCCTTGTCCCTAATATTCTTTTCTCATTTCCCTTCTCGACTCAACTCCAGTCGCCTAATCCTACTACTCCTCTATCCAAACCTAACAAACTACTTAATACTATTCCGATATTCACCAAACTTCCTATTTTGAATATATTTTATTGCCCCTGGTCTTTCCCTCTATCCCCCATTCAATCATATCTCTAATATTAATTTTCCCTATATTCATACTAAGTAGTAGAAATACTATGTCTACTATATCTGTTAAATAAAATACAAATTTTCAAAAACTCTAGTATAAACTTTACCATTTTCACAATATGTTTTATGACAACTTCTGAATTGCAATTATTTAAATGTCATACACTAAATAACTTAACTTGGTTTACAGGAGTCTTATGTGCTCAAAAATGTTAAAGTTTGATTACAATTGAAAATATCATTTTTTATTCATTTCAAAGATCCCAAACTTAACTTTGTCTCCTCTGATTTATATGTATAGGTCGTATCGTATACCTATAATATAGCTTTCCTTTAACATTTAAAATGAGCAGGTATTAGGTAGATGATAGATAACAGAAGTTGAAGACGATACGTAAAATTCTTCCAAAGTTTCTAGCCTAGCAAAGGAATAGCATGTTTAGAACAACATTGAGGTATACCTAATGCAACTTACCTAATGCTACAATAATAATATTATTATTATCTTATTATGATGTGCTAGTCATATCATAGTCATTTTTTAGTATTTTGATATAGCTTAAGGAAGATTTATAATATAGCTGAAATTATAGAATCCCAGATGACGTTACATCACTCACTTCACTTGCCAGCAGCCCATGGATAGAGTATAATGAGAAAAGTTCTGATTCTGATTGCTTACTTTTCTATTTTGGGATGACTTTTCTAGTTCGTCTGGCATTTTCATCTACCCTCTTTATTCAATAAGAAAAGCATAAACATTTGTTCATAGAATTTTCTATGAATAATAGAAAAGTGTGAAGTGAAGTGAAAAAGATAATTTCCCTCTCATCAGATTTATTTATAAGTACTGCACCTTAAGATTTCAATAATGATCATCACTATAAATATAAGGGGCCGGATAATACAGGTGGCAACTTCGGCCAGCTACCAAATCCAAGGGGCAGCAAACTGAACAAATTTTAGTGATAGAAGATTCCAATTCGAATAATATTAGTATTAAATACTTAATATAATAATAATACTATTAAAGGACAATAAATATGAGACAATTTGCATTGACTTTATGCATATCGTCACTTAAGCAACCATTTAGGCTCAATGCATTTTTCGTTTTCGGCACAAAACACACTCTGCGTAAGGGACGATATGATACTAATGTACTTACCACATTATAGACATCCTTATTGTTTTTAATGCCTTATAGAAACTGAAACACCATTTTACAGCAAAGATTGACTAAGGAAATCTATCAAATATTACTTCGATAGTTAGACATTTTTCAGAGAGGGGCCAAGTAGGCCCAATTTTACCCTTATTGGCTCATTTTCTCCCGAATTGGTCCAATTTCGTCTGAATGAGCACTAACTACGGTGTCACTTTTTAAAATTATATCTAAAATAATTGTTACAAACTATTATACCGACAGAGTTATTCAATGCGCATGTCCCACTTCCCATTTATCTGATAGCAATTATTTTCCTGAATTAAAAAGTTCACAAAATTTTGAAGTTTACTTCAATAAAATTTAAACATGCAAATAATTAATAAAAACAATCTAAGGAAAATTTTGACTTATAAAAAAAATTTCCAGAATAAAATCATTTTGAAATAATTTTCATCATGCTATTAAGTTTATTGACTTGTAGAATTAAAATTCATTACATTCATGAGACAAGTGGCATTGTGCATCAAATCCACATGCTTGAGGTTTGAGCTTTTTCTTGTATAGGCTACCTTTAAGTATTCTGCATAGGTTAAGGTATTATCGTCCACTAGTATTATAGTATGTTCAGTATTATTAGGATACTGTACCAGGTAAAATACGACATAATTTAAAGGATTATTTGTCTACATGAAGCATTTAAGTACAAATGCAGTGTTTGGATTTCGTTTTGTATGACGTATGAAACATTTCAATACATATACAAACGTTTTTATTACAAAAATGTAATAAATGGAGAGAATTGAGCGAAGCACGTGCACGCATTTCCTTCATCCAATTTCAGTTCAGACTTATTCCCTTCGGTTCAACTCACATTGAAAGTTAAAACTTTTTATTTGCTATTCTTCGTTGACATTTTATTCTTTTCTATCAAGCTACTATGCAATTCGTTCAAAACAGTATTTACAAAATCTCAAACTTGCACTCATAAACATGCTAGAAGTAATATTGCTGTAGGTTGTCTTTTAAAACAGTGTCGAAAACAATAGAACTTCATGGGATCAAAATAATTTGGTTGATATTCCTTTTATAAAAGAAATTGATTTTATAATTTTTAATGTATAATTTTTCATGTACATGATATTATTTAATTTTTAAAAAGAAAGGACAGTAAAAATATAATGAGTTCTTAAAACATTATAAGATACAAAAAGGTATAAGGAAAAGTAGATGGCATAATAAATTAACTGGATTACATGAAAGTTGAGGGGAGAGGTGGTAAATAAATAGATGAAAGGATTTGAATTTGTAAATTATTGAAAGGAGATAAGTCAATAGAAGATATTATTATGGTTGGGTAGAGAAGGCTTTGAAGTCAGGGAGAGTTGACATTTGAGAGGAACAAAAGACAGATAATGCTAATACGCTCTCCCACCATTGTCTATCTATCTATTCATATAAACTGTATCGGATGACACTTCATGGAGATTAGTCAAATGAATTTTGATACATTTTCTTCTCAAATTGATTTCACACAGTCAGTTGTTTCTAATGGTGCAATCCGTCTCATGTGGCGCAAAACCGACCATCCCATTCCCATACGGTTCCATTCGACACAAACCCCCATCCCCTATTCAATTCATAATGCTCGACTACTGCCACTACCTATCCAGCCTGCTAATACTTCAGCTCCGTCCAAGTCACTCTTCCTCCGCTCCTAATAAATTTCTTTTGCTTTCATGCACTGAACTATTTATGCCTTGATTTCCTCTATTGATGATATTATTTTCCTGCTTATTATATTGCTCTTTCCTGGTTTCATTTGTTTCTCCGCCTTCTGTCGTTTCATTTTCATATGCCTATCCTTTGCACTTGTCTGTCCTCAACTACCTTAAAATTGCAGCGTTATCCCCCATTCAACTTATTACTTTATCTTGTCATCCGTGTTTCCAATGACCGTCCTTTCCTTCATTCAATAATGTAAGCTAATCTTTATTCACAAGAAGGATACATTTTTACTTTCTGTGATCCTATTTATCTTCCCTATTTTACAACTGGCGTAAAACAATAGATGATACTATTTCTAGTTCTTGTCATTATATTGTATATTCATGTAAAGTACAAATAGATATCTACCTGTGTTAAGTTTATTGGAGGATTTAATACTATGGCACAGGCTGACATGGATTAATTAAGATTCATTTATACTTCGTATAGATATTACTAGCATGTAACACTAATACTAGTACATAAAATATCGATATCCTGTTCCCCCAATTATAGCTTCATGTCCGATACAGCAGAGCAAACATAACATCATGATAAATTGCTTCAATTCGCTTTCTGCTAATCAAAGTTGAAATCCAAGCAGCAATATGCAGTATTTCATACCATTTCAAATAAAAAAATGCAATGAAGGAAACAATTTATTGGCCATTTATTACAGCTAGCTCCATTTTGTACTTTACTATATCTTACACCATAAAAGCTATGTTTCCCATTATTGCTTTCTGTAATATATCATCTTAGTGTAAATAATTTCAGAATCATATTTCATTTTCTTATAAATTTGTGAATAAAAATCAATAAATTCGTCTACAATTGTTTAAACTTTGTCATATTTTATATGTTAAAATGAAATCAGCATAAACAAGAAGTCACGCATGACTCTATTGACACTATTATTTCATTTACACAAATCAGAATCTCAAAGCCTGTACTTACCACCTGATCCTTGTCTGGCGAATGAGAGAGAGAATGACTGTCAGATCTGATTTAACAATTTTAAGTAGTAATAACAAAATAAATATTTTAGCCAAGATGAGTGTTGAGTGTCTATGTCCAATTTATGAATGGATTACCTAGATATCTCAAAACGTATGGGTTAGTCTGGCATTTTGCAGCAGCTATCTAATACATTACTTCAGTGTTTTGTATTACATTATGCCAAGTGACCCTAAATTCCATTAATCATCAAAATCATAAATAGTTTAACAAGTCTCTTTCTCTGGGGCCTTATTCGTCTCTATTGGTACAAGTTAAGCCCTGCTTGACTGTTGACTCTTGTCATTGATAAAAAGTAACCTATATAGGTATAATGTTGATACAAGGAACGAAAGAAACAGACTCCCATCCTCACATCCTAAAATGTTTTGAATAAGGACATCATGCATTGATCCGTGTCATATTTACGTACATTAAGAATTTAGGTAGACAAATTGAAAGCCAGAAAAAGATACATGATGCAGCGTAGAGAGAAGGTACGATAGGTAATATGAAATAAAGCTTGTGAATTCACTATGGCATCATTATGTAAAGTGTTTCTTCCTTTTGAGACAGGCTTGCAAGGTACTCTCTTTGTACTAGTATAACAGTGGACATGAATTTTGTTGGCTGTAGATACTTTCCTATCTATTACAAAGCTATTTTAGACTTTTTGTTGACTGCATTTTCTAAATGAGGATTATAAATGTATGCATGCAGATTTCAGACAAATAAAATGGGATGACAACTAAAAATAGCTTTGGAAGTTGAATATAAATTAATTCGAATCTATTCAAAGGAAAAAAGAACAATGTGCAGTAGCAATAAATAAAAGTGTCGCCTGTCTCTTCGGATGGGCACATTAAGTATATTTAAATTACAAATTGCAAGCTGTGTTATATTATATGGGTATTGTACTATTTAATAATAAACTATCTACGCTAACTAGGAACATCTAAATAAACTGTAATACTTACTGCTATTGAATCTAAAGCAATTAATTTATAGAGAAACGATTTGCATCTCATTGAAAGGGAGATTTTGTTTGTTGTGTTTGCATTTGAGAGCCCTCGATTCAATTCTTTTAATTCAACTCATCCATATATACAGCACTGTTACACATTACAGTTACTGTGCCCTCGTTCATTCATAGACAAATCAAACAGAAGTTGAGGTATGTTTGCTTTCTTTATGTAGTAAAAGACTATTACTCACTCACCATTTGAAGCATTTAGTAAAGTTTAAACAATATCTATATACTTTTCCCTAGGGGCTAACTATTGGCCATCTCTTTCGTAAATGTATTAAACTTAAGGGTTTAAAAATATACTAACCGGTAGTGAGGATGGTTCTCAATAGCGTGATTTGGTTTATAAAAACATGAAGTAGCTGGACCATCATTTGAGATTTAAGATATAAAGGCCTCTGGAAACGTCTGAGTTTGCAAATTTTTATTAAGTGTCTATTTAGAATCACCGAAAATGATTCCAAGTCCTAAAGATGTTATTTCAACTGCAGTCTCCATGATTCATTGTTTCGTTTTAAATACTGAACAAAGCCAAAAGGAATAAGTATAACTATACTGCCTATTTTATCGTATAAAGCGTAGTATACATGTCCTGGTTTTTAAAGGCTATTTAAAGCAACACGGTCAACAAAACGAGGCAACAGTGGGCATTAAGCATGGTAAAGTGAATTGAATGCAATTGTAATAATTGTAATTGTACTAGGCATTATTGTGCTATACTTCCTAAATTCGGAGATTACAGCGGAGAGTGGGGTATTTATCCAGTCTGTTACATTCCATTAGGTAATAGCTAAGTGTGTGGCCTTTGTATCTCAACTATCACGAGCTTGTTTTCCGCTTGAGAAAGTTAGTATAAATGTTATTTCGAAGGCTTTGCTTAAACAAGGTTAGGGCCGGAGTAAGGCCCACTGATCGGGAACCTTACATTCACAACAATTTTATAATAATAATCATATCACACTACCATTAGTCAGTAGATGCCTATAGGTATGTGTATCTATATGGAATGCCATTCAAAGTCCGATGTATTAATCAAAGGGTTGGATCGCTCTCTCTTACTATCCTCTGTCGGCGTTTTCAAATGAGTTCATCCATCCAAATTAATTTCATATGTAAACTCTCTCCTGGGATTCCCTTCTCTATCACCGGTTGCCTTTAATGTTGCCTTCCCCCATCCCTCACCCGCCAATCTATAACTATTAGCAAATCCTCTCTTTTATTGCTCTATAATATGTCTCACCTCAACGATTTGCATTGTTGGTCATCTAGTTATCACTTTCTCACCCACCTTTCAAACCGACACTCGCCTTCAACTCGTCTTATCATTCAACAAACTACACCAACATTAGCTTACTTGTACCATTTATTTCTCATTTTCCTCAGCCACTATCTTCTTATTTGCTATCTCCATCTCTTATTCCTGTTGTACCAAAATATGATCCTCTGGAGTTGTAAATCGCATCTATGAAAAATAATTACTTAAATATTAGGTATCTAAACGAGTGAAAACAATTATATTTCAAGGTTCTACAGTCAAAAGGTAATAAATATAGAATTGGTAACAGAAATGATATGAAATTATTGATATTGTATTGAAGAAAGTTTTATTTTGAACAAGAAAAACCACCAATTTATTGAAGAATTGAAAATGTTATTTATTACTCCTTGGCACGATCTTCCGATTCGTACAAGTCTTGCCAATTCACAGGAAGTATTTATTTATGGTTGTGACAGCATGTAATCATCATAAGCGACACTTTGTGGCATAATAGTGACTTCCGACCATATGATCATAAACGACAATTTTCTCATATTCCATTTAAAATGTCCCTCAAACGTTGCAGAAATAGTTCAAACCATAAAATTGCAATTGCTAGAGATGTCTTTTAATTTTTCAAGCACAATGGACTACTACGAAAATGACTTTCGGGTTTACATTCATGTAAAAAGGGCAGTACATCATATGTGCAAGTAGACTTTTAATTACAATTACGTCCATATTTTAGCCAAAAAGCAACCTATATCAACATGGGTTATATCAAATATACCTAGGCTAAATACCTAAATACTGCAATATTTAAAGACTAAACTTTCCACTTAGTAGGGAAGAAATAAAGAAAATACATGAAAATTAAAATTGTCGCTTATGATGAAATGGCCTTTGTCACTTATGATAAAATGGCCCCAATTCATTTTAAAAAGTGTCGCTTATGATGATATGGCCCTCAACTTTCAAACCCTAAAAGAAATACTTTGTATGTGGCTATTAGTAACAAGTCGTATACCGTTCGAAAGTGACAATGAAACTAATTGACATCATAATATTAGACGTTTTCAACCCACAACTAAAATGACATCATCCATGTTTCAACTTGATTCGTTTGGAACTTGTAAATTACAAACTGTGATTTTAGTCTAATATTACTTTATAAGGTCGCCTTTTATATCAATTATTTATAGACTACGATGCGTAGCATTGGACAAAAATCCGTATTGTGGTCTCAGATGACCCATATGTCTATGTCTATATTACTTTGTTGAAACTGTCATAATTCGTTATAAATGGTGTCATTTATGATGATGTGACCCCTCAACTTTCGAACCTTGAAATAAATACCTGCCGTGTAGGTACATTGAAAAGGCTTATGCCATTCAAAAGGTCGTCTCTAGGACTATAATCTAACCTCAGTATAATAAACGCTGAACTCGCATCAATAAAATTGTAGCGTTTCTTGGAACTTGTAAAAATCAGAGGTTTATAAATTTTGAATTTACAACTTGTGATTTCATGTTAATATTATTTTATATTACAACTAGTGAACCCAGCCAAGGGGCGAACCTAGCACTCAAGAGACATTCAGCAGACCACCCATCTCAGTGATAAATTCCGAAAAAATCATCTTTATTTCCTTTAGGTGATTATATTAAAGTTGTAAATACAATAATTTAAATATACTTTTATTTTCTACAGCGGTTGGAAAAATTATCTGCAGTTCCAACTTCCTGATAAAAAGGATTTACTAAGCCCCAACAATAATTGTTGATTGTAGCATCAAATACAGGGGACAATGAAAGTCTCCATTTTTAATAAACAGCTCAAAAAGTTACCAAAATGCTACCATTTAAAATCAGAAAAATAAGATTCCCCCCCGGATTTTGGAAAAACGTACAAATCCCATGAGAACAAGTTACGAATGAATATTTTTAAAGGATAAATAGTGTCCCCCAGTACTGTTATTATATAAATTCTACAAAACGTTGTGCAAACTGATGCAAAGGAATCAGGGGGGTAATAAAAAATAAAACCAGCTCTACTAAAAAATGCTAAATAAGTTTGCCGATTTAGCATACCTAATTTGGATTAGGAGTTTTGAAATGCTAATTATAATACGGACATTACGAAATCTTCCCTTTCGCCAGTCATTTCCATCACAAAATAATCATTTTATGTAAATTTCCATTTTTGTTTTGATGTTATAATATTATAGTCCCCCAGTATCATTGCTGAATTTCAAAATTATTATGCATAATATTAACATTGTCTAATTTCGAAATAAGCTAAAGTTTACTCATAAAAATGCCGCATTGTCCATGGCGTAGATAGATACATAGATACCTGCGACATAGGAATAAATAATTTTATTATATAGAGATAGTGGCACCCAATATTATTAGACCCCTAGTACTGCTATTAACTTTTACCAAACGAAGCCGTAAATAAAACCACCTGACTGAATTATAACACAACAGCAGAGAAGTGGGACTGCACCCCTCCTACTAAATACGTGCCTGGTTCGGGGAACAAAAGTCTACTATTATATAGTAATTTTATCACCGCTAGTATTAATAACAGTTACATAAAAATTCTGAAAATATTGATCCTCGTTTTATAGACATTATTGCAGTGGGTTTTGATTTAAAGCAAGATTTGTAAAACTAAGGACGTTCTATAAAAGTGAAAACTAAATGGGGAATTACACTTAAAGTTTATTACAAACATAATATGGATATACAAAATAGTACATGGTATTTGTTGCAAATATTTGCATTTGGTGACATAGTTGACAATTTTCACAAATCCAGGAAACTGTACTAGGGACTGAAAGTTTACTGGAACAGTAATCGTGAAGTGAATTGGGAACAGCAATATTTAGATTGTTTACATGGCTGACAATTATAACCGCAGACCATAAGCCAAAAGGAAGGAGGAGAATGTCTGTAGAACAAAATAAAATAATGCTGCAGACAAAATGTTGGAAAAGTATTTGGCTAAATGAACGAATTCAATAAAAATGCGAGGTGTACAGTTGATAGATATAGAAAAGTCATTAAATGCGTATTCCCAGGCTGCATGGACATAAATTTAATTGGATATAATAGGATGGTGGACAATAATGATTGTAGACAAATGAGGCAGAAAAATAGGAGAAAAGCGTATCGGATTCAGAAACGAGTATCCAGCCCCCATACATTTTCTGTTGTTTGTATTGTAGTTTATTACGATGCGCCGTAGCTAAAATCACAAATAGTTAAAGAGCAGAGCATGTTGTAGGGAACCGTTTTTAGTATTTTACTTAGGTTCGTTTAATATTCGTTTAGTTTACAAGGATATTAATGTATAGGACAGTGTCTGTTATGTGGAGATAATAAAAGCTAGATGAAAGCCTCGGGAGGACTGTCTATTTACTATCTGTTCTTTATACGAATGGACTAAAAAGACAAACTGTTGTGAGATAAATAAAATTAACAGTGAAAGAGAAGAGGTAGGCCAGTGAGCGTAAAAAATTGAGACAGCTATAGATAGCAGTGATATGGTATGTTACGTGGCTGTTGATAATTCTACTGTATCGCACAGAGCATGGAGAGATACACTATTTTGCCATTCTTCATTTAGTCTCACAAACTCAGAGATAGTCAGAATCAGACAGAGGTGAAGAAGAGATAGTGAGGATGAGCACATTCTATTAGCAAACGGTATACCCACATTGACCAGGAAAGGTGAACTTGGGTTCTGTTATTGTTAGTAGTTAGGATTTAATACACCGTGATATGATATAACAAGCTTGACTGTGCTTTATTTATTTTCAGAGCAGGGTAAACAAAGTACGAATTATAGAGATAGGTTGGGGTGAATCCTTTTGTTAAATCATTGTACATGAGAATCAGGCGTTAGAAGATTATAATAATAATACAAGAAATAAGGTTATACCACCGGAGTGGAAGGTAGTACCATAACTTAAGGCTAGTCTATATGTTTATAATCTTTGTGGTTTCAGCGTGTGATATGACAGGAGGAACCCGGTCCGTCTACATTCACACTGCCCTGTTCTATTATAAACTGCTATAGTGCCAATATGAATGATATGGAATATTCAGAAAGTATTATCTGCATCTGTGTTGTTAATATGGATCCTTCTGCTACATTTCAGTCAAGCCTCTATCTAAACTGAACTCACTGTCTTTTTCCCTTCAGCATTGCACTGCATTGATGACACCACAACAGCACAAACTGAATACATACTAAATGCCCTACAAAATTAAACCCGACTGAGAGTGAGAGTGGCTATGATAGTCCCGAAGCTAATTCTCAGTATGATTATCATTATTTTACTCATATACATTCACACAGCTAAATGGAATAACATGCTCACTATTAACGGCCATATATTCAGTAGCTATCTATCTATCTGTAGCATCTTTGTTTGAATGTGCGTAAAAGTGTCGTCGTCCTGCTTTCGCTATTACTTTCCTCCTGTTGTACTCTATTGACAATCCCTCTTTTATCTCTCTCCTAAAAAATCACAAGCATATCATAAAGAACAGATTATACGCTCCGAATATCTTCCCAAATGTAACATTTGCTAATGGATTACAATTCAAATTAAAACCTACCTCGATGTTCATTTCAGCATCATTTATGTATAAGAGTTTCTATCCATTCACAATGCAACAATCTCTATCGTTGTATTTGAATGCTGATGAAAATAATAAAAATTGTGGGCTTGTCCAGATTTGAAAGCTAAGTTTAATTGTATACTTTGTTGGCGTCAAGGATTCACGCCCAGAAATGACAAAACCCTAACAAAACACCCTCTTTTTAGATACACGACCTTTTTATTCCACAGCATTGACAGGAATTTTTAAAACAGATTTCGCAATGATGCAATAAATGCGTTTTTATAAATGTTCATTTCCATGTTATTTGTTTACCATACAAAAAGAGGCGCTATACTTGAGACAAATGGAAAATAGCAGTGCAAAAGGTACATATATCATTTAGGCCTGAAACAAATCAAAATAAAAAAATAACAATGAGAAAAATCATATGAATTTCGATAAGGGATCTAATGAAAAATACACACGATTTTATATTTTGTACAATTGTTTTTTAGGAAATTTATGAAATTATTATTGGTACTAAGAAATGTCTACTTGCTGAAGCTACCAAACAAGTAAAATAAGTGGAAAATTGTAAAGACGGGGCAATATTTCATGGAAAATGGGATTGAACGGCATGAGCACAGAGATGGAGGGCATAAAAGAAGTACATAAAATAGTTCAGTGCAATATGCTATTGAATTTTTCCATTTGTAGCATTAAAACAATAGTTTATGTATTATTTAATACTAGAACAATAAAATAAATGGTATTACATAGAGATAAGTAACTAGGATGTAGCGGATAGAGTAAGTGTAGTATGTAATAATAAAATAGTAATATTAGTATTGCTGGAAAGTGGATATTGTGCCTGTGGTGCGGTGTCTGTCGGGTTTGGAAGGTAGATAATAATAATATGAAGTCTGGTCGGATTGAATCCCGTCATCTGGTTTGGCCTCCGTATTATTATATTAGGGAGACGTACGGCGTATGTAAAATGCATGTACATAATATATCCTTATTTACACATACATAGTTTATGTTATGTTATGCACCGTAGTGGGTTGCTGTATGTATTACGCAAACCAGAGCATATCTGGCACTGACATTTCCATATGATATATGCATCAACTTTATTTCGGTTTACTCACTCTGCTCACTATTCCTAGCATATGCGTCCTTTTTTCGCCACGATTGACTCTTTTCTACGAGCATTTTGAATTTTTCTACTACTCACTTCACTACTACACACACTACCTACTACTCCAGATCAAATCACTATTGATTCATCTCTAACGTCATCATCTCACACATTTTCCTCTTAGCCAGAACCAGAAGGGAATCAAGGAAAGAACTTGACTTCATGCAAACAAACGACGTCTAAATCCAAGTATACCTAGTAAAGCCTATATCCACGAACAGCCTCCTCCTCTCCGAATAAACTTCAACTGAGAAACTCTAATATTTATTGTCAGTTTGTCTGACTACTGCATATAATATGTTTTCTTCTACTTCAACTACTTTCTCCACTATGTGGGAAAAGCAATAACCGATCAGCAACTCACTAGAATTCTATGCGATTGCCACAAATGATTTTATGTTTCTTACATTCACATTACAGACGTTTCCGTCTGCTCCCGTCCTATTTCTATTTAGCCCTTCCTACACCCACTTTCATGTTAAAGGTAAAACAGTTTACCATTACAGTTATTGTGTAACTGTAAATGTCACGATATTTTAAACAGCCATCAACCTGGAAAAGTATTACTACTAGATGTAAAGTGCACACAATCCATAAAATGCAATTTCATTACAGCAATTCAATTACATATACTTACCAAACTAAATAAATGGCTATTACCTCCACATAAAATATTTATACCTGAATATATACACTTTCTATATATACATCCAATACATCATCCTAATGTTATATACAATATTGAGATTTAGACAGTCATGCCAAGCCATCTATAGATCTTTCAATGTAGCCATCTAAATAAAATGAATTCAATTCTGTTGAACTCTTCTGTCGATTAGAAAAGAAGCAAAAGTTTCACGATGAATGCAAACTTGACGGAGTGACACTTTAACAGTTTCCGTACTCACAGATTTCGCAAGGAAATAATATACTTTACATTCAATGAATTTGGTAAGCAAAACTTTATTACGTGCCGAATAGTATGTCAAATCAATACCTGCATAAGTATTATTACACTGTAAAAATCTGTCACCACAGCGACATTAAAAGATTTCAGTTTATAAGTATATATGACTCTTATATATTACGAGAAACGCAGCCCGTCCTACGGACGGGGAAATAACTGTTGGCTAGCGATCAGGAATTTATTTAATTCTTAAAATGTTTGAATCCGTTAATGTACTGTTTTAAAAAACCGCAGCGTAATTATTTCTAGCAATCAAGACTTTGAAAACCGCAATTTAGCTATTTAATGTTTATTCTACTAAAGCAAAGACAAACATTTAAAAATTAGGAGTAATAGATTGCATGTATTTCTCTACATTTTACTTATCACCACCCAATTCCATATTTTCATCCAAAAGAGCCAACTCATCGTCAGTCACATATCCATCATTAGGCTTCCTATTGGAGTCTATGGGAGAGACAACGGCTGCTTCGGCCAACTTTCCTTTCTTTGACTCTGAACCTTCTTCGCTGAGTGTGGGTTGAAACGACTTGAAAAGTTCAAGTTTCTCGGCATGTTGCTTAGCATTCAGACTCCAATTGGCTTTTTGAAACCGCTTTCCTATAGTAGACACACCATTGCAAATGATACATCGAAAGTATCCCGGCCGAACTGGAGCTATTTTGCATTGTTCGCACCATTGCCAACATTCAGGGAGCTCTGGTAGTGCATGGTTATATTCTTTTCCACACTGTTCGTGGGGGCACTTGTCTAGAAAAGGTAATGAAATAAAATTACCATCACAGAAGAAAACAAAAAAGAATTACTAATAATTTTGTTTACAAATTAAAACATTGTACTTACCTTTCTGATAGAAGTCACTCACTTTTCGGGAACAGAACGGACAAAATCTATCAACCAAAGAGATAGGGAGCCACCCTGATTCGTTAGCATTATTTTTATTTGTACTGGAAGCTGACCCACTTGAAGTTATGTTTCTTTTCGGAATCCTGAATTGTCCAGAGTTTGGCGTAGTATTACCACTACCACCTTGAGAACCACCACGGGGATTCATTTTCTAAAAAAATTAAAAAGAAGCAGTAAATATCTTAACCGAAAGCTTCAACTGTTGGTTAGCGATCAGGACTTTAGAAATTAATATCATAAAAGATAAAAGTCTGTGATGTCCTAGGGAGAAATTAAAAAGTTACAGTAGACACATAATATTATACTGCAGGGAGACAGAAAGGGTTACGCACCACGCTACGGTGTTTGGTAGCAATCAGTACTTTTTATTATTTTTTTATTGCGATTGCGGCGGCTGGTTATAGTATTAGTGGCAGTCGGAGCTGGCTGCTAATAATTCCGAAAGCCATTCTGTAAAACGGCCGTTTATGTCGCATGGAATTCATTTTATTATCGACTTGATAGAATCTTGTCTATCAATTGCACTGCCAAAATTTACTTCCCCTTGAGGTAGTGGAATAGCCGGACAGAGGTTAACTATGGGGTTTCGGCTGTGAAAATTGACACAATTTTCGGGGGCCTTTTTTCAAATAATAACCGCAGTGAGAATTTGCTAAAATGTTCCCACCGACCACTAAATAAAGACTGTACAATAAGACTGCTATTGACGTATTATCCCCATGCCATGGTGCAGTTTATATACCCACGTGTTAGGGTAACAACCAATAACCAAGGGTAACAAACAATAGCCAAGGGTAAGAACCAATAAGGAAGTTGCAACTATATCTCAATAGCATTAGCAGTCTTATTGTACAGGGACATGTTTTAGTCTATGAAATGTCCCCATTTGGGTAATCTATAGTCTGGGGTCTTTTCTTTTCCCTCATTTTCCCCTCCCCATCTTTTCCGAATAAAAATTGTAACTGTTGACTTTGTTACCGGAGTGACTTGGCCGCTAATCCCTTCCATACTAAATTACCACACGGTTAGATCTGGTGTGTGCTAAAAGTGATTTTACATGTGAAAGCCAAGTCACGCCCTAGTCTGGGGTCTTTTCCCTCATTTTCCCCTCCCCTTCTTTTCAGAATAAATTGGCCAACTAAAATATTCTTCTATAGTGATTATCATATGTACCACTGTAAGGTATACAGTTTTGTGTCAATTTATTCCAAGGAGAAGGGGAGGTATTTTAATTAAAATACCTCGTATCCAAAGTGATTTTCAAAACATTTTACTCAGATTCTTGATTCTCTTATTACTGTCGTAACCATTAGTTCTGATAGTGATTCAAATTCTGACTACATTTTTGCCCCTCTCTGATTGGTCCAAATTTTTTGTAATCAGCCAATGAAATTGCAGATTTCATTTACATAAATCTATATGATTTCCAAAATGAATCTTAAGGGGTAGAATTTGATGAAGCAAATACCGTGAATAGCAAATAATATGGACTCTTGATAAAGAAATAATATTGGGTTGGGATGACGGATGAATACTAAATCCGAATCTCATTACAACGTCATTCACATGAACATAGTGGAGTTGTTGGAAGTGTTTGTGAATTAAACCTTTGGAATAAATCTTATTTGTTATACATTATCAGAAATTATTTGGAAGGTATAGTCTTTGTAAACGGAGAACAGAGATACGAAAGAGTACATTTTAAGACATAAAATGTTTTATTTTACTGAATATAATTTCTGATAATGCATATCATATGCATAAGACTTATTCCATGCATAATTTTTATCCACAGGTATACTTCCAACAACTCGACTATGCTCATGCGAATGAGGTTGCAATGAGATTCGGATTTCGTATTCATCCTAATAACCATTTCTTTATCATGAGTGCATAACAACATTCAATATTCACGGTATTTGTTTCATTAAATTCTACCCCTTAACCTTTTGGCTACCAACTAACTGGGAAATATTTAGTCCCCAAATCCCCTGTTACTGAGGTAATGAAAAGTGCAATCTACCAACATAGGCTAGTGAATTGAATTTATTTACTCATTGGTTTCACTGTTAGGAAAACAAAACAAATGCATTTCAAAATTCTTTACCAATGCCACTTTGATCCCGAATATTTTTGTTCAAGATTTTGAAAAATTATTGCCGTAAATTGTAAAGTAATTTAAAAATTTTAAATAAAATTTATTTTCAGCAAGAAATGAAAGGCAAACCTTAGGGGTACTACCGGTTGCCTACAGGTCTTACAATTGCCGAATTTTGTATAATATTATGCCTGACGGGTTCGGGCATAGTAGAATCTAGGAATACATCTATGTCATGTATTTGGGAACTGTGACCTGTTTATATGACTACATGTATGTCATGTATTTGGGAACAGTGACTTGTTTATATAACTACATGACATACATGTATTTGGCAGCCAAAAGGTTAAAATACATTTTGGAAATCATATAGATTTATGTATCATGAGTGCATAATATTCGCTATGCACAGTTTCACTATGGAAATCATATAGATTTATGTAAATGAAATCTGCAATTTCTTTGGCTGATTACAAAAAATTTGGATCAATCAGAGAGGGGCATAAATGTAGTCAGAATTTGAATCACTGTCAGAACTAATGGTTACGACAGTACGAAGTAATAAGAATAGAATACAGGAAATCTTGATTAGGTAAAAGTGTTTCATCTTTGCCTCCCCCTTATATGGTGGAAGCAGAATCGACCCTTTCAGAGAAACTCAATTGGGCGGAAAATAGTAGGAATTTACATTGAAAGAATAGGGATTTTTTAGAAAACTGTCTGTAACTTCGGATCTAAATGAGTAAAGTGGCATATGTCAGCGAGTGGAAGTTGGCAAATTTTATCAGTTTCGCAAATCTGTAAAGCACGACTTTCTACGATGTCTATAACTCAAATTATTGTCATTTTACTAAAAACACCTTTTTTCACATGGGGGGAGAATAGCCAATTTTCTATTATTCATTATGTGTAGCTTCCTATCTTATTAATTCCAATGTATTCCAATATTCTCCCCCCATATAAAAAAAGGTGTTTTAGTAAAATGACAATAATTTGAGTTATAGACATCGTAGAAAGTCGTGCTTCTGCTGATAAAATTTGCCAACTTCCACTCGCTGACATATGCCACTTTTTTTTTACTCTTTTAGGTCCGAAGTTAGACAGTTTTCTAAAAAATCCCTACCCTTTCAATGTAAATTCCTACTATTTTCCGCCCAAATGAGTTTCTCTGAAAGGGTCAATTAAAAAAAAGTTTGGTCCAGATGACAAAGACAGGCAGATGACCAATGACAGGCAGATGACCAATGACAGGCAGACAGCAGATGACCAATGACAGGCAGATGACCAATGACAGGCAGATGACCAATGACAGGCAGATGACCAATGACAGGCAGATGACCAATTACAGGTAGATAACCAATGACCGGCAGAAATGACAACAGCCACTGACGACAGCTACCACGGTGCAGTCGTAGACACGATGAAACGTAGTTTTTTGGCAGAAAATAAAACTGCCGCAAGAATCAAAAGTTGGTGCAAGGATGGATTGCACGAACGAAAGAAATGAGACGGCAAGCAGAGTGCTTGTCTTCTCATCTCAGTCCAGCCAGCCAGCAGCCGCGAGTGAGTAGGGTAGTAGAAGGCAGAAGCACGGCAAGCAGGCATAAGCACTACATACACTGCTTATGCCTGGCTCCGCCAAGGATGAGAAGGCAAGCAGAGTGCTTGTCTTCTCATCTCAGTCCAGCCAGCCAGCAGCCGCGAGTGAGTAGAGTAGGGTATAGTAGAAGTCAAGCAGGCATAAGCACTACACTGCTTATGCCTGGCTCCGCCAAGGGTAAACCGTCTCACATTGTTTTTAGCAATGTGTTGCGACACCCCAGGTACATTTTTGGTTGACGAAACGAACACACGAACGAACTTACATGGACTCTCTCTTTCTATTATTCAATACTACTAAGATTCTCATAAGGAAATTTTAAAAATTTGCATTAATGCCTACCTACTATGCATATTATTATAATAGCAAAATGCGTCCAACCATCGTGATGCTATACAATCAAATTTTATTAGTGTTTTCAGGGGTTAAACAAG
Source organism: Tomocerus qinae (assembly GCA_020055645.1). Classification (NCBI taxonomy): domain Eukaryota; kingdom Metazoa; phylum Arthropoda; class Collembola; order Entomobryomorpha; family Tomoceridae; genus Tomocerus; species Tomocerus qinae. The sequence goes on from CM034548.1 coordinate 26,449,728, forward strand.
GAAGGCGGAAAGGAAGCGGGAGAGTAAGTAGATGAGTGCAGGTCACATCCACCGATTTTTGAAGCCTCACTTTGCCTCACCAATAAAGACTCTTTTCAATTCGGTCGTCTTCTTTTCCCAGCGGCATGTCCTGCTTTCTTCATCAATACCTTACTACGTAGACCCTTTCCCCACAAGTGATGGAGACAGGAAGTATTATATTCACGATGCATTTCCACTTTCTATACAACATCACTTTCAATAGGTTTTTTCTGTTGGCACTTGGAAAATCTTGTCAAGAACCTCTTAAACACTTTCACTAGGGACCATGATTTCACGTGCACACACGCACTATCAAATGATACCCCGTAATATAAATAGGTTAGGTCCAATAGGTATAATATCAATAGGTCCAATATCGGTTTTCCTGTAACAACAACGGCAACGGAAGAATAAAGTATTGCCGAGTTAACTCTTGTCGTATTTACCTATAGCTACGCTTATTGGTTTTGCTCGTTAAACAATCCAAATGGGTGTAAATCCTAAAGCGTCTTAATTTTAATCAGTAAAATCAAAAAGTCTAAAATTATTTAAGCATTTACATATAGATAGCTAAACCAGTGAAATTTAATTAGTATATACATGCACGTATATAGAAAGTCACCTTAAATTCTGAGTAATAAAAGGTTTTATTGTCAAAAATGGTTAAAAAGGTGCCATCATTTTACATATTTGTTTGATATCTCCCCAGATATCTCTCCCCAGTACAGATATATTTATAGGGACAGCTTGTGGGGAAAAGTAATGGTTTTACTTCCATATTTTTCAACCTTTGGTTAATTCAGATAAAGTTAAATTCACCTGTTATGCCTTACAGTAAGTTTGTTAAGTATTACCATAATTTTTGTTATCCAGTGTCATACGAGAAATTGCGTGGACGGTTGTACAGCAAGTTTTCTAGTATGAATGAATAACTTTGGGTGGCGGTGGTGGTGGTTGAACATATATTGTACCTATGTAAATACTCCCTCACAAGCACAATTGGCTTTCAGGATGGAGCAATAGTGGTCGGAATTACGAGAAGTGGCTGAGGCTGCTGATGTGATGTGACGGTTTGGTAAAACGCGGTTTCCTGTACACCCAACACGAGAAGGTAACAATTTTATGCTACTTACATTGCACGATCTCCATTACCAAGAATAGTACATGTTACTTTTGTGGCTCTAACCAACAGTTTCAAGTGAGACAACTTTATTATAGATATAACTCATGAAATACCTACGTGCCAAAAGGAGTTCAGATACCTTGGATTGGACAACTTCATAACAATTTATGTATGTATTGGGTAGGCAACTGTCAACAACTTAAAAGGTGTATATCCCTGTTGCACAGCAAGTGCTTGAAGTTGTATGTAAGTGTGGTTTTTATGTGGCTTTAATCTCTTGGTTTCGGCATTTAAACCAACATATTTTGCTAACGGAATAAATAGTTCTCACAGGGGAGATTCATTAATCGGTCAAAGAAATAATTACACTTATTACTTTAGGTTAAAAGATCTTCATTCCCTTTTCTGGTATATGCATATTAATGCTTAACATGAAAACTTTATATCTGTCTACTTCATACAATTTTGGTACCTATTTTATGCTGCCCATGCCCACATAGAAAACCACTTAATCAATGAATGCACAATAATTTACTTTGATAAATTTATTCAATTAGGGACATCAACAATGATTGTTATAGCAGGATGGTAATTTTTTAAATTTAATTGCCTGTCTCTGTTGTGGTTAGCGGATACTAAAGTAATATGAATTAAGGCAGAAAATATTTTAGGTCGATAATCAAGATGTTACTTGCGTTTGAATTTAATCCGAAGCTACTTAAGGGTATAAGGGTATAAGCAAGCACTACACAATACACTATGTCCAGAAAACAGCATGTACCTACAATGACTTACAATTTGAACATGAATTCAATATTCCTTTATAAGTTTTACAAATATACTGTATTCTTATATAGATATTTGCATAATTCTACATACGAAATTGTAACAAAGATCAATATTATGTAAAATTAAACTGATATTATGAGTAATTGGTTAGTAAATACATATACGAGTATTTATCGATAAGTGATACAAACTTCGTAGTATTAGGCAACGTAAAGTTATGGAAAATTTATGCAGATGCAAAAATAAGCGTAGCACTTCATATTCCATTATTCATTCATTATGGCATCTTTTGGTTAGGGTTAAATGTGTACAAATGGCAAACAGCAATCAATGGTTGGCAAGGAAGGGTGAAATTGGGACAAAGGATTGAGCTACGAATGCAACTGAAAGGTGCAACAATAGAGAAGAGAAAAGATGGAAGGGTGACTGATGGTTTTACTCAACCAGCACAGCAACCAAAAAAGGAAGATAATTTGACAAAGTTGACAACTTTCAAGGTAATTTGTACTGTATCGCAAAAAATTGGGTTTGACTCTAAAGTACATGTACGTGGCATACGCCTTGAAGTGGCGTAGAGAGAGTTCACGCGTTTAATTGATAGTTAGTAGCAAGGTATACTGCAGTTGGGAAGTACTTAGCAATTCTCACAATAGTATGTTCAAGGGGATAACATGCGGATAACTCTGTACGCTCTTCTATGCTCAAAACAATTTCTACAAAACTGAGTTTATCCGAAACTGAAGTGGTGGAGAAAATTTGTCTGAGAACGGGCACCTTTCTTTTATGTCAGAAGAAATATCATTAATAATTTAACCATTCATCATATAACTTCTCTCAATTCTTTCACAACTTTGACTTGAGTGCCGGAACAAATGAAAATTCATTCTTCACTACGCTTACCAACTTTGGCTAATCATTAGTGCTTATGTGGATGTAAAGCATGCATTCAAAATACCACACTTATAGGACGTGCTCCACAACTCTGCTGAAATTGGTAAAGAGAGTTATAATGACATCACCAGGAAGATCTTATGTCATCAAATAAATACAACACAATATTATCAAATGCCAACGTCGACAAACCAAAATCATTTTCCGCATATCTTAGACTGTAATTAGAATGCCTTTCAAAAAAATTAAACGTGCGCAATTTATTTCAGCGAAATACGATTAGATTATTTCATGAAGTTAAATGAGAAAGTTTAGCTACTTCTCAACATTATTTTTTCCTATTTGATTTGTAATTCTATATGTATGTAGCACAAAGCACATCATTGCTAGAGAACTTTGGTTGAAAGAATTCTTTTTAGTTATGTGTACTAAAATCAGTTTCTAGAAGTAATTGTAGTGCGAGCCACATAGCTTTGCACATTTCACATACGTATGAAATGAATTATTTTATTTTTAAATTTTATCTAGACGTGAGATGGAAACATATAATGTCTGTTCAAATAAAAAGGTGTATAGCAGAGACCTACGTTAAAAAATAATGTTAAAAAAATGCAAAATCATTGCTCTTACATACAACACAGAAATAGCAAGTAATACCTATTTAAGTGGGTACAGATATATTATCTGCCCCTACTTGTAATAAATCTATTACATTCATAATGGTATAGGATGACTAGACAAACTTTATTAATATATTTTAATATCTACACAGAAAATTCTACATTTTGTGTAAAACCTTAGCAAACAAAAACATTGGCTCACCCAGGGAAAGATGAGAAAACATTTTGGGTCAATTGTTGCGGCTTTGGTTTTCCACTCTGTAGAAGGCTATTCATTATACTATGGAGGCAATTCATAACTTTACTTATATATAGCGCAATAGGTGATGTAATAAATTGAAGATTGATAATCCTAAAAAGGGCATAAGTATTCCAAGCGGTCACAATAATGCTTTTCAAATTAGGATAAAAAATAGCGTTTCCTAAAAAGGCCAGTTTAGTGAAAAGATGAGAAATAACTATTATTTATTCTTTCAATAAATTCAGCATGAGTGATAATGACTAGATACATTTAGCTAATAAAAGAGGATGATGGTATAAAAGCACATAAATATGACGTGTATAGAGTGAATTGAGTGAGTGCATAGAGATTACAATGGGGTAACCGGCCGGCATGTGTGGCACAGCCCAGAGCCAAATAGTATCTTGATTTCCTAAATGCAGTGCATACAAATGACAACAGAAATAGGTAGGCCCTCATCCCCAAACAATCTAGAGTGTTGTTACATTATAATACACCCAAAGCCCATTTTGTGAAATCAGGTTGTTTGTACTTCCTTGACTTTATCAGAGTCAATACGAAATGTATATTTATTCAACTACATAATTGGTATGTACTTAGGTCCTAACAAAATTTGTAATAAAAATGGAAATATTAGATGACTACACCTGTAAATCATGTAATTGCCTATTAATTGTTTTTGACATACCATTATGTGTAGTTAGTATAATATTAAAACGAACTGTATTAGTAATGTCATTACTATTTATGCTGAAATACTATTTTAGCCCAAATGCTTATCCTGTAATACAAACTTTACAGACTCCGTTCTTTAATTGTATAAAAAATTACTATACTACATACTTAGATGAAGAGTCAAATTATTAATTGCACTTTTATATATTCTACTTTCTACCACCGATAAATTACATAGGTGGCCCATTATAAAATTCTCATTACTTCCGCATTCTAACTATAAGAATATTATGTTTATACAATACTATATGCATACATTGCATTAGCTTTTCGATTTTCGTGAAAACATTTTTTTGACATTTAGTCCTTAACAATATTCCTTTAGTGTCCTGACTGACAACACTAATTGGATTTACGACAAGAAACTTATCCCCTGTAATCAATTGAGACTTATAATATCAACGTGTACTAATTCCATAGTGGGAAAATTAATAGGTGTGGAAAAGGAAAGTTGGCACAATCGCAAAGTTAATTAGTAACAATACCTGCGCTACAACTTGATAGGACTAGATAATGTTTGATTTAGAGTTTGTACTCTTTGCACTAGAATGAGGTTGTGGCTGGCAACTGCCAATACCTACACGCGTTTGATAGGATATAGAGTGGGTAGGGGCAATCGTTAAAATGAGACTGATAGTGATCATAATCCAGAGATGAATATATGCGGTATTTTGTCATATCTCACTATGTCTGCTGTTTTATTATGTTTATTGTATCGGCAACTGAGCCAGAGAAAATAGTATAATAATATGCTGACAGATATGAACCAGTCCTAGTTTCCACTCTCAGTAGACTGGGAAATGGCAAAGGTTTGTATGATCTTCCTCTCTCTCTCTGTTGTAGAGAATATCCTTCACACGGCTGCAGGATTACATAACTATAAATTAGAGTGGAGTAGTAGGATAAAGGGAAAAAGGTCTTGTTCCGACATATTATGCATGGATTCCAGAATTTGTGAGAAACATATGACGCCTGGTATGGCACGGTGCAAAGTCTTCAATTACATCATCAATCAACTTATCAATCATCGTATGTCGAGTAAATCCGTTTATAATTTGACATCTCAATCGGAGGCAGAACGTCTTATTGTTAGCGCCTGTCTGCTTTCAGTCTTCCCATTCATCTCTTTATATGGCTGTTGCAGAACAGCAGGCTGTCCAGATTCAACGCAACCAAACCATTGCGTTCACAAATTCCCACTCCACATAATATTATATCTCTCCGTGTCCTTACATCCACACAGATCTCAGCATGATCCGTTTACTATTCAATCAATACCAATCCATTTTATCTATGTAAGTCACATTATTACTTTTATCACCTTTTCCAACTCATCACTAAACAGCCTACACTGAAAAGTATCACAATATTGTGCCGTATTGCTTAATACTACTAAACTTGTTAAACCTATTGAAAATGTTCCTAGAATAAAATTTGTCGTAAGTCATGCTATTTGATAAAATATTTATTTTTCAACGAATTTGTATCCTACACATAGAACAAAAATCTATATGATTTACATTTAGGTACTTTAGCTTATATACAGTTTTTATAAACAATTGGTCATGGCTTACATACAGTTATACGATTGTTTAGCAAGGAAGGGATAAAAGAGTTGTGTAATGTATTTATGTATATGCTGGAAAGTTCATAAGAGAAAATTAGAGAAATTACTACTTTGAAAATGGTGAAAACAAAATGCTGTGAAATGATCTTCGGAAAGACATTTTATTTTATATGAATTTATGGCGTTGGGATAATAAAAAGTTATTGCCTGAATTAGACCAGTGTATTATAGTAGTTTTTAATTCATATTTGAATATCTAACAATAAACGAAAATGTTTTATATGAAAAGTAGTTTTGACGGGATTCTTGCAGATCTGATATAAATAGTTTTTAGTTTGTTTAGATAGAGAGGGATGGAGGAGAAAAGAAATAATTATGAAAGTTTTCTTGCAAAGATGCATGTAAATGAAGAAAAAAGCGATGGCGGACAGATTCGTAAATAGAAAAGTCGTGGAAGTTGTGACAGTGAAGATAAAAGGAACAAGCGACTTATGCTATTAGATAATTATACAGTGAATAAATAATTTGTAAAAGCTAAGCTAGGCTTCAATTCCAGGAGTGAGTAATATAAGGAGTGGAGAGGTTAGCTTAGTGTGCAGTCGGTGTATTATGTAGTTAGTCATTCAGTTAGGCAGATCTTTTCGGGCATTACAGGCAGAATGAATATAGATAAAATTATTATATTTATAGTCTGGTCTTACGTAATGTGGCTTCACTTGGCTTCGTTCAGTTGAATGCAGTTTAACTTACGTTAGTCTAGTCAGGATGAAATTGTGATGTGATCGGGGGTGGGAAAAAAGCAAATATAAGATTATTTGGGAAATAGAAGCATATTATGTGTTCGTTTCGGCGTTTAATTTGAGTCAGTGTAGAGTCGACGAATGCAAATGACAGCTCCTATTAAAAGGGGAAAGGAAAGGACTGATGTGGTTTACTTTGAGTATAGTGAGAGCGAAAGAGAAAATGCGGTCTTTCCCATACGGATCTCTACAATGCCATAACATAACTTACTTAATGCGTAGCATTGCATTTGTATCTGTCTCTATATAATATATTTCAGACTCTCGCAAGACTCTTTCGTCCTCTCTCACTATTTGTACTCTACTGTGTACATATAAATACATGTATAAATCCTGAATTGAATAATATTCCATATCTATTCAACTGTACTACGTTTTTCACTATTTTATTTGCCTTTACCAAAGACCCAAACTCAAATGCCGACATTGCATTCATTCAATTCCTGCTACTATGGACGACAGGACAACAAATAAACACCAGTTCTAACTTTATTATACATAATGTAACCGCTAAGTACTACCTTATGCTATATTAAGGTTCAAACTACCAAAAAACTATATTGTGAATTTATTCCATCAAATTACAAAACTAACAGATCACATATTTTTGTATCACCATTTGTACCAAATTAATTTATCAAGTCACAGGAATATTTTATATCCCTTAATTGGATTCCTATGGCTAGGTTAAATCATTCTATTGTGAAACCAACGTGTCTGCATATATCTTTAATAAATCGCATTAATAATAATAACTGCCACTATGATCCTTTACTATATGCCTTGTTGTGGCGGTAACTAATATTGATGTTGCTTTATTTTTGCTTTGACTTTTGACACGACTTCGTTTTAATATTTACTGTGATAATTTGCCTTTGACAGCTTTAGCATAATAAGTGCTTTGACAAGTTAATTTAATCCATATAGGTAATTTATATCTAATTTTTAAGAATGTGAGTCAAGCTCACATTAGGCGACATCACTATATCCTCAAATGGGCAAATAGGTGATGAAATGACAATTTAGGACGGGTTAGAGTCAAGGAAGTTTCAGATACAATCAAGAAAATTTGTTTGCCTCCTTTGTCAATGTCAATGAATATCTAAATAGCTGGAGTGGAGATTTCCAGCATCTCTGCCAACTGTCGTCTTATAATAGATATTCTTCAATATATGACATCGATGCTCTTCAGCATTGTCTCAGATCCTGAAATAGATTGTAATTCTTTTTGTACATTTTTGCATACCACTTACATCAAACGATGTGAAGATTGGTGTCATGTAAACTGATCTTTTGAGCAAAACTAAAAACCAGTAAACTGATCTTACCTTAAAACTAAACTAAACGGGTCTTGTGGCAAAAGATTAGCAATGGATATGATTTTATGGAAAATCTAATAGTTACCTCTCTAGTTGTAACTTGAATATCTGTGCAAATGCTTTGTTGTGATTGTGATTTCAAAACGATTTTTATTAAAATCGCATTTTTGAATCTAAAATCAAAATGAAGGCCCAACTGTGCAAAGCTTCCACAATACGAGACTAATTAGAACAATAGAACGAATTGAATTAAATTGAGACAAATTGAGACAAAAGACAAATTAATACAAATTGATTCAAATTGACTAGAGTAGCCAAAGTGTGATAAAACGCATGGTTGCACTAAACGTTACCCTTTGTACAGGGTGGCCAGGAAACATACGAAACATTTGACTTTCAGTCTCAATAACTCAAGAAGGAACAAAAATATATTTCAGTTTATGCGGTAATTATTATTGGCTATAAAATAATGTGTTACGCACACGAAGAAGACCAAATTACTTAGAACCGTGGAGATCATGTACATAAAAAATAGCTGTAGGGTATCTTAGTATCTTAATAAAGCTCACATTTAAGCATAGATAAAAAGAAGAATTTCCACATAATGTAAAAAAATTAATCTAAGGACCAAGCAAGTCCTTTCAGACTCCGTGAAATATGTTCAGCAAACTGCGATGATAACGTAAAAAAATAATAAATAAATAAAAGTGTGTAAAACGTTACATTATATATTATAGGCAAAAGTATATGAATATTAAATATGCATGTAAAAAGTACATTACATGGATAATAGTAGTTTTAAATATATCGTTATGAGATATGTATGCATGAGTAAATATTTATGAATGAAAGAACTCGAAGGAAATGTTTTGATGGTTGTTTTGTTGACGTTAGATATAAATGCTGGGGATTTGTGTGAAAAAGTGAAATGATTCGCTAGGTATTTCCTGCAAATCGATTTAGATGAAGATATGTTTGTGTGATGAATGGGAGTTGGAGGGTATTGTCGTGTGTGTTTTGTGTGCTGAGTAGTGGAATTGATGATGAAAGAGACGAGTGGTTTGTGTGTGAGTGAAGGTGCCGTGATGTGATGGGTCCATGTGCTAATGTCCGCTTTATGATGACAATGAGGATAGCTTGATTTGATTCCAGACCGTTCAAATACTCAATCAAAGCTCATTTCTACGGAGAGCACGCTCATTGAAATGGCAATAACTTGGAACTGACAGTCCCTCTGAGAGGCTATGAAATCCTATGTATAAAAGACATATATTTATTCTCCACTCTGCCTATGAATGTCTTCAATCCCTTTCCTACTTCTCTCTTATAAATATCACACTCCCACTTTAAAATACCATCGTCACACTAAAACAATAATATTTAACCATGATGCACAAATAGCATTAAATCCGTTTTGAACATTTTCTCTCCCAAAGTTAAAATTTAATTCTATGTGCATTAAACAAATATTCAAGGAAAATATTATTTTAAATATCTATATACAATTTTGTCCATAATCAAATAATCATGCATTGCTGTTATTCAAATTCATCTAGATACCTATAGGTTAAATCGTATCAAGATGAGATAGACTTAGTAAAAAATGTATAGATAGTATAAAGGAAGTGATTTGGATGGAAAGGATCGTGTGATGGAATGTGACAGATTGGATTGAATGATAATGTGAAGAAATTAAAAGATGTAGAATGCAAATCGGAAAAAGTAGGATGGGTCTGTGTTGGGAGAGGGAAGTAGCGAAGGTGGAGTTAGAGTAACCTGAGGATGAAAATCCGTTGCTGGATGGGTTGTAGGGAGTCTGAGAGGTTAACTACAAGTACGTATAAACAAATATGATTTTCTTGAAGAGGTATATTTATCAGTTTGGAAGTTGAGTTGGTGATGCATTGGGATCGAGCATGGTCTGATGTGTACAGAGATAGGTAAGTAAGTAGTAGGAAGTAGTGTGTTATGGGGAATGAAGAGGATTGTCGTGAGTGGAGCAGGGCATGGATGGATGAAGAACGGATCAAGATTACAATTCGATTAGAGAAAGAGGGAGACTAGAGAAGAGTCAGTGGAGCGGGGAAAATATTTGATAGAAAATCGACGCAGAATTAGGGTTATGTCATGAAGGGGAAAGGTATTGAAAGTTAAATCTCTTCCGCTATCGAGTTCCGAGTCAAATGCAATGCATGGATGGACGGTTGAGTTGCGGCTGGTTGGTGACTCTGGATTTCTGGAGAGAGAGAGAGAGAGAAAGCCGACTTGTGCCTTTCCCTGGATACGACTCCCTGGTTTCGATTTCAAGTAGGTAAACAAAATTCGCGAATAGCAGTTCCCCTCTTTTTGATAGCACCCATCTGTGTTTGATTGGCGTATAGAGCTTATCTCGAATATGTCATGAACAGTAATGATATTTGATTTTTTTCCTGACTGGGCTATAAAAAGAAAAGATGATGATCATAATGGATCCAGCTCAAAGCCAGAATTTACACTTACATAATGTTATGCATTGTTCTTGTCGGACGGGACCCGGCTCCATCATTTAACGACACAAATTGCTCCACTTGGGAAATATTGATAATGGCCGTCGTTTGAAGCACAGGCTCTCCGATTTCAATCTCCCCCGCATTAACAAACTTCTATAAATGTCATTCAGTGTAAGACTCATGAATTGATTTTGTGTAATGAGCGCCTTCGCCGTCTGCTTCTTACCAAACGTTTCTCTCTGATAAGAGAGTTCATGAACGACCGTCACAACTATTATTTATATTATGACCCTCTGCGGTCGCTTTTTCTAATGGCACATTACTGAACAATTGCCTTCTTGCCTTCCTTACGTCTGCCCTCCCATTCTATCACATTCTACTTAATAGCTTTACATAGTATCACTCTTAGTCTTAAATCCCTTCCTACACACAATTTACATCCTAATTTTAAAGATTTTCAATTACTTCTACAACATTAATATACTGTATTAATATGATATAACATACGGCGGAATACCAAGAGAACTCCACAATGGCAATTTCATTTAATCTTTAAAGTAAAAAGTGTTTTAAGTATTAAGGTGGCTTACTTAAAATCTGCAGTCGCATGTAATAATTAGTAAATAATTATATATAAGCAACAGTAAGAGTTTTTAATGGACGCTCTTGTATAAAAGCATGTCTATTAGATAAGTTAGTAAATCTATGTATTATTATAGCTACTGCATTTTGCTCATAATAATTAAATATTGCTCCATATATTCACCAGGTTTATTTAAAACAGGCCCGGTTCCTTTGACCGGCTAGTATTACATAAAATTGATTGGAATTCAAAGTCACATATTTTCTAGCAGTAAAATTACTTTCATGGGTAATCAAGTCAAAATATCTGACCAATTGCTATAATTTAGAATTCTTTGAGCCGTCAATATCAGGCAGATTAAAATATTAAAATACAGATTTCATCAATTCATCATATCATAACGTAATGCCCGAATTCGTGACATGATAAATTAAAATCAATTTAAACTCTTAATGCATTACCAATTGTGGAATTTGTATAGATCAACCGCTTGAATTCGTAGGTAGGTACCTACTTTAATCATCTACACTTCCAGAAGTGCATAAAAGATCAGTAAACGTAGTTCCGTATAATATTAATTAATCAAAGCTGTATAAAAATGAAGTCTTATAAAAGTTTTTGAATTGGATTCCATTTCCCGTTATTAGAATCCTGGTAATGGTAATAATAATCTTACGCAAAAAATAGTATGCAGTACAAAATAATGGAGTTCTGTTCATTCAGTTGTAATTTTGGTAGATTTGTCTACCCAAAAAGCATTATGATAAACTACGCACGCTGTGCTATGGAGTTGAAAGTTGAATGGACATAATGGAGTGAGACTGATAGTAGCATTAGTAGACTCAAGACTCGAGAAGTTGACTGAAAGTTTTGGTTTCGCTTTCCGATTCAAAGTAATATCGAGCTATCATCTAGCGTTTCTTATATACACTAAGCCATGACCAACCATAAGCACTTTTTATTAAAGAAAAATCCTTTAGTTATTTTCTCAGGACGTCAGGACACAGTGGAATTTTCGATTACCGTTTTAAGTTATCACAATTTTTTAATGACAGATACATCTTAGAAATCCATATAACTTAAATACGTTAAAAATTGTATTCCAAAATATTCTAATTGAAAGTTGAGTAAAAAATTTCTTTTTGGATATCCTTTTCGAAGGAATGGCATAGAAGGGACCATATTCTTATACAACTCGATATTTATTTATTTACTGCGTGTATGACCATAATAATAGGACCAAAAATTCAAAAAGCAACCACAAGGAGTATTTAAAAAAGTGTGAACTCCTGTCTGAAGCATGCATGTTTATTCCAAAACTATGGAAGCTCTAACTCTAACTACTTCATCTGCGTTTCAATAAAAAGTTTATAGTACTGTAATTTGTTTGCGTGTAAGTTCTTTCGAACTGACACGAATTTTAAGGAGATGTCTCATGTTTTTCAGTAGACTTAATTTCTCCTTTGCTATAACGCATGGTTACTTCTCCGACGGTAAATTGGACTCAATCAAATATAACAATCGCAACAATACACCTGAAGTAACGAGAATTTGCAATGGCCCCAAATGTAATAATGTTCTTAAGTAATTTGTACTAAATCTGGTTCATTTTTTAAACCCTTTAAGTTACCATAATGAAGTCCGCTCTCTACATTTGAATTACGCATTAGATTATTTTGAATGAGCCTACACTCATTTTTGTAATATTCAATAACAGTAGTGGAGACCTAGTAATCAGCATTAGTTGTGCCGTGCCTCAAGCTTCATCGTAATATCCAATATATTGGCACATTGTAAGACTTGCCATGCCTTACCCAATCCTCCACGTTGCAACTAAATGTGGCACTTGTCAACTACGTGGCTGCATGTAATTTTCACGTGTCATGGGAATGGCCTTTTCACCAAATCAATGACCTATGAACATACCTCTCAAAAACGCGGAAGTAAAAACTAAGAGACACTAGAATTTATTTTATTGGTTTTAAATATCAGAAATGTCAAAAGCCGAGTATGGGTACATTAAGGATAGGTAGGGAATTTTGTTGTAAAGCCAGGAACAATTTACATTGGGAATCCCATCATAGTAGCATGGGTTACTTTATCACGCTCCGTTTAAAAAAGTTGTTACTACTATTATCAAAGTTTACATTTAAATTAAAAAAATATGATTTTGAGATTTTCGAAAATCGTTCACGTGAGTGACACGAAAATGCCATAAAACAGGAGAAACGATGATTGCGACGTGAATTAATGTCTGCAAACAAACGAACAAAATTAAAATACATTTCTTCCATCTATTTCGTTTACCAAAATCGAAATAAAATTTTCTAGGCTTTGAAAAATCGTTTGTGAAAACGGGGCTATCATGCTTATCTTTAAAAGTTACGTAGGGTAAAGAAAGTCATATTAACATTAATATAAAAAACCAAAGAAATAAGCTAGTTTGAATGAAAAAATAAGCATTTCGTATGATTTTGTCATACTTTTCCGCACAAAAATTAACAACAGAAGCTAAATCTTTCTATACTGATTGTATCCAGGCATAAAAAGCTTATTTTTAGGTACTAAATTACTTTTATTGCCTCAAACTTTTAACCGTCTTTTAAATTTCTTAGATTTGGATCTAGGGTCGACATTGAGCCGAGAGCCGATCTCTATCGAATTAATTTTCACCCAAAGTCGCCAGTCATCCTTAATAAACCTCGAAAACTGTTTGGCTAAAAGTGGTAATTTTTTAATTGGAACTAAAAAGTCGTAATACTTGCACTTCCTGGTTCATCAACATGTTGCACATCCGGGTTTGGACGGGTATAAATAAGGAACCTCATCGTCACAAAGCTTTAGTATTATTTTAATTTTTAATACTGAAAGTGTTGATTCTCCGGCTGTTCTTTTAGTTATTTCGACAGACATGAAAATTTATTTTCCAAATCCTTCTGTATTTTATCGCGAAAATAGCTAAAGGTTTTCAATTCTGAGCCGTCAAAGAGCCCAGCCACTCTATTGAAGTATCAAAAATAATGTCAGAAATTATACAATTGCACTGCCTTCATCAACGAAAGTAATAACTTTCAAAATTGTAAGAGAATTAAAAACTAATCGCATCACAACAAAATTTTATGACTTATTTAAACTCACAATTGAATTTCTTTTAATTTTTCATAGCTTTTAAAACCGAATGCCTTATAGGCGTTTTCTACCTTTCATTAAGGATGGATTATTGGCGACTGTCCTGGATACAGATGGAGCAATATGGTAACCAGAACACTAGAAAAGAAACAGATTATTTTCATACTTTATCATAATATGAATTTTCTAACCTGATATGCATAATAACCTGTCCATATTAGTTAAAAACGTTGCAAAGCAAAACAACTACATCCTTAATTTTTTTTGTGTTTTAGGAAAACAGCTTACTTCATGGAGAGAGATGTTATAGTTTACATTGCACTTCTATAGTTACTACCGCCACCGCAACCACCTCAACAGTAGAAGCCGTGACAAGCCGTTTCGTATCCCGTGGACACCAATTTCAAAATTTTGATTTTACTTTATCAATATGTGAAGCTGTTATTTATAAAAGATTGGTTTAGACGAACTTTTGTTTATATAATCGTTTGGGAAATAACTTAAACGATGTTTAAAGAAGCGAAAAATCATTATGTTACCACTTTCGTTAGATAAAGCAGCGCGATTGTATAGTTTTCCATTATTTTATATACTTCCATAGAGTGGTTGGGGTCTTTTATGGTCCAGAAGGGCCGATAGTCGTTTTTACCATAAAATTATTAATAGGGGTTTGGTAAATGAGCTCTGTGTCGAATATAAATTAAAGAACTCAATAAATGAATCAATACTTTCAGTCTTAAAATTAACTAAAATCATTTTCCTTAATGCATCTATATTTATACTCATCTGTAACGGAGGGAAATATCCAGGTGAATCAGGAAAACCAAATGTCTATATTCTTTATTACTATAAAGTACATATTTTCGAGTTTCGAATAATTTTCATGCATAAGTTCATAATGCATAGTTTCATAATTACATGGATGCATAATTTCGAATGAAATTTTGAATTTTTCAGCAGTACATAAATAATAAGCCCATTCTCATGACACATGAAAGAGATCTGCCACGTAGTTAACCTAACTATGCCACGTAGTTAATTGCAATGCAACGTGGAGCATAACCAAAGTGACAAGGTCCTTGACTTCAAGTCAATGACTTGGCTCTCGGCATTTTCATTGGATGAAATGAGTGAACTGGAGTGAACTCACACAAAAGAATGTAGGTATTAATGATATTATAATACCACGTCCACAATTATTGTTTTCGATAATGTACCCCAAAGCGGTTTACCCGAAGTCCACTATTAGCAAAGCGCCTGTGTCGGGTAACTTTGGAAAGCACCCGACATAGGCACATTACGTGTGGTGGACGTCGGGTAAACTGCTTTGGGGTACATTATCGAAAACATTAAAGATTTCAGCCGAGTATCAACGTGGGAGGTTCAATTGAAAGGAGGAATTGTGGACATGGAACTATAATATAATTTGGGTAAGTAAAAAGACAAACCCTTTTACTGATAATTTAAAAGTTTTGAAGATACACTGCCCCATAATGATGACAGGTCCACTAATATATTTTGAAAGCTAGAATTAGGCCAATAATTGCCACTAGCCAATATTTGTATTGCAATTTCCTAGTATAGAAAATAATGATGATGTAATGACAATAGTGTTGATATATGAACTCGTTTCCATTTTGTATCCACCCTTTAGCATTATATTATATATATCAGTCTTTAAAATAAATTACATGTAATGAACGTATTTTCCATTTTTGGTCAGTTAAACTCCATGGAATATGATATACAGAATGGCTGCATGAAGATTTAAAAACCTTATGGTCTACGTGCAATAGATATAGTGGAAGCTATCCAATGGAGACAACATTATAATATTTCCTTTAATATATTCCAATCCTAGGAGTGAGGAAAAATGCTTCACGCTAGAGGATACATGTCGATAAATACAATAAATTATACAAATAGTAACGATAACTAATATTGTTCTTATATTTTCAGTATGCGATAAATCAACCCCAGTTCCTAATCTTTGATAACTGAAGAACTATTACTATAATGGCCAAATGATTTCTGTGAATTTGTATGAATAAATCTTGATGAATGAATGTCATCTTTCAAAAATATGCAGCGACTCCTCACTTTTTTATTCTGGTTAATTATCAGGAGACCATCCGAAATTCCATTCAACGACTTATGGGTTGCCTGTGTTATTATTAAGTTTGTAAAGCAATACCGCATTGGAATAAAAAGGAAAACATATGCCCAATATCAAGGTGTCGAGTGTGCCGTAAATTGAACATTTGGAATTTGGTGACATGCCGTAAATACCATAAATTATTTTTTTATGTTTTTAGCTGTCTTTATGTATAAATTGATGTGGGAAATGAGAAATAGCACGCTAAATATGCTTTTATACACCAATATTGTGTGCTAACATGCTTATATGCCACGTATAGTGACTGAAAAGTCTTGAAAAGTGAAAAGTCATTTTATAACTTTTAAGAGTTGTCATTTATTATAAAAGGATCGAAATTAAACTTTTTTGTACTTCAATTAGTTAAATATTACTTTTAAACTGACTTTGCCGTGACCTTGTATTTTACGGAATTTGTGGAATTTCCGGCATGCGGCATCTGGAAATAATTTACGGCATGCCGAATTTATACTCTACCCGATATCAAGATTGCTGGAATGTGGCCAGGGGAAATCTATTCAGGATTACAATAATCAAAGTTATATGATTATTTTTATGATTATTATTATATAATATGATAAACCAATACCAATATGATAAAAAACTATTTATTATGTAACCGTGGCGCAATAGTTGCTTTACTTATTATAATTAAGTGTATAACTACAATTACATGTCTGTAGCGAATTTTTTTGGTTTGTTTACTGTTTCGAATGAATTGACTTTGTTTAGAATGCGTATAATATAGAGTTGAATTATTTTAACCCCGTTTAATATTGAATGAAACATGAGAGTATATAATTGTATTACAAAATGATTATGAAGCACTTGGTTATGTTGAACAATACTGCTTTCAATTTAATTATTCCGATATCATATTTCGGGTGTTAATAATGTGGAAAATAATTATGTATTCCATAACAAATATTAAAGAAAGATTTTCCATTTCAAAGAAGAACTTTGTAGGGCCAAAGTTCGACAAACAGCAATTTAGCTATTTAATACTTAAAACAGGAAGATTATCTGTACAAGGCATTTTGAAAAATTGTTGCCATTGTCAGATACATTTCTTTACGATTTTTTTGGTAAAGCAGTCTATTTACTATTCTTGGTTTAATATAAGCGATAATTATTTAGGAACAGAATTATTACAAGGAGCAGAAATTAGGGCTTGAACTCATAAAATTAGACTTGGTAAATCAAACAATTATCAGCTAAACTGTACATCTTTAACTCGTTAATTACAAATACTATACAGTGCTATATAATAATAATTTAGGAAAAATTGATCGCTTGATTTTATTGATTATCTTCAGTTGATTCATTTCCTGGCGGAGTTTTATCGTCTTCCTTAATTTTATGATAAACAGCGCTTCTTGAGGGACCAGCCACAAGGATAGTAGACTCGTTAAATTGTCGAACACCAAGATCATGGGCTCGAACAGGATATGGGGAAAATACTTCGAAGTAGAATTGGTTATAGTAGTAATCTTCTACATAGACATCAAGACGATTTCCCACTGGACGGACGGCGTAATACCCAATTCCTTCCACAATCAAATAAAGTCGAGCGTAGCCATATCGTTGAATTTCGTCATTGAAATATTCTCCTGAAACAGCGATCTTTGCTGGAGAACGAGTGATTCCGTTCACTGTATATGAAAATTTTTCTTCTCCCACAGTAATACTAACTGTGGATTCGTCGGAATTAGGCGACCCCCTGAAAATAGACCCAACTTCAATTAGGTTGCGAATTAAAGTTTATGGCACACACAGAAATTTTGTATGACACGAAATTTTAGTAAACAGTTGAATTTGTATGGTGTGTTATAAAAACCGTGTGAATTTATCTGGTAGTTAAGGGAATAATGTATGGTACTAATAAGAGTACCAGAGTAAGTAAAAGGACTAAGTTTCATTAGTTGGTATTTCATTCGTTTGTTGCACCATGGTTTCACCATAATTTTAACTTTCTAACGACAGTCATTTAGGATTAGTTTTCAAGCATCTATTTTCCTAACTACTGTTAGCAAATATGTCATTAATTAGAGTACTGTATAACTATATAATGAGTGCTGTTACTGTTTGCTTTTCTTGCAATGCGTGATTTAATATGGTTCTTTAGGTTTTATTTTACTTTATCCCATATAACTGAATAAATTCCAAAAAATACATTGAAATGCAAGATATTTCGTATAAACAGAAAATAATCTTATAATTGAAAATTTCAGGTTTATTTTGAAAACTGCAGTTTTGAATGAAATGAGTACTATTTTCTACTTCAGATCCTAAAATCTCTAATTTTACTGTTTTTAATTAAACTTTACCACTTTTAATTTTGAAAATTTAGAGAAATAAATAATTTTGTGTATGTCTATGTTATGCCAAAATAAGCAATAAAATCAAATTCAGCTATCATTAGAAATGATAACAAAAATTTAGTATCTCCTTCTAGCTAGGGACAGTGTTAATTTTTTTCTGATAATAAATATACATATCATATATATGTTTGAATACTCATTAATGTCATTAATGATTATATATCGTTTAATTATTTGATAGAAATTACCATAAAAAGTAATAAATAAATTCAATTTATATTTAAATGAAACAGGAAACTATCCCTTGGGCTATAAGTCGGTATTTACAGTTACTGCTACTTACCTTTTATTTTCTTGATAAGCTTTCAACTGAGCCTTCTTTGGAGCCTGGGGTGGTATTTTTAGTCCACCAGGCTTCCTTTCGTAAGTAGATTCAGGAGACGCCAATTGAAATGTGGTAAAAACCACAATCAGAGCCAATGCGACATTCATGACAATATAATAGATTTGTAATAAAATAATCTGTGGCAGAAGAGTCTGAACTGGTAACTAATTCTCACTCTCGCTAAATGTGGAAGTAATCGACCCAGATTCACATGTATTTATACGGGTGATGAGAACGAAGATAGATTCACATTATTGATTTGTGTCATTGACAGAAGCAGAGTGGAAGCATTCTGTGGATTTTGTGGCATCCTTCACGATCCTCCAAAACTTGAGGCAAATGAAATGGAAATCAGAGTCTAGTATTCATTGTCACACTTGCACTCATTTTCATATAGTCAGTTCATTCAGTTCCGTTAATCCTCGCAATAAAATAATAAAATCTATTACTAAGTAAGTAGATATAGACAGTATACCAACTAATGACCACGCTAGATGAACACATATTTATATCAATCACTGTGTAATATAGAGCAGAACCTGTTTTCCTAGTATTACTCATGGTAATACTATTATTGTCATCCTTTTCAATCCCTATCATTCCCTATAGATAAAATTAACAGAAGAGAGGTCGAAACATTCATGTGCCTATTTACTGTGTGCATGTAATTTTCCATTTAGTGGTACAACAATGTTATGATGTTTTGAATACAATTAGCATTAAATTTTTATTGCAAACAGATTACTACACCAATATTACTTAAAATATTATAAGGTTACAAGTGATCGATAAGGCTAAACATGCATGCGTATTTCATCAGCATGAACAATCATTGTTAGATGTAGTGGATTTTATATCATTATCCAACCAATCCATTTATCCAACTTAATTTGGGGCTATATAGTTTTATGATGTGGTAACTATGGACAATTTTCGGTACAATTTTGGTTTCCTGGAATTTTAAAATGCATGGAAGATATACAAATACCTACACGTCTCCGTTACTGCTTATCTTCGATGAAATAATTACCCCAGGACGCATCCTGGAAATTGATTGCCAGAATTTTCTTTCGCGCATGTGATCAGCGCAGTTTTTTCGAGTGGAAAATAACCTAAATTAGAAAATAACCCTCAAAGCAAAAAAATTTAGGGTACCTTGAGAAGAATTGCTAATTTGTTAAAATTATTTATAGGATAAATGTAGGTATATCTGGTTTTAAAAAAAATTTAGGTTAACACCCTAGTTCCTTTTAAATACGTGTCTGATTTGTGATTACCCAACCATTCCAGTTGACATGACAATAAGCTATACGCAAAATAGTGTTGTATCATAATTCAATGTTTATTTCTACGGACATGGCTACCACTGATGACAAACTGTTATTCTAGGGTCACAAACGGCTAAAAAGGACGATATCTTCCAACAGCCTCTTAATTCAAATGAGATTTTTCATGTTAATCTTGCGAAGTATTTTGGGCCGTAAAAACTATTATCATTAAAATGTAAAAATAGTGTGAGACAAAATGGTATTTTAACAGTTTCATCAAATATTAGATAATTTGGCTAGGAAACTTACTCCTTTTATTGAGAGGGTGCTATGCTAAAAAACAGGTAAGAAAGTATAGTATTACTTTTACAATGATTTCCTTACCAGATTAATTCGGTATAATGTTATTATTAACCATGCAATTCTAATTTACCAGACAAATTTAGGTTACAACTTTTAAGAAGCTCTAAAATCATTCGAATTGTAAAAACTAATAATTATTGTTTAGTAAAAAATTAAATTTTGACTTTGATAAATTATTAATGTCTTCCGATTTGTTCTATACATCCGTCTTAAAGCTAAGCACATAATATAATTACATTGCAAATGGAATAAAGCGGACAATGGTTCTTGAATTTGTTTAATTTGGAGAAATCTCTACGTTCTAAATAAATAAGCAATAATAGCGATTCAAGTACCTTCATTTTAAAGTGTAATCATATTCGACACTGAGAACACCGTCATAAGTGTTGTATCTATTTGATTCCATGACATAGAATATAATGACATGGATAATATATATACTATTGACTATTGTTTACTTAAATTTTAGACGGGTTAAACATAATACATAATTTGATGATTCAATTGACCTCATTTACAAACATTGCGACTAAACTTAAAAGTCTTAAGAATGAACAAGTTGATGTACACACGTTTTGATTAGGCTAAAAAATAAACACAACCTTAACACCATTTATAATTGAATGTTTTCCGAAGTAACAATGGATCATTCAGATTAAATATCCATCATCATTTTATGGTATACCATATTTTGTAATTTTGTATTTATTTTATATATGCGCAAGAAAAGCGAAACAGCTTGGTAACATGGAAATAAAATCCAATCACAAATCACTGTTATATAAACAGTAAAATTTATTGTAAAAATCCGTTTCTGAATATGAAAATGTTAAAATGCATGCAACGTGCATCATCTTCTCTAATGTTTAATATCCTTCTATAGCTACTAGCGTGCGGATTAAATCAATCACAGCATAAATATATTTGATGTCTGTAATTTAACTCAGAAAAATATTCATAAATGATATATGCACCTAATATAGTAAAAATTTGAAAGAATCTCATCTTACTATTCCCTCGGCTTTCATGTGAAAGTATTTTCTGTTAAATTGAATTGTTTTGAACTGAATTGGATTGAATTGGACCGAATTGGACTGCACGTCTTCATTCGTCCCCATTAGTCCCCATGCACATTGCACGCAAACAACTCATACTGCGCACACCATTTCCATTCCCATTCCAGGATTTCCAACTCCAGCTGAATTGGAAATTGAAATGTTTGATATAGCAGATAATGATTGGGGACTTGTGGTGTCCCCCTGCATGCGTGGAAGAATCTTACAATAAAATTGTCCCCGTACCAAGCATTATTTCTAAATAAAATTGACACTCTTAACTCGCTAGCTTTGTTTAATACAGGGCTTGGGACCTGTGAGAGGCTACTCAAACTATAAATTCTACTTCTACTCTATGAGTTTCCATTAAAATCTTTCGAAACCAAGATAACCGTGTTGATTCGTAAATTATACACCATTTAATACTGCATGCGCTTATGCTTTGCGTTACAATTGCAATTATTTAAAGGTATTTAATAATATTTATTCCTAGCTGTAACCTAGCCTAGCACAATGTGCTACAAAAATGTGACATAATTAAATTTCTATATAGCGACTAAACATTTGGTCAGAATTTTATCAATAGACCAGAGATTATTTAGTAAACCAGTAATAGCTGTTCTGCATGGTAGGTTGATCATTACAAAGCGATACGGACAAACACACCGATCCACGACATAATTCCATGCACATTTCCCAGTCCTAGGTTTCCTTAACCAACACGTGCCATTCCATGGCCAATATTATACCATTCCCAATATGAGATTGTTATACCTTTATGAAAATCACTTAAAATCACTTTCCTCTTCTGTCTAAGGAGATAATATGTTTTCTACTCCAGATGCAGACTTCAGCAGAATATCCAGTAATTTTATTATATTTCTACATATTACAGAAGTAGTTACGAATTTGTGTTAAACCTAATTTGAGGCTACGTTCAAAAGCTTCATTGACCAATTTCGTCTTCGTCGTTTATACGTCTCTTAGAAGTCGCATTGTTTAAATTCTCAAAAATGAATAATACTTTAAATACATCTTCAAAAAACTCTCATTATTTATTTCAGTCCAGCATTGATGGCAAGTTTTTCCTTCGACTTGAAGCAGAGGAAGGCGGTTTGTAGCTGGGTAAAGTTGGCGATAAAAAGGGATACAGCTTCCATGTACGTAGCAGGGCGTACAGGACGGTCTAATGGTGTAAAAACCTGGCTGGCTGTCTGCAATCTTGGGTTCGAATCCTAAGAGCGCCTCAGGTTGTGTGTTAGATAGTCTGGAATTGGGAGAAGCTATCTTTGCCGTATATTCGTTATTAGCATTGATTTGCCTATCTTGGTGACAATATGACTATCTTTCCTTACCCTGTCTGCAGTGTGCAGATTGCTCTCTTGGTTAGGTGTACACTACGAGTTTACCTAGTGATATACTGGACTGAGGAGCACATGCGAAGGGATGCGGGAGGTTGCGATGACTGTCACACCTAATGTGGTCAGCTCACCTAACCTTGCCACCTAAGCACACATAGGTAGAGTACGGGACTGTGTAGGGCTGTACCACATAATGGTTCAGTACCCCTCACCAAAGTCTCTTCGTGTAAGTCTGTACACTCAGTAAAGTTGTCCGGGAGTCACTGCAAGTAAGCCACCCCAGGCTTGAGCGGTAGCATAGCTCTACTACTATAGTAGATGCTGTGCTCTCCCCCTAACACACACACACATGTACGTAGCAGCTTAGCTGGTTGAATACATTAAATGTATTGCCGCGTATATAAGTGAAAGGAAGATTTCGTTCCTAGCAGCCTATCCTGTTACAAGTGCTCCTCTTTGAGCACTCTAACTCTACTTTCCGTCCTAAACCTTGACTCATCTTCATCACTACTACTAGAGTCCTACTTCATGCTCCAAGTTCTTCCTTACCATGAAATTCGTGTTATAGGACATCACCCGCACCCAAAGCTCCTAAACGGTCAAATGCTAGGTTTTACAAGCCCGTCAACCGCAGCCAAGGCTGTTAACAACGATGTGAAAAATTCACACAAAAGAATTTATCTATCTTATTTCGAGCGACTGATAAATGCAAAATAATATTTTTGATAATAATAGCAGCTTTATGTCCATTTGATAGGTCGGAGAAAGTTTTACTAAGTAGAATTTATTCGAGGGTAATCGAATTTATTCGAAGACTAGGCCAACAGCATTCCTATTGAATTTCAAAAAATTTGCGCGTCAACATTTAACTAACACAGGGTGCAATTCATTGTTTTATGCAATATGCGTTACCTTTAGGTATAGAAACATAGACTAAACGTTTTTCCAAGTCTGTGGTTATAACATAGAGATAAAGATTAATAATTCTGGCATTGCTGGCTGGATGCGTATTTCCAAAATTTAGTACTTAATGCTGGGAATATAGTTTAAAACATAAAACGTAGTCACCAACAACAACAGACAAGCTACTAAAACGGTATCTGCGTATTTGCTTATCTATTCTACCATCCATTCTACATTTTATCTCTTTCTTCATTCTTATCAATTCCATCACTGAATTGACTAAAGAAATACCGGGAATGGTTTAGAGTCCACTGAATTGACTAAATTAATACCGGAAATGGTTTAGAGTCCATTGAATTGACTAAAGAAATACCGGGAATGGTTTAGAGTCCACTGGATAGACTAGAGATAATCGGAGAATAGTTTAGAGTCCACTGGATAGACTGGAGATAATCGGAGAATAGTTTAGAGTCCACTGGATAGACTGGAGATAATCGGAGAATAGTTTAGAGTAAACTGGATAGACTAAAGAAATACCGGGAATGGTTTAGAGTCCACTGATGACTAATAGAGATAATCGGAGAATAGTTTAGAGTCCACTGGATAGAATGGTATTAGTTTAGAGTCCACTGGATAGACTGGAGATAATCGGAGAATAGTTTAGAGTAAACTGGATAGACTAAAGAAATACCGGGAATGGTTTAGAGTCCACTGAGTAGACTAAAGAAATACCGGGAATGGTTTAGAGTCCACTGAGTAGACTAAAGAAATACCGGGAATGGTTTAGAGTCCACTGAATTGACTAAGTTAATACCGGGAATGGTTTAGAGTCCATTGAATTGACTAAAGAAATACCGGGAATGGTTTAGAGTCCACTGAATTGACTAAATTAATACCGGGAATGGTTTAGAGTCCATTGAATTGACTAAATTAATACCGGGAATGGTTTAGAGTCCATTGAATTGACTAAAGAAATACCGGGAATGGTTTAGAGTCCACTGGATAGACTAAAGAAATACCGGGAATGGTTTAGAGTCCACTGAATTGACTAAATTAATACCGGGAATGGTTTAGAGTCCATGGGTAGACTAAAGAAATACCGGGAATTGTTTAGCGTCCACTGGATAGACTGGAGACAATCGGAGAATAGCTTAGAGTCCAGATAGACTGGAGATAATCGGAGAATAGTTTAGAGTCCATTGAATTGACTAAAGAAATACCGGGAATGGTTTAGAGTCCACTGGATAGACTGGAGATAATCGGAGAATAGTTTAGAGTCCACTGGATAGACTGGAGATAATCGGAGAATAGTTTAGAGTCCATTGAATTGACTAAAGAAATACCGGGAATGGTTTAGAGTCCACTGGATAGACTGGAGATAATCGGAGAATAGTTTAGAGTCCACTGGATAGACTGGAGATAATCGGAGAATAGTTTAGAGTCCACTGGATAGACTAAAGAAATACCGGGAATGGTTTAGAGTCCACTGAGTAGACTAAAGAAATACCGGGAATGGTTTAGAGTCCATGGGTAGACTAAAGAAATACCGGGAATTGTTTAGCGTCCACTGGATAGACTGGAGATAATCGGAGAATAGCTTAGAGTCCAGATGGACTAAAGAAAATAGTGGAATAGTTTAGTCTGATAATGGGGAGACTTTTATTCTTGGCTCCATCCTCCAAAGAGTTCAGCTTAAGAATGATTTCAAGGCTCTCAAGTAGTTGCTTTTTATACTTTCCAAATTCCTTTGGGTTTTCATCCCTCTTCTCTTGACACTGTCATTTCATGTTTTCCCAATTTTGAACAAATTTGCATAATTTAAATTTTATTTCTAATTTAAATATTATTCATCACCACTTGAATATTATTCATCCTCATTTGAATATTATTCATCCTCATTTGAATATTATTCATCCTCAATTGAATATTATTCATCCTCATTTGAGTATTTTCATTCTCATTTGAATATTTTCATTCTCATTTGAATATTTTCATTCTCATTTGAATATTTTCATTCTCATTTGAATATTTTCATTCTCATTTGAATATTTTCATTCTCATTTGAATATTATTCATCCTCATTTGAATATTTTCATCCTCATTTGAATATTTTCATTCTCATTTGAATATTTTCATTCTCATTTGAATATTATTCATCCTCATTTGAATATTTTCATCCTCATTTGAATATTTTCATTCTTATGCTTATTCATTTTAATTTGAATATCGTTCATCCTAATTTACATATTATTTTTTACATTTACTCTTCATTTTTCTTTGTCTCCTTTTGGAGTATCACAGAGAAACTATGTTCTTCATGGATGGTGGAATGGAAAAGATGGCAGATTCTTTGTTCTGAAAAATCGTATAAAAATGGAGGCCGGTAAGCCAGGAGAGTCACAATTCTTCTGAACTTCTGAGAGAAAGAACCTCAAGGAAACTCTCCTGGACTCTCCTGGACCTGCTGCTAAGTTTCTCCATTCGAGCATCTTCATCGCTGAAGTCTGATTCGACCGAATTTCACTTTTCTGGATTCTGTGCCGAAGTTCTCCTCCAGTCCAAGATGAGCTACCCTCCTCCGACGCCTGCACCGATGGGCAGAGGACGAGCCCGAGGTCGGGTACGAGCTGACTACCCCAGAACTGGATCTCCTCCTAGACGCCCGGGTGACCATTTTGAATCTCCCGAGACAGGCATCGGTCGCTTGAATATCTCCGGCCAACCGTAAGTGATTTATAATCATATCATTTAATTTTAGAGATTAACTTTCAAATATCTTTATCATTCAAAATTACAAACAAATTACAAACTATTTACCCGTTTTCGTATTTTGCAGGAGAAGATCGGAGGATAATTCTTCGTCGGCGTCTTCGAGTTCTCCACAGCCATATATGCTGGAGAAATTGAGCGATGCGGAAGCAGTGGGAGAGCGCGGTGCTCATCGTGGGAACCGACTTGTGGGACCGAATGTGTTTTCGGAGTCGACGGTGACACGACCGGAGGATTTGGCGAGTAAGCAGGGGACTTCTGGGACGAAGATCGGGCTTGTATCAAACTACTTTCGGTTGAGATGCCCTGCGGATTGGGCTCTTTATCAATACCGCGTGGATTTCAAGCCGCAAGAAGACCGGCTGGACGTTCGGAAGGCGATTGTTCGTGGACAGCGAGCTGTGATTGGAGCGCACATCTTCGATGGAACTCTGCTCTACAAATCATCGCCCCTGAGTGAAGAGGAGGTCGTCACCCTGCCATGCATCAACAAGAAGGACGAGACCGAAGTTGTGATGAAGCTGAGGCTCGTCGGAAAAGTCCTTCCCTCGGACCCTGTCTACACGCAGTTCTACAACATCATCGTCAGAAAATGTCTTTACGGAATGGGGCTGGAAGAGATGGGGCGGAATTTCTACGACAGTCACGCCGCCATCACCGTCAACCAACACCGTCTCCAACTCTGGCCAGGTAATTTAATTTATATTATTTAATCTCAATTAAATAAATATATTAATTATATAAAATGAATTAAATAATATCAGGGTACGTGACATCGATGCGTAAGCACGAGAAGGATGTTCTTCTGTGCGTGGAGTTGACCCACAAAGTACTTCGACTGGACAACGTGCTGACGGTGGTGAAGAGTCTGAAAGGGTCGGCGAGGAATTTTGGAAGAGGCGGTGGAGACGGAGCTGAAAGGGGCGATCGTGATGACTTACTACAACAGGAAGACCTACCGGGTGGACGACATCGACTTCAAGGCCAATCCACTGACCACTTTCGAGCAAGGAGGAAAACCAATCACCTATGCTGCCTACTACAAAAATCGTTACAATATCGACATCTCGGACATGCAACAACCGCTGCTCCTCTCCCGCCCCTCCAAAAAAGAATTGCATCGTGGCCACACCAACAACATTCTTCTCATCCCCGAACTCTGCCAACTCACCGGACTCACCGACCAAATGAGAGCCAACTTCTCCCTCATGAAGGACCTCGCACAACATCTCCACATGCCACCCAACAAAAAGACACACGCCATAACCGCCTTCATCCAAAGACTCACCTCCACTCCACAAGTAATTATTATTAATTATTATATTTAATTATTAACATATTTATTTACATTATTTATTAATTATATTAACTTACATTAATTTATATTATCATTATCAGGTCATGGAGGACATCATGCAGTGGGAAGTCGGCTTCGACCAAAACTTGGTCGACTGTCCAGGTCGCACTCTCCCTCGAGAGTCTATTCTTTTCGCCGACGGAACCAATGAACAAGCCAACGACAAAGCAGACTGGACCATGGCTTTCCGATGTAACCTAATTTACATTTAATTTAATTTTAATTAAATTAAATTAAAATTAATTTAGTTATAAATAATATTTATTTTATTCACCAGCCAAGAAACTCCTGAACGCTGTCAACTTGGACCAATGGATAATCCTCGTCCCTCAACGAGATGCATCGGCAGTCGACAACTTGGTCCGCACTATGATGAAAGTCTCTGGGCCTCTCAATTTCCAAATTCGCCAGCCTTTAGACATGTAAATCTATAATTATATTTATTATATTTGTTATAATTATATTATAATTATATTTTAATTAATTATATGTAGAGTGAAACTGAATGACACTCGAATCCCGACTTACCTGAAAGCTATCGACAACGCTGAACAAAGTGGGAAGGACTTCCAAATGCTGTTCGTGATTCTGCCGAACAACAAACTGGACCTGTACTCGGCCGTCAAGAAACGCCTCAGCGTCGACATGGGCAGTAAGTGATTGTAGTTAATAGTAATAATAATAATTTGATAGTAATATTAATAATTGAATAGTAATAATAATAATTGAATAGAAATAATAATCTAATTAATGAATTTAGTTCCGTCGCAATGCATGTTGGCGAAGAACGCGGTGTCGAAGGGTCTGATGTCGATCGCGACCAAGATGACAATTCAGATGTGTACGAAGTTGGGCGGGGAGCCGTGGTCCATCAAGTTGCCTCTCAAGAACTTAATGGTCGTTGGATTTGATGTCTACAGCGGCGCGAAAGGCTCTGGCTTCAGCATTGGTGCCACGGTCTGCACGACTTCGGCCTCCCTGGCATCCTACTTCTCTGTCACCTCCAACCACCAGTCCAACGAAGAACTCTCCAAGAACCTCAACCTCGACATCAAAAGTTAATCTCTCTCCTTTTAGTTAATCTAATTTATATTTAATTATTCTTTTAATTAATTATTATTAACTTACTTGTATAGAATGCTGTAATGCCTACAAGATGAAGAACGGATTCCTGCCCGACAGAATCATCCTGTTCCGTGATGGAGTGGGTGAAGGTCAACTGGGCTACGTCAGAGTGTTGGAAGTGCAGCAAGTTCAGGTTCCTCCATAATTCGTTAACTATAAGATAATGATAAAAGGGATAATTAATTTAATTGTAATTAAACAGGAAGCGTTGCGTGAGTTGTACGGGGGTGAAGGGAAAGAGATTCCGAAGCTGACGTTCATCGTGGTCACCAAGAAGATCAACACTCGTCTGTTCGCCAAAGGATATGGGACTAAAGGAGCAGACAATCCTCCACCAGGCACCGTCGTTGACGACGTCGTCACTTTGCCAGAAAGGTATTTAATATTACATTTAAATATATCCAGAATCTTGTCTCAAGTTGTCTCTATGTAAAACATGTCACTGTCCAGTGTCCATGTGAATATATATCTTGCATAGTATCTCTTACCTTCAATACGTAAATATAAATTCTGTTGTTGATGCAGGTACGACTTTTTCCTGGTGTCGCAGACAGCTCGGCAAGGGACGGTGAGTCCGACGTCATTCAACGTTCTGTACGACAACCAAGGCCTCTCTCCGGATCGGATCCAGATTATCTCGTACAAAATGTGCCATCTCTACTTCAACTGGTCCGGCACTGTCGCCGTCCCTGCTCCTTGTCAATACGCACACAAGCTCGCTTTCTTGACTGGAATCTCCCTCGGAAAACACGCACACCGCGCTCTCGCACACCATCTACACTTCTTGTAAACCCGCCCCCTCTATGTAAACTCGCCCCCCTCCCCCAGCAGAATTATTATTACCTGTTATTTTATTGATATTTAGTGCCTTAGTTAGCTAAAAATAGTTGATGATAGAAAAATTTTAATTTTCTACGTTTTAATATACTTACCTCGGTTTTTGTTTTACTATTTACATATCGTCTGAATACATGTAATACTTAAAATAGTTGTTAGATAATGTCTCTTTGTTAATCTGTACAAGATGTAGCCTGAATTTTTGTTTCTTCTGGTACGACAATTTTAAGATATTTTTATAATACCTACGACTGCGAGTATCTGATATGAGTTTGAATAGTTAAGAATGGTAGAATAAGATTATGAAAGTGTTTACATGTTACATTATCATGTTGTTCTGTGAATTTCTTGATGAGATGAAATTTTACGTTTTAGTTTTAATAAATGGGACAACTTTTTAGTACATTCACTTTAGATTCATTGTTTACTGGCATTTCATTCTTCGATTCCATTACTGCATAACTTTTTAATCTCTTCTGCTGACATACTTAATAGACTTTCTTTTATATTTATTTCATGCAGTTTTTATTATAGCAATTCTTTAAGTTCGGTTAAATTTCATAAATTGTGTTCACTTTATTACTATTATTTACAAATTGTTGACGAAAGACTACATAAGTGTGGTTTTTACTTGCATTTTTCATTGATCTGGTTATCACAAAGATAAGTAATAGCTTATTCCATAGTAAGAAAGTTCTTGGACACTAATAAATATGCCGTAGTCACCCGCAGACTTGGATGGAAAACTAAAAATGGCGAAAAATTGATTATAACTTCGGGGTTCAATCCATCACATCATAAAAAGTTTACTGTTTTTCCAAGTCTGTGGCTATGGCTGGCTGGATGCGTATTTCCAAAATTTAGTACTTAATGCTGGGAATATAGTTTAAAACATAAAACGTAGTCACCAATAACAACAGACAAGCTACTAAAACGGTATCTACGTATTTGCTTATCTATTCTACCATCCATTCTACATTTTATCTCTTTCTTCATTCTTATCAATTCCATCATTTTATAATCCGAACTCAAGTCACGGTGAATTGGCAAGGGAATTATTCTGAGCTGACTTCTCCAACGTTATCGGAAATAATCAAACCGCGCAACAATAGTTGAAAAACGTTTTTCTGATTCCAAAAATTCACTTTAGGTATTCTAGGCTGCTAACAACTTATTTATTACACAATTTGTTTTTCCAGCTACCAGTGAACACCTAAGTTGATCTAAAGTCCAGTCGTTAATATTTACCGCTGCAAATAGTTTGTATTTCCTGTTCAGTATTCATTCGTCATTCGTTCCGTCATATGTAAGTTGTGTTCTCCAGGTCCTCTTAATGATTACTGGCATTTACTTAATTATTAATTGCAGTTTATTAATTTACTTCCTGTTTTAAAGTGAATATTATTTTCTACGAATATTCAGTAAACAACATGAATCAAAATAACCAAGGAATCTTCAGCTACAATCCTGTGGAACCGAGTTACACTTTTAACGGCAACAACACCAATTATAACTTCCTCATGCCGGGCACCTACGACTTGAGATTAAATTTGTCTGGAAACCACCAACCAAGAAACTCGAATTTGAACATTGATTTAACCAACGGGATGAATCAAAACTCACCTAACACAGCGTTTAATTGTCCAAGTTCTCCTATGGCAAATATTCCCTCCAGCCCTGCAAGGTAAGTATCGTTTTCTCGATCATTAAAATTGTAATTCTTTGTTTGACTAGCCATAGTGACTAAAATGATGGCGCCTAAAATGAAAACTAAGCAAAAGTGTAAGACAATGTTTGTTAGCCACCAGCTATTTTGCTGTTTTGGCCGGCTAAAGTGGCTGGCTAAAAAGCAGAAAAGCCAACTAAATTAAACACTGCAATGCAAACAAGTAATAAGTTTTTGTCAATAATAGTGTTCAGGGGAACCAGACAGGAATACCACAAAGTCCCATTCAGAGAGAATTTTCCAATGAACGAGCACCTTTGCCGCTAGGATCTTCTCCCTCCATGTCTTCCTACCCTACTGTTTTCTCCTCAATGTCTTCTATCGGGTTAGTTTATATAAATATTGCATGAAACAATTTCGTAACCCAATCCCAATTGTTTCGAAATGTTTATTAATGTATTTTTTTATTTTTCAGGACTCCACCTCCTCGAATGATCAATTCGCAAAGTATGCAGAGTCCAATGAATAGAGAAGGATTTGCGTCTCCAGCTCCACATGCAAGATCTCTTGGTAACTTATCCCAAGAGGACATTCATCCTCGGACTCCAAGACCAACATTTTAATCTCATTTGTCTACTCATTTATACTCGAAAAGTTATCATAGTAAAAATTTAACATCTGCCTTAAGACCTCTTTATAATATTCTAATACAATTACATATAGTTGTAGTCATTTCTAAGTTCTCTACCCAACACACGCATACATACACATCACATCTAACACAAAAGATAGAATAAGTTATATTATTATTTCACCTTAACCTTTAAGAGCCTAATTAAATTTACCAATTAACAGCTTAAAAACTGTAGTTTCGTTCTATTATGTTCTATTCTATTATGTAAAATTCTATTATGTTTGGTTAAACCTTTCGTAAGGAAAATATTCCATTCCTTAAATGTATTCAGAGTACTAGTTATACCAGGAAATAAACCTTTAGTTTGTTAAACGTTTACAGAATTTGGTTCAATATGCAGTATTTCCTTTTTATTTAATAGATCATTTGTCTTCTCCATCTGCATTTCCTTTTAACTGTGTGCCTAGTTTAATATATTTAGGTAATAATATTTTAAAAGGTATGTTGAGCAAACTATTTTCTTCCCTCATATATGTGATATGATGTGGAATATCTCGCATTTCTGCTTTGCCGGGGCATGACATTTCTTAAGCGGTTCTGTTTGCATAGCCCCAATCTCAGTTCAGTATTCAGCCAACTAGGACATCCTCTTCTCATTTGCATTCACTATCACACCTTCAGAGCTTTCTAATGGTGTCCATTTTTTTAATCTTGTTATAATTTATATTTTTACGCAAGTAAGACAACTTCGATCTGCATTGATGGTTAAAATACTAATTAAAATAAAACGATTTTATGTAGAAATTTCTGAGTTGAAGAACAGACCTCGTTCTTCAGTTTATTTATTTTCCGATTAACTACCCAAGTTTCACCGAAGTTGTTTTAAATTAATTACTGAAACTTACATTTATAATATTACACATAGCTTCATTTCAACTTTATAGAATAGTAAGAGTTAATTACACAAAATCTGAAACTGAAGAATTTTATAAAGACTAACATTTAAAAGGTCTTCAATTTAAATTATTTTGTTGGCAAAATACCTTTGCTTCATATTTGGTAAATCGTGGTATTAATCCATGGATCAATCGGCCATCAGAAAAACAAATGTTATGTTTGCCTAAAATAATTTCCATCGACGTATCTTATATCGTCACCAGAGGAACATGTTATTTGTATTAGTCTACATTAAGTCAGTCTACATTATTTTATTATTATTGTGATTAAGATATTATTACTATAATTGTAAATGTATATTAAGAACGTTTCAACTTGGGGTAAGACTTCTGGCAAAGACTGCAATTCCAATTGAAACTTTGTCATGTATACTCTTTGGAACTAAAATGGCATCAAACAACTGACGAGGAGAAAATTTCTGGCACAGAAATAATAACAAGTAAATGATAATTAAATAAAATACTGTTTATCCGTTCTCCATGGTTGCACTTGGTCATAAACTGATTTTTCTTTCAATGAAATAGTGACAATATTATTAAAAGCAAAAATAAAGAATAGAGAAAGGCAAGTTACCGACTACGCATTGTAAATACTCTGCATCTATTAACAATGTAGGAACTGACTAAACAGACTTTTTTACTTTGCCCAACAAAGTTATTTAAATTAAAGACCATTTTATTCAAGTCTAAAGCACACTCATTCTAACTCTAGTAAGTACCAGTATCATTTCAATCACCAGTCAAATCATTAATATTTTGTTGAAACGGAGCAATTAACTCCTATAAGGTAAGTTTCACACGGGCCATAATTGAACAGTAAAACTTATATAACAAGGTAGTTTGTCTAAAAATAATGATATAGAACATCATAATTCATTCAGACCAATCCAGCATCTTTAGCCATTCCGTAGAAAATTGATTTCCTATTCTCCAATAGCTTTTCAGGAGTGTCAATTTCGCGTATTTCTCCTTTATCCAGAACAATCACCCTGCAAAGTATCAACAAATTATTCATTCAGTTGTCTCTGAAGCAATCTATTAATTTACTTTCATTATCTATTGGTTAACATACTTCGTAGAGTCCATAATTGTGTTCAAACGATGCGCTATGGTAAGCACTGTGCAATCTTTAAATTCATTTCTTATAGTTTCCTGAATTAAGTCATCTGTTTCCAAATCCACAGCGGCAGTAGCTTCATCCAATATCAAAATTTTAGTCTTCCTCAGAAGGGCTCGAGCCAAGCAGACTAATTGACGCTGTCCAACACTAAAATACATTTTTAAATATTAGTTTGTGACATAACTTTTACCTAAATAGATTATAAATACCCATTTACAGTGAAATTCCAAAAAGTTCGTAATATTTATTTTGAGCGAACCGAAGATATTTGCTAAATATCTAAGCTTATTGTCTTTGCGTATAAACCGGAAGGAGATGCAGACCAAAACGCCTAATATTTTGATGAATGCATTACAACTCATAAGAGACGACTTGGTATGGTCGGAATACAAATCGCTTTCTCCACCGAGTCAAAGACAAAAATGTTAACTATGTCCTTGTCAGTTAAACTTCTTGGATTGCCGACCAATAATGCTTAGTTAACTGAAATGAAGATGTACCTTAAGTTTTCGCCTCCTTCATTTATTTCATGGTTTAATCCAGCTGACAATCCTTTCACAAACGATTTTAAATGTGCATTTTCCAAGGACTTCCAAACGGCCTCATCACTGTAAAGTTCGAATGGGTCCAAATTCATACGCAGATTTCCAGAAAAGAGCACAGGATCCTAAATATCATAGAGAAGTAGTAAAGTATAGAAATATCTCAAAACATATTTTACTACGGCTAGATAGCTAAATTTATTGCTCACTTGTGGGATAACAGTTAAACGACTTCTCAAATCGTGTAGACCTATTTTTGAAATATCTTGTCCGTCTATGATTATTTTTCCGCCTGCGGCCTCGACCATTCGGAATAGCCCAAGAGTTAAAGAAGATTTGCCAGCACCAGTCCGTCCTTTTTAAAATTTAGGTTATAAGTTATATATTTTGAATCAGAAATGTACTAAATGATTGAGTCATATGAGGATACAAAGGAGAGCTGGAGGATATGAGGATGCAAATGAGAGCTGGAGGATATGAGGATGCAAATGAGAGCTGGAGGATATGAGGATACAAAGGAGAGTCTCGGAGGCGATATGCAAATCAACTCAAGAAGCTACGGGTAAACGTTAGCTGTTAAGGTTTAGGATTTATTCTGTAATGGATCTCTGGACTAGGAAATTATCTCCTGTGGAACTAGCGCTAAGTTGGGGAAGACAAAAGGGACAGACAATTACATAAAGCAAAAGTGTTACAATAAAATATAAGGAATATTATTTCTTCTCATACAAGTGTATTACATAATATTATTTCCTTACGCATAATATACGGCCAGGAATAGTGATAGAAAATAGGAAGAAAAGAACCTGGGCATAAAGTGTAACGAGTATAGGAGTGATCATGTTTATACACAAAGCCATGTTTTTACAGTCAGTCGGGTTCGTTAATTTGAGCCCAACTATACAAAACCTTTCAAGTAATGACACTTGAGTGTCATATGTTTTTAAAGTTCCAGTTTACTTACCAACAATGCCAATCTGAAAGACAAATCAGTAAATAATTTAATCATCTTAGCAAATGTATTTATTATTTAGAATTTATTTTTCGTAAGATGTCTATAACTATCACATGAACATAAAAATATCAAACCTTTTCGCCAGGTAGTATTGTGCAGCTAATATCTTTCAGTACCAAATCGAGTCCTTCGCGATAGCGAGACTTGTAATGATCAAATGAAACTTTTCCAGATTCAGGCCAGTTTGAAGGTGGCTTTCTTTCATTTATTTCCCATTCTGCTTCCTATTAACGTCAATAGTACGATATCAACTTTAAAGCATTAATTTATGTAAGCTAATTTACAAAATAGAAAACTACAGTACAATAGAAAAAATACGGAAATGATATCCATGAGGAGTTTTAAAAAAATTTAAATTATTTGTGATAAAACGTTACTTGTGGAGCTTCTCCATATTCTTTGATCCTTTCTACTGCTACAATATTGGTTTCAACATCAGACGTCATCCTCACCAACCAGTTCAATGTCTGAGTGATTGTTAAAGCGTAAGATATGGACAATCCTACTAAACCAGGACTTAACTCATCCCTTCCCAGAACGGCAAACAATGCAGCACCAAATATAATCAGGTTACCAACAAATTCCAGTCGTACAGCCAACCACCTGAAATAATTATGATAAATCGTACATTATCATTATTACATACTACTCATAATCCTAAAAAATTTCAAATTAATTTTTTTAGGTGTGTTTGTGTTTTTAAATGTACCTGTTCGAGACAATGGAGGGATAATATGATATTTGATTGTGATCAACTTTGGATTCAGACTCTAAGATAAAGCGCTCTTCCATTCCATATGCACGTATAGTGGAACATCCAGTGATGGTTTCTCCAAAATGGGAGTAAATAGGAGACCGAGTTACAGATTCGATTCTTTTAAGCTGTCTTGATGTTGCAACATAAAACCGCTGTAAATATTAGAAATAAATTCTGCAATTCATGAACCAATTACTAAACAAATACAAGAGTCTTGTCAATTCCTTACCTGAATCAAATAGTAGAGTACACCAGTTGGTAATACTATTGCCATAAATATTGGAGTGCTGTAACTGATGACAGCTATGGTTGCTACAACCTAAGATAGTTTGTTAAAATATCATTACTATACTTGTCAGGAAAAAATTGTTCAGCCAGTTTTCGATTCCAAACGGATAATTTCCTGACCTTTCAGTAGAATAGTACTACAAAGGGCAATGAAAATAGTAATAAATAATGTCTGATCGATATATCCACTAAAACGCGTATGGTAAAACCTTCAAATCATGTAATTCTGCAATAATTATAGTATTGGCCTGCGAATTTTCTACTTTGTTCTTTTAATATTTTTGAAACACAAAACAGCAAATTCAAATCACGAATTAGCATTCTAGGAGAGATTCTAAGAGAGAGCATTTTAGATGCAAACTTCACACAAAAAACACAAGTATAGCAAATTGGACATAAGGAACATAAAAATCACAACAATGTATATAAACAAAACACAATAGATTAACACTACATTCTGGTAAATTTTGACTACTACATTTACATTGGATGATTAATCAAACAAAATGCAACAAAACAAATCATAGGACGAAACGCAAAAGAATAGCCACTTTAGATTTCATTCCTTCATCTTTCAAATAAAATATTAAACTTTTCTCTTTAATTTTAAAATTTCAATGCTTTAGGAAAACTTATTATTAATAATGACTACATATATGACTATTTATAATCATCAATTACCTACATGGGAAAGTATAACGATAAAATATAGCAATGGACTGATAATGCTACTACTTAATAGTTATTGTAGGCTTAAGGTACTTTAAAAAGGGACAGCTTACAACTGCTGCGAATTATGTTCTTTTCCGCATCAGTTTACAAGTTAGACAAAAACTTTAAGACATTTGATTGAAAATGAGATAATTTGAAACAAAATAATTATAAAAGAAATGTCATACTATGTAACACAATACGATAAAAGCGCAAGACTTAGAACAAAATATGGAGAAACAATAAAGACAAAAAATCAAACATGTAGTACCCCATAAAAGCAATGTATCCACCCTCGGAGTATTCCGGGCTACATATAATAAAAAAATTCATAGTAAATAAGTATAAAAATACAACACTTAGTATACCAAAATGTATTTGGATACCAAAAGAGCAATGTATATTTGTGCATTTACCAGTACGTTGTCCACGGCATCAATATCTTTAGAGAAGCGGTTCATAATGCGCCCAGTCGGTGTCGTATCAAAAAATGACATTGGACTGCGCAGTACATTTTTCAAAATTGATGTATGCAAAAATGAGGCAGCAGTAATGGACGATTGGAACAATATCATTGAACCAATTAGGGCCATGAGGGCTAATATATCATTATATAGTCATTAGAATTGGTTTTTACAGCAATTTAGTGGCATTAGTGTGTCTTCTCTAAATTAAAGACATTTAAATTCTAAATATGGAAGCACCATCATTGTAAAGCATAACATGTGGTGTGTAGCGCAGCGTAGCTCGCCCAAATTACTACATTGAATAATTAAATGCCATTTAAGCAGCAGAACTACAACTACAGATTAAACCACATTAATACGTTGAAAGCAACGCTGTCATTCACGTTATCTGTTGTTAAGAAAGGAATATAATAACATTTCAATTAAATGTTAAGTATTTTGTTATTTCCTTTCATTGCCCCTTGCGTGCATATTCGCCCGTTTTTTGTTAAAATTGATTTGCATAGTGAATTAAAAGAAAATGATTCTAACCGAAAATAAACAATTTAGAAAGCTTCTTAAATTCATTATTAAGCTAGTGTCAACTACATCCACATCCTTCGCGAAGCGATTAACAATCCTGCCCATTGGAGTTGTGTCGAAAAAACTCATAGGAGCCTTCAGAATCCTGAAGAGCATATGCCAATGCAGTCGTGCAGCCGCTGCCAGCGTCCCCAGAGCCATTACCACCGACGCAACCATTACTGCTATAGCTTTATTTGTGAAAAAGAGAGCATGAAGTTGTTTAATTCTCAAAACATTTCCAGAATAAATAATCACACAAATTACAAGAATTCCAATTAACAAAAAATCTATCTATATTTTTGTTATGGATATGTTTTAATACATCTCCCTCATACGGTATAGTGTTGCCGTTAGATTTTCATGTACTAAATAAATATAATCCTTGGTACATTATAAAATGCAGTTAAAACTAAATCTCTAGCTAACTTTAGTGACCTCTACGCCAACGACACCGTGTATCACAGAAATTAAATAGATTCATATTAAAACATTTAAAATTAGTATGCGTGAAAAATTATTTTGTCGTAAGGTGGTAACAACATAAATTTCTAGAAAGGTGGAAATCCAATATGTTTGCTGTTTGCAAAATTGTAGGTACTTATGACGAACGCTGTCTTTTTTTTCCAAATATCAACTTTTTTTAATTAAAAAAAAATTTAAAAAAAGTTGATATTTGGAAGGAAAGAGAGTGATTACTTTAAGGTTTACATTACAGTTACATATTTGGTGAACTTTTAGTTGTAAATAATGGTTCAGCTGAAGATTTTTAAAAATCATTATTAAATTCACACCGTGCACGAAATATGCTTTAAGGTACAGATACTTTTGGACATGATTTAAATACGTGGTAGACATCTACTTTTAACTCAGCGTGAGAGATACATAGATATACTGCACATTATAAGACATTCAAATTGTACAGATTGTGAAAGTGCTGCTCACAGTTGGTTGATAATATTAAAAATTAGAGTAGAGCAGTGATTTATTTAATTAAACAAGCTACGTTTAGTCATACATGAAATGGTTATTAACGTTTCAATATTATTGCATCGTTCTCATTGCACATGCAATTGGTAAGCTA
Source organism: Tomocerus qinae (assembly GCA_020055645.1). Lineage (NCBI taxonomy): Eukaryota > Metazoa > Arthropoda > Collembola > Entomobryomorpha > Tomoceridae > Tomocerus > Tomocerus qinae. The sequence goes on from CM034548.1 coordinate 26,489,735, forward strand.
GTGCACATTACCTAGCCCTTCGGTGTTACTGATACTACTTAAAGACTAATACCGCCCATGTATTATGATTATGACAATTAGTTACAGGCAGCAGCAGTATTGCAAGTGAAAGAGATCATGATAAGATAACAGTATTACCTTGACCGAAACCAAGTCCAGCATACACTCCTAAGTACAAATCTCTTTTCGAAGGATCTATGGTGCCATTTACTGCAGGTTCGTTTGACCACACAGAAAGCCACACATTTGAGCCCACAGAAAGTGCTTCACAAAAATATCAAAAATTAACAATTCGTTCATCTTAATTTAATTTTAAAATTTAATATTTGCAATGTACCTTGAAATACTAAATGGAGGATGAATGTCCATATGGTCATAGACCAGCCGACAGCTTTAAGATAATGCAAATAGACGTCATACTTCACGCTACCAGTTTCAGTTTTCTCTGCTTCAATCAGTTTGTTTTCTTTCTTTACTCCATTTTCTTTAATAGGGTCAAAGTCAGGGGTCTTGCTCATTTTCCTTTGAGGAGTGGACTTGCCTCCACTTTCCTGTACACAATTTATATTCGTCAAAAAACTCAGCATTGAGGAACAGCTATTTTGATGTGATTTTTATACCGTAGACATCTGCCTTTGCAAAACGCCATTTTGTCCTTCACTTTCAGATATCCTAGATCTTTGCCGGGCAAGCATTTCTGTAGATCCAATTACGACCTCAAGTTCTTCTATTATTTTAGGATCAGCACTTTCCAGGTCTTCATTTCCAATGTGTTGAATAAGGAAGTCTGCAAAAGCTCCCTAAAGCAAAAATAACAGTATCTCTAAGAAATGTAAAACACAGTTATAACATGATGGATGATGTGAACATACCTTTTTCTCCAATAATTCTCTGTAAGAACCAGTTTCGCTTATTTCTCCGTCCTTCATCACAATAATGTGGTCCATTTGGGATAAGTAGGTGATGCCATGAGTTACTAATATACGTGTTTTTCTTTCTAAAATTCCTTTAGGTCCTAATACATTGTCAAAAATATGCTTTCCAACATGTGAGTCGACAGCACTAAGTGGACTAAAACATTGAAAACAAAAAAAAAATGTTTTTTTCATGTTACCAAATAAAATTAGGCAAATAAAAAAGCACTCACTCGTCCAAAAGGTAAATATCTGCGTTGAAGTACGTGGCCCTTGCAAGGGAAACTCTTTGCTTCTGACCGCCACTTAAATTGATACCCTGGAATAAATATGATTACTATAAATAACTTGCAACTCTAATATAAATGACAAATAAAAATTCAAGCGACCAAATTTTAAAGTATCTTCTGATGTGTAGTTAAAATTACTTTCTACGGTAACATAATTACAAAATTAGTATTCCTCTAAAATGCAATGCCATGATTTTTAAGAGTGAAAACGTAATGCAATTATAATTATTAAACAGTTTATAATTACATCACTACATCTCTGAATGCAAGTGTACGTTTAAGTAACATTGTTTACATACCTTTTCTCCAATTTCCGTCTTGTCTCCAGCTTGCAATATCTCTAAATCTGGTTTCAGGGCACAAGAATCGATAACTCTATCATATTTTGACGGGTCATAAGGACGGCCAAACAATATATTTTCTCTAAGCGTAGCATTTTGAATCCAAGCTTGTTGAGGTACATATGCAAGAACGCCCTGATGGACAAAAAAGAAATCCATTAAACGCAACCAAAATTAAAACTATCTTTATACCGAAAAAATTCGCCAATTCTTACTTTGGTGTTGACTCGTCCGGTTTGCTTTTCCATTTCTCCAAGAATTGCAGATAGTAAACTGGATTTTCCAGATCCAACAGGACCAACAACGGCCACAAGCGATCCCTCCTTTATATTTATATTTATGTTCTTCAAGGTGGTGGTTTCATCGTCCCATGAAAAAGTACCATTGTCGATGACCACAGGGGATTCTGTCATTAATAAACAGTTAAATTTCAATAAATTTCGTTAAAAAAATTTTAAACTACAATTGTAATTGACTTACGATCAAAACTGTCGTGAGAAACGGAATTAGGATCGATTTCTTCAGCATTCATGTATTTATTTAATCTTTTCAAGCTGACCGAAGCCTATTTCAATGCAAATATATATTACTAAACATGTGAGAAAGAGTGAATATTTTTAAGCAAAGCAAATCATATGGCAAAAATCTAACATGTGCGGCCGTGGTCAGACAACACCATCATACATAATGGGTAATTATTAAAGATTACAAAAGCATTTTCCAAACCTGTATGGCGCTGCTCATTATCATTGGAAACATGTCTATTTAATTAATAAATACAACAGTGTTCATGAGAGGATTTCACCTTGATACCATATTAGGAAAATACTACAATAAATTAACAAATGTAACAAATTAACAAATATTACTTAGAGGGAAGCGGAGAATATTAAAATAAGCTAACGAGACAAATGCTCGCTCAGCGGTCAGAACGTTCTCATCCCCAGTGTACACATAAGTGGCAAACGTCACAACGGCAACCTGCACAAATCGGTAGACTACTTACAATACAGTACATATAAATCCTTCGATTATAACAAGAACTCAATGAGGACACATTAATATTGTTAGATATTACAACCACTTCCACAGACTACTCCACAAACATTAGTAGGTATTATAATAGACATTAAAAAGTATCAAGAGCAGTGACAATTGAAACAGACCAACGACTCATGCACATACCAATGTCAAACACAACATCTCATTAAAGCAAAACCAAATCAAGCAGCTTTGTATAATTAAGCGATGCAACTGGTGCAAGTATTAGTTAAAACTTGTAATTACACTGATTGTTAATACGATCATGACTGGTAACATATTCATAGGCATTCTTATGAGGTTAAATAGGGCTATAGACACAAAGGCTTTTTCAGCATCCAAAACATTATGCTCGTCAATCAACACGTAAGTGGTGAATGTGGCTATGGCCACCTTAAAATGAAAATTTTGCAAAACAATCCAATGAATATTAGTAAGAATTCTTTAAAATGGCATTCATAAGTAGATATGTAATATCAATCGTGTACCAAACGTCAACTTCAATTCCTCCTGTGCCTAAATATTTCACAATAACTTCCACCTTATGCTATGATTAGTATTTATCAACTTCAACTTTAAGTATCATGCAATGTCATAATACATGCACTAAAAATCAAGACCAAAAAATTATAAACAAAATAAGATTTACAAAATACTTAAAACAAAACTTACCAAAAATGGAGCGCATGAAAAGATAAAAGACGTGAATGCATTTAAGTACGCTGCGTCCTTTAATACTTTAATTTCTTTTCCTCTTATTTTCATCACTTGCTCTTGGAAAGAGGGCTCCCAGGCATAGAGCTTCAACACCTTTAACCAAAAGAAAACATCAACCTAAATTTCCACTGCTTACTATTATTAGCAATATGGTTAATAATAGTTAGTAATTGTTTATCAAAATGACTCGTAATTTGTGCGTACTCTGACGAACACACTAATCACAACTTTTTTGCAAACACTAGCAATATTACATTTATTCACAATTAAGACTATTGACGTTAGAATTTCAAAACCAAGAACACCAAATAAACAATGTTCCATGACAATAATATACCTTGATTCCGGACAAAATTTCGTTCATAAGCTTAACTCGCTCATCTTTGTTCTTCATTTGCTTTATTTGTAACTTTTTCACTTTTGATGCAACAACCGCGTTAAGCGGAATCATTAAAATCATGACAACAAGACCAGCCAAGACGGAGGGACCCAGTGTCTGCCAAAGGAAGTATATGGACAAGGCAATTTGTAGAGGGGCACTCCACAGCATATTTATATATGCTGTCAAATCCATAAATCGCTGAGCGTCTACACTCATCAGATTTACGATTTCGCCCACCGTCGTTTCTATTTTAAAGTACAAGCAATTAATAAAAGTCATCAGAGGAAAGTCTTCTTTAAGTAGTAACAAAATGTTGTGTTAAAATAACGAACCCTTTCTGGCTGTATTTGAAATACGAAGAGCCTTTTTGTATATGACACTCACAAGAGTAGTTCTCACGCGCATTCCAACGAGAAACATTCTGTGAAAATATTGTGCGAGTACCAGAGTTTGAACACATGAAGTTACGAGCAGAAGTACTGCATACAAATATCCTTTCCAAGCGCTTTCTTTGTTATCTTTGTTAACAAAAGAGATCAATAGCCTGAAAAAAATTTAAAAAGTCGGGTTAAGGTAAGGCTACTATTAATCATTAGTTTAAGGAAAAAGTATCGAAAATAAATATTACTGCAAAATCTGAGGGGCCACGAAGGTAAGCAAATCTTGAATAAGCTTTAGGAACGACCCGAAAAGGAAAGTTGGTCCGAATGCCTTACATAAAGTAGGCAAAATACTTGCGTCCTGTTTTCCTCCTTTTTTTGGTTTGATGGGATTTTTGAGGTCTACACTCCCAGAATTTTTTTGAAACGACGCTCGTGAGTCTGGAACACTGTAAATTGATGACTTGATAAAGTTACAATCTCAAATTGTCAAACTACAGAAGTTGTTACATACACAATGTATTTATGATGGTCACATCTATCAACAGCTTATGTATAAGTCTTACCCAAAATTATCCCAAAAACGTCTTACGCATTTACAAGAAATTTTCAAAATTAGGGTACTCAATTAGAAATTATGTCAAAGTATTATCTAATGCAAACATAAATATAATAGACTTACAGCTTAGCCTTTTCTAAGGAACGATTCCAATACTTGTCGAACACTGGTACCAAGGATTTGGATTTATCTTCCGGATTCAAATCCCATAGGTCCGTATACTCCAAAGACTTTCTGTAGCCCTTCCAGGCTAGTCCTTCAAACCACACAAACAATATCCGCGATAGAAACGATGCCTTAGCTTCGGGGCAGGGTCTCTGTCATTAATACAATTAACAAAATTTAAAAACCTGCAGTTCAGTATGAAAAACGTGTCATAAATGATTAGAAATAATTGTAACATACAAAAAGACGAAATTATTACCTCGAGTATTTGTGTGTTTTCAGTGTACATAGGATCAGCATCAGCCCAACAGTTAAGTAAGAACATGCCCACAATTAAAGGATAGTATATCATGAGTAGTACAAAAGGAAACATCTCATTGTTTCCATCAGGCTAAATCAATTAAAATACTGTTAGCACATTTTATAGAAATAATTAATTCTTTAAAATGAAACTCCAAGATAAATGTCATATTGATCACTATACTCACTTTTTCCATTGATTGTCTTATAGTGGTACGGAAAGTAAACGCTTCGCACAGTGAAAGCAGGAACCAAAACATGAATTGTACTCCAGATGTCCGCACTCCTTTTATTTTGTCAAAAAACAGTAGGAAAAGCGACAAGCCCTGAAAAGAAGCAATATACATAATATTATAGATTATGCTAGTATGTGTACTGACCTACAACTTTAACAAGATTCAGACTTACAAATGTGAGTATCTTGATAATTGGAGTGTATCGGTCTGCTGGAAAGACTGTCAAGCCTTCCCCCTCCAAAACGAATGTATAAGCTAAATCGCACAACTGGATTATCATTAGAAGGATGGTAATGCCTAATTTTGAAACATTTAGCGCAGTCCATGGAATATTTCGGGAACGCGAGTTGAGGGAGCCGTACAAGCTCACTGAAGACATCAGCCATAAATATGCACATGGAATCCACACCAAAATGGTGCGTTCAAAACACGGAGTAAAATCAGGATCATCGGTTTCCCATGTCAGCTGCCAGTCCTGTTAAACATTAACATTCGATAAAGCAACTATTATAAAAATTTTGATAACTTTTCTGAAATCGAATTTTGCCTATAAGACAGTTACAATCCCAAACATAACATAACCATATTATCAAGGCTTTATTAAGGGGGGGCATTGGGGGCAAATGCCCCCCCCTCCGAAATCCCAGAAAAAGGGAAACTTTTTCTCAAAATACCAAAAAATTTCGCGCATCGCGCGATTTTATGTGATTTTTAAGTTATTTTTGACTCATTTTAGACAAAATAAGCCAAAATTTTTCGCGCGATTATGCCTAATGTATATGGTCCTATGATATCATTGCCCCCTCCGAAATCGACTTCTAAATACGGTACTGCATGTTATATTTATATACTTTACAGTAACCTCAATAACCACACAGGGATGTACCTAGTAATGGAGCAAGCATCGTTAGTCATTAATTAGTAATACATTAATATCACAGTCACGTGAAATTATGAAGCTTTGTCATTACCATTGATCTGTGGAAGCGTGATGTATTTATGGTAACTATTGTGTACTTTAAGCTTTGAAGTAAACAAATAACAATGACTAAAATAGTCAGTTCTTCAGCTGTCTTACTGTCTTATTAGCAGGACTCGAAATATTGAAAATCACAACAATAATAGTAAGCAAAGCTTTGCAATGTTATTTCTAGCTACCTGAAATTGTATTCATAGTGCATAAATTGGCTGCAACAATTTAGCTTGAGTATTTAAGTTCTATTGAATTAAATGCCAAACAAAAAGCTTAACTTTTTTTCATCTTCACTAGCATAAAGCCACAGGGCCATGTCTTGGAGTGTTGATACAAGTACAGTGATAATGATAATGTATGGAAATTACTTAACAGCCACTTAGTTTACATAATATGTGTGTAAACTTTAACGTTTGGTGAACGTTCTCACAATCTTCCAAGAAGACATGACATTACATGAAATGAAGGCATCAAAGCTAACATCCTTCTTTTTAATTTCCAAATAACAATAGAATAATTTAGTAAATGCATACAATGCGAAATCTGCACAATAATGATGCTTAGACTAGTGAAAATTAGTGAAGTGAGGCTACGGCTACGTACTCTTAGAAATTAAAATAAGCCTAGCTTATAACGATGTGTAATATTAGACATGAATAATTATTATTTGGACTATTTCAAGAAACCAGGGACGGTACAGAAATGTGTCACAGGTTTATAAACAAGTGACATCAGCTGACTGCGTTTATCAGATATGACAAGTTCATTAGGAATGTCTTGCAACAAGATACATCAAATATGTTGCCCCTAAAACTGCTATTTCTAGGCCGAGTAAATCGTCCTTGTGAGTGCATCGTACTTCTGGAACATTTGGACCTTGACCAGAGATGTACAAAGTATGCAAATAGTTTTTATAGAAAATAATTGGGTGAGATGTATGTATGTAAGTGTTATCAACAAATATTGTCTATCTATGTTATCGCACTATTAACCAAATCCTATTTTATGGAGTTCAGGTTGGGGTTAATTAATTACCTCCATTCATTTTTAATATTAAAAAACTGACCTACAGTCTAATCTTATTTTACTGATTGCTTTGTTTTGACAATTATCAACACTATACTATAAATATAGGCGACCGACATAAATTAATCTCAATATAAATCAAAAAAAATGCACTAAAAGTATAATTTACAGCTTTCAGATTTTATCTGAGGTCAATCCATATCTTCAACTGAAGATGTGTTAATAAGTTAGGGATAAGCTATGTTTTGCAACATCTTACTCACTATCAATATTATTCAACATTTTTTTAACAATTAGGTCAACTAATTATGTAGGGCAGGATCAGAAGTGGTATGAATTTTAAATATGAAAATCCCTTAATGATACTATATAGTAATTTTAACCTATACCCCTGCCGTGACAGTTTTCGTCACATAAATCTTCTAATTAAATGATACGTGATATGCAACAACTTTAATTGCATCATGCGATTGTAAAGCAAGTACGATGTATTTGCTAACATAATAATATTATCAGTGTCTTAAAATAAACACAAATAGACATCACACTAATAAATGGTGATTAAGTATCGTAATATCATATTCCATAATTAAATATTTAAATTCATAGTAAACTACAAAGTCGTCACTTTTAACATTCCTCCTATTGCAGACCCCTACAGTATCAATAACAATAAGCCCTTCATATCTGTTTGCAGAAAATCTGTTCGTGAATCAAAAAAGCCCTACCAAAGTAAAAAAAAATTTCTGGAATAATAGTTCCAGAATAGTTATTAAAATCGCAAATATTATTTGTTCTACTGGTTTTCGCTGAAATCGTACTTACAGAAAACTGAAAAATATTTGGAAAATTGGCTATACTTCAGCATAGTCAATTTTCCAAATGTTTTCCAGTTCACAGTGTATCTAATTTGGAGTTCTAACTCCAAATTTGCCAAATTAGACAAATAAAATTAGAACATCGACCACCTTCTATTTCAATAAAAATTAGTAGAAATAGAATAATGCGAATCTGATGTATTTAGAATTATAGTACTCCAAAATATAATTTTGGGATTTTGGTAAACATGAATAGTTTGAAATCGGGCAGAATTTCTGAACTTTCAACTTTTTATTTTATGAAAAATCCACTTAATGTTATACGATGTTGATGGCATAGACGATTGTCTACGTAACTTTGAGGGCGTTACTCTTACCTTGCCCACCGAAAGCTGTGGTGGGAGAATAAAGAAAGACCATGTTTATTGGTTCCAAATTTTTTGGCAGGAGTATTTTGAAGCAAGAAACTCAATTCGCTTTGGAAAGTTTAATTAAGAAATAACATTAAAGTAATAAAGCTTCTGATTCTTTTGGAATATGCAAATTGAGAGAAATAAGTAATGAAATTACATAAATTACACTACAACTTATGCCAAGTGACAAGTTGTAAGTGGCATCAGGCATCAGTCTTTATAATTAAGATGTGCTTTTACAGTTATTTATTTGTGTAGCGTTTTGAGTGTCGAAAAATGTTTTATTGTTTACCAGGTTATTTACAATTAGTCATACTGCATTCTTACGACTTACTAAATAGGTAATTAGGCTTGCAAAGGCAACATTATTAAATAGGTCCTTAAACAGCCATCTTAAACAACGTTTTACTTAACGATTTTAATTACAATATTTATACTCATAAAAACAGGCAGGAAAATATAATTGGCCTAATGCAATGGTTGTTATTTTTTAAGGTATGAGTATGCGTAATGCGTGATATTTAATTTATGCATCATCCGTCTGTACTGTGACCTGTGACTAAAATGCGATTTTAAAATAATCAACATTTACCAGATATATTTGGTATTAAGCAGCAAAGTACAAAACTAAAAGATATTGATAATCGAAATACAATTGCTGCAATTACAGGCATGGAATGGGCAGTAAACACGCCATTGAAAAATTACGACGAAGGACAAACGAGGTGAAGGATACTTTCTGCAGTGATGGTATTAATACTGAATGGAAGTCTAACTTGTCATGATGAAAAACTAAACTAAAACCGAGCAGCCATGTCCAGTCAACCATACATAGCCAAAAACCTACACAAACAACGTTTGTTGTCTACTAATGTCCTCTTCCATGGAAATAATTTAATAGTAAGCTCACCTGCCTAGCTATATCACAAATACGAGCGTCTCGTCTATTGACTAGTTTTTATGCAACCTTGAAATCATAATACATGCACAAAAACTAAGAAGGGGAAAACCCTACTATGGCCATCAATGTGCTTACCAAGCAACAGACAAAAAACGTAGGATGATTTTTTGTAGTTGTATAGCATTGAAATATTGAAAACAAATTTATACGTCATTAAACAAGCAAAGAATCTTCATGCCTTAACCTTAGAATTTTTTAATTCTATTTAAATGAAAAGGATTTAAAAATTGATTTAGAAAATTGTATTAAATTAAATTTTTCGCTATCAAGTATTCTAATAATGTACCCATTTGATTCATATTGTAAATTGTACGTATGTTATTTGATGCACCTAAATTTTTAAGTGAGAGAAGTTTTACGTCTACCATAAACTACAAATTAATAGCAACCGAAAAAATATTTTGCCAAGTAAAGCGATTACGGAAAACAGATCTTACCCAGAAAGGAGTTCCACAGAAGTCATCCAAGACTGGATACGAAGCCACGGTGGTATTGCTTTTCATGATATTATAGCCTTTAAGGCTGTTGAATGATTAAAGAGTTGCAAGAAAGGTTGAAGCCCAAAACCTATACAATGTTCACTGAAACAAAAAAATAAATCACAATTAATTGACCGGTTAAATTACGTACAAAACTTCAAGTAATAGTTTGGTAATAAATAATAATAAAATAAATTCTGAGGGAATTAATTTTGAGGCCCACTAATATCTTAAGTTTGGACTTGCAAAATCAAAGAATTGAAAATTTAAGGAATTGTAGAATTATGAATTTTAATGGAGGGTTTAGAATTTACGACAGAAACTTCAGAAATTGGTGATAATTTTAATTTAATGGTGACAATGTATGGAGATGTCGAGTTTTTCGACTGCTTAAATCCTAACTTAAGATTCATAAGATAGAATAATACTGCAGACAGAGTGCAGTCCACCACACACCGTTTTCTAAAAGCCACGTAGTGCTTCAAGCACCTACCAAAGACTGACACCGTTCAGTCATCAAACAATCTTATTATATAGTGGTAATTATCTAACTATCGTCACCAAAGTCTTGCATAAATGCTTTTTCCAATACTTGATTGGTCGCCGGATTCAATAGATTTCGCAAAATTAATTTTATGAGCATAAATGACTAAAATGCATTTAGCCCAAGATCAAGTAAAGTTCATTAACGACCTTAATCTAACTTATTCATTAGCTTAGAGTATTAGAGTAATACGTAGTAGAGACGTTGGTCCCAGGAGTTACATTTTACATCGTTTACGTAAACCTCATTTACATAAAATATCTTTCTTCTGCCTATCTCTGAGTCGCGGTCCTAAAAGGTACAAGGCAGTACTGAGGAGGGAAGGTCACAGGGGGCGAATCCCCCACCCGAAATCCAAGAAAAAGAAATATTTTTCTGTAAATACCGAAAAATTTCGAGCGATTTTATGCCATATTAGGCTATTATTAATTTATTTTGGACAAAATAATAAAAAATAAGCTAAAATCTACCGTGCTTTGCGAATATGGTTAATATATATAGCTGACTGTTGGCACCAAGCTAAAATTAAATTATGACCTTAGAGACTTTGTGAGTCTGTTGTTAATTTAAAAACACCTGATGAATATGCACCTTGGAAAGTGATCGAGGGGAAAGAGCCGGTAAACAGTAAAACAGTTTATACAACACACTATGCGGATACAGACAGCTGATCGTTTTAAAAATGAAAAAAATAAGATTTTCTTGTAGAATTAATTAATTAATATCATTTAAAAAGATTTCTTGTCATTGATAAGTGATAAGAAACAACTGACTATTTTATTCTTGGTTAACTAATAACAATACTAATAATAGCGAAATTAAAAGTCAGAAGTAGACTTACAGAATAAAATTGATTGTATGGATTTGCCACTTTCTGGAAGCTTGGCAGGCCACTATTCACTGATGGTTGTGCAGTGAGATCACTGACAACTTAAGGAATTTCAAAATTTTCAAGTCAATTATTCATCCCAAATTTCGCAGCCGCAACGATTGTTTATCAACGCATCTTCTCTGACAGTTGGAAGTGATCTGGCCGTAGTGTAGTAAATTATGTATTTCTATCAATAAGTTAGACACACTGGGTCACCATAATATAGAATTATTATTGTTCCTATAGAAAATGATGACACCCTACTACACAGATAGGACCTAGGGGCACACCAACCAAAATTGCTAGCTTAGTAGACGATAAAAAATCATAAGCTTTGGCTACGTCAAAATATTCTCATGATGATGACTGTACTAAAAAATTGTGTAGCACGTTGTGCTGTCTTGCTGTGCTCTGTTCTTCTGGCTGTTGTATAACATTTGCGGTAAGATGAGCTGTGCTGTGCTGCAGTCCGGTAGTTCGTATAAAAATGTTTGTTGTGGAATGGAATGACTGACTGTTGTTGTATTGTAGTAATTTTGAGATCTATAGTGATTGAATACCTACCTGTGCTAAATATTTCTCCAGGCAAATTGACCATCCAACTTAGCAACTAGATGCAGACACACAGAAAAGCTGACAACAAGTGTGGTTGTTGCATATAGCAAATACTAGGCCACTTGGATGGCTGGTGGATGTAACGTAATTACCATCACTAATGACTATTATGATGTAAATGATGAGTGCTATCAGGTATATAGGCCTGTTTATGTCTACCTGCCTATGTCAGGAGACAGTAATCCATTATCTGAGTTTTTTATGTCTTTGCCGAACTAACATTAACACTTTCTATTACAGAACAGATACTTTGACTTGTATACTGTTGAAGCTGAAATGTGTCAATCATATCTCCTTCCTCTACACCTCCATGCATAATATTATCACTAATAATAACATACCTAAGTAATAACCTTGGCCATCATTGTATTGGTATTGGTAGTAGTACGTACCTATTTAGTGACAATCTGTCCGACAGATATAATGCTATTCTCCTGTATTAGTTTGTTATCACAATTTTATTATTGCACACGCGTTATCTGTATATTATGCACTACAGTCGCTTTGTGTTATTGTTTTAATACTGATGATAGCAGGGCACAAGACCGAATGGGTCATGTGCCTCCATTAGTGACAGTTAGCTGTTAGTAATAAATAGCAAGTAAAGTAGCATACCAAAAGAGAAATCGTATAATTTTGGACAAAAATATCATCTGAGTGTGCCTGCCTAGTCTGCCTACCCAGAAATTCCTCCTATGCTCATCCAATTGTGTATTCTTCTGTGCTGTGACACATATCAAAACACCGGCCGCTGCTAGTTGAAAATAGTAGTAGCAAAATTTAGACTCCCATCCCCATGTCTTTAAGTAGGTGCTGTTTGGCAATTAATACCTCTGAGTGAGCTACTAATTACAAATAAATAATTGTTGTTGGTGTCACTAATTACTATACCTATTTAGTCATGTGAATGTACTTAAAGTCAACTTTAGAACATAAACATAAGGGAAAAGGCTTTAACGTTGATGCTTATCAAAACTTGAATTGTATTTAGGTAATTTGAAGTGCTTTTGATTGTCTTGTATTTCTGTGACGTAAACGTCACGCTGAAATAACGATCTAATATTAATATGCGGTGTATGCACTTTATAATCGTGATCATAGAATGACCAAAGAAATATATTTGTGAAATTTGTGAAAGATCGCGGTAAATAAAGGTAATAATATATAGTTAGTACTAGTAGAACATGTATACAGAAACGACTGAAAGTTACAATAAAAGCGACTTGTTGTAATGTTTTATGAATCAAAAGCAACAACTTGCCATGGCTTATGTATTTCAGACTTCAGAGTGAGATTGATTACGGTATCTTGGATTGATCGAATTATTGCTGGGAAATGTGTAGTTGTTGCACTACTACTACTGAGTCTCAAAACTAAATTCCCAGTCTGGCAATCAAATATTTTTCTAGACTGGATAATCAGATAAAATCAAAAATGCAAAAGGAGCTAAAATTGTGAATATTCTTTATTAATTTCACTTAAACAAAACAAATTTTACCACATTTTTGGTAAATAAGGAATTGAGTAGCATGAAGTCATCGAATCTCAAATAACAGCGTCGCTACAATTTCTATGACAATGCTACTGCAAGAAATAACAACCTTGTTTAAACATTGATTGCGTCATGTTTAGACATTAATTATAGATTCTTTGAATATTTGGGTTCACACACTTGAAAACTTATGCGAAGTACTAAAAACCAGTTCTTTTTATAGCTGCAACTAATGGCAAGGCAATTACATAATTGAATTACATGTGATGCTTGAAAATATTACAATAATCAGTAAAAACGAAACACAAAGTAATAAGAGCTACCTACGTTACTACAGATGTACACTTACTTACTTACTTACTATAAAACAACTACGAGTACGTTAAGAATATCGAGATTTTTTTCTAGAATATAAATGTTAGTGGCACGTGGTTAAGTAGTTACAATGTAGAATATTTACAAACTGAGTAATTACATCATAATGAGAACCAATCAAACTATGACAGTGTATTATATAATATGACAAAATTCTACAAGGAAAATACTTCAACAAAATCAGAAAGGTAACTATCAACAGAAAAGAGTGGATCATATATAATCATTATTGAACACCCAAGCTACGCAGTATATATTAGATTATTTCTAGTATCTATAACTACAACAACAATCACAAACAATGTTAGTCATGTTTTCCGGCAAAAAGATAATTAAATCAAAGGAAGGTCTAAATTCAAAAAAATTTCAAAGAAACTATGACCAAGTGAGCATGTACAATATAAACGAAGTAGCTACCTGATGTATAAATTAATTATTAATTACATTTTAAACAACATGTTTTTAACTGTCATTAAATTTCTTTGTACTAACTATTATGCAGGCATAATTTCAGAGCCAAATTAAATATCATTTTAAAAATCATTTTTTGTGTCATTTAACCGTTAGGCTAAAATGAATCTTGTAATTGACGAAGTACTGTTTCCCAAACAACACAAACTTTGTGATACATCATTTTATACGATATTGTGCTCTGTGAAATATTGAGTATTGTAGCGTTACTGATATATTACATGCTGCCACTGGCTTTGCTGGTCGTAGAACCATTGGCGTCAGAAGAATTAAGTGACAGCATTTCATTTTGTCCTTCTGGAGAAAGACAATTTGTTTCTGTGAGACTGGTGCTCTCTTGGGGACCTATGTCCTCCAATAAAGAAGACTCCTCGTTACAGCCATTTAAGTCTCTTACATTATCCGTCTCAAAGGACTCAGGATTTGTGGTTAAAGAAGTAGCTTCACGCTCTAGATTCAAATTAGCTGTCACCTGCACGTCGTCCGTGTTATTCCCATTGATATCACCGTTGTTGTTATCATTTGATAACAATGGTTCTAAGCTTGCCAAATTTTCAGGATCATTTTGCAAGATATAAATATCTCTTATGTTACGAGGTTGATCGCATCCGTAGTTATGAGACTGCTGACTTGGAGAGTTCTGACTGTTTGAGGAAGACGTGGCAGAGACAGAAGCAAGATTTTCTACGGATGCATACGGTGGAGGGGGTCCTTCTCTAGGAGGAAGGCGAACTATTTCGCTATACGGGGGCGGATTCACGGGCCGTCCGACAAACTGAACTCCATTATTTATGTTGTACGTTACCAGAAGTCCTGAAGCAGCAGATGTGTATGGCATACCTACATTATTGAATCACGAATTAGCGTAAAAGTTCCTAAAGGTTTCAATATTTTTAATTCAAATTGACTGACCAGAATGTAAAAAAATATTCCCCCATGAGTCATGGCGCTGGGAAGATTGGCCCATTCGGTGAGGATAACGGACCATGGCTGTGCGTTTTAAATGTACCCTGCATATAGCGATCACCATTATTGTGATAATAAACATAAATGCCATGGCACAACCTGAAAAATAACATATTTTATTTAGTTCTGCATTTATAAACAATTGGTATATTACGGATTTTGGTTGTCATTGATTATAATTACCGATGACAGTGTATATTGTAGTCTGCAAAAATCCCATGTCATTATAATGTTGGGGTTGTGGAGAGTACTGTGTTACATCCAAGCTGACAGTAACTGAGATAAATGTTTTTATTAGTACTTGACAGTTCACTAGTATCTGGTATCCAATTTAATCAATTTATTTAAACTTACTTGGGGGAGGCAGCTGACGACAACAGGATGGCATCACTCTGACAGAGCAATTGGGATCGTTGCTACGATCACAACACCAATGTGGAGCGATACAACGATTGTCATCGCACCGTAACTTTCCTTCGCATGGGTTAATTGTGCCTGTTTATAAATATTTATAATTGTTACCGTTAACAAGACAATTTTTGTAGTTAAATATACAACAATAAAACCAAACATACCACATTCTTTAAGACTTTCATCTGATCGATCATTACAATCACCTTTTCCATCACACAAAAATCTTTTTGCTATGCATTCTCCAGATGAGCAAAGAAAAGATGGATCATTGCAAGTAGATTTCACTGCAATTCATAAATTTTAAAATCTCAACATTAGTACATGCTGCAAAAATGGAACAAAAATAAGGACATGAAAAACTGTTTTACAGAAAATCTTACAAGGTTTGACTTTCAATCGAATGGATTCAGTGTATGCGACAGAAAAATTGGCATCAGTCAAAGACTTTGCTTGACAAACGTACTCTCCGGTGTCAGCATCTTTTAAATTGTTCATGGTAAGGTGCAAAGCATTTGGAGAATCCGCAAAACTAACCCTATTTTTGCTGTAAGTACAAATAAAAATAGAAATCAATCAATACTGCGCAAAACGTTTACTAATTAAAGTTTTAATGTCCATTACCTGTTTTGCTGCATAATAGGTAACAACCAAGAGAGTTTAAATAGATAGTCACTTAGAGGGCTTGAGTAAGTATCATTCCCACTACTATCATAATGTTCTATTTGACATGTGAGATTCAATGTGTCATCTATTCTTCTGACTAAAGTATTTGCCGCATTGTCCGTATGGGGCAAAATAACGAGTCGCCATTCGCTATTTGTATTTTCTTGAGATCCATGATTTTGGTTTCCGTCAATTGCGTTGTCGCCCACAACTGCCAAAACGCTTTTACCTAAAAATCCCATAAAAATATTAGTAAAGAACACAAAAGAAACAATTTGAAAAAAATCATATTCCATATGACAGCTATAGTTAAGTACTTACATTCTATTAAAATACAGACTAGAGAAATCAGTAAAATCTTGTGGAAGATATTTTTTGGCAGCATCCTGGATGATGAACACTGAATCGCATATTCAGTACACAAAATCCTACAAAACAATGAAAATTAACATGGATGTTATTATTCTAGATTCTCATCAATATATACGAAAACAAAAATTCGAAATTGAAATCTTAAGTAACCCACCAGTGCTACTTTTATGACGTCGCACACAAAGTACAGTCGTCCACCCACAAAGGTAATGCAAAGATTAGAAACACTGAAATACAGAAGAAAAATACATTTTAAATTACACGGCACAAGCAGGTATCGCACTTTTAATACTACGATAGCTTATTCACACACTTATAACAATGTGATTATATTAGTTTTATACATATTAGTCATCCGGGGAAAGATGCAAATAGGTGCAAAAATTGAAAATGGGGACTTAGTGACTTTTTGAGAAGGTTTGACACACATGAATACGTCATACGTCTAGATTTAAACATGCACAAATTATTACACCTTGCAGCATGGACTAATAAAACTTTTAACATTGCGCAGAAAAACTAGGAAGTAAGAAAAGAACTTGGTAGGAATTTGAGCCCACAAAACTTTATATGATACTGTTTGAGCAATTACTGAATTGTTGGGTACCTAATTTTGACCTTAATAGAATTAAATTCTTAAATAGTGGGAAAAGGAATGTCTACCTCACTATGTGATTATATAACATCAATTCGTAAAAACTTTAGACGAAGCTAACGAAAAATTTTCAACCACGAACACCTTCCTAAATGTTGGAATAACAGTGGAAAAATACAAAAGTATACCGTACTACAGAAGATTTTGTGTTTTGAGTTTTGAGCAAACACAATTAATGAATACGAGTAAGAAACAGGAGCTGATTCGTTGCACATTTTTTGCTTCCTTATACAGTATAATGTATACTAATAAACAATATGGGCATGTAAAGTGTGTTATTGGAGAAGTGCTTGACTGCGTCTTTGCCTTCACATCGATATACATATGAATTAATTACGTTTCATTAAACTTCTTTAGCTCAGTCGCAACATACATTTAACTATTCACAAATATGATTAATAATTTCGACGAGCATTGTCCCGCTAATTCACATTCAATATGGATAAAGGATGCATGAGCAGTTTGTCGCCATATTTGGACTGAAACATTGAATATGGGAGATTATTGCAGTAGTCAAAAAGTCAGGATACACTAGTGCATTAATTCTTAATTCACTTGAGCCGATGAACTTTCATTTCGTCATAGGGCATGGGAGGGCACAATCAAAACGCGAAACTTACTCATGCTACCCCTTTGGCTTCATCGTTACTTCATAACACTAATGGTCAATGAGAATATTCATCAGTTCAATGCTTTGTATACACTTAATCCCATATTTTGCAATATTACTGTGATAATGATGTATAAAGGCAATAACATAATGTATACAACTGAAGGCCTTATAATAAATAAGTATTATATTATTTATTTTCATATATATCTTTATAGCTTATTCATTTTCAGGATACGATAAGTGTCTGTCGATTATGATAATATGTCCTACATTGTATGTAAACTATTAAAGGACATAGATAATTATTGTGTATTTAGCTGTAAAGCATTAATAGTCTGCAGTCTATTTACTCAGCTACGGGCAATTGTAAAACTGTACTGCTGTCCGAAGCAATATTATGCACTTCACTTCTTGTAAAATATTGTACATTTATGAGTTATCCACAAATTATTTTAATAGATTGTTTTAGTAATTTAAATACGAAGATCTCTGATAAAAAATAATAGCAAACCCAGACATAAGCTCTGAAACTGGCTAGGACTGAAATCCAGAGTCCAAATCGAACCGAAACTTAATTCCAAGTCCCAACATATAAATGTCCTCTACAAAGATGAAGTTCGGCTTTGCCTGATTTAAAAAATTGGAATCATTGGACAGAAAAATATATTCGTGGCGGTCTACGCACCAAAAAGAACAGTCAACATCGGTTGAGAACTTGTCCCACTTTAGGGGTCTGACAAAGTTTGGCCTGTAGAATCAGATTGTATGGTGATAATTATAACTGACTCCTGACTGTCCTGACTGAAAAAGGCACAATAAATTGACATTATACAAAGACAGGGTTCCATCTACAAGGCTAAATGTTTTCGAACAATTATATCACAAAGATGACGGTAGTTTATTCGTATCAATGTCAATTCAGTATTCAGTACATAAGCTTAGTAGCCAATGCTTTGATTGACATATAATATAATATGCGTTACTGTCTCATAATTGCTACCTATATATGTTTAGTTATTTTGACTTTGACTATACTATTTATGTATTCACTATTTACATTGATACAAAATATTTACGTTACAATACATGACACATTAATACATTTTATCTTTCCCTTTTTTCATCGTCTGAAGAATATGCATTTTTATAATTATAACTTAGCTAGAGAAGCATGTGCTTGCTACTTTGCTACCATTTACGCAAACATTTTATCAAGGCTGAAATCATGATTAATGATTTAAATCTTCTATCTGAAAATGTAGCTAAAATCTACCTCAATTAGATATTTAAAGTTGCAAAGCCATTTCTTTGCTCATTTATAAGTAAATATTTAGAGGATAAAAATTATTATTTCTCACTTTATCGAGATTACCAATCCTTGAAATTATAAATTCCTACTTTATAGTTGCAATTTTGGTAACTGCATGGAATTAGTTTATCGAAAACAATGTATCACTGTGTAATCTACGAACAAGACATTAAAGTTCTTCACTTTGGAAATTCTTAAACCTGTTATGAACGAATTAAGTATTCATCAATATAATATTGCTTGGAAGTAAAGATTGCAATAATTTAAAAGTAAATCAAAATACTAAAGCGCAAGTAAAATAATTTAAAAGTATAAATAGTATGGATTAAATTACGTAAACATCTTGTAATGATAAGAGTATTCAGTTTCTTTTGTTAATAATATATTAATATACTTCAGGGTTCAATAAGTCACTTATTTATTTATTTATTTATTTATTTAATAAGCATTTATACTTTATATATCCTTTTTAATTTCCTTGAACATGGAAATGTTAAAAGGATATTGAAAATGGAAAGACATTTTAATGTATGTATGAACACTAACATTTTTGTACATAATTTAATCTATAGTAGCAGTCTATGTCTATAGACATGTAATTTTGATAAAAATGCACAACTAGACAGCATTTATCTAGCATGTAATTAATGCGTAGAACTCATGGTCTATCCACACTGTGTAGTTGAGTACAGATCGAAATAACAGAGAGTTTTGAGTAGCATCCACTCTTCACTATTTTGACAACATGCCATACTCAACTTAAAAACTCTACTCTTTAACCCAAGAGGCAATTCCTCAACTGACATCACTCTTTATTCCCTTCAAACGAGTGGTTTGAGTGAAGTTGAGTACTACTCTCTTAAACTCAAGAGTAAAGAGTAAAATTTCGACGTCCTAACAAGGAAACAGTCGAGATTTTTGAGCAGCGTCCACTCTTCACTTTTTTGCCAATAAAGCATACTCAACTCAAACACTCATTACTCTTTTCCAAGAGGAATTACTCTACTCAACCACTCTTTACTCCCTTCAATAGTGTGAGTTGAGTTGAGTTGAATATCATTCCTGTACTCAAAAAACAGTAAAGAGTGTAATTTCGGTCTTTGGTAAGGTACGTTATATTTTAGTAGGGTATGTGAATTGAAACTTATAAATTGAATAAATATTTGACTATTGGCAATATTTTCTTGGCTTAACTTACCTGATGATGTTTCCGACAGCGTTTACAATTTTTACATCTTCTTTAACTTCCGTACGTTTTCACTCTTGTTAGCTGAGTTGATGACAGTTTGTCGACGAATAAAACGGCTGATTAGCAAGTAATTAAGTAGTCATTACAAAACTCGAACAGTTAAACTGCAAACAAAAAGATTAATTTTAAAGTTGATCGAAATTACATAAAAGATACAATTATAAGAAATCACAAATTGTCTCAATTTAAATAGCCAAATTACTTTTTACTTATCTTACTTACGTTTAAATCAGCAACTTACGCCAAATATTGAATCACTGTGCAATTCCTTGAACACATAAATTGTCATGAATGATGAAGTAATTAATGAAAGCAACGTTTCTTAGATATGTCATGGATTTAGGTAGAGTAGAGTCCATAGATTTAAGACCACTGATGACTTAAATGACATTTGACATTCTAATGTCAAACTAATCTCACTAATTCATAATTGCTGGATTTGCAAATTTGAAGTCAATCAATCCAGAGAATAGAAAGAAAAGATTTTAACTTTTAATCCTCCAGAATATAATATAATTTCTGACGTCAAATGATAATTCCGTCTACTGATGATACATTGGTTGTCAGTTGTACTTACTTCCTACTAGTTCTTACTGGTCCTACCCGGTGCAATTGTGCATAAAAACAACAACAAAAAATAACTGATAACTACCATCAATTCACACTTTGACACTATTAGCTGATTAGGTAAATCTCGTCCCAAGTTCGTTTAAGTACGATGCTCTGATTGTATGATTAGTATTAATCACACGACAATAAAACTTATAAATACTCAGAGAGACAGTTATTATGCAGTTTGCACAACACAAACATACAGATTAGATTATTATTTAGATATGCTTGTTGCCGCACTATTTTATTCTACAGTAAAGATTAAATTGTTTTACAAGTTCAATAATTTAGTGTTGATTTTAGATTTCAGAAGAAAGGACGAGCACAAAATAGGTTTGTATTTGTATTTAGCACTGTCAGGTATTTGTTTGTGTACCTATTAATGTAATAGCAAGATGAATATTATTTAGCAGACGAAAACTGGAGATTCTTGCTTTGTACTATTATAGTTGCACTCTTCTTATGTACACCTAGATAGATGTACAAACAGCAGTGAACATGAAGCTCTGTTACTCTGCTGTTGTTGTATGTAGTTCTTTTCCTACATGTAATGTACATGCAATATGCATGCTGCATATTATACGATAGGCTGGCTGATGTTGATAGGTACGCATAATATTATGCTATTGTATAACAACAAGACCTCAGCCGAGTGTTTTTTACCGGTCGCGGCTGCACATCTGAACCTTTGTTCCAACATTTTGAGCTAGAAGAAAATTGGCTAGCGACATTATTTCCTTTTTAAAAACTTTTGATACATATGTAGTTAATTGCCTGAAAATATTGATTGACAATTTCTAAATGTGGAATGAATACTATAATTATATGGCATTAATAATTGTGCAATACGAACGATATTGAAATTAACTATGGCAATGCCTTTGTCTTCATCTTCATCATCATCTTCAATGCAATGGAAGAACATTTTTAAATTTTAACTAAACTGAAGCGAATTTTTCCTTGCACGAATTTAATTTAGCCATTTATATAAATTTAATTATCGTAGTCAACAACGGTAGCTAGCTAGGGACTCATGGTTTTTTAACGGTGATATTGCAGTTTTGGTGGTTACTCGCCACGGCTGCTAACGAATCAACCATTTTATATCTAGAGCTATAAATAACTGAGATATCGGTGGATATACTGCAACTGCAAAATAAATACGCAGTGCGAGCGAGCCCACATATTTTAGAACAGGACGCTACTCAGCAGATACACAGCACTATACACTGCACTATATCCAGCCCAACCAAAAAACAGGCTGATTGTATTATTATAGGACTCTCTATACTACCCACATATTCACAGAAGAGATGCATACACATACATGCACTCTCCTGCATTGTAACAAGTACGCTGTTTACATTTAAGTTCGTAGTAGTACGGGTAGTACGATTCTCGAGACATGTTTCTATTATCCCAGTACTACCTGTACATGTAATGGTATTCGAAACTCATGCAGAATGGCTATACCGTCCTGTGTACCTCAGTAATACTAGAAAGTAGTACTACCAGTTGACCAAAAGGTGCCTTTTTTCCTCATGAACTACAGGAAATTCTGAAATCCAACTCTTCTGAGATGGAACAGCCGACAAAGAAATAAATACTACAATGACAAACTGTAACATAGCGTATGAAAATCTCCTGTGGATAAGTTCTTGTAATCACGTGTAATTCAAAAGAGTTCGAGTATATTTCTCTTTTATTCATTTGTTCATATTCATGAGTCCTGAGGCACAACACACAAATGTAATTCACGCACGCCTATCCATAAAATTCAAGGCAATTTTTTCTTTCTTGGTGAAACAAACGTTACCAAACTTTTGTATCAGCAGCTAAATGCTTAATAAAATTATTGCTTGTTTTTATTAACCATTAAGAAATCTAATATATTATGTCTTTAAAGCATTTTTGTAAACTTATTTGCAGTTTTTGAACAAAGCTCCCTGACCTTTGAACACTAAACTAATAATGGCACTATTAACAATACGTAATTATGGTCAATAGAACTTGAATTAAATTTCCAACTCAATTAATAATGGAAATATTGATCAATGGTCGGCGGTAAAAGTGAACCATTGATCAAGCTCGCAAAAAAACGGTTAATATGGGTCATTTTGGTATTAATTATGAAAATTTGGCTCTTCAAAGGTCAAAATATGGGGTCAGTGTAGTCATAATTGTAACCCTGGTCACATAGGTAGGTTACCGTCACTTTCGTCACCGTTTTACTGGTTTTGGTCTGGAGGAATATTAGCTTCTCAAGGCATAATGATCTTCCAGGTAGATAGAACTACTAAATTTGTCACAAATCATTGTGCCTTGACTCTACTGGCGGATGACCTTAAACTAAAACTAAGATAGAGACATTACAATCTCCGGCTACCTTTTCATGCCGTTGCCACTGTGGACACATTTTGACCAGTTTGGACACAAATGCAGAGCTGTAAATCGAATATTCCGAATGAAACTTGGTTGTGGTTTGCTGTGAAAGGTAGTTTCGTGAACCAAATTTGAAGAACACATTATTAATTTATTAATTTCATGTCAACCCTTATCTAATGGTCGTAGTAATGGTCAAGTCAAACAACCTCGGCTCAGAGTTAAAATGCTACCATGCATTAATAATAGTGGCATAAATTAATTATATCCATGAGTTTTATTAGGACGTTATGCTATGTGAACTATGTTAATTTTGTTATTGTCTCAAAACTTGCATATCTAGGCATTTATCACTACACCATCAAAATAGTAGTTATATGTTACACTTTTTAGAGAAATAAAAACGAATAAAATCTTTAACATTTATTATTAGCTTAAGATTTAATGAATTACATCAAGTTTATTTATGCCAGTGCCAGCCCAGCGTTATCGGGTTTTCTACTTCAAACTTCGGGTCATCGGTTGCAGTTCTAAATTGGAACGGGCAGAGTAGTAGGAGCGAGAGAAGTCGGGTCGGAGTCGGAGAAGTGCACCCGACCCGAGTGTAGACAGTAGCCACAAAATAACATTTTCAGACTATGACTATACTTTGAGATGTTAATGGGAGGTCAATACAAGAGTAGGTATGACGGTAGCACTCTATTATACGGGTAGGGTATCCTACTACTACTGTGTTACGTCCAGCCAGCAATAATATCGGCACAGGGACAGCATATCGGCCGAGAGAGAGACAATACAAAATACAATACTCCTATCCATCTACAAATACCTCTTGGTTTCTGCTCTGGCAAGTTAGTCTCCGTTCAGCTGTCGTGGTTAGACGGCATGAGTTGAACTTCTCTGTGAAATTTGATCAATAATAATTTTCGGATTTTCAATTGCGGTGAAACGTGTCAACAACTATAAAATTCAGGTAATCTCTCAATTTTTATTTGCTAGTTATCATTTGTAGCCGTTTATTATTATAATTTCCACTACTCATCTTATCGGTTGTCAGTTAGTAGTAGTCTGACTTTGTTGCTGATTTAGCACTTGTACTACAAGCAAAGTTACACAAGTTGTTATTATACCATTCAAGTTTTTGTGGACAAGGATGATGTAAATGTGATAAGGAAGTTAGTCGTCGTTTTATTTTGATATTTATATTATGTATTTGCTGTTAGTCTCTTTTATGTTGAAGGTTGGAAACTTGTATAAATATCAAATACGGATGTCTTGCGATATTTTGGAAGATCACATTGTCAGTTATTTTGTTCTTGTCAATCACTAGATAGATATGTATTTGATAATGTAGGCAGCTCTTATGATTAGACCATCAACCGTCATCGTAACAACAAAGATTGTATTAGCAAAACCGCATTTATACTCGGGAACACTGTATATATGTTTGTCTAAAATATTTTTCTCAAGTATGTGTCATTGAAATTTAATTACCAACATACGAAACGTAAAGGAAGTAGGTACTCTAGCTACTATTACTGGTAGTAGGTACAATTGGCGACTTTGCTCGTTGCTATTATTATTTATGAGATATAATTACACATTTTACGCTGACTTTGACTACCTATTTTTAATCATTGGTGTTAACGGTGCTCAATGTCAGACAATGACAATTGCTGTATCTACTGTACACTGTTTGTTTGTTAGGCCTTTAGACAGACAGCATCCAAACTGCATAATCATAAACTTGGTAAACAAAACCTGCTTCTGTCTACAATGAGATTAAACAGACGATGCATTATTTGCCGCTAATAAATCAGAGTAAACCTCCACATATCTATAGTAAATAAATCATGACATTCAATTCAAATCTCTGCATTCAAGTAATCTAATAAATAATACAAAAATGGCCCTGCATAATAAAAATTACACCTGCAGTGGAAACTTACATTTTATGGGCTGAAATGAAATTGATGGTAATGAGTTATAAACTAAACAATTTTTAGCAATAAAACGAGTCGATTGTTTACTTTATCATTAACTCATAACCATAACTCATCACACGGAAGCAAATTACAGCAAAAATGAAATTCAAATGAAACAAACAAAAGAAGCATCAAAACTTTTAGCAAAAATGTATCAAGGCTATTCACTAGCCTAAACCCTTAGATAAAATTTATCTCTATTGTAATGATAAGGGCTTAATAATATTAAAACTATTTTCACCCAGGTTGTGCAAGCATTTTTGCAAGTTGTCGTAAAATTTACTATCCGATAATAGGTCGTAAAGGTCTTTTACACCACCGGTGTAAATTAAGCTGTTTCCAAGATGATGAGAGGCGGAGGGGAATCTAATGAACCGGTTGTTCGAGATATCGACTCGGATTCGGATGCTGAAGAGCCTGCTCCACTACCAGTGACTGGCGATGTTCAACTTGATCAAATGATCGCTCTGTGGTTATTCTGGGATCAAGTAAGTTTAATTTTGTTAAGCTTTTTACATCTATACTTTACCTCACATCCTAAATAGTATAGTAGAACTTTAGTTTTATTTTAAAAAGCAGTCTGCTTGTACAAATGATTGACAAATTGTTACAAAGTTAATTACCAGGAAAATGAATCCAAAATCTACAGACAAAAATAAGATATGCAGGACTTATTGTTATTCTTTCAATCAAGTTCATAATATATACGGTTGGAGGTTTGACCTTCACAATTCTGGTTCTTATCTATGATGGAAAACTTGTTTACTACTATTATAGGATTAAAGGGATTACTATGTAATGCTTAACTGCAGCAACCTGATATCTTATATTGGTACTACATGACAGATAATAATCCAAATGAGTAGACGATTGTTATTGCGACACTCACTTAAAGTAGATTAGATATCTTGCGAAATTAGTTTCATGTACAGACATGTGTCTGCAATCTGTCGTGTCGCATGTCATCCATTCATCTATTTAAGCGAGCTCCAATGTATAATCAACTTGAGGAGGATCATTCACAATAATCCCTACCTATAATAGGTAGAAAAACTTTGTCTCAGTGAATCATTTGTTAAAAATATTTTAAATGATCTTTTTCCTGTTTATGTTATGCAAGAAACTGATACTTTGAACTAGATATCATCTGCTTAACTGTCATTTTAAAGATATTCTGTCCAAAGTTTTTATTAACATAGGCTTAATATCATTGAGTAGAGGAGTTTTGTCTGCGCTTTCTGTCTGTTACTGATCCCTTTGATTACAATATAAATAATTAAATATTGCAATATTTGTAACGTTGGCATTACCTATAATATTATGTCATATTTGCATATAGCTAACTTAATTTGCAGATTATATTGACATGACTCTATACGTAACCTAATTCCTAATCTTAAATAAGATGCTTACCTACGTATTTATTTACGTAAACACACGATACATGTTCAGACAGAAATGCTTATTAATAAGACTGATTTGTGTAATGCTATTTACTATTCATGTATTCATTACTCCTTTAAAATCATTTTGCTGTTGTGCAAACGAAAATGTTGACCTTGAAATGATGAACAAGCAGTCTTGACTCTTCCTGCTTATTATTAATAATTAAAAATGAACAGTTGCATATGCATTCATTTAAAAAGTGTGTTAAATATCTGGAAGTATATGCCACTCAATTTTATTTTGTGATGACTTGGAACTTCTAACTTAAATATCTATTGGTTATAAAATTATTTCAGAATTCGGCCACCAAAGGAATGCTTAAAGTGATGGTAGTTGAAAAGCAAATGATTAATGTACGGCGGGCGTTATTAACACGTTTAACTTTCGGCACTGCCGGCCTACGCGGTCCGATGGGCACTGGATTCTCCCGTATGAATGATTTAGTCGTTATTCAAACGACTCAAGGACTGCTTAGATATTTGGAAAAAACTATTGTTAATGCAAAGAAGAAAGGAGTTGTAGTAGGATATGATGGACGGCATAACTCCCGAAGGTACTCATTAAAACGAAATAATTACTGTCAAATTAATTTTGTCCTATTCAGACTCAAATTGGATGATTTTATGGTAGATTTGCCGAGCTTACTGTGACCGCTTTCTTTGGCCAAGGCTTCAAAGTATATTTCTACTCCAAAATGTGTCCAACTCCATTCATTCCTTTTGCAGTTAGTCACTATAAATGCTGTTGCGGAATAATGATTACCGCTTCTCACAATCCAAAGGAAGATAATGGCTACAAAGTCTACTGGGAAAATGGTGCTCAGGTAAAAACTAATGACAGTAAAATTTGGTATAGTCTCACATGTATGCTAGGTGACAGATATTGATGATCCTTTTTTACAGATAATCTCCCCACACGACAAAGGCATACAGGACAGCATAATGGCAAATTTGAAACCATGGAAAGATGCATGGAAGGTGGCTTTAGCAAATTCTAGAGGTGTCATTGATCCCCTGCCGGAAATAATGGAAATTTACTATCAAAAAATGCTGCAGGACAGTTGGTGTAAAGACTTGCTTGGCAAAGAAAAGCTCCGATTTGCATATACTCCAATGCATGGTGTTGGCCAAATTTACATGGAGAGAGCTTTCAAATTGGCGGGTCTTAAAGTAATGCAATTGTTTTTTAACTCATGTATGCAGTTTATTATAGATTTATAGATACCAAGGTAATTACATGTATATTTCGGCTTACTAAATTAACCATTGGATTACAAATTTTTTACAGCCATTTGTTTCCGTGGAAGAGCAACGGGACGCCAATCCTGAATTTCCCACTGTTCGCTTTCCAAATCCAGAGGAAGGAAAAAGTGCCCTCAATCTTGCTATCAAAGCTGCCAATAAATATAACTGTCGTGTTATACTAGCTAATGACCCGGATGCCGATCGTCTTGCTGTGGCGGAAAAACTGCCCAGGTGACTGTTACAAATCACTAAAGTATAACCTTATTACGTTCATTTTTAATACTGTTTTAATTATTTAATTATAGTGGCGAGTGGAAAATATTCAACGGAAATGAACTAGGCGCCTTGCTTGGTTGGTGGAGTTTGTATTCCTACGTTATGGTCAATGGAAGAGATGATTTGAAGAAATGTAATATGTTAGCCAGCACCGTTTCATCGAAAATCTTGAAAAGCTTTTCGGAGATAGAAGGGTTTGGATACATCGTAAGACTTTTCAAAACTTTATTTTTGATACTTGAAAAACTATTTTCAATATTTGCTAATGTCCTGATAATGTTTAGGAGACACTCACTGGTTTCAAGTGGATGGGACATAAAACACATGAATTGCTTCGTAATGATTGCAAAGTACTTTTTGCTTTTGAAGAAGCTATTGGCTTTATGTGCGGGACCACTGTCCTTGATAAGGATGGAATCAGTGCAGCTATCCGCCTTGCTGAATTAGCTGTCTATTTGGAAACTCAAGGCTTCACCCTGCTTGATCAGCTCAATAGAGTTTACGAAGTGTAAGTGTAACCCTATTGCAATTTATTATGTTCGTGAGTATTGTTCTATTAATAATTTATGATTAATATATTGTGTCAACACATTATCTGACTAATGTTAGCCATCCTGAAAAATTGGAGTATTTGAACTGGAGATTGAATGTTTATACATTTGACAGTGTAGTAAAATTTTTAATGTTCCAATTTTGTTTTTTAAATCTTTAGTCTGCTATTTTATTTAGTAGGTAATGGAAAATAGTACAAGTGAGTTTTGAAAACAACTAAGAATAACCCGACTCAAGCATTTAAAAAATTGTTTTTTCTGTAGGTATGGATATCACGTTAGTAGCAATTCATACTACCTTTGCGCCGTTCCCCAAGTCATAAATTGTCTTTTCGATGAGTTACGCTATGCTGAGCCTCCTAAAGAAGGCGTGATCGACCGAACTTTGTCGGTAAGCTAGTGATACAATTTACTATTTACAAAAACTAATGTATTTTTTAGGTAACTAACCCTTGGTTCGATTCTTTGTTGAATTAGTATCCCACTGAGATTTTGGACGGCAAATATAAAGTTGTGGCTGTTCGAGATTTGACTGTAGGCTACGACACGGAGCAGCCTAACAAAAGAGCTATTCTTCCAATCTCTAGAAGCTCTCAAATGATTACTTTCAAGTTTGACAATGGACTTGTCGCCACCCTTCGAACGAGTGGCACAGAGCCAAAAATTAAATATTACACCGAATTGCGTACTGCCCCTGGAGAAAAGTATATCAAGTTATTTTAATTTTATTGTTCAAAAGAGATAATAAAAAAGGGATCAGCACTAAAGGTCGTTTATATATTTGTGTAGAGATTGGGAATCTGTGAGAACAACTCTGAACGAAATGGTGGAGGCAATTGTAAAGGAGTGGCTTCAACCTGATCGATGGGCCCTGGATCCCCGAGAAGATGAAGAAGAAGAAAATAAAGGGGCGGCGAAGAATGGACACCGTAGTGTTCGTCGCACCAAATCGAAGGAAGAAGATAAGTAAACAACACTTTATTGCATCACACGTAGTAGGTATTTACAAATACAATACAAATACATGTCTTAGGGCATGACGTCACTTATAATACAAATATTTAATACTTAGTTGAATATAAAAGTAGTGGTATTAGATTTAAGCCATAATTACCAAAGTTCCTGCCATCGCCATGCCATTTCAAATCTGATACAATCGGATGTGGCATTATTCAAAATTATATTGTCTTGTACTTAATATGCTATAGAAGTTTGTCCTATTCTGATGACTTTGACTTACATCTTTAGAGAATATTCGTTATCTATGCAAATTGCAAACATACTTCATGACTTACAACTTTTAAATTTAACCTATTATGACAATCTGACTACCTTTGCGTGTTTAGCTGGGATACGATATCGATTCCAATTCATTCTTAGGAATACATTGATAAGTTGTGAAAACTTAAACGAAGTTATTAAAAGTTTAGTAGGATTGCATTCTAGTAGAAGATGGAATTTTATCACTTAAAATCCTTTTAAAATTATTAGTAATTGTTGATCTCGAATTCATTCACTAAATGAACTATTGATTGAGTAATGTATTATAAGCAATGGTTAAGTAAGAAAATGGAATAGTACAAACTTCTATAACATAATAAATTGAATATTTGATAAAAAAAAGTGTGTTTAATGTAACAATCAGTAAACGTTTCTAACGTTGTCATAAACTTCTAAATTTGTGCATTTGGAATATGTAATCCGTAGTAGTAGCATTCTTGTGTGGTAGAACGCAAGTAATCTAACAATTGTATTGCTGTTTTTCATTTTAAGTTTGTAGTACATAACCATTTTCTGCTCTACATAGTGTTAGCTAATTGGTAATATGATAATCATTTGAAGTGTGGGATTCATAGCCTTAATGAATAAAAACTGAATTTTAATATAGTCTTCTAAACAAACAGTGGAGAAAACTGCAACTCCTCTCTGTAGTATACTATTAGTAATTAGTAGCGTTTTTGGAAAGTAGTATAATGTAAATTCTATGCATCTACGTAAGATCAGGAAATCTCAGGATAATATATCAATTGTAATTGTTTGGAACAATACTGCAGGTAGTTTTTACCGTTCAATTTTATGCAATCAGCCAAAATCTTTTCATGGAAAAGACTTAACAAAATAATTTGGTGATTGAGCGATAAATTCTTAGTGTATAAAAAGGTAATAAGGTTAAAAAGTGAATATAAACAGTCGTAGATTTCGTCTATGCTTTACAATCTGCATCAATGTACAATGAGTATGTACATCTGTAATCAACAAAATATTTATATTATATAAAAACACAAATTCACTACTAATTTTTACAGTGAATGCAGTTGTTGATACAAAAATACATAAAGTATAACACTATATAGCATTGAATCAAATATTAAAAAATATATATATAGTTAAAGAGAGCAAGCAATAGTTCGTGTTCGTATATTATCAAATATATACATGTAACCACTACTTTTTACGACAGCAAAATCTAACCACTACTCGAGACGCTATAATATGCAATTATGAAAGCGTAGGAGGTTGATAATTATACAAATTTAAAATTACAAAAGATATATAAAATATACGTACTAATGGAGTTAGAAATTAGAATATATTTTTAGGACTAGTTTAATGTAAATACATTTCCTTGTGTTACAACTTATAGCTTTGTTTTTCAGTCTAGTCATCGTGATCTTTTTGTTCAAAATCATTAGACTAAAGTGCGAGTACTTCACTGACTTCCTGGAAGATTAATTATGATATGATATACGGCTACTCTTGTCCTGGTTGCCGTACTCTTTATTCTATGCTTGAAACTTTCAAAAGAATAGCATTGCTTCTACTTACTACATTTATGTCATGCATACTCTCCAAAATTAATGATTTGGCGTGAGCTTTTATTTGCAGAAAAGATCGTATCAGCTTTCTTTACATCAAATAATAATTAAATATATAAGCCAAAGTTAATCTCTGCCCAATTAAGAATTACCCAGTTAGAAAAGTGTTGCTCAATATACATATGTATACCTAAGGACACTTACGCTTCAATTCTGTAACAATAATTCATACAGTATTTGTATGTAATCAAGTCCTTTACTTTTAAATCCTGGAAGTTGACGTGCGTGATAATACTTTTACCCTTGACCCCGCCTTTCCAATAACAAGCATTCATGTATATTGTAATAATAATGAGTAATGACTGCAGTGGGTGTAGAGCATACGCTTAATTTTCTGTTGTGTTTATTTTCTATTTTGGTTTTTTTTTATTTTCTATTTTTCAGCAATAAAGTTGTGTATCTTAATGTCTGTCACTTAATTTTAATGTCTTAATTAATTTACTATTTGTAAAGCTGGGGAATAAATTACTTGTAAGAGTATTTTTTAACTGGCAAAACTTATTTTTCCTTCGGTATGGAATTTCTGTTAATGGCTTCATTATTTGTGCAGCGAATTTGTGAATAACAGTTGCACGTTTACGAAATTAGTTGTATACCCATTGCAATATATTATAATGTTAGCACAGAAACTTTCCACTATGCTTAAAGGAGATTACTAACTCTATATCCCTGGGATATGTTTCCTAATGTTGATTTACTTAAAACTTTTAGATGTATAACGTAGTTTATGATGGCGCAATGATGCCCATATTATTTCTTATTAAACATTTTAGTTCAAGGTTATGACTTATGTAACTGCTCCAGATACTATAACCAAATGCCTAGTGCGTATTAATATAATGCTACTCGTACAATAATTAAATTTACAGCTATTTGTTATTTCTATATATTATAAGGTACAGTATATTTCTTTTACTAGACGATTGATACCACGTCTGACATCTCCGGTTCATTCCTAAGCAATTTTATTTAGATAATATGTGATCATTGATGATGTTGAATCATTAAATCGGTTAAGTTAACCATTCCTATTATTTGAAAATTTATGTTATTTGTAATTAGTAATAAATAAAATGTCTAATTAATAAAAGACAATTCCAACTGTTACAAAAGAAATCTTTGTCGTCATTCATAAAATTTGGTGTATTTATTGATTCATAATAACATTAATCAGCAAAGCAATTTGGCGTCCATCAATGATAGTATCTTTTAGTTTTTATCCTTGACATTGCAATATTAGAAGAAACAACAACTGACTTTCATCTGTAAATTTTGACTTTATTTCTTGTGAATTAACAGTATCTATTTGTCATTGAACGGCGTGTACAATTATATTCGTATTATTTTTCAAATAGTTTCATTGTTTATTTAATGTTTTCAGTTATACTTTTAATATTATTTACTTATTACATAGAACTTGTACGTGACAGCGTACCTAACTAAACATAGAGGTAAGACATAACATGTGACATAAATAACTAATAAGGTACTTTAAACTTCAAACAATTAAAATTTTACTGTGACATTAATAGCTGAACATAGACGAGGGAATACATCACATTAAATAAAACTCTTATTTAGTTTAGTTATAACTTATTACAATTTGAGGTATCGCAGGGTTAGTATTCATACGTAGTGACAACTATAAGAATCTGAGCCACAGCTGAACCAGCGTATGTGCCACGGTGATATACTTCCATTTTGAGCTCCAATTCCACATCCTGCCATATAAATAACATATTAGACACACTTACAATAAAGAGCTATGAGAAAAACATTGAATGTGACTGATATGTAATTGAAGTCAATTGAATTTGTGTACCTGGGGACCTGAAATAGGTCGTGCCAATGCAACTACAGCCTGAAAATCAGTGGGACGTCGCAAGAGAAAGTGATCACGTCCAGCTATTGGAACTCCAGTGGGAGCTCTTGCACTTTTCACTTCCAAATCGAAATGCATGACAGCTCCAGCCCAATTCGGTCCACGCATAGTAAACATATCAACGTATCCCATGGAAGGAATTCTGATGTTTGATGTAAAGCTTATAAAATTTCTAGAGATTGTTAATGGCTGTCGCAAGCATTGCTGATCCCTCTCTGTGCACTGGGAAGACTTTTTGCACCGGCTAAAACATTCATAATTATAAAATAACCTTTCTTGCAAAATAATCTGATTACAATATTGGTTTGTTAATTAATAAATGACATTCCAACAATTCCCATCATTTATTTCAGAAAACTAATTTATGTACGTACTCGTTTTGGTCACCATCTCTGACATAACCGTAGGGACAGTTAACCCTATTACATCGAAAACCTCCTCTGGTATTTAAACAAGTCTCATCCGATCGGCAAGCACCAGCCCGTTGACACTCATCAATATCTAAAATATTTAGAATAATGAATTAGAAGAACTTTCTATCGATTCAAATAGTTTTTCTTACCTTGGCATGTCCGACCATCAGTGGCCAAACGATATCCATCTGGACATTCGCATTTGTATGAACCATGTGTGTTGACACAATGCCCAATGCACAAATAACCCTCCTTTACTTGGGCACATTCATCTTCATCTTGACAAGTCCTTGTAGTTAATAAACAAAAAATTATGTAGAATTCATGAAAGCATGAAATGATACAATGTTTATGTTGAATTGCTAAAATTTTATTTACCTTCCGTCCTCGCTAAGATTAAATCCAGAACCACAGGAGCATTTATAAGATCCCCAAGTATTGATACAGTTTTGTTCACATAGTCCACTAATTGTCGTACATTCATTTATGTCTGCGAGAAAGATATTTTGCATTATCCATTATTATTTTATTATTTCCTCCCGCATATTAATCAATCCCGAAGAAGATAGAATACCTGAACAAGTTCTATTATCTGTCCCCTCTTCAAATCCTTCCTTACAGATACAACGGAAAGACCCAGCCGTATTATGACATTCCGCATTACTAGCACAAACCTAGAGAAACATTCATAATATTTAATACCATGCATTTTTGTTTCTCTGTGTTGTAGGATTTGTCTGGAATTGCATAGAAATGCTTTGATAGAAATATTATATTATCACATACTTGACCGTTGTATCTAGAACACTCATCAATATCTTCACAATCTCCAGACGATGTGACGGAGTAGCCCTATTTATTTTCATTCCAAAATAAACAGTTAACCTTTGATTAACCTCCAAAATATATATGACCTTGCGCTACTCATCAACCTTAAAAAAGATGTACACATACCTGGGGACATTGACAAATATAACCTCCACCTCTATTTAAACATTGTTGATTTCCCTTGCACGTGTCCAATCCTCGTTGGCATTCATCAATATCTATTAAATTGAAATATTAGTAGAGTATAAAACAATATGAAATTTTAATCTGAGCCTTATTTTAAAAAACACAATAATAATGAGGCATACCAGTGCACTTGGTTCCACTTGGATCTGGCTCTAAAATATATGCGATATAAACGAAAAATTATCATAAAATTAATAGGTACCAATCAAGCATAAAACTCGTCTATACTGTGACGGACATCTACTTATGCTCCCAAAAAATTAAAAATATGCCAAAATTAATCTGTTTCAATTTATGTCTTACCAAATCCTCCCGGACATATTATTTTCGATAGACATTGATAAGACCCTTGTGTGTTAACGCATTGTTGGTGCGATGAACAGAGGGATCTACCAGGGGTAGCCAATCGGCATTCATCTACATCTGTCAAAAATTTAATAACGATTTCATTAAAAGATGGATATCTCACAAGAATTACTGAACTGCTATATGATGTTGAACTTTAAGAAAATGAAATAAGTGGATAAGAATATATATAGTACAAAGACTACTCTAACCAGTGCATTCCCCACGAGAGTTAAACTGGAATCCAGACCCACAGTTTGGTCGACAATCTCCAGTTTGGGTCATGGACATGCCAGAGGGGCATTGACGAGCTTGTTTCTCACAACGAAAGGATCCCAACGTATTTTTGCATTGCCATTCTGGGCCCAAACGATTGCAATTATGATTACCAAACAGACATTCGTCATCATCTAGAAACAAATAACAATAGATTATATTCGTTTAGAAGGCGTTGTATAGCAACACAGTTCTTTGTAGATATTTTGTGTTAAAACAAACTATGCGTTATTTCTAATCAGTATCACTAAACACATTTCAATGTTCATATGAAAATACTCATTTCCTACCTTCACATTGACCAGTCTGAGAATTTAGAGTATATCCCGTTCCGCACCCCGTGATTCGAATACAAGTAAAAGAGCCTGGAGAATTGTCACAGCGTTGACTATTTAAACAAGTATGCTGGTTTGTCTGACATTCGTTGATATCTTTACAAAAAAACCAATTAGGTATATTTAACTACACCCTTAAGAGTATATAATGGCTTTTATAACTGATGAAGCATACAAAAATATACTGAGACTACTAACCCAGACATGCCCGTGTGACTGGATCTCTGTAGTAACCAGTTCGACAATGACAATAATAGCTTCCAACAGAATTCTGACAAAGCTGTGTACTATCACAAGGGTTGTTTTCCTCGCATTCGTCAATATCTGAAAGGAATTTTCTTATTAGCAATTCAGTACTACATTGTTTTACCTGTTTTTGAATATTATTTTTGCTAAGGGGATTTCATAAAATCATGGCAAGTATAATTAGCGTTAGACATATTGAATATTCTTAAACATCTTCTTTGACAACTTTGTAACCGGGTAATAATGTCTGAAAGCATGTAAGTTTGATTATGAACACACTCTCATAGTGTACTGATAACATGTCGATGTCGATAGTTATATCTTCACGTATTCTTGTTAATTACATATTTACGAGCGAATAAATTGGCAGTTTCAAAATAATTTCTGATGTGAATTAAAGTTGAAACAACTACTATAATTGTGCATGAATTAAAGTAATTCTATATTGGTAATACTTGGACTTTTGAAAAGTGCACTTTTCAAAAGTCCATAAGTATTGTAGATACGAGATTAATACAGTAACATCTGATACATTGGACGCCGAAATTAGAAAAAACATGAAAAAGTTATTTAAAAGGAATAACTGGCATTCCCCTCTAAGGAATTTTAACACCATTAACTGTGTGAAATTTGTCTATCTGATGTCAAAAATTATTAGCATTGAAACCTTCACACGCCCGATTTTCCCCAGGTCTTGTTGGAGGGACCTCACGGTAGCCGGTAGGGCAGTTGTCGGGCTTTTGAACCACATTGTTTTGTTGGTTGTACCTATTGTTGCGTTCTGAAGTTGATGGGGCTGGCCGAGCGGTCCCGGTACCTAATCAAAAAACAAGGTTAGCGTTATAGCATAAGCTAAAACATTAGACTCACATTCTTCGGCGTATTCCACTACCTTGGAGTATGCTCAATGTAATTTTATCCACCAAGAGATAATGAATGGTCGGCGTAGTCAGACAGTCAGAGATATAGAAAAGCAAAGGAAATGTGAGTAGCTTACCTCTTGAAGAATATTCGTTGTCCCTATCCCTGTCTCTGTCTCCTGAACGCGTGGAGAAAAAGTTATCTGGAATTGTGTTATCAGTGAAGCCATTATTATACTTTTCCTCTTCATCATCGTCTCCCGTTGCATCATTGTCATTTTCTACCGTACTACTACTTTCACAACGATAACCGCCTATCTCATTGATACAGGTTTCAGATGGGGCACATGTGTGTAATCCAGAACTGCATTCATCTCGGTCTATTAAACAATATTCACACACAATACTGTTACACATGCCATGGATTTTATTCCATTTCACTATCTACTTCGCTTATTGTCATTTAATGCATTTCTTTTACAAAAATTATCGACATGGTATACCTTGACAGAGAAACGTGAAATTTTGGTTAGTTTCATATCCAGGAGGGCAGTTATTGTCCGAATTGTGGGTCAATTGATGACATTGATAACTTCCAGGAACATTGACACAAGACTCCTTGTCGATGACACAATCATGAGTGCCTTCAGTACACTCATCGATGTCTATAAACAAAAAAGTGTCTTAAAATGTGTAACTTAGATTCGATAACAATCTATCCCAGTTGTGCTTTGTTATTATTATTTAAAAACTCCAACCATTCATATTATAGTACTACCATGGACATGCTTGCCACTGACAATACTTATTTTTAATATTAATAGCATTAATATATATATTTGTGCAGTCATTGCATTTGAACAATTCATGCATTCATATAACAACGTCGATCATTCCGCAAGTGCTCGCATGCTATTATCAAAAAGATTATTATGAAGGAGCTCTAAGCTCAGCTCTCTGAGGAAAACAGACCCTGACAAGAGCGGATTCGAACTTCAAACCGGTATCCACTGCGACACTGGATATCGCACTCATAAGCTCCAGCTGTATTTCTGCAAACTTCGGATTTGTCGTCGCAACTGTCAAGATTCTCGGCGCATTCATTCACGTCTATAGGCTCCAACCAAAGTCAACCAAAATACTCATTTCCAATTTCCTAACTTTTTTATATAGCATTTAAATGAAGTCATCTTATCAGCTATTGGCTGATCTTTGAGTGTTTTCAATAAGTTTACGTTTGGGTGGTGAAATTAATTAAAAAATAATCTATTGATACTTAAAACAGTCTAACATATTAGCGCAAAGTGCAAACTCTGGTACCAAAAAAAGATTTCTTACAAAATATTATGAAGCTAATTCTCATAAAATTATTTCACGTTTCCGTTCAATGCCCCTTTAGCATGTGTTTAATATTCCTGGTTTATCCTGAGTAGTCATGTTTACCAAATTACATATCAACTGTCTTTTAAATTCCAACAAAGAAATCGTCAATATATATTTATAATTTCATAATAATTTTCAGCCTATCCAATACAGATACGCAAGAACGTAAGAACTTTTCTTAAACTTTTCTAATCTGTGCTCATGTTTCTGAAAAAAATGTATTAGCAAAGTAGGGTAGGGATTTAAAAAGTACATATTCATATTGTATGCAGTATGTATGAAATTTGAAATGGAAATGATAGACTGAGATGCACAATGCAGCTCACCTTCGCAATTCAGAGTATTATTGTTAAACTTGTAGCCAGCAGGACAGTTGTAACGGTTGAACTCCTTTTTCCCTCTGCAATCAAATCCTCCAGGAGTATTAATACAGTATTGAATCTCTCGAACACAAATATCAAAACCTTCAGCACATTCGTCAATATCTAATAATTAAAAAAACGTACAGGTAATACATTCAGACTATAATATAGTATATTCAAAGCTTATTTAGTTGAGTGTAACTAATTACCAACACAATTGGAAGTTTCTTGGTTATAGCGATAGCCTGGAGGGCATTGAAGATTTCTTTCATTTTCTCGTGGAGTTCTTTCACACAGAAATGATCCAATGGTGTTCCTACACGTTTTGTAAGGGTAACAAGCTCTACTGCCTTCAGAAGTGAGACATTCATCAATATCTATTACAAAATACGAAAGTTGTAACCAGGTTATCAAGACATTTATGTA
Source organism: Tomocerus qinae (assembly GCA_020055645.1). Classification (NCBI taxonomy): domain Eukaryota; kingdom Metazoa; phylum Arthropoda; class Collembola; order Entomobryomorpha; family Tomoceridae; genus Tomocerus; species Tomocerus qinae. Next base: position 26,529,253 of record CM034548.1, read on the forward strand.
AATGTGTTCAATGGGCAATGCTTGTAATAAATATGCAAATACCAAAATCCAAATAGTATCATCTACTTTCATGTTCATCGTAGTTAATACAATGATCATAATAATGAGCTTTGGAGTGGCAATTAAGACTAACAATATCCTTCAAATAAATATGCAAAAGGAGCTAAAAACTGCAATACCATCGCAAACTTGTGTTTGTGTGTTGTAAACAAATCCTACTGGACATTGTCCCGATGCAGTAGCAGCTCTATTTCCGCTCCATGAGGAATTATTTGCCTGTTGTTGCGGATTACTATTGCTACTTGATGTAGCAGTTTGTGTGGGGTCGTGTTGGCAAGATTTTCCATCTGGAAGTAGTTTGAAGCCTTCCCGACAAGTGCAAACATAAGAATTTCCTTCTGTTACACAAAAATGAGAACAGAGTTGCCCTGGGAATAACGAGCAAAAATCTTGAGGTTCAGCGTCCCTTGAGTGAGGGCGAAACGGTTTACTAGGTTGAGATACGTCTGTAGAATATAGCATAGAATTATATGAACATTAAATGTCAAAGATGTTATTTGAAGAGAGGAAGTCCCAAATGAGGAAATCGACATTGAATTATATCACATCCGTTCTACTCAGTTTCACTTTCAAGACACGAAGCATTTTAAAAGTGTTATATCAACAACATAAATGTCGCTGTATAAATCTACATTTACCAAAGCTTCACTGATAACTATACATTTATAAATATATTTTAGACATAAAGCGGAGACGAACAGAAAATCGTTGTGATAGAATATTTCTATATAGTTTTACCTGGAGAATCAGTACTGTGGCTACTGCGGTGGTTGAGATTTGATGGAGGGGCGGCTTTTCCTCCAGCCTGAAGGCAGCACCTTGTTAATGAAGTGTCCCATGGTGGACCCAAGGCTAACTTCAAGGAATGAAATTCGCAATGTAGGCCCATAGCACCGGCAATAAGGCCGAGTTTGCAGCCTTCGCAGCAGTCCTGAATAGCAATTAATACATCATTTAAAAACTAATAATTGTCAGGCAAGATGTTTTCACGTACTTTATGGTAGTGTCCACCTTGACCATATCCCATGGTACATTCTCTGCCTGATTTAGCAGATTCATGGCCAGCTTGGCATTGTCGTTCTCTATAACAAAAATTTGCAACGATAGATATGTATAGGCGTTTACTTTCCTTAGGTATAACATTATGAATTCCAGATCATTGAATGAAATTGTCACTTTAAATCACAAATTCGGATATAATTTTACCTGTAAGTGCGTCTACAACAGGCATCTATTGTGGACAAGCAAGGGGCTTGATGTTCAGCGGAAATACCTGTTACTGGGGCATTGTGATCTGTACACGTTTTATTTTCCCATGCCCATCGGATCCCCAAATTGCAGCATCTTGACAAAATGCTTTCCAAACCGTCTGTCGATTTCATAAAAAGATTTGATGTTAAACAAACTTTTGAAAATGTGAACTGTGGATGAGTTTGTTGCTAAAAAATTTGCTGCAACAAGAGTTGTTTTAGTCTTACCAGTTTCTGAATAAACCGCAAGTAAGCATAATAACGCCGCACTTATCACGAATAGTTTTTTCATCGCTCGGCACAAAAGATTATAGAATTTTAAATAATATGGATGGAAATATATTTGAAAGGAATGAAATGTATGAGACACAATTTAGGATAAAAATTAATTGCAATTTGTTTGCGAACACCGGTTTGTCTATTCACTATTCACTTCAATAATCATTCACGGGCGTCGTGAATTCTCAATCCTATCCTTATAGTTTTATGTTAAGGGAAATGCTTTTTAGCAAATAAATAAACAGATGTCTGTAAGTAATGTATAATAAATCTTGGATGGCTGTAGGCATATACAAACATAAATTCTTAGATATTTGGCTTCTTGATTGATAGGATATTCTACTTAAATATAATATGATTCAATTGACTTTGAAGATTCTCAGTAAAATATTTCTCTGACTTGTATGTAGGTGGTTCGTTGTATAATGTAGTAACTTGGAGCACGTATAAGAAGTAAATGTGACATTGTATCAGTTGTATGAAGTGATAGTGTCAGGGGAGATTGTCAAGCTCATCCGAGAATAAGATCAAGCGAATCCTTAGCATGATCTTTATTTGTATTAGGCTTATCCCCATTCTTATCTAAGAAGGACAGTTTATAAATACTCAGACAGCAAATAATATATAATAAGACGAAACTGTTCTGAAAGATGAGCAAGTTGCGTTTTTAGAAAATGAGGCAATAATAGGTAACCAGTATAACATGATATTTTGTTATTCACCTACGTATGTATATTTATGTCGTCCACTTCTCAAGTTCTCATCGCCAGTACTCAAAGTACCTATAGCTATATAAATCAGAGTCACTGCGTCAATACTAATGAAATCTTGCTGTGTGGGCCATAATTCTTCGTATCGAAAATGATTATATTTATATAAAAATTCACAATGTGTCGACGTGTACTTGGGTCCAATGAAATACTAACATACTAAATACTATCATGCTGTGTTCTATAGATTTTTTTACTACAAATGCCACTCATGTGGTGTCAAAGGTGATGTGGACGTAATAAATTGTACTGTACGCAGTAATATATGTATGTACATTTAGGTATATTGGAGCTCTTTCCTAAATGTGAGAAAAATAATATAATCTAAAGTAATGCGTTAATGAGCACGAGAAATATATCCATAAAGAAGTATATCTATGGACGTTTATCTCAATATTCTTTTCATTTTAAGACCAAACTACATACATACGTGAACTACAGCATTTAACACGTAATTGCATTCAATTGACTTGACACTTCAAGATACCGTATGCCAATTTTGTCCAAGTTTGCAAAACATTCCACTCGTCACATAAAAATAAAATGAGTTATACTCCGTCATATTTATACATTTTTATATTTATAACATGTAGTACACTATTTAGCATTTATATTATTGCCTTATTGCCTGTCTATCTATAAAGGTATAGTATAAATTTGCATGCTATACAGATAAATGTTGAATAAACACTTACCTCCTCCATAACTCTTTGATAATAAAAAGTCTGTGCCGCCAGAATAAATAAAATTGCCATTAAAGTAGTATATAAGAAGAAAATTGCATGAAATGGTAATGTAGCATACAATATTATTATACTACATAAGAAACTTCAAGAGTTGCCACATACATTTGTGCATAAAATCAAAGCCCCAATTATTTCATGCACAATGGTATACGCTATGTAAAGATTACTGTCTTCATTTTTAGTAACTGCCCACAAAATAATTTGTCAGCTTTCAATAATTAAAATTGGTCTGCTTTTCTTAGTTTGTAAGAACATAATTGTAATGATATGTTTTCCTTATTCTACTTTTCTCTCCTATGGTTTTGTACAAGTCCAAGTTTATCAAATACGTCTTTTGTTCACAACAAAAAACTGCAGCGCCAAGCTACTTTGGAAAGTAAATCATGGGCATGAAACTGACAATGATAACGGCTGCTAAGTAGGTGAAAATGACGTGTTACTGAAATTGGTTGATATTGATTTCTTTATAAATTAATGAAACAATGCAAAATGCAAAATCTAACTAAATTAGGATTTTGTTTTTCTGTTGAACGTTTGATGATGATAACCTACTTTACATACTATTTATTACATAGTTCAAATATGTCATAAGTTGAGATGAGACACTACATGATCAGCTGTCTGTCGTTAGGTTTTTAAATATATTTCAATATTATACAGCAGAGCTACTTATCTGTACTATTTTAAAAGACGAATTTCATAGACATGATTTCAATTGATTAGTATAATTAAGGTGACATGTTATTTTGGCAAATGCACATAGACACCAAGCACGTATTTAGTAGGGGGGCGGGGGGGCGCAGCGCCCCCCCTAAATCTGAGAAAAAGAGGATTTTTTTCTCAAAAATTGCCTAAAATTGCAAAATTTTTTCGCGCTTCGCGCGAATATGTCTTATTTTTGGTATAATTTTTGCTTCCGCCCCCCCTTGAACAAATTTCTAGATACGTGCCTGATAGACACTATAAACACAGAAATTGATAAATTAAATGGCTGTACAATCTGATTTGAAGCCAACCATTACTTACTGTTTGCAAAAATTAGAAAGCAAGAATTAGTATATTTTTTATATTCTAAAATTTCCCAAGTTAAGGCACTAGTGTAGAAATATCTATACTATAATCGTATTTTATATATAGTTAAAAATGAACCATCTCTTTATCTTATGCAGTTGTGTGCATTTGAGACTGTCACTGTGGCACTGAAGATTTACTCTGTTTTCATTTTGTCTATCATGTCTGTGAGATTGTAGGCGGATGGTTTCTCTTCAGATATATCTTCTGGGTCTACATAAGGCATGCAGGCATGAGTCCAAGGATAATATTCCATGTCATTAGTACAAGTGTGTATTTGAATTTGCCCTTTATTACAGCGTAAATAGTTTGATTTGTCTTTGGGGTCAGCGTACAATCTCCCATTATTGTCGCATAGTTCTTCTGCAAATATCAATACAAATAAAAATATTATATTATGTAGACAAAAGAACATTTTCTAATGGGATAATTATTGAATAAAAAGCATTCGGGCAAAGGTATAGGATTCTGTAGGAGATTTCATCAAAAGCACTTTCGTAAGCCAAGGAAGTAGCACATTCGTAAATTACATTGTATATTTCGTAAACCCCTGAATGCATTATCGTAAACTGCAATGTACATTTTGTTAACTTTCATTAACATTATTGTAAACAATCTCAGGCATTATCGTAAATCATTTGCAACGCTACTGGCATTAAAATTATCTAAACTATTTATAAAAGTGCAAATCTCAGTGATGCAAGCGGTAGTTCTTGTCTTGCTGTTGAGCTGAGAACATGAGTGTCGAGGTTCATTTTGTTTAGTACCCCATTATTTCATGTGCGGGAAAATTTAAAAATTTGGCTATTTACATGTTAAGTAATGAAAATTTTCAAGTCCAAAAGGCTTTTTAACTAATTGCTTAATTGAAAAAAATAAAGATACAAAAAATGCTTCCTTCCCATTTTGAAAGGCTGTAAAATGGGAAGGAAGTGGACAATCGTCAAAAAAATACTTGACTTTTTAGATGACAATATGAAAAACATTTTTTGTCTCTTTATTTTTTTCAGTTAAGCAATTAGTTAAAAAGCCTTTGCGACTTCAAAAATTTTATAATTTACATGTAAGTGGCCCAATTTTTAAATTTTCCCGCACATGAAATAATGGGATCCTTAATTGTCAGAGAGGTAGCGAAAAGGTGGTCATGGGCTATGCCGCATAGCCTATGCCTATACCAAAAAAAATCAAAAAAAGATGTGACATATAGTGGTGTTGCGAAAAAGAAGTTTGCCCAACTCGAAATATCTTTGGTCGTGTTAGTGAACTAGAAATTACAAGGAACGACAACATTGAACCTGATTGTTCATTGTGGCCGCTGGAAGATAAATTGAAATTGAAAAATTAGTTTACTTTAACTTTAAAATAAGCAAAATATGTAGATTACTTATGTGATTTATGTATCATTAAATCAAAAAATTGATTTATGTAAATCAAAATAAAAGTTAACGGATATATACAGTAATCGCTAATCCCCTAATTTGCAAAGCCTGGTACGGATTGACTCTAAATGTTACGGTGTTAAAATGTTTAGATTAGGTTAAATTCGGTTATGGTAGTCAGAGGATTTGCCATTGCCTTTTTATGTTTACGAAAATGGTCCCTCAAGTTTACGAAATTGCATATGTCAACTCAACCAAAGGTTTACGAAAGTGTTATTGCAAGTTTACGGTAATGTCGGTGTGGTTTACGAAAATCCAAATGTCATATGCTGTTGATGATATCTCCATATATACCAGTTATAGACCAATGACCAAACACATCCATTGTTAGAAATTCCCCTCGTACTATTACCTCACCGGGCTATTACCGGTTTTAATACCTCCCAATACGATTGCTACATATGTTTTACGTATGTAAACCCCCTAAGACTTTGAGTAACGTCATTCGATTCGAAGTCAAAATCCCACGAACTCCACCCACTTTTCAGTGGCATAGGGTGGGGATAATCCGGAGAAAAGTTTGTAAGAATATTAATAATAATCCAGCTACTCTTAAGCGGGTAAAATTAAGACGATACCAGAGTCGCTCTTCCTTTTGTTTAATGGGTATGGTGTATTTTAGTCATTTAATTAGTCTCAAAATACCTTTATAAGTGTAAAAATGGAACCATTTCTTGTTATAGCTTTTATCAAGAGTTCATCGATTAAGCGACTTAAGCTTGGAGAATAAGGTCTACCAAAATAAAGTTAGTAGTAGTAGCGTGACAAATGGTTTCATTTTTTAATGCCATTTACTATAAAGCATTAGCCCACCTTCACAGCGACCTTCAGGCATACACTTTCTACGAAGGGCGTCAAAATTTTCACCGTCCGGACAGTCTTTCGTAGTACCCGCAGAGTTTGATCTGTATTAAAATGTAAAAATATTTCGCATTAACCACAAATTTTAGTATGGCTGAAAAAATTAAGAAATTAGAAGCCCAATGGCGGAATCCTAAGCCAGACAATTTAAAATGTCATTTGAATATATGGCTAGTGAATCGGTATTTTATAATCGTCAACAGGACAGTACTTTTGAATGTAATTCATTTGATACGCTATAATAATATTTAATCCAAAGCAGTACATAATTTGCACTACATATGCTTCAGTCGTATTTACTCAACTAAGTATTGCTTTATTTTGCTTTTGAAACTACGGCATGTTTCTGTAGGATACCTACTTATTTACAAAGCTTGCAAGGATTTTGTTTGATTCTTGAGCTTTACTTTATATATAGTGTATAGCAAGTACAATAAAAAGAAAGATAGATATAGTAATGTCTGACAAGATATGAATATTTCATGAAAATTATTTTTACTTCGAACATTCCAGATATTTAGTGCAATCACTCTTCAAAGGAAAGTTGCCCGACCGCTCGCATTTAGGAAGTCCAAGACCTGAAATTAAGCCACTAAGAAGACCTCCTCCTCCTGAGTGTCCTGAGGATGATGATGATCCTGGCATTCCTCCTAATAAATTGCCCAAAATTCCTCTCGAGTGAAATTCATTTTCGTCTATGAAAGATTTGCTATTGCTAGGCACAAAAATGGCCAAGAGATGAAATGCACTGAAACATATAAAACTTTGGATCTTCATTATTGCTCTGGAATTTTGATTTCACTGAGATAATATTAAAATTGCAGCACAAATGTTACATTACACGAAACCCGGATATCGTGTTTCAGAACCAAATTACAATCTGGGTTGTTTTTGATTATTAATAAGTTCGTTGACCCAATACGGAACTAAATATATAACATTTTACATTGAGCAAAATAGTTTAATGCTCACAAAATAGTATCATATTGTAAGTTATTAATTGTATAATCTGCCAGCCGTTCGGCAGTAATTACAAGCTACCTATATATGTTATCTATTTAGTAGTTTTGTTTGGGTATTGACTATTGACAATGTTTTCGTCAACGCTATTTAACTTGTCTGATGAATGGATGCTATTGTATTTTAAAAAGAGCTTGCAATATGCAGTGCAATATAATGCCACACCGTAAAGTTCGCATATTTCTTCTGCAAATACCAATATGAATAGAAAATTGAGTTTTCTTAAAAACATTATTTCAAAGGCTGAATTAATAAAATAACATATTTCTGAATATAACTGAAGTAGAACGGTTTGATTGGGTTTTGTGATCGTGGCAATCTTGATTCGTCACATTTAGAATTTTTCTCTGGTAGATTTTTTGTGTGACCTTGCTCAAATTTTTGTAAAATTCAATGTGTTTTTAATGATATCTGTTCACACGTGGAAGGAAACTACTTTAGTCATCCAAACGGCTACATAAAATGGTCGGCTAATAACCATAAAAAAGCCCCAACAGAATAAGACAAACTAATTTTTACCATATATTTCAGGATGGTTTCATATAAAATAGTGATCTGACTTGACTGTTTAGCAATACAAATGCAGTGCTTGATTAGTCCTAGCCTAGGTTAATTAGCGTTTTCATTTATGTGTCCCAAAGCATACTTCACGTAATGAATTTTCATTATGAATTATGCTTTGGGGTACATTAGTGAAAACATTAATGTAACCAAGTTCTTTGGATTTTAATCAGCTACGTGGGCTATAATGAAAAGATTGTGGTCAAAAATGCGCTTCCAAAAATCTATATACTCTTGCAGAAAAGGTAGTATCTAATAATTACCTCTGAATTTCGCTTTACTTTAGTACGAAGTATATTGGGGTGGGACATATTTCAGTCAGAGCATTTACAAACTAAATATACTAAAATTATTTGATAAATTTGTTTTAGCTTGAAATTATTTTTAATGTTAGCAATTGAAAGCCATTTTAGCCAATGGTCAGCAAAAAATTTAGTCACCCGCACTTGGCCATCTTAACAAATACCATTATAACCACCAAACACTGTTTATATATTTAGAAATAGTAGGAACGGCATAAAGTTTGTTTGTTTTAGATCCTAGGATTTTGCCTGCCTGTTTAAATGAGTATCACATCAATCACATATATATTCTGAACCAATCTCAGATGGTTTGAGAATGACTGCAAATTTGCGTAAGAAGAAATGCGCTCAATGACATTTCAGCAAATCACATCAAACCAAACCACCCAGGAAACTGAATTTCAATAGAAGCAATTACTAGTATAATTATAATATAATCTAGCGTATTTGTCATCAACCGTAATAATATTTTAATTTCTAAAACTGAGTTGAAAACTGTAGTAATGTAGAAAAAATAAGTACCAAATTATGAAAACTTAAAAAAAGAATGTTCTTTATTCAACAAAAATATATATTACACCCAACATGTAAAAATGATCAGCTATGATTGTATATGACAATTATAAGTATTATAAAAAGTCACTATTTGCATTGCAATGGCTTATCACTACTTAAGTATAACGTAAGTAATAATATGTTGCATATAGTAGTAATATATGTATTTAACAAAATATTTGTTGCTCCACAATTTGTACAATCATTGCACTGGGTTAGTTTTTGGTTTAATAAAACCAACGCATTTCATATACTACTTTGTTGACCTATATTTAATTGTAGGAGTAATATTTCTGCAAATGCTACAGAATCTACACATAAAGATTCACATAGTATATACAATGATGATGTACATAAAGTATACATAATTTAATGGACAAAAGAAATTCAACGTTGGTATTTGATTATGGTATTATTACTGTAATGGAAAACATATACCAACCCATACATATAACGAATATCAGCTAGAACTTAGCATTAAACAATGTCATGAGAATAAAATCTGGAATATACTGGTTGGTATTGTTATGTAAGGGTACAAATGCGACTTACAACGTCTTGCATAAAAGTACATGTCCTTTAAAATGGTCGAAGCTTCAGCTTAAACTGTTTATAGATTGATTAAGCTCAAACAGAAATATGCAAACAAAATGTGGCAATGAATCATTCACCTTTGAAATTTAAAATGTTAGAAATGTAAACTAAAAATTTAAATACAGAATTCCAAACTAAAAAACTATAATTTTAACAAGGAGTTTTAATTTTATACATGACGATAGTTTTACCACATTATTACAATGGTAAATTAGTGGTTTGAACTAGTTTTTCAAAACACGGATATGCATTAGTATTAATATGAGGATTGCACTTGACCTAACCACAAAGCTAATTCGATGCTTACTCATATTCAATTTTAGGATCATACATGGAATGTTTATAAAGTACAAATGAGTGAGCTAACATAATTAATCAGTTGTTATCACGGCGAAAGGAAGTGGTCGTTGTCGCAGTTGTAGAGCGGATGTTGAGCTAAAGCATACGTAAACTTACCATACTACCCGTAAATAAGTTGTGTCATTCCTTAATAAAATATTGAGCATGAACTCATGATTGCTCTGAAGACGCAAATTAAATACCAATTTCAAAATGGTTTACGCCACAATTTTGAAAACTGGAGCATTTGTGACTGCTGTAAGTAAATATTAATTACCTTAAAACAATTTTTAATTTGTATTATTTCTTTATTTAATTATTTTACTTTTTCAGATAGTAGCCATTGCTGTCATTGTGGTTTCTAGCTGGACACTAGCTTCTACCTTCTATATAAGGAAAGGAGAGGAAAACGCAACGTTTATTTACAACGAGGACAATGAAACCAATTGGAATCAAACAAAAGTGGACTTTACAACACCCGCTTTGAACATGTCAAATTCCGCCAGTGTTCCAACAAAATTGAATATGGAAAAATTTTGGGAAAATAAACCAGCAATGTATAAAATGCTCATGCAAGCTTTTTCTGGAACTTCTACAGTTGCTGGACTAATACAGTTAGCCTTATCCTGGATGGTCATTTGTGGTAATATGAAGGTACGTAAAAACATGGTTTAAGAGTATACACGAGTTAAAATTAATGTAACAAACTATTGTAATATATCGCTATTTGTTGTTTTGTACAGAACATTCGAGAAAGAGTTAAACTCTGGCAACTGGCAAACTTCATTATTTTTCTGCTTTTAATGATTTGTATTGCCGTACCACTGACCTTTAGTGCTAGAAAGAATGCATTTCTTGGATTTAGGACGTTTTGGAAACAATTGTTCAACAAACTAAGAAACTTTGGAATACAACACTTTCAAAACCTAGATTACAAAGTATTCATGGACAGTTTGGATGGTTATTTCATTACACTTATAATTAATAATATCGTTCTTGTCACAATTCTGAATTTCACATGCTGTTGCCTTTGCTACAGTTGTAAGGAAAACGCATATAGTAATGTCTAATATTATACCATTTTTTATATAAAAACTGTCGCTAATAACTATGCAGTCATTGCACCGATTGGCTATTCAATAAAGAATTCCTTCGTGATAATTAAAATACTTTCATTACTCCGTCAATTTGTCCTAATATGCAAATCACTTTAGAACTTTAAGTATTTTAGTAAATGCGAACTATAGATAGAAAAAATGATCATTAAAACGATATTCTATCCAACCACAATATTTTTAATGTTAAATGCAATAAAATACCAGATAGGTTACATATATTATACCTAATTCAACTTTAAGGGCAAATAAAATCAGTTATATATAACGTATAGAAATAATAGTATTTAGTTCACCCCAGAGTATACCTACATAGTTCAAAAAAGGCAGACTGATATAATTTGTCAATGATGTTTGCTACCTATTTTAGACTAGACAGGAAGTCATTCGTAACAATCTCTTCTGCAATTTTACAGCAACATTGACAACTATATACTTGTCAATGTTGTCAATCATAATCATATATATCCATAAAATAATAATATAAAATTAAGAGATTTTATAAACCTTCTATTAGTCATAAGAGAGACAATTCTGGAAAAAATTTGATACCATAATAGGCGCCTATAAGGATTTCACAGTGATTACATCTACATTTACATGTATAAACGTCCAACTGCATATTTACTGCTACTGAGGAATTATATAGAACATAAGAATGAACAGTATACAAAGCGAAGTCTACATTTGATTGAAAATGTATCATGACAGAATCAAAGCTGAGCCAGGTTGAGAATCGAATAGATGAGCAGGACAAAGATGAGATCGTCTCATCGTCTTTACCTATGGCATAGCCACTTATGGCCTCTCCTTATTCTACTACTTTCAGTTCTGCGGCTGTGTATGTATATTTCTGTGGCCTTGAACACGGGATCCCGGAGCACCATTCATACTATAGGCCTTAGTAAAAGATCCCGTAGATTATTCGGTTTTATTTAAGTAGCGGGTTTCATTTGAGGCACTGATTACTTCCATTTCCGCGGGTGGCAACTAAACAACTAACAATAGCTCATACCAAACACACCTATTTTTTACTTCCTTACATGATAGAACAGTCAACTCCAAAGTAGGTCACTACAGTCACTAGTAAATTTATAGGAGGTATGTAAATACTAAGCGAAATACTAAAAAATATTGTAGCATTGTGGCCTAAAATAGCAATTTAACCATCAGGGTTACTAGATTTCCTTTTACGAATTGAAGTATCCTGACTATCAATCACATTTACCAAGAGTCGCACATAGGTGAATGAATTGAAATACCATTTTGACGTATTTGACGCTAATATATTCGCAAACATTTTTGCTTTTGTGTTGAAAATGAAGCAAAAATAATATAAATTGCGTATTTCGAAACCAATAGAATGTTAATTTGAATTAATTTTGAAAGACAGTAATTGTAATTTGAACCCGTAGTGAACTTAACTGCTTTGCGTAATATGCATTACTTACGCTCGCGCTTGCGTATTTCAAAAAATTGCCTCAAAGTTCATGACATAGAACATCAACTATTCTGTAATCGCAGAAAAGTTGATGTACGCATGTCTGTATGTTGTATGCACGGAATTTGAGAATGAGTTATGCACATGCGCAAGTGGAATATTGCATAAAACAATAAAATTAAATCCACTGCGGGTTAGCAATTAGCATTATCGAATTTTGAAAATAAAACAAACGTTGTTGCTTAATCATTTTGAAATTCAACAGCAGCACTGCACTGGTGGCCTAGTAGATACATAGAGAAATACTTAGATTCATACATGTGACATAGTTCTTTATTTTTTTGATGATTGTTTATGTTAAACATTAGCAGCCCCTATTACTGTTAGACTCACATGTACTGTTAAACTGTTATTGAATTTTACAAAAGGGTGAGTCAATCGGCGTAAAGAAATCTAGTAATTAATGACATCAAAAAAATAAATCATGTAGATAGGAAAGCACTTAGCACAATCGACAATAGTGGAAATAGAAATGCTCATTAAGAAATTAAGATAACAGTTTTCTTTCAATACAAAATTTCAAATGGGCATTGTATTTGCATGTTCAAATGTGGAGTTTGAGTGTGAATATTATGAATTTCATGCGCGTTGCAGCAACGTCAGTGACGTAGAACATACATAATAATATTATGCTTGTTCTACGTATGCAACATAGAAGGAAGAAATATTTTTTGTGTAGTAATAATTTGCAATTCATCTTTTTATTTTACATTTTAAATGATTGATAGAGTAACATTTGCACTAATATATATATATTTATTTACTTCAGAATCGTTGGGACAAAAACTCGTTTGGGAAGACAACTATTGAGGACTTGAAAGATCGATACTACAAAGTGGATGACATATTATGACCAAACTGAGAACAGGAAACAGGAAACCGCTCCATCAATTCTTCAAGGACGATTCCGATCTTGAGAAAGGAAGAAAAGATCAACCCGAGAAATTGTGCGTTCGTCCTCCTGAACAGGTTAAAATAATTTTCAATCTCAATTTCTCTTTGTCAAGGTATAATATACAGCATTAAACTTATTCTATGATCAGTCATATCATAACCAAGACACTTAAAACAATTTTCTGTATAAATAGGCCAAATTATTTTAATGTATCGTATTTCTTAACTTAACGTATATTGACTATGAAACTTAATATAGTCTGTTGTGATATATTTTTTATTTTTTACAAAATATTCCATTATGTTCATTAATTTCTAATATTTCATGCTACAAGAAAAATTAAAATTTAATTAATACCATTCCTGCATTCTATTTATATTGATCATGGGTGACTTCAGACGCATAATATTCGTTTTCCGGTGTCACTTTCGGTTTACAATAAAGGCATTCAATTATTTGTAATTCCCTTTATGTTATGAATTTAATCGTGACAGATTCTAGAATATCTTGCCCAGATGGAGAATGCTAACAAGTCCATGGACGAAAAGGAATTCATAGCACACCTGGAAAGGGAACAAAAAGTGAAGGAATTGCAAAAGATGATCGATGCACAACGAGCTGATAACTGGGACTACATCAACCGGAGAGTAAAAGTTGAACCTAAGTCTCAAAGAAGTAAATGCGAAACCAAATTTCAAAAATCCAAACGTACCATATCCTCGCCTCTTACCCAAATAATTGGAGCTAGCAACATGGAAGACTGTGAAACCCTGGAAAGCCGCATTCAATGGCCCCATTCTACTTCCGGTGTGTTTCTTTGTTCGGAAAAAATGCAGCTGCCAAGCACCATTGGAGAACAGAAAACTCAAACCATACAACTTTCCATGGAAAAACTCAACATACATGACCTTGGTAAGTATTTATTTATTCGATGAGAATATATTGTCATTTTAAATCCGAACTAAAGTACACGGGGAGAGGTTCCTGCCATATCAGTTGCCATGGATAAACACTGCATGGATAGGTTTCGGATAATGCCTGATTTCAGTTTTAATTACATTGTAACTAAGTAACCCAGGCACGTATCCAAGAATTTGAATAGGGGGGCACAATTAAGGCTGACTCGACGATGCGCAAAACTTTGATAACACACCCCTCCCCCGTGGGGAATAAAAATTTGTCATATTTTTTAAAACATGTACCACATATTTTCGGAGGAGGCATTGTGGCCCTTTTTTCCAAAAAGTCTCTACATTTTTCAAAATTTATTAGTTTTTGGAGTGGAAGAAATGCATGGGAGTTTGACAAATTCGTTTCGCTCTCTGTTCTATGAAAAGATAAAAAAATCAGGAGACAATGCCCACTGCATAGTTTTGTGCCCTGTTTTTTGAGGTACTACATTTTGAAATCGGTTGCCCCAAATTGGGTGTGTCAAAGTTTTTCGTCTTTCCAACACCTTTCCTTACGGTACCACTAGACTGTGCCAATTTTTACTACGGGGAGGAAGGGCACCAATTTAAAATTACGTCACATTCTACGGACTGGGTTTATTTATCATCTAGCACCCCGTAGTAAAATTACTCATTTCTGCTCATCGCTAAGCAACCGTATCATCGAGGTAGCCTTAAACAAATTCACGAAAATATTTTTTATTTTTACTCTTTTTTGACTACAAAAATCTACTTTTTCTTGCGATTTAGGAGGAGGGGGTTCCAAGCCCCCTCCAGCCCACCCTTTGAATACGTGCCTGAAGTAACCCATTGAATTTTGCCATAGGGCCACACTGCTTATGCAATGTATGCTTGCATAGTAATAATCCCATTGCAGGAAACTCGTGCCACATATTGTACCCAAGGGCGTATCTAGAAATCAAATTAAGGGGGTGTTTAAACATACGAGCAAATTTTTCTTGTGTATAAAACTACTTTTTATCAATTTTTGAGAATTATCTAGTGTGTTTTTGTAAAATTTAGGGGGTGCTTAAGCACCCTAACACCCCCCCTAAATACGTCCTTGATTGTACCTATAACTTTTTGAAACGACAGAAGCTAGTTCAGGAATGTCATTACAAATATGAAAATGGATGCTTGCAATAAACTGTAATTTACTATTTAAAAAAAATATAGGTCCAATTGCAACAGTAGACGCAGTCAATGAATTTAACGAATTACGTTCTGATATTCTGGAAATGTATACATTGAGGACTGAATTGACCAATCAATTACAACAAATAAGGACGCTTAAAGCTCGCTACCTAAAGAAAACACATGTAAAATTGGAAATGCCAGACAAATTATGTGGACGCCATCCTGAGTCTGTACTGGTCAATGTTAATGCGAATCCAGATAATAAACCCATTGACGGACATCGTATTGACAGTGGAGATTGTTAATTACTAAGTACGCTTACAGAAATTATTATTTTCAAAATTATTATTTGATTCATTAATTCTAGTTTATTTTCATTTGGTTTTCTAATTGAATTTTGCTTCCTTATTTATTGCATTATTAAGGATAGGCGTTCCTTTAAATGTATTTTGATTAATGGTAGGAATAGTATATTCATTTTGATTAACGAAAGTATAGACTTTAAATAAAGATACATTTTAATTAAGGATAAATGAATTCTGGTTTCCGACAGCAAGTATTATTTATATTGTCATTAACGATCGCAGTGTTAGATATATGAATTTTTATTAACAGATATTATTTACAATTTTATCGATAGAGAATCGAATCTAAAATAAGGTACCCTATGAAAATGTTATTAATTAAGCTAATATAAGGGTTATTTTGACTAACTAAACAAATTTTTGTTAATGAAGGATTAATTTTGTTAATGGTACAATATTTTTGTTAGTGAAGGAATATTTTGATTAATTAAGTAGTTTTTTAACTAAAAAACATTTTGGTTAAATTAAGGAATGTTTTTGTTAACTAATGAACATTTTTGTTAATAAAGGAATATTTAATAGAGACTGAGTGGATTTGCCGCTGGGAGTATACATTAATATGTGTTGGAATATTTCAGTTTAGGGTAGCATCTAGGCAGCGGGATCTCGTTGCCCCAATTGCCCCCGTTGCCCTCTCCCCTGTGGCCCCAAGTTTGGCCACTTAACTTACTACTTTAATATATTTCCTCTTGAGGCAACGGTCCGTTGCCCCAAGTACGTATAATGTGCCTACCTAATCTATTGAATTCGTTGCCACCGTTGCCCCAATTTATTGCATTCGTTGCCCCCGATATGTGAGCCTGCTGTTTTAACGCGGACATCGGCCACGTAAGATAACAGAAAAGTAGTAACGCTATTCGTTACTACTAGCCTTTATACTTTTCTGACTCTTACTAGATCCTTGTAACGGACTGAAACGGTTCGGTTGGCTCTCATATAATGCACGTGCACTGCTTTTTATTATGTTTGGGGCAAAGGGGCAACGAATGCGTTTGAAGTAAGATACAGGTTGAAGAGGTGGGTGAGTGTCAGAGTGTGAGGAGGAGGTCATTTAAAAACAACTATTTAAGGGTCTTAAAAGTGTATATGGTACAGGAAATTTGTACAGACCGGATATATCTAAAATGTATATTTGATAAATTTAAAGGTTAGGTTTGTTATAAAACAAAATTTTGGTTTTTGCAAATACCTATTATATCCAAGACATTTTACCTATATCCGGTCGGGTAAAAACCTGTAACATACCGATATGAACCCATTAATAGCTGTTTTTAAATAACCAGCTTCTCACACTTCACCTCACCCTCCTCTGCAACCTGTGTCAATGCAATACATTCGGGCAACGGGGGCAACGAATTCAATAGATTAGGTAGGCACATTATAAGCACTTTGGGCAACTAGGGAGGGGGAAACGGAGAAAACGGGAGCAGTTGGGGCAATAAGATCCCGCTGCCTAAATCCCGCCAGGTTATTTATTAAGTTAGGTTAGGTTAGACTTAGCCACGCTAAGGCACTACAGCAGATTAACCCTAGTCCATTTAATAATATAATAGTGCCTGTTTAATTAATTGAATTAATTTAATTGAAATTTTATTTAATATAATTGAAATTTTATTTAATATAATTGAATTTTTTTATATAATTGAAATTTTATTTAATTTAATTGACATTTAAATTGATTTAATTGAAATCGAAATTAAATTTATTGAAATTAATTTAATTGGTACTTAAATTGATTTAATCAAAATTCAATCTATTTAATTGGAATTAATTTAATTATTAATTTAAGGGTTGGGATTGGGTAATTTTTACACGTTACTTTCACGTCTGACGGAAATGGGTTGACGAGTGTTTTTACGACGGGCTACAGGTATTTACCCGCTCCCGACTCATTGTTGGTGGATTATTACACCGTTACTTGCTAAAATACTGCGCCTCAGCCCCGCCAATCCATAGTTTGTTTCGAGTTCAGATCAGAGCTAGATCGTTAACATTATTGTAATCATTTCTTTGTCTTCGTTGTTTTGACAAAGAAAACACCATATCTAAATTGAATAATTAATATCTTTAACAGGACTTCCACCAAATTTTAAACGTAATCCGATTATACTAATTTATGGTCTTTAAACGATTTAATTTTTACTAATCAAAAGACGACTTACAAATTCATCGTAAAAGTATTAATTGCAAATTTGGAATTTGTGAATGGGTATATATAGTCTTATTTATTAATTTAAATCCATAGCTTCAAGCTTTGACAAACAAAGTAATGCAACAAATTATAAATGTAAGTAAATTTTTACTAATATCACTCTTTATAAACAAATTCTTTTTTCTTCTCTTTTTAAATGGCTATACATATTACATACATATATAATTACTATAAGGTCAACCCGATTAAACAAAATTAAAATTCCATTTAGTAAACTCAACGGTTATGACACTTTCAATCAAAATTACTTGCGTTTAACAGCTGAAGCCGATAAGCAATGAGGAGAACTGAAGAGATAATCCAGTACAAGAAGAGATAGCTAACTGACGTTTAAAAGGGACACCGATACTCAGCAATGACTGTCATTACAGCTAAAGAAAGTAATATAAATAAATAAAACATATCATTGTAATTTAATATTATATTATTGTTACAACTAGATACCAAGGGTCAATAGAAGACAATAGAGGTTTCCCACAATTGGTGACCGGTCACTAAATTAACATGAACAGGTATTGAAGTGACTACAGTACCTGCCTGTGTTTTCCTGGAATTGTGGGAAACGTCTATTGTTGCAAGACTATATATTATATTAAATTCAAATTGTTTATGCTGTGTTTCAATGGAGTCAAATGTTGTTGGCGATCTTCAATCGTCATCGTATCGTGGATTTGTACAAATTATAATTTACAATGTAGACAGTTCCATCCAAGACTGAAAACTATTCAGTAGCCAATTTTTCGTCAGATGTATGATTTATTCGTCAAGTAAAAAAATGCTTAAGAATGTGAATTTATTGATATAATATTTTAATACAATAATTTTGCAATTTTGAATCAAGTAATGGCTTTTTAAATGTTGTCCCGGTATCTTAGTTTTATTTAAATACATTCTACCTATATCGTTTGCAAAATAAATGAACTAAGATTCTCGTAGTATTTCGGATGAAGTGAATTGGTTTAAATTAAATATTATGTATGCGTTGAAGCACAGCGAAGATAGGCTATGTAATTGTAGGTTTTAAGTCATAATAAATTGTCACGTCACACAATGCTGACATGCTAAAGTGATGTTTATGCATATACAGCATCCTTAGATATAGTTTTGGTTAAATGGTATAGGTATTTGTATATAGCATTTGTAGTTAATAGAATAAATAGATATAGATATAACATCTTAGTACATGCAACTACATGAGAATCTTTTTATATTGTGTTTACAGGTTCAGCAGAACTCTTAGCTCAAGTCGCCGTGTTGAACAATACATCGTAAAATTTGAAGTCATTACATGAGTCAGAATCAGTTCGCGATCTTTTTGTTATTGAAAACCGTTTACTTTGGTTGCAGAAAGGCGGCGATGATGGAAGTAGTTATATCATGTATTGGTTTGTGAAGCGTCACCACATAAAATATTTCGTCCAGTGGAGATAACAAAGAAAATTGTCACAAAGGCATGAATTGTCATAGAACACAGGGACGTTATTCTGATGTTAACTAAAGAGAAATATAAATGAGAAGCAACAGGAGAGAATCCTCAGTCTTTCTATGCGTTCTCAGTAGTAAACATCTTTCATACGGTCTCGTCCGTGGGGTCTTCTTTTTTCAGCTATTCCCCTGCAGCTTAAAATAACGCTTGTGTAACAAACCAGTGTAGACTTTCCCAGTTCTTCTATCGACCTCAACAAGTGTACGGTAAGTTCTGAATTATTCTGTGCATGCTCTACTTTAATTTATGCTCCCGAACTATACGTTAGAGAGTTGTATTATTAATCAGACTTTGAGACTTGGTTAGCAAAATTCCTAACCTACTCTATCTAGCGAGGCACTGGTAAGCACAGTTAAAAGTTATCCTCCACAAAACATTAGATTAGCACATGTAGCATGTGATAATAAATTAGCTGCTTAACAAGTGCTAAGTAGACGATGATCTCTGATTGTGTTTATGAATTGGATTCAATTGACACGAATTCAATTGAGCCAGTAGACGAGACAAGTGTGTAGCTGACTATGTAAGGACATTTCAACACAAATTTAATTTCGACTAACATTCTTTTAAAGGACAATTCTAAGTGCATTGTGCTGGCTCGTTGCTGTATAAGACTCTCATGCTTCCATAATTAAACCAAGTCTCACGCTCTATGCACTTTATTGATTTTGATTTAAAGGGAGACGTCACATCTTTAATTGGCTTCAAAGGTCTTTCTTTTGAAGGTTGTTTATGGCACATTGTAATTGTAGCATAAAGAGCCTCAATAGAAAAACTTTAGCCAAATGAGAAAGAATGTCTCAACAACTTGCATGTACCTAGAGGTACAACTGATAAGCACTTGTCACTATTTTTAATTAAGCCGTTTCTCCAAAAATGTACAACCTGCCCTACTTCTCCTAGTCTTAAGTCCTATAGCTGACATAATTTAGAGCAGGCTAAAGCAGGAAAATAAATACTAAAATATTTTTTGGTCATAAAGAAATCAATTATCAAGAATACATTAACACTAAAGTGTAGAAACTGACTATTTTTTCATTGATACCGAAATTCTCTTACAGTCAAAGTCAACTAGTGGTTATTCTCCTCTGAGTAATTTATCGTTCTATGATTTTATGTGGTTTCATTTGAGCTCCGGTAAATTCATTAAGTAATAATTCTTTTTCCAGTCCTTTTGTACAATTAAATTGTTCTCTTAGTTAAATAGTTATTAATTTAAGTACTCTTTGAGTAACGTTACTAAATACCAGAAATAACCGGCACATTAAACCACAAGCAATTTACAACGGTCGTAATATGGAACATGAAAAAGTATTTACAAAATTACAGGCATGTGGTAAACCCTAAGCCATTAAATCCAAAGCAAATTGGCCTGTTGTCATCCATCATCGGTAGGAAAGTGTAGTCCAAGGACTTAATTTATTAAGTGAAAGATGCCGAGAATACCGAGCATAATTCACGAATTAAAGTTTACTGCTTTGACTGCACGATCCTAGACGATGTATCCTACTCGGTACTCTCCTCCACAATATAAACATTACAATTCATTTTTCAATTTTAACAAATTATAAAACTTTTCGGTATTGTATTTTAAATGCCTTATTACTATCTTCTATCAAATACATTTATGACTGTATTTAGAATAAGAATTTTAGACACTGTATCAGCATCAATTACCAGTGTAGATGGAAAAGAAAAACCAGCGTCGAAAAGTTTTAAGTTGACAAATAATTTTATTATCTCTTTAACGTTTTCACTTACATTGAGTGCGACAAAGCTAGATTTTAACCTTATTCCTCATTACAATTCAATGCCATTCATTGCCTTGTCATTCCTTCAGTTTACATTAGATTTATAATTTAATTTAATAATTGAAGGTCTGGATTCATTCTCACCTTCAACAGTGATACAATAATATCCGTCTTGGATCTAACCTGGTACCAACCAAACGAAGGAAGTACTAGGGGTGACACTTTCTCCTTATTATTGGAACTAGCTTATTAAATTATGGAGAAACCAACTGTTGGAATGTCTATGAGGAGGTATTTTGCAATTATATAATTATTGAATTTAAGTGATATCAAAATATAAGTATCACATCATAAATCAATTAGTTCTAAAGCTTTAATATTTTAAGAAGCGAACAAAAATCAGAAATGAAATAAAGTTTTTGATTTGTAGAGGAGGTGCCCGGTTAAGAGCCATGGGGAGGGCTCATAGCCCGTTACACGTTCTGCTATGGCAAGCGAGAGAAGTCCAAACAGCTCTACTTGCTGCGGCTGCTGCCCAGAAGACTTTGTTTAATGACATCGCTGCATGGGCTTCTTCGGAGAATCGGGCTTTGAGTGATGTATGTTCTTGCACTTCGGAATTGAGTGCTCTATACACAGCCACTCAAGCTCAATTGGCTTTGGCTTATAAATCTTTTCGGAAAGAAATGTCTTTAGTGCTGGAAGGAGAAAGGCGATGTGATGCTGCACAGCGGAAATTGCAAGAAGCAGAACACAAGAGACTCAAACTGCGAAGACAAGTAATATACGAGATTCTCAATTATTTCATGTTCAGGTCGTAGATAATCTCAGCTATTAATATGGGTTTGCTTATTTTGGTGAAATAATTATTTTATTATTTATTTGACTAGTTTGCACATTTTTATGCTTTTTGTCGTTCAAGTTGACTGACTGTGTAATACGTAAGGACTGTAGTGCAATACTATATAATATATTTATTAATGTAATGCATTACAATATTATTAGCTATATGCCAGTAATGTAATCAGTTGATTCGCGGTGCTCTTAACAAGCTTTTTAAGGGTGTAATTTGTTATTCAGAAGAAGGCAACCCTAGCAATAGTAGAGATTATTCTCAACTGAACTCATTGGTAGTGTTACTTAATATGAAGGTTCTTCGTGCTCAGAGTCGAAGACAGGTCAGTGGGGAGAACAGACGTTCTGGGGACTTTACAGCACTCCAAACTCAACTAGCAGAAGCTGAACGAACTGCTGAGAGAGCTCATATGGAAGGTGACTACAATAATTAAGTTTTATATTTTAAAATATCTTCATTTTTTAGAATTTGGCTGTAATTAAATGATATCATCGCCCTTTGTTTTTAATCCAATTCTTTTACAAACGGAAATGAATGTGCTAAGTATGTCTGAGTCAAGGTGAATTGTTTTGCAGCTTGTGAAGCCTCTCGGGAACAGGAAGCGGTGAAACTCGTTATCGTTCGAACAGCTCTAACAAAGCTCTCTGAATCTCATCTTACAATGTCGGCGCATAGCAAAACAATATTTGAAGCGAGTCGTGAGGTAGTTAATGAATTGCCAGAGCCCCCTCCACCTGGGGATCCCCTAAGTTGCATTAGATACACAGGATTTGAAACAACAAGGGCCACTGTGGATCGGGTTAAGGCTTCTGTAAGCCTTGGACTTAGTGTTGGGCTGAGCACTAGTCAGATTTCTTCTGCGCCCACTGCCACTTCGACACCAATCACTTCGCCAAACTCTTCCAACTGGACACCAGAGCCAACTGCTCCTAACGATGTATTTTCTGTCAACTCAGACCCGCCGCCTCCCTACAATACTAGTTTCTTTAGGTATGTGTATCCGCTGTGGCCAATTATTTATTATAGTTTGAAATGCACAATATTTGGAAATTATTATTGTGGTTGGGTTTGCTTTCCTTTCAACATGTAAAATATCTGTAGTAGTTGA
Source organism: Tomocerus qinae (assembly GCA_020055645.1). Taxonomy (NCBI): domain Eukaryota; kingdom Metazoa; phylum Arthropoda; class Collembola; order Entomobryomorpha; family Tomoceridae; genus Tomocerus; species Tomocerus qinae. The sequence continues at coordinate 26,552,476 of CM034548.1, forward strand.
AGTTTGAAGTTCATGACCGTATAAGCTTTCTTGCATGTCATCGGGAAATAATTTTGCGCGCATGATTGTAATTATTTCCAATATTTCGTGCCTGCAATATTTTTTTGCAACTTTGATTTAGTACTTTCAATTTTTTAACAAAATTTTAATTGTTTTCACCTTCAAGTAACATAAATTCCAAATTGGGGGTTGATATTTATATTAAACAATGTATTTTCTAATTGGAAAACATGCATGGACTGCTCTTTTTTCTGGGACTGGATCTTCTTCAACTTGTATCCACTTTGCTATCCTATTTTGTTGAACCTTGAATGTTAACTAATTAAGTCAATGCTGTGTAAGTGGGGCCAGTCCTCCTGGTGGACACAGCAGATCAGGAAGTTCATCAGCACCACGGCGGCACTATTATCAGAATACAAGCAGCATCTCTCCGGCACCTTCCTGCAGTCACAGTCGCAATAATAGCCATAGCAGCAGCAGTATTAGTGGTTGTGTGAATAACGATCCCTCCGGACCTACTCGAAGATATTAACGGCTGGAAAGAATAATGACTCAAAGAAATGGTTACTGGAACTCGAATCAAGCTCTCAATCTCAATGAATCATACGATAAACTGAGATTCTCTTTTAGCCTTAGTTACTTAGCGAATTAGTTACCCTGCAAACCATTGTAAAAATGCATTTATACTGAATTTACATAAGTATTTTGCTCATAACCCATAACTATTGTAACAATTTGAATGCAGAAAAATTGTTCTCATGTAAAATAGTGGTAGTGGTTACCTTTATGTTATGGGAGAGGCTATATTGTAAGTTATAGTTCTCTTTTAAATTTAAATGTGATGCAATGTCACAATAATTTATATTTAATATCATGAAAACTGTTTTTTCGGATCTAGTTTTATGACAACCGACCTTTAACAGGTATATGCAAACATTATTTATGTCTTGTTTTAAATCGCTCATGTTTATATATCGTTATTTACTTTAGTAGCTTTATTTATATTGTTAAAGGAAACTAACGATGGATGAGTTACTCTGCTAGTGGTTTTACTTCGACCATTTGTTTTTCGGAAATTATAAAAATATGCAACAAACAATGAAGTATTTAAATAACTAAGTTGATTGAACTTTATATTTATGCGTTATATCCCAATTTTTTTAAAGCTGTTTCACTTCAATCGCCTAATTCTAATTTCATGACCACAAGTACTCCAGATATTAAAGTATATCATGACATTAATATCCTGTTGTATAGCGACTACCAATATATAACATGTTTAGTTGTATCCTGGATTAGTTGTGCTAAATTATAAAAACATGATACCGAAATAACAACTTGTGGTTATATCCGTTTGCAAATGTTTTGTATGCAGGTTCCTTCTTTATGCATGGACCTGAGTCATTTCTGAAATGGTTATCTTATTGCGAAGTAGGAGCCCAAGTGGAGTTACTTAGAAATCGAGCATGTAATGCACTACATAGTTTTCTTGTAACACAATCTCATTGTAACGTGTCTAAATCATGTAAATACGCTTAATGTGCTGTTTTATTGATGGCTATTATTTACTGCTTTGTTTTTCCAACATGACATAAAAAGTAGCAATTTTGTTATTAAAACAGGACGACGATGCATTTATTAATAACGTGATACTTGACAAGCTATTTGTTTGGTTCACTTATCGCTTACATTTTATTATATTTACGACTTACGACTTAGTCACATGATGTATGTAAGTATGTAACCTATCATTATATTGTCAGCATTCTTACGTCATTTAGCGCTGACAAAGTAGTTCAGCCTAATAAGCTCTGTCTGTAAATATAGATAGATACTTTGTTTTAAGTTGTTTGTTTTGTTTTATCCTATCATGAGGTAATTATTTATCAGTTTATGTTTTAGGTGGTAGCAAACGTTGCATTCAGTTTAGTCTTAGCTCTTAGTGCTGATATTGACACTTAGAAAAATTCAGTGATAACGATTTAACGATGTAGGCTTTCTGCTATGACAAGCAGAAAACAATGATAAATGCTGTCTCCGTCTCAACTCAGCAACATTTACTCCAATGAACAACATAAGTATAATTTAAGTATACAAAACGGTTATATAATCTATTAGGCTTATATCTATTTGTAATCTTAGATCTATATCAATACGGACGATCTGAAACTTTTATAATTTTAGTTTATGTAGAACGCAAAGTTGTAGTTTTAGCTTGAAAGTAGACAATTGGTATTGGTCTGGACAACATTTGTTAACGATATTCTAATTGCTCTTTAATTTAAGTCTTCTGGGATGTAGAACATGTCTACTAAAATTATTGCGTATTTATTAGTATTTTGTATTTTACAATGGAATGTTTGCAATTATTAAGGGAAAACACGGAAGTATTAAATTAGTACTAGACGTCAAATCTCTAATTTTTTGGTAGGATTACGATGAGACAGACCTGATGAAATAAAACTAATGTTGATTGTACGTGTGAACCATATACATGGATGTGACTGACTATAATAAAAAGATATTATGTGGTTTTATAATTGCTCATAGAATTGTGTAGGGTTATATTTTATGCAATAATTACCGCCTTTTATTGATCGAATAGAATATCCTAAATGTTAAATACACTAATACATTTACAGATTATATATTATATTCTATTGGAAATTGTAAAGTGAAACTGTTATACCAGCATGATATACAAATATGCATAAAATATGTACTGGGATTACTAAAGAGATAATGAATATTAAAGAGATATATAGTGGTACCACTTTAATCATTTCGTTTCTTGCTATTTTTAATTTACTTAAAATATTAATGCTAATTATTATGCAAAAATAAACTTCACGATCTATTGATTCAAACTGAAGATTAGTTTGGGTTGCCTTACAATTAGTAATAATATTTCGATTCATCATTGCATGTAAATATAGCGTTACTTAAATGAACTTGATGATATTCATGTTACTTATGACGGTGTGGTATATGCAGCCAATGCGGAATAAATGAATAATCAAGACAATGTACAGGTAAACAAAACAAGGAGACAATATTATTATCATCATCGTATTATTTTTGGTAGACACACATTCATGATATTTATTATAACATTTTATATGTACGTCCTTACTTTATTAAGGGTAGCAGTAATTGCTGCAGTACACTTATATTATGTAGAATATATTTATTTGTATTGTACGAATCTATGTACGTATGTACCACTTATTTTGTTTACAAACATAATTAACCAGTTTACCTATTGTATCAATATCAACGGTTTATTCACATAAGTAATGCTTTACATAATGCAGTAATACTTCCTTATACACAGTAAAATATATGTAGTAATTAAAACACCTAACTACGGAAGAAGCTCTGGCACGGAACAAATTTAATATCCACTACACACAAGTAATTACTTATCCCAACCTGAACAGCACATTTGCAATGCATGAATGTAACTTAAATATTGCAATTCCCATCTCAGCAAGTAATCCCAAGTAATAAAGTAAGAAATGTTTTTAAAAAAATCATTAAAGTTTTAAAACGAAGAAGAAAACTTGTTATATTCACTATATAGAAATTTTAAAAGCAAGAAGAGTTGGTTGATTCGCACTACAGTGCTATAGGGGCACTATTATAACAATATAAATATACACTTCCACCGTTTTTTGTTGAACAAAAAATCGTCAAAGTCGTTTTGGCGATGTAATATAGACTAATATGTTCTTTCGAAAATACTTATTAAATATAGGCATTGGCAAAATTGGGAATATTAAAAATGACATGGCTGAAAGAAGCTCAAATTAAATAGCGAATTAATAATTGAAAAGAACTTAAGGGAAAATGAGGGACAAGTTTTCCATAAAATACTTGAAAAGTCTCACGCACAAGTAAATGTCGAAAGAGAGGTAACAGAAACGCTGCAAGAAGACCATACATTCATTATTGTGTAGCAGAGCAACAGACAACAAACTGAAATCGGCAATTGAGAGCTAAAGACTAAAGTCATGATTTGCACGTAACAAATGTATAACGTTTATTAAATTACTTATAATTACTAGAGCGGATTCGCTAAACATGACGTGCTATTACCCTCACAACATCAAGTCAAGTGATATCTGTATAATAATAACGATAATAATACTTGTGTGAAAGCGTTACAGCTACAACTCTGAAATTTAGACGTTTCCGTTAGTTTAGTACTAATACAAAGTACGTATTTAGATTAGAAAACATATTTGTTATGTCACGCCAATTGTGTTGCAGTAGTCCCTATACCTATAATAGTTTTTCTAATAATTTATCGAGCTAATTATTTTTAAACGTAATTTCATATCATATCTTTTGGTTTGGTATTTGACAAGGCAAGATGTCATCAAAGGCTTTCTTAAGTACATCTTGAACATAATTCTCTGACCAATGTGTATTTCGAATATTACCTACCTACACTGATACATATAGAAACATCTTGTAGTAATTGAATAATCATGGCATTGACATATTACATGAGAATTTATATAGCTTGCGTTGGTTTTGGTTGCGAACTGCTGAGTTTCCAGCCGATAACATACTTACTAATCCGGAATGTCTTGTTTGTGACATCCACATGATCAGAATAAGTTGTAGTATTACATTTATGTCTACTAAAACTACTTGATACAAATATGAGTGCGTCCAACTGTAGATTACAGTTACGCATTAGCAACGCACAAAGTTTTCTCATCATCACATACACATTAACAAACAGTTGTTTGTTTGTTTCCTGTACAAGTCACAGTACAAAATACACTCTGCCTCCATCCACAATATTTTCATCTCACTCGTCCACACAACATTCAATCAATTAATCTGCATTCACTCACGCTACCAACTAAAAACTTTTACTGACAAGGGAAACCTTTTACGACTTGATTGCATTCAAATACCACAACAAACTTTTCTTGCTGATTTTAAACACAGAAACATTTGACTGTACAAATGGACACATTTTGGAATTACTCATCCTCAGCTTCCAGCGGTTTGGACCACTTGATTCTGGCACTGAACACTTAAATTTAGTAGTACAAGTTGATTGTGGAATTATCTGTGGAATAATCAACGAAAAGGTTTCCCTTATTAGTCATGTATTACTAGAAATTGAGAAATGTTGGCTTATTTTATGGCTGTATGACTTCAAAATGGCATCTATGCACGAAGGTAGTGCACCGCACTTGAGTTGAGGCTGAAGTGAACGGAGAGCACGGCGACAAAGAAGATGGCAGAATTTGCTGACAATATGTCAAACCGACTTTTCCTTTCTCACATACTTATTATTATTGTAATTAATGCATACGAACGAACGAACAAACGAAGACACTCGAATTCAGTCGAGTTCTATGTATAAATCCTAATCTACAGTAACTAGCGTAATACATTTCATTTATTACTTAAATTAGATACAGTACATTTATGTAATACTACTACTAATGATAAGAGTCAGTAGACAAACACTTTGCACTCATTCCACTTTATACAAAGTTTCTTATTAGCTAGCTCATCAGTCGTAATAAATTACTTATCTAAGTTACGTTCCTTTTAATTACAATAGAAATACATCGGAATAGAATATGTATCATACTATCTACAATTAAATTACATTATTAAGTTATTCTTAAGAGTAAACATGTCTAAGCTATCATTTTAATGTAAAATGGTCGTCTTCTATAGTAATTTCCATTAGACATTACATGACAACAAATAGTAACAGTACAGTTTGTTAAAAATGGTTTCACTTTTATATGTGTGGTTTGCTGTCCTGAAATGATTTATCTTTGCTTCACGTACTTTACTTATTCACACACAACAAGGTCCTAATATCCGAATAACATGTAAATAAATAAATAAAGGCCTATAAGTAAAGTAAATAAGTTTATAAGGACTGAACCTTAAATTCAAATCCAAAGTAAAACTTTAGAAATCATGGATCATCATAATGTCTATTACAGTAGTAATTAGTGCCGCAGTCTTTCTTGAAATCTTTCTGGCAATTTTTGTTTCTTGTGTATGTAAGTAAGTAATGTATGAACTATAAGCATTGTTTGTTGGCGTGGCTGCTTACAGGACACGGCAGAGCAAAGACAAAAGGTACAGCAGGATTGTTACCCTTTTTCGTCAGCAATAAATAAGTGGATAGTAGGTACGTACAATATGTAGTATAAGTAGTAACACTAGACGTCAATCAACGAACACGGTGAGTATGTATATTATGTATTCCCTTATGTAATAATATAACATGTATTTAGTTAAAGTTGTTTTGTTTGCTAGTAGTAGTGTTCAAGTTTCTATTTCATAAGGTGCTCTATAACTCTACACTTTTTACATTTATGTTACGTCAGCTAAACTAAATACAATAATACAGTACATATGATAACTAACACCTACATATTAATATTTATATATGTATATATGTATATATGCTATATACAGTATATCTGGAAATAACAAGTCTTTGGACAGTAAAAAATTTTATAGATGACGAATCAGAGGAGACTCATCTGATCCCATCTGTTCCGTTCCGTGACTGTTCAAGTTTCACTGCACTTTCTTTCAGGTGAGAATACTCCTTGACAGATACATCATCTCCTCCAAGCTGTCTTCATGTCATTTAAAAATGTCTCTTGTTTCTTCATGAACGCTGAAGGAGAAGGAGTGGTAGGAGGATGAGAGCGAATTCAAAAAAAAAACTAATACTACGCACTGTACAGATAAGTTTGCAATTAGCAAAATTCTTCTTAATGTCTACCGCACTCGCCAGAACGGATTCGCGATTGTGACGAGGAGGAGAAGCAGCGTCGCCAATAACGGACTTTGCTGAACTACTAAACTTCCGCTGGTCAACTCATCTTTCTTCACCACTTCATTAGGGTGCTTCTCCAACTCTTCTGAAAATATACAAAAAACACTTATTAGCATATTAATGAAAATTCCAACTTTCAAACTTTATAGTCTATTTAATACGACAAAATACATTTACGTAGCAGTACACATAATAGTATGGGCAAAGTTCTTCATCACAACCTTTGGCAAGAAATTCTAAGAAATTGAAATCATGCTCTTGTTATAGTTATAATTAGACAAGACAATGCATTCCCAACCACCCACAGTTTTGTCTCAAGCACTAGTCTCATCTTATATATAGCAATTTAAGTCGAGACTAAGTTATTCATAGGGAAATCAAAGGCATAACAAAATTAAACAAAAACAATTACAACTCTCGTGATGATAATTTATTCAAATGTAATGAGAGATGACAAGTCTCGGCATAAATTCAAAGCCCCGTGGGTATCCAACCGACAGTGTCAGTGTCATCCATGCAACTTGATTTCTTAAGCTCTTTCCGTCAACTTGAGTCACGCTACGTTTACCTATTCTCTATCTCATATCACAACAAATGACATTGTGGATGGGGCAAAGACAAACCGAGTCAAGCAGCCATATAGCCAAAATGCAACTCACTAAAGGCAAGTTAAGCCAAAACCTAAAGTAAACTAAAACTACAACTAGATCGCTTGTCATTGTCTGTCAGAAGCTACATTTCAATCCACTTTGCAGTCCAACAACGTTTATCAAATTAAATGCCTCATTCAATCAACTAACAAAGCCATTCCATGTTATGTCCGTCAAGAAACATATTATAGGTATGTCTTCCTTCTCAAAGATCCCATCCACATAGCTACCTTGCTTTTTATTAATAGCTTCCATCTTCACTACTCACACAATACTATCTTATCTTCCCTTTACACTAACACAAAATAATTAACCAAAGGGACATGCAATATACCACTACACTTTATCAGGACACGAAGTCATTCAAATACCAAAGTTTGATATTCCAACGATTTTTTACCATCGGAATATAATAGCCAAATCACATAGCACATTCCATTTAATTACAAATACGAAAAGTGAAGTTTGCATGCGGGCATGCTCTTTTTTAGAAGGTCTGCAGTCTACAATTTCAAAGTGCAATTCAAATGACTCCATTTCAAAAATGCAGAAGCTTTATTTTTATATTGCTACAAATAAATGTTTGATTGCCCTTTATATTCAGGTCAATAGTATGCGTAGTGGTTTGTAATATTTCAAGAAAAATGAAGTATAAATTGATGTAGGAAAATTATATAGAATAATGTCATAAATCAGAATATAATATAGACGAAGTATGATTGACAAGGGGCGTTGGCATCCGGAATGCTACGGCATAGCAATCAAAAGGGTTGAAGATTAAAATAAATAGAGTAAAGAGGTAAAAATTCAGCAAGGAGTATTGATTTGTAATAATATTCATTGATTGGCGATAAGAAATCTCATAGTCTGAGCGAGAAGAATGCAAATGACCTAATTTACAACGTAATGAATATACACAAATTACTACAATTCCAACACAAAGTACCAGTTAAAATGTAGCAACTAAAGAGTATACACACACAGTGTATGTAATGTGTAATAAAGGGGAGTTGAGCCAAGTAATGAGTCAGAGTCGGAATGTGGAAAAAATGTAAAAGTAAAATAGCTCCATAGCGGGCAAAGCATCAGAATAATACAAGAGCAGTTCAAAGCCTTTCAGGTTTCCCCATTCTCAACAGAAATGTTGGGTAATTTCACTGTTTAGTAGAGAGACGCTACCTATAACATATATTTACTCAAGGTATTTCATCAAGAATGTGGAATTCAATTGGATTCTTTTGAGTTTAGCACAAATAACAAGGTTGCCGAGCGAGGAAATGTGCCAGTGGACGTCGCATAAATTCTGTTTCAGTAGCACCATCAAGATTTCGCATCTACACAATGTGCTTTATGTAATGTCACGGTAATCCCTAGCTAGAAGTTGATTTTGAATTTCAATTAAGACTCATAGAGCCACAACCTATCAAGCTCAAACAATGGCCTCATAAAAATGTCACGGAAATAAACATAAAAATAAAGAGCAAAAGACCTTCAAGTATCTACCATACAAAACTTTATAACTGCTTATACTAAAGGAGAAATAGTCCATTATCGTTAGCTATATATCGCAAGGTATAGAGGAATAATAACCAATTGTACCGATCTATATAACATTCCTATTCGCTATTACATATTCGGTGAAAAAGCAATTTATGTAAATATCAAATATCTCAAGGAGATTCTCAGAGTGGTCGTTGGTGTCAACTTATCACCTGTCTTTCGATCTGAGTGGATATTTACCAATAGCATCTTCGAAATTGAGAATACTTTCAACTGCGTGCCAACTTATTGTTGGTAAATACAGTACTACTATATATTACACGCCGACGCATGTTCTACTATGAAACAAAGAAACTATAGCGAGAGGAAAAATTCTTTGAGTTTGGAAACTAAACAGAGAGCACAAGTGGAAGTTAACTATTTGTAACAGTATCCTTGTGCTACGCACTGCCTCTGCTACCTAAATCTAAACATAGTTCTGAAAATACTTTCGCATAGTATTTGTGTGCAGTGTAACTTTAGTGTCACGTCGTAGGTGCTTCAACCCTGCAAATGTATGAACCAGAAGGGAGTTTCTTGTTTAAAAATTGAGAGCCACGTACATATATTTTTGGGATAAGACAACTTTTAGTTTTCGTGCGAAGGAGAAAGCGGAGTTTTCTGAAAAACTCATTAAGGAAAAGAAGGGCAGTGGTAGAAAGAGTTGTCGGTACAGTTAGAACAAGTCGAGACTAATTTCTGCAAATTAGAGCGTATTATCTAGCTATTTAGTCGCTAGTTAGTGTGTGTACATTGTAGTGGATGGAGTGAGAGCTGTCATGGGTCTGATAATTCGGAGTAAACGGAGGCATGGGCAGGTGCGTGTACTGGCCATGGAGAAATATGTGAGACAGAGATAACTACCTACCTACCTACCTACGTGTGCTACATTAGATTATTAGTAGTAGGGAGCCGAGAGTGGACAAATGTCATGTCACAATTTATTTATGCATAGCTTAACTTAAGCTACAAGTCCGCCTCTAATGACAGGTCAACTCAAAAGGAGAAAGGTAAAATGCATTACGAGCAGTCAATTTCATAGGCAAGTTAAGTGAACTATAGAATTCTGTCTAAATTAGGAAAGTCAAGCTGGCTGATGTGGGAGGGAGTCTGTTCGACATTTCCTCTTTCTCCAGCCGAATTTCACTCGGGCGGCTCTTTCTTTTAACTTATATATATTATATTATGGCTCAGTAGTCCATGGCTGGCTCATTTGGTCTGTTCTGTTGTTTGTTGCCTTTCTTTGCCGTGGATTAGCAATATAATACACCACACTGTATGATATTCGACTGCACACTTGTAAAAAGACCATAATATTATAGTATGTAGTTATTATTAGATATCCTATAGAATAACATAACGCTACCCACTGGCAACAATATTGGAATAGTGAGAGAGTGCATGGCACGGGGATAAATACAGTCAAGTCAAGACACTCATTCTGACAGAATGTAGGCCATTTCTCTGCAAGTACATAAATACAGAGTACATACATATAGAGAGATAGAAACATGCATAGAGCCAAAGAACATGGAGAGAATGACTATTAGAGCACTATCTGGAATTCTGCTGGCACCTTTACTAGTTGACTTAAGTTTATTCGCAGCGTATCCTTGCTTTCGTAGTTCGTCGTCGCTTGCTTATCGTTAGTCAGTTTCGTCGGTGTCGGTGATATGGTGTGGCTAGTACATAATTCCTAATACATACTTCTTTCATGTGCCATACTTTTCCATGAACTCTCTCCTCAACTACCCGGGAGTCAATGGAATATACATATAAACACGACTGCCTATTAACTATCTCACTCTCTTTCTCTCCTACAACAAACATAATAATAGTCGTTTCCATCTGTACCCATGTTACTCTAGTAGTAGTACTATGTAATATATCTATGCAATATGGATCCTAACTAACACCACTACTTCATATGATATAGTAGATACATCGTGGCATACACATACACATTATATAGAGTAAAACACATTCACTCAGTCTACTCAGTCTACTGCTGCATACAAAACAAGCATGTACAGCGAACATAGTTTAACTAGTAGTACTAGTAGTATGCATAGGTAGAGATAGACAGTGAAAGTTGAATCGGGAAAACAATTCCGTGTGATAGTAGGGCTATTTTATAAGTAAGTGCAGGAGCTATAAGAGTTCGCCAGAGGAAAATGGGCCATTTCATATGAAAGCGTTCTTTTCATCTGACAGTCAGTTCTTGCTCTGGTTAGCTGTGCATTGTAGTGTATAGCCACTAAGTTTACACAGCGACGGCTGTAGTTTACTTTCCTCCGCCTAACAACAAGACACATTGTCATCTTTAAAAACAGTGCCTATGGATGGTTCCCAGTGAGGAGCTTTGCATTACACCCCTATGTACTCTTTACACAGAGGCAACTTGAGCTTCTCCAGACGGAGTGTCTGTATTTTCAAATTGTAGGTAGATTCCGTGCTCCATTTGAGCGAAGTGGAGTGAAAGGAGCCAAAGCCAGCATTCCCCAAGATGTGAAAAATGTATGCAATGCTATAATAGAAAATGAGATGAGGATGAAATGCATCGGAGCCAGCCAGCCTCACTCACTTGCCCTAGTAAGTAGTCACTGAACAGGGAGAAAGCACAAACTCTAATATAATGTAATCCAATGGCTCTTTTCTCTCTTGCTTTCTCTCGCTTCCCTTATTACCTACATTAAGTTACCTTTCCTCCACGCCTACCTCTCTCTGTACAAACAGAGACAAGTATACTTGTGAATATTCCACGCTACAGTTAAAATAGAGTCAACATTGCCAATGTACTTCAACTTTACGTTACACCAGTGCCCTATAGTCTCCACCCTATTATTAAGCCGCTCGTCCTCATCCAGCTTCAACTAAATCCCGAGTGCTTTCTCCAGCAAACCTTAGCTGCCTCTCCTAACTCCTCATAATTCCCATCTTACATTCCATCCTCTTCTATCTACTACTATTTACATACACAGCCACATCCCTAACTCCTTACTACATCACTTCTGCATTATAACAACCTTTGCCCCAAACACATACACACACAAACATGCCATGTAAGTAGTAGGCGAGCAAGAGTCAAGCCATGCCGTGCCAACTAAAGTCAACAGTCAAATCCATTTCTATATGACTAAAACAAATCCTCATATTTACTGCAATATATTATATCTCTAATGCAATTTTCAAATCCATCCATCCTGAATTAGTTCTTTGTCTCTTGTTAATATCCACAAACACACTTTTCCCATTTTAATTAATGAAATGCTGCTGAAAAGAATAAATCTCATAACAATTTATAATCAGGCTTAATGGCATTTCAATTACACAATCCACAGTACTCAGAGTGAAGACTAAGTATTACTTCACAAATACCCTTTTTGTTTCAAATTTAATATTATATTCAGACAAATTATATCCCTGGTGATAAATAAAAAGGTTTTTGGACATTAGTATTGGTAATGGATCGCAGTTGAATATTTTTTGCGAAAGTTTTGAAGGAATCTATTTAAAGTATAAATAGGATATACAATAGAAAGAAAGGGAAATATAGTTTTTGGCTAGGAGTCCCATTAAAATAATTCAAAGGAGCGGAATTGCTGGCTTCACATCTCTGTTAATATGGTTGTATGGGAGCCGTAAGAAATTTTATTGCTTTTTACAACCAACAATAAGCTGCGTTAAAGAACATAAAAGGAAAATGGTTGGAGAAGTCTAAGAGAAAGCTTTCCGTTTGTTTCTTTGGGTAGAGGTAGCTATTGAATAAAAACAGTTCTTCCTGTTCGCATTTCCTTTGGCAACAAATACTAGAGCAGAAATTTCTTGTGGAGTAGAGGCAATGACAGAATATCCAGTGGAAGACACGGGCTGACTGATTCACTGACTCCGTCTCACAAATGGGAGCAAGTGAACCGAAATCACTCTCTTCACTCAGTCGATTCTCAATTTTCCATGCAATGGACATTCGTAGTCGGTACACATTATGTATATTTCCTAGTATTAATGAACTTTGAAAGGACTTTCATCATTTCCGGAACATTTCTATTTGGAAGAACTAAGAAAGCTGGAAACAAAGGGATCTGAGGCAAGTTGAACAAAGATAACTTCATAAACTCTGCAACGCTACATAATAACCACTTTCTCTTGGCTATTACTTCCTCCATCTGAAAATTAACACGTACAATAATTTAAGACTGGAGGTTGGGATATTGTGGTGGAAGGGAAGTCTGTGACAAGAGGAAAGTAAACATAAAATATCCACAAAAGTCATAGGTTGGAATTGGTAAATCGTCGATGCTAAGCTGCAGCCTTAAACCGACTTAGTAGGGAAGGCATGCGATGAAAAAGCACCCTACCAACCTGGCTTTCTGGGAAAAGAAATCAATGTTTTCTTTTTAATCACTACTCAGAGAGTAGTCACGAAAAATGCATCGACTACGACAGCTCTACATACTTTATGGATTTCCCTATTCAGGCACATGTCACGAACTCTACAATTAGGTAAAGTTTGAGAGAGAGTCTGAGAGAGAGACCAACTCGTGAAATGCATTCTTTTTGAATAAATTGCAAAACAGGAAATTGCACTTGCGAACTTGTGTGAATTTGCACGGCCCCATGTGTCATGAATGAATAACGCTGAGGCTTTCTTTTTATTTGTACAATTCACACTATATTTTCAGAGAATTACATCATATCCATCTCAAGCGTAGTATACAGGTACTTCACCCTCCCGCATTTATTATGTAGCTCTACATATACATCTTATGCTTTCTAACTCAGACACCTATGTACCATTTCCTTTTCTAATCGCCATGTCGAAGAGAAAGTCTACAAGTCAGCCAAGAGTCGAACAGCCGAGTAAATAATAGAGAGACTAGGCCTTAGCATCCCAAACTAAAAATTTCCGCCTAACTTTTTGTGGTTCTTACAGTGCATGGTGAATTCCAAGTTATAAGGCATTAGGAACTGTTCAATACTAACGAATATACTTAAGTAGACAACCTCTGTAGACAAACAATCTATAATATTTCCCTATATACTTCCAAGATACAACCTAATACACTCCCTACTATACTACATAATGTCTCTAATATCTATGCTCACGTCACTTCAGTTTTTTCGCTACTTTAACCTTAACTCCCACAGTCCACAATATCATTTCCTCCATACTCACAGATCACAGCTGTGTAATTCCTACTTTTATTTCAACCAAGTCCCTCAAAACATTTCTAATTGACTCCAACTTTCCGAGATTATATGATCTTTGAAAAAAATAAAGAAAACAAACAACAAGATAGATAGCTCCGTTCTCTTTCGTTATTCACTGCAATAGAAAACCGTCGGTTAAAGTTTTCTAGTCCCAGGACTCAGTGGCTAGGCTTCCACATGAAAAATAGATGCTTTTACAGCATTGGGCAACCAACTTCTACAGTTACGTTACCAACACAACTCCAAAATTTTGACACCCTCACTTTTCCTCATTCTACTTCAATTTAGCTACCTTACGTTAGTTTGTCAGCCACCAAAGAATTCTAGCTTACTTCCCTTCAACATGCACACACACAAAAAGTTAATGTGGTTATCTCACATACTGCAACACTACCTATGCAAGTTACACAATCCACTCCCTGCAAACAATGCAAATGCACACCACAATAACAAAATGTGGATTTATTCCATTTGTGCAAGGTCTACGCAGTTTCCACCCTCGCTCGTTTATATATCCCACATGAACAATTCAGTTCTATATAGAGCATTTTCTTTTATATGTAATTAGGCATACTTAGCGCAAGTATGTCCGGAGTTTATCATGAAATAAATTCCAGGCACATGCATTATATTTCTAGACTACTTTCTCCCTACCTTACCATGATTAACACAGTCATACTTAAGATTATAAATTGAACGGGACAACGAAAATAAAAATGTCTTTTCATGCGATGCAATAATGCAGGGCCAAGTGCATAGCATGCGTAGCGACAATTTGTATGCATCGAAATATTTTCACTAAATAGATTCGCAGCATTTACTTATGTAGTGGAAATGGGAATAAAATCCAGGTGAAAGGGATTTTCAATTGGAATAAAATGGCTCAGCATGTTTTCTGTCCTTCCATTTTGCTTATTAGCAGCCCTTTCACTCAATCCACTTTCACTCTGTCAGGCTGATGTGGGACAAGTTACGATTAGGCCGTCCGGAATCCATTTCCAAGCATGCAGTCACAAGTTACATGACAAGCACTTTAAAAACTAACACAATTTATTTCCTGATTTGTAGCTCCTATGCAGGGCTTTTCACTTTTATGGCAAACAATTGGTGGAGTTGTAGCAGGTAGTCAGTAAGTAAGTAATAAGCTCCCGCACGTGAAGCTAGTGGCTTCCTATAAAAATATTTTGACATGCCCTGCACATTTGCGGACTAAGTTTTTCTAACAAGGGCGGTGGCACAGAGTGCAAACATGCATGGAAAATGTAAAGTCAAGCCTGAGCGTATAGCAGACAAAGCGAAGAGCCAACACCCATTAATAACCAGGAGGAAAAGTGCAACTTCCTCCTCTAGTCTCCGTCTGTCTTCATTCAGTCATTCACAAACTCAAATTTCCACTTTCTCCGAACAACAGAAAGATATAAAGGGATACAATGCCTTCCCCACTTCCTAAACTAATGCATTATGCACCTACTAGGAGCTGAATGTAAATGTTTCCAAACCTACAACAAAACTGCTAGAAACACTAAACTTCCTCATATTAAAACATATCTGTCATTTAAAGAAGTTTACAAAGGCCGTCTCCTAAAGAGTTCCGCCATTAGGCTTAATAATAAGCTCAATTGGAGCGAAAACGCAAATATCTGTTCTAATATTACTTAGCAGTGCTACAATAACTACACAATTTATTCTCCTCATCAGTTAACAGGATAGTTAGCCAACTGTGCAGGTAGCAAGGTATGTTCTTACACAAAGATAGGATTTTACAAAATTCCCATTTAGAGCTCTAGCTCTTCTTCCACTGGATACATTAGCACTAATTAGCTACACATTACTCATATAGGTAGTCCACATCATCTTAATGCTTTCCTTCCTTTCCTTACAATTAGCTAAAGTTCAGAGTTACAAAACACCATCATTTATAACCATCTGACGAATTACAAATACATTTATAACAAGCAATCAAGATTAATTGCCTTCCCCTCCCCGACCACGCAGAGCAAGACTAAGCAAACACATTATTTTATTTACTCTTCCCCACTACCAAATACCATCCAAATTTCATACCAGACAAACCCTACACAGTGGAGTAAGTACAACTAAGTAAAGTACTTAGCTAACTAACCATGAAACTCACTTAGAAAGATTTACCTGTTGCCTTCCTTACACTTTCTACTTTTTCTCTCCTCCTACTAATCAATGAGTGGCAATTACATCTCCGAACTTTTCCAACCATCAACTTTTTAACACTCTAAAAAGGTAGCTGTAGATGTATTTATAATTCTTTCAAAGTGCCATAAAAACGTTTCTGAATTTACATATTAGTTATCAGAGCCATTAGCCGAGCACAAGAAAATAAAAGACAAGAAGAGGCTACCTCCCAGAAGTGACAGGACAAGAGGACGTTAACAAAACTATCACTCATCTCATCTTATCCTAACAACAAATAAATCCTTTGTATTGTGCTAATGCATTTCCATTGACAAAAGAAGGACGGTAATAATGTGGTGCTTTCGTATGCAGTGCAGTGCTGGAGTTGCCTTCATTAGGTACTAACAAACCATAACGCTTCTTATATACAAGAAAGTATGTACAACTACTTCAAACGTAATATTTGCTGCTTGAACCCAGAGTAGACACTATTATATAAACCATATAAATACGTAGACACACAAACGAAAACGAATCTAACCTTCAAAAACCATTAAATCCAATCCACACCTACGAGTTTAAGTACCCTATAAAGAAAGCCAAGTTCGAAAATCTTCCTTTTCCATTCCCACAAAACAGTGCGGGTTGAATGACAGAGGAGAGTGGGAATTGAGGTGGGACACATCCATCCAAAACAAAACGATAAGTTCCTTATTATATTATTACTAGCTATCTGTATATTTTTACATATCTCTGTCCATTCAACTCGGCCTATACTGCTTACTAAATATTCATAGTACATATACATACAATCTTATCATTCCTATAGATAGAACGAAACATGCAAGAAGGCAATGCAAGTACCCTTGCACGTTGCACGGCTCTCCTGCTGCATTTTGATGCAAGAACTCCAGTGCCGCACCTTGACTCACAATCAGCCAACCAACATCCATAAAACGCAAGAAAGCGGTGTTTTATCAAAGAAAAAAGGGAAATGCTAGCCAGAGGAGAGCAAAGGTGATACTCTTATGCGTTAAAACCATAACATCACAACTTATTCTAGTATTAACACCACCAGTAAGTCACTATCAAATATTTCCCTCTCTGTCGCTTACTACTTAAGGTCCGTTTAGACTACGTATAAAGACAACTCTGTTTACTCATTGCACACAGGGCTATAGTAGGAGTATACAAAAGGGTCCTGTAACCCGAAGGTATGTACTGAAAATATTTAGAGACTGTGTTAACTGGGGCCCACTGACTGTGAAGGAGTCCTTGGCTAATGCAAAGTACTCACTTACCATCCCTTATACTCTTTATTTCTTTTCTTAGAAAGTGAATTGAGAGAACAAAGTGCTTTATATCTATCCACGGACAGTGAGAAGGAGTAAATGCACCTTGTCTCCCTAAAGCTATTCAGCTGCTAATAGCAGAACAAAAATACATTTATAATATTATTATATCATCATCACCTTAATACATTTGGATGTTCATCCATCCATTCTAATAACTCTTTGGTCACTGCTAAGTATGTCCGTGTACTTCTCCTTACAGAGCTGTCCATATATATCCTTGTAATAGCATTATTTCGAAAATAAAACTTGATAATGTTGTTGTCTTCTATTACAATGCCATTACATAATACATAGAAATAACCATCAGCCCCATTAGAAAGGTCATAATAGCCTAATATGCTAATCTAATGAACCTTAATTAAACTCATGGTTCTAAAACACAACATGCAATTAGGAATGCTCATCTCATTTGTTGCGAAACAGCATAGACACTAATAACTACAACTGCACATCATCCCCATTATAAAGCAATTCTCTTAAAAGCCAAAGAACATGCCATGCCATGCCACACTGTCTCGATAAGGTGTTCAGATGAAGAACATTCCCATTTTCTATCCACTGCACGTGGGAAGATATGTACTATCATTACTATTTGCATTCATTTTGTCTTATTATGCAGTCCGCCATTTATCCGTGTGAGATTCTCCCAATTACTAATTTATTTAGAAGGAATATAAGTACGTACTCTTTTTAGACGTAGGTTTGGTGTTGGGATTTGTGCTGAATTGAGTTTTCTTGGGAGGATAGCGAGTGGGAGATGATGGTGGCATTGGTGGCAGCACGGTGGTTGTCGTCGTCGTTGTTGAAGACGTGTACACAATTATAGGGCGTCTCGACGACGTCATCACCATCGTCGACGTAGAAGAAGTTGTAAACCGCGGGGCTGGTGGTACTGCTGGTGCTACCGTCGTGCCTGAAATTTTGCACAAATTTAAATTATTAGTTGCTGAGAGCGTTACGAGGCTCAAACGTCCTCATTGTTTAGACACGAGAACCCTCTTGGGAATACACTTGATCTCTTCACTTCCATCTCGCTAGTAGAAACTAAAAACTCACTCAGGTCAAACGTCAGTGTAGGCTTCTATCTACATCTCCGCATGCTTACTTATATAGATATAATAATATACTCACAACAATAGCATCCAACTCCATATTTTGTCAAACAACTATATGATAATATATTATAATGATATAAAGATGCTATAGTCAATAGATAGAGACGCATTACGCGTTTCTGATTGTGAGTACAAGATGGTCCTTGTCACAATTCACAAAGAGAGAGAGAGCGACTTGTCGTGTCTTGTCTTGTCGCTTTGAGTCCACTTGGGAGTCAAGTGACAAAGACAGTCTTCTTCTTACAGACACACGCTTTAATAAGTTTAAAATAGTGGCTTCTCCCCCATTTTCGACTCTTTTCCAAGGCACCTGCTCAACTCAACACGCTTTCTTTTCTGTAATAATACGTAAAAACAAGAGAATGTTTACATACTTTGTGCAGACGTTTCTCCCGGGTGACAGCACACTTTAAAGACGACTTTCATATTGTGGGAGGAGCACCGACCTCCCACACGTCGGTGGAGATCATCACGAGATGAAGTCGCTGCAAATAAACACATTTTTAATGTTATAAATTGATTGAAATAGAAGATATACTACATATTAGTATTTAATCAACGTAGTAAATGTATTTCGTACAGGTAGCATTTAATCTTTCAGTCCTAATTGTAATTTGGTAATTACCACCCACTCAAACCATCCTCTCTGGAGCAATTATCGATCTGTAGGACTCCCGTACTAAATACCGTTAATCCTTGCTCCAATTATTTAATTTGCTCTGAAGGGATTAGTTATTAATTCTTTCCTCTTCTCCGCTATCTGTGCAACTGCATCACTTTAATCAGACAGAATCATCAGCTGCAGACACGCTCTCATCTGTATAACAATCCTATTGTTTTCCTTCCTAATTTCCGCCACTACAACAGATACACATATTATTATAATTTGAGTCCTACCTACTTACATGCTCTGTGCATTGGATAGAGATACATTTATTGTTAGCAAATGTAGATTCATTTGAAGACGAAATCAAGTCTAGTCACAGGGAAGGAGGCAGGTGTTGTCTTGTTTAAAGACAAGAGCAGCTTTAGTCTAATTAGACTTGATTCCCCTAGAGCATCTTATAATCTTAACGGAGTATTTTCAACCTTTTCATATCAAAGGTAAGCGAGACAACGCTAACTTTATTGTACTGGCTCAACTGGCTAATATACATAATGTAAGTGCATATGTGTGCCTATTTTTCTATGTATGTTCTTCTTGACATAGTGGTAGGCTCTGTCAGCTCCTCGACTCCTCACACAGCATTCTTAACAAGATATATTTGACCGAACAAAGTCTAGTATGCTGTAGACACAAATGTTACGATAGACTATTTGTACATTAGAATATGCTATACATATTTATTCATCCCAATGCAGAGATAGTAATAATCACAATAATATATAACTTACAGATAAAATAATAGTCTTGTCCAGGGCGGAATTCGAGGCCGCCTGGTTGCGGCGTAAAGGAGCGGAAAGTTATAGTGAAGTACATTAATTTGTAGGGTTTATCACACACTGCAATTATCCGTGGGTTTGGGTTAGTGATACGGCAAGTGTCGTATTCTTCTTTTGACACCTGGAAACAAAAAGACAAAATCAATAATAACATCATTCATTAATCAATCATATTATCGGAGACCTCACCACATTCACACTCTGTCTGCACACCATTCAACACACACCTTTATAAAACCTATTAGTATTTCCCTCACACGCTACATGCGTGCGTATATCATCTTATCTCCTGCATTAAAAAACTAAGCAGGGCAAACAATGACAGAGCTATTGTAGTATGATATAAATGTAGTGGATAGATAGAGTAAGTATAATGGAGTGAGTGCATGTGTGTTTGTGTCAAAATAAATATAGAGTCCAAAGGATAGATATTGATAGAAGGAGTGAAGTTGGAAAGATAAATCATTTATTTCCAAGACGAGATGACAGAGGAAATGACAGAGTTCAGTTAGAGAAGAGCTACTCATGTATAAAGTGTGAGATAGACTCTTCTCGCTTTTTTCCTCCTCTTGTCTCTTCCTTTAACATTTCAACTCCACTCTCAGCCTCAACAAAGCCATCAAAATCAAGATCAAGTCTCCGAAGGGGGAGATAGACAATTTTATTCCCAGCAGAAAAACTCGTTCAAATGCTCACAAAATACTTTCTTAGTACGAACGCTTTCTGCCTTTTACAAGCAGCACTCGCGACGGCGACGAATCCCTTCCAGTTACATAATATACATTCTAGTACTCTGTATAATACCATCCAATAATACTCAGAGAAGAACCTCCTACGAAATTACATTGGAGTGCATTGTCGTCGGAGCATTGTAAATTGTATGTAGGTATGTATGCAATATTGGAGAAGAAGAGAGGATCGTTTGACTTAACTAATGATAAGCACTCGTATATCTATAAAAATATAGGTAAGACTTATATACAATGTTGACTTGACTTTTCGTTTAGCTACCTACATGCTAAACAACAAGAAAATCACATCAGACTGCAAGAATATATCGGAGTGGTGAATGTATTCCGTGAAATCTACGACAATCTTTTCATTTCTAATGTCAGTCCACGACAAAACTATCAACAAGATTGTGCATGAGAGAACTATAGGAGGGTAGAGAAGATTCTATCTGGATTTCTGGAAGCGAAGCATCTCATCATTTGTCATCTTATTCGACTTGGACACACGCAACAACACACTGTGATTATAAAGCGAAGCTTCCTAACATGTTTTTTTTTCTTTGTTTACATTAGCAGAGTTATAAACAAAAGTCACATTCTGTCCGACAGAACGAGAGCCGGGCTGCAGACTTCTAATGATCCCATTTAAATTATTCTGAAAAATAACATGCCTTCCCCAAACAATCGGAGATGGAGAGACTGAAGCCCGGCTAAGCCACCTACTGCCTAATAGACCTCAACGAGAAGTCTGAAACTGAGAGTCAAAGGCACAATCTGTTTGCTTGGCTAATGAAGCCATTTAGCGTTGCTCTCGACTCAGATGCTTCTCAAGTATCCTCTTACGGATAATTCTACATACAGAATCTCACTCTCTGCCCTTACGAACCCACGACTACATAATATTATACACTCACTCTCCTTTTGCATGTACACTCTATCAACTACTACATCAGCCTACTACAGTTCACCTACTCCATTTAATGCTACAAACAAAATATCTGCAACTCTGAGTTAATACAGGATATGTAACTATAGCAGACAGAAAGAGTAACCCCTCTTCCGTAGTCAGTCCTAACATAATAAGCATAAACATACTAAGAGCAAGAATCGCATCATTTGTTTTTGAGAGAGTAGTAATACCGTCCTACTGGCTGCTATACTATTTCTCTATGATTCTTCTTGTCCCCTCTCCATTTACTGACGGAGTGCAGTGCTGTGCAGGAAACTCTACCGGGTAAGTTAATTGAACCAAGCGAAAATAAGCTCCCTGTACTGAATTCACGTCACAAAGAATCCTGGACCATGTCTTCGAAAAATTCCCCTTTCCTCATTGCCTACTTGAAAGTGTATATAGTTACTATACTTTATACTAGGTACTATGATAACTACACACATGATACATACGCCTAACTACTACACACACTAAAAGTACAATCACCAAAATATCCAACAATTCTATACTACCATTCCATGGAATTGTCGTCTCCCTCAAATGTACCTACATTTCCTTTTTTAAATCGAGTTCGTCTAGACTAGACCACTAGGAATCTCTTGTCAGGAGATAGAGAGAGATTCCATAGCAGAAAAGAAAAACAGACCGACGATGAGAGGCAATTAATACATGGGCTTGTTGTTACTTTGTATTAATGTGCGTTAGGATAGAGTGGCTCATTAAAATGGATTACTGAAAACAAAGCCAGCTTTGTAGTTTCTATGATATTGTGTAATATCATCTATGATGTTAATTGCGCATAAAACATTGCATTGTCAGCTTTTAGATATTATTAATGAGACTCCTGTTTTTGTTATAAACCCTTCTATGCTAAGTAATAATCTGTTGTTTAGCTTTATAAATTTAATTTGAACGTATATTAAGAGCATCAGGATTGTAATGATGGGGAATTACCGCTATTTATAGTTACCTAACTAAAAAGGGTTACAACAAACAGAGGCTACTGCAAATAATGATATTATTAGCCAACAAAGAACAACAGTAAATGTGTGCTCTAGTATGAGAACACTGTCAAAAGGATCAAATAAGGTATCAAAATAGCAGAGACGCAGTAATTCCATGAAGGAAACTTTAATGCTGAATTTTATTTACTCGCATCTCAATTTCAGCCACCTAATACAACCGAAACATAATCTGAAGAGAGAATTTTTCATCAAATCAGTTCACTCTATTGAATGTTAGGTATCAGAAAGGAGCATTTGCTTATTCTTGATACTACCTTTTATTAAATTCCCATCAAACATTCAAAAAGCATTGATAAGAGTAACATGAGCCACTGAAGTCAAAACTTCCCCTGTGCATCTCTACGATCAAATTTAATAACTTGGATCACATATAGGGAATCTTACAATTTGGAGGGGCAACAATACTCATGGTAATGATATTTCTATGTGTATATCTTGAGAAATGTAGAGCTAGGAAATAGAAACAGTTTGAAATCCCGATAAATATTTTATATCACTTTTACACAGCAAGAGCTACTGATAGACACGCGTACACTATTTGTACATAGTATTTCGTTTAGTAAAGGAAAACAGCTTTTAACATAACTTGAGGAAACTTGGAAAAGTTTGGATGGAGGAGTAGAGCAAAAAATAGGAAACTGGAAGGGCAATCGAGGAAAAGAGGGAGAGATATAGGAGGAGAGAGAGAAAGCTCTCAAATTTCTTCTGTCGGCATTCTAACTGAATTCATTTCCAACATCCCTCACCATTTAGTTAGGTTCGATACAGGGGTTTTCAATTCCAGGCACACCTTCTACTTAAAGAGTACACATCCTACGACTGAAATACCGAAATTAGAGGAAGGAGATGTATTTACACTGAAAGAAGGACTACCCTGGAGATATTCTCCTCCAGACTCATCTCTCTCGACCAGCAAAACAAGGTAAGCGTCCGACACAAACAAACTTATCCCAATCTCCTGCACTAATTCCCTAATTGTTTTTTCCACGCCTAACCCAAAGAGAAGAAGGGAAGGCTCTGTAGAATTCCCGGAATGCTTTCATAAGATCCTCGGTGAACTCTGATGTGATCCGTGTCTAATTTCTAGATTATTAGCCACTTGGTATCTTCTATTTGCCTTACCTCCCTTACTCACAACAATCCTACACTTTTCCCACATTTCTGTCTTCTCAACGAACTTTTATCGCTTCTAAATTCCTCACAGACAAATCATCTGTCCATTGACAACGTTTTGGATTTGGACACATGTAAAATCTAAGTACAGGACATGTAAGTGTCAAAATAAAACAAAGCCAACGTTTTCAACTTATTCAAGATAAATACTAATCCTTGGTCTAATTCCAATACAGATGCAACACTTGTTCTTGCATAAAAAATATAGCGATAAGGCAGTAAGTCATTGAAAAGTACAAGGCGCAGGCATTTATTTGGTTGTAGGGCTTAAAAAGCACTTAAAACAAACATTTGAAGGGGAAATATGGAGAAAAGAGTCAAATAATCAGATAAACGTAGGCTGGTTTGATTGAGGTTAGGTTTTGGCTTGAAGCTTAAGCCAAAAGACAATAATAGGAGGAATGATGGACTTTTGGGGTTGTTCCGCTTAATATTAGTTTGAGTTGGACTCTTAAAATTGCGTAGAAAATAAACCCCATAATATGCCCATTGCTCCCACAGTTACAGATATTAATAAAGCAAAGGAAGAAAAGATTTTGTTGTATTGTATTACATTAGGTGGGTAATAGTATTAGTTTAATAATAGGGAACATCCCAACAATTCAGAAGGAAACGTACTCGAATTTCTTGTGAGCCGGGGAAGAAGGAGCCACTCTTTTATTCCTCCAATTTTCCTTCACCATTTAATTTGAAGTCCATTGAGAAGAGTGGCAATAAATGAATAGATGGGCTTAGGTCAGAGCCACATTTATTTAAGGCGAAGCCAAGCCACAAATATCCCACATCGTTATTGACATGCGATCCATCCGCAATACACTGTACTGCATTTCTCCCTCGTTCGTGTACAATGCAATTTAGTTAAATGTGCATGGTAAATAGAGAGAATGGTGAAGAGACGTTCTTGAAGGAGGTAAGTAGGCACTTGTGTCTCTCAAGTGTCTGCACCCTTACAGTACCTTTCAAGTTCGACAACGAAAGAAAAAAACGTCGTGGAAGGAAGGAGCAACAACCAACTCATATTCACATTCAATATCCACAACCCATCATCATAATCTCCCTTTCCCACATGTAAACGCAACGTTTAAGGGAGACTCACCATTAAGTGCCCCTTCCCATATTTAATATATCTACGAAATGCAAGAAGGAAACCCTTGGAGAAGGACTCTAAATGGAACAACCCAATGAAGCAAAGCAAAGCACTCATCCCGGATTAGCATTTTAGCATCTTTGTATTCATACGAAGAGAGCCG
The DNA here is from genome assembly GCA_020055645.1 of Tomocerus qinae. Lineage (NCBI taxonomy): Eukaryota > Metazoa > Arthropoda > Collembola > Entomobryomorpha > Tomoceridae > Tomocerus > Tomocerus qinae. The sequence goes on from CM034548.1 coordinate 26,577,909, forward strand.
GAGGGAAGGAGAACAAAAAATATCTTGAGTTCACCTTTTGTCCATCAGCCAAACAAAATAACCACAATCAGTATACATACGTGCACGTATATGTCTAAGTAGACAGAAGAGCTAATACTAATACATAGCTACAACTATTTTGGAATTAAATTGTGTCTGAAGGCAAGGACAATCTTTCTCTACATACATTATATTATTATTATAGTACAACTTGTAGGCCTTCCACTTCTAAGTGCACCAGTACAACTTCATTAGAAAATATTCATTTGACTACTCGCTCGCTTGAGATGCATTCTAATTCCAAACTATTGTGTCTGTACAGGTGGAAAGACAACAAACGAAATTAGGATGATAATATCTGCTCTGCAAATTGGCTCCGACGGAAAATTAATGAGAGGGGAAAAGGAAGGGTTCAGTTTCTATGCAAAATAATTAATAATAAAGTAAGTAGGTGATCAGGAAATGACTTTTGCTGGAAATGATAAGGTAAAGTAATTTATGAGACCGAAAAAGAGAAAATGAGTCGACTGCACTAAACAAGATTTAACTGCGAGGAAGTTGATGGAAGATGAAACTAAGTAAATAAAGTCCTGCAATGCATTTACAGCGTGATATATTGAAGATGTAATTTGAGAATACAATTGTGGGAATAGAATCCACTATGAAATGTTGGTTGATAGCTGATAGATAGGAGATCTGGGTGGGCCACGCCACAACTCTCAGACAGTGAGATACTCTACTTTATTGCTTCGAGAGTAGTGACTCCTTCCCTGCTTTGCTTTGGTGTTGATGTCAGACAGACAGACAGACCACCATCAACTCCCGAATAGTTTTTTCAGATCCCCGAGACTTTCCTTAAAACTCTTTCACAATTCTTTCAACAACAAAGTCACATAATTTCCTCCGCAGTTTACTTATCTCTTTCTATGCCTTTCTGTTTGTACTTTTATTATGTATTCCACTTTTACAAGTCTCTCCATTACATAACTGCATATTTACAACTTGACTCAAAACATTTATTCTCCACTTTTCTTATTCTTACAAACAGTCCAATTCCAGCAACACAAAATAAAAAGCTTGGCTATGGTTTGAATATAAAGAATGTAATTTGCACAATGTAAAAAATTAACACATAATTCTCCGCTAAAGTTGATATTATGAATAATTTTTCAAGAGGTTGGCAATAAGTAAAATATGCCTCAACACCCTTTATATGGGCATTACCCCACCGCATTTTCTTTCCTACAAAATTCATATAATCGAATTGAACTCCACCTTTATAATAATTCTGGCCAAAATTCCTCGTGCTGACTAAGCCATCTTAAGAACTCGACGCCCTTATTCACAGAACTAACTCCATAACCACACATTATCAATAGCATGACTCACACTAGGCTAATGCCCAGCAATCCCACATTAAAAAATCCTTGGCATCCTTCAATCACTAATATATACTTACACATCCACTGACATATTATATACCTACCTACGGATATGTTTTAAGTGTAGCAATACAATAGCGAGTCAGGAAACCTTTTATAGTATACTTAAGTCTGTACAGATGAGTTTAGATAGAATGTGAGTTGTGGCCTGGCTTATGTATTTCCCTACTGAAATAAAAATGGCAATAACTCTCAATATCCGTTAATTACAGATCTAAAGCATTAGATTTAAGGACCAACCCCAAATTCTTTCCTAATACGGCTTGCACTCCTTATCTCCTGCAATTCAATACAATTCTCCCTTTACACTAGTTGAATAATATAGCCAATGTATCTTCATAATATTCACATTCACAAGTGTAAGAGCTAGCGATACGGAGCTGACTTGCAATTAGCCGACAGCTACAGCTTTTCTTTTTTGACTATGAAATCCTCTTCAATCTGTTCTTAGTCCATCCAACACTTCTTCTCTTTGCTAAACAGCGTAATGCACAGACTCTATAATATGTACGCAATGCACTGAAACCATTTCCCTATCATTACATGTTTACTGTTATTACACATTATTACTACATGCTGTTAAACACAAAACTAATATTCTTATTTATTACTACACGACTAGTATCTCTATTCTCATTATAATCTTTAAAATATTCCTGCCACTACCTCTTATACACGTATATAAAGGTACATATCGATACTAACCACTTTAATATTGCTATACTTACTTCTATACGATACTAATACCATTTTCTTCAAGTCAGAAACTTTTTCATTTACCAACAATCAAAATGACTCGGGAGATTTTCAAGAGCGTCTTTTCTACTACTTATGATTAACCATCGCATCACAAATCACAACATATCTCATTGCATCAACTCAAAAACCCAACTGCAAACTCAAGTTAAGTACACGATGCACTTAGGACGACACTTTACATCCCAATTTATCTTGTATGTATATGTAACTCTATTTGAGACGGAACTATCTGTGTATATATCAGTACTAACCATCAACTCCTCTCTCAATGGCTATCCATCATTCTTTAAACATAACTCTGAATAAATATTGCTATCTGTTCTCAGAGCCACTGACTCGGAACATAACATACAAAGCGGGATTTACTATGTGGAAAGAGACAGACGCCAAAACAATTCACTAATAATAAATAGTAAGTACTAGCATGCCACGCCATTAAAATTGAACCAACTGCAGTAAAAAGCTATGAATTCAATTCAATCGGATTTTCTTGTCCCTTCTCTATTTGCTGTATTGATCCATCAGTATGGACCAAGTAAGTACTAAGTAAGTACCATCATATTAAATTTTACTGCGCCTACGTAACTTTGGTACTTTAGCATCATATAGATTGCATTCTATTGCACAACGGTCGTGTTCAGAGAAGATGCACCACTGTCTAGTGCAATTTGGAGGTGGTGTAAAGTGTAAATAGGTAAATATGTAGTGTAGTAGGTAGGTAGTAGTAGTAGGTGGCTGAATGAGGTAATGCCTCTGTCCAACCTAATAGAATGGCCGAGGAATAATAGGCTACGACGGTAGCTCAGAAGAGAATACAACTAACGATTTATGACACTCACTAATCCATGAACAATTGCCTCATCAGCTCAACCAACCAGGCAATAAGACCCAACAGATCCTTTCCGTCGTCTTTTCCATTTGTGAACCACACAAAATATACACTATACTTTACGACTCCATAATCATTGTCAGAATATAGTCAATATATCACCCACAATATGTACCTTTCATATAAGCTCACCAATATGCTTCACCAACTCAAAGAAAATATTATATGAAATCCCTAGAAATACTTATATAATAATAAATATTAATAATCTATATTATTTACCTTTTAAGTTTTATTACAAGATTATTGACAGAGAGGATGCTACTCTATATTACTACACTAAAAATATAAACCTTTATAGCCGTGTCTACTACTAGCAGGAGTGTCGTAGGTACCTCGGGTAGAGAAATATCCTTGAATGCCGTGTCTATGTCATAATGGAAATTGGTCGGCGGAAATCCACGGAAATTCATTCCAGTCTAGATGCAAGGCAGGGAACTGACATTATTGTTCTCGTCAGCTCTACCATATTTATACTAGTTGATATAACAAGAGAAGATAGTGGCATTACGTAACCCAGAAATTTCATAGTATAAAATATAGAAGTGTCCTCTCATGCAGTACTATAAGAAGTAGTACATAGTTATAGTTGTGTAAGTAAGCAAAACATGGAGAGAGCAAGTAGCCGTAGCAGTTAAACGTATTTTTGTACGTGTTCCCCGAACTGAGAGGAAAGGAAAGAAGCTGGAGATCCTGTTTGACTACGACTGAACTGAAGTATCATGTCCAATAGTTTTAGTCGGGTTTACTGCTCCTGGACTTACTTTTGTGAGTCAAGTCACTCAATTTTATTGACTCTAATGCAATACACTTGAAGTCCTAGGAGGGCTACTACTGCCATGGCCATAGCTCATAAAATAGCAAGCACTGCTCATTCTTCTCAAATTCATTGTACAAAGTGTAGAGACGGAGCCACCCAGGGTTTTAACACGAGCATTCGACCCCACACTACATATTGCACAACTACTAACTACTCACATCCACACACAATGGACAGACAGACACACCATTAGCCCACAGTCTACAAATTGTCCAAATCCACTCCACTTGTTTGACAATAGCCACAAAATGCAGTCGTGGGACATTTCTGCTATGGGTGGGTGGGTGTTTGTCTGCCGTGTGTGAATGTGTGTGGCAATGAATGCTGAATTAACTCCGATTGCCGATAATCAAACAAACGATTGAGATTACACTTATCATCTACGAATTTGGATCTTAGTGGAGCCACTCGATTTTCTCTCGTATGACTGCGCAGAAGTGGAGTGGACATTATTCAAGTGATTATTCGACGAGGAAATGGTGAAATCCTCTTAAGGAACAAATCTGCATATCTTTATGCGACAGAGCATAATACAATCAACCCCGCCCTCACTATAACCATCTATATACGATGTAGTATATTATAGAACAATGTAAATACGTGGGACAAAGACTCTTGATCTACATAATAGTATTACAAGTATAGGAAGATCTCGAGTGAGAAAACACAAGTTTGCTAACAAAAAGAGTATGAATTGGTATTGGAGAGATGAGTGGCGGGGCGAGAGCTGAGCACAGAAATAAATGACCTCATTTCAATAAGTATTTTGACATGTGATGGAATATCGCTTTAGTTATGTTATGAGGTGAGATCTCATAGTCTATTGTTACCGATGTGCTACATTCATACTTGCTTTCCATTAGGATGTTGTCTGTAGTTGTTGGTGAGTGTCGGCATACTGACAAGACAGGAGATCAACAATGACATGACATCAGATAACACTTTAGAACAGTGAGCAAACACACAGGCTGGGTGGACTGGGAGCACAATGGAATATTTTGGCCATGCAATGTGACACGGAAAGGTGCTAATCCTCCGAGGACGAAACGAAACACCACGCAATGGAATACCACAACAAAACTCCACATAAAGCTCGACAAGAAAATAGAGCAAATAGGAGCACATTAAGTGCTCTTCTTCGCCACCATTGCAGTGGATCCCATTCTGTGTAAACGAAACCAAAGAAAACTAACGAAGCTAATCCTTATGTCAGCCATTCATTCATCCTCTCGCTCACATTAACTTTATACTCACCCGTTTACTAATTCTAGTACAAGAGGTAGTTACTCAAGAGCATCGGCTATATTTCTCATGCTCTAAATACCAACTCTCTCTCTCTCTCTAATCTCTATTAGTATTTAGGAGCAAATGACAAAAAAGACAATCACTAGAGATATGTACGTAGAATTCGCATTCAATGACCCAGTCAAAACCATAAATTTATTCTACTCACATTAAATATAGGATAATGTCAATCATACGCTACTTCCCAAGTATTACAAATAATCATCTGCAGTGAAATCGGAAGGGACTTCCAGGCCAGTGGTAAATTCAATGTAATTTCCTCTTTAAATTCGGGCACTAATACATTACTTTCACCCACCTACACTAAAATCAGTTCATCGGAACAGAATGAAATCTTGTGCAGATAGAATGATCCACAACCAATGCAATTCCTAATAGTAAGATTATTAAATACGTATACATAGTATACATTTAGGTATAATCTCCAACAATTTTAACGATAAACGCCCCATTGATTATTTCTGTAGTGGGGGGACTGGAACAACTCCATGCAAAAGAATCATTGTAGCAGAAAACCCAATTTAGTACAAATGAATTAGATAATAATGCTTGGAAATAGAGACATGACTTATAATCCACGCAGACAATAAACGACAAGAGACATTTTAATAATATGAGATAAATAATATTCCAGCTACCAGCAATCAAGCGAGCGGACAAAACAGACAGTTATGAGAACGTTATACCTACTTGTGATTAGCCTGACTGTTTTCAATTCAGTCAAAAACTTTTATACACTATCTGTGAGATCGAGTTGAATGGCAAAGAAAAGAATTCCTTTTTCCATTTGGCTTGGTGTTAGACTGAATTGCATCCTATCACAAGTGTCTATTCTATCCTAGAACCAAGTCATGCTTTAAAATCTCGTATTGGAACGAGCCAAAGTCCTATATACAAGAAATCAACCAGTAATGATAATGAAATCAACAATATTCGTCATCCTGAACAGAAAATCCTCTTCTAGTAGAGACAGACATGCTTTCACTAATTAATAAGATCCATGAGACTTCAGATCCGATGACGATGTTGATGATGACGGTGCTGATGAGAATTCCTAGTTTCTAGCACAGTCGAGGCTAAAGTAGCTATATCTTAAGTATGCGCAAATGAGTAAGTTATAGGAATACCTACCTTATTATTACCCTTTCGTGATATATATTCTTAGAGCAATTTTCAATTTAGCAAATGTTATAATGATACGAGACTGCCTGGATATAAGTTATCAGCCACGAATATTATGGACGAAGAGGAACGCCATATTACGCAGTAACAGAATTAAAATTGAGAACATACATCAATATAGTTGGGTAGGTAGATATAATTATTAATATGTCTACTTTCCAATATCGTAATGTTGTAATGTATAGCTCCCCTTTATTCAAGACCACTTAACTTGAGTTGACGCTACTACTACACGTCTCGTATTCAGAGTAATATTATATAGAATATTATGTTAAAATCGATTGTATATACAAAAAGTCATTTCAATTTGAAATAGTTTCCATTTAATTATCAATTGTGAGTCAGAGCAGTAAATATATAACTTAATAGATATAACCTAGAGAACAGACACAACGTGAAGATGAAATAATGTCTGCAGTGCAATCCCTCCACGCTTGTGCAGATACTACGTATAAATGTGAAAAATGTCAGTAACCTATAGAGATCCTACCTACCAACTACAAACTTACTACATGGCTATTCAAAAATGTAGCGCATTGCAACCACGGCACGGCAGTTATTTACGATCTAATTAAATCTCAACTCCCCTCTCCTCTATTTTATCTTTTTTGCAATTATTAGCTTGTTTCGTTCGTGCAAAGGAAAAAACGGGTTCCTCTCAATCTAACGTTAACTGCCAGCCAAAAAGCATTTTGTGAGAGGAAAAGGAGCAGCAAATAATGTATGTAGCCACCTTCATTGTGTATTGCCATTGCCACACATCCCAGCACATCTCTCTATCCATTCAGACTATATTTATAATGAGGATAATAGCAAGTAAACCGTAGTGTAGCAATAATGAAGGTATTTAGGGCAAGGAAGGAAAAGAGACGATAACGACATCACAATATTCTAATTCACATACATAATAAAAGAGATCACTCCACAAAACTTGGTCCTCTCTTCCCTTCAATAACTTCTCCTCGCTCCGTCTCATTTCACATTTTACATAAACACTTTTCAACATCAAAAACGTAATACTGAACAAACACCTTTCTAAGAAAATGTTAAACGAAAGAAAAATTCACGACTTTTCCCCTTTGACTCCTTGCCTAACTACGCACTGCCAAGGCAAATATAACACATCTCTGAATTTCATAATAACACTTCTCGAAAACATCAAATAGAATTCAAAACGCTGTGTAATATGTTCCCTTTATTATGAATGCTCATCCAACTGTACTGCATCCCAAACAACGCCAACTAGAACAAATTGGACCCTCATTTGCAACTACATACAAACTACCTCATAAAACTTGACTTCAAATGGTACTGCAGCTACTTAATAATAATACTATCAAAAACACCACAATTATAATTATACCAATTACCTTTCGACATGAATTGACAACTTTAAACATCAAAATTTAACGAATGAATAAAAAGAAAACTTGCAAATGCCTTTTCATCAGCGCAACTATTTTAAGCTAGATAAAATGAAAAGAATATCATTACTACTATGAAAGTGGCTGGATATTCACATAATTTTGCTCTGCTGAAGTGGGACCAAAGAACAAACAAACAAGGTTAAGCCCTAATAATAAAGTTGAACAATAAGGTACATGTATCACGCTTGGTATTACTTAACATTCCCTTTGTACTCTTTGCTCTTCCATCACTTTTCAACTAAATACGCTACAGTAAACACGAAAAGAGCAGGGATTTTCTGCACTCATTTACTACACCAAAAACAAAACAAAATTATTTTGAATTTAGACGGAGTTGCCACTAGACATATAAGAGGCTCATTGTCACTTTATTAAATTTACCTCAGTAGGAATTAGAGAAAACTCGAAAATATAGTTAGCTAATAAAATGTCACTGGCATGCACAAGTATAATATGGAGATGAGAAATTCCTCGAAATACTCTCCATATAGCTAAGGAGGCTAAATCCTAGTATACCGACGCTCAACGGAATAGACCGATATATAGCTCATTCGAAAGATCTCGTCGAGTACATCACGAATATGATATTGGTTTTTAGGGCAACCCCCCAAATAAGAAAGTTATGGTCGGTTAAAGTTGAAAATATGACTATTTCGATGCCTATATTTTTAGAAAACGAAGAGTTACAAGTTCTTTAGGACATCGTTGTTTTGATCTTCATGGTGAATTTACTTGTATCTATGGCAACGTAGCTAATAACAACATGCAGGTTGGGTTTTGTAAAATTCTAAATTGCACCACCTTCTATGTTTAAAAAAAAAGCTAATTGTGACCACGTGCGTTTCAAGTTTAAAGTTTTGGTTTTGTAAAATTCTAAATTGCACCAACTTCTATGTTTAAAAAAATGCTAATTGTGACCACGTCCCACGTTCGATTTTCATCAATTTTAATTAGGTTTAGGCTTTAAAAAAATGCTAATTGTGACCACGTCCCATGTTCGATTTCCATCAATTTTAATTAGGTTTAGGTTTTAAAAAAATGCTAATTGTGACCACGTTCCATGTTTAATTTTCATCAATATTAATTAGGTTTAGGCTTTAAAAAAAATGCTAATTGTGACCACGTCCCATGTTCGATTTCCATCAATTTTAATTAGGTTTAGGCTTTAAAAAAATGATAATTGTGACCACGTCCCATGTTCGATTTCCATCAATTTTAATTAGGTTTAGGCTTTAAAAAAATGATAATTGTGACCACGTCCCATGTTCGATTTCCATCAATTTTAATTAGGTTTAGGTTTTAAAATAAATGCTAATTGTGACCACGTCCCATGTTCGATTTCCATCAATTTTAATTAGGTTAGGTTTTAAAAAAATGCTAATTGTGACCACGTCCCATGTTCGATTTCCATCAATTTTAATTAGGTTAGGTTTTAAAAAAATGCTAATTGTGACCACATCCCATGTTTAATTTTCATCAATTTTAATTAGGTTAGGTTTTTAAAAATGCTAATTGTGACCACGTCCCATGTTCGATTTCCATCAATTTTAATTAGGTTAGGTTTTAAAAAATGCTAATTGTGACCACGTCCCATGTTTAATTTTCATCAATTTTAATTAGGTTAGGTTTTATAAAATGCTAATTGTAACCGCGTGCCCTTAACTAAATCAAAAATGATGAAAATTGAAGTTAGAACAATGAAAAAATTCAAAATAGAAGATAAAGTGTAATTTAGAATTTTACAAAACCAAACCTGCATGTTGTTATTAGCTACGTTGCCATAGTTACAAGTAAATTCACCATGAAGATCAAAACAACGATGTCCTAAAGATCTTGTAACTCGTCGTTTTCAAAAAATATAGGCATCGAAATAGTCATATTTTCAACTTTAACCGACCATAACTTTCTTATTTGGGGGGTTGCCCCAAAAATGAATACCATATTCGTGATGTACTCGACGAGATCTTTCGAATGAGCTATATATCGGTCTATTCCGTTGAGCGTCGGTATACTAGGAATGTTCCGCTAAGGACTCTGCCGAAGGTAGTAAAGTTAATTTGTGAGAGAGCTGAATAGATGCGTAGAACATATTACACTCAATAATACCAAACTGTAGTTCAGTAAGAGAACAGCTAGAGGTGGGAAATAATATTAATCTGGCTGACTACGGATGTTGGAAGGAAAAGGAAATGTAAATCGAATCACACAAACTCCGAAATACATTATCCTGCGTAGTAACAGATAACTGGAATATCATATAATTTAGATAGGTATATCTACCGTATGTAAATTGAGTGGAGATCTAATATTCTAGTAGTACGCTCTGGATCTGGAATCCCACTACACAACATCTGTCTTAAAACAGAGGGATATAATACATTGTGACTGCTTATCACCAACTTGATAAAATACGGATGCTGCCAACTCTGCAAGGCTATTGATTGAAAAACATAGTTTTAATTGAATTACTTTGGAGAATTATAAATTAATGAAAACTATTCCTGGTGATAATTTCAGCATTAAAATGTGGCTTAAAAATATTGTTTTTATATTATGTTGGATTTCCATGGAGACATATCCGTCCTTTGGTAAGTATGCACTCTAGAGGTAGATCCACTACGGTGCAATCCATCTTAAGAAGGGTAGGTAGCTCTTAGGAGATTGAAATGTGCATCTAGTAGAGAGTGTACCCGAATCACAAGGGAAGGAATTCATATCTGTTGTCCGATTGAAAAATGAACCTCATCGCATCGTAAGACGAGTTCAAGTTGATCTTAAGCTGAAGAGATAAAAAGCCAAAGGAAATGACAGTAGGAGGTCCTCATGATTCCTTCAGCTTACCTGCCTAACTTGCCTCGTCTTTATCTTATATGTACAACAGCGATTGGATCAAGCCTTGGAATTGTAGCGCTTCACGTCGTCTCAACTATAGTACGTACATACACTAACTATATATTTACATGTACTATACACAGCTAATACTACTAGAGAGACTCTCCACTTACAATTAGGAAGATACATACTTTGTATTTGAATGATAGTCCACTATGAACTAAATCCGCGGATATATATAATGCTACTTACATGCAATTCATCTGTACCAAAAATCCCTATTAGTGCAGTATAGGAGAGATCTACTTAATATTTAGGCAAGTAATATAATAAGCCGTCAGGGTAGATCTGTGCATATTCCAAATAGAGAATTGAAGAAGAGAGCCTCGGAAAACTTGTCGTCTAATGTCCACCTTTCCCTGTCACATTCATCTCATTCACAAGCTCGTTCAGCTCTCGTCTCAATTTCTCAACAAGGAGCCCTGGAGAAAAGACATTGAAAGCTGAGCATAGGCAGCAGATGACAAGCCTCGACCAAATTCCATTTGCAAATCATGCTGGCCAGTCGTGGTCGTGGTTGGCCTGTCCTGTTCACAAGAAACTTCATTTATTCCCCTCCATGATTCTTGAAAATCTTCCCTACACGTACAAATACACGAAAGAGATGCAACTTCACTTTTTCAAAGTTGCAATAGCAAGGCAATAACAATGATAAGAGCCATTACAAGTCGTTTCTCGTAAATTTGTCACAAAGTCTGTGCGTACAAGTTGCACAAGTCACGAGAACGAGAATTAGACTTTGAATAGCTGCGTTTTTATGTTTCTAGTACATTGCATATTGGATGGATATCCCTGAAAGCCAAATGTAAATGTAGCCATCGAATCCCATACATACATCTTGGTACCATTAGGCATTTATGTACTTATTATTTAGGTACAGCTAACATATTATAGCTATTCATCCGTGGCTGGCAACATTCAGCCAGAGAAATATTTTCCAAGTTGCATCACACACACTCACTTCGTATAAATGTACTTCAACCATCATCAGTGATACATCATAAAGTAGCTAAAGCTATCTAGATATAGATTCTACACGCTGTGCTGCAGGTTTAGCAACCAAATCCACCTTCTCTAAAAGCATATTGATAAGTGGAAGCATTAGGTAATAATAAAGTTGCTTATTTTTATATCTAGTATTTGCTAGGCACAGGCTCACTAACAATAATCAATACAATAAGACATCTCATGGACAGAGTTAATCTCATCCCATCTCTCTCTACTCTGTCTCTGCCCCATACTCAAATCCAACATCAAAGTTTCAATTTTTAAATAACATTCTATCGAGAGTCAGCATACCTGTTCAAATATCTTTTGTAACATTTCCCATTTTTATTATTCTCTCTCATCATATTGATTTCAACTACTTATTACCTTCTCATCGCCATTCTTTAAAGCTACCCCTATCACAAAATCATGTCGCTACTTTAATGTTGTTAAGAATTTCAATTTGAGAACTTCACTCTTCTGCATATCACATACACGTTCCACCGACAGATAAGTATCCATTAAGTACATTCCTACCAGCTATATAGCAAATGTAGACAGAGTCGCATGTCACTCTCTTTAGTCTCTTTTATGTAAAATCACAGGATTTAAAACAATTCGCATCAATATTAATAAAAATCAGTAGTCATAACGAACGTCTACATTAATAACATCTTCCTCGGTTGAATACTTACGTCAAAGAATGTCATATATGTACCTAGTTCCATACCCTATCAATACCAATCGCAATCTGATCTCATCATAAATTATCAAAGATGAGTAGAAATGCTTTTCCTTCCTTCTCCTCTATCGTCTTCACTTTGTACAATAAAAAACTAATGGAATGCCATTTATGTTACAGTCACACTCGCAATACTTATTACCATATATCCCTATATCTACAATAAAACATTCAAAATTGATATAAAATATTTTAACTCAATAACTTCTTTCTGTATAATAAAAGAACTATCATTTCACCATTATTCATATTTTTTTCTTTTCTAAATAAGATCTTTTATGGTGTATAGTAGTACATATTTATTATATCATGTCAATAATTGAGACAGACAGACATATTTAGAAATTCAAGAAGCGGAAAACTTAATAATAGGTTGAGATTCATATAATCATCCTACAGTTATGCAAAACATATTATTAGCAAATACGACAGTATTGAATTATATTCTCCGAATTAAATTAATATAAATGTCAGAGGTCATCTAAGAACTCCACAGGTAGTATGCGAAAATAATTTTCAATAAAGTCAGTCAGCTTTAGTAAAAACCGAATTGTACACGCATATGTGATTCTATACGAGAAAGGAAGTAATGATTATGTCGCGTAAGTATGAAATTTGAGTAAAAGGAAGAAGTGAAAGAGTTTAGCCAACAGAACATTTATGTGTGTTCTAACGGTTGACTTTTGCATGACTGACAATCACATTTACATACATAAAGTACATAACAGACATATATCACATTACACACTAACTGAACATTTGGATATTCATATTCATGCTCAAGGGTCGTTGGCTGAAGAAACCTTACATCTCTATAGGAACCTTTGTGGGGGCTACGAACATGTAAAGAACTGCTTGTAAGTAGGGTACTTACTTTTTAAATACAAATATAGAGCAATATTATGGTTGCTCTCTTTGAATCATATAGTCCCTATAAGATATTAATTTTATAATAATTTAGCGAAGGTAACTGACATCCGTAAAACTGAATACGTATAAGGAACAACATAATAAATAGGAGCAGGTATAGGAATTCAACCCACACACAAGAATTTCTTTGCCTATTCAACATCTGAAGGCAAATTTGAATTTTTGAATGTTCCAAATGCAAAGGCGGCTTTTGCTTAGACTCCAGCAGTAGAAGCTAATCGATCTCCATCTCAAAAGCTCACTTTTCTCTCATTCATTTTCTTTATCCAGCATCCATCTGATCCAGCATAATATTATGTCTGCCTCGGCTACGTGCCATTATTAAACTCCTCTACTTATATACAGATAGTCAAATTTTCCTGTTACAGCCTATATAAGTCTATGAACTTTCATCTATTCTATTACATTATACAATGCCCTTTCTCAGAAGCAGGGATTTCTGTCCGTAGCTGCCATAGCCTTTACAAATTTACAATATTTCATTTAATCAGAAACATACGTCTCTAATTGTAAATCAGAAAAGGGCCGACTTTTAATCAGTAGCAAGAGGATACTTTAATTTAGCAAAAGATATATTTAAGTAGGTAGATTGACAATAAGTAACTATGTTCAGGTTTATAAGGGATATATTTCTGTGTGACATGTTTGGGCATAATAGAGATGAAGTGATTGAGTAGAGGAGACAAGGCTCTATCTGTTCAGTGAGACATATGAAACATCATTTCTTTGATGATTCTCGTGACCAGGACAACTGAAACCAACTGATCTGATCAAATAAAAGGAGATCCATTCATGCTGCACAGTTGCTTTGCTTCTCTATCGATTCATCGGTATAGCCTACAATGTGGCACAAAGTACAACAAGTATTCATTGCTTTACTTCCTGCAGACATTGAGGGTATAGATTGAGAAAACTCCCTGGAAATCCTATTATTCCTTTATTTAGTCGACTGCTTCGGGTAATTCGGTTCATTCGTCGTCCTGGACAACGAGTGCACCCTAACAAACTCCTTCCCTCTCTACCCACTGAATGTCATCCACAAACTAAATACACTTACAGCTTCACAACAAATAATGCATCTTGGAAATAAATACATACATAATGTATGGCATTCTGTCGACAGCTCGTCACATCAGTTGACTCCAAAGAAATCACCTATTCATATGCAATATGCACACATCGCTCCAGTCAACCAACCAACCCTTTGCATGCATTTCCATTAGGTCTCCTTTAAATATGTTAGTTTGCAGTAAGAGGACTGGAAGTAAGTTTGGTTGGATGGATGGATGCATATGTGGGCACTTATAGAAGAAAGCCCTACTAGATACGGAGAATACATACAAGTCGAGCACAATAAGCACACGGCTTAAAATTCGAAACCCGTAAGGTGGATTGAAATGGAGAGCTTTGGAAATATGATGTGTCAAGTGGAGGGAAGGCAGCCAAGTAGGTTCGAGCTAGCCAGCCACAACAGGAGCTCTATAGTGCACATAAAGATTAAATGGATAGAGACAACAATGTCATTATTACTGGTATGCCCAGGACAAGGAATGACAAATGGTGTCATGCGTTTGCTTTTACATTTACATTTACTCATACAACACAGACGTGGACCACAACACGCAAAAGAGGGGATACTCACTCACTCCATGCTCTTAAATCTATATCACAATGTACACTTCAGACAGACTAACAACTGGATAAGTAGCTCTACAGCTTAGTTCTACACCTCAGACTCAAACTTATACTTATCAAGTACTAATAATATTATATTATGTGTATAGTAACTACTACTATAAGGATGTAATAAAAATGATTCAAGTGTCCTTTATATGCATATATACTTAACTAATTCCTTTAACATTACCAGCATAGCTACTTTACATTACATGCATACCCGTCGTGTATTCATATTGGTTATGGTTAATGTATCTTTCGTAATTTTATGTAGAAATATTTAGCTAGGAGCAGAGAAGCATTATATGTATACTAAGTATAGTTATAATACGACAGAAGAAACGAAGTGCAGGTCGATTTTTACTTGATGTCAGGCAGCCACAGGACAATAACCAACAAGAACAATTTATTATTTTTAATGTCGTCCAAATACTGACAATAACTCACTAACAATCATCTGAGAGAAGCATGTCCATATTACTCATCTCTTTAGTCACTGAACTGAAATGCATTCATCACTCCATTCACTGTGCCCTTAGGATGGAATGAATTGTTACAACGATGAGACGAGTGACTGATGTTCTAAAATCATGTACTAATAGATTTTGAAAAAATAGTTCGAATTTATTCAAGGTATGCATAATATGAGGATGTAGATGTGTGTTTATCAACAAAGGGAGAGAGGAACAAGACCCTTATTGTTGAGAGGGGAAGGGAGAGAGATGTATTTAAGTAAAAAGGAACGTGGAGCGGTGAGGATAGAAGATCGAAGAACAAAAGAAAAACATGCAAATCATCGAATCAAATGAATCCTGAGCAACACTTCCAACATAGCGACAAAGGCCAAAGGGCAACTCTACACTCATAAACAGTACTGTATTTAGAAATCGATTTCGGTGGGGGCTATGATATCATAGGACAATATCTATTAGGCATAATCGCGCGAAGCGCGAAAATTTTTGGCTTATTTTGTCTAAAATGAGTCAAAAATAGCCTAAAAATCACATAAAATCGCGCGAAGCGCGAAATTTTTTGGTATTTTGAAAAAAATTTTCCTTTTTTCTTGGATTTCGGGGGGGGGCTTTAGCCCCCAAAGCCCACCCCCTCAATACAGCCTTGCTCATAAATATATTGTTTTATCTCTTTGGAACAATTTCGGGAATAAGAATGTTTGATATGTAAAACGGAGTCTTTCGATGCCTCGAATGCCCATTCCTTGGACTCTCGAGAAGATAATACTCATTGACATGACATTGACATTGAAATTCCATCGCAAATTACCATGCAATTTTGATTAGGGACCGTTGCTTCGTTCGTTTATTATCAATTACCTGTAGTGCATAGTAGAGGTATGCATGTACATCCATTACACACACACTTGTGTAGAACAAAGTACAATGGTTGTAGAGGTCTAAGGTGCTATATAAGGTTCCTTGTTGACCATAGGCATCATCATCAGTAAGACTTAGCACTTAGGTATACCTACATACTAGATGTTTGAGAGTCATAACGAATTCACTGTTTGAGTCACGCCGGCCCCGTAGCAAAAACGAGCACAAGATATTCATTTTGATTTTATAAGGCTGTCACCAGTAGGATGCAGATAAGAGGATATTTATGAGCAGGAGGAGAAACCTCGTCTCTCTTGTCTTTTGTCCACTCTCCAAGTACACCCAAAAACAAACCAAACCGGACGAACATACGGATAGATGAAATATAGTACTTTGTGTGCATAGTGAGTGTTATATCCTATAGTAGTAGAGAGATGATCCTCCATTGTGTACTTACTGCAATTCAAATCATTGTCCCAAGCATAGATACGGTTACAGTGTCTTTATAAACGTAAATCAACATACGAATTCTTTATACCTACTTAAGTTTATATGTAAATGTAAAAGATATCATTAGTGGAGGTGCATATCTGACTTAAGACTGGATAATATAATAAGTATTCCCTTAAAAACACTATCTTCTCTTTCTGTATATTTAAATGGAGGAAAAACCGGCTGAAGGTTAATATTATTATTTTCTCTTCGGTTCTAATCTTTGACTGCATACTTTGCTTTCATTTCTGAGCAACAGCAATAAATTTAAATACAAATGAAATGGTCGATTATGTAAAATGCAATTTGAAACTTTTGTGTCGGTGACGTCCAGCCAGTCCAGTCCTAGCCTATCCCTCTCTTTTTTTTCTAAATGAGCCATTGCTCAACTACACTGCGAAAACTGACAGTGAGTCAAGATAAACATAATATATTTAGTGTAACACAACATTGCACTCGTTTATAATACGAATGACAAATTAAATAAGACTTTGGGGGTCTTGCAAATGTATTTATTCCATAGCTAGTACATAGTTGAGGACTGCAATTTTGGCGAAAAATACTCTCCAACAAATAGCTGAAGGCAGAGAGATAAGAAAATAAAAGACAACAGCGTATAGAAGTTTATACATCCATTCTGCAACAACTTGAACTTCTCCATTCAAGATCAAACATGATGTAATGTCATTTCATGTCAAGTTGGAAATAATTTATGGAGAGAGTCGTAAATAAAGAATCCTTTCGCGTAGCTCAGAACCAAATCTACATAAATGTAGAAAATTGTGGATATTCTGGATATTATTATTGTGCATAATGTTCATAAGTTGCGACTCTTTAATGTTCTTTCAGTCAACTTGACTGGACTTGAAGAATTCTGCTATCGCACCTTTTGTAAGTGCTCAGTTACAACTTATCTGCCCTATTGTACGCATGTATTCAAGAGGAATATTAAATCCAGCAACCTTCTAGCTATACAAAGTGTGCATCTAAATAATACTTACTAACATAAATCGATTTTTGTTTACTCCCATTCGAGCTCAGCGACAATGCTCAATGCAGCCAGACTACTACAATCCACTAGACAATTTTTCCACCAGAAATAAATTCTAACAATAAGCCGAAAGCACAAGGAAAGTTTCAGTTTGAACTGAGCTTTTCCTACACTCCTTCCTTTATATAATATGCCATGTTTCTTTGCGGAGTTTCGCCTTGCCTTGGCTGCCATCCCATGATTTTTCTTCTAATCTATTTATCTGCAAAAAATCTCATCTTGACTATTCCTCACAATTGCAAAGGAAATCTTTCCTGTTATTCTCTCAACATGAATTTGCCTTTGGCTTCGTCTTATCTTGAAATGTAATTTCGAGTTATACTTCTTTGTTGTATACCTGCACACACATCCATTTCAAAACATAATATATTGCGAAAGGCGAAACCTGGAAAATATCTTTGAGAAGCCAAAGTCCCCGTATAGAAATTACCTGCTGCATCCAGCAGGAAAAGTGTTGAACGGAAATTTTTCTACAGAATCCTCAAGGATTACTTCGAAACTTACCAACCGTTTTGAAACATTTCAAAATCCGAAGTAAAACTTTTCAACAGAACTGCTTTAATGTAATCGTACAGAATAAGACAGGTATTTATCAACAGAATTGAACAAGTTCATTTTATTATCAATGTTTATTAGCGCGTCTTGTTAGTTACAATGAAAAGTAAATTTTATTCCATTTCTTCTACATTTGGTAGTCTTATTAAGTGAGTTATGTTATTGAAATTTCCTCTCTGGCAAAGAAACTTACTTTTCACAATGTCTTTTAAATTAAGAACTGAAGAAATTGATGATGTATTTTTTACTATGTACACAATCGGTGACTGTCTGCTTACCTGTAAAGCTAATTTTAATCCTACTAGAAACGCTCCTTTCTCTCCATTTTTATTTTCCACCAAAAGAAAATTTTTTACTAAAAAGACACTACTTTTTGTGCTAATAATGCAGTTACATCTGTTTTGTGTCATTAATTTTTGAGTAGTAAAAAGTTTCCCAAATATTATACAAGAGTTGAAGCACAACCCAGCATATGAATTGAATCCGTAGGTAGATAAAATACTTTTTTCATGTGAGCTTAAGTAGTACATGTTACCTGAACCTAAGAATACAAAATTTTTGAAAGCAGTTACATTTTGTAATAATTTACGGTTTTCTAATAAGCAAAAATACATTTCTTCCCCTACTTTATGGTTAAAATATTTTTTACCAATCTGCCATGCTTGGGATACATTTTCAATTTTTCTACTCATTTGTAATGGAACTTTTTGAGTTCCGTGGAATGAATTTAATAGGATACCATTAAAGTGTTCGTACTGAAATGCAGAATAGGCCCATAGGGGACCCCAATTTTCTACACAGTCACATAAGTGCAATAGTAAATGTAAATTATAGCTACAGTATTCAGGCCCATAAAGTTTTTCAACGCTTTTGACAAATTTTTCGATTAGCTTACGAGCTTGTAGAATGTCAGAATTGTGAATCTCCTTTTTGCACATTAGATAAATTGCTAAAACGAACTCACAAAAGTTTTTAAAATATGAGGGATTTAGTACGTCTTTTAAAACTAAAGGTATGCAGAATAACCACGTCCTCCATTCCGAGGCTTTCCAAAATTTTCGATGAAGAATTGATCGCGTAGATCGAGATAATTCTTTTGGAACTAAGACTTTCAGCCACGTGCTATCAATAACTTTTGTCTTATTTCCTATATAGAAATTCTGCTTGTGATTCTTGCTGTCTAACCAAGCTGACGTAAATGTTCTTGTTACCCCAAGAAGACACGTATGCATATAATCAAATGTAAATCCGTCGACCATATTAAACCCTAAAAGTAAAAGTCTTGATGCTGATTTAATTCCAAAATGATGTTTCACTTCTTGCTCTGATGTACGCAGTAAAGCTGAAAATTCATTAATACGGGTCAAGAAATTTTCTTTTGTCCTTTTAGGAGACTTGGCAAATGATGACGGCGGATAGACCCACTTGCGGTTACCCTTTTTATCCCCTTTCAAAAATTGTCCTTTAGCTTCGCACCAGGTACATCCGTAGGAACCGT
The DNA here is from genome assembly GCA_020055645.1 of Tomocerus qinae. Taxonomy (NCBI): domain Eukaryota; kingdom Metazoa; phylum Arthropoda; class Collembola; order Entomobryomorpha; family Tomoceridae; genus Tomocerus; species Tomocerus qinae. The sequence goes on from CM034548.1 coordinate 26,597,888, forward strand.
TAAATTGCTTCAATCCTTGAACGGTGCATCTAGCGACAGAATCGGTGATGACTTTAGTCAGATAGCATTTGCTGTTTATCAAAACATTGTTACAGTACCAATTAATTCCCACCGTTTTTAAGTTCTTCATTTCTTGAACAAATGGGTCCAAAAAGGTATTGAAAATTGGTTTTTCATCTCCAAACCACAGCGCACTTAAAATTGTAGTCTTTCTTCGCAATGAATAAGGTAGTTCATTAATGGACAATAAAATTGGCCATACAGAAAACTTCGAAGATTTGAACACTGGAACACCATCCGTGTTTGCTGACAATGAAATGTCAAGTTCATTTTTCAAACACTCTTTATATTTTTTTCCATCCTTGATGTCCGAAATATAAACTTTTTGGCATTTTCTTTCATCCAATGACTTTTGAAGTGCCAAAGCTATTTCTTCATTTGATAGCAAAGCAGTTAAAGATAATGTTGTGTCCATTATCAGAAAATGGCATTTGTTCAGTTTTTGATCATCAATCTTCTTAGCACAATTTAAACATTCTAAAGCTGGTGGAATTGAATCGCCAATATATTTTTTGCAAGCTGGGCAATAGTAGTGCTTGTGAATAACTTTATGATCAATGGGAATAAGTTGATCAAATAAGTGCAGTGTAGTTGGTATAGTAACAGAAGGTAACACAAGTTTAAGCAGGCATAATAAATCCGCAATGGCCACTTTTGTCAGATTATGGCGGAGCGAGAATGAAAAAATCAGCAGTGCAATTTCTTGATTTGTGAGTCCTTCCATGGTATCCTAAATTACAAAGCATACAAAAATAGATGTCAACAGAATACATTAGAAATAATAAAAACAAAATATTTTTTATAAAAATATGACGTGTTAACATTTTTGATGTGGGAATTATTATTTCCGTTACTAAAAGTGTCAGCTCCATTCACATAATTGGGATGGCTATGCAAACTGTCTTCCTGTAATTTAATAAACCAAATTCTCATGAAAAAATTTACATACTTAATCTATATGCGCACTTAAAAAATCATTTTACCAGAAAATTCATGGCATTAATTATTAATTTACCGGTTTATCGTCGATTATTTTCTCTGAATGCAAGTCATTACGTGCTTTATTTAGGGAAAATGTTTCTTGTAGAATGATGTTCTAGAATGATTTATTAAGGAATTATTGATTGTAAACAGCACGTTGTCATAATATTATTATATAGTATTATTAAGTTTTTAAACAATACCTTGCTAAAAAACCTAGTTTTGGTCCTTCTGGGAACATTTTTTGATAGCCCGCCTGAATTTTGTAAATATGATTTGTAAGAATTTGACATGGTTTTAAAATCCCAAATTTAAATTTAGATCTTGAATATTTTATGATTAATCAATAACTGTCAACTTTAAACTTTGATGCAAGAATGCCAAGAATATCATAGTTATGGTAGACGCGGCACTTTTCTAAAACTGCTTGGGATTGCCTGTCGAGACATTTTTGCTGTTTGGAATTACAAAAAAATGGACTCAATTTTTTTACTTGTGGAATGGATTGGCGAGGGGAAATATTCATCCGTGTCACATAGTGCGATTGTTGACGAAGCTGTCAAACTTTTGTCTTATGACAACTTACTGGGACAAACAACTGCCATTCGTTGGGGGAAAAGTAAGGTGTACCAAGGAGTAATTCACCAATATGGTAACATTAAATAATATTTATATTATTATAAAAAAATCTGTACAAACATTTACACAACCATTTAAATTCTTAAATTACAAATTATACTTTTCAGGTCCGAAAACCGACATGGATTTTGAAGCATCTGTGTATGCTAAAACAAGTGGGTCAAAGAAAATGGACGGAAGTGAGACAGTAAACACTCAGTCATCATTACCAAGTTCAGCAAAAAAGCGACCCAATAGTAATGACCAGCATGTTAGTAATGACATTTTCTTATATCTGAACTACACTTTTAAAATTATAAATCATTGAGCCAAAGAACTGTTTTTTTTAGAATTCTGTGCAAAAAAAAGTCGCCAATGAAACTACTTTATCTCAACTCACTAATGTTTTAAGTGAAATGGACGGTCTTGATGTCAATGAAGTGCAAAATGAGACCGAGTTTTTAAATAAAGACAATGAAATTATTGAAGAAACCATCGCCGCCAAATTGGCGAAAGCCAAATTACGAGTAAAGAAGTACAAAGGTATTTATATTAACAATTATTGTAACTACACCCCTCAAATTCCTAATATTATACCCATGTTTATAATTACTGTATAACTTAATTATTACATCCAGATTTGGCCCGCACGAGAAAACTGAGAATTCAGGAGTTGGAATCACAACTAGAAAATATGATACCGCAAGTTAGATTTTCATGCTTTACAAGTAATTTTTTCAAATGGCTAGGCATCAAATAATTATTGATTCATATGAATTTCCGCCAGGAAAACGATGTGGCAATTGCAGACAACGTTTTTGTGTCGAAAGAAAAATTGGATACCATCAAAACTATTTCAGATACACCAAACATCTTTGCAAGAAACCTAATGCGCGTGTTATTTAATGCAGAAGAAATGATAGGGCACTCAATGTTTGGAAATCCAAGCAATGCGTTTAAGGACAGTCGACCTATTGCACCTTCGTTGGACCCTGTACGAAGAGATGCCGTAATTGGTAAATATTAGGCCATTGATTTATAATTTTAAGTAAAATATACATACTGATATAGAAAAACTAAGGATGTGTTTTTTCCTTTTAGTTTATACTATGAAAATGTTCGGACAGGAAGTTGTCAATATTAGGAAAAGAAAGCGTCCACTGTTAAATGATCTGCGACGCTCAATGGGGGACTTCCTGCGAGAGCAAACTTTGAAGAATAAAAAGGAAGCTAACAATCAAATTTAAATGCCCGTCCCAACGGATTCATAAATTTTAATTAAATAAATAGATGCGTTTTCTTGCCAATATTGTAACTCTAACTCCTTTAAATCTAATTTAGATATCAATTTCCAACCATTGTTAACCAAAGGTAGCTTTGAGTATCAAGAAATAAAGTCAGTGTATTCCGTGTACTCAAATCTAATAAGATTGGAATAATTGAATACTTTCATAAGTAAGGAGTGATAGCGCAGTGGTATAGTTAGGCGTCATAAATACACATAAGGTATACATCAAAGCATAATGTCGGTTTGCAATTGAGTTCGAATCCCTCTCAGGTTCATAGAATACAAAAAGTCAGAGAAGATAGAGTCAAAACAGCAGGGACATTGCGGTTCATTATTTTTTTCATGATGTATACCAGAGTGGTTTAAAACTGTAGAAAATTATCAACTGGTAAAGGGGCCAATTCTCTCCAGGTAGAGGTGCGCAGAATTGTTTCAACAGAATTTAAAAGGTTAATATATTTTAAAGTTTGTACTGTTTGTATCCTGTTGATTCTATTCAATTGGAGTGAGTCAATTGATTGCTAAGCCTTCCAATATATCAACCGTTAAATGGGCCAATTTTCTCCAGGTTGGGAACCAGGTTGAAACTGTTGACTCTCTGCTGGTAATTTCTATACGGGTCTTGTCTTGTTTTGGCTCTAGTCAAAGAAATACTAAAGGACAATAACCAAACCAAACTTGAAAGAAACCACCACGAAGGCATATTAGCAACACATATTCCATATTATTGAATGCAAAATAGATAAGTTTTCCCTTAAGTTTCTCCTCGCATGCCCTTGTCGACTATGTGTCTATGATGTAATAAAAAATCTCACTGTCAAGCAATGAATTATGAGGAAAAAATGCATCGTTCCCTCCTACTCTATCTACATCCTTGTGTCATCTCTTATCCAAAAATTCACTTTGTGCTTTACACGCTTGAATATTGCATTATCAAATACAAAAACAACAGCAACATTCAATTCAATATCCATCTTCCCACCAACCACATCCACAACAACCATGCACAACCTTTATTAAATTATAATATCAAATTGAATCCCGTAGGTAACCATTCTCAAACACACAATCGCGTTTACTGATCAAAACCATACAATTTAAAATAAGCTCCAGTCCATAAAAATACTTGTTACTATAACTATGTACTTACAGTCTGTACAGGGAACACAAAATTTTATAAATAAACTACAATGACACCACTATAAAATGTAACACAAAATAAAAGGATATAAACTCGCTACACTGGAGTATATAGTAATTTTGCAAAAGAACTGAATTGAACTCAACATTTTTCATGTCCAGCAATCAAAACAAGTAGGACACCATTGAATAGAAAAATAAAATTCAAAATGACCAAACTCATAAATAGGAAGATATAAAAATGTCAGAATCATTTTTGTCAAGGGACAGAGACAGAGTATAGAGCAGTGACTTTCCAAGCGTTATAACAACAAAGTGCGGCACTATGTAGTGGCACCAGGCAAGATAGAAAAGGACCAATAAATAGGTACCCACTGGTAATAGTCATAATAATAGTATAAGAGTAGTATATGTAATGGCAAGTAGCACGCACATGTAATATGAATAGGAGGGAAATAATGGGAAACATAACTACAAGAACACACTCCAGTTAGTTGCATCACATCACATCAACTTGAATTCAACTGATTGTGAGTAGGTTTTGGTTGACATGGGTGAGGTTAGAGAGAATAACCGCAATCGCGAATACGTACTCTGTAAGATATCCAATTGCATAATGCCTATTTGACAACAATGAGACAGAGCATGCGGGCAGATTCACGAAATGAGCCGTAAGTAATATCTATAGCTATTGTTCCCTGCTGTCTCTCTCCTCCATGTGCATTTCTGCCAAGACTCAAGTGCAACTCCGACTTAGCAATTGTATAAATATTTGAAACTCCTACAGGGTCTCTCGACCTACTAAGGACTGTTGGAAATCAACCTTTATCTTCCTTTTACAACAAGACTCTTAACAATCTTTTTCCTCTGCATCTGCTCCTCAATAACTCTCTCCAAAACAAATCGTCACAATTTCCAGATGAACCCTGTACACAGCAAAATCATGAGAGCAGAATAGAAATAAATCGCTTTGCTCTTCACTGATACTACTTATAATGGGGACTTTGGGGACCATGCAGAATGTACCTACTTATTGTTGGTATATACTCTACATAAAGAACACAGACATCCTATAGAAGTTGTAGTAGTAGTAATTCTGCCCTGCCCTGCACTGACAGAAGAGGGAAAAACAGAGGAAAAGGAAAAAGTCAAACCAGCGGAAGAAAAACCATCATTTGCATGCGGAAACACTTTATATTTCACCATTTTCTTTCTTTGAGTCCTACCACCGCACACACTCCTGTTCCCTTTCGGTATACAATTTACTTTCTATATGCACGAATTCCGATGACATCCTATAACCATATAAAATATACGTTGTAATATATGGTATACTATGTATTTACTTACACAGAAGAAGGGCAACTAGAGACCTATCGTTAAAGTTGAATATTATACCTCTATGTTGAGTCTAGTTGTACTCATACGCATTGCAAAACGCAACGATTAGAAGCAAAGACCAAGACAAAGTGCAGCATCATGCAATTGACGGCTTTCTCTCCTGCTTTCTCCTTGACTATTTGTTACCCACTACTAATGTACAGACACACCCTGAATTAAATACACCCTCACTAACTGAATAAAAATGATACCATTCCTTACCTACATTATTTATATTTATACTATTCTATACTGACATGAACGTAAATGCTGAAGAGAGACATAAAACCAAGATTTATTCTACAAATAAATTTTTATGTCATCTAGTTTATGCACATTATACTGGTTATTTAAGTTAATTTAATTTGTAATTAATAATTTTATGAATTTAATGTAATTTTTATAACAGAATGTTTTTATAGTAAAAATAATTGATTCGTTGGGTAAATACTTGTTTGTGGTGTCAGTTTATAATATGTTGATAAAACAGTAGGAATACTGGAACTACTGTAACCACATAATAGAGAAAAACTCTGACCAATAAGTAGAGATGCCCTTCCCCATTGACATGCCACCTCTGCCAATATATTTTCCTTTTTTGCCATTTCCTCCGCAGAAGCTTAAGGTAACGATAACTTTAACTAAACTGAAGTAAAAGTCGGATACCAAGAATGGTAGTTGGATCGGAAAGCTGATCAAGTACCGTAGAAACTTTAGGAAATGGATTTCTAGGAAAAAACCGTCGCTCGTGGGGTATTCTCGTAAGTCTCCCGCAACTTGTTCCCTATTCGCTATCAGGTCTACCGAGAAAATATTGAGAGTAAGTATATTACATCAACTGATGAAGAGTTTCATCCAAAGTGAGTGAAACTGAAGATGAGACAAGTTGAAAAAGAGTCCTGGGAGCTAGAGCTAATGTATAATGAGAATAAGAGCAAAGAAGAATTTCCATGCCACCAACTCTTCCTTTCCTTCCTCTACAAACATGGAAAATTACATTCGGAATTCAATGTACTTTTCCTGCAAGTCTTTCAACCACTCTACTTATAAACCCCCGCACTTTGGAGATATGCATAAGTAGACCATTATCCCTCATATACATCTACACTTTATACATTTTATCACTTTCGGCTCAGCTTCTAATATGTCAACCGAGTCTTCACTTTACCATGTCTATCCTTTTGGGAATTCAAATTTACATACGATGTTTTATGGCACTATACTTCCATTAAAGACAATTGTGTATACAAGGAATGAAAATTACTACTTAGCAGATATTATAATTAACCCACATTCAAGGCATTAAATATTTACTATTTATATTGAAAGACGCTTAGCCTGATCACTAATTGCATTTATGTAGTGGCAAGACGATGGTATCTGCACAATTGGTACTACAGAGTCGATAATGATCAAGACGATTATCCACTCCAGGAAAACAAAGTATCAATTTAATAAGAGGTAGACTAACGAAGAAGGATCTTCTCAATTGTCAACGTTATCTGAGTTTCATCTGTACTTAATTTCCACTGGACAGGTTGGCAGCCATCTTTTATCCAATGACTTCATGATCACTTGAAATGCAAATGACTTGATGATTCTTTTGAAAAAGACTGGAGGCTCAACGAAGGTATCTAACTTTTGACAATGGACTGAACAATGATGCTAAGATTACAGAATAGCAAAAGAGGTATACAAGCTAGTAATAGTAAATATTGAGATTACAAGAGAGACAGACTGTTGTCTGGTCGGGAACAAGAATCGCTGTTAATTACAATTTGTTCCTCGTTTGTCCGTTCTATAAATAAATATGTTGTTGTTTAATTTCTATCGAGTCTCTATTATTCCACGTAGGTAATGAAGTATGGTACCTGTATACATTTATATTAAAAAGAAATCAGTATGGTCATAAATGCTTATGAGTCATATAGAGTCAAAAGATGCAGCCAAGTGCATCTGCCATCAAATTATGGCCAAGTCCAATCAAGGAAAATCTAGTTAGAGTGCCTACAAAACGACTCGAGCTGAGTATAAGTTGTTCTTAGAAGAACTGCTATAGAGAGAGAATGAAAGTGCCTTGGAATAATAATATACAATATATACAAGTGACTTTAAGTGTCTAGTAGGAAGTCTTATAGGCATACAATCAACAGAATTCAAAACGACGTTGCATGCTTCAATCAGATTCTACTTGTGCATGTAGTCCTTTAATTGCCTCCAGCAACTGAATGGAAAGACAGGCTAAAGAAGAGATTTAATATTAGGTATCCGAGGGAGACTGTTAAACGCAATAACAGCATTTAGGTATAATAGATGCATGTAGGTATGTAATGCGTGTAGTTGTAAGCTGGTTCACTCAGTCACTCACATCACATCCATTCTTCCATCCGTGCATCCCACTGCACTGCATCACTCAAATGAACATCGAGATGAGACTCTGCATGTTCATCTGATGTAAGAATGCAGTAACATTGAAAGCTGGCTGAGCTTTGCTGTTCTTTTCTTGCCGTGCCTTGTGTTTTATTTGGCTACCGGCAAATCATCACAAACATTCAGCATCAGCAGCTCATATCTTTCATTCCAGCTCATCACTTGCTCCTTATATCTCCTGATTACCTTTAGAATCTCATACCATCACAAATAAGGCTATAACATATTGGATCTCACACAAAGACAAGACACTTAATATCTATATGGCCGGCAGTTTAATTCCCATCACAAGCATCCTATGCACACCAATCAAACTACTACTACATCATTTTCAACGACAGAAGCTGACTCGACCAACAAAATTATATAATCCCATTCAATGCTTTTAAAACGTCTTCTAACTTTCCAAGCCCTGTCGCCACCAATGCACAATAAACGGACATTATACCTATAATAACTAATAATATTATATATCTATCAATTCTTGATATACTTTAGTGTAGTCAGCTTAAGTATTATTACATGCAGTGGTGTAAGTAGTATAACAGAAGAACTACTACTACGTGTACATTAGTTCCACATTATTATCCGTAGTACGTGTACCTACTTCTGTCTTAACAAGAGACGCATCTTCAATCCCATTCACTCGCCCTAACTACCGAATCACTTGTCCCAACTTTTATTACAAGCCTATTGAACGAGTTCATAATGGAAATAGATATAAAAATACCTTCTAGAGATACCTATACAGATAGGGAGATGCTTTTTTCTTTCTTCATAGCACCCAACTAACTATCGATCACATTACATCACATCAGCTTTTAGTTGCCCTACTTGAAAATATATTGCCAAAGTTTAGGAAAAATATTTCCATTCTGTTCTGACTTAACCCGTCCTTCTGCTCTCCGTAATAGTCAACCCAGAAATATTAAGGGAAGCTACTAAAATACTTTTACTAGTGCACATTGATAGGCATTATTAGGTCCGGGTAGGAAATCGTCAACCGAATATGAACTGAACTCCGCAGAGACTTTCTTCTTCTTATTGGAAAATGTTTGAGGTAACTCGAAATCAGAAATGCAACTGTCAAACGATTAAATAATAAGTTAGATGATATTACTTGAAATTATACCTAAATGCAAGACAAATAGGGATTTCGACAAAAAATTCTAAATCTATCGTAACCATAAAATAAAATGCTTACTTTTAGTTAGCAAGGTATTCTTGAGTAAGATGGCCATTTGCAACTCTTTCGTCTCCTAACTATTTACATAGGTACATCCCTAGTTGGATTACCTACTCTTTCTTTTAGAAATTGCCTTATTTGAGAGAGGAAGGGCAAAGTAGTACCAATTTAATTCAAATAACGGCGATTTCAATGGACAGAAAAGCTAGAAAGGAAGGATTCATGGCTTAAGGGCAGAGACTATCGAAATTCACCGAGCCATCCAATTCAACAAACTAATCCACATTCACTTGGGAAGGAAGGGAAAACTTTAAATCGTTTCGTACATTCAAGTACCCGTTGGAAAACCATTCAGAATCCAATGAGCCTTCGCCCTTACATCACAAATAAATGTCTGCATAATGTAAAGTGCCCAAGAAGAACCTCATAAATCTGCCCAGATGCACATTACCATCATCATCTCAAACGTCTTATCTTCTGTTGCATTGCACTATGCAAATGTTTCAAGACAACTGCTACTACAAGTGACTCTACTCGGGAAACCCACCCACTTTTACTTTCTACAAAATTGCCATTGCTACTCCTTACTGATATCAATTCCCGGTGCAGGAGGAGGAATGCATTTCAGACTAGCACAACCAGTAACTATATCCTAGTATATACTTGTGTGAAACTGAATATCATTAATGAATTACGTATGTATAGTAGTAAATAAGTAAAATGAATGAGCTGTGGACTAGTGACCGGATCCGGGCAAATGGAATATCATTATAATAATTAAGTTGGACAATAATTCTTCTCCGTCCCAATAGAGCTACCAACCATAGTTCCTTAACCATATTATACCAATATTTAATACTAATGGTATTACTCTATATAAAAGTAGTACATTTACTTTCTACGTGAGATTCCTAGAAATGTGGATTGCATATAGATAATATGTATTAATGTAAGTAGGTATCTGTTTTGTATAGTGATGAGTGAGTAGACGTGAATTTGAGAGGAAGAACAACAAGTCACTGATAATTTGTAGCTTTCGCCATGAATGTGGAGATTCTTGAGTTGGTGTATGTAACATGAATTGGTATATTATTTTGTAGTAGTTGGAGGTAGGTACGTATAAAATATTATGTTAATGTAGGATGGCCTATGTAAGGATCCAGATAATACACCTGGCAGGCAGAGGGAGACTGGGCAAGACAAGTCGAGTCAATTCCAGTGAAGAAGAAGGCAGACAGACAGCCGGTTGGTTACCTTGCATTAGATAGCGTTGGACTCTCTCCTTGTTTGCTGCAATATGTAGAAATGCAGTGCAACTGACACTGAAACCAAAGCCAAGGAGTTGGATTTGAGTTCAACATAAGCCCTATCTCGACATCCATCTAGCACATTTGAATACATAAAACATCAAGACAGACGTCTATCTTGTTCCCATCTCACATCTCTCCCATCACAGTCTCCATCTTACAGTATTAGTATTCCTTACGGACTATTTACAGCCTTCCATTAAATCCTATTCAATATTCTGACAACTAAGACACAAACAACCACTAACGCAAAATATTTACCTAATTAGTCCCAATTTTTCTATCCCTCTCCCAACATTTTTATGTCCACGTCCACCAAATACAAAACGACATTTCCATACACTCGTACCAATTCAATGTAGAGGCTGCTATGGGAAGAACAATAAATGCATACAGTCAGGTACCATATTATAGAATGTTGTGACTGTGACTACTACTTTTACGGAGGAGATTGGCTATTGAATAAGAAGACGAGTCAGCTAGGATATGTGTGTACATACCTAAGAGCAGGCAAGTCACATTAAATTATTCCGTGAAGTATTCCACACCTTCTGTTCCCACAGTTATTACCTATCCAGCTACTACATGCAATAGTACAACTATAATAAAATATTATATGGACCGATGCGTCGGCCACAAATTCTCGCTCTAAATATCCAGCAGCTGTACATGTACACTTTGCGAATTCCTCAAATTGTAGTAGATGGGGCACTCGCCAAGGAATCGCACGTCAATGTTTTATTCTCCCTTTAAATCTTTACGCTAACCTCATTCTTTCAACGTAATAGGCTTGTGTAACGTGCTGAAGTAATTATACTGGATGTAAATATAATATGAGTAATGCGTAAGGATCCTATTATATGGAGGGAATAGTATACAAACGTTTCCTACAACAGAATTACTACAAGATTATCTTTAGGATGCTGACAGATTCTCCTTCACTATTATTTTCAAGTGCACGGACGACATAAAAGTTTCGTGTGATGCGTATATACATTTGCGTAGCCCAATGGGAATGATTTTTTCAATATAATACGAGAATCCCAGAAACACAGAAAACAAGTGTGCTGTACTGTGACTTGGATGGCCTATCAAAATTGATGGAATGGAGTACTGGAGGCGAATTGAGGGAGAGAGACGCACCCATTTTGCATATGATGATGATCAGCGCACAACAGAAGATAACATAGCAGTACATAACACTATCATGTCAAATTGTAATGCAAAATTATATAGAGATGAGGTGAGACAAGTCATGATCATCATGTCTAAACTCTTCTTAGTGAATGAGCTGAAAAATTTTGGCCGCTAGAAAATAATTGGCCTGCCCAACGTAACCTCTATTCACCAAACTAGTCACAGTCGAGTCTTGCTTTATTTACAATGGAGTCGGAGCCTCTCATGCATCCACCAAAAGTGAGGCTGGCTGTGTCGTTATTGAGAGAGAGACGCATTATTGGATACACTTAAGTAAGCTCTCCTGAGATACTACACTCGATTCTCAAGCACATTTACAAGTTCCACCTCCACCCAGCCACATTTTTGATTCGTTTTTGTCTGTGCCTTACTGGCTTAGCCTACAAACAACTATTGTCTTACTCAAAAAATATTCAACGCCACTCACTCAGAAAACATTTAGGTAACTCTTAATGTAATCCCATGTAGCTCAAAACAATCAATCCAGAATGAAGAGTTGGTCAGAAAAGGACTCGCCGTATAAGGCCACAGATTATTACATATTCACCAAGATTAGCCAAGCAACTTCATCCCATATTATTACCTTGACTTCCCTCGACAAGAGTTCACTTGAATTTCAATCTTTCGCTTTAAGGCAACTATTTCCACAAACTCAACCCCTATCTAACTTGCTATATAACTATAAACCGATACATATCAAAACCATGTAACTTTTGTACGAATACATTCGTAGTACAAGCACACACAGAACGCTATAGTTTATTTAATAGCACATATGCATTCCACATAATAATATTACACATACGACGTAATAAATTGGTAGGCATTCGTATATGTAAGAACAAGAGCTTTTCCAATTGCAATCAAAATAAAACAGACACTTTTTTGTGGCCTATTCCTCCTCACATTGCATTACAATCAAATATCTCACAAATTAGTCTTTCTCCCACAATTTCTACTCCGGGATAATGTCGTTTCTGATCCTCCATACAATAAAAATCGAAAATTCAAGAAAATAATTTTCGTAGGAATTATTTAATTTATTCTTTCTATGCAAGAATGTACCTGCCCACAAATTCCAAAAGATATGTGCAAAGGCACAAATTCTCTGTTGATAAAGAAAACGTATTTTAATAAGTAGTTGTAGCAATTGGCTTCAGTTACCCATCGCTATCACGGTAAGACACCAAAATACTATATAGATATAATTATATATATATGCTTAATACTACTCCGATTACAGGCGGACGGAAAAAAAAGAAGGTAGTCACTCAGAAGGAGCGTATCACATGGCTACTCATTTTCCTGTGTAACACTTTTCCATGCAAATAGAGAGAGAACACAATTGAAGAGTAAGTGAGCAAGTATCATCAAACACAATAGAGAACAGTTGAAGTTCAGCAAGCATGAAAAGGGCTAAGAAGCAGGAAAAATGAGAGGTGAACTAAAGTGAGTTCTTAATACTTTATAGCTGAATACAAATTGCTCATTAGCCAACGCCTGTTTACTTTGCTCTGCAGTCTGCTTGTTGTTTTGCTTACTTTGAACTGTGAGACTGACGTCGAGATAGCAAATGTCTACATACGTTACCTACACAGAGAGATGCATAATAATATCATGGTCAGGTTTCACTAGTAGTGTTGCATGGTGCATAGCCATCCATTTACACCGTAATGGCCAAACTACACAAAACACTTAGCTAATCCAGCAAATATGCACACATATCTATTTACGTTCTCATGATGAGCAGAGATGATTTGCAAAGATTTCAGATAATAGCATTAAGGGCAATTATCATGATTATTGTTATGATTTTATTGCTTTTGTGTCTTAGCAGCTATTCATTCCTTACTTGAGTGACTTCACAGCTTTGCTCCAGCAGCAGCTTACCGTGTTATCAATTACTATCATAACTAAACACTACATACACCAGCACTTGTACCTTTCCATGTTCTACATAAATATACATAACGTATATACACCCTCCTCATTCTCATCTCCCTACAAATCTATATATACCTACCTTAATAATAGTATAAGCCTCACCAAGAGGTTACTTAGCTAAGTAAAAGATCTATATAATTATTACACAACCAGCTAGCGTACTTACTCATTGTATTATATAATGAATATACTATACTCAGGTTTGGACGAAGGTGTGTGTCTGTGTATGTGGAGGAGATTCTCGGGTGCTATTAATAAAAGCTCAACTACCAAACCAGTCCAGCTGGAACTAACAACTTACATTTTAGATTTACATGCTTATTATTATTAGCTTTGCCTTATCTTTAGAGATACCTGCCTGCCTTGTGAAAACAGTGGGCCTATGATATCCATCGTCTACTCACTGACGAGGAGTTAACTCCGACTGCCTACCTGCCGTCGTTACATGTGACTAATTTTACATTACACACCACAATACACAACATCACACACCTCAGCTCACAAATTGCATTATAGCATCTCAACTGATAACTACTTCATTTTACTGCTTCACCTCACATCTCTTCCTCCCCAACTAACTATACACGGTTACAATAAACAAGTCTATTCCTCATAACTACAACCACAAACCAACTAATTGAAATTAAAAGGAGTATTTTATTAACTATTTTTCCCGTCTAAAACATCACAAATTAAAGGTAAGAGTTTCATGCCAATTAGCGGGTGTAATATTCGTGAAATGTGAATACTAATCATGTGGAAAGTGGACTTCTACGATCGCAAACCTAATTGCAATTATATTTAACAACGATAATAAGAAACATTAATTAGACTTGAGCTGTTCTTTCTCAAGGGAAGGCGCATTATTATAGCTAAACATTTATTATGCTAATAATTTAGCATGTCTGTGCAAAACGGACTGCAAAAGTCGGGTTTGTTCAAGAATAGATTCATTGAGGGATTTTAGACAGTCGCCAACTTTGATAATGTATGTAAATGGAATAGTAATAAAAGTGCAGTAAAAAGAGGAAACGGGATCGGCACTTGATTCCAATGAAGCGATGTGGATTCTCTCCCATTTCCATTGTGGAACTCATAAAAATCATTTTGAAATCATCATCATCATAACTATTCATTTATAGCTTTGGGTTTATTATTGTTCGACTCCGTTGGTCATTCAGTTCCAACACACACTATTCCATTATGTGCAGTTAAGGATGAAGTATCTAATCCTTAGGCTTGCAATATTTATTGTTGGCTTCGCGTTGGTGTATTCTATTATAATATACGTTGTACCTACCCACTAAGGTTAGCGTTAATCCACTGTGTTATTAGAGACCACTAGGAAAGTGGAGGGCAGCTACGGAATAAGTAATAAATGTTTTATAATATCTATCTAGCTAAACTAATGCACAACGCTTGAAAAAAATACCTGCTGAAGACTGAATTCCTGTCTCCCCTGCAGAAAGAATAACATGTGAACCGAGTGATTGGTTGAATGTACATAAGCTGAAGAAAACAAGGATTAATGGCTATATGTAAACTGTACTTGTACTCCTTCTGCTTCTACCTACTAAAAAGTGCATCTAATACGCATAACTACATGAGTTCTTAAGTATAATAATATTAGAAAGACTAACTTCACAAAGGCAGAACTCCACTTACAAATATGTAATCATATGCATGATGGGATAATAGATGGATGCCTAGCCTTGCCTCCAAAGACAGAATAAATAGCCAAGTACCTAAACCCGAGGTTCAGTTTCTCCTTTTCTGCGACACGTTATGCCTAACTATTATTGTTTTACACGTCTGCTTTCATTAAAGGACTAACATCATTATACAATCCTCCCTGAGACAAATCCTAAAGTAGTCCATGTGATATAATTACTACCGTACTAAAAAGAACTACAATTATACACTAAAAATTCTATTTATGTATATACAGAACCTGATTGACACTGAGGGAAGACTAGAATTTATTTTACAAGACATGTACCTGCACATCTTTCCATGAAAAGTCGACTAACCTGCATTAGGTACGCATTAACACTTTCTTAACAGTTTTCCACAAATAAAATTGTGATTATGTATTTATCATGTAACTCCTTTTAGCTAATTGAACAAAGACATCTGTCTGTGTACACAAACGACGAGGATTAGTTTCTGTAGCTTTTTGTCGAACAAGACAAATCTTTCAATTGAATTTAGAGACGCGAGAGAATCTTTGGTTTCCTTAGTTAGTGACAGGACTTTCTGCGGTTTTGTCTACACGTATTGTAGAGTGCAATGAAAAGCTGTGAGACAAGAAGGGGTTTTTAATCTCGGCTATTTTAATGGAGAGGTTGCGGCTGTGCGGCTTTACTAAACCGTTCTATCGACAAGAGGTAAATCAAGACTTCCATTACCAATGTACCATTACAAGCCACCTTCCTTAACTTACGATACAATATTTATGCCACTAAAACACCACTACCTAACTATAATATATCTGGTTTAGTTACATAATCACGTTTATATGGACTGTCAGAGAAAAGAGATTGCTGTGGTGTGCTCAGCTGCGGTGCCATTGCATTATTACATTCTCATACCTAAATACATTACATTACAAATGTACGTGATACATACAAACACTTACATCTATAGGAGTTCTGAATTTACAAAGATATGCCTCCTCTTGACTCTACCAAGAGCTTAAGGAGAGGAAGTCAAGGGTATCATGAGAGTACATTACATACACAAAACCCTACAGGCCACAATTTTTCACCGATTTCTATCTATATTTTCTTGAAAATCTTATTTCCCGCTACAAAATTTAAATCTTAAAGTTGTGGCAGCTGTCTTTCGACTCAAAACAACGACTTTCGGGTTGCTAATGTGAAATCAGATTTTCGAAGAAAGTTTGATAGCAATCGCTAAAAATTGTGGCCTGTAGGAGAATATTATTGCATTGTTTCAAGTACTCTCACAATGCCCACCAGAACCCCTCCTTAATTCGAGTCGCTCCTTGTACACTACTAACTACAACATGAGAGAGTTTGAATTACATTGCACTATACGTCTCTAGAGTTTTAATTCTCGAGTCTCGAAACTGTAAAGCAGGAGGAATACCTGTAAGTACATATGTAACATTTCCATGGAAGAATGAGAGAGAGAGAGGGCTATATAAAATACCTGATGGGGGTTTATGGAACACTCGCTGGTTCCACAATGATGATGCGATAATGGGCAATTGATGGATGAGTTAAATGACTCATAAATTATCATAGAGCAGGCAAGAAGACTGCAGCTATCTCTCACACACACAACTAGACACATAGTTATCAATGTGGATTTGATATGCAATGTATTATCTTGGTGTATAGAGCCTGCGACGCAAAACGAAAATAAAAGACAGCCAGACAGGTAGGTGTAGATGTGCAAGCGATGCAATGCACTCATCCTCACTTACACAACTAACAGCCACAGAAACAGCAACACCACACAACATAATATATTTCAGACAAGTTTCCTAGAGAGAGAGATGTAATAGTGCAATCAAATCAGTTTCACCTTTGCTGAAGGAAGAAAGATCCCTTTTCGCGTCTCACCACAATCAACTCAATACTAATCAACCTACCTACTCTATTACTGATGTCGAAATCCTTTTCCATCCACCTACTTTACATTTACACTCTATTTCCACTCTAATAGCTACATCCAGTCATTTATCTATTTATGAAATCCACAAGAATACATATAATTCAGTTCAAGTCCAGTCTGGTTTAACCACATCCTAATGGCATTTCCTTCTCAGACTCCAATTCAACTTTTCTTATCTCTCCTACAGACTATTTGCAATTCTGCAACTTGATCCGATTTTTCTACACGGTCCAATTGAAAAGCTGTACAAATCCTCTATCTCTCGATAACCCGCTCTCCTTATTTATGCAAAACTGCTTTTTTTATTAAATTAATCAGATAGTACATACTGGGCCTTGCTAATATTATCTAGTTCCACTACTCCATTTGCACAGCGGACTATCACTCCACACCAATAATTCTTCATACAATCTTAAATTTAAATATATTCATTTATACAAGAATCACAAAATACATTCTACTAACACGTTAAAAGAAATCATGCTTACATTATACACCATATACAAACACAAAGAATACTTACATCACACCACAACAACAACTAACTACATAGTTCAACATTATTATGCCCGGCGAAATAAACTCAACCTCCTGTACGACAAAGTTTACTGCGGCAAATTCCACTCCGACTCAACTTAGTCGATTCAATTCTATTGTGGAGAATTATCTTGCCTTCCTACACAAAACTTTTTTTCGAACAACTTGTAAGATCCTTGATCATCAAAACATAGTGTACTACTTAGCACTCACTCAGTACATAGGAAAGCCCCTAATATCAGATTTTAAGGAGATGAACAAGAGTGTAGTATTAATGAGAGACTACTAGGAGATGGTGAGCGAGGCAGGACCACCACAGCCACATTACTGACTAGTACTCGCACATTAAACGGTGCAGTAGTGCGTATGTACGCTATGTTATTATGTTTTCATATCTCCATTATATTATCAGTTGTAGAGATAGATACCTGCACAATGGAAAGGGAACCTTTTCATTGCTAAGCAGGCATGTTATGCGATGAGATTGCAAGAAACATCTCATCACGCGCACGCAATGCAACAGATACTATACAATATACTATATAAACATCCGAGTTATATTATAAACAGATATAACGTATATAAGTGTCATTAGATACAAATAGGCTACAACACTTACACGTAATAATAATAATAAATATTATCTTGAATACTTTTATGCATTAAGTAACTGATATGAATAGAAGAAGGGAAGACAATATCCGACAGAAATTTGGCCAGGGAGTAGGATTAAGAACGTGCCGTGTTATGTATGTAGTAATGTATATAGAGGCAATCTCCCACAGCACTCCAGGTACACATAAGCCGCATGGAGTTTTTTTCTCATGAAATGCACTTAGCTAAGCCATGTACACAATATTGGGTTATGTAATCTAATGTATCGTAATGTTCAATCTAATGCATTGTAATGTTAGATGTAATGTAATGTAGGCCCGAGTCCATTTATGATAGGATGCGCTCTCTTTGCCATTGTCCTTTACGAGTTGTCGCATTCCTCACAAAGACATCCCAGAAAACAAGATAGTGAATCCAAGTGAGAGAAATGCCTTTTCGACAGAAAACTAAATGTTTCTCCCGAAGAAAACCTCATCATGTAAATTGACGTTGTTGCTCTAAAACATCTTTATGACACGATGCTATTTGAGGAAGAATCTGGGTGTAAGAATACACATCAGTTTGTCCTATTCTACTAAAACACATTTGTACATCACATAATAAATCTTTCTGAGAACAAAAACGAATCAAATGCAGTAATAACGGTACGAAATGACTAACGATAAGTTGCACTACCACAATTCTCGCTATTAGCACACGTATTAAGGCACACATTGTTTTCCGTTCTGTCTCTCTACATTTGCGAAATACCTTTTCAGAATTGCATCTGCTGTTGGATTGTAGAAAGCACGTAGATTTCCCTGTACTTATAATTGCTACACGAGAGTTTAAATTCGCCTGTACACAAGGAGGCTTTCAGTTCACCATTCCCATGAATTCCCTGCCCACAACATTTAGCCATATGATTTAGAATGGTGGTGAGCCATTAGCAAAGTTCCGCTGCATTAATTACAGACATCATCATGATGGAACACAAGAGAGTTCAATATTTGGAATATCGTATAACCTGCTCAAACTCCTTTATCTCAACTTTTATCCCAAATTTTAACTTCATTCTATTACCTCCTCCCTTGAATAGTTGTTGAATTATCTAGAAAACCAACATGTTTCTTCCCTGCCCTCGCTTTTTCTCATAAATACTGCACGACAAGATTACTTACTCTACTGAACAGCCTATTATTTCCTTTCTCATTCCTTATGGAAAATGAGAACTACAGAACAAACATGATTTATGCATATCCAGCTATTCCTCCAACTTGCATACCAAATGAATCTCCCTTCTATTATACATACTCACATACTTCACACACTAACAGCCACGTGCATGTCTTATGCCATTACCCATTCTCACTTATCCTCATCAAATCCTACAATCCATGCCCTAAAAGTTTTCTAACACTTTTCTACCAGCTAAACTAACTAAATAACTGACTGTGTCAATTAGATTAAATAAAACTCCAGACTTGTTATTCAGACAGGTAAATACTATGTTCCACATCTTAATATACACTTCCCTACAAACAACAATATTAAACACGGAAATAAATTATTATAGTGACCCATCCGTAAGTTTATGGACAATGTTAAAATAAAAACATTTTAATTGTACCTAAAATATTAAAATTTTGTAAAAAAAATTTGTACCATGACGATAACATCTTGCTACTATGATCAAATACTATGTAATAAGTTGTAACATAATTAACAGATCAAAAGAAATAGGAAAGTCTGTAATAAATAGAGCATTTTAGAAAATGCATTGCATCCGATTTAATCGTAATCGATCTGACCTGAAGTCTAGGACGATTTAATTTCATTCCGCAGTACGTAGTTGAAATTTTGCTGCAGGACGAGCTCTATATAGTTGAGCAATCGATAACCAGAGGAAATTGGCAATTAAAACGTTGCAGGATCCCAGCTAATTGTAATCCGAATGAACAGACATCGATTTCTCTTCTGTCACAAAAGCTCTATTTAATTCCTGGGAGGGAAGACAGCAACTAATACTGGAAGATTCTCTTAGAAACGGAGTGACAAATCAAGAGAGAAAGCTTTGCCAACGTCTATACAGCCCACATAGATCTTCCCTCAAACCCGTACACAAAATCCTGTACATACTTATATGTAATAATAATATAACCGACATGACCATTTTATTTCGGAGGTTCTTGACATGTTAACCGTCCTGGTTGTCCTTTGAAATATAACTCTATTTTAGTCTGCTCTTTCTTTACGATTGCGGAGGAAATTATTTTATAGCTTTCGTCTAAACAGAAAAGTAATTTTTATACTATATGCTCAGTTTCATAAACTGTGTTCCTAGCTGGTTTCATCTGACACTTTATGCTCTACGCAGAATTAGACAATCAAAATTCCAAAGTGTTTCCTTTTGTCTATACGACTTCAACTCGTCATATTCACAAATGATGTCACACTGAATAATACATGCTAATAGTTGCTACTACTGATTTCATATATCTGTAGTAGAGATGCATATATATGTATCCACCTGCTTTATAAATAAATCCTCAAAACCTTAGCAATTCAGTGCTATAGTACATGTTATTAATAGGACGACTTCTCACAACTCGCATCATCATAATCCTCCATTTCAGACATTATTTTATATTTTATTCAGATTGAGTCTCATCATCTAGCCAACTATTCGAGAGAGCTTTGAGTACCAGCAGCAGTCTATTTTCCTGGACAGTCACTGGCTTTTGTCTTTTGCTAAGCGAACCGAATTCTAGTCCTACTACAATCGATTATTGTAAGGATCATGCTAGATAGAACTTGAAATGGCAATGAAACACAGCCAATATACACTTATTTAGGAGTTGAAGTAATGCAAGTATGGCTGCCTACTCCTACTATATACAATACTGCAGTTTAACATAAACCTCACTTGGCAATGATGTGATAGCGCACACTTCTGAGGCACAAACAAAACTACAAAGAATTGTCCTGCTCTGTCCAAGTCAAACAGCTCGCCGAAAATATGTTTTGCAATAGTTTTTAGTAAATACGATGATAATAATTCAGGCTTAGTGCAGTGTAGGCGTAGGAATCATTGGTATTAACTTACAAATTGATGTAAAGTGCTCTCATAAATTTTCAATCTCCCTCGAATATATTCTCAACTGAAATCTACTTGAGTAACTTCCCAGAAATTTTGTATCCCTGTTTTGTTATGTAAAACAATCAATTTATGCTGATTATCTAATCTCTCCTCATTTGTGTAAACAGTCCATCAAGAAAATCTGCTTATTCAGCTTCCATATAGTAGTATCCTCTCTGCAACATTGTGATTGACTCGAGGGAAAGCAATGTTCAGTTTGATGGAGCAACTAATGTTGTTCTAATTCTAGAGAATTCAAAATTCGATTCGAAATGCTAGGAATATCCATTATAGACTTTGCTTCGATGAGCAAAACTCGACTTTAAAGTAAACTCCTCCAGTCCAGTAGACTGCCTGTCTAACCCAATAATAATGCACCTGAGATACGCTCAAGCTCCACCATTCTAGATCTAAAACCCATTTCATTTTCTATTTATTATGCAAGTAAAACACATTAATATGCATGGATAAATATAGGCAGCATGAGTAGATGTTCAGATAATGTAACATCCTATAATATCTCAGAAAATATCTAAAATATGTAAATGCATTTAAATTATAACATTAATACGCTTGCGTTCGCAATCTTCTACCTATATTATAAACCTCTTTTCATTTCTTGCCTTACAGCATTTACAAAAATCAATTCAACTCACTCTTCAACGAGTTGCGAATCTTGCTAAGAATTTCATTAAGAATTCATCATCAGTTTGCCTATAGTATCAAATCAATATTATAAATGAGTCTGCCCTATTACTTTACTTATGTGAGTTCTAATTACAAGATAAGGTAGCCTACTAATTAAAAATATCTCCAGAGTCTCTCTTTTCAGCATTCTTCTCCATAGAAGCTCTACATTTTTAAAGATCTGGTGTAGTAACTAAGTAAAATAGTATTAAAAAGGAGCTATGGCATTATTCGCCATTCTTCTTCTTTCTATTCCGAAAATCTTTGAAATATTATAAATTATGTCCTAGGGAAGGTACGTATGCTATCCATAAAGGTTTATAATATTATAAGAAAGGTAGCAGGATTCCAATCAAACCTCTCAAACTCAAATCCTCCTCACAATCACAATCTGCCTTAGTAGACGCTGCCTACAGTTTAATTCAACTCGCCTTTGAACATTATGGTTTCATTTCATTCCCCTCTCTTTTGCTAAGGATTCTGTAGTTCATGTTGATTCCTTTTCATTTACTTTTTGTAGATCTAAAGACGCCTAGGTAATTAAGTTTCTACAGTCAAATCTCCGTCAGACGCACACATCAATTTTCCAGCTTACATACATAGATTTTCTGCCTAATAACTAATAACCATAAAGAGCTGGGCGGAGTCTTGTTCTTATGGCTCTCTGTCATGTCACCCTAAAATTCAGCGTCAAACTTCTCAGCATTATTACTTTTCAGACTCATACCAATAGCCATGCTTAATGAAAAGAGGTAGGTAGGTACTCTATGAGTCTCATTACACCTTTGTGACTATACGGCTTCCAAATTAACAAAATGTAGTTTCTATCCACACTCTCTACATACATAATTATAATACCTACTCACAAGATTTGTCTTTTACTGCTTTTTAGTTTCACTCCCTTACTACTTAATACTTGCTAACATAGTAGAAATGTATCTCAAGTGATGATTGCTACATAATTCGCTATTTTTCCTGAACATAATATTATGCCTTTAAATATTAACAATGTACCTGTATAGATTTATACACACTCCACAAGATCATTTTATTAGTATAAATCCTTTAAAAGTGTAGCAGTGTGAAGAGTGAGAAAGGCAGTGAAGATGTCTATAGGTGTTAAAGAAATGTATCACCACGGCCAATTGCATTCTAAGAAGTAAGGAAAGAGAGATAACATAAATGAAAGCATTAAAAAGCTGACAACAGTGACTGAGTTGTGTAAAGGAGTAAAATAAGGCACGGCAAACAGTAGAACGTTTAGAATTAGCCGAGAGGCATGTCAAGTCCAGTCCACTCGTAGTCAGCTAAATCACAGTGACTGCGACTGTCTTCAAATCAAGTTTTGCTCAATAAATTTTCTCACATAATATTATTCATCCACCAGTCTTCTTGGTCTACCAATGCATAGCCATCACATCACAGCTAGCATCTTATTGACCCTGACGGAGTTTAGTGAAAACTTTTCTCATTTAATATAATTCTTGTAATTAGTTCCTAAATTAGTTTTACAATTGTACAATTAGCACATATTGCTAGTCCATCAAAAACTGCTTCTTAATTCAATTTCCTTCTGGCACTTATGATATTTTGCCTCTATTCTGCAGCACGACCTCAAGAAGGAATAAAGACCCAAGAGGGATTTACAATTATTATCATTAATATTAGCCCATAGCCATATCCACAAGAGACACAAGAGGGGCCTATATCCAAATACTCGTTCTGTAACAGATATCTGTATTTATAAACATGGATATATACCTACTTACTAACTACTACCTACTACTAGTGTATTATAGCCATAAAGGAATCTCGTATCTCTTGTGAACTTCGTGCATCTTTTAGGATAGCTTTTGAATGTGACTGACCAAGAGGAGTGACCAAGTGAGACCAGAAGAGTCGCATTATATTTATTATACGTACTACATGCTCCATACAGATAGTTAACACGACAGAGTACATACATCATAATGAAGCTGGCAACAATTTAGCCTGAATCAATAATTCACACTTCACTTAGAGTTCAATCTGCACAAATAACACCTGACAGGCCAAGAGATGCATGACTTGCGGACTGGACATGACTTACTCAACGAGATTCGCTATATTATAACTATGGAAGATATATAGATAAGTGTCTAGTGCCTACAAACGATAAAATATTACTGCATACTAAACACAGAATCGTTTAGTATCTGTACCTAATTGTAAATTGTAAGTCATTCGTTCTATTGCGCTCGCAGATTAGACTCTTGATTGAATTCAGGACAAACGTACAACCCTTTGCCACACTTTTAATTTGACACTCGTTTGTTTTCTCATCGTTAGCTTACATAGCTGGCATCAGCAAAAACAATGTTTACTATCAACTATACAACATCTAACACTCCAATCTCTCGTAATTTGACTTATTTAAGCGTTTAATATTTGAGTGTAGCGTAGACAATCATCTCCAATCGTTTTATGCACTCAACATACAACTACAGGCAATCCAGTCCACTCTTCTCAACGATATTTCGATGCACATTCCCTAGTTTACCAATTCTCAACACTGACAGTGAACATTAGACTTTCAACTCTACTAGGCCTGCTCAAGATAGCACGTTGCGATAGCACTTGATGAATTGTTTTCAAACACACTGACAATCTTGCATTTTAATGTAAGTGCAAAAATTTGTAAGAACCCAACCCCAAATCCTACATCATGATAGGCTCAAAAAATCCATAATTCACACCCAAAACTCAGGTCAGAGTTCGAGAGAAACTTCCAAACGCTTCCATTCGCTCTGCTCTCGCTCTAACAGATATACTAGCCCATTAGTTAAGTTATTAAGCTTTCTTGGTTACTCTATCAAAACTTACTTCCTCCACAATTTGTCATGAATTCTCTACTGACAAGGAAACCAATTTTTCAATTTAATATGCATAATATATGGACATTGTTGCATGTAATCTATGCATATGTAAGTTTTCTATTTATCCTTAGCAGAATTATCTAATCCATGAAATTTAGGTAACCATCCTCTAACATGCCCACTACCAAAAATACTGATAAACGTGCATTTACACACAAAAACATTCACTCTGCTACAATGTGAATCACATCATCCTTATTTAGCACACACGTACACAAAGTGCTATACCAATAGTAGCAAGTCCTACATGGTATGTACAAAGATTTACTTAATAGAACGCATGATATTATAAAGTTTTTACAGCTTGTGCAAGGAGGGTTGTAAAACATAAGAACATATCCATTGAGCCGCACGTACGAAAGAATTATGAACAATAAAGAAAACATGGACTCTCCATAAAAACAACGGCGAACGCCAGGCTAATATTTTCCTCAGAGATTGACTCATTGATTCAGTGGAGCAGCAAGGAACTAATACACTTGTTCCTGTACTGTTATTGAACGGAATACAATAGAGCACCCATAGCATGCACAAATAAAATATTGCATACGAGCGGAGGAATTGGCATGCTTATAGCTACACGTTTGCTGCACCCACTACTGCAAATGCTTCTTGGTATTTTATCCCGAAGAACAAACGACGAACAACTGAAGACTACTTAAATCCTCCCATCGTGTAAACTGCTGTGTAAAATACGATATGTATTATACATTTATGTAGGCTTTCCTAATCATTTTCTGAAACATTGTTTCTCTATGCCTGTTAAAATCAAATTACAAAAGAATCACTTCGGCAGTCTTTGCTGAGTATTTAGTACTCAAATTTTTAGGTGACATTGGCAACAGTTACACCGTTGACATGACATGACAAGTAGTACGGCCAAACGAGTATATCGTGCATGCCCTTAGCTAACCGACAATAAAACTCATTTTGAGGCTCACCGCAATCTATCACACATGCAAATCTCTTTCCAAACCAAAAATTCCCAGAAGAACAGTGAAGAGTTTAATTAGAAACCAAAAAAACTTTACCTGCCGGTGTAAAGCAAAACTATAGGGAAGGATTATTAAGGTTCCTATCCTCATTCTCTGATGTTTTTTACTGATAGTGGTTTATAGCTTACACTATTACAGGATATAAGATCGAGTAGTAAGGTAATAAACCGTACACTTACTATTTAGTAGAGGAAGATACACAAAGACCCTATACTAAAGAAAAGTCGTGTCTTATTTCTAACGATTAGTTAGCCTATCTCAGTCTGCATATCAAACCAAAAAGAAAGAATACAAATCGTGAGCATCTATTGTCTATATACAATGTAATATATTACCTACTTATATAAACATATAGTACTACTTCACAAATGATGCAGATTGCAGTCTCGAGTAAATGCGTGTACTACTCACCTATAACCACGTTTTATTAGATCCAATACAATTCTCAAGTAAATGATGAGCACCTAAGGTTCCTCTATCTATACGTACTCGTACTACATAGCTGTAGTAGATATACACAGGATTTAGATTTAAATATCCAGAGAAATCATATAATTAAAGCAGAATGGATTATGGACTAAAAAGCCCTACTCTACTTTTCTCTGCCCTATACTCCACCAAATTAACCAGATTGCCGTTGCTCACTTATTTAAAAATATATGCAATAGACAAATGTTCATTTGTCTACGGAAGAAAAGTATCTGTCACGTTTTCCAAAGTCTTTTTGTAGCAATATTCCCATAATATCGTATTGTGAGAGTATCCTGTCCCATTACGCATTTCAGTCTACTTATGCCACTCCATGCTTTTCCACTCACTCGATTTACTCATCTCTACTAAACTCCGTTACAGTTCCCTAGTCTCCACATGAACTCTTTCTAAATTACAATTACATGAAGTATAAAATTATGCAGATTTCACAAGATATCGCACTTTATGGCGTCTTTTTTGGTACACTGGTTGTCTGATATTAGATATACGTGGATTTAGATATCTATAAAACGAGCGAAAATCTATATTATGTCAAGAATCGAACTATTTCCCTTTGGACAGTATAATAATGTTCCCATTTTATTGACGCTTGTGAATATCGAATTGATTAAATAGAGAAATCGTAACTTGTTAAGACATATGTATCATGCATGTGTATGCCTATAAAGTTATTTCGCCTCCAATCTGTCTATCACCTAACGATTCCTGTAATTTTCACCGACACACAAACTACAACAGAGTTCCTAGAATCTAGTCAACAAGTAAATACTAAGTAACTATGAAGACACTCCTTTTCCCCTCAACACTATTCTGCAGAGATTACCTTAGAGCATTATAATACGTAAGCAGATATAGTGCAAGCAGGCGGGACATAATTTTTCATGTAGATTTCATTTGGTTGGATTCAATAAGTGGCTGATTGACGACGAGCCACTTATTTCTGCACTTCTCTAACTCATATTTTATCACTATGTACCACATTGTGAAAGATATTTCGACCTCAGCGCTACGTTTCCCCAAATATAAATCGTTAGATTTGATCGAAATGGTAATGCAAGTAGAAAGCATAGGAAATATTGTATAGATATTTACGTAAGTCAAGACAAATCCCTGGAGGTGAAATAAATCTGCATATAAAGATCAACAGAAAGAATAAATACAAAAAGTGTAATGGCTGCGTTAGTTAGAGGGAAACTTCTTATCTAGCCTGACCTCTCCTCAACAATCAAAATCTGTTTTATAGCAGCGTTGAGTTTTTGTGTAAAGTTGGTGGAGCAGGTTGAGAACACGAGCCAGGAACGGCACTTGACCGAAACCCACAAAATCAATGCTAAATTTCCCTTAATTTGCAATTTTTAGCTTCAACTCATTTCAGAATTAAGTATAATACGTCTGTATGGATATTATTCTGTAAGTAAGTAGGTATATTATGTGCATGCATTTTCTGATACAGCTATTAGCCTGACTTTAATCTACCGCATAGTTTTCCCAACAAACAACACAGAAGAATTCACTTGCCAGGTTTTATAGCACACCTACAAAAAACAAGCCATCAAATCAGATGTTGTTTTATCTAATCAACTACCATCAGAGAAACAGCGAGAGGGATCCACTGCCTGCATAAACCTATGTAGCACTTATATTAGTCGTACACCTAACCGAATATTTATGTTAGATTGTAGCATGGCTTAGGTCGTACAATAACAGCCTGTTTGTTTGAATGTAACTATATGTACTTAGATTCGTTACTGGGCTAAGGTCCAAAATACATACTCGAAATTCCACCATATCGTTCTACTAGCATTCCCTTTTTCGTCTAATCATTAGCAATAAGCATACCCGTTTATTTTGTTTAGCCATCTTCAGTCAACTTAATTCTATCTGAATTACTCCTGACTACTACAGAACTCTGCAGAAAATAGTCTCTTGTCTTGTCATCACAACCCAACTAAACGACGTGTAATGCTACCACAAACAACCACATAAC
Organism: Tomocerus qinae; assembly: GCA_020055645.1. Classification (NCBI taxonomy): domain Eukaryota; kingdom Metazoa; phylum Arthropoda; class Collembola; order Entomobryomorpha; family Tomoceridae; genus Tomocerus; species Tomocerus qinae. The sequence goes on from CM034548.1 coordinate 26,626,407, forward strand.
ATCACTTGAAGAACTTAAGACATGAACATCTCGCGGAGACATAAGTATTTCACCACTCACTAAGTACAAACCTATATAGGTCTAACTCTCCTGATGGAAATAAGTAACAACATGAGTCACATCTGTTTTTCCACAAAGACAACTAATTGTCCAGAGATTACATGCACTCTATCCAAATCCTATTACGTGCCGTCATGATCATAGTCCTAGATTAAATATAAAACTAGAAAAACTCCTCTAATTACATTTACTTGTTGGTTAACAGACCTCATTCCCCAACCTGCGATCACCATCACACTATCACAATCTACTTCCAAAATTTTAAAACCTTATTATCATCTGTAGATTGATTTCCTCCATCAAATTAAGAACTACTAGTAAAAATAGAATATTGCAGTCTACAAGCTAAATTTGTCTCCACTTCCCTCTTGTTCCTCTGCCAAAAGCCGCTATGCCATTTTCAATAACATTTTTAATTACTATTTAGTCAGAAAACAATTAGCAACTGGGAAAATTACTCAGAAATGCCAACATGAGTTGGTTTGGTTGATAGCAAGATTTAACTACCAAAACTCCAACAGGGTTATACACACACTATAAGCTTTGTTAACAAAATGTACACAAGATTTTCCTAGTTGTCACGTCATCAAAGCATTTGCTAATTCCTCTTTGTACATGTAGAAAACCCTAGCTTGTTGACTCGATCTGTTTTCCTTGTTTATGTTTATGACATTCTGCAAAAACATTACTAGTTGCCAAAGGAGGGAATGAGTAGAGACTGAAAAGACTTTCTCCCTTTCCTTGATATGTCCTAATAAATACATTAAATTGAAACACTGAGAATATATAATGGAGATGCTAATAATAATAATAGACGAAGTAATACTTAATAATAATCATCATCATGGCGTCCATTATGATTCCTTTCAGGTTTCATTATGTCCACACTAAATGTGCATGTAGATACATTTTCAGCGTAATAGTCATTCAAGAAGAATGAATTTCGTGTCTTGTTTTGTCCTAATCTACTACTCTAACAAAACAACTATGTACATCACTACATCTCCTCCTCCTCCTTGCAAGATTTCAGGAAAGCCTCCTCTCTCTTCTTATCCATATGTAAAACGAAAACATTACCATTTATATATTAGGCAATGTAAAAATACTAAACAGAGTAGGTTAATATAAAGGACCGTCGCATTCTCCTTCGTTAGATGCCAGTTTCAATCTTTGTATTTCATTTATTTCTTTTGATTTGCATCTATCACACAGCTACGAATAATAATAGGCTAGCCACATCTACTACTTAACTATATTATGTTATTTATTTCACAGTATAAGCACTTAAGACACTAGCTTTCCTTATATAAGCAACACGATCAATATATATGCGAGAGATACACGTACCTATCTATAATATCATTGTTAGTCAGTTTATATAGATTGTTATGTACATGTAAGTATATAAAGAGTATTCATTGTCCTATTCCACGCCAGAATGACGAATTTCGTGAGTACTGCTCTGATTGTTACAGAATGACTCTTCTACATTGCAGCCTTTCTAGTCAGTTTTCATTTGACTTCGTGTAGCAGTTAAGTATTGCATCAAGCAACTTCGAGTCGAACCACCGGAGACACAGAAACGTGACGGAAAGTGGTTCAAAATTAGTGGATAAATGCTAAGTTAGTGACTGAATAAATTTTGGCTTAGTAGAAGGTCCGTATACCACATTGCTACACTCATTAGCTATAAATCCTCTGCTATAAACTTGTTACATTTACATTGTTGCGTTATAATATATTCTCAGACGGTTAATGTACATGCACACACTAGAAATCCTATATTCAAAAAACCACTTCTTTAACCTTTCACAGAAAATGATGACTATTAAATTACTTATTTCTCCTATAAAATCAAATTATGCAACATGCTCTAAAACATAAACTCCAAAGTCTCTGTTTTCTCAACAGTTTTTTATTTTCCAATGATACTACGGCTTCTATTAAATTAACTGCAGAATTAGAGCAAATGAAGACACGACAAAGACACACAAGACTTTTCTATGTAATTTCCCCTTGGCTTACATGCATAAGAGAGTTTGCTTTTCTTCACAAATGAATTGTTTCTTTATCTCGATACTCCCCTTCTACTTAACTCTGTATACGTCTTATTTTAGCTCTACAAATTCTGATGACAAAAAAGAGCCAATTTATTGTTGCCATCCTCCACTTTGTCTTATTACCCTAATATAAATATGCACTTTTCTGCAAGCACAGCTCTCTTCTCATTAGCTTATAGTCGTTTATATACTTAAATATAGGAACAGGCATCAGACCATGGTTGACGGCGCATTAAATGCCAGCTCATATTAAAACTTGTTTAGCTAATGTGAAGTAAAAAACGTATAATCAGCAAAATAATTTGTAGCACGAAGGTTGCTGTTGCTACACTCAGCCATTGTACGATAATGTGGATGTGATTAATACTTGCCTACCAAGGTAATGCAATTTACTGAGAAAACTATTTCAGCCACTAAATTTCCCTACTACAATTGACTTCTTCAGGTACGCAATAAAATTCAAATTAACAAACACGATCGAAATTTAATTTTACATCACCAACTCCCACTACACACTTACTAGTCTGTAGTACGCAGATTATTTTTTTTACTGAGGCATACTCACCAGTTCATTTTTACACGGTAGCCACTTATATAGCCAGTAAGCATCAAAATAAAATTTAACATTCCCCTATTTCTGCTTTTCTGACTTAATTGATGAACTCGTGATTATTTTGACTGTATATTGCCAGCAGTATAATAATACTTACGCAAATATAGCATAAAAGGGACAGAGACAATAATATTCGTGCTTTACAGATACAAATTGAAAAGGAAGACAGACAGAAGTAGAAGAAACACATCAAAATGTGCCTTAAGAAATTCTCGTCTGTGTAAAATCAGAAATTAACAGAATCATCCAAGCATCTCTACATCCTTCTGTTCTCTCTCACTCGTCTTCTCCATCCTTTGATTTTCATTTTAATTTCAAGTCGACTGCTCCTGTTTTCAGTTGACTCAACAAATTCAACAACTTTCGGCACTCTCTGATCACAACACGAACGACGCTCTCTCTGTTTTTCGTAGACACTCCTTTATTATTAATAACGTAACTAGATAGCTAAATGTCACTGAACAAATAGGTACGTATTCGATTAAGTATTTCCTTACGCATTTAAATAAATATGAAATATACCTAATTTACAAGAAACTGATCTGGATATAAAAATTTACTAAGTTTATAAAGCTTTTGTATATATTTTGTAAACGCAGTGTAAGTTAAACAATTTTCCACAAAACAAATAATTTAGTATACAGAGCATAGATGTATTTTTATACTTCGTTTCTAGAAACTGCTAGTAAAGTTCACTACTCTTTAGCTTTCTTTCCAAACATTTGCAGTACATAACAAAGTTTAGCATGTATAACAAATCTTAGATGTAAAAAGTAAAAACTACTAGATAGTATAAATAAAGATTCTACGTTCCCGAATGAAAATAGCACGAGCTACGTAAACCCATTTGATTATGGTAATCAATTATTATTCTGTATAATTGAATGTTAATCATAGTATACTGTTGGATAAGTACAGTTTCTTTCACCAACTACTTAAACTGAAACAACAATGCGAACCCTTTCCCTGAAGCTTTTTGCATAAAATAAAATAAACAGAGCAGTGACATAGCTAATAGATTAAGGAACTAATCCTTCGCAAGCTAGCTCAACAAATGCAGAAACAGGTTCCGTGCGCACGTACAATAATATAATAAACTCGTATGAAATTAAAATACAATGGGATTTAGGAGTTAAATTGCATTTAAAGGTCTAAATCTGGTGCATCAACACTTATTGAACTTGCTAGTCAGAGAAGTCAGTCTCATAAATTTTGTTTGGTAAAATAGTAAGACACCAGAAATAAGACATAGTGATTGTATGAATAGGGTCGAAAATTAATAACGTAGAAACTAAATATAAATGTTTTCAATAGGGCACGACAAACCGAATGTCAAGTTTGAGATGACATCTAGTCAAGGTTGGTAGCCGACAGACAGAGACATCATCAACAAAGAGACCAAAAAATAATTATGTTTGAGAATGGGTACCAGAATGTTTGACAAGTCCAAGAACATAAGTCTATCTATAGTTTGTTTTTACTACTAAGTACCTTGTGAAAGACATTGCATGCAGAGTATCGTAGTCGGAATCAAAATGTCGCTGTAAAGACCTAATCTGTTGCTAACCTAGAATTTAGAAAATGAATCACTTGGAGTCGGTCGGGATAGATTTCTCATGAATGCTTATCGGGATTTAAAAAATTTGCTTTGAATGGATAGATTGATATGATTGTTCTAGAAAAGGTATAGTTGAATGAAACGAAAAGAAAAGTAGGGAATATAAATCCCGCAAAAAATTATAATAGCGATAAATAAATAGATAAAAGTTATTGAGCGAGATTGGAGATGGCAACAAAGAGATTAGGAGTTTTTGGCCATGAGAGTATAAGCGAGTGGATGATTATAAGTAGTATGTATAAGTAGAATGATGAGCAGACAGGGAAGATTCACATTCACATAGAATAAAAGAGTTCAAGTGACAGGTAACTCACGTTGTATATGATATATTTCTCGGCGTCTTCTTCGCTCGTCCCAGGTGCATACACAGGACAGATTATGTTCACCTGATCGTACGGTAGATTATCACGATTTACGTCGATGATATGATCCGTATTGTCTATTCGAAATCTGCAATTCACAAAGCAATCAGAAAATTCCATTAGACACATCTTAAACATGTAAAACTTTATTAGATAGTTACTTCTTACATAATGCGCATAGTTACAAGTTATTGTTAGTTTTAGCTTTCACATAAAATGAGCTCCATTCCGAGCGAGTTACTCACCGAGTAGTATAAAAATAAATATAAGCGACTACTGACAAGACTACTGTGCCCATAATAATAATAAGTAAAATGAGCATGGGATTCCGCAGTTATTTCCCTAGAAAAAATCAATGGGAATGACAAGAGTGATTGGAATGCAATATTGGGAAAGACGAGGCCATGGGTCAACCCGTCCATTTCCACCTCATGAAAAGTGACAAAGTCGTGACATGCACCAGGATGAAGAACAATGACAATGGGCCTCCTCAGAGGCAATAAGCAGGACTAAAGATGGGTACTTGGCAATGACAAAGTCTTTTCATGACCACTATCACGATGACAATGAAGAACCAAAGAACATCGCTTCAAATGTAATCACACGGCATAACTCAATCACTTCTTTGCCTACAAGCCTACTTTCCTCTTTTACTCAGCTACTCCAAGAAATTATATGACAGCACAATTATTGACATCCCTTGCTGCTCATCTCTTTATCGTAATTTCGTCAGATGACATATATTTATAATATGTATACTACGACATTGTATAGGTAGTAGTTGTAAGTAACACTATTTAATTGTGTCCCTTATATGTAAAAATCTTTTATATGCCATGTATAGACACTACGGTGCTGTTATAGCATCTTAAATAATATTATAATATTTTGAGATAAGCTACTTAGTTGTAGGTATAATATGAGTGTCCATAAAGTATAAAGGCTTGACATGACACACAGTAGGACGTTAGCAAAGTCTAAGAGCGTGGGACCATTTTGTGATATTCAAATTCTTTTAGTTTTAGTGCGGGAGTAAGTAGTTTTATGATAGAGTATCAAGTTGTGTGTTTGGGATGGAAACAATGCAAAAAGAGATGGCTACTTAGGTAGGTTATAGTTACGGTGATCGCATCAGGTGTCTCTTTCTAACAAAGTTGATGACGTTTGGTCTGAAGTGAGGTTGAGAGAAAAAAGTCCAAAGGAAAGGTTCGGCGGGCGCTTTAGCTAGTGGACATTCTCATATTATCCAAATAGAAGTATTTGAATTGCATTTGTTGTCTGGTCTTTGAGTCTCATTTCTATTTAGGTGGACTGGAATTGCAGAGGAAGGACAAGAGCTACTTCAGTTCCCCTTTAAAACTTTTCCGCTCACAATAAATTCTGTGAGTACCTACAATGGACAGGACAATGTAGTCAACAGCCAGCTCACTCAAAGTTTCTTTCCTTTTACAAGCAAGCTGAATTTAAATGGGGCTTCGGGGCATAGATTCCGTAGTTGACTATCTATACTCAACAGCAACACATCACACACAATATAGAGCTATATCTATATGGACATGGAGTTCTTTTTCCTCTCTCTGTCTCACACAAGAGCCCAAGTTTGAGCAGAAGTCAAGTTAGATTCAGCCAGTCAGAGTCAGCCGATGGCACTATGTACAAGTAAAATAACACAGCAGACATAAATGTAGAAGAGTCTGTTGTCTCGGACGAACGGATGGACTGACTATTTTCACCTACAGCTATCATCATGTACACCTTTCTGCATTAGCATGCATTTTTCTATTTGCATGGGCATCTTATAGTATGATTTCTCAAGAGGCATAACCTCATAAGCTGCACGAGGACTCTCTAAGCACATGTGATTTGTAGTTCCTTAGCTTTTCTTTTGATAGTGCCATGCAGTTCTCTAATAAATTACAATAAGTAGACTTGTTAGAAATATGCCACATAGATAAGTATTCTCAGCAATTGCTAGTCGTTTTATAATCGGACGGATAGAAATAAAAGGAATGGCAAACTCAGGTTGGCGTTTATGGGCAACTGGTTTACTTGTTCGAATGAAGTGAGCAATACAAAGTATAGTTAAATAAGCTCAGCCACATAATGCAATCAAGAGGAAGGTGATGAGAATGGCAAGGAATGGCTGAGCTTAGCACCTCTCCATTTAGAGTCTGTATATACTAAACATTTTTACTCGCTCATACTCTCAGGTATGTATGTTGTTGGATGTGCAAAAGGAGAGGAATACATTAGTGTCTTGACTTCTCAGCCGGAGGCTTTGCAAACTTGTTCGCTCACACACTCAGAAGAATTGCTCATGTTATACCAGAACTGTGACTATACTAGAGCATAAGCAAGTAAATAATACATAGTCAGGTATTAAGTTTTACTACACACACATCTGACACATCCTAATAATACTATACTTAGTATATACATACGTCAGACAAATATTATTATTGTGAATACTTAGAAAAGTAAATGTAGAGAGAGCGTACTTATGTATGTATGTAAGGGGATTGTATATACATGGAATTGCTAGGAATTGTTATAAATACACAACAACTAAACTTCTATCAGTTGATTAACTTCAAGTCTTCTGGAGTCTAGTTAGTATGCAAAAACATGTTATGTCTATCTGCCTTGCTTTACACTTTCCGTAGATCCATTTCACACTGCCCTATCGACTACTTGCTATCACTGTGTAATATATTCCTACATGATATTGTATTTGGCATTCTCTACACCATTTCTCGACAAGCTTACAACATTAGATAAACAATAAATAAATAATCAGAAAAAAGACTTAAGACTGCAAAAGTGCAAATGCACGTCGATTACAAGAGTTGTTTTTTCCAGATGGAGTATCAAGGTATGCGGAGAAGTGTTTGGATAAATGTTAAAACTAATGAAGAGCATTGAAGGGAAGGGGAAGACATACATACTTACATATATCTCTACACAGAAACTCAGATTGGAATGGAGACCCTCCTCCAGTCCAAGACACTCAGTTTCTTCATCAACAGGTTATGACTTATCTCCAAAGTAAGTCGGAGCAAGTCAAAGCTGACTCCACTCACTCCAGCAAAAGAGACTATACTGTGTGCAGCCAAATAACTAATAAGTGTAATAATACTATTATAAGGACACGACAACTTAGCCCTAAACTATAATATGTATATACCTATTTAGTTTAAGTATGTATTTATTTAATATTATTTGCTGTTCTGTATGATGTGATGATGTAGCTTTTACTACTAAGTACTTACTACTCCTTCTATTACAGATGTATTAGTCTCTCTATATTATATTATCTACTCATCATCAGTTAGAGCATAAAATATAACACTCTCGGCTCGGCTCTAAGAAGTAGACTACAAGAGAATATCATTCACTCCATTACTCTTGCATACTACTTAACTATACATAAGAAACCTGGCCCTGGTCCTTACTTTAATCTTTCGAAAGCCTTTCCACATGTCATGAGATATGATGTGATATGATAGTGATATCAACCTTGTAATGTTATGCAAATTCGAATCTATCTACGCGCTTTTTCTAATGTAATCTACTAAATAAATGTTTCGAGAGAAGGAAAAGGAAGAGCCGTTGGCCTTCGTTTTGTTCTTTTTAGCAGCTTCTTCTTCTAAGTCAGGTTAGTATAGGAACACATCTAGGACAACTAAGCACAAGTATTTACTCCTGTATTGCGAGTCCATAATTCTTGAGAAGTATGAGAGTTCAAATATTTCCACGTTGTCTATCGGAGGTTTTACTACCGAAAGAATGTCCATCCTTCCTTTCATTTTATACATTAACATTGCATTATAATATGTTATGTAATGCACATATGGAAACCATTACTGATGATGGCGATAATGCCTTCAGTTCACTAGCTAAACTCACATCCCTCTTTGTGTGATTCTCATTCCGAGCTAACGATAGCTAACCCATGTTGATGTTCAGTTAACATGGACAGCCCTTCCTACTCTTCCTTCAGGATACATTATATTATCATTATGCTCATCACATTATGATTATTATTACGAGAAGAGTGAGTGAGATGTGAGATGGGCACATTTTCCTTTTCTCTCTCTCTCTGCCTTGTCCACTAATAATATTTCTCGGCAGTCTCACTCTATCTTCAATGTCCAGTCCACCAAAAGTTGGCCGTTGTTCGCTATTATGATGGCAACATTACAAATACATATAAAATACACACACGAGCCATAACCTCATTACTCCTCTCCAAAGTCTCACAACTACTGAACTCTACTCTTATCCGCATCTCACTTTATCTCGGACAACTCCTCTCTCTGTATAACCAACTGTCTCAACTACTGCAATGTCAGTTGTTGGGGAATTGATTTTTATAGCCATTTCCAGTCTGAACACATTACACTATAATTATATCCTTAATAAAATACATTCGAAATTTTATTCGTACGGATATGATAGTGTGGAACTGCCAGAAACGCGGAGTTGGGAGATAACATTTGTTAAGATTAATAATGTGCTTGGGCATAATGAGCTGATGTTATGTGGTCCCATGATGGCGAGAGGAGGTGCACCACAACTACTTCCAGTCCACATAAATTTACTCGTTCAGTTGCCACACCACAATCTCCACTTTTATTCATAACATTATGCACTGCTCTCCATGCTATTATTACCCAGACTCATATTATTAGACTTCATAATAAATATCAAGTTTTCTCGTCTCAATCCGCCACGAGATCAAAAGAAAAAAATGCATGGAATCTCACCGAAAAGTTTTGACCCGCTATTTTCTTTGTACTATTCATTCACAAATGAAGATCAATAAAAATAGATACTTATTTCGAATGTAGATGACTAATCTGAAGAAGAAGTAGAAATAGGGATTATTGTGTTGTACAAGTATGGACATTAATAACTGGAAAGATGCAAAAGGAGATAGTCAAGCAACAAATAAACCTTCCCCTCCTATTCACCTAAGCTCTAAACAAATTCTTAATCATTGAGAGAAACGCGATAGGGATAATAATAATACAGAGAGCGTAAAATAATTTGAATTTCATTGCATATTGTACTTTTATTACACATTTCCATATATATTTATAGTATCAATATCGGTTTCCGAGTCAAACTAACGATTACACAATTACAGAGTGAGCATAATAGTAGTAATTGGTGGAGAACAACGGACGGGTACCTGTGCTTATGTAGATATGCATGAAAAGTAAATACAGCCGCATACCAAAAAGCTGTGTACACCTCCAAATGCATTATTACATATTATGAAACAGGATAAAAGGAGTAAAAACACGAGAAGAGTGAGCTGGATGGTTAATCCAAGCTCTTGTTATGCTCTGTGATGTTATCCTATCCCATAGTTTACTGTTTGTCTGCGCTGCATTTCAATTCATTTCTCATTCCCATCAACTCCTATATTATATCCTCAGAGAAAAGTCCGAAATGAACGCATGCAACACAACTGTGCCTCCAGCCATCCGCAATTATCACCTCCACCAAGAAGACAAGACAGCTTTAAAAAATTCCTCAATTGCTTTCCTATTGCTATTAGCCTTTATCCCAACCAACAACAACTAGGATTCTCACACACTGACGGACAGACTTGCATTTGCCTTGCCCTGCCTGGCTTACAACAATTGAAGAACTGACTGACTGACTGCTCACTGCACTCGTGAGCTCAACTCCTATTGTAGCTACGTATGTAGGTAATAATAATATAATTCCATCCATTCCAGAGAGTACAAAAGACACATTATCCATGTCTGTGTGTATTGCACACAAGAAAATACTTTTATACATACAAAACCACATTCAAGTCTCAGATAACAAATAAACTATCCATCCAGTCAGACACATAAAGCCAAAATCCACCCGCCATCGCATTTATTTTCTCTTGCTCTCGCTGTTTACTTTATTATTTGTCGACTAGCATGGACAGCCTCAGAGAAGTCTCACTCAAGTACTACTCTACTCACTCAAAACAATGCAACCGCATAGCCATAAAATGAGACTATAAAATTATTCCACCCATAAAATCATATCCATCTACCTTTCAACTTGTCGAATCTAATTCTATGGCCAGAGACAATTAACAATTCCACATAGACAATGCATCCTTGCCGTTCCTTTGTCCTACCTTCATTATGGTCCTTTTCAATCTCCATGCCAGTCCATGTCATGTCAAATCACGTCACATAATCTCACATCTCTACTACCCATTTACATCGGTTTCTAAGGCTAATGATCATCACAACCTAAATACCCGTCCATTTTTAACACTAAACGGTTTACATCCTTTCCAAAGTCTCCCTAAAATACTAAATTGGTGGACAAACTTTTATATCATTTTAGATCTGATTAATTTAAAATATACCATCAATACAGTAAATTATTTATTAGAGTTATTCATGTCTTCAAATTCATATTGGATACTGCATATAATATGTACTGTTATTCAAATCTGTCCTTCATTTTTGGGTTACCTGGCTAGTAATAATCATAACCATGATCCTAAACATCTTGTACTCATTAAATAAAATGAATGTTGTTCTTTATGCTAGAAATGTTATGATCATGAGGGAATAATAGAATGAAATGACTGCATTTTTCCACTGCAGAGAGCTGAACAAAACAAAATTGCAGTACATTGTGCTTACAAAAGACAACGGAATCTTTGGATGCAAAGCTCCCCGCCAGGGGATCACAACACAACAAAGATTTACCCAGATAGCTAATAGCTGGATAGATATGCAATAAGGAACTTGGAGAATGGAAACGTTGTCATTGTATGCAGCAAATAGATAATGTACTATTAGCTAATCTAAGATTTTGTCTCTTGGCGTCTATCATCCCTTTAGTAATGCATATAATATAGCTACCCAAACACATTGGTTATTTCTGATCTAGATTGTAATGCTGCAGGTAGGTTGAAGTCATTCTTAAGAAACCACTGACATAAATTGACAACGTCGAAAATGATATTATCATTAAAATGAAACCATCTCGGCTGGCGTCTTGAATTAGACCGTTGCCGGAGGAATTATTTAGAGTGTATATATACAAGTTGAGTGAGGACAAAGGGACATGAACTAATATCTGATAGTTAGTTACATCACCCTGTATGTATAGGAAATGATAATGATATCTATAAGCATCAGATGATACATCATAACCCCACATGTAACGGTGTGAAATGGAAACACAATAGACAAGAGTGTTATCGTTAGCATCTCGGAAATGGAAGATGTAGGGAGTTGAAAAGCACAGCGCTGTCAATTGAGATCGAGATGCATTATACTGGGTGGATGAAGCAACGTGGTAGATGTAGATTAGGAATCTCTTCCTCCTCACTCGAATCTTTGAGGACTGGTGTGCAGAATTTAAAGGGCTGACCGACAAACCAACCGACCAACTGTGTGCTTATAATATTATTATACTCGTCTTAGTACATAGAGTTAACGACGTCAGCCAAAGTAACGGGATGCAACAAAACGACCAAGTTTGCCCAAAGCCACAGAAACAAGAGCTGATGAGCCGAAGATGGGAAATATTATAGTAGTTGGATGGAGAAGGACCAGAACGAATTCTGCTGCTGTCGTGTAGGTTATACTGCATTATCATCTGCACTTGAAAAAGACAGACGAGAGTTCATTTGTGCAACGTGCACCTTACTTGACAATTCAATTGAACTTGCTGCTGCGAGTGCATCCAAAGGTGGCTGGCTAAAACTGGCAAGTCCTATTAGTCTTTGTCTAGGCTACATTACATTACGACCTCAATAGAAATTCCTTTAAAAAATCTTAACAAGTACATAAAGCTAAAGTCTAGTTCTCATTAGTCTTACAACGAGGAGCACTCAGCTTAACATAACGTGTGCGAAAATCTCACTTGCAAACATTCCACAACTGCAATCTCACAATTAGAGATATACACACATTAGTTAGGTATTTCAAGGTACGTACTGCTCCAACTATTCATAGTCGCTTTCTTGCAATTAGACAATGCTACCAAGGTACTTACATGACAGAAGCAAATAATATTACATTATATTCACATTCTTCTCCGACTTACACTAAACTAGACTCAAGCCAGATATATTAAATACAAACCTGGTTATATTTACTATAAGTAGGAGAAGAAGGTAAGTAGCTGACGAGCCACCACTTACTATTGGCAGTTGTACTTATCGTTAGCAGCAATATTATTTGTACAGCAATAAATTTGCACAGTAAATACTACTTAGGATTGCATAGGTAGTTAGTTATCTTTATCCATCGGCACGACTATAAACTCTGCAAAGGATAGTCTCTCAACTCAATCTTAAGTATTTGCAGATAGCGACAAAGCTGAGGAAAAGTCTGTTTAATTACCTAAATGCATTCGCCTTCAAGCCTCTCTCTCTCTCCTCTATTCCACATCCACACTCGTTCGTAATTTGCAAAGGTACTGTTAGATTCGATACGAGTCAAATGAAGGACAACACAATGTTTAACATTGCCAAGTAAATACACATTAATTTGTTAATGAGTACGTAATACTGACTTTATCATCATCTCCCTTCAGATCAGATATATATATACACTGACTTGTATGTATATGAAGGAATTCCTTCCATCATCGGCTCCTATTCAACAACGGACTGAAAACAAATAGAACTTGGGTACAGGGCGGCTACACTTAGAGAAAAATCATGATTACAATGCATGAGGCAGCTTTCGAATGCAAATAATGAATTCCATCCAACCTATTGATTTCCTATAAATAATCTGGCTTTTACCATATATGAACCAATTCAAGCCCTTAAACGCATAATAATACATCAGACCAATATCCACATGCGTGGCGCTATTATAATCATATCAAATATGTAACATCCCTACTCTTCTACTAACAACAGTTCTTTGTTTCACATATCCGTCTGCTGCTGAGAGCACTTTTATACTATTTGCTGAATGTAGACGACTGCTTATTACTAAACTATGTTTTTGTTTTCGCTTGGCTTTCTACCAACACTATGTAGATTACATCGAGACACAGAGTACTCAATGCATTATAATGAATATCCTGCAAATCATTTGCATCAAAAATAAAGTTGAAGGTAACGTTAGTAGAGGAATGACTGATCATCTGCCGCTAAGTTGAGAGACGTGTAATGTAGACGGGAGGCGGTAAGCGAGTGATTGACTGAATCAAAACTCACAGTCATTATCATCTGCACAGAGTGCTAATTGCGATCAATGATAATAACTCATAATGGGGCTATGAGTGATCACGATCCAGATCAAGATAAGCGCAACAACACACACTCACTATTTCTGCTATGCAAACATATTATGCACATTCCAGCTAAATTAGCTCTGATAAAATACTCTTGCATAACCTTGCTCTGGAATTACATTAAAACCTATACGACTCTTTACTATTTTACTATTAACTAACACATACACTTGCTAAACTCTGCTTAACATTTCTGAATTTATAAAAACGCCTTTTGGAATTGTCCCAAAATGGTTTTTGCAAGGTTTTGCTATATAATTTGCAAAACAATCACTTTCCTATTTCACAGAGCAGGCCATACATTATAAAAAAGATGATAAGAATTTGGGGTAAAAATCAATAAATGATGTGTTTAAATTTAAATAGACGCTAAGAAAAGACATAATTTTATTTTCGATGTTTGCATATTTAAATGATAAATTCATTTATTAATATGAAAGTAGTAGGTAGTTGATGAGAAGTATTTATTGGTGGTATGTAAAAATGGAGGCGTTTGCGATGTAATGGCTTGAGAGAGCACGCGATGCTGACCAAAGCGATGAAAGGCTGGATATCTGAACAAGAGGCTCCTCATCATCAACATCAAGTTAATCATCATCCATGTCCTCATCATCAGCGCCCAAATGATTCGTCTAATCCTAATCTATAGTCTAATCCTCTGTACCTGCTTGGCAACCACTGCACTCTAGAACAATGTAATCCTTTCATTTAACTTTTCCGGTTTCTCCTCGCACAAAACGAGTCAAGTTCACAATTGTTCTTCATATCAGATTTTATTTGAGTCTGAATCTAACAGCAGAGATATGCCATGCCCTTCTATATTAAACTTCTTTAACAAGAACGACTCGACTGAAGCCTTGATAGCGGTAATATATTCCTTTTGTAACATTCCCTCTTGCACTGCACGTAGTAGAAGCACATTAATGCAGAAGATTACGAGGAGCTTAGGCATCAAATCTCTCTAACAATATATTTAAGGATCTGATGTAGCGTGAGACCACCAGTTCCTTAAATCCAAGAGCTTTGGAGTATGAAATTTTGATTTATTAATATCAATAAAGAGACGCAAGAAACCAGGCTTTACCATCCGCAAAAACCAGACAAAAATACCCACAGGATACCCACACAGCTTCTAAAAATCCATACTCCCAGAGGTTCAAACCCTTTTTGTGAAATACTTTGCTGTACTCTATATAAAATTGTAATAAGACAACTTCAGATAACAAAAACATAAAAATATATGAGCTATAATTAAATACGAAATATAATTATTCTAGGAAATTTCAAAAATTATCAGCAATAAATTCCCACTGAATTTCTTGCACAACTAATTTCGCAAACGAAGAGAAAGAAGTTTATCTTTTATAGCTATGTTTAAAAGTATCCTTTTGTATGTCATGGTATGGGAAGCCCATGTTATTTACTTTAGGTACCTACCTACACAGAGTTAACTAACAAATTAAATTGGTCTCCCCCTACAATGCAATAGAATACGTAATAAGTCTTCATTCACTTAAATGCTCGCAAAGCGGCTAAATAAAAGACTTGCGCCTTTGGCCATATCATACTCTGGCCATAACTTACATCGGTGTGGATTCACGCTACTTAATCTACGTTTTATCATTTCATTTCATCGCTTATTATCAAAATCATCGTAGATAATACACACTTTAAAGAAGAGTGTATGTCTATCACAGTTAGAACCTTCAGGTGCCTCCAATCCATACTTGTTTCGCGAAACATGAGATGACACATAATATGATTTTCAACAGAGCTCATTACAAGTCGTTTTAGTGGGATTCCTCTTCTGCCCACTGAGGAAAGGACATTTAAAAATCATTCAGTACAATGGCATAAAGAATGCAATAGATGATCACCTAAATAGTTATACACATCAGTAGATTATATGATTAGATTCTTGCCACTCACATATTTATAGCAATCTAATGGGATTTAATGCACGAAGGAAATAACTTGGCTAAGTAACTGGATGTAGTACAATACGTACTTATTTGTATTATTATAGATATGGCAGTGATATGTATTTTGATGAAATCAAGTAGGAATTGTATAGAAACTCATCTTAGTCAGCTTATGAATTTGAAAAGAGCGGTGAGACGGAGGAAAAGAGTAAATCAAGTGAAACGCGGTTCAGAGGTCGACAAAAGACTCATTTGTACAAGTCTAACCCCCGCAGACTGGTCCAATAAGCTCCTAAATCACTCATCAGTTCCCAATATCACATAAGTCATCAGCCTTAATCTAATTTACGCTCCCTATTTCACACTTCACATTCACACTCATAATCACAAACTGAGACGACGACTCGTCGGTATCCATCTAATCTAACTCCAACCATGTACTTAGATTTGTTATAAACTAATATTCTTATTCTCATTCACACTCAAATTCACACTCACTCCCATCCATTGCATTCCTCCACTTGGCACTAAATTACATCTACCATTGTGGAATATCTAAAACACCTATATCATTATATCTCATCACATCCTTCTAACTTCATCCTACCAATCCAATCAACATCCAATCACTTTATATTCGCACATTACATTCATCATCCTTATATGCAGATTTACTATAATAGAATCCTCTATTCAAACTTCCTAACTTCCATCTTTTACCTAATTAAATATTGAATAAACTAATGAGCTGGATGCTTTTCACTATTTCTTGGATTCAAATTGCAGTGAAATATAATCTATTTGTTAACAGGAGGAATTTGTCCACTTTTTTAAATGTAATTCTATACAAGCATTGTGTTAGGTAAAAAAGACACAAGCACGCTATTGAACAATATCTAAAATTACAATGAAAGTTGATGACTTCTTAGAATGCTGAATTTAGACGGGGACATTTGCTTCAGAATGACGTCTACACATTCTACACTCGAATTTGAAACAATGCAACGAAAAAAGTTTTTGAAGACGTCTGCACCTGTATGTATCATGCACTTTGAAATGATAGTCGCTGATATTGAAATAAATGCAAGCGAAGAACAATTTCTGAACTGTATTTAAACGGGTCGCTAGTGCTTTGTATGTAGCGTGGCATAAAATATGTAGCGACAAGATCGGAAAAGATGGAAATGAACATTTGTAGAAACATTTCCTACATGCTTGTACTTCGAATTCAAATCTTTATTTCAACCTACATAGATATTTATACGCTTATTGTATATAAGTATGCATGTCTGTGTCTGCAGATTCTATTTCTGTTTACCATGTGAGTGCATAGAGGTAAAGGGTGACACTCGGTGTCTAAGGCGTGAAATTGTGAATTTTTCCACACATGGGCCTATCACGTAAGATCAAGAACGATATCCTAAAACACTGCACTTCTGCAGTTTGAACATATGGGCTGCACACAGGAGAAGGATAGGAGATACACACAATTTCAATAAGGTCTGCTGCCAACAATTCATTTTTTACTTCTTTCTCTGTCTCCATCACTCAACTCTTGTCTAAATCCTATCTTTTATCTCTTCCAAATATTCTTTTTCTATATGCCACTGAGGGACAGTCTAAAGTTCTCCACAACAAGCCTACGCATATTATATAGATATAGACTGGAATTCGACCTGGTGTTTTACGGCTACCAAAGTGGAAAAGCATTCAATGAATTTATAGGGAAAAGGTCGGTAGAATTTCTTAGGGCTTATGCACGTTAGAGACTCTATCATTGAGTCATGTCATGCCATACATACGTCGTATCATTAAATCAAAGGCTGAATATATGTATTATTGAAACAGTCAAGCTGTCCGTGGCCATAGTCAAATCAGCTTAGCAAAACCGACAGACTTCCCGAAAATTCAATCCCAAACAACTGAATCCCGTATTTATATTCAATTGTATCGATTATCCTATCGGATTCTTTATCCCACCAGCCAAATCTAATAGAAAACTCCATTTTACACCTGGCTGGATTCATATTATCATCCTTATAAATGCACTATATACCTAGTGATACTGCCAATAATGTCATTTAACCCTAAACCAAAGGGGGGAATCACAAAGTTGTCATTTCCTCGTATTGAGTCATGGATTCAAACTACTAGATTGTCATCACAGTATACAATTTTATGCAGAGAGCGAAAAAAATTGTTATGAATAATTAAATTTGTAGAGCGTAAGGTGTAAGCTGCAATTATAGGAAGGGATCTCAAGAATTCCAGTTAGTGCATATTCATAAACATCAGAAGTCTATTCAATGAAAGAACTTTATAATGATATTCTACTTATCTGCAGCTACAGATGTATCTCCTCCAAGACATTTTGTTCATCTTTCTGAGAAATGATTTCATGTCACTATAGAGTGAAGTTAAGCAAGAAATGAACAGTAAGTAACCTTCCTCAGTATTTTATAGCTTGGGCCTAACCTAGGAAAGTCAGGCCGAACCACCTGTAATAAAAATTTTCTTGTTTCCCTTGCACATATTTATTACTTACAATTAGAACGTACTCGCCTGGTTAGCTACGTGCTGATGCGTCAGAGTGCCTAGGTACTTTATTTTCTACAGTGGATCATACGGACCGACACATTCGCATACACTGGTTTGAGTAATAAAAATTTGCTCTGCTAATGTTATTGAGGCGGTAATTGAGTGTCGCTCTTCTTGAATTATTTCCAATAAATCATTGCTCTCCATAAAAGTACACAACTCTTCAAAAGTTTTAACGACTCTTTCAGATAACGTTTCCCCATGAAATTCATAATAATCATAGAATAATGCAGGGTCCGGCTGGCCCTTGATTAAAGATAAATAGTCGATAGTTACGCGACCAAATAACTTGAACGATACTCACATTTTTTGAAGGAAACTATTTTTTCCTTTTCAGATTGAAAAACCTGTGGGACAGCAAGATTCATAAATATAAGCTTTCAACCGACGGATGTAGTTCTTAGGAATTCTTTTGGTAGGAAAGAAGTCTGCAAAGTTGAGTGCAGTGGATATCGAACTCTCCTCGCACGGAAACCATCATCAACATCAATGCGACTTCTTCTTGCTATCAAAGAGCCCTACTCAGAGAGAAGATCAATCACTGTTTCTTAAGGAGCTGTCACCAACATCCAGATATTCCCTTTCCTTTCTTCCCTTGATGAATGAGAAATTTGCAATGAATCCACAGCTGCAGTCTAATGTTCCCCACTATGTCTCTTTACAAAAATATAGATGCTTATACTTATAATAAAGATATATTTGGCTACTACTACTATAATAGAAATCTCAACAATCTAATAATATTATATTTATAACTTTGCTAGTACAACATTATAAAGGATACATTTGCATACACAACAAATCTTGATCCGTACAAAGGTAAACCAACTCCTTCTTTGAATCTCAGGAGTTATGCTCGCTGCAAAAACCTTTTCTATCAATTCAATGTCTAGCCTCTATGTATTATCTGTCTACCCATATGGACATTTTATTGTTCATTCCCATGCTATACGTATACATTTGTACCAAAAGTAGGTAGACACAAATGCCAAAAACAACTTTAAATATAAAATAGTGTATCGCTTAGGTAGTTTTTTATCTAAATCTCCAAGTACTCAACAACAATAAGGCAACTCAATAACTTTACTTATTTTACGCCCTTCCAAAAGTTTGCTCAATCTAAATTGATCAAGTTTATATGTACAATGCACCGTCAACCATAAAAGTGAGAGCATAATATTCCAATAAAAGATTCTCAATTTCTTCTGACAATATAGAATGTCTAAAGAGCCAAAGCTATAGCTATTACATCTCTAAAACAAAGGTATACTTACGAATGAACTAAATAATACTACATAGAAAAAGTTTCAACAATTTGACAAAGTACATCATCAAGAAACATAATATCTCGACTTGTTTTTATCACAAAAATGTTTACTGGAAACTTATTTTCTTGGTAGGAACAATTTTCGAAGCATATTATTCCATTACAAAGGACAATTAGTGCATCAAGTAATCAAAATTATTCAAACTGCGGAACACGTGTAAATACTGTGAATTGTACAAGTTCTTTTCATGATCATTAGTAACAGCACGTTCTCCAGATATACTACTCTGCAGTTTCAAACAAAGTTAAGAATTCTTAAAATTCTGGAGAAACTGTTGATGCAGAACCATATGGCAAAATGTTAAAAGTAATTGATTTCCCATGCTATTCCACGCATGTAGAAAACAAAACAAAGAAAAGGCCTCTCCCCTTTCTTAGGAGATGTCTTATAAGAAAAGTAAAATATTTGTAGGTGCTATAGTTGTTTTTAAACTATTTCATCGTGGTGGATAAAATAGTGCAAGTGTAGAGCGCAGTGTGGAAGAGAATCCAAGATTGCATTTATTCTATCGTTCACACGACCAAAGAAGATTGGGCCACTGGGACTACCTTCACCGTTTCCTAGCCCATCTTCGAATAAAGTCTTTCGGTTTTCTCTTCCCTTTTTGTGTTTCGTGGCTAAAAAATGTTGCCCCCGGCTCCTAAACAAAATACAAGGCTCTGAGCATTCTCATAGGTACACAATGCACATACCTAGGAAGGGAAGGAAGGCATGGCCTTTAAAATGTACCAGAAGAATGATCCCGACTTTACTTTATGGGGTATAGGTATATAACTCTTTATATAAAGTCCGGATGAAAACGATCGGCTTCTTTTACTATAATGGTATTCGTTCTCAAGATTTCATCCAGAGATATCGATTGGAATGTAAGTTATGCTTTTCTTGACTTAGGTGCATCTCTGTAATTTCCCGTGTCTATTACACATGAGTGTGTGAATAAAAATAAAAGTAAGAGATGAGAGCAGAGGTCAAATCTAAATGTGTATCCTTCACATTGCATCAAACCCAGTGAGCTTATAGGATATTTTTATTTTTGTGCATAGATTACAAATAATATCTGTAGTAAATTACTGCATGAGGATATAGTTAACTGTAAGGAGACGAACGACGTACGTGTTATGTAATTGTTGAAGAGGAGAGAGAGGGCAAGGAACGAAGAAAAACAATAAGAACTCTGCGTTTAAAGGGATTGTGAGGTATTGTGAAGAAAGGTGACTTTGACGAGAGATGAGATGAGCCCGGAGGAGATGCAGAGACTATTAGGGGATGATGAGAGTACGCAAGAGAGACTGGGCTAGGCCAGGCAGGGCGTGAGAAAGGTTCCTTCAGCCAATCCATAATTTCTAATACACAAGATGATAAGACTCTACCATATATTCAAATCTTCTTAACCTACATACATACTTTTACAACACTTCATAAAGATCCAACATTACCAAATAATGTAGGCAAATCCAATCATTTGTGCTCGATCCTTACACATTCTGAAACTATTCTTACTATTATGTAACCAAAATGGAGTCCAAAATAGACCTTGTTCAATAGTTCACTTAATTTAATGTAATTCACATTCTTTGGCAACACCATCACTATCTATATACAGCCTCCTTAATGGCACTTGGAGATTTTACAATTATGTAAATGTACAGCTTGATATTCCATTAGTTTAATTTACATTCGCGAAACTCTAATTAAATCTGTATACATTAAATGTCTTTAATCACTACATTCAGTCACTCGCAATCTATATAATACTAGTATATACTTATTGAACATTACCTTAAATTATTAATAGCCAAGTCTGGGGTTAATATTTAGTTTGCCTACGAATTTTGTTCAGAGAGAGAGAGAGAGAGGCGTGGTCTCCATGCATATTGCATACAGAATACATAAGAGAAAAAGTTATCTATTGGCACTAGATTCTGTTGAAAGTCAATAACTCAACTACCTATCTATCTCCTCTGACAATGTAATGATATTCCTAATGCTAAAGTATTAGGAAATTAATATGTGCATAGTTTAAGTCTGAACGGAGTCTTACATCACCTCACACAACTACAACGAGAGCCAGAAGTCAGAGAATGAAGACGAGCGGTGAGAACAAAAAACGGGGTGCGGCTCTAAAAGTCGAAAAACTGTCTCACAATGATGATATGATGATACACACATGAACATATCACAACATCACATCATCTGACATCAGATCATGTCCGTGCATAAAGATAAGCCCCACTCTCAGCCAAACACTATGGTATTATTATTATCCCTAAATCTGTCCAGATCGGATCATCATTTAAACACTATTATTACAGGAGAGAGTATAGCAATCCGTCACAACCAAACTCTCTAATCCATTCATTCCTTCCTATATTCGAATTCTCTTGGCATAATTCTGTGCATATCCAGAAGAGATACTAAATTCCCAGTTTTCTTCCCACTGCACTTCCATTCATGTTCCCACTCTGTAGATAGATACGTACCCCCCAACAACCCAAGGAGACTCTTTTCACAATTTATTCATGTTAAATTCCTATCGCTCGAGCCTTAGCCTCAGTTGGCCCCGAGGAGATCATCATCGCATTGAATTAATCTAGTAGTTCTATATAGTAGGAAACTTTAACAATTGCGCCTTTCTCCTACTTTACTCCTTCTTCACTGAATGATTTTCGCATTTACCTTAAAATGAGTGAAATCTCGTAGGGCAGGAGCCGTAAAATGACAAAGTGCGTACGTAGAACATTGAGCCCAGTGGAGTAAGGGTCGCTTAAATGTACGTGTGTATGACTATTTACAATTGCTAAGAGATTAAACACGAGAAGCTGCTCTTCTGTCTCAGTAGAACTCTCTTTCATTTTCTCAGAGAGCAAAAGAAACATAATAGAAGCCTCCCAATATTTTAATATTTACATTTTTATGTCGCTTCACAAATCCCAAATGTACATTTAAATTCAAATCTGGCCAATAACTCAAGTCCACCCTGACCGCCTATACTTCCCTGTATAATATTATATATATACTTACCTACATACACCATTCTACTTACATCCCTCCATTATTCCCTACTATGAACGAGCTAGTCATTTTATTTCATTAGTAAGTTCCCTCCGCATCTTGTCTTCCTTAACTAAAACTCAACTGCAAGTCGTCTTCATAAACTCTATTGTTTTGTTATTCCAGCAGACTGGGACTCGACATGAATTTACTCTACGACTTCATTCCACTCAAATCTTTCTTGACTCTGACTCCACTCAACTGAACGGAGGAGTGAGCCTCCTCGTCGGAACGAGAGACTCCTTTGGGTTCCAGCCTCCGTCTCCATTTCTATTCATACTTTATATATGCACATAATTACCTTAATTTAATCCTGTTCTGTTTGTGTGTCACAATTCCCGCATTGTTTGCCAACTGACTTTTATGTACCGTACACAATGGCAACTACCAATTTCTATCTTCCTAGCGCTCTCACCCTAAGGACTAGAAGACAATTTACACAAATTGCCAAAAACATTTCTGAAATCTACAAAACTGACAAGCTTACTTTATGAAATTATAGCCTATTATGACTACTTTTACTCTCCATTCCCCAACACTTGCACAACTCTAAAATCAACTCAGTGGTTTTTACGCAGGTCGATGCAGAATGCAAGACTCCAGTGAAAATAGTCACACTATTATATTGATTAGCTACCATTAAATACTTGGCAACTCAACTATTAGTAGCGATTAGTACAATTCACTAGGGGCATGGCCATTGTCTTTTCTCCCTTCCATCACTGCTTATCCGAAGGAATATCTTAATACGGTACATCTGTATATACCAAAGCATCTCAAGACATTATGTACATTAAACTACAACGATAAATATGCTAATAGTGCATTGACTATATACAGATACAATATATCACACCGACTTGTCATGTCTAGTCAAACAAGTAACCAAGATCAAGATCAGCCCATGGAAAAAACTATGGGAAAATATGTAAATGCATATTTCTAGACCGAAACAAGTCGGTATCGTTTGTACATGGTGCACCAACAAAAACTCTCCAAATGCTATACATTACATAAGTAGTACTCCTCCAAATAATAATATTATATACTGTTGGTGTATGTATAGGAAAAGGTGAATGAATCCTTCAAGGCACGACTATCAAAGTCTCTCTCAATCAAATAAGACGGCTGCAAACAAAATCTCGGAATCTAATTTAAAATGAAACAAATTAACCTAGCAGTCCTTAGGTATTTAGTATATAGTATAGTCAAATCGGAATTTAAACATCGGTATGCTCCCGTCTATTTCATTGTGTAGGGATATGTATCCACAGAAATAGAGCGACAGAGATAGGAGTAGATCTGAAACTCGTAGAAACCCATTACGAAGCTTACCGAGCAGGTTATTTCCCTGCAGTACCCACGAATGTTCTCTAATATAATAACATTCTCCAGATAGCCATGGAATTCGAATTCGGAATTCAACCCGAATTCACCGTCCGTCCCGTTCAAACGCTCCCTTACCTTTAATTCCATCACAACTAAGTCAAAAAATAATACCTGCCTAGGCAGTTGACTTTCCGTCGTCCTATTTGTTTTAGAATATTACAGCTCTATATATATATATAGAACATAAAAATAGATGGGAATGGCCCATATTAGTATAACCATGGAGTCACAAGACTAAACCACCAAACAAAAGTATAACTAACAAGTAGATTCGAACCAGAAAATGCATTCCTGACTTGACCAAGCAGACTCAAAGTTTCAATTCATACGTCAAGTGCAAGTCAAGCTTTCAAGGATCAACAAAATGGATTGCTTCCCCACTCGTACCCATACACTATACAGATATACATTTATATAAGGCAACTCATGCATATTAGGCAGCTACCCCATTTACTTTTATACTTTTGCTCATATTATTACTACTACACGTGAGTGAGTGTTCTATATGTGCACAACCGCTTTCATCAGATTTCATTCTGAGTTACACTCTATAGGAAAGCACATCAAAGTCTTTAGCATGCTTATGCTTATTTTCTTATTGGCTTTATTATTAGTATTAACTTCGGGAGAAGAATGGAAAGAAAAGAGAACAGGTAGCATGCAAATACCAAGAGCCACGCAATCTAACAAGAATGGAATTCCTCCTCTTCAACATTCAAACTGACTTCAGAGATTTCAACCCGTCCAAACGACGACTATACAATAATGTAATCAGACTCATTCCATTGGATCATCGATGTCGTGTCATTCTTTCATTCTATGAATCCTCCAACTAAACACTCTCATTCTCGTCGCAATCCGGCTATATACAGATCAGATTATAACTAGCCAAATAGCAACTACATCTGACCTACCCTTGTTTTATTCTATCAACCGGAGAAGAAGACGCGTTTCTTTAAAACTATTTTTCCTTTATTTTCTCACGTGCATTTACATTTCTGCGATCTCATTCCATTTTTCAAATGAGGAAACTTGGGAGAGTAGTAAGATACTCTACATAGAGTAAAATACCTATGTGTCTTTATCAACGCAGTCCGTCTCCTATTGTTTAGAGTCTTCATTTACCATGTTATTATGCCTGTATTAGTAAATGTATATACAAAGTGTATATAAACACATTAGATTTCCCTCTGTGCACTCACTCAAACGTTGTAACTTTTATCAGAAGGTATTGTGCTGGAAAAGATAATAAATCTATTTTATTCTCTCGTGTTCTATTGCTTCTCACATTTGCATTACATTTACATTGCATTCATTTCATTGAGACGAAGACAAGTCAACCAAACCAATCCAGCCCCCTTACATTACGTTGCATTTCATTTCATCTCATTCTGTTGATTTCCCATTATAACTAATATTAGAGCTTTCCAACTTTTATCACCATCAACAGTCAACACTATTATACTATATGATAATAGCCATGCAATCCATCGTAGTATTGGTAAAAAAGGTATGTAGATTGTAGGTACCATAATATCTAAAGTAGAAGCTCCAAATAAAATAGCTATGCACGCCTTCCATGTTTAGTGCCTACTAGTTGAAAAACTCGAGTTTCTGTAGAACAAAAGACAAATCAAAGCATTTGGTTGAACTGACTCGCCTTTTATTCCAACAAGACTATTACTCAGGTTCCACATTCGACTCGTCGTAAATAAAACTAAAACAAATCCGATTCTGCTTTATAGTGCTCCTTAGTGTTGAATTGCATGCAACAACGTAGATAAATATAAAATAAAAGTGACTGTTTGAAAGTAGTACAGAAATAGGAGAAAAGGTCGGAGGAATCCTTGACTTTTCGTTCTTCTGTTGTTACACTTTATTCCCAACAATGCTACTATTTTAATCTTCCAAAAAATAAAACAATTTTGAAGGTAATGCTATAAAACAAATATAGGCAATTATCTAACTTTAATTAAATGACTAAAACATTTCCTTCCCATTGTTTTACACAGTTTAACAACATAGATTCCATCTTACTCATTCGCTACATAAAAGTACATAAAACTATTACCGCTCACAAAATATTATGCTGAGATTAGAGAAAGAAAAACGTGATGCTAAATGCCCAGTGAACGCTCAACATCTAAAATCAAACTCAGATGTAGAGAACCATCGCTAAACTCATTTCACGACTTTAATTGTCAGTTTAATTGCACGCTACAGTTTTGAGAAGAGCTCGTTTTTTCAACTACCACAGAATCAAACAGACAGATAGATAGATATACATTGAGGAACATTCTAAGTCACAGACGCTATTCTCCCACACATGCAAACTACTGTATACTGACTCTGTCTACAGACGTAGACCCTCTTGGCTCCATAGCTTCCCTTCACCCTCTTTTTCATTATTACCAAGAAATGATGACGAATGCTTTAGTTTGTTCATTTGCCCTACCACTTAATTCCTACAAACACATCCACTCTAAAGGAAAACACAAAAATTATTTTTTTACACAAATGATTCAAGTGCATGTGTTACCTGTACCAATTATTATACAATGTAAATAAATTATTACACATCCTTATATGTAATGCGATAAGAGAGCTACTATTACATCTTTTCATATTGCACACAGATAGCATAATAGCTACAGCTGATACACAGATAAGTGTCTACAGGGCGTGAACACTTAGATACTACTAAATGCCACTTAAGGATCTCATCTATTTACTATTTAATAATAACTTGGTCTTTATGAGAGAAAGTTTTATGCATATCAAATGACCAACGTTATCCGTAGATCTCTACCTCAATTCAAATGCAATGGTAGGCAAGGCTAAAACCAAACTAATCTTAAACAGCATCTCATCTAAAGAATCCAAGGCAAATACCAAAATAGAAACTAAAACAAGGTGCTTCGAGCCAATGTACACTAGGCCAAATAAGTACACAGGATACTATCTACTACTACTTGCTATTAAATGTAGGTACCTACCTACACATTAACTGAATAATATCAGGTACCTACCTAGTTAATAACTCCTCTGAACCAATTTAACAATAAGGCAACGAAGTCAATGTTCCACAGACTTGAGACAACAAAAGAAAAGTGTTACATCAGCATGAGAAGTATGAAATTCTTGAATGAAAACCAGATTACATCCCTTCCCTTCTATTTCCCAAGAACTTACAAAAGTCATAATGTGCCAAATAAGAACCACCATCAGATGTAGAAATAATAGGTTATTTATAGGCGTAAAACTGTTCATTCTCATCATGTTTGTTTCTTCAATTCTAGATATTCAGAGACAGATCTATACTTAGAATTCACTGGAGAAGTTTCAGTTCAGTTTCAAAAGAGCATAAGGTAGTGTGACCATCCGTTTCCTTTTCCTTTCCCATCCTTTATTATTATATACTATGATTTCATCAGCCTTAACGAATCCTCCATCCCACTCTGTTATTTTTTAGTCTATTAGGAAATTCTCCTTAATCCCAATCAAATCAAATAAACTATTCTCAGTCAGTCCCGTTTCCCTGACTTGACTCCTATTTCATTATTCAAGTTGCAAGCTCATCAGTTTCCTATCTTTTCAATCACAACCCCTCAATCAACAAAATCACACTCATCCTCTTCCACACTCCACATACTACAACCAACGTACTTATCTACATAATATTTCATTAGTCTAAAATCTCTCCTGCAGTCACTATATGGAAATCTCTATATTTGCAGACTCTTAGCCATAAATCACCATTAAGCATCTCCTATTATATCTATCATGTAAATCCGTCAACCCTTCCTCCGGAATCTCATCAGATTTCATGTGGCTCTTGTCATGCAAACCTCCATACTCTTCCGATACAAGTACATGTAAATAGAGACTATGGAAGAACGACCTTTCCCCCTCATCACCATCAAAATCCAACTTGCGTTAGGATTTAATCACTACAGTCATCATCATCGCAGTAGTCTCCCTTCCATCTGTCCCATTCTTTCCTCTAAAATGATCCATCCGATCCACAATCTTCAATTCAACTCCTCTCTCTCTCACTTGTACAGCCGACGAGAGAGAGAGAGGATCGATGCAACTTCTACTAACCATTATTTATTGTTCACTGGTGGTTCTGAATCTGTGTAAATTATTCATTTGATTACCATCATCTCACATCATAACTAAAACAAAAGGAAATCTGTCAATGTGCTAGCTTAAGGAAATAGATTCCACAAAATTGCAATCTGTGTTTACAGTAGTGCAAATTATTGGCCATTCTATTGTATTTGAATAATTACAAGTCAGAGCCTCATTCCATATCTAGGCATAAAGAACTTGGTTATTACTTAGCCATGCCTGCGTCTTTAGCTGTTGTAATGTTATCCAATGTGTAACAGTTTTTCAAGCAATTCTCAGTGTCTGTTTTACAATTGAGTCCAATCTGCTTCCCAAAGCCTACCCTGGAATTATCCTCTACTTCTCAAACTATAGTTATTAGCTATAGTTAGCGTATAGTTAGGCGGAGTGGCTCCTTATAGAGCCTTACCTACCTCTAACTCCTACCTATGCTCAACCGAGTCTTTCTCATTTAAAATTCTGGGTTGCATTTGGAAATGGTCTTGTGCTTCGTGCTGGATGCATTTCTTACAAAATCCCATAGCTCAAGACTCTTGACTAACTCGATTTGTTGAACGAGCGTGGTTATTGAGTCTTTCAGTTAAAGTCTCGAGTGTCTTGTCTTACTAGAGCAGAATGTACTAGGATTACTAACACCGTATGGAAACCACTATTTACGTACCTGACTACTTATCAGCCACTCTACTACTACTCTCTATATTATAATAGTACACCTAGGTATGTATATCGGTAAGGAGCTACTAGTTAACTCAACTGTGTGTTGTACTTGTACTCCACTGCCTCCTATTACTCCACACAAAGTCTAATTCAATAGAATACCACAAGTCGAGTTAATACTCTCTGCTAAGTTCCCAAAGTACTTTACACACAAGTACGAGAATAGCATTAGGTAGGCAAAGGAGGAGAAGAAAGACTTGTAAATTGCAATCCAAACTCCTAACCTTTATTTGATGTAATTGTAATGAAATGATTCTATCACACTTAATTTTACTTCGGCTCGCTCTCCTGCCGACTCACTGCAGTCTACATGCAATGCAATTCGTCGTCTCATACCTCCTCGACATCAAACACACAACTCCAGCCACTCTATCTATATAGTTACATTGTGGTTGCTATCCGCCATGTGACGTGATGTGATCTAATTCCAAGTCAATAATAAAGGGCTCTTAAAATCAAGTGGAGTCTGAATCTGACTCTCCTACCCTCACTCACTTGGCCTTCTTTAATTCATATTACTTAATATCCTACTGCAACCTTACCGAACTGCCACGACACGACTCAGTGCCTTCTCAAATCTGATCGACTGTCTACTCATGTATACTCTAATAGCTCTTCTCCTATTATATTATATATAAGTATACTAGATATATGTATCATTAACTATAATAATAATATCTGCAACATAATATAGTTGCACAGTTTACACAGTAGTGGTTCTATCTCTCCACCATTCTGTGTGGAGTAGCTTGCTATTTGTTTCTCTAACCTCTTTGCTCTTTCCGACGAATTCAAGAACAAGGCGTCTTGTTCATTATTATCATTACAAGACAAAACACCTTCCTCAAGTTTGATTTTATTCTCTCTCGACAGCACGCAACTTCCTATTATACCTTTCCACATGATAATAAGTACTATTCACCTTTCCTCTTCTTCTGCTACAGTTTTTAGGGATCTCTATCACTGCATATGGTTATCTAAGTACTTACATGTGTTTTTCACTTACTATTTGTTATTATCTATCTATCAATACAAGATACTTCTAAATATTACCAAAACGACCCTACCCACTACTGTACCCATTTAATTTTCACGCACCTATCATTAACTGTGAGACTTCTAATGAAAATTAAATCACTTACTGTTGAATATTATTTCATTTTCTTCCTACCACGCACATAGATACTTTAGCTCCCTTATCTTTAATACCATATAATTTTTTACTCTAAATGTTCAACCAATCAATATACAATTCTATGTATGTAAATTAAATATAGATGGTCAATAAAGTTTATAAAAACACAAAAGGAATTTTTTCTAGTACGAAGGGTGGCGATATTAAGGAGACAGATAAACCATCTAAAAGTTATACGTAACACAAATACCCAGTTACACAGTTATTATTACCATGCAAGCATAGATAAGCTATCAAGTCGGTGTTTCTCCACGCACTTCCCTGCTATTGCTACTTACCCACTGTTTTAATATGCGCTATATATTATATAATACGTGCATCAACAAGATTATATCTCCAAATTCTGCTCTTCTTCATACAACTTCTATTATGTAGTACAAGTGCAAACGCACGCTGTAGAGCAACATGACATTACATCATATTATGGACTCCGGCCAGTGTAGATACAGCATATTTCGTATTTACTCATGCAGTGAGAAAAAACTCATCCTTTTGTTCAAGACGAGAACAACGTTGAAAGTAAAACATAAAGAAAAGCTCTCCGACATCGCTTACAACTACCAGCTCTAACATTAAATGAGAAGCATGAAAAGCGGAAAAAATTCTGACATCAATCTCGAGAATAATTTTCTCACCTCTCAGCTGCTCTATATTCCAATACATGCACACTGCAGAGCACTACATCCTCCGAGTCTTAATTTTATTTAAACGCTTCGCTGTACATAATATAACCAAGCATCACTTGCACTCTCTATACACATACGATATGCATAGGTATAAACTGTCTATACTTAAACATCATTTTCAACCCATTTATTTCTGAATATTTAAAATAGTAGACCTATTCATTCGGCTTGACTCTGACACTGCACTAATCTTATAGATTTTTAGACCGCATTTATAGCGAGACTCTTCCCATATCGCAACCAATTTAATTCTCTTACGTGGCGTCCATAATGGCATTAAGAGAGCACATTACACAGACTAACGCGTTCTAACGAAACGTAACAAAGTTACCAAAAGCTTCATCCCTAACTATCAACGTCTCCCCTATTACAAAAATCTTTTGCTTTGAATTTCTTCTGAGCATGCCTTGTCACGTCGTTTCCCAGTGTGTAGGCGATACGTGAATTTCACTGTTGAGGGAAACTTCTTTTATAACAAACAGACGAGACTAGACAGATTCATTGAATTAATTCTGAAGGATTACTCCTACAAGTAAGACGTGTGTGTGTCTGACACTCTAATTTACTCACAATCAGTCTATTTACCACTTGCTTGACATATGAACTGAATCTATTTAAGGACGACGTAGATGCAACTAAGCCAATCTTCTAGAATTAGGCCATTCTGCATGGAAAGTAATGACCAAGTATGACAGTTTTGTCTTTCAAAGGACAAATCCCACTGATGTGGCTACTATTTACTTCTAACACCTGGTTGATATTTGATTTTGTGACCCATGTGTACAGTCGTAGTAAGTATAGTAGCTGTCGTAAACAAACACGAGTGCCTTCGAGTAAACTTTTTGAGCTTGCCATGACTATAATTATTTTGACTATAATTTTATACATAGCTTTCCAGTTTAAAAAGGGTCACGCAATGCTGAAATAATAATTTAATTACTATGTTCCGTCACCAACTTCTAGACTCTACTAGGTGTTGCATAGGAAGTCGTTCCACTCACATTATTTGCTCATTCGCTCGCTAACAATTCCATTCAACGATAATAAGACCTCTACGTAAATCAAGATTTGGGCCTTTGTCCTAAATAACAAACTAATGTTAAATTAAGGCAACTCGCATACATCCAGTCAAAAAGTTGCTAAACAAGGTAGCTACTAAATATCACCGTTTATTGGATTTTTCCAAACAAATACCATTAAAGTAAATGAAATAGTGGGTAAAATGAACGGATGTATCATTTTTAGGTTTGATTAGCCCAGAAAATATATTCACGGAAAAGGAGGAAAATTCCCATTTGTGAAAACCCAGTTGAAAATGTAGCACTAGGACGTCATATACACCAAACAAACGCCTCCCTTACGTTTCTACTAAATTTGTACTTATTACCAAATGCTGTGTTACGCTAGATAAATCTGCAATTGAAAACTGCATTGTAGATAGTGCATAAAAGTACATGGAGGTTTTCCTTTCCCTCAATATGAAACGTGCCACGAAACATGATAGGTATGCTTAAAGGACTTATGACTATTGCTAACCCTACCTAACCGATTTCCACGCAACAGTGAGTTACAGTCTTGCGAATGCCACATTATAAATTAATTCTAGGTCTACTACACCAGTTTTTTACCGATAAACCATGAAATCGCACTAACGTAACGTATATGTAAGTACACACATCCCTATTTTCATGCAAGGCTATTCATACGAGTAACTAGAGTCGTCCGTGAGTGTTAAGTTAGTACACTATAAATACCTACCTACCTATATAGGTAAACATTAAGTGGAATTGATGATCGTGTGGATTGTATCCATTACCACAATTTACCAGAATGCTTCCAATAACGCTCAGATCGAATACTAAAATACTCGACAAGGTGAGTAATACATTTTCCACTCCTATTTTTCTTTAAATGCACATCTCCCAAGAACTTTACTTGGGAATAACTAGACGAAAATCTTGGATTGACTTTGACTTGACACCACATGCGATGCCTTTATGAGTGATAGGAAATAAAGAGTGCATTAACAAACAATAGCGCCGAGTAAATAGAAACGTATTGGATATGTATGTATTGGGTTACAATTACAATTGTGAGTATTTGATTTGAATGGATCCCTGCGGATTGTCGGCAAGTGGCAAAAGGGAAAATAACAGAGAAGAGGAAGGAGGGCAAGTCGTCTAAAACTCAACATTAGCAATGAGAGCGGGCATAAAACAACACTTATCTAACGAAAACTATCGAGTTTAAAATGCAACAACAGCCAACAATAAGTATTATTTACATAAATAGGTAGTTCGGAAGTCTAACTGAATACTTCTATTACCATACTAAATATACACCTACATACTAGGGTTAACTAAACAGTCTCCTCTGACTTGGCTACAGTCGCCGAATTTGCCGGAGTGTAGACAAAGCGGTAAACTATATTCATCACATAGTACTAGATCGTCACGGCATGCGTTTCAATTTCCTACTTCCCAAACTTCCAACTTATTAATACCCACTCAATAGCACTTAGCAGAATGGGTTCTTTGCACAAATGCAATGTTGAATGTTGAGACTACACAATGCAATACAATATCTACACAATACACAACACAACTAACAAACAACCATTAATTATCAATCGATAGCTTTATAAAGTCTTTCATTGGCTCAGTCCTCTACAATTACTTGCTCTCCTCACAGTTATTCCCTTCAATTGGATGGCATGTATAATCACAGAGCACACAATTGATTCACAGACAAAAGCTCAAATCACAAACCGAAAATAAATGTCGGCTTCGGCTTGCTTTCATTTTCTCAAGAAATCACTTCCGAACCAAAGACTCCCTTCAACCTTTATTTCTTGCACGCGTAAACCCAACATTTGCAATTTCTTTGTATATACTTAAATAACTCCAAGAAATATAAACAACTTGGATTTGATTTACTTCTAAGCTAAACAAACATCTACACCGCATTGTGTCCATCCAATTTGTAATTAGACATTTCTAACAAAAGAAATAATAACGTTACTTTTCACATTGAGACATGCATGCTGTTTATACTAACAATTTGTGACACCACATTCGTTGTCCTTGTAGTGTCTGTAGTACTAAGTGAAACAAGAGATACGTAAAGTCTCTGTATCTTTAAAAACGATTGCTGCAATTACAACTCAATACTTACTTACCATCTTAATATTGGTCTATCAACAAATGGCCACAGAGCCATTTATTCCATTCTTGAGAATTGTAATTTGTAAACAAAGCGAAACTGTCTCTTTTGCCCTTCTGTGTTACATTTAAATACATGCCCAATATTTGTTTCATTGCAAAATAGCCAAGCCAAACCGATTAAACAATAAATACTGAACAAACAAACATGATGTCTTCTACCTAAAGAATTAAGACAAACTTCTATCTAGTTCTACACTGCATCGTGGTGTATTAGTAATACCAGAGAGACAAATAGCAGCGTAAGCGTAGCTAAACCTTTAACAATAGTACAGACAGACACAATAATAATGTCTCGCACAGCTACTCTCCCTCACTCTATATAGAGCCAAGTACATAAGTAACAAGTAAATCAAGGCAAGGCTACTGAATAATCTCATTTAGCTCAAAACATTCTGTAATACCACAACAGTAGTCTTTCCTTACCTACTTAATGTTCGACATTGTGTAGATTGTTGAAATAATATCTTCAATTAGCTTCCCTTATTCAAGTAGTTTACGTAATAAGTCCTATAATTATACATGCCTAATTGTTTCAAGACAATTCCTATTTGCTCCATTGGCGTTTCGTTTTGTTTGTATATACTCGTGATTCACACGATATATCTTTATGCTAGTTTTCCTGTTCACGAGCCTAGAGATTTACTGATAATTTGGAATAATTCCTTCGTCCTTTTATATAATGAACACTCAGAAGTTAATACATGGATAATGAACAAACAATTTATTGGAGAATTTCAAATAGCTCTGTGTAATTGCAATTTACTCAAGGAATTTAGGATGCAATGATTCTTAAAACTGCCGTATTGCAATATTATTGGGCAATAACGCTTATCTTATCAGATTCTCGCAAAGCACGCCCGAACGTTTATATTTGGGTTTATGCTAATACCAAATGCTAACTAAAAGAGAAAACTATTTCGTCAATGGAATCGTTTCAATAAATGTGTACTCGTTTCGTCTAAGGACTAACTGAACCAATTTAGGTATGTAACTCAATTGTCGAATCATTCTTTTCGTCAACAATTGAGCACTTTGCGCTTTGCATTAAGAGCATAAAAATACTGTTTATTATTGGCGTGAATAATTTTGTTTACCCTGCCAAGTCTTTAATACCGTATCATAATTTTTATTACTACATTCCTCTGCAAGGAAAACCCATTGATTGTCCACCAATCATTTGCGCGCTCCCTTTTATTCACAAGGAGTCAAATTGTCATGAAAATTTTTCTGACCAACATAAACATTAAAAACCGTACACGATCACTTAATCATTTTATGTGTTGTTGTAAATGCAGTAGTAATAATATTTCAGAGAAAAATGACTACGCCCTAGACAGGCAGGTAAAACGAGACTTTTTGCAAAACTCCAACAAACTTACAATTACATTGTCAAGCACACATAGTAACAATAGACAAAATGAATTATGACAAATTTACATAAAATGAGTCTCCGTGTAATACTCTATAAACTTTGATTTAAATATCACTTTGAGAAACAACTATACCTAAAAGAATTTTACAATGCCATATAACTTTCAGTACCTATTTTTTAGGATTCCAAAGTAATGATTTACTTTTATGCACAGGTCATGCAAGTAAGTACAGTACTACTGGTTTAGTAGCTATCTATAAGTGGGCTGATATATATGACAGCTTGAACTTTCATTTTACTCTACAATATATTTAAAATAGGCTATTGAAAATTTCAACAAGTTAGTACATAAATTCCATATTTATCACTTGAGAAATAAATTGCATGAATTCATATTTAGAGCAATCAGTACACAAATCTATTTATATTCTTAAATAGCTACTAGTTGTAAATCGCTAATTTACAATTCCACAGTATTTACTTCAGAAATGTGGATATTGTACCTAAAGCAGTATATCTCAATGATAAGAGGAAAATAAAAATTGTTCGCACAGTAAGTAAAGTCCAACTAAATAAAAAGGAAAGGAAATCATTGAAGCGTGTGTAGCTTATTACGTTGTTGTAGTTGTAGCCATAAAAGAGAGTCATAAGGGAAGAGATCAGATAGTTGTATTTATGGTGTATAAGTGGCTACTACCTATATAATATTTGAGATGATTGCATTTGCACTGTAGACAAGAGAGTAGAGTCTGTGCACACTGTGAAGTTGATTGGGAATGACCAGCGCCATTCATTGCACTACATTTTCATTAAATTTCATTTGATAAGCCTATAACTCCCAGTCCCAATTTCATATCTTGTCATTACATGCAGTGAATTTAGTGTTACAACACACAAGCCTTAGAGCTGATGATGAAAGTACATCACTCCATGTAAATGCTACTGTATCTGTGAGCTTGGAGATATTAAGCTAAGCCATGCTGTTCAGCTCATCAAAAGATTTCAGCTCACTACTCTATTGTACAAGTCCTTTCCTTCCTCCTATCTCTCATAAAATACAAGGATAAATCCGCCTACTGGAATTCATCTGTAGAAGTTTCATGAGCTTACGTACGATCTGTGTCTCCTGACGTTTTATTTCGCAGCCCAGGAGATAGAAATGCATGACTATAATCGAGAGATCAACAGACACAGGTAGACATACTCAGAGAATGATCAAATCCCACATTAGAGAATAATTTCTATTAAATCTACATACCTGAGTGAGTAAGTTGGTATATTTATTGTGTATATTATGTATACTACATGTTAGTAGTAAGGGTAGGAGGATTGGACATAGGGCTGGCTCACTTGTCTCTCCTGTCTTCTGACTCTAATTCAATTCTATTCAGAATTCAAACTACTCGATTCAATTGAATGGCTTTTAAAAGGCTTGCGTCAAATTCTAATTCAAAGCACAACTGAGGCAACCTACATAAAGAAGAATTAGACGAACTTATAGCTGCATAAGTAGAATCCAAACTCGAGTACCTACCTGACTCTTACATAAACACAATGCACCACTGTTCTTGATCACATAGATCGCTTATACACTTTTCATAAACTCCCAGCCCAACTTCTTATTTCAGCCCCAGAGGATCTTAAGAGTATACATAAATCGCCATATGTTCTTTCAGTCCTCCGAAATCTGGTCAAAGACAAAAACCCCAACCAAAAAAGTAAAGGGCCGACACAGGACTTACAATGAGTGCTAAAGAAATCCTACTGACTCATCAACTTCATCATCATGAATCAGAATAATTAAATCCATAGTCTTCCCTTCGCTTGTCTTCTCTTTTTATTGTGCAGTTCATTTGAGGTCTCAGCCATATAGCCTGTACTATATTATTATCTGCCTACCTTATCTCTCCACTACGACAATGTTCTTAAAAATAATGATAATGGTACGTACAAGTAATAAATATACGCTCAACAGAGCTAATCTATACATAATCTAATAAGTAAGACTCTAAAGGCATTCAAACACACAGCCCATAGCCAGAATACAGATTCTTCCCAGCCCTCAATGATATGCATGCAAGAAGTTGGATCAACGAGGCTATTCACTATAGGCAAGAAGAGCACAGCAGACTTGTTTCCACTGAATAACATAGCTTGACGGTATTTATATTGCATGTTCTTTCCTTGCTCCGATGTACAATTCAATTCATTTCTACCTCCTCATAGTCATCATGCTTAACAATCAAATAATAAATGATCGAGAAGGAAAACTACAAAATGACACGCAACATTATCCTCTCATCCTTCCTCCTTCTCTAACTTTTATCTAAGGAAATATGACAAATTCAAAGCCTTTTTATTACCTTTCTGCATCTCCATGCTACCTACTTATGCATTATACCACATGCACAGGAAAAAACATTCAATGAACACTAAAAATATTACGCGGCTTACAATTCTTGTATTTTAGTAGTAGAGAAAACAGTATACAAACAAGAAACTATTCCGTATGTACAGAAAAACAAGCTTTCAAACTAGCTCACAAGTAATCATCGAAGAGTCAAGTGTGTCAACTCCACACTGCAGAATATTACATATCCATTATACCTAATATACTCATATATTTACGGAGTCTTGGGCTAGGCAGCATATATTTTTAATACTAGGCTCCGTAATATATCCATAGATTGTTAAGGATCTCCCAAAAGTCCACCGTAGAAGAAGTTTCCCTCTTCCAATCAGTGGACTATTGAATTAGACACATAACTAGGAGTAAAAAAGGAATTGTGAGGACTTTTTGGGCAGTAAGTACATAGATCGGCAACGATAACCGAAAACAAGCATATACTACAAGGGAATTAGATTGAAGTGCAGGTGGTGACCTAGCCGAGGAAAGAAAAGAAACTGGATTCGACTTTTCGAGAGGACTTATGTTAGGTAGTCTCTAAGTATACATAGAACAGAATAAATATACATGGAACATTACATGTTCAGAATCGTCGCAGTTCTCAACGACAACAAAAGACAGCAGTCTATCAACAACCTAAAAGCTTAACTCGACAACATGAGCACTGCATTAGTTAGTAGCTATAGAGTCATTGTCCCGTCATTGTCAACCTTCCCTCAAATCCATATGTGTATACCGTATCTATATAATAACTACTTGTATACTACTTAGAGGTACAAAAAGGGTCTTCTAAAAGGTTCACTGCAATGTCAAATATTGAGACCAAAAGATGGATAGTACCTGAACACAGGAAATAGCTAGATAGGTCAACGCAGGGAGATAGATGCCTGAATATGTCAAGTCAGACGACGGAAACAACTTTCAGGATAATTGTCAAGGTCCAAATCAAAGAATAGTCTCTCTTCAAGTGCAGTCATCAAAAGGTACTAACTTCTCATAAAAGCTCTTTCTGAAACTTTTTGGTGAACTCTCAGGTTCATTGTGAAGTGAAATTTGGCAGCTGGTCATGTAACCATATCCTCTTCACACAATAAAACTCTACAAGTACTAATTCTTATCAAAACCATAACCATTACAATATTTCTTGGTTGCACTAAGGCGATGCTCCTGTAATTCTCAATTGACTGGATGGTAAAACAGAGTCCCAAAAGGCACATGCATCACTTCCCCGATTTTATGCTGACTCCACCCGTTCACTGTCATGTTTCTCTTTTGTGTCACAGAATGTATAAAGACTTGTGTTGTAGGTGACGGTGATGCATACCCAAGGGGTGCACTCTGCTACTTATGTGAATGTAATTGGGACACTTCACTCTGACGTACTCTCAAATTCCTTCAATACATGTTCACAAACGGAATAAATAGCTGAGGTACTACAAACTTGGAGGGGTGTTACAAAAATCATCACAAAATAATTACAGCGAAATGGTCGTTTCTATATGTGAAGGTGAGTACGTGATGTTGTTAAGGTAGAGAGTTAAGAATATTCAAAGCTCATTGTAAAGCTTGCATATATTTATAAGAGTACAAATATTTGAAAGGATCATGGCACGGGACAGTCGTGAAAGTTGTTTCGGGATTTTTCAAGTGATGCCGGAATACCTAGACCTACCACCACCAATGTGATTCACTGTCGTGACTTCTCAAGAAATGAATAAGATAAACAACAATAAGAATAACTGAGTTCACCGGGAGAAATGTCATAGTCTGCATATTTTGGACATTCTTAATCCTATCCTCTAAAGTTTCATAGAAATATGTTAAATAATCGCATTATTTCACAATTTGTTGTCTTGGATAAAGGCGTACTTATTTACGATAGGGAGAGAGAGTACACATTTCAAGAAACTCACAATCGGTTCCGTCAGATTTGAAATGTAAGCTCCGCCCACACAACTGCTCAGTTAAGATTAGACTACATTATGTCATGTCCCACATACGGTAAGAAAATAATAAAATGATGAACAATACCAGTATAGAGTTGAAATTCGTGAGATGATGACTATATCATATGCCACAGGCAAGACACTCAGTCTTCTTCTACTGTCTCCTGTCTTGCCCTCTCGTCGTGTCATATTTGAGAACCAAGCCCATGTCATTCTCATACCTACAACTACATTAGAAACATCCAAAGCTCTCCTGTCTCCTTGCTTTTAAGAAGATGAGCACAACAAAGCTTAACTCGTATCCTATTACACTCAGTCTGCAGCCAGATTCGAATTCTCCTTGAGCATCTCAATTGTCCCAGTGTCACATTACACTGACTTAGGCTGCACCACTAAATACTAAGAAACTGAACATGACACGGACCTACACCATTGACTAGGCAATTTAAATTCAGTTATGATCCTACAATTATGAAATGCATACCTACATGCAAAGCATGGACAATAATATGTTAATAGCAGTTAATACTATACACAAAATCCAAAGAGTGAAAGCTGCGCCTTAGAAATTCTTTATTTCTCTCCACAATGAGCTCTACAAGAAATGAATTAAGATGATATGACAGCCAAATGCAAATAAACGCAATTTATGCGAATCTTAGTTGACGAACAAACTTAATTCTTACACACCATATATTAAAATTCCTTAAGCTGCGAGTGTCATTTCATTTCTAACGGCCAACTTGAACTGTCTTTTTAATATTTTCAAAAATTTATTGCAAAAATGGTGTTTATATATCCTGTTACGGGTGGGAAAAAGCATAAAACAGGACCAAATCCTTCCTATCTACATGCAAGCTTTTTTTGCTTGTATACTCTTCTAAACCTATATGAAAATCCTGTCCATTCGTAGATATATTTACCTACATACCAATGGCGACGAAGTTAAATTCCCCGGAGAAAATGACAAGAGGCATGGAAATGAGAGTTAATTCCGTGTTTATATTCCGAAGAAATTGTAAGTAATTCAAATGAGCTTGCCTCCACGCTTCAGATGAGGGATATAAGTGTATTGGAATGACTACGACTAAGAAAAACAGCTTTGTAGAGAGAGTGTTATAAAAAGTAGGGGGATGATGGCTATTTGGCTCTTCTCCGTAGACATGCAACCGAAGGCAACAATTCATACCTTTTCTGCATTGCAGTGAGTAGAAGTAATACATTAAGCAGGTCGACAGACTACAGGAGCGAGGACAGTAGGATTTTTACCATTAGATTCAACAAATTATATGGAAAGGAACGCACTTATTCTTGAATAGTTCGCCTTTCCATGGTTTAGTAGCACAGAATTCTATCATTTGACAGAATAAAATTTTCATTGAGTGTTCTGAAGCATGAAAAGGCAGGAGGCACTATTTATTAGGTACGTAGAGATATGTAAGTAATGTAGTAATTCAGCATTCGACTATAGTAGAGAGGATAATATGCTAGTTTAAAATGTACGCCTATTTCTGCAATTTAAAGAGTACTGTAACATTAAATCAATATCATGATGCCAAAAAGGGTGTAATTTCTTATAAATGCTCGCTAGAGAAATATCAGTGTGGAATTGCTATATAATAAACTGAAAACCAGTAACAAAGCGAGTGGGACACAGAAAAGAAAAGTGAGAAATACAAATAAATTACAATAAGACATCGATAGTAAACGGCACAGCAATAAACGAAATCCATACTAGGTATAATACTGTGCAGGATTGGATTCGTTTTTATAAAAGAATGCTGTTACCTACATTTTTAGCCATTCTCCCAAGTAACTGTCATCGAGCTAGAACCACGTATCCAGGCAAGAGGCATTACAAAATAAAAATTACAATACGCATTTCATACATACGTGTATGATAACTAAACTCATAGAATTCTGTAGTTGAGATATACGATGAGAGTAACAGTAGGGACCATGTATGTAGTAAATGCTCTCATTGTCAGTTTCCTATTTAAGGGCATGTATATTGCACTACTGAGGAAAATGTTTCCTGGGCAGTTCACAGTGAATTCTTTAGTCATTTTATAACATCAACCGGTTATCGCTTACTTATAGGAGGCAATCAAACACAAAATGTATATAAGTCTAGACAACAATAGGAAATTGCATAAGCGTAACGTAAAGTGTAGCACTATCTTTATTATTATGTTTAGTCACATATCAGAACGAGCGCAATGTTATGGATTCGTGTTCACAGGATAGGAATACCGATAGTTTATATTTTATTTTACTCACTTTGCCTGATAGTACTTGAATGACATAACAAGCATGCATCGCTTTGTATCTATCACATCACGTTACATCACCAGCAGTACTTTCGCATTCCTTTAGTCACCCATTTTCATACACGTCAGCGCACTTCTATTCATACTCAACATACAGGATCATGAATTCCTTTCCCGTAACTCAGATTTATCGAGTAGTATTCCGTGTGCCATTTCTGCTCAAATTGATTCGACAACTTACAAAACTACTACACTATATAAATACATATCCCCTTCAAATTCCGAATTTGTATCGATTAAACTAAATGTCCATCATTATTGGACGCAATTTCCAGAAATATCACTAAAAAGTAATAAAAAGATTTAGTGGGCGAGTTGGATGTGTATATGGAGTACATTGAATGGGTTTGACAAGCTGGAGTATATAAAGGCGGTGCTACAACAAAGCACTTGACTCTATGAAATGAATGTCATGTCTAAAGATGTCGTGTCTATATGTTATAAGCTTCTGGTTATTAGCTCACTCAAATCTACTTAAAGAGAACAGGATTGAGATTGACTGTTAAGCCGATGAGATGGAAGCAAAGTAACCAAATACAACAGCGGTTTCTTCCTTCTCCTGTGCATATCCTGCAAGAAAGTCATAATATGGCTTTGGATGCAATGTACACCACACACACGAGCATTGCACAAAAGGTGGCTATTATAATATATAGATATATATACCTAGGTACTTTTCTAGTGTACATTATAGTATACATAGTGTAAGTAAAATGGACCCCTGTTCTAAGGCTGTGTATGAGTTGCGGAGGAAACCCGATCCGACAGCACAGTAGAAACAGTTTAGTTTGCTCACCAGCTAAAGTAACTTTCTGTAGACGAAGCACAAAGTTGGTTGAGAGTAGAGTCAGTGGGCCTGGCTACGTTGGACAGGGAAACATAAATCAAGTCGGAAAACAACTAGTATACACATACACAACAGTCCGCTCTATAGAGTCAATGTTAAAACTCCAATTCTAAAGCTAAAGCAACTTAATACCATCGGATCCGAGCCAGTTTACCTTTAGCCACTCCACATTATTTTAGAAATATATAAGTAGGCATCTGATGTAGTAAATATCTCCATAATAAGTATAAGGCTGCGATAAGTAAGTTGTTTAATGTATCTACTAGTAGTAGGAAGGTAAGTAAGTAATGCTAACTATATCTCTAGTACTTCCACTTCCATACTACTAACTAACTAACTACTACTACACCTCGACTCCAACCAACCATTATGCATTGCTATTTCCACCAACAATACTTTCTGGCTAGTTCGAGACTCTGGTACATACATACATAACTGAACTGAGTGAGAGAGAGAGAGCATCCAGTAAAATATGTGAATGCAACTCGAGCAGAGAGAGAGAAGAGTAGTAAGTAAGTGTAAGTCTAGTCCAGTCGCCTCTATTAGTATATTCCATTTTATTCTCTTCTGCTTCAATAGAATATTCCACAACAAAACTCACAATGCAATGTACATTCTCATAATCTATCCATTCTCCTATGAAGTAAAGAGAGCCCAGGAAAACAGCTACAAAATCGTGCACAGCGGGTGCCTTTTTGAAAATTAGAAATAATTGCTCCACTCGAGTACACGAGACGTTTCTATACAACTATTATTTCTTAGTTTACACTACAGTCAGCCTTCGTCTCTAAAACTCTAAATCCTAACACAAAATAGATTACAAAGATCCCGG
Source organism: Tomocerus qinae (assembly GCA_020055645.1). Taxonomy (NCBI): domain Eukaryota; kingdom Metazoa; phylum Arthropoda; class Collembola; order Entomobryomorpha; family Tomoceridae; genus Tomocerus; species Tomocerus qinae. The sequence goes on from CM034548.1 coordinate 26,670,389, forward strand.
ACTCTCCTCCGAACCGGCCTACATCCCGACATCCCTATACCATCTCTCTATACATATATCTCTATATACAAAGTATAGTACCACTAAAAATGACCTCACCATCGTTCCCTCAGATTACGAATCTTTACAAATCCACTTCTCTTTCCAATCTGTATATAACTACATCAAATAGCGTTTCTCCGCCTCCTCCTCTTCATAAAGTGCACATAAGGCGCTTAATACGCTATGAGAAATGGATAAGGAATGTAAACATAGGAAATACTACTAGGTGAGTTCACCTTATGACGCTCATGTCCCTCTTGTCCTAGTCAACAATGACAATCTATCCGTATCTCATCTTCACTTGTGATTTATAAATAGTATAACTAACTACTCATTCATTCATCCGTTCAATAGGACGAATATTATTATAAGTTCTATTGTCAAATCAAAGATAGGAATTCATAGCTTGTGCAACACTTGAGAAGATCACCTTCATCATCTCCCAATTCACACTCCGAAGAGCACAGTACGGCTTATTAGCATTCATTCAATCATCCCATCACTCATATACTATCCCGTGCCCTGAACTCCTCATTTATTACTCCCTTCACTTACACTACATCCAAATAAAATATCGATTTTTCTTCATTGCATTAAACATTAATCCATGAATCATTTTCTGTGACATGACATTCCTTCCTGGACATCATCCACTTTCTTTTCCTACATGCTCATCGCATGTCTTTACATCCAATCCAGTCTCCCTCTCCAAGACGATAGTACTAAACTGTCCAAGTAGGTAATTCCATTTGATTTCATCTCGAATTCCATAGCAGTCCATCTTGTCTTGGCAAGGATTAGATCCATTGACTAGATAGCGCTTTCTGGCAACATTTAAACTATTCATTCAATCTAAGATTTCAACTATTCTAATCTCAACCAACTAACCTTGCTTTCCTTTGACCAAGTCACCAATACTCTCTCCAACTCTGCCAGGGCATTAGATGGGCCACCCAGCTACACAATAGGCATTATAAACTACAAACACATTCACCCTATAATGTACCTTTTCTAGATTTGATGGAAACCTCGACTTTGGTAATGAATTCCCTCTCTAAGATACTTACTAGTACATGTCCGACGTTTCCGTGCAGTGCAGACAGATGCATTTCAAATATTAAATTCCTTCCTTCAAGTTCAAGTCAACTGGAGACATCAACAGTTTCGTTTACCTATGCACCACCAATAAATTGACGACAGACAAAAGGCAAACGAAAGCACTTTGGCTTATCGTTAGCTCTAATAAACCTCATTCCGCTTTTTGATAAATGCGACAAGGATAAGTTCCCTTTGCCTAAACGCATATCAACAAATTCATCTTTCCCGTCCCTAATGGACTCCATTCTATGCCTATAACCTAATATTTATGTATTCTACTGGCGTGATTAGTCTCATGCCCAAACAACAGATAACCACACAAATCCTCTCATAATTTTACAAAACAAGAAATAAGTCTTCTCTTGTATGGAAATTACTTGGACTCACAACGAGAATTCCAGTCTAAATTATGCAACCGTATTGACAATAATATTTCATCATCATACCTAGTATTACTAGTTATATATAGTTATAAAATTATTTACAGCATATAAATATAATACCATCTGTTAGATGTAGATAATATCAGAAATAAATACCAGAGAGATAGCATTAATTAATACAATGCTCATTAGTAAATTAGCAAGGACATCATTTTAGATCAGAACCGACCTCGCCATAGTCTTAACAAACAGCAGTCGCAAATTAAAGGTTGTCATTCCGTTAGCCAAATCTAAATAACCTAATTATCAGAGTACAAAGTCATGTAAATAACACCTTGTGTCACTGTTTCAGGAAATCAGTCATTTAAACATTCATAGTAGCCCCTCTTAAATATATTAACCCTAGTAGGCCGGGAGTTACTATAACGATCCGTCATCTAGCTAGTTAAACATACAAAAACACAAATGATATATTGAGCTTCGTCAACAAGCGAGTCTCACCCTTAATATTTACTATCTCATTACAATGATTATTGTTAGCATAGTGTGTTACTGTCAACCTAGCATAACCCTTTTGGTGAAACAGAGATAGGCCCACGCTTAGGCTACTCGCTACGCGTTGATGACTACAAAGTAGAACGAGAGAGCGGAAGATTATTATTATTACTGTCTATGTCTGTCTGCCTACCGGGAGATAGAGGTAGGCAGAAGACTGGAGTTTGTATGTGTAAGTTAAGTGTTAAGTAAAACAAGCAGAGGCGTAGCAACGAGAAAACAAGTGAAGCTGAAACCATGGCCGTGTCAACATTTCACACGACATGGCCAAGCAAAAACCAAACTACACTTTCGTCAAACTTAGTTTATACAAGTTTATATAATCTATATACATATGCAATTATACATTCTATAACTTAGTGTCTCATTTCACAAGCAAATAGTGACAATGAGACAGAGACTACTCTCAGTCTCATTATTACACACTGTTTCACTTGTCCATACAATTTATATGCTTTAAAAACGGTCCAGACATGATATGAATTGGATTATGTAGATATACTTTGTCAACAATACAAATGAGTTTCTGTTGCTACTGGGCACATTGTCATGTATAAGGTGTAATCTCATGTTCGCCCTGTTAATAAAATAGTATGTGTTCTTGATCGTAGTTATTAATGTGCTTCGGGTTAGGTAGTTTCATTTTGTCTCCAAAAAACTCAAAAGTTGATTTCGGATGAAAAAGTGTAGAGAGGAGGCGAGAGTCAGAGCAAAGTTAACTCATTGAGCATTCAAGCGTCCCAAGAGACGCCACAAATACAACTTACAGAGTAAAACTAGTCACCCGTAAGTAAGTAAGCAACTTTCAAGATTCTTGGACGACGGTCATATTGGATAAGTATACTCTGGCGTCGGTTTTGATTCCAGAGGATTACTTCCACTGGTAAACTGGTCGAAAAGCGTTATTTCTTGGGACGTCCTCCCGAGTACTTTTTGATATAAAAAGGAGTCTAACTATAAAATGAGTCTGCAGTAATATTTCTAACTGTTGAATTGTAGCTTTTTGACGAAATTCAATAGTTCTATGTATCCAGACTGGGATATTTCGACGAATTTTCCAACGTCCAATACCTCTTTGACCACGAGTCTAGTCTAGGAAGTGTTCTATATAGAATATGAAGAAGGAGAGAAAGTCTGGACGCTACAGTCTTGTCGTCAATTGGAGTATTTGTAGTCCAGTGTTAGGTTGAGCCAGACTAGACCACAATTTTGTCTCAAATATCAAATTCCAATTCTAGAGACAGAGTATATAAACTTGAGTAAACTGTGTAAACCTTCTAAAGTTCTTAACCCTGCCCTGTAATCCAGTCTGTTCACGTAGACGTAAAAAGTTTGTCCGAACAAATAGAACCTAATAAGACATTTTTTAAGATTAGCTTACCACAAACAACACGCACTGAATCTCTCTTCTGGGATTTAACATATGTTCTTGGCTCTAACCAAACTTGTTCACAGGAAGTTTTTGACTCTTCTTTCCGTCAATTAAAGTAATACGATTACAATGACCAATTTATTGTTCCCATTTCCAACCCACCACATCACCATGTGTATAATAATTTTTGTCTTGAAATAATTAATGCTATGTCGTTCAAAAATGTGTCTACTTAAACAAACATTGTAAAATCCAAAGTAATGGAGTTGTGCTAAATTACTATTTGTAAAGTACATAGACAGAGAGAGTGGTACATAGAAAAATGAAATTACATTTTGGAAGGGAAAAGGGTCATTAGTCACTCCTTGCGAGAGAGAAACAAAATTCCGCATTGCATTCTCGTCCATAAAATTCATAAACAGAGTGTCAAAAGCAAGTGCTTGAACACACCTATAGGATTGAGAGCAGAGATAACCATTTATATAAACGACTATAGAAGAGGGTAGGGACTCTTTCAAATGTATAGCACATCACATGATAAGCAAACAAACCGAACATGCATACAGATAGCTGTCAAGAGTTGACTTTTGAGTTGAAAGTGATTCCTCCCACCCACGAAACTTCTGACAATGAGCTTAGCACGGAGGAGATATAAGGAAAATAATAAACCTGAGATGACGACTACCTAACATAGTCGAATTTATTTAATTTAGCTTTAGAGTCCGTGCATTATCACCTCCTCAGCTCAATTTTCCACCAGACGACGCAAAGAAAACAAACGGAGGAAAGGAAGCCAAAGGCAGAGAGAGAGAGAGACATGGATTCATGCCAAAGACAATAACAACAAAGCTGTGCATTTAACTCGGTCTAACAAATGCTAGATCTGAGCAAAGTAAGCAGCGAGGATCCCTCAAACTCCAAACTAATTTACTCTTCCAAACCACAGAGAGAGATACTTAAAGTAAATAGGAAAACACACAGGTCATATAATGTAATATATTGGAATAAGGAGGAGACAGTTGTTGGTTAGAATGAAAAGGAAAGCACATAAGCTGTAGCCATTGAGCGAGAGAGGAAATGAAATAAATAACAACAGACTAAAATGTATACGCAATTCTCTGACTTACTACTGCTCTGCCAATGCTAAATCCACACTCAGATATATTTATATAACAAACAGTCTACCTTACACAAAGTCAAAATGAGAGAGATGGAACAAGAGAGAGAGAGCAAAAAAATGGCAAATTCATCATCATACATTACAGATTAGAGCACATTACATTTAGCACAGCTGACATGACATGAAATAGGAGGTAGGTGTGAAGTGAATTAAATTCAACCATTTACGAACTTTGCTCGTTCTTGGTTCATCCCTTGAGAGTTCACCTATATGATCCACCAAGAACTTGTCTTCCTATTTGCTTCCTTTACTCTTCCTACCCTCGTCTTATACCCCATTCATTTTATATCCCATTACTACTACTACACACATACTCTAATAATTCAACTCATCCTATCTATACACTACGTTATGCACATTGAAGTACTATATAGAATACTATATATTATATTTCTACATTCACACAATAATATTATCAAGATCGGATAGTATAATAATCTATACACGAAGCTACCTACTACACTGCGGCAGAACTTACAAGTATATACCTAATTATTGCAGAAAATAAAGATATATACCTAGAAGTGCATCATACTTACTTTAATTTTGCCAAGTTGCAACTTTTCCCTTTTTGATCTTTATAATGATACAAGACAACATAACACATAGCTAACACTGCTATTACTGCATAAAATAGACAGTTCAATGAGATGCATCAAGATGAGTAACTCATCGTCCGTCACTAACTAAAGTTCCCTTTTGTCCGTTTCCACTCAAGGATTTATCAACAACTGGTTAATAGCTCTAAAGTCAAGTCAAGAATACAAAGTGCCGATTTTGCCGATACCCAGTCCAGGTAGTTTCTAGGTGTGCATATAAACTGCATATATCATATCTGTATATAGAATTCAAGTTAAAGTCATAAAGAGTCCTTTATATGTACCTACCTCATCCTTTTTGTCTTATAATTAATACATATCGTATAGAAAACATTATGCATTAGTGGCTGCGGTCTGATTTGACCACTTTGCCCAATGCTGCATGCAATAAACAGAAGGTTGAACTAGCACTTTTCCTATCTCATTGTTGGTATTACCAACTAACACCTAAGTAATATTGTACTGTAATAATAATTAGAGCCTGTTTTACTCTATAGCAGATGATTGCATGCACAAATGTATACACTTTTTTGCGAAAACCAGTAGTATTACTTTGCAATCCCCTTCTCAAGTTTTGCAGCACTTGCTTGCTGTTTACTTAATAAAAAGCTAGGACTCTTCTCAGGTGCACATTTCTTCATACCTCTCCCATATGCAGAACCTTAAAAACCAGTAGCGTAACTCCGGACTCAAAAATAATAATTGATATGCTATATATTATCCAGTGGTTAAGCACTATTAAAAGCTGAGAGCGTTTAATTTCTACAGGTAGTATCTTATCTTAGAAATTCCTATAGAGCATCCTTCTCTGTCTACATTTACATATGCATGGCCTTTTTTACAGATGGCCAAACAAAACAGGCCACTACCCTGTTACGGTAACCATACAACTGTCCACATAATGCACTCATTTATCTACTATACTATCCACTTACCATTATTTAACGACAGGACAAATAAAATATACGTTAGTGTCTCCTATCTGAGAGTCGACAGTCAAACAGTTACGAGAAAACCACTTTGCAAAAATCTTTGTTGATTTCTATATAAACGACATGGTTCAGCACTATAACAATTCACCATGCTAATTTATATTCAAATAACATAGCATCGGAATGCATATAAAATGCGACCTCGCACGTATCATATATCTCAACTGAATTCTGGTGAATTTATTTGGAAAAATGTCCTTCCCGTGTAAATTCGAAGGAAGAAACTATGTAAACTCTCGCCAAAAAGTGTAAACAGGTGATATGCATAGCATTATTATTATGATTTTTGATTCTGATAACGATAGTGATAATTTGATGAGCACCTCACTATACAATGAACTGCAAATGCTTGGCAGTGTGCGCGACTTGCCTGCATGCAGAATTAATTGGCTGAAAGCAACTCTTCAACTCATCTTTGCAGTCTCACTCATGTTCTCGCTCCCAACTTTTACTAGTTATTGGAGCATCAACAGTCATGGTAATTTTTCTAAGGGAAGACAACCAATTCTTTGAGAAGTTCTTTTGACGAGACAGCTTAAAATGAGTTGATTCGCTGACAACGACCAAACAAGATCAACTGCATTTCATTTCACACTCTTAGAATTTCTTTTCCCACCTTCCCTCTGACACTCAGCATACTTAACGTATCATGCAATAAACGCAGCAGTTAAAAGTTACTTCGCTATCTCTGACATTCAATGATTGAATGTAAGCAATAACTTTGCATTTTAAACACCAGCTCTCTACAGACAGACATAAAAATATTACGAGGAAACAGCTCTGATTCATCAAACTCACCCATACAAGAGTAATATTTAATATTTGCTAAATTGATGAAACTTTTTCTTTGCACAACCAAATGAACAAAGATTGAAAACAAGAAATATGTGATAGCATTTACATTACCATCAGCTTCATAACAAACTATTAAATGCAAAATGCACCTAGGTACTTAACAAGGCGGCACATCACAATCAAAATTACTTATCATCCTACTCTCATCTCTAATACCAAATGTCACCTCTGTACCAGTCGCACAAAATTTTCACAAACTTTGGGTTTTTAATTAAATATCTCTTGTCAGTTCATTACTTTAACGCATTTGCCAAACTAAAAGCTACAAAAGACTAAATGGATGAACGAGCGACGCATAGACCATAAAGATAAGATTACAACAATACAAAATGAATTGGATAAGTACACAAAATAAGTTACTATCATGTTAATCAGCGTCAAGGTAACAAATAGTAAATATTATTCACCGTACATTTTACACAAAGGTATATTAAATAAATATCCGTAGATATAAACAAGGAATAAGTTTCACATTCCTAATATTTCTATTTCATTAATGTTTTGAACAAAAACTTTTAAACCAGCAGAAGATTTAACCGAAATAATTAATTAATAAAATAAATAAAAACCTTTTTCAGTAAATCAACATCAGCTTTCCAGTTGCATAATTGGTATCGACATATGTAAATACCTCCGTGCTTTATTTTAATTGCATCTTTTCCGACGCATGCAATGGTAAGTCATATAAGGGACATGAATGCAGTGTTTGTTTTAAAGAAACTACTTGGTACACACGATATATCTACTTAATAAACCACTTTGTTTATTGATGCTTCTTCTTCTTGATGCTTATCTTTTCCCTTTCACATTTTTTAAACGTTAATTAGGCAAATTAGATTTTACATTGAGCCGACTGAGATAATTCAAAGTTGCAAAGTGGAAGCAAGAAGAGAATTAGGGAAACTTATTCAAAGACAAGTTAAAAGTGACTGCCTACTCAAATGACATTAGATATAGAATAAGGGAATGTATAAAGAAATCTACTCATTCAGTGGGACATGAGACTAGCGAGTCCATTGTCACCGCAAAATGTAACGTGACTTGACTTTAGACTGTCGCATCCCATACAACTTGTTTCATTGTAATGAGTAAATGAGCAGAGGTACAATAAGCACAATACACTCACCATGGTCCTCTTTCATCTACGAGTTAATACAAGTGAATTTAAATTACTGAGTAATTTGCTGCATAAAAGAAAAGTGATATTATATCTCTAGGTTGAAATTACATTCTGAGCACGAATATTGCAACCAATCTGAAATTTCGCTATGGGGTTATTGTTATAGGTGTACGAAGGTAGAATTCAATTCCATTGATTTTAAATAGTTTTATCTCAAATGAATAATAATTAATGGTGCATGTGAAAAGTAAGGATTCTTATATAAACTGCATTTGTGATTCACACATAAAACGGCATTTTTATGTCCTTCTATAATTGCAGTTTGTTATTCTTCTTGACCTAAGTATTAAGTAGATAATACGTAGAGGTCAAAAATGAAGCTTTAAGAGCGTATTTTCTTTGTCTTGAATTCCGAAGAATATATTATAGCACAGTACTTAAAACGCTTGACCTTATTTTTACTTACGCCATTGGCCATTGGACATTCGAAATTCCAATCACATCTTTTACAATTAGTAACAAAGCATGAAGGGAAATTATTAGGATAACTTAATAGAAAAAATTGACACGATGACATTGAAATAGAATGGGTCCCTCCCTCAGTCTACGTTTGTGCATAGTATGGAATAAATGGATGACACTGTGAGTGTGACTTGTAAAAGAAACACGAGGGCGAAAATGAATACACGACAAAGCATTAAGCAGTGTCACAGTGGAGCAACAATGACAAGACAACTATTAAGCGTCTCTGTATGGCTTCATTGTAGCCGAAATGCACAATTCCATTGAATTACAGCTACGCATAAAGAACAGTAATAAATTTGCAATAAAGAGAAGGCATAGTAACAATATTCAATAAATAAAATAAAATGCTGTCGAAAATAATGCCCGTTTGAACATTATTATTTAATAGATTTGTACATTAGAATAATTCTCATGTGCGTTATACAATGGAAATATTTCATAGGCCGATAGAGGCTAACAAGGCATTGAGTCCAAGTGCCTTCGGTAGGTATGGAGTCATTAGGGTAGGTACTCACTTGTCTTTGAATAAATAGATAGAAAATAAACAGTGTGAAATGGATTGGCAAAGATATAACTCATGACTATGACTTTTGTAATATTTTGAGTGTGGGAGTGCCCTTCAATTCTTCTGCTCACCATAATTTAATAAGGAACGACAAAGAAGATCTAAGCGAAGGCAGTCGTAAAATAAACCTAAATAAACTGTAATCCATTCAACATTGATCGTCATGTCTACTTGGTTGGAAGAGACAGAACAGAAGCATCGAACATGCTGAAGGTGTAGAATGTGCATCTTACAATTCATACGCTAACTTGCACTCGACGACTGGATTCACATTCCCAACACTTTCTAATAACAAGAACAAGTAAAGCAAAGCGAAGGAGCCATAACAACTCATTGAACCCGTCTACTACTTTATATTCCAAACCTTGGCCAAGGTGTCACATTAGATCAATTAATACCTTATTCATAGTATAACCTGTCCCTACTACATACAATGCATAGATACTCGCAGCTCCCCACTTCCCTACCAACCTACACATTCTTCTCTCCCTTTTTTCACTATCCACTTTATATCTACTTTGATATCACACAAGGAAACTATAAACCACAGACAGAAGAATCATTTGATGTAACTAATACTATTATAGTTGCATTGGTCACTATCTGTATTAGATATTAAAATGAAGGAGCACTAAAGTCAACAATGGAGTGGCAACTTGAGAAATAATGGTAAGTCAACATTCAGAGAGAGAATTGAAAATAATATTTAGGATCTGCCATGGGCATGGAGAACAGAACGTGACAAGTGTTTAAATACACATTGAATCATTTCCTAAATCAGAAAATAGACATAGAACAAACGGCTGCGTATGTTGCATGAGATAAATAATAAAACCAAGTGCAAATAAAACTTTAAGTACATTAGATTACTCTATAGCTGTTGTGTGATTGTGTGTGCACTAGCATTAGTCAGAGAATATGTACACAATGGGAATTCAATGGCATTGCTATTCCTGTGAACATATCTAGTAGTAGTGCAATGCGCTTCGTCATAATTGTGTCGGATGCAGTAATAAGGAAGATACACATAGACATGGAATCTCTTCGTGAGTCTTCTTAGCAGAATAACAAAGCAAGGCAATCACCAAATGCAACGGCATTAAAATGTTTAGTTCTCCTGTGTACTTATACCTTGCTGGATGCTGATTAAATTTATACACATACAAACTCAAACATAATAATATTTCTCCTTTCTAGACCTGTCTCATCATATAATGTACAAATAAACACCTTGGAAAAGAGCAGGAGAGTTGGTAGGAGTTTTTTCAGGTTTATAATAATATTTTGTGCAAGAAAAGCACAAAAAGTGTCTCTCGTTTACTTACAAAAGAGTTACCTACCACGTACTTCACAGAGGATTAGTTTTTTTATTAGCGGGTCGAGACTCGTAGGACGGGGAGATGAGCGCATGAAATATGGAACAGACAAAAAATGCAGAGACATGTTTACTTACATGGGATTTGAAGTGTTCCAGTGGACATTGTAGACTTTCGAGCTACAGCACATGGAGCACATGAGAATGAGCGTTTGAGCCAAGATCACAGACACCAACTTGAAGGTGTTGATTGAGCAGGCACCCCCTGAGCATTTGGAGCTCATACTTCCTGTCGATAGGCCTTCTCCTGTTTCATTAACACCTTTTCGTCTCCTCCGGTCTTCCTACAATTTCCTCCCAATCGGAGACCCTTGAATCAACTGTGTCTATCTGAATACATTCCTAATTTTCGATGCGTTCATTTCGAGAACAACTTCGGAGCTTATCACCACCAGTACGGAGATAAAAAAGACTTATCTTATATATGCTTTTAACTACACCACAGAGATATATACTAACTATATACTTAATACAGCAACCACAAATTAACTTTTTTAGAACTTCACTTATTTATTGTTAATGGAAAAGAGATGATCCAATTGAAGACCTTGCTTGTACTAATTGTATATGTAAGCAGATTGAGATTAGTCAGCTATACGCTCATCTTACAATAAAGTAAGTGATGCTATGACGTTTTGCTAATTTAACTTTCTTGCAAGATAGTTTTGTAGACAGATTTATTGGCAATTTATGATTTTGTTCACAGAAACGTGACAAAGAGTTGAGAGTCTCGCAATGTGTAATTCAACAGAGCACACGGAGTGACATCAAGGACATTGCTTAATGCCTATACATCTATATACGATATCATTTTCCTTGGAAACGAACAGATCTTAAGTGGCAAGAGGAGCAGACATTAACATAAGTACATAAATGTTATGCAGAGAGAGATAGCAAGGACTGTAAGGTGAAAGAAACGAGATGAATGGTTGGAGTTGACTTGAGGATTTCGTTTAGATTAGTCTCTGCCAAATGACAGCGACAATGAAACGAGTTGGTGGCTGTGGCTTTAGCTAAACTTGAGAGTTGTCTTGCTCTTTCTTGTCTCCTTTCTGGACTTGTTCCTTCGTTCACTTATTAACTTTTATTTACTCACTCGCTTTCTTCTCTACCAAAACCAAAGGTAGGAGCAACATTTTTTATTCCGTCTCGTCCGTTCTGTCTCTCTGTTGTTCTTGATTTAATCAAATCTTGCTTCTGCTTGTTCCCTGCTCCTGTGCACTTATGCAGATTTTTATCTCGTCTCAAATGATACGACGACTTTTAACCAACTATATTCTGTCTCAAACACTGCTGCTAACAATTCTGGGATGTGACCGAGCTTCGTTTCTCTATCTATTTATTATATCTATACTATAAGATCACATTCCATCTGGACCTGCTTCTTTATAATTTTCCTCCACTTTCCCAACTCTTCAACTCAACAACTCCACAATTATTCTCATTTCCATCAATCTCTGATGAAGTTACGCATGTTTCTCTACTAGACACACATGTAGTCGATTTATTTTAGATCGGAGCATAGCAAGTATCTAAAGATTATCTATAAATTATCTAAAGACGTTTTGTCTAAATGACCACTTCACCTTCGGACTGTATGTATGTACCACTAAAGGACTCTAACTTTTGTGTTATTCACTTATGGATAGATATAATACACCATCCATCCACAATTTTATACAGATGGAGTAGAACCTAAAGATCTCACGTTTCACATTAAAAATACAGCTACAATAACGTATCACTAAAACATTTTAAGAGCAAATTAGGTATCCGTTTCACGCTACACGCGCAAGACTGTAAAAGTGCTTGAAATAGTAAATAAAAACAATGCCACTGCCTACACGTACAAAATATTCACTGACACTGTGACGGGAGAGAAGATATGTGGAAATGCTTTCAGAAGGGTATATAGTATGTCATGAATCCCGATAAGCACTGGAAATGACCCGACTCTATCTACGTTTAGTCAGCTAACCTCACTTTCACGAACGCATTCCAAAAATTCTAAACTTGTTGCTTCTCTTCCAATGTGTTCACAATAATTCTACCACTGGGCAGAATATAAATCTTAGCTTTACAGGCAAAGCAATATTATGCAATCCTGAGAACCTCTCTATCTCAGGATGTTTATAATGTCCAATAACTTATATTTGACACGAAGAAACACTTATAACGCAAATGTCGTAAACTTGTGTATTTTGAGACTATTATGCTACCTCAAAGGGTTAGATGGTCGAAAATGCACACTTAGCACAGTAATTATAGGTACGGATGTGAGAAATTTGTGTTTTGCAAACAATAACGTGCTAGTGAGATAAGAAACCATTGACGAGCGTCAAATATGCGATGTGCACAGGCTGAGAGTGGCCCTCGAACTGAGATCAACTTGTAGCCTGTAGGCACTTGAAAATGAACAGAACATTCACAGGATACGTTGTAGTTGTATGTAATACAAGTAAGAAAGAACGTACTTATTCCATCCCATTGTGCTGCATTAGTATTATAAGCTACATACATACATACCTACTATGTATGTTGCTGTTTGGGAATGTTCTATGGTTGCATTGTTAAAACACAGGTCTGTCCGACAGTAAACCTACCCAGTGAGCCAGCCTTCGTTACAAACAATCAGGAGTAGAACAGTCAAGAAGTGGTAGGAGACACATGTACATACTTATGAAGAGAATAACTGAGCATCGTCTAAAGTACGTAGAGCATAAGGATTTGGCTGGCATTGTTACCTATAGGCAGTTCAACTGTCTCTCCTCTTCCACACAGCCATGGCAATACGAGTGAAGAATCAGACAGGCCTCAAGAAACTAACATCCAATCTACAATCTACCTCAAGAACTCCGCTCTCTAAGAAAAAGTGTAGACAGAGCTGCTCGATGCTTTTTTGATGCCTCTCTTCCTTTGCCTGCCTTCTACCTATACTCCGAGATACCGCATGCATGTGTCTCCTAAGAAGATAGTCTTATTGTTGCTAGCTTTGTAAGATACTTTGTTGTACATGCATACCACTAACTAACTTACACCAACGCCATACCATGCATTAGTAGTACACATCTACATACATACATACCTCAACCTATATACTGTCTATGCTACTTGGGTAACTAATGTTAAATACTAAGTTATCGTTAGCTTAACTTTACCATTCTCTATTCACACAACCAAGCAACGTGCATCATACGTATGTACGTACGTAGGTATAGACGTAACCTGGTATGTGTATACAAAACGAAACTGAAGCCAAAAGGTAATCTCTCATTCTTGACTCAAGTTCCATTCTTTCTCATACTCGTCTCGACTCTCGTCTGTGTGAAAGACCCCCTCTACAGCCTCCAGATATAATCCAACTGAAGGAATGGAATGACCAACAAGTTAACTAAACTTGAAACTCTTCCCCATCATAATATATAAGAGAGAAACACTTTACACACACAAAACAACATACAAATACAAAACTCACTGCGTACATACACAATTACACAACTACTCAATGCAAGATACCATAAGTATTACCAACAATAAAAGGGCTGGCTTCACTAACCATAATACGTTCCATCAAAAAAGGAATAGAGAGATACACCTAATATATTATATCCTCTTTTCCTTAAGATCATCGTCGTCTCCACTAAACTCGTCACAGGAACACAGACAGCTAGCTAATACATATCCAAATAACGACCTAGCCCAGATAAAAACCTTATAGAAAGAATTCATTCGATTATTTCATACGGTATTGTACGGGTAGTGTATGTGCAGGTGAGAAAAGCTGATATCCTTATATACAAACAGGTAAATTTAAGCTGCACTACAGAATGACACTTGAGAACATCACACATTTATATTAGAAAGTAATTCCTTAAAGAACATCTTATCTTATCAGTCACTCAAACTCGTAAGAAGATTATGTATCATTGTAATATAGCATTTATTCGCAAAACATTACCGTAATATTTTAGCATTTAACTCGTTCAATCTTACTTAATTCTCCACCTAACTTCTTATATACAATAGTGTCTTGTCATTTATTAAGTAGTAGTATTACCGTTCTACTAATACTAAAGCAACGCCAACAACTGTGTACTATCCCTGATTACTGTTATTTTATTGCCTTCATATATACTAGTGCTCATAATATTATAATGTCCCCTAAAAATGCACAGTAGCACTTGACGATTCATCCTGAATACACATACACAATAGTGAGTATTAGTGTGAACCCTAAATTCACGCAATAAAGACAACAAATGTCAATTTTAGATTCCTACGTGTCAATTGCCATTTCACCAAACAACCCTTTATACTTAAGTAAGACTCAAATTGTAGCACAGGATGAATTACTAGTTCTAAAATGCTTAGTAGGCAAAACAGCGAATGGAAACATAATATTAAGTGCAGCAGTGGTAAATACAAGAACAACATTATTGCATTTGAAACTAAGTAACATCCACAAGAAAACAAGCCTCAAAAGTTTCACCAACTAACTAAACGACTAGAATAAACTTGAGGACGGAGAGTATAACAAGAGTACGGACGAAGCCCCTGGCCTGGATCTATTAAATTGTCTTCTTGTCTAGTCATGTCTATCTGTATATGTAGAAAGGCAAGACATTAATAACTGCCTTGTGTTTTCTTCCACTTTGTTTGTCCGTTTCTCTATGTATAATTCTGCAGAGTGTGTAATGCCAGGCAGGCAGAGTCCTACTTATGTGCATCACATTACATTACACTATATAGTAGTACTTAGTAGTGACGATAGCCCGATGATGATGCAGTCAAGTAAGTGAGTGAGGCTAGTCCCAACTAAATACAAGTCCCAATAGTAGAACTATCTGTAGTAGTAGTGGGATAGTGAAGTCCAGTTCTCCGTACACAAAAGTCAGAAGACTAATCACCTTAAGCTCTGGCTTAGCCGTGTTGCTTAATTCCCATAGCATAAATACTTAGCTATGCATACTCTTAGCTGTTGTGTACTCTTTTTTAAATGTATCATAAGTTGTAGGTAAGTATAGGTACTCATTAAACATTTCGCCCATGCTACTGCCAAGTAAGGAATGGCAACAAACACTCCGTTTCAACATTAACAATAACCTCTCTCCAACTTGGATCACAGAATGCCTCTTTCCAGTTTCTCTTTAATCAGTAGTTACTGCAAACATCTATCCAATGGCAAAAACACCAATATGCCGTTTAAGGATGTATGGATCACAAGGATGTTTTCTTTGCTGTTAGTTTGTGTATGTCCATCCTGTTCACAACATACCTATTACTACATCCATACCTACTTATATACATACTTATTGTCTGTCTCAAATTCCTTACTTAAAGCCAATGGGGCGGCGTCAGCTCTAATTAACAACAGGCCATTATAAGCTTATGAGTAGCCAGTCACTCAAAGACGGTGTCCCACTAGTCCAGACAACCTTTTTTAAATAATATTGAAGGCTGGTCAACAAAAGCCTTGCTAGACATCCGATGTCATGCCATTATACCTAATTCCTTCATTCCTGTCCACATTTCCCTCAAATAATAAGTCCTTTCACAAAACGACTTATGCATGGATGTCTAACTATCCAAGTCAACAACACATTAACAAAAGGAAATGCAATCTGAAACCAGAACATCTTTCTTCACTTTAATGATTTTTATGACAGTTATTGTAATTTGACATCTCCGATTTCATACACATGTAAATAAGTATTTCTTCAAATCATGTCTGTAGTTTGTACTGCGAAATCGACGTCAGCTAGAATTACTTTAATTTATCATCCGATTAAGGTTCAAATTTGTCGACATTTGCGATAAATGCGTGTAGGATTACAATAGGAAAAAATAGTAAGCTTCAAGAGAATGTACATGCAAAAATGCTACTCTACAGAATAATTTACTAATGCCCGCATTAAATTTATCTTTTTGCTGACGGTTCTTAGAAATTCACATTAAGGCGTATGCGATTAAAATTTATTCGAGAATCACTATTCACGTCTCATCTATCTTATCTGTTTTAAATGCGTATGTAGCAAAGTAACTAATTTATACAAGATACATTACCCTTATCACCACTTTCATGGTTACTAAGAAAGCGTTTTGTATTAAGACGATGATAATTCTTTTTGTATAACTCGGGGTAAGCTATTTTTGATATTACATAAGGTGGCATATTACTGCATGGACACCACTTGCATCTTCTTTTTCGTGCCGACTCTCTCTACATATAAAGCAATAGCGAGGTAATAATTTGATTTCTTAGAGAGAGGCTCATTTAAACATAAATTTGGTCAAATCGGATAGAAGTATTATCTACTCAACCTTTATTATCATGCTGATCCCTAAAGTGCTTGCTGCATTCCTCAACTTCCAACCCTATTAGGTTCCTTCAAATCTTCAAAGGGACTTGACGAGTCTCAGTAAGTTACGAGTACCGGTGCTTTTAGTTTTCTTCTTCATCTATATAGGCAAGTTAAGTGATGCTCATGTATCTAGAGATCAGTCAACCTTCATACTAAAATGTTATCAATAGAAAATAGAATCCTACTCTATAACTCTCACTCATTTCCTATGTTTATAACCACTTATTATGTATATTTACTTTTAAATGATTGTATGGGTAGTACTTATATTTTTCTTTCATTTTTCTTAGTTTGTCTATTCAATTCCGTTTCGTAACAAAGACTTACAAATGAATTTTAGTCTTTTACCATATAGAATACGACTTGCGGTCTGGAAAATAAAATGTAAGATTAAAATGTATACTCTCTATACAACTTTTCTATTCCCAAGTTAATGTATCGAAACTTTGTCGTTAGCCATACAATAGCACATTGCTATATTATTGAAATAAATTGCCTCAGGTGGTTACCTCTCAAACAAAACATTCAACCATGAAAATGAAAACTTATCAGTTCTATTCTTCTACCTTTATCAGAATCGTAAACGCTAATCTGTCTACTTAAATCAGCATCAATGCGGTGCACAAAGTGAATTATTATCATCAACATAGTGAACTTCAAATTTTACTCATCATCAAGTCAAAGTATTGAAAATTCTTTAGCAATGCAATTAAATTTAAAATTTCGCTTCCTAGACAAACTAAGAGAAAATAGAAAAAAAAGTTTTGGCTATTTTACTTTCCATATGTTATGTCTTGGTCTGTCGATTTTTATTTTTTATCTATTCACCAAATGCACAATTATTACAAGAGATACACTAGCCGAGAAAAGTTACAATCACTCATCCGTATAGTTAATTCAAAGATAAATGGCATTCCTGCTTCTTGTAGTTGAATTGACTCATTATCATTTATTGACTGACAAAAGTTCATTCCAGTTGAGGAATGCATACATTTTTTACACAAATATGTACACAGACATTCCTTTATTCAGGGCTATCCTTTCAAAACCGTTGTAGCATGAATGATCGTACTCTATACTCTTAAATTGTATTTGGTACATGTTATACTACAATTATAAACGAGAGCAAACAGCAGTACTGTGTAGTTATATTCAATTACCAGTTATTATAGTTTGAGAGCGAGCGATGAAATACATATAATTGGTTTTCCAATTTCCTTATACAATTATTTTCCAATTTCCTTATACAATTATGAATAGTTACATGTTTCATAATTGCATTATTAAGCTTAATTGAAAGGAAATTTAAATACTTATGTACATAAAAAATGAAATAGCAATGAATAACAAAAACATTCGTAGTTAATTTATTATGTCAGGACTATCGCAAATTGTACACTGAAAGTAATAGCATACTAACTCGGCAATCGCTTAGTAAGCATTACAGGTTAGTACACTATTTGAGAACCTCCAGCAACAGATAAAAATCATTCGCAACTTGTGATGCATCTTCATAGTGATACATTTTCTTGTGTAGGGCACTTAAAACTGAGTATCCTGTCTATGTCTATCGTCTCAAGACCCCATTTCAAGACACACATGAGCAATATGAGAAACATGAAAAATACTTTTATAGTACAACATAAGAAAGGCAGACGATCTTTTTAAAAATTAAGTATTTACAGTAGTTGAATCCTGAATCAATAGTAGATAGGAAAGAGTTAACAACTAAAACATTGCCAATAATTTTACTCTCCACCCCACTGTTTATTACCACCATAAACCTTAGGAAGCCGTAACTATACTTTGTGGAAGACGATGTGTTGTATTCATATTCTTACTACTGAGTTACATAGGAGTTAATATTAGTATGTAGGTACCGCACTCAAAAAAGAGTTGATCAGAAGTCAAAAGTCAATTGTTCCTGCGCTACACCATAATAACGTGACGGTACACTATGTAAATCGTTAAACTCTTGTTTCCATCGTTTGCCATTTTATTACTCATGCCTCAGTCATGTACTCAAAACAATAATCCTCTACAATTTCAAATGTGTCAGACTCTATTGAAAGTATTTACAATACTTCTATCTAAAAGGTATTTGTGGTACGCAGTAGAAAAATATATTTATGTACACAATTGACTGGAGATGAACGTGACTATGACAGGTGCAGGAATGCACATTTTATCAAGAGTACATTGTGTAGATACGCAATTTTTAGTAAATTAATGCATTTATAAAAACTATACTACAAGACTAAACATTGCCACAGTGTAGGATAATCATTAGTACTACTTCATCATTTACATAACGTAAAAGGTATTAAGTGAAGTTTTCGTTGCTAAAAATAATAATCACGGATTAAATCTAAAAAGAGTATGAAATTTATGAATGCCTTTTAAAAACGGTACAGCAGAGACTAAGTAATATTAAATTCTAATTAATGCTAATAAAAATTTATGCTGTATTGTACTATATAGTAAAATAACTAAAGTAACTGTGAGCTAATATCTAAATTCTTATGCAAATAGTATAGTCTCTCTCATTGCCCATAGGATGTAGTATTTATTACGAGCGAAAGAATTTGTAGAATGAAAATAGAATTGAGAATTAGCCTGCATAATCTCGGTGAAATAACAAACCAAATCCTGAAGGGTAGAATTACATACTTATAAATATTTATGTTATTTACATCATCTTAGCACAAAGCAAATAAAACAATCCAGAACTGCAATTTTAGCAGAATTACCTACTAACTAAAGTAATGCATAAAACAAATACTAATACATCACTTGTATGTTCGGACATGTTACTTGTTCACGTTATGTTGACTGAAACATTTAGTAGCATTCTTGAATCTAATTAACATACGTGTATATTATATCTTTCCCATCATTCTTTTACACATAGGTAGCCATAACCAAACAAAGCAACATTGTACATTGCTCTACGTACCTTATGTACAATATACATTACGATTCTGCAAATAAACATTGAAACAAAGTAGCATAAGAGGCGGTTAGGGCAATTTTACTGTACTTAAAAATTTATCGATTTTTAACAATTTGTTTTATATCCATAGACGGATTATAAACACAAGCCATACTGCTCTACGGCTGTTAAAATTCTTTATGCTGACCATAGGCAAGCAAGAAATAAAAAACATTTGGTCTCGACATGGCTTAAAATTATGTTAACGTTTAATCACATCCAAAATTACGCTACGCTAGCTAACGCCAACATTTTGTTGCTAAAGCACTCTGTATTTTTACTGCTTAGACGTTAGACAAGACTCAATCGCTTACATTGAAAAAACCCTTAGAATTTGGTGCATGTCTCTATTCACAACATTAATTCCCAAGTTTGCTGGGTGGCTGGAGACAGGATAAAAGAACATTCCGTCAAATTTTCAACATTCTTTACACTAAAAATATTAAGTACATAAAAATTTAATTGCTTTTACATTCAAAAATTTGTTGTGCAGGGTTGTGGAACAGAAGCCTTTAAAATTAACAACTTACGAATAACATCTTCGTGTATGCCATCTACAATACTTGCTTGTAATCTAAGATGAAAGAAACCCTCCGGACTTTTATTCATCTTCATTCACTTACCAAGAGAAAATTACTGCTGTCCTGTATAATACATGCTACAGACTACACTACTACACTATACTGGTAGATTATCTATTAGATTCTCCTCTTGCTCACAATCTTTCACCTTTTACATGTCAACAGTGTGGAATAGACCATGGCCCATTAATGATGCATAATTTGACGCTAAGCATATGAAAATCGTATGAAAATGGAAATTAAAATAAATAAAAATATTTTGGGCACTATGTTATCTATCATGAAGGCAAAATAAATATAGCAAAGGATTATATTGTGTAACAGGAAAATTATTTTTAGGATCTTCTTCCTATGTAGTATTGATTGTTATTCTATATTATCTGGGCAAATATTCAGGGTACGAACATATTACGGCAGGGAAATTTTCACACATAAGTCTTCTTATAGCATAGGTTGCTATAAAGTTATAAATTATTTGAATTTGATGCTGTGTAGGTTTAAAGTGTAGAAATAAATGTTTAAACAAAGAATGAAATGCTCTATGTAAAGTAAATAAATTTGGGCTAATGTAAACTCGGTCTTGTTGATATTGTAAAATGCTTCCAGATTTGATATTCTTGCTTCCAGATTTCCCAGTGCTAATACCACTGCCAATATTTATTTTACTCACCATTTCTTCCTAGTGGTCTAATTTTCCCACAGCATAAACTTTCTAGACTCTGTTTTCGCAAAGTTATAGTTTACTTTAGTCTCATGATACTTTATCAGTCATCGTCGTAAAAAAGGATTGTGACATGACAAAAACAATTCAATCGATTGTTTCCTTTGACTCCTGTCACAACTTTAAAAAATACACCGACCATTCCGGTTACATGATTTTTATGACGTCAATACGACTTTGAATGATCAATCTAAAGCCACTTATGATAATTACTAAGAGATAAGCAAATATGAATGTCACATTCACTCAATTCATCAGACAAAATAGATAAACGTTTAAAAAAAGATAATTATTTAGTTGATGGTGCGGGATGTTTATTAAAGTAGTAAGTGTCAGTAGTGAGTAGTGATGGACATGGTATAAACTAATTAAACGGGAGATTCTAAAATGGACAAAATCCGAAATCATTAAAGGAGGGATATTAAGCGGAGCGAAGGAAAGTGTGTATATGGATGTGACTTGTTGTAGGCTGCACTAACAATAAGCTCCATTCAGACTAAGTATAATAATATTATAGGGAGGAGGAGGATAGGAAGGCATATTGACTATAATGCAGCGTAGTGAGATAAAAGTTATGTGATGGGAGGAAGCGGAACAAGTTGTGGATTTCATTCGGCTGCTACATACCAAGATCAGAGAAGACAACAGAGCCGCTTTTCCATTATATTACATTAGAGGCCATTATTTCGGAAGAGCTGTCCCACGCTTAGCTAATAATGATCCTAATAAATAGGAAGCACACGCCAAGTCTGCGGAGTCTGGTGCCCTAACCCAGTCTCACACAATATCCAACCAAATATCCAATACCCTTTCTTTCACAACATTCACCAAGACTTTCACGTATGAAACAACTCTACTCCAGTTTTAGTTTGCATTAGTTCAGAGACAAAGGCAATCTTGCTTCGTCCATTTGATTTCGGAAGACTCATTATGCCAGTGCACGATGTGATGCAGTTTCCTTGCTGTCATCGTCAAAGAACAGTCTTCGCTCCACTTCCTCGCTTTCCCATCTCCTTCTCAGACTAGACGAGACCTCATCATCTCCACTTCCTCCCCAAACGCTCTTCTCTGTTTACTATCAACGAATATTATCATCACCACATCCAACTGCTAACTGCAGATTAGCTCTTCGTCTTCTCAAAAGACTTCTTTCTCAAAACGACATTAACTACTTTCGCCTATACAATATCCCAAACTTCTAATCAATTTTTTATACTTCCCAAATTACGATTACGTAGAGATACAATCTAATCACCCCATCCAATAATCACTCCACACAGTCCACACTTAATATATACACACATGACTAAGCAGTACTACACTATAAATATATAAGACTTCCCAGTCTATGAAAATACTTACAGAAGATAAAAAGATACAGACAGCTAAATGCCTTAATACGCAATTGCTAATTACAACTTCTGGAACTCATAACAGAAATATACAATTGCCACGAGTCAAGGACGATTTTCGCCAGCTCTACCAATTTTAAAACTCAGGACGTTTTCTACAAAATCGATAACCAATTTATGCCTTGGATGCAGTCATCACCGTCTTCAGCATTAAACTTTCAGATAGGCTACGTGCCAGTAATTTGCATTTTGATATTTTAATTCACACAACTTAATTGATTTGGGATGGTGCCATGTTTGCAATTCTTCCTTCCAACCGTGCACAATTTCGTAAGTCACATTTCCCATATCTGTATTGTAGTATACAGCATAAATCACTGAGATATGTTTAGCTACAGGTCAATATTATTCATATTTATTATTCAATTATAGCTATGTGCTTATTGAAAATCCACTTATATATCTCACCATATAAAAGACAACCCACAGGCACTCATTTTAATAATGTTTATAATTTATACGTAGTCATGTCACCCATGGCTTCATATTTTGTACAATCTAATAATGAATATAATCCAACTATAATTACTCGAAATAGTGACACTGACAATAAAAAACTTTGACAGCAACTTATAATATCCCATGTGTCTCACTTCAATTTTTATCATATCATTAGGGATGCAATTATGGGGAGCAAGTCACGGGTTAAATATTATAGTCTGGGTCCAGATCTCATTTTTGATATCAACCTTTGCCAAATTACCGCCTACAAGAATCAAATATTGTACCTTCCTAGTTGGGTAGAGTTATAGCTATATATCAATCTCTACTTCAATATTAGAAGGGTAGTATAGTCATTTAACTACATCAGTTTATTTCTCCAGGACGTATAAATGGGTGCAGGGCTTAAATTAAGTTTCATTTAAGTGCGTCACTACTTTAGCATTATTACTACACTTTATATCCATGGCTAGACGTCAGAGATTTAATATTGCATTTACAAGAAAAAAATATACTACACAAAAAAGTTGGATGTGATATTGCGATTAGATTGATACGTACGTAGGTAAAGCAGTCAAGCAAGGCCGACATTTAATGAGATTGAATTGATTGAGTGACATAGGATTAGCTCGTTCTCAATAACAGTGTTAAATTAGAAAGCCCACTATGCTACAGATGGATAAAACTCATCCAACATTCACAAGGCTTAATAAAGTTTATTACATAATCATTTTGTGTATAATGTGTCTATACTATACATATGAAATATGCGTGCACTCTACCTGCTACAAATCTAATCAATTCAAATCAAATTACCATCACCCCAAATTTAGTTTTTAGGTTTTGGTATCAGCAGGAGGTTTGTTGCAGGCATTCTCGAGCTACAATTGGAAATGTTGGATGAAACGTAAGTTTCTTAATATTCATTCACGTGCGCCATTTTTGCATAAGCTACAGACTCTGGAGTTTTCAATGTCTTACACTTTTTTTAGAATTGAAACTATACATATCGTTATGCTGGGAAACATATGCATAATGCATGCCGTTACGCACTCATAATAAAACTTTTCTTGCATTCTTAATAAGCATATAAAATAAAGATCACAAGCAACAAAACTAGAATGTTGTCTGCAACTCCAAACTTTTGGCTGATCGTATTTTTCTTTTGAAGTAACTTATAATCATCTGTTAAACAAGTGCAAAAGACAATAAAGAAGTAGGAAATTCTCTATAAAACTACAGCAAATTAAATTAATTTCTGTATCCTGGTAAGAAACATGAGTAAAAGTCTGTAATCTAAAAATGGCGTGCTTTACTGTACGTTGTGCATGACAAAAAAACCGGGCAAATGCCAAATGACACCATAAAAGTCAATTACATCGATAATGTTGTATCGGATTCTCTCGACATTTCTCAACACTCACTTATTTCGGTTGGTGTATTTCAATAATGTATACTTTTCATTGCATGTAGAAGGAGCAGCTAATAATACCCCTAAGTAAATTGGCCAAGGAGTCTTCTATAATGTCACAACCCAAATGTTTACTAATAAATAGTCGGTTTCAAGGTTTTTTTTGAACAATATTAAATAGCCGAATTCAAACCCCTCCACTAATTGAAAGCTTAGAAAAGTTCACCGCGTGTCACAACTCCCAACACTAAATAATGTATGGACCGAAAATGAAGCGAAGTGAAAGTGTGAGAGGATATCCACATGTAAGTATATTTTACGTCAATGTGCATAGAAAAAAAATGCCCCTATGGATTTTCCCCGTACTCTGACTTACTAGTAAAATGCACTAGTGTACATTTTGGTCCTGTTTAATAATCAATTATACTTTTTGGTTTTTGTCTAACTAAAAATGTGACAGGTACAGAAAAAAATTCAAATGTTGGGATATAATCAATATTTAGGTTTGCTTCAATAATTTGTACAGGCTCAAGGAAAATCTTGCATCGTCACTCAGAATTATTTGTAACTTTACATTGAATATAGTACAATTATTTAATCTGATAGAAAATGATTTGTGACTGCGAAGATTTTTTGCATTTAGTAGTATTGGACTAGGGATACGTGTAGAATCAAAAAACCTCCTTGGTATAAAACGTTCATAGAAATGAAAACATGGTGAGGATTGGTAGTGAAAAAGTGGAGAGGCTTCTAACAATTCGGAATAGAATGGAGAAAGTAAATCGGACAGATACTCGCAGTCGGAGATTTTTCAGCTGAAAAATGTACCTAAGTCGGAATAAGTATTTGTGTAACTATTTTTCAGCTTTGGAGACAGACAGTAGACTGGATAGGACTTCAAGGCGAGACCAACAAGGAAATTGTGATCACAATATGATTGAAATTGATGGAACAACTAAGTGAGGAGGAGAGAAAGGAAATAACGAAATGTAAGGAGAACAAAAGGGAAGGAAAGCCATGCCAAGCTTAGTTCAAGTAACGTTAGACTTTTGGTGGAGTTTTACGATTAGCTGTGAATAGCGAATTCTGCTACATCCTTCAGCACATGGATGATACACGGAAGGGATATGATCACCGAGCAGGGAAGATAAACCCAGAAAAGTATTCGACCACCTTCCTTATATCTCTTTCTAAATCCCAGCTCTCCAACCAACGACTTTCTCTCCCGTTCTACCACCAAAAGAATTCCATATACCAAAGATAACCAAACTACTAGATATCTTCAATCTTCATATAATTCCTTAATGTCTGTAGACTCAAGATATATCTCTGAAGAGGGAAAGTCGAAGGTAACCCTAAACCGCTATCCAGGTACCACGTAGAAAGTCACAGAAACTTCATATCTCCTTCCTTTTTAGTTATCCATCTCTTGCTCCTTTTTTTCATTCGATTTTCTATCTCCGACTGATTGTAATTGTAAGTCATCCTAGTAAAAATGGTTCATCCAACACACTATAAAATACATCCAAAGTTCTATAATAATATTATCCCTATCATCTCCTAACTTGTGCATACAATATTTAGAATCTTTCTCCTCATTATAAGAATTTAGACCACTTTCCCCTTCATTTTTCAGGGTAGCTACAAAAAATCCGAGTTTTCACTTAGCACTGATTGTCTATGTATTTCTCCTACCTCTAACTCTTTCTAGGCCAAAAATTACTCACAAACTTTCTTTAGTGAGATCTCTTTCGGTTGAAAAAATCATTTATATAACTTTGTAAAAAGGAACTAGCGTTCGTTTAAGAATTGAATATTTTAGTAAATGAAAGATACTGCAAACAATGTGCGTAATAATATGTCTATTAAGATATTTTATCTATTGAGAGGTCAAAGAGGAAAAAGGGAGGATTATGGGCAACCAAATTTCCTGGAGAAAGAGTTAAGTTGCATAAGAGCTGAAGAAAGAGCAGGAGAAAAGTTACATAGGAGGAAGATGATGATATTCTGGAGGATCGATTGGAGAAGGGAGTAAGCTGACTTGTCTGAGTGAGAAGGGTTCCTTTCCCGTCCGTCTGTCCATCCATCCGGCCAACAAAAATCCGCATTCATGTAATGCTTACGGATAAAGCTTCTCCGAAGAGACGCTTCACTTTGCTTGCACTTTGGATTCCGTAGGACTGAAGGCATGAAGAAGCATCACAATCGAGTCCCCAACAATACAAATAGAATGCTTTTATACGTGGATATGTAGACCATGTGTGTATGTGAATCTGTTGTATCATGCAATCCCTTCCTGTCATTTCTGTGAATCTTCTCCTGTTTCTCTATCATCGAATACGAAGCAGGAAGGTTAATGTTAACGTAACAAGAACAGCATGAGTGGATGATGAAAATTCGGAGCTTTCTACTTTCTAAACATTCTATTTGTACTTTTCCTTAGCTTTCTAAACTTACTGCTATTACTCACGCTCAGGGTGAACTACATTCAATTGTGTACTCCAGTTAGTTGTGTAAATAGGGAACCGCAGTATAGATGATAGTAATGGAAGAGCCTTTCACATAATATTTGATTCATTGCTGTTTTAGCGGTAACAAATGGATTATAAATGCCCTGAGAAAAATATAACGGTCAGAAAATTAGGAGGTAGTTGGGAAACATTTATTTGGGATTTGAAACTAATCATTTCCATTCATAGTTTGATAAATGGGGCGAGAGAAGTTGGATGTGGGAAACCCTGTATGGGCACAGATGTTGAATTAGGTAAGAGTACATATAGACGAAATGGACTGACGAAGACGAAGCTAATGCTAATGCTAAATGATCAAACCATGATTTTTCTGGAGGATTGCTCAGATCGATAATCCATGGACATGGACCATTTGACATGACGTGAGAGAAATTGCCCACTCAAGACTCGACTCTTCCTTGGCTCCACTAAACGGACTTACATTCACATCCACATAAGTACAGACATATACAGGGCTCCTGAGAAAGGAGATTCTCCAAACATTCAATATCTTCCGAACAAGACAATCTTTAGTTTTTGCACAGCTTCTGAATGTTAGTGGACCCATTCCTCATTCCTCTGACTCTCCTTCGCATCCTATTCCAATGCCTGCCTCCCCGGCACATAATCTATGTATCAGTCCAATCCAAAGGATATGGACACACACCACATACAGACATTCCCCAAATGTAAAGGCATGCCTGGCTCCAAATAAAACCGAATAATATATAGAGCAGATCCTCGCCTTCGTTTGGCTTAACTTCTTGTCCTGGAGAAATAGACTGCCTAAAACATCTCTTCACTCCGTTCACTACTCGACGAATCCAATTCAATGAAATACGGGATCGACATACCGATGGAAAAGATAGATTGCTTTACCAAAAGGCCTTTCTCTCTTTCTGCTCGCCACACTTTATTTTATCTCATCTGATCTGGGGTCCTCCTTCCTACCGTCCCAATACTATGACTATGACATACACACAGATACACAATGCACTCCCAACGCTTTGTTTCCCAATTCACAATTCCAATCTGTCTCCACTCCACAGCCCAGATATACCATAATAACTAACTTCTAAGGTCGTCTCCCGATTTTGGCTCACTTTAACCTTTTCCTTCTTATCGTCTGATCATACTCAAGTCCCCACTCAAGACTTACAATTTACAATTAGCTCACTCAGGTCTTCTCTACCCTTTCCTCCAATTTAATGCTAACTTCAGCGGAAAATACCCTAGTGAATATATTATTATCATGTTTTAGTCCATGTCCTTGGAAAATGAATTTTTCAATTGCACTACTCCTTATTCGACAGTAGTAAGTAGTAGTGCCGACTATATTATGTCTCGACCCATTTGGAATTATATATCGTGTCCGAGTATTGCAAGTATTAATGCTACGAGATTTTATTTATTTACTACTACCTTGACGTATACTGACTATCAATACACAAGTAAGTACTACATATATGATAGGATTCTAAATAAAACCTCGTCACGTCATTTTCGGCTTGCACACACTCGACATTATCTATCCTCGCTTTTCTCAGACTACTTTAGATACTTTGCAAAAGTGGAGCAAATGACAGATAAGTGCCTACGTTTGTACTACTTTTTGGCTACGATTTCTTGAAAAGCCATAATCACTACTTGCAAGGAAGGAAGGAAAGCTGTGTTGCAGATATACACAAGACTCTTGGAAAAAGTTTGTATTTAGAGAAATAGAATTTTATTTCTCAAGTTTTGCGCAATCTCATGTATGATCCATCTGGTAATAATTTCCTTCAGAAATATCTAATAAATATCTGATTCAAAGAGTTACATTATTAGTTGGGTGTATTATTATACTCCTCATTGAGTTTTGATAAGAAAGAGAACGCAAAATTTAATTCTTCTTTGGTAAGTTGATATTACTTAATTGTTACCTAAGTACTACTATTATAGCGAAATAATTTATTCCGAAAGTTTTTTATTAGAAGACAAAAGCCATTTGATCAAAGAATGGGGGCTAATGATATCCCTTTTCATGTCATTGTCGGAGGTTTAATATAATTCAACTCTTCACTCCAAGGCTGATTGTCAGTCGGGAACAATGGAGATACCCACAGGAAAGTCTTCCGAAGGAACCTAAGCCAAGTATTGAATCCAATGAGACGGGCATGAGTGACACAATAGAAGTTGAGAAGAATTACTCGATTCTTAGACATGTTGGAAATGGGAAAAGCGGAACAAGGCAGACTCGGGTAAAAATATATGAAAGCACCGGAGAAAAGGAACAATCAAGAAAAGGAGACTATAATATAGAATCCTATTTAATTTATGTATGAGGATTCTTGGTCTTTGTGCTTCCAACGGTAACTTTGACCAACTCACTCACAAACACATGGCAAAGGAAACCTCGAAAGCTCACCATATCATATAGAACAGCGGGCTTTTATTGGTTCTTTTCTGTATACTTTCTTCTTAGAAAGTGGAACGGGAAGGAATCAAGACTTCATGTATTACATCCATGCATGAATCCAAAAGAAATGCCAGAAATGGATACTAGCAACTATCTTCCTTTTAATATTAATCACTAGATAATATAGAAATCAGAATGTAGCACACACTAAATATAATATTAGCCTGACATATAACATACTAAAACGACTATACAGCCATTACCCTTTTGAAAAAAACTGTTTTTCTGTCTATTAAGTCATTTTAATTGAGAATATCAAAGCCCGTCTTGGATCAACTTCAAAAATAGGGTAATAAGTTACGAGTTTTTCAAAATACAAGATAACCACTTGGAACATAAAAAAGCTTTTTACTGTTCTCATCAAAGATAGAAAAGGCAAAAGTTAATACTGAAAGTAAATAATAAATACGCATTACGTATTTTTGGCAACTATCGTTTTATTAGAAACTTGTACGATGAAATTAAACAACATTCCGAAAAATGTCATTTCACGCATCTGCACTAGCCCTTTTGTACATCTGTCGGTAAAGTTCAAGCAGTGAACATAAGTTGTAAAACTTTGATTGTAAGGCTCCGTTATATACAGACCCAGTTCACAAATTCCATGAATAAAACCCGTCATCATCGGAAATGAAAGTAACCAACAAGAAATGAAGAAAAATATCATTTATGGCTGAAAAGTTTATTCTTATGGAATATATTTCTGCATCATACATTGAAATCAATATTTGGCTTGCGTTTTAAGGTATCTCATGCAGTCTAAAAATGCAGTGCACTAAATGACAAATATCATACGAGTATTTGTATTTGTAGAAACAGTTTGCAAATCTCAGTAGCAAATATCTTGCAAGAAAAGGAACAGAAAATTTTACTTAAATGTGTCTCATCGGATTTGTGTCTTAACATTTGGAAGTCTTAAAATGAGAACTAACTTCATTTAAACAGAAGTAATACTAATAAAGGACAAAATATGGCAAGTCAGTCCTGTGCAAAAAATCAACCTTCAAGTGCCAGTAGTGATTTGACACACTAAGCATTCTGTTGATCTCGGTTGCTGTTTAGATATAATCAGTGGTACTGAGGTTTACTATGCAATTAAATGTATTTACCTCTGTAGAAAAAAATATTTTGTTCAAGACAGACAAGGTAATCTCATTATAATCAGATTGCACTAATGAGGAAAAGAAATCAAATATCATGGCAACAATAAAAACAAAATCATCTAGAAGAAAGTAGTTCATTTCAAGAAAAACGTTGACATATAAACACTCGACATATTTATCAATTCGCGTAACAAGGAGTGGATGATATGATTATTTATTAACCAAGGTCTAAGCAAGCTGGGTCTGATGTTATCTCTGCTCATGGACCTAAGTATTTTATAGATCGAAATCATCTCGACAAGTCACAAAGTTAGAGAATGACTTGTACCGGACGGCTATGACAAATTCTCATAATAGTTATTACGGTATGCAATGCATCTATAAACGAAACAAGAAAAGGAAATAGAATGGAGTGATCCTATCTGTTGTCAACATTCCTTGGAGGACATTTATTTATATTGGTCATATTCTTTCGAGAGATAAAGAACTCCAGTGGACCTCACCGCATGTGGTATACAGTTCCCGAAATACATACCCCTCTGCTAAACCTTATTTCTACATTGTTTTACCTAACTTCTCTAAAGTAAACGGTTGCGTAGACTTAAGATCGTTGGAATTAGGAACATGGAAAACATATAAAGCATTACATACCCACAAAAGCAGCGACGCTCTACCGAATATCATAAATAAGTATGATGAAACTCAACTTCAACACATCACCGTTGACATCGCCCTTTCTTCCTTCCAGTCGGTTTGATCCACAAACGTGGAGACAAACATGACCCATGAATTTAATAACAAAAAATATATACCAAAGTCAGCAGGAAACGTATTGTCTATACCTTAGCTAAATAAAATAAAAATATTATGTTTATTTCACTGATCATGTCAAAGCTTACCATAACATTTAGTTACATATCTATGTACGTACTGTACGTAGTCTATTATACTAAAAGCTGTTAAATATAATATCAATACTATAGTTTCCATTATAATATTTCCTTAAATCTCAATGTGCTATGTATTAAAGGAACTAATGAACGACACTACATGAGACTCAAATTCTTTTAGCATTTGGTGTTCCTTATAACAACAGTAATTTCGTAACTTCATATTTATCATTAACCCCTATGCACTGTACTGGAGACTTTTTCTTAAACGATGACAAGGTTTCTCTTCTTTGTCTTCATTTTTTGTGTTAAACTACCAGCATAACAAATTCCTTACATTCATGCGACATTACACAAATCCAAATACAAGGTAAAAGTGACATATTATTTAACTTACAATTTTCCCCCCACCAACTAACTAAAATCAACATTCCATCTTCAAATCTATGTGGGTAAACTTTTTCTAAAGCCATAAAATACATTTAAAACTTGACAAACTATTCATTTATGGGTTTACGCTATATTTATAAGTTTTCTATTAAATAAGGTGCAATTTTGTTATATTTTTCACTCTATTTCCTAGTACCTCTTCGGGCATTGATTTCTCTATTGAAATTTGACGCTAACTAAAAATCTTACTATAACGAAAGGTATTTTACAATAGGGTAAAAGTATGAATGGAATTTTGTTTTATTCGTATACCAAAATCTAGAAAATCAAAATATTTTGGCATAACTTTTCGTTGCATTTGTGAATCTGGAAATATTTTTGTGGTATTAAATACCTTTAAAGTTAATCTGAGTTTTGCCTTGTTATTCACAACGATAAGTCTATTATGTAAATCATCTCGTGAGCTTTCCCCATTTAATCCTACCTGAACATTCCTTTTCATCTTTAATCTCTTTGACGATTTCTGTTTTATTGAGTGGGCAAGGATTTAGTTGGTATTAGCATCGAAATATGTTATTGCACCATTACTACGGCAATATTACATGCTGGACCCACTTTCAATGCGTGATATTAACATTACATGCAATACAAACCAAAAAATTGCATTTACCTCTATATACAAAGGAATAAAAAACAGAATTACTACAATTTCACTTAACCCACACACAATTGAGAAATATAGATATTTGTTCCTATGAATTAATAAATATCTCATTTTGCCATTTCGTATAAATAATTACTTATTTTCGATTGATGAATATTTCTAAATGACTAAAAATGTAATTTATTGCTAACATTCATCATTTCATTACCTACAATTCTTTCATTTGTCGACCTGATAAAATGCTTTCACTGCTGTATATATTTCAAGGTATTAATATTTGCATTTCACCCGCTACTTCAGAA
Organism: Tomocerus qinae; assembly: GCA_020055645.1. Lineage (NCBI taxonomy): Eukaryota > Metazoa > Arthropoda > Collembola > Entomobryomorpha > Tomoceridae > Tomocerus > Tomocerus qinae. The sequence goes on from CM034548.1 coordinate 26,703,287, forward strand.
ATAATATTGCCTCGGCAATTGGATTTCGCAAATTATTTATTCATCACATTGCACATAAGTTTCAGGTGCACGCGTAAGTTTTCGTCTCCCTACTTTTGAATATATTTTGTTGAGCTATATAACTAAATAGGTATACACTCCTATATAATTTATTATTTATTTCATATTATTATTCATACATGTATTACTGCCCACTCATTACTTCCGTGGTGCAGCCCAAGTTCTTATAAATTACTTCCACTTTATCGTCAATGTATGTATGTCCCTTTACGTGGTTGACAAAATATCAAATATTTGCATGTAGACGGCAGAGTGGATTTTCTCTGCAATGTTTGTAGTTGAGTAATCTAAAATATAAATAGGAGCTAGTAGAGGTAAAGGACAAACGTTTATGGACAATATTTTTCATAATCTTCATGCGTCATTCAAACATTCTACGACAAAAATGGCAAAATTGCACTTAAAAAGGTTCTCGGAGCAAAAATGATGGTAGAGGACTAGTCGTGAATTATATAACACACTCTAAGTAAAAATGCTTATCGACATTTCTACTAGTCATCCCTAACTGACAAAGAGTGAAAAAGACGGAATCCAATCTATCATCGAATAAATGTCAATTAAATCTATTTATAAAGCTAAGTGCCCAGGTTTTGAGTCTCGCTATTCGGAGTTGCTGACCAATGATCCAGATTTTCGTGAAATGAAAAATTATCCAGGCAATATCGGTGTATCTACTATTATAACAGAAGCCATTAGTCATTCAGTCCCTACAGATTGTGCATTACACGTGAAAGTCAAGTAGCCCACTTAACATTACACTCAGCTACTTACTACTCTTACATAGAATATTATACACAATCCCAAATTTCGTTCACTAGTCAACATCGCAACTCCGTCATCGTGAAAATTGTAAGAAGTCAAGGCGAGGTTGGTTGGTGGGTAGCTTACATTGAGACAAATTCCCTCCTTTCACTATTTCCTAACATATTTCATGCGTTATCTAAGAAAGATCTGTTTGCAAAATGGAAAGTGGAACTACTGCAATAGCTAGTCATTCCCGTGACTTCCCGCTGCATATTAATTATTACCTCATGCCCCAAACACGCAAAGTGTACCAAAGCATTAGTCTGCTCCACCGTAATGGGAAGGAATACCTTGAAGGTGTATCTCATTTAAATCTTGAATAAATCCCCTATGGAATAGCAACGTTACTACCATTTCGTTACACACGTGAAACAAAAAAGCGAACGCCTGTCCAATCGCCAACAAAGAAATAAATGACAAAAAGAAAGTCGAAGTGAGTGAGGGTCTCTAAACACATGTTTATGACTCCTGTTTCAATATCATAATAATTCATCCTGTAAACTAATATTTTTTAACTTTGAAATTGCATATGTAGTCGTTACAATTACAAACAATGAGTTAATATCAAAACAATAAATAACCAATAAAAAATAAATACGACATGTACATGGGACGAAGATTAGGTTGTCCAGCAAAATGTTAGTAGAATCGCTATAAATTACACTTTTTTATTAGCAATGTTGTAATTGAAAATAAAGGATTTCATTGCATAGTTGCACGCAATGAGAGAGCAAAATGACTTCATCTGAGAAATATGTAATTATATTGAGTATAATTTAAATGAAATAAATGATCTGGGGCAGGAGCCAGCGTGCATGTAATTAATGATTTTATGTAATACATGCTCTGGTGAACATGCAATTACATGTACCCAGTGCGGGGGTATTAGTGGATTTCTCCTATACGACAACGACTCAATACGAAATCATATCCTCACTAAAAGCATAGTAATAACGTGCCATAGATTTGACACAATGATAGTCACAAATTGGTTAATTTAGTAATTCAGGAGCACGTATATACTTGCAATATACAATGACTACAACCTGACCATCCGACTCATTAAACACAATTCTCTTTGATATCGCATGCACACAGAAACAACAACTACCATGCAAATTCCAGGGCTTAGAAATAACGGAAAATTCAGGCAACTATTTAGGATACTCGGTCTATCTGACAGACACAAGCGTGCACTACTGGAAGTACAACGACCTATAACATTTCATAGAAAAGTCCTTCTATCAGTGCCACTACACTGAGCAACGACATTCTCGTTGTGTGACTGCGACAACCGTCAATTTCGATACAATTATTAATTGACAGGAGCACAACGTATCATTAGCCTACAACTCTGAATGTTTGTTGGTTCCTCTCTTTTAAAAATACCAACAAAAAACAATTTCCGTGTTATGCTACATTTAAAAATGTATCCTTACATATCCCTCTTCTTGTAAGAAAAGGCTTGCTATACTTTTGGAGTAAGACTTTTGTCTAATAAACAAAATAGAAAATGGTAGACTAATTACACACCATAAAGCCCTTTGTTCCAACTTTTAGAACGTTGTGAAGCATATTATTTAAATTATTGTGTATATTTAAGGCGTATTTCGAATTTCCAATCTTTGTGCCATAAAGATTGTAGTATTCATGCAAGTTTTAGCTCACACATGTTCACATACACTAAAGATGGTGTAAACACTTGAAATGTCAAAAGAAAGAGTAAAATTTGAGTACAATGGGGTTTTTGAGGCAGGGAATTTGTATAGAGACATGATGATAAGTGAAAGAAAAGGTATATTTACACATGATGTTGAATAACCGGGTTGCTTAGACACACATCGATGGGAGACAGAAAGAAGATGAGTGCGATGCATTGATGTGAGAATTGTATCTCAAAGACGGACAATGCATATAATTTTTAATCGCATTAGGAGTGCGAGAGAGGAATTCATACATAAAACAAAGAGGGAAAGTAGAGTTGGGAAAGTTTTGCGTCATGCATTTGCTTTCACTTACACAGTAGTTACATACATAACTTACATGATGTGGATCCAAATAAAGCAACTGCTCCAACCCAGTAGCACAAAGAGAAACAAATGAAGAGAAAGGACCATGAGATGGTGAATTTGCCAAGTACTGCACTACTGTCTTGTCTTGCGTAGTCAACTAATTGTAAGCATCTCCTTCATCAACTCTAATGCACCGAGGCAAGGAGAAAGACAATGTCTATTTCGACTTCAAATAGTAAGTACATACTCTGGGACTAAGAACTCTCTTTACTCTTTGCATATTGCATAATACAGAATATGCTTGAGCGTCTTTTGTTCTGTCCTACTACATTCTGATTGCGAGTCAAATGAAGTCAAGTACTGCCACTACCATGAGGACTCTGCTACACACTCCACTTACACATACGTGCATAGAAAAAAACAGCCAGACTTCGAGAGTCATCATACTCAATTCGACTCTCGCTCCTATTGTCTTTCCAAATTTTATCTGTACATGTAAATATCTCCCTTTTTAAGAGTACATCGAGTCACGCAGTATAGTATCATTTTCCCATATACTATATATACTATTATAATTGTACTATAATAATATCCCATAGCCATCCATGGAGAAAACAGTCCTGCACACGTTGGTCCACAAACATTCAATATTTCCTATATAGACTTTTTTCCCACTTCATAAAACCCTGCATTAGATATTGACTTGAGTTAAACGCTAGAACAAATGACTATAGAAAAGGCAGAAACAATGTTAAAACATGCTTAAGGAAGAACACTTTATTGTTCTTCTCCTCGGATATTATCCCAAAAGTTTTCTCCTCCACCAACGTTCACGGATGCACTACAGAACATTACGCTCCCACTACTTACTTACTTCAGTTCCCGATCCCCTTTCAATTTAACCTGACAATACATTGCACCGAGAAGTCCATAGAGCGTAGCCTGTAATAAACTGCAAGTAAAAAACAGCACTGTCAGCAAACGAGTGCCTTAATTACTGCCAAACAAAGAGAGCACAAATTTTTCCAAACTGTAGTAACAGCCACACTTCTTGGAAATGGATCACACATTTAAAACATGCTTCCTAAAATAATAATAAAAAACGAGTAATATAGTACATTCTGAATAATTTGGTGTAGTTGCCACCGTTTTGAATACCTTCCCACGCAGTATAGAATGCAATATTTTACTAAGTCTCATTGGGGAGATGGTAGTAGTATGAGGTTGTTAGTTGTTACTAACTGGGAAACATTAAGTTCACTTCCCATTAGTTTTAATATGGACGAAGGCTGGTCCTTAAGGAATAGGACGCGATAGGTAAACATCTCATAATAATCGAGAGCAAGAGCCTTCGCTGGTTGAAATACAATAAGTATAAAGATAAAGACAAAAGAAGTACACTGACGAGTTCTCTGATTACTTTCTGGAGACTTCTGACTTAAGTACGACAGAGTAAAAGTCGATTTCAAAAGCTCGTAGCTTCCGCATGAGTCGAAATCCTTATGTTACATGTATCCATTTGTTCTCCATTTCTTTCTTTTGTTTCAACTCATCCACTCAGATATCATTATTACTTACATACATACAGAACCCATTGATAGAGAATAAAAGACGTGAGAGCTGTTTGAAAAGTGGAGCAAAGCCCAGAGACAATTCTAATTGTACGAGCTGGCAGAGCATAATATGGTTTTAATTCTTCTATTCTCTATAACTTTCCTTTATTCCTCTCACTCCATCCACTTTCTCATTTGTCTAGATTCTACACTTGATACTCGTCCAGTCTCTAACTCCAAACTAAAGAAAGAGTATCTACCACCTCCATCCAACTATGCAACGCACAGCTCTGGATAAATCCGAGACTGGAAATAACGAGGCTCAGACTAGAAACCGCCATGCCACTTTTCAGATAAATGCTAATACCTACCTACATTTTCCCACTACGCCTAGCAGCACAAACCCAACTTTCCCTATCCAGTCATCCCATATTGGCATTTTCAGCTCTGCTCTATTGATGTGTAATCTCTCCCCCCAATCTAGGAATCAACTGGGGAAACACACAACACAAGTAACCATTCCCCAATCCCTTTCAAACACTACAGACCTACAAGAATATCCTTTTTATATACAACCCCAACTCTATTACTACTATATTACCGTGAGAATCACTGTCAATATTATTATCTCTAAATACATAACCAACCTACGTTTACACTTTACCAAAATATTGTAACTAACATAATATCCTCTAGCAGGAAATAACTTTTCGCTTTGTAAATTACTATTTGACTTAATTCCTGTTGATTTATAATTGGGACGGCAAGAATTGGAAAGGTTAAAAAACTATGACATTTCTTCTACTACAGATGTCAAGGGTCATAGTCATAATTTTAAATTTGTATCACGGTCGGTTAAAAAGTTAATCATATACACACTTAAGTAGGCACAAGTAAAAGAAAGGTTGTTCACTAGGAGATAGGTTAGTGTGCTAGAATAAACTACTTTCTCCTCGTGCAAAAAGGTATCTAATATTAAGGAAAGTCTGTATTTCCATGATAAAAGAAAGAATTGTATTTTACATCTTATTGTTCGTTTAGAAAGGAAAATCTATTCTCAAGTTGCAAAACCTTGGAGATTATTCAGAATACAAGTTGTGTCGACTGGCAAAAGGAAAACCATATTTTATGCATCGTCGTATAAAATAATATTGCAACAGTAGGTCCCTGTGTAAAAATAGTTCTATATATCCTCACCCACTGCAACGATAACGATAAACATTAAAATGGGAAATTTTAGTAGCCTTCTGTTCTCCAGCTACAGTGCACTGGCTAGTACTGCCAACCAACATTGTCCTGGCTGGCAATATAACGGTGCATAATGTAATATCTCTGCTTCAGCTATTGCAATGGCCAAACAGCATGAAAAGTCAGACATATTTGTACTTATTTTTAACATATCTCTATACAGTTATCTAGAATGTGGCAAACATAGATTTGTAATAGTGTACATACATACTATAGGCCACAAAACATTTCACGACTATGTCTCGACTACTTATTTCAACTACCTACCTCGAGTTGATATAAGAGACCTTCTATTAGTATAAGCATGGGAACTACCATTTACATTTTATTGCTTACTTTTCAAATGTCAACCTGGCAGCTAATATATTATGAGCATCGAAAACTCATAAAGTGAAATAGGGCTGATATAGAGAAGCGAAATCCACTGTGGATTTTTTCGTCTGAGATTATTTCTAGAACCATTCTCGCTTTTCCTTTTTTATTCCTTATTTTTTTCACTGTAAGTAGTCTGTAACAGAAGACAAACACATGTCACTTATTTTTCTACGCACTCTGTTTCTCAAAAGCTTTAGCAAGCTTTACACACCCAGGCGCTCTCTTTGCTCACCAGTAAGCCATCTAATCTATACTACAATATATTACATTTGATGCTTTCAAAAGGTATATTATTTTTGAGTAGTCATAACACTATAAAAGAGCCTTCCCTGATTGTCAGATTTCCGACCAATGATAATAGCTCATGTTCTTTAATAGCTGTTCCTGGTACATTAAATACGACACACTTAATAAATTGAGAAAGATTGAACGGAGAAAATTTCAAAACAACTTTCGACAACTGCGCTTTATTTCCTATATATACAAGCTATAGTATAGACTATGCATAATTTCTCATGACTATTTATTCCGTCTATTCTGGACTCTGGACTATGAGATCCAATCAACAAGAGAAATTATGCGTAGCACACTTAGAACATTGTATCCGGTTATATTTATATGCATAGTTGTCGGGTGATATATTTCCAGAAACTTTCCAATTAGACCCAACACGATATTTTCTTTTTTATTTGAGGCTCAAGTACATATTGAGCTATTTCATCGTGTCTACGATGAAATTACTTACATGTTAGTGTTGTACACAGTTTGGGAAAAGAGTTGTGTGTTAACCATTACCAGCAGATCAGAAAACCACTCACTCACTCTTAGAGAGTGGAGTGGTTTTGTCAATCACAGAAAGAAGGCTTAAGTTGATAGAGGAAAGTGCGTATGCGTAGCACAAAAGCAAAACTAGTACAATATTGGCAAATATAGTCGGATGGAACAAAAAGACCAACAAGCACTTTGGGTTGAGACTAGTGATGAATTAGCCTGAATCTATCGTCTGTTATGGTCTTTAAGACAAGTGAGCTGAACTGAGCCGAGAAGTTCAACGCAAGAATTTATATGCACCTTAAAAAATGTACAAGATTTGAGCTGAAATCTTTAACCAAGTAAATGCCACAAAGGATATTCTTGGATCTCTCGCTAAGATGACTCCATTTAACGCATTACTGAATACCAAACGACATCATGTGTTCTATCTATACTAGGTATGTACAGGAGTGTGACAACTGACGACGAACTGAATACTTTCCCATCGCATTTTCAGTTGCACTTATTCTACTTGCATTAGTGCACCTAAATTCAAACGTGGTGAAAAATCCTTTTTCCCAGCATTAAAAAATACAGCGTGATCCACAAACCAACTTTTATCTATTTAATACATGAATATTACTTTTTTGCCAACTTTATCGTATTTTTTTTCTCCGGTTTATAAAACTTTGAGCTTCAATTATAAATTCCTAAACTCCTGTTGGTGTAAGAGATGTAAGATTGAACATTTTTTTGGAAATAGCATGCTCACCCTGTACAAAGCTATTCCAAGAGTATAGAATACGTTGAGTTAGTAGGAAAAGCAAAGCCACACGTCTCGTACAATCACAATCAACCGAAATTTTTGAACTACTCCTTGCAAGGTACTAGAATCTTACTTTATTCTTTAACTATGGTTGCGTCTGGCTACGGCTTGTCCTAATGAAAAAAGTTTACTTTTGTAACTCACAGATGAGAAGTAGATTAAAGTGAAAAAGCAAAATTAGAACGTAGCGTAGGAAGCAACAAACTCACAATCAGTCTTTTGCTTCTACAGAACTAAGTTCAAGTAGAAAACCAAACTACAAGGAGAAAACCTAACTCGAAATAAAACTATAATATGTTCTGAGTTTTGGTCAGTTATTTTATTACTGTGCACTTATAAAGAAAGAGCTGTTTGTGAAAGAGAAACGATAGAAGCCTCTATATATAAAACAAATAGGAATAAACAATATATGTAGCAGTCGTAATGAAGTAAATGGAGGTGGAAGATAAATGTTGTTGCTTGGATTTCCACTCTTGCAGTAGCTAATGTGGGTTAAATAAAACTATCCCTCTACCATTTAAGTATATTAGAGCATATAGCTTAGTAACTATAGATGTGTATCCAACTAATATAAAATTTGTTTTAAGACTACTTCATGTAATCGATAAAGCACCTTTGTGTACGATCAAACAATAATTTACTAAAGATCAGTAGTTCAGTGAACATTAGCACACAAGACATCAAAAAAGAGTTCAATTTTCACCCATTCAAATCCCTACAATTTCTAACTGGATAAGTATCTCGACTTTGATAAAGAACAACATTTTGTAGACAACTTTCGTTTTGAAATCCTTCTAGATTAAGTGATCGTTTAAGTTTTAGAGTTAGGTACTTAAAAGACCTAAGGCTTTTTGCAAACTTTGTCTAGGTTGGCTTCCAAATTAGGTAGATGACATGTATTTAATTATTCGATTAAGAAATGCCACCTCTGACTTTCCAATTTTAATGTGACTGAAGGCAGCTCCGCATGTTCTGACAAAATAGTTGATAAGCATCAAAATTTTAGTAGTGTGGTAACCCATTATTTTCAGTAAATTAGAAAAATGATAAGGTGCTTAGGTATTCTAATGGCCAAATATTGATACTAAATAAGTCAATTTAGTTCGTTTCTGTTCGGTAGTTTTCAGTAGCTGCACAATATCATTATTATTTCATTGCAACCTGCGGGTGACAACGGTCTGGTCTTGTCTTCGCCAAAGTGAGGCAGGCTGTCTGACAATACTTTTGCTTTTCTCCTGTCCGCCTGATGACAAAACGCGAAGTGGTGTTTCGCCCGTATTTTTTGTTGAAAAATCAATTCAATCAATATATACGTGCTGCATGCAAGTAGGCAAGAGAACCCAAAGGCAACTTTACAAGTTTGCTTAAGTAGGAAGGAAGGAAATAGAAGTTTGTAAACTTTACTTGTGAAACTATCAACTAGGTATACAACTACATTACCAGTTATAACAAAATAAGCAAGTACCCTTACTACACCGTTGAACAGCTCCGAGTAAAACGGAAAACTCCCTTTAACAACAATAACAAAATGAAGGATGTAAAATGCTAAGCAGCTCTCAAATTCTGCATTAGTATATATACTATATAATATTATTCCAACTGAAATGTTTTTCAATGAAGTCATGTTAATGTTGCATCGATTGTTGAAAAGTCTCTACCTAAATATATAAATGGTTGGCCAAAGCCAATCGTAACAACCGAATAAGTAGAAAACTCACGCTGGACAACGCAATCAAAAAGTGACTAAAGAAATACCCATGTTTAATATTTACTAGTCGATCGATGTTGATAAACTTTTTGTACGTTTTTGCTTATTTCGACACACTTTTCGTATCGCAAAATACACATTTTGATGATAAATGACATTACAGCACCCATATATCAATTACGTCAATATACACAAGACACACAACCGTCTACTATAAAGTCTAAATTAAACTGAGTCACAAATAATGCTAAATTGACAAAAATTTCCTTTATCCCTCTTTCAGTTTATATACACGATCTACTTACATCGACAACTATTATATTAAATTGATATTCTGCTTATTCGAAATATGGAACGAATGTTTCCATTCAAACTACTTACTAGTGCATGCCAAATACGTAAGTATTAATATCAAAAGAAAATGCAAAGAATGCATGAAGATATTTGCCAATGGAAAATGCTTAAATAGATTCCTAATAGGTAGCCAAATACTAACAAGGTAGTAACTTGAAGACGAATATATAATTAAAACATTAATTATTTACAATAATAACTCTATTATAATTTTGGTACCTATCGGATTTTTTTACCATCTGTTGAACTACAATTTGAATGCATTTTGTTTCTTAGTGAATATGGTAAAATATTATGTACACCTTTTTACTTATAAACCTGAACATATTTAAAAAATCTACGTCATAAAATTATGGAAAATTATGTTGATTTTGTGAGTGCCATTAAAATTGCATGTCATGAAGCAGTTACTACCCATACGTATGTACAAATATGTGTTCGTTGTCAAATAAAACATATTTAGAACTCGAGGCAGCAGATAATAAGCATACATAGTGGCTCATTTTACTTATCGTTAGCCTCAATTATCGCTAGTTCATTGTCGAATGAAATTGATAGATTTGGTACTTCTGTAGGTGGTAGTTGGTGACCCTTAGTACAATGGGCAACCTACCGTGAATTTGTAGGAATGAACCTTCTAAATATTTGGAGAGCTACATATTATACCAGCCATACACGTTTGTAAAAGCACAACTTTGCAAATCACATTGTCCCATTTATTGCGAATCCTTTAGAATTTTATTAGAATACCAATAACCATTATATACTAACGATAGGACAGGAAAAGAAAAAAATGAGCAATTGACATGTGACGAAGGTCGATTAGCCCCGCATGAGTAAGGGAATCAAATTGAAAATTAGAATATAATTGAACAGAAAAAGATTTAGTTGAGGTAGATGAAAAGTACCAGCAACATTTAATGTGGAAAATATAGCATAGTGGAAGAAATCGTGCCCATGAAATTAGCGTTAAAGAGCGTTCTTGCTTCTATTATTTATTCTATAGTATAATATGTCACACTCAATAAATATACGACTTCACAAATACTTGTGACCTATCGCACACCATGTGACATTGGCACGTAACTAACTATTAGTAATAACAAGGTAGACGTTCTATCAAGCGTTATGGAAACGATTTAATTTTATTGCAACAAAATATACCTGTAAATGCAAAAAATAATAATAACATATTCTTACATTGGATTGGTTGCATTCCAGTAAATATCAGGAAGACGCTCGCACACCGACTCCTGGGGAAGTGATTCGAAAACGTAAAGGAGTAACAAAAGGAGTCCGAAATACCAAGCCATGAGCCCCATCGACACGACTAATTACCTATCAATTAAAACAAATGTAATTTTAACAGGAGATTGACTTTTGGTAATTAGATCCTAATAAATACTGTAGAAATTTTCTTTATAATCACCTAGGGATGGATTAGCAAGCAATTAATATTTATATTCCAACAAATAATTGATATAAAAACTTACGATCAAACTTCGTCCCACGAGTTGTAATTACGAAAGGCAGTCCACAAATGAAGACTGCTACTTTTCAATAATTAATATTTCACAAATTGAGAGACAACAAATAGTTACTGACTGGCAGTAACGTTCTGTTCACTATTCACTTTTAAAGCGGGAAAATTGTTTTCTCGGCTCTTAATTCAGTCCAAATTCCAAATAAATAGACAAAATTGAAATGAAGAGTAATTTCCGCTTTCAACTCTGTCAGCGTGTTGTAGTCAGTTATGTCACAATCACTTTTAGCAAGCACAAAATGTCAACAAAGTAAGTATACAATATCCGTTTGTTTGGCTGTAGAATTTCTCAACTGTCCAGGATTATTGAATTATCTTGGCTTTGGTGGTTCACGCGGCAAGCTGTTAATATTAAATTTTCAAATGGAATAATTAAACCTTAATTTCAACGGAAGTACTATTAATTATTCTCATGCAATAATATATTAGTAAAACTACTAAATTAACAATCAACTGCCATGGGTTTGTAGTTTGTATAATGCGTTTGTTGTCCTTTATCGGCTAAATAACAAATAACTAATAGGAGCTTCCTTCCTGTGAATCTGAGGCTCTGAGGTTCGCTTAATTTTGGTTGCTATTAATTCTACGGGTAATGTCAATATTGCAGAAATAATAATAGACTGATAGCCCCAACGTCAGGCGAACAAGTCAAAGTCAACTTGGTATTTACGGATAACGAAGCGGAATGCAAAATGCATTGCAGTTGCAAAATGAGACTGTTATTCAATTGTAGAGCAATGCACGTGTGTAATCAAATACACACTTAAAAGTGAATCCATCGGTTTACGGTGTGTGAAGTGTGAATGACAATAAGAACGAATTGTGAAACGTGAGCGTGGCGCGTCACAGCTATTAAGGCTATTATTGTGAACAATTCCGTTCAGGAAAGCACATAAATTACATACTTAATGATTCTTGTTTCGCAATGCCCACTTTTACTGCCAAATACTAAAATACTAATTTACTCTTTCTAATAAGAGATTTTAAACACATTCTCATTGTTCCCTATTTAACTTTTCCAATGAATGTATATTTGCGAGTTTACAAGTTATAATTGTTGGTTGAACTATAAAAATATTTTACCCGGTCTGTAATTCTGTAACCGTCCGAGGCTTTCACCTAAATTATAGTTGTCTTGGGTGAGAATGTCTAAATATTTTATACTGCAGTAGTCGGCCACTACATTCGTTTGTGTTGTATAATTGTGTGCTTTGATGTATATATAGTTACATAATACAATTATTGTGTGGATGAGCAGAGCGTAGTTCCTTATAATATACTTGTTCAACTCAAAACCCATGATATATATATTAGAGAATCAGAATACAAATTTTAGTCAGCACGCACGCTTACGCAAGGTACAGTTGTCTTTCACTTTCCTACATGCATATCAATAATTCATGGAATTAAAAGAATACGCTCACTTGGTTCGGAGTGACTTCAATGCAGGTATTACATTGCCTACTAAAGAAAATTAAGTATTAGCAAAGTCCCACATAGGAACTGAATTGGTTGCCACATGAATATTCAATTTTTCCCCACGATGACTATCACTATTGCATCGTTTTAAGAATGGGAACTACCTACCTACGTAAGTAAATACCTGTATAGGTATCAGTATCAGTACATTGAGGCAAGTTCAGCAAACAATAATATTTGTGGCTATTTCGTAAGTTTGCTTTTATTACTCGGCTGTTGAGCATTGTCATGAATCTCAAGATATATCTCTTATGGGGGCTACTATACCATAGTAGTAGACATTCTATTGTCTGAATACGGAAAGCTAGAGCATACAGAAAGTAGTATTGACAGCTAAATAGTTACGGATAATTTATGCACTTGGGCTGCATGAATATGTAACACGTATTGTTGTTTGTTTTTGTTTATCGTTATCTACACGAGTTTATGATTTCACGACTAGGAAAACGAATATTGAGTTGTTATTATGTGGGCATCATATGGCATTCTCCTTAGTGACATGAGAAGTCTTAAGTCAGGCATAGGATTTCATTTCGTCCGTGTAATAAAATCAATATCCGTACATCGTGCCCTTTAACGTTGTCTATTAGAAAGAAAAGTTGTATGCGGACAATGCAGAGTAAGCTATAAATGTACTATTGAGTATTGAAATTATAATCGGAGCACCGAACCGAAAGGTAAATGATGCGGTGATAGCTCCCTGGAATGAATCTTATCTTTATGTGCAGATAAAGTTTGCATTAGTACAGTAATTGTCAATTTTACGGCCTATACTAACATCCATAAACATTCTTAAAAGATGTTTCCAATTTTGAATACGGCCCATTGACTTTTTTAGCGCAGTTTTAGATTCAATTTTATCTGATTGACTTTTACGGAGGATTAAAATGGTATTTCTATTTCTAGTATTTCTAGACTCCAGATGGGTGATTTCATTTTAATTGCGAGCAGATTTTCATATGAACTTATTTCGAATAAGCAGTGGTACATTAATGAGTAGTAGGTGGAGGACGGAGGAGGCATTTGGTTAGTATATAGTGGAGCAGGTATATCTAAACGTTACTTTTTAAGCTTAAATAGATTTAGTACTAGGGACATTAAAGTTATTCGTACAATAAACGGAACAGATACTTACTTTTATGACAGTGTACCTACTACTAGGTCTGTATTGGTTGCGTGTGTGAAGTAGTAGTCTGGCAGAGTAGGTACGCGGGATAAGTCTAGTAGGTTATGGTCGTGTATAATGGACATAATATTATAGCACGTTAATGGTATGTAGTCTTGCTTCTCCTGTTATGTTCACTGAAAGGATGCATGTGAGCAGTCGAGTGTTGTAAAGTCAGCCTTGTGTGATTTACTACTCACAGATTCGCACTAGTTTCCGCACCGGATTTTTTACGTTTGTGCTCTTGCAACTACTTTTTCGGCTTGGTGTTTCACAACACGGAGGATTTAACATGAAAAGTAAAGGCGGCACAGCCTTTTAGCCTTTGCTTCCTCCAGCTTTTAACTTAGGAGCAGACACGGTCCAAAAATAAGTTCATTACCTACATTAAATACAAGACAGTGGATGCATGCAACATTAGTTTTTCGTGTGTGCGGTTCTCCAAATATTCTATGATAGGGAATTAACATTCAGGGCACACACTTTCGTTTCTTTCGGTGTTGCTGCTTGCTAACTAAGTCAAAACATCTTAATCATTTTATTTCTGATGTCCAAGACAGAGCAAGTGATCTGTGCAAATGCCGATTAGGATTCCTAAACTCACATTCACATCAAAGCGAGTTTTTATGAAACTTTGTCTAAGATCAACACTCGCGGGTGACAACTTTTTCAAATTCAAGACCTGGCAGGAGTGAACACTTAGTCACCTCTTTAAATTTATCCTGTCTTCAGTTTGATCTCGTATAGAGTATTTATTATTGATCCTGTTTGTCGGTATATCTCAACACGAGTAGCGTAGTTTGACAAAGATTTTTCCACATATCAAATAATATCCAGGAGAGAATATACTTTGAAACTTTCACAGTTAAGTTTTGTCGAAAACTACAACAGTAGAATTGAAGAATCCTCCAGGATTATACGAACAACCAGTTGTCTACATTTAGAAAACTTTAGTAATAGAAACCGCTTGTCATATTAAACTGCCATACTTCCACGTTTATAGCTGAACTAAACTTGTGCGAAAGATTTTAGAAATAGACAAAGAATATTTCTCTTTATGTGTCAACAAAACTGTCATATTTGTTAGATTCCTTCGCTCTCCACTAAAAACCCATTTAATTTACTTACAGTTTACCTCTATCTGTCCTGAATACACACTATTCATTAACTGTAGTTTGAAATGTTACAACTTGAACAGTAATGACATTTACACCAGAAGATACTTTCTATGTCAACCAATTTCCTTCATGTAAATATTCAATATTTGAAAGGATTTGTTTGCACACTGTGTCAATAGCAAAGTAGTGGTGAATTAATACATCGGTCGGGTAGAGTGTATATTGTGGAATTTAACAAGAGCAGAGAATATTTTCCCCAGAAGACCGCAGGTCATTGAACAGAAACAACAATCACATAAGTGTTTTTGGTACAATTTCAATTGAAGTTAAATGTTAAACCCAGAGAGTAATAAAACAGTCACCACTTTAATTTAAAGAACACTCACTCTGCCGTTATGATGTGACGGTCAAGTCAGTACTGAGCTTTCAATTAACAACACAAATGCGAATATAATATTTGTTGATAGAGTATGAGTCAAACCGAGGAGGGAAAATAACTATATGAAGATATCATTTGCGTATAGTTGATCAGATGATAGAGTAAATTGGCGATTAGCTAGCCAGAACGAAGACGACTTAGCAGATACAATTATCTATCCTATAAAAACACAAATGAAATGCTCTCTCTCTCTCAGATGCAGATTTGTCATGAAGAACCATGGAGCACTGTATATCTATAGTAGCAGTAGAGGAGAAAAACAAGATCACCAAAACACGATATTCAAGGCGATGGAATAGCAGAGCAGCCTCAAGTTAAGAGAGAGATACTCCACGGAGGGAGAGACCAGACCTGTCAGAAAATCCCAACCCAACTGAGCCCATCCAAAGAATGGACCAAAAGAAACGAGCCTGGGGCTTCAGCAGCAGTCAACTCACTCTATATTCACGCTTAACTGGCAATGCGCTATAGATGTATGTAAAAGCTCTTTTCGGCAGTCAACCTATACTTCGAATGCTGTCTACTGTCCTCAGTTTGGTAGCCAAAGCAAGGCTAGCAAGGTAGCAAGTGAAAGACTCTAAGCACAGACTCAGATTCCAAACGAAATTCTCTCCTCCCCAAAACCCCGAAAACTTTGCTACAGATATTACGGCAACATTAGGACACGGCATCCCTTCTTTATGTAATATTGCCTCACTCACTCTCTCTTGTCTACTACTCACTGTACTCTCCTACTACTACCAACCAACTGCATACATACTACATACTTACATACTACTTGCTACTACCATTCTCTACATACAACCAATGCAATGTTTAGAGTATCCTATACTCCTTCCATAATATTATAATACTATGTACTTTCCATGCATGCCACTAAGAACAGCCAAACATCTAATGCAACCCGTATATACCTATATAATACTTACATAATATTATTAGAGAGTATGAGACGAGACACAGCCACGCACGACTTTGGGTTTTATTTTCAGCCCTGTCTTTCTATACGGAACACATTACTAACTTTACAGTACGTCCTATAAAAACAGTAGAAAGAGTAGTATCCCAAAAGTATATCCCTATAGACAAACTTCTCTAAGATATAATCCACTGTTTACTATATACCAAATTGCTGATTTTGTGCATTGGCCTTACAGCTTTGCTTTGGCACGGGTTTTCGGTAGACAGAACTGACTTGCCCCAAAAGAATCATCATCATAATATCTGCCTCTAACTTTATCTCCACACTCCTCTTACAATTTCTATAGTTTTTATTTGTATGAAAGCATATTCTAATTTTTTCTCGAATTTTTTATTGTTTTCAAGTGAATTAGAACAGAAAATAAGGCTTGAGACATCCTTTAAAAAATATATTTATCTTTTTTATTGACTCAATCCTGACTTAAACATTCATAACCAAATGTTTGGCGAATAACAGGATCTGGCTCTGGGAAACCCTTTTTCGTTCTCTTTCCGTATCAAATTCTGTAATATCTTGAGAATATCTGTATGTAGTTGTAGTGTTTTGAAGGCGGGCATGACATAACATCCTTTTGAGACGATGTAGTCGTATGCTGTGTATAAATATAGGTAGGTACTTCGTTTTGTACCCTCCACTCGTTTAGTGATATTAGTCATATAGCCAATATATTATTTTCTTCTGTAAATGTGATATGAATTGAATCCACAAGGATGAATCTGAACTATGTTTTGCTTTATACATACATGTAGTAGTATTCATACAAGACAAAGTACCTTTAATATGTTTATAGTATGGTTTATATAGTTAGTATTTGTATCGTATTTATCTAGGTATTGTTATATGGAACTGTGGGACAGACTGCAGGGACTGGTAACCAAAAAACAGCTGCTGGTGTCCGTAGCCAACATATTAACCTTCAGGTTTTTTAGAAACCAGTTGGATCTCTTTCTGGGGACTGGGGAGAACTAACGTTGTTGGCGAGTGAGACGCTTGCGCCCATTTTGTTTCAGAGATACCGAAATTTGTTGGTTACCCTATATATTGCTGGACTACTTCAGTGACTAGCACTATATGTATTTCCTAACTGTCTTTGAGTACTGTAATACTGATATATCATCAACGTTCTTTCCAATACAACCAAACATTACTCTTTTCCTTCCTTCCTTCTCTCAGGATGATCGGCACTAAAGAAGTCTCACTCATCTATACTTGATCCATTTCCACTGTATCTAAATCATGAAAGTATACGCAGGGGATTGGGAGGTGGACTTAATACCCAACGATTCAGTCTTCCTCCCTGCATGCTCTAACCAAGCAACGGTGCTTGCGTTTATGAATGAATAAAGTCGCCCCTTCAAATGTTTGCTTTGCTTTCATACTATTTAATAAGAATTCATCTAATATGCCCCATGCATATGATATGTGCATGACAAAACGGCATGACCTTACTTTTATTTGTAAATACCTTTGGGTCTTTCTTCAGTCTATCTATCTATAAAAGCACGTAGTCTTCATAAGACTTCATGGAAAAAGACTTCCCTTTCATATAAATGTACTACAAAATATTTGAAGTGTGTCACTTATTACAAAACCTGGCCATGTAAATCCTTACCTTCTTACTTGTGCTTCTATGGTAAGTTCTAAAGTAATATGAAGTAACTCCCAAGGTAGCATAGGTAGCTTATTTTTATTAACTCCATCCAAACAATCTCTACTTCTACCTACCTAATCCTATGTACATGCTTAATACATAGGTAATTACTTACAATGGAGGTACTCAGTAGTTGTACCTGTGCAGGTAGGTAAGTGTTTTCTTCGCTGAACTACACAATGCCCGAAATAAGGACATCTCCCAAAATAGGTTTTGGAGAGAGTGTATCTAAATAACTATTTCCATGCCATAGAAAACCTTCTTTCACATTGCATTTTGGACTCAACCCTTTTCCAAAGGTAACTGGTAGGACTTCGTGATTTGGTATAAATAAATTCATAAGCGTACAAAAATTAAATTTTGATTATAGCTTTACTTTGCATAGACTATTTTGTAAGCTATAGTACCACAAGATTATTATTCCATTTTTTTGAAATACTTCAACAGAGATGTGCTGTAAAAGTAGTGGACATAATTTGTGGTCGGCATTCAAGATATAAAAAATAAAGCTATTTCTGTTTCCCTAGAATGATGTGACTAAAATTTAATCACTTGGTACACATGCATCTGATATTGTGTACTTTTTATGTCGGGTATTGAGTTTAGTGTTCAAAACCTGACAAAATATGCCGAACTGTTCAAATTAGATTTTTTCGATATCACAGACTTCTTATTGTACATTTCCCATTTCACAAAATTAAATAGAATTTCGCTAATTGTTATTTTGGGCGTATGACATCAGTGCATGGTTCTATTACCCATGATTTATTTGAAGAATTATTTTTATATGGATTCACCAAGCAAAAGGTTGGATTGTACTAGGCCTCACGGCTTAAATGATGCTGATATGTTACTCCTCTGAAAACTGCTTTAGGTTTACTCTAGTTCCACAAAGTGCTGGCAACACAAGCAAATTGAAGGGAATTATTGGTAGGTTAGGTATTCAGATATTTAAAATATTTCTCAGAAATAGATAAAATTATTAAAATATTTGGCATCTACTTTCCTTGAAATATGTAATAAATTTTTAATTTTTTTTAGAAAAGTCAAAAATGTGAATGTGTGCACAGCTTGAATTGATTTCATTTGTTTGAAATATTAATTCATTAATGTCTATCCGCGACCTTTCATTAGTCGTAAAAACTCGTATAGGATATTCAATCTTAATCAACCTTTTAATACCGGTAGTTTCTTTGATGTTACCCGCATCCGAAATAGGAATTAAGATTTTCAAAAATAAGCGCATTTACTTTTGGTCGTTTTGGTAATCTTTACTTGAGATAGTGAGTTATAAAATAGCTTTTAGCAAAAGGTATTTATAAGGTAAAGGCTTGTATGTATGTTTGTTGACTACGTTTCTAGTGCATTTCATTACCCACTTTACTGTTTCTTTATGAGGAAGGCTGAAAACTAACAGCATGACTACTTCACATAATTGTTGAGTAGTATGATGGAGTTGTGAGGTCTTATGTACATTTTCACCTTACAAAGTTACAAACTTGTACGTTTTATAATGACAAAGGCAATAAGAATCGCATACTTTGTTAACTCGACTAAGACCGCAATTCTTAAAAAGACATTTTAGGTACATTTCATTATGCAGTCATTTAATCACGATAAGTATGCGTATGTCCGTTTGGCAGAGTTGTTCATCTTCGCTACCCACACTCACTACATGAACGTGCTTACCTTGAATAAGATTCGCACTATACTTAATTTAATAGTAGGCTGTACTAATGCTAATAATATACATATCTTGACTAGGCGCCTTGCATGTTGTTTCTTCCCTTATTTCTCCACTTAATTGTATTCGAGAACAGACATCTATTGCTCGTGTTTTCATTATCTGCTGAGTTTCTTTTTGATATCTTGGCCATGTGGGTGCTTAAGTGCTTATACTTTGATTAACTACAAGATGTGTTATTTACAACAATTTCAAATATTTATTCACAATTCAGATTCAGTTGGTGTAGTACACAACATTTTATTTATCTGCGGTCATTTGATGTTTATTTAGCTATAGTGCAGACAGGTCCATGTCATGACAGTCATGAGGTACTTTTGCATCTATAGGAAATATGCGTCATTAAATATCATTATATTGTGCCATTATATAACCATATAAATCGCGTATAATAATACATCCCCCTCTTTTTTACTGTAGTATTATGTATTTGCTTTGAAACTGATAGAAATGTTTTAGACATGTGTCATTCAAGTTAAACTGTTGATGATAATCATAATTAGTAATTGTCTCCAGTAATAATACATTTAAAGAAAGCTGATAATGCCAGATCATGCTTATTAGTTGTTGGGGTAATCACGAAAATGGTATTGACTTTATTTATGTTTTATTGATACATTGATTTACATAGGTAGGTCAACATCAGTTTCAAGTTATGGCAATTCTGTATAACAGTCTCAAATATTCTATGCATTTGCATTGTGATTTTACATTTTGAGTGGGGTACATTTTTATATTGTATGAATGACTCTAACTTGACATGGCATGTGAAATGGGAATTCTGATGAATCAACCGAACTCAATTGCCTTCACATCACAAGTTGAGGCGATTAAATTAATTTAAGAAACATGGTTATTACTAATGTACTTACTTATGTACATCTCGGATAAACCACTGAAGGTAAAATTCAGGAATTTTCGTATGCTATGATATTAGTCATACTTATAATTTAAAGCAATGAACTTTCAGTAACTTATCATAATAATGATGGGAAATTGAGCATGAATGTAGGTCTCCATATTGTTATGGATATTGCTTATCTTTCTATTAGTTTCTATTCTATATCTAGCATATTATATAATACATTGTTAGTTGTTCAACATGAAGAAAACAGCTTTGGACATACAATATTGTACTGTTGTACGTTTATAATACCCAGCCACAGAGGCTTGGCGGCGGAGTACAAGACCGCGTACTCAGAAGACCGGGTTCCCGTCTCCGTGTGAAGTTAGGTTGACGATCAAATCAGCTCTTAAATTTAAATATCTTGGAAAATTTGTATCTGCTCAGAAAATACTTGCCGTAGAATGACAAAATTTGTCGAAGAAAAACTTTGTTGTTAGGTCGGGAACGTTTCTTCATATTAATCTCCGACTTCGAGGTGTTAGGGTTTTAATCAAAGGTTAAGTACGAACCAGCTACAACAAGGGCGATCATAAGGACTACGAGAGCAACTGGACCTGTCTGTTATCCTGGAATTTAAAAAAAAGTCAATTTTTTTGTATTTGCAGGTAACAACTCTGTTATTGTAAATCTTTTATTTACTAGCTTATACCGAATTAGTTACAATAATAATTCATTTTTCCTTGGTCCGTGTTTAATCGAAATGTACCAGTTTTACTTCCTAGATCAATAAAATTCTGGCAGGCGGTCTCATTAATTCTTTATCTAATGTAAATATGGATTTGTATTTTTTGTAGCAAACGCAGTCAAGAAATGAGCTCATCAACTGGCGAACAACCATTTTTTAAAGAGTGCAAGAAGCTTGACTATTATAGAAAACAATGTGAGAAGTGCAGTTATGTGGACTTTTTTGGACCAGTAAGCATGCAGCGGCACAAATGGCAGTATCATACATCGTCGGATGAGTTAAAAATCAACAACTTTTGTGGAATTTGTGCTATGATGTTTGAAAATCGTGCAGACTATAACGAACATATGGAATGGCACAATCTTGATGTGGATACGGATGTCGAAGTTTTCCTGATCAACAACTTTCGTAAAAAGAGTGTTGTGTCCTACGTTGAGAAGATGTCAAAGGCCGACAAAAACAAGCAAATGACACCAGAGGATAACTTGGCCTATCAAGTGCAAGTCTTTGAAAAGGAAATGCTAAAAATTTTTCCTAAGATGATAAATCCCGATAATGCATAAGATAAAAATTATCTAAAAACATATTAATATATTATAGTTTGGTTCGTAGTTCAAATTCTAATTACCTACTCTAATTGGTGTGTCCATATATTTAGAAGGTCACTTACCCTCAATATTAATTTCTTATTATGTCACTTAGCATTACCATTAGCTCTAGAAATTTCTGTATTATAGGGTTTAAACCATAAATACTTAACTATTCAGGATATTCCATTATAAAAACAAATAGTCTCAGTCCAACTAAATACTAAAATTATGTGAGAGGTCAAGATCATTAGTTCACATATTTGTCATTTAAAAGATTTAAATGCTAGCTGCTATATGTGGCCAAAAGTTGCAAATGTAAAATAACTTCTATTTAAAGATTAAGTACTATAATTTTCAAAGTATTAAATGAGTACAGCGTAACTCTATTCCTGAAAACTGTTTGAAATGATTTGCCGTGTCCACTTCATGATTCATCAATGACTCTCGAGTTGAGTAAGTTTCAAGTTTCTACTGGTCCTGCATTGATTTGAAATGGAAGTGCAATATAACACAATGGATACACAAAACCGTTGTTCTAAAGTTCATTCTGTGCCTATAGGCAAATAATTACTAGGAATTCTAATCTACGAAGCACTTTCAATTTTCTATTGTGCATGTCTAACTAAACTAGACTAATATAATATAGTGATGCACTGTGTATATGTACCAGTAGATTCTAAAGTACAATAGTAGAAGTACAAGTGCATAAATACAAATTGTGCATGGGAAACACAAATTAAAAGTGATAGTAAACGAAGCGGGGAAGTGCTGAATTGGATTCTAATAATGAGAATGTGACTGGTAGGCTCACATGAATAATAAAAATAATGTCAGTCAGTTCAGTGCTTTTAGTTTATTATATTCTGTTCGTTTTGTCCTGTCAGCGATTTGACAATTGAGATGTTTCTCAATAGGGAATGAAAAATAAAGAAACGTGCTTTTTAGTTCCCTTTATCACTTATGCTACGATGCTTGGTACATATTATTATCTTTATTCGAGCATACTAAATGGTTCTGCACGCTGCTCTACGCCGGCTACCTAATATTGATAACAGAATAGAAGCACTTTATTACGACAACTATATATTATATGCTATATACTTTGTAGTTACTGGTGCACAAATGTATCTAAGCATCATTCTACTTTGGGGATGCACATTCGTATGTTATACGTAATAATAAGCATGGGATACGCTCTTCTCTGTATTTATTTCAATAGTGAGATTGTGATTGCTGTAATCGTTGAGATTTGAGATAAAATGATTTGACAGGAAATCCAGAGACTGTCAGACAGTCTTCATACTGGCGATGAGTCTGCAGCTACATGATACATGATTCACAAATTCTCGGAAATAGGTGCTGCGAAATAAACATGAAAAAACTCTTTGCAGTGGTAGAATGTTTTTTTATTTTTTATTAATGTTTGCATATAGACAGTTTCTCATCCTTCCCACTAATTGAGGCTTTCGTCAATGTAACTTACTATTTGCTTGAATACATACAATCCTTTCAGAAAGGTGTACAAAAAATATGGCAAAAGGGTGTAAATGGAAGGGGAAAAGTGACAATGATGTCATGTTTATATATTGTTCCGATCTTAATTGAATGTGAATCATTTAATTAATGTAGAATTAGAATCAAGTTAGGGAGTAACAACCTTTTAGTCAGTTTTAGTTTATTACTGTTAGATATCACATCTATTAAAATGTAATTATACCAATTTTACGTGATTTTTATTAACATTTACTTTCCCTGCATTATACGAAGTAATTTCAGTTTTTCGAGACGCCACTGACTCTTGTTATAAAGTCCACAGTTACTTCTGACGCATGTAAGTTAGTTTTGCTACAGGAATTAATCGATCAGTTGAAAAAAATTAGAGCATGAAAACTAACAAGTTTTCATGATTGTAATTATTCGTTAAAGGAAAATTAGCACATTAATGGAAAATTATGATTGAAATAAGATCCACTTTGTGATATTCATTTCCTACAAAATACATAAAATTACAAAGAAATGACCGAAAATTCAAAATAGCTATCTACGGGATGTATTAAATTACATTGTAATTAATACTGACGACGACGTTGAAGAGATAGTAATTGGTAATTATATATTTTAAGCTACCTGGCCCTCTTTTGCATGTAATTCTTTTGCTATGCGTAGGCACAAGTATAGAGTTACATGATGGGATTCTCTGGATCTAGATCCTTTAACAAAGCTTGTTAAGAGCCTCACGGACAAACCGATCCTGACAATGTGAAACATTTCTTTGCACTAGCTTTCATGCTAGGCATGTTAAATTACTAAAGCTAAGTACATCAGTGTGCAGAAAATATGTAGGTAGGAAGTCTGTCTGGAGTCCGTGTCTGTTAGATATGATAATGCTTCTGATTCTCAAATTTCAAACGTCAGCTTCAGTTGTTTTAAAGCTTATTAGTATGGATTAGATTCTAGTCTTTTGTTTAGACAGAATGAGTCATTAATTAGCAGACTAATAACTAAATTGTATTTTGAGCTTCAAAGTCAGTGGGCTGTACATATGGAATCATGATATTATCTAGAGGCAACATATTGAATTTGATTTGCCTACACACACAAAACGAATAATATTAGGTTTACTGTCAGTATCAGTTGCTATTACAAAAGCACTGGACTTTGTATTTGAATTGATTTAGGATATGGCTACGGATAAACAAATGTGGAATATCAGGTAACTATTTATTTATACATTAAAGGACGCCGATTTTAAATATTTGTGAGCATATAACGTAAACATCTCATTTGTATTCACTGTTATCAGAGCAAAAAGAAAAACAAGATATTTTATTGATCTGTGTAGCACATGTAGATGAATTGTTGGATGACGATGATGAGGAAAAATAGGATGCCAAAGTTGAGACATCCAGAGGCAGACATGGGGCGACTTGAAGTATTAGATTGACACGGAGACTATAATTATTACTTTTAGATGAACTATATAGATAATGTACTACTTGCATTGTATAACAAAGTATGAGAAAAGAGGGTATTAATTAAAATCAAAGAAAACATGAAAGTAGTATCGCATTATCAGGAATTACGGCCTTTTGCTAATTTCTGTATACTACAAACAATCCCTCCTCCATTTCGTTTGTTGTATTGTTAGGTATATTAATACCAGTATCCATTGTATATAATTGTATCACTGAAAGAAGTAAAAGTTACACTTTTTGTAAATTATAGAATACATTGAAGAGTATAAGGAAAGTTTTGTCTATGCATTACAAGGGTGGAAGACAGGGAGTTCAATAATCATCTTTTTTCATGTATTATATTTCAAATAATGCAATTAGAAAACAACAAAACAATAATGGTACACATAACTGTAGTATAAAGATACGACCCAAGGTGATGAGTTGATGGATTTTTTGTTTGGTTAGAAGTTTGACCAGGAAATATTTTACAATACGTCCTGTTATAATCTGGTTGGGTATTAAAATACAATAGAGAGACGACTGCTATTATTTCAATTATTTACTAGCATGTCTCCAGCCCCAGTTTCATTAAAATGACTCCATATTAATGAATAGAATCTTGCTAAGGTTTCCTCTTCGTTTTTGTTAATCGGCTTCTTGGTAGGGCTTCCTAATCCTTTTTCCTTCCAATTATCACCCTTTCAATTTCAGCTGCTGTGTACACTGACGTAGTAGGAGGTGAATAAGTGTAGACTGCTATGGCATGTATTTCATATGTAGGTAAACGACAGACAAAAGAATGCAATGCTAAGCAAAAAGGACTAAATATTCGGTGAAGTAGGCGGGTAGTTAGGTCCATAGGGACTCATGTAATAATAAGTAGGTTGGCATCTATGACGCTCCTTCCTAATAAAAACGTCTGTCTAAAGTATCGATGCTAGTCTACTAAATTAAATTATTATTTTTGAAATCCAATTAATCACTCATTTTCACGTTGCGCATTTTGGAATTAATGTGCTTCGGAAATTTTGTCAAAGCCTGTTAATTGTTATTATAGTATATATAAATATTATAGTAGAAACTCGTCCACATAGTCGACTAGTTTTGCGTCATTCAATACTTTCATTATGGATGATCAACTGCGTAGGTGGTCCTAAATCGTATTTAATTAGGGTCAAAATTTGCAAAGATGGCAATACATAAAGACAAATTATGTTAACTTTAACATTTTTGGTATCATTAAAGACATGTAGCACATCTTAAGGCAAATTTGATGAGTTTGTCTTAAGAGTGTTTTAAGTAAATCTCACGTATGAATACTTTTGAAGCTTTACTTGCTGTTTTACTTTGAAAA
This sequence comes from Tomocerus qinae, assembly GCA_020055645.1. Lineage (NCBI taxonomy): Eukaryota > Metazoa > Arthropoda > Collembola > Entomobryomorpha > Tomoceridae > Tomocerus > Tomocerus qinae. The sequence goes on from CM034548.1 coordinate 26,729,594, forward strand.
CGCAAATATCGTTATAACAAATTAATTTTTGATTATGATTTAGATCAACCGTTACCAATTCTCGCCAAATAAATAACTACCAATGATAGTAATTAAAATTAACTCAATGAGAGGCAATTTTTTTAAATGAGTGCAACGATATTTATTTTTAAGAGCTCATCAGTTGAAGTTGACCTGAATCAAGTTTCATTAAGCTAAAGCATTTGGAACTTAAAAGTATTTGGAACTAATTTTTAACGGTTGTTCTATTTTTCCAAAAAAATGAAATAGTGATAAAGTTATCCAAAGTAAGATTGCAATAGGATAATCGACAGAAAATAAGAAACTGTTGGAGGTTATAATTTTGAGCCAGTAGTGGTCTTAGCATAATGAAATATGATATGAAAAACGATGAATGAATCCCTAAAAATAAATGGTGCATATATGGATGGGAATGAAAAAATTTGTAATCGGGTAGATTTGCACTTAGTCTACTAGTATTTGCATATATACAGGTATGCCCCTTGGTGAAATGAATTGAGTTAGACTTGGATGGATATAATTTTAGCCCACTTCTTAATTTATTCAGTTAGCACATTGATATCACTATTTTCCTATATAGTCGTTTAATTAGGTTATCTAATATTACATTTGATGATCGTTCTATATTTTATTACCACGATTTGACAAGGCGTTAGATTCCTCAAGATGTAGGCATATATATGGCATACGTCGTAGACTTTCACAATAATTTTAGTAATTTAATATTGTGCTTTAGTTATTTGTAAGTGAAATATTTCAATTTGACTTGGCGAACACATTTAAATATACTTGAACGAAGAAACAGAAAAACATAGGAGGCATAACATTGCGTGATGCAGTGCCCAGCAGAATGCCTAAATAATGATAGTTATTAATTTTTTAATTTACTTTGATTAGATACATAGGCTGTTATATTTATATCATGATCATGGGCGTTCCCAGCTAATCAGCTACCTAGTCTAACGATTGCTGCCTTTCTGATTCATAGGTTCTCAGCTAGGATTTAGTCCTGTGCAATACGTTTTTCACTCGAGTAATTAATCCTCGGAAATTCGAGAGATATTTAATTTAGAATTCTCGAGACTCTTTAGTTGTAATGGATTCGGTCAGGGCGGACGGTTGTCGTTTTGGCAATTAAGTAGACTCAGTCCCCGTTAAATTAGCACACACATACCACTATTACTTAGACATAGATTTATAAATTACGACAGTGTTCATACAAAAAGAGCACTCATTCATTACTCCATCTTCAGAGTTTCCACTTGTATGGCTGTACAACAAATAACATATCATTTAGCACCTGCCTGATTAATGCATTTACATTAGCATAAAATGACTGAATTTCTAAGACAAAATCGATTCTTCATTTTTGCTTCGACACGCCAAGCATAGTATTATTATCTTTAGTATTTATCATTCGTAATGACTAGAATATTCGACTTGACATTCTGTGAATTTGTTGTAGCTAGTGTATAGAATTACCTAAGAGTACATAATATGTATCTATCCTTACCTATTTAAGTTTACAATTAGAGGCAGTGATTAGAGTATTTATTTCCCATTCGTGTAAATTGATTATTAATTTTTAAAATAGGAGCACCAACAACTGTACTAAGGATATCAACGGTACAGAACAGACTGTAGCGTCAATATTGATTTTTTTAGAGAGACCAAGTGATAATAGTTGAATGGTAATTATTTACATATAACCAATTGCACTGACTGAGTAATTAATTGGTTAACAATAAGTTATCTTTAATTAATAAACTTATAGTTTATAAGTTTGTGGCAGGAGGAGCTGATAGGGCTCACAATCAAAGTGAACTTATATTAATCGTGACTATAATTGTAAGTCATAATCTATAATCAGTACGTTATGTATCTTTACGTTACAAGACCAACTTAATTAGACATTATTTCAACTTAGACTAGAGTAGAAGTAACTTGTCGGTAATTTTAAATGCAGTATACTTACTAACATACAAGAAGCAGGTAAGTTTCTCCTGGTTTACGTATGTAAAAACGAACTCTCTCTCTCGTTCTCTTTCTGTTCCTGTGTATGAGGGTTAAGGAGCTTTCTGTACTTTGTTACATTGCAGATTACATGACACATACACATCTCATTGAGTAAGGTTAAATACATAGTTACAATTTACTCTATTTAAATGACTACTTATAATACAATTATGTAACAAGAATTTTTGGGGTTGTAGAAGACGTACCAAGATGAGATAATGAGGATGATTAGAGGGCCGTCCCTGCGGGCACCACATTGTTCGCGAAAGAAGCAACCGCCTCTGCCTTTTTCCCGACCGCCCTGACCGCATATTGACCCACGTCGCTACCGGCGCAATTGACGATCTCCAGTTGGAACTTGGACTTGCTCACTGCCTTCAGGTGAACCTTGGCTGAGTCTGTAAGTACTTTCCCGTCCTTCAACCATTCCACTGAAAATAGACAAACCCAATTCACTCCCCCGCTCTCCAAACGAAAGTCAAAAAATAAGTCATACACGCACCCGCTTGAGGGACTTTGTCAATCTCACAGTTGAAGGTGGCAGTTTCTCCCTCTCGGACTGTGGCAGAACGTGGGAATGTCTTGAAAGATGGACTCTTTTGCTCTTCATTTGGCACTAAGTAGTCAGAACATAAAATCATTAGTGTCCGTGTCTACGAGGAAATGTGTGCTAGCTAAATAAATAGATTGAGCAGGGAACAGACAGCTCACTTACCAATGACAACAAGAGAGCAGCTGCTGAACGCTTCTCCTGCGTCATTGAAAGCCTCACAGGTATACGTCCCAGCATCTTCGGGGAAGACTTCTGCTATTTGTAATATTCGGCTATCTCCAGACGTTTCGTACTGGAAGTCCTTGCTCGGCTTGATCTCTTTGTCGTTATGAAGCCATACTACGTCGAATTTAGCTGCTCCTAATCACATACATAAAAATCCCATTATTTTCATCGCTGACTCCAGACTACCCGGGAAATCTCCTTTCACAAAATAACCTGTGATTCTGCACGAAAGTGTAACAGGTTCACCATCCTTGACGACTGCAGACTGAAGATGTCCCACAATCACTGGAGGCTTGTCGTCAGAACCCTTTCCTTTCCCTTTAGCACCTCCTTCCATAGCTGTACAAAATATTTGCATTAGTCAACCAGTATATAATATTAAATTCAAGTAAATAAATATAGCGACTTACGGAGAACTTTGAGTGAGCATTTGGTTTCAGTCTGTCCCATAGTATTGACAGCCTTGCAAACATAATTTCCCTCGTCTTCTGGGAATACTTCAGGGATTGTGAGAATTGCTACCCTATTTCGGTACTTTAATGCCACAACATCAGATGAGACAAGAGGTTCGCCATTCTTAGTCCAACTGACTTGTGGTTCCGGGTCTCCTCTAAACTCACATTTGATCTCAAGTGGTTCACCATCCTTCACGGCCAATGTGGTGGGAAGGGCTTTGGAAACGTCAGGAGGTGACATTGGTACATTTTCTGACGGCACTATAAATTGAAGTACATTTATAAGAATCATAACCAATTAAATTTCAGTACATATCTCCCGCTAAAACGAACTTAGTAGACCGAATTTAAGTTGCTTTCATTTCTAAGCTGAATAAAACTTTGAAGTGAATAAATAAACCATACATTCTAGTTCTTTAGTTGTGGATCTTGATCTCGACGGGCTTCCAGTAGCATCCAGAGTTTTTCCATAAACCTTTGGAGTTCTCGGTGCCTTTGCTGTGTCGTCACTATTTCCTATTCCAATAGTTGCCGCAGCCTGTAAATCAAATTGAATAAAATCATAACAAAATACAAATGATATAATCAATCATGTCTCCATTAATTATAGTATTATAAAGTCTTACTTTTTGGCTGCCATAGGTCGAACCGGTAGATCTTATGGGTTCTGGTTTCTTTATGCTGGGCGTCGAAGTAATCGGCTTGGATGAATCTTTGTGACTTTGAGTCTCCGGCATGTACCTTCGATCTATATTTAGCCATTCATAATATATTATTTTAATCATCATATGTAAATGTTGTTTGCGCTATGCTTATAGAACTAATCTCTGTCTGTAAGTCAGCAAACATTATCACTCGAAATACAACTCATTATTTTTAACTCAAACTCAAACATTAATTGGATCCAATAACGTTCAACTTTAAGTAGGAAAAGTATCTCTACCGATACTTGTGTACTATTTATATTAACTCAATCTCAATCTAGTCTATGCTAAATAAAATTGTAAACTAATGATAAACAACAGAATATTAAGGATGAGTTCACATGGGCATTGTGAAAATATTCGAACCAATGCAGAGTAGCAGAATTCTCTTATACGCACAAGAATTTAATCGATGACAAATGGCTTGTAAAGAATTTTGCTAATGCATTGCTTTTGGTAATTCTCAAGTTGCCTCGTGAACAAGACCTTAATAAATACTGTCTGTCAGTGTCAATCATGATCTGTCGAGCAATCGTTAAAGAAAATAACCCTCCATAAAATATTGCCACTACGTTCTGAGTCTATTTCAAAAAACGCTTATCATTGTTGCAAGAAATGCCGAAAGGCAAACTGAGTCTACCATGTCACAAGGAATAAGAACCGTGTTTGTGTTCTTCATGTTTTCCAAGCAGTCACTCATACTCAAAGCCAATAGAGAATACTAGTGCAAACATTAAAAATGCATTCCTTACGCAGTAGGAACTTATGCATTGTTCACATTTTCATTTTTCACTTTTAACTTACCAGGTAATTCTCCGGTTAAATATTCATGTGAACAATGCGGAGCTTTTGAAAAGTACTTTACAGAGAAAGCATTTGATAAGTGCAAAGATTCGAATAAAAGTGAAAGAAGTTGAGTAAAGGCAAAAGAGACTATTTAAAGCAGTGAAAGATCAAGAAGAAGCAGAAGAATAGGGTCGATAGTTACCTCCAGAATAAAGTAAATTATGTGCAAGTTGAGTCTGCTCAGGTGTTGAAGATGCCCCTAAGAAAGAAAAGTTCAGACGCCTATGTCACATCATCTCCATCCATCCACATTCCTTAAAGTTCACTTCTGCTTCGTGAAAATTTGGGCCTAATTATGTGCTACGCAATTAAACTGTCAAAATATATGTTATTCTGTTTGGAAATGCATAGACCTGTCCTATCACTGTTTACATACGATTATGATTATGACTGTAAGTAAGCTGCATGTGCATGTGTCAGCTCGGAGGAGGTCAGGAGTTGGGGCCAGGTCAAATTCAGGTAATTAGGAGGGGCATGAGCTCGTCAATAAGCGCAGCAGCCTAAATTTCATAATTGCATTTTCGGGGGACCAAAAAATGACGGTCGGTTTCGTTGGTGGTTTGAAATTGAAAAAGGCAAGTAATCATACCGAAATTCGATTTCATACTTCATGCCTGGGCTACGGCCAAACAGTACAATGCAATAAAGCTATTTTAACAAGATTCTCATCACTCCTCCTCTTACTCATTCATTTCAATAACTCTAATCTCTACTACTAAGTAATAAAATAAGCTCTTTAGCTTAAATGTCATACAGTTTTTTGTACTTTGGACATTTTTCTTTTGTCATCATTAAATTGTTTATACAAAACATAAAATTAGCTGAACTGGCAAAAAAATTGTTGTCATTGATTGCTACACCCATCAAAAATACTACATTTATTTTAAAATTCATAAGCGAGTACTTGTGATTCAAAAAATAAAGTCTCAAAATACAAAAATAAAATCTAGTATTGCTTATATAAAAATAATTTGCAATTCTATCGGCTGTTGTAAAAAAAGCATCATCCATAATTAGGTACTAAAAAATGGGCTGAAGCAACAAAACTCAAAAGCTAAAAAGGGCTAAAATTCTTATAGCTCAAAAAAACTGTGTGATTGGGATTGAGAAGCATTTGGATGGATTTTGACTTAAAACCAATGTGATGTAGGGTTACTAAAAATCTTTCTTTTTTCCTTTTAGAAAAGTGTTTGTGGAATGTTTTTGGAAGGAGCAAAGGATAGAACAGGGACGGGTCAACTTAAATCTTGGAAAATGTGAGCTGGGGTGCCTGGTTTCGATCACAGGGATGAGTTTTGAGTGAGAACCAGGCTAAGAAATAATTGAGAAGATCCCTGCATGCCATAAGAATCAGAATAAAATGAAATGGTAACCTGACGATCATAGTCATAGTTTAGGAAGTGAAAGAGCCGAACAAAAATCTGGATGTGCGGGCGTGTGATAATTGCAGAGCAGAATGTACAGGAGATAACAAGGCAGAGCGAAGGCAGCATAATAATATAAATAATAACAGATAATAATAATAAATTGTAGTAGTAATAATAAATAGCATAAATAACGGATGGAGTGGAAATAAACAATCATCAGTCGTCAATCAGTCCGCAATCAATCAATCATTATATCATCGTAACATATATCATATCGTAACATATCATAACAGAGTCATCATACAAACAAGAACAACAAGAACAGCAACAACAACAACATTACAATACAGTACGGTACGGTACGGTACATAGCGAATGGCAATGAGTAGTAGAAGTATTTAGAGAAGGTACCCGTCACCGAACTATCGGTCACAGCGGAGCGGAGCAGAGAAATAGATAGAACAGAGCCAAACAACAGAGGCAACAAATGAAATAGATAGACAGACGGAATTGATAATTTTGAATATAATTTTGTCAGAATCATTAATTTTGAACCAATTAGAATGAAACTGAATTGAAAGGAGAAAGTTGAGAGAAAGTGAGAGAAAGAGAGAGAAAGATTGAACTAAAACCGAAATGAAATGAAACAATAGAGCATTTAAATTATTAATGATAATAATATTCAGTATTGTATTATATAAGTATTATAAGATAATTGTTGGCAGGCAGGCGGGCAGACAGGCAGGCAGGCAACAGGCGGGCGAACGAGCGAGCGTTTTTGTTTCCACTTGAATTGATTGTTGATTGTTTAAAATAAAGAGCAATTTATGTTTCAGATTGTTGTCTTGTGTGGTTCGTTGTAATGTCTAGAGAATACGTTAAAGTTTAGATATTATGGTAGCAAATAGCAATCACGCAGAAATTCAAGTGTCAATCATCGTGTCATCTCTCTACAATCCCAACTACCATTTCTACGACATTTTCTTAATCTTCCTCCCTCTTAGTAGTCAACTACATTATGTCATAATTAATGTAGCTATATAGCAGAGTAGTGTCAGTGTCATTGTATTTTCATGTGTGTGTAGTGTTGTATTAGGTAAACTTGAGTGACAGACCTGTTCACATGTAGACTAATCTATATAGGTGGATGTAGACAATACTACTATAATAATATGTAATATGTATAATAATAAGTAGCTATGAATGTAAATATCTCCTAGAATATGTAAACATTTACATGTGTGTACGTGTAACATTTTGGTAACATAATAATATTTGTAAACATGCTAGCTTACTGTTAGATATCGTACTAGTACTATAATTTAAATGTCCTGCGGCAATTATAGTAATTAATATGTATAATGTATCTTAATTGAGAGTGTAATGTATACTAGGTATGAATTAGTTAATTGTAGTGTGTACAATAGTAAGTGCTATAGTTTCGGTACAAGTCAGAGATTAACTGTGTATCTAAAATTTATGTACATTTGAAAATGTGATGTAATGTAATGATAGTGTAAGATTATACTTATTATGCAGTATTGTATCTACTTATTACGATAATTGCTGGTGTCGATTTGTTTGAAGAGTATATAGGCAATAAATATTATATTGATAATAATAATAATAATAATGAGTAAAATAATTAAATTGGTGATGGAGTTAAGTATATGAATGCCATTGTTCACCTTCTACAATCACTACACAAACAGTTTCATCTTGGCCGAGTGGGTTAGTGGCCACACATCGGTATTTGCCAGAGTCTTCTGGTTTGCAATCCAAGATCTCTAGAGTTACTACTCCGTCAGAATGGGTAATTGTGTAGTCGTGACGACTCAGCTCACGGGTACCTTTGAACCACTTCACCTACATTGCAAACGATAAACAACTTTATAAATGTCATCTCCACTCCACAAAAGTTTTGATTGAAATTCTTGCACGAAAGAATCCTGTCATTACGGTTGGAGTAGGTTTGCCGCTCAGACAACAGAGGAGTTTGCACGATGGATGATGGTACTGAACCACACGAGGACGAAGGTGGAACGTAAAGAATGGACCCGAGTCACGCTCGTCTTTCCACAGGCTCCATTCCAGTGGTTTTCTTCGTCTTACAGGCGCTGCTTCGGGTCTGTACGCTGGAATCTCCTTCGGCGTCGCTGCAAAATGTCAATTAACCATTAGCCATCTCTAATTCATTCCATTCATTATTTACTATTTCCATACGTTGAACGTTGAGGAAGACAATTTCTTCTCTGAAGCCGTAATGATTCTCAGCCCGGATAATATATTCACCCCGATCTTCAAGTTTGACTCTGTTAATGACAAAGGTGTAGTCTTCCGCTGCGTAGCGCTTCATGAATTTGACACTCTGCTTAAGCTCGCTGTTGTTGTGATACCAAGTAAGCGTAGGGGCGGCTATAGCAATCACACGACAAGTGAACTTCGCACTCTGTCCTTCGTATGCGAAAGTACTTCTTGGTTTGATCACAAATCGCGGTGCTGCTTGCCTTCGATCTGCATTTTTTATTTTTATTCCATTGTTTTATTTATTAAAAATAATTTCCTTAATTATACCGACAAGATTTCATGAATTAAAGTTTCTTCTAGTTCATGAATAACTATTTGGAATTATTTCCACTTATTCAACAGGGATATAGGTGAAAAAATAAATAAATAAGTGTGCATACCGAAGTAAGTCTCATGTATTCTATACTTTTCAATTTGTAATTTTCTGAGGGAAGAGTATTCAGCCAAATGACCAAGAGGCAGTAGACAATCATCCCAGAATGGATATTTGGCTCGTATTCTGTCACGAAGAGCAAGGAAGCGGCTGTTTTCAATGATTTGCGTCCTTCCAGAATGATCACCGGTTAGCCATGAATGAGCCAGACATTCATGGGCTGTCATTCGTTTCCTTTACCAATCAGTCAATTAATATTTTGTCTGTCTAAATTGAAAAGTAATTAGAACATTTAGAATTGAGAGTGTCTTACTCCTTGTTTTTGATGAGAAGATGCTTAATAAAATCTTTTCCTTCTTCTGATACACTAGAGAAAGCTTCTTCATCAAAGTCCCAGTCACATGCTTTCACGTTCTTCAATGTTTCAATGTCATTCTCACCAGCGAAAGGAGAAAGTCCACTCAACCTGAACATATGTTTTATGAATATATAAATACAGGTAATTTGTAAAAAACATAATATAATAAATATAAGTATATACTTACAGGACGTAAGCTAAAACGCCGACGGCCCACATGTCAGTGTAGAATCCAACAGGTTCTCTCTCTACAATTTCAGGAGCAGCAAACTCGGCAGTTCCCGTAGAAATCTTAACAACTTCATTAGGGTCAAGACGAGTAGCTAATCCGAAATCTATTAGTTTGACATTGGTGCTGGATTTCGTCTGGCACATAATATTTTCAGGTTTGATATCTAAGTGAATAATGTTTCTTTCGTGCATATGTTTAACACCCTCGCAGATTTGTCTCATGTAGTTGATAACTTCAGCCTCTGACATTTGGTATCCTTCTGCTGTTATTCTTTCGAACAGCTCACCTCCAGAAAGGCTGTGCAATCAATAGTGGGTTAATGATTAGTTTTCATTTTACATGTTCTTATCACTACTCTACAGAGAAATTATTTAAATCAATGTACGCACAATTCATAAATGAGGACCATTTCATCATCATCCTCGAAGGCATCATGTAGGTTAATTAACTTTGGATGGTGAAGTTGGTTCATGATATCAATTTCTCTGCGGATCAGTTCCTTCTCCAAAGAGTGGGATACTGGGATAAACTTGGCAGCGAAAATGTGACCACTGAAATCCATAGAAATAAAATGTATTAGTCTACCCACTCAAAGTGGAATATCTTGGACATTTACGGCACTTACGTCTTTTTCTCACGGCATCGGTGGACTACACCAAAGGCACCTGTTCCAATTTCTTCCAAGATGTCATAATAGTCATACACACTCGAGGTCTTAATCTCCACGGGTTGAGGAACATATTTGGAATAGATTGAGAACACTGCGTTGAAACAGAATTATTTTGGATTAATAATAGTTCAAACATTCTAAAGTAAATTAAGATGGAGAAAGTGGAGAAAGTTTTACCATATTGGTCATAGTCTTTGACTTTCTCATCGGACCTCCCTCGAATCTTCTTGCCAGTGGCGTCTACCTCGTACTGTCTCTTCTGTTGCTTCTTCTTCCCGATATCCTTGGTCTTGGCAATGGAGGTGACGTCAGAAGCATCGCTCCGTCCATAAACGTTTTCGGCGTAGACTCTGAACTCGTACTCATGTCCAGGGCTAAGGCCGGTAACTTGAATGGTGGTCAGTCTTGTAAAGCCAACGCGGATCCAAGAGGTCATCGGGTGCTCTCGTTTTTCAACCAAGTAGGAGGTGATGCTGGCGCCGCCGTCCCATCTCGGGGCCTGCCAAGTGACGACAAGGGAGTCGGTGCCGATGCTCTCGCACACGACGTGTCGTGGTGGGTCGGGTCGGTCACTGATCTGGATCTTCAGAATAACAGAGTCCATGCCCAGCTCGTTCTCCGCCATGACCGTGTAGGGGCCGTTGTCGAGCTGACTGGCGTCTTTGATTGTCAGGACACCGTGTCTCTCCTTCGTCTCCACGTGGTAATGGGCGCCGGTCTCGATCTTCTCGCCCTCCTTCATCCACGTGATCTTGGGACGTGGAACACCTGTGAATGGAATCTTGATGACCACATTCTCTCCTTTGTCGAAGTAAGCTGTGTCTCGGAATCTTGGTGGTACGTGCAGTTTTGGAGCGGTCATGATAATAAGCTCGGCCCGTGTGGATTTGGCTCCGGCTTTGTTTACCGCCCTGCAGACGTATTCGTCAGCATCTTCTCCGAAGACGTCGTAGACAGTGAGACTGTAGGTGTCTCCATCATGGCTGATGTGGTATTTCCCGCCGTGCCCGATCTCGCGGGCTCCCTTGTACCAAGTCACATTCGGGCGGGGCTGTCCGATGATCTTGCAGGAGAATTGAGCATTCTTTCCTTCAGTGGCCATAGCACTCCTCAGAGGCATGACAATTTCTGGAGCCTTCGCGGCGTTCGGGTCGGTGATTTTGACCGAGGAGGAGGATGGAGATGGATGAGACATTCCTGCCGCATTTTCCGCAATCACGCGGAATTCATAGTTTCGACCTTCGATTAAATTGCTAACATTCAATTGGTTGGGCAAGCAAATGGCAACGTTGACTCTCTGCCAGGCTACAGTGCCCACTTCTCGTTTGTCTACCCAGTAGCCCTGGATGCGTGCTCCGCCGTCGGACTCGGGTCTATCCCACTCCAAGTGGACAAAGTCCCCGCCCACTTCGCTGATCTTTGGAGCTCCGGGAGGAGAGGGGGCGTCGAATGGTGCTTTGGCCTTAATGGGATTGACTCCCTCAAGAGGTGGGCCCATTCCGTTTTCGTTGCAGGCCATGACTCTGAACAGGTACTCTTGTCCTTCGGTGAGTCCCTGGACGACACATGTGGTCGTCTTAACCAAGGACGCAACGACGACCCAATGGGTGCTGCTGATATCTTTTCTCTCCACGATGTAATGAGTGACCTTGAGGCCGCCGTCGTAGCTGGGTGGTTTCCAGTTGAGCGTGCACATGTGCTTGCTTACATCTCCGACGTCTAAGGGTCCTTGTGGAGCTCCAGGGATTCCAGTAATGAAAACAGTGAAAGAAGCAGAGACGCTTCCACTGTCGTTGGAAATTGAAACATTGTACTTTCCAGCATCCTCTTTGCTGATCTCCTTGAGGTAAATCACAAAGTACTCGTCGAAAATTGTGATCTTGATGCGACTTGTCTCTTTAATCTCGACACCATCCTTGAACACTTTGACGACCATGGGCTGATCCCCAGAGTAGTGGATCTTTATTTTGGTGTTGTCCCCTTCGGGCAAGTAGAGATCATTTGGAGCACGGTCTATTCTAGGTGGGCACCCGATTCGGACACGGGCACTTGTGTAGGTGTGTCCCAGAGAATTGGAAGCTTGGCAGGAGTAGTCGCCGTCGTCACCATCTTGCATGTCCGTGATGATGAGTCGGAAGACACCTCCGTCCACCTCCTGGCGTATTCTGACGGAGTACTGGATCTCACGTCCGTTCTTGAGCCAGCGGGATGAGGGCATGGGTTTTCCTGTTGCTTCGCACTCCAGGACCAGTTGCTTTCCTCTTGGAACTGAGACATTTGCGAGTCCTCTGATGAATTCTGGAGTTTCTCCTCCAGCGATCTCCTGGATGCGGACGGGAGATGCACAGGCAGATGGTTCGCTCTTTCCAGCTGCATTCACTGCATATACTCGGAATTCATAGTCTCTGCCTTCTGTCAGACTGGAGATTGTGATATTCAAGTCTGTCACGTTGTACTCGTTGCATCGGATCCACAGTCCGGATCCAACCTCCCTCTTCTCAATGATATATCCAATGATTCTGGACCCTCCGTCAGAGCGAGGAGCTTCCCATTTCAAGTCAGCGTAGCCACGTCCGACTTTGACGACTTGTGGTTGGCCAGGTGGACTTGGCACACCGAATTTCCCCTTCATCTTGAAGTGAGTGGAAGGAGGGGATGGTTTGCTGAAACCAGCGGCGTTCTTTGCACGGATTCTAAATTCATAAGTGTGTCCTTGGAGAAGATTGTGGACTGTTGATGTCGTTTCTTTGACCAAGTAGTCATTAGCCTGTCTCCAGTCTGATTCGGCGATGTCTCTGAATTCAATTTTGTATCCTTGGATTCTAGCTCCTCCATCGTTGTAGGGTTTGTCCCAGGTGATTGTTGCTGAGCTGGCGTCCCAGTCGATGACTCTGGGCTGTCCAGGAGCATCTGGAACTGTGAAGGGGAACTTGGCAGTGATGGGTTGGTCAGACTCGAGCGGGAGACTTACTCCATATTGATTTTCAGCCCGAATTCTGAACTTGTACTTTTTATTCGGCTCGAGGCCAATCACATCATAACTGCAGCTGCGGACGAAGCTGCTGACCTTGACCCATAGCCCGGTCAATTGATCTAATTTCTCTACTACGTAATTTGTGATAGGACTGCCACCGTCGTCCAGTGGGGCCCTCCAGCTGAGAGAGCAAGTCTCGGGAGTGATATCACTCACTTCCAAAGGACCTTGTGGTGGACCTGGTTTATCTACTACCAGAACTCTGCAAGAAGCCATGTCAGAACCTTCAGTGTTTACCAGTTGAATTGTATACTTTCCGCTGTCTGTTCTTCGGGAGCATTTGTTAACAAAAACTGTTCTTCCCGTACGAGTCTCGAATTTAATTCGGTCGTCGGGGAAAACTTCTTCTGCATTAATTGTCCAGGAAACTTTGGGAAGAGGACTGCCCAGGAAAGGAACGGTCACGGTGAATTCTTCTCCCGCAATAACTGTCATATCTCGAATGCTCAGGTCGCTAGTGATCTTTGGCGCACAGGGTGGGGGTTGGCACAGAATGAGATCGGAGTTGGAAGACCATGCACCTTGTCCTGCTGCGTTGATGGCTGCGACTCTGAATTCGTATTCTTTACCATCTTGCAAATTAATCACTCTGTACGAGAGATCGGGGATGAGCTGATGAGATGCTTTCGTCCAGACATCTTCACCCTTCATTTTCTTCTCAATGACATAGCCGCGGATTGGAGAGCCACCGTCATTTCGTGGTTTTGTCCAGGTGAGAGTAATGGAGTCTTCGGTTGTTTCCACAGAGCGCGGTGCTCCTGGTGGACCTGGAGGATCAAATGGATGTCTAGCCTTAATTGGCTCAGATGTTTGTGCAGGATCAGAAGTTCCATATTGATTCTCAGCAACCACTCGGAATTCGTAGTCTCTGCCGACAGTTAAATTACGGATGCGGCAGTAAGTGGATGTCACGTAGCTACTGATCTTCGTCCAAGTGCTGCCTCCCTTTTCTTTCTTTTCTACTGTATAATTGGTAATGTCTGCTCCACCGTTGTCTCTTGGAGCATTCCATGAAAGAGTCAGCGCCTCTCCAGCGAATTCTTCAGCCCGCAGATTTTCTGGAGGCTTTGGTCTGTCCAGGACTCGGACATTCAGCGTCGCCGTGTCAAATCCGGAAGAATTCTTTACATGCAACTTGTAAATTCCGGTGTCGGATCTCTTGGAATTCTTGACGACAATGCTGGCGTAGTCATCTCCCGTTTGAATGAATACTCGGGAGTCAGAATCGTCCAAAATTACATCGTTGGCATACCATGTGGCACTTGGTTTTGGGAAAGCCACAAACGGAATGCTAATGGAAAAGTCTTCGCCTGCCCGTACTGTGACGTCACGAACAGCTCCAAGATCTAATTTCGGTTTGTTAGGTTGCTCTTCACAGATGATGCCATTGGAAGGTCGACTAGGTTGACTGCGTCCAACTTCGTTAACGGCCATTACCCGGAATTGATATTCCTCGCCTTCCTTCAGTCCTGGAACTGTCATCGTTGTGCTCGGGTGAGGATAATCGTTGACTTCCTCCCAATCAGCTCCTCCCTTGGCTTTCTTCTGGACAATATAGCCTCGGATACGAGCTCCACCATCATTGCTTGGTGGTTTCCATGAAATTGTAATTGTATCTCGTGTTACTCGGTCTGGTCTTGGTGGATCTGGAGGGTCGGGTACGAATTTCTGTACTCCCGCCACTATTTGGTCTGAGGGCTTCGACGGTTTTCCAGGGCCAGCTTCGTTCACAGCAACGACACGGAAGTCATACTTCATTCCCTCACGTAGATCTTGAATCGTCATGCTCAAATTTGGAGTCGGGAACACATTTACTCTCACCCACTCTCCACTGCGGTCTCTCTTCTCGATATAATAGCCCGTAACTGGACGTCCTCCAGAAGAAGCAGGAGGTGCCCATTGGATTGATGCAGAGTTTGGACTGTATGACAAAATTTGTGGAGCGTCTGGAGCATCTGGAGGATCGAATGGAGATTTCGCGACTGTTGGTCCACTGTCCAGGGGTTCGGACATTCCATACAGATTTTCAGCACGTACTCTAAATACATACTTCTTTCCTTCTTCCAAGCCCTTAACCACAAATTCTGGTTTGGGACAGAAACCTGGAACCACTTTCCAGTCGTCTTTTCCATACTCGCATTTTTCAACAATGTAACCTGGGGAGAAACAACGAAGTATTAAATAATACTTTTACTGCCATCACACATTTTGCAATATTCTACACCCTCAAGTTTATGGTTATTAATAAATATTATTTCTTTCGTCACCTACTTAATCCAGGCTTATATAAAATACCTGTAAAATGCTAAAACCTAGTGTATACTTTTTATCATATGCATTGGTTTTCTTGTCATGTGCTTACCGTTGATTTCGGCACCACCATCATCATCTGGTGGTTTCCATTGAAGTGTGATAGCTTCTCCGGTGATCTTTGATGGAGTGAGGGGTCCACGCGGTGGCCCTGGTTTGTCTACGACAATAACTTCAATATCCGCTTTGTCGGACCCGAAGTCATTGCTGGCGGTGATAGTGTATTTTCCAGAGTCTCCTCTCACGGACGACGAGACGTGGAATTTAGTTCGTTCACTATTTGTGTCACTCTGAAACATTTATAATCAGATGTGACAAATCTTTAAAAAGTAGTTAATAAATAGTTAACAAATGTTTAATAACAATAATAATTAATAATAAAATCAAAAGCAAATTGCATATTCTTACGGATATTCTGTTCGTGTCAGGAAGTGGTCTGTCGTCCTTAGTCCATTTCACACTGGGAATGGGAGCTCCAGACAAAGGAATTTCTACATTAATAGGTTCTCCAGCTCGTACTTTGATTCGCTTTCCAGCAATGCCATCCAAAAACAACTTGGGTGGTTCCTTCATTGGTTTGGCAGTAAATGGATGAGACGGGTCTGAGGGGCCGCCAGGACCGGCAGCATTAACAGCAATAACTCGGTATTCGTATTGCTGACCTTCGGTGACCTTCTCATCGTTGTACTCTGTATTACGGACGGGATCTTTGGTAATTTTCACCCATCGAGGATTCTTGCGGTCACGACGTTCAACGTTGTATCCGATAATCTGTGAACCGCCGTTGCTAATGGGAGCGGACCATTTGATTCTGATATGATCCTTATCAGTGTCGACAGCATCTGGTCTGCCAGGTCGGCCAGGAACATCTAAATATTTATTACAATTTTACACATTTATTAATATAACATTTAACTTTCCCCACTATGGTTATGGTTTATTTGAAGACTCTCTGCACGTTAATTTTTAAACTACGCTGTAGTTTATAGAATACAATTAATATACTTGTATCAACTTCTATATTTTGTAGTCAATATTTTTAATAATAAAAACGCATAACTGATTCTATTCGTTTAGAAATTACTTCATTACTAATTTAGAAATAACTTTGAGAGTCCTGCAAAAATTTCATATGAAAAATTGGTTCATTACCATATCCATTTTTAGCCACGACTGGATTTTCACTAGCCAAAGGATCAGATCGTCCTTGGAGATTTTCTGCTCTGACACGGAATTCGTATTTTGTTCCTTCGCTAAGACGAGGTACAACTGCGTGTGTATTTCGGGGGTCTACAAAGTTGACAGCAGGGACCCAGCCACCGCCATGGGTTAAATCCCTCTTTTCAATGACATATCCAGTGATTTCAGAGCCACCGTCATCCTGTGGTCTTTTCCAGGACAATGTCACACTTTGTGCAGTCACTTCTTCATAGTTGAGTGGACCTTCAGGTGGTCCGGGTCTGTCCAGCACAACCACTAAGAAAGTGCCTTCGTCCGCTCCGTAGTCGTTCTTAAGACGTAAGATGTACTCTCCAGAGTCGCTTCGGCGAGCATTCACGGTGTGTACGACTGTGTGATTTGATATGGCAGTGACGGTAGTTCTGTCGTCGGTTTTGATTGCTTTGCTGTCAACAGTCCAAGTTACCTCTGGAGCAGGCTCTCCAATGTAATTGATATCTACGTGGAAGATTTGTCCAGCACGGATCTTAACATCCGGCATCGGACTTGTAATTTTCGGTGGAACTGGAATTAAATAAATATTATTTTATGATTACTTGGAAATAAATGGGAATTTTGTATTATTTAAATAATTTCATTTCAATCAATTAATGTTTTCAATAATGTACCCCAACGTATACCTTCATGTGTTAAATTTAGTACATGGAGGTATGCTTTGGGGTACATTATTGAAAACATTAATTTGTAATTTTTGTTTCACTAACGGCGTCTAGGTCCAGTTTTGACAATATCCGACGGTTCAGAAGGTTCACTTTGCCCGGCAGCATTGACGGCAATGATTCGGAACTCATATTCTTGTCCTTCAATTAAGTCATCAACCGTTGCCTGTAATAAAGTCCAAAATTAAATTTGAAGCTAGCAGAAAAAATGTGGACATCATCGCCAAGTAGGCATCGAAATTCTATTTCCAGGTGGGCCATCTTAACTACAATTTCTATAATAAATATCAACGACCTCAACCCAAACTATAATTTCAAGATCAAAACTGACGGAATAATTTTAACAAATGTTTGAAAACATATTTTTGAATTGTTTTCCCAAGTTCCAAAGGGAAGTAGGGTAAACTATTATTTTCGATGCCTGGATACTAGATTTATAAATTGAAGAAATCTTACGTTATTCTGGCCGGCTGGCGCTTGAGCGGCATTCATCCAGTAGGGGCTACCCTTTTCTTTCTTTTGGATAATGTAGCCGGTGATTGGAGAGCCACCGTCGTTCTTTGGGGGCTTCCAATCCAAGTCAACTCGGTTTCTGTCCCAATCGACAATATTAGGTCGTCCTGGAGCATCAGGCTCATCAAATTGGTTCTTGGCAATAATGCCCTTGTCAGTAGCCAGGGGCTCGCCTTCGCCGATGCTGTTGACGGCTCTGACACGGAAGAGATATTCCTTTTTGTGGATGAGTTTAGTAACATCTGCTGTGCAAGATGAGGAAATACCAGCCTCTGACCAGGTTCCACGGGAGGTGTCCATTTTCTCAATGACGTAATGTGTAATTGGAGATCCTCCGTCATCCTTTGGTGGGCGCCAAGCAAGACGACAACTGTCTTTAGTGACATCACTAGGGATCAAAGGTCCTTCCGGAGGTCCTGGCTTGTCAATGACGGTAACATTGGCAGAGGCGGAAATAGATCCGTATTGATTCTCAAGAGTGAGCAAATATCTTCCAGAGTCAGATCTGACGGCCATGGATATTTCCAGAGATGTCTGCGTGGGAGTTGTAGTGAGATGAACCCAGGACTCAGTATTCTCCACGACTTTTCCTTCAATACTCCAACTGACTTTCGGAGGAGGAGAACCAGAAATGGGCACGGTGTAGCCAATCTTCTGTCCCGCTCGGACAACTAAATCTTCCAGGAAGGAGCGATCGAGTTGTGGTCCCATGTAGCGAGGTTGAGCAATTACGGACTTAGAAGCATCCGAAGGCTCTCCAGGTCCTGCTTTGTTCACTGCGATAACTCGGAATTCGTATTCTTCTCCAGGTGTCAAATTTGGCACCGTTCCCTTCGGAGAATTACCCGGAACTTCGGCCGCCTTTTTCCAGTCGCCGAATTTTGGTCGTTTTTCAATGATATATTTCTCAATGGGAGAACCTCCATCCTTTTTGGGTGGCGCCCATTCCAAATCCACATGGTCACTGTCCCAATCTACAACTTCTGGGACTCCAGGTTTGTCAGGTCGGGAGTACGGGTCTTTAGCAGTCACAGCTTGAGTTCCAGTCAATGGTTGAGACTCTCCTTGCCGGTTTACTGCCTTCACTCTGAATTTATAGTCGTGATTTTCAATCAAGTGATCCACTCGGAGGTTCGTTGCCGTGGCTTCTCCGCATGGAACCCATCGCATATTCTCCAAGTCCATTTTTTCAACGATGTAGCTAGTGATCTCAGAACCACCGTCGTCCTTTGGTGGTTTCCAGGAAAGAGTCGCCGACGATTTTGTCACTCCTGAAGCATTCAATGGTCCTTCAGGTGGTCCTGGAGCATCCAGAACAACAACAGTCACATTGGCAGAGTCTGTTCCGTTACGATTCTTGGCAGTGAGTGTGTACTGTCCACTGTCGGATCGTTGTGCGTTGACAATTTTCAGTTTTGTGGAGTAGTCTTGGTTCGTGAGTTTGATCCTCTCTTCCGGCAACACCGCAGAGCCATTCAAACTCCAGTCTTTGGATGGTGGAGGCTCTCCAGTGACGCCTACGTCAAATTCAAAGTTTTGTCCAGCACGAATCTTGATGTTCACCATTGCGTTGCGATCAATTTTCGGTGGCATGTTCTTAGGTCGGGCCAAATGGGGTTTGGTGGCATCAGAGGGTTCTCCAGCACCGCCTTTGTTCACAGCTCTGACTCGGAATTCGTAAGTGTTGCCTTCAATAAGGTCATTTACTTTTCCAGTAGTCACATCTCCGACGATGTCAGCGCATTTTTCCCAGTTAGGATTGAATTTGTCTCGTTTTTCAATAATGTAGCCGGTGATGGGGGAGCCGCCGTCTTGGTCGGGTCGCTCCCACTTCAACTCTACCATATCTCTGTCATAATCAGAAATGTCAGGATTTTTGGGGGCTCCAGGCTGGTCAAATGGATTCTTAGCTTCGATGGCGGCCTGGGCGGTCAGAGGGTCTGACTTTCCTTGCTTGTTTACCGCTCGGACGCGGAATTTATATTTGTGTCCGGGAGTCAGACCATCGACGTTCAAAGTTGTCACAGGTCCGTCGGTCTCTCCAGCAGGGACCCAGCGACCGGTGGCTTCGTCCATTTTCTCCACGACGTATTTCTCAATAGGCTGACCGCCATCGTCAGATGGAGGATTCCACTTGAGAGTGCAACCTTCGTCATAGATATCAGTGACTTTCAGGGGTCCATTTGGTGAAGCTGGTTTGTCCAATATAATGACCTCTACTTCTGCGATATCAGTTCCATTGACATTGGACGCGGTAATGGAGTATGTTCCAGCATCTTCACGCTTGCTCATGCGGACATTCAACTTGGTGTTGTACTCCTCGTAATTGACCTTGACCCTGTCGGATCCTTTGACCTCTTTGCTCTTCAGAGTCCACTTGATCGTTGGAGGAGGCTCTCCAGTGACCTTGACATCAAATCCAAAGTTCTGTCCAGCCTTGATTTTCACTTGAATGAGGTTTGTCCTGTCAATCTTCGGAGCAAGATTTCTAGGTTTAGCAATGATGGGTCCAACAGAGTCGGACTCTTCTCCAGGACCGGCTTTGTTCACAGCCCGCACTCGGAATTCATAGGCCTGACCTTCAATCAGGTCTGGAACGGTGGCCGTGGTCTTGTCTCCTGGAACTTCCAGTGCTTTCTCCCACACTCCGTATTTGTCCTTCTTTTCGACGATGTAGGCAGTGATGGGAGAGCCTCCGTCTTGGGCTGGAGGAGACCACTGTAGATCCACATGGTCCTTGTCCCAGTCAGTGGCCTTTAAGTTTCCGGGCTTTCCAGGCTCGTCGAAGGGATTCTTGGCAATGATGCTTTCTTCTGCGGTGAGTGGCTCCGACTCTCCTTCCTTGTTCACAGCTTTCACCCGGAATTTGTATTCTTGTCCAGGAGTCAATCCAGTGACATCCATGGTGGGCTCGGCGCAGCGTCCCGCCGGAACCCACAGACCGGTATCTGGATCAAGTTTCTCCACCTCGTAATACTCGATCGGTGCCCCGCCGTCATCTTTGGGTTTCTTCCATTTGAGCTTGCATCCGTTCTTATGCACGTCGGACACAGCCAATGGGCCCTCTGGCTTAAGCGGCTTATCTGTCACAGTAATCTTCACGGTGACTGCGTCGCGACCCGAGCTGTTGGTCGCGGTGATTGTGTATTCTCCAGAGTCTCCTCGGCTCACCGGTCGAATGGCGAGTTTGGAGTTGTAATCAACATTGTCAATATTGACCGCCTTTCCTTTCAGCGGCTGGTTGTCAATGGTCCAAACAACAGTTGGAGGTGGCTCTCCAAATATGTCCACATCGAATTTCAGTGTCGATCCCGCAGAAAGTGTTATATCCCGCAGGTTCTTCCGGTCTATCTTCGGCGCTAAGTAGCGAGCCTTTGCTGTGATAGGTTTGCAAGCGTCGGAGGGCTCAGAGTTACCCGCCTTGTTGATTGCGGTCACACGGAACTGATACTGATTTCCTTCGATCAAGCCGCGCACCACGCCCTTGCACTCAGGTCCTACGGTCTCCGCCGCCTTTTCCCACAAACCGCTGTACTTGTCTTTCTTCTCAATGATGTAGCCCTCAATGGGTGCCCCGCCGTCCGAGATTGGCTCATGCCACTTCAGTTCTACGTGGCTTGCAGACCAATCTGTGGGTTCGGGTGTTCCTGGTTTATCGGCAACCGTGAAGGGGTCCTTTGCGATTATTGGGCCTAAAGTCTCCAAGGGCAAGGACTCTCCCTCCTTGTTCACTGCCTTCACCCGGAAGGAGTATTCGTGTCCAGGAGCAAGTCCTGTTACTTCCATTTCTGGATCCCTGGATTTTCCTACAGGGAGCCAAAGTCCCGTCTCAGGGTCGAATTTCTCAACCACATAGTTCTCAATCGGGATTCCGCCATCATCTTTGGGTTTCTTCCATTTCAATTTGCATCCGTCTTTCTTGATGTCAGACACATCCAACGGACCTTCGGGTTTTCCAGGCTTGGAAATCACAAGCACTTCCACTTCTGCCGTATCTTCGCCCCATTTGTTGGTTGCTACAATTTTGTACGTTCCCGAATCCTTTCGGTCAGGGTTGTCATTGTGCAGTTTGGTGTTGTATGGCACGTTCTCAATTCTTCGCTGACTGTTTTCAGAGATGCTCTTGCTATTCAGAGACCAAACAACTTCTGGTGGAGGTTCTCCAGCGATCTTAACATCGAAGAAGAACGGCTCTCCCTCCCGCACAGTTGTTTTCCTCAAATTCTTCCGATCGATTTTAGGAGCCAATTTTCTTGGTTTGCAAGTAACTGGCTTAGTGGGCTTGGAAGCTTCTCCTGGTCCCGCGGCGTTGACAGCCTTCACTCGGAACTCATAAGTCTGGCCCTCGTCCAGATTGTCTACGCGGCCTTTGCAGTCCTTTCCTTTGATATCTGCCGCTTTCACCCACTTTCCTCCGGGTTCTTTCTTTTCAATGACATATCCAGTGATTGGAGATCCTCCGTCTTGCGTGGGAGCTTCCCATTGCAAATCAACGTGATGTTTGTCCCAATCAACAGCCTCGCAATTCTTGGGTGCTCCTGGCTCATCAAATGGATTCTTGGCGATGATCGAGTTCTCCATTTCCAGAGGTTCAGACTCGCCTTCTGAATTCACTGCACTGACTCTAAATTTGTATTCCTCTCCCGGTTGCAGATTCTGAACAACCATTTTAGGGTCTAAGCTCTTGCCAATGGGGATCCACCTTCCAGAGTCCGGATCCAGTTTCTCAACAGCGTAGAATTCAATTGGAGCTCCACCATCGTCTTTTGGAGCTTTCCATTGCAAAGTGCATCCTTCTTTATGGATATCGGACACAGCAAGTGGTCCTTCTGGTTTGTCGGGTTTGCCCAACACATTAACGTCCACGGTGTGTTCATCCTCTCCAGAATTATTCACCGCCTTCAGCGTGAACTTTCCAGCGAAAGCCCTTGTGGCGTTTGTAATTGTAAGTTTTACTCTGTAGTCGTCCTTCTCAATAGTGACGTTTCCACCCGCCTTGATTTCCTGATCACCCAGGAACCATGTCTTGGATGGTGGTGGCTCTCCGGAAACTTTGACGTCGAACTTTATCACTTGGTTGATCTTCACTGCAACTTCTTTCATTGTTGATCTGTCTATTTTTGGAGCTTGTTTGCGAGATTTTGCAGTAATCAAGTCAGACTGGTCGGAAGGCTTAGAAGGACCAGCTTTATTTACGGCCTTGACACGGAAATTATATTTCATTCCTTCAATCAAGTCGGGCACTCGAGCCTCGCACTTGTCTCCAATGACCTCAATTGCCTTTTGCCATTTTGTCGCAAATTCGTCTTTCTTTTCAATGATGTAGGAAGTGATTGGAGAGCCGCCGTCGGAAAGTGGCGCTGTCCATTTCAGATCTACATGATGTCTGTCCCAGTCCTTGGCCACTGGTTTTCCTGGTCTGTCTGGCTCCTCGAATGGATTTTTGGCCAAAGTAGCTGTGTCAGTTTCCAAAGGCTCACCCTCTCCTTCCGAATTGACGGCCTTGACACGGAATAAATATTCTTTTCCTTCGTTAAGACCCGTGACATCCATATCGGGTGTTTTGCTTGTTCCTACTGGTACCCATCGGCCAGTAGCAGTGTCCATCCTTTCTACGACGTAGTGGTCAATTGGTTCTCCACCGTCATCTTCTGGTTTCTCCCAGTTCAACCGGCATCCTTCTGCCTTCACATCAGAGACCTTGAGTGGTCCCTTTGGCTTTCCTGGTTTTGCCAATACGACTAGGTCTAAGTCGACGGAATCCTTTCCGGAATCGTTGACTGCAGTCACAGTATACACGCCGGTGTCACTTCGCTTGGATTTCGTCAGGCTAAATGTCGTTTTGTAATCCTCATTTTCGATTTTGATTCTGTCATTCTTAACGATCTCTCCTTTGAGCATCCAAGTGATCTTTGGTGGAGGCTCTCCGCGGACATCAGCCTCCAGGAGCAAAAGTTCCCCGCTTCGAATAGTTCTCTTTCCCAAATTCTTCCGATCAATATATGGAGCTAAGAATCGAGGTTTAGCAATTACAGATTTCGAAGGATCAGAAGGCTCTGAAGGTCCAGCCTTGTTAACAGCAATGATCCGGAATTCATATTCGTGTCCCTCCTCGACATTCATGACTTGTCCAGAAGTCTTGCTTCCTGCGACAGTCGCAGCGTCTTCCCAGTTCCTCTTATCTTTGTCTCGCATTTGGATAATGTACTTTTCAATTGGAGCACCGCCATCAGATTTCGGGGCGGCCCATTCCAAGTCGACAAAGTCTTTTCCCCAATCAGTAGGATTAGGACGGCCTGGTTTTCCTGGCTCGTCGAATGGATTCTTTGCGATGATTGGTTTGTCACATTCAAGTTCTTCGGAGCCACCTTCTTTGTTGACAGCTCGAACTCGGAATTTGTACTGTTTTCCTTCTTGAAGACCAGTGACGTTGAATTCCGGAGTGTCTGATTTGCCACAAGGCATCCATTGGCCAGTGGCAGGATCCAACTTTTCAATTTCATAACATTCAATAGGAACTCCTCCGTCATCCTCGGGCTTTTGCCATTTCAATTTGCAGCCATTCTTTGTGATATCGGAGATATCAAGAGGTCCTTTTGGCCTGCTGGGTTTACCCAAAACTGTTATCTCCACTTCAGCTTCATCTTCTCCACTGGAGTTGACGGCTTTCACGATGTATTTACCGGTCTGAATTCGTTTGGCTCTCATCATGATGAATTTTGTATTGTAATCGATATTGTCGATTCGAAGGAATTCATCCTGTACGACATCTTTGCCGTTCAAAGTCCAGGTGACAGTTGGAGGAGGTTCTCCACGGACGTCAACATCCAAATAAACTTGCTGTCCAACTTTTACAACGACTGAATTCAAGTTTGTACGATCAATTCTTGGCTTCAGGTATCTTGCCTTCGCCAAATGTGGTTTTGAAGACTCGGAAGGTTCACCGGGTCCGGCTTTGTTTACAGCCCGAACTCTGAATTCGTATCGGTTTCCTTCCTCCAATTTCTGAACCGTTCCTTGGCAAACATTGCCTTGGATCTCTGCAACCTTCGTGTAAGCTCCTCCAAATTTGTCCACCATTTCAATAATATAGCCCGTGATTGGAGCTCCTCCGTCTTTGATAGGAGCGTCCCACTTGAGTTTTGCTGATTTCTCGTCCCAGTCAATGACTTCAGGGATTCCAGGAGCACTTGGAGGATTGAATGGATCTTTCGCGATGATCGGCGTGTCTGTCTCCAGATTATCTGACTCTCCCTCCTCGTTTTGAGCACGCACTCTGAAAGAGTATTTGTGTCCGGGATCTAGACCAGTCACTTCCAACTCCAATTTTTCACCGTCGGTTCTTCCGCACGGTACCCACCGTCCAGTTTGAGCGTCCATTTTCTCAACAATGTAAGACTGAATTGGAAGACCTCCGTCATCTTTTGGTTTGTTCCATTTCAGCTTGCATCCTTCCTTGTGAATATTAGAAACGTCCAGCGGAGCTTCTGGTTTTCCAGGTTTGTCCAAAATTATTATTTCAACAGTTGCTTCATCTTTGCCGCTGTCGTTCTCGGCAAACAAAGTGTACTTTCCTGTCAACTCCCGACTAGTTTCTTTCAGAGTCAGTCGGGTATTATAATCCTCATTTTCAATCTTCACATTGAAGGAATTCTCCAAGGTCTTCCCTAGGAGAGACCAGACAAGCGTTGGTGGAGGTTCACCCTTGACATCTACGTCTAACTTGACATTGTTTCCAGCACGCACTGTCACCGTTTGCATTTTCTCCCGATTGATGTGCGGCTTGAGGAAGCGAGCCTTGGCTACATGTGGTTTTGTCGGATCAGAAGGATCAGACTGTCCAGCTTTGTTCACAGCACGGACCCGGAAGACATAAGTTTGACCTTCAATGAGACCAAGTACTCTTCCTTTTGGTTCAGATGTCTCTGTCACAAGCACCTCTTCCCAACTTGTTCCGAAGTGTCCTTTTCGCTCAACAATGTAGCCTGTGATCGGTGCTCCACCATTGTCTTTCGGAGGAGCCCATTTCAAGTCCACACGATCAACGTCCCAATCTTCAAATTCAGGAACTCCTGGTGCGCTTGGGATGTCGAACGGATTCTTGGCCAGAGTGGGTTTGTCTGAGTCCAAAGGCTCCGACTCACCTTCCTCGTTCACGGCCTTAACTCTGAATTGGTATTGATGACCTTCAGAGAGTCCCGGAACTTCGAAAGAAGTTTCGTCAGGGCCAACACGTCCAGCAGGCACCCAACGTCCTGTCGCCAAATCAAGTTTCTCAACTACGTAAGCTTGGATCGGTTTGCCACCATCATCGTCAGGTTTATCCCACTTGACCTTAGCAGAGTTCTTTGTCACATCTGTCACTTTAAGAGGACCTTTAGGTCTGCCTGGAGCTCCAAGCACAGTCAACTCAACATCTTCCTCGTCTTTTCCATGCTCGTTCGTAGCGATAATTTTGTAAATTCCAGAATTGAGTCGCTTGGACTCCTTGATGTCAAACTTGGTATTGTAGTCAACGTTGATGATTTCCACGTTGCTCTCGCTCACTTCTTGGCCCTTGAACATCCAGACAACCTTTGGTGGCGGCTCACCCTTGATGTTCACATCGAATCTGATTGGCTTTCCAGCCTTTATTACAGTCTGCTTCAAGTTCGTCCTGTCGATCCTTGGTTTCACTGAAATAAGATTCAATCGTTACATTATTACTACTATTTAATTCGGCATTATATTCCTATTAAAAGCTCTGAAATCTTGGAACGAAACATTTCGGTGAAAATGGGATGGGATGAAAAAAAGATATTTAATGAAATGGTTCCCAGAAAATTAAATTATTGAAGAAACATAAAGATAACAATGCTGTATAAATAAATATATATAGGGAGGAAAGAGAATTTCCATCAGCATTTCTGTTTAGATAGTAAAATGACTTACAAGCTCTGTGCTTTGCAATGTGAGGTTTGGTGGCGTCGGAGGGTTCAGAAGGACCAGCCTTGTTGACAGCAACAATGCGGAACATATATTCGCCTCTTTCCTTAAGATCCAAAACTTTTCCAGTCAATTGGTCTCCAGGGACTTCAGCTGCCTTTTCCCATTCGGGCTTGTATCTGTCTTTCTTTTCAATGATGTACTTCTCAATTGGAGCACCGCCATCAGATTTTGGTGCCGTCCATTTCAAGTCGACACTGACGTTGTCCCAGTCGACAATGTCAGGCATTCCTGGCTTGCTGGGTTCATCGAATGGATTCTTAGCCACAATTGGTGCAGTGGTCACCAAGGGATCTGAGTCACCCTCGTCGTTAACTGCAACCACTCGGAATTGATACTCTTGGCCAGGAACTAATCCTGTCACCTCGAAGAAAGGTGGCACTTGGTTTCCAGGGCATTTGCCCACACGCACCCATCGCCCGGTTGCCATATCCATTTTTTCAACTTCGTACTCTTTGATTGGTAAGCCTCCATCGTCCTCGGGCTTCTCCCAACTGAATAATGCATGAATATTATTAAGATATTTTACATTTTGCAAAATTGGGTGTTTATACAGTGCGATTATTTTTTGTTTGATTTTTATACCTGAGTTTGCATCCTTCTTTGTGAATGTCAGAAACTTTAAGAGGTCCTTTCGGTGTTCCTGGTTTTCCGAGAACAACGAATTCAACTGTTTCTGTGTCAAATCCATTTACATTTTCTGCTCTCAAAGTATACTTTCCAGTATCAGATCGACGGATATTTGAAACAGTAAATGTTGTATGATAATCTTCGGAAGCGATTTGAATTCTCTCTGTGTTCGTCAATGGGATATTGTCTCTCCAGCTCCAGATGACAGTTGGTGGAGGCTCACCCTGGATATCCACAGACCATTTATGGGTACGTCCTGCCTTCAAAGTAATACTCTTAAAGGTATTGCGATCAATTCTTGGCTTCACTGCAATTAAAAATCATTAATCATTAAGCGCATTCTGAATTTTGATAGCTGCTGATTATCATAGCATAATTTATGCATTGTGAGTTTACAGTTGCGGTGTCTGCAGACATGATTGGCAGTGGGCTCAGATGGCTGTGATTTTCCAGCTTTGTTGACGGCAATAATTCTGAACTGGTAAATTTGCTTTTCCTTCAGTCCTTCTACAACTGTTTTGCACTCGGCGTCTTTTGTGGTGACCACTTCGACCCATTCCACGTTGATTTTATCTTTTTGCTCAATGATATAATGAGTAATTGGGCGACCACCATCGTTTTCAGGCTGGTGGAATATTCATTATTTTAAGTGACATTTTGATACAATTTAATGTAATAGCAATGCATATTTTCAACTTACCGCTTTCCAGGTTAATGTCACACTCTTATTGTCATAGTCAAATATTTCAGGCTTAGATGGCGGATTTGGCTCGGCTGGAATAGAAAATTATGAATTTTAAATAAAATGAAATCCTGAGAACTTTATAGGTTTCAGCGTAAAAGATGTTACCATAAGGATTCTTCGCTACAATTGGCTCTTCGCACTCCAAAGGATCAGATTCTCCTTCTTTGTTCACAGCCTTGACTCGGAATTTGTATTTCTTGTTGGGAGTTAGACCATCAACCTTGAACGAGTATTGTTCAGGACCGACTTCTCCAGCTGGTACCCATCGTCCAGTGTCCATGTCCATTTTCTCAATGACGTATCCAGTAAGGTCAGTGCCTCCGTTGTCCACTGGCTTTTGCCAGGAAATTGTTACATGGTCAGCTCTGACTTCGTCCGCCTTAAGAGGTCCTCTTGGATGAGTTGGCTTATCCAAAACCACAACATCAGCAATTGATTCGCAGAGACCGCTTGAGTTCTTAAGCGTCAGCTTGTATTTTCCAGAGTCAGCCCGAACTGCTTTTCGGACTGTGATGACAGTATTCCTCTCGTACTGTTCAATTGTCAATCTAGCATAATAAAACATATTACAGACTGTAATGCAATTTGGGATATTTACCATTTCCTAATTCGAAAGTGTGTTTTACTTACTTGTCTCCCTGAGCCTTAATTTCTTTGTTGTCCAAAAACCAACCAACTTCAGGTTCTGGCTCACCTTGGTATTTAATGTCATATTTAATAATCTGTCCCTTTTTAACGACGATATTTTTCAAACCATCCCCAACGATAAATGGTTTCACTGAAAATTATTTCAAAAATTGATTATCGGTTAAGCCTCCAAAAATACTACTGGCAAGCTTATTAGCCATTAGTAGTTGACAGCATTGAAAATTCTCACCAAATCGTGCTTTGCATATAACAGGTTTTGTTGCCTCAGAAGCTTCTCCAGGACCTGCTTTGTTCACAGCTCGGATCCTGAATTCGTATTGCTTTCCTTCGGTAAGTCCATCAACAGTTGCTTGTGTAATATCGCCTGAAATTTCTTTAGCAGGAGACCAATCCTTGCTGAACTTTTCCTGAAAGTTGAAAATGATAGTTTATTTAATCTTTTGTACATTTTGTATCATTTTTGTCAAAAAATATTTGTTAATAAATACTTTAAATTCAATGATATATCCAGTAATAGGTGCTCCGCCATCGTTTTCCGGTTTCATCCATTTGAGATCAACATGGTCTGTGTCCCAGTCAACCACTTCCACTCCATGTGGTTTACCGGGCTCATCTAGTAACAAATGCATTATTATTAGTAGTTGCCTTTATCATTTATTTCTTCAAGATGAAATGAATTTACCCCATGGATCTTTTGCCAAAACTGTTTTTGGGTAATTAGCTGGTTCAGATTGACCCAATTTATTTACAGCACGCATTCGGAATTTGTACTCTTTCTTATGAACGAGGTCCTCTAATTTGTGAGTTGTCTCAGTGGAAGCAACTTCAGCAACGCTGTGCCAACCACCTTTTACACTGAGATCCTGTCGTTCAATGACATAGTGAAGCAGAGGAGAACCTCCATCGTCTTTTGGTGGCTTCCATGTTATCACGCATGAGTCTTGGAAAATTTGTCCTACTTCCATGTTTTCTGGTGGATTTGGTACATCTATAATTGTCGGTAATAAAAAGATTGTTAGATATAATACCATTTCTAAGATGTGATTACTCATAAACAAAATGAAATCATTAAAAATATACTCCATAATTGAAACAGGGGCTACCTTGGAAGTTAATTTTAATTGTCCGTGTGTCTTCTCCTTGTGCATTGCTAATCTTAATTATAAAAGTTCCTGAAAGGTCTCGAGCAGGTTTTTTGTATTTAAAGTCAACTCTGTCCTCAAGAACAACAACTTCGACTTCTTTAAGTTGAAGCGCTTTGCCGTCTTTAATAAGTTTTCCCTCAATTTGTGATTGTCTTGTTCCTGGAACTGTGACATTTCAAAAAATAGATAAATTAGATATGATTGGCCATAGGATGTCAAAATGAGAATGCCGTTGTTTAATTCTTAGACGAACCAGTGTACGGGACATTGAAGACCAAAGGTTTGCTTGCTGGTCCCTCCACATCTCCTTCAAAGTTGATTTTGGGAGCTTCTTCACCTTTACCGACAGTAAGTTTGCAATGGGAGGTGAGCCTTCCGGAAGCGCAAACGATTTCACCAGCGTCGGATTTCTCAATTTTGTTGAAAATAAGTTGGTGACGACCACCTCCGAGATTTTTAACTTCTATCCTGTCGGATGTGACCACAGGCTCTCCGTTAATTGTCCATTCGGTAGATGCAGTTTGATCTTGCAATTCCACCTCAAGAATAACACGCTCTCTTTCAACAGCGTTTGTGTCCTTTAGTTTCTTATTAAATGCGTTGCGATCTGTAAACATTTAGTTACTATTAACAAACCTCATTCCAAGATTTTACATATCAACATTTTACAAATCAGTGTAGTCTGTAACATTGAATATTAATTTTAAATCATACATTCCACAACAAGTTCTCCTTCAGTCTCGTCAGCACAAGTTCGGCAACTAATTTGTCCAGCATCGGTAATTTTGACATCTTTAAATATGAGTTTTCGTTTACGCCCATCTTTTACAAGTTGAACTCTGCACAAAATAAAGTATTAAGTATTGGTAAATAAAAGTTAATTAAAAATCATGAAAAATGTATATAAAATTCACCTCTTGTCGCCCTTGATAGGTTCGTTGTCTTTAAACCATTTTACTTCACCGTCCTCTTCATCTAACTCGCACTCCATGCAAACGTAATCTTTTTCAGTAGCATGGACGCCCAATAAAGGCTTAATGAATTTGAAAGGATATTCTGAAAAATTTCAAAAGTTAGTCAATTCCCAATGAAAAAGTTGGTAAGAGTAAATTTCTTAATGACTATAACAATTGACAAAAAAATACATTACCTACGACCATAAGTTGAGTCTCGGTTTTATCCTCTTGCTTCTCAATCTTGCACATATATTTTCCAGAGTCTTTCAATTTGCCCTTTTTAATTGTTAGTCTGCAATTGCCAGTCAAGTCTTTAGTGATGTCATATTCGTCACCATCCTTTAACAATTGGTCGCCCTTGAACCATTGAACCATAGCCCGACCACTGCTTACGGTACATTCTAATTCGATTTCCCTGTTTACAAAGCCATCGTGGCGTTTTGCCAGAGGTTTCAAAAAGGTAAAAGTTGGGTCTGCCTCTGTAAATACAAAGATTAAAAATTTTAAAACTTTGTTCTAAAAACACGGTCATCATCCTTCAAAAATAATAAAGTTATGTCAATCTTTTGAAGGGATTACCTTCCACAGTAAGGAAAGCTTCTGATTTAATGCCATTGATCTCACAAGTGTATCTGCCCATGTCTTCCATCCTAGGATTGTTTATTATTACCGTATACGTTTCCTCTTTATTAATGAATTTGTATTTGTTCCCAATAAACAGTTCCTATGTAGTAAAGAGATACAGACAAAAATTAATTTCGGTATTTAAGTGTGTTAGAATAAATTGGGTGAGATAATTCCTTACATCCTTTCGGAGGTACCACTTGGGTTTGCAGTTAGCTTTAGAGAAAATTGCCTCAAACACGACCTTCTTGTCCTTGCCCTCTTTGCAGTATTGGTCCACTAAAGGTTTTTGGAATGAATCTGTCTTCTGCACTCCCAAAAAATTCACATCAGCATTAGAGTCAACACAACCTTTTATTTTCAAGCGTTGTATCTGATGTTAACCTATGATTTATCCTACATTAATTAACAGCCTACAAAATAATGTGTAGAGATAAATAACACCTTGTCCAAGTTGACCTATGAGATGAGAAATAATAACAAAACACCTACAATAATTCATTTAATGTTTACCTGTCTTGGTTTGCAGTGTTAACCAATTTTGTCTAAAATAATAAAAAATTAACATAAAGTAAATAGAACCTAACAACCAAAATCTCCAACTCATCCCCAATAACATAAAGAAAAGAATAGAGAAAAGAAGAAGGTGTAAATTGTGTTTGTGACAGACAATGTGTTCATATTATGTAATAGAAAATCATAAGCGACAGAATCTAGAAGAAAGATGTCTACTTAAAAAGTTTATAATTCTTTGCTGAGTCTGTTTGAGTAAATAATTAATAATTTTTTTCAGGTAAATAATAATTAAAAAGCATTTACAAACTCAACAAAGAATGCAAATCATCTCTATAAGTATTGCTAATATTGATATTATTATCCTTTGAGGATAATAATACCGTAAGACATAAAATATATTTATAGGTATAGGTAGGTATGTAATTGTAACGGGAAGTTCTTCAGGATAACATGATAACTAAATACACAAAACATAGGTACTGGATCTAAAAATAATTATAGAATGTATATTTAACCATCAATTTTCATGCAAATGGCAAACAAAGAGAAAAAAGCAACAAATTACGAGCTAAAAGAAAACAACGAAAAACAAATAAAGCCATCATGCCGAAAAGAAAGACGATGGCAATCGTTTCAATCATCATATTATTATTGTAATTAAAACCTAGGCACGGAATTCAATCTACAAACACTGGACAGACAGATCGTCTTTCAGATCCTTGTTCGCATTTCCAAATGGTTAACATGTTGTGTTGTAAATAGTATAGACACTGATAGAGTTGGTGTTTAAAACCGAGTTAAAAAAATTGAGGCATTTTATCAATTTGTGATTTGTGCGAAAAAAATGCGAAAAAATTAAAAAAAATAAGATTCGCAAGATTAATTGTGTGAAAATAAATAATTGCGAGTAAAAAATAATGTTTTTCAGCGAAAGAATAAAAATTAATATGTAAATAGATGAACGATGAAATGAAATGGATACTTCACAAGAAACCCATTTGACAGAAATATTTTAGAATGATTCAGCTGCTTAAAGGTAACGATGGAGGAGGGTGGAGCTTTACTTGATTTTCATTGTGTGGATGTCGAGAAAAATTGAGAGTATGTGGCGGACATTGAATTTTACCCGTGCAGAGGTAATAATTAATATCATGACTGAAAAGAAATTGCTGTTGAGAAAAGAAAAATCTACATAGGCAGGTCGTCATTTTTAAACTGACTAATTTTCAAAGGTGAGGGATTTCAAAAATGATGACATTCCCTATGTAAATTAAAAAAAGGTGTGTATCTTCTGTAGGTCAGAATAAAATCGGATATTAGTTAAAGATTTATAGAAAGAGATAGGGACAGATAAAAAGAAGAGATCGGTGAAACTCCAACCTCCTCTCTCTTAAAATGGTGAAGGGTAGGCCAATCTGGGATAAGTTCCGCCAACGAAGGTCTTCGTGAGGAGGGTCTCTCCCCTGGCTGTTACAAAAAATCCATAATTCCATCCATCCATCCAATTCAATTCATCATCTAAAACACAAAACTATGAACACGACAAAACAACAACTACTTCTATAACTAACAGTACTGACCATTGCATTATTCTACTCTACGAAGGTATACATCTACAGTAAATCACATTTAACGGACGGGTACACCAAACTACACTAACGACTTACTCCAGCAATCTCATTTTCATATCCGTATGAGTTTTATGAAAGAAACTGAAAGAGTCTTGGATCTTTGTCTCATTCAAATACATGAAATTGCACAAAGTAACTACACAAATTACATACAAAAGGAATTATTATTGTCTGTGAAAATTTAAATGAGAAAATGGACAGGAAGTGAAACTCTAGGGGAAAATGCTTTATTAGACACATAATTGATTTTAAAATTTAGAAATAGGGTATAAAATTACTACTACTAATGTAGCCGCTTTCTTTCCTCAAGCTAAATAAGCATTTTTTGGATGACAATACACAATCATTCAAATCATTCATTACTTATATACCAGATTTAGGAAATCCAAGCACACTAAGTGAATTCCTTTTCGTTTTATTTCTAAAAAAACCGAAATTAATTCAGAAAATTTTAAATACTTCCCTTATAAATCTATAAAATATCCGGACAAAATAATAATGTCGAATTTTTTTTCTGTCCGTGATTATATTTACAACCGTCGGTGTCGGAATATGATACAATTATTAAATTAGCAGTAGATAGCTGTTGATACTCATTGTATGGTCTGCATAAGATAGTATACGGTCCATTCAGCATGGTAAAATGGGTTTAATATATTCACAAGCAGAATCAGTGAAAATTATCTCAATTTTGTTAAGACAATTCACATGGCTAAATATTAGCAACCAAGGATAAGGCAGTTACTACATGACAATAATACAATGAATAAACACGACTGTCACTTTTTAATTTACGGCTAGTAAATCGGCCATAATTGATGAGTTTTAAGGTGCAGGTCACAGTATTAATTTAAAAAGAAATAATATCATTTTGAAGATGGTTATTAGAAATATAAAAATGAAAATCATCAGGTCCAGTATTAAAAATACAGATTTTCGGTTGAATTTGGAATAAATTAAAATATATAGACGAATTTACTAATTGGTAAGGTGGACGAGGTTTTTCTGCTTCCATTCTCATTCTCTCCACGGAAAGTAAAGTTGGCCAATCGGGAATAATCTCTGGTAATGATGGTCTCCGCTTGATTTGTAGAATATCCTGTATGGTTGCCCACGAAGAAAAAATAGGAGAGTATGCCGATAAATTACACAGTAGACCATTTGTCAGTGAATATGTAGAAGAAACCACTCAGAAGCAAAATGCAAAAAAAAAATAAAAGTGAAAATTTAAAAAGCTAGGATAGATGAACTAAAGAAATATTTGCTTAAGGAATTTCTGTTAGCACGGAGTCAGAGAGAAGAAAGAAAATAAACAATGAGTCTCCCAAAAAGAATTTTCGGGTTGCTTTGCACAGTTCAACCAAAATGGGTGTCATATTTTTCAGTTAGGATAAAAAACACTGGTGAGGTGTTAGTGCCATAAAATGGCTTTCTGTTCTTCGTCTTGGGTATTTCAGCATCGTTTAGCAAATCTGTACTAGCTTTTTGAAAGCTTAACATTCACTCCTCAGCCATACGGAGATCGCAAAGGAAGGGGTACCCAATTGATGCATAATAATGGAAATAGAGCTAGCTTTAAATATTGACCGAGTTAAAAATGGGTACCGAGCGGCAAAATAATAAATTTAAAATATAACTACAGGAGTCATCCGTTTCTATCAAATAATTATATAGATTAAATAATATATTTCACACAGACATAGAGATTAGATAGGAGGTCCTTGCCTAGGTTCAAGTTAATAATGCACGAATTACTACAGATACAATAAGAGAGGGATTTTACAGTCACTGCTCGGCACTTCGTTATTTAAGAAAACCAAGCGAACTATAGCTATATGATTTGGGAGACCCAAAATTATCAAATGATGAATTAATTATTACAATTGAAATATAATTATTTGCTTTCCAAAAATTGACTCCGACTCGGCTAACGGTACAAAGAAGTGTGGCACTGGAGAAAGGGATACAATGCTACTGGCTCAATTAAAGAAACCCAAAATTTGACATTAACGTCGCCAATCAAATAAAATATCAGGGGATATTCAGATAGTTTTTCGAAATGGCATTGCATATACCTTGAGCCAATTCCACTTGGTTCCCTCTTTTACGGCACACGGGATCTTACACATTTCTTGTCCCTCTACTTTGATACTGATATATTCATGGGACGGATCCTCAAATATTCCTGACAACTCTGACGGTCCGAGACCACCACTATATTTCTGTACCACCAGCACCATTTTTCATTATACTTTTTACTCTACGCAAACATTTCAAAGGCTGCTTGACAGCTACGAACCTAGGCAAGGACTCGTCTTCAGTAAGTAACTTAAATACGGTTGCTACAAACTACAACTAATTAATAATAAATACATACAAATAGTAGAATTCTAATTTTAAGTGAAGGGTCATAATTACCTGAGAATTCTTTCCAGCTGCTTCAAAAAATCGTAAAGAGGATTAATCAAGTAGAAACTAAGAAAAATGTTAGTTGTGAAAGAGTGAGTCTAGAACTCGTATACGGACAGATAATAGAAGAAAAGTTCCGTGTATAAAGAGACAGTCACATCAAGAGACACAAGAAAAATTTGGCGACATTTTACTATCCTAGCCTTTATAAGATTCTATTTATAGTAGTACTGTATAATTTCTATTTCATTTCCCAACTCCCTACCTTTTCTCAAATCTGATTCATTTAATTAATATTGATATCAATCTTTCTTAGTATTTCAATAATAATGTGAAATGGGAGCAATGGATAATAAGAGGACACCTTACCCTCTCGATGTGTTTGAGTTTAGGCTTGTCATCCTTTGGCGTCTCCTTCAGATCTCCCCAATTGGGATCTTCTTCTTGTTTGCCCCATTTGGCGTACTTTCTCTTCTTTAACATGGCACGGAAATCCATACCACTGGCATCTTTACATCACAATTCCAATGATAATACCAGCGTCTATATTAAATTAGGATATTTTAAAACATACCAGAGACGAAGAGGGTAAGTTCAGCAGAATCCTCTCCGTGGCAATTGGTAACGATAACTCTGTATTTTCCTTCATCGTTCGGCTTGATCTTTCGGATGCAAAGAGTAATATTGTTGGTGTCTCCATCGGTGTGGAATTTGTAACGTCCTCCTTCCATAATTTCCGATACTCCCTACATTATGTTACAGTTATGAAAGATAGTACATGATTTATTTCAAATGGTAATTGTAGGTATACCTTATAAAATTTGAAAGTAGGACTTGGGTTGCCTTCAACCGTGACCGTGATGTATGACGTTTCATCTGGGAAGTTTAGCAAAAGAATTAGAATGATATTCATAATTGGATTTTGGGGGTTTGTAATAAGATTTACCTTCAACGGCGGTGTAACTTTCCTGGACATCGACGATAGCAGGAGCTCCTGGATCTCCAGTGGGCTTGAGAGGAGTTGACGGTTTGTCGATGAGCTGGGCCAAGTCTGCAACGCTTGGTCGGCGAACCTCAGCGCTGGGTCGTCGTTTCTATACACATTACGCACATACAAAGTTTAAAATAGGATTTCTAATATTGTGAATTTGCAATTGAACATGTGCCAGTAATTTGTAATGCAAATGTTAAGTGGTGCAATCTGCTTTACAAGGTATTAAAACAACATTGATTGACATGTATGCGTTTGTTTGACCCCTCTTGACAAACTGCTACTACGAAAACAATTTTAACTACTTGAGTTTATAAAGATGATATTTGAATAGACCAGGATGCCAAAAGGGGTTGCAACCCGCAGAACTAAAAGTTTAGCGACAACATAAAATAACTGAACAGAACAGAACATAAAGATGTAATAACGAGAACATAAATAATAACCGTGAATAAACACGACAAATAATAAATGGCGTGACGATAACGTAAATGATAATGTAACGAATATAAAGCCAGTAAAAATGTACGGACAAATCTCTACATAAATGTCATGCTTCAAAAAATTGATGAGTAGTGAGGCATTGTTGAAAAATATAAAAACAAAAACATTGTATTATGTAGTAAGTAAATAGTCGGTGAATATTGGTCATGATCAGACATTTTGTACATTGGAATGTGTATTTGTGCATCTTTTTTTGATTTCAATTTCCAAGAGTGTTGCTCAAAGTGTAAACGAAGACGCGTCTACTTTCTTATAGATAAATTGGGTTAAAATATTTAATAATAATAATGATAGTTTAAAGTTTCACTCGTTCTACGTCATCTGAAATGAAAACTTTTAATTGTATTTAGATGAAAGGTTTATAATTATTAACGGGATACTAACTGCTGTTAATTACAGTAACTAGTAGTTCAAAATTAGGCGCTGATTTTGGATTCTTGGGTATTTTGTTCAAAATATCTAATTTCAAAAATCTTGATCAATATTCAACTACGTAAAATGGCTAATTGTAGTCATGCTATTGTTTAAAAAAGCGGACGTAAGCAGAAGCTTTCTCCGGTTTAATTTCAGAGAGGAAGCCATGCCGTCGTAGCAAAATCAGTTAGGGAAAAATAAATATCCGTCGAAAAAACAGAATACTGCAAAGAAAAATATTGGGCTCGGAGGATTTAAAATTCAGTGAAAGCAATAGGGTTCACCAAAAATAGTTTTCTAGGAAAAAATACATTATTCTACAGATAATATGTGGACAACCTCCAAAAGATTGAAAAACTTTCCGACGAAAATGTAGGGAAGCGTGTGCAGTTTCAATATTGAAAAATGTTGATACAGGTTTCGCTTGACGTACCTGTAGAGGCTACGTAAAGTAGATATACGTCGAAATTCTACTAGGTCAAGATGTGTAGTAAATAAGGAAATAATATTAAAATTATTAATCCAAAATCCTTTTTAAAAATTATACTCTATACAAAAATGACTACAGATTTTGTTCACAACGTCACTGCTGTAAATTAATAAAGTCTAATGGACTTGATAAAAATTAAATGTCATGCCACGCACTAATAGTATATAGCTCTGCTCATCATTTATAATTGAGTTCATGATCCCATCTAGAACGTCTAGAATATTTATGCCTATACAACTACTATTGTCTCATTGCAGCCTACTAGTACTAAAACGCAACATTTACATCAGCATATAATTGTCAGCGTGTTTAAATTAGAATATAATTTATGACAGGACAATTGACAAAACATGAAATAATGTATGAAATATTCGGCAATCACCTACACTGACCACCACACAAAAATGAGAAAGTTTGAAAGAAGTGGATTATCAACGATAATTAAAAGACGGAAAACAAACAAAGCGTCGAAAAGAATAAAGAAATAGAACAGAAAAAAAGAGGGCTTCAAAAGACGCGACAAAAAAGACAAAAACAAATAAACGAGCGTAAAAATCATTGGGGTTTAAAATTTTGACACTTGGAATGTTAAAATTGGGATATGGGGTAGGTATAAGTAGTAAAAAGGTGTACAGCACAAGGACACAATGTCCTTTAAATGTTCTGTAAATAAAATAAAAAATAAAAAAAATTCGCAGATTTATAAAGGTGTCAAAATTTTCCATGTTATGGTAAAAAGGATAGAAGGGGTTGTTTCTAGAAACTAAACGGTTCTCTGTAAAATTCAAAATTGATGTAAAAAATTTAAAATAGTATGATTGCATACTTGGAGAGTCGCTCGGATGTCTGGATTGCCCAGAGCTAGAAAGTTGACATTAAATTACACAGACGAGACATAGAAAAAGCTGAAAGGTCCAATATAGACAGTGAGTACAAATTACTCCAGTTTTTAAATAGACAATTGGACACGGCTGCTTGAACTACGAGTTTGATTGACAATACGTATTTAAATACGTAGTTACATTGTGTTGACAAAACATGAAGCTGTTGCGATAATGTTATCAAATTAATGACAATGTGCACTTTGAGAAATGTTGTCCACTTGTTTTCTTTTGAGTGCATAAGAAATGTGACAAATGAAATGTTTTTTGATCGAGTAAAATAATGTTTAAGTAGGTACTCGCGATTTATTTTTAAGATTCTAACCTGTTTGGGTTCCTCGGCCAATTTAAGCAATTCGCCGGAACGAGGACCTCTTTTACTCTGAATGCAAATAGGAAAACTCATCATATTAAATGATATTACTTAGACGTACTAATCACATCATGATCATATCATTCCAGCATCATGAATATTTTCATCAATCAATAATAGTTTAACGATTACGTATAATATAATTTGATACCGTTTACTTATCTGTAGTTGAAGAAGGGGTGGGGGGTCGGATTGGAATGGGTGGAGAGAGAGAGATAGGCAGGTAAGCTATATTATAATTACAGTGGATGATAATTATCATAAAATAATATTAACTTAAATAATGTAAATTAAATAATTAATTAGCAGAGCCAAACAGCTTAACGACAATACAACCCGGTACAAATATTAAGTACAGTATAAATAGCAAACTTAAACCATAAAATGATATACAAATGATAACATAACGTTAAAAGGTAAAATTTAGTTGTTGGCGAATGACGACAGGGCATCATCATTCGAAGTTTTGTCGAAGAGTGGTTTGAGGAGGCAAATGAAAACGGATGAAGTATTAATTTAATGAGTACATAGCGAGAGACAGTGAGAGAAGACGATAACAAAAAGGGTTGAGAAGAAAATCATGAAGAAACAAGGTGATTTGCATGGGCAGTTCAGTGAGCAGTCAAGTAGTGACTGTCCGTCATTATTATTTATTATTGGCGATACTTGCTTTGCTTAACTGCATATGAATAGTATAGTAATATAGTATCCGAAACAAAATCTGCAGTATTACGATATCACTCTGGTACTAACTAGGAGTAATTATTATTATTATTATTATTTTGAGCAGCAGCAGCGTAAATGTTTCAATCAATGTAAAGAAATAATAATAATAATGATAACGATAATAATGAAACTAATATTGTAATATCCTTTTTTTGCATATGAATCAAGTCACTTTAAATGTAAATCAGTATAAGTGTGTACTTAATTGTGGCAGAATTGTGTATTATAAGTACTATGAATTAGGTAGGAGTACATATTTTAATATGACTCTGTGACCAGTGCTCACCTTGTCCTCTTTAACCTCACCAGGTCGAAGTCTCCCAGTCTGCACTCAAAATTACCCAAAAAGAATTACACAGTGAACAAAAAATGCTAATAAATATTAAACATGAGAACAAGAACTTTGGTAGTTTTTGGTTACTTTTTTTCACAGAATACTACGTGGTTGAGTTTAAAACCATTTGAGTAG
Organism: Tomocerus qinae; assembly: GCA_020055645.1. NCBI lineage: Eukaryota > Metazoa > Arthropoda > Collembola > Entomobryomorpha > Tomoceridae > Tomocerus > Tomocerus qinae. The sequence continues at coordinate 26,770,613 of CM034548.1, forward strand.
TAGGCAACCTTATAAGAAACTACCTATTCCAGTTTCTCCCTTAATAATTAAATATATAGGTAACTAAACATAGTAACATCTCCGCATAACTTAATAAATAAAACCTTGCTACTATTTTCGTAGTAGAGTGATGGGGAAAGAAGTTAAGACTTATTATTATAGAGTATTATTGTATGCTGTAGAGTAATTAATTGAAATACTCGACGGTTTTGTAAATCATAAAATAATAATAAATGGGAATACCAGGGTCATTAGTGATTGAAATAACCGAATTTCAGTGCTGAACTCAGATCAGATCATCTGAAGAAGGCGGCAGGTTGGCATTATTAAACACTTGCAATTTGCATTTTGCTTGCAGGGGTAACGAAGGCTGTTTACGGAAATAATTTGTTGGGCTAACATATTACAATTACAGTTACACAATAATACGTTTATAGTTAACAGGAGAAAGGGTTTGTGCAATATTATTGAGGGACTGGCCCGCAGCATGACTAGATCTTTTAAAATAATACTGAAAATAATGAAATGAAATAATCTGGTCATCCTGCTGGCTGAATAAAATTATTGTACTCTTGGTACCCACATTGCATTACAGTCCACCCACATACCAATACAACATATAAAATTACATAAATGGAAGGCAAAGATTGCATACAGAAATAATAAATAATGGCAAGTAAATAACTAAAAAAAATAATAAAATAATAATGTATCTTATAATAATGGGAAATACAAAGTACAAAATCATGGCAAACATTCATAAGGAATAACAATTATTATACATAAATAGAGTGTAGAAGATAGATTATGGTAGGGCCAAAATTAATGATTAAAAATCAAATTAAATTGTTTAATAACGATAATGCAGTTTAATGGCAATCTGGTAACGATAATCATAGCGTAATCAAGGCCAGGCCAAATTAATATCATTGACCATCTCAATGGCACTTTCGATGCCTTAAGAGTCAGTTAGCTCACCTTTTTCTCCTCCACAACTTCTCCAGGACGCAGTTTCCTATGCTCCTAATAATAATCATAAGCACATATTTTTCTTTAAAAATTCCATTCAAAATTCCACTGGAAAATCCAGACTACTCAAAAATATTTGAAAAACTAATCACTAGCGTGGAAATGGAAATCCTCATCAACAAATCGCTAAAAAAATAAAAAAAGAAAATGGGCTGTGAAACTTACGAAGACGTTTCATTACATACCTAACCATTTTTTCCGTCTAGTATCAATGCTACGCAATTACTAATACTATACAATGTGGATACATTGTATCACTACATCTGCAAACTAACAATGAGACAACTGTGTTCAAAAATGTGGTCACAGTTCATTAGAGCTCCGTCATTAAAAGATTAGCTAGATTTTTACAAAGTAAAAGCGGCTGACAACGAACAGACGTTCAACTGCTCGAGAGAAGTAATGGAGTTCTTTCCATCTCAGGCTGCACCAACTGCTAACAATGGCTGACCTTTACCATTAAGTTCTAATGCAAGCAAAATATTTGTTTTTACCTTTTCATTTACTTTGCTTACATAATTGACTCTACTGCTTCACTTTAGAAATTAAGAAAGGTCTCGGATTGTTAAAGTCTTTTTGCGTGCGCTGAATTGGGACCTCTCTCCCTTCCTCTGCCAAATATTTAAATTATAAAAGAATTTTGCATGATCTGGTCTCTGGTGCTGAGCTACAGTAGGTTGATGTAGTGTTGAATGTGGAAGCCTCTGACGGAAAATTGGCAGCGCAAAATACCTCACATTCTCTATCAATGAAACGTTTCAGAACCAACAAAATTCTCCATGTACTTCTGTCGCCGCACTCACTTTATCAACATTTTATTTTCTTCACCGACTCCTTCTGCTTCAGAGCAATCTTGATGTTCCATTTTACCGTATACGTACCTTCACACCCCACACGCTAATCTTTGTCATTTTCGTCTTGCGAATTTTCATATTTTATCATCACACTTTCAACTAATACCACTACAGTTTCTAATCTACTATACATTGGCTACGTCTTCGTATAGATTTGCATGACTAAACAGTAGCTACAGAGATTTTATTCTTATAGATACATATTTTAGGGTTTTAGAGAGAGAAGGGAATAGGGAACTGACAAGTTCTTCAACGTTATAAATATTTATACTTGCTACGGAGAAAGTATGGGAAATGTCCCTTTTTTATTTATTTACACTATTAATAGTAATTGCCAATAAATGGCTAAATTATAACTTCTCTCCCATGAGATCTGGTTTGTTCCCAACTACAATTGTACTATATAGTTTCTCGGTTTTATATTTCATAAACATGTTAAAGCTTTTTTTAGCTTGTCACATTTTCTGACAAGACCTTCGACACTTTCTAATTATTTGTTCAGTACACGACTGAAGTAGTTTTACAACTAGTGCTGATGTTTTTTTAAGCACAAATGAATTTTGAGAGAGAGAATAGAATAATGCCAATTGAGATTATTTGTACCATTTATATTAGTAGCAAACAGCTTACCTATATCTACAAGAATTATATCTATGATAGTTAGACTACCAAAGCTTGAGCTAACTCTTTTCGAAGTAGGTACAAATACATGACTGCTCTTAATTTTAAAAAATAGTTAAATTATTAGACCAATCGTAGTATATCGCCCCTTTGATTATAAAATAGTTATACACTGGCAAAATGAATTAACCAGTGGCAGTAGAAAAGTGGCCTGATTAAAAACACCACGTAAAATATTATCTTAAAATTAAACATACTCAAGGTCAATAGCTGCCCGTCAATTGACCATTACATCGTAAGTGACGGTTTCTATTTGTTAGTCTAATTACTGCCATCGTATTACAAATAATACAAATTCTGCTTTGTATCGATTCAAAATTACGCTAGACTGGATGAGAAATCAGAGAAGAGGAGAATAACAGGATAAAGTAAAAGAATAAATGGAGAAAATAAACGAATGGAGATCTGGACATTATAGATAAATGAAACGTAACGAAAGAAAAGATGAGTAAATATTACGTACCCAAGTCATTTGAATATCGTCTGAGAGAAAAACAAAAATAAATGAAAAGTACCTCATCAGTGATAATGAGGGAGGGTCTCCTCTCGCCGGGTTCAGGTGGAATGAGAGAGCCTCGTCGGGAGGAGGGTCCGCTTCCGGGAGCAAGAGAGCCTTTTCGATCCGCGGCAGCCTTGTCCTTGGACACTTCTAATTTCGGTGGCTCGACAATGGCAGGCTTGGCTCCTGGGGCCGCCTACAGCAGAGAAAACCCGTTAGAAAATATTTATCATTTGGGAATTGATGAAACATGCTTCTGTAGATCCAGCAGTAGTGGTCGTTCCAACAGTTAATATCAAATCCAATCAAACATACACTACCCAGCTCTAAGAGATTACACTAACTACCATTAACATCCATTTCAAAAGCCAGTAAATAGTAGTAAAGAGCAATCGTCCCACATTTCATTCCCAAACACTCGATATCACAACCCATCAACTCAGATCATCACTCAACCCAATCCCTCATTTGACGTTGCATAAGTCAAAACATCTCTGCCAACCACGCAAAACAAAAATCCAATACATTTCTCTCACCCACCTCACTCACGCATACAAAAATAAATCAATTATATTTAGATATCTTCCGTACTTTTCTTGCCAGAAATCATCGTTTTAAATTAATTTACAAAATATCTACTGTCTATACGCTTCACACTCACAAACAACTATACGTAACGACTTGTATGTTTTTATATATACCGAAACTCCTCTGGAATTCTCTATGCCGTACACAAATAGACATTTTAACTAGGCTTACTTCTTACTTACAAAGTAGGCTGTCAGACTACAAAAATATTATCAAAAAGTTCTTTTACCCAATTTTTCACGTTTAGATATTTCATAAATCCTAATTTGCACAAACATTCTTTTAAAATTAATACATTGATAAGCGAGACAGAAACAATAATATGGATCATTTATGAATTATTTTGTACTAGATACACAAATAGTAAGCATTAGTTCAAACAGCAAGAAGGATGGCGACTTTGTCTATTTGTAATCTTGTTGGGAGGAAGATTGGGGATATACATATCATTTAGGTTGATGTATGACGATATTGATGTATTGGCGTGGATAGGCATGGCAAGAAACGACATGACAAATACAATACGAGAAGTAGGAGAGTGTATATATATTTAGAATATATCCATCATTTGATAAATAGAGCATTCTATCTAGAATGAAGGTTGTTTAGACGAGAGTGTACGGAAATTATTGGCATATCAATATCATTACAGATAGTTGCGTGATGTTCCTAAATATCCGTAGGTAATCCGTAATGGTTTTGTGAGGGTTGTGGAGTAAAACGGTGGCTGGCGTATGTTTGTGGAATGGTGTTAGCTGAAAAGCTAAGGGAAGTGAATAATATGTTAGATGAGTAACAGAAGAATGAAGTCACAGAGGCAAGGAGAGCAATGAAGAAAAAATCACGCTCAATGCCAGAGAAAAGCTATATTTTTGGCTTCTTTGTGCTAATCTCGGAACGACTTAGTTATTGTTAGTGAGATAGTGTCCTGGACTAAGTTATTAGCGCCTAGGTAGTTCATTTATTGCAAAGGCAAGGCAGAGCGAATGTATTTTGGCGACAATAACTCCTGTACAGGTTTATGCATTTGAATTGTTCTCAGACACTTCCTTGGGCTCCTAGGCCAGGCAGACTGGCTAAGGCTGGCTGCAAATGGTCCTTTGCCGAAACAAGATTCTGATCTTTAAATGATTACAGTTCGTGATAGGTTCTATCTATCTCTCTTGTATATCTGCAAGTGCAGAAGATCCTATACATTACTACACGACCACAGATGCTCATACTGCTAATGCCTCGCAGTGACAATGACATTATGTTCATCTGATGTGGAAACTCGAGTTGGTCGTTTAAATGTTGAAACAACTGCAGATACTCTATCTACTGTTTAGGCACTGACTGTCCTGTCAGTTGTTTGTTCTATTTACTTGGATCAAAACACGTTCCTCTTCTGCATCTTCTACATAATTTGTACTGCAAGTTAACTCCCATTGCCTCGATACTTTTCTTTGTTGCTGCCACGCAAAATTTGCCTTATCTATTTTTTAACTTGCTTCAAATCTATTCTTAGGTCTAAAAATTGGACTTGAGAAAATCCCTCCTGTGGTTTCTTTAGATTATTTGCACAGCTGTTCTCTCTCTTACAGACACAAGACAACGATTAGCATGTTTTTCGTTTTCTAGCAACTCATTTGCTTTTCTTCGGTTAAAATATGTGGTAAATTGGGTAATTCAGTGTAACCACAGAACAGGTAATAGTTCAGAACAACATCACCTTCACCAACAACGAAAGAAAACCTATCTCTTATCCTCTGAATAGCTCTTCGATAGGAATAGATAGGGATAACATTAAGATAAGCATTGTTTAATTACAAAATTACGTGTAAAAAGCTCTCTGTACAAACAAGCTTCAAAATTATAGGTGCTTGTAAATAATCATACTATAGGCTGACTCATTTACTATAAATGCAATGCTAATACTTAAAATGCTACACAGTGTATAGTAGAAATGAAGAAAAAATCCTTTTGTTAAGCAGATAAAACGGTGCAATTCTTCACAAAATATCAAAAAATCCAGAAACCTCTTTGAAACAAAAAATAAAATAATTCAAAATCGAAGGGAATCAAAAGATTGCAAGGATTTTTTTGAGATTCGAAAAACTATTAATACTTTCTCTAGGAATGGATATTTAGAGTAATTGACAGGAAAAAAGGTTGACACAAAGATTCCTAATATTGTCGAAATAAGAAAAAGTGTGTTTGTATTTTGATGCCCTGCCTTGATTGATATAATAGGAGAGGAAAAGATACATTGACAATCTATGCGTTGTCAGGAAAAGGACACCTGCTCTACAAACCAAAGAGGTTCCTGTAAAGTAAAATCGCAACATGAGCTCTACCAAAATGTTTTCTTTGTTGTCGAGAGCGTCAGTTTTGTTGGTTGAAGTTTAAGAAGTGAAAACCGTTATTCCAATGGAAAGATGCAGACCACAATGTAAAAAATAGAACACTTGTCACTTTTCACTGCAAACATTTGGGATCGGTGGTTGGTGAGACATGGACTGGACGTAGAGAGACACGATTAGAGTCGTACTTACTCGTAAGAGAGGCTTTGGCTTTTGAGGTAAAGGCATCCTTCAAACTTGAAAGTGGACTTGACCAAGAGAGATAGAGAGAGAGAACCTAAACGAGCTCACAGGTCGGGGAGAGAGTGTCGTCTTCCCTTAAGGAAAACTCTCTACGTCTTTCCTCAGCAGAGAAGAGACGACACTTTTCAGTGACTGCAAAACTGATGGAATTTTAGATAGAACACTTGGGTAGTGAGAATTGCTCCACTTTCCACTGCACTCAATCAATTCACTGCACTTGATGATATTTCTCACGAAATCCACAAAAACGTTCGAACTTGGAAGGACGAGGTCGAAATATTGGAAGCAAGCAGGAAGTCTTCCGTGAGGAAGAAACTAAAATGAAATCACTGCTCACTACAATGCAGAAGAGCCTCAGCTACACAGTGACATAACCTAAGGCTATGTTAAGGGAGAGGCACTGGCTCCAGTGCAGTGCCACTGATTCCCTGCACTCTCATCAAAAAGTCCAAGCTCTGTCTTAGGTGACTCTCACCCACCAACTAAAGATAAAAACTCATCCTCCCTACTCAACTCCTATGTATAACTCTCAAAGAATTGTTCCCATCTTTGCATTATTCCAAATACCCCTATGTATCTTACTACACACTCCAGAGTCTCATCCCAATAATATCATCTCTATACTCTTTGAAATGGTTTTCCACATCTTGACGACTCAGCCATACATATATATCCTAACTCAAATCAAACATAAGCAAGAGTCGCGATATTACAATATAGGTAGGTATGTAGTCTACTAGCTAATCCCCGAATTACTTACTATGCAATGTACTTGTAAATACATCTCTCAATGGCTTATGTTTAGGAAATATAGGATTACTACTTACTTATCTCATCACAGATAAGTATGTACATAGGTAGTCAGTATGTGTGGGTCCATCAAGCTGACTCTCTCTCTCGCTCTCTCGTCTTATACAACTTGTAGCTTTTCTTCAGCCTTGCCATGCCACAAGCCTCGCACCAAGAGGAAGTCATCGCCAACAAAAACATTGAGCACTGATATTTTCAAATGCAAAGGGAGTAAAGCTGGAGGTTAATTAGGCTATGACAGACTTGAGACAACTCAAATAGACGAGGGGCACATGGTGTTACTTTTACTCAGAGCCTTACCTCTTTTATTTACTTACACACAATTACTTATGCTTGGACCTACCTACGATGGATTTAATGCCACTATATACTACTTACAGCATTGCACTCATTATTTATATCTCTAAATCACATACATCACAACATACACAGAGAAAGCATTTCCTAAGGCACATTCAAATGTCAAGCAAGGAGAAACGAAAGAATAGAAGATAAATAATATAATAGTTGTCGTGTCTCATGTTTTTCATCAAATCTGTCTTGTACAAATAAATTCTGTATCATTCTTAATACCTTGTTCTATTTGTTCTGATGATTGAGTCTATATGTGAGTTGTCTAATTGTGACAATCAATGTGATTCTACTTTATCATCGCTCCCTTTTATTTATCTGAAAAAGGCAATTTTATGCTGCTTTGACTAAGAGATAAATCGAGAAGAAAGAATTTGGCGAATGGCGTTGCAGCGTTAGATTGCAAAATTCCCAAGAAAAAGTCTGACTAGAAAAAGGTCTGGGAGCAATGATATAAAAAAATTTGGAGTAGTTCAAACATTATTAATTAGTCGTAAATGCAACATAGTTCTTGCAACCAAACATGACTTTTGAATTCTGGTCCTATATATTTAACTACACATGTAGTCACTCATCTATCTGGTATTATGCTATGTAGCTATGTATACAATGTACATGTTAACTGTTGTGATATTTAAGTAAGACATTAGACATCCCACGTTCTGTTCTGTTTTTGATACAATGTTATAGATACATAGATTCTGGTCTGTGATGTGCACTGTGTCTTGTGTTGTTGTAATTTAGTTGAGTAGATAGTTTCTTCTTCTGTCTTTCTCTAGGAGTTTGACGTCGGAAAAGTTTCTTGCCAGTAGAAGCTGTAGTACATAATAGTCATCATCCACAAGCAGTAGTATACGTACTAGTACAAAGTACTACTACTATGAGTACTAGTAGTAGTTGGTTGGGTGTAGCGTGGTGTAGTAGTAGTAGGTAGTTAGGATGTATGTACCCTTCTACTACTACTACTAAGTGGTTTATCTGTAAATAATAATAGGAGTACGTAGTTGTAGTAGCAGAGAGAGTAGGAAAGCTAAGACACTTGTCTCAGTCTTATTTAACTGTACTCAATAGAGATGTGATGGGTAAGATCATGTCACAAGAGCCAAGAGATCGTCTTTCTCTGTATTTTCGATACATTTGCATCTGAGATCACGGGAGTACAGGAGATACAGATATTTATATTTGTATGTAGTAGTATATAGTTACTTATTTAGCAAGGCTGAGTGAGTGACAGACTGGCTTCTTCTTTTAAATGTTGCTTCTCTCTGCTTTCTTGTTCATTTGAAATAATTGCCTACTTTGTTACTCTGTACTGTCTATAGTAAATCCTCGGTTCTGTCTCTTGTTGAGGACTTGGAGTCAATTCAGCACAATTTTATCGAGAGTCGACGGAAGGAATGTGCCATTCCTCTGACTTTTCATTTGTCTTGTCCATAAAACCTCCTGATCATTTGCTTAAAAATCACACAGATCTCTTCAGAATGAGTTCTTACTCACACAGGCTTTTAACTTTTCAGCAAATTCTCTGCTTCAAACAAATTACAATATTCAACATCCTCTCAGAGATGAGTCGGGAGGGAGAAGAATGGCTCTAACATACAACTCTTTGGCTGCGAAACGAAATAAAAGACTCATTTGTGCAGTTGTTCCCACTTAAGTACTTACTACAGGATTCTCTTACCATTGTGAGGCTACAAAATCAGCGTTTTATCATCAAATGGTAAATGAGACAAGTCAAACACCAAATATTCTAAAAAGATTTCTTGCAAACATCTACGTGCATCAATAGCCAGTGAATATATATAGTATACTATATAAAAGGTAAACAGATAGCTTAGTACATCCATTCACGAATATGTAAATTCTACCATAGAATTTCCCGCAGAGTCTTTACAGTCACATCACATCATCAGCCGCATTAAATACATGAGTTACAATCAAGAGCCAACATTGTGCAACAATGAGAAATGAGTAGATTGAATGAGCTGTTGGCAACAGAGATCTTAAATACTAGCGTGCTTTCCACATTCCATTCCACGTTCCTCCGTATTTTCTCTCTACTTTATTACCTTCGCCTCTGTCACCACAGGTGTGGGTGAGGTTGAGGTTTCCCCACTACTCCCCCACTTTTCATCTTTTTTCTCTTCGATCCTTGGACATTTCCTATCTTCCAAATCCTGCAGAATATTTCCCCCTTGATTCCCTCCTGAATCCCCAAACCCTGATGTCACAAAATCGCTCGACATTTCTTCTTCTGTCACTCTCAAGTGAGGAAGAGCTTTTTCTTCCACGTCCTCAATGATTTCTTCCACGGCTGACTGACTTTCTTCTCTATTCTCCGACTAGACGCATCATCACATTATATATTTAGGTTGTATTTCGTACATGAAGTGCGTGGAATGCATGATGAAATGATGTGTTTCTTTTGTGCGCTAATTGTATTCTCTGTGGTGATTCGTGGACTGGTCAGGACGGCTAAATGGGGTGTTTGTTTTCTACTACTTACGTGTCATTTTGTGGCAAACGTGTTTGTTTTAAAACAAAAGGAACTCTGGGACTGAGGAAATGAATCGCTTTGTACTCTCAATTGAACAATTATACTTTTAACCTAAAATCAACGACTACTATGTACTACTACTGTAGTATATAGTCATTGCTAATAGCTTCGAAGTTTAATTGTTCAGCATTCATCCAAGGAGAAAACCGAATTTATGGGGCTGTGGCTGCTGAGGTAAAAAATATTCAGGCTGGGAGGTCGGATCTACAATTATTAGGCTACCTTTTTGCCTTTAGTAGCAGGAGTTTCTATCTTAGGCGGCTCTGGTTTCTTCCCCGGTTCTGGTTTTCCTGGCGCTTTCTATAAGACAATGTCAAATGGCAGCATAACACACGACGAAGACCAAATTATAGTAGGCACGATACATAAAAATACAGGAATTTACACAGATTAGCACGATCCTGGTAGTCTACAACATAATAGCATTTCAATATGGTAAGTCACAGAAGTACACGCATTATATAACTGTAGCCATTGACACTGACAGAAACCGTGTTTCCACACAGTTGATCATCTTGGCTGTAACGTCCCACCAAATATTTAAACGGTTCGGCGCATATTTAAAACACAGTACATTTAAAGCTAAATTACACATATTATTAAGGTTCACAGTAATACTATCGTAGCTTTGGTTAGAACATTGAAAAGTATTGACGTACTAAAATATATCTAGCAATTCTGTAATAATTAGCAGATAAATTAACCAGGAAACAATACTCATATTTCTTAAATAGCTATAGTTATTAAACTACTTAAGCAATGTTAATTACCGTAATAGTAACCGATGTATGAGCAACTTACGTTAAAATGTGGACCTAAAATAATTTTGCTTTTGACTATAGCATTGAAAATATCTGACAATTTATACTATGGCTACTACCTCCTAAGATTTAAGAAATAAGTACGACACTTGTACTAGGATTTGGTTGAGAAAACGTCAAAATTGAATGACGTATGCCTACACTGTAGAATATTGTAGTTACTTAAATAGTGATTACTCGCAGTGGATATCTAAGGTTATTTTAGTACCCAGGTAATGGGTATCGGTGAATAATGAAAAGAGAATAATAGAGGAGGAATAGTGTACAGTACAGGTACATGTTACATAATAATAAAAAGGAAAAAGAAGCAGGGAGTCAATAAAAAAACTGGCGTAGTCTGCGTTTACTTAATTCTATTTCTACTGCTACTGAGTTTCAAACAGGACGATGCTTAAATTAAATATGCTACACTACTTTTGTTGTTTGTTAGTCTTAAGCTGATATATTTTGTTTACTTTTCTCGTCTACGAGACACATTGGCTAATGCACATGAACATCTCCTGAATATATTACTCTAAACTATTTTCTCTGAATTGAAAATCTGGTTTAGTAACTAGTCCCATTTTTTTTTGTTTTTTCCTCGGTTTGGCTTGACTTTCAACCAAATATAAAAATGTAACTACTGGCATTCAACTATCTCCTCAGCTACCCACTTCTTTCTTAAACCCAAATAAAAGTACATCAAGACAAAACAGAATAAAACTCCTCATTCATTAAAAAATGAATTCATTTTTAAGCAAAATTACAACAGATGTACAACTTTCTTAATTATAGATATGGATATTGAAACATTGACATCGCGTTATATACTTAATCCTAGTTTAGCTATATAGCTATAGTATATTGCAAAAGTCGTGAATATTGAAGCACGTGTTAAATTTCCTCCGTTTCGCTAATGTGTGGATAATAGCTGTTGCTCCTACGTGACTCTCTGGAAATTTTCTTTTCCGCGAGTTATCTCAACTCATCTTATCTTTATCCTAACCTCAGAACTATGTATGCAAATGTCACAAAAGTAAATCTGTTCCAAGGTCGTTCCTCATTCTATTTCTGACACAAGAGCTTTTTCTTCTCACTCGTGCAATCCTCTGTGCTCTCACTATGATCTCGCCCTCATCTTCCCTAGACTCTTATGTACATACTCCCTACCAACCTAGTAATACTCAATAGTATTACAAACAAAGACAGTAGCAGTCTCATTGAACATTTACCAGGACATTTAAACTTGCTTTTTGTTTTCTATTACTTGCATACGTACTTTTCTTCCTACTTCTTTAGCACTGACTCACCTATTCTTACTAGCTTTCCAGTAGATTTCCATCTGAGATACTGGAGATAGACTCTTCATATTATGAAATGCATACAGGGACTTTTGAGTATTATAATTGTATTAAATGTTTGCGTGACTTCAGTTAATGAATATATGTTGGCTACACTACTTGCACTCACTTTTGCATGCATCTCATGGGAAGAGAAAGAAAGTCCCTATGCTTTTTCATTTTGCTGACTAATTATTATGATGAATATCATTTAGAAGCTACATATTGTGACTTTGGCTCGCCTGACTAGAGTGTGTGTGTTCACTACAGACTTACGTATAAATAGTACAATGTAAGCGTATAGGTAACTCACCGTTACCTCCACTAAGTACATTAAGACAGTCATTCAGCTCAACGAAAAAAAAAGATACAAGCGAGTATAGATGCAGAAGCAGAGCTTCCTTGTCTTTTCTTTCTGCTCTGACTGTGACAGACAACGCTTGCTTTACTCTTTTTAAAGGAACAAACTGTTTTCATGTACCTCGAGACTTTTCTTTGTCAACTGCATGATAGACTAAGAGAATTTTGTTTGTGATTGTAAAATGACTAATGAGTCCCGAAATATCCTTCCTTATGTCCAGGCTTCAGCTTCAACACTATTTTTGCTCATCATTTACTCCTTTACTATTTATAAGTGCTATTAAATTATACTATACGTCCCTTCAATATACTAAGATTGATATAGCAATCTGGTATATATTACAATAAATGAGTTACATCGAGACTTTTGTCGTTGAAGAAAATATATAGGAACACTTTGAATTGCATTGACGCTATTCTAGATTATTGTGACAAAAGCTAATTACGTAACAAACACAACTAATTCGGACTAATGTAGTTGCTAATGTACATGCAGAAAATAGAAAGAGATTCGTTACCTTATCATCTGGTTTCTTTTCGGCTGGTTTCTAAAATTCAAATTAAAAGAAGAGACACCAATTAGTGCGTTCCTTATACAAAAGATTTATTCTGACAACGTGCTACAGGTACTAAGTACGTGCAGTGCATACGTACGTTTACAAATAAATTAAGATACGTGGCATTTTGGCATAATTAAATGAACGAAATTATAGGATAACCAAAGAAATTAAATTAATTAAAACTTAATTAACGTCAACTTAGCGCAATAATAATAATAACCCAAGTAAAGGAAACAAGAATAATGTCAACCAGTTCAAGGAGAACGTACTTTTACTTAGTGAAGGCGCATGTAATTAGTGGGCTACAGAAATCTCTACTAAACACATAAATTGGGATAAATCATATAATAAGGTTCTGAAATGATAAAAAATGTTCATAGGACAAGGGTTGAAGAATTGAGAGTTTAGTTAGACAGAGCGGCCAGGCGAAACAGCGATAAATTATGATCAATACTAAAGCCATTTACCACTAGTTAAGTACAAAGACAACTTAATCTACTACTCCACGCTACGTAAATACATCCGTGTAAATATAATCGTTAGACAACAGACATACATTTAAAATAAATTTTAATGTTAAGTGTAGAGAGCGTAGGGAGAACACAATCTGTATTTAATTAGATTGATATAAGACATTCTTGTCATTCTCGTCCTACCATTTAGATTGCATCCGAGAATTCGTTCGTTGTCTATGTTCTGTTCTGTCTGCCTTGAGAAATGTGTAAATGTGGAAAACATTGAGGAAATGAGATACTGATATTCCTAGTTGTTTACTCATTGTGTCGAGTTTCATAAAAATCCCTTATTTCTGTTCTGTGGCTTATGTAATGTTGGGTAGTATATATACAAGTGAAATCGAATGAGGGGAAGATCTGCTGAATGCGATGCAGGACACATTAAGAATAAATAGTCATGTCAAGAATCAAGAATGGGTGGGAAGTCATTGGCTTCGGTTGGTTGGATTCCAGTGGCTAATTTTATTATGGGTAGCTGTGGCTGTCTGTATTTCTCACATCAGGAGGATCACTGCTTCCACCAGTGCATAGCAACGCGGATCGTATTACCTGCTCTATTCCAATCTTCACATTCAGAATACCTTGCCTTGACTTCGGCCAAACATACACCAGCCTTTCCGCAAACTCACATTTTGTTATTTAAATCTTTCTGTTTACTACGTCGCTACACATTTTTACATCCCCTACCACTCCACTCTCAATTATACCGAGTTAACAGTTGCTTCCGTACTATTTCAATGTTACCATTAGATATACGTAAACCTAAATATGTTCCACCTAATCCTTAATGTTCTACCTAAATCTATCTCTATAATAAACTGCCTTAACTACCTATTCAACGCCATACATTATCCCTTCCTTCACAACAGCTCTGTTATACCTACGTATTACATATATAAGTATACTTTCCTATTATGATGTAAAATATGACTAAATCTATCCAAAATCTCCTAGAATCCAGACCTAGGACACTAGACACGTATCGTTTTCAAAAAATATTATAATGGCTAATAAAATTTGTAGAAATGTGGATATTTAATGTAACATTAACAATAGATTAGAGAAAATCTCATCATGAACATTGCTTTTCTTCTAAACTACCGATCCGTTTTACTCTATTAGTGTAGTAAATGCTTGTCTCGTTTGTCTTAAACAATTTTAAGGCATTTTGATATAATCAACGTAGTAACAATGAGCCCAATTCTCACACAAAACAAAAATCGAAATCCCGAATAGACGTAGGCCTTTTAATTAGTTACGGAAGTTAAAATATGTTAAAGGATAGAACTGAAAAATGGAAGATAGAGCAAAAAGAACTGAATCGGCCTCAGACGAGACGGGAGTAGCTAATGCTCGAAGTAGAGCGCGTCTTAAGCTTTCTTTACATATCCGATATCTGTTCATTACTCACTCCTAAGTGAGTGCACTATGGTGTTACCTAGTACGAGATGATAATATCATTCAGACAACTTCAGAGTACAGTGCAACTGGAATGAAATATTAAGCGTAGCGATAGTAATTCAGATGTTTCAATTAAATATACCTGTCAGTTAAAAATGTAAAAAAAAACATCTTTTAAAATTGTTACGTAAATTAACATTTTTGGTGTAACTACGTTTAACTTTGCAGAGTTCTGGTAGGCTAATGTACAGAATGAAATTATATCGGCAGTGATGTTACTAAGTTTGTAATGTAAATGGTATGGTTCATATGATTTTGATATCTTTAACACGTAAAATGCAATTTCCGAAGGATTGAAAAGTTGGTGTGAGTGCATGTAAAAGAAAATAGATTTGTGTGAAGATCCAAGTTCACATTTTATCCTTTTTTTAAATTGGGCTGCACTGCAACATGCCATTAGAGATTCTGTTTATAAATCTTTCGTTTTATGTCGTAATTGTCTTATTAAGGTCTATAGAGTGACGGTATATTTATTATAATGCAATAAGTACTGTCAAGATGTTATTCCATAGGAAACTGTTGAAATATGTATGCAAGACAATAAAATAGAGTACCTAGCACGTAGAATTGTTACTTATTATATAGGTCGGTTAGGTATGTAATAATAGAATGTAAAAAGGTACATTAGAGAATCATTATGGATTGTAGACTATAGCCTGGCAGGAGAGATAGAAGGAGATACGTGTCAAGTGAACGATTAAAAGGAGAATTGTACATATGCCAGCTAGGATCTTTTCCCTAAATACATGGATTTTCTAAAGACAGTTTTTGTAATCCCTAATGGCACTTTAAATATGATCAGAGCTGTGTGAGACACTAAAAGTGCTTATTATTGTTAGTTACAGATGGTAGTGTACTTATTAGCCACGGTGTAGTTATCTCCTTAGGGTTTCTTTGCATCCAGCACATCCAACAATCTAAGCACCAATCTAAGTGCCTACTTATTGTACTTGCTATGTAAATTATTCACGAACACCCATACTTACAGTCCATACATTCTAATATCAATACAATGAGAGTGCGAGAGAATTGCAAAAATCTGTCAGGCAACTTAGCTACAGATCAATTCCAATACAATAATTGATCAGTACTTTTACTCACTAGAGAAGGAGGAAGGAGACTAATGTGTAAAGAAACTACTAGAAAACATTCTAAAACTATGTAATAAAGACATATTCATGTCAGTGTCAGTAGAAACGTACAAAGTACAAAACTGCATCAGCAACAAAATCTCTGAATGCTCGAAACATCTAAAATCTAATATCAAAAGCATTTTTTGATTTGTTACTGGGTAAAATGGAATGTCCAGTGGAGAACAAAATCAAGACTAAAAGTCTCAAATAAAAAAAAAGATAAAAATCATGAAAAAACATGAAAAATATAAAAATGGTATGTTATTGTAAAATATGAAAAAAACTGAAAAAATAATGTTTTTGGCAAAAGTGATATGAGTGTAATGTACTGTGGGTTGTTGATCCACTTTGAGTTCTGGGACAGGGAGTCTCCTGGCGGGTCTTACACTCTCATCACTATCATCCTCGTCATCCTCCTCGGATGACTCTTCCTCTTCTGACTCTTCCGATTCCTCGGACTCTGTTACTTCCGGCAATTCGGGTAGCTAAATTTAAGTAGGTACACCACTACAGGTTTTACACTTACAATCCATTCATACCAATTATTACATACTACTTACGCTAACAATAACACACTTACCGTCTCTCCTAATAATATATTCTATTATTCCGAATAGTCTTACACAGAAAGGAGAATGTTTCCATGTCAGTGTAATATATTTAGTATCATCGCAGTTATATTTTTATAGGTACTGTTGAATTTTATCATGCATAGTTTCTCTGAACAATGTATGTATGTATGTCTGAATGTATAGCAATGGATAAGTGGAATCCTACTATAGAGTATATAAGATGTTTGGATTTATGTACCAGTGCTGAAAAGAAGCCAGGTCATGGAATAATTTATCAATGATTTATGGCGTATATTTAAATGTAGAATGAGAGAGAAGCCGCTTAGTGAAGGTATAAAATGTTTATAGATGTAGCACTCGCAATAGTAATAAATTCGTAGTGATAATAGCACTGCAATCATTAAAATGGAAGAAGCCCAAGAACACGGCAAAAATTTGAAAAGAACTCTTATTACAATAGCTCACCTTGACTTCCGTCCTTGGTTTCTCCTCCTCTATGATTTTAGGAGTCTTGGATACTTCTGTTTTTTTATCCTGAATCTACTCAAAAATTCACAAGCACACTCAAGTCAAGTCAGACGAACACTTAAAGGTCGTTTCATAAACCATAAGTGTTTTTTTTTTCAATTTAATTGTAACACGAACTCGAAAATCAAAACTAAATCTGGTTATCATCAAATTCAAGATAGTTTCAAACTCGTATATATAGAAAGCATAAGAAAAGAAATGTAGTTAAAGATAGAAATTGCAGAGAAGAGAAATGACTACGGCATCAATAAACTTACTCCATTGGCCTGTTTTTGTTCTGGTGGGGCGGGTTGCTCTTTCTTTTGTGGCTCTGCAGCCTTCCCTGCTTGCTTTACCTCCGGCTCTTTCGTCTTCGGCTTCACTTCCGGTTTGGGCTCTGGTTCTTTCACTGACGGCTTTCTCTCGGGTTCTTTACTACTTGGTTTAGCTTCTGGCTCTTTTACAGGAGGCTTTCCCTCAGGTCCTTTTGTTCCAGGCTTAGCCTCTACCTCTTTAACCGAGGCTTTACTCTCTGGCTCTTTAATTGATGGCTTACGCTCTGGCTCTTTTGGTTTTGCCTCTGGTTCTTTTACAGTTGGTTTCTGATCTTTTGGTTTCGTCTCTGGTTCTTTTACAGTTGGTTTCTGATCTTTTGGCTTTTCTGCCTCTTTCTTTTTCTCAGGTTCTTTTTTAGTCTCAGGCTCCTTTGCCTTAGGTTCAGGCTCTTTTGCCTTTGGTTCAGGCTCTTTTGCCTTTGGTTCAGGTTCTTTTGGTTTAGGTTCAGGTTGCTTTGCCTTAGGTTCAGGCTCTTTTGGTTTAGGTTCAGGCTCCTTTGGTTTGGGTTCGGGTTCCTTTTTCTTATCTGCTTCTTTTTTATCAGTGGGTTTAGCTTCTGGTTTTTTAGGCTCCTCTTCTGGCTTAGGTTTTTTGACAGCATCCACAACTTTTGCGGGAGCTGTGTCTTTTTCAGCTTTCTAATTACAAACAGTACAAAACTCTAACACAAAGAAAAATGGACGACACAAAAACCAACAAATACAAACAGAAAGATGTTCCAATTGATATAGGCTGCGCAACATACCTTAAAATACTTCAGCTGCTTTGGCATATAATGCAAACTAAAAGATCTAAAGCTATTGCCAAGAGTTGCTCATAAACGATTAATTATAAATCTGATGCACTCATCAGTAACCAGCAATACCTAGCTAAATTAAACCAATCTTACTGCATGTTAAAAAGTCGTTAATTTTCTGTGCAATACACAAAATTTCATTCCACTGCCAAATAAAATTCTTTGAATAAATTCTGGAGTAAAAAAATAGTCAAAAGATATGAAATCAAAATTTTGGAGTCGCGAGAATGATTCTGTATAGAATGGCATGGAATGTGCAAGATAATTTATTGGGAAAAGAAGGCGGAATAGTAGACCAGGACAAGTGCATCAAATCAAAGGTAAAAGACCTCTAAACGGTTTCCAAGACTCGAGATAAAATAGAATCTAATATACAGATAAAAGGTGGACGAGGAACAGAATGAAAAAATGTCTCAGCAGTAACTACTACTATGCATAATACGTATAAGAGCTCAGAGTATAACATCCTCACTCTCTCAACTAAGTCAGTAGGTGCAGATACGTCCCAAGATGTAAATACGGCACAAAGTAGTTAAGTAAAGTAAGAGACGTATGGTAATAATAAAGTGATGTAACGTAACGTAAGGAAGCTTCTATTTTTAGCAAGTGGCTCATACTGGGCTGCTTTTCACAAAACTAAATCTAGACGCATCTATCCACCAACTAATCTATTCTGTTCTCTCTTTCTCGTTCTTCTGAAATCTCACTAACTCTTGTGTACCTATTTCTTATCTTTAGTTCAACTCCAGCACAACTCCTTATTTCGCTCCTTACTATATTATTATACTAAAGGAACACATGCTTAGGTACACAGAGAACAGCGTTGGCATTAAAATTCAATGTAACGAAACGATCCGAATGCTACATGACATAACAGAGTCTAACCCTTTAGCCTTTGTTTTCTTCACAGCGAATTATTTATATACACAATACAGAAAATATACATACAGGAGTGTGGCGTGGCATCAACTTCTCTGCGGTTACACTACATTACACATATTTTCAGGAAGAATCGGGAAAAGTTCTTCTCAAGGAAAGTCAACGAAGGGTAACGAATCTAAAGGGTTGAGCAGGCCGCTTAGATATTTGATATCATCGGTACTGCTTAAATCACGATTACGATGTTATGCATGCCAGTACATGAATACTGCATGACCTACTCCAGTACCACTTACTCACAAGTTATTATTACTACTTTACATTTGGAGGCACTCCTAGTTCTATATACAAATCTTATCACTTCCCTATCTCTCACAGCATTGTTTTCTCAGACTCAAGCACTAACTCAATAAATAGAATTAGGTTGATATGCAGATACTAACTACAAATATTGGGCTTCTACAAGCACCTGCTATAACAACTATAAGACAAATATTGCAAGTACTCTATATTATTGTGCATTTCTTTGCTAATGACTCTCCTTTGTACATAATCCATAAAAATTCTATGGTATACAAAATAATAGGAAAAGAATGGTCCTTCGAGTTGTGTAAAAGATCTATACTAATATTCTGTTTTTCCGAGCCTTGGTTGCTGGGTTGTAGTTATTCGTACATATTATTATTATTATTATGCATCAAGAATACATTCATTGGTAAACAGATCCAGTGTATTAGATAAGGAAGACAAAGTATTTGTAGACCTTCTGATAACGTACATAGAGCTAGTAGTACGTGGACCACGGTAAAAAAGTATAGTATTTAGTACTAGTATAGACGCTGTTGGTGTTCATCAGACAGACGTTGGTTACTTAGTATTTGAAGAGAGTTTAGCACTCTATTCTTCTGAGAGAAGGATAATGCGAATGTGGGAGACAATCTACTTTTAGAACCTGGCTGTCGGAAACAAGATCGGATCGGTTTATGAGAAGCGCATTGTGTAGCGTGCTGTGGCACTAGTCGAAATGAACGAGAATCAGAATACACAGAAAAGACAGACAGTTCCTTATTCTTTTTGGTTTGTGTGTGTTGGTGTGGAGTCCCATTGGCTCATTGTATGTGCTCCTAATCCTAACATTATATAATTGTCTCACACGAGCAGTGCTTTCCTCGTTGTAGGAGCCAGTCGTTGCATGTAGTAGTTGGTTGGGTGTATCGCAGAATTGTGGATCGCAGTGTAGTGCAATATCTAAATTTATCTTTGACTCAAGTCACTCAGTCTATTGTGCCTTACTTTCTTACGTACACCTACTTTACTTTACATCACTTCCCATTACCGACGTACAGTTACAGGACACCATAGCGGAGCATTTGTGCATACAATACACACAGATACTTCCTTGCTACAGACAGACAGAGAAATATAGATAGATACCCATGCAAATCTATTTTAATTCGCACACTGGTGACGGGCATCCCATGTATTTGTATCTCATCATCTCTTCCTGTGAACTTACTTCACTTATATTAGTCTACCATCCCTTATATTGTATCTCTTTCTTTCCTACAGGGAAAAGAATCGATTCTAAGTGGAACGAGCAAATAGGCGGCAGCACGGGACCGCCTTCCCTAAATCTCTAAATCAGTGACTGTCACTGTATCACTCTCTATCTTAGATATGCTATACCGCATTGCAGTAGGTACCTTCATGTCGTGTCACACTAAAAATGATCTTTTCATTATGACACACCGGAGAACCTTACACTTGTCTCTGAGCATATGCAGTCCTGCCGTCGTCAACATGTCAATGCAATGAAACTGGATACACCATCATCACTTAGGACTAATATACATTATATACTACTATAGTAAACCTAAGTAAAGAAAGTCTAGCGTTTTTGATACTTAAGAGCGATGACAAAATTTACATCCGCAAATAAAAATATTTTTTAAAGATCTTTCTGATTGTAATAAGTTACCCATGATTTTCTGAAGCAGTCATAAGACCCATCCATTTTCAAAGTTATGTGACTTAGGGAGTGGAGCACAAAAGTTCATAACATGATTTATAAGAGTTAAATGGGCAGCATTAAATCAATTACCTACCTTAGATATTAACCCATCTAGAGCGAGTTTGAATACTATACCATTCGTATATATGCAAATCCGTGAGTAATAATATCACACAATCTCAACCATTTGCATGATGGACTAAATAACTCTTTTAGGGCTAAATCTCGTCACAAATTCAATAGACATCACAGACAGTTAAGGAATTTCAGAGGGAGGACATGATTGCGCGTAGATTCTGAGAGTTGGTATTGGGTGCGAAAGAAAGGTATGAGCAGAATGATAGAAATAATAAAATAATAGATAAAAAAGATAAGTAAAAGTATTACCTTAGGTTCTTCTGCCTTTTTCTCGGCTGGCTTATCTTTAGGAGTCTCCTCTTTCTTCTATAAAGAAAGAGTTTCACACAACACTCAAGTAAATGGTAAAAATAAACATAAAGTGTCATCTTTTTTTTAACTTGGAAATAAATGTCAAGTATTTTGGCCAGGAAGCTAAATAATTGCTCTATTAATTTGTTGTCAACCTACAAAACTAACTAAGTATATCTAGTATGTCTAAATGTATTTGTGCAAACATTCCCAGCTTCGTTAACATACATTTTACATACATATTTGCATCTACTATCTCAACTGGTTGTTGTCTATGTGTAAATAGCTGAGGCATTCATTTCTATCTCTAGTTTAATGTTTAATGCTTGCATTAGATTTGCAGAGAACACGGTATTAGGGAATGGAGGAAGCCAAATAATAAGCTACTTTTTTTGCTATACTAATATCGTACTACATAACACTACGAATAAGTGAGTAGCTGTTCAAAATAGTATAAGTAGTATATAGAGCTAATATTTAGGTACACTACTAACTACAGACTCTCCAATGCAAATTGCGAGAGCTTCTACTACCAACTGATGGAAAATTTCTGGCTTTTGTGCTCGCTCGCATCCACACATCTGTCCATGTTGTGGTTATCTATCGGGTTTATTAGACTTGTGAGTTCTACGTTCTTGGGGATATGTAATTTGTCGATGTGACTGTTGCGTAGCGAGAGGCTCCTGCGATGAAACATTCAACGGCAACCGTATAGTCACCCAGTTACATTTAATACTCATCATCACTTCCACATACATTAACTATAGCATTATGAATCTTATACACAACCCCAAAAAACTTCTAAAGTAGGTAGATAGTGGGTACTAAAATATTAGGCAACATTATTTTTATTTTATTGTGTAGTCTAATGCCCTATTAACGACTCAACTCAAAAACCCAACAACTAACAGAAAAATAACAGGGCATTAATTTCATTTTACACTGACAACCAAAGAGATGTCATAAAATCCTTTTCCTGCTTGCATATCTTTTCATAGCTCCCTTCCCTCACACCCATGCACAATCTCCATTCCTAACTTTATTATACATACATACATTGGCATCTTATGCGGAGTATTATTGGAATCTCAAACCTGCACATCTCACTCTGCTTCTACTAATAAACCTAACTCATTGTCTCAATCCTTCACAATTACATTAGACGATATGAGTGTAAGTATTTATGTATGTTCTGTTGTTTAAATTCAAAATATAATCGACCTACCTTGTCTGGCTCTTTTTTCTTTTCTTCTGGTTTCTTCTCTGGTTCTTTCTTTGCTTCTTCTGGCTTCTTGGGCTCAGCCTTCTTCTCCTCTTTTTTCTCTGTTTCAAAACATCAACGCCATTGGTAATCAAAGACACACAATCACAATTATTATTCAATCATCTACCTTGTACAGTTAGCGTCGCTTCTGATTCACTCGAGCCAAACTCATTTTTAACAACGATTTTGTAGCTCCCTGAAAATTCTTTTGTACAGGAATTAATGACCAGTCGAGCAGATTTCCCATCAAAAGATATTTTTGTTTCCCTAGTTTCCTTAATAACTGTTGAGTTTCTGCAATAATAATATTCATGTGTCAAAACAGATTTCCATTTCAGACTTATCCTCTATAATTACCTTGTCCAGGTGATTGTTGCTTTCTTGTCCACACTGGAAAGCTCACAATACAGCTCAGCACTTTTCCCTTCTTCTACAGTCTAATTATTATAGTCATCACATCATTGTTAACGTATTTAGATCATCATCACATTATATTTATCCAGATGGCTGTTATATTACTATAGAATTAATTAGCAAAGAATTATACCATGGACTTGAGTCCTTGAGCAAACTTGGGAGAGTCTCCCTTTGGCTTTTCTTTCGGCTTTTCCTCTTTCTTCTCATCTTCTTCAGGGATTTCTGTGACATCGACAGATTGAGTCGTTTCTCCCTTCTCATTCTTGGCCACGAATTTGTATGAACCTTTGTCTTCTTTGGTCGCCTGGTTGATTTCTAATTGGATCTTATATTCTCCCTGCGAACCAAAAGATACATTGAAATATTTTCTTCACTGTCGAATTCATTTCTCGAATAATTTGGCAATCACACAGACACCAAAATGAATTTCCATTATTAATCTCTGCAACCTTTGTCACTTGTGTGACTTGTGTAACTCTTCGGGAATCTTTTATAACAGTGGCTTCCTTATACCACTGTACATCGGGTGGAGCAGCACATCGCACTGTGCATTCGATTACAACGACACGTTTCTTTTGTACTAGGATGACGCGTGGTTTTTCTCGAACGACAGGTGCAACTATTAAATACCAACAGAATTAACTCACGCCATCCTCGCAATAATAAAACTATATAAATATCTACTACTATAATATACATTATTTACTATAACGTTTTTATTCTTACTTTCAATATTGAGCGTTAAATTGGCATTGATTTCACCAGATTCATTTGAAATATTACATTTGTAAAGACCGCTATCTTCTGGTTGTGGATCCTTAGCAAAAAACATTTAAATCATTAACCACATCATAAGCCAAAAATTATTGAAACACTTACTAATTACTACAACTTATAATTTCATTATTAGTAACGGCATATTTAATAGCCCGTGTTTTGAGAAACATTTTGCAGCCCATTTTATTATTTGGGATCATCTCAATTATAGACTTAATGACAACAAAGTTGCCAGAGAAGAAAAGAATTAATAATTATCTAGATAATGCTCCTTTACAGATAAGCATTGTTTATTAGTGTATTTATAGAGAAGGTTATGGGGAATGAATAAATAACTATATATTATGTACTATTTTTTAAAACTCCAACTAATCTAATGCATAGTAGTAAGAAGTAAAGCCAGTACTTTGATTTCAAGGCGAATGATATAAATTCCTTTTTCTTCTTTCATAGAAATGGACAATTTAGACGAGGATTTAATTTCAGTGCCTTCGCAAGTCCAGATAAACTTAGGCTTAGGATCTGCCTTGACTTTACATTCCATGATGATGAGTTTTCCATTTTGTTCAGAGACGATTCGTGGTTTTTCGGCAAAAGTTGGAGCCTGGCCAGACGGCTCCGGATCAGCTTCGATGTTCAAGTTCAGGTTAGCATTTGACTCTCCGTGAGCATTCTGGACATGACATCTGTAGGTGCCTCCGTCTTTACCGCCTGGCTCCTGATAACCAAAGCAGAATTAACACAGAACTATCAATCAATCAACCACTCCTCTCATTAAACATTTTCCGACATGATTAACCGTCCTCGTCTCCTGTTCTACATATTCAGCCGTTTTGTTGTCTTTGAGTGGAAATCTAGAAGGGAGACATTCCAGGATTTACCTCAACTCAGCCCTGTCTGCATTCCTCTTCCTTCTTATTTATTTATCTTTAAATCTAAGATCTCGTTGCTGTTGACGTAAACTACGCACTTGTTGGAATTGTGGCACAATGATTATAAAAGTGCTATTATCCCGAAATTAATCTGAACCTGGCATGTATAAGTATGTAGAGAAAGTAGCGAAACTTACTTTAATCTCGAGAATGAGATCAAAAACGGTCTCATCGACCGTTACTGTTTTGATGGTTATTTTTGAGGATTCCTTGACCTGAGTAGTTCCTCGGTACCAATTGACTTCTGGTTTAGGATTGGCTTTGCATCGGCATCTCATGGTGATGACAGTTCCCGTTGCATTCGGTGTAATCTTTGGTTTTTCAATAAAAGTCGGAGCAATGCCGCCATCGTCTCCACCTTGTCGTCATCATGCATAAAGTTACGATACAGTGTCATTCATTTCAAAGCAAAGAAATTAAATCATCGTGAATCATTAGGAACATTTACATATCACGTACATTACAAACTACGGGGCTCGCTTTCAAATTGATAACAAAACATAGAGAGTTATAATTATCCTCAATGCATATTACAACATACCACAATACCATACCACATTGCAAGACCTGCTTCACCAAAAAGGAACAAAAACTGTCACATAAATGTCCGTCAAAGTTCTTAAAATGTGGACATGAAATTATTTACAATTGGATTTCATATGTCGATGGAATAGTTTGCATGACCAAAAGTTAGCAGTTAGAACGACAATTTTCAGTACAATTTTAGTATTTAAAAATATACATATACATTAAACATGTACATAAATGAATACATAGTTTGAGTATTCATGTTGAAGCTATGTTTTTGGTCATGCAAACAAATAAGTGAAATTGAAGGGCATGCCGCTAGAAAATAACAATTAGATTGCGATGTCTGTAGATAGAGAGACAAATAGAGATAGAGATAAGTCCTCGATCATAATAAAAGTATAGATACACGTAAACGTACAAGGGTATCACACCAGAGACACTACATTCATGAACTTTTTCCCGCCCCGGAAGTACGGATTCAGTTTCATTTCAATATTACAATCGTATCACAGTCACAATAAATGCCGAACAAAACAGGGTCACATCCATCGTTTCAAAAATACAAGAATGGTTGGGAATTCCAAGAAGACAATTCATTGTGTTCTTGTTAGTGTCAGTGTAGTCGACACTTTCAAAAATCAGAACAGCAAAAACTCAGGGGAGACAGATTAAAGAAAGATTTTCTCCTCAAGATATTACTGTCGCGTGTATTTAGAAACAGAATTTAGAAAGAAAGAGGTAATAGATTGGAGCCTATAGTAAGGTGAATTGAAAGGCCACAATTCCACCAACATTCATGTACAATTCGGGCAAAACGTCTGAGTTTCAGGGTGAGTGTGTGTATATTGATGTGTTCGTGTGTGTGATATTACAGAGATGTATGTTAATGGATGAGAGTTGGAGGAGGGACATGCTCTCCACGTCTCTCTCCTTGGGTTACCGTTAAGTGCTTTACGGTTAGCCTTTACGAGAATGTTAAAACAAATTACAAATAAAAAAAAACACAGGAAGACAATAAGGAGCCGGGCAGATAAAACATTCCTATAAATACTTATTGCTGTACCCATACACTCAATGCAAAATTAGTTTTGTCCGTAAATAGACTAAGGAGGGAGAGTCAAGTAATTATTAAGGGAGATCATAAGAGATCATAAGAGAAAGTGGGGAAAGGAAGATGGCACTAGGACAGCTGGCTAGCTAGCTACCTTGGAAGTTGAGAGCAATGTTGGCATTGCTTTCACCAAAAGCATTCACAGCGTTACATCGCCAGTTGCCACCGTCCCCTGTTGTCGGGTTGGCAATCTCTAGACTCAGAACCCAGGTGTCTTTTCCTGCCTCTTTCCGAGTCATTTTTATTCGATCGGTTAGGCTTATGGCTTTCGGCCCTTGGAACCAAGTTATTTCAGGTAATGGTTGAGCTTCCAGCACACATTCCATTACCAACAGTTCTCCTTGTTGCTTAATTGTCGGTTTCTTTGGAAAACGGGGGGCTTTGCCTTCGGGAATTCTGTGTATACAACCAAAACAAGAATTTAATATATTTAATGGATCAATATTAATTGATAAACGTTATTCTTACTTGAATTTGCCGCCGCCCTCGAAGTTCAGGTTGAGAATCGCAGTAGCTTCGCCGTGATCATTTTTGGCCACAGCCTTGTACTCGCCCTCATCAGAAGCATCTACATTGGAGATGGTCATTCGAGTCATATAGTAAACTTCTTCGGTTGATTCTCTCGTTATAGTGGCTTTGTATTTGCTACCAGCTACTTTCTTTCCTTTGTGGAACCTTTAAAACGTGTGTTCGCAATTAGATTTCGAGTGAGAGTGGATAATGAGCATGTAAGTGAAAGCACTGAGGTTAACACTATCTCTACTATTTACTATAGGATACTATACGTCAATCATTAGCACAGAATTGGAAACAGATGAGGGAAGCTGATTTGGACTAATGTGAATGTGTGTGGATTTAGTATAGAAAGTATTTAGTACCATGAAACGACGGGCTCGGGTTCAGACGCCAATCGGCACTCGAATAGGATGGCTCCGGCGTCATCTTGTCTGATGACAGGTCTTTCAGTGAAACTAGGTTTCACTGGCTTACTGCTTCCTGAATCCCCTAAATTGAGGAAGGAACCTACGATCCGAAGGGTTAGTAATTGGCATTACTCTTCCACATTCAACATTCAACAACAACAACGAAAGACAAAAAGTCAAAATGTCGCAGCTTCTTCAGTTTCAGTTTACGCAAATTCCAAACACACGAAACGAATTATCAAAGACCCCGAAATTTAGCGTCTAAGTCAAATACTATAGGATTCTTATCAAGTCTGCTTTCACTTGCTTCTTTGTCGAGCAATTGTTTTATTAAGTTTTATGGTTTTACTAATTGTGGATTAAATAGTGTAAATCGTTAACTAGATTATTATTCTTGTCATTGTCTTTTTTCATCTTTGCTTAAAGCAACAACCTTCCAACTTTATCTAGGTATTAACAAAATATTGAGAATGTAATACTCTGATTTAATGATACCAAAAAAGTCTATCAAATTGTAGTTAAATGATGCTAATGGACTAAAACGCATCGAATTGGAGTTGTTGATTTACGCAAAAGGAAACAAAGATATTGTTCCTGACTGTTAAGATCAAAGTTTACAATGAAGAGCTGCAGGTTTCGACGGACCGGCTAAAGCACGTGGTTATTAATGCACAGCTTCTATTGTAAATAGTACAGATCAGATTATCAAATACAATATTACAGACTCTCTCGTTATTATTTGTGTTTATTAATAACATGAATTAAAGTAATTAACTGTCAAAGTGAAAGAGCAAGGCAAACTGAACTAGAGACGAAAAATGCGTCACTTGTAGGTTTCTACTATTCAGTGACGTGTACGACAGGAATTACGTATAGTAAAAGGTAATTTATGTACAATACATATTAACGTAAATGAATTAAGGCAAAATACTACGGAAATTAGACAGAATTATTGTGTGATTGTGTTTCATGTTTCAGTGTATCATTTTGTGTGGATTTGCTGTCTTGATCATTAGGTTTTTAGAAATTCATGGAAGGCGGGAAATAGTCCAGAGTTTTCTCTGATGTCGACTAGTGTGTATTGATTTACGAATTTCTTGTCAAGGAGGAACGTCATGATTGTGAACGACTCTCTCCTTTTACCCTTTCCCAATCATCCATAGATTTTTGATATTACCCAACCCTAAATGGCCAAACAATTCGGAAAGGGAAAACTTACTGTCAAAATTGAGACTGATGGTAGCATTGCTTTCTCCCAGTTCGTTCTTGGCAGTGACTTTGTACTTGCCAGCATCTTCTACTGCCACATTTTTGATCTCTAGAGCTGCTATGTACAGTCCACCTTCCTTTTCTAGAATTAACTTTAAAATCATTGCACCAATTAATATCCATTTTAATGCTCAATAAAAAATAAATCTGAATTGATAGACGAAATAAATTAAACCTACTTTATGTCTACTACTACTCGAAACTTGAGCCCCATCGTGGAACCATGTTACAGAAGGTTTAGGATCCGCTTTTATTTTACATTCAAAAAGTAGTCTACGACCGTCTTCTTCTTGGCGAATAATAGGTTTCTGAGCAAAACTAGGTGCAATTCCGTCAATTTGCCTAGAAAACATTTACATTTTAAAATTGTAGTTATGTCAGCATTCATAAATGTAATGTTCGGTTAGAATCATACTTTAATACAAAAATAACGTGTTGTGCAGTTAATAGTCAGATTACAAAGAAGAGAAAGCAACATGTCAAGGAATTGAGCGAAGGAGGTGGAAAATAACATAAGCTAACTTAAATAGTTGGAATTTCTCTCAGTATCAATACTAGTGTAAATAAATAGTTTTCCCACCACGAAACTTGCAACAATATCTGTCAAATGCAATGACGTAGTATATAACAGAAACAAGTCTACTTGTACGAATTCAAATGTCAACTTTTTTCAGAGTGCATAGCGGAAGTGAGCCGCCCACGAATGCCAAGCTAAACGCCTTAAATGTTAAACTTGCTGAGCTAATTGAATGCGTCACACATAAATAGTTTAACTTTCTATCTGTGAATATTGCGAAAAATATTTGCCTTTCCAGCATTCCATTGATTTCTGTCACAAACACGTGATCATATATTACGCTCACATAAAAACTGTTAAGCCTACAGCTAAGCACTATTTATTTTGATACTTCCCATTACCCGGCATGTACATGTACATGCCAGAAATCCCTCAAAATGCATATTGTGTGTACTTAAATCTGTATACTAAAAGCAAAATATTATTCCCACTCAAAGTACACATTACAATTGAGAATATGAAGGAAGCTCGTATAGTTGAGATAGAATATTATATAGATCATTAATATATATCAACACTGATATATACATGTCATAATTATATATTTAGATCTCTCCTTAAGATAACTTCCCATAACTACCTTAAGATTGGAGTAGTAACAATAACTCTTATTTCCATGTACGATATTCATATAGAAGTCCCCTTGTACACCTACGTAAATGGATCCTGTGTTTCCAAGAGACTAATTCCGTAAAACTGTTTCGTGGTAAAGTTAAATCGTAGTAAAGAAGCACGGTTACCTTCCTCCATAAGTTAGCTATGTACATAACTCATTATTCTCTGCTGTCAACACTCATTTCCCTTAAAACATTTATATTACAAAACACACTGGCCTACTCTGCACTCCTGCTAAAAAAATTAAAAGATACGATCATTAGCGTCGGAAAGACATAAAAGTTTACAGCTCGTTTATGGCTAATAAAACAATCGAGTCATGTGCACTTGCAGAAAAAAATAAACCAAAAGGAAGAAGTATTCGAAAGTTTAAAGTATGTAGATTTTCTTTCTCGCGTTTGTGTCAATGCTATCGGTGCATGTACACTAATACACCTACATCCATGTAATAAATGTATCCTATAATTTGCTATTCCCCTTCACAGAATCCTATGTGTATTACACCTCAGGCTTCATGAATGAAAACGAACAAAATAATATTTAAGTTTCCCTAGAAAATATTGTCGGGATCGAAATATATCACATAGGCAGTCAGATATGCAATTTTAACTCTAGCATGTAAATCTTAACTTACAGAGTGAAAGTATCCATTTGGCAAACCTAAGCATATTAGAGACGCATTATCGCAAGATTAAAAATGGCTTAAGTTTTATCATCTTAACGACAGTTACATTAAAAATAAGATTGAAGCGTTAGTCAAGTCAAACTCAAGATGGTTTTGTAACTCATTTAATTTATGACTGAATTAGCTGGGGCATTGTGTGACTTGTAGAGGGATGTATTTAGACCATAATATTTTGGACTAGGGTGAGTGCTGGGCCTAAGACAATGAAAATTGCATGGACATTCTAATGGATTGTTTTGTTGGCATCCCTCGTTTCATTTCGCAGTAGGGAGAGGAAGCTGGGAGACAACTTGGGATCAGATAAGATCTGTTTTGGATTAACTTATCTCTTCACACCATCAACTATAATAGGACATAGGGGCAAAGCGATGACAATTGTGGAGTAGGGAGAACCTGTTTTCATTTCTCTCGAAGAAATACGAGCTCGTGTCGTGAGTCACAAACTACGGATATAGCTATAATATTTTTCTTTGAATGCCAGCACTGTATTATTTGTAAATGAACATTGTAGCACTATTGTATGTGTGTTAATATGCTAATTCTCGTGTCGCCACTACTACAAAGACTCATCCACATCCCTCGTAATCGTGATTCATGAAATGGTAAAAGGTTAAGCCATTTAATAATTGTAGATAGTCGTTTGCATATCTATACCAATGTAAACTTATTTCTGCAAAGTGAATATTTAGTGTGGATAGGGAGGGTGGTTATATGTAGAGAGAGGCGAGAGAGGATCATATGGTATGAAAATGGTATGACCATGAGGTAATTTACTTTGCACGTAATAATATTACAATTTAAATTGAATGTTAAATGGTAGGTAGTGAGTCGTTGGTAGTGAGTCAGTTTTGTGAGTCAAGTCAAGATGAGACATCTCTCAGCTGACTAAAGTGAGTGGAGAAAGGCACTTCTTGTGTTAAGTGTAGTGCCAGATATTCTTAAACTGTTGGATATATCAAGAACTTATTATGGAGTAAGTTTACGTTAGATTGGATCAGGATCAAAAACTTAAGAGTGAAAAAGTGGAAAATCGGACAACTTCTCTCAACAGGATGAACTGTGTAATATGCAGGTTTTACAAGAATTCATGTGCCAATATTTTTTATCCCTTCTCTTCAGACAGCCACGCCAGACCAAACCAAACCAGACCACATCATTATCATTGCTTTCAATTTTACTCGTCTTCATATTACATACTACATGCTTCCCATATGCTCTCTTCCTCCATGACAAAGTTGTCCTTCGAAATATTAATGATAGACAGACAAACAAAATGATTGCTCTAAAAATATAGCTTTATGCATTCATCTATCCAGCTTCTAATCAGCTCTACCCTCCGGTGATATACTAAATAACCTGCTTTACACTATCTTCACGATGTACAATGACCCATATTTAGCTTCCTAAATGTCAACATGTGCATTATTTGTAAGATTTACTAAATATTATGTACCATGTCGATCTCTTTTACTCATGAAATCAAGTTTTTTATATCCTTTAAAAATATTGTGATGTCTAACAATAGTAACATAATCTTTAAATGAAGTGTAGACATTTTATAAGTCCGTGAAATTAGCTTCCGTAATTACTTCCTCATAATTACTCTTAATCAAGCTGACTGCTTTTTACAAAAAAATGGACAAATTGTATTATGATATGATTACAACTCGTATCATGAATTAGAATATAGCAAAAATCTCATTCCTGAACCTCAAAGATGGTATAACAAGTCATTACTGAGTTTAATTGCTTACCAAATTGTATTAGGGGGCTAATTTCGGTTTCTCCAAATGATTAGGTTAAATAAAGATACCGCGACAGAGTAGCAGTTTTTTACTCGTAAAACGTAGTTCATCAATAATCCAATTATTTCTCCCCCACTTTGTTGAGCATTACATAAGCTAATTATAATTTAATTTTTTAAAAGAAATCCTTTAGGGTAGAATGTATATATATGATAGCAGGGACTGAATATCAACTACTTAAACTCGCCTATAATAAAACCGAACCGCCCGGAGTCTAATCCGAAGTACTATTACTATGTAAACTGCTTACTTCTGCCCTAGAGTGAATTACTTTACATTAGAAACTTTTCTTAGAGAATTTGAGTAATGTCATTGGCTATGTATTTAATTGAATTGTATATTAATAGTGCAACTAAGAAAATATTGGCCGCATTTTAATTGTCTTATGACACTTCCTAAAATCCACCTTCAATAAAATGTAAATGCTTTCAGATTATAGAGTCTCGGTAATTGCAACTATTCCAGAGGTTTTGAAGGAGTGAAAATTGGAAACGCTTGTATACATTATTTCGTTGATAAACTTTACTCTGTAAGAAAGTGATGACTAGGAAAATGGTAGGTACATGTGAATGCCACATTTTCTACGACCATTAGAATATTTATGTAATAAATGTAATAATATAGGTTACTGTATATTCTGGCAATATTAAAAATAATTTATGCATTATTAAAATAGTAAATTTAGAAAACTTTTGTGTAATGAGATAGCAAATCTAGTAATCTGGACTTGGAAGAGCTGCAAGCAACTTGGTAAGCTACGGTGATGATGAGCTATGAAATATTTTAATAATTTGTTTAGCATAATATTTTCCACATGAGAAAATTTAATGAGTTATAAAGACTGGAGGGAATTGTGCTCGTTTAAACGAAATTGAGACTGGTAAAAATGCATTTCCTACAGTAAATATTTATGCTTGATTCCAAGGGATTTCGTCAAGAATAAAAATTTAGTGATTGTAGGGCAAAGTTATAAAACAAGTGTAAACAAATTTTTAGAGTTTCAGCTGTTTTAAAATGCTCAAGAAAAATAGAGTTTAGTTTGAACAGTGCTTTAGAAAAGTATGAAGATGCATTTACGAAGGTATCTGTTAATTTCTCTGGTAGTAAATAGAAAGAGAAACTGAGACAGGAACAAATTGTAATTTTCTTTATTTTACTACAAGTTGCAATGGGAAGGATGAAGTTTTGTTGAAAGTGCACAACAACAACGAGCGACGAGACGAGAGAGTACAAGACAACTTTTGTTTAGACTTAATTTGCGACATTTTTGGCACTTGTATAAAAAAATGATGAATTCATTCGCACATGCACATTGACTAGCTCCCATTGCTTGTACTTTACAGGAGCTAACATAAGCAGAGAATGTCTGGTCGTTCATAGTATGCATTTCCTTCTACCACATCATAGCAAGCAGCATGGTTGGAAGACTACCTACGTTCCTGTCTTGAGATGAGATTTTGGAATTACTAGTATCTCTCCCTAGTGTGTTAGTTTCCATGGCTGAATATGTGTTTGCAAGAGAATCTGGGACAATCTCGATTCATCCTCGTTTGATCCCTAGCTTGCTTCATAAATAATACCCACTGTAAGAAACTACGATTGCATGAATATTTGTAGGTACACTCATTCATAGATATGAATTAAAATGATTTGACTGTGTCATATCACCGAAAAATTTTTAAATATAGAGCCACAAAGTGGTGCACTCTTAAATCATTGACAGCACTATTAGTAGAAATGAATTCCTCTTTCGCCGTTATGAATTTCATCTTTTGACTTGAGTTGACTTGACTTCGACAAATATTTTTGTTATGCTCTTAAAATTGACATTTAATCAGGTTATCTTCAACCATACTCCTCATGTCTGTCTACCTTTTTTAACAATTTTCAGAAAAAAATACTTTCTTAACCTACAGAAGCTGAAACTAAAGAAATAAAACGTTCTAAAAAACCTTAATTAATTAATTATCTATAAACAATAATATTTAACTTTAAAATGAAAATCTTTGATGTTGCATGACAATCTGACCGACATTTGGGGTAGGCTTTAAATATTTCAGGATTCAATTTTGGAAAACAGTAGATAAGAGCAATATAGTTGTTGTCATTATGAATTTAAATACCGTTTCCTCTGGTAAAACAGATGCTATGCGACTCGGTTTTATTTATTTTTTCCTACCGAGATTTGAAAAGAAACTTAAATATATTCTCATGCTGCGTGCAGAGACCATCTGTTTCCTAACAACTAAGTTGTATGCAATAAAAATGTTAGTTAGTATAGCATGAGATGAGTATCAAACATAGTGTAACTACATCATTAAACAGATAAGGCGTCGTTGCTATCAAAGTACCTACTTTGCTCAGATTCTTGTTTCTGCAAAAGCTTAAACTAAATGTTTGACAAGAAGGAAGGAGGTGAGGAAAGAGAAAAGAAAATTACAGCAGGCAAGCAAATGATTCTAACGTGCCTATTCAACTTTAGTAATATTTTATTATTATAATATGTGGAAGCACTTACTTTTCTCTGGGCTCGTCGACGGCTGAAATATATAAGAAATAAAAATCAATTAGTTTCTTAAATGCGGAAGTACAGATTGCTAACCACATGCAGATTCCTTCCCGGTGGCAACCATTCTAACTAATTCAGTTTTATATTTATGACTATTTTATTATTGCCTATAATATTCCCTGTAATTATCGAGCTACAGAAATGAAGTTGCATTATAACATTTATTGATAAGTATTTGCTGCATAATATTTATTATTTGGAATAGAGTAGACTCACGGCTGAAGTTTAAGTTGATCGATGCAAAGACTTCTCCATGTTTGTTTTTGGCCTTGACACGGTACAATCCAGCATCAGCCTCGATAACATTATCCAATTCAAGAACAACTAAATATTTATTGGTGGCAATTTTAGTGGTCTTGAAGACTGTGCGCTTGTCGGCGGAAAGCTCCACTTCCCCACGGAACCATGTTATTTCAGGCTGAGGTGCCCCAACAAGTTGACACTCGAAAATAAGTCGGTTTCCATCATCTTCTTGCCGTAGTTGCGGTTTTTGGGTGAACGCCGGCACCGACTCATCCGAGCCCCCCATTTCAATTGAGAGCCACCCTCACCCTCCCCTACTACTCACTAACAAGTACGTCCGCAAACTTTTCTCTTCCTTTACTTCCTGAAAACAACAAATTCTTAAATAAATAAATCATTTTAAAACTTTACTTAAAAAGAATTCTTTTTTCCCCGAGCTCCACGAATTAAAGTCATGATAAAGATGTTCAGTTGCTATGTGCCTTTAGTATTAATGGTAGGTAATTCAGAAAGCATTAGGCCTCTCTTTTTCAAATAGAGTCCTTGCAATGCAAACTGCACCGTGGTGCTTGGCCTTGATGCATATGGCTTCAGTCGAGGAAAACAAAGACTAAATAGAATCATTTTTAAACCTGACACGACATAATTAATTCTGTTGTAACATTTATTTTATAATTTCCTGTTTTGTTTTCTAGGGAGAAAGTAGTGAAAGCATTTATTAACAATTACATACAATTACACATTGTGTGAGTGTCTCATTCAGATTTTTTATCCATAATTGTTTTAGCTACGTTACAAATCTAGGCTGACGGAAATGGAGAAACTTTCTGCAACACGTGCCTTTTTTGTCGCTTAAGATGCATGCTACTCTTGTTCATCTGAAATTGAGCATAGAGTTGTCACTACATATATAAAACGGATCATGCTACACTAGCACTTAGGTATATGCGAAATTGTAATATTTTATTTGTGTTTGGAGAATCCAAATCTAGAGCACAATGGAATGAGTTCAAATTATCTGTAATGGTTTTTGTGAAGACGGGATTATACGATTGTCTGTGTATATACAATGCTAGTGATTTTCTATTCAGATGAGTTTTATCTGTTTTAAGTGTACGTAAATAGGAGCGAGAGAGCGTGAAGCTTTGTGTCTTCCGTTGTATAGAAAAGATAATTTCTTTGAAAATATGTTTCCACATGCTGTTGTGGAATGTGAGAGCAGAAAGAGATGATAAGAGTAAAAAAGGCTCTGCTCAAAGTCATAGTGATGATAATGGTTGCTCAGACAAGACAAGGAGTAGAAGTTAGACAAGTGCGTATGCATTCCATCCTATTTCAGTGAGACCACTTAGACCTAATCGTCAGTAAGCGACTATTGACCCTTAGCTTCATAACTGTGTGCATAGAGTGGAGATAATATTGGCTGGATGTAGTATAGTATATTTATGATTGTCTGTAAGTATGGAAGTCAAGGGCTGTGCAACGAGGATGCATGAGTCTTGGATAAGAATGCAATTGAGACGCATGGGAAACATTTGAATTGCACCTTTAATGGCATTAAGAAAACATGAGGAAATAAAGTCGTATTCATTTGAACGGTCCGTTTGGCGAGAACAGAGTGTTTCTTTTGGGTGGAAGATCTTTTGGGATTCCTTTGGAAAATGATGTACTTTCTTTTGATGTAGTTTACATGGAAAACTGGATGGTAGTCATCACTCGGAATATCTTTGTTGCTATATGCACTGTAGGAGTTAGGGTCTGACTGTTTGGTTTCACTAGACTCATCTTCAATCCGGTTAAGCTATGAGGAGACATGTGTCTCTCTGTCTGTCTACCTCTAACTACTGTGCCTTGCATAAAGTTACACGCTCACCTATCTATATATGTACAATGTTCACCTATCTATGTACACCGCTATCTATCCACCATATTATGTAACCCTAATATGTGTCTAAATTTTTTAACGGGTAATATGTATTTGTACGCGCTGTAGTGAATACTAGTGTTGTGTAATAGGAGGTTAGTCTAGCGAGTCTCGTCTAGTGCCACTACCTAGTTGTTGTACGCGGGTTCTAAAGGCAATTCGGGTTTTCTACTCTCTGTACACTACAAGACTGCATTATAAACGGATAGTGGGCTAAAAATAAATTTGGTCGTGGCACGTCACCTCCCAAATTCTTGAAACTTAAACCTAACTCTGTATACTTTGCTTTCCTCTCGTCTATCTCGAGTCGAGTGGTGGTAACAACCTATTTTCTTACATAAGCTCCATACTCACTTTAAATTACACGGAAAATATGCTCGATTTTTTTCACGATGGAGGAGAAGGCTTGAAAGAAACCAAGGAACCCGGGTTTTCTCATTCAATAATTTGTATTGAATATCTATGTGAACAGGGAATCATTTCCGAAAAACTATTTCTTGCTTAACATTGCAGACGGAACAATAAAGAAATTTACAAACCATAGACTATACATCCGCCGTCATGAGTATTTTAAAATCCTGATGAAATGACTCATGCTTTGTATTTATATGTTTGTCCTTAAGGGTGCCAATAATAGAGCCACCAAAATAAATAATTCTAATTAAGAGGTAAGGAAAGGATGGGGAGAATGCATTATCTATAGCTGTCTGTGCAAACATAAATACATTATACAACTCCGGTGCGAATTTATCCCACTGTTCTATTTGTAAATGGGGAAAGAACTAGTGTAAATTTTTCGTATTATTTTCCAAAAAGTGTTCTTGTTAATTGAGAGGTGAAATATCTCTTAAACATAGTAATAGGGAATGAGGAGCGAGAGACACCCCCGGTGCCAAAAATAAAAGGAAAATAAAGCTCGCCTCAGCCTAAAATGTGTAGGAGGATTCTTTTATAGAGTCTTGCGAGTCAAATTTAGATTTAAGCAGAAAATAATGGCACATAGTTGCTATTTATTCGTCCGTAGAGCTTTCCTCTTGTTGAATGTCAAGTCATGTGAGTCAAGTCAATAGTCTCACAGTCTCACATTATCAACCAAATATAAAACTAAAATCTGCTTTCCTATTTCTGAATTCAACTCCGAATTGAATCTAGAGGAGTCAGAGCATGACTTTGCTAATTGTATCTGAATTTATCGCTGCGAAATCTGATGGCTTCATATAAATTAACCACACATTAAAACGAGTTATATTTAACAAATGCTCCACCAAAATGCGGACACTTTTTGCTATAGTCCGAAATAAATTAATGCAACAGGTGGATAAAACTTGAGAATTACTCATACATATGTTGACCAGACCTACAAAACTCGGTTTTTTGCAATCACAATGTGAAATAAATTAGTACAGACTACATTCTGCTAATACTGAGCAAGGCATCATTATAAAAGCAGTAATAATATGTCAATGTAAATGCGTTTACCTATTACATTATTTCATGTACCTTTTACCCTACTTTTGCATGCAAATATCGTTTACAATATTACATGAAAAAATACATTGGTACTGAACTCAACCTTCCGTATCCTAGTTTTAACATCTTATCTATATTCCATTGCATGTCGTCACATAGTTTCGCACAATTGAGAAATGGGTCGTCGCATACTAAGTGTATGTAATAAGTAAATAGTAAATGTAAATATCTATTTATATTTATTTGTAATCTGCAGACCGTAATACTTCAAGTAGCTATCATCGACCTCTGAATTGTTTTAAAATCTTCTTTGTACATTGTACTAATGCACTGTAGAAATAACAACAAACGTATTGTGTGCCAAGGAGTAGGTACACGAAGACATACCTACACAAAGTATGATATTATGTAACTGCCTATTACTAATTACCTACTACTGAGAGTTGTTCAACTTTCTTGAAGTGAGTGCACTATATGCTTTGGTTATCTCTATTGATGCAATACATGTTCATGAAACATAAATACTACAAAAACATACAACATGCTACGCTAAAATAGTTGTATGTATACATTATGTAAACCGTCTGCATATGAGAGATAGAAAAGTCTGTCTTGTCTTGGTAGTATTTGGCTGTGAGAAACTAAAGCATCCTTTCCTTTAGAAGAGGAAAAATAAAGTTTGGCAGAGGGAGAAAGCAGGTCAAAGAGTAGGTAGAAAGATGTGATGTCATATGACCAATTTTTGCATTATCTGCCACTAGGATTATTAATACGCCAAACTAACACCAATACATTTGATGTGATTGCTTTCCTTTCGCAGTCATTGTATGTGGAATTCCAACTTTAGGTACTTCTACTTTTGTGTGACATACCACTAAATCATGAAAACTGTTACTAGGGCCTTACTATCGGGGCCTCAAAACTATTTAGCAAAAAAAAATCCCAGATTTTCTGAAATGTACTATAAATTGCATTGTACTTGGCTATTTTAAAATATTTTAGTGCATGTGGATTAACATGAGAATTTTTTACATTGTAAAGTATAGCATTAGATATTTTAATACGAGGAAAAACTTAAAAAAAGGTTTATACAGTTTCGTGTGGGAAGTTGAAGAAGCACCTGCATTCGACTCCCTGAAGCAGTAAAACTTGGCCTGACTCTTTGCAAAAAGAAATGCGTTTGTGAGATACTTAAAAGCTTTTTAAAATTGTAATAGTATTATGTTAGCTTAAAAGCAGGGCTAAAAGTTTATTATGTGGCAATGCAAAAGTGAGAGAATGGTAGCCACCTTTGGGAAATTAAGTTGGTCTTGTTTGGTATGAAAATTAAAATTTTGCATAGTAAAGGAAGGAAAATGGCGACTGCTGGTGAAAATATAAGTAAGAATACGAAACACGAGATATGGTTAGTCACATAAAGAGAGTATTTGCTTGCTGAGAAAATCTACTTGTTGTTTTTTCCATGTCGGCTTCGTTAGTTCGTGAGTCTGAACTGAAATCTATTTCAGTGCAGCGAGATAGAAAAGAATACACGATATAGTGAAAACTTAGTGACTTTTAAACTATCACGACTCACACAACATGGCATACGGAAAGAAAATTTTGTTTAAAGCAAGAGCAGACGTCGGAAGAAAATGTATTTAAAGTAGGGAGTTAACAGTTAGAGTTACAAGGGAACTCGAATGTAAATGCAACAGGAATATCTATGAGTACGTTGCCTAAGTATGTGTACCATTTCATCTGCGTACCTAACGTACTAAAGAGTAGCTAAAGTTTCACAAGAAGACGAGACTCTTATTAAAGACTGTATGGACTATGTGTGTGTGTATAGAAGAGATACCTACTTACTTGCTACTCTTCTATACTGTGAGGAGAGCCGTTGAAATTTGAACAAGATGCCAAAAGATAAATTCCTCTAACTGCATAAACGGAGAAGCTGTTGCAATTTTCCTTATGTGATGTGTCCGACCACTTAATGGAAATGCTTTTGTTGTCAGCCATGATTTAATTGACCCGCATAGTAGCTAAGTGGATTTGTTTTAAAGGGGAATTCATAAAAATAAATCTGACAGGAAGCTTTCCCCGAAAGTATCAATCGTCAGTAAAAGGGAATAAAAACCAAGTGACATAATCATGGAGCAGAGAGAAAGAGAGACAAAATGTGATATAATTAGAGAGAGTCTCAGTTATATAGATAATGTAGGTAATTAGAAGAAAGTGTGTAGGATGAGACAAACAGACCTGTTGAAATGTCGACGAGTATCTTGCTGAATAAATCCAAACATGTACAAAACAGACAGATAGACAAATAACTCACGCGGAGCACAAAAATTCGGTTTATATTATTCGTCGGAGAACACTTATTGGAGTTTCGTATTTCGCTCAGTCAGAGGTTCGTGTAATTTAGTATTATTTATGTACAGGTATGATTTTTAGACTGGATGTTCCTCTGCTTACTTAGTGTTGATATTTTTCGTTCATAGTCGAAGTCGAAGAGTGAGTTGAGTTCCTTTTGAAGTCTTGTTCTAATGGTGATAGGTGTGATTGTGGTATGAATAATGAATGTATGTGTGTGTGGTATGCAGTTGGGTTGATTTCTGAGAGCGACCAAAACTAAGAAAGAGAGAGAGAGAATACGATGATTGTTGAG
The DNA here is from genome assembly GCA_020055645.1 of Tomocerus qinae. Taxonomy (NCBI): domain Eukaryota; kingdom Metazoa; phylum Arthropoda; class Collembola; order Entomobryomorpha; family Tomoceridae; genus Tomocerus; species Tomocerus qinae. The sequence goes on from CM034548.1 coordinate 26,812,028, forward strand.
ATAAGAGGGAGAAAGAAGACTGAAAGCAAAGGTAATCTAGTAGAATCTACAAAGACTGAGAGTGTTGTAATAAGTTACAATAAGTAATTGCTGTGCACGACTTTAAGGTAAGTATTAATTGGTGAACGGGTCCGCACAATTACTCCCTACTACTTTTCAAAAGAAAAAAGTGAAACAGAGGTAGATCGTTAAGTCCAGTGGGACAATTCACTGGCACACTGCTGCTTCTACTTTGCTTGTCCTCCACTGTGTCCAATCTTTGGACAGCAAGTAGTCGTCGTTTCAATGGAGAGACTTTCCCAGCTTCCTGATATTATAACCTCTCCTCGATGATATAATACGAGTCGGCTACGGATGTCTGTATCGTATAATAAGAAGAAAAAGCAGAAGACTATAGACAGAACAGAGTAGGTAGCTAAGGCTGTGTCCTCTTCCCTAGCTCGGCTCACTCAGTCACAATCCAACTAGATCAACGAGAAGTCAAAACATACCGTGCACTTAAAAATAGAAAGAAACTTCGGGGTTCTCTTCGCAGTGCACCAAGGAGCCAGTCTCAATCCGATATCCACCCTTAAAGCTCTAACTATACACACACGGATTCTATCAATGTCTTCAATTTCCCAGATCGCCCAACTACTGCGAAACTATTTTCCGGATTTCTCACCTCTCTCTGCCCCTCTCGGCATCCTCCTCCCGGCACTTTTCCTCCCAGCTCCGTCTCCTCCTTCCTCCTCACAGTTCCTACAGGCACCCTAGCCTCCTCATCTCCATACTTACTTATTATACATTACTATTACTTTACTACAACTACTACTACTACTCTACTCTAGGTACTACTCTACTTATCTCTCCTAGTTAGACTTTCCTTCCCCGTCTATCCGCTTTTCTCTAGTATACAGATAATGTCAGTGAATGCGACTTGCTTCATCGTCCCTGCCTTCTACTTACGTATAGCCCAGTACCTATTTACTTCACTTTACTCTCGCTTTCTGGATCTGACTCTCCGCTCCGACCTAAAGAGTTTTTTCGGGGCGAGGTAACTTTATCTGCATCCCGATGCGCTAACCATATATGTAAGCTGCTTATATTGCTTATTGCTAACTACTCGATACTTACTACTTATGCTTTCAGCCATCATCTACATAAACTCTAAACTACTACTCTTCATATCCTATCCTCATCCAAATACTTATCCGCACCAATCTTTTCTCCAAATTCCACTATTCGTCTCGTCCATTTAAAAACTACTTTTCTTTCTCAACACGATTAAATCATGCCTCCATATATTTATATCCCAATCTACTACACAAAATATTATGCTTTAATATTCTTTCTACAATTATTCATTTACCTACGTCCAAATGACAAAAACAGACTTTATCCAATCCGACAGGCAATCAGGATCATCCAGCTTAAACCTGTTGCCCAATTAAGGTATATGACCAGAATGATCAAATGAGTGTCACATTCACATGTTACAGCATTATCAACTAAACCAATTAAATGGGAAATCTAATTGATTCGTGTTTTAGAGGCTTCTCTATTATGCTATGAGAGAGACTACCATGTAAATACATGATTCATCGGAATGCATCTCTCATTGAACAGTACATTTTCCCATCGGATTCATTGCTATCTTTCAATTATATACTATTTCATATATATAGATTATACTACATTTACTGGTTTTTATATAACTACTGTTGGTAATAGTCTCCCTCTCTTACGCCACTTGCATATAGAACTATTGCATTTAATTCGATATTCAAGTTTTCCATTTTAGAGTAAAACATTTTGGAATGTGAACTATTCAAACTATACTTATTTAAAATCATAGTATTTTTACAGTTGCAGTATCTGCAGATCACATTGGAGTGATTGCTTTCTGCATCTATTGTTCGAAAAACTTGTTAGATCAAGATCAAGACTAAAGGCTCATACTTAACATTTGACTTTAGTTTGCATTTCTGTAGTGTGTGTAATGTGTACACACCAAGGTCGATTACAATAGTCAAACTCTTTGAGCAGGCAATATCATTGCTTTAAAATCAGCCGTTGAAGATGATCCCTGGACATGTAATCCCAGAACATCAAGTGAACATATAGCAATAGATTTGCTCAATTGTCCCCCTAGTTACTTATAATTGATACTAATACGTGCTATTTACATTTGCTTGCAAATTCTGGGTGGAGTAGAGCATTGATTGAACCATTTGGACTTGATGGTGATGGTGATGGAAGATGGTAAGCGACAGAGAGGCAATGTGAGACTGAAAGCTTATAATAAAAGTATTTTGTGTACGTGTCTGTTTAGCGAGTAGGGCACTACTGAACAGAGACTTCAGCTGTGTGTGGGATTTTGTAAGGATAAAGAGATTTGATAGGCTGGTCACTCTGATTTAGCGTTGAGATTTATTTATTGCCAAATTTTTGACAAGCTTAATAAACAATTGTTAGGTTTTTCAGATAAAATAGTAGAGTAGGTAAGGCAGAAATTATCTACGATACTACTCAGCATTAAGTTCTTAATGCTAATGCTATTTTTGCTCTAGGAACTCCAAGGACTTTCCATTTCTGCTCGACTTTAACAATGTAGTTTATTATTTATATTTTTTCAACTGAATTTTGTGGCTGCAATTTCTGGAATGGAGTATGGATGTAATTAAAATGTGCAACTGGTCACTGTCTAGTGGTTAGCATAGTTAAAATCTCAATGGTTGCTAAAATCATTTTAGCTAAAGGTCAAAATAAAAGACCTCATTATAACATTTTACCTTTTACATTACTTTTTATCAGCCTTACTTTAAAATGTAAAAGATACTGCTACAATACAAGACATTAAACTTTTGTTAAAATCATCAGGGAAATCTGTAAATATCGGCAGAAACATTCTTGTTCGTGATAGTGTATGATTGCAGAAAGTTTGTAAGGCTTTCTGCAAATAAAGGCTGTAAATAAATCATTAAATTTATTTTTAATAGAGTCTTTTTTAAATTTTGTCAACTGAAAATGCTATTTAATTGACTAATCGTTAACTCATTAATTTTAACATTTCAAAATGGATTCTTAGCAGCATCAAATTCCAATTAATTGGGGGCTTTATATAATTGGTTTTCATATACTTTGAAATATACATGAACATTTTGCCAGAAAGGGCCCCTTAATTTAAGGAAATATAACACATTAAAAATATTGAAAACTTCTATTCTCCACAGACTATTAAATATCAGTCGATTAGGAAGCATTTTAATTTTAGGGCCTTCCAAATGGTGCACATTGCGTATAGCCACGACACCATCATATCATGTGGCTATCTATCTCTTTCCTAGCGATGATAAATGGTGATGTTGGATATAGAACTGGATGTGTTCATCAAATAAAGTGTTGCACTTTCCAGTATCAGACATTGGAGCTATTTTGTACATATAGCAGGAATAAATGTTCATAGGAACCATATCTGATATTCTCGTTAGCAAAAAATAATACGAGTGAGTATTTTAAAATATTTATTTCATACTTCCAAAAAATAGTTACAGTTTCATTAAATTAAAATTAACTTAAACTAAACTAAAACATGTTGTTGTTGCCTGGTAAACTTTAAAGTCAAACTAATAATTTTAATACACAATTATAATACAATTAACTTTACATAGTACGTTTTACAATTGCAATTATTGGATTGCAAATGTAAGGTGTGTGTATAATAATTATCAATGCTACATTTTGCTATTAATTACTCAAAATCAACGGAAAAGAAACCACCAATACAAATAAATGCTTTATTTTCTGCATTACCAGTAGCATTGGCAAATAGCTAGTCCTACATGCTTATAATGATGAAAATTGACTTCTTTCGAATATTACCTGTCTTAGTATTCTCATTAGCTTAAACTGTCTTAGTACTCTATTTCTTTAATAGTACAGAATATCAGCAAAATATTCAGCATGCCATTAGGAGATTCATCTATCTGGTTTAACTTTTATCTACAATGTCCTGCCTGTGTACTGAAATGGAAGGTTTTCATATTTAACATGGTGAATACAGTGAAAATTATTTTCTACTATGACTTAGCAAAATACCTATGTTTGCTGAATTTTTAAATGCAAAATTATACCATGGGTATTGAGGGTGCGGGGAATCCAATTTGTAATTAAGGATTCAGTAAATTTACAAGAGATATATCAGACCTAAAATCAAATAATTAAAATTTTTAATCCAATGAGGTAAATTTCACAAAATTATTTTATTACTTTTACTAGACAGGGAAACAAATACAATTTTCTTTAAATATTTATATTTTTCTTGATTATTATTTTATATTAGAAGATTTTATGTGTTATAGCAAGATCTTCTTGAGGTAGCATTAATAGCTTAGCACGGTTTAATGACACAAAAGATAGTAACAGTTTGGAAAAAACATAAATAAATTTGTAGTGCTATATTTTACACCCCCAAAATTTCTACTGAAGTACACTGACAATACATAAAATAGGAAATATTTTAGAAAAATTAATTTACATTTATTTAAATTATTAAGACAATTTTTGAAAACCATGACTAGGTAAAAACTATTACTGTATGAACAGGACAGGAGTGTACCAAACGGAAAATGCCCTATCAAAAATTGGATTATTATGTTTTAAGCGTTTTATATACACAGTCGGGAACCAAATTGATCAACTAAATTAGCTCACTGCCGAAGAATTATCTTACTAAATTAATATCCATTAAATTTTTGAATACTTGCAACTCACGCATTTTGCAGCATTGGAAAAGCAAGTACTCAATTTATACTGATTACTCAATTTATGCTGGTTAATTTATACAGAATATATTTTTATTGGTGGACGATTAAACCGTAGTCATTCCTCGATAAGCCCTGTACTTACCTAATTACTTTATCAGCCGATAAAGACACTGTTTTACATGTGTACAAGTCTGACCTAATTTGTATTTTTCCAATAATCAATAATGAATGCAGTTTTAGCATTGAAAGCATTAAACTCCTTCTCAAAATACACTCTCGTAGCATGTAAAAACAATTACTGAAATAACTTTACCAATTTCCACTTCCTCCTTTCGTGTCCAAACTACAATAAGATTACAAATTTGTCATTAGGAATTTCCTGAACGTCGTATCTAAAACTTTCTTTCGCAATTTCCATGGAGCACCCTGGCTGCATAGGAAGCTACAGATGCTTACTTCCATATTGCTACTGCTTAGTCACCAATTAATGTCGTCTTACAATTAGTATATAGCTTGCATTACCCTATTATACATGTTTCAAATTTATTCTGCCAAAACGTTGCCTTATAGAACAACTAAATTAGTATAGGAAATAAAATTCATGATTTTTTGTTTTAATTCTGCGAATGATAATGCAATAAATTACTGATAGTAATTTTTATATCCATTTTGTAAAGTTATTAGGTGGAGTTTCTTAAAAAAGATGGAATTCATGTGCATGAAATATGGAAGAATTGAACAGAATAAAATGTAGTTACTCTGATGACATTTTCGTATCAGCAACCGTGTGTATTGCACCAGGTATATTTTTATCTTTCACCAGATAGTTTGTAGAACTACTGATAATATTTGTCATCGTCTTCTCTCGACATACTCCCATATTTGTCCAGTGAGCCACTCAACTCCTTCTTGAAGACCTTCGCCAGTAACGGCGTTCGAAGCACAAATATGCCATGGTTTATTGGCAATACGATCAAGCCCTAGAGCGGCAGATATCTTAACGGCAGACATGGCTTCTTTTACATCCATTTTGTTAGCAAAAAATAAAATCGGAATACGACGATTGGAAATATCAGGATGCTGTAGTAAAGTATCCAGTTCATCCTTGGCAACAACGAAACGAAGTCTGTGGGTTAGACAAAAAAGCATGTAAATTATGTGTGATTCAACTCTAAAGACAGAATTTTTATGAGAGGTTATATGACAAACTAATTTTTTCATATTGGTCATTTTGAATTCAAAGATACCTAGTTTTTGAAATAAAATAAATAGCTGTTTTAATGTTTTCTATATTTATCAGCTGAACCAAAAAATGTATAATTTTATGGTTTAATGGTAAGCATTTATTGAAATTCAAATACGCATAATAGTATATCAAATATTGTTAATTTAATTTTTTAGAAATGGTTTACTTGTCGCTGCTGTCTATGACAAATATGATTCCTTGACAGTCTCTGTAATAATGTTCCCACAAACTTCGGTATCTCCCTTGCCCAGACATGTCAAATGCCGTGAAGCCCACATTCTTATCTAAAACAAAGTTATTTGAATAGGTATTAGTCCAACTATTTAGTATCTATTACTAATCAACTAACGCTACAGATAATTTGTGTAAAATTGACTAACTTTGAAACTTTTCCACATTAAATCCAATTGTAGGGACTATTTCGTTCGCTTTTTGTTCATCAGCTTTAAAGTGATTTAATAGTGTTGACTTTCCACTGTTATCTAATCCAACCACTAAAACGTTTACTTCTTTCTTTCGCAACCCCAAAAGTCCAGCCAAGCGATCCAATATCCCCATTTTATTTTTCTTTATCTTAACATTCTCAAAGTACTGCGGACATTGAGATTTTCACTATCACCATATCACCCTTGAAGTCATAGTTTTACAAATAGACAGATTTTTTGTGACTGCATTTATAGCATAACACTTGCCTCCTATATATAAAATAATGCCACATAGGACAGTATTTACCATTCAGGGAAATGAAAACTCTAAACTTTGCATGAAATTATAAGACGCTTGTAAATGCCAACGCTAGATTTTTCCAAGTCTATTGGCTATAAATATTTAAAAATCGTAATCAGGCAGATTTGTTTAATTTTTTGTATGTATGTACAAAAATATGTACAATTATCTGCGAAAACACCAAAAATAATCTTTCAACGGTATTTATTTACAGTTATACTACTAAGGTGTATGTTTCTCGGCAAATCTTTCAAAGCCATTGTTGATGCTTTTTAGTCAATATTTTACAAAGTTGAAAATTCCTTGGAATAAATTTCGCTTTAATAGGATTTCAATAATTGCAATGAAGAGAATTTGCAATAATATTTCTTGTTTCGTAATGTAAGGTCACATTGTCTATTTCACATTTAGGGGGCAAGTATTATGGGTGGAAAATTTATTCTACGGTAGTGGGTAATAAATTTTTACCTCCAGATAGTCTCAATTTTAAAATATCAACACTATTAACTAGACTATTGACAGATTTGTATTACTGGGATTAAAAATTAGTTTGGATTTCTACATATGTAACGGATTTGTCTGATTGGCTACCAACCATGTGTGTACCAGTTGCTAAGGTGAGCACGTCAACTAATAATGACACAATGCAGTGAAAGAGTTAAGCGACAGAGTACATACCGTCTCAGGTCTCATCGATTTTGAGACTTGTACGTTATTGTGTCGGTCTAATGGAATAGAAAGAAAGGAAAAGTCGTATACAGTGCCACACACCTGTACTGCATAGAAATAGAATGCATTAAATAATGAGTGCTCAGTCAGTGGCTTAGTCATACCCGTGCTATCACGTCAAAGTTCGATTTTAATGTAGGGGTAAAACGTTGTTAATTTTTGATGTCTTGTAAATTGTATCTTGCTGGAACTAAACGGCAAATTCAACGAAATATGCTGAAATTATGGTAGACGTGGGAATATCTTTCTTTTCTGCAGCTTTACATTTATATTGGGTACTAATTGTGCATTTAAAGCTATCTGGATTTGAAATATACAATTTCACCAGAAACTAGAAATGACACAAACCGGGATGGAAAGACCGAAAAAGTCAACAAAGGAATATGATTCACAATGGTCACTGCTACCTTACGGATTACATAGTAGTGTTTTAATAAGCTATTAAGCTAAATAATAGAAATAAATGAAATTAAGGAATATCATTTTAGGGCTGGTTGGGTACATTGACAGACTGATACAATAAATAAAATCCTTCATGAATAGAAAACTCAGAAATGGTTTTAATTTTTTTTAAATCCTAAAAACGACATTGTTTAGTATATTTCAACAACAAAAATGTTTTATTTGTTATGCAATTAAATTATGTTATATACTACAAAAGAGTCGTTACTTTAGAAAATATGCTATGAGATTCATTGTTTAGGTAAAAGTTGAATTGTTTATTTCTCAGTAATTCTGTTTTCAGAGTTTCATGTAAATCCATTACTTTAACATAGCATTTTGAAAATAATTTACAAACTTATCTATAACTACCGATGCATATAATATGTACGGTAGTGGGGATTGGGATTCTTTCTATAAATATGAATTTTTTATGCATATATAACAGCTTTTATAGGTACATAGGTCAAGATAAATTCGAAATTTACAATATAATTCGCAACTTCGACTCTTTATTATAATCAAGGAGAAATAAACATTAATTTAAAGAAATTTGACAAAAAATGTCTATTAGAAATTTCAGTAAAATTGCAGTAGACCTCTTTTACAAAATGAAAAAAATTGCTACATGGATCGATGTTCTGATGCTTGTATTTTAGATGAGTCACTTATACATTCCCAGCCACCACTCTCGTGCTTCTTCCAAAGACTCACCTTAAAAGCAAAATTAAAATCATTTAAAAATCAGTGATTACAATTACCAGTTGGAAATTATTAAATATTTTTTAAATGCATTAAATCCTACAAAATAAACATCTGTTGTATATTTATGATTGGAAGTTATTAGATAGACAGCTAAAATGAACATGATATTTATATTTACCTGGTTGTCTCCCCCAGAAACAGCTAAGACATCACCAACAAAGTTCCAGCTTACGTGCCATACGACATCATCAAAAACGTGAAGTGGTTCTGGTGACCAGCTTGTGCCTTCGCTTTCTCGGTTGTTCCAGATTATTACTCTACGGTCCTGTGAAATATATTTTAATTTTATAGTTCAGATTCAAAATAATGGCAATCGTTAAATTAAGAAATGATAATTACTTGAGATGACGATGCAATTTTCATTCTTGACAATCCTGCAACAGGGGACCATGCCACATCTCTTACCCAGTCGGAATGCCCTTCGAGTTTAACCTCTTCTATCCATTGATCACCTTCCTCTCTGAATATCAATAGAGTATTTAAAAATTGTATAGAATATGAAATAAAAATAAATTTTGAAATAAGGATCACCTCCAAATTTTAACTAAATTGTCACATCCACCGGAAGCAAATCGCTTAATCACTTTATGAGCTTCCTCAGCCTTGACTGGAAGGGCCATTGCAGGAGCCCATGACACAGCATTGCACCCCAACTAAAAAATACAATAGAATAATAATGATGTCATTAAAATATATGATAGCTAATCAACCACTATAATAATATTTCTGCATAAGGTTATAAAAATATTAATTACAGTATGAGCATTTGGAATTTTGCTAGCTTGCCAACGATCGTTAACGAATGATATGACAGAAATACTGCTATCTGAGCTGCCACAAGCTAACATCAGACCCCATTCAGATGGACACCAGCAAACGCTATTAACTAAAGGAATAAAATATTAAAACCTTTTCTTTCTCAGATACGAACTGAAAAAAATCATTAAATGTCAACAATCTTTAAATATCTCACCCGAAGAATCGTGATCATCATTAGTGTAACAAATTTCCCACTTCTCTTCAGTTTCCTTCCAAATAATTACTCGACGGTCATATGAACAGGATGCAAGCAGGCTTCCATATCTAGGGTGGGCCCATGCAAGCTGCCATACCTATCAAATTCACACAATTTAAGATTTTATTTTATTTAGGTAGCTACCATTAACAATGCTAAAAAATATTAATTTACCGGTCCTTCGTGCCCTTTTAATTCTGCTACAAAAGTTTGTGTGCCATTGTTAATGTTCAAATCAAAAAGACGAATTGATTTATCGCAGGAGCAGGTAGCCAATCTGGTGCCCATGAAATCCATTTGAGCATCGTGCTAAAGACAAAAGATAAATTCAATTTCTTTAATATCAATTAAAACTCGCTATTAAATCATAAATCCCTCATTTGCACTTTTTCACAAAATTAAAATTGCAATACATAAAGCCAAATTTAAAAATACAAAATAACTACAAAACTACATGGCTTCAACTCAACGACGAAGTAAATATGAATAGTAATAGAATTTGCTACTTACAATCATATCCTGGTGTCCAGTGTCAATGGTTGTGACACTGTGGTTAGATGATAGCATCATTGTTCTACTTTTTCTCTTCAGTCAGTCAGGTGTCAGAAATTACAATTTACGATATTCTCAATTATTACTACAAATAAAATACCATCAGGAAAATATTCAAATCAATAACTGGTGGTTGATCGAAATGAGATTTCCGTCCACTTCTGACCTCTCCTATAATAATAAAAAAAATCTTGAATTTTGAATTTCGGTGAGAGTGAATATTTTAGAGCCTAGACAGTCGAGTGCGGTGCCTGGAGGCTGATCTCTCTCTGTACTTGACTGTTTGAACAGATTGCATTACAGGCAAAGGCACAGATACAGAGAGGGACAATTCAGTCAGATTCAGATCAGAGGAGGCAGTTTAAATGAATGTCGGTGAACTAGTTATAGTCTGTCTGAGAGGCAGACGGATACGAGATTACGTGTACTTTACTGCCTTGGCTTTACAGTACATAAAATGCATGCACATGAACACTTCTCTCTGTGGACGTGTAGTTTAGTGTTCATTCAATACGTTTCGCTCGTGTGCCAATTAGAGCTGGGATCAAACCGAATTATTTGATCAAGAAATCTTATTTGAAGAAACAAATAAAACAATAAAATTTTGGCATTGCGTTAGCAAATTCCCACATCTAGTGCCAATTTATAGGTTAGTCATAATGAAGGCCAAAATAAGACTGGGACTTAGTAGGATAATCATAATAAATGCACATAAATGCACATAAATGTAAATACACATTTAATTGTTTATTCCGAAAGTTGGTCGTACAGTCTTTAAATATTTATGTGCGAAAGGCTACATATGTATTATAATATTATGTGAATTAAAACGTATAATAACATATTTTACCATTTGCTACATGTTTATTTTAAATGTTACAACTTTAAATGTCAATTTAACTATGGCAGTGTTGTTTTGGGATTATACAAATAGTTACCTTTGACCTTTTACATTGCATGTAATGTACTTAATTTAAGTTAAAAGAAAATAGCCACGTTATTTTGTTTTTCTATAAATTGTGATTTATTCCCAAATTCCTCTCCTCGGATACTGCGATGATTGCAAGCTACAAGCATGACGGCATAATATAGTTTTCATTTTAGAGAGGTATGTCATTAATAATGTCTTATAAATATGTTAGCAATCGGGTTAAGAATGGCAATGTCAGGAAAGTCAGGATTGGATTGGAATCTTTTATCTAACTAAACGTTTGCCCAGTTTGGACTCCGCAGAAAATGGCACCGATGCACAAAGAAATCCCCCACTTTTCTAGGTTAAACGAAATACATGACTTCGACACTGTGCTGCTGTAGATTACCTGCCAGAATTGTTTGAGACTTGTGACTCGAGACAAGACAAGACTCATCGGATGCTCAAACAATTTTTCATTAAGGTTGGTTCTACGGATTTCCATTACGTTTCGCAAAATCCTCCTACCTCCATTACCACAAGGCGTACGAACCCAAATTTTAAAATGAAGATTCTTCGGTTTATTATCTAGTGAACCTAGTCCTTAGAATTATTTTAAAAGGAAATAAAATAGTATTTTTTGATTTTTGAAAATAAAAATTTGAGTCATTTTCTGCAAAAGTTGATACATGCAAAAGAGCCTATGAGACGGATTCATTAAATCTGTAGTCGGTACTAACGCCGTAATTGAGAAAAGTAAGCTCTAGGCTCACTAGATATTTTTCTCCTCTTTCTTTTTGGTATGTATTTTCTTTACCAAATAATATTTTTGACCTTGATTAATTAATTATTTTCATTACAATAAATATTAATTTCAACTTTTCAAACTAATACATCTGTAGAATCTGTGACACGAAACAAAACAGTAGAGTATATTATCACATAAACTACTGACTACTGACTCCAGCATTGAAATTATGGGGAGTTCATGTTTTATGTTGCTGTACGACGCGAGAGTAGTCAGTATTTAGTAAAAGGGGAAAACCCGTAGAGCCAGCCTTAAAGACTGAGGTCGACTCTATGAGTTGGAATCCTCTATCTCGGGGTTTTCGGATGCCTAATCCAGATTTCCTTAGGCTTGAATATCATGGTCAGTTAATTATGTTCTCACTGTTAAGCGTTATATGTTTTCATTAGAAAAGGTTCCTGAAAATCCAGCAGGGAATTAAATCGGGAAATATGCATCTTGTCTAATAAATCTAATAATAAATCCTCCGACCACCAATACTGGAGAAAATTAAATAATGTCATCTGCAGCTAATCTACATAGGTACTCATTATTTGCTAATAAATTGTTTCATACGTGTATACCGACGCAAATACCACATTTTACAAATAATATTTACTTATTCCTTGTAGGTTTATTATTACTACCACCGGTTTTAATGAATTTTAATTTTATGATGCAACGAATATAAATTTTGATTATTGTCTTATTCCCGGGCCTCAATGTCGGTTTTTGGCTGCACAGTTGGCAAAGCATTAAGAATTCAAGGAGATCAAATTAGCGTATTGAGGCAAAAATTGCTTTGGCGCCAGAATATATATTTCTTGTATAAAGTGTAAGAGCTCTGTTCCGCCCGTTTCGAAGATTGGTATTCAGCATAATAGACATCATCATTTTCACTTTTGTGCCCCAACGCATACCTTCATGTACTAAATTTTACTTACGAAGGTATGCTTTGGGGTACACAAATGAAAACATCAGTTCTATATAAAATTAAGATTTGGGATGCTGCGAATGAGATGAACTACCTCTATAGCTATACTATAGCAGAAAGCCTGCTTGCTTGGCGCTTGACTTGGTTGGCATTTATGAGCCAGAGATGTTAGAAATTAGCAAGAAAGCAAACTTTGAGTTCAGTATCTTCAACTAGCACCAAACTCACTAAATTGCCAAGTCAAGGCGGTACTAGTACAACTGTCCAGTGTTCATACTACAGGTACAGACCACAACAAGTAATTAAGAGAAATGTTTAAAAAACTGCTTTGATGCTGGATGCTACTTTTGTACTTAACAAAAGGCTTTTTGAAAAATTTGCCTTTTGACCAATTTATTATTATTTGATTCCATATTTCGGATTCAACTTGAAAGAGAATATTTTTCTAAAATATGGTAGCTGGATATTTGCTGCATTCACCATTTACATTTGTTTCAAGGAAGCCTTTTCCTGTTGTAAAATAATACTGTCTGCCTATTGGTGTTTTAAAATTTGTTTGGAGTTCGTCAACTTCTACAACTCTTCAATTAACTATAATCTATCTATAATGTCTATAATGTAACATGGATAAATTCCATGGACAACTTTCCTTAGAACTTGTTACTCCTATTTAAGTAAGTACCTCAAACACCAGCTTTTAGTCAGGGCGGCAAAATTCGGCAGGAGGGCACCGAGAAAATATATATTAATTATCGCCCTAACCTCGAAAATGTTTGCGATTTTTGGCCTTTTTTTGAGAAAATAATTTCTTAAATTTCTTTATTTTTCTCGATTTCGAGGGGGCGAGGGGGGTCCCCCCTCTTCGCTTAATAGTACGCACTTTTTAATTGTTGAGCCTAAGATAGCTTTATACTTGTCTTAAAGATATTGATAGACATGTTCAATAGACAATGCTAAATTAATCGCATGCATTTGGTCTATATCTGGTATTAGGGAAGAATCTACTTTTACTTAAGAGTTGTGAAGTCTTTTAGGAGTAATTCACTCTAAGGAGTGGGTATCGCACAAATAATGTTATTTGCTAACTGATGTTTGAATTTGAAAACTTAAGAAAATCTCCCTTATAATGTTTCCCTTTAGACCTTTAGAGTAATGGTATCGGATATAATATAAAATATATTCACAGTCTTCTCAATTTTAGGATAAATCTTCTTCCGCCGCCTTCGTTTCATAAGATTGAGGCTAAAACCTCTACTTCACCTGGGGTTCTTCAATCTTCAACTTCAACCAGAATAGGAAAAAACGAATGGATCGCATTTCACTCACATCGTGGATACGGATGATGGATCGGATATTTTCTTCGGACGAACAGATTTTGTGTAAGTTTTAGTCCTATATGAACGCCATAAAAAGATGCGCAGAAATATTATATGTACCATCATCATTTTGTTACTTTGTAAGTTCTTTACGTTGCAGCTCTTCTCTGTAATATGAAAAGGAGAGTAATTTTTCCTGTTCTTCAAATACAATCTCCACTATTTTGTGGGCAATAATGACTAACGATATGTAGAGGAACTGGACTAGAAATTGGTATTTTTTGTAAAATAACAGGCGTTCGGGACAGATAGGAATGCTGCATCATTATCATTATGTGTTTCTCTAAAGTACATATAATAAGCAGAAATTTCTCTATCATAATTGAAAAGTATGGTTATTGGTATGCGTTTACTGGTAAGTTCCAATGACAAGTTATTTAGCAGCTTTTTTGATTATGTCTGTAAACCAATGGTAAATATTCGAGGTTTATGTGAAGTACAATTATTTATTCAAAGTCTTATACATATTTAGAATTCGTTGGACAAAAAGGATAAAGAAAATGAGTCAGAAAGGAATACCATGCGCAACAGATATGAACAAGGCCGGATGTATGCACCTTTACCTTTAGTGTCTGATTCCTTTGCTTGCATGGAAAATAAATTATTATGAGACAGAATCACAATCACAATGGTCTATTAAAACTTTAAATTGTGGACAGAAGTATTTAATTCTCAAAATTCTAATTTGGCATGTAATTGTTAATTTTAGAATATTTTATAAGGTATTCAAAATCTCATTTCATCTAAGACGGCATCCAAGATTATGACCATAGTGTATAATACATTTAGACTTTCTGCTGCAGAAAACGACCCACATTAATTCTCATATATTGCATTTCAAGAACATGCTACCAGTTTTATTTTGTAGTATTCTTAATTAGTTCCTGCTTTCAGCTAAGTACTATAATTGTTCTGTCAATAGCCGCTATTGAGTGGTGAAATGTCGTAAACATTAATAGGCCATAAATAATTATGTATGGAAAAGGACTCTATCATCTATAATTCAATGATATCATTTACGTTACATGCTGAAGCCATTTAAATAGTCATTTTACCAACCAACCAACCAACTAATTTGGTAAAATATAACTCTGGAGCCAAGTGAACCAATTTCGTAGGTAAGCATTACATGTATTTTCAACCCGAAAATGTTATTTTCATGTAATATACATTTACCCGAGGGTTTGGAAGTTTTTGTACATCTGGTAGGAAAAGGAAGATTCGTAGATGGAAAACCAAGATTTAATTTTCTACTTTGGTAAAGAGGGAAATGGTTTGGGCAAATTGGATTTCAGTAAGTTAATCATTGAAATTTCGTAGCTTCGTCGTAGTGCTATAAAGTAAGTAGTTCCGTTTTGAGCCTGTATCTGTGTTCTTTATTGCCTCGTCATCCGTGAGTTCAACTTCTGGGAATGGGAAAAGGGAAGGGAATCCCGAGAAAAGTATACATTAATGCTGGAATCCCGGGTAAAACTATACTATACACTCAATAAAATCGCGACTTGTCAGAAAGTAATATGGACGGCATTTCACAAAATACACAAATATTATTATAATTAATTGGAAACTATGAATATATTTTGAAGCCTATTAATTTATTATTTAATGCATAAAGCATACATTCATACCGATTTTATGTGTACATATTGATTATTAAGAGGTTAAATGAAGGAAAATCAATAACAGCGAAGGCAAACTGTCGTGTAATTTGAGTATTATTGAATTTTGAATTAATTTTCTACCATTTCTTCAGGCATAATTTTGAAGGATATTGCATTTTGCATTCGGTAGTAGGGGAAATAGGATTGCTTGGTGGGAGAATTATTGTAGAGTAGAGTAGAGTAGAAGTGGAGGTAGGTAGGTAAAGATAGGTAATAGGTAGGTTTTGTTGGATGCGATCGGAATCGGAGTCGGGTCGGCGGTCGGTATGGTCGGTACGGTACTCTCGAAATAAGTTTTGCCCTCTTCTTGTTGTGTGTATAATACGTACGTACGGCAGAAAATAGCCGAGTCTGTCGGTACGAGCGAAGCAAGAAGGAAGGAAGGAACGTAGAAAGAAGTAGCTAGTAATGTATAGTAATCGGTGGTGTTGTTGGTTGTCTGAATGTTGTTGTTGGGGTGCTGTTGATAGCCTAGCTATGTTGGAGTCTTGGTTGGAGTGAGTGAGTGAGTGTAGGAACAAGCAGGACTAGGCTAGGTAAGGCGAGTGATAGGACAGGAGAGTCTGGTTGCCTGCGATTGCGATGTAAAAGGAATCTGAGAATCAATCGGCTGCGCTGGCTGGCTGTACTGTACGACTAGGTAGGTACTCTTCCTTGTACAAGAAAGTATAGTCAATAAAACTAAATTTTACTTGGTCCATAAAGGTACAATAGAAACTTTTAATCCGTAATCTGAATACTCTGTACTTATCATAATTGGAGGATGAGTACGACTAGTCTTCTGTTATTATTATTCTGATTGCTTTTAATGTTTTGTTTTGATTGAGCACTGAGCGTTGATCGTCAAAGTCACAAGCTTCATTCATAGCAAAACAACTACTGTAGACAACCATCTTCATCCGTCATCTACTCACAATTGACATCCTGATACTCGGACACTAATTGTTTATCTATCACAAACTGGCAACTTGGCAGTGGGATCCTTACCAGTATTATAATAATATTATTATCTATACCTGATCTACATAATAAAGTGGGACTGTGGAAAGCCGCGCATATTCTGTGTACTATTTTATATATTTCTGTTGACATTCATGAGCTGATGACAGTATTGACAGTGCTACACAGTGATAATTTTAGTCAATCATTGACCAATCCAACCAAGATTCACAACATCTATTTTTACAAGATTCATCACACGAAATGCATAACATGAGGTGAGAATTAGCAAAGTCAACATCCGTAAAACTTGTGACATATTTCCAATCCGTAAATTTCTAAATAGTGTCAAATCACAAATGCATTTTCTCTCGATTAGAAACTGAGATTTATATTGCTACGGGAATCAGTGAAGTGGATTCAGGATTTTTATCCAACATCCAATGTTTAGAAATTTTAGTGACTGACAGTTCCATTCCAATTAATATTGTTTTCCCTTTGGAGGGAAAACTGATAATAGAGCACTGCTCTTCATTCACAGAGCAAAAACACATGTTCCATTGTCTAACCAAATCATGGACCAACAGCCAAGGACATTATTTATAAATAACAATGAACTGGATATCTAGAGACTGTTAGCATGGTAGGAATTCATTTAGTGACTGACAGTTTTCGTGATAATTTACCTTTTACCATCAACCCAATGGTAAAAACTACACCTGTTAATATTAATTAAATTTATTAGTAAAGGTATCTTTCCATTACAAACTATCGACTAACTTATAACTATAGTTTGACCGTTTTGTTTGGCATTTCTCGCAAGTGAATTTAATTAACTGCCGGAGTTGATTGCTAACTGTTGACTGTACTATTAAGGGCTATATTAATTATCTTCTCTGCTACTTTCTTCAATACAATTTATATTCTAATAACCGACTAATTGGAGCATCTTTATTTGCAGATGTTTGGACTTAATTTGAACTAACCTAAACTATAACTACGAATGATTGCATTCCTGGTGTGTAAATGAAAACCCGTTGGACAAATATTGAGAATTAATGGAGAATAACATAATGAATCCTAATCTATCAGACGTCGAATATTTAATTATTCGACATCAAGTGGCCATTAACTAACTATAATGAAATTTATTTCTTCGTGTTTATTACAATCAAAAATATGGAATCGCCAGTGAGACGCAACTTAAAACGAAAGTGCAGCGACGTCGCCAAGAGTGACACTGCTGAGTCGAAAGAAACTTCACCCAGGAGAAAACTTTCCAGCACAAGAATGCAGAAGACACCAGTGGCTGGGACGTCAAAAACACCGGCGTCAACGAGGACAGCTAACGCAAGTAAGTCACCAATATTATTGAACTTCTTACAACAAAAGCTAATGATTTGTACCGCTTTTTAAATACAAAATTCCATTTTTTAAAAAAATTTTGTAGCTCCTAAAAAGAAATCTGTAAATAAAGGCCTAAAAGGTCAGAAATGGTTCAAGGGAACTCCTAAGTCTCGGTCAAATCATCGTATGCGGCCAAGTCAACAATTGCTGAAAAGTTCTCCTCAAGATAATGCTCCTCAAGCCGCTCCTCTTCCTCCGTCGATAGTTGAATTCGACTTTGATGGTGTTGCTGAGAGGCTACATGTTCTTGATTCCCTGATTGTGTGCAATAAGGTAATCCCATTCGAAATAAATGCTTTCGATACGTGTTTTTTCTAACTTTTACCGAGAGGAATAGCTAGAAATTATATGAAGGACAACTTATCATTTTATTGCACATTTTATGATTGTTGACACTGACATTTTTGAAAAAAATTAGTTTTATTCTCCCGAAAATTTTGAATTTTTTTCTATTATAGAGTACCTAAAAATGCTATTGAAATATTATTAGTTTTCTTGAATTTTTTATAAAATTATTTTTACAGGAGCCTGATGATCAGCTACCTGGGACATCCCGAGACCTACAATCGAGCAGTATTAATCCCCCGGTTACACCTTCCCAACAACACATTACTTGGTCGGCAAGCTTAGAGAAAAAAGGGGCCAGAAGCGGCGGAAGCAATTCCACCAAGGGGAAAAGTAATTCCAAGTCAAAAAGTAGATCTTCGAAAAAGTTAGATCAGTCGAGTAAAAAGAGATCAAGTACCACTAAAGAGAGCCAAGAATTGAAAAACCAGCCAAAGCTGCCGGAAGCAGTGTTTTCTATCATTAAGGACTTCAAGATGTCAGAAGCCCCAAAACGGCCCAATGCGTACATCAGATATATAGAAAGACCCCTCGAAGAGTTAGCTGAAGAAGTTGAGTACGATCTGGACGAGGAAGACTGCGCTTGGCTGGAAGTAGCTAATGCCAAGAGACGCAGTGAAAATCTTAGTCCTGTGTGTCCAGAAAGTATGGAATTGTTAATGGATCGTCTGGAAAAGGAATCTTACTTTCAGGTTGGTTGAATTTTGAGAAAAATCATGAAATCATGTATTTTGGCTATGATAATGTACAATATAAATAATAATTGTTATTTCCTTGCAGATGCAAAGTTCCGGAATGGATCAGGGTCCGCTAATTGATGATGATGCTGTCTGTTGCATTTGCATGGATGGAGAATGTCAAAATAGCAACGCAATCCTCTTTTGCGACATGTGTAACTTAGCGGTACATCAGGAATGCTACGGGGTTCCTTACATACCTGAAGGTCAATGGCTGTGTAGAAGGTGCATACAGAGCCCTTCAAGAGCCGTTGACTGTGCCCTTTGCCCCAATAAAGGAGGAGCGTTCAAACAAACTGATGATGGTCGCTGGGCTCATGTCGTCTGTGCGATTTGGATACCAGAAGTTTGCTTCGCTAATACAGTAAGTGTTTAAATCTTTTTACAGTACAGATCAGTTTTCTCTCCATTTCTTATTCTATGAATGGATGGTAGGTCGATTTGGTAAAAGTTTTTTCGTCACTTTGACCCTTCGGGATAATTTGGCAAACCCGCTTTTGAACAGGTCGGAGAGTTTGGCAAAATGTGTAAGCGCACAATCTGGCAAAAACTAAAACTGCATTATAGAATGGATAGTAACTGTACCTTAAAGGACACTCACCTTACATTCTCTTTATGCATACTAAGCCTGGTAACTAGGTTTCCCGTAAATTTTCGGCGAGGCTGAAAAATTAATATAAAATAGTAAGTTAAATGAAAAAATTAAGAAAGACAAAAAAGTAAGTAAGAAAGAAGAAAAATAAGTAAAAAAGACAAATTAATAATGAAGAAAGAAAAAAAATACGAAAAATAAGTACGAGGGAACTATTGTAGCCATCAGTGAATTTTTTCACTTCATCAGGTTTCCATTAAGAAAAAGTTTTTCCATCAGCGTGCATACTTTTAAATTCTTTTGAGCTGAACTAGCTTACACGACTATTACTAGTCGTATAATTCTGTCAAATTTCAAACAGCAAAAGTTATATAAACTTTTATATTGCTTGTACTAGCTAGTTACAGACATTCCGAGCCAAATAGCTTTTAGAGTCACATAGATACATTTTAATGTTGGTTTTCATTTTTGTTAGCTTTTATGATGAATTGTTTCCTTTTGTATTGAAAACCCAAAAATAATTGTTCAAACTCAACTGTGCTTATTATTGTTATTATCTTTGTTTTTCGTTATTTCGCGCTAAATATAATATTTTTTAGCCAATAACATGTTAATTATAGTTAAGTATAACCTGGTAAGTAAAAAATAAAATTTGTTCATGAAATTAATGTTACAATGTCTCTTTAGGTATTTTTAGAACCAATAGACAGCATTAACAATATTCCCCCTGCCCGATGGAAATTATGCTGTTATGTTTGCAAACAGAAAAATGTTGGAGCCTGTATACAATGTCACAAATCCAATTGTTACACAGGTATGTAATTATTTGTAAATCAGCTACTTCGAAAGTTTATTTTTGATACTCATTATTATCAAATGCTTTATCGTTATATTAGCATTCCACGTCACTTGTGCGCAACAGGCAGATTTATGCATGAAAATGGACACCGTCAGGCAAGGTTCCTCCGTTATTGTCAAAAAAACCGCTTACTGCGACAACCATGCACCACCGGAAGTAGATTCTGTAAGTCAATTTCTACTAAAATGAGATAGTATGTAGCATACTCTGATGCCATTAATCAATTGACTACTTTATTGCTGTTTTAGCCATCGAAGGAGGGCGATCAATCACCTCGTCAAAAGATGCGACAAACCAGAAAACTTTTAGCTGAAAAGCGCTGTGCCATTCCTGTGGTATCCATTCCCACCATACCGATTGAACGGATCGATCAAATTTTATCTAACGTTACGTTTAAAAAGAAGAAGCAGTTTGTCAAACGACTGATGGCATATTGGAAATTGAAGAGGTAATTTGAACCCAATGAGATAGTTCTACTAGTGCATATAAGTAAAGTAGTTTAAGTCCATGCCTACTATTAACTTGTTGCCTTACAAATGTAAATATCCATGTGTGTTTAGGTCATGTAGAAATGGTGTTCCCTTGTTGAGAAGACTACAGGTTGCCTCTTTGGCTCCACGTCCTGCAGCAACAGATGCTAGTTCAAGGCCCATTGATCCTTCGGAGGTGAGATCAGTTCAAGCACTCAATAAATTCCAATTATATGTATATCTGTAAAATATTTATGGCTGGTCTATGTGTGTTTTTGTAGATGGCTGCAAATCAAGCGTATTATCAATATTTCATGAGACTGAGGCAGAATCTTGAGCGAGCAAGACTGTTGTGTGAGCTGATCCGAAAGAGAGAGAAATATAAAATAGAAGAGATGAATGTGTAAGTATTTTTCATTATTAAATAACCAAATTCTTAAACATTTTTGGCGTGACTTTGATTAAAAAAATTAATTACTCACAGGCACAGCAAAGAATTAAACTTAAAACTGCGACCATTTACAATATTTTTGTTAAAAGTGGTTGATGAAATTGCTTCGAAAGACAGCCTAGACATCTTTGCAGAACCAGTTGATCTGGACGAAGTTACTGACTATTTGACAGTAATTAAGCAACCGATGGATTTATCAACGATGAGAGAGAAGGTCGATTCTTTTCAGTACAATTCGGTTGAAGAGCTGGAGACCGACTTCAATTTAATGATAGATAACTGTCTTAAGTACAATTCGAAGGAGACGATATTTCATCGTGCAGCTGTGAAATTGAAAGAATTGGGGGGCATCATACTTCGTCATGCGAAGAGAGATTTTTTAACTATCGGTTATGATCCTAGTACCGGTATGCATTTGCTTGAACGGCCATCAATTCCAGAAGTCCTTACTGACAGAGAAATAGTTAAAGAAGGTAATTCTTTACCAGTTACTAGTGAATATTTCCAAATGAGTTGGACGAATTGAAGTAACAGTGTCTTTAGTTGGTTGGTGTTAAACAGGAAAGAACCATTTTATTGGATAATGATATATGTCTTTGCTTATTTAAATTTTAGTTGAAGGTGTTCTGGACGACAAAGGGCGATTCGCAATGGATCAAGACAAGCATATCGCTATGTTGGAAGATATTCTGGACAAAACCTTATCGTTAACACATCCTGTAACGAAAAAGAATCGCTATGCAAGAATCAAGCAAGAAATTGTGCGTGTAAAGAGGATGTATGAGCAAAAGGATACTCCTGCAACGCCAAAAGGTACTCCTGTACAATCACCGAAGAAACGAATAATAAAGCGGGACAGAAGACCAGTTACCGAAACACCTACCAGCACACCTTCGGAATCCCCAACGAAGGGGAAGAGTGCCTACGATTTTGAGCTGAGTGATGAATGTGAAAACTCAATTTCTCCTGACATTACAAGCGACGCGTGGCGAAAGCGTTTTCCCACCTCAAAATCTGTACCCACTCTCTCGAATAACGACTCTCTGCAAAATCATCAATCTATAAGTCCGAAAGGGAAAGATAAAGACAAGTCTGTGAGCACCGAATCTTCTCCCAATACCAATAAACGTGCACTCCGTCCTCCAAAGCAAAAAACACCTCCTGTATCTCCTCCAAATTCAACGACTACCAAAGCGGTAAATACAACTCCTAAAAGAACCACGACAGAGAGAAAATCCCCGGTGGCTAAAAATCTAGCTGTCACTCAGTTCGTCACAGTCGCTATTAACAAATCGCCGGAGAAACTGAGTACACCATCCCCGAACAAAACTCCTAATGTTGGTCGACTCAGTTCAAAACCAAAAACAAATAGCGAAACGGGAAATGCCAGTCAGTACACCCGCAGAGAGCAGAAGGAAATGAGAGCTGCTCAAATGACGCATCAAAAAGTTAGCCTTTCTATGGCATTAGCAGCCGCACAGCAAATTACTTATCGTGATATTGGAGATGTAAAGGATCGTAGTTCAACGAAGTGCAAACCTCTACTGAGCATGTCTCCAACAGGTGTGAATCGGAGTTCTACAGTTCTTGCAAGCAAATA
Source organism: Tomocerus qinae (assembly GCA_020055645.1). Taxonomy (NCBI): domain Eukaryota; kingdom Metazoa; phylum Arthropoda; class Collembola; order Entomobryomorpha; family Tomoceridae; genus Tomocerus; species Tomocerus qinae. The sequence continues at coordinate 26,835,318 of CM034548.1, forward strand.
TAAACGACCACAAACGGCATATGGGGATGCCTCAAGATTAAGAAAGAGTACAAACGGAAAGGCTAATAACAAACATGATAATTGTAAACCTTCAAAAAAGATTAGTTCAACTTGTAAAGAACCATCACCGGCTCGGAGAAATTTAACTCGGAAGCGTAATGTGGTCGAAGATCATGTAAATGATAAAGACGTATCCAAGCATAATAACAGTAATAATAATACAATAAACAATAACGTCCATTGGACCCAAACATCACCAAACAATCGTTCGAGTCAAAGTCCCAAATTAAATTATAATTCTAACAGCAATGTGTCCAATAATTATAGTCCCATAAGAACAGTAACAAACAATATTTCCAATGTGTTAAAGAAACGGAAAAATAACAGTGGGAAATCCTCGGGGAATTCCATAGGTGTAGCCGAAATCTCCAAGGAGAGATCTAGTGTTGATAAATCTGATAGCTTTATGGTGTATCGAAGTGGAGGGACGAACGAAATGGACTCCAACTCCGAGGATGAAGAGAAAAACAATGACGAAGACGAGGAGGAAATCGACGAGGAAGAAATTGACGAGGAGGAAATTGAAGAGGAGGAAATCGAAGAGGAAGAAGAGTCAATGGATGATTCTGTTGAAGAGTCCGAGGAGGAGGAGGATGCGGAAGTGGCGGCTATTGCTGAGAGAGCTGAACAGGAACAGAACGTTGAGCAACAACTGGATTCTGACTCAGAATCTTCGAATGCGACATCCGGCATGTCAAGTAATTCAACCTCCTCAGAAAACAACTCTTCTGGCAACAGCGACAGCGATAGTTCATCTTCCAGTGACAGCGAAAGCTCTTCAGTTGAAGAAATACCTGCACCGGAGGTTGTTCAAAAACCTGTAAAGAAAAACAGTGCTACCAATAAAATCCCTCCGTCTACTAATACTAATAATGTAAAGCACAGACGAGCCTCTGGTTCCGGTTTGACGTCCAGTAGTCAAAATAAGTTACCTACCACTAGACATTTTGAGAGACCTGTGTATTCCCCCGATGTTACAGCCCCAGTGAGCACTCAAATTAGTTATCGGAAACGTGTAGAGGAGTACGAAAGGAATTTAAAGGCTGGGAGTGTCGTTGCCAAATGTCCAGATCACAAAAACTGTAGTAAAGTGCTCTTCGAAAATGATCAGGTGGATGATGTAGCTAGTGGAGAGTCGGACAACAGCAGTGACATAGCTAGTGTTAAAACAACTGAGAAGAAGAAACCCGAAGTGGAGGAAGGACTTGATAATGCAGATGCTAATGAAAAGATCCAAAGCGCGTTGGCAATAGCTTTACAGCCTCTCGACTTAGTTTGGGCTAGATGCAAAGAAGGGTATTCTTATCCGGCCTTAATTATTAATCCTGATATGCCGGTTGGGTTCACTCAGAATGGAGTGGCCATTCCTGGTCCTCCACGAGAAATTTTGGAGAAGAGACCTAAAATTAATTCCCCTGAACAAGTATTCCTTGTCCTTTTCTTCGACCACAAACGTTCTTGGTTAGTAAAAATTATTGCAAATTTTAAAGTAACTACTCACTGTAACACTCTTAATAACTGCATTTGAAATACAATTAATTTTTAGCCTGAATGAATAAATGAATTAAAGAATGTGTTTATTTTTAGGGAATGGATAATAAGAAGTAAGCTGCAGCAGTTAGGAATGGACCCTTCATTGGATAAAGAACGGCTAATGGAGATACGGAAACCGTCGGAGAAAAAGGCTGTCAGAAGGGCGTATGAAAAAGCCATTCTTCATCGTTGTCGTGTTAATGGTAGCAGAAGCGTACTTGTTGATAACTTAGGTGACTGATCTCTGGTAAAAATTAGAAGTAAGATATTAAAGTTTTTAAAATGATAGGCAAGTTAGTAAAATACATAGATATCTAAACTATTAAATCACACGGCTGTTGTGATTGATATAGGGATAGATTATTTGTCAGAATTCTAAATAATTTGGTCTATAGTATTATACCATCGGGATATTAAATGTATTCTTTCTGAATACTAAGATGGGCTCCATAACATTAGCCTCGCGAAGGATTCCTGTTCGCACTATAATCTGCTAATATAGGCTACGAGAGTTTTCTCAATTGGCTGGGGCAGTGTACTTAGATCTTCCTTATAGATATCTGTTAGGTTGCAACGCGGTTAAAAAATTGTATTTATTGGGTTTATCGTTGATCGTTTATTCCTGGACTATAATACTCTTAGTGTCTCATGCTAGCTTCCAAAAACATTATGCATCACATCCTAGCCGAATCTTACTTCGGGTCTGATAAGTGTTCGATTTGTTTAGCTGTGTAATTTTTGAGTAGGAAGTATGACCTTCTGTGTAGTTATTCTCAGTAGATTTATATTTCTAACAAATTAGAGTTTTGAGGTTGAGGTGGTAGTTTTTGTTAAATAGGACAGATTTTTCATTTTATCCAGGTCATTATTTTTCTGTTTTATCTATTTGTTACGTAATAAAAGGTTTATTTAAACCATTTACATAATTCGATTGCTGTCAAGTTACTTCAATTGCTAGTTACTTAAACAAAATCCTTACTAACTGAATTAGTATACACATTTGATAATTTGATTTTTAAGGATTGGTTTTTTTAAATTTTTTGCCTGGTTTAGTGGAAGCTACTTAGAGTGTAATTGATGTGCTTTCAAAATCCAAAATGTAGCTACTATAGGGCGTGTGATAAATTATTGTCATGTTAAAAGGTATTGATGATTTCTTGCAAAACCAAAAGAGTATAATATGTAGATTTAGGTATTAGAAAAGTAAATAATTCTTGTCTTTAATGGTTACATAGTTTAGAGAATGTGCTGTATGTGGTACTTGTTTTTTTTATTTTACGTTGATGAATTTTAAATTGTTCATGGAACTATAAAGGGGCATAATATTTATATGTGAATGATGATAAATATGTGTATATACGTAATTAAGCATAATAAATAAGCATAACCTGATAATTAGATAAGAATAATAAATGAGCATAATAATAATTATAAAGAAATGTTTTTTTGTATCTTAAATTGCGGTGCTTCACTTTAAGAAGTGCTGTCTACTAAATATAAACAAAAACTGTAACGTCGTACATTTATTGTCAACATATTACAATCTCAGCTATTGTAAAAAGAAAACTTGGTGTTTGATATTCATGTTATAATTGTATACTTTTTGTTTAGTACCTAATATTGAAATGTTTTTAATAAGGATGTCATTGTTGTTGGCATAGAAATAAATACCTGAGCAAATATATTAGACCCATAGTTAAATCTAAATGTATAGCTATTCCTTCCTCAGAGTTGGCATTCACTAACGTTTCATATTTTCTCATTGTCAGTGCAAGTCAACAGAATAAACAAATCCCAAATTTTCTCATAATTATCTTATCTTAACCACTGAATAATCGATTATTTGCATCTTATTAACGTCATCAATCTTCTACTTGCTGGACTGCAAGTAAACTCTAATGTTTGATTTTACTAATGGCACTTTTAGTACATATTATTTCACATGTACTGCATCCTACTTTTCATTTTAAAAAGAATGTCAATAAATGATGCATCTATAAATGAATGAAAGAGGCTCAGACATACCGAAGGCTAGTGTACATCGTCGTTTCATTTTCAGAGTTTCAATGAGCTTTCAGATATGGCATTTCAATTCTCGACCACTAAAAGCCATTACCATATATTCAATAATACACTGTGACTCTGAAAATGAAAACTAAAAAAGTGAAAATAGTATATATTTTTCACTTATGATTTGTCTGGTGATTTGGTGGTAGTAAATGATATGCTGAAAGGTGTGTAATATACTTATATCAAACTACTGTAATGCAGAAATCAAATGTTGCAATAAATATTCCCCCTGACAATGTTCATGAAAATCATATAAAATTTTGAAATGAAATGCCGTATTCTGATTTCTTATTTATGTGAATACTAGTGAACCCAGCTAAGGGGCAAATCTAGTACTCAAGAGAAATTCAGCAGGCCACCCATCACAGTAATAAAAACAATTTCGAAAACATCCCAATAGGTTATTATGTTAAGTTTGTAACTACGAAGTATATTTAAATTAATATACTTTCATTTTCTACAGTGGTTGGAAAAATTAAATTCATCCCCAACTTCCTGATAAAAAGGAATTTCCTACACCAAAATAATAACTGTAGATTGTAGCATCAAATACAGGGAACAATGAAAGACTATTTTCGAAAAAGTTCCTACAAAGTTACCAAAAAGCTCCATTTGAAAATCAAAAAAATTCGATTCCCCGTTGGATTTTGGAAAAACATACAAATTCCATGAGTCAACTTTCGAATAAATATTTTTAAAGAATAAATAGTGGTACCCAGTACTGTTATTTAATTCTACAAAAAGATGTCCCAACTGACACAAAGGAATCAAGAGGGTAGTAAAAAGTAAACCCAGCTCTACTAAAAATGTTAAATAAGTTTGTCGATATAGTATAACCAAGTATTAGAAGTTTTGAAATGCTATTTAATACGCACACTACAACCATTACGAAATGTCCCTTTCGCTATTCATTTCCATTCGATCCCGACTCACCACCATTCAACCTTCTTATGTTAATTTCTATTATTGTTATAATGTTATATAATAATACGAAACGACTCTTTTCGGTTGTTTAGAGGAATTGGGCTTGCGCAATTAACTTTTTTGCTTTTAAGGAGCCTGCATATATTACATGTGCAGTTGATGGGAGAAGAAGGTACTCAAAAGTATTGCAGTCAGCACCTAAACTTGCGTTGAACATGGGGGAGGGGGTTTTGCGTTACGTAATATATGCAGGTTTCCTAGGTTTTCTCTACGCCCTACCTATCACACGTACAGACATTGTAGCCCCCAGCATGCGTGACTCTATTTCGAAACGTAGGTATCCAGCATAATCATGTGTATTAGTTAATTTCGAAACACAGTAACCTGTTAACTGTTAACCCGTGGTGGACTTATTGTTATGCATACGCGCTTCGCTCTTGCGCATTGCAAAAAAAGCATGGCATAAAATACAGCTACATAGAGACATACATACATACATGAAACATAGTTGGAAAGATCTTTATTTATTGTGAATGATGATGATACTTCCATTATGTGCTTACCATGGTTACCAACAGTCTCATGGAGTAGTTTATACATTATACATACTCTGTATTTGCTTTAAAAGAAGTAACTAGATTTATAGCATGATGGCGCTAAAGAAATGGCAGCTATTGGCAAGAGAGCTGAGAGGGAACAGAGGTTGAGCAACAACTGAATTCTGTATTAGAATCCTCGAATCCGGCATGGCAACTAATTCGACGTATTCCGAAGACTACTCTTCGGACAACAGCGACAGCAGCGATAGCACACCTACTGAAAATTTCAGCGAAAGTACAAATTCCACTGAAAAATTCAGCGACAGCACAAATTCCACGGAAAACTTCAGTGATAGCACATCTTTCAATGAAAACTTCAGCGATAGTTCATCATCCAATGAAAGCGAAAACTCTTCAGTTGAAGAAATACGTGAACTAGGTGATGTTCAAAACCGCCTAAATAATATACATGGTCAAGAGTCGGACAACAGCAGCGATACAGCTAGTTTTGAATCACCTGAGCCGAAGAAACCCAAGATGGAAGATGGACTGGATAATGCAGATGCTAATGAAAAGATCCAAAGCCCATTGGCAATAGCTTTACAGCCTCTCGACTTAGTCTGGGCTAGATGCAAAGAAGGGTATTCGTATCCGGCCTTAATTATTAATCCTGATATGCCGGCTGGGTTCACTCAGAATGGAGTGGCCATTCCGGGTCCCCCACGAGAAATTTTGGAGAAGAGACCTACAATCAATTCCAGTGAGCTAGGATTCCTTGTCCTTCTCTTCGACGAAAAACGTTCTTGGTTAGTAAAAATTATTCCAAATTTTGAAGTAACTACTCTTAATTGCATTTCAAATGCAATTTTTAGCCTGATTGAATGAACTAAAGAATGTGCTTGGTTGTAGGAAATGGATAATAAGAAGCAAACTGCAACAGTTAGGAATGGACCCTTCATTGGATAAAGAACGGCTAATGGAGATACGGGAACCGTCGGAGAAAAAGGCTGTCAGAAGAGCGTATGAAAAAGCCATTGTTCATGTTTTTCGTGTTAATGGTAACAGAAGGGTGATTATTAATAGCTTAGATGAGTAATCTCTGGTAAAAATTAGAAGTAAGATATTAAAGTTTTTAAAATGATAGGAAAGTTAGTAAAATACAGATATATAAACTATTAAATCACACGGCTGTTGTGATTGATATAGAGGTAGATTATTTGTCAGAATTCTAAATAATTTGGTCTGTAATTTAGGATACTAAGATCGTCTCCATTATATTAGCCCCGCGAAGAATTCCTGTTCGCATTATAATCTGCCAATAGAGGCTAGGAGAATTTTCACAATTGGGTACTTAGATCTTCCTTACAGATATCTGTTAAAAAATGTAATTATTGGGTTTTTATCGTTTATTGCTGAACTATACTACTTTTAGTGTCTCATGCTAGCCTCCAAAAACACTATTCATCGCATCCTGGCCGAATCTTACTTCTCGGGTCTGATATGTGTTCAATTTGTTTAGCTGTGTAATTTTTTGAGTAGGAAGTATGACCTTCTGTGTAGTTATTCTCAGTAGATTTGTATTTCTAACAAAGAGTGTTGAGGTTGTGATAGTAGTTAATGTTGAGACTGCCTCTGCTACCAATTTTCTGTTATGCCACGTGGTGTTAGCTGCAAATGATAAAACCTGGTCGACTATCAAGTGGATTAGAATATCTACATGTGAATATATTTATTTCTTATGCTGTATATTTTTTTTAACGGCGTCATAGATTTTATCTCATTGACATTTCTAATTTTTTGTATTTGAATAGCTGAATTTCTCTGAAGTCACTCATCGTGAGTATGACATAGGAAGTTAAAATTGGTCTCAAGAAAACGAGCATAGAATTTTACGGGGCGTGTAAGGCTTCTTTTTGGAAATTTTAATAGTTTACTATTTTAAAAACTGAGCTGTATAATGTGAGACGTGTAAACTCCCTCCCCAAATTTCGGTCAATTATCCTTCTTTCAGCTTTTAAAATTTCAAAAAACGAAGCATTACACTCCCTCGGTACTTTTATCAAAATTCGAGGACTAAAAACCAAATTCGGTTACATTTTGAGATGAGCTCAGAAATTGGAAACGCGTGCTAGCTGAGGCAGCCTTAAGTAGGACAGATTTTTTATTTTATTCATGTGTCAGTATTCATTTATCTGTTTTATCTATTTGAGATAAAACAACGAAAACAACGAAAAAGAAATAAAACTAACGTAAGACAACCTTTATTTAAACCATTTATCATAATTCGATTACAGGTAGTATGCTCTTTTGATGATTTGATTTTTTTAATTGGTTTTCTTAATTTTTTGCCTGGTTTGGTGGAAGCTAATTAGAATGTAATTGGTGTGCTTTCAAAATCCAAAATGTAGCTACTATAGGGCGTGTGATAAATTATTGTCATGTTAAAAGGTATTGAAGATTTCCTGCAAAACCAAAAGAGTATGATATTGTAGATCTAGGTATTGGAAAAGTAAATAATTCTTGTCTTTAATGGTTAAATAGTTTAGAGAATGTGCTGTATCAAGGTACTCGTTTTTTATTTTATGTTGATGAATTTTAAATTGTTCATGGACTATAAAGGGGAATAATATTTATGTCAATGAATATAAATATGTGTATATGCGTAGCATAACCTGATAATTACATATTCTTTAAAGATATCTGTAAAGTTGCACCGTGGTTAAAAAATTGCAAATTTTGGGAATATTTACAAGTCAAAGTCAATAAACAAATCCCAAATTTTCTCATAATTATCTTATCTTAACTACTGAATAATTGATTATTTGCATTTTGCATCATAACTTCATCAATCTTTTACTTGCTGGACTTAAAGTAAACTGTAATATTTGATTTTAGTATTGGAATTTTTACATTTTAAATACACTGCGTCCTACTTACCATTTTTAAAAGAATATCAATAAATGATGCATGGATGCATCTATAAATCAATGAAAGAGGCTCAGACATACCGAAGGCTAGTGTACATCGTCGTCTCATTTTCAGAGTTTCAATGAGCTTTCAGATATGGCAATTCAATACACTAAAGGTCATTACCATTTTTTCTACACTATCTGTAACTCGTGACTCTTCAATCAATGAAAATCACTGAGATACCAATTGTTGTAATGTTAAAAGTAATCCACAGGGTGGTCATTTTCCAAAACTAAAATGTGAATAAATACTTCCATCAGATGTTTACCAATAATCTCATGAAGCAGTTTATCTATATTTGATCTGAAACAAGTATCTAGATTCTTAGCATAATGTCACTAAAGAAATGCAAGCTTTCTGTTCCTCTTGAGTAATTTTCTGTATGTTATAATCACATATGCATAGGTACTATATCCCGGCATTTAAAACACGAAGAAATTAAATACTAATTTTATTGAAAACGATACTGATTTGAAAATAGTTGGATTTATTAATTGTACAGCTATTATTAAAGCTTTTTATTACAACATGTATCAAGTGCATATAATACAGTCAATCAATTTTTAAGCATTAGAACCTAAACTGTGGATTTAACGGACTTGTAATCTTGTAATAATAAAATCAATAATTAAACTTAAAACGGAATTTTAAAATGTAGTGTCTAATAAGGAAGTTTATGAAATGTTTAAGATATTAATAAGTAACGATTAAGCAATACTACTATACTACAAACAGATTGCTATAATAAACCTTTATCGAAAATGTTATATAACATTTTTTTGCTACTGATTTGGTTTCATACTTTCACCCGACTTTCTCCTACAAGCCGAAGTGACACATCACGTATGTAACTATATTTCACTGACTATTTTTAAATTTTACATGGCATGTATTTATAATTAGGCAACATGTAACATAATACTACATTTTTCAATCTATACAGTCCTTGTACCACTTAAAGATAGAAACAGGCAAATTTTAATGACAATTTTATTGTATTAATTTGGAGATGGAAGTTGACAATTACATCTAATTGGCATTTGGAAACCTGAAGAAAAATTAAAAATTGTCTACAAGCTACAGAGTATGAATAGGCATACTTAATTTATTTGAAGGTTTTTCTAGAGCAATGAAATATCTCTCGCGGTACCTATCATCGATAACAATTTTATTGAAAGAGAGCAAAACAACTAGTTGTTGTCTATAATTTCAATTTTAATCTATCCTAACAGATCTATCTAAGAAATCTTACATCATTTGACAGCATGCAGGATTTTAATAGTTTCTTACACCATTCATTCAAACCCAACTGCAACAATAAGCTCAAGATAAAATGTAAAACTTAATTTAAATTATAAAAAACATTATTACATGTATAAAATATTTTTCTCCGTGGGACTTTTGCAATTCAATATCTACACATGTTGTTTAAAAACTTAACTTAAAATCATATTTACGCCCGAAGACACAGTATTAAAAGATATAAATAAGGTGTGATATGTTTAGTCAACTTTTGTTAATTCTCCATGGCTTTAACTTACAGAGGTTTAATGTCTTTTTATGAATACCGGGATTTCAGCTTTGGTTCGATTGACTTAAAACGCAGGAAAACATTTCCAGCTCTACCGGCTTTCATTATAAACGCTACGGTGACGCACATTCTCGTGTCTATTCTATTGTTACATTTTATTAGCTACCATTTTGTAAAATTCGTTTGTAAGCGTCATTATGTCTTTTTGTAAATTCTTTTTATACTCACACTGAATCGTATTAAGGTAACTGACACAGTAAGTAGAATTTTGAAGACTAAAATAATTAAAAATTAATTGTTAGAATCATAACTATATTTTAAGTACTTAAAAATTAATTGTGACACTATTTTAAGAAAAATACAAAATAATACCCCACATCTTACTATAAATTTGAACTGGGCGTAGTTCCACCTATTTCCCATATTATGTGCAGTTTGACGAGCTTGATATTTCAGCTACCGAAATTGTCATGGCTAACTACCATATTTAGAGGGGCACACATTAACAAGTTCACGCTGTTTTCTTAGTTATAGTATTTTGATTCCAATTATTTTTTTCTTACAAGTATTACAGTTAAATGTGACAAACATAATTTTCCTTAAAATACCTTAGATAATTAAGATTTGATAGTACACAAAAACATGCAATTGACATTGAAAAACTAGTACCGGGCGAAAATGCATTACGTGGTAACCTCAAATTAGTGTGCTTTGAAATTCTCCCAACCCCTGTTGGTAGCCTTTTTGCAAGAGTAATATTCTATCTGTGATCCTATCTTATAATATTATTATTATCAAATAGGTCTAGCTAGAGTTTATAGCCATCAAAATTCTTATTGCTGTGGGTTTAGGGCAAGATCATTAAATTTTTACCACTGTTGTAGCTTTGTAGTGTGGCAATATTACATTTGTGAGTATACATGGCAGAGCAATTATTGTATTCTAAACATATTGATGGATAAACTTGAACTTTGTATTATTAGTTCAAAAAAGAAACTTTTTCAACTTCAAGACACACTAGTTTGAGGTTTCCAAATGATACATTAAACAAACTTTCTAAACAGTAAATCCATTTTATAATTGTGTGATTTTTGGCTATTACAATGAAAAACATGTACGTTTCATATTTTGTAATATCAATTTATGAAAACGCACTAAATGCTAATTACATCTCATTTCTTATCATTAATTATTCAGTTAATAAAACATATTTGTACATAGAGTCAGTTCAGTTACAATTGCACCGTTACATAATAATATACACAAGTACACACTCATTAATTGGAAACGTTTTGTTCACTTGATTGTACTAAATACTAGTTCAAAATCTCCAGTTTACATACTTCATTTCCCTGACAGCTGCCTTTTAGTAATACAAACCATTTAAAATACAGCGGGAAGCAGACTTATTATACAATTTCTAATGAATACATTTTGTAAGAACAGTGAGGAAAAGTTAAATATTCAACGTTCATATTTCTAATTCATTTTAACTTGAGGATAGGCCATGAACGTTTTAAAATGGAATTACACAATACTTTTAGTCAAGCTCTTAGCCAAGTCTTCTTTATATTTAAAATTCCAGTAATATAAAACTTCTGCAGCTATTACCAAGTAGTTAAATCGAATCAAGTATTGATCTTTATAGCTACCTTAATACTACATCCAGAATAATTCTTTTCGTCATTTTCTTCAAGTCTCGAAGGCATTTATTTACCTTAATACAACACATCTTGATCGCTACAACTATATAAGAAGGCCGTAAAAGTCATATATCGCATGATTCTCAAACTAAAGATCATTTTCTGAAGCTTTCAGAAGTAAGGAGAGATTTTTCACATAAAATTCTTTGTTCATAGCCTTATCTCAGTGTAAAATGTTTCTCAGATCAAAACAAATACTTACAACAATTATTATAATCTCATAATAGTTGATTTCTAAACGAATCCATAATACATGAGATCAGATCATACAACTCTTAAGTACATATTTTTTCTCAACCATAAAGATTTCGAAACAGTTAGAATTGGCAAGCATTATTTTAGGTGCTCATACTGATGTATATATGGAGGGTAGTTAAATGACGGAGAGATGAAAAGATTTTCCTGTAAGAATTTTTTTTAAAAAGGATTATGACAATAATAGTAATAACCACGCCATACCAAACATATTGTCAATGAAAGGAGACTTACTTTACAATGTGGAAGAAGCTCATGAATAGAGCAGCTTAAACGACAAAAATCTGGACGCTCGTCACGGTCGAGTTGCCAACAGTGCAACATAATTTGATAGAGAGCATCTCCCATAACCTCAATCTGTGTTGGTCGAGCCCCACGACAGACACGTTTCACAAAGTCTTCACTTTTAATGTCATGATAGGGCGTTCCTCCTGATTACATACGGTAATTTAAAGCAAACAACTCACCATGATAATTAACCATGAAAAATACTTGTATATACCTAACGAGGCTATTTCCCATAACAAGATACCAAATCCCCAGCTATCACAAGCCTTAACGCAACGATTTTGGAATTGTTCCACAGCTGACCACCGAGTGTAATCTTTTTCCTAGAGCAAATAATATTGTATTAATTTCATTCTAAATTTATTATCTTAAAGACAATATAATTTACTATGCTTACAAACCTCTTTCAAAGGATTCGACGACAACATACCAAATCCACTTATTTTGGGTGTTTCAATGTCCGTAATTAGTACGTTCCATGCAGCCAACTGGCCATGGTTCACCTAAACGGAAACAGTAATTTAAAAAATATTAAAATTGTTTTTTAATGTAAACATTATTATTGGTATTTATTGGATTTTCTATTTGAAATGATAAACAATATTTTGTAAGATAAACTTTACCTTATTATTTTGTAAATGGTACATTCCCTCTGCAATATTCATGGCACAAATAAGAAGACTGTAGGGTGTTACAGGAGGATTGGACGCTTCGTCGAATTCTCTGTACTCTAACAGCCAAGTCTTTAGAGGAGCCCCTCCAAACTCAATGACGAAAAACATTACTTCTTTATCTTCCATAAATCCAAGTAGCTGCACTACATTTTCATGTTTTTCCAGTCTAACTAGTTCATCCAAACTGGCATAGAGCTTTTCAGGTTGATCAATCATATTAACATGCCCGTTGCCAACTACAATTTTCAAGGTTAATATTACTTAACAATGTTTACATTATTTTGATGAAAGTTAGACATGCACAATTTTTATCATTTTACTAGGTTTAAGGGAGCTAGATGGTATCGTGCATAAAGTGACAGGTATTCCATTTGTTTTAAGAGTGGACAAGTAAACGGGTCCGAAACGTCCTTTTCCAATCAACTTTACAGCCTGATCGTCGTCAGTAGGCATATCCAGAAGATGACGCGGGACATACCACACTTCTTGCAATTTCTTTAGACACACACTTCTTAGATCTTCATCAGGAATGAAACCAGCATGAGTATAAGCAGACACTGATTGATCCTCCTAAAATAAAATATGGATCATTTAAATTATTGATAAGGGGTTTTGACGCTGAATGAAAATGTAATTTGAAGATTAATCAAAAATATTTGAGGACTTACATCAAAAGAGTAGGTCTGTGACGAATTGAGGGAAGTCTCCCTAGTTGTCAATTGATGATTTTCTATTCGTCTCTGTGCATTCGTCTGAGCAGCTCGTCTACGTTGGCTAGGCAGAAGATTCATTTTCAGCACTAAATATACAGCAATGCACAGGAACAATATCCCACTACTTATGCCAATAGCAACCCACAGAAACATGACAACGGTAGAATTGTCAGAACTTATTAGTTCAATGCGTTCATTCTTGTCAGAATCTAAAATGTGATAATTACAAGATTTTAAGAACTGTGCAAATACTAAGATAGTTTAAACAAGTCACTTTAAAATGTAACCTTACCAACATAAGAATCTCTATTCCGATGTATCTTGGCAGAAGAGTGTTGGTCATGAGAACTAGACGAGTATGATGATTCGGAAAATCCATCCATTGAACTAACTACTCCTAAAACGGGATGCCAGTGACCATCGACAGGTATAGGCCCATTGTAGAAACCGTTATAATTCCCGCCGTTGCCAATAATGAAATCTGACGGGAAATCCTATTTGTACATAAGCTAATTTTAATATCTTGTGTCTTATGTAATGATATTATTAGATCTTCTATAGGCGATACGATTTGTGTTTTGTTTACCTCAGGAGAAAACTCAGCAGCTACGTAATACGGAAATCCAATGGTATTTGTTTCGTTCCAAGTATTAACATGATCCTTGTTAAAGAATGAAATTTGTGCATCGTCTACTACTGCAATGCGATAGGCACTTATGGGTCCTTTAGTATTTTTCGCTGATCTTAAAGAAATTCTCATTTTTCTCTTATCTTGCCAAATTACTTTTGGAGAAGGAGGAATGTCAGGCACTAATTCATACATAAAAATTAGGGAAACTCTAGATTTACTTTTAAAAAAATAATATTAAATTATGCTCAACCTCCTATTTTCGTCCAAAGTACTGCCGTGGCCGGTACACTTTTTCCTTGAGAATTTACAGCAGATACCGTAACATTGTACTGAGTACCGGGATAAAGACCGATAAGAAATGACTGTTGAGAAGAATCAGAAACTTCCCATGATTGAGGTGGCACGGGTCCCTAGATGTTTTAACAGATAATGAGCATCTAAAAGTGGGAAAGTAATAGAAAATTTTAAAAAATGCGCACCTGAGAATAAGTGAATATTGGGACGGTTGTAATAGAATAGCCGGTAAGAGGTCCATTGGAAGCCAAAGGCTTGGCCCACGAGATTGTTAAAGCGTTTTCTGTTCTTTGTAGCAACATAATTTGTTGGGGAGGAGATGGCACTAGAAAATTAATTTTTAAAATGGTACAGTTTATTTTCATTTATGCAAATAAACATGGAATAAGGTTAATCGTTTGTTTTGAATAATAATTGTTAATTATGTCTACTCCCTTTTTCACGTGCTTAGTAAAAAGTAGTACCTTTAAAATTTGTATCGTAAATACTGTAAGTAGTTTCCGAGCCACACATATGTGCCGGGTTGCGAGTGCAGTTTTCGCATTTCCCAATTCCATTTCTTCCATAACTACTACCACATAGACATTGAATTTTCCCCGAAATTTGATATACTCCAGCGTACCTAAAATTCAAATGACAATTAAAATAAATATAACTCATCTAAATTCTAATAATAAGCATATATTATAATAAATGGTCCAAGTTTCTGCAAACCTGAATGAGTCCGCTTTACAAGCTGAAGCACAATGATCTGGATCTTCATTTGCATATGGAGCTCTAGGTGAAAACCACAAATCTAACAAAGGATCACTGGCAGAGATTAATCTTGAAGGATCAGGACCAGCATTTGGTCCTCTGCTTTCTGATGTTGAAACCCCATCAGAACTTTCAAAAGGATTTGAAATCAAGTCACTGTCTTTTTTGTAGCAACCCAAGTATATCAAGTTGTCCACAGCTGCTTCTGTAACAAAGGTCCGTACTTAAATTATGTAAACTATATAAAAAGGACTGATGATACTAAATTAGTAACAGTTGCTAACAGTTGACAGAATCAATTAATTATTTTATTCAAAGTATTTTTACCTGAGACTAGAAATGTCACGGGGAACAACGTCAAAAGTAAAGTTAAAATAGGTGACATGGTCAAGTTCCGGTTTATACAGAAGTACAGTAGAAAGCTGCCTTGGCCCCAGAATTATTTTACATTAATTTTACCGTAGAATTATGGATGTTCACTCAACTTCTTGGCAATGACATGCTTCTTAATAATCTTCAATGGTACTGATATCTGTACAGCGTCGAACTTAATTCTCAAAGATCACATCTTTCATTTATTTTATTATAATACAAAATGGAACATGTCATTCCATTTGGTCGTATAGTCGTATCCTTTATTACAAGATCAGTCCTGTAGAAATCTGTAAAGACAAAAAGTTGACAACAACGTTAAAAACAGAAAAATGCATGAAAATGCAAAAAAAAATAAATTTAAAACAATATTTTAAAATATTAACTTTTCGGTCTCCCTATTCTCAATATTGACAAACATAATGAATAAGCAAACATTCTTAAAGTGCAGAAATATGGTGTCTAAAAAATTCTTGGCCAGTTTGGCAGTCAAAACTACTTGACAATGGGACGCAATTATGTCATATTAACACTCCCTATTTATGTATGTTATTTTTACTACAGGATGTTATAATCTAAACCTCCAACAAAAATCGAAGATAACGGTCATAATAAAAAATTATATATAGTTGATAGTTACAAATGTTTAGCTTGCCACAAAAATTAAATTGTCACCTGATCATTGTCGATGTCTATTCGGCAATTCAGCCAGAAAGATAAGATAAGCGGTAAAATAGATGATAGACAGCAGCGGCCAAATCACTCGATCGTCGTAATGTAAGTAAATGTCAACAACATTTATCTGAATGCACCAATACCGTCAACCGTCTTCAGTCAAAAGTCTTTAATGTACAAATGAGTAAGTGTATAATTGTCAATTTACTAATGGAAAACTGAAATGTACATAAAATTTCGGCACAGACACTGATTTGCGGACGGTACAACAACGGCAGTGATTTGACTACTACTTACAACTTACGACTACGACGAGTATAGTAGAAATGGGCAGGCTGGTGTGTATTTCTTTAGTTCGTTGTCTGGATGTTGTTGTAGTAGCTATATGCATGTACCTGTTTTGTTATATGCAAATGAAAGTTATTGTATAACATGTAAAGGTATTGGATATGTATGCACCACTCTGATATGATATGTTTGTGTACCTGTCCTGCAGTGCTTCTTATATAAACAATGAGAGTGAGAGTGGTAGATTAATGAATGAAATTCATGTAAAATATATAAAAAAGAAATGTGAAAACGCAGTTAAATATTCTAATACCACAATGCAACGTAAGTTAAATGCTTAAGGCCGGATGCAGGCTACAGGTTACATACACCTGCTGTCCTGTACCTTACGTAATCTGGAGTATGCACCTAATAGGCTCTAATACTGCAGTATCGGAAACATGTCCTTTTATCCGTTGAGTTTGTGTTCCGTTCTTAGAGTTTGTCGTTGGTACTACATAGGACGCCTTCAGCTTCACAGTTGACTATCGCTGTAGCTGCAATATTATTGCAAACGCAGCAGTAATAAAACTGCGAATGCATTGTAGTGGGAATCGTAATGACACATTCATATTGAATTTGAAATTTAATAGGAATGAGTCGTACTGAAAAAACTTAACATTGTTCATACTATTAGTCATGGCCGTTATTACTCACTGTAAGATTTTACATAGACATAATTTTTTATTAGCCAATAATAATACCACGAACAGTTTTCATGATTTTAAGGAACAAAGATGCTCATTGCATATTTTGGTCGTACCTACTCACTGTGAGACAGCTACAATACAGTTATACACACCGCAGGCAGCTTTTCTATTTGATACTTCGAAACCGCTATATAGCTAACGATTCATAGCGATATTCACCGAGAACTATAAAGCTTGTCACAGTTGTGTCGTGTCACACGATTTTGTCGTTCTGATTCGTTAGTTATGCTATCCCAAAAAATAACTAGCATTAAAGTTGCCTTTACCGGTTGTCAAAGGACTCGCAAAATCCTCAAACTTGGAATTCATAATGCAAAAGAAAGAATCAAAAATCCGACTTTGATGTTTGATCTGTGTAGGTCTCCAGCTTTTTATTGAAGTTTCCGCCCCTTGATAGAATATTGTAGCTTAAAGTCTCTAAAATTATATGGATTTTAATGGTCTTTTAGCACAAGTGCAGGAGTAATCGAATCTGATATCACCCTTCTAAATACATTGACACTGAAGTGGTAGCGTCTTGATCTAAACTATTATTGGTTGTTTGAGGAAGAATATGCATTTTCGCAATAAGTAGCTCAGTGGCTGTCATTGTAGAACACCATTTAACACAGACAAATACATATAACATTTATTGACACTTTATCATTAGACACAAAAATCCAGGAAATAACCTTCCAACATTTTGTATATTATATCAACTACTCATAAAAGTTAGCCTATAGCAACTCTTTTATGCAATCCAATAACGATAACTCGAACTAGACTTAAACTCTCACCTTTACTTTAATTAGTATCCATTGGGTAAATGCGACAAGTAAAATCCAACGCCGAATTCATATCCATCTCCTAAGGTTAAAACCACGTACAATTTCACGTTTGAAATGCTTGGTAATTACAACATTAATATTTGTTTCATAATTATCTTAAAAGCAGTTTTAAAGCGTCACGATATTTCTTCTAAATGCTAACAACAACACAGGTAACTAATTTTTAAATACCGAAGTCTAAAAATGGAATAGGTAACTAAACGATACAGAAATTCAAAAAATTAAAATGACTTTCATTTTAAAACAGTAAAAAAAATTTCAAAATTATAACATAATGGTAACTTGAGAACAGAGATATTTAAAGTCCAAACGATGAGATTACATAAATAAACAGCTGGTTAATAAGTATCCACACACTGAAATTACATCAACGCTAAGCTAAATTACTTGCATTGAGTTTAACTTTACAATTTACACATATTTCATATACTTATTATATTCCTCGTCACAATATTACCACAACAATAATTTTACATTAAGTACCATTCTGTTACGATTTACAATATCTTTCCACTTACAACGATAATGATAAGAATAGCTACCAAATTAACAACATTACCAAAATTGGCTGTGAACTTAAACTTACATAGCTAATTGACTAAATATAACAAATATGTATTTAAATATAACGCTGTAAAACATTTCAAGAGTTCTAAGCAGCACTGGTTAAATGTTTACAAAAATAAAGGAGTTCACTCGACAAAATAAAGCTCTACATATGACGACAGTACATTGTGACAATACTTTGATCTTGGAACTAGACTATATTTTACATTAATTTCACTTCATTTCACATTGATTTAGGAGAAACTTTACAAGACTCCTACTAAATTAAAAAGTTACTCTATTATTTACGATCAAAATAACATCTACACTTAAATCTATGAAAATATAATCCATACAAATGAATTACAATGGCTAATACCTACCAAAAATACTAAAATTGTAAATAATAGTTAATGAATGAAATGCAGATCATTAATGGAAAATACTGAGAGTGAGAAAGTGAGAACAGGTTAATACCATTAAATGGCGAACAGGTAGGAACATTTAACGACACAACAGACAGCAGCAATTGTAATGTTCAGAACGTGATTCAAAGGGACAAAAACGCAGACGGGTCATTTTGGAATGTTAGACCGCATTAGATCAAGTAGCGGGTCCTATCTGGGATGTAACGCAAGTTGGCAATTCTACGCATGGCAATCGACTCGCTGGGCTGAATGTAATTCTCGCTGATTTCCAACTGCTTCAGGTTTTCGAGTTGATTCAATGCTGGAAGAAGAAATAGCATCCGAATTGGAAGGTCGTTTATCCAGCAAAACTAAAAATAGAAAATTCATTACCCTGGTGTTCCATTCATCAAGTAACATAATGGATGCCTCCTATGGTCAATGATATAAGTGCTTCAAGCAACTTAATACCACTACAAGCAAATATCTATACGACGGATAAAATGAATATAAAAATTATTTTGATCGGTACATTTACAAAGACAATTAACAATTTTCAGTCGCAATTCTTTGCTAAATGGTGCAAAATGGAAGCTATATTTTCTTAAGTTTAGATCGTTTTGCATATGTATATACATTCCTTTATTAATTCAAATTTTATACAAAATTGTACCTCGATATACAAGCTGATCAAGTTCGGCAAGTCCGCCAAGCCATACAGAGCCGAAAATGTAGACAGGTTCGAAACCAATTTCAACTTCTTGAGATCTAATAATAATTCAAGCATAAAGAGAAATTAAAATACAGCAAACACATTTTTCATCAGTTGATTTTCATCATCATCATACATGCTCATATTTTAGTATTAAAACAGAAATAAATTTACTCTTCATATCCCCAATGTATGGGAGCTCTCGGAGTCGTGTGATCTTTGACTGTTGTGAATTCTGTTCCTCAACGGATTGGTGATGGTAGTCACACAGAACTTGTGGTATGCCACAGATGCCTTCGTCAGTATAGCCTCCAATAATCTCCAGCTCTTCCAAATTTGGAAAATGGGCATACACATCCCTCAAGATAAAGTTGTTAGCCACGTTGATCTTCAAACTTTTCAATGATGGAAATGCATCGCTGTACATTTTCAATTCAAATGTTTCATAAGGGTCCTCGTCCTTACATTTGATTGGCAACCCATCCAACACCAGGGACTTCAATGGGTGACGATTCTCACCGATCCAACGAGTATTCCCAAACATTGCTGGATGATACCGAATTTTCAGATATTCTAATGCCGGAAAGTTTTTGACTGCCAAGGAGCCAAAGGTTAAAGCAGGCAAAAAGATTTGATCTTTCAGCTTCAATATCTTCAATTTCTTGAAGATGATTTGGGAGAGATTCGTCTCATATCGATTTTCAGCTGGAAATACAGCAGCAGCGTCGTGGACTCGTCTCCAGTGATCACTTAGTTCCAATTCAACCAAGTTGTGTCCAAGAACTACCATCAAGTACTCGAAAGCGTGCTTCGGAACTTGTCTGCTCAAACATAGCCTCAGCTTGGATATATTTGGGCACAATCTAGCCAGATGGTACAAGCAGTTTTTAGTTGTGATCGGCTGACACATCTCAGGGCGACGCTGAGTTAATTGCGATTTTACGCTGCCATAAATGGTGCTAAATTCCCTTATTCCGTAAAAGAAGGTTCGCATCCGATTGTATTTGGAAGTAATTGCCTTGTTGAAGAAAATCGAGAGGTAGACGTCATAATTGACAGCAAATTTGGCAACTGGACCCACGCAGCTCAATATGTTCACGTAGAGTGGGCAAGAAGAATATTTTGGATAGCCGTCAACCATGAAGAATCCCAGCCCTTCCAATTTAGGAAGAAGACGAGTAGTTCTTCCATCATATTTGTTTTCGTCAAACAAATCTCTCGCTTCCCACAAGTGCTCAGGAAATCCAAAAACTTGAAGGGACCTCAAGTTCTGAACTCGCCCTTCCAAAAGCTTTTTGAAGCTTGCCGTCGAATTTTCAGTTGAAGGAGTATTATACGCAAATCGAACCTTCAATTTGGTGAGACAATCCCCGTGCAATAAGAAAAACCGCTGGACAAATGGATTCTCCAAACTTATCTTTTCAAAAACAATGGCAAGTTTGTTGAAAATGATGTGATTTTTACTGCGCTTGAATTCGTTGATTTTCTCGGTGAGTTTCCAGAAATCCTTCTCCGTTGACAAAAACAGAAAGTTGTCCCTCTTCTTCATGGCTCGATCAGACTCTCTCCGCCACTTTTTGCTCACCAGACGTGTTGCCAAGAGCTGCTCAAATGGCAGATACTGGAACAGATTATCCAGGATCTAAACATTTCAAAAATATTTAAATTAGTCGGTAACTGATATCCTAATAACCTACCCAATCGACCAGCGATGGAAATAAAGCAAACCTTACCACTTCACTATTCATGACCTTCTCCATCAAATGTTGCACATCCTGAGTTGAACGTGTACCAACGTTTTCCATGATTCTTCCGGTTGCCATTGCAGACCTTTCGATAACCAATAAATAATTATTATTACAATATATTTAGACAACGTAACGTATCTTCACTAAATACTTTTGATTGTTTTGATATCTATTAGAAGTGATAGCTTCTTATGGAAATGCCAGATCTGTCTGTCTGGTGTCTGTGCTGCCCTTTTTCTATTTGTTCGATCGAGTGTTTGCTTTTCCTCTGTCTGTTCGTGTATTCGGGTTTTTCTGTTTGCGTTATCATTTCCCCACTGCACATTGGATGGAGGGTTAGACGAAGTCTAGTACATATGTTAACGGTAATAAGTAAGTTCAGGCATTAAGCTTAATGCCTATGCAATAAGCAAAATTTTTGAGGAATTCAAGTTTTTGATATTTTAAATAGAGGAGATTATTTATATAGTCCAATTAAATACTTTTTTCTAAATTGACATTGCTACGAGTTCAAAATGCCGCATATGAATAGCGTGCGACTAAGACTTAAAAAAGTTGGCTTTCATGAAAACGTTTTAAGGGCTATAACTCGCTCCTTATGTAAGACACAGTAAACTTCTTTACCGTTTCGGACTAGTAAAAATGTCCTTCTTAAAATACAAACACGAAATAATGGTATATGTATGTTCTTCCAAATTTTAGGTATGAAAAACTAGAATGTTTCAAAATTACACTTAATGCCTGAATTTACTTATTACCGTTAACACATATATTCGTACAGAGCCAATGTCTATCCCAACTAGTCCCAAATTATCCCTACCAGTTAAGTACACGTAGACGACTTCAAATTGAATCCCATACTATCGCTTATATTTACACCTTTACGATGGTTTACTCGGAGAAGTTTATCTTCTCTATATGTGAATATTATTTCTGCCTGTCTGTCTGTCGTCTGTCCGGATATCCCCGTGCACGATAACTATCGAAAAGGGAAAGGTTTGGTCTAGACAGTCCACATTTTCAGGGTACAAGCTAGAGATAAAAGGTCGAGTTCGTAAATGGGCAAGGTGTTTGAAACCTTGCCCCCGCGCCCCGGTGACACCTCTGATCTGGAAAGGTGTTTAAAATTTAAAAATAATTAAAAATCTATGTCTATTAATTCGTTGGGATATGGCTAGATCGAAAGCTGAAAGGACAATGGACAGTAGTAAGGTTAGTCATCCTCTGACCGGGTAAGTGGGTGAAAAATTTAAAAAATAGCTGTTAATCAATATAACTTCCGTTCTATTCATCTTGCAAAGACAATAGCTTGTTTGACAACAAACAGGTTTAGTGACACTAATTACTAGGTTGTAGTCTTCCCCTGCCAGGGGAAGAGGGTCAAAGACTGAAATGGTAAACTTCTCTGCAATTATATTTTCATTTTGTAATGGTTTATTAAATTATCAATGCGTATTATTCGGCTGCGGAAGTCAGCGTCTTCTGTTTGGCATGTTAATTATTGGATTAGTAAACCAAGTAGCTACTATGTTACGTTTAAAATTACAAAATTACAAGTAAAAGTGAGATTTGATGTAGATCATAGATAAGAGATCCATAGTCCATAGGCTACACTGTTACTTGACGCATCTAAATCTAATTATTATTACTACTCTAAACGCACTATTTTTCTACCAATGAATGAACGTATTTTCTAAGTGTTTTATCAATATCCGATTTCAATAAAAAATATAAGCTGTCACCTGTTGAGTTTTATCGACGAAAGCTTATCCAGTCCAAACTCCAAAGGAAAGGAGATCAAGTTAAAAAACAATCTTGTAACTGCGTTTGCTAATAAAGAATATTGCACTATTAGTTTTATGCAATGGTAAGATATAAAAGGCAAAGTTATCTACAGTATGATACAGAGATTCTATGACAGTCTGGAAAAATTGGAATGAAAAGTCCAAATAATTCATATTTATTACTAAAAAACAGATTTGCCTTTGATTGGTGTTGATCTTCCAGTTCTTACATGTTAATATGTAATATTGTCACAAAAAGCCAAAAGGTTTATATCGAGTTTTACTTGTTGTTTAGCCGAGAGTTAAATGAAATATTGTCAGTTTTGGCAAGTTGAGAGTTTGAGAGGAGAAAAGGTTCACCTGTGCTGAAATAAGATCTTTGAATTGAACGGAGAAGCCAGCCGCTGTACATCTGCGCATTTGTTAGACTACAGACTGCAGATTGAAGGACGCCTTCAATTATGCGTGTTACCATAGTGTGCGGGTGCGACCATGAATGCTGCTAACACATAATTCATGATGTTTTCCTACTCCAGTACTCCAGTCTACCAACTACCAAAACTATACTATAACTCTTCCAATTTTGTACCAATCTGAGTAGCTAACCCCCAAAATTTAGATTAAATATCCTGAAGAGCCACATAATTGGTCATACTACAAATTTCGAGCAATAATAAAGATTATAGAGGGCAAAAAAATGTTTACAGTACAGGCATAAAGTAATTGGACGAAAAAATGTCCTATCGCCTCACGCTCTATGTTGAACTAGGCAAAATTGAGGCACTGGATTTTTTTCGTCCAATTAAAAAAACTCATCTGTAGATTATTTTATTTTAGAGTGTCATTGCGAAGTACGTATTTTATAATACGCTTTTTAAGCAAAGCTTACCCGACGGCATACAGTCAGCAGTGTCTGGTAAAAACAAAATTTTAGTTAACCAGATATTGTCAAAACATCGCAATAATGACTTTCATTGTACTCAACTGGATTGAATTCAATGTAGATACTACTGTCCCCTCATTAATCATTAACCCCCTTTATGATACTGGAGAATCCAAAGGCAGTCCCAAGGCCCGAACCGAAGATGGATCCGAGGGGATGGGATGGAATATTACGAAAAGAAAGAACAGAGAAGGTAGAATTTTAACTGTCCGTGTTTAGTAAAAACAACAATATGGCAAGGAATCGTTGCGCTGCCCATGAGACGATGCTGCGTTGCGTAAAGGTAATCTTCCAGAAATAAACTCTCCAAATGTAACATCCTTTAACCAAGTACCTATCATGCTTTCCCTTAACCTTTCTCATACTACGCAGCAGTTCCACAAATGAAAACGAATCATCTTTTGACATTATTACACGCTATGGAAAGGAGTTTTATGCTAGATGACATGACTAGATCTGGGTGGAAATGGGATGTGATTGTATCCTGTGGATGATGATGTTGTGAGTTTATATGACTGACTACGACCGGGACGAGACCGCGTAGTATCATTTGTTACATTACATTTAGATTCTATAAATGTATTTTCTCCAGCTCCAAATCTTTTCATCTCCTTTCTCCACGTACTCCTTTCATTACACCTATCAATATAATGGCTAATTGCTATACCATAAGACGCAAGACGTAACGTTATAGTTGAGTTATATAAGGCACAATGAAGTGGGAGAGAAAGCAGAAAGCTGAAAAATAATCTTTAAAGGCTGTCTTGCCCCCATGGGCGTATTGCATAACAAAGAAATAAAGCCTTCCTATACTAATAATTTAAAATAATCAAATTCACATCTACTTTTCGTATGCGCAAAGGTTGAAAATGTCCTTTTATGATTTAATTTTGAGTTGAATTTAGTAATAAAATGATACCGCAACATCAACTTCAAGGTTGTGAGCTCAAAGGCGTAATACTAATACTATGATTCATGGTTTGTAATTTATGTAAGTTTTTTGTTTCAATGAGAGAAATTTGCAAAAGCAAACACGGGAAAGGCAAAACGACATGGAGATAAACCTTCACGGATGCTCAAGGCAGGATATTATCTTTTAGCGCTGAAGCAATCTCATTAATTGGAAAGAAATTAAAGGAAATGATTTTGGGACAGTTATGACCTAATTAAAACCAAAATGAACCAGCGTTATTTAGTTATCTGAAGCTGCTAGCGGAAAGATGACAATAATTTAGGTAAGTTCCAAATTTAACTGTCTTATATAGATACCTACATAATAAATTCAGATGTCAAATATTTTAGTGCAGTACATGACTTATAGTAAACGGAAATAGTTATGTTTACTAAGCGTATTTATTTTTTAGCAAGACTAGGAGTATTTTATGTCATCTCTTGAACGGAATACCCAATCCATAAAATAAGATGTTAAACTTAAGCTCTTAGTCTAAATGTGTGGGACTTTTGGATATCATAACTATGACATTTGAATAATTATCGATCGATTGAAACCAAAGATGACTGGGAGGGACTGGCCATGATGCCTCGAACGCGGATCGCAATGGACTCCCACGGAAGTCTGGGTAAAAGAACAAAAGAAGCTCTTTCCTCTGTCCACCCACACACATCATACCAGGTAAATGTATGATGAGAAATGGAGCAAACAGCCCATTATTGAAGGTATAAAATGTTATTAATACACTTGTGTAATTTATTTGTTGGATATGGAAGTAAACCCCCTTTTGTAAAACTTGGGAAAATCTGTTTGTTACATATTTCGTTTGAGCAGAGTTGTCCTCATTTTGACTACAAGATGAGAATTACTAGTCATCTTGATTGTAATGCAATAAGTTCATAATCAAATCATGCGACCTACTTGGCTATGATTACGTTCAGAAGACAGCAAAAACAATTTCTCTATGATGCTAAAAGCCCTTTAAATAAGTAGGAAGGTAGATCTGTTTTAATGAGAAGTACAAACAAAATATTAATTAAAAGCAAAATATCACAAGGTATTCATTCTAGGTATGTTGAAATACAGACATGACGTATGCCACTTTATTAACTGACTCTCAGATATATTGCTACAGTAGTAATGGAAAGTTTTTAAGGTCCATGCAAGCATAGAAGCTAGATTTTAATTCTACCGGAAAGTGGAAAATGGAAAACAACTTTGAGTCCTGATTGAGAGAGAACTCAATTATGTCTACTAAAATTTAACTGGAGCTTTGAACTATTGGTTTTCGGAGAATTCGTCCATCAAAGCGATTTCATAATTCTGAGGAAATCATATCCGCAGATACATTAAAATGATGCAAGCTGCCAAGTGAACTGTACATTTTACAGTTAATTATAATTTCATTTCCAAAACTCAAAATTACAGTCAACCTAGCAATGTTGGTTAATATTTGAATTGGGTGTTTTGAGTTAAGCCTTTCAAATGTAGGAAATGCTATTTGATTTAATTATTTAAAGCTTTAAATTTAAATATGTCAGACATGATTACGTCCTAATTGGCAATTGTCAATTAACTTTTAATGCTAATATCATAAATGTAATGAATAATGGGAAAGGAATATGGGAAAGTGAATTAAATCATTGTGAATGTGACCCCGCCAAGTAGAATATCGTTTTTAATACAATCTCAACGCGTCACTGCATTTGTAAAAAGGGCGTTGCCCATAAAAGCTACTTCAGCTAGGTACCTACTAGTGTGTTTAATTACCTTTAGATTTCTACTGATTTCAACCCAGAATCCACTCTCTTATATCAAGTATTAATCATAAAGTAATAAAGAAAGTATGCAAATTCAAACTACTTAATTTATCGATAGGGTCTCAGAGCGCATGCGATAGTGTTCGTGGAATTTTATGATGATTGTTCAGACACTGGATGAAAATTTTGGTCCCGGATTACGAAAATTGGAATACGAATGTGCATGCTGTGGACGAAATCTCACCCATCTGAAATATTTGTAGCTGTATGCAAGATGTAAGCTAAAACCAATGCATGCCTTTTAAAACATACGTTTAGAGTTTAAACAATTTATTAATTTCTTACCTTAAAGATGTATCCAAGAAGTGGCCTTTTAATTATGCTGGCTAAAACAGATTTTACAACAAACTAAATTCATACTTTTAATTTACGCGTTACTTTTATTACGCTTTATTATTGTTTTATTATTTCTTTTGCGTTACAATTTTTACTGCGTCAAATACTTCAATACGCCACTAGTCATTACATATTACATAGTAGATAGTTCGAGCATGAGAAGCATTGAGATGAGACTAGTGGAAGTGTATAGACAATAGACATTAACCAAAACTTTTGAAAAGTAATAGTGTAAAGTATTACACTAAAGTGAATGTTCTGTTCTTAAGGAAAGTGAGACTGGTTTGAAGTATGTGCTGAGAATATAATATATAAATGTTACTAGATAACTACATGCCAGCTCTAAGGAAAAATCAGACTTAGGCATTTCATTTTACTTTAAATATTTCAATACCAATTATTGTATTAAGGGCATAGCCAATTTATTCTAAGAGTCAATCACGTCCATTTCTAAAAGATGTGAAATTAACTCCTTTCTCTCGTCTTGTTTTATTTACAGGTATTTTATTTTTTAATTACATTGAAACCATTTTAACTATACTTCCAAGCACAACAGATGTCAATGCAATACTTCGCGTTTAATAAGTAGTATCGGGAAAATTCGTATTTTATGTGGATTACGTATCTGGACGTTAGAAGGTTAGAAGTTACTGTGAATGGAACTTCGCATAATATTTACTATATGAACAGAGATTTTCAAAATGAAAAAGAAGATTTGGAGATTTCTACCTGACTTGCATTAAGTATTCAGCGTTTTTACTATAAGCAAAAGTTGTGATTGAAAAAGCATTTGACAAGATAAATAATTGTCAAAGAGACACTTTTTATTTATGGTATACAAATTGGTAAGCATTTACAGAAACGAAATCACTAAAATCCGAAATCAGAAAAAACCTACATAAATGCATGTACGCGAGTTCTCTATAAACTAAACCAAATTAAAGTTTAACCATGCAAATTCATGTAAGTAGTTCCAATAACGCCAAAAAATAGAATTACCTGTTAAGCGACCCAGTAGTTATTAGTGTGCACGGCAGCTCTTATTCCTTGAGGAGAAGGCGAGAAGATTGTTGAATATGATTGAGTGTGATGTAGTTAATCCGTACTTCTTTAAGATTCAGACTCAGACGAGAAAAGGAAAGTTGGAAGCTCCAGGGACTCAGAAGATCGCCAGGAGAATGAGTGGAATCAGGGAGAACGACACCAATATATACTACCCAACGTTATTGTGACGTTGTAAGAATCAACTTTGCGGTCTCATTGAATCCCAATCCGAATGATACGAATTCGAATGACGTCTTTTGTTTAGAGTAATTACTAAATGTTATGTAATGTTAAATATGCACCTTAATTGCTAAGTATAAATATTTACCAATTTACAGCTACTTAAGTGGCAGGTATGGTTACTAATGACGATTGGCCTGGACTATCATATTCGCTTTTAACTTTTTTTTGGGAAACTTCGACCTAGTCCGACAAAACTGAAAGACAAAATTGGTCTCTAAAGTACAGAAGGTGCTAATCTATAAATGTACACACGAAAACTCTTCATTTTTGGCTCTGGTTTCGAAATATTAATGTTTTCGTTCATTGAGACCCTTAATCTACATAACAATACTCGATAAAAATGCAATTACAATTACAAACCTAATAATATATTTAATATTAAAATATCAAATTTCATAATTGCATGATTCGCTATTTATTAAAGGAAAGTGTGTAGTCCAGTATGCTCAAATTCAACTTTGTAATCAATTATGAAATCTCTTGGCTATTATTTTATTTTTTTATTAGAAAGAAAGTTTTCCATTAATATTGTAAATAATCTCGCCAAGGGACCCAGACGTAACCCCATTTTGCTGGAGCACATTCTGGGTCTAATGCTGTTGATATAGGAGTTAAAGCTGTCTTATTGTAGTCATCGATACGTTCTAATAATTCCTGCACCACGATAGGATATTTTTCAGCCAAATTAATGTACTCACAAGGATCCTTCTCTATATCAAATAAACATGGGCGAGCGTAGGCATCACATCGGACCTGAACTTGATTGTCACATTTAATTTCAGATAATTTTTGCATTTTGCGCAATTTGGTTTTGTTCATAGGAAATCCTGAAAATGTTAAAGCTTTTCCTGATGGACTTGATACGATTAGATGAATCAAATCTTTAACCGTTGAGTTTGAGCGACCTGATGGACCATACCAATTATTCCAGTTTCCACCCGCAATATCTGGCGGAGATGTATTACCTAGATGCAGAAGTTATTCGTTTACTTATTATATTTGAATGGATTTTCCATTATTTTATTACCTTGGATAAGTTTCCAGTTATTGACTCGAACTGCAGAATTATTGTATATATCGTCGATATTATATAGGAAAGCCGTTCTGGTCGAAGGTTCATTGGTGGTAAAACTTTTCCATAGACTGGCACCGTCAAGATTTTTTAATTCTCTGCTATCTCCCCCTATATAAGATCTCAAAATTTGAACATTACTCTGATAAACATAACTGATGTAATAAAATTATTATAAATTATTAATACTGATCTTCAAGCCCAACTAAAGATTTTTCTTCTTATAGATCTCTACCCCTATATAGTATGTTACATACAGCAGCGCATGCATTAAAATAATAACAAAATTTAGTTCAACCTGAAGCTTCATAAATTGTTGGCAGCCAATCCTGGGCGTGCATTAAGTCATTAGAAACTTTATTTATCGTGAAGGGGCTCCAAATAAAAGATGCTAGCCGGGTACCACCTTCCCACAAGGTATTTTTTGCCTAATCATCAAAATACAGCCCAATTCAAAGACAATAAACAAATGCCACAACAACGTTTACTTAAGATGCAGCATACATAAAATTTATTATTACTCCTCTAAGTGGCCAATTGGAACCATGATTCATATCAAATCCTTCAGGGGCACCTCCGTTATCACTCGCAAAGACTATGATACAACTTTGAAGCATTTGTGCCTTAGACAGTGCTTGGACAATAGTACCCACAGATTCATCCAATTTGTCCACCATTCCTACAATTAAAAACATATTTCATCTACATTTTGTCAAAATAGCAGATCAAAAGGTCCAGAAAATAGAGCCGAAATAGGGAAGCTGACTACACGGCATGACGGCATCAGACTCCAAATGTTACTATTGTTCTCATATTTGACTTACAAATCTGACTGACAAGTTCGTGAAAACGATCTACCATTCCTAAAGAAGAAAAAGGGTTGTCGAAGACCTCGACCAAGATTTCTAAACCCTAATTCCAACGATTTGAATATCCCAAAAATGGGCTTTTCGCTTTTTTGTCTCAATTCCTAGTTATGTGTACTTTGCTTTACTATTGCCACAAAGCTTCCAGAAAAAATACTATAAAAATTACTTTTATTAGCTGTTTGCTAAAATTGCAATTAGTCCTAGATGATATAATATGACTTGTCACTCTCCAATTTTAACCATAGATGTACTTCTTAAATCTTACAAAATGCTCTATGTGACCCGATCCTGTTTCCACTTCTTCATTAGGTTTCCCATGTTAAGTCGATCGCCGTCTGTCGTTGGGCAGGCCTGAGGGTGGAAAAATATGCAAGATTTTGACAATTGGCATTTTTCCTTTGGGCCATCTTTAGTTAATATTTGCGAACCCAAGCTCATTGCTGAGCTGAAGGCTGGAATTGTCGCCGAGGTTACAAGCATTACCCCAATGCAACTCTTTAGCGTTCGACTTTACTGGGAAAACAGAATGGAGTAGTAGGCACTGGTCACAGGCATTTGTAAAATTTATGAAATTAAAGTACATGTAAAAATCCCTTACTGTCTTAAATGACTAACCCTGTATAATGAATGAGGTAGTAATCTATAATGGATATTATAACGAAGGCACGTAATGTACGATTTTAAACCCTTTGATTCACTTTGTCACTTTCGGCAAAGGGTCAATTTTTTCACAACCAAAATTAATTGATGAATTTGTCATAAAATATAAATTTGCTATGAAAATTAATTTTTGCAATTATGCTTTTATTTAATGCCATAATACCTGCAAATTTTCGACGGCCAATATTTTTAATAGTGTTAGAAAATTTGTCCACATTTTCTACGGGAGCTTGTAGTGGATTGTATTCGTTCGCCCTGTGCGGTGCTTGGTGTGCTATCATCAAAAACAGAGGATTTTCTTTGTCATGGTTTTCTATAATCTTTTTTGCTTCTTTTGTAAATAGGTCAGTGCTAGAATAAAAAGCATGCATATAACTCAAAATAGTTGGTGCAATTCATTATTGATTGATAGCATTATTAAAATATCTTACTTGTATTGCCCAAATAATTCGTAGTTGGGAATTAAATCATTGCGCAAATCGTAGCCAAAGTAAATCTACAACAATGTATCTATTACTTTATTTTCAGCAAAATTGTCTATATTCTGTATTAATTTGTGAGTTTTCACAACTTACCTCATCACTTGCCATATGAGAGTAGTAATCTTGTTTCCCCAACCAATAACCAAAATGGGAATCAAATCCTCGGTTGGTAGGAGTAAACTCTTTTTTTGAATGTCCTAAATGCCACTTGCCAATCAAATGCGTCGAGTAGTTAAATTCTTTTAAATATTGTGGAAGAAGCTTCTCTTTCAAGGGCAATCCTTCCGCCATACCTCCCATTATTACATAGTGCTGTAACCCTGTAACAATTATGTATAAAAGTTGTCATTAAAAGCTTAAACTAGGCATTAATTCTAATTTTCTTCACGATTTTTGTAAGTACAGTATTATAGACTGTGAATGTTATTTATCACATAAAATCATGTTTTATACATTCTAATATTCTGGATAAAATTATTTTAATTTAATTTATATTAAAAGTTTTCATACTGATATGTATTGGATGTTTTCCAGTAAGCATGGAGCCTCTCGAAGGTGTACAAAGTGGAGAACTGTAGTAAGAATTTAATATGGTTCCCGTTAGTGCCAATGCGTCAATATTTGGTGTAGGGATTTGAGAGGAACCATGAAAGCTGAAATCGTTCCATCCCTTTAAAATGATTATTCGCACATTATTATCAACAGCATGGATATGTGATGTACATTACATTACACCACTTTCCAATGGCATTTAATTACTTACCGCATCGTCGGCAAGAATCAAAACCACATGAGGTCTATTTTTGCTACCTGAGCAACACTTTGTGGAAATAAATAAAATTAAAATCGATGATAATAGAAAAGTACATCGATTTTTAAGGCGAGCGCTATACATGTCTTTCTCTTAATGAAGTATTATATTCCGGTGCATTTATTTAACCTACTGTAGGGCTGTACGCAGACAATGTGCTGGGTATGAAAGTTAAGCTACAAAATAACAGCACTTATTAAATCTATTGTGAGACATATTTAAAAGCCCAAATATAGTGATTTGTAGAATGCCATGGCCGAGGGTAGATCTCGTTGTATAGTAAATTATTTGTGATTAGAAGACAAACATACCATTCGATTTACAATGACTAAGATCAAATAAATGCTTACATTTGATGGAGTTGAAGAAAGGAAACGCTATCTAAGATAATAGCAAAAGGAAGTACATTGAATAACATGCATTATTGAGATAACTACACTCTTTAAAAATCTTATGCATACAATTATTAATACAACTTGTGCCTCACGAACCATGCCATGTCAATTTATAGTGCCTACTAATATTACAATTTAGGAAAGATGCATTTTCAAATAATTAGTGTCACAAAATTATTAGCTTTCACGTATTACAATAAATGGCATCTCAGACCCTGTGTAAACATCAAATAGATAACTGATATTATGATACATCATGCAGCCATTGACAATGATGAAGTCTTTCCCTCCGAATGTAACATTAGTAATTGTTTTCTATTCTATAATTTTACCGAATTTAAATTTGAATTATGATATGCAAGAACCATGCCAAATATAACATAATAATATAATAACTTGTCTTGCATATGTACAATCTGATGTTGGTTTTGATGTGCAATGTGTAAATGGTAAATTGGTAAAGTACAAAAGAGAATACAGAGACTGAATCGTCATCAAATGAATAATTTGTTTCTCTCAAAAACTCATTTCGCCTAAATTTTCATGAAACCGTTTAGATCTTTTTCCAAATGATGAACAAAACGGACAGCGTTTCCTATGCATTGAATTAACATACGATATGCGCCTGCCTGTGCCTACTTAGCCTGTATAGTATCGGTCCGTACCGAGTACCAGTACCGTAGTTCGTAGTGCTAATTTAACACTGCTAAAGCAGCAGTCTGAGAATCAAGCTTTAGTACCTACTAACCTATAATATGAACTCTACATTTACAGCATTACAGCTACCGATACCGATAAAATTGCGATTTCGATTGTTTTATGTAGTTATCGCAATTTCTTAATAACCTTGGAATTTTCGAAAAATACATCCATTTAGCACCCTTGATTTATATTGTTAAATTATGAGCTGAATCCTGAACTTTACGTGCAGTACAAAATCGGGATGAAAAGTCAGTTTTTTCTATTATTCTATTCTTATGAAAGTACCTAGATGTACCGCGCAAAACCGTTCTGTACTTTCAAATGGCCATTTTTGGTTAATAAAGTGTCCTACAGAAATGGTATGACAGAGAAATTAAAAGTGCAATTAATAAAAGTAAATATAATTACTATTCGCAGTGAATCGTTTGATGCATATGTTATTTCTACTACAAAAGTCAATGTATTATTTTTTAGCTTGTTGCGTGTTTTATCTTAATGCGACATGGGTTGAGATATTATATACCACGCAAACAATCTAGTTAAATTGGGATTTGACCCTCACTTTGACTTTGTTTGTTTATTCAGTGGACTTGTCTATTGGAATAATTTATGATTTCCACTCTAATGGTAACTAAAGCAAATTAGCAACTGAAATCGATAGTTCTAATAGTTAGCAAATGAACTAAGAGTTATTTAAAATATTTTCTACTCGTATGCGACAACCAAACCATTAACGAAGATAATTTTACAGACCTGAATACTGCGGTGGGTACTGTTAGTAATAAAGGATAATAATTTTGGTATGTTCAATCAATTTTAATTAAATACTATTTGCTCATATTAGAGAAACTACTGTCGGTTTTCAACATCATAATATGCCATTCCTTCATTATAAAACCTTTAAAAACACATAAATTAAAAACTTATTATGACTTAACCTTAAGGCTATGGAAATCTCATACCTTACCTTACTTTCCCTTTATTACATGTACCAACAATTCTTATTATCAGAATTGTTTGCTTAGATTTCCTCATCCTAATAATAATTTGTTTTGTCGCCCAAATGAAAATATTATTTCACCCATACATGATAAATTACATGCTTTATCTCCAAAGGATTGCGTGATTCTTGAATGTTTGGTATCAAATAATGTTTTGACCTGCAATAATAAAATGATCAGTGTGGTGTGGTGGGATCATTGATACCTATAAGACTGTCTCGATAAATGAAAATACAGCACGCTAATGCCATGTATGTTTGTAAATGATATCCAAAACCATACCAATAATACTAGCTGGTAAAGACTCGTAAAGCTTTGTGTTCTTAATTTGCTTACGACGTGTATATCGTAGTTAGAGTCTTAGCTACTATTCACCAAGCGAAAATAACAAATTGAACTGCATTACCTTGAAGGATTGATTAATTTTACTTAGTTGACAGTAATGACTATAAGCGTATCATTTCAATACTCTGTCGTTCGTGCAAGATATTCATGGGCAAGTATCGCACGCAATTGTATAAAGAAATAATATTTGTTTGCGCCGGTGTATTTTAAGTCTAACTTTAAGGAAGTTATTACCAGGGACTTCACACAACTAATTTATTCCCTCCCCATTGTTAATCTTTCCGGCAATCGACTATTCATATTCACTAAGGGTTGTATACATATGAAGAGGCTGTGGTAGCAAGCACAGTGTTTGTGATAAAAAAGGTAAAACATTTTGCTCTTCTCCAAGTTGTTATAGGTAGCCCTTTAAGTGAAAATTCGAGAAGGGGCCAAACCTCAAATCTGACCAAATTGGGGTCAGGGTGCAAGAGTGAAATTGGCACCTGTCATCAGGTTTACTGTCTAAAATTTACAAGTCTCCATTAATAAAGCTATTTAAAATGGTATTTGGCTGGTTTGTGGTATCTGGTTGGATTGGATGGCTCTCAGGACTTTTGTTTCTACACAAACCGTGGGGTGTACCAGAATTTAGAACATGGTGCAGTTTCTACCCTCTTGTCTCATTTTTGTCGACATTAATTGGGGTATTATTGGCGATAGACATGAGAAATCAGCCTTCATTGCAATTGCAACAAGAGGAAGATAAACGAAAGACCGATCGGCTGGCTAGTTGGATGAGTATGCTTGCCTTTGTAGAAAACGTAGTGACCACAGCATTCTTCCGAGTGTATTTTATTGTGAATGCCAAAAAAATTGCTAGATTTCTGAAATTCATGTATTATTCTCCTACGCCATCGCTCCGTGGAAAAGAGGGTATCTGCTGGACGTGTATTATTCAAACGATGGTTATCGTACTCTCCGTCATTCTCCAAGTTGTAATAATCATTGTTTTATGTTTCCTGACACTGAAGCCTGAAAATTCTTGGTTTCCCTGGCTGGGTTCCATTCCATACCGCATATTAGTTATAGCATTTGCAGCCATTCCTACCCATGGAGTGTCGCATACCCCATACGCTCTTGTAATGATCTCTGCTGTATATATTTTCCAAGAATTTGTCTCCCTTTGTGATGAGGCAGAAAATGCTTTGGATAGCACACAAAGCGACACACCTGTGGACATATTTCACATCCGCAATGTCCGAGAGGCTCAGGAAATCCAACATAGAGTGGTACTCAAACAAAAAGCAATCATGGAAACTTTCGCCCGAGTTCGAGAATACTTCAAAATCTATGATGCCCTAATGGGCCCTATTATTCTCGCTTTGATTTTAAGTAGCGTGTTCAAAATCATTAACGGCGCATATGGAATTCTGATTACGAAACATACCGGATACTTACTTGCCATTGATTATTGCAATCTGTTGCAAAGAATGCTGATACTGTGTATAGTGCTATTTGGACAACTTCTATTCGATCAGGTAAATAAATGTCAATGTCATGAAATAGTTTTATGTCACTAATTAAGTGGCAAGTTAATGTTTATTAAAGAAGGTTAAACCCTGTTTGAGAGCTTGGGTCTGCTTCAATTTTGAGAAATGTTCTTCCTAAAAATATTAGTGTTAGAATAATTCCATAAAAACTCTAATTAGGGTTGTAAGAATTAAAATAGTCGGAAACAAAGGTCTACGGTTCTATATGCCGCAGGTAAATTTATTCGATTGTAACGCTGATAAACCGCCTAGATAATAATATGTATTATTTTCGAAGAAAAATTCTGCATTTAAATGTACTATGCTAAGTGCCAGGACTATTTATCGTACATTTTGAAATTGTAATCCGAGAAGACGTTGAACGAAATTTTAAAGCAGAACCCTTAACACATAACTTACTTAGAATTCCTGTTTGCATTTCCAATTTCCAAAAAATTGGTAATATTTACTACTTCTTCGAATGTACGTAGTACAGCATTTCATAAAACAACTTTTTATTACAACTTATTTCATAACTATAGGTTTTAGGACAATTTGCAAAATTAAATATACAATAAAATTGGGAATGCAAGCGAAATTGTGACACGGTTTTATTGATATAGATGGAAAGTCGAAAGTCTCAAATGTTAAGCAAAGTGACCCTGATGCCATCCTCTTTGGAGAAGCATTACATAGGCGATGTGATTTCTCTTATCTGTGACTGGGATTGGTGCATGAATGCTTATGGATTCTTTAATGTCAACAAAACTTTATCTGCTGGGGTATGTTATTACATTATGTTAATACTAATTAATTAATTATGTGGCCGGCATATTTTAATTCAAAAATGTTTTGGTTTTTTATTGTCCAGCTTATGGCAAATACAATGACCTACATTGTGTTACTGGTCCAACTGCAAATCGCACTTAACCCTAAACTGTAAGAATTGTAGAAGTTCACTTCATTAATCATGTCTTGTGTAATTTTCAGTTTTGTATTAGTTTAATATTGTTTCATTAAACAGCATTTTTATGCCTTGCAATGGTTCTTTAAAACTTAATATATTCTACAGATAATTTTCTCATTTATAGTTTGCCTTAATTTCGATGGCAAGCAATAAATATTTATTGTTGAAGTGCTTACTATTTCACACATAAATGATTCTCAAAATTTAACCTTTTTGAAACACCTGACCTATTCTAAACTAAATAATACTACAATAAACACTGAATAATATATATTAGTGCAACTACAACTAGAACGTACTTAAAAGCAAGTCTATGCAATGCCTGTATTATAAATTGTAAATGTAAATAAATAAACAAAGTAAAACTAATCTACAAGAGCTTGATACAAAAACTAATTGTTACAGAAATAGATTGACCTTATGAATTGATGCACGGAAAGAAAAGATATTCTGCTACATACTGTATGGCCATAGGGAATTTAGTAGCATAAATGCGAACAATTTCACGACGCAAAAATATTTTCTTTAAGTTTGCATTTCGTTTTAAAGGTAAAGTGTAGGAACCCTTGAAGGTATATTCAGCTTTGCCAAGGTGTACTTTATGTTCATATGACATGCAAACTTGTGATTTAAAAATTGCAGAGTGGATAATAGGCCTAAATAATTGATAAATGTCAACGTGTGTACTGTCGCGAAAAGTACAGAAAATGATTTCATGCTTTGGAAGAGTTTTGCCCAACTCGATTGCTAATACCTATTGAAAATAAGATTGAAGATTAGAAAACCTCCGGAGAAAATTCTTCGGAAACAACAATTTAAAAAATGTTGCAAAATTTCTTCATTTTCAGAAAAAATTAACAGATAGCACATTAATTATTGTGCTTGTAGCCAGTGGCCATCATTGTATTTATTTTTTGTACATTTTGCATTCACTCAGTGACAATCTGGCTAGTCAGATATGTACCAATCAACATGGAGTAGTTGCAGAAGTTAGACCGAGTCTTTCACGATCTTAAAATGTCATATTGATTCAACTTCAATTACCATACCTATTCAGAGGTTGGATATGCATTTGTAAATTGCTTTTAATCCATAACAGATAGGTAAAGAGATTTTGTATGCACAGGAAGTTTTGTTTTACCATGATTTATGAATTTTAAACCGTTTAACCTGCAGTGAAACTTTTAACTTTAACTTTTAGCTCAAAAAATTTAATAGAGTTTGCACCCGTTTTTTACATTGATGCTTTTAATTACTTTGAATAGTAACTTTCATTGAATTGAACCCTCATTGTGTCATGAAGTAGACAAATACAAATACAAGAGTAATTTAGCGTAATTAGGGCATATATGGTACATAAGAAAGTGAAAATTTTGCATAGGAATTATGTGGAGAAAATAGACATTGTATATCTACATGACAAAATTTTTATGAATGAGTAAATGTGCATGTCTTAATATAACGATTCCTACCATAGGACAATTTACATTTATAATCATTATAGCTCATGAGCATTTCAATTAATAAAGATGTAAAACTGCATCCACCCACGCAGCGTATCTAGTGCATATAATGAAACAGACAGAACACGCAAACTATTTGTGAGTCAAATGCAATGCTTCTTTTAGCACGTAGTTTATTTGAAAATATTAATAACATATTTTATAACAGGAATATATGTTAAACATATTTACAGAGAACATGAAAAATGGTGTATTATGGTAATAAAAGTGTCACATAAAGGTGTGCAGGTTAGCTGTTTAACTCCTTTGTTGGGTTATGCAACATGATTTTCAATTTTTAATCATATTGGGGGATACCCTTTAGGTAGGGGAATATACTTCATTATTTTTTGCCTTTGTCTAGAAGTTATCTGCGTACACATTTTCTACAGAGATATTTTTCATAAATAATGTATGATAGTGTTAGCCTGTTAACTTAACAATTGGATAAAGTTGAGACGAATGAGAAAACAATGTAATATCTAATCCAATTGATGTCCATTCATAATTCATACTCATGATAAATATCATATCATATATTACCTACTATATATCTACAACTATATCACATTATGATAAGAATGACGTTTAACGTTTAATGTACAATATCCGACATCTGATGGCAATAGATATAAAATACGCAGCCAATAAGAAAGGCAAAGTGAAGTAGTGTATAATAATGTGGAGTTGGAGTGGAGTAAGAGTGGATAATAATATGGAGTTGAGTGTGGAGTAGGGAAGGGAATCGAAGTTGCACTTTGAGACTTTCTTTCAACACTACGCACAAGACTCAAACTGGGCTGAGCAGGTAGACTCATCCTCTACTCAATTCAACACGAATAGTAGTGCAGAGAACACAAGATAGTAGTAGTCAGTAGTCCGTGTCTGTTAAAGAGCCTATTAGGTCAGTAGTCAACATGTACAGATGACAAGATCAAAAACTTCACAAGATACGTAGTCATTTCATCATTCATTGTAGTACATTAATTCCTACTTACTTTTGTTTTCCTGATACCATTGTCATTTGTGTTTATTGCGATACACAGCTGTCAGAGCTAATGATGGTGACGATGATATTCTATCTTTTCCTTGATCACTATCAATATAACTAGGAGTCACCACCAAGTTCTGACTATTCAAATATTATTTCAATTTCTGTTTAATTATTGATCAACAAAAACAGCGAAACTGCAGTTGCCACTGGCAGTGAAAGCTCGGCCACAGGAATCTGACTTCTAAAATTTCAGCTGATCAGATGTACACAGTGTAGCAGTAGTCTATATCCACTTTTTACAATATCGCAGTAGAAATCGACTGTAAGAAGACTTACCGACGTTGGACGTGACGCAATAAGTTCAGGTAAGAAATATTTTGTTTTTTGAATCAAAAACTCTAATTTATATAATAATAAATCTTTACAAATTCTATAGTTGACGGTGAATTTAATTCATCCAAGATAAATAACATGTTCAATTTGGGATTCTGAAATTTTGCTATCAGTTACCCTGATTTACTAAATATCTTAAGGTCTTCAGCCTTTGTCGGCTGTTACTGGTAACGAAAACAATATCATTTTATTTTACGTCTGTGGAGTAGTAATGAATAATGGTGCACATAATAATATTAATTCAGCCATCATACTCTAATGTAGGCTAGGTATTTTTGTTGTGATTACACTTTTCATTTCGTGAGTCACTTCCGCATTGAGAATTTTTTTACATTACTCTTTTGTTTTCATTGGTATATGTTCTAATGTAATGTTATTTCGTATTTCTATCTTTAGAATTATGTAATATAAAATGACATTACAATTACAATACAAACTCATTATTCAAAAATAATAATTCGTACATTTTGTGGGACCAGTAAACCATAATACTTATGGAGTATTGGGAAAGATGTATTTGGAAATAATTTAGATAAATGATAGAAGTCTTCTTCCCAGCTTCATTTTAAGTTTTGTAATAAAATACTACAATCAAATATTGATTGATTATATCTCAATTACTTACCGTGTCTTTAACTTTTAGTCTTGAATTTGTAGCGCCTGGGCAGGGCATTGTTTTAAGAGCCCATTGTTGAATTGTAGAAATACCAAAGTCGGGTAAAAAGATAGTCAAATGTTAAATGTATGTATATATATTAGTATCATAACCATATGACCTCTATAGTACATACAGTACATACATAGGCATAGGTCGTACCGTCGTAGGAGCAGTTTAATCTAATCTATTTGAAAATATAAACATATCTAACATATATCTAACAGATTTTCTGCAAACAATTATTTTAAACTGTTTAGTAATGCAATTTAAGCTGGACGAAAGAAACTTCAAAATACATATTGTAATTAATTTCATGTTTTTATAATTTCTTTTTAATTTGTTAGATGCTATTTTCTCTTTTTATTCAATTTCGGGGGTTGGAAGAGTGGAAACTTTGTTCCTATACAAATGACAGTTGTGATTAGTAAATCTAAAACATTATGAAATATTATGTTGCATGAAATATTATATGTGATATGAAAAATAATATAAAAAATCTTCCTGTTTGGTGCAAAATCACGATCTCGATGTCATATGTGTTATAATATGTAGTCCTTACATGGAGTAGATAAGGCTAAATAATACAGAAGCAACTATTATAATTTTATGTTAATAGTAAATTGCGAATGTTCAAGTCTTATATTCAGTTTTCTCCAGTAGCATGGTGCATATTATATCATTTTGTACAATTTAATAATTAAGCTCAAACCGATAGTGTACTGTTTAATTAATTTTAGGCGTAAGATGTAGTTTAAACTGGCAGTCAAACTACCCCTAATCTAAATAATATGCTTAAACTGGCTTAGTACAGATTACTTCTTTATCTTTAGAATATTCGGTCGCATTAAGGTCTTTTTGTTTACCGCTATCTTTAATTACTGGTATTATGTAGTTACATATCTCATAGTTACATATGTACGTAATATTATATATATTACCTAATATATTACGTAAAAACAGATTATAATTTACGATTAGATTATAATGTTTTTCACAATAAAATCTTAAAATTGGGAATTCTTGCACGAGTATGAATATGAATTACTAGTGAACCCAGCAAAGGAACGAACCTAGCAAACCCATCATATACACCAAATTTTTGATGCATATCTATGTATCATACATTATATGTAATTATAATTATAATATGTAATTAGTATATACATAATTATTCGATAATTTGTTGGAAAGTCATTAGCCAATAGTAAACACATTGAATCTTCTTTATTGTGCAGAAAATACACTACGACTTTTAAATGCAGAAAATATTATTCAAATACAATGGAAATTATTATAAGCTAAAATTACAAATAACAATTGGTTTCAAATAAATAACATGAAACCTACTTTTTCAGATCTTATTTAAAGTGTACAAATTAAATTTTACCATACGTTTAATCCGTTTCAGCAGCAGTTTCAGTCTTCAGGACGTGTAAGTATGAATACGCAGTTGATAATTTTCAGATAAAAAAATGAGTATTTCTTTTGACAGGCATACGGAAGTGAATTCGGTGGTTTGTGTTTTCGTCAAAACTCACCAAAGAATGAATTGAAAGTGCAAAATGTAAACAGTGTATGCAGTATAAAAAACACTTCACAACAAAGCAAAACACTTTAACTCAGCTGATACTTCTGAAAGTTGCATTGTACAAAATTTGCATATTATGAAACAATTCTATTTTAATTTTGGTATACTGCTAGAGCCTCGGCTTATTCTACTTTCAACACTCATTTCCAAATTTCATGACATGCAAATTTTACTTTTACGATCGCCCTACCAGACATACATACAAACATACATACATAGATATATAGGTAGGTAAATTTATTGCTTTATCAAGTCTACGATTATAAAATAGAATTTCTAACCTAACCTAATCTTAGTAATAGCTGGAAACAGGCAAATTTTTTCCCGTCGTGTTATTGACTATAAAATGTCTTGTTTTCCGAGTATATAGATTGGTACAGCACTTTCGTTGTTTAGCTTTAGCTGCCGATGTTGAAAGAATAATTTTACCAACCATTTGAATTAAGAAAATTCTGTTACCGTACATAATTAGGTTTAAAATAGCTGCAAAGTTAACAAGTCCGAACCTTGGGACCCAAAAAATCTAAATATTAATGAATTTAATATATCAGCTTTTAATATTTTTCCGATTAGAAAAGAATTTAAAGTCTTCCAAGTAGTAAGTTTTTATTGGCTTATTTGAATTGCAAAAAAGTAATATAGTGAA
The DNA here is from genome assembly GCA_020055645.1 of Tomocerus qinae. Taxonomy (NCBI): domain Eukaryota; kingdom Metazoa; phylum Arthropoda; class Collembola; order Entomobryomorpha; family Tomoceridae; genus Tomocerus; species Tomocerus qinae. The sequence continues at coordinate 26,878,301 of CM034548.1, forward strand.
ATAAAAAGTGTTCATAATTATTTGTTTTGATGATAAATAGGCAAATGTGTATGCAATAGCAATAATACATTTAATAATAGTACAAATATTATTATTATGAGTGCATCAGGTCCTAATAATGCAGGAAAATCATTATTTGCCCAATATTTGCACTTTATTTGTAGGAATCTTTGTAAGGGGAGGAACTACAAAAATGACTCTGAAAAAGCAGTTTATAATTTGTGACACAGAAGTTATTTATTAGTGTATATGATAAATAACCGATACGGGGAAAAATTCTGATAATGGGCAGTGCACCATATCTATCATTTTATCATTATTTACTTTATTTAACGATAATATGAATTGTAAATAGCGAGTATAAAATATTTGTACTTAGCAAACATGACATTTTATGCTTATAAGGTCTAAGTTCACAATAATTGATAGTAAATTGTTATAATTAAATATATAGATATAGATAGTAGATGCAATATGCATACTTAACCGCTTCGGCTATATAATTTGGATTACGTATTTTATTCACTCAATAGAGCAAACTAAAATTGAGTCAATCCAGACTGTCACAACAGAGCTCAAAGATTGGGGAAAATATATTACACACTTGAGCGGGTAGTGGGGTGGGGTAGTATCAATATTTGAGTTGGATAATAAATAATTCTGACAATTTTAGGATGATTGTTAAGCTCTAGAGTATTCACTGACGATATTCAGTTGATAGTTAACTAAGGTAACTCGACCCTGAAGTAAATGATATAGCTATGTTTTAATGCTAATAAGCTACATACAATTATTTTGTCACTAATGTGATCATTCTGTTAAAATGTCACTTCGAGTTCTATAGCAATTTTTTATGTTTCTATTTATAATAGTGTGCCAAGTGGCAAGGCTTAATTTGGTCTGCAGTTTTAGTACTTCTAAAAAATTGAGTTTTATGGGCGACTTGGTCATTCATGAATTTTAAATGTTAACAAAGTACTGTTTATCTTTTAATAGATTTACACTTGAATCAACCAAGTATCATGAAAAGGACATGGGAATGGAAAATTTTCTTGTGTCGTATTGGAAATCGATAGCACACCTGCTGCTGTAGAATGGATTGGCGAATTGTAATCCAAGTCACATCAATTCATGAATAAATGATTGTTATGCTGTCAACCATATGCAACAAAACCTGCTGTTTCTAGAGACAGCATTATCTTACCCATCGAAGTTTTAGCTAGAAATGCTATTTTGAATATTAACTTTAGTAAATTTGCCATATCACAGTCAACGCAATTTTATAACTTCATAGACAACAGTTGTCATGGCAGGAATACTCAAAAATCAGATTCTTAAACATTTATCAAGGTAACCAATTACTATTTTCATTTTTATTTTAGTGTATTTTGTGTTGCTTGTTAATGTTTATTATATTATTTATCTCTATTGTCTCCACTTTTTACTTATGTATAATTTCATTTATTTGTGATACATTTTTAGGTTCGTGAAGGATCTCTCTCCTGATAAAATTAGTTTAAGCACATTAAAAGGAGAAGGAGAATTGTCAAATCTAGAGCTGGAGGAAACGGTGTTGACCGAACTGTTGTCTCTACCAACATGGATGAAATTAACACATGCCTACTGTAACAGGGCTTTGATAAGAATACAATGGACCAAACTTAAAAGTGTTCCTATTATGCTGGTTAGTCTAACTTTCCGTATTTTTGTTATTGTTGCATTGGAATATTACATACACATAATCGTGTATTTTATCTTTCTTTGCTTAAGGTACATCTGTCAGTTATTGACTCTTTAAAATCCTACTTGTACTTGGTTATTGAAGCACGAGAATTGTCATCCTCTAAATTATCATTATTAACATCATTATTTATTATTTAGAACTTAATTTAGGTTTTATACAACTACAACTCATATTTCTTATTAATTCGAATATATCAACAGATATAGTACTTTAATAATCAGAACCACAATCTCCAATTTAGCTTATTTTGGTAGCATGCTGTGTTTCGTTGTGGATAATTAAATACCCAAACCACAACGAACATGTTAGCTTGTTTACCTTCTTGACAGAGTCATACATTCTTTAAGAGTAGACTATGTCAATATTTACGGACTGGCAAAAATGTAAAATTTAAATTCATCAGTAATGAAAAGCTAAAGCTTTTGTGTCCAATTTGGCAGTCCAACTTGCGGTTACTTTTGCAAGATGAAATGACAGGAAAATGCAAGCTTACATCTATTTGTAATTTTCAAAACAATTTGTTTTTGATCCATATATATTTTTCCATGACTTTCCTTTTCTATGACACACTTTAGTAGTATTGAATATGAGTTAGTAATTAGGTAGATAATATTACGCAAAATATTCTCCTTAGTTTTGTTTCTATGTATTCCTATAAATTCTCTTGAGGAGTAAATAATAACACTTACAATAATTATTACATATTTTGTCAATGCAGAGCCTAGATGAAGTGTCTATTGTTGTTGAAGCCTGTGAAGAACTTCGACAGGAAGCATCCAGTGGGTCAAATGTTTTCCCGCTTCCCACTTCTAGTAAATATGGGTTCGTTAGCAAAGTCATTGACGGGATCACAGCTGTTGTGAACTCGGTAGAAATACAGTTCCATAGTCAAGCATTTGAGTCGAAGGTTCAGGTAAGAAGAATAAGAACTTCTACCGACTATTTTTTAATCTGTCTTTAATTAAAAGCGAAATATTTTTTTAGATTTCTAGAATTCGGGTCGAATCAAGAGCTCCAAATTGGAAAAAGGCTGACCTCGGAGCTACCCGTTTAAAGGATACGGATAGAGGCGAAGTACTGATTTTTAAAGAAATGGACTGGCAAACTCTTCGCTTAGAAGCGCGTTCCACTTCAGATCGTCACTTGGCTCCTTTGAGACTTTTAACTAATCAGGCTAAAGCCAGAATTGTGATAAAGAAGAAGTTATCTGGTAAATATCTTGATGGAAATTTTTAAAACTGAATATCATGATATATATTTTTTGAAGAATGCAAAGATCTATGTATATTGTAAAATTATATTATTTTTTTATTCCTACTAAAGCGTGGTTAATTTCGGATTTCAAATGTAGAATTTCATTATGTTCTTCTGAATGTGTTTATTTCTTATGTCTGTTAAAATTTTGTGAAGGAATTGATCGACAGTTCGGCCATTATAAAATGTTTAACTTGTGATTAATAGCCGCATGATAAATCTGTACAAAATTTAAAATACCCTTTCATCCCTTTTAATGCAGATTGCCAAGTAACGAGCTGTCGCTTGTCACTCATTCTGGATGATCTTCTGTGGGTTCTTACTGATTCTCAAATTTTGGCTGCTCTGCATTTCATGAGTTCCTTATCCGGCTTAATTAAGCAGGCAACAGAAACTACTCAAAGGGTGAAGGCCAAACGAAAGCTTGAGGTAAAGAAGCCTTTTTCCCGAAATTTAGAAAGTTTATTCGATTTTATTACTGTATGTGTTTTCCATGTTTAACTGTTGATTTGATGCGCATTGCATTTTAATTATAGTAGCTAGTAGAAAGAAGAGCTAACATATTTACTACAAACTGCATAGTGTCACTTGACGTTTAGATTATAATAGCATCTTCACAATTTGTAATTTTTATGAATTAGGCACCAAATAAACAAAATCAATGTGGCCAGTTGTAACTTGTAATACGATCTCCGTGTATTCCTCGAAATTGACTTATGACTTATATTTTTAATTCATTTTAATTCAAGGTTTTAATTTTAGATTTCTATTTATTCTTTAAGGAAATTTTGAGTAATATAAAAATTTACCACTGGAAAAGTACCTACTTTGGATATTTTATTACAGAGTCTACCCGAATATCAGGCCCAGCTTTCACAGACCACAGCAATGCAATCTGATGGAAGGACGATTTCTGGAAAAGTATTTGAAGCATATGATGTAAAAGAGACTTCATATCATTTCTTATGCGAAAAAATTGACTTACATTTCTGTGATGACCCCGGTTGTAAGTTCACAAATATGTAGTTCTATTTCAGTTCTCGGCAAAGATAAAAATATCAATCAATTATATCTATCAAAATCCACACTTGTAGTAATTGATGATAAGCACTGCTTTAAAACAATTATTTGTGCATTTTTTGCAGCTGGACGATCTCAACACCCTGATTTAAAGGACGGTGGTGCTTTGCAACTTTCTATTACCCAAGTAAGTAACGAATAGTTTTCAATTTAAAATTCATTTTATGGAGAGACTCTAAGTAATCATATCAAAATTTATAATATTATAGGTTCTTCTAGACTTTTATCCATATCATTTAGCCAAAGGAAATCGAAAGTCTTGGCCAAAATATAGTGAGAGTCAAGTTTCGCAATGGCTCCACAATGCGCTGTCCTCTTTTCGTATAGATTTATTAGACGCGGTATCCTCTGCATCTATGCACTCTCCCTTGGCACGAACCCAGCACCAGGGAGCTGGAACTCAGGCTCCCGAAAATAACCCAATGCGAACCGCCATTACTGATCAGTTGGCAAAATTAATGAGCACTTGTTTAGTGCTAAAAGTTCAAGATCTACGCCTTTTCAAAGTAACTACATCTTCTAAACGTGAAATTCCGCAACCATTTTTGTCGAGTAAGTGCCACTCAATTTTAAATGACAAATATAAAATTTAAGCACCCCAATAAAATGTAATGATCGTGTATTTTATGTAGCTGTATTTATGCTATTAATTGTAACTTTTAATTTATTGTATTTTAAAAATTTAAATACTTTCGATATTCATTGTAATAATATTTTTCCCTAATTTAATTGCATAGTTTATTAATATTTATTTTATCTGTGCTGCATTTTAATATTTTATGTAGTTTATATTTTGTTTTTTGATAAAAATGCATTTCCTAATTTGTTTTACTCGAAAAATATTTTGCTACTAACACAATTTTTTTTGAAAATGTGCAGGTTATATAGAGAGACCGAAAGACTTGCCAACTATACATGCCGAATTTTCGTGGTTTTATTATCCAGGAGAGATTTGTTTTCCATGTAAGCTTTATTAGATTGAATTATTCAATCCTTCATCAGGAGGATGGTTTTGATATTAAATTATTAATTTGTGTTTCTTTAGTGCCTAGTCCAAAGATATATTCACACATTCATCCAATTCAGATTCATTTAGACGTGTGTACGGTTTTATGGCTGAATACTTTTATATCTAATTTGCAAAATTCGATGGTAAAAACGAAACCGCCTTCGGAGCCTGATCAAGTTGATGTTCGGATAGAATTAATAATGCCAAAGGTAAATGGTTATCCAACTTTAAAGTTTGTATCAACTAAAATATAAATGATAGTGTATAGCATTTTTAAATGTTTACAGCTCGTGTTTGAAAATAAAATGAATTACCCGTCTCAAAAAGAGAGACCTACCTCAGTGAATTTCCAAGTGTCTAGAATGGTTGTTTCAAACTACCGGTCAAGTGAAACTGGGACGTTACATCAGCTAACACAATGCCTGGAGGTACTACAAAGAGGAGATCTTGCATATGGAGCTGAATTCCCATCAAAATCTACAGATATACCACTAATTGGAGAGAAGTTTCTTCAACACGCAGAAGGTAATGATATATAGAAACAATAATATAAACTCTGTAATTTATAAGTATGTTAATCAAACTATTTGTCTAGGTCGTGATAAAATACGGGAGAGTCCTAAACTAAAATGTACCAGCTTTCAAGAAATGGCTCCTCACTTGACCAAAGATATGCTATGGACTGAGGCCCGAGATGTGTGGAATATATATATGGATCCCTTTTGGGCGGATTTCCGAGTGGAAACGAAACGAAAAGCAAACACTTCTCAGTCGCAGCCTAGAAGAATGAACCTACAGAATCCAGATGTTATAACGTCGACTGTTGTATATCCTTTCGTAGACTCTGTACCAATCTCTGTGTGGATTCATTTAAGTGATAGATCCTCTCCAGTCGAAGGCTCTTGTAATGGCAAAGCTAACAGTGATGATAAAATTCCTAGCGAAGAAAATGAAGTGTCAGATCAGAAAAATGTTCATGCAATATTTAGTGCCAGTGGAATTTGTAATATCCAGTTGACTCATTACCAGTATCTTTTTCTTATGCGGATGGTAGAAGCTTTCAGTGAAATCTCCTTGTACATCACTTTGGACTTGGAGCAAATTATTGGACAAACTGTACAGGACAACCTGTTTACTTTTCTTGGATTCATTCCTACAGTAGAACTTTCTTTACTTTTTCCTCCTCTCGTCCCTGGAAAACAAGAATCTCCCTCTCTTGAGCTTGATTCGACCATTCCTGAATCTTCCAGTGGAGAAAATGATCCTAACAAGTAAGTAAAATATGAATTTCATTATTTCAGTGTAAATAATTTAGTTATTGAGAATATGATTGTATTTAATTTCCCAACTTTATTGTTAGTCAAGAAACTGCAGAAAATCAATGGAGATTAATTGAAAAAGAAAGGCAGCAAAGGAGTTCTCTGCCAAGTGGAACTCAGGGTTCCTTTTCTGTTTCAATGAGCAGCAGTCCGGCAAATAATACTTCTATGGCCTCAATGGATTCCATACGGACTGGTTTCACTCAGGTCAAACATGGATTGTCCAGCTTGGCTGTATCATTTAACAAAGGTGGCGGTGTTTCTACACCTGATAGTGAAGTTGCCTCAACTTGGTCCAATTTCAGCTCAGATTCTTCAGAAAATAATTTTATTCAGATAGAAAATCTAGACTTAGCAGAAGAAGCGGTTGAAATAGCAACGGAAGTAGTGGAAGATAACGACAGATCTACCCCTTCTCCGACGTTTTCGCAAGAACATACTATAATACGCGCTGAAAATGACAATATGGTAAAACGTTTTTCCTGGCAAATAATGATAGGCGTTTTAAAGACTTTATTCTACCAAGTCATTTTCTATGCTATTTCAGATAGGAGTTTTGACTGTTAGATTGGATGGTGTAGAAGCAGGACAAGAAGCCAAATGTCTAAGTGCTATTATGAAGTTTCAGTGTCGGGCCGTGTCGATTAAAGAGTGTACAGGAATGTCATGGAATGAATTTCAGGTAACGGAGTAGATTTTAAAATCTACTTTTATATTATTATTATCTTACAATAAATAAATAAATAACGAGAAAATCATAGTATGGCTAATCAGTATCTCAAAACTCAATATTAGAAAAACAAATCAAATAATATGTTCAGTAGTATGGTATTCTGCAAAAAGCATCATGTCAAACTATGATTTCCATATTAAACGGAATTTCATAAAATTATATTCCAACTAAAAACCCTTCCTAAGACAATTCATGTGGTAAAAACGTAAAAATGGCGTTATAAAAAATTATTTTGAAATTATCTTTAACGTATTTTGCGATTTATTGTTTTTAGTGATAACAGAAATTTTTTCCACGACACATTTTAGAAATTATGAACGAGTTCAAAAAAGGATGCTAAAGTACTTTTAATAATTAATGATTTTAAAAATAGTTTAAAACTAATGGTACAGATATGAAAATTTTACTTACCGAACCCTTACGTTTATGTTTGTTTTCACTATAATCTCTCTTGTAGTTCGAAACGGAAAATTTATTGACTACAAATTAAACTTAAAATGTGAAGGGTGTTTAAAAATTAATATTTGGCCTGGTGAAATCCTAAACCGATGGATAAATAATGGATAGTAATAACCAATGAAGTGCAAAATAATCTGAAATGGATGTTATTGGCCTTGTTATAAATGATGTTTTTTATAACTGTTTAATAAGTATGATATTATTCGTAACCTACTTATCTAGAAGGTGTTTTGCAGCATGTTTAATATAATAGCTATGCCCCTTTCATATTTATTTGCCATACTTTTTGTATGTGTATGCCTTGTGTGTTCAATTATTAATTTTATTCTAGTAGTATTAGTGAATGGAACTTGTACATTTTTAAAATTGCTACATGTATGTATTAGATTTATAGAAATTTTACAATAGACACCAATTTAGTACAAATTACAAATATATTTAGAGGGTGAAGAATAACTCCAACTTATTTAACTTGAAAACTTTCGTAACTATATTAACCTTCAACTTTAAAATAAATTATCAGTTTCTTTTGAAGCGTAGTTTCACAAAACAATATTTTGAAGTATTGTGAAACATTAAAAAAATAATTGGCTAAAACTAAAAAGTTATTTTAACTAGAATATCTAGAAAATTATGTAGTCGTTCAATAATCATGTCAAAAGAAATTTACTTAAAAATCGTAGTTGATAAAGTCAATTAAAATCAAATTAATCAAACTTACTCGACATTAAAATACGTCGAGTGAGTTAATTATTAATTATTTTTATTCGTGTTTTAATATGAAGAGAGAGGTGTATTATTGGTATTTATAGGAGAGTACCTAATTCAAAGTATGTATTGGTAATAGTAATCAGTATTGCTTTATGTATTAGTATTATATATACTGGTTTATCTGTCGCACGTTGTGTCAAAATTTTAAATTTTCCTGTTGGCAATTGTACATATACGTTGGTTGTTTCCAGCGGTTAAATTACACCTCTACTTATGTGTTACGTTATTTTTGATCACCTTGTTGTGCTCCGTTTGCTCGATGAAAACACCATTGCCTGCTAAGTCACATTGTAAATCACATGTGCAAATGTACAGCAATTGTGGTGCATTAAGAGTACTTTTATTAATTAAACAATTAATTCTGTTCATCTATACCCTTCCTAAATGATATAAATGCATGAAAAATTAAATTAAAGAATGTAGGTATTTAATATTCCTAATGGCTAGGTAATAATTTGTGATATTTCTCTAATAAGATGATAATAATATTACTTGATAAAGTAAAGTGGTTCTAACCTTTCATTACTTTAAGATATGTAACAATATTCATGTGATTATATTATGCTAAATACCAGAAAATGGATCCTTTTGTAGTATCAGTAAAGATTAAGACAAGAGTGTATGCATTTATGTAATTTTTAAAGCGTAATATTGCCAAGGTTTTCAATTTTAGTGGATCTGGAGGTAAATCTATAGGCCAGTTTTATTTGTTAGCAATTGTGGCAATTAAATTTTGGGCTGTGATTAAATGATATTGCTTTATTGGGGTTTGTATTACATGCTCATCTGTGAACACAGGTGCGAAGAGAATCGCGGGAGGTACAGAACACTACTACACACACTTATACAGAATTATTTAAATGCTTTGTTGCTAAGCGTGACATTTAATAAAACTGTAGATTAACTATGTATTCTATTTATACTGAAACTATAAAAATAAGATACAGTTTGACACTAATAGCTTTGCTTTCAAGCTTTCAGCACATCACTTTTACTTAATGCATCTTGTTATATTTTTGGTGAAATTGTTATTTTGTTCATGATTTGTGGGTAATATAATCACAAAAGTAGAATATTTGTTTGTAGTAGATTAAATAATTTAAATTGGAATGGGAACGAATTATTTAGAAATACGGTAATTATTTTGACAATTCCGTTATTTTTTGCTTGTTAGTATGTAGTGTAAATATTTTATTTACAATTTTAAAATTGTTTTGGTTTCGTAAATATTTTAATAAGCTCGTTAAGAAATTGTAGTAAATGTTTAGGACTTAGATAACTTCAATGTTATGTATATAAGACAAACTACTAACGTCTTATGAAAAGCTATGTAATGTCGTTTGTTGTAGTACATGATCAATAAATGTAAAATTAGATAGTTATATGCAGACGGCAATAGTAACTAGCGAATAATTATTGCTCATTAGTAAGTAGATGTAATTTTATGGTTTTATTCGTATTTACATTAAAAATGTAGTGTATTCGTAGTCCACTATGATGTAAATTAAGGTATACTAATACAATATTTCCATTTTGCAGACCAAATTTGCTGCTCGAAATAGGAAATGGGCCCAACAAGTTGTTGACGACGGACCACTCTCCCCGGCAGCTTCATTGGGGAGCCCTACTCAAAAAAGAGTTGCGAAAGTTAGACTTTCACAAAAGACGAATTCAGAAAAGTTTAAAAATCATTTGACTTTACCAGAAACATTGGAAGCCATATCTCAAGCCAAAGCAAAGACACCTGCTAATCCGCGTATTAACCTGACGGATCGTCCAGGAACGGAATCTCCACTAAGAAACGCCATTATAGAATCCACGGTGGCATTTCTTGATGGAAGAGTTGACCTGAGGAACGAGGATGAATTTGTTTTACATATGAGTTCAATTATGAGTCTCACTGATTTCTTCGAAGATGAAATTACTCCTGTGCCATTTCCAATGCAGGTCAGTGTTAATCCATTCTTAATTATTTTCGTTACTTGTAAATACTGCATGGTGATATTCAGAGTAATATTTATTAACGTTACAAATTCCAAAAAGTCCCAAAAAACAGATCAATCGATATAGTCCGGCGAAACTATTTTACATTTCCGTAACAAAATAATAATTTCAATTATTGTATGATATTTTGGAAACAACAGCCATTCTTCTGCTGGCCAGTGTCTGAAAACAAAACCTTGATATATTAGTTATATGACAACTAGTGTAGATATAACTAACTTTTGTGAACTAATATTATTGTCTTTAACTTTCACAATAATTTAGTTATAAAATCCTCTATATTTCTAACTCAACGCATTCAAATAATAGAAAACTATTTCATTTAACTATATTCAGTGACTCAAAAGATTTTTAGACTGATTTGTGATAATTGTCGGTCTTCGCAAGATGTGTCTGAATATCAAACGAGATTTTAGGATACAGACAATAATGCCTTTCGTATAATAACTTTGGTTGTTTTTTTTGTGCAACGGTGTTGGATTCTTAATTCAATTTGAGTAACATGGAATTTATAACATTCAATAGGAACACTGAATACCAGCGTTTAGTGTTCTGGTTGAAAGATTGTATCAGAAACCTGTGGAAAATTCAGGAAATTGAACACGGTTTCCATAAAGCCCAATTGTTATGTGCATTTATAAGTCGGCTCAAGGTGGGTGTGTTTAGTACTAATTTTAATTACTGTGGATTAATTCAGATTGAGATAATTGGAGCCACTGTGGAGCTGATAGAAGATAGACCGTCGATGAGCATAACGTCTCCAGGGCCAGTACCTGTTAAATTTTCAATACCAAACCTGCTGCCAATTACGCGAGATGCAAAAGGGGTTTTTCTCATCGGTTATAAAGGGTACAAAACACCACCTACACGAACACATGCAGCTGGCAGCATAAATCTAAGTGAATTGTCAAATAACAATCATTGTAACAATTTTCGTAGCGACTCTGAACCAATTTCATCAAACACAGCGGGTAATAACGACTTAATGGTATTGCAAGGGGCCCTAGAAAAAACAATGAAACAACTGGTAATAAGCCAGGCAAAGAACTCTGACTTGGAGCAAGAATTGGAAAAGACAACGGAGCTTAAGTTGATGATTGTTCAGCTGCAGGAACAAGTAATGGCTCTTCAGGAAGAAAAGTCTAATCTTCTTAATATCGTCAGACAATATCAAAAAAATCAGAATCACCATAAATAGAGGTATACTATACAATACTCTTCTGCAAATAATTTTTAGCGTTAGTTTTATGTTACAAATGTAACCAAATGTCAACAAACAGTACAATCAGGCAGTATAGTGCTATTATTTTAGATAATGCAGAAAACTTATCAACGACGTGGTTAAAAAATTGAAATTATGTATCAAACCTCATAGATATAGTGTATTGTATACAGAGCAACCTAGAAAGCCATTAGCATTCAGGATTATAAAAAATTCATTGTGTCATTGTAAAACAGTAAAGCATTTATCTAAGCTACATATTAAACCTATTAGTAGTGAACTCATGTCATTGTTGTTGGTGAATGGTTATTTCTTAGAGCGTTTGGTCGTTTTAATTTAGTACTATTTAAGGTAGCACAGTTGGTTGTTACGTAATACCTTCACTATGCAGTTCTAGACTGTCAGCCAATAACAGTAGAAGTAAAAAGTTGGAATTGTACAGATAGAAATTGATATAATATGTATTTAGCATACACCAGTATGGATGACATTTTAAATTAAATAGTATATGAAATATGAGATATGGTATAGAAGAAACTGTATTGTGACAGCTTTTCCCTGGCAAATGGACTGCAAATGCAGAATATCCTGAGACTGATAACCGCAATAATGCGTGCATGCCGCACTTGGTAGGTATGCATACAGTATCTCTTTCTGTTTCTCTATAGGCTGTGAATATTTTACAAATTATTGAATTTAAATCATTGTGATTTGGTTATTGATGTGCATTATCAGTGCAAAGTGGGCAACTAAGTATTAATGCATGTGTTTCGTGTCCATGCCAAAATTTGGAAAGGTTGCTACAATTCCATGCATCCATTACCATTAAGATGGAAATTTAGTTATTTTTGTGAGTAGCCTTGATGAGTGATTTTAGCAATATTAGTTTTATAAATTGCTTGCTTAAATATTTTAAATTTTTATCACAATGCATTTAATTGAAGCTTTATCCTTCTATTTGTGTTAATGTACTAATGTTTTGTGAGCTATATTTTCTTTTTTTAGATTACCTAGAGGAGTTTATGATTTCTCTTTACTGCTATTTTTGGTTTGGAGAAATCTGCTCAGCTTTTAATGTTCGTGTTTCGTGTGGCGGGGGAACGTGAAAGCTAACACAGCTGGTGCTAGCTAATACAGTGCACTAATGATGTTAATTATATAAATGGATCACTATGTCTTGCTCATGATTTTGTAGTCTGTTAGTTATATTTTAAATTCACCAATGCAAAACTAGTTAAATGTCAAGCAATAATAGACTTAGCTTAAACTAAAGCTTGGTGTTGCACTTATTTTACCTTTCGTGTGCTACCTAGTGCACTAAACTTTAACAATACAATATACGATGTAATAAAGAACCAATAATTGACAATTAGCTTAGCAACCATTAAATAATGTGTAATTTAATATTTAAAATTGAGAACAAGATTTAATAACATTTGTTGATTTTAGTAAAGCGAAAGTATCTATTATAAATATTAAACTGTTAATGCTAATTTAAATTCAAGCATATTTTATAAAATGCTAGGAATGGTTAATTGATTTGACATCCAAGTGTTATGTATGAGAAAGGCTAAATCTTATTGTCAGTACTTAACCAAAATGTTGTCTCCTTCAGCCTTCCTCTTTTATTTTTTAAGGAATGTCTTAATTTGTACCTGAAATTTTGCAAATACATTGATCAATAAATTCTATACTTTAACTCCAAATAATTATTTCTACCTATTTTTGAGCAGGCGTGTTAAGACTGAGAAAAACTAGAAATGAAAACTGCATATACTACCTTAGCGATAATTAACTACAAAAAAGTAGGACAAAATAGTTTATTGTTGAAACAGACGTCTAAAATATTCCTCTCTAGCCTATTGTTTCTTCCTGGTTGAAAACTTTGGTGTATGAGAAGGATCTTTGATACAGAAAGTGCGGCGTAGAATTCGAGACAGAAAGAGGAGATTGCTTCTTGCAATTTTCATCGCAAAGACCAGTCAAGGTAGGAGATATTTAATTACATAGTATGTAGTAAGTACATAGTAGAGATGCATAATAATATTTCTATCTCTCTGGCGTATAGAGACAAAGATACGAGTAGATTGAGTATCTAGCAACTTTTGTTTTAACAAGTCGACTTTGTATTTGGTAGTCTATTCTGTTGAAAGCGATCAAGCATCAATCTATAGTTCTACAGCATCGTATTATTAGCTAACTCGACTAGGTCGGTTACAATGGTAATGAAGCTCTAATGCATTCCTCTAATCGTCGTACGTCGGTTGCCTGAGCTAATATTGACACGGTCTTTTATTCCATGATGAATATTCACCGCTTGAATTGGAAATTATTCGTAGACTCTGAAGATAAGTTGAACTAAATAAAGCTAAGCTGAAACTCATCTTCGTCGTCAGTTGTGGTGAATATCGTATGTAGCTCTCATTTCAACACACAACTGGCACTGGCAGGGAGCAGACCAGCAGTCTCTCTCTCTACTCTTAAATAATACGACAGGAGAACTCAGACTACAACCAACTTGCAAAAGTAAACCAAATCCAAGCTTCCATTGTTTGCTCTCTCTCACTCCACCAAAATTATTCATGGTCTTTCAAAAAACTTGCAAGCATAGCATATCTAACTCCTTCTAGGTGCTACTCCAAGATCTGCTTACATAATTGTTCCTCCCCCCGAATATTTTGCTTTTGCATCACAAAAAAGTTAATTATTAAAATGAACATTGCATAAACCAGATATCACTACCACTAATGGCTCTCAACCCCTACCGACAGTGTAGCCACAACACGAATACTTACATAGGATTTGAATAACATCTCCTGTGCCTTTCTCCCATATCGTTGTAAGCTGTACTGATACATTTACACAATACAAACAATGGAAGGTAATGGAGAAAAGCAATCAGTAGTATCTGCCAACTTTGTTAGCACTTTTTATCTCAACGATATTAATTTCGATTTATGAAATACAAATTCCTGGAAACAAACATAGCTTTTCATTGTTCATAATACTATTGCCGAAGTTGTATCTATTTTTCAATTCGACAGTAATTCTTTATTTTGAGAGGATTAATGTTTGTCCGTAAAAAATGTGCACTTTGTTATTCTGAGAGGCTAAATTGCTAAAAAAAATGTCACTTTGATAGCTAAGCTACCTGTTAGTAGCAGTTATTTTACAGTTTCTATAGCAAATTCAATTACTAGCAAATTACATTTCAGAAATCAGTACACGTAAATTTACAAAAACAGTGCACATTTTTTATGGACAAACATTAGTTACTTACCATCACATAGTTGTATTGTATCATAATGTATCTTATGGGAAATAAACTGATAAATATTGTCGGATTAAAAAGATAGCAGATCTGTATTTACAACAATTTGGTTAAAGTAAAATCTATTGCTACAGGGTTGGAATTTGGATAGAGACATTCTCATGAAGGATTTGATGAGAAGAGAATTCGAAATATGGATGAAATCCTCTTGGTATATAATACATTGAAGCTTAAAACGGATAGACTTTGTTTTCTAGAGCACTAGCCACAATAGCATTACTGCAATTTACTCCTGCTGCCTTTAAAGTCTACCTTGGCTGCTCTACCCAATTGTGTTGAACGCTCTTTGCATTTTGATTTGAAATGAAATTGGATATCTAGCAGACCTCACCAAAAGTTGATGGTCGGGTAGTCTATAATTTACTGCATATTTGGTAGATAAAATTATCAAGTCATCACGCATAACATAAATCCATTCTACTTGAGCTGTTACCATAGGCGTCGGAACGTAATTTATCCAGGGGGGACAAAATGGCTTCTTCAGAAAGGGGGGCCACCAAAATAATAAAATATTGGTAAAACAAAGACATATTCGCGCGAAAATTTTTTGGATTTTTAACCTTTTTTGATAGCCTTTTCTGGTGCTTATGTAATTTTAGTTTGGTTTTTGGAACATTTTTAGAGGGACATGTCCCTCCTGGCCTTATTCTAGGGGGGACATTGTCCCCCCTGTCCCCCCGGTTCCGACGCCTATGGCTGTTACCCTTAGTTCGTCTGAGTTTGTAATTTTATTAAAATATTTGCAGAATGAAATATTCGCAATACTGGTATTTATATCATTCCATATAATTATATACACGATAAATGAAACCACAATAAATACTTGATGATTTGTGGATGAAAACCTTCCAAATCAATTTGTTGACTTGTTAGTGCTGCGAATTCTAAAAGGAGAGCAAAATTTAGCTTAAAAATTGTGCAAATCCGTTCACAATGGGTGAGTCTCATAAAAAATTATTTGACGACTCTTATCATGTGAATGGGAGAGATACTCTCAACATTTTAATGTTACTTACTCCGATTACGCAAACTTGTCTCATTGCTCTGCAAATTCGGTAGACCATTATTTATTCTGAAGGAGGACAATGACAGAACTGTTTTGTGCCTATATAATTTTAGCTGAGATTGGCTGCCAACGGAAGGCGCGGAAGGATGCTTATAGTCAGATTCGTCTTTAGAAAGAAGGGATTGTTAGGAAGACCTTCTCTCACTCAAAGGCTCAACTAACTACGCAGCTCTTTCCTCGTCCTCATTACTCATTCGTAAACTGCTCATCCGTGATCATCACAATTCAGTCACTAATTCATTGTCTACTTCAAATACTCTGTCATCTGAGTCGAGCCAACCGAAATCAGTCAGATATCTCATCTCGCACTTTTGATAACAGGCTTTTCTCTACACTTCACTGCACAATTATACTTCCCATTTTCCACTACGGGGGACATTGTCAAATGCTCACGACGAGTGTGAATGCCAATTATTACAGTTAGCCATTTCACTATTTACGGCAGTCATATCAGAAATGTATCATACCCTAACCCAATTTAAATTAATGTATTTATTGTAGCTGTCTATTTAAAAATGTAAATATCATGCAAAAAATTCTTTTGGCTATCTAAATACGTCCTTTCAACCGAATTTGCCAAAACGGGGGAGCAGTTTTGGCCAAATATTTCAAACCGATCTCCAATCTGCTATATGAAAATCTTTGTTTAACCTTTGTTTTTGAACAATCAATACACTCTGAAGTCGTAAATGCCTACCACTTACAAAATTACGTTATAGCTTCACTTTCACTTAGGATATTATATAAATAGGGGTAATTGAAACAATTATTGCTATTGCTGTTGTGTATTTTGTCCTTATTACTACATGCATTAATGGGAATGGAACCTAAGTCTATTGACCTGCTGATACAAATATTTAAGTACTCAAATACTCAAGTACTACTCCACATATTATTTGTTATTGCTATACAATCACTTCAATAAATAAGTTGATAATACTTAACTCAGTATACAGTTTCACTTCTAATTTTATAGGTAAGTACTTACCCAACAATATTTTACATTACTAGAAATAAGCCCGTCCTACGGACGGGAAATTATCTACATTAATTCATTTTACCAAAAAGTGAAATATTTTCTTAAATTGCTGTTTAAAGTACTTTTATTACCCGCGTAGCATTTGGTTTAATTTCTAAATATTGTAATTATTCTTGCGCCTGCGTAGTTACACGAAGTTCATCTTTTACATTTATACCTTATCACGGAAAGTTTTCATTGCGCAACTCTACTTTACGATTATCTTACGGGTATGTTAAGTCTTCAGCAATGCATTACTAATAATGTACTTGCAATGCAATGGAGCAATTGTAGAATTTGATTTTTAATAACAATAATTACAATGGGTTTAGTTCCAATGGCCTAGACTATAATAGCAAGATAAGAGGAAACATGCTGCTACTTTTATTATTTGTAGAAGGTAATATATTCTTTAGTGTGTCCACGAGTAGTTGTGTTGTAGTAGTGCGTAGTTTCTGAGGATTTTCAATATAATGTGGTAGATGTGCCGGAGCTTACTTTCTCCGTTCGACTTTCACCCTATCTGTGTAGATGCCTGCCCACTCTATTTTATGGCTTTCTCCTGCAAATAAATAAATAGTGGATAGAAAAGTGAAACTGACTTTTCCCAGTGAAATGGAAAAAATCTGCTGTCGTTGAGCCAAAGAGATGCCCATATATTATTTTCAGTTTAGTTTATGTTGATGCTACTCGGGTAGAGAATCTGCTTGAACGCAGCATACTACACATTTAACATCTTAAAAAAATTTCTATTGAGGTATATTACATTTGAACTATGATGTCCATATTGGTAACACAATGTATATTATACGTCAATGGTAATCATAAATTGTAAAAAGTAAGTTAATGTTAATACTACAGTATTGGTCTGATAATGACTACTTGTATTTGTGGAAGAAGGAAGAATAAGAATTGCCATTGACGTAATCAAATCCTCAATATCACAAACCTCTTGTTAAGTAATAGACTTGATTTCATTGCCAATGTATATGAAGCATGAGAGAGAATTGAGTATACTACTGCACCATAATTTCGACTTGCAATACTACCATTCTTTCAAATTCACACGATTAGTTAAGAAAAAGAGATCGTGTAGATTGTAGATGATGGTATGACGGTTGTGTATCTTTACTTCACTTTTTAAACCATCACCTTCCGCCATTACCAATCCAACGGCTGCAATCATAATACCATTGGAAGTAGGACAGATTTACGAGAGCTGTCGACAAACTTCCCTTTGGTTTATGGCTGAAAGAATTCAGGTGGGAGTCCTATGTGTATAAGTAGAAACTATATAGGCTAACACAAGTAACAGAAAAGAAACTGTGGATCTTCCAAGTGGAAACGTGGATGAGCATGTGAATATATTATAGTGCTTAACTTATGTGTGTCTACTAGCTAACGGAGGAGACAGAAATTGCAATACATTGCATGATACGAGGTACAAGTTTTCTTGACTTCACAGAACTAGTAAAACGTTGATTTTACACATAGCGATAGTACGTACATAAATAGGAGGGGCAAACATATAATATTATAAGTACCTACATTAAGTAACATTATTATCTACCCACATATGTACTATAAGCTTATTTTGTATGGTAAATACATATCTATATAAAGTAAGGTATTTCGCTAGCCTTTGAGTATGGGTACCAGTTAAAGTAAAATCGTATTATGCTGTGTTGTGGTAAAAGGCTAAAGTAACTAGTAACCTTTCTACTTTCTGTCTTTTTATGGGTATTTTCAGCGGAAATGTTTTGGAGTTGTGAATAGAAGTCGGTGAATTCGCTATGGAATCGCAGTATAGCTAAATAAGTGCTTTACTTACTACATTTCATGTATATTGTATGCCTCTTAAGTTTATGGTGTTCAGATTGTGAGTGAGTAGAATGGTGCACATGAGAAATGCTAGTCTGCTAGTTGGTCTGGCATGATGGCTCTGAACTGAACTGACTGAGTGCATAACTAAGAGTGAAAGTTGGGTGTGAGGCGGTAGTGTGTATCAAAATGGAACCTAATTTGTCAGGGTTAGTGTAGAGAGAGACAAAGGATGAGAAGATCAGAGACGAGTGGATGCTATCATAAAGTAGAGGATTTTTAACGTCTGTCTTCTTACTTCCCGTTCTCACAGATTTTTGAAAGCCACAACACACATATACTACACTATACTTACCTACCTAACGAAAAATATCCATGCAAATTATCTAATTATATTTAAGCACATGGATCCGAATCATCTTCATCAGGCTGGTTGGGAATAGGTGCGACTTTCTGTGTTTGGCACACACCTTAAAAGTTTTTGACTAATTCTGACCGGAATTGTTTGGCGGTTGCTGATATTGTTTGGTAAATTGATTTTGAAATACTTTGAAAATTCTTTTAATGCTACCATAATAAGGTTTTTAATTGCTTCTTATAGCTTATAGGAATGGGCGCTTGAGTTAGCGGCTTATTTAGTAGGGTCTGGCTGAAAGCTGGTTGGGTTGCCACAGGCCAAGTGTTTAGTGATCAACCGGCTGGTCGGCTAAAATGACTGGCTAAATTGGCCGGCCAGTTGTATGAAATTCTTTGCTAGCCAATGGCTAAAATTGCCAAAAATAGCAAAATGGGGCTCCGTGAATTGAGAAAATCATCCTTGGTTTGGCGCGAAATTTTAAAAACCATAATTTTTGACCATTTTGACCACTAACCATTTCAGTCATTTTAGTCGGCTGGCTGGGTAAAATCATTTTTAACCGACTAAAGTGGAAAGCTGCTTAGCCCTGGCCAGTGGTCACTTCAGCCTAAATAAACATGGCTGCAACTGGATCTATTGGAAATTTACTCGTAACAAACCCAGTGCACTGCAGTTTCACACTAACGAATATCTGTAAATAAGGCTCCACTAAGTGTAATATACTTCTAAGCAGCAACAGTAAACTGATTTGATCTTAAGAAAGTGAGCTATACAATAGAAATGGCACAAATATTGTGCATTATACATAACTGTGGGTAAGAGGTAAGGATTTCATGGATGTTCTCATTACGAGACATTTCTGAACAATACTATTACTTTCTATCAGTAACTGGACAATACCCCAAACATACATGTAGCATCGTCCAAAGTAAATAAGTGAGTTCTGTCAGCTGGATACTAGGCTGGAGAAGAACTGTCTCATTTTTGGGCTGTATTGGAGTAAGCAGCAGCGTTTGCGGTAAGGAAATAGAAAGTGTTAAATTAGAAAAGAGTATATGAGGTTGTGCTTTTATAGTCTCAGTAAACCCCCCCCTTGCCAGGAAAATCATTTTCACGTTATTAGATACACAGAGCCGTCTCATTCTCATCTGTTCATCGGTTCCGTCTGGCACTAAGCTTGGCTTGTCCTGATACGGCATGGCACAGCCAAACAAGTCTCATTCTAAATCTTAGGCTCATCTTCCTTAGAACCACTTGGGCAAATATAATAGTGTAAGACTATCTGTATTTATCAGGAAGAGCAATTTAGCTGAATTGTGTTGCATGTATGGCACTATGGATGTTTCTGTCAGCCCATAAAAGATATATGGCCGTATTTATGTATGTATATGTTTCTTTCTATTGAAAACTTAGCTCTTCGCACTAAATCAACCTACACTAACTTAACAAAACATTACCTATATGGCAGAACATGAGTGTGGAGATACTGTACGTGTGAAGTAATATTACTTGGTGGAGATATCAATGGTTAATGTAAGAATAGATGCATACTCCAGATATACGTAAGATTGCATAGACATGTTTTAATGATAATGTCTACCAATAGAGTAAAAGTCTGAGTTGAGTGTGAATAGTACTCCATTCCACTTCACTTCTGTACTGAATGATTTACTACCCACCAATTACATTAAAAACGCTTTCATCATACATACTGAGCTCTTTCTTTCTCCTTTTGTCACTTGCATTGCATTTCTTCAGGATGAGGGGAAACGTGAGGGAAAGCTCCACTCTTATGAAGTGGAGAAGTAGTACCTATATACTAGTTCACCAAACTGGACACAAACTTTTCATTTCTTATAGGAAATGGATTCTTCTAAATCCTCTTCTTTTCTTCTTTTGCATTCACACACATTTCTATGTACCTACTTTCTCTCCAAGTGGAAATTGCTTTTTCTGTTTACTCTTCTGGATCATCTGGCTTTACGCACTATAATATATCCATCATTACTAATCTTTACCTGAATACTTAATCCATTATCATAATGCCACAGCACTGTTAAACTCCACCGACGCTTTACAGATAATAATAAACCCAGTCGGATTTTAACTTGATAGTTTTCTTCGAAAATATCTTGTTTTTATGTTTTGTGTATATCAACTATGTTTTGGGTATATCAAATACTTACTCAAGTACATGCAAGGGTTATATTATTGTGACTTAATAGATCTCTAATTGTCTAACTCCCGATAAGAATAGTTCTAATTTTTTAAATTAACTGCAATAACTAGTGAACATCGTCAACTATGCAAAACTATATAGAATGCATATTTTGTATTGAACCAAGTTTTCACACACTTATAATACTTTTTATTACAAAAATTGTCTTGGCATTATCTTACACGACGATATAAATTGTAATTTCAATGGTTCTATTACTTTATGCATAAAAATCCCTTTAAAATGCCATTTCGTTACCATATCAACTTATTCATCACCGAATTAGTTCTAATAGAAAGGCTGTGTACAATTGGGTACGTATTTAAGGGGATTCTGAAGCATCCTAACTATGAATATTTGTTTCTGTTTTGCACTAAAAATACAATATAGCAACAAATTTTACAATAAAAACGTCAAAAACATAAGAAATTTTGCTATTCCAGTTATGATATTTACAACACACATTGCTATTGCTAGGAAGTACTATTTAATCGCTTCTATTAATGACTAATTTGTACAATTTATCTTGTATTTCCTTTCCATATGAAAGTATTTAATTATAAAGCGGCTGCTGAGTTAGAAAAATGTTATTCCTGAAATCAAAATATATCTCTAACCATAAAAACGTTTGCTTATTTTTAGTTGCGCAGTAAGATATGAAAATTCAGTTTTGTTAATTCTGTTGCTAGGTCTTTATTTTGTAATAACAATCATTGGAGCATGAAATTAAAGCATTTTTATTGTATTATTGGCCACAAAGAAACCATTGTGGACTTCAAACGGCTGTATTAAAGTTCTATTTCCTGTGGGGTCGACGATTCCTGTATACATAGAAATTGCAATTTCTCTTCAATTTCATCTTTCAATAATTCAATAAATTGCCCGGGTTGAACCACTAGGTGTAATTGAACAATTAGGTTTTTGGTTTTAGTCGCATCTCATCCTTTTCATTAACTGAGTATCTGTATGTAAGTAAATGGACGTAGAGTTAGAAATGCTAAAAGTAAGTGATGCGTAGTAATGTCTGCGGTCCATGCACTTAGAGGCTTTATTGCCACCGAACCGCACACAAAATATTAATTCGGAATTTGCTAAAAGTTACCATCAAGCTGCAGGGAAAGCTAGAAACAAGAAAAGCATTCTAGGTCATGGGGATGAAGAGAAAACATCCACTATAGGGAGAAGGAGGAAGTAACTACATAAATCGTAATAAGCTGCTCTACCCGTTGAAGAAATTCTTTTCTCGTGCATTAAATATTTCTTCGTAGGAGTAAAGAGTGTAAGTGAGCATTAAAAACTTTATGAAGCATATAAAGAATTCAAAGAGCAGCTCCAGGAGTTTGGTAGATTGGAAAGGGAACCTCAATAGAAATTAAAGTATTTTCTTTCTACAAGAATCCAGGTGAGACATGACGTGCATGAGTAAAAAAATTCTCAAGATGCCGGACTCTAATGATAATTTCTTCACAAAATGAGAAATAATTTTGATAAAACGTGATGGGAATTCAGCTCCGACTACCTTTTTCCTTCAACTTTGGAATTGCGTCTTAAAAATACATTGTAATACATGTGACGTAACTTTCTTTATTACTTAGCAACACAATTGAAGACGACTGAATCTTTTCTAATTACACCATACAGAAGTTCTGGTAAGTACCTAACCTTATTTCAGTTAATTTTCTCTCTTAACGAGAAACTTGGACTTTCTTCCAAGTAAACACGGTCACAGTCTTAATTAGTGGAACTAATAAATAAATTGCCCAAAGTAACTAATGCTTACACATGGATACTTACTATGTTTTTGTCAACTTGTATTTTATCCTTTATTTTATCGGAATATACGGTCAAATACATGATTAGGTATATGATTAGACATCTAATAACGTAACTAATAAAATTTTGATTAGTATTTTCATGTAGGAGTATGGAAATTAAATACACATTGTTATTGGTAACCGCTACTACCTTCAATGAAAATTTATTAGTTTTATGTAAAGGGGGTTCGACTCTCTTACATTAAACGACTAAATTAATAATTAATAAATTGTAACTGTACTGTGCTTTAACAAAAGAAGTTTTCTCATGCAAAACTTGTCAGAAGCATAAAAGTTGAATACGGCCTGACGAAAATTCTGAGTAATAATTTAATGTTGAGACGGAAAATTTTTGAGACTTGAGGAGTTTTTGTTGGATATCTGAATTAGCTACTATTAGTTAATTAAAGGTTAAATTGGTTCTAAATTAATTCTGAGCTGTAGAAGCATCGATGAACAAGAAAGTAAATTAGTAGGATCTGTAAGCTGAGTAGCATTTAGTAAGATACAGATGCAAATGATTGTGGATGTCTTGATGCAGTTTCGTTCCGGGTTCGTTACGTATAAGCTAATACAAGTTGATCAAGTCTGCAGAAACCTAATTTCGTACACAAAAGAAAGTTTCTGTGGAAACTGAGGATTGGATATGCAGTTAATTCTATATAAAACGGGCATGTTTCTTGCCTTGCTTCGTTTCCGACAGAGACTACAATACAATATTGTTGTACCTATTATGTACATAGGGCCAAAGATGAAGAAACCAAGAAACATCAGCTTAAGTTTAGTAGCCGCAGCTAAACCAACCTCAGCATTAAAGCAAGTTTCCTTGGCTGATTCGAATATTCCTTGGAGCTATTGCTCACTAGTCACTGCTAACTAACTCTACAAACTAATTTCCCCGAACTCTCTCTCATATGCCCCATGCCAAGGGCTAACTAAGTCTTGTTGGAATTCCCAACTATAAACTTAGACAGATTGTAGGTATGTAGTACTAACTGCCGTGGTATTTCGAATTTGCTGCATTATTTGCTGTAACCGAAAACCCTCGGCGTATCTTTTTGCGTTTAGTTGTGTGTTGTTTAGGTAAACACGCAATATTATATATCTTCACTTATTTTATACCACAGTTCATGCTCACGGGTTCGATTTCCTCTTGTTTACATGGACTTTCCTAGAATTGATTGAATGAAGGAGATTCAACACAAAAGTAAACAACAATCCAGCCACTCTCTATTTACCCTTTGGCTAAATTCATCCAATTCTCTAATCTCGACATTCTTTCTCTATTACAGAAACAATATTCCGGAATGAATCAAGTTGGCGAAAGAAATTATGATCAATCGCATTTACTTCGCATCGCCTCGCCCTATACAAAAAGGCAACAATAACTATGCCGACAACCACACCAAATATACCAATTTTATTCTCACATTTTCTTTACTACCAAAACCAATCGAATCAGAACAAATGAATCACTGAATACGAACTATAAATACTAACATACATAACTTGCATTCCATAACTACCATTTACAACAGTATTATTGTGACGATATCTCATTTGAATTGAGTTCACTTTTATAGTTATATCAATGAACTAAAGCTCGTGAAATTTAGAATGTTTTTCAGTATCTATCTGTATATTACATTTTGTAAATAGCCATAAGAGTTTGAACTTAATATACAAATAGATACTACTGCATACAACGTAAGGTAAATACATCATGAAGTCAGTAGAGGTATTCCATGTTTATAAATGAAAGTCATTAGAAGTCCCTTTCAGTCTATTAGAAAGAGAGAGTGTACAATGAAATTAGTTCCTTTGAACTATACGAAATGCGATTAATGAAATGGAACATGAGAAATGAATATGTGCTTTTGATACGTGAAAGCAATTACACATGGGTGGATTGTGGTTGTTTGCCAGGAATACTAGGCATGTAAGTAATATTTGTGGAGGGCAGAGTACTTGCACTATAAATGGACTCCGTAGTCTTTACACACATTCATACGTGTGACATGCATTGTATAACAGTGCATAAGGTATGTAAATCACATTATTTAGCAAATCTTTGAATTGACTAGAGTGTAAAGATATTCTGCAGGACTACATTTCTACACTGCAGCACAACCAACCAAGAATTTCATGTTTCAACTTGACTTTCCTGTACTTTGTGTGTGGGTAATTAGTTTATACACACGATACTACTATTCTCCTTTCACAGAATCTAGTTGTCTGTGCCTCAATCTATTTTGTGTATGGTCTACCACCACTCTATTTATATGCTAATAAAATTAGGTTGGTAATCAGAAACAAAAGATGCACAAAGATAGAGATTCGCTATGGCTTTGTCTGATTGTGAATAATATACCCTACAATAGGATAATACTTACATAAAGTAGGGGACCTTACAACCTATATTAACATGACTAAATAAAGACCTTGTGCACTACTCATGCACCTACTTAGAAATTTTATTTACATTTTATTAAAATGTGGGAAAGTGACTGACACAAATATTCTGACTCCGTGGAAAAGCCTGCCAAGGACAAAAAACAGTAAATATAATTACAAGTTCTGTAACATCATTTGCTTGCTCGACAGGAAAACGCGCAGAAGATTAGGTTAGTCAGTTTCACTCTGTGCATGCATAAATTATTCACATTGGTAATTTATGTATTATTTCCCCATATGCTACAAAAACTATTCCAGGCTAGGAATTTCTATGATTTTACGTCGGCTGCCATCAATAGAGAAGTTTATGTAAACCAAAATTGCCAAGGATGAAAAGTTCAATTTGAATAGCTACATGCTAGTACATGTAAACTATGTACTAATAATAGGGTTCAGTTACTACAAACAATCTTTAATTTCTGAAAAAAAGTTCTAAATCTTGGAGAATGTAGATTTGTTTAAAAGTTGTATACTTACTAAGCTATTTTCTTGCGTTCCACACATCCTTTTGATATTTGTGAAAGTATTTAGCTATGAAAATCGAAACCTTAATAGGGTAACATAAAATTGTTAGTTTACCACAACATTTTCAACAGATTGATGGAATAGTGGTAAAGAAAAAGATGTGAATGTCTCATCAAATCAAAACGGACCAATTTCTTCTGAAACGAATTACCTAGTTAGCTTTATGTGTCAATATGGAAGTAAGTGGATACGGTTTTGAAGTGAAAGTAAGTGAAAATATAAGTGTGAGTAAAGTAAGTGGAGAGAATGAAGTTAGTGTTTAAATGGATAAAAGTGGCTTTGCATGTTAAGAGTTGGAGAGAGCAACATTGTAGAGTTTTGTATGTATTCACAGTAGTTTTCTATATGATAATATGACATATTCGATTAGCCCGAGTAGCTTAGGGAATTGTGGATTTTTGTGAAGGCGAGCTGGGTTTTTGTCTTGTGCAAGTGTCGTGGTTGTGACAAATGATGGGGAAATGCCCCAAGTCTCAAGATGCCTTGCCATGTCACACGCAGAAATATATTGGCTTTTCCTCCCAGTTTCCTCCAAACTGGCTTCCTTTCTAGATATCTGTCTCTATCCTACTATTTTATGTAACCAACATTTTTTGTGGGTATTTAATTTTGCCAAAATGTTTCCTGGGAACGTATGTGAGATCCTCCGCACATACATAAGCAGTGTATATACAGACGTATGTGTATACGTGGTATGATCTAATATTTATGTAGGTACATGTTGTGTAGTTATTTAGTTATTGCATAGTCATGGAAAGTAGTCTGTGGGTGTTTAGGTGCATATGTATAGACTAGAAAGCAATCCTAGCTCTGTTATGTGCTGCCAACCATGCTATTAGTACAGTAACACAGTGCACTGCACACAGAAAATGACAAAAAACATGAATAAAATAGAAGAAAGAAAACCCATTGAGCCAAGGAAAACTCTACAAAATACACAGATATTTGTACTCTATTTATGTTATTTTACAAAGACGAGGAAATTTTAGAAAAAAATGCAGCTCACGACAATAATATGTAACTCTTGAACAGAAAGCCATGATGTCTATTAACTGAAATGTATAGAATAACTGATATACGAAGAAAAGAGATATATGGTAGATCTGTAATACGGAGAGATGTGTATACGACCAAAAAGAGAGAGGAAAAAAGGAAATTTGGTTCGCCTTTGTCTTTGCATGCACTAAAGGTCTTTGCACACCGGAGGGAGAAGGAAAACTAAATATGTATCAAGCCATGAAGGTATGTTCCTATTTATCTGTATGAGAGAGAGGTTGTTTAGGAGACATTCTCTATTCAATTTATGTTGCGGCAGTTTGGGTGTAGCAGGAGGACGAGAAGATGAGATTACAATAGAAGGCTATGCGATTGGAAGAGTGAGGGCTCTGGTTCCGCTTCTTGTGCATCGATAAAGAAAAGGACTATTTTGATGTTTATGTACACTTGTGACGTGGTTTAGTGGTTGCAGGTCGAAACTCTCCTCTGGACTTTGCGAGTTACGCTAACAAATCCAAACTGCTGGGACAGGTACCTACACGTGGCTAATACAATAGACAGAGCAAAGTGGTTTAAGTCTTCTAGCACATTGTATTACCGGTAAGCAGTGCAATAAGCTCGCTTCAGACTGCCACACATTTCCCTCTACACTATATTACTCCCAATTCTAGCGTCCCACTGCAAAAATACTAGTCCTAGTCAGACTGATTTCACATTGCTGGGCCGAACGAAAAAGAAGAACATGCTAGGCATTTCCAAAGACATCCCACTACACATAACACAGTCTATTGCTTTGCATTCATGCATGAAAGAAATGAAGGAAGCAGAACAAAAGAAAGTCTAACTGAGCTCTACATACACTATTCTTATATTTAGCTATGATTGGCTGGAATGTACATAATACATGCTGTATCTATCCATATGTTGTAGACAGATCAGATGACAGGGGATCCCTACTTTACCGACATAGAATTCTTGTCTTGTCTAAACCTTTCGACATCCAATAATAATACTGACAGCCTAGTGTCAAATAAGATTGAATATGTTTTATAATGTCACCACCTATTAATTATTATTCCCGAGTGATGAATTATTGTATTTCATTTTTGATAAATTGCATACTTTAATATTTGAAGATTGGAACTTGTCTTGTATTTCAGCAAGTTTATATTTTATCATTTACTTTCTATTCAGGAAGATAAAACGGCCTAAACAATGAAATAGTTTCACGAAAAAAATGGTCTTCTGAAAATACGAAATGGTCTTATTAGTGCATTTCGTTGGTTTTAAAAAGACTATTTAATTTTTTTCACTTTTTGTTTTCTAGAAAATGGTATTTCCTTTATCGTTATATTTATGAGACTTTTGAGTTGTTATAAAACAGTGTCACCAGACATCAATATTGTAACGGCAGACTGGAAATTCTCTGGATAACTTATCTGCCTGCAACACATATTATGATAGGATGTGCAGAGTAGAATAAAGGCAAAAACGGCTGAACAATTTTTTCATTTTTATTCTCTGAAAATCCAATCTAAGGCTTAACCACCATGGCTTTCTCAACTTCATGCGTAGCCTCAAACAAAAGACACGAAAAATATCCGTGCCTTGCAACTGCACGACATAAGAACGAAGGCTTTCAAGAAAGAAGAGACAAAGACACGACTCCACGGAACCAGAACGAACAAATTATTGTCCATCTTTTTGACTTCACTAGCTACAGATCCGACGATTTACTTGCACTTAATTTATTTGATTGCTTCTTCAGTAATCTTAAGTAATCCGGAAGTTGCCCCTTGACTGTAGCTACTCCTTGGATTTCCTTTTACATCTTACATACGGTAAATAACACCAATTTAGGAAAAACGCAGTTATTATTGTACATACTACAGTGAACAGACACGAACTTCATGCTTATGTTATAAGAGTTATAATTGAACATTATTATGAATGTACAGTACAAAGTACTTTAAATTCAATTACACTAAATGCACCCATTCGACAATGCAGGCGACACTTGAAGAGAAATCTAATTTATTGCACACTAAATGTTTGCATCGTAATATCTTTAGGGCTCAAATACGAATCCGTAATAATATAAATTATTTATAGGTGATAGTAAAATACTACCATTAAAATACTAGCAGCAGTACTATAGTAAGATATTGCGCATTAGCTATTCATATTTGTAGTATTCGAACCTAGTATAACCTCTTTTTATTACAAGACTTACCTGCGGAATAAATTATGTAAATGGACACATAATATTAGCACATGTCTAAGTTTAGACATTACTACAATGTCTTTATTCACGTAACACATTTTGAGTGAAAATCCACTTTTCACGGCTTTCTCTTACACGCTTAAGTACCTGTGCTTGGTCCTAAAAGAAATGAAAGAGAAATTAAATGTAGCATTGAATTGAAAAGGTATTCTCCTCTGAGGTGGCACTCTGCCTTGCTGTAAATACTCAACAACCACTTATACTACAAAAACCAGCCGGGACATAAAACTCTTATGCTTTCCACTACTTACTTATGGCCTATAAATTCAGTGTTTTATTTTCTCCGGCCTTTTAGGATTTTATCCAGCCCCTGGACTTTTATGACCCACAATGCTATAAAATGGTCCAATGGTCAAAACTGTTCTAGCGCAGTGTTTGTACATGTTTCATAAAATTATCTAATTGGCTTAGAGTTTAAAATGCTCTAATGGTTCTAAGTCAATTACATCAACTTCTGAGCACTTTACTTCTATTATTTGATAAAAATTGTCTAGCGTGAGGGTATTTTTATTTTTTAGTATTTCAAGCGATTTTGGCCATAATCAAACCCTATGCATTGTCTTGTCACTAATTTCCGAGTAGGTAAATGCACTCAAGCAAGGTAGGTTTACCAGATTTGATTTAACTCTAAGCAGTTGGATTCATTCAAGGTGTTTTGTGCATTGTGGAGGCAGAAGTAACATAATAACGTCAATAATGGTTAAAGTGAGCAATCTAGTCAAAGCAGAGTTGAGTGTCGACGGGAATTTAATGCTAAGCATACCTAAGTTGCTTACATATTAGCTAGGATTTATACGTCAGTATTCTTGGTATGTATGGGAAATGGTTTAGTTCCCTCTCACTAGTGCACGGGAACGCACTTAAGTTAGGCAAGAGGGGAAACGTCTATTAGGTTCCAACCTACCTCCAAATATCCTACAATAATGCTAAAGAATAGATCAGACTAAAGCAGGGCCCTTACATAGTAATAAATAATGGAAATGGATAGCATAATACAAGTAAGAGATCTGAGCCCATTTACTATAATTTATAGATTCAAAAGTTGAGCAGTGCAATGCATGCGGAAACGGTTAATGTAAAAACTACGGTGAGCAATTCAGTCAGAGAAAATGAACGCAAACCTACCAATCCAACTAACTACATGTTTCTGCTCTGCTTTTTACAGAATATTGAAGGTAAGTGCTTTGGTCCATTCAAAAAGTCTGTTTGTAGATGGATTTTATGTTGTGTGTAATGGTCTGTCTATGCAATTCATTCGGCCTTACATATTTTTATTATGACAATCTCAGTAGGCAGGCACTACATTATCCAAGAAAAAAAGTAAATACAGGTAGGCTGCACGACGGGTTAAACAACCGGCAATTTCCTATTTGATGTAGAGATAATGTATATTTTTGCATTTAAAATCCACTGTATAAAATTAATTGGCACAATAATTTGCATTTAATTTCTATATTTACAAAGCAGAATAAGTTAGATTTTCTTCAGAAGGTGGAAAAGATTTTTAAAATCTTTGTAGAAGCATTGTTATGATAATTGCATGTTATAAACAGTATTATTTAATGTTTAATATGACATTCAAAGGGTGTCTACATAAAGTGTGAAAGTAAAGGATGCATGGAAATATCTTCCATTAATTTTCTGTATTTTAGAATTGTACAATTTCTTAATGGGAAATGTTCTTATTTTGCCTAGTGAATGTAGCAATTAGGAAAATAAAGTATCCTGGTTAAAGTATATAAATACTTGGTAGTAGAAGTTGTACAGCAACTTGGAAAATTGAATTCCTCCAAGCATGAAGACACCTCAAATAAATGACTCAATTTTACTTAGCATCCGTAATATGCAATTGTGCTTCTGAAAATATTTGGCAAATATATCTAGGAACATTAGTAGAGTAAGTAGAATGCGATGGCACGGTGTGTGGTTATAGGAGATTTTGTGCCACCTAGATTGTAATTTGTTGCAAGAGCCGCAGTATAAAGAATAGAAGCACAATGATGAGTATCTGCGAAAAGTGAGGCAGCACTTAGCAAGTGTCCGAGCTGTACATTTGGGAAATTAAGCATTCTAGCATGATATGGCATTAATTGCGCGTAAATGAGAAATGATAGACGACGGAAGCACATGCAGTTATTTTCAGTTAGCAGAAAAACTGTAGTTTGTAGACTAGATGCAGAAGGTGGATATTATATTGCACTTATACGAGGTCTAGTAGCAGTTGATACTCCATTTCATTTTGTTTTCTCTGGCTATAATATATCTGAGTCATTTCTGGCTGAAGGAATATATGGGCTCGTTGTCACCTCAGACCTTTACTTCCCTATTTTCTAAAAAATCTCCATCTAAAAGGCATCTGAGCTTGAAGAGAAAACTTTGGAGCTTGAATAGCTTCTTCATAACCATTTGATATACAACAACTTGAAAAGAAGGAGAATTTAATGTGGCTGTAAGACGTGAGCAAGTTTGAAATCGCTTAATTGGAAAAAATAAATTATCACTCGGGGCTATACTCTGATTTCACCTCAAATCTCTACTAGCAACCCTTTCTGCCATTCGAATCATTTTCTCATAATATGAACGTGTTTCTGTCGGACGTTGTGGACGTGGACTAACCAAGCCAGGCCATTCGCTTTTCATGTGCTTAACATCATCATGAATTTCAATTAGCACCTACCGTAATTCAAAAATGTTTTTACTAATTCATGATTGGATATGCAAATCTTAGGTACGCCTATTTATTCGCCGGTACATTAACCACACTTTAGTTAAATGTTGGTTTTTACTGGTAATACTATACCAACATGATATCCCACTTTTCACTATAGGGCAGATTGACTCGGACACAGGGCATCAAATCCAAAGGGAGAGTAAAATTGACGAATTTTGACGAGTTTCGAATTATACATTCTATTGCTAAAGAACAGAATAAATATGAGGCACATTTTATCATTTTGCTTTGTATGATCTTATATACCATTATATGCAAATCTATCAAATATTGTTCTAGATATTTTTCATGGCTTGGCCAAGTCGGCACGACAAAAATGGATTAATTTCGCAAGAATTGAGCCGATGAGCCTTGCATATAGTCAATGCAACAAATGATCCATTGTCTTTCTAATACATAAGATGACTTGTGAAGCTGAAATCTTTACTCTACATAAGCATAAAGTGGGGCATGCGCATGGGATTCTTTCATTATTCTTGAATAAATGTTTGTATGTTTCTATGTCCGTAATATTTTGTAATTAATTAGTGAAATTCGGGCCAATGCGCAGTCGCTAGAAATTTACTGATTGCAACATTTTCTAGCACATTTTGTGTGCTAGGATTCAACTAGTAATAATATAATGGTGGTTCGACTACCGTAAACCGCGAGTCAAACATGTGATCATGGTTGGTGACTGTAGCAAGTTGCCAATAGCCATTATTCTATTTCAAAACTAACAGTTGACTCTAAGTCGTTTCAAGGCGAAGTTTTGAAATACTTTTTGACTCTATCAATGTCAAATCTTTACCTACCGGCCAACCAAATGAGAAACCGGGAGAAGATCAATCGAAATTAATATAAAAAATCTGTGTATCTGTTAGATGCACTCTACTCATCGTACAATATCGCCCCGGAATACACACTAGCTTTATTTATAACAGGGCCTGGGCCCTGTGACCGGCTAGTTAAATTATAGTTATAGTAGATATATATTAAGAAATTCCGAGTTGCTGAATTTCTAAACATTGACAATTTTCACTCTTGCCCTTTTCCAAAATTTTTTGGTAGTCAAAGTTTGTATCTGAAACAAGTGTATTGAGACAGATAAAATTCTATTCTGCTTGTACAAAGTAGCCAATGTTTATTATTTACAACGTGGTTGTAAGTATGGATACTTGCACTAACATTTGTTCACATCTGCTGAATTTTAAGGAGAAAGAAGATAAAGATAAACAAACTTAAGGGAATCTCCTGCTTAGGTAGCTAAATAATATGCGGCAAGCCTTTCAAAATCACATAACCATAAAACCTGGAATATAAAATGAATGACAAAATAAGTAAAATGTTCAAGTGATGTGTTTACAGTCGTATAAATACATATACACGAAAATCCCGATGCAGTAGTAAAATAAAATAACGCTGCATGGGAAATGGTATGTAACCCATAAACGTTAGATATGAGACAAGGGAAAGCGGAAGAAAGTGGCGATGAATGTAAAAGAAAGGTAAGAACACTGCATGTACGATAAAAAGTGAAAAGCAGTCTTTGGTTACGGTTGAATTGGGCTGCTTGTGGTATGGCTTCACTCTCCCATTTAACAATAACTAAAAATAATGGCCAGTAGATTTGCGTTGTTCTGTTGGCTTATATTTTGAATTAATTATGAATTAATAATACCTAAGCAATAATATGGTAATATTTATCTTTTCTTATTATTGGTCCGATCTTATTTCAGGTAAGTGTAATGTGCACTGTACTGATGTAATTACAACGATGTTTTCACAGTGTAAGGAAATGCAAACACAAAAATGGAATTAATTACTATTTGATTGTTTGTGCAAACTATTTAGTACGACTATATATTAAGGTTATAATCTTAATTAATTAAATTAAACAATTTTTATTAATTTTATTGACTTATTTGAAACAAACTGTTTTGTTGTAAGTTGTATTTCTTAAATTCTGAAATCCTTTAGGAATATATTTTTTTATTCAGTTACAGGAATAGTATAAATGGAAAATTCGATCTCTGAGTGTAAGAAAATATTTGGTTAGGAAGGATGTCGGATGCTCTTATGACTATGAAAATGAACGTGTTCATCGCTGAAGGATTCAGTGGCGTTGTAAGATGACGAAAGTAGTTGAGATAGTGTGAGTGAGTATAGGGAGATGAGATGCAGTGAGTGTTTTGGTATTCTGCTCCACTCTACTTATTACTTTCTTAGTAAAACTTGACATGAGACGAGAATTGTGTATAGAGAAGGGAGTTTTCTTGAGTGGTTTGTTCGTTCGTAGTTCAGTTCTAACTATTCGAAAGCCACACTCGCCATTGTAATCACTGGAAGTACTAAATGGCCGTAGTTAGTCGAGTAGAGCAGAAGGGAGCAGTGTGAAGAGAGTCGACTGCCGAAAGTCGCAAACCCAGGGAACCGACCCCAACTTGCGAATTAATGAAAAAACTTTTCTCATTTGAATTCAATAAATTCTGATGGGATATCAGTGTAAAAACGTAGGTTTGCAAATTGAGGATCGAACGGACTAAACCTACCCAAAAAATTTTCCATTTATTTGGTTCATTTTAGTCTATGTATGTGCCTTTCTCCTACTAAATGTTTTCGTTTTCTTTCAATAGTCTCGACAGAGTAACTCTCTCCCCTGTTTCTTCCATTTCTTCGTGAAAGGAAGGTAAATATAATTTCTTGTGTTAGCTTTTCTATTTTCCGATCTTCTCTATTATTCTTTATGATCGTTGCATGTGGATTGAAACAATAGACACCTACATATCTACGTATATACTTTCAGAGCCTACCTTAGCAGTAAGTAAATACAAGTCATGACATATTATTATATTAGCCACCACCCACGCTTTGCTAATGCTTACACATTGCATTATATATTTACTTACGATTAGTTACTTAAGTTTGCTACATATAGGAACTGATCTGACGATAAACAGGCCAGGTCACACAATTGTGTTTTAGCTGTATAAAAGCCATTTGGATTGGTTTGTAACAAATGTGGTATAGTTGTCCAAGTAGCTATGATAAGCCTTCGTCTGGTAATCAGAGTATATATTTCTAGTATTTCCACCTCGTTCCTTTCACATCGCATCCGCATCCATCCATTCACTTTCAATTAGGCACAAGGGTATCCAGTCAATCAAATAAAGTACCTGAACACCACTCCGAACCCAAATTCATTCTCCACTTGCTTTCTCCATATCGACTTACTACTGTGTTCATCATACGTATCAAGCAACCTACTCATATTATACACCACTCTCGCTTATCTGTGTCTATACAGACACCATTGTTTGCCATCAGACGAGTTTACAGCCTGCCCCGTAAGGTAATGTAGCATCTACTTGTTATTTTGTTACTTTACTTCCTTTTCTATAGTTTAGTCACATTCCCAGCACGCACATAACTCCCTTGCTTCCTTTTTCCCTTACCTTTTACTTCCTTCTTTCTACTATTTCATGATATCCTTCTCACAGCAATTGTGCTAATAAACCCTAACGTGCATTATCTTATGTACTTACCACCACAATGTACAAACCAGGCTTCCTGAACTCGGCTACCTATTTACCAACTGCGAATAAAACTACGAAATGATACGAAATGATGTACATCGACTCACTGCATGGCTGGATATTCAAGTGGATTCATCTCTAATGCTCAGGAATTCCTCTGGATATTCTCTACAGAGATACTCGAGTGATTCCACTCTCTAATGCTCCCAATTCAACTCACAGGCTAGCTATTTGCTTTGAAACTCATATTATTCTCTTTACACATCCACTCTATCCAAAAATATAAGTATATCATTTGTACATAATAAGCACATAAGTAGGCACATTATTATATGGATTACGTGCATCAGAATACCTCTTCTGCCACTCTTATCCAATCAAACAAACCTACTTTAATGGAATGCAATGCAGACTGCTCTGAAATGGAGCCAAGAGGCAACCTAACCAACAAAAGGGTACTTTAATCTATCATTGTTACACTAATGCTTTCTACAGAAAAAATACTCCAATACTGTTTCCAATTTCATCAGCAAACAAACACAGTTCTTGATGGATCGTAAATTATTACTGGAATCAGCTCCTTCCTCATATCAATTTCCCCAAAGTAAATAATATTGGGAGTAATTAGCAATAGTTGCTATCCTATACTTCAATGTAACCACTAGAACCCTATTATATCCACTCATATAGCAAACAAGACTGACTAATTAATTTGAATTACCTATCTCCGTTCTAGTAGTCTCATTGTTCATCTACCCTGAAAGGCAACTGTAATTACTCTCCGTCTAATTACTTTTCTCCGAAATTCAGTACCTAACATTTTTTCATGGGGTTAACATAAACAACTCTGAGTTTATTGCTAATAACATTTTAATAGGCAATTATGTACCTTGCCCAACATGTACATTTACTCAGTGTGCTTTTATGTTCTACAAAATATAAATTCTTGTCCTCATTAACGGAGCAGAAAATATAATATTCATTGCAATAATATTCATTTCAACTTCAAGTATGGAATAAGAAAATTAAATTCTTGTAGCCAATTAAAAAGCAATACAATGACAACCACTTGTGCAAAAACGACTGTTTCTAATGCATAGCCAAGACAGTACCAGAAAACAAACCAAAATACCACAGGTCGGTGGTCTGGTGTAATGTGCAGTGGTATTGCTTCGTTTATATTGAATTTAATCAAGGTACTACAGGTAAGATTGAAATAGGAAAATGCTAGTGTCTAATATTAAGGATGGGATAGAGTTAAGGATTAAAGCAGTCAAGTTAACATTGTCCCCTTGCAAAAATGCTTGGAAAGTTTAGCAATGCCCCAATAACTTTTTTACTTTGAAATGAACGTGAGAAAGCTATATAAAATGAGATAGCAATAACTGCTGAAAATGATGTACTTCTATCTATCTAAATATCTACGATTTCCAGGTTTGTGAGTACTTTGATTAGCCGTCAGTGATGTAGAAATGATAGGAGGAACATCTATTCTATTACTTCGTATGTACCAAATACTGACTTTGTTCTTCAACTTTCTGTCAGCTGAGACAGTCAGTCTGTCTGTCTACTTCAAGACTCCACCTCACTGACTTGGACTTCACTTGTTTCAACTTATTGTTAGCAGCAGACGTAGTCCTCTACAGTCTCCTGCAGAGAGAAGATTGATATTTTGGCTTAGT
Source organism: Tomocerus qinae (assembly GCA_020055645.1). Classification (NCBI taxonomy): domain Eukaryota; kingdom Metazoa; phylum Arthropoda; class Collembola; order Entomobryomorpha; family Tomoceridae; genus Tomocerus; species Tomocerus qinae. The sequence goes on from CM034548.1 coordinate 26,915,709, forward strand.
TTGTAAACTGTTTCTGAAACTTCACAAAGACTGTTTCAGTTTGCTTTTCCTATGCGAAACAAAACAATTCATGCAGTTGCTAATAAAATATGTTTCTATCGCAGTCTTAACCAGGTAGGTATACTTGTCATTTACTCGAGTGAAAGTTTAACTTTCAATACTTGGAATGAATTTACAGATAAACTCAGCCTAAATGAATGTTGTGCAATTTCCTTACTCCCAGAATAGATTATGAATAAATAAGCGTATGTATTATGAATTAATGAATTAGCAAGACAAGTGGGCTTCAGTTTTAGAAATTAAATTCCTTTCAAAAGTTCTTATAAATCTGGACCAACTTATGCTACAAGACTTTTAAAATCCATATTTCGCATAGGACGTGAGATCTGCGACTGGTTGATGATAGCAAACATAACTTCTCGTTATACCACACAGTCCAGGGTATTTTGAGATTACTGTTAACACCTTGTTGCTACAGTTCGGCATTTTGATATTTGATAAATACCAGTACTTGTAACGCATTACAATACTATTATCCGTACATAATTTATAACTCTGTCCAGATGTAAACGAATTTTTCCATTTTAAGCTTAAATAGCAAGCAAATGTCAATTTTTTCATGCATTTTCCCACCAAAAAAGTTTCACCTCACTTTTTCTCCAGAATTTTTGCAGTATTTTGGCATAAAATGATAAATAATTCATTTAGATAGCGGAAGTACTGTGTATAGGACAGGAAAATGCTCTGTACTTACTTGGACAGAGAGCCATAACGATTCTGTATCATATCAACAAAGTTTTGTGGTAGAAATCTTATTTAAAGACTTCTTAGAATGGAAGTAACTAAAATGACTGCTAATGCTGATTTGGTATTGGGACAATAAAAAATGTAGCTAAGTAAATATATATCTTGATAGTCAAAACCAATTGTAGGAAAAAAGAACTTCCGAAAACGGAGTTGGTTGAACTTTTATTGAAGTTTTATTAAAGGGTTTTTTAATTTAGGCAGTTGAGTAGGTGTGTCAGAGTCGGAGTAAACAAAGAATTTCCAAACAATAAGTACTATCCACATTATGCATGATGGTTCATGAATATATTCTGGGACGAGCTATTGTTATATTATATACAGTGAATATCAGGTCTGCAATTTTCGTTGACTGAGCAAGTTGGAGGGAAGCAAGTCTGAGAAAAGTATGGAAAGTCTTTGAAAGGGAAAGCGGTGAAATGACAACGACGCTGTTCATGGGAAGACATAGAGTGATCGACGATTCCCTGAGCATAATGCTGTGCTGTGCTTACTCTGCCAGGCGGAAGCCGTTCTCATGATTTTTCTATCTAATGTATCTATGGGTAATACACGACTATAGGTATAATAATATTATTTATCTGTGCAATAAAGGTATATAGTAGAATGCCTTTGATATGACGTACTCTGTGAATAGCAGCTGAAAAATAAACTGCCAGAAAATTGTGCCGATAGCAGCAAAATTACTTTCCATTTCATTTGAGTTGAATTTACTTTCCCTTTTCCCACTTTCGAAATTGGCTAAATTGCTAATATTATTATAGTTATTCTGTGCAAGTAAAGTTATGGCAGTTTTTCATTAGTTTCTTCTTTCACAATGAGCTTTAACTTGTAAAGTAAATAATTTCAACTTTACTTTTCTAGCTTCACAGGGACTGAGATCTCAAGTGTACTTATTTGTAAATATCTGAGATAATCCTACACTTTATATAGTAATTTGTAGCATTGTTGGTTGAGGTTATACCTTAAAACTGTATTTATACACATCATACCAATTTCTGTATACACTTTCCCAGTTTAAAATTTTCTAGGCTATGTAATAAAAAATTTACTGTTACTACACGTAAAAATAATTTTTACATGGGTGAAAGTATTCTCATTAACCTAATTAGCACTGATTGCTCGAAAATAATTATGGTATGGTATTCTCAGCTAGAGTGCTAAGCACAATTAATTACAACTGCAAAGTGTCAATTCAATTATGCTCTAGAGGCTACCTACCTACACTGAGATAGCAACAGCATTAAAGTAGATTTTAGAGTGTCGTGCTTAGTATACATGTCTTTTGCAGCAATAAAATATACCAAGGATAGAACTATGATTGTGAGTGAAGGGAAAGTCAGAAAAAGCGTTATGGTCATCAACACGAAACAACGATGGAATCAACGAAACAGAACGTAACGCCTACAGAGAAGGAATGTGAGGAAACGAAGAAAGTCAACGTAGGAAGAGCCTTAAGTAGTGTTGCTATAATGGCAGTCAGTTTGAAGACAACGAGAGATCGCTTAAGGGGGCGAGACCCAGGAATGCGAATGAGGCCGTCATGAAATATGCCTTGACTAAAATATCAAGTTTATTACAAAATAAAAAGGATTTGGTAATAAAAACTTAAAGTTCTTCCTCAGTTAGTCGAAGAATGGGCAACAAGCAATAGAAGGAAGAAGAAGGGTAGGAAGAAGTGACTTATATAGGATCAAGCAATATGTAAGACTAGAGTCAGCCCTCTTAATAAACAGATGAGGAGTTATGTATGGCTTATTTATACACTAAACTGCTGTCAGATGCACACAGTCATTATGCAAGATAAAACTTATCATTATGCTGCTCCCTCCTATACTCTCTTACGACCACCGCCGCCAACTCCCATTTAGAGGCGACATTCCTTCCTTTTACTTACAATCCTGTACTAGGACAACATCCATCTCCGCTTTCCTAACTTACACTTTCAATTCACTCTAGACAACTCAAACTAAATAAAAACTACATTAAGCACAGATGAACATAGTTCGAGTTGAAACAACGAAACTTTTACTTTCCGAGACTTTTTCCAAGCCTATACTATTACTGAACCAACTATAATTACAATTGTTTTACATTATTCTTATAACATTAACAAATTTTCCTACCAGACCCAAATTCTTAAGTCTGTCTGTGAATGATGTGAAATCAAAAACATTCTGACGTTAGCTACTTATAATGCAATATCAGCTTTGGGGCTACTTAGAAAAGCTTCTTTTTATCTTAAGTTACCATGCACACTAACAAAAGAACATTTTGCATACATAATTTCATGCTACGAGGGTAACAATTCTTCCTAGATACTGAAAATGCTTTAAATATTACAAAATGAAAAAACTCGTTCTTAATTTTCGTATCCTATTGTAACTGAACTGGAAAAGTGTTTATTATACCTAGTCATCTATATGAATTTTCAGGCCATACTTTATATCAAGCACTATGGTGAACTTTTAGTAAAAACTTTCCTGAGTCTAAAAATTTAATCAGACAATGCTCCATTGTCTAAAGTTTTTCCGTTTCGCTAGACTGAAAGGGTTAGGCATCTATATCCAATAGGAATCTGGATTCTATAGTCGTTTTAGTTTACCTAATCAATATCTATATTGTCCAATACGATATTTTAAAACACACCCTCATTAAATCCATGAATAACCATACTAAATATATATTAATCTTATATAATACGTTCCGGGTTTCAGTACCGTATTTAGAAGTCGATTTCGGAGGGGATAATGACGTAATTCAGCCATATATATTAGGCATATAAAAATTTTGGCTTATGTTGTTCACAATAAATCAAAAATTGTGTAAAAATCACATAAAATCGTGCGAAATTTTTCGGTATTTTAAAGAAAACGTTTGTTTCTTAAATTTCATGGGGATTACTGTGCTCCACCTTTCAATACAGCCTTGCTGGGCTTATACTATTCATCAGCTAAATGCTACATAGGCACTCATGTTGGATGTTGTATTTCCGGGTAAATTGTTGTACTGACTTTCGGGTAGAAAAATAAAATGGACAGAGTGACGCTGTTGCGACAGGGAAATTCATGACCCAACTTTTCCTTTTTAACATTTAATGTCTGAAGATTTTTGTTGGAAGGAAACCGTTAGCAAGAAGGTAAGCAATTACCTTAACTGCACAAGCGGATATAATCTTAGCTCTTTAATCTCCCAAATGGTGACTCACTACAGAGAGGTGCATCTTCTTTTCGTGAATCCAAAACAAAGTAGAAGAGCGATTGATAAATTTCAATATTTCTTTTGGGTTGGGCACCCCCTTATATGTATATCACATCGCGTGGTAGAATTATAGGTGCTAGTGCCACTATTGTTACCAAAAAGTTTCCATCTCAAATCAGAAAACTATGATTCCAGGATTTTGGAAAAATGTACAAATATAACCAAAATACCGTGCAATAGAGAAAAGAAAATGAGGACGCGCAGGTGTCTATTCTTGAATTTATGTTTGCATTCGTGAAAGAAAAATCAAAAAAATTTATTCCATGTATTTTTCTTACTGAAAAAATCTACATTTTTAAACTGAATGTTCGACGTTAAAAAAATTTGTTTCGTAAATCGAATTTTCATGTTCGTTTCATAAATCTGGATAGGTTCCAAAACTGAAAATCCTATAATACTGCAAGTTTAGCCGATTTACAATATTCATTTTTCCTCGAAATTCACACACCTCACTAATGGACAATGTAGCAACTATAGTAAGTTATTTTTTGTAGTTATAAATAACTAGAAATGCGATTACTTTTTTAACCTTTATTGTAGGCTACTTTATTAATACATATACATTGTTTCTACATTTTACACATACTTTTACATGTCTAAAAATTATTTCGTTTAAAAATGTTTGGAAAAATGAATAAAAAACACTATTTTCATTAAAGGTAATTTTGCTTATCCAGTAATTTTTCTATTAAGCTAATGAACATACACAGTGCCATTGAATTATAGTTCTATTTTCTGCTAAATTAAAAGTTCATTTAAACTATATTACAAATAAATATAATTAAATTAACTTTTTTAAATTTTATAAAACAGAACTATAATCTCATTTTTACAATTACCTAATGATAAACAAATTAAAATTAATCTTTTGCAAATATCATACATAACAAATGTATTTATCCAACGCAAGTAATGTTAAGCAAAAAAAGACGTTTAAGAAATATATCAAAATAACGAACTGTCAACTAAAAAATTACATTTTTAGAAAGAGTTAAAGGAAAAAATTAATGTTTACAATTAAGCAAAACAGAATTAAGTTAATGTGGATTACTACTGATAAATCATCGGGAATTTTTCAATTAAAACTGTTTGCAAAGCTATTAATAATAATTTGTAAAACTAAATTGAATGTTCACATTCAACATTTTTCATTAAATCAAAAGCTTTCACATTTTACAAATTCCATCAACCTGTCGAATGTTGACTAAGGTTTTTTGTGCACATATAGCATTTGAAATTTTAGTTAACGAAACTGATTTGCAGCAGTTTTACAAATGAACGCGCATTTTTACGACTCTAAATTAAATTGAATTTTTCTGAAAAATTACCTACTGAAATGAATTATCTTTAGTTTTACATTTAAATGAATGAGCTTATTGTTAAACAAAATTGGTGTTTATTTTCTCGGGAAATAAGATGGTTTATGTAGCATAATATTTATCATGGTAAAGTAGTGGTTAACTAAGTCAGTTAGTCTACATGGTGATTATATTAACCTGGTATTATTTTAGATAAACATTTTTCAACGGCCAGACAGACTACTACAATACAAACATTAAAGCTAATTTAACAGTATCCTAATCTAAGGGTGGAGCGCTCCACCCGGGTGGGTGGTCTTCCCAGGATGCATATTGGGAGCTTTTTATTTTAGTTCTGCCAAAGAATACTAAATACGACTGCTGCCGTAAAGAAGACCAGCTTCCATACGACAAACGCCTTTAGTAGTTTAGTTAGTAGTTACGTTGATAGTTTGAACGGGTCCGGCCGGTCTTAATTAGACAAGCCATTGAGACATCGCCTGACAGTGTCCAATAGCATTATCGCTGACAGCGACCAATAGCATTATTTTATAACAGTAGATTTTTGTAATTCGTGCAATAAAGTAGGTGTGAGGTGCGATTTATAGACAACAAGGAGCTCTGATGAGCTCTGATGAGAGATTTCCTTGATAGACGTGTACATAGTAGAAATAACTCTTCCGTATTCTTGGTTCTGCCGTTTTTTCAACCCACATAGGCTTTTTACATTATTCTGAACTTAATTTTCTTGTTACAGATCAGTTCACTTGCATTACTATATTAATAAGGCTTCCGTTCCATCGCCGATTTAGAAAATGCTGACTAGCCACACTGCATTTGATTAACTTTATATTCAGTTGAGACCCCTAATCCAGGAATTCTAGAATGACAATACCAAAATGAAGTATTATAATTTCAACCAATGATAATATCAGTAATGTATTAAGGTAACCCAAGTAGTCAAAAATGCTTTACCATCTGAGTAGTATTTTCAGAACTTTGGTACGAACAGTTTATATCGATACTTCAATACCTGAGAAAATTAACTTCCTGGAGCATATACATTAGTTATTATAAAATTATCATAGAAAATTACAATTATGGTAACAAAAATGTGTCCATTAAAAGTCTTTTCGTTACACAACTTGGCCATAGTGAAAGTACAATCTTTGGATAAAAGATGGACGGAGGGAGAGGGAGCCCAACTCAGCACTACATTGTAGTGTACTTGTTGAAAATTCCCATCTTTTTTAGCCTCAATAGGCTAGCATGAACCAGTGAACCTTGTAAAGTTAAGGCAGTACGAATCCTGAGATTGTATCATGGACGGAGATAAGTTGCGAATGGCTCGAATAGTAATTGTTGCGAATAGCTCGAATAGAAGCTCGAATAAAAATAGTATACGACTTATGAAGATGAGTAGTCAAATGTTTCAATGCAGCCAATTGCGGGCAAGTAGGCAACATTAAAATGTCCCCGTCCAGGTTGGAGTAAGTATCCCAGCGAGGTATTTATTGGTATTTCGGTAGCACGTTCAGTTGGGTTGCTTATCCCCACGGTGAATTCGGAAAGCGCTACGTTTGTAACCACGCGAGGCAAAAGTCGAAAATTGTACATACTTGATGTTATCGGGTTTGGTTCTAGTCGCAGAAGGATATCGTCGGATAGATAAAATGTAAGTCCTGTTGGTATAATTGCGAACTGACGAGCTTCAATTGTCAATGGAAAGTAAAGGACTAAATCAAAACCGTCTATAACTGAAACTTCTGTATTGACAAGGGTTGATCCTTGTTGCACTTCAACTAATACGTTCGGAAGATCCATTGGAGAAACTTTTCACTTGCAAATGTTATATTTGTGTCCGCAAAATTATAATGAATTGGCACTCGTATAAGGAATTTAATACGAGCCAGTAAATTGTATTTATTGCAATTTATTATTGCATATAGTATATCCGTAGTCTAAAATTGCTGCTATCATGCAGCAAAAGAGTAATGCATAAATTCGTTGGAAATATTAATTAGCATACATACTTTTAAATTAAACTTTCACATCAATGGTAGAGCATTATTAAAAGATTTGATATGTTTTGTAATGATATAGTATAAAAATCAATTGGAGTCTATAATAAATAATTTTAGACATTTGGACTTCACTGGTTATTTTTGAATGAGGACAAGTCCTTAGCGTTGAAAAGTGTCTGAAAGTGATAAATGTAGTAAAAAGTAGAGGAAAAGGAAGTTTATTCGTCGTAGGTAATGAAATAAACTTCTTGAGACATTTGTGCCTATAGTTGATTTAAAAGGAAGTTTTTATTTTCTAGCTGCGTACAGTTTTCTCTTGAGTGTTTCGTCTGAGAAGGCTTCTGTCTTTCATCTTTTGACAAGAGCGTCCAGTGAATTCAGTCAGTTCAGTATTGACTCTATATCCGGGTGTGAGTAGCATGTCCCACTATTGACTGTCTTGTCGTGTTTGGAGATGACGGGGTAGAAATAGAGTACTCACTAAAATAGTTACTTTCTCTATACTTCCGAACTGAGTGTGCGGGCGTTTTTGTATTCCGGTGTTTATCCGATTCCTCTCTGTTACCGGACTATATCTTAAAAGACCCAAGATAGAAGCCACCCATTGCCATCTACGAAATGTTGTGAGACTAATAATATATAATTGTCTTGTTCGTCAACATAGAAAATTGTAATTGTTAGGCTAGGTAGAGGGAAAAGTGTGTATAACATAAAAACAAATATCATTTGCACAACGAAGCATTGCTAACTACATTAACAAGACATAAACGTTTAGTAGACGTGTGAAAGTCCGGTAACATAAAAGTCTGACATAAATTGGGAAATGAATAGTGTTTGTTACGGTTCAGCACTGCAATTGAGCCTTGCACAGTCAACAAAATAACAAAAAATTGCAAGTAGGTGAATTTCGTGTTTTTGGTCTTTAATAATTTGTTAGTGGAAACACAAACGGATATAATAAAACGGCACTAGTACATAGATTAGATATAGTTGTCACTTTTGTTATTTAGTTAGAGCTATAATGAGCAGCCCTCGTATGAGTGATAGGAGGAGATGAAATGGCATGAAGGAGACTGATCTGCTCTAGAGCCTTAAGACTTGTTCCAACTGAATGGATGGATGAATGAATGAAAGTGCAACTGTCATGAATTGTGTTGTCGTTTTGGGATGCCTCAGAGGCCCAAATACACTCTGGCCAATTTACTCTGCGAAAAACAATTTGAGACACTCGTCTGTGCATATGTAGCTACTCGTGCGAAGCTCGAAAAAAGTTTCATTCCCTACACTTGCTACAGAAAGACTTGCTTTTCGCCACTACACTCCTCTGCACACGAGAGGACGAAGAAGAAGCGTTCTGTGGAAAGATGAAGAGGTATGGTAAGCAAGCGGAGGAGGACAGAGAAATGTCTCAGACTATGAGTACTACATAGACTTCTTATTATTAAGCATATATCTGCTAAGATGAGTTAGTAGAAGGACTACAAGTTCGACTACATGGCTTGACTGACTGAGTGAGTGATTCTACCTCGAGTGACTGAGTCTACATTCTCAGTTCTTTTCTATTGTTACTTAAAAGAGGAAAAAAGCCTCCTTCGTGGAACAAGACTGAGTGAGTTGAGTACTGCTGATATTCTTCCGACAGGCAACACGGTTCCTAAATTCCTACCTAACAAGTTACTATATTCTTACTATATAGATAGAGAGAGAGCACTATTATGACGACGGGTTGGCATTAACTAAATACATTGCAGTGTGTATAGAGATGATAGAAAGAGTTGAGGGTGTTGGACTATGTAAGACTTCTTTCTTGTGACTGACTGACTGTCTATGTAGTAGGAGTAGTAGTAAATACACACAAACAGCATTAGGTTTGGGATTGTATCAAATTGTATATAATCAAGAGTAGGTACCTACCTCAACAGATAGGTAAGTCCTTCCTCTCCACAATTGACTCTGAGTGGTTTAGTAGTGAGCGAGAAAAAAGCACAAGTCAGCATTCAGCATCTCATCTCTTGTCTTGTCGTCTCTGTCGACTCAACTCGCCAAATTTAAGGGAAAGCAAAGGGAGGAAGCCAACTCTGGAGTATCCATCCATGCTATTTCATTGTCAAACTCCAGTTACCACTTACATACTTATTGTTAGCTCCCTACTTAGATAGCTCTCTGTAGTTCTGTATTTTTAGCGTGACAAGAGCCTTTTTGGCAAAACGGATATTTGTATTTGTCCTTCTGTCGCTTTCCTCTTTTGTTTTCTTTCTATTGCCTAGCGAGGCAATTGTTGCAATGTACCTATCCTCTCCGTCTAGCCTCTTCGTTTATTTAACCATTTCAGTCAGTCAGACATAAGCTCTACTCTGGACGACACGTTGCGACCCATTCACACCACTAGAAACTCCTTCTACTACTACTTCTTTACATAGTCACACAAACAAACACTTGAGAAAATGCCAAAGAAACTCTTTTTCTCCTTTATAAACATACTACAAATGCCCCAGCCTCAGCAACTATTAACTAAATCTAATATGCACATAAATTCAATTCTGCTTAAAATGAACCAAACCAGATTAACTCCATCTACGCCTTTTTCTTCCCTGTTTAACATATTCCACTTTTAATTAATTCATAGAATAAAGCTTTTATCCGTGTAACAAAAATACTATCTTATTTATTTTAACAATGCTTAACATTTTAAACATTTTATCATCCCTATTAAAATAAACCCTGAGCTTTACTTCTAAAATGCTAACATTGGCCAACATCTTAGCTGTCTAGGCTCGAGATATGGTAAAAAATACAAAAAATGGGAGCCTGACACATATAGCAAAGAGTTAGATCTGTATTAGATATACAAATTATTATATTCTAGTTATGGAAATTAAAACCATGGTGGTTATAAATACCTATCGAAGGATGGACAACAATATCATGTCATATTGCTGGAAAGGTAGTTTTTATGCAACTGTTCGATCCATATAGTTACTTATTATATGTCTAATGCCATGCATACACCGAAATTACAACCAGTAAGTGTGTCTACATTCTACATATATACATATAGGGTGTATGTAAAACTGGGAAGTTACCCTTTTAATTGAAAAATTAAAAGCAACTGAGAGCGTCAGATGGAGATGAAATAAATGCTTTGTGCTTAGCACTAAATTCGCATGTTAAGTATGGTAAGATATAACATTGCAAGTATATGTCGCTTTTCTTACCTTACCGCAAACTCATTTCCTCGTAAACAAGTGATAATTGTATTGTTGTTCTCTGGTGTAATGTGTAGGTTGACAACATTTGATCAGACGTTAGGAAGAATAACCAATGGCAACGATTCAAGTCCCTTTATATTCTATTTTCATTGTCATTAGTTTGGGTAGTTGTAGGGTAGAAAACATTTCAAGATAGGTAACCTACTTCCAGACGCAATAATATTATTAGTAATAGCCATAGTTTGAGTATGGAATGAAATAGCGTGATACTACGTAGGTAAGCATAATATTATGGGACAAGTAGTACTAAACTCTGCATTTTGTTATAATTTTGACGGTAAGTATGGATAGAGAGTATTGAATGTAGAGAAATGTAGTTCTACGATGACAGGAAACAGGAAAGGAAATGAACTTTAATGAACAGCACTAAATTTCAATGGGTAAGTAAATAGAATAATAATAGTTTAAGTGAGTATCAACGTAATACGGGAGGTGAACGTAGTTTATTTGGAGGACACACGGTATATCTGTAATAGCAACAGTTCATGGAAACCCTTTTTTGAAGTGAACATTGAAACAAAATCACCCTGAAACTTTCCCCATGTCGTCTTCTCTCCGAGTAATAATAGCATTTCTCGTTACGACCCGCCAATTTCGCCCAACGCAATTCAACAGATTGCTTCAGCCTGGCTGAGACAATGTGTCCGTTTATTTCCACTAGAAAATGTGAGATGTATGTAGGAGAGTACATAAAGAGACGTGCATTTGACACTGTTGTAGATATGGAGCCGTGTTTGTAGGAACATCGTGGGCGGAGATCCTTGTGTTTTACTCCAGTTAATCGATAAGGTATATAGTAATAGAATTTTATTAAATTTGACACCGTGTAATGATGCTATAGGCTCGAATCCAAATTTTGAGTCTTAAATAAGTACGTAGTTTGGATGTCTAGGAAAAGGTCCTCCTTATTTTGTGGAAGTAGTTTTCTATATAGTATGTAGATACAGGGTAATTTATTAACAAGAAAGGACAGTAGTTACTGCAGTAGTGAATTTCTTTTATGCGCGCTTAAACCATTTATGGGGGAAGAATAGTTAATATTATATGGTGTGTCATGAGTCATGAGGGAGTAGGAACAACAGAAAAGTAAGTAGGACATGTGCTGCGAAACAGATGAATAAAGTTGGAGGAGAAGTTGTCAGGAGGTAAAGAGCGATAAGCACTCATATAGATAGAAGTTGGCCAAACACTGTGTATATTTTATAGTTTGTTAAGAAATGAAAGCATTGTAGTAAGTAGGTAGGTAGCTCAAAATTAGTACATGTAGAAAATACGTAATGAAGAATTAGTAAGTGAAGAAGTGCAGTTGGAAGTAGCTAAGAAAGAGCATTTCGTATGGAGCAAGAGAGACGGATGTGATGCATTAGTTAGATAGTTACACACACAGCCTTAGTTCTATAGTATTAGTCAGTGCTCTGATAATATGTTCTTAGGGAAGGGAAACTGTGAAAGAGTCATCTGAGAAGAAGCGCAAGGAAACTCAATTCTTGTCGTCTCACCCATTCAAATTTCGGAGAGAGTAAACTTTCCCTTAGAATATTGGCAGGGCAGTTCAGCTGAGTTCAGGCTGTTTTTCCTCCTTCTCTAACTTACTTAAAGTTTTCCATGGTCAAAAGTTTTCATCTTTCGAATAATGCATACTCATCAATGCTCTTTTCTCTGATCCTAAGTATATTCCACTACAATTTCTGAAGACCTCCATCTTTTAGCACCATGTTTCCATCCAAGACCAGGACACACAGAAAACGACTTTCTCCCATTCTAAAGACCATTCTCCTTTCCCCTTTGCACTATCACAATATTTTCTCGCAGTTACTTTACAAGAACTAGCACCGGCACTAAACGTTGTTTCTTGTTCACCTCTGTCAGGGTACCGAAATCCCTTGGGTCTCTCCCACGGGCTCTCACAAATAGGTACTACCTTACTATATAACCTACAAACAGATAAATAAATACTAAAAGACTCATAAGTGAATATGCTCAGAGCTATTGGGTCGATTATTATTTTTTAGACTTGGGGTTTTATTTAGCACGTAATTTGTATGAAATCCGCAACTCCCAACCCTAGCTCATTTTATACCGTTGTATTTTCTCTATTTAAGTTGACTTATTTAAATGCCTTGGTTTTTGGCCGTATAGCTACTACTTGGGCTTTGAGCTCTTTTACTCAGTTTAAATTGACTTTTCGTTGTTTTTCATAGTCTTTCTTGTAGGTAGACTTCACAGATGAGTTCTTAATGTGACTTTATAAGGGCTACCAGCATATTTCATCAAAAACTTCCAATTACGAGATATCATTCCCTCTGCAAAACTTTTCTTCAACTTTTCTCTTTCCGGTGGGTTACAAATGGAGAGATACTTTTAATTTCACTTAAACCAAGCACTATGTTGTTCACGTTTCTCCAACTCCCTCTTAGTCCTACTTCCTTATAACAATAATACATATCAAGACGCTCTTATATTCACTTGACTCAACTTACACAGAAGAATTACTGCCGTTCCGGCTTTTGCTCTTCCCTTCCTCCGTCTTCTCTAAAATGACTTACTTACAATCAGTTACTAAAAACATCCGAAAGGTTAACTCAAATATCTTATGAAGTATCCAACTAAATACCTACGGTTGTCAGGTAGCCATTATCCATTGTCTTGTCTACTAACATTGCATCTACAACAGTTCCTAATGTTTAATACGATCATCTGCTCATAAGTATCCATCATCGTTTTTACATTCATAAATGTATAACTCGGGTAAATACTATTCTATCTTAAAATGCTACCTACTAGAAACTCAGGAAAATGAATGTCAAATGCTGCAAGAAACAGATACAACTGACTCTTAATGATTATTTTGATGTAATTGTATAACCTAACATGACTTTGTATCTCTACTATTTTGTGGAAACTATAATGAAACTATCAGATCTTGATTGTAATTATATTATCTAGTTTAATTGTAAAAACTTCTGTACATGGAAAAGGTTATGTTGTATATGACTGCCATGTACCCTGATATCCTAAAGACCTTCCGAGGAAGATATCTTGTAATAAATATATATATATTCAATATAGGTAACTAATAATTTAATGTGATTAAGTCTAAGCATTGGAAATTGTTAAATAATCATCCAACAATATTCTTTTAATTTTTGGATTTTATTCTTTTTTTTAAAAATTAATATAGCAGAGAATTCTTGCAGAGTGGAAGTTTTGTCAAAATTATTTTAAATTCAGAATTATTATCTCCTTTTCGTTACAGTCGAATATAATATTGATACAAGTCATATACAACCAAAGCTAATAATAGAAAAACTTATTACTTTGACATTTATGGCATGCCAAATCAGATTTAATAAACTTCACAGGAAAACCCACTATTATATACTTCCTTTGTATGATAGAAAGATAGAAAGTATATTTATGAGCAGGTTGCGGATGTAATATATAAATATAGTTTTAAAGGACAGTTAGTAGATTTTAATTATAATGCCACCAGAAACCTTTCATGATTCCCAAGAGGATGAACGATCATTGAACTTTTAATTAGAATTTGACAACAACAGAGACGAACATCTTTGTAGGCTTCAACTGTTTCCAGTAATTGTACGACGTATATTGTATGCTTATTGAATTAGTACTTGTCACAAGAATGTCTCCATTGTAGAGTTAAATTCATTATATTTCGAGGAAAATATCAAAGACGGACAATCCCTATTATATATCAAAAGGTTTAAGTACACAAAGGTAAAGAGATTTAATTCTTAGATACTGAATGTGACAAAGTGTCTGTGCTTAATTCTATTCAGCAAAATTCTAATCTTGTGCATAGGTGCGTCCTAAGCAAAGAACAGAATGATAAAGCCCGAAAAAGAAAATCATCAAAGAGACCAGATGTCCCTTTATAGATTATTTCTCTCGTTTCTTCCTCAAAATGAAACATTGTTAACCAGATATTAATTTTCTATCTGTCATACAGAAAATGGAGTTTCTATAGGTTATAGTAGCATGTAATAGTAGATAGCTAGTGAAGAATTTCATGATACATGTGCAGTCAACGTGATCAACTACGCAGTTACCGCTCAACTAGTTCAGTATGTATTTTTTTACAGATTTTCTGTACCTAAATAAAATAACATGTACTTCCCATTTATGAGTTTACAAAATGAGATGAATTGAGCATAGTGGATTCAATATTATTTATTTGCACATAGTTTCTGCAACATAATCCGTAAAATTAATATTCCAGAAGGAAAATGAGGTCTTGCTAATTAGCAATTACACTACAGTATTATAGATATCACTCGTTGATGGAATAATGTTTCTAATTTTTGTACCAAGTGGAATTTGTGCTGAAAAGACACAAATCGTATTTCCCCGTTTGAATATGAAAAGTTTAACTGAATAAAATTATTCAAAACGATGTAATATAGAGAATAGTGTTGAATGTGTAATTATATTTCTCTAATTTACATAGTGTTAGTTGTGCTTTGGGGATATGCATAATTTTGAGAGGATGCAACCAAAATAACATTATGAATAAGATGGTAAAAGAGGTAAATGGAATGCATTGTATTTTGCAGAATTCGTTCTGGAGAGTGTCTTTTTGTAGAGAGCAGTGGGTTAGTGGCTAGTAGCATAAGTTGAGTGAAGTACAGCATAGGAATGTTTAGCAAAGTAACACCCTCCTTTCCTTTTGGAAAATCCTTTTTGTGTCTATCTTTATGTATGTCTTCTGCATAAATGTATTTGTAAGGAGGCATATATGATATGCATGGTTTGCAGAGATGTGTAATGTGCAAATGCATATGAATGTATAATGGAGTGGTGGGGCTTTTCTTGGAGCAATGTATAAAAGTGCAGGATGGAAGAGAAAGGAGAAGCTGCTACAATTTTCGACGGAATTGCTAACTGAAGTGAACAACAAAGCCAAGTACACATGTAAGGATCTCTTCGACTGCTTTTCATGTCATTTTGGATTTCTATGAACTATCTTCCATCCACATCAACGCTCTTCCTTATAACATTAAAGCCTCTTTCTCCCTGAATACTCTCATTGCTTAAGTAGACACTAGACTCAGTCAGTCACTCAGATCACAACTCTACTTTACTCCACTTTGCTCTACTTGCCCCCATCCTTTTTATTTAATATCCTCATAACTGTAAGATATCATATGATATTACGTTTCATTTCCTCTCTTTACAGTTTACTTACGTACGGTCCTACCATACCAACTTACAAATCACACCATTTACAAGATTCTGATCCTTGTTCAAGAGTTACTATAACATCCTCGTCATTATCTGTATTGCCATGAAACTGTGTTTGGAACTCCTTCCTTCCACTCCCGTTGCAATGCACTATCATTATGAAGTAATGATTCTCCTCACATTTTTACTGTTATTTTCCTAATAAATATATTTTTTCTTTTTAGTATGTAGACTATCAGATCTAGTTTATTATTTTCTACTCATGCCCACTCAAATATTTTACAACAAAAGGCAAAATGAATCCTCATATACTTCTCCTCTGTATTTTCATCTGCCTTTTCTGTCTTATTCCTAGAAAATTCCATAGAACAAGAGAAACTCTAATTAATTAGTGTTCGCATGTAGTTCAGATCCTTTTTGTTTTTAAACCATCATGTTTTTCATTATTACTCGTCTGTATGATCTAGTTCATTGTTGGAGGCATTCCTACCTACACAGGTCTGAACTAAACGACTCCTCCACAGAAAAGATATGGTATGAACCCAAATTGGCTAACAGAGAACTCTTATTTAATATATGATTTCGTAACTAAGTATACTGAAATTTTGTATAGATATGCACATGAATATATAATATCTGGTTACTGTGAAAGGAATGTCTATTCACTACTTTCACATTGTTGCCCATTTACTTGAACTTTTTTGATGTTCTTGACTGGAAAAAAGGAAAATTGTTGTATAAAGTGTAGTTTTTGTTTCTTTCTGTGCGAATTTGTTTCACAGAATTGTTGACCTGACTTTACTTTCAACAATTCCTAAAATTTACAATTAAACGCATCTCACTGTTCATACAATAAACTATCCGATTACATGTATAGAAATTCTCAGTATCCTGTTATATTACAATCTCCAAACCCCGAGATACTATGAACTATATAATTAACTCTCTGGATACTAGAGAAACTTGAATATACTGTTATCATATCATTAAATATCTGTGGGTGTATTTAATTTCATATTTTACGTGACTTTTGCTTGACATTCTGTAATTGGCTATAAGCTTTCATTCAGTTAGTATTTCTACGTTTGTTTGTATTAACGAAAAATAAGTAGCTAAGTAGAACGTATGCCAAAAACACAAAATTTACTTTGTTGTACCTGTTATAATTATATTGTTTTTAAACTAAAGTATGCCTTCAGCTACAAATATTCTAAATTATGTGGGCGTACATAATCATTATAGTCATTAGTCAGTACCTAGTATGCCGAAATAATAAGTTTAAGAACCTTTTACTTGTCATGCCCTAACACAGGCTAAATTTTTTATCCTTTCATTCGTGGGGATGACAGCTAGGAATGTAACTTTTGCGGGAAACTTTCATAATATATAATATGTTTGTCTGTTTAACATTTACCAAATCAAAATGCTTGTTGTATAGTTTTTGATGATTCAAACAAGTTGTGACCAGAATATTATTAGCGCATGGTTTGAATTTTTGTGCTTCCCATGAAGATGTACTATCTACATATTTATGACACATTGGGGTACAAAATTTTGTTTGCCATTTTCATCATTGCCACATAGTTATCCTGGAAGCTAGGACATGAGAAAATGAAATGGAAAACGTAACTTTGGGGCTCAATATTTAGTAAACAAACAAACAACATCAGAGCATAACAAACAAACTTTTATTTCACATGACATAAGTAAATGCAAATGTAAATAGATGCAGACAAGTTTGAGTTGAAATAATTCAGTTTGAATTCATGCAAGCATTGTTGGATGCGAAGAGCTCTTACGTAAAGTCATCCTTCAGTTATTCTATACAAGAGTGTAGGAATTATTTGCTCTTACTTTTTTACTACGTTTTGTATCCATACTGTATTAACTTTTTGTTCTGTTGCTTTAGATGGAAGGGATGAAACCAGAGGAAAGGAGTTGACTACTTTAGAAAAGACAACTTTTCTAATTTATCCTTTTTTATCTGCTCGTATGTTTAAGTAGCACATTTTGTTAGCAAGTGTCTGTACTGTGCTATAAATATGTATGTAACACATAAGGAGAGACTCTACACACAGAAGTACCCGACGGGAATCTCAGCTACGTCGAATCAACTTACATACAAACTTTCGTAAGAGGAAATATCGTCTACAGCCATTTCAAAAATTCACAAAGCTAGAATCGACAATTATATTTATGTTGTCAACATTTGCTAAAAAATGGTAACGTACGATAATGGTAAATGATTTCGAAAATGGATTGTACGGAGTAAGACAGTTAAAATTTATCAGACCATTTTGTTCAATACATATATCGAGCCACTTCCATTACTATGCACATATTATGCGAGTCCAGAAAAAATGGATTTTGAATTTTCGTTGTAACGCTGTATAATCTGCGCTCTGAAAATTGATTTCGCAGAGTAACTATAAACTGTAGTATGCATCCACTAAAGTTGTAACATGTCCTAGCTTACCCACGTTTGACATGGTCCTCACCCTCAGTGGTAATGTTTGATACAGTTGAAGCAATCTGGGACTATAATAACGCATATACTTTAGAGTAACATTTTTATCACAGCCGATATTTCAATTTTGTCGAAATATACTTTTTATACGTTGATTTAGCCGTTAGAAATTGTCGAAATGGTTTTATATGAAATCTCCGAAGACCACAAACTTTAGATTGCTCATACAAATTCACATTTGCTTTTAGAAAATCAACACCAAGTCAGTGAAAGGCTGAACTTGTTGGTTGTGTAAAGTAGAGTTGATAAGTTGACTGACTGAGATGAGGATGTGAGGCCATTCCTTATTCTCCTTTATTTCCAAACAGAATTCAATGCAATGCTACACAGATGGAGAAAAATATTCGAGTGAAAAATGGAAGACGCTTTTAGGTACATGTAGGTACGGGACTTTCCTTGCTTTCACTATCGTAAGATATTATAAGAGCTATCGTTAGTATACTTCGCAGCATGCAGGTCCTTCCCACACAGACGAAGCTACAAAGCAAAACAGAACACATTATAATATATTATATGCATTTGTATGTATACACTCGATTGTTGGAAGCCAGAAAACTTTCCATTTCTACAACATGTAATGTACAGTTGGAATATTATGGCCGTATAAAGGTACGGCCAACACTACAGTCAGCGTCAGCTTTTCAGTCAGTCAGGGGGAGTATTTTTAGCCAAAAAAGACAGGAGATTGCAACCTTTGTAAGGTACGTGTGTGCACATAGTGGCTGTTGAATAAGTATACACTTCCTTAAGATTTCTATGAGTTATTCAATGAGATTCTCTCTTTGGAGCATCAGTCACTCAGAATTTATTTCGAATGGTGATCGCCTAGCAAAAGCAAGCCGTGCGTTCATCTCCTGTAAAAGAAAAGTCAGGTCTGAAAAGGAAACAAGAAGGAAACCGTCTGTTATCCTACAACAGACCTTTTTAAATCGGCACACTATCTTCCCTTATTAGTATGGTTTCTATGTGCTGATATTCGAAGTCTCTCCGATGCTTTTCCTCTCATTCCACTTTAAAAATATAATACTACCCTGTCATGTTTTTCTGCATCATTCTACAGATTTCATAAGGCAACCTTTATTCATAGAATAATCATTATAATATAATAAGTAATTAGTTATATGTAGATACTTAAAAGTTAATTGCTTGAAACAAAAAAGCTACAGGCAATAAGTTTAAATCTTAACACAAAATATACAGCATAATCTGCATTAACGCTACATGGAAATTATACATACATTTTCAAATCACCTTCGCTTTTTATTACAAATATGAAAAAAATCATAAAGAAAAATGAATTTCGTTTTTAAATAATATTTGGCCTAAGTAAGGGTCAAAACAGGTTTCTTTTATAGTCTTCTTGTACTTGAATTTTAATAATGTAGTCACTAATATCATATTTTTTTCTGATACCGATAACGTCACAAACTTCGACAATCGTAACACGAGCTGATATAATCGGGAGCTAATTAAACGCAAGAATAGTACAACGGAAATGTATAATAAGGGAGGTATTACAATATGAAAGGTTTTAAGTTGTTACTATGCTTTTTACAAAAAGTAAGTTTCAATTCAGGGCGGGATAATAGGGGTGGTAACCGGGACTTCGGCATTAGTTTGACGGGGGTAACAAAATTGACAAATTTTGGTGATGGAAGTTTCGTATGATACATTCCATACTTGAGGACAGAATAAATTTGAGACAGATTGTATAATTTTACTTTATCAAACTGATGTACTGTTTATGGATTAACAATGATAACATTTATAGGACACATTTTGTCCTAGGTATTTGAAGAAGCTTCTTCCCTCATCATTCACGACGCCACTTGTTAGCAAGAGGCAAGTACATTAGCGTAATTTTCGTCTCCTTTCTCTTATAGCTCAATACTGCATATTATAATGGCAGATGAGACGCAAACGGAAGCTGGCTTTTCCGTTTCTGTTGACTGCAATATAGTTTTGAAAGCTCAAAAGTTTTGTAAGGTAGCTGTACGTCATTTTGTATGTACATAAGTGTTCAATTCTGATACATGGATGGAAAGGTAGAGTTTTCTTACGTAAGTACCCGGTATTTCAAAATGGATTGACGCTTGGCATGAACGTCAAAATATTCAGAGAAACTCTCCAAAGTTTTCAAATGTGAGTTTTATTGGCTATTTAATAACACAAGTTTCTACTTACTTATTGCAAAGTTGCCCTTTCGACTATCTCACCACGATGGAAGTGAAACTTCATTTTCCTTTCGAGGGAAAGGAGCTCATAATATTTTATTGCGGACATAGCTACGGATAATATAATATTATGACTGTGATAAAATTATTTCGTCTATATTTCTGTTTGTATGTCTCATTATGTAAATGCATTAATATAGAAATGTACTTTGGTAATTAGTTGATGATAAGTACGTCCCAATCAGAGTCGTCTGATGAACAGGATTCTAAACTTTAACCATGATTTATGATAATTCGATACGGTTCTGGTCTGAATTCATGAGAGTTAGCACAACAAAACATTTTTGTAAAATGCACAAAAACAGCCTGTGGGATCAGTGATGCTTGCATATCAACCGCTGCTAATTCGGATAATTAATACATTTGGGTTGAGAATATCTAGCCACATTATCGCCGAGTGCAGAAACTGTAATCACTCATGTAAAAACACTCGAGTAACTCGACCATGCAAAGTACATTTGCGACTAAAACCGAGGGAACGCATCTATTCTGTCTGGTCGGGAGGCTAATTAGAGAAAGTGTGTGAAACAAAGCTTAATCTTGTTATTGAAAACTCTGGTTCAGTTTTATTAAGCTCAGCAGCTTTCCTTCCAGGTACCTACTTGTCAATTTTAGAGAGCAGCTAATGTTTCGTTTACTATGGGCAAACTACATTTAGTAGATATTGCGCATATTAATTAATTAAAATGTGTACTCAGTGCATTGTAGCAAAACTGACTCAAGCTGGCCCTCGGATGGTTAACCAACTTTCTAATTATACAGAAATTGTGAAAACTGTGCATTGACGTTATGAGTCTCTCTTTCTAATGCAATTAATTAACTCTCTCGTACCTATTTCTGTCCACATTCTCTAGTACCAATCACTACAGATAGCTTTTGCAGGAATTACTCATTTATTGCTTTCCCCATTCCATGCACTGAAATCATTGGTCATTTGTAGCAGGTGGTGCCTATACACGAGATTATTTCTACCTCAATTACTTCTATCCCCATATATTTTCATTAGCTTTTATCTAATTTTACCATATATAACTGAATAAACTAAGAAATTTAATTATTTACACCGATCTTGCATTTACTACATTTAAAAGTCTAGAATAATAATTTGAGGCTACCATAATTTGATACAATTCCTTCCTCTAACAGATTTCCGATGTACACTGCCCTCACTGCCCAAATGTAAATTTTAACTCAATTCTGACGTATATTATATTTACAACATAGCCTAATCTAATTTTAAGTATATACATATTTTCGTCTAAAGATCATTTGAACCATAGTAAGGAGACACTGTATATAATTCACAGAAATATCTTGTAGCTCGACTGAAATGAATACGTGATATACTTTATAATTAAGCTTATTAAGAAAATAATATAGGGCAATATGCAATTAACTGTTGGTCAGCAGTAGCATCCAACTGCTCACTTATTATTACAGGTAGTAAGCTTGATTACAGAAATAATTTTCAATTACGTTTTCAATTACAACTTGTACTAGGAATGGTAACATTCCAGGGCCAAAGGTCTTCAACGACGATTAAATGAGAAGTGGTCATTTCGGTTTGTCCAGTTTGTGCTAAATACTGTTTAGATTGGAATTCGACAGACGATTCCAGTTTTTAAGATTTTCACTATATACGGAAATTGGGAGCAGTACATATAATACAGATGGACTACTATAAAAATACATGGAAGGTAAAAGTTTTTACAACAGTCCCTACAAAGTGGACAAGTGTATGGATATGAAGTTGATTGAGGTAAAGGCAAGAAATAAAAGAAAGTTTTGTTAGATAAGGTAGTGCCACTACATTGAGGCAAAAGTGCCAATAAAATACGATTATACGACTTATTATAAGTAGAGTACCTACCCACCTATGCACTGTGGTAGGTATAGGATATTTTGGGGCAGCAACAGTAAGCTCTTTCAGTTTTTGCTGAAGAAATATACATTTGGATGAGAGCAGAAAGTAAATTTGAGTATGGTCTGGGGACGAGTGTACATACATGAAATGGTGGGCAAAAGAAATAAGCAAGGAGACTGGGAGAGAAGAAAGCTGAAGCGTACAGATGAAGTCATTTTGTAATATTGGTCATTTTATGAGTGGTCAGCAGATGTGATGACACATGCAAGCATTACACCACATAACCATCAGCCGCAAGATAAATTATTGTCCTCATATCTTTCATCGTTCTCATTCCCAACCAGCCATGTCTTAAAACAAAACTTGACTATCTACTGAAACACTCTCGACACTGTGTCTCTCATATTCACATCTCTCCTCTCATCCTGCCTCAGACTTGCACACTCAGACTTCCGAACGACAAATATTTATTCGGACACACTCACCAATATTTTCATCGTAATATTCCTTTCCTTACTTAGTTGACATTTATAATGCTGGATGAAATTATTCTTTGGATTCAATGTCCAAACTATTCATCTATTACTATAGATAAAATATTTACATACTACTATTTGTAATTTATACCTTAATGATGCAATTCTACAGTGTAGTGTCTTGTTTTAACATTTTGACATTTTAACTGATAAGATGGCTAAGGGTCATGATTTTGAAGCGTCTTATAAACGAGAGAATATTAACCTAACCTTAATAGACCTAATTTAACTTGATCTCGCTGAAAATATAAAGTGTCTCAAATTAAGAGAATCCAGTTTTAGAATTTATATTTCAAACACATGCCATATTCATTTATGCTATGTAATACTACTGGTAACAATTTCATGCGATTTAAGAATCAGCATGTCATTTAATATGTTTATTGGGTGTTGAAAAAATAATTTTATTACAGAAAGTAGAATTACTTAGTAGAATACATGAACTATAAAATACTACTGTTAGATGTATCTAATCTAAGAAATAAAACGAGTTAAAGAAAGTTTAGTTGAAAGGAAAATTACTCTGCGGTACAATACTAATGGCAGTAGTTAGGACATATTATGTAAGTAGCCTTAAAAATGTATGTCTTTAGTACAAAGTTTCATTTCGGTAACTAGCGCATGAAGTGAACGGCAGTTAACGTGTGTGAATTGGTGCATTAGTAGAATAAGTAATCCTTGTGCTTTTGTTCTGTAGATTTTATTGCAACCACAGAGTATTTGAGTAGAAAAGGAGAGGAAACTATTGCGTGCTTTACAGAGTGAGTACATATGCACTTAAGTACTCGTAGAGCAAAGAAAGTTCATGTGTATGATTCCATTGATGACAAGTTAGACTCTTATTTTTAGCCCTTTAAATAGTATGCGTATGATAGAGAAATAAGAAGTAACCAAGGAGGCAAATGGAAGAATGGCTGGAGATGAGGATGTGGTTTAGTCGGTGAGACTCAACTTGTTCGTGTTTACAGTTCGCGGGAAGAGGTTAGTCCAACTCTCTTGCTTTCTCCTACTTTCCCTGTGATAATACTGAATTCACACAATGGTATACACGATAGGTAAATGTAGTTGATGATGTAAGTACGTACAAGACATACACAGAGGTTAGTTCTGGGGAGCAATCCAAATAGCTTAAATGCGGCAGATACAGTTATATAGATATAAGTACTATAAGTCTATCTGTTCATATGTTTCTATCAACTGAAATGGAAATTACGAAGAAAATACTTAAAGTTAGTTGGTGCTAAGAAACGGGTTGTTGTTTTCTAAGAAAGGAGAGCGTGGAGTGAGGTCAACATTGGGTTGAGATAATGAAAGGAAGGCGAGAGAGTGGAAATGGTCACAAGGAGACTCTGCCAAACTCATTTCATTCTATTCTACAATTCTATTCCAGGCAGGAGGACTAACTTGCGGAAGCCGACTAACTTCTTCCAACTAATGTAATATATAATGTAAAACGTAATACAATCTTGCACTTATTTCTGTCCAAGTAAGCAAATCGCAACTACTGCAAGTTTGATGTGTCAAGTTGAGTCAAGTCAAACCGACTCAATTCTCCGCTCTCGCTCATCTCAACTCAAACCGCTGTTAGTTAATTCAATCTGAACAAGTAAGACCGACCAAAGTAACCATCAAGCAACAAACCAGAGACGTAGAATAAAACACCTTTGCACTACATAACTCAGTCTAATCAAAATATCTTTCCCACTTGTAATTAAAACCGCTTCTTTATTTTCTCCTCATACACAGCCACATGCAAACTCCACAATTAACTATTTCTCAGGCCTAGTATTCTTCCGAAACAAAAAAAACTCGCTTTAATATTATTTACGTCTTTGTTAGTGGCGTCTTGAGTTCCTCTGAAATGCGGGATGGTATTACTCTCTGTAATAACTTCTCGCTTCTTCTAATGTCATCTTCTTTCATGGCTTCATACCACATTCACCGCTTAAATAAAATTTCCCTTTTAATGTTTGAACAGAGATGAGGCGTTTACGTTCGCATAAGTAATATCTATGCTACTCTACAGTAGCAAACATTTTTGTTGTTTTTGTAAAACCACAGTAGAGATTGTGGTTATAGAATTAACACAAACCTTCTGTATTAAAAATTGTCGTTAGGAAGTGTTTTGCAGAATGGAATTGAATTAAAGAAGCCGAAATAATATAAATATTATTTATTTTAATGCATGGTTTACATGGCTTACAAGTTTAATTCTGATTCAACTTCTACGTGGGACTCTTTAGTCTTTACTACAGAAAATAAATCTATTTT
This sequence comes from Tomocerus qinae, assembly GCA_020055645.1. NCBI lineage: Eukaryota > Metazoa > Arthropoda > Collembola > Entomobryomorpha > Tomoceridae > Tomocerus > Tomocerus qinae. Next base: position 26,941,002 of record CM034548.1, read on the forward strand.
GCAAATAAAAGCAATTATTAATAAGCATGATGCAGTTGGTATTGGTAAATAATGGCTTTTCATAGACTGACTTTGAAGTGGAGATACCTGGAGTGTGACAACAGGAGATGCAGGGTTTGGTGCATCGTTACTTTTAAATATTTCTTTGTATTTCAGATAGAAGTAATCTAGTATGTGGATTTATGTGCGTAATATTGACATCCGGGTATGCTTTGTCCAAAAATGCACGGAAACAGAACAGATAGAATGTGAGTAAAGTTCATTGCTCAAGTAACCATAAAGGAAAGGAAAGAGCAAAGAAATCATTTCTGACTTTAGTTGTGGCGTATCGGAGCAATACAAAGAGCTGCTACTTGTGCATACAATATATATTTGGCAATGTCATTATATTGGTGTTAGAATTATATTCTTTATTATCTTCTTTGGTTTCTTCCCGGTTTGTTGCACTTGGAATTGAATGGTTTTACTCCCCGCCCGTATGTAACAACCGCTTGTACTGAGATTCTAGGCCTTTCTGTTTAATGTTCCCTTGACTTTCGTTTGCTCCTTTACTCATGGTTGAGTTTAGTTTCATTCAGAAGCCATTATGACAACCAGTCTGCTATGACCAAAGTCTCGTATCATCAAGCGGACAGGCGAAATCTTTTTATCGGCTCGAAAGAACAAGTCCCATTCTTATGACGACTTCGAGGAAGCGATCCTAGAACAGTGAGCATTATTCATTCCAGTCAAACTGCCTCTTATCGACTCTACAAACCTAAAGATAAGCGTTTCTTAAACTATCGCAGTCATTTCCTTTAGTCTAAAAAACCCTTCTTGTATAACACTAATGCAACGCACTGTCTATATTGTATACATCCATAGTCATAGTATTGTAGTACTACCATGGCTATTTATAGCGGTGTGTCTTCTCTACATGATACAAACAAATCGTTTGCTTTCTCTGTCCAATTAAAAGAATTTAAGCATTTGAACTTGAAAAATAATAAGAGAGATTTTAAGAGAAATGTTAATATCAAATGTATTTATAGAAGTACTTTTACTCAATTACATTTTATAACCATTTATGACCGGGACTCCTAAAAAAACTTGCAATCCAATTACACTTTTACTTACGATTATGTGTATGTATTGCAAATATTTTGAAATTTGTTTTCGCTTTGATCTCTCGTCGAAAATAATAAGGCTAAAGGGAACAGCAATTGAATTTTAGTTGTTCTTGCAACCTGCGAATTTAGCAATTGTATTTTGAATTCATGTATTATGTACTATAAAGAAAAGGTTTTTTTATTTGTGGAAGTTCAATTTAAATTCTATGCCAGGGCATTGTGAGAAAACCTAAGAGATTTGAGAATAAAATGGTAACAGTGCATATTAGTTGGGATGCTTATATACTGGGTCTATTCATTTTTTTCTTTTTGCTACAGAGAAAGCCATGAAAATCATCACTCTTATGTGAAGATAAGAAAGGGCCCATTAGTAATGCCTTTGTGGTTTGACTAAGCACATTTTATATCTTCTTTGAAAAAATGATACATTCATCGTCTTTTCCGTTTTAGCTCGTCCAAGGAAGTCAGCTTTCAGTTTGGGTTTGCCACTCGGTTCTTACTGTGAATTTGACTGATTGTATTCACGCAGTGCTGACCCTTACAATCTAACCCTTCCAGTTTCCAGAGAACATATATAAATAGATGAAAAAGGCGGACAAAAAAATGCATTATAAAACCATATTGTATATAAACACTGATAAAGTAAAAACAAGTTACAAATACAAAGGATTGAGTCCATCTATGACTGCTGACAAGCAAAGTATAAAATTATTAGACTACTTTCGTTGGTAGTATTTCAGATTTGGTTCTATTATTTTCAGTTTGTAAGTATTTACCAATAGCTGTTATTGCAACACTCCGCGCTTTCCAAAATTTTGCTCAATGCATTTATAAGTGGTAAAAAGCTTAAGCCAGTGAAAGTTTTGCTTTTTTAATGATAGTTTTAAGCTGTAATTTTATAGCAGGTCATTTTTGAAAAACCCATTGAAAAATATAATATACATCTGCTGTAAAAGGAAATGTGACAAGATATATTATACATCTCTGCATTAATAAATTGCAGTACAGGTTTTGATCAGCTACCTTTTGTTATTTGCGTGTCGCCACAAACTCAAGGCCGCAGAAATGATCCGGCATTAAGACAAGTACCTGATATCTTCAAATGGCTCAGACATCACATATAAGGCTATAATGTACAATGGAAAGGAAACATGATCTAGCTGATGCGCTTTGAAAGGACCAAACCGCAACATGACATCTCTTTGGATGACTATTATCCCTGATTTGTCGCATCGCATCAACGAATTCATTGTCAGCCAAAAATGATTTCTCACTGCTCTTAAAACGACTACGCCATGTGCACTGATGTGATATCTTCCACTAACCATATTTTCTTGTAATGTGGTAGAACACTGCAGCTTGCGGTATACCTAACAATAGTAAATAGGTACACTAGATGTGTGTGACTCCATAATTATGAATTTAGAAATCCCTTAACCAATGTATCGATTAAAAGATTTCATGTATTTATAAATATTATTTACCACACTATTGTACTAAAAAGTATATTATACCAAACAACGAATACTAAAATAGCTTGCAAAAATGACCAATATCAACATAACTATTATGAATTACAAGAAAAATACTTTTGCCCTTTCGATATTTCATTAAAGGATAATTAGTCTAACTAATCTTAGTAAAAAACGTGAAATCGCAGGTTAGTTTCTATAACTTTTGTTAAAAGATGATGCTGGCATTCAAGGAAATTACTGATAAACTGCAAACTAGGCAATCCTTTCTCCTCTGTAAATGAGACATTCGTTTCCAATTAGAAAAGAGATTACAACTTATATCATTTAGGTTATTTTTGGGTTCAGATTGGATAAGTTGAAGTGCAATCAAATAGGGTCAATAGGGAAAAGTAAAAAAAATTTGTAGGATTAATTAAATAGTAATTGGGTAAATTGACATGGTAGGTTTAAGTTAAAAATAACCCTTTCAATTAAGTTATGAAGCGTGTTCGTGAAATGTAACTGCTGGGAAGAAGTCGTAAGAAGTTTGGATTGACAACCATAATTGTCCATTAGGAAATTTAGTAAAAGGAAAAGTTGTTTGCCAACTCCATCCACCTTGTAACCAACTTAAGCAAGAAGCAGGGGATTTGTGAATAATTGTCAAGGAAAATTGAAGGAAGGAGAGAAATCTGTTCTGCGCCTTGGCGATGCTCTTTTATGGTATTAGTTATCATCGTTAGTTAGTTATCTGATGTTTAATAGAGCATATAATTATTGCCCATGCGAAGTTAAGAGAAACGATAAGTAAATAGAGTTGGTAAAGTAATGGAGGATGCCCTAGTACATATGTATTTAGTAAGTTATCTACTAAGAAAGTTGGAGCGAGTAAATACAGTTGCTTACCCACTTACTACTACAAGTTTGTTGTCAAAGTGCACATGCATACCTAGCCACTATATACTTACTGCTTCCGTCATGTGTAGGTACGTCACTTGTACTGTGGGAGTAAAGAGCCTAGGGTGAGAGCGAAGGAAGAAGCCATAAAGAAAGCTCTAATAGATTTGATAAGAGAAGAAAGTAAAATAAAGTAAGTGAAGCGGTGAAATGAGTCTTGGTTAATACCTCCAGCGTAGCTCTCAAGCCTCGGCTGACATCCCACCGACCAGGCAAGGCCAAGAAAGCCAATTTCAGTGGAACTGAGCCACTAACACTCGTCTAACTTACCGACCTATGCTCTTCCTCATACTACTTACCACCTGCAGCTCAGGACTTAAACTCGATTGATTCTTCTGTTATGTAAGTAGTTAGTAAATATTTCTAGTGTTGACACAAGATTTAGATCAGAATTACTTCATTCCGAGGGGCAATTGATTGCGTCTTTCCCTCAACTTACTACATGCAACCATCCATACACATTCTAATAGTACTCTTATACTTAATGCTTCTGTTGCTACTTCAGCTAAAAGTTATCTTAGTAGGGGAAAGTTAACTAGTATTTTCTATTATGGGGATCTTTCATCTGCCAGTCTCATGTCAACAACCACAATGTTCTAACTAAATAAAATGCGTCAGCTTTAATTACGTTGCCGTGTCAAGTGTTTATTTAAGTGGCGAGGGATACAACATAGAGAATTGGGGCTTAAAAGAACCCCTTCAAAATTTACTTAATGAAAATAAAGAGGCGATTGGCTGGGGTGGGGAAAAGCAATCTTCACTGCTCCTATATTAGCTACTCGCATATTATATCATCATCCATTCAAGAATTTTCCGTTTGGCTGCTCTAAAACACTGGCTGATTAACAATGCCCTAGTTTACAGACGTACCCTCTCAAATCCACGATGGAATTAAATCCATTATATTATAACAGTGCTATATTCAGTAGCAATTTATATACTTAATATTATCCACTATATAGTTGTTACCTTAAGAAAGATAGTAGTAAAGAAAGGTTTATTCTGTAGCTCCAGTGCATAATAAATAAAAAATGCGATGGCTGATATCAAGTATTATATTTATTAGACTGCATTTATTTATGTGATAAGCACCTTGTTTTGTAATGCCCCAACTGCAAATTAATGAGATCTACTCTTGTTTCCATAAATATTTAATCTGATGAATTGGAGTTCTACTAACTTACTTAGGTTACCACAAAACAACAAACAGAGTTCCATTACGTTGTACATTATTAGATACATCTCTGAGCAATTTGGCATGCATGGGTGAAGAGAGTCGCAGATGCATTTAATCCCATACTAATAAGTATGGACATTTTGCCAATGAAGTATTCATGTATTTGACAGACTGAAAGGTTGAAGACTTGTATTACCATTTAGTGATTATCACAATTTGGAAACATCTAGAGTTAGGTAGTTGGATAAGGCTAACAAATGTGTTCTGTTAAGATAAGTTACAGTTGTTCGTTGCTATTGGATTATTGTGTTGGAAGGGAACTGCTTAGTTGAGTGTACGGTCGATCTATCTTCTCAAGTCAAGTGAGTGAGAAAGAAAGCGAGTGGTAATGCAGTCGAGACAAGGGATAATTGAAAATGGAAATCTCTTTAGTTTCTCTTATTGGATGATGTTAATAGGTGGATGGAATTGAGTGGAGCGCTGATGGGAGTTCAGTTCGGTTATCGGAGGAGGAAAGTAGTGGAGAAGAAGTCATGTCGAGTGTTGAAAGAGTCAGTGAGCCATGGGAAATTAGAGACATGCAAAAGGAAGGTTGTAGTGTTTATATCCGATACAATAGAGAGAGAGGTAGAAATAGGAAGCTCTTGGAATTGTCAGAGTGTCAGAGACTAACAAATGGGGATAAGCAGAAGTTGCTGGGCTCGGAGAAACGGGAAATAAGTAAGAGAGACAAGAGAAAAAGGAAAGTAGGCGGGTAGAGTGAGATTAGTAAGATTGAACTGAGGTGATTTGTGAGAGAGGCAGGTTACGCTTTGGTCGTCTTTGCGGATCCTCATTCTCAAGCGGACTTCTCCCAGACAGTCTAAACAGCCTAATATGTACAAGTCCTCCTCTTATTACATCATGTCATTCTTTTCCCTCTATTAGTACACCTTCATAAGACCTCTATAGCGCATTATCCTCTATCTCTCCTTATTATACTTAAGTACCTGCCTTATCGCGCCTACTTCATATCAAACCTACCTCTTGAGTACCTGCTTACTATATCTGTCAATAACTACCTTTATGCATCGTCTTCCCTCACTATCGTCCTCAGACTTTATACACGCATCCATTCTCTAACTACCTTATAGCCCTTAAATATAAAAAATCTACTTCTGCATTGTAGTCTGAACAAAGTAATAAGTTGTTTAGCAACGTAGTATAATATACTCTTCAGACGTACTATATTGATATCTTTATTTTAATCTATACGCTTTCTTTACGTTTACTGGAGTTAGTAAGGAAAGTACAAATAGGCCATACATATTATCAATTATAGAAAGAAAGGCCAATAAACAGAGAAAGTAACAAAAGTAAGGGACTCGAAATTAGACGAGACAGTGAGTCTAGTGACTGTAGTCGTAACATCTAATTAATCAAGTCGTTTCTACACAATTGAATGCAGTAGATTCATAGAGGATATCTTCAGATAGCATAAAGACATCAATAAAAATACTTTATGTATGTACAATACGTGTCTTTGTATCATGTACCTATTCAGTTACCTATAATGAAAAATGACATTCTATTACATGATAAGAAAGTTTTCCTCACATCTATTTCTTGTGCTAGGAGATTCACAGAAAAGTCTCTAGTTTGGTACTACGTAGAAGTGCAACAATAAGATATCGACTGGGATGCATCGTTTTCCGATTGTTTTGTAAACGTATTATGGTCTTGCGTGGGGAATTGGCTGCATGGGCTGTGTGTGTGTGATGGGAAGTGATGTTGTGAACTGACACAAGTCTGGACTTTGGTCTGGGAAAGTCCATAGAGAAACCAGCTTCAAACTAAATTGCAGACGAAGAGGGTGAATTGGAGACTTCCTATCTCCTCATAGCAATAACCTAGGAATCCTGTAGGTATATTTATTTTCCGAGGTATAAGGCTCCAACTTGGGGAATTGTCTGACTGTGTATTGCTGCATGGCGATAGTGATGGAGGAATTTAGAGCATTGGACAAGATTAAGGGGAGCGGAAAGGTAATAAAGAAAAGAGAGACTGGAAAAATGAACGCCGTTAATTGAAGACGACAATGAAATGTAGGATCATGGAATAGAGTTTCGGACTTGCTTTGCTCTTCGGCTGCCGACCAGTCCGGTCAAGTTCTCTGTCTGATTTGATGCTTCCCGTTACTTCTACTTTCTCCGCATCTCTACTTTCATTACTGACGAACGCTTGTAATATATTGCTTTAGTACCCATATAGCTACACTGATCACCCATGTTACTACTTTGTAGAGTACACACGAATGATACTTAGCCATTCTATACTTCCAGTTCAATCTCTAAATCAGAAACATCAATAGTACTACAACCCTAATGCACGAATAAAATCCTCCATTCAATGTATATTCCTAACCACATGTATAATACGAAAAACTTATTTACTTAGTACCTACCTAATAATGCTATTATGTTTCTCTTTGTTTGCAAACTATATTAAGTCCCACAGTAGATATTTGCTGCAAAACCTCATAACCCACCGATACGGCCTTTAATATACTCTATTTCATTTCTAAAAAAGTTACTGCCTAAAGAGCCTTTTATTGGTTTCATTCAATCAGAAATTAAACTATTTTATTAACATGCTCATGTCATACGGATAAATGGTGATAATTATTTTATTCCCCATTACCTATGGAATAAAGCTCATGATTTAAAAAGAATCTTTAACATTTCTTTTAAATTTGATCAACGTTTTAAAAATAATTGCATTAAAATTGAAACTTAATGCAAATTGAGTTTTAAAAAATGAAATAGATTCGTCTAAGTGGTATTTGTAATCTAGAAAATATTTGTCAATATTATATGATGTATGTAAATAAACTTTAGACGGAATTAAATTGCATGAAAAAAATCAGAAATTGGTCTAACTAAAAATTACATAAACTGTTTCAGACAAAATGCTGAGAGACGTATCCTCAAAAACCAATATCTTATGCATGGGTAAATAATGTGAAAGAACATGCAGAACTGAAAATTGTATCCGATAACCATCCCATCTACAATGACATTAATATTGCATTTGTAAACTAAATAGATTTTGCATATCAGATTTCTCATTTTGTATAGCATGGTATTTTTTGGGATTCTTTAATAATCTGTGCAAAAAAGGGATGAAAATATACAAAGTTTCCAATATAATAGCAACTTAAAAAACTGCTGCCCTGTTCAAACAGAGCAAATAAGGAACAACGGATGTAGAATGTACTTTCTCATAAGTATAGAGAATTACATTTAGTTTACAATATACGTTTTTCAAACAGATTTCTGTTTTTGAACGAGTTTGCATATCAGCAAAGGTATAATACAATGATAAAGATATTTCTACCATGAAATTATACATTCAACTATATTTTTGGGTCACATGCAGATATTACACTATTCAGATCTTCATTCTTTGTAACTCTTTATGCTGCATTAGACATTATTGTGTAGACACAGCCCTGGTTGTGTATAGAAGGGAAAGTAAATAGATAGAATGTTCAAGTTGGGATAGCCGAATTGAGACTTGAGACGAGATTATACCTTCCAAGTCAGTGAGATGAAGGAAAAAGGGAAATATCAAAGGTAGAAAAAGAGAAATGGTGAAAATATATACTTGAATGATATGGAATTGAGAAGAGTAGATGGAAGTAGATGGAAATTCGTAGAAGTTGAGCATATCGAAATAAAGTTTATATGTAGTAAGCATCGGTTGGTGCAATGGGCAGTATGCATAATAACAGATGAGATATAATACTAGACTGGGTAACCTTGAGTATCTAATATACAAAAGAACTAGGCATACATGCAGAATACAGTAATAGAGCCCACCGTGAATTGTCTTTAAAAGCTGCAGTAAGAATGAAAACAATTCCTTTATAGTTTTGGAGTTAAGTAGAAGTTAGTGAAGTGACAAAATGAGTCCCGGGTTCAGAACAAGTACATTACGGTTTGAGAGTTGGCTAACGTAAGTCACTAAGGTATTATAGATAGAGAGGAGTACAATAAAGTTCCATGCAGTTTGCTCTCAATTTAGTTTGGAGTGAGATAAAGAGAGGGAATACATAGAAATGCAAGGAAAACGTGTAATGAAAGATATCGGGAAGACACGGTGTGTGTGTATGGGATATTTTAGCGTTTTGTCTTGGTTACCTGATTTATAACGTTTTTCTCTCTTCTTGGTATTTTCAATGAAACTCGCATATCTACTTAGTGTATGACGCTTGAGAAATGTGCAGGGAAAATCCGGCTGTGTTTTTCCAAGAAAGAATAAGAAATACAGACTAGATGTATACAGCAATATTTTGGCGTAGGCAGGGCCTTCGCGAAACTGGATTGCACTATGTACATAAGTACATCTGAATCCGACTTGACTTTAGCACAACAAACGAAACGAGAGAATCCTCTCAAGCTTTTATCTTCTTTCCCCGAGTTTGGTTTTTGCACAAAGTAAATATGTAGTTATATTATACTATTAGGTCGTTAATAAGGTGAGCACTACTATGTAGGGATAGGCACAGGTTCAGTTTTGGAGTTTGCTCCGACCTTAATATAATATTTCTCTGGGTTTTATAGTTCTAATTTATTTCAAGGCACCGTTATATCCTTCTATATAAATTCGAAGGAAAAAGGAGAATATAATAGAAAGTAGAGATAGAATGGGGTACTTTGGCTGGGGTAATATCTGTTGTGTATCCGTCGTAAGTAACGTGCAGAGTTGGAAATTAGATATGTATAATTGAGCCTAAAGTCTTCTATAATTTCATTACTCGGCTGACATGTAGGATAGGAGGTGGGGTTCTAGAACTCAAATTACGCTATCATTAAACCATCTGTTTCATTGCTTCCTGCCCTGAATGCATCTTCCCTGTTTCCACATTTCACTCCCCTTCGTTATGTGAATCCTGTTAGAGTACGTGTCATGTAATGCTACTAATGTATCTCCAAGAGCGAGTGTTAAACACAGATGCCTTTATAAATATATTTATTAGTCCTATTCGTCAGTATCCCTATACAATTCTCTTTCTCCACCAATACTTTATTTTTTCAGTTTCTCGTACACATCACATAGCATTTCAAAGTACGTAGAAAAGCCACGTAGAAACTTAAATGCACGTCAACCACCAACTAGTAAAGCAAGTACAACCTTAAGGGATACCTGGCAGAAGACTACTTGTTTTTATTGTGTGGTGTGTTCGCTAATAAGTATTGTAAGTAGGAGGAAGAAGAAGATATCTGTAAATGTATTATATCTGTAGTTACTTTCATTCATTGTCAGCTCTCCCCTCAAGGCCTTTTCACTGCGCTGTTTGTCTCTGTCTCTCGCACACTCACATTAGGTACGGAGAGAGATAATTTTATAGCCTATGTGTGCACACATGTATGTAGTGCTAGATAGGAGGGAAGTGTGCGTATAGAGATAACAAGTGAAATACACCCATACGTGTCCACACATACATCATGATGAGTAACCAGAGGAAAGCAGGGCAGAGTATAATAGAGTCAAAGCAGAGAGAGAGAGAGAGGAGATCAAGCTAAGCTCGATGACACGAAGGAGACCAAACAAGAGCGAAGAGTAGCTAGCTCATTTATGAGATTGTCAGTACTCATCAGATCAGAGTATCAGAGTGAGAGCCAAAGTCACAAATAGAAAACAGAAATTGTTAGCAGAGAGAAACGTGCAAAAGAGACTGACTCAATGAATTCGACTCGAATTCAGTTGACATGACTTTCCTTTCTATCCTATCTCTTTTCCACATCAACAATTTTGAATTATATTTCCATTAACATACACCGCAAACTCTGCACTACATTACACTACTAGGTACTAGTCTCCTAGCTAGAAGTATACATTCCGTCGGCACACTGCACACATTATCCTCGTTTAGGTATACGAGATAGAACATGTAAATAAGGACATACCCATACACTGCCCAACGACGAGTACATTGAGACTAACAATTAGATTACATTTGCCCTATTTACACTATTTCTGCTGGTTGTACATACAAAGTACTTAAATTGGCTCCTGCAATCCTCCTATCCTACTTACTACATTATTCTCCTCTCCACAGTACACTCTATTACTCTACGATGGTTTGATGTTCTACTTTCCTCCACTCTTCCTCTGGCTTAGTTATTAGCAAGACAAAGGTTGGAGAAAGCTCCGGCTCCAGGGTTTTGGGTTTTTATCTCATTAACAACTACTAGTAAGTAACCTTTGAAATCATCCATGAACATCAAAACTATTTGATTCGCCAGGAGGAGTCATTTTAGAGACTTGCGTCCCACATTATTACCCTTACTAACTTTAATACTATTACATCGTATAAGTAATACTTATTGTCTCATAGTCAGAGACAAGCAGTTTAGAATTATTTCAAAGGTAACTCTAAAAACCTTGATGGTTCTGTGAATACTTGAAATGAATGTATCATCCTGTGGTTTTGTTTTACCGTACTATTTAACTAAGGATCAAGTACAGAAAGACAGTAAGGTAAAGATAAACATGAGGAATCGTTTTCAACGAGCAGAAAATAACTCAAAGTACAGACAGATTAAATTAAAAGTAGCACTTCTATCGTTGCAAACTTCTCCTGTTCCTGCTATGTCAGTGTAATCACTTATAACCTTCATAGATAATGTCAGCAACGTCTTGTAACAGCATTAATTAAACTAAATAATTGTTCTAGATAAATGTAAATGTCTTTGTTTTACATTATGTAAGAATATATTAGAATTTACTTGAGTATGATATTATGCTGGCGTATGGGATGTTTATGTTTAAACACGGGCATAATAGAAGCATTTTATTTGTAAGACGCCTGGAGCCAAAGGAATCTGAAAAGAGAGCGTATCTCGTTATTTAATCGGGCAAATTTCCTTTTCTCTGGTTTACTGACCGGAGGCTTCCTTTCTACTTCTGCTTGAATGCCCATGATAATGACGAGAACTAGGATGATAATGATGATTATGGGAAAAGGGAGGCAGAGTGACTGGAGAAAGCCAAGAAAAGGCGTTACTTACGCTTCGGCATAAGGAAATCTATCTTGAGCCTCTCACTCAGTCACTCAGTCAGGTTACCAACTAACGACATCACGACCATACTTACAATTAACTATACATTAAGCTTTATTGGCACCTTTCCCACTTTCTCATGTCTGCTATGCATTCTCATGTGTGCACATGCACACACTTATATCTAGTCGAGTCAAAGGGAGATGAATGCAAGAAGCCAAACGAGATCAACTCCAAATATGAAACTAGACATAAAGTCTACATGCAGTGTGAATACCTTTCCGATGATGAAAAACTCTAGTGGCTTAGTTTGCTTGATCCGACTCCCTTTATGTGTCGTTATGCATTTTCGGATTTCTTTTTCACTTTGATTTCTTTACCGACTTTCCCTTAAAACATTATAGCTGTATATTTGCGTATGTTGGCTTAAGACTGGGTTATAATATTTACTAGCTTGGCTTTAGAAGGATGATGTATGGTGCTATATCTAACTCTGAAATATGCTCCCTTGCTTCGCATTAGTTTCAATTGAATAGGATGGAGCTGATGTAAACTGAGCTAGGGATGCTCTGACTGATGAATGAAAGGAGATGTGAATATAAATGCAGATAAAGCTGGCGGATATCCTTATTCTATGTACTTACAATATTAATGTTGGCATCAAATGAAACTATGGGGGCCTCTTTACTGCATTTCTTATGAATCCAAAGGGTCAGAAACTTCTTTGAAACTGACTTGCTTTAGTCGAAAAATAATGAAATGCTCAAAAAGGATTCTCCGAGAAAAGAAAACGAACAAAAACGTGAGTGGTGAGAGAAAGAGCTGAGCCAGGGCATTAGGATCTCACATTTGAATTTCACAAAATCATAATATAAACTGCCAAACCTAAACAAGCTCAACTACTCCTATTTCCAAAGCGGTGCAATCTTCCTACTTCTATATACGTGACTTTAAACATAATTCAATTTCAATTCGCAGAATTCCAAATTATTTTACTTGTACTTTCAACCTAGGTTCTCTTTGACACATTATTCAATTATGGCAGTGTAAACTAAGCTACTTACATTTAAAGCAAAACTTGTAAAAATTAATTTATGTGATATCTTTTGAATGGGAAGTTTGCTCTTAATAAGATTTCTAATCTAGTATAATTAGACTGGTTTTAATCGATGGTGATAGTATCATCTCTCTAGTTATTACCGTTTAGTAATTATAATGTATTTATAACCAAAGGGTCTCAGTCTAGCCTGAGAGAGCCATTGTATCCCCCAGTCTACTACATATACGTCCAAGCATACAAAATTACAAGCATCAACAGAAAAGCGGAGGATAACTTTATCATTAATTTGGTAAAATTTATAAGGATTTCTGATTTCCTTAGGTGTGAATGATACTGATAATTGATTTAGACATTACTTTTGATTTGGGCGATTTTCTATTGGCCATAACATTTATATTATTGTATGGTGAACCTATCAATGCTATATTCAGGCTGGACACTTTCTTGTAACGGAAATGCTGACGTTTATGGATTAATAAGTATGATAAAGCTGAGTTTTAATTTCCATATTTTATGTATCAGATGGGCTTAAGAATGACCATTATATAGTTTCCCCGCTAAGGTGAGTTGGATTTGCAGAAAGTAATAGATAGATTTTGTTATTTTAGGGTTATAATAATGGTGTATTGAAATAGGGAAGTAACTATGGATGGATAGCATATTTTAGCAGTGTAGGAATTTTAGGGAATAAAAGAGGATGCATAACTATAAAGAGAGAGTTGATTGCACGTTGGTTTGTATGCACAAAGCCGAATGTTGGTTGGACAAAGGAATGTCTGCGGGAATGCAATGCAAGCAAAGCGCAGCGAAACGAATAAGCGAACGAAAGATGTGAAATCAATGAATTGGAATATAATGGTATGCATGGAAATATATACTGAGTGACATAATAGTAGGGACCCACCTTGCTGGGAATGTACGTAAGTTAGTATTTGTGAAGATGCGGGGTAGGACTCAATGGAAGGAATAGAAAAAGATGGAGCGGACTGAGAAGACGGAAGGAAGAAGCCTATCTGAGGACGTGCGACAGATGCAATAACGGAGACAGCAGAAAGGAGCACAAGACAAAAGAGTTGTTCCAGCATGAAACAAATTAGTTTTGGAAATATAACCCTTCCTTTGAGTTGCCAAACGTAAAGCGAGCATACTTACATGCATATGTATATATGTAATGTACATTCATTGTGTCAGAAGAACTAAGAGTTTCAAACTTCTATTCCTCCTCCTGTCTGTTCCGTCTAAAGGTACCCAATATATGCTGACGTACATTATGTATTTATGCCAGGGTTATATACATATACTTCTTCTGAGTATGTACAACCTTATAACCCTACGCCCTGTCACAATCACTATAATGTCGAAAACGCATCGCTCGGAGTTTTCCCTCTGTAGTTATTCTCGAAAGGGAAGTTTTCCTTGCAAAAGGAAAGCGAGAGGGAGAACTGAGAAGTCAGCATGAGGAGAACTATCTCCTCTTTGTAGTTACGGAGCATATAACATTTTATTTTAACTAGTACTACTGAATACAGATAAATAGTTCTATCTCTCCTCATGTACATTACAGATATCTTAAAAAGGAAGTGAGCAGGTAGAATATCTATAAAGAACTGCTAACTGACTGACTGCCAACATTCTTTTACCATACCTGCATATCTCAACAACTTTCAGAATTTCTCTAGCTGTAGGGACATGAAAACAATTCGAATTTCCGAATGGATTAATAAAGCATGCAGCATACTACCTGTTTGTAGACGAGACAGCGCACAAAGGAACCAAATTCGTGCACTTGGCTAGATTATGCTAATAGCAATATAACCAACCTTCCTACTCACTACTAGACATACATTTTGTGATGACAGTAATAAATCTATAGCTCATAGCATGACGAATGTACTAGGGCAAGTATATCTCTATATGCCCAACCCTACACTAGTGTTACTGTTCTCAAACTCTTTTAACAAATACTTCCCACCACAGTTCTCTCCATCTTAGCCTAAAGTGCTGCAAAACTCTACTATTTTCTATGTATTCCTTAACAACCAAACAATCTAGATTTTCCAAATATAACTCTGCAAAAAATTCATGCAATATTATAGAGGAGAAACTCCATTTTGAGGTTATCTACGTAAATTGTAACTTTTACATAATCTACATCATTTTATTGATAGAAAACCGCATATACGATTCAGTCAAAAACCTCTAATCCTACATCTGGGTAAAATGAGTTTCAAAAAGATTTCCTGGTCAGATATTATTTATCTATATATTTTCTTATTTGATGATGTCTCACGCTTCTAAATTTATTCACTACGTCGTAGAAATGGAATACGAATTATTAAATTCCTTATTTGATTTTTTCCCAATTTCATGGTTTCTGCTTCGTTGTTTCTCAAAGTATAAAAATTATTTTCTATGTATCATCACTAAGTGCCTGAAAAATGTTAGCAATATCGGTGAAAGTCGTGCTTGACGTCACATTTGATCAACAAACACAATCGCACTGTACTCAAATATTTGACTGATGTCCAAAAGATCTTACTAAGTAGATATCTTGTAATAAAAAATAAGAATGACTCGTATAGTTGGCTGAAAAGTAGCATTTCTACACAAGTTAAAGTATAGAAGCTAGGAAGATCGGCAACGTTTAATACTTGCATATATTATTTTTCAAGTTGAGTCGTGCGTCAATATTAGGTAAAAAGTTGGCCTACTTTCCTTTTGACTTTCTTCAATTGGAATATGATCTGTTCTGCTAGGTTGTTCAAATACTTGAAAAACAGATATCGTTCCTCAATTAAATTACACAACAGAGAAGCTCAGTTACATAATTCATAAATTGTGAGAGTTATATAACAGATCCATCTGGCTTTCCTTTTGAATTTCTTCGATGTAAGTTTTTTTCCAATTAGACCGCCATTTCATAGTTTTTGGAAACATGATATTCAGTTTATATAACAATTGATGCCAGCAAAACAATTACGTTAACGATTATATAATCTCATTATTTTCATATTGTTTTTCCAATTGAGTATGATCGTGAATTTGTTAGTCTATGTACACTGACGTCTCTGGGGAATTCGATATCTGTATTGCGTCGTAAACTGTTGAGAAATTCTGCTAAGTAGTCCAGTAGAAATTTCATACCTGTATATCTGACGTCAAATATGAATTACATAAGAAACTCCTCCGGCTTTCCTTTCAATTTTCGTCAATTAAAATGTTTTCTGCGATGTTATAGTTTGGCCACTGACGTTATTGGGAAACATGATATCGATACTCAATGAAACTACGTAGTTAGGAAGTCCAGCAACATTCATATTCTGCGTCAGAGTTTTATAACAAGATTGCTTACCTGAAATTTGACCATCAATTTACGTCATGATATGCGTTGTTAGAAATTATGATATGCAGTTTATGTAAAAATTGATGTCAGCAACATATTTTATAGCTGAACTGTTTTCCTTTAAATGTCCCTCAATTAAATTGGTTATGTTCTAGGCTGTTAGTTTGCAAAACTTTGGGAAACAGGATATTATCCTCGTTAAATTTTTTCATATTACCAAGCAGGAAGAAAGCTTTGCATTTTTACGCTACGGTTTATGACATGAGAAAATGGTCTTCAAGCTATTATCTTTAATAAAAAATGTGTTCTGCTTCGTAAGTTTGGAAAGATCAGGTTGTTGGTACCTTTGAAAAGTACCGGGGATACTATTTTGTTAATTTTTAGAAAGGTAAGAAATTTTATTTACTTTGGTGTACCTTTACAATTGTAGTAACTATAATCCCTTAAAATAAAATGAAATAAAATGGTACATATTGTGATAGATAAGATGATTCTATGGTGAAAAAGGAAAAAAATAAAGGATTTGAAGTTGAACATTTCTTAGATGCACATCTTTGAGGAAATTAGATTCCCTTTTTCAATTCAACGGAATGAGTTGATTGCTTTGACTGAAGAAATAATGGTATTAGTGGCGTTTCAGCGGTGAACCTGAGAAAGTCCTTGACGTGTATCTAATTGTTGAAATTTAATTTATTCCTTAATACAAAATATTTTTGCGTGGTTGGGAGTTTCCATTTTGTTGAACAAATGCATTTTCACAAAAAATTAGAGTCGATAATTTTTGCTTTGTGTCTGACATGTCAGGTAAATTTAATTTAGTCTGGGGGGAAAGTATGGTCTAAAATCATGGAAAGGGCAAAGTATTCAGTCGGAGGAGAGTTAGGAGAGAGAAAAGAGCAGGAAGACAGCGAAGCGGCGTCAGACAATATTAGCTGTCGTTTTCGTCTCCAGTATATAGCTGGTGAACAATAGCCATATCCATTCAAGTCTAAAATAATAGGTTTGAACAATAAATATTGCTGTGTACTCCCCTCTTTAATTAAACACATAGGAGATGCTAGTGTGCAGAGGCAGATGCATGAAGGGCAAGTGAATGCAAAGCCAGACTTGGCAAACCATACATAAACCCAAGTTGAACATTGTACGGTCTACAGACAATGTCTCCTCAGTACTTTCTCTTTTTCGCTTTCTCTAACGCGATACTCTACTGACTAAGTGGAACTGTTCATGTTTGTACCCGGGTTGCTCATTTTCACATATTATGTCCGTATCCTTTCTTGATTTCAGGGCGTAAAGCGGTTAGCTGAGACCTATTACTTTGAAAATGCATGCAGTGCCTTAAGTACACAAAGCAGTAATCGGAGCTTTGTCTCCCCATGCAGTAAAATGCATATGAAGCTGTACATTTCAATGAATTGCAGTTTATGGACACAAGAGGTTTAATAGCTTTGTTTCTATGACCTATTCTCAACTCCCTACATACTTAGGTAGCAAAACTATTTAAATAGTAGATGCATAGTCTGCCGACGGAAGTGTAATCGATACAACTGTAAGCAGTTGATATTTATTTGGGTTGAAGACCTTTTTTGCTTTGGTTGTGTGGTAGGTCTGAATTGTGTAATATGAAGTGCCATAATAAGAATGTTTAAGTGTCTTGGTGTAAAAAGTGTTCATAGTTCACTACTTAATTGTAAGGTTTAGACAGGAAGAAGGATAATAAATGCACAATAGGTGCTTCACATTGGTGTGTACTTTACTGATTATACTATGTGTATTTACTTGGGGCTGAAATAAAATAAAGGAACTCTTAAGTGTGTATAGCATGGCTGAATTGCATAATATATTATAGAGATGGGAGTTATATGGAGATAATAGTATTTAAAAAGGGCAAAGAACTGTGGATATGTGCAGGCATCCTAGTCACCCTGATGGCTAGAAAACAAGCGGAGCGTAGAAAAGGAATGAAAGCGATGGGATTGCCATTAGGAGAATACAGACTGCATATAGGTAGACTCTTCCCAGTGCAACGAAAACTAAAGAGTGGAGAAATTCAGCGAATGTTACAGACTCCGTTCACTGCGACACGATTTGGCACTTGACACTTTTGCTTTTCTTTAATGACACACTCTCATTCCCATCCATTCCATCCATCCGGAGCCAAAGCTCCCATACTCGCAACTTCATCACAACCTTACCTATAATGCCCTCTCCATGCACACACACAGTAGTACCTTCAGGGATGCAGTCATACCTAGGTCCTTCTCTACTTTCACCTACAGCGACGACCACATCGCACTTTCCCATTCTCTCATTACACTTGAAGTAGTTGCTTTGGCCTGGGATTGGGATCTATACCTCTCTTTCTTCAGTTTCGTTCACATCAGCTCATCGCTCCTTAACCGAGCTCCAACCAACCAAGCAAACCCAACCAAACCGCCGGGAAGCAATGGACGACCTTTTCCACGAACAATATATGTACGGACTCTGACAAACCGATGCAGGTAGACAAACTACGTCCCTATACTATTATACACACACTAACTTATCTAGTAGGCATTTGATATAGAGATCAGATTAAGAACCTACGTATCTATACACTGTAACTATATTCTTATATATAATATAGTGACTTCTACTAGTACTATGTACAGGGCTCCGGAAATGGTTCGGTGGTTGATTGCTTGCCGAGCTACATTAGTAACTCTGTCATGGCGCTAAGGATATTATTATGTAGTTTGTGTATGTATTTATAGGTTCTTAGATTGCATTATAGTCGTACCTATATAGATTCATCTTGGTTTCGTTAGTGTAGCATTGTGGACTGATTGCTTTCAGTGTCTGGTAGTAGTAGTAGAGGTAGAGAGACTCGTTCTCTTTAACACTATGTCACATCTCTCAACAACTAGGACCACTAAATGCTTCTTCTAGCTCGCTCTCTGTCCGTCTTGTCAAGTTACGCCTGTGTGAAGATAAGTAGTTGCCGGAGTGGAGTAGATCTACTTACCTTGCTAAAACACTACACTTTCTTCCAGTATAATCTATGAGATTTCTCTTTGTCACTTCAAGTCACAGATATAGTCTGCATGAACTATAGAAGGGCCACTGCCGTCTTACTTAACTGTGAGAGCTGAAAATTATCGTATCTCGAAGAGAAAGCTGGGAATGTATGCATTGCATGTGTTCGAAACGGCCATTACAATTACAATCACCATCACATTACACCACACCATCTGCTATTGCCAAGCCAAGCAAAGAAATGCAAAGCCTAGAGCCTACTTACCACGATTAGTAGGCCACGACAGGTTAGGCAGCCTCAGAGTTTCTCCTGATATTAAAGTACTTACGCCACTACTATCAATACTAACATAGGTATTTCATCCATTATCTGTATTATAGGTTAACTGGAGAAGACAGTTAAGACAGTTTACCAAGTTTAGCTCAACTGTTCAACTTCTCCTCTCTACTAGTCCTACGTAGGTATGAAGTATTTAGAAATTTAGATAAGTTATAGTATATAGTGAGTTTGATATAAGTATGTTTGTGCCCCCAAATACATTTATGTGTGTCTGGGTAAGTAGTTGAACTTTAACTGTCGAGAAGCAGGCTGCATGTATTTGAAAGATAAGTAGCTTTAGCAGTAGATTCTGCTAGGCCGTTCCTCCTGACAGATCCTTTCAGCGATTACGTCTTCGATTTTCTATTTAGGTAGTCTCTCGTCATCCGCTTAGATTATGAGTATTTGTACAAATAGGCGAATGCTCAATTTAAGCTCCTTATTCTTTTAAATCGCTCTCCAATTCTCTGTGAAGGAGAGTGAATGGCAGGGAATTAAGGCCGAGTGAAAATATCACACCTGCACACCGAATTACGTGGCGGAAAACTAAAGAATACTACCCCTCACCTTCCTGCTCATTTTGAATCGAATGCATGGATGGAAATACAGAAACACTCTGCGGTTAACTACTCAGTAAGTAACTATACCTCCAAATGACACCAACATCTTCTGCGTCAGACGGCATTAACTTCGCATCCGTCTCTCATGCCTAATTTAAAAGACCTTAACAGTTAATTTCATCTATTTTCTTCCATTTCAATCTTTACACGTCTTAAGAAAGTCGGCTCAGCCCAAGACAATCTCCACCTAAATAAACCACAACCTACTTAATTCAATCTTAAGTAAAAACAAGTTGACATGACTTCCTTACAGGCAGCTGGGGTTCATGCTGCTTCTATCTGATTTAAAAATCAATGCAATGAATGTGTACCACAAATCTGGTTTTTGTATATAAATACAAGATTGACGTTGCAAAAAATTCATCGGCAACCTAAGCAAATTTAGACCTTCAACGCCAAACTGTACTTAATAATTTTAAACCACTGAATTCAATTAACAACTTGTTTCTCTGGAAAGGAAACGTATTTAAAAGAAACAACCATTTCTTATTTAAAAGAGTTCATAGAACTTGATGTATAAATGTACGCTCTAAATTAGTGGCCATATACTTATACTTAATGGAAGCGAAATGAGGAGTTGCATGGTATTTTCGCCCGAAATATTTGTATTGTATTCTGTAATTTAAATCCCAAAAGGTTGCTTACTTCGTCAGTTCAGTGATTCTGAAAGGATTCTCAATTATTGATATTGACAATCATTTTAGTTGCTATTTAGTAGCCTTGTATAACATTGAGATTGAGATAGGTTGGTGCATATTAATCAATCTTTGCAAAGCCACGCTGTATAAATTTGTAATGCGAAAGGTCTTTTGTGTGCAAATGACCGATTATATTGAAATGGATCCTAACATATTAGTGTAGAAGTTTCGGGATAAATGTTGTGGGCTTATTTGTTCGTTGCCTTCCTTTAGACAAAACCACAAAGCTACTCAGAAGTATTTGCTAAAATGGAAAGCACAATGAAGTCCTATAATATATTTTGCTATATATATTTTGCTACAACGATGCAAAAAGGAAATCAGGTTTCAACGAGATGTCTGTGCCTATTTCATTCATATTTCTTTTGTTACATTTGTCCCATTATTTACTATACCATCTCGTTTTCATATTAGTATTTACACTAAATAGGAATCTGAAATATCTGCATTCAACAAATGAATGTTTGTTATGCAAGTTAATGGAGCCAGTGTATATTTAGATAACGCCAGTCTTGCCCTTTCAACAAAAATCTATGAAGCCACTCACTGACTATGCACTCTATTGATTGGCAAAATTCAAGCAGACATTCTTCATTCTATTGCCAATACCAATAATGATTTACATACAATATCATAGATTGTATGTCAGTAGGTAAGGACATTATATAGATAAGGAAAAGTACATAAAGTTTTAGCTCAGCGTCAGGATGGCTATAAGATAACATGAAATATTCATAATAATATGCTGATAAGCCCGTCAAGTTGGTGAATACGTATCTTGTATGTAAGCGGAGAGAGACATTGTATAGTAGAGAGACATACAATTAAATAAAATATAGTCCTAAAAATAGATTGGTGCAAATACAAAAGTTGGGAGTGGAGTACGTTGTGTCGTTGGATGAGTGTAAATAGAGGAATGATGGAAGGGATGGTGTGCAAGGAGTGGCAGCAAGCAAATAGGGAAATGATATGAGGATGCATCAGAGAAAGAGAAGGGAGTTGAGGAGAAAGGCGAGAAGCAAAAGGAAATGACATATTTCATGATCCAAGAGTGACATTTCGTGTTCGCAATGTTAATCAAGAGTCTTTTACCGGCGGTTGATTGACAGTCTTAAGAGGGCATAACAATGTTCACTGTCCGCAGCCGAGCGAAGTCATCATCACCATCCTCACTTCAGTCGCAATTGTGAATGTGACTGCAGCGACGGACGCTACGTGTGAATTGTGAATGTGTGAGCAAAGTAGTCAGTCACTCGCAGAATGGAATGAGTTTTCTCTCCCATTATCTCACAACGACATAGAGCACACGCCTCCCCATAAAAGATGTCATAGGTGTGAGATATTTATCACCAACAATCCTAAATGCTATAACGCCCCTTTATTCTCTCAATATGTGTAAACATCCCATAACTCTATAAGCAAAATGGTTAAGTATAGTCAATCAAAGTGATGTTTGTCATTTGCCATCAAATGACGTTTCGTATTCCAAAAATTGTTGGAGACTCTCAGAGGATTTTGGAATAACAGAATTTGTCCCGAAGTTAAGAGACACCATGGAAACAAAAGTATCTACTACCAAAAACACGATACATATTTATTATGTTGATTCACAACCGAGTTCTCCATAACTGACGGTATAAAATAATTACGAATTGATATCAAACTCCAAAACGACGTAATGAATTCAGAATTCATTCAAAAGCAATTTCTCAACGAGGAATATTGAAAGTTTTACAAAATTGATTAGCAAGTATTACAATAGAGGACCTTAAGTATTTATATTACTGAGCATTTAGTCAGTTCGAGTTCAGTTTGGGCTTAAAGCAATTTTACATCGTAGAAATTTAGTGCAAACCTGTATTGCGTAATATTCATTTGAGGAAATAAAATTACGGAGAAAGTAATTTATATTTGTGAACTTTTGATGCGGGGTCTCGGAACAATAGAAATGTTTTAAATAGGAGTCAAGTCATTATTAATAGAAAAGAGTGAGTATAGGAGGAAAGAAAGAGTGAGAGGAGCTAAGCGTCACTTAGGGACAAGAGTTTCTCAACTTGACTGTTGTAAAATGTATTGTAGTGTAATGTAAATGCAAATAAGTTGTCATTTGAATGAATCAAATGAAATTAGAAGAGGAGTCGGAATAAGTGAGAGGAAGAAATGATCATGGCTGGTTAGTGGTATATTCAGTTGATATTCTGTCCTGTGGGTAACCTTTATAACGCATTACAATACTTACCATTGTGCACAGGACATTTCATTTACTTACTACAGACACTTATATCCCAATCCCCCATAATATAATATCACTTCTATCACCATTGTGTGTATGGGATGCCTATACAACAAACACGCACTCTTCTCCTCCTCTGCACTTCAGTCGAGTGATAACAATTATTTCTCTCAATAGCTCCAGTTGAACACTCTACGTAGAATTGGGAATCCACTGGAGTATCAAGGGCTGTACACATGAATGCGTGCACTTACCAACTCTAAAGACCTTTCTCTAAGATATACAGATAGGCATTGGTTACACAATTACTATATTCTCATGACAATCTTCTTAAAACTCAAATAAATATATCCAGACTACTATATCTATGTCCTTCAAAAGTATTTAAATTTATATACCTAAATATTCAAATACAAATCAGAAACGAATCACAGAGGAGGGTAAAATAACTTGGGCGGTCAATTTTGTACTGTATCTATTATAATATATATATAGTGTATAGGTAGTACAATCTATAGTGGTCGTAGCATTTGGTGGGGAAGAGTTGAGTCATGAGACGAGTAGAAGTAAGTATACGATTACTACTACCATTTCACTAAATTGGAATAATATTAGAGTTTTCGGGAGTGAGGGCTCATCTAATCTGAATGACATAGTAAGCAATAAAGTGATCTAAGAATGAGTGACGATAAATACATCTCTAATGTGTTGGTTAGTTGGGACTGGAAAGGGGATGCTGCTATGTATGAAATATATATCGTAACTGTAGCTCAAATGTGCATTTATTAGGTACTAACAATAAATAGTGGAATAATGTAGTTAGTAAGATAGAAGTTGTATATTAGAGACAAGGTATATTGTATGTATCTGATAATATAAATAGTAGAACATTACAAATGAGAAGATATGCTCTTGAGACTGTTGTTCGATTTACACTTGAGAATGGCTCATTTGCACGGAATGAATGATTTAATACGGTTTACTTTCTCTGAAGTTATTTGAGTGGGGCAAGGAAATTGGCACCTATCGTCAACTCAACTCCATCCCATTTCACATGGCTATGTGCTATGGATGAGTGCGGGTGTGAGAGCGAGTGTCACGTTCACAGGTAATGCAATCTAATCTAATGCACTGCACTCACGCCCGTATTTATCTGTATGTCCAATTCTATCTGCCCTGCACATACTTACATTACGTACTCAACAGTCGTCAATGGGTTACTTCTTCCTTCCATTGGGCTTCGTGGGGGAATCTGAAAGCCTAGAAGCAAGTCATTCATAGTCATCCGTTACACTTCAATGCCAATCGCATTGCTGAATTACCATCACCCTTCCACTACTCTCTCAATAAAGCACTTCTACATAATATCTATACTTATATGACCTGCTATATTATATAACATGGTCGATATAAAGTAGCTTACCATTTACCATCCTCTATGTACACAAACAGGAAAAATAAAGTACTGAGTAAACAGGTTTAGCTTTAGGTACTCTAAATACTCTTCTCCCCATAGCAAAAACTATTTTAACATACTTTGAGAGTCAATTTTGAAATTATTATAGATTGTGGTAAATTAGGACACATTATTATACTGCGTCAAAACTCTTAAAGGAATGGGTCATTTATTAGTTGACTAATGCATATTTATGAGATGGAAATAGGTGTGGGATGTAGGGTTATTAAATATGGAAATTAAAAAGGTTTACTAACAATTTTATGAGTAGGTGTCTGTGTATTTAATGTATTCCAGTAACTCCGTTTGAATAGGAATATTATATAAGTTTGGCTAGTAGAAGCGATGCAGTTACGAGTTATTAGTACAAATCCTTGCTTTGTAATCTTACTATGCTTACTACACGTAGCAGCATAAATTAAGAGAGACTGAGCTTTTGTGGCTGCAGAACCAAATTTTCCGGTTGTCCTACTAATGATAAAGGTTTTTAGGTATCTAACAGCGGGAAACTAGTTTTCAAGTTATAATTAATAACCCTTGTGACAATAAATAGGAATGTGTGATTAGGAAGAGTGATGTGAGTCAGAAAAGTTTGATATGGGGAGGATGTGCATCTATCTGCTTATCTGTACACTTAGCTTATGAGTAAAGAATTGAAAGAGTAGTGGTGGTCACAGTTATCTTAGCTAACCCTAACCGTAATAGAGTAGTAAGAAAAGGCTGCCCTTTCCCTTGTCATGCAATGGGATGTCAGAGAAAGGAAGGCAGTTGCCGTATTTTAAAGTGCATAGTTGGCCATTCGGTGAATTGAACCGAACTGGCTGGAGTTAAGTGTGACACGAAAGGCTGTGACACTAAAAAGAGCATCTTGCACTGTATCTTACGTTTCCCGTCTACAGATTCACTTTCCTTTGACTTTCACGGCATGCACGCCACTTGAAGACGACACTACTGCGATTGGACTTGGACTAAAACGTAAAAAAGTGCTCTATGCAGAATATTATGTAGCTATTGACTGAAGGTAGGGTCTAGGTACTTCCGTGCAAGGAACTCCATGCCTGTCTCAGCTTCCTTCCATACGTTCTGTTATGTGCATCGTTATCGTTCCAGGCACAATTTCATTCTACTCAGAATCCAGTCACTTC
This sequence comes from Tomocerus qinae, assembly GCA_020055645.1. Taxonomy (NCBI): domain Eukaryota; kingdom Metazoa; phylum Arthropoda; class Collembola; order Entomobryomorpha; family Tomoceridae; genus Tomocerus; species Tomocerus qinae. Next base: position 26,966,634 of record CM034548.1, read on the forward strand.
TGTAGTTGTACCTTCTTATAGTAAAATTACCTACCTACCTCCTAGTCGGGTGTATGCACATCTTTCTTACGCAATATCATGATAAGTAAAACAGGAGAGGTTTTTGTGTGCGGCTTTAGTGCACCTACTATCCTCTCCGCCGGTTGACTAGAGACAAAGATAAGCATCGCTCTAGGTCTTTATGAAGGTTGGTATAAGAGAAAGGCCTACGTGGGAACTACGTAGGTATGCATATTGTGTAATAAAAGTAGCTCGTAGTATGACTGTGGGCTAAGTGGTTTGGTCTCCTTGTTTCGTTTGATTCCGTAAGTTGTGCCTTTGGTTGTAAGTTCTTTTCTGTGTACTATTGCTCTTTGCACTTGTGGAGAGATAAGGAGACGTTGACAGGGGCGAGTGACTATTACGCCAATAACAGTAATGCAATCTAAATGCATCTAATACCTAAATCTATATATATTATATGTATTATGTAGTACATGTTGCACTTGAATGGAAAGGAAGCATTTTGTTCTCTGTAATTGTACAGGGTGACCGTGTGCTTGTCTTATTTCACAGATGAGAATTCTACAAATATCTATAGAAATAATCTTTGTCAGTTTGTGCATACTAGTAGTCAGTATATACAGAGAAGCATTATATATTTTAGATGCATTTAGATAAATACGGTACCAGTAGAAGAAAAAAGGATTTTTGTACGGTGGTGAGTAGCAGTGGCCTAAACCCAAGTTCTCACTTGTAGTGTGTTCGCTATTGAATTTCGTTTTGGTGTATTTATGCATGTATCTGTAGGGAAATATAGCTTTCTCTCCCTCACTTAGGATGGTTGGAGGAGAGAGAACGGACTTTGTTTCCATCTCGATGGCTGTTATGTATGTATGTGTAAGTACATTTCCATTTCTGCTTTGCATAGCATTCTGTGTGGAAATGAAAATAGTTGAAATGCAATGCTGGGGAATGTAGAAGGGACAGTAACACTTAGAGTGCTATGTATATTCTCATTCAAAGCGATGCTAACATCTATGCAATGCCATGGTGGTGGATAGCAAATGCTAATCCATTTCCAGGAGAATGGGAAATCAGGAAAGAATGTTCGGGAGAAAAAAGAAAAGAAGTGGGGAATTACAGAGAGATGCGAAGGAAACGAAGGATGAAGAGAGGAAGACGGAGAAGAGTGGTTTGGTATCTTTTGGAGTCGAGTCTTATTATATAAAGACAGTGTCATGGAAGTGGAAGTGGCATGCGGAGTGGAAGGAGGAAGGCCCAAGTTGACTCAACAAGACGGAGCTGAACTCAAGTTAGATGACTGGGACATGTACGGACAGAAATTACATTTGGAAAAATTCAAAGCTCATTTTCGGGGAACAAGGATAGAGTCCCGTGTGTGCAATGTGTCACAGGGACGGACTTGATGACATAGTGTCGCTGATGCTCCGAGCCTCATCCTTCGGGCCTCTCTCCGCACATTCCCACATACGGAATCCAAGTCACTACTGTCCTCACTACTCCCTCTACTTTATTATCTTACTCTATAGGTACTCTGTATTTATTTTCCAGCAGCTGTATTTATTAATGTAGTCCGTCGGACGGAGTGAGGACGCAAAACGAACAACTACTTGGAGACTTCCTACTTGCTCCAAATACAAATGCAACTTTCTTCTACATACGACACCAGACTGTGGGGAATGAGCAATTTCTGTGAAATGTTACGTGTGCACAAACTTACATAACAATACAGCCCTAAATATTTATATCTCGTACCTATACTATACTTATATACATATTTATTATATAAATACAAACTACATATTATATGACATTATTGGAACATTTGAGCCCTGCTGTTGGAATACATCATACGGAAAGTAGTTCATTGGTGAACTGGTGGGGTATTTTGCATTTTTTGCAATATTACAATTTCACTACAGATGTGTGTGTATAGGGACATGCAAATGCTTAGGTATAGAGACTAATGCAATATAAATAATAACTAAGTTATTAGAGTGTATGTGGGCTAACATTAAGAAAAGAGAGTCAAGTAAAGCTGACTGATCGTAAGCCGAAGAAAGTCAGATCAGTCTTTTGCAGAGTCGTAGTATGTAATGCCCTGTCTGGGCATAGGGAGATTTTCGTGTAGATATGGAGAAGCAGTTGTCGAAATAGAAGACAGGAAGAAGAAAGAAAACGAAGGAAGGAGGCATAAACCGTGGAATAAGACCGAAAACTCCGGACAGGGATAATCCCTATGGACTCATTCATTTTCGACAGATATGAAAAGATTATTCCCTTACATCTCCTACTTCCCAATTCGTCGTCTTTCGAGAACATGAACTCTATAACTCTCTAAATGACTTCACTTTGCAGGGGGTACATCCTCCGTCTTCGCCTTTTTCCCAATACCTACTTAACTAACGGCAGAACATTCACTCTCCTATCTCTCCTCCACTGCGAATCACTGTCATATATACTCACTCACCTACTATATCACGCATATCTCATATTCCACAGCTACTATATGTAAAAATGTAAATGTTGCAGTATAATGGATAAATGGAAACGTCACTACTTCACTCACAACCAGAATAACCCTCACACTCACTCTCTTTCATTCTTCCCCGTTCTCTTTCCCAACTGCAACAAATTCTTAGGTGAAAGGAATGAATTCCACCACCAAATCTAAACTAAGCCAACCACCGTCCTAACTATAACACTCCTTTCATTTACACACGCACATACAAATAGCTTGTGTGACATGAACCAACATTCATTCGCTTTCATCCACATATTTGAGTATACGCAGATATAGTCTACATTTATATTGTGTAAACTGCAGCTCACTGCATTGCATTACGAAGATGCATCAACGAACAAAGCTTTGCAAAGCGCAACCTAATGTACGTAATACTGTCAAAGGTAATGTGATGCAATGCATGCCACTTTCTTTCCCTTTCCCATCTCTCAGTCATGCCATAAAGTGTATGAGCAACAATCTCACAGATAATGGCAATGCTCCGTGATAATATGATGTTTTAGTTAAGCTGTATACCTGCAACCCACACCTAGTCGCCTAACAATAAGTAACGCCATGCTGAGGAGAAACTAAATATGGTATGAATTCCGCTTTCAAATTGCCTATATATCCGTTTGCTGAAGGGATGTACTCCTTTATAGGCTACACGTAGTCTTCATATTTTCTGTCGTCTCTCCTACATTCTATTACAGAACAGACATTTCCAGTTTCTTCCTCACCCTATTCTTCCTCTAAAATACCATCCCGTACATTTTTCCCCGTCTGTCATACTTTCCATGATTTTTCAAAGAAATTCATTCAAATGTACACCGCAGATTCTCTCTGTTCTCTATACAGCATTTTCAATTCATGTATGTCATACTTTTTATTAGCAAGTCATACATATTTATTATGTTACGCTATGATGGAAATGTCGTTAGTATGTCATATTATGGTAATTAAGTATTTACAAGCCCCAGACGTTGTAAAATGGAGTGCATCACCAATAGTAGAGCAAGGAGACTCGAATGTCCCAAATATGAGTTACCTATAGTACTTTGAATGATAATAAATTCATGTACACATATATTGAAACAGTCGGATATTTAAGGTGAACCATTTATCGTGTTTTACGTCAGGCTACAATAGTAAAACTTTATAGGGCTTCTTTTGATTACACATGTCTGTCCCAAATAAATAATGTGTTCAATTAAAGTAATGGAAAAGGAAATAGTAGAGTATCGGCTCTGAGACATTTCCCAATTTTTATTAGTCAATACCGACTTTTATGTGTCTTTTAATTTATATTATCTCGGTTACCTATAGCGTCTGTTAAATAATTTGGAGCTTTTCTTAAATACTTGTGTAACAAATATTTACCTTATTTTAAAAATGTTACGTAGCCTATTTAATGTATTTCCTATTAATGTTGGACGCTCGTAAAAAATGTTTTTGCAAATCTCATTGCTTTTGGAATAAAGTTATGGATATAGTGTGCGCAATGCAACATATTATGAAGTTAAATCCAGTGTGTTGACATTCAATTCCTTTGGAGCAGTGAAGTAATTTGGTACATACCACTAGACGAAATGGCGAGCGAAGCATTAAAAGTGATCCATTTGTAAATGTAACGGTCAAGGGGCAATACGCTTCCATAATAGCTTAAATTTTTATTTTAAAAAGGCTTATAGCCATGCAGAAAGACATTTACTGCTAGCAATAAAGGATTCTGAGTAGTAGCAATATGAGAGAGGAATTTATATTTGCAAATAGTTTTAGCTTCATAGAGATTCATGAAATGTGCACATAAAAATGAGAGGGAGAAATGAGTTTCTAACTGCTGCCTCATATTTTAAGCCATAGCGGAGTGGTATATATCCCCTCAATACTTTCTTTATGAACGGGTAGGACTTTTTGTCGTATATCATTTGAGTTTAGAGTTAGCCTAAATCTGAGTAGAAGAGGAGACTAAAAAGAACATAATAAGCTGCATGAATTGCATGGAGTCGATAGGCAAATCCTTGTGCTCGTATCTCCATTTTACAGAATGCAGCATCGGATAGATGTCTATTTCCCAATAAAAAAGAGTGCCTACCTGCATGTAGACTGCTTATAAGAAAGAAGGACAGTAGTGAGTTTAGTAGCCAAGTGTTTTAGCGAGTGAAATAGAAACATTAGGGATGCATTGTCTACAGCTATGAACTATATATATTATTTAATGTTAGTGCATGGTAACTGCAGTAGAAAATATAAGCAGTCCATATTACATTATAGTTAGATCAAAATGATTGCTTAGTGAGAGTGGATAGATATAGGTACGAATAAAGTTCAGGCAAAGCCAAGTAGTGCCCCTCATTTCATTTTATTATTCCATATTACACTACACTTGCAGTTACAACTGAGGAGATGCCATAATAATATCTTAAATCTCCTTCGAAAATGCTTCCAACTTTTAGCACTTATTGTTAGCAATTCTATTGCTCTTTTATGCTGGCGAGCTCTTCAAATTCTTGACATTTATGTTGGCACTAGATTGTTAGTTTTCGAATTTACATATGTGTCCGTGCATTTGGATGGGAGCGAGCGAGGTTTACACTTAGTGACGCTACGTCGCTTTCCAGACACATGTCTGTTCAGTAGATATGACTGAGTGAGTGTGGCTCTCGTCTTGAATAATAAATAAATACATTTCTCCCGCACCCTTTCTCCTCCAGAAGTCTGCACTATCTGACATCCAATGTCACTTCTTCACTACCAACTAAACTTGCAATATTATAATATAATGCAATGTGCCCCTTTACATTCGAGGCTACTTTACCCATCTCGAACAATGCATATGTTTATATTATCACATTATAATACTTTATGGGGAGTCACATCCCGAAAGCAAATAACGACAACATTTTCATTGTACCTCTCAAAGAAATAATAATATTCCACAGATAGAGATACTCTTTATATGGCACCGAATGCTCTATTTATTATTCTACATAAAACATGTTGGTGCAATAAATAAAGGAATTAATAATTATTTCGTAAATAATATTGCAGAGTTCGTTGTACTTAATTGGGGAAAATCTACACCCACTCGTTTTCATCTCTCTGATATATTACTACACTTATGTAAGGGTTTACCTTGTACCATGTAATAATGAGTCTGTCTACTATTAAATAAAATGACGACTACCTTACACAATTTTCTTGCAGTACTATTAAAAGTTTTTGCGTCAAAGGACAAACATTACATTCCAATTTCAACGAAATCCAGTACTGCAGTAGTGTATTAAGTAACATAGATAATTATAGGAGGAGGACTGGCTGCTGGTAGCAAAAACAATCAATCATAATGATAATATTACGTTAGGAAACATTTTGTGAAATTTGATCTTTTGTTTGTACTAATGATGTGAAGGGGATGGATAAAGTTGAGTTAGTAAATCCATTACTAAGGTTTCTTATTGTGCTAAACTGAACAGTTGGAACAAAATAATAGAAAAAGAAAAGGGGACTTTGTGCAATTTATTTCTTCTCTCGTATGTCAACTTATTATCTTTGATTATAGTTACATAAAATGTACGTATGTAGTTAAAAATGAGAAATGTAGCCGACGCAAAGTTTATGATTAAGATCTGGTTACAAAAGAAGAATGTATATTAAGTTTTCATAATGGTTGCCAGAGTTGAGTTGTCAAACGCAGAAGCCATCCATCTTGTAAAATACTGCGTCATCCCATCGCATCCCTCTCTACTCTTTAAACAATCAGTCCTGTGCTACATTTCAACCTTTGTGTTTTGTTTCCACAATCACTTTCCTTTGGACTATATAGACCAGTTCTTTGGAGTTTTAGGAGATAGAAGAATCCTGTTGTTGTCCCATCCTTCTATAAGTAATAACTTCAGTCCATCTTATATAGCATCACATACTTTCTTCGATAGCTATCTATCTATCGGACCAACCATTGTCGAAGGGAGAGCATTTCAGTTTTCGTAAGGAATTTTTCGATGATATATGAAGACATATCTGGTTGTACTTTTACGCATGTAGTTGCAAAGTCGTTTAAAGATCGCTATTGGTTTATCGTTGGTTTTCAAACACACAAAAAGCCATTTGAAGATGGTCACAGACATAAAATGAGCACTAAAGAAAATTAAAAGCGAGCTGAGGGGAGGCCAACCGGGTTATTGCAATTTTATTTCGGAAATACCTTGACACTCAGGTATTTGTGGTATGCCAACTTTCTCAAGATGAGAAAGCAAAGAATTCCCAAGAAGAAAAGAAAGCCATTTTCGACTGGGTACAAGTGCACACTACTACAATATACTATAGAGATCCAAATGAAACTCGTTTCGTTTTCTTTACGTTTACTACTATAGGGGGACGAGGCAGGCAGACAGTCGACTCTTGTCGAGAGAGAATAGGAGAGGCATATTATTACAATATACACTTATATACCAAACACTGTACTACAGATATTACTACTTACGATATAAGATAAGTGAGACTTGAAAAAGAAAAGTATTCAGTCGAGATGAAATAGACATGCTTGAACTCCAAGCTTACTAACAGAAATTGTTTTCCAATCGAAATCTTATGCGTGTGTACTACACGTGCCTATAGTCTCCCCAACTCTTTTCTCTCCTGCAATATAAATATAAATAAACATGTCTGAAAGGTGTCTCCAGTTTTAATTTACTGCTGCCGCAGAAACGCAGAATGGTACTGACGACAATGCAATGAACGACAAGGTTAGGGGGAATAGTAAATTTATACTTTTATGTAACCAAATATCACAACAAGAGTTTATACTCACAAACTTTAATACACCAACCATAACTACATAATTCACTCATAAATCCCCCAACTAGAACTATAAATTGATAATTAATACATGCAATTCAAAACTGACAGTCAATCCTCAACTTTTAATCAAAAGACTATTTCTGTAAAATGTATTGTATTCTGTCAAAAATGCTTCGATGCCTAGTTGAAATGCCCCTTTGAAAATATCTGTTTGCATGTACCGAGATAAAGTTGAATTCCTTTCCCTGTAAAGAAATTGCGTAAAAATACATACAATTTTATTTTGAATCATGTTCACTCCATTTATAATTTAACCATAAGGTACTTACTGAAGGTTGATGTAGAAGAGCTCCAAAGAGCTAATAATTAACTTTGATTTCGGAGGAACTCCCATCCTATTATATGCGTTGTTCCATGACTCTTGAGTGGCGAGGAGGAATCAGTATTTCACTCAATTGTGAGTGAGGGAAAAAATGGTCGCCAAAAGTACATAGGAAAATAAAACAGTAACATTTAGTTTCTCTGTACCCAAAAAAGTCTAATTTATATCCTATATTTACAGTTTGTAGGAAAATAGTGGGATGGTAATGTACCACGACAGAAAATTTATATTGAAACTTGTACAGCATGAAAATTGCTATTTATTAGATGCCGTTTGTTTACATCACAGCGACACGAAAGTATTCGCCTGCTTTTAGTAAAATTTAAATAAATATAGTATATAGGAGAATATGTACGGCCACACTTGTTCGACCTACAGCTGTGCAAACTTTTTCTTTTAGGTAGATGATTTCTCCAGTATTCAGAAGTGTGCAATGCAACTGTTTTGGTTTGTGTGTGTATACGGCAAATTGTTAAATACACATAGAAACGCAAATACTATAGAACATTTCTATATATGTATGCAGCATGCATGGGAAATTTAACTAATCTATACAATTTGCATACAAATCCAATACTACACATAAATTGTTACTGTCCTAGATAACAACAGTCAGCTTCCATTCTGCTCAGTTCTGCAGTTCTCTGGCAAGTTTGAAAGTACGGGATTTTTTGGGAAGTTGCAATAATGTCTTTGATGTTCTATCTACTCGACTCCTAAGTATCTGTATACTTAATATATAAATCTAGTGCATATATACCTACATATATATATGCAGTTAATAGTGTGGTGTCTTATTTTATTTTATTCTTGATAAGAAAATAGGAAAAGGGAGAAATGGTCGGGTCTGGTGACTATTGGTATCATTTCCCTGTAGTCTTTATGTATGGAGTCAGTATCATTTGCGAATCATAAACTTAAATAAAGCGCAGCAACAGACTACCTAAGTGCATCGAAGGCTACACAACACTTACCATAAAAACTCCTCTTTAGTTCCGTAGCCCAAATGTGGAACAAGAATAACAAGTCTTGTCTTCAGCAGATCTCTGCAGTACATTACACTAAATTGCATTCATTACATTTCTTTGTATTGCATATTGCATCGCATTATGAGCTATATTATTCAAGGAAGAAAACAAGTCGTAAGGCACACTCAGCGCAATTTCTCCGTAAAGGTACTCCCTTACATACTGATGAAAACACAAACATCAGCTAAGCAACTACGTGTGTATGAGCATCCCATTTTCTAAAAAAACAAGCTTGAGTCAACTCGAAACGTGGAATTGATACAAATCTTACCCGACTCGCAGTACATATTTCGTTAACTTTGCATTTTATATCAAACAGTAGGCAAAATTCACAAAGCTGGTACCTTATTAAAATAAAACTGTCAGAAATGGCTTGTTTATAAAAGTTAATCTAGGTAAGCTGGAAACTACATATATGTACACACACTACTATCTGTGTCTACATGTACATACAACTTGTATACACATGTACAAAAATCCTCTGTTTGTGGCTTCCCATTTCAATTAATGCGTTCTACATTTACCAATATTGCTATCTGGAATGTAAATAAATAATAAAATCATTAATTATTTATGTTCACTTTATGATATTGCCGTATCAGCTTTCTGGCCTTTGTTTCAGTCGCAATATTTTAACGTGATTTACAGCGTGACAAATGGACATGCAAAGTTGCAATCATGCGATCCATAAGATAGATGGATATGGATATTTCAATCAACTTTGAAACATTTTCATTTGCCTATGGTGTCAGGCTATAGGCAAACTTTGTTTATGTTTGTTCACTTACATCAGCAAAAATTGTGGAAAATGAAGTGAAGGAGTCTCATTTGTGTATCCATCTACATGTTCAGACTATACGACCAACTTAAAACAATACAAGAGGACAAACTAGGATACATGCAATAACTTTAACTTAATATCATAGATACAGTCAAAGTTTTATCTGGAAATTCATACAATATACATTCCTTGTCGTGTATTATCGGAACTTTAGACTGCTGACAGGACTCTGCCGAAGAGAGAAAACTGACTCGATCAAATCGACACTTGGACAAGTCTACTGATAGTATTTAGAATACTTTCCCAGCATTATTTCAATACTGGATACACTTGATAAAGGCTTTTAAACATTAAATTCCAATTTAGATATTCTATCTCAAAGTTTATTGACACCTTTGAAAGTTTAGATAAAAAATGGGAATGATATAAACGAAAACCAATGTTTGACAAGAATACTTATAAAGTTATAAGGCGAGAAAATAACAATCCTCAAACAAAAAGTTAGTCCGGCATAAGTTAATCCAAACTTTATCCTGCTCAATGGAATATCTGTGTAACCACTCGCCATTGGCATATTTTATTTATCAGTTTTCCTAGTAAATATCTAAATATACTCAAGCACTATTATTAGTATACTGCTGAAATTTATTTATTCGTATTCCATTACGTTACAATAATGAAAAGTTGAAATTTAAAACGCAATCTTTTTATTTTCTAACCTCCTTTGATGGATTAAAAATGAAAAATTGTGGAAGGTCATTCAATTATGTAGCAAAGGCTTTCAAAGATTTTTTAAAAAGGATTCGAAGAGATGGAGGAGGTCGATCCCCTCTCTACTGTAGAATGAAGACTGTGGAGGTATTACTAGAGAATAGATTGGAATCCAAGCCAGGGAGCAAAGCAAGTGCTTTGGAAAAGGAGAATGAGAGAGAAAAGGTTGCCCAAGGGTTTTCACTGAAACGAGGACGGAACTGCTCTCTCCGACAACATGTTTTATTCACCGACATGCATTTGCATAGTCGAAGCTCTTCCAGCGTCTTGTCACACTTCCTTACTGTCAATAACATATCCCGTCAAGAATATATAATATAGAATGCGACCATAAGGCACGAGAAGACAAGAAAAATGCACCTCACTATAGACTCACGAATCTTGCTGCATTTCGTACATTACGAACTGTGCATTCAGTAGGAGTGAGAAACACGGGCAAACTTTCTCTTCCAGTTTACACGCTGTACAAAATGTGTCATATCTGTACATACAATCATAGTGAAGTTAGGTTCACTAAACTTGGTTCAATGTAGCACATTATGTAATGTAGTTACTTATATATAAAGCAGAACCTCTCTCATTCAGATTTAAGCAGCATAGAACTATTGTTAACGGCACTTGTCCAAGTGTCTGCTTCTGCATTAAATTAAACTGCAGGACAGTCCCTAGTAACATAACCATTCTCTCTAATGCCATGCAAATCAGCATTTCCTATACTTTCTCTCTGACACTGACAACAAGCTCAACTAGCATAACTTTCAAAAGAACTGAAATGCAGATGGAAAGCAGAACACGGTTCTCTTCATTTTCACATTAGCTAACTCTAGCTAAAATTATACCATAACTTATTTTGAAAAATCTATCCGCACTGATTTATGACCATCCTAGAAAATTGTCCAATCTCTCAAAATACTATTGCACGTTATTAATACATAAAATGCATTCGTTGCATTTCAGCTCAATTTCTCATAAAACCCCTTTAGTTTATTCCCTAGTCAGTTCTCAGAAAAGCACTAACATATGACTACTGTAAATTTGCATAATATTATAATATTTAGTTTATATCGCCATTACAATTTGAAACACTAATTAAGCACATTAAGCTAAAATTGATAATAGCAGTCACACTGAGGAATATGAATCAATTAGTGATACGGATGTCCCTAATTATAATGTAATGCTTTTATCCTTCTGCAATCTGAGTGGGAGGAAATAATAAATTAGCCTTCTACAGAATTTAACGATGGGTGATAATTGTAGCTGCAATCTTTGAAGTTGTAATTTGATTATACTCACCTAGTTGATAGAGATGGGATCTACTACGTGGATTTACAGAAAAGAAGATGTGTTTTTGATATGTGCGTAAGTATGATAATATTTACAAGCATGTTCACGAGCAAGTGTGCGTGTGCCCATAATGTCATCGTATTCAAATTCCCATTTATTTGCAAGCCTTTAAAGATGAGACTGGAGTCACTATGTCATGTCAAGAAAGATCCCCTCCAGAGTGTCCTTTTATTTTCTGACTACATTTTTTGACTTGCCTTGAGGACGGTTGAGTTTTACTATAATACTATCTGCTTCTTTGTTCCTACCTCTTTTTCTCTCAACTCCTAAGTTTGTTCTTTTAAATCTTTTCCGGGAAATGTAAACATTGAAACAATTCATATATGCACAAAATACCGGAGCTCGTACATCAAATGTAGCAATGTAACCTAGAAATGTGCTACGTTTTTCCATCGTTTCGTAGTGATCTACATAAAATAGAAGAAAACGGAGGGAAAGAAAGTAGGGAATAGTAAATCTTGTAAGTAGGCACATATAAGGTTTGGACCTTGGCGGAAGGAGAGAATTTGGAGAAGATAGCACACAGCTGTGAGGTTGAGGGTTCGATAGAAACAGACACATCATTTGTTCTTTGTCATAGCTCGTGAGTGAAAGCAACTGTAAGTTATTTGCAAATCCTGTAAGCTAATGCATGAAAGTGCTTTTTCCTATTTTCTCTTTCACAAACATAAGCTTCATTTAAAGGTGATGTCGGTTGACGTGTTCCATGTCTCTGCACAGGATATCATTCAATGTTCAACAAATGTCTTTCGAGAAAGAGAAAACCGTTTATTACAAAGCTACGAACAATATAGGCTACATTCATACTGCACACTACATACCAATACAAACTACCATAGTCTTTGTGGTATTCCTGTCGAATGTCACAATTTATTAGTCTCTACATATTCAAAAATTTTATCCACAAAGTTGAAACAAAATGTACCATACTGGAAAGGAAATGTTTCAGCTTTTATTTGATTTCCATCCTTTATATTTGCGACTTCAGAAAGACATTAGAACATATACTTTGCAATATTCTTCTGGGTTATTCAAAGGAATATTAGGTTTACTAACCAAAAACAATGGATTTGGAAGTGGAATATGTCCTAAAACACAATCATGGTCCAAATTCCCGTTTTTGTGGTTGGAATGGAAACTTAAAACGTGTTAACTAATAGTGCTTTAATTATTTTAGTACCGATTAGCTCACAGTTTTGAAATTAGCAGGAACATAAAATTTCACTGAAAGGCTACAAAGAAAATTAGACATGTTGACATGTTGTAGATTTACACTGCGCAGTAATGAATCAAAGAGAGTAGGGTCACTAACTAGAGGATAGTTACGGTTGTCAGAAATGCAGAATGTGTTTTGTGCAGTCCCGGAGTTCAAAAATATTCTTAAGTAAAGCAGGGATAGAAATAGTTAGTATAGTATGTAGAGAAGAGTTTGCAAAGTAGAGTAATAGTGCATTCTTGAAATGCCAAAAGAAAAGAGAAGACAAGAAGAACGCAATAAACACTCACTTTAAAGAATGCTTTCACCAACATGGCATAACATACTCGGGAGTGAAGAAAAAGATATGGAAAATGTTTGTAGGATGGATTGGGTACATACCTAGTACGTACTTGAGAGTGGATACATGTAGATCTGTACAATTCCTTGGTGATATGATTTGATTCTTATCGTAGCGTTTTACTACCGCTATAATATTATGCAGTTGACTCATAGGGTAGCCCCAAATGATAGTAAAATGTTGGGTATAGGGGCAGCGTGTGGTATGTTATGTGCCAGGCCAGTGAAGTGGAGTGAGGCCTACGTCTGGGATGGGATGGAAGGAGGTAGAAATGAACTTTGTAATGCAAATACACCCGGGTCTCGTCTAATGGAAGAGGAAATCTCAAAGGATGTGATTAATAATGCACAGAGGCAGTCGTAAGCTCGACTTCATAAAGTAGTCTATTTAATATGCATGTGTTTAATGGGAGTTGAGGCTTCTATATATCAAGTGAATTAGCGCTAGCAGTTAAACAAGCATGAGTTCATGCATTTATACAGACATGCGGCGAGGGAGCATACATATCATCGTAGCTTTTGCATCCTTAGCTTCACCTACACACTCTTTCTAACAATAAGTAGACTCCATATCGAGGGGATTACTATACGGCAAGGTCCATGCATCTGCTATATCTCCTCATTCTCTGTGATCTATGGACTCACTAACATACTATCACATCCATATCTCGTCATACCAAATACATACAGATACTTGCAGTAACTATTTAGACGAGGAGGGTGTAAGTGCACTACTATAGCCAAAATACCCTCCTTCTTTAGTAGTACCAAGTACTGGAATATAGTTATGTAAAATTTGGGATAAGATATAGTGAGTTGTGTAGTAAGGAAAGGAAGCCAACCGGAGCACCCAACAAAACAAAACTGCTTTGCCGACGACGAGATTGGCAGAATCTTTATTGCTCTCTTCTCACAACAACATGCATTAAACGGCCTTTATTTTAGACTGCTTTGTGAGATTCTTCACTGTTATTTGGTCTATGAACTCTGCCCTAGTACAGTTAAAGCTGAGTCAAAGCAAGTCAAATCACTGGGCTATGGTTAATACCTTCTGTTAGCTCCTATCTCTATTTCAATGAATATGGATATAAAATTACGCTGCCGTACATACTATCATAAGGTACATATTTTTGTGGAGCTGGAATAGATAGGCGAGGACATATGCCAGCTGAGGACGGCCCAGCTTGCCAAACTCCCAAGTAATAGATACAAAATGCAGAGAGATTCTCCACCTATATCATGTTACACGTAAGCATCCCGAGCATAAAAAACCTAATGCGTAATTCGTAATATGTATTGCTTCCACTTGCACCCTTCTCTTTCCCTTTCCCACTTATTCTCCCATGAGTTCCAAACTCACGCTGTGTCCTGTCATCCCTCAATTTGCTATTTCCATTTATTTCACATTCATGTACAACTCCACTTTCCTATAACTACTTTCTCTCTACAATTGGGGAACTTTGGGATAAATATTCACTGCCCTCCGCCTATACGTCGTCAATGATATTCTCATACGGACTATAAATATCTAATACTACTATACTCACTACTACTACTACTATCCTATGCATAATCTGTGTATCTGAATTATATAGTAGAATGTTCAATTTGGATGTAAGTAGGAACAAATGTGTTTGGATTGATTATATAAATACAAATATCGTCAAGTCTTTGAGTTATTGCAGACTCCAGCAGTGGAATTAAAACGACTGTATATAGCCATAGCTTAGCTACACTCAACATTTACATCTCTATAGTATTACTTGAGATTGTGGAAATTATTCCAAATCGATAGATTGCTCTCTGTACGTTTACATGTAGCTATTTGTTATGTAATATTATATTTCCTGATGCTTAGCATCTGCAGTGCATAATAATGTTTAATATGAAAACGGTGTAGTTAGTTAAATTCGAATCGTAGTAGAAACGTCATATATTTTCGTTTCCGTCAGCCCATTCATAGCATAATGCTTTATGTATGACTGTATGAGTGTGCACAGTCAGTTTGTTTCAGCTCGGAATGTGCGTGTTGGAGCTGTTTGTCTGATGGACACAATAAATTCAGAATCGGAGACTCTTCGTGCATAGCTCTCCTTTGTAGTCTGTACGTATAATGCAAGAATTAGAATATTATGCATGCTTGAGGAGACAGGAAAGCAAGAAATCTCAGACAGTGAGTCTAACAAAAAGTGAAAGAGCTGAGCCACGCGGAGCTCATGCAGTCGCTAAATTGTCTTTTCCGTATATTTAATACTTACACATGTTTCCCTCTATAATAGTAATACAGCCAAAAGAAAGTCTATTGGAAGAAACTATGAAATTATAAAGAAAGCTTTCTCCGACTCGACTCAATGAGACTGAGGCAACTGTGACTAGGAGAAAGGGAAGGAGAACGTCGGCAGGCAGACAGACGGCATTCAGGTCGAAACCCAAGGAGAATATTTGTTATCAATCTAATGTAACTTGATCTCCAACATTTCCTATTTTCATTATAAACACAAATTCCCTTTTCTTCCCCGCTCTCCATCATTGTGCTCGACTCTGCTCACTTATTCTAATAGCCAGTTTATACTACCTTATATTACGTTTCAATGGAATCCAAATTGCTCACTCGTTCCGTGGCAAAATGAAAAAGGCAGACACTAGTATCTATCTACTACTATATAAATATAATCATACCTACATCTATGTACTATTCCTATAGACAAATTATTTTTCTTTCAATTTAAAAAAGTTTATATTTTTAAATATCAACTAAGGAAAGTACTTTTGTTTAAGAGGGAGACTATAGAAAGCTTTCTCTAATTCAAGACATACGAGAGAAATTTAGCATGAAAAGATTTCACTTTCACTCCTTCGAAGCTTTCTCCATTCTTCGCATACCCTCCTTTTACAAATGGTTTATTAGTTGCCGTTAGAAAGAGTATAGAGCTTGAAGCAGGAACTGTTAGAGCTAAATTTAACATGACTTGACGGTAATTGTTGTATCTGCGTAGGTAGCTTAGTCCTACAGACATCGAGTTTCCAGAGTTTCTCTTCTCATTTCCAGTCACAGTAAAATAAAAGGCTGGTGTACCTTTCAGGATATATTTTTTATTTAAATTCATCAGACGTGTAATAGTAAGTTGGTTGATTACAAACAAATACGTTTTCTATAAAAGCATTGTGCGTATACTCACAAAGTATCACACAACTTGCAATACCTCTAGCTACACATGATGAGAAGTATCTGCAGGAAATATTATGCATGTAATTGTTATTTGCCTTGAATACGTATAGAGAAAGAAAGTATTAACTTGCGTATAAATGTAGCGTAGTAGTATATGACCTAGGTATAGTAACATCATGTACACTTACTGATGGTAGGAGTAAGCTCTGTGCATTTACATTCTCTCGGAGTAAAGTAAATGTTCAGGAAAATTGTTATAGTGATGAGAGAGAAGCAACAGCAAGAGAAACGATAAGTTTCTAGAGATGGTAAGTTAAGCCATATGCTTTTCTTTAGTCTTAAGTTGGGTATTCAGTTCTTGCTATGTATGTAAAGTAAGTAGAACTAACTGGAGTATGCTTTGTTACATACATTATCAGTATCACTACAGATATATTGTCTAGCAAGTGCATTTGTATTTTTCATGAAACTGCCTTGCCGTACGCACAGAACAGAATTTCCACAGAATGCGGAGCTACATAGGAATTACTTAGCTTAAGCCAACTATCTAATCCTATAAAAGTAACCCAGTCAAATCAAATGTCTCATATCAGATTCTACGGAATAAATCACGTTCTTTTACAAACTGGCCTTGCTGGCTTCTTTTAACTTCTCTCCTCTAACTGCTACCATTCTCTATGTAGATACAATTTCGTATAATATCATCGGATCATCTGTAGCTACTCAAGATACAATACACGTACCAAAGCTGAAGTACCAACTGTGCTACTCCATTCACATATACAATCTGAAATGTACAGCATTTCTTTAACTTTATATTCTACTTCACCAAAACCAGGAAAAGGCATATGTTTATAATCCGGTACTTGTTGTTACTCGTACTATTTAACTCTACGTGCATATAAGTGTTTATTTACACTCTGGCATCCATATACCTATTGTAAACACAATAGACTTTATATCAAAGGATGAAAACTTGTTAGATTTCTTGGTTCATTTAATTTTCTCAAATGACATTTGTTCTACAATTTCAAAGGAAATGGATTCCGCTTTCCTAGATTCTCATTTAATTGCATTGGGAAAAGAAAACATTCCATTTTTGTCACTACTCTTGCTATATATATATTTGCTTATGATGCCCTCTTTTATACGTATCGTCTCAGTCTTTCGCTTATTTAAATTATAACTGTTTGATCTTTGGCGCATGGCATTATTCAGTTCTATCTTTGGAAGTACTTTACATATTATATTCGCTGTTCAACAGTAAATTCATCTAAACTAACTCCCGGAAAAAGAATGCGATGCATGGCTAATGTGAATAGATATCTTTCTGCAGCACATTTTATGAAAATACAATTCTTTCCAGGGTTGACATTTTGAATGATTGACTTCAATAATGGCATCTTCTGAACAAGTGCCTATATATGCTTTCACAGTCAATGGGAGCAGGAAATAAAGAAACATAAATATTCTATGACAAACGTACTGCCGACAATTATAGTCAATTCATACATATAGTACCATTTACTAACGATGAGGAGTTAATGTGAAATTTAAAACAGAAAAAAACGGAATGGTGTGCATGGCTTTCTCACAACCGGGCGGAAGAAGCAAAGCATTTTACAGAGCCGATGTCTTGGAAAACTTTGAATATTTTATGAAACACTTATGTAAATGTAAAACGGCTTTAGTATCTCTGCTTCTATGTATTTGTTGGTGTAGGTGCTTCTACTTTTTCCATACACATGAAACTTCCACTAATATCACACGAAGATACATTATCTCGTGCTCATACTTTAAAATGGCCCCTCAATCCGCAGTTATTCACTTTTTCTAACTTTTTTAATAGAACCTTACTTACCTTGCTACATTATTCATGCATTTTGTACGAGGATTTTTAAATGTCTTTCTGATTGCTGGAACATGAAGAAATGGATTTGCGTAGTAAAATATACGTTTCTTTTGAATGGAAAATTCAATAAGAGTTATTACATGAAAGACACCGCAACAAATGGCACAGATTGAGTTAGGTACTTGTCTAGCTTTAAGTATGCATAAATATTACGAAGTGCAGATAGCCTTTAAATAGCAAACGGTACTGCATAGTTTGCAGAAACCTCTATGGAATAAATATCTAGTAGTAAGCTTGCAAATGGAATCAATTCTGCAGCATATAATTAATTATACATAACATTAGCTCATGAACAATAAAATGGGTATCATCGTATATTTTTCAAAGCATTCAACTTATATGGATTACATATTACATAATTAACGTTGTTCCCCTATAGAAATAAAGCTGCCAAATACCTACTTAATCCTATAAGGCTACTTCTAACAACATTTTGGAGTATTAAATCGTATGAATTCAATGATAATCTATTTATCGTAGTTTTAAAGACCTAAATGTAAATGCTACGTAATCGCATCAAATAATTGTAGGATAAAGATACTGATTATACATTTGAGTTTTTTGCAAAACTAAATGTAACCATGATTCGGCTTTTAAGAGGGGGCCCTCTTGGACTGAATTTTGCATGTAAAACATGTCTTCCTAGCTAATCTTATTGACGGTTTAAATTTCATTAGTATTTAGTTCTAGAAAATATAAAATTAATCCAAAAATAATAATCTATCATTTCAGGCTATCAAAATCTTTAGGTTCCGAAGAGTGAATTATATTCCCCATGTAACTACTAATGAAACTTGATGAACAAACAAAAGGTAATGCAGCCGAGTGTTTTGAGAGCGTGAATGCTTAGTTTGGACCTGTTGCTACGCACTGAGCAATTTAACAGAGCTGGCGGTGAGAGAAAGTCGTGAAAATTTACCACAAGGATTATGAATGACTCGTGCATGAACCGCAGATTTTGTATCAATATTTGAATCAACTGTTTTCGCATGACTGACCTATTTGTGAACACTGATTATCACTTGCATCTGATTTACTCTTCTTCAAATTCTTAACGGCGAACTAATTTACAAAAAAAAATAAAAAATAATCGCACAGGTTGTATAGACGTCAAGCGAAAGACAGATTGTATACTAGCGACTTTTCGGAAACTCATTTTGCCCCTACACTTGCAATTTGCAATACATTTTGTATAAATTAATATAGCATCACTGACAATCAAACAAAGTATGTTGAGATACACAAATTAACAATTGTTGTTATTAGAGTTGGGCTGCGGTGAGATATCTTACATTCTGTCGCATTAATCACAATAAGATACTTGCGTGGGCTGGCAAAAGCATAGCATTGAAAGGCCATTGTCTTTTAGTTATGACTATTTTTGGTGGGTTACTTAATATGTAACTTAATAAAGTAACAATCAGACTAAAAGCAATTCAAAGCTTCAAAGAGAAGAGTTAATTGAAGTTTGCACGAACTGAGATACATATCCTCAAGACATACGATATTCATGTTCGTCAATCAAATTCCCATTATTTTCAGGAAATAGCTTTCCTTTTGAATAGTCTTGCGTATTAGCTCAACTTGCTCAGCAATATTGAGAGGCTTCAGTCAGAGAGTGAGACTTTAGCAATCACAGAAGAGTTGGAAACCCGTTGTCAGCTTTGCCATGTGGGATACCTATCTTCGCTTTGTCTATAAAAATGAAAGTTTTTCATGTTCTCTGAATTAACATCCATAATTCAAACTTAGATGAGAAACATTGACGTCATACGTTGAGAGTTGGGACCTTATGCTATAACTACTACCTTGCTCTACTGCGTATATAATATTTCCTTATGAACATGATGCATACTTGAAACCTTGCATACAAATCCAGCATTCTTAAAGATTTGATTAAATTATGATTTCATTAGCTTCGGCTGCTCCTCACCAAACTTTCCATCCATATATTTCAAAACTCTTACTGAAGTATGCCGTGCAAAGAAAAAAATAAAAACATTCAGTGGAAAATTGTTGTCGAAGGTTTTGTTTCTCTCTATCACCTACGAACATTATTGCATTTACTACGGGCATGGCATAGGCTTAATCTTATATTTTTAATACTACGTACAGTACCGACTAAAACTAAGTTTGCACACAATAAAGCACAAATTCGTTCTAGATAGAGTATTAGATTAGTTAACTTTAAAAATTGTCGTCTTTTTAGAACCTCGTTCCATCTACGAAAGTCGTGAATATAATTTTCGTATGTCACACGTTTAAAGTAGGGCGAATAAAGTTTTTCTTTTAGCCATTCCTATTATAAAATTTATTCTCCTTTGATAGTTGTTTTTCTATAGTGCAAAAAGATTTTCAAGTTGTGACCCAATATATACAGTCTATAAATGATTACAAGTATCTTTTATCACACTCAAATCTTTCTAAAAATTACTAAGCCTATAAAACATGTTTATAGAGCATCTGACATGACTTTGTAATTCGCTATAAATAAATTGTTTTAAAATCCTGTTAAAATGATGGATTGGTAAAACGGAAAATTACAAAGTATATTTTTTATGCATAGAATAAAATTGATAATATTATTACTTGCGAAATATGCATTTGTCTGTCTCAAGCAATATGCTATTATTCGACAACACATAAAGAGCACCAAATTTGGAGCAAAATGTGTTATTAATTCTACACTTTTAAGAGGTAAATATTGTCCTGCCATTTGTCCGAGGTTACCTTAAATCACTTCTTCCTAGAATGATAAATATGCTGCCAAGAAAATGTTTCAAGAATAAATTGTGTTCTAAATATTGTCATAGAGTGTATATTTATTACATTAGGATACAAGATGTCAGTGGATAGTTTTACACTAGGTTTCAAACACAAACTCAAATACCTACATATTAGGTATTTATGTACTTTACCTGTATAATTGATAATTTTTGCCAGCTTCATTTTTTTAAGCTGTATAAGGTTTTGTCCATTCACAAAGTAAATTATTGGGTAAATAGCAATCTAGAGGAAATTCAATTTGCTGACGTCACTAAGAAATTTCTTTCTCTTGTTTTATTTTTATCTTGTGTCCGAGTTTTTAATCATTAATGCCCGAGAGAAAAATATGCTAGAAAAACATTCGTAGAAAAGAATCTTGTCTACAAATCTTGTCACAAGACAGATAAATATTGATGCACATACAATACACGCTGCTCCCTTAAGGGCTGATTATTCATTCCATTTGAGAATACAAATACTGAACCTAATATATATATATATTTATTACAAGATATCGCCCTCGTAAGGTCATTGAGATATCAGGGCAAATATTACAAATCACATTCATTTACAAAAGAATATCCTAGAATGAAAAGTAAGACTAAATAAACACATTTTTTTTAGAAAGTGATCGGTACGTTATTCTGAGTCCGTTACATCTACAATTCTTGATTCCATTAATTGTTGTTCTAATAGATAAGTTTTTAGTTTTTTCTTAAATATAGCTAAGGAGTGAGAAGTTCTAATTTCAAATGGTAAACTATACCAGTATAAGAGAGATTGTTCAGAAAAACTTCTGTGACCATATGAATTAGATTTTGAATACAATTCACGCTTAGTATATGTATTGGATCTAGTAGTACTACTATATTGAATTTCATGCATAACAAGCACTGTTTATTCAATTTGCATAATTTGTAACACTTTAGTAAGTATTATCAATGTATCATGAGATTCCTTGCTTTGCTTACATTGTTCCACTTGTAATTACGTTTACCAGCCTACGATTTAGACAAAGTTTTTATACAATTGAAACTATTAAGTAGAGACGACAAAAAAAAGTTTTTCATATTTAGTGTTTTGAATGATGAAACGCTTTTATGTATGCTTATATGTGAAAACATTTTTGTGTTTTCAGTGCATTTTTATTTCATTCTTATTTGAACACAAGGAATGTAACAATATAAAACAGAAAGATAATAAACTACTATAACAATTTCGAACAAAAGTTTCAAGTATCATGACTAGAGTATAAACGTAAAATGACACATGCACATTCTGTATGTACCAATGTATGTACAAGTTAATTTTTCATTTGCATGCCCTTGGGCCCCTTTTTGGCAAGCTTTAGCCAGCTCTAACTCAGAGTGGTGTGTGGTGTTGAAAAAGGTGTTGACAATTTGGGGGTAAATCCCCGGCCTGGGAAGAAAACACTTCAACCTCAACCATTTCCCAATAACTAAAAACTGATTTGCATTTTGCCCGCGAACTCCACACGATTCACTTCCAACTGTCAACACCTAAATAGTACATTTCCCGCGCGAAAGAAGGTTTTGTTCGGCATTTTCTAAATTCATCAAAATTATTGCCATGAATTTGAAATGATTACCTAATAAAAATCGGTTGCACATACAAAGGTTCATTTTGCCAATTTATCCACAGGCCTTTTGGCAATCTGTTCATAGGTCATTTGCCAAAATGACTTTTGCCAAACTGACGGGCATCCGATAATAAGTATGGTAACTTCAAGTACGACTGTCGGGCCCAACTGCAGTCACACCGAAAGGAGATTTGAGTTATGTAGTAGGAAAGAGGAATGACGTCCTTTCGTTTTCTCAAAATTTTCCACCTTCTCACACCCTCCGCACATATCTGCAAAAGAAACATTTTTGAGCCGAAAATCCCTGTGTTCATTGCATGCGCATATGGATTTGTTCAATGCAAATCAGAAATACTGCAAAAAGAATTAATAGTTTCCCAAACATAAAAGTGTTTAAATTGATAAAAGAATATAAAATAATTATGAACTAACTATAGAATAGATATCACAAAATATTTTAAAACGCTAGGAGAGATGAAGCTTTCATCTGGATGGATCTGGAACCACTTTTATGTATAGTCAACAATTGAGGTCATATATCAATCTTCCACTTTGCCATCATCGTAATTCAAACGTTGCCTACTTTGAGTAAGCAATTTTACGCTTGACAACGATATTTGTGAAAGCTATGGGAATTATCGCAAAATGTATCAACCAAAGTACCTTTCCTACTCCGCACGGCAAAAAGTACATCTATGTGATTAGGGTCTGAAATTTAATAAAGCAATACCTTATTTTGAGAGGTCGTGTTGCAAATAGATTTGCAGAAAAATAGATACATGCTACGATAATAGGGTAGGATGTAATATATTGCATAAAACATGGTTCAAAACACACAAATCTCAACAACGTAGGTGAGTACACTCTCAAGAGTTACAAACAGCTTAATACGTAGAGTATATGACTCATAATATAAAGCTATGGGGAGATAGGTATCTACAAAATAAATGCGTAATTTAATCCTGTGTAATTCAATCTCTCCACAGATACTCGCAAAAAGGAATGACTCAAGTGAAGTATCATATTTGCGATAGAACTACTTCAATGTACCGTAATTACAAACGTAACTCTACCATGAAATATATTGCTTTTGGCAAACTGAGCAATTATATCCGATTTCACCGTTTGTCTGAAGCAAAGATATTAGCTTTGTAATTTACTTTGTAGTGCCTAAATTGTCAGTATTGGTTACAGCAAATGCTTTTGAGAGGATTTTGATTAAGCCCATCGGACATTTATACACTTATTCTCTCTACTTATCGTTAGCTAACCCTATACAATAAACGAAGAGTCTCTGTCTCTATATACTAAATACCTTAGTATAACAACTATATTAATATTTGTTTTCACTTTACCGTTCACATTTATCAGAAATGTATCTATGTATATTTTCTCTAAAGGCATGATATATTTCGCAATAACATGTCAAAATGGCCTAAAAAATAAACCATACCTACATCTGTTAGATACTTCATAGTACCCAGTAGCTATGCAAATACCTATCGAAAACCAACGACCCCGGAGTTATTTTGCTCTGCAAAAGCACTTTTTTACGGATAATAAAGTATTCAATGTATGCTGCTTTTTAGGGATTTTCAAGAAAAATAGCCTGATTCATAATTTCTTGGGAAAAATTTATCTAAGCAATCTTGAAGGAAATTTTGGGCACCGACAACAACAAAGGATACCCCTTGACGCGTTCAAAGCACCAAAAACTATAAAAAACGCTTTCTACTATTTTGAATTATATATTTTAGACACAATTAATGGAATGGAGTTAATTTTGACCGCAATATTATTAGACAATCTTCAGAGACAACTAACTAATAAAATAAAAAGATTTAGCCTTGCAATCCATAATGCTTTCCTGTTAATCAGAAAAGCCGTTCTCATTATAGATGGTCTGAGTTCCTCTTCTCTGCTATTCACTTTTACTGTACCTACATGTTTTAATTTCATTTAAATTTTGAATAGAATTTTTTGCTGAAATGCGATTTGAATTCCTCAACCTTACATCTTCTGGTATATTTTAAAATTGGATAAAATTATTAAGACAATCGATATTTAAGCTCTTTAAGAAATAGTAGGTAGAGAGAGAGAAAGAGAGAGAGATAATCGGTATTTATACGGAGATATTACATTTTACTATTGGTAATTTTTTCAGTATTTGCAAGGCCTTGTTGCCATTTTGTGAGGCATTAGCTATTTCTCCGAGTGTTTTGGCATGGTCATTACCTTCTCGCTTGATCTGTTTTGCGACTTCATAAAATATAGTTATTTGTAAGCCATAACAACAATTTAAGTAATTGCAAGTTCATCCACTACAACGAAAATAGAATGATAAGGAAAGAGAAACTAGTCATTCTGACTGAAAAGATTTGTCAAACTCTTGGTGACTTAATTCGTCTATAGAATGAGTATATAATGCGACAATCTGCACATTAATGCTGTATGTAGTTGTATGTAGTGGGGGAACACACCATAATAAGTCTCATTGAATTTTACGTATCCATTGAATTTGCTTTGTAGGCCTTTACAGTTCACTGGATGTAGTCCTTGTGATTTTGTCTGATGTGATTGGAGTGTGGGAAAGAACGAGTGCTCAATGCCCCTAAAAGTTTTCAGACTTACATGCTATGAATGAATTGGATTTAGAGATGAGATTTCTGTTTTGTGATGATGACTGTTTGGGTGAGTCTTTTTGAAACGTAAAACCTATTGACAATAAGCTGGGCAGATGGAATGGACATGTATGGCTTAGGAGTTAGGTGGACAATGCGGTTTGAATCAGATTGCCTGCTCTCCTATGTCACAAGCATCCGAGACTAGAGTTGTTAACATAACTCTACTTAAATAAAATTGGAATTTGTTGTGGATACCATTGGTCATGATTTCTGCAAAATGTGAATGGGATTCACTGGAATCCACTCATTTCAAACTCACATCACAATCAGACCTGTAAATAAATAGCTCAACTTCTAACTTTATCCTCTTACTTCATAACATCAGAGAGTTGCCATTGGGGACTACTACTACTCCCTATAAAATACATCTCTGCCAAAATTTTCTAATTTAATTACAGTTAATTACAATCTAACGGTAAAATAAAAAATTTTTACATCAATTTTGATGCATCATTCCAAAATGTTTGTAGTTAAAACAGTATAGATACCAAAGACGAAAGAAGAAGAATCCTAACTATTCCATTATTATATACAGTTATTGCTGCTTATTAGAAATAGGTGGAATTTATGCTACATTTATGCAGGATGAGTGATTAGAAGAACAGTAGGCACTCATAAGATATAAATTTCACTTGGTTATATTATTCTAAATTTTTTATGCATTTCATTGTTTTAAATGGAATTTCTAATTATTAATTTCGCATATATTATAAAACACATACATAACCATAGCACATTGAAAAATTACAATTATGAGTGCTCACCTTTTGTTGTTAGATGGATTTGATTAAAGCGAGTTCATGGACTAGTTTCTGCCAAAATGCATTGTTCTCCGTTCCCAAGAAATTGAAATTCCTCTTGTAATATATCATGGAGTACAACCATCGCCCCTCTTTGAAATTCTTTTAAGAAAGTGAAATGAAATATCTTAGAAGACAAATGTGAAGGATATTCTGAGAAAGCCCCTAGTGAGGAAAATCTGCTCGAACATCTTTTCTGAAAAAGAAAATGACAATGAGACAAAGTGGGTGCTGCCATGCTGCTTTCTATTTAAGCAAAATGTCAAAAATTAAATTCTAAATAGTTTTTAAAATATATTTTACTTTCTACCATCTGTAAATAAAAACAATATTAATATACATCACGGTTTACAATAATGCTCGCCATTTCTGGTGATGGAAAAATTACGGCAGTGAAACACAAGGAGTCCTGATCAGGCATCAAAATGTTTTGACAACCTGGTAGCTGTGGAAATCGGAACTACCTCCCGCATATAGGGTGTGCCAATATAATTCCACACCCCGTTCGGGGCATAGCTTTAGGCGGAGCTAAAAAATGGAAGTTGGGAAATGGGCGGGGTTTGTTGCTGTGGAAAATAATTTTGGTGCCTGGTCCGGACTATATTTCATACCTGAATATTCACAAGGACTATTTCACACACCATATTATTAGGCTAGGGATGCATATTCAATAGTCCTACGTTTCATTCTGTAATAATATATACGATGTATACGAAATTGCTGTATAATATATGCCTTTTACTTGGCTTAGGTCTTAGGTATTATTTATACTGAATTGATAATTATAGAAGTAAATAATCTAATAGTAGTTTGATTTCTTGAAAGTGTCATTTCGCTGTCTTGAACAGAGACTCGTCGTCTGAATTTTGCATAAGAGTTAAAGAGATGTGATTAGAGTAAGGGTTGCTTTTCTTTCGATCCAATTTGAGATGACTGATGATTATAACTTGGAAATAATGGGAGCTTGAAAACTGAAGAAGAATCGTTAAATTTCCCGGATGTTAGTCATTATGCTTTCTTCTTCCTTTGTATTCCTTTGAATGGTGCATATTCTTAAGCCTTTAATGCTTAAACTTCGATAATTTACCAAGTCAATACAAATAATTTTTGCTGTAAATCAACAGTGTTCACAAAATCGTTATGGTAGGTACATTTCAGGATTGCAATATGCAACGACTCTCCTAGTCACCCTTAATTGCAGTCTTGGATATAATTATCCGTCAATTGGTTTTCATTGTTCTGACAAGCTTTGTAACTTAAGAAACACACAAGAATATACCAAGCATATTAAGTATACAAAAGTAATGCCAAATTTACATTTACCAAAGTTTGCATTATTACGTATATTAAGAATCCTTTGAGGATGACACGCTCATCTATGAATTCCTTTCTTCTTTGCATTGCAAATGTATTGAATGCTTATTAAATGATGTTAACTGGGCTTTGTATATAGGTATAATGTAATGGGACATAGGAAATAAGTTCTAACATGTAACTCAGAAAGGCTTCAATTCAAAGCACACGATGTATACTAGGTTGCCTATGGTATGAACATAGTTAAAAAACCTCAAAAATATTATAGCATTCGATTTATCTTTCCATAAAATTTTGCGTTTTCCCACAATTTTATTTTATTCGTTGTACGTGTCCGGAATTTAGAAATATATTTTTCACACTAGCAGGTTCGGTACATTTTATGATGATAGAGGGGCGAGAATATTGAAGTGAAAGGACAGGGCAATTTAACCTTTTCTTAGGTTTTCAAACTTTCATTTCCCTCAATGGTCGTACAACGGAGATGAGACGTACAGTTCGAAATATGATTTTCTTGTCCGGGCTTATTCCTAATGTTGAGATACTTACGTCTTACGCAGATCACTCCCAGGCGAAAAACCGCGTGATCGACTGATAAGAAAAGAATGAAAAACGAGATGGGCACACGGTACATAAACTCTTGATACCTACACAAGTTTAAAACTTCCCCTTCACTACAATGTAGTACATGATGTGCCATTTTCACTATGTTATAACGTTGTAAGCATCTACTTACGTCTTAGTAGTAGCAATGCAGCTAGGTATACTTTTGATTTAGAAGTTGTTAGAAAATGGTTTCAATAATGCTACTCCTTTCGGTTTCTTTCTCTGCATATCGTACAAATCTATCTGGGGAAAGTATTCCGCTTTGGATTTAAAGATGAAAAAGGAGCTTGCAGTACATACTACGTTAACAGAAAATGTAAATGGAAAACTTCTTTGATGGGTATGTGCTACTTACTTGCGCTATATTACCAGTAGTGCATCTTTTTACTTCGCTCTCCTTTACATAATATATGCATGACTGATGGGAGCTGCAGTCTCACTATCAGTTATAATAGTCATCATTCCCATCGCCCTTTCATGTAATCGATTTACTAGTATAGAAAAATATATTTTCGTCGGCTAAGGTTACGTTTCTTACCTCTGAATTAATTCCACTACATCAGACCACAAACTGAACTACTTCGACAAGATAAATGGATTAATCCAACAAGTTCTTTTTCAGAAAGCAGAGCAGAACTTTAATTGTTCAATTAAATAATGACATGCATCCACGCCAGACTTTCTTAAAGGGCCTCGCGAGATATACAGGGTGGACCAGAATATTCATTCTGAATTCCATGGGTGAGTTGAGTGAGTTGTATTATTGTACCTGTAGGAAGCACTTGGGGATTCCAAAGTGACTGCCAACTAGTATCTCATGAAGGGTTAATATGGAACCCCTTCAATTCTTCTCACCCCGCGAGAGTGTGAATGCCTGCTCCAGTCTGCACAGTACATATCGAGATAACTGAGGAAGAGATTGAATTGGTTGGCTAATGGTACATGTGTTTTTTATATTTAAGACAAGAAGACCGTTGAAAGTGTGAGTAAATGAAGAAGGAAATGTCGAATGAATCTTGTAAAATGTATGAGCAGGTGAAATGAAGTTGGAAAAGGTTAAATCTATCATATCAAATTACACGAGGTGTATACAATAAGAGCTCAGGAGCAGATTTTCACAACGTCAGTGCTAGTTTGATGATAGCATAGAGTACTTCCACTTGAGGCTTATTCAGGCTGACATTGGTGTAATGTAAGTCTAAAAATCTCCAGCCGCCTCTGCGGCTTTCTTTTCCACTTTCTCCCGCAAATTGTATTCTCCGCTCCTTCTTGGGTTATGTGAGTAGAAGGATTTTTACTTAAAAATCTAGATTGCTTCCTGTAGCATAATCTATAAAAATATTGAGTCGTGATAACTTCATCACATTTCCTAGGTGTCTATTCCTTATAGAATGTCTACATAGGTAGTCCAACTAGTTCGGATTGATTCGGCACGTCTGTAGGCTAAGCAACTTTGTGCGAAAGGATGTGAAGAGACTTTGCTAACAAAATTGAGCTGACTGTTGTACGCCAAAGTATGTGAAGGGCCTGTTATTTAGGGAGTAGGAAAGGAAGGAACTAATGAGGGCCACTGTGTACTTTCACACAACACATTGTGAAAAGGGATATAAAGTAAGGAAGGACTCAATCGAAAAGAAATTCGAATTTGCTTGGCTGGATTCAAGTGAGCGAAATGACATGCCAATGCAAGGATCTTCAGGGACTCTCAATGGAGCCAATACGATTAGCCAGGTACCTTACTTTGTGGTTGCCTACTCACTGTACTATACAGTTATTTAAGTACTCCTCTGCTTATATTGCATAATATATATAGCAACAGTGAGTAAAGTATACAGGGCTTTGTAGAGCCTACTTTAGTTACGGATCAGTACCTCTGCTGGTATTCATCTATGTACTCTCTACTCTATTCAACGTACTCTACATCTACGTTTGTAGTTTGTATTCTATAGCAACAAGAAAGTGGAAAGGTGATTTAGTTCGGCCACAGATCCATGATTTTCAGTGACAAGACAAAGAAATAGGCTCAAACCATCGCCTATATATCGTATTATTATGTTTACGACGTGTACCTTGTAGTTTTGTTTAGACAGACTAATACACCGATAAGCAGATGTGTTCGAAAAAGCCAAATAACAAACGTTCGCTGCTTGTTACAGCAAACACAAATAGTCATTTTATTTTGTTTCAAATGGGTGACACTAAATAAAAATAGTGTTCAATGAGGCAGTCAAATCTCCTTGTTAGCAAAGAAAACCCTCACATAGTCGTATTTGATATACAACAGTGTAGAGAATTAGGTGGCCTTTTCAGCAGCGTATCTTTTTGCCAGTATTGTGCAGTGGTTGAAACCACTAGTGGGAATAATGGTCAAAATGAAATTGGAAAGTGGTCAGAATATAATTTGGAGTAACGTGAAACTGCAATAAAGCCAAAAGAATTCTATTAAGCTACGCGCAGGTGTACACTTATATTTTGCAAGCACTTTTTATATTAGTGTAACAATGATTCATCTTGTAGTATTCAAAATTGAAATAAATGTCATAATTTATGACGGACACATTAAATAATAAATAAGACATCCACAGAGCAGTTTATTCTCGATTGACAAGAAAACTATTACGTTCTTTCTATGAATTGTTTTCATATAAAATCGGGTTTTCACCACTCCCAACTAGCACCTCTTGTTCATTATTGCCATTATTTGGGCATAGTGTATATGCTAATAAATTAGAACACCATTCCAATTACTTTACATCCACTGATGGACGACGTCAGGTACCAGTGTAATATACTGAAGATTTTCTTTGTTAGTTTTGTTACAATATCCATATATAAAAGTATAAGCCAAAAAGTTTCCTATGTTGTTTATCTGTTTGGACGGGCATCGCCACCAGACATGATGGGGGATGCAGCCTACCCTAAAACGGATTAAATATCAACTATTTTCCAAAGAGAGTAAAAATCTTGAAAATATCCAATTACGATTTAGAATTATTTAGTGCTCCTCACTTCGATCAAATTCCTGGATACGTGCCTAATGGCCACAATATCCAATACGCATGATTATGATGGACATGGATGCTTACCTTTCGAAATTTAGTCACTCGAAATACTGAGGAGGGGGGGGGGTACTATCCATATTATAATCCTGGACTTGATAAAGCAACAAATTAACATACATATATATCTATATATGTATAGTACTGTCATTTAATAATTAGACGAAAAAAATGCTGCACCTCATTTTAGCCTAGATTAACATGGAGCCTGGGGCGCAGCATTTTTTTTCTTCCAGGTTTAAAAAATCTCGAGAGTATGTATATATTGGTAGAGCGATCGTAAAAGGAAAATGCATATTACAAAAAAGTGAACTATACTCTCTGGGTTAGTGTTACCATATATAATTTTTCAAATTTAACCATAATGTTAACACGTAAACCTTTCGAAATTCTAAAGCAGCTCTGGTGACCTAGTTTAATATTAAAAAAACTAGTCGGTCACAGGACCAAAGCCTTGTTATAAATAAACTAGTGTGTATTCCGGGGGCAATATTGTACGATGAGACGAAAGTATTTCAGATGCATAACTTTTTCTAATTGAACTTTTCATGGTTTCTCATTTGGTTGGTCGGCGTCGGAGGTAGAGATTTTACATTGATAGGTATAGGGACTTTTGTTTTAGAAAACTGTCCGTATCTCCGGACAGGGAGGAGGTACTTGGCAAGTGTATTGTCTTGTACCATAATTTCAACAATGTAAATGACTAAATTTTAAATTTTCCCGCACATGAAATAATAGGAGCCTTAAGTGAACCGAAAGATGGAAATATTTGCATACAGAACGCATGAACTTACAAACGCAAATATACGGACTTGTTGGGATTTACCACATTTAGATAACGTTTAAGATTGGGTTCTGCTTAGCTGTGGTATCGTTATCAGAGCAGCAAATTAACACACGGAGATATAAACAAACATACCTGCGGAATTTTTCATTGCGCAACTCGAACAACACGATCATACTATAGAGTGATAATATTAACATGAAGTCACATTTTGTAATTTATAAATTTAAAATTAATGAACCTCTGACGTGGGTTACAAGAAATTCTACCATTTTGATTTTTGATGATATTAGGTTTAGCGTTGTTGAGGATAGGTGTCATAGTCTTTGAGGTAGGAGGGTTAACCTGCCGTAACCCCTAAACGTGGCTAAGCCTAACCTAACCTAACCTAAACTGAAATAATTCTACTCATGTAAATGTATACTCCCAGCGGCAAATCTACCTAATAGTCTCGTCTTTGAGACGACCTTATGAATGGTGTAAGGCTTGTCTAATTGTCAATGTACCTACACGGCAAGTATTTATTTCAGGGTTCGACAGTTAATGGATCAAGTCGTCATAAACGACGCCCTTTATGACGAAGTAGGGCGCTGTGCTATATGTCTGGGTCCTCTGGGACCACAGTACGGATTTTTTTCCTAGGCAACACATCATAGTGTATAGATAAAGGATATAAACGGGACCCTTATAAAGTAGTATTCGACTAGAATCACATTGTGTAATTTATAATTTCAAAATGAGTCAACCCAAGACTTGGGTCGCAAGAAATGACGTCATTTTAGCAGTGGGTGGAAAAGGTAAAATATTGTTATGTCAGTTGATATTGCTTGAAATAAGCTTTCGAACGGTATACGACTTGCTAATAATAGCTACATGGAAAGCAATTCTTTTAAGATGTGAAAGTTGAGCGCCATATCATCATAAGCGACACTTTTTAAAATGAATTGGGGCCATTTTATCATAAGTGACAAAGGCCATTTTATCATAAGCGACTATTTGGATTTTAAAGTATTTTCCTTATTTCTTCCGTACTGTGTTGAAAGTTTAGACTTTAAATAATGCAGTATATAGGTATTTAGCCTAGGTATTTTTTATATAACCCATATTGACATAGGTTGTTGTTTGACTAAATTATAGACGTAATTGTAATTAAAGGTCTATTTGCACATATGATACACTACGCTTTTGACATGTATAAAAATCTGAAAGTCATTTTCATTGTAATCCATTACGCTTGGAAAATTAAAAGACATCTCCAGCAATTGGAATTTTAAGGTTTGAACAATTTATGCACAGTTTAAGGATATCTTACAGTGATTATAAGAAAATTGTCACTTATGATCATATGGTCCGAAGTGGCTTATTATTCCACCAAGTGTCATTTATGATTACATATTGTCTCAACAAAAATTAAATACTTCCAGCGTAACTACATTAGGCTTTCATCAATGGAAAGATCGTTTCAAGGACTGCTAAATGATATTTTCAACGCAAAATTGGCAGACTTTCGTCAAGCTTAATATAATGTTTACTAAAGAAAATGTAATTTTAGAAGGCTATTGAGATTACCGTAATCTCAATAGTCTTGTAGTGTTTAATGCCTTAGCCAAGACCTAAAACAAAGCCATGATAAATGAGTTTTGACGATTTCTTAACTTTACTTACTAACAGCTTTTGTTAACCAATAATTGTGTAGTTTACCAATTTGTAATATTTAGGCTAAAAGTGTGAGCTGTAGGTAAAACTAAAAAATAATTGGTATTATTATACACACTGTAATAGAAATTTATGTTGTAATGTCAGCAAAATCAACACTAATAAATTATATAAAAACACCTCTGGCCAGTTGTACATAATAACTTAGCTCACAATTAAATAGCTGTAATTTAAAATTATTAAAATTATAAGCATTACATATTTTTCATCAATCAGATTTTATTCGATTTACTTCATGACATTATAATTTTTTTGGTATCAATGCCATTTAATTACAAAGTTAATCGTATTCCGCTACTGATGTTACAAATTTGGAAACATTTTTTTGACTGCTTGATGAATGGTTTATGGTAGATAAATGATAAATGGACAGTTTTTGACCCCGTCCTCAGAAATTATTTGGTATTTTGTTACTTATATTGCCAGTAAGTTAAAACTCTGTTTTAAAGTTTTAAATCCATTTAAATGACAGACACCGTTCGATATATTCCAAAATTGGATGAATGCAAGTAATTTTATTTATAAATTACTTCGCATAGAAAATCGGTGCAATAAACTTTGTCTGTAGTGTGTACAAGCATGTCACACAGATGAATCTGCTTCAGTTGGACATGTAGGGCACAATGATGAGAAGTTGATAGTGTTCCTTCAATGGAACATAATGCATACAAAGAAAAGCAAAAGCAGAGAAAAGAGAAAGCCAGTGTCGGTCGAGTCAATCGACTTCATTCCCAGCAAAGGAAAAGTAAATGGGGGGATATGGAAAGGGGAACTAACGATGCTAATAAACTCTTCTCCATGCCGAAATCTCTTGTGAGTTTTTACATGAAAGAGCTCCAACAAAAAGTCTAGTCCGTCCGGCACGACTTTCTCTCTCATGGACTGCCTCACCTATCACCTAACCTAAACGTTAATACTTGTTTAAATCCTTCAAAATAAAATCTATATAAGTTCCACAGAATATTACTGCTTATTACCATTTGGTGGATACACATAAGGATTGTTTAACATTCCTTTTATTGAGTCCACTATTACTGTATCACATACATGCAAAACCACAAGGGCCACAACTAACGTCGTGTCAAAAAATACTATAATACGGAAAACACGTATGTCACGAAGTATCTAATCCATTTTCTTTTAAATATTTAAAAAAAATGTTGTTGAACTACACTCCTAGTCTTTACAGTTTTATAAATTATTATACGGTGATTATTATATTTATTATATCATTTGCCATTACATGATTGTATTTTGATTTGCATTTGCAAGCTTTGTATATTACTTTAAAAGTCCCCTCCCAAAAATAGTTTAAAATTTATCATCAGATAAGATTGAATGAAAAATGCTAACTTCCGTTTCTAAAACCTTTTCACCAAATTAAAAAAGCAACGTTATTATATACCATTATATGTAGTACAAAAATGGAAACACGGGTTTTATCACGACCCAAATCGTTTCACTTGCACAGCTTTCTTTTATACATTTGGTACATAGTATTATAGTATCAAGGAAATAATACCTACCTTTCAAAATAACACATCGAAAATAACAAAAAAATCAAGCTTTCGCTTCGTGTGTACTTATTGGCTAAGAAATGCACGTATGTATCGGTCTTGTACTATTTAGTTTCTTAGTGCTCTGTTAGTTTCACTTTTGTGTGAGAGTAGATTTGTTGTGCGATGAAAGACAAAAGAAACTGATCTAGAGAAAACTCTTTTGACTTTTACTCGTGGTAGTTTCTTCTCATTCCTCATGCTCACCGTACATTCAATTCCTGAGAGGTTCTCTAAAAGAAGTCCAAGTCTATCTTCCCATTAGTAATACATTGAATTATCCTCATCCCTCATCGATCCTCAAATTAATTACTCTGCTCACTTGCTCCGTCCTTAATCTTAACCCAACATCTGTGCTCCGCTTTACTTATTTCTCCAATTCTCTTTCCTTCACTCTGTATTAAGAGTTGAAGGAAAGACTCGAGTTCTAAATCTTCTTCTGTAATCATCGAAGAATATAACGTCTTCAAGCAAAATTTCTGTGTAGAAATAAGTAGTCTGTAGTGTTTCTCTGTATGTACGAGCTTCAAATAATTTTCGTTGGGCACCACCCGCTTCTGATAGTATTAGTGTCGTCTGGGGAGATGAGTCGCTGCATTCTTATCTCTGTTAAGGTAGCATTCCTACTGTAGTAATATGACAGCTAGTTAATGTCATCTGAAGTACAGAAAATCCAAATAAGTATCGGTTCTACAAATACTTCCTTAAGAACACATAATATAGAGGACATACACGATCTGCAGAATCCAGACATCGGCAGCATTTATCTCACTTCATCTTTTCAGATGCGTGTTTGTCTCAGTCACTATGCTCTTTATACAGGGTTAAGCCAAGCAGACTCCGGGGTTAACAAACATCTCCACATAAATTATCCTCCTGGATTTGTTTTATGGAATTCTGGCAAAATTGTTCCTACTAATACAGCAGTTCGTCTCTACAACTGCCACTACAAATATTACATTCTTTACTGACTATTCGTTTCAGCAGCACTAAAATTATTTTGAATCGATTTATGATTTTACTC
Organism: Tomocerus qinae; assembly: GCA_020055645.1. Classification (NCBI taxonomy): domain Eukaryota; kingdom Metazoa; phylum Arthropoda; class Collembola; order Entomobryomorpha; family Tomoceridae; genus Tomocerus; species Tomocerus qinae. Next base: position 27,002,794 of record CM034548.1, read on the forward strand.
AACCTAGTACCATACAGTTAATAGTTAAATCCCTTTTGGTAAACTAAATTATAATTAAGCTTTCTTTTGTAAATCAAAAATTCAAAATTCAAAAATTTACCCGCAAACTTTTCTTGAGACGGACAAGCTGTCTAAGATTCCAGTGATGAGATTCCAGTTCAATTTCACGTTTACTTCTTCACTGCACCAAATGGAGGCCACTTTTTCTACATTTTCCACGCCAATACAATAGTTCATTAGAAAAATGTATATTATTTCCGAAGTAATATCTTTTGATTGTATTGATTATTGAATTATTCATTACTAAGAGATTCACTGTAGTTATACAACAAAAAGTTATGCTATGATGATATAAACATAAATGTCGTGTAGACAATGTAATGCGTATTGACTACTGAGAATGAAACAAGGAAGTAAATTGGATAGAGTAAACTGTCAAGAAGAACAATGATATTTCCGCCAGTGTAATTTGCTTTTATCTATTAGAAATCAAAGAATACATGTTGAAACAAAAGTTGTCCAACTATAAATGATAATAACAAAGTTCTAGTTTGCATCTCTAAAAGTTGTTTTCTTGATGCCGACTTGCTGTTTGTTTCTTAATACTCTTACTTCCATTTAAAGTAGAGTTTCTGTTGATGCTTTGAATTTGCTAAATGAAAATTCTAGGAAAATGTTTGACTTAAGTCCGCATATGAAAATTACATCCGTTGAAGTTTGACTTCCTGCTAAAGTATTAAATTCCCTCGACTCAGTGACGAATGTAACAAAAATACTATACCCTCAAGCTATTACCATTTATTTAAATAATAAAATAACAAAGCCATTGTTCTTCCGAGTAAAATTTTCATCTCTAGTACTATGGGATCAAAACTGTTCTTTTACTTTCACCGTTCAACTCTATGATAAGAATATTCATAAAAATACTTCGGATAACCGTATAAAATTCTTCAGCTAAAACATCTACGTAAATAGTTTTAGTAATGGTAATATAATTTAAGTAGGGTAGGTATTTTATCAATATTTCAACATTAGAGTTTTATTTCCTAACATTTTTAATTTATAGATATTTATTAGATCCTTGTCAATAAACTATGTAAATTTTAAATGAAAAAGTTATAGTTTTAAGGCCAATCCCTAAAGAATTGAAAGCGTATGAAGAAATGATAATTTAATATACGATTCCATCAAGAAGGAGTTCGATGATCACTGGAATTAACTGTCTTAGTGTCCCAGGCCACAACTGATGTCTACAGAACGTTGTATGCATAAAAGTACAACATTCCTTATCTGGTAATCTTTTTTTATGAATTAATTTTAACGCTTATAAAATAAGAAAAGGAAAGCGTTTCCACTTATAAATAACAGGATTCCATTCCATATTTTAGAACTTTTATTCTGTATTTCTTAACATCTTAACATGTACCTACTGTATTTGAAGCTATCGTCCAACCAAAGAGTCTCTTGAAACGCAGACTTAAGTAGTATATTCACGCTGTAGTATTAAATAAATTACTAATTGTAAGAAAGCATAAATATTAATAATAATGTAACAGTCATGTCATATTCGAGTCTATGCAAATGCCTTGCTCAGAAACGAGTGGGAATTTTTATCTATTATGGTTTATACTTGAAGTACTTCTGTAGGTATAAGTACAAGTTCGCTGTTCTCGTTAACTTGACTCTGAGTGTGTACCTATTCCTCACTGTGTATTGCGCCCCTCCTAGATTTCTTAAAAGCAACAGAAATATGTAAATTTTGAACCGGGATGCAAAACAAAACTTTGCAGTGACGTGAAGGAAAGCAACTCACCATTTCAGTAGCATTTGCAAAAGCTGAGGGATTTCTCTATTATTAATAATAGAAAACTTAGCCATGAGTTACTCTTGCGACTAAGACGAGGAACATTGAGACGAGACAGTTTGTTATTTATTAAAAGTACAACCAACCGACGCACAAACTGGTAAAACAATGAAGAAATAGGGGCGAGAATTGCATGCATTGCATCTCACTCCGAAACAATATTATATGCTATTACTTTAAATTTCAGTTCAAGACCATTAATATTTGTATACACTGACGGTATGTCTCAGCCACCTCCTTCGTCATCATTAGCAACATACCCGAGGAATTGTATTGTTTGTATTGCAGAAGTTGATCCAGAGGAGACGCAATATCTTTGTTGTCTCCAGCAGCCTCAGGCTTATGTCCTTCCTTTCTCCCTTTCATACCAGCAGTAGACTCTTTAATGTTTACTGGCAATTTATACCTTAACTACTTAGAATTAATCACCAACTAAACTGTTCTGTCACTGCAGACACCTAGATATTTTAATGGAAAGCTCGTAGAAGTTCTCAAGTATTTAGCAGAATGGAAGAAAAATTCCTTAATGGAATCTAATTGTCTATACCAAATATATATTCCCATTAGCCGAAGTACACTTACTTCTTCAATGATATAAAATCCTCTAAATTCTAACGTCTTACAAATACTGTTGCTCTACTTGCTTCAAAAGGTCTTAAATGTTTGTATTAACTTAAATATTTCTTAGCCAGGACACAATGCATTTATAATTTCACAATACACAATCGCTTCTAAGGAAAAAATTTATGAGCTATTTTGCACTATCATTTTGTGGAAATGGGCTAAAATAGCTGTGTCAAGAAGTGCAATCAAGAGTATTTCATTGGTTAACCAGTAATAAGGTTTTGCTATGGTGTATGTCATACTGGACAATGTGATACATCTATGTATTTAGTTGAAAGTTGTATAAATATTAAATGCAATTAGCTAGCTAGCTCCAAGACGCCCTTTTATTTTACACCATTGTGTTTTTAGTGAGAAAGGCATTGAAAGAAAATTCGGGTTTTAAGGTCGTGCCGTTTTTACGAGGACGGACAAGTAGAATTGCCTGTGATTCAAGTTGACTCTGAGGTTGTTAGCTTGACATGGCCCTTTTTATTCTTCTCAAGTAGTGGTGATCTTCACAGCATGAATATAGACAAATACAACCTAAATTTTGTTCCATTGCCAAGGAGGATTGGGGTTCAAAGGCTACAACATTATGTAGGTACACACGTTTTGTATAGAAAGCTTTAGCCTAGCATGACTGCTCTACTAAACTCACTAAGTTAGGAAAATGAAGCATGTGAGAAAATACTGCAAAAGTGGAGACTATAAACTGAAGTATAGTACGTACAAGTCATAAATGTTCATAATCTGTAATAATATAATATTATTATGTGTGTAGGCACCAATGAATTTCGTTTCCTGTAGTTTCCTCCTACCTACTGCAGATTTCATTTACGCACTTTCCCTACTCCATTGACAGGTATAGTACAGAAGACAGAAGTAATAATATTATTTAGATCCACTAACTATTAGTTATGATCCAAGTACAAACGTAACGGGAGTATTGTACTAATAAATGTTTCTCAGCGTTATTAAGCGTAGTTTATGCATGGTGGTCGTATAGATGTTTTATATCACCCCAATAGAGAATCTGATAGCAAATAAGGATTCGACTGCTGGTACAGTAATAAAGTAGGTACCTTAAAATTCTGTAGCAAGTATTTGTACGTGCATTATGTGTGTATACTTATTGTTAGTATAAGTTATAGAGGTATATAATAAGAGACCTATTATACATAGTACAGTGATCATATAAAACAAGTAGATACCTAATGCAAGTACTTTCTGGCTCGAATGGCACAAAAGCTGATGCGGAATACTTTAAAAGCAGTGCGTTACGTGCCTTACTGTCTAAATGTTCGTTGAAAGAGTTGCCACAGTGTAGGAATGGTTGTAATAGTGTGACACTACGAATGACTGAGTAAAGTAACACCAAAACATTCATGTAGCTAGTAATTCACAGACTGAGCTCCACATCCCATTCACTGCCTTTTCATAGTCAATCTACAGATATTCTCCAGAATGCGACAGTGTAAGTAAACGCAGACGGGAAGAAAATCACTTCTTTTGGTTTGCAAACTATAAAATATATATACCTACTACAGAATGTTCTAATACAATTTACTGTTGCAATGCTATAATAAGTAGGTATATAGATATATTGATAGGTAGCCACCACCAGTCTTTGTAAGTAAATTTGAGGAGGATGTCGATGTCGCCGAAGGTATAGAAATAAAGGAGTTTGCATAGTAGTACATGTAAATACAGCAATAGTGTTAGCTATTGCTCCATGTGAAACACATCTAGTAAAGTTAAGTACATTCTACTACAGCTCACAATGAGTATTCACGACTTGCATAATACCTACTGTCCTATAGTGAGTGTGGTTGATGTAATATTGTAGATAGAATGTTGTAGTGTAAAGTTCTGTGGCCAGTATGGCTATACATTAGCAGAGTAGATTGCAGATATAGGAAATGTTGGAATAGTTCTTGAAAAATAAGACCAATAAAGCCAGGCCACAAAAGTAGTAAAATGTAGGGGAAACACAATCTTGGGTCTACAGTATCTTAATGCATGGCAGTAGCACATTGCATTGCTGTGGAATATAATACTGACATTCGTCTAAATAGAGGAGCAGAGCTGGGCATATAAATACCTAGAAAGTTTACGTTTCCCATTTGCCTTTGGAGTCGGAGATTGCTAAGTGGATGGCCCTGATGTGATGTACATACATTCGTAAAGAAAGCTTTAGAATGACATTAGTTGTGTTTTTCTTGTTTGTTTCCTTATTAGAAGCCGGAGTTAGAGAGGACCACTAGTTTTTACACGATGCCATGCTCACCACTTACGTAGATATCATTGCCGAGACTTTTTTCCATTCTCCATGGGTTATTGTCGTGAAGGGAAATGGAAATGGAATAGCGGTACTTGGACTTACACTATTATTACAAATAAAATGTTGATAGGATGACTAGACTCTTTCCTTACTCACCGACCTAACGGGAATATGATGAAAAGGAAATGTGAACTGACGATGAGAAAAAAGAGCTTATAGTGGAGCAGATGGTAGTCTCTGATAAAATGGACGGAGCAACTTGAACATCTCCGCTTTCTTTCTTTTGCATTGCCCTGCTTTCCTCCACTCCACTTCAGTTCAGTTTATTCTAGTGCATAGTTCAGTTAGGGTGAGACGACAGACGAGAGACTTGTTGTAATGTAATGTGATGTTATGACGAAGTGTGTGTTATGTCGTACTATTACTACTCTAAATGTAATAATAGGAGATGTGGACTCGACGACTATATCCCCTAACTACTCCTCCTACGGTAATAGTACACTACACAATATTAGTACTAGTACTACTGGAGTGCTAACGATAACTACTACTACCTATCTACATACAGATACAGGCATTTACACTACAGATGTATATTACAAAGGAAACTACTATAATAAAGCATGTGTGTATAGGTACTATAAGAAATAAGTACTTTAGACTTGTTATCGTTAGTTAGGGTATCTTTATATTTTATGGTCGCTGGTTTGGTTTTGCTTGACTTAACTGTGACTCTCATAGTTTTTCTTGGTTTTTCCAATGGGTGTACCTAAGTTCATGTGTGAGACGACGAGTGAAAGCTCGCACTACGACTACAACTACATCGTCCTCTATTTTCCTTTACTTATACTAAAGATAGCTGTTGCTTTCCCCGTCTGTTTTGCTTTCCCTTTCCGTTTCACTTGTTCGTAGATTGCGACTTGTGTTCTGTCCTTCCTTAGTGAAACACACATACCTACATCTAATATGTATTAAATGTTACTATAAGACGACATACCAAGTATAAGTCAACTAAGCAAGAGTCATATAGTCTTTGTCGTCGTTGCTTTCCCATCATCACATTTGGCTGAAGAATGGGGAATGGGAATGACTTGCTCTAGTCTCTTCAATGTACATACTTACTACTACCATCCTATCTGCACCACATACATACTATAGTATATATATAAATTTACTATAAAGAAACTACAATTTATATTGAGTCTAGTAGTAGCTAGTATAGCTGGTCGTAGTGGTAGTTTTTGCTTTAGTGCATAGTTGTATATGTGTTGTGTTTCGCTGCTCTCTGGTTGGCTGAGTGCGTTTTGATTTGTTCTGCAGGAAGAGGATTAGAGATAAAGTACCTCAGAGAGCAGCCGACTTCTTGTTCTAGTTTTTGCAATAATAGAAGCCGTTACATTTTATAGCACTGCTTGGCCACTTGCACTTACACTCTCTCTGAAATTACACCTTTTAATCCCCAACAATGCCCTCATACCTATCACTTCACTAAAACAGCCAGCAAGTGCAAGACAAACCGACTCGTAAGTATTTTTTACTCTTTTTTCTATTTGCACTCTGCTCAGATACTAAAACTTTGGACATGAACGGAGAGTTTCACACTTACATTACAAGTCCAGTCCACTCCGCTCTGCTCACCTCACTTAGCATTGGACGACCGAGACTAACTGCATGGCACTAGCACCGAGGAGGTTTGGACAACGCGACGCACTTCCCAGCTGCACTCTTATTGCAACTATATCAGACTCTTGTGCTTATGGAGCAAAGAAATGCTCAATGACCTGAACTAACTATCGTCCACGACTTTGCCAAAGAAATTTTTCAGGCGATAATGGACTTTTCCCCACTTTTTAAATCTTTTCAAATCTCTAATGTCACACTACGACCACAGCACTACATTACGCCCTCATCAATTTGATCAGAGAAAATGCTATTACTTTAGTTACTCCTAACGATTCTTGTAAGGAGACTTACTTTGGGTTAAAATGTCAAAATAAAACATTTTTTGACTTTTCACTTTAAGAGTTTTTCATGGGAAACGCCATTTCATCATAGTTTTCCCCTTTTTTAGAGATTACGTGATGAACTATGTCATATTAGACAGGATGACGTAAGCATTATATTTAGTGGGGCATGTCTTCTGCGCACTAAATTACACATGGGCACCTATTTCTATATGTGGTTTTGAATTTCGGTAGAAAGACGAATGCCCAGCAATTACTAGGCATGAATATCCGTATATTATATTTATATTATTAAACAAAAGGATATTATGCTATTACTCAACAGCATTGGACGGTACATTTTATTTTTGTTATGTAGTTATATATCAAAGTTCCGTCAATAGAGATGGGAAGAGTCACGGCATGTAACTTTATGCACTTATAAAAGGGTTGTGTAAAATCATGACAAGCTTTTTTCATCTAACGATTGTTTTTTGGGAGGTACGTATGAGAAAATAATTACAGGTTCTTCTGTTCAAAGGGATAAATTTAGTTGAGCTTGAAAAGGCACGGCGATAGTGAAAAGTACAAAGAGCAGCATATTTCTACTTTCTCCTCCCAGCAATCTGAAAGTATATAGGAATTTACATAACAATTTACATAACAGTCTGAAGGAATAACAGCTTTTTTAGTTGAAAAGGCACACTAAAAATTTTTGTCGTGGTTTGGTATTGGTTGTTCGGCCTGCTGCGATAAAAATTGTTGCGTTTTTGTTGAAAAAGAAGGTAGGCATTGCATTAGATGGAGAAGCGACCTGAATTAGAGATTGGGAATGAAAAGAAAAACTAAGGCGTTGCATAGTGGTATAGGAGTGAGAGAATCCAAAGGCAGGTTGTTGTCGTATGAACGTATCGTGGAATCAGCTTTCCCAGGAGTGGCGGCGGATGCATGACTCACGCCTGAATTGGTAAAAATAATTGGGATTAGGGAAAGACGGGAGAAAGCTTTCTGCAAATGGGAAGGTGAAAGCTGTCTAAAAGCAGTTCCAAGTAGAAGAAGCATGCTTCCATGGCTCTTTGCTTTGCTTTCTCGACTATGATAGGTAGCTACCCTCCACTAGTAGTACAACAGACACTACTTACTCGCACTCTCTCTCCTACATCTCTTGCAAGTACAGTTTCACACACAGAGAAAGAAACGGCAAGTCACGCAGTAGTGGAGGAAAAGACGGAGAGTGGTGATAGGAAAAAAGATAAACCTGTGGATCTGGAGTAAGCGAGGTGAAAAGACAGAATGTATGTTCCCAATGTTGATCTCAAATCCCAGCTGAGTTGATGCTTCAGGGTACATCAACTTTCGGTAATATCACGGAAAGGTAATGCATTAGCTTTGTATGTTTTCTGTTTGCCTTCTCAATACAGAAATAGAGAGAGAGAGAGGATTTTCTAGGGAAAAGAAGCCAACTCAGTCAATCCTAAACTGGAAAAAGAAAAGGTAAAAGGGGCCATTCGACTTCTCTTACTCTCTCGCTCATTCTCTAGGGAAATCGCTCCAAATAATGCTCGCCGAGAAGAGTCTGTCGGCTCAAGATTCACCAAAACACGGCACTCGTCCGACTCTCTGTCCATCTTCATTTATTTCTCACTCATCCCACTTCACCCATTTTTTCTCCATTCAGCACAGTCAACGGGAACCTCATGTAGGAGGGAACTCGCACAGACAGACCACAATATCCACTAACTCTACTATTAGAATACACTACTACCTTGTCTTCTCTCAACAACTAGCTACTACTATCTGTGATGGTGAGCACCCACTATAAATACCTAGCACATTATAAAACTTTATTACCAGCTACTGGATACTTCTAAGCTACTTTACTCCCTACTTTCTCCTTCTCAAATTTCAATCAAATGACCCGTGCTTAAGATCAATACAAACTTACCACCAGAAACTCCACTACAATGCCAACTTGAAAAAGGGTGGAAATCTTATCTCCCTCTCTATATCCACAAATTGTCATTCAAGCCCAAGTGCACTCAACAAAAACTTGTGTACCTACTAAACTACGCAGAAATAACACCATAAATCCATTTACATTTATTCTCATATCTCAGAAATTATAATAACTTACGATATCCTTTATTTCCTGTATTCATTCTGTACAGACAGACAAACTCATGATAGGTATAATGGTACTGTAGTCGCTACCTTTGAGGCAATTCACTTACAGTTGGTGAGTGGAGTTGTAAGAGAAAGTTCTGAAGGGGCATCGTGATTTTTCTTAGTTAAGTTGCAGAGTGTGAAGGGAAGGAAGAGAAAAGCTGTGCTAAGCTTTCTACATTCTACATACATCTTCATATATTGTATTCTGTGCGTGTATCGCTCAGCCAACTGTATTTTGGGTTAGCGCAGCTGATGTCTATCTTATTTAATACCTAAGTATTATAAATATGCAGTGGGCGAGAGGGTGCCCATATTACATTCCCTGTACAGTCAACGTGGATTTAGTAGAGATACAACCTGAAGGACGTACATCTTGGTTCTATCCACTTGTCCATCTCCCTAATACCATCTAAAGCACTTCCCGAACTAAAAGTAAGCAAATAAAAGCCATTAGAGTCGTCGAGTCAACTAATATCGTATAATTCAGTGAATATACAGCATAGTAGGTAGTCGTGCTAGTATGAGGAACCGCGGCTTATTTACTTATTGGATACCAGACTAACGGATTTCTGATTCCAGTCGAGTCTCTAGCATTTTTTATTGGAGACACTATACACTTACATACATGTGGTTCTGTAATATGCATTTTGCTATTGTTTGGTAACGGATATAGTCGGATACATTAGAAGCGTTGATTTGGCTTCAGATTTGCTATTCTGTATCTGACTTATTTACCAGTAGGGCAAACTGCTTTTCACGTGTCAACCATTCTGAGAGTGGATTTTACAATGTGGAGGTTGTAGATCTCGTCGGCGAGATTTCATTCTAAAATCACGGAAGCCAGTCGGAATGCTCTGCTTCAAAGGTAAATGAGCACACCCCGGCCTAATTTAGAGTCTATTGAGGCACTTCATATGGAATGTCTCGTCGCAGCCTGTCGTGACTAATCTCACCTCAATCAACCCTCCTAATGAATTCCCTTTGGTGGAGACGACAAAAAATTGTCTGCTTTACACTAATGATTCCAATAATGATACCATAGGCGGAAAGAATAGCGACACTTTCTCCTTTCATCCCAATTACATCACGTACATGGATCTCACACTCTTGAAACACTACCTTAAAAATCTCGACAAACAGCCTTTGCTTTATTCTTCACTCTCCTCGCTACGCTAGTCATTAGTAACTGTCATTCCAATTTCAAAAGCTTCTTCTAATACTAAATTCTACGAAAAACTAAGAACACAACTGCTTTCACTCCAAGCCCTCCATTTATTCCCATCTCACTCTTTTAATGATTTTTATCTCCCTCTCCTAGCCTCTTTCCTACTTATCATCACAAACAAACGACTAAATTTTTAATACAATTCCATTATCTTTTCCTTGTACTTTCACCATTCTTTCTCACATCAGTATTTTATTTAGAGCACGTAGCAGATTATAATTATAAGACAACAAGCACATACAAAATAAGCTAAATTACAAAGTGATGTCAAGTATAGGTGAACAGTTAATAAGCAAAAAATATTGTATATCAATGGAATAAAAACTCTTTTGTGCTCAAAGTATTTTTAACGATGGAGAGAAGTGGAATCATTACGAGAAGATAAAACTTTCTTGGAACTAACTTTAATATTACAAAGGGAAGACAAGTTTGACCTTACATTAAGCTATCTCTATGCTACATATTTCTATATTTCTAGTAATTTAATTAGCTAGCTAGAAACACAAATGAAACTAAGTAACTCACAATTAGTTAGTCTTTCTATAGTTCGTTTAATTAGAATTTATTTTCACAGTAGAAGAGCTCACGCGTTCAAATAATGGTAGGATAACAAGTATTTATAAATTATAATCAACAAATACTAAGCTCATTAACGCACTAGAGAGCAAAGGTGGGTAGATCCATTTCTAAGTATACCCAAATAAAATAACGAATTGTTTTCCAAATTACTTTCGTACTCATCTCTCCTAATGCAGCTTTCCTAGTTTATAAACAGCCTTGCACTTCTCTCTACACTAATTCAGAAAATGTCAGCAAAGGAAAACAACAGTTTTTGAGCTGATTATAGGCAGATATCTTTTGTCTGTTAAGTATAGGAATATAGACAGCTACGTATTGTGAATTACATATAGACAAAACATTGATATCTTCCATAAACTCACGTGCACTACATGCCTCTAGTTTACTAATTGTATCCGTAAGCATAGAATCAGAAATGCAGAACGTGTAGAATGGAGGACTGAGGTTATCTCCGCCGGTAATTATGGTCTAATTAAGGGATGTTTTAAAGGGCAACTGGTCGCTTGCCTTCTAAGCAAAATGATTATCTGTCGAGTCTCTGCCTGCCGGCTTGTTAATATCACAATGCCCACATCTACTACTTTTCTATTTACAACTTTATATCTCTCTCTCCGACGTCTCTACCTACTCCACCTTTGCACTTTGCTTGATCATACTCTACTATAGTAGCAAAGTCAGCCAACATGTTTATCTGTCCCTATTCAGTCTGTTGCAAACAAGTATAATATTGTGTAGTACTAAGTATACATTTCCGCTGCTCCTACCTTATATCCAACCTCGTACATGCCCAAAGTTTAATATCTATGTATCTTGCCGAAATATTCAGTATATATAAGAACATGGGATCACTGGAGTGAACTTGGTATCTTTCTACTACAGATATAAATGAAAAGTTAACAAAATAAATGCGATGCTGGATAGTTAGGGACAGTTGACTTCCCTGGGACTTGGTCCCCATCATCCAGGCAGAGAAAGTAGCTTCACTTTTTAGTATCTTTGTCTGTTTTATGTGACTTTACACCCACCTCTCGACAGTACAATAACTGAGAAGTACGAATCTCTATTACAGACGAGGAGGGGAAGGAAGAAGGCAAGCAATAAGTTGAGATTTACAATTAGTCTATTACATAGAGCCTTCTATTCTCAGCTCTTCCTTCCTAATCTAAATGCTTAGTATTCTCTGATCATTTTCCCTTCCTTCCTTCCTCCGTCCGTTTTGTTTGTTTAAAATCTTAGGGAAAACTACGTGCTATTTGCTAGCAGGTATACTACATTTATTTACTAACCAAAGCGATCTAACCTTTTAGTACAGATACTATGGTGAACGGAGTAGATATATGTTTCAGGTGTTCTCAATAATTCACTGCATTGTATTTAAATGAGTTGTTAATATGAAAGGAATATCAGTCAATTGTTTTGATACTTTTTCTCGAACGTTTCTAACAATTTTCTACCCGTATAACTTTGAAAACTATTTTAATAATAATGGATCGAAAAGACTTCGCGGTAGGTACATTATTGTGAATCTGAGCAAGATGAGATGGTAATGCCTTCCAGGTATATTTAACTAATTTTAATGATTTGCCAAGTATCATAACAGTTCAGCAAGTTTCTTAAATATCGCTTCTAAACTCTTATCCGTTTTCTCAAGATGATACAAGTTTCCCTCAGGTGGTGAAAACCTGTTCCGAAAAATTGTTATTTCCTAACCCCTTTGCCCTACATAGCCAATAGAAAAAGTGATTGGAAAAATCAGTTTTCCGGAGCGTGTCTTCACCTTCTGCCCTGAGCGAAGGGTAGAAAAACTCTTTCCATTATAATGATATTGGTTGTTTCCATCAGTGACATAAGTGGCTTCGGAGAATTTTTATTTTCCAGAGTACAAGAGCCATGATACTTGTTTTGCTAAAGAAATTGTAGTTGCAAGGCGTAGAATATATTCCCACCAAAATAAACAATTTAAAGGAGGGTGGATGAATCGGGGATAGGATGAATATTCAAAGATTCAGTGATGGTAAGTAGTGGTAAATTTCTGTGGATATGATCACCATGCATATCAAAGGGTAGAAAGAGTTATAGTAAGTGGATATAAAATAAATATAAGGCTAGGAGTTAGTATAGTAAGTAAATTATAGAGAAATTGCAGGTAAGGTTTGGTGGCCACTTAAAGTTGAGCAGATTGCTCGGCTGCTGGTTGTCCTTCAACGAATTGCAGGGAATCGATAAACAAATGTATTTATCCACTTGGGTTGACTCATTGTCATGCAGCGAGGTTGTGGACGTAACAAAGATAACAGTGGATAGCTGAATTTAGCGGAGATAAGAGCGACAGGAACAAGAGACTAGTGAAGGGAAAACAAGAGGGTCCTAATTAGTCAATTGCACGACAGGATGGTAAAACAATTCCGGCGACAAGATAGACAGACTGACAGACAAGACAGGGGAGATAGAGAGACTACCAATAAAACTCATGGAATCCAGCACAGCAACGGAAGTTTCCAGTCAACATCAACTTGAAGGCGTACTGAACCAAAAACCAAAACATGTCAGCTTCTATAAGTACACAACACACTGAACTCAACTCAGTTGTCTTGTTCTATCCTATTTAGCTACGCATTCAAGGAATAACAAAAGTTTTCTATCTCTAGTGCTGGCTTACTCTGTTAACTGTTATAGCTCTGCTTATCGGCTTCGTGTCTCCAGTCTCCATTCGTGTGGTGTCGTACTCTAGCTCAAGCTATGTCACAAAGTCATAACTATTTCGACTGCTTGGACTCCCTACCAGACAATGTCAGAGAGCAATGAACCTTAACCAACCAACGTTTTAATACAAGGCTCTATTCAACTTCCTACCCTTACCTTATACAAACTGCTAAACGACGCCTTTCTCCTTTCTCCTAACTAAAACAGCTTACAAGCCGTTTAAGACATCTTGCCAATCAATTCACTGGTCACTGTCCTCTTCTATATCTACAGATATCAAACCTAAATTAAAAACCAACTTTTTACAATTGGAGTATTATGTTGAAATCAGACATTTTGGATTTCAGAATTATATTGGAATGTTTGGATACGTTTTCAATAGCTTTACTTTCATTTTTGAATGCTGGCTTTCTCCATTTGCCTTGTATTAGATACTTAAAGTTATTATGCAACGTTAAGCCGTTTAAAATGCTAGAAATGTACGATTAGTGTTAACTAACGACTTGGTGCCTTGTACTATAACATATTTGGTACTATTGTCCCTTTCTGTGATGTATTACATAGGTAAATATTATATGCATTAATATAATGATGGCAATATATTGGGGGTGAGTGGTATGCTTATAAGAATTCCATTTGAAATGTTATGCCGTAGAAACTTTCTCATATTAACCCAATTTTAAGAAGCCATAAAAATATTTGAGCAAAACGACATTGCACGAGGGTTTTCAAATGCTTACCATTTTTGAGACAACATAAATATTCCAAACCGATTCTAAATGTATATAATGCACCCCCAGCTTTTATTCTGTTTTTGATAATTTAACGGTCGCGGTCACGCCTACGATAAGTGGGATTGCGTTGTATTTATGCTATAAATAAATGCCGTTTTTTATTTTCCCTATTGTATGATTAAATTAATTTGACGTCTGAAACTGAAACTTGTGCAATGACTGTGAAACCAAAAGCGAGTGGTAGCTAACTGTTTGTGGTATTTATGATGAATGAATTTAATGCCAAATTTATATGCAAATGACAAGTAAATAAATTATCACAAGACAGACTGAATTTTGAATGCGGATACATTCGGAAAATATTAGTTTTACTGATTCTTGCTTCCTGTGGTTTAGAAGACTCCATGGAACCGACTAAACCAAAAGATTCAATACAGTGGACACTACAGAGAAAGAGGATAGATACAATACAATACACACGTACATATACAGATTACATACAGAGATATTATACACTTTTTGCTTGTCACAATTGACGACATATATTACATACTTGCGTATAACTATAACATACATATAACAGTATTTATTTATAATATATATTATGTTAATATGTAATAATAGCACATAGAATACATATACATAGGTACGCGGTACGTACAATACTAGATAGTTATGCGCTAAATAATACACTGAGTAGCATATTATATCTATGTACTACGTCACTACATTGTACACAGGTATTTTTCAAAGTGTTGCATTATGCTCCAGTTTTCATACAATTACTACCATCTCTAGATAACGGTGACACAAATTATATAATAACTCAGATATTGCTACAAATCGATATACAATCTACAAAAATGAACAAAACTGACAAAACGGAACAGTAAAAATCATTTTTCACAACTTTTACAAAATGTCAGACTATTTTAATAAATTAATATTGTTTAAAAACTAATTGTGAGAAAGTTTTTCGATCGAATTAAATGCAAAAAACTAAAAAATGACGCTTCTTGAAAACAATTCAAAAAATGGACTAAAGACTGGAGTAATTGATGAGAAACAGGTAATGCGTTCTATCTATAGATAGCTAAATAGATACGTGAGCGAGGTACATTTAGACTAAAGTTGTATAATGCTCGCATTATAATTCTAATACGAAACGCGATAAAAATGCTGAAGACTGAAATTGTTCAACGTAATAATGTTCAACATAATGTGCAGATAATGCATTATTCATAGACAGGACAAGACCATTACCATACCATTCCAAAATGTTTTCTCTTCCCATAAAAGTTGATAGAAACGCAACTTTTCCATCTCCTATTCTCAAACAATGCGTTTAATTATATATTTTCTGTCTACGTACTTCAAATATACTAGTAATATAAATTGTAGAAACCATACTACAATGTCTACAATACTTATGCGTAGCTTTCCAGTAATCAGGTATGGCATTTGAGTTTTTAACTCAACACTATGGATATAATATATAATATGTGTAATTAATATATCTGGATTTCTACATCAAGCAGGCTAATTACTAATTTAATTGGTTGAATTAATAAATATCTATCAAGCATTTTACGTACATATAACAATACTATTTTTTCTATGTACACAGATATAATTACATGTAGATTCTTGTAACAACACTTTATAACATTCAAAACTATCAACTTCCTTCTTCATCCCTTCCTATGGAAAGCAAGATTTATATTGTAACGATAAGACATCTAAACACTGACTCCAACTATTTTCATAATCTTAACTCACTTAACTGTATGCACATGTAGATACACATATTCAATACAGGACAAAGACATTAAACATCTACCAATATTTAACTACTTCATTTTTTATGTTGTATACCAGCAAACTTGTTGACTGGTTCATCCTTAACACTATGGTAATGTTTAAGTTCGTATGCATGTAATTACAATAACATTTGACTAACAGATATACTCCATACAAATTCACACCGCTTGCTAACTGTATAAGAAAGAAAAGAAATTATATTCTAATTTCTTTCAAATTAGTTTTTCCATAATTCCCTGTCTGTACCTCAAATGAAATGATGTATTATTTACTCAGAAGTTTGCATTTCTCTATAGTATCCTAAGTATTGTTCTGTGTAAGTCAATATAATGTTAAAGGGAAATCTATTCCAGATCAACTAATTGTGTTTCATTTGAAAGTCAAAAGGGACTATTTATTTAGTACTTAAATGTAATTTCTAACATCCAGTATTAGCCATTGGGAATGTACTTTAAGTCTAATTTTACCTATTAAGTAATAATATGTCGAAATTTTAAAGAAATGCAATAAATAATTATTCGCAATGGTGAGATACTTTAGCAATTAGCACAAAATTCGTTTTCCTTTTGTATTGTTTTGACAATCTAAGTACAAGTCTAAGTATAGCTTTTACACAATTACTTTTAGATATACTGTAATATATATGTATATATTTTATATATTTTGTGAACTTTTATATCGGTTAATTATTGTTAGGTATGTCAATAGATATCTGTATTTGTTCAGTTGCACCACTACCAAACTGCTACTCAATGTAAATAGATAGACAGACAAATAGATAAGTAGATAGATAAATTAATATTATGTGAATTATTTCCGAAATATTCTGTTTAATGTGTAGTATGTAATTACAATGTACAATGTACAATGTACAGATGAATTAATGTAGAGTATGCAGTAGATAATTACTACAGGTGGAAGTGTTTTAAATTTCCTTCATTGTGCTAACCTAAGCACTTGAATGCCAATATGTTTAAGTTCTACTTGTACATAAAGATAGGGGAGTTAATTATGTGGGGTGAAATGACTATTAAGAGATATACGACCTATTCAATTCACTTTTACACCAAAGACTCTGCTTAGTAATTACCCTCCACGTAGTAGTACTCATGTATAATAATAGTGTGTTTATGGTACTAACTTTTTGTGTTGAATCTCAAAGAAACACATTTCTATCGTGATTAATCTTAGTCTCGTCAATTTCATTTGAAATTATTATCATCTCCTAAAGAAATGAGGAAGGATATGCTAGAGTGCAGTACAGTACACACACAGGGACCAATTGAGTATGTACTAATTCACTAATGTAAATTTCATTCAAGTCCATAGTTCATACTTTTACACTTGCATACATTAGTTGTATTATATGGTAATTAGTACACTACCGATGACACTAAGAGTTTTCTTCAAGCATTTTTTTTTGGTTTGTTTCTTTTGCTACATTTGTTACATGTCCGTAGACCATGCACACAATTATCCATTAGTGCATATGTAAATGCAAATAGTTGTTGACTACATTTAAGATCCTGTAAATGTGCGGAAATTAATGGAAAAAACTGGTGGGACTATTAAGAAGGTATTGCACTGTTTGAGTGCAACCTGTTACGAACATAATATGTAGCTCTAATAGAAGAGTGTGCTGTTATCTTTCGCTTGCAGCATATAAATCTGTATTATTCTAGTATTAGGGCTTCCTTTGAATTGTAACTACAAGAAATGTAGGTATATGTTTGTTCATGAGAAGATTTAGAATCCAGACTAAAGTGTCTACATTGTATAGTCTCATTTGTTTCTCAATGTAGTTCCAATTTTGAATTTCGACAGAGCTACGTTATATCAAATTGGTTGACTATTTGTATTTACCGGAATGTGGATATATTATTTTTGACACCTGTCTATAGAATCACATATGAATTGAATACCCAATTTCCAAAGGTTTTTCTGTCCTTCTCTACATGTTAAAATGGGTATTGTTGAAGAAATGTGTTCTATATGCTGAGGGAGTCTGATTATATTTCTGTAGCTGTTGTAAGTTTTCCTACAGAGATAAATACGATGCTTGTTAATAATTTCGTGTATAAATGTTATGTAGATGTAATAATTTAGCTAGATGTAGGAAAGTAAGAATGAGTCAGTAGCTAAGCGACTTGGAATTTCGATCCACTGAAGACTCACAGATGGGAAAAGCTCAGCTTTAGCATGTCACTGCATTTGACAATGAAAAAATGAAGAAAGGGACGTTAACGGAGAGATGAAGATGCGTATTTGTAGTAGATACCTTTATAGACTAGTCTTCGACGGAGTGGAAAGAAGAGAGTTGACTTTGACTGGAGTTTAACTAAAAGTACAACTATATTGAGTCTCTCTCCTGTTTTCTGGAATTCCAGCGACTGGAGATAGAAGGACTTTAATGCAACTGTTCCGGAGCTTTTGTGTTCTTACATTTACGTCCTCTCGCCATCCAACATCCAACCAACCCCACATCAGCTACATGGGCTGGACTTTTACTATCGTTTTCCATGTACTCCTGCAAACTGCAGATAGTAGTATGTATAAGAGCTTTCAAAGTTTTGTCGAAGTCAACTCGTGTACTTATTTTCTTACGATCTTCTTCCCTGCTACAGCGTCCGGAATGTCTACTCTAAGTAACTGTAGTGTAGATAGTAACAATAAGACGAAACATAACATCTCCCTCCCTATATATACTTAGTACTTACATATTAGGTATACTATACACACGTATATATAGTCTTACAATGTATGGGACACATCAATAAAATTCAGGAGGAGAGAGAGAGTAGTAGATAGAAGGAAGGGTTGCTTGTTGTGTTGACTAAGTCTAACTATTCCTTAGGTGAGCTAGGACATTCCGCAGTAAAGCAGTAAGGGAGAAATGCCAACTGGTTCCGTCTCACTTGGTTTGGTCTGTTTTGTTCTGTATTTTAGATAGGTAGGTACATTTTGAGACCTAATACCCTTTTATATTATGGAGTGTTGTGTGTAGTGCTTTCCCCGTGCTAGTCTCCTCTGTCTACCAATCGGACTCTCTATTTCTTTTACTTACTCTTTTTAACTTTGGCATCTTGGTCGTCTTCTTCCTTTCGGTTCGTCTCCCTTAGAGATCAATTCTTCGTAGTATGGATGGATGGATGGATTCGATTTTTTCCTCAGGCTTGACTCAGTTTGACTTGACTTGGTTTGCTATGACTTGACATGAAACACAGTGCAGTGGAGTGGAGTGGAGCACTACACAACATGACACACAACCAACCAAACCGAGCCTACGACGAGGCTCCTCACACTCTATCCCAACAGACCACACGACACATAAAACTCACTCATATATATCCCCACAACCAACACTATATTATTATTAAGTTGCTCCAATGTCATCCCGTAATAGCATCGCCCAAATAGCAAACCAAGTCGACTGAACAGACTGGGGGAGACAGAGACACAAATACAAGCTAAGTTAAGCTTACCAGAGAGGAACCCCACAACTTACACCACCATACTACAATCTTCAGAGATATTAGTACCTCCACTACTACTCTACATTATATACTTAACTAACTAAGTAGACCAACTGCTCTCCTACCTTTTCGAGACATTCTACTACCACTACTACTACTAGTACTACCTTAGTACTAAATAGCTATGTATCTTAGTACTAAATAGCTATGTATCTAAGTAGTAGTAGTATGTAATAATAACAAGGGTAGTCAGTCATTCTAAAAGGGGGTAGTGGCTACAGAATCGTCTACTACCATGATTGCTGCACTGACTGTCAGATGAGATGCAGTTGCATGAAAGTATGTACTTTCCTAGTTGGCGACGTTCCTTTTTTAGAGTGTGCTGCAGTGTGGGAGTAGTGGAGTGTGTCCATGGAGGCCAAGATGGAAGGGAGGCATTCATCCGAAGAACAACTCCAACTCACTGGTCCACTATGTGTGGATCATCCCTGTTGTTGGAACACATTGGACCAGAATCACCGCCGCGATTTAGCAATTGCCGTAATTTCTTCAGATTCATCTCAGTCACATCATCGTTCGGTTTCAAACTAAGGGCCATCAGGTAACTCTGCTCTGCAGCTAGGTACTTTTTATTCACGTGGTAAATTGCTCCCAGATTCATGTGTGCCCGAGCATCCTACGTAATACACAAAATAAAGTAAAACACATTTATTTTGGCAGCTATTTATCAAACATCTTTGTAAAGGCACTTTGGAAAACTGCCTCCGCACTACTCTGTCTGCCTAATGTGTCTACTCAATTTATGGACTACTACCACAATATTGATTAATAACACCTGCACTCACTTTACTGCTTTTTTCAAAACTTATTACACGACCACCCTACTCTACTACTCTATATATATAAATTATCAGTATCATATTGTCACTGAAGATATTCACTTTGTAATAAGTACTGAAGATTCTTAAAAGTTTAATATCACAATTTGTAGAATATTTTGAGTGCATTTACATGTCATAAATTACAGTGCCAATGACAGTATAATTTAAGGGTTGTATACAACCACACATTACTGGAAAATAGTATAATCAGATAGATCATTGGACAATTTTCATATGCTATTTAGTGGCTCGTGTTTTGCATATAATTATGTAGCGTGTAGCGACAATAAATAACGTCCTCCTCGTCTCCAGAACTCAATATGTACTAAAATGCTATGGCCACTATAGCTATGCCAAAAACTTTCTCCACCTAAATTCACCCTTAGTAAATCATCCAATATATTTGATCCACGAAAGAGCAACTGCTCTGCTACTTTCCCTGAAACCCGTAGTGTGAGAGCAACGAGGCTATAGAAGCAAGCATAAGACAACTAACCTTTGGTCGTAGAGCAACAGCTCTTTCGTAAAATTCTTCTGACTGGATATTCTCCCCGGAATTCCTTAGAGCGTTCGCTGTTCCAACAATTATGTCATAGTCAGTTGGCGCTAACCTGGCTGCTGATAGATAAGTTTCCGCAGCTTCCACATGGCGCCCCTCAAAAGCCAAAAATTGTCCTGTGGATTCAAAAACATTCATTCAGTACCAAACTTTTGGCATTCTCCCTTATGTGGCTACATTAATTCAATTTACTCATTCACTGCCTACGTACGTTCATTAATAGTTTAAATGAATGTTTGTTCCCTCACCATAATGGAAATATACAGATGAATCATCAGGTGCAATCCGTCTTGCCTTTTTAAACCATATTTCCGCTTCAGCAATCCGAGTTCGCTACAAATTGTAAATATGTTTTATAGTTTTCCCTTTACTATATAAAACTAAGAACACCATGGCATTTACATTTTGACAGCTTTGAATACAAATACGGTGCTAAATATTAAACATGACTGTGTTATAAATCGCAAAGAAATTTGAATGGACAGATTTGGTGGTTGAAATACTAAAACGTTTGTAAAAAGTACGAAACGCTTACATTGAGAAGTGTACTTTTGTAGACTAAATTTTCAAAGTCTATTTTATCATGTAGTATTTTGGTGGGCGTTAAATAAATTCGGATTGGCTATTTTAGACGCATGCATGGATTCCTAGAATTTTGCTGATATATAAGCCAATTTACTAGGATGGAGCATTGGTGGTAGGGTAATTGAGATTGGCAGAAATTCAATAAGCAGACGAAGAATGACTTACGTTTCTTGATAGCATTTTCCCATAGGTAAGATGAGCCGGAATGTGATCCGGTTTTGCCTTCAAAGCTTTTAAAAACCAATCCTCCGCTTCAGTGAGATTTCCATTCCGGTAAAGAGCTTCACCCATGGCATTGTAAATACTCTGGGGTCATGAAATCCACAAAGTAGGCAGCACCGTAAAGGGAAAAAAATAAAAATTTAGTTATAGTCAAATTTGGTTTTTATTTAATTTAAGGCTATCATGTACACATTCGTTTTCACTACATTTCTTCGGTATTGCACGGAACTTTAGTAAAGTGGCTGTAGGGTAGTAACACATTATACTTTTATGATAGTCGCAGACGATGAGTTAAAGATTAGTAATAGCAAACATTCTTGTAGAAAACTAGTATTCTTATAAATGTAGTAGGTTTTGCTAATTATAAATAATTTATGTTCCTAATTACATTCTGTTTAGGTACAAGTGTAGTGTACTGCAATTTCTCTGAGCGCTAATGTAACATAAAGCAGAAAGGCAATGTTATTAATCCTCACTTTAATTATTTTCATGTTCATTGTAAATTATCTGGTCGAACAAAGTAACTCATAATGTAATAAAAAACTGAGTACAATATAATTCTTCCGATATATAAAGGAGAAAGAAATAAATATTGTTGGAAATTACTCTTGCGGCACGAAGAAGTCAGTGTGGAACCCTGTTTAGGTCCATTAATAAGGTTGAAGGAGTCAGTTAAAGATAATTTCTACGAGATAATGTAATCCAAACAGAGATTATAAGTTTTTATATCTTCCACCAGCTTTCTTTAATTAAGAAAGAAAGTCTAAAAAATGCAGTTAGGAAGTAATGTAGTAATATAAAAAGTTTAATCATCTCCTATTGCTTTTCAGATAGGAAAAAAGCTGCTTTATGTCTTATCTCTTGTTCTTACACAGAGAATAATAAAAATTATCTCTGCGAACAGAAGCAGCACTACGATTACGAGTAACAAGAATAAAAGAGTCAAATGTAGCACATTCAGTTACAATTTTAATGTAAGTAAATTGAGAATTAGACATTTGCTAATAAAAGCTCACGCTTCAAGAAAACTATCTGTACAGCCATCATGTCGTTATACTTACACGTATCTACTATAAAAGAGCATGGAGAAATTCTTTGTGTCTTATAACTGTTATTAACCATCAAAAATATTACATTACTGCTAGCATTGCTATTTTACAGTAAGGTATATATATATTATTATAAGTATAAGTTCAGGAATCCTACTATCAATGACAGAAATAAATTTGATAGAGTGAAACCATTTTGATGTATGTAAACCAGATACAAAGTGACAGTTCTAAAATTATATATTACAGAGGTGGCAATCTAAGCAAAATGAGCTTCCCCAAATGCGAATCTATGTGTCATTCGCACTTCACAATCTATCAAATATATCTTATAAAAGTGCCATATTCGAAGTAGAGTGTAGAGTTTGTTATTTTAGCGTCGTTCTGGTATAAAATTTTCGCGTGTCTCTCTAGGTACAATCTATAGGTACCTAAATTTTTGTCGATTTGATTGAAGACGACAGCTAGCAAGACAAGTCTTCTTCTAGTTCTGCTTGCCGCCTGTCATGTCTTTCTTTTGCTGTGTTAGTACTTTGTGCACTAGAAGGTAAAGAATGTCTAGAGACACAATTTGGAATACACGAACTAGTCCGTATCGTATTCTGAAAAGTTTTTTTTTGTCCTGCACAAAGAGATATTGGTGAAAAGACATTGTTATTTTGGTTTTGTAAAATTCTTTGAGTAATTAAAAAGATAGACTTGGGTGAATTTTATGAGTATAAGTTTTGATCTAATGGTCCTAAAGGGACTTAAGTAACGAGTTGTTTTGATTGTGAGCCGAGGGTAGTTCCGGTTAACCGGAGATTGGATTAACCTGTTCCCGTCTCTAAAAACGACATATGGGTAGTAGATGGGAAAATTGTTAAATTATTAACTAGGAAAAGAAAGCATAAGTCAGTGAGTCAGAGAAGATAGTAATATTAAGATAGACAGGCAGACTGTTCATATTATATCTGTACCTATTTAGGGAGAGTAAGTAGTGAGAGTGGAGCAGTATGTGTAGGGAAAGTATAGAGAGAAAGTCTGGAACTACTTACAATACAATAGGGAATAGTACTATATGAGATATTCCATTCCATTTCAACTTTTTCCACTATCCGAGTCTAGCAAATAGGAAGTGACATATCTTTTAATATACGGAGCAAGCTTGAGTGCGTTTGGAATGTGGGAGACGAAATGGTGAGGCTAAGACAATGGTAGACCCAGGAAGACAGTATGCTCGCTCAGTCAGTCAGTCACTATCTATGTATAGCATCTATGTATACGAATGTAGTATTTATCAGAATAAAGTAGATCCAAGGAGGCAGATATAGTAATATAGGAGAGGAGTAGAGGGAACGGGAGCAACAAAGGATTCCATTCAAAGCCAAAGGAAGTTGCAATCTTAAGATTAGTGCAAGACTCAGGAAAAGCGAAGCCAAAGTAGAAATTCCGTAGTAAAGCGAGGTGAATTTCGACTTTCTCTATCCAACTAACATGACATATTTTAGAGAGACCAATTTCCGTCCTTTTGTTCGCGATGAAATGAGAATTCCCAAGTCATTCCCATAATAATATTCCATTTCGCTTTAGTCGCTTTAGCCACTATCTTATAGCTTTGTGCCAGTCCTTCTCGTCTTATTTTCATTTTCATTTACTTTAGCATTTTACATTACTTTAGTAGAGTCCTTGCCTTTCACAAACTTACTTTCCTTGGATTGCATTAGTGCACAATAAGTACAGCATCCTACATACACCGGCCTCGAACAAACCATAACTAACGGACTACACAACAGACTAAATCCGGTATAGGATTACCTAACCGAACATTACAGTTTCCATTTCCATGCTATTGCAATATTTAAGGAAAGAGGCTAACTGCACCGCAACTACACACAACCTCTATGTATACAACTATTTAGTAATACTAAATTACATTCCCTCTTATTGGTTTAGACTCAAATGCCAACTTCCCTTCCTCGCTAAATTGTTTAAGCCCAAAGTGACATGTGAATACTCGCACACTCTCTTTACTTACTCCTAGCTACTACTATTCTAGTAATTACGTTACGTACCAACTTCTCAATGAAAGCTTTCCTTGAATTCTCATAATATTCGTTTGTGTATGACATGTTAGTACAGCAGCATCTCATGTACTGTAAAGTAATATTAAGTAACCCGAGGAGCGAGTGTACTATTAGGCATTCATGCATCCTCACGTGATCCTATCCTTTCATCCTTATTGCATTTCTTTGTGAGTGTACTAAGTAACGAAATCTAAAGAGGCATGTTTTAGGAAACATTTTTGAATCCGGGGATTTAGGGTCCTGTAAATAGAAGGTACTCCCTATATCTACATTGGAGTTGATTTCGGGCGGAAATTAAGTCAGCTTCTATTGCCATCGAATTTAATACCGGGAGGGAGTAAAGCGAAAAGGAGACACCATTGCGTGTCATAGCACACACTACTACTACTAATATCGTATTGTTGTGAGGAAACACTGCTGGAGTACTACTACTGAATGAATCCCTATGAGACGTAGGTATTTAGAAGACACTGGAGTGAAAGATTGCCAGCTTTTGTGGTGTCGTGTGTGCTATATTATATTGGAAACTACCTCTCTCATGATATTCATAGCTTTCTCGTGGTGTGTAAGTAAATCGTGTATGCTCGCCTATGCTGTATTATCCCCGTGTTTGTGTTCTCCTCGCATGTGTGTGCTTTACACACACATACAGTGCACATTATTAGCTGCATTACATAACACACATAGACAGGATGGATTTTTATTACATTCCCGACAGGCGTTATATTGGCCTTTCTTTATAAATCTGGTCATAACCCCAAAGGTTATTGTGGCACACAATAAAATCTGTGTTCGAGCTGGGAGACTGCATGCAGGCAGACATTTGAGTCGTTGCTCCAGGGGTAGTGCCATGCTAACAGTGCCATAGTCAGTATGGCACACACACAGCAGAGCACCATGCCATGCCGTGCCTGTATTGTGCCATTTCATCCTCCTGTAATAATAATAATAGCAATATCACATCATCATAATACAAGTCGACTCCAGCGAGCCTCTCTCTCTCTGTTTTCCTGTCCTCCCTCCTATTCACTCACTTACTCCAAAACCTTCTTCCCCATATCCACATGACAGTCTGCTTCCAGAACACAACTATCTACCTATACACACTTTTCTTCACACAAATAGAGCATCCAACCAAACTCGATATTAGGAAAGTGAGAATGAATGAATTTGATACACCATCCAAGTTTGCATTTCAGTAAATGACTAATAAATCGATAAAGTTATTAAAACCAAGTCAACTTTCATATTATACTATAATTCTGTTTCAAATATCATGTTTCTATATCTATTTAATAGCCCGTTCTCGGAAGCTTACAGGCTATCATTTGCTCCCGATTCTTCTTCATTCAATACTTTTCAAATATTAATTAATATTCCCAAAATTTCGTCACATTTTTCAGACGCTAGTTTCCTTAACGAAAACTAATTACAATTATTTATAATTATGGCATGAAATCTCATTAAAAGTATACAAAAGTTATAGTATATCATTAAATAAGATGAATTTGTATCAGAATTACGTTTTATTATACTTCGTCAGCATTAACAAAAGATACAAGGGAATATTAACTATTGAATCCAAATATTTTGACGTAGTTGTAAAGGAATTCTTGGAACGGCGCTCTAAAAGACGTATTAGAGAATGAATATTAATGACTTGGTAAATGTGACGTTGTAATTGCACTTAAGAAAGATTGGGTTTGTGGAAAAGTCGTTGCTACGTAGGAACGAACACGTTGACCCAAGTTTGCAAAGTGTATAATAGTATGGTATATACAGTTTGTGTGGGGATGTTGGTATAATGTATTATATAGAGTGATCCGTTTACTCCTTGTTAGAGTGGTATTGAGAGTGAGGTAGTTTAGTTAGTGGGACGCGCTACTTACACCGATAATAATAGAAAGAGAATAGGAGTCTCCCATTGAGTTTAGAGACTCTGACGACTCGTCTCTCATCTCATTTTGTAACACAACAAAGACGCAATTCCATTTCAGTCACATTGCTTATTAGTTTTATTCTACGAGGAGCAGGAAAGAATACATCAACGATCAAGCCAACTCTGGGAAAGCCAAGCCAACTCAAGCCAAAATCAATACTAACATAACTCCATCGGACTTCAATTTGCATTAAATTACGTTGAAATAGGTTCTTGCTCCCTTTTCTTCTTCCAAAGAATTGCCACGTCGTTTGAATTGAAGAGAACAAATACATAATACATGTCAGGCATCGCGTAGTCTAACACTTTCACTCTTCCCTACATCAAAGAAGCAATGGCACTGCGACTTTGTACCTGTGAACTTGAAGACATGCCTATTCAACCCATTTGCTCCAGCAGAGCAAATGGACATTGTGTACAACGTGTCCAATGACTTTATGTGGTCAGTTCTTTGAGTCTCGCCTTGTGACACCTTATCAATACTCTCTATACAAATCCAAATATGTAAACCATGTATAGACTACCAAGCACTATCAACTTAGGAGTAAATTCTAGTAGCTTGTTGTCCTTGACTAGTATAATATGTAGGAGCATTATGGGTTCCTTGGACTGAGGTATGCAATATGTAATGCACTGGCCCTATTTTCAGATTTCTCCTCCACCACCCAACCCACCTCCTTCAATTTCCAATCGTTTTGCAGGTTTATTTTCCTTTCACTCTGCGACTTTCACTTTGCACAGTGAAAAACCTATGAATATATAGTATGTATTAATAATTACAACCACAGGAGGAGTATACCGCCGTGTGGAGGAAAGGATTTGCATAACTAACGCTTGAGAGCATGCATGCACTGCATACATATATATTAGAGTACGTATAGTAAGGATAACAAATGTGCCCATCACAAGTGTACCTGCTATGCAAACAGTAACAGAGTAAAAGTGTCGTTTAAGTACACATGTGTATTGTATTCAACTGGAGTGGAACCAAATAAAACACTTACGTGTGTAACATGAAAACAATTAAAACAAAAGCCATTACACACCTGTGTATACTAGAACCTACACACGCCTATCACCATAATACTCCCATTTCAGTCTTAGGCAACACAATACAACAACAAAGCATGGCTGTACATGTCAGCAGTCAGCACAGAATTATGTCAATAGTGATATGATATTTATTTGACAATGACTCATTGCTCCCAAAGTTGGGAGAGACAAGGAAGAGAGGCTTTGTATATTATTCAGCTCCCATTAGCTGTAAGTATATGTATAGTTATATGGAGTTGGCTGATTTCTGCTTTGGTGGAGAGCAATAAGAATAAGAGTCGGATAAGACAAGGCAGTTGTTCTTGGCAGCCGCCGTTTTCTCACATAATGTTAAAAGAGCTGGAGGACAAGAGTGTTCCTCCATGTGGTGACTTTTCCTTCTTTCTTTACTTAATGCTCAAGTCAAGTCAAGCACATCAGCCAGAATTGAATAGATCAGAGGAGCAATGCTATTTTCTCTTCATATTCTCCGTTTGAGTCTAATCCTATAGGTACATCCCAAAGAGCATGCATGCATCCGTCTTATTGATAGCCATATTTGTCTCCACCATTGTACCATACAATACATATTACTATAAGGTATACAAAATACATTCTTGGTTATAGTAGTGTACTTTACATGTCTATTTAGAAGTACATGGAGGAGATACAAGGGAAAGAGTATTATTAGTAAGATAGAATGTGTGTACATAGGTATGTGGGTTGAATAGTTGGAATATAAGGCACATCCCGGCAGTGGAAATTCCTGCAAGCATTTGCATCATAGACATCCAATTTCCTTAGCCTATTTCCATGTATTTATGCACATGCAACCATTTTCTGAACAAAGAGAACGACAGAATAAAAACGAAAGAGAGGGAAAGCAAGAAAGCTAACTACCTTCCTTCCATTCAGTCCTTCCGTAGCTCTCTCTTTCTCTAAAAATCTTCTGCTAACACCAAAAAAGATGTAACGCTAACGTTCGTGGAAAATCGCATGCATACATTAACTATAGGGAAATAGTCAGGGGCAGAGTGCAGAAAGCACAATGTGGTTTTTTCAGTACGCTTGAGAAATTGTCAAATAATAGTTCTCTCTGACTACTGAGCCTCGCTCGCTCTTTGGCGACATTACATGGCCACCTTAACAACCTCGCAATAGAAGTACATAGGTAAACGCAAGTAAGTAAGTAGCATGAGGCACAAAGAAAGTATGGAGAGACCTAAACTCAACGCTAACTAAAGAATAAAGACAAAAGAAAGACAGACTAGTAAAGAGAATTTCGACTTTCTACATGAGCTGCTTTGACTTGGCTTGTTTTGGCTGAATCGGCGACTGCCTATAGCGACTACTCTACTTATGCCCCTACTTATCTCCAGATATACGTCTGGAACATATGCAAAACTATCAGAAAGGTGACTACCTTTATGTGTTCACTCAGTCAGTCAGTAAAAGGCCCATTAGGACAGAAACGTTAGTTAGAATAATGATAGCAGAGCATGTCTTCGCTATCCTCCAGTTATATTCCCCCATTTCATAGAATAGTAAGTAATATGAATTTGGAGAATTGCCGACATGAACTGCATTGCATTCCCTTTAACCAACTCTTTCTCTCGCTCTCTGTCTACATATCTCAATCCACTTTCTTATACAGAATCTACCTGTGAATATCTTAGACATACAAAAAAATTGAGAGAACGTCTAAGGAAATCTAGCACTAAAAATACCGAATAATTTAGCTCTGTGCCTACTTGCTAAACACATTTCCACTACACATAAGACTACTACAGCACAGAGGTACAATAAGTAATGTTTTCTTTACAGGGTGTAGACATTCATGACCTAAGCCCTTAGAAATTCAAGCGAGGAAAAGAAGAAATGGAATTTTTTATCATTGTGCTCAATTTACGCCTCTAAAGAAGGAAACATTTTTACTAAGTTCGGAAGCAATAAAACGATCTAGAAAACAAAATGTAAGAATTCCATTTTCATTCAAATGTCCCCATTGCCAGTTTTTGGCAGAGAAAAGCAAGTGATTAAAAATATATCAGGATGTAGTTAGTTTGAAAACCTTGAATTTCCTAATGTGAATACTGTCAATCTAGTGCTACATAATGCTAGTTAGAGAGTCTACCTTGCAATAAGTAACCAAACACTGGCAAGTAAGCCAAATGCATTAAATTAGGAACCTTCAGTGAGTTCTCTGCTCATTTGCACGAAGTATTTTTGGATATGACGTATTTGCTTTGTTCGTTTACTATCACTAACTACAATACTGTAATAATAGGCCCCTTTACGTACAAAAGCAGACAGACTTACATAATAAATGAAGCATTAGAAGTTCTTTGCCTAACTCTGTTTTACTCTACATATCTCCATATGTTTGGCGGAGTATGTACTTTTTGTTAAACAGGGCAGAAAATGCTCCTTTCCAACATTCTAATTGTTGACTAGATAATTCCAGCAAATTATATCTGTACATTATATCTGTACATATTATGCCATTAAAAATAGGCACTCATGCTTGCCACTCACAGCACAAATAGGGACTTTAGGAAGCAAAAATAATTTGCTTCCTCTCATCAACTATGTGAATGTGGCTTGCTACATAAGTTTACAATTATCTACCCAGCTGGTTTAAAGTATGCAACGTGAAATGGATATAACTCCAACAAGGCAATCGCAAAATATAATGATAACACAGGAAGAGTCACATTATTACCTCGAAAACGCAAAGTATTTATTATGCATATCCCCATGCAGAGTTGTTGAAGTGGATGATTGCATAGTCACATAAGTTTCCATCCACTAATGAGATTTAAATCATTCATATTTTTAGTTAACTTGAAGCTTGTTTCAACATACAGAATTTCAATAGCCTCAATTAGGTCCTTGACAGTATCGTTGCAATTTTCAGAGGAGACTCACTCTCTGTGAAACTTTATGGTTCTAAATAAATAAAATGACTCAGAGAACATACAAGCATAATGTGCTACTCGAACACTGTAATGGCACAATGTCAAAATTTGAAAAACAATCAAGTACAAGCTTGAAAGGTAGAACACTCTTAAGTGTCTACTACATTTGCCATTTATGAATCGAAGTTTTTTTGTGAATGATACGAATCACTTGCCTACTTGCACTTTTTTGTTCAAATAAATCCATGAATATACTAAACTAGCTGAATCCTAGCACACAAAGTGTGCTAGAAAATGTTGAAATCAGTAAATTTCTAGCGACTGCGCATTGGCCCGAAATTCATAGACCGTTGATTGGACTCAGTACTGATAGTCTAAGTCTAGTCCTTACTCATTAATTGCAAAATATTACCCTTACTCATTAATTACAAAATATTACGGACAAATATACAATACAAACCTTAATACATACATTCAAAAAAAAATCCATGCGCATGTCCCACTTTATGTTTAAAAGATTATGTTTATGTAGAGTAAAGATTCATTTTAAAATGTATTTACAATGTTTATTTGCTAATTACATTTTTACTTTATTATTCGAGATTATGGCCCTATAAACTTACATCATAATCGAGTTTTGTGATTATTTTAAATTACTATGTTAATACATAAAACCAGAAAGCATTTGTAAATCCACAAGAAAGAAACAGCATTCTAAACAAATTGTAGAATACTAGAACAATTTTTGAAGATTTACCTGTGTAATAGGTTAGTATGCATTTAGAGTGTACCTTAAACAACTTAATAGATCTATAAGAGGTTGTTCATTATTTAGAAGATGGAATTTGGTTAGTAGAATTGCAAAGAGCAGAAGAAGTGCATTGTATGGCTCTCAAAGGACAGAAAATAAATAAGTCGTCCCATTTTGTTGTCTTAGCAGAATTGTCAACACGAGACAAGAGTATTTATAGCTTCAGTAAACATGCTACAAGGAGTAAGTAAACCTTTGTGCATTTATAGCACGAGGGCACTTTGGACTTTATACTATCGTTTGCTCTAGTTCCTTGCCACAATGCCATATGAACCTATTTCCTGAGGAAATGAAAGTAAATCGAAATGTAATGGAATGAGAAAAACTAACATGAGTTTGATTTGAATGAGCAAATTGTAATGCAGAGCAAAGTAGCAAAGTCGAAGACAGTTCCATTTATTCATATTACAGCTTTCTATTCAAAGGATGATATGAAGAACCTTTGTGTATAGTATATGAACATTTGTATATGTCAGATTTTGATGAATGTTTGAAGGTGGAGAAGACAGGAAAAGATTTTCACTTAACTAAATATCTTTGTGTAGTATACATGTGCTACCTGAGAATATTGACGGATCTCTCTGTGTAAATGTCTGCCCCATCATGATACATTATTTCATGTCTGATATGCCAACCTCCAGATATTAATAGTTCTTTAGAGATAAAAGACATTACGACCTACTATTCACCCCGTTGGTAACTGAATATTCCAAGGTAAAAATGCTTGAGACTAAATAGACTTTAGGATATGCATTCTTACCTTTACGACAAATAATATTTAGATATTTACATTATTATTAGTTAAATTAAAATTGAAACATAATTTTTCCCTCTGCTTTGTGGAGAAAACTATAAACAATTTTAAAAATTATATTAGTATAGGGTTTAGTTGGAAATATTATACTACTTGATTATCCTGGGAGTGAAATACAAGCGGAACTTTTCATGGTCCGCTGAGTAGATATTTAGTTTTGATAGTATATTTATAGGAATAGTGTTATTATAGTGATTTGTGAAGGCATGACTGAAATGATTAAGAAATAGTATTGAATAGAAGGTCTAAGTATTAAAATCCAGAATTGAGGAGATGAATTTCTGGGAAAGAAAAGACCACAGAAACGTATTAGGTTAATTGACTTATTAGAAAGATGGAATTTATGAGGAAGTAGGTATAAATTTGAGTGAAAGGGGAATGGGGGAGAGAAATGAAGAAAGGCTGACATGGAATGTTGTGAAAGAGCCAGGCACGGGAATCAAATGAACACCCAGAGAGAAATAGTTTGAACACAGTCAGTCAGTCAGAGCAGAAGATAAAGAAAAGCTTAATAAAGAAAGAGTGGCTGGTTGGGCAGAACTAACAGAGTGAAATGTTGCCTGTTGGCTTCTTTTCTCTCTCCATCCTCTTCCTCTGATATAGTAAACGTTATAGGAAATATATATCAATGTAAATACTTAGCATGAGTCAATGTATATGTGTCTGCATTGAGTAGTCTGTTGGAGTCTGCAGTAGGTCGAACCCATCAACGGATGTGTATTGAGAAGAGAAAGTTTATACTGATACAAATGGAAAGTTTGACTTCATTTGTCACGATGAAGATGAGACGGAAGGCAAGACTCCTTTAGTCTCCGTCCCGCTGAAGGAAGAAATGAAAAAATTCTCCGAGGAACGAGGAAATTGAAAAAGATAGAGAGAAGTGACGGGACATAGAGAACAGAGCTCATCCTCAGCCTATCTAATGTTCAGTTAAACCAACACAAAATCCTCAGTTCTGCACACTTACCCACGCTATATAGCCATATGAGCCTCAAGCCTGGCTTCCCTCCACTTACTTTGGCAGGCGATCTTACCAATACAAAATGAAATAAAGTAAAGCAAGAGAAATTTTCCGACTCTGAATTGAACTCGTCATCAAACTATATCACCAACCACTGCAGTCTCTGTCCCTCCTGTCAAAATATCCAAGGATTTCACATTTATGAACCACATTTTCTATGACCCCAATCTACAGGCTGACAGACGTTATTGCTACATGTAAATGGCACTCCCATCCACCACCACACACCATAAAAAATATATTCCTATATATTACATACATTGAACTCTGCACAATTCATTACTTCCTCAAAATACGCCAAATAACTTTACATATTCTTGGAATTCTGTATACCAATGGCATTTGATTGCATTAGTATTGCGTGTCCAATTACCAGCTGTATAGTATATCATTCAATCTTCATTTTCACTCTGCTACTATCCTCTACCATTAGCGTATGTTTTGGAGTGAAGATAAATTGATGTCCTTATGAGAATAAATTCCTTTCTAAATGTAGGGATTCTCGGACAATAAAGAAAATATTTTATATTGCAGCGCTTTCGCCAATGCCAAATGCGATAAACTTAAATCAATTTTCTTTTTCACTTTTCTTAGTTTATCTGATGACGAGTTTTATTAAGTATTACTCCCATGATGCTACAGATACCTTATAATATTATGTTGTAATAGGTATATAGATACATAGTACCACGATTATATACTTATGTGCCAGCCAAAAACATTTTGAAGCAAGAAAGCCTGTCTGAAAGTACGTATCTGGTCTCGTAAGAAGTTTTGATGATAATTTATGATACTCTGAAATATTTAGAAAAAATACATTTATTTTCATAATACGAATAGCATGTGAATGTGGTTCTTATTGTGAGAGATGTAAGAAGCATGTAAGGGACTTTATTGTTTGGATAATAGAGTTGTGAATGGAACTTGATAAATATAAATCCATTTTTTATATTTAAGAAATTGTTGTGACAGTTGCAGTGCCACTTACTTTCCCCATAGCTATTGCATAAATATAATATAATTCTATTTGGTGTAGAAGGTTACTTGTACAGACAAGGCATATATTATTAGACATATATCTGCATCTTTTATAGAGCATAACTTAACATAACTTCTGTGTTTACTTTCCCATTGGCATACCATCATAAATTTTCATAAAATGGGAGTTTTCTACTTTTGAGACTGTGAGAATAATGTTCTATCAAATCCAGTTATTTCTTTTTTACTTACTCTGTATTTCCAGAATAACTTATTTTCCATACAAACAGTCCAAATAAACAAGTTTCTTCAATCCTATCATGTAAATTTAACCTATTACTTTCAAATTTAAACATAGTCTTAGATAATACGGAGAGAAATGAAGTGCTAATAGGAATTTCTATTTTATAGTGTGTTGAGAGTATTTGGGAGAGAGAGAGTAGGCGATGGAAATAAAAATGACGCAGAGGTAAGCCAAGTGTGATTGTCTGAATTTCGTTGTAAGATTGTCATCTTTTTCTCTACGAGGTGTAACGCATAATTTCCTTGGGTAGCAGATCAGGACGGGCTAGTCGTTGAGGAAAATGTTCACATGTAGAATAAAGTCAAGAGATCCTAAATGGAAAGCCAAGGGATTGTCTTTTCCTTTCTATTACTTTCTCCGTCGGGTCTCTTTGACTTTAGTCATCCCGGCGTGATTCGACCACAGCACACGAGATCAGTTTAAAAAATAGAGAAAGGAACAATAAGTGGCAGTGTTCTGTAGTAGTAGTAGTAGTAGCTAGTGTAGTAGACGTATGAAATAAGTGAGCTGGAGAAAGGAGTAGTGAGTTGCCTCTCATCGTATTACTTACTTAGAAGGAAATAGAATATGATAGAGCAAATAGGAGTAGAATAAAAGAGAGAATACGAATGGAGCGCAATGTCATGGACAGCGCAAAGATTGCCACATCCTTATATAGCAGATAGAGAGAGACAGAAACGAAATTTGTCAAAGAGATATCGTTTGGCTTTATCTAACTTTAGGTTTTTATGCCATTTTTACAATTCAAATGCCACATAACAGATGAGATCTGGAGCCGAGAGATAACGCTATTTTTATACTGTTCCTTGCTCTCCTTTTTATTTTATATCTGACAATTTTTTCCACAGTTCCCTCCTCGTCCTCCTACTTTTCAACTGAGTCTCTCCTACTCTGCCCTCCTATGCAATATACGAAGGTATTACTTATCTTTTCTCATTTCTTCAGCTCTGTTCTGTTTAGACTTGTATTCTGTGTCTCTTAACTTAACTTGACTCTACTCTACTTAACTGGAGTTGACTTCCTCCTTTGGCTTGCATGCATGTGACTTTCTCCTATAGAAGAGAGTTGCAAGTGAAGGAGCAGACCAGTGAGTACACATGTACATACATGTAGTGTCTCTATCTGAATACTAAGAGAAAGTCCTCTGACGATATCTATTTATCTACTACGTCCATAGCCACATAATACTTACTTATGTATGTAGTACTACGTACACGAAGGTACTCGGTACTTTACATGTACACATATAATATGTACATAGTTTAGTTAAGCCCAGTTATATTGTAGGAGAGCTACAAATGTCTTTGCCTCACACGCTCTGCCCTTTCACTTTCATCCCAAGTAAAAGTAAAGATTCAAAGTTGAGCCGCTTGGCTCTTGCACTAGGAAATCTATTATGTATAGTAGTCGCTACATACTTACTAACTGTTACTAATGTCTATAGTAGAAGAAAGAACAAAATACTGTGTTACTGTGACTCTGCCTGTGTTGAAAGAGAGACACAGATAGAAATGTAAGCCGTCTGCTCCTCTTCCTCCTCCGTATAAACACTCGCTAATATAAACACAGAGAGAGACATACTTACATAATACAAGTGCATTGCAGAATGTATCTTCGTCTATGGTGAAAGCACTACTAGACCTATTACTCTATGTACTACTACTAGTAGTCTATTACCTACGTATATACTAAATACTAAGTTGAAGAAGAAGAAGAAGGCATTCTATCTACGGCTGGTAGTACTACATACATAGTATATATTATAGATAGATAATGCATGTATTTAGACATGGGTACATCTGTACTGTTCTGTATTCTCTGTACATAGCTCGTAGTAGTTCTATAATATTATATAATATGTATGTACAGTTGGAGGAGTTTTAGTGAGTTTTGTGCTCTGCACTCGACTCGACTTGTCTCCACTCTGCTTCACTGTTTCCGAAGCCCTCTTGTCTTTTTTATTACACAACTTATGCTATCTGTCCAATTTTCTCCTTATATTCCCGACGATCTCTAACCTTTCCCATGGCAGGGTATCCGATAGAATATCATAGTGTAGTTTGTAGTTCACTTTTCCTTTGCGGCTCTCTCTTTCACCCATTCACCAGAGAGATAGAAACCACACGTTATAATCCCGCCATCAAAGTCCTTCTCA
Source organism: Tomocerus qinae (assembly GCA_020055645.1). Lineage (NCBI taxonomy): Eukaryota > Metazoa > Arthropoda > Collembola > Entomobryomorpha > Tomoceridae > Tomocerus > Tomocerus qinae. The sequence continues at coordinate 27,039,523 of CM034548.1, forward strand.
GCCATTTGACAATATTTACACTCACTTTTTATTCTCGTTCCACTTATGCCATTCATTCTCTTTCATTTCGACTCTAAAACTTCCACTCTCTCTCGCCATGCACCACTGCACTGTATTGCACTCTCTTCCTTTCTCTTCCACTTTTACTCTAACTATTGCATATTTCCAAGAGTCTTAGTGTCTGTCTGTCCCGTACAGACACTACCAATGGGATTCCTCTGCTAATGTGCTCTGCATGAATCTTCACTTCACATACATATACCTAATAAAGAATACACTTTCTCCGCTTTCTCCAAAACCAAAACCATTACGTCTAACGTGTTCCTAACTATTTTCTTAGCGAGAAACTAAATACCTAGTGGAATCTATGCTCCAGATTCCTTTTAGTATCTACATACATACATACACATGAGACTCCTAATGTTGTACAATATTTCAGAAATGAAACGACAGTCTAAGTGTGTCGACCGACCCAGAGAGACAAGACAGAACAAGACAGGACAGCTCCAAATTCTTATTGTGAAACAAAACTTGGACTTTGTGTATGCCTTTCTCCATTTGCAACTAAGCATGAATATAATATGTGCCGTACTTACTCCATTGTTATTCTTAACTGTCTCTTCATATACTTATCATATAGCATGCTAATGACGCCATGAATGCTCATCTCCAGTAAGCTGAAGCTCAGAGACAACTTCTGTGTAACTACCTACCACTATTGGATTATGATCTTTACCGTGTGGTGTGGTCGCGTTCTACGCTACAGACATCTCCTTCGCTCCACTTACACTTGTTCCCTTTTGTTGCCCATAATCCACATCATTCCACAATGCACATAATTTCCAACGCCATTCCCATCTCCCTTGTCTCTCCAACTCTTCTCCGTCATAGCACAACGAAAACATTTTCTGTGAATCGAAAACGCGATTATTTTACCACCACTATTAATAGCGCCATGCTACGGCTCTATTGCATCTTCATCTCATCCCTGCTACAGACAGACATATAAATACCAGAACAATATCCTCATTCTCTTGGCTATTCCATTTATTCCAGCAATTCACGACTGCCAACGCATCGTATGGCACTACACCATCAGACTTTCAAACTAACTCCGCCTTTCCATTGTCATTCTCCGGCTCTCTCTCCCAATATTCAAATTTTCATTCTTATAATTCCTATTTTGCCACAGACATCACAATCCACCGTCATACAAAATTCTAATAATACCAAACACAGCTTACAATCAGCCACTAACACTTGCACCAAAAAGCTAACAACTACAGACACTCCTATTGTAGTAGTACCATCCTAATTTAATACAGGAATTCCCTTTATTGGAATGGCACCAATAAATTCTTGATGTGCCTCCCCACTTTGTTCTCCAGTCAGTTTTTTTTTAAATTCAATGATGAGTTCATTTTATATTGGGCTTCATAGTAGATGCGTAACTAAGCAAGTGAGGGGGACATTTCATCTAATGTAATCGGAAACTACCTAAGTAAAGTCTCCGACAAGGGGAACCCACATATACATTTCTTAAGTAATGCAGTCCTATAACTTAATTCTCTATAGGAACTTTATTATAATTTTAGTCGTGTTGCCTCAGGGGAAACTTTCCCTCTGCCATCATAATGCACATACATAAGTAACTACCTAAGTACATAAGCAAGTAGTAGGTAGCTCACTCTGAGCTAACAGCAGCACTACGGATATGTATAGGAATAAAGGATCTGGAAACACAGAATTCTCTTTCCGTCTTAGACTCGCATGCCATGTATAAATAACTACCTATATAAAACGCAACAATGCAGTATATAGTAGTCTCGCCATACACACATCGTACACAGTATGAATTTCTATTCTGGATTACATAGTTTACTAACTATCACTCAAACTAGAAAAACGGTTTAGCAGGAGCCTTGACTTGACTGAGCCTCCTCCACTCAACTAGTTCCTCTCGTCTATAATTCCTGTACTTACTTTCCTTGTGCTGGATCAGACGGAGATTTGAAGGCAGTGTACGTAGGAGTTACTCAGCATACTGCGTATAAGACTAGTCGTGTAATGTTATGTAGAGAGAAGGGGAGACAAGTAAAAGTACAGCTGTTACCCTCTACCATTTCCTTGACTCCCGCAGACTTTCTCTATGACTTACACAGAAATACCATTAAGGGCACCTTCAGACTTGCATCAGTTGCATTCATTTTTTATTTTACTTTTATCCTTCACCGTCCACTTCCACTTCCACCACAATCAGAATCCCTTTCTCCACTTTTTCCTTCTGTTGTTTTTGTGCTCGACGGAAATCTCGAGAGTTAACTCGCCACATAGTCAACTCACAGTTTCTCTGAACATGTGCATCCAATCCCCTACTCTCCTCTGACATAATAAGCAGTAGGTACATGTACAGCACTACACTACATACAATGTACCTACCCTTGTAAGTAGTATGAACTAGTACTCACTAACGACCAGTTCACCTATGCATGTCCTATGTACATTATGTCACGATATACCTATGTTGTTCGTTGTAGTACATGTTTGTCAAGAACCCGTAACACGCGGACGAAACCATTAGCGACAACAACCGCCACTCCTAGTATACTCTCCGTCTGTTGGACACATCCGACCGAACCTTGTACTAGGTGGCCGTCGGCTGTTTTGTATTACCAAATGAAAGCACATATTATGTAGTTACTATGCGTATACTTACATAACAGATATGTCCGTACATAAGGAGCTAACATATTTATCTTAGCTACATCACCTAAATAATAAGTAGGGACGACGCTATGAGTATTCGTAACATAATTTGCCTAGTCGCACAATCGAACATGAGTGGGGTTTAAAACGAGATAGAATAGTATAGACATGTTGTAGCTTTGTTTGGTCTGCTCTGATTCCGTCGCCTGGTTGTCACCAAAGTTCCTCTGCATACAAATGGAAGATCAAAAGGTAAGTAGTATGAAAGTGAAACAAGGGAGCAAACCTGTTTTTGAGGGTAGTCCGGTGGCATGAGTTGCAGTGCCTGCTTATAAATTACAATAGCAGCTGCTGGATCTTCGTCTTCTTCCACAAGTAATTTTCCATATCGAAGTAGAGATGACACTTTAGCTTCCACGTGAGTTTTCAGGTCCTTCACTCCTTCATCCGATAATTTCACACAGCGCTCGAACAAATGCATTGCATCGTGGAACCGGCCCATTCTCGTCAAAACTTGTCCCATGCTCACATACGCCACTGAAAACATAAAATTTTTACACATTATTGAACACAGTATCCTATTAGTTCATGCTCTAAGTGATATTCGAGATGCTTAAGCTTTGTCTACAAAGATTAGAATATTGGGTTGAGAATGTTACAATAGCGGGTTTGATATCACAAGTAATTATTGGTTCATGAGATATATTAGAGAGTACGGTTTGCACAGGAAGGAAATAGTAATCTTCTTATTTACATTTCCACAAAATCTTAATTCTGACTTTCATAATATAGACTTGCAGATTCCAATTCTCTGAAAAAGAAATTATCTAGGATGGGGAAGTGAGGAGACGATTAAACAAAAGAGCCAATAATCCGCTAACAATAAGCCTTGAGAACAATGTAAGAAAGTATTAACCGTTACATTTGGGAGTGATCGCACATTTATATTGGCAGAGAGGCACGTTAACATAACTGTTCTGTTTGAACAGAGCAAAGAACGTTACAGAAGTAAGCCAAAAGTATAGAAGGCGAGAGAAAACGAAATGTACATTGAAACTGACTCAGTATAGGTAGCTACTACTACTAAAATGGAATACCAAAACTTGCTGTTTGAGAACAAACGAGGTGCTTTATTTCAAATGATAGATCGATAATATGATCGCATGAGAGTCAACTGAACTCTTATAACTCTGCTTTGATACTTACATGTACTTCTACTCTTGTAGTCATTCAAGTCAGTCAGCTTTATTCCTTATTACTCGCCTTCACTACGTCAAGATTTCCTAAAATGCTACATTCTGTCTAAAGTCTATCCATTTCAAAATGAAACCCAGTAATAGACATAGCACCATCTAATGTATTATGCCAATGCACAAGGAGCCGATCTGAACCCCAAATGTATCTGCAGTTCCATCCATCCCAGTAAATGCTATCACAATGTGTTACTACATGTGTGCACAATCACTATGCATAATACAAAGATTATTCTGCTCACTGTGACTTGACTACCAATAAGCAGAATGCATTATACTACTCCCAGAACAGAACTAACAAGAATATAAGGCTACCTTATCTTGGGACACTCTTTACCATTCACCAAAATGTAGACACATTAAAATCCCAAAACTCTCAAAAAATATTTCACAAAATATATGAATAAAATTATTTCCTCGTCGGATACAATGGAATTATTTTGGACCACTTTTAAATAAAATTATTCTTGGAAAGAGATATCCAGAAATTCATTAATGTAAAATGTCAGTTTTATTTTGCTGCATAATATGCACCCTTGTTCGTACAGAAATAAGGCATTAAATTTCGTGTTATAATTTTAAAATGAAATAGTACCTAAACAAACATCCATAATTATTTGCTTTCTGTTTTACACTCTAAATAGTAATCTTCATGAAGTATAACATATCTACTTTATCTAGATTATAATTTTTAAAGTTTTTATTATTAAAATAAGTGGCATTAGACTCAACGTAAATTTCAAATTTGAGTACAAATGAATTAAAGAAACCTATGACATTCAAGCTTGATGTTTATAAACGACATGAACTTGGAAATAGGCGGAAAAGAGCCAAAAGTCCTATTGGAGAATAACATGGCTCGACGTTCAATTTTTCTTTCCTTTGTTTTTGCAATATTTGACTAACACGCCACAGTGTGTATGTGTAAGTACTAATTGGTAAATAAAGTGGAACATGAAAAAGTTAATTTTAATTTAATTTGGCAAAATCTACAAGTTGATCTCGAAAAGATTTGTTTGCTCAGTTTCATGCCATTAATTGGAATTAATTCCTTGTGAAATAATTAATTTAATTAATATTAATAGACTATTCAAAGTGTAAAAATTGTATAAAAGTAAAGTCTAAATGCTAGAATTCTAGTTAAATTACGTTGTCTAACTAGCTCAGACATTTTCTGTAATAACCTAACTTTTAGTAACTGCTAATGGATACAATCTCAAAGCATAAATGACAGATGAATAAGGCTTCTTGGAAGTTAAAAGCTATTGGTTTTGTTCATAATGTTTTAAAGCTAAATTATACACAAGAAGCTAAGATGGGAAAATAGGATACAAAATGGTAGGTAGTAGGCAGTGTGAATAAATTATTCAGGCGAGCTCATTGTTCATTTTAAATATGAGTATATTTTATTCTATAGACAGCTATAGAGAGAAGATCAGTGTCAGAAGTTTGCTTAAGGCTCCTTTCTTCTAAGCTGATGTGTCAAGAAATAAATAGAAAGTTGCTTAGGTAAGTAGTTAGGTACGTTCACATTACTGCCATCTAAGAAGAAGGGTATCCATACATAAGTAAGGTAAATATCTCTTATGTTGTTTTCCAAAGAAAGCGAGCTTTCTCCTACATACTTAGCTTTCTATTATGGCTATTCATTGTTTTGATGGCTTAGTAAAAAATCGCTAATGATATTAGATATCGGGATATGTATGTATGCACATAAATAGATCGGCGGAAGTCTTGAGAGATGTGTAAAGAATGATGATGAATGATGTGCAAAAGCGTTGTGGTGGAAGAATACATTAGCGAATGTATTTTATATGTGAAGGTCTACGACTACGACACTAGGAGAAAGTTACCCATCATTCATTCGACCACCTCTTCGTCATCATCACCAAATTCTTCCTACAACGCAATTCACATAGCATTCAGCAGCTACCAGACATGGCAACGAATAAGTAGATAGACAACAAGTCTCATCCATCTACCATTTTATAAAGGCATATTCCTACATACCTAACTAAGCTGTCTTATGTAACTTTAGACCTACATTTGTTCCTACTACACAAATAGCTTAGCATTCTCTCTTTTACATAAAGTACTATATAAATCCTGAAACACACAGAAACTATTTACTGCAAGCTTATATATTGAAGACTTAAGAATGTAGCCAAATAGTAAGTAAATTCATATTACATTATGGGGAAAAGTATGTTTCTGAAGTTTGGTTATTACTCCAGTCGTTTGTACCCAACTTACGTTTTCTTAGCTTACGGACAAATTTTAATATTTTCTTCCCAAAGAAAATTGAAAGTTGTGTATGTACCTCTCTAGATAGGTTTCTTTAATGCAAAGAGCTACAAAGAAAATGCAAACTTAATCAAAATTTCAGCTAAAATGGAAAATTGTCATGATAGAATGTTCAGAGGGAGAGACGTGAGACAAAGCGTGAGAAAGTTTGGCAGGTAATATTTATTATCCTTTCATGTAATATTTCTAGAGAAATTAGTATCAATTATTTTTCTTATGCACACTATTACATAGTATACCTATATATTAATTATAGTCTTCTTTCCATATGCATATTTACACGTACCTACCTAGTAGTTATTGGCTATACAACAGAGATATAATGGAGCTTGTCTTAATAGAGTTTGGAGATAATGTATATACTTATAGCTGTAGTTGTGTCTATATTTTTCGGCGTTCACTGCTCGTCAAAATAATGATTAACAAATAAAGTTTCGAGACAGGGAAAAATAGGAAAGTTTTATCAATCAGTAAACAGACAAAATACACAATGTGTTGAATGAGGTATGCATAAATGTCAGAGCGGGCAATTCTTTATTCTCTATTTATCTGGTGGAGAAGTGCAGGGACGCTAGAGTGTTGCGTGTGCAGCGAACTGCGAAAGTTTCGGTTTTATGTACATATATACTCCGGTATGCTCTGGTAACTGTTTTCTTGGAGAAGATGTAAGACTACTTGTTGAAGGAAGAATCCAATTTATTCTTGGTCACTGTCACTCTATCTGGCTGCTGTCAACATGATTTTTGACAGTTGGAGAGTATCCACTCCCTGCTCTATAATTCTTCACGCTGTGCTATTCTAATTTGTCAGTAAAAAAATGAATGGCCATTGAGGAAAAGAGTCGCCGAACTTTTTGCATGTTGCCACATAACATAATATTTTATGCTCCTGTCCCATACATTCTTCCTCTTTCCACGCATCACTTTTATACCATAAGAAAAACTTGAAGGAGTAATTGCATAGGATATTGAAAGTATGGTACAGGTGCATGTCTATATGGATATATTATATTTGTTTGCCTGTCTCTAACTTGTATAGGTATGAAAACATGAGAACATTTCTCATTCTGCTGTTTAGAGAAGTAAATTTTTTATTAAATGCCAACGTCAGCAAAATAATCGAAAAAATGACAAGGAAAGCAATTATGCTACTACGGGTATGTCAACCTGTATTTTCCATTCGAGCGGGTATTTGTAATTTGTTTGTAGTATACATGTATAAATAAATATTTGAACAAATTGAAAAACAGAAATGTAGCTAGATTTTGTTGCACCTGCAATAAATACACTTCATCTTTTGGCTGCATAGAAGCGTATGGTGTGACGGCATTTCTCTGTCTGTCTGACTTGACTGTTGCTTCATATTAAAAAGATGAAAAAGTTTTTTTGGAACTATGTCGAGAGTATTAAAAAAGTATCTTGTAATTCGTTTGAAGAGAAGATATGCAAAACTAGTCTATGCAGACAGTATATTTGATATAGTAAGTAGTTGAAAAAGTAGCGAGTTTTCCTGACGATGTGATCTTTCTCGGAGCGTTCGTTGGACGAAATGTGTGCTTAATGGATTGACGGCATACATAAAAAGGCATAATAGAAATGGAGTAGAAGAAAATGAAGGGAACGGGACGGTTGGCAATGCAAGGGGAAATAACGGACAGGACAGGCTTGGAATGAAGTGAGCGATTAAAGAAAGCATTTCAATTTTGATAGGAAAGGAAGTGAGTAGACCTGAGCTTTCACTTATTACTTACACTTACCATCTGTTGCTGAGAGTGAGTGGGGAAAGGAAAAATAAGAGGGCCTCCAGGCGAGACAGTCAAGGAAAGGATATATTCGCCAGGATGAGGGAAAGCGAGGGCTTGCAGACTTTCTCCTGTATGTATATACACATAGTAAAACATGGAATGGAAACACTACGGAAACAAATGTATTTAGGTAAGAACTGTGATCTATAGGGAGAGAGTAATAATAATATGTAATATCTCAAGTAGCCGCCACTGCATTGCATTGCATCTCAAGATTATGTATGTATGATGTGAGTATGGGAAGCCAATCCAAGAATGGGGAGCCGGGACGAGATACATTTATAATAATAGAAGGATATGGTAATCCAGATGCACCCTGGAACCAGGAAAATTTATCATGGACACAACTCGCATTTTTCATTTCCTCAAAATATATTCTCTCGAATAATGACCAGAAGAATACTTTAAATACAATTCCCATATTTTATGCTTGAGAGCCTTCGAAAGAAGACACATGCAAGAAAATACTTGGCTCAACTATTATAGTCCTGACTCTCCTACGGCATGGAAACTCATACGTATGCATGTACAGTTACATGCACTAATACATTCCTCCGACAGACACTCTTCTGTTGTGCAATGCAGCTCATGCATCACATTACTTCCTATATATACAGAAGAGACTTATCGTCTCGTACACAACATCCTGCCTGCTTGCACTCCCTTTTGCCCTCTCATCTCCGTCACAACACAAAGCACTCTCATGATACATGATGCAATATTTGCAACCATGTACATATCAAAAAGAAAGAAAACTAACGGAATAATGAAACTCAACGCCAGGCAGACAAGACTTCCGACCCGAACCAACCACCGGGATATACCCTTTCCCACACTCTATCGTTTTACAGCACACTCCAAAATTTTATTTCAATAGGCCAGCGGCACCAGAGTGTCAAATCCTCTTTTTTAATATAAATACATATTTATTTACTGCTTTCCCTCCACCGTTTCATCTTAAATATCAATTTTTAACCGTTCCATTCCGAAAATGTTGACAATTATTGCTTTTTACGCTCCAGGATTTATGCTGATCATGATAATGTTCAAAAAATACTACAGTTACAAAACTCCAGGCAAAATACGTACTAGCTACCAACTTAAAAACACGTTAGCAAAGTAAGTTTTGATTCAAAGACTAATAATTTCTAGATATAGCTTGTAGTTGAATTTTTTAAGTCTAGTAAGTAATTCATAACCAAAGGCATTAATAGGAAAAGCCATTTGCACATATAATTTCTACTTTATCGTCTTAAAAAACTTTTAACGACTTCTTGGACAAATACATACGAGTCTATTCCTGTAATTTGCTCGTGAGTAGTGCTAGTCAAAAGTGATTTACATTTAATCTGAGTCGTTTACTTATTTGCGTTATTTATAACCAGATTGTCATTTAATATTTATCAGACCATTGAAATTTGTTTGTACATTCACTTACCATTTGGGAATTTTCAGCCTTCAGGTTCAGCAACGCACTTAGCACTGTGTATATTACTACAGTGAGAAAAATCTCCGTTAGTTTCCGTAAACTTGGAGAAAATTTAACGAAGTTTTACGTTTGTATAATAGTGATATAAATTTTCTGCCGAAAACGTAGCTGTACATATTTTATATGCATACTACGTCTTCCAGATTGCGACTACCTACTAAGGTGCATATTTATCTAGGTATATATTCGTTATTCGTCTATAGATAATTGAAGTAGTTAAGAACCTCGTGGCGGTACTATTACAAGTTTTATATATGGGTATTCTGGATTGGGATGGTGGAAGGGAGAGTGGTATAGACGATAACGAGTGAAGTCGGAGTCAGACTGGTTCGTATGTGTAAAATATATACATTTAGTGAAATAAAGAGAAAGGATGAGATCCCTCCTGCAGGAAAACTAATGCATACATTTCCCCTTAATTATGCTACGTTAATTGCTTCCTAGGTTGAAATTATTTCTATCTCTCTGTACCTAATAACCATCCATATATTTGTCTTAAAAGGCAAATGGAAGAAAGATTCTCTCTTCTGGTGGCTCACCATCAGAAATGCTCCATGTTGAGCGAGGACTGCACACGTAGTACTCATTTATGCATTGCGTTGAATTACATTGCATAACATATTATGCACGTAAGTATCTTCACATTACTCTCTTTCTCTCTGTCTCGCTACTCATAATTCCTTTCTATGCAAAATAGTTCGGGTTACAACGGGAAGGAAATGAATTTTCCGGCACTGCTCCTCACATTTATTTTCTATTTTAATCTTCAATCGTAATTCAAACTCAAAGGATTAATTAATTCTCCTGTAAACTACAGCGAAATTATACCTATAAAATACAGGTATACTCCCTCTTATTATTAGCACTCGTATATACATACAATCTAACGGAAATAACGTGCTTCATCTTTAATAAATACTACTACCTTCTACATTATGTAGTTATACATGAATTTATTATTCCTATATTATACTCCTTATAGGTATTTCTATACGAGAACGATCACTATAGGTAATATATACACTAATGTACAGGTGTGAAGGTAAATATAATATTGTTAATCCAGATTTGAACTACTTGTAGCCTTAATGAGTAATTTAAATGGGGCTAAGCAGGAGAAGTAATAATTTGACAGTGAAATTGAGTGCCGACCTTCAGTTTTTCAGCAGCAACAAAAAACTAATTAAGTTCCACGTAATTCGGAGCGGAGTTGGCTATTAGTTACCTTAATGTCATTTTGGAAATGTGTAGGGGACTAATTCCCATTTGATATTGCATAAGTGTTCTCACATCAGTTGTTAAGTCATTGGATTTTACATGACCATTAAGAGTGAAACACGACATCACCTAATTAACATGTAAGCTCAGTAAGTTCTCGTTAGCTCTGTAGTAATTATTAAAAGAGACCGCAATGGAAACCGGTGGAAAGGAATCAAAATGGTCTAGTGTAAGGGAAGTCAACGTAGGAAATATTTATAAAAATCCATTTTCATGCCTTTAATTTGAAAGAGAATGTTTACAATAGGTACTCGTGTGCTCACCACTATAACATGGACTCGGAATAGAGAACAAAATGTCCCTTGTATATTTACCGGTATATTTTTGTGAGATGGAAACGGTAAAGCGATAACAATTCATATTGAGCCATGCTGCACTTTAATATAGGGAGTGGATATCTCAATGCATATGGTTGGATTTATCTGTAGTAAGTTATTGTTTAGGCAAGAGCTATAAGATTAGGATATTATGTGTGTAGTGACACGCATACTTATGTAAACTGCCCTATGCATTGCTAGTGTACATATTAAATACGTAATAGTAAACTGTAGCATCATATATTAGGATCGAAATCGAGCACATTAAGTTAAAAGCAAACGAGAATCTTGTGTGCACAACGTATTTAAGAGACTGTTGTTATAGTGCAGTGGGGGAATAATGCAGGGACGTAAATAGTGAGATACAAGGAAGGCACAGCGTGAGGAGGCGATAACGAAAAAATTTAACGGGCACACACCGAAAGCAAACAGCTATTGATAAACCTATGTTTTTATCTCCGGATCCGCATTCGTTGCTTGATCTTTCGCCAGAACTGGAGACCATATTCATGGCAGCATAAATTTTGCATTGAGCTCCCCATAAATCTTGACAACTATGCATTTTCCCCCTTTGGAAAAAGTATTATCAGCCGAGCTGCACGCATAATATATTGCCACGCATCTTCTAATGATGCTTTCCCACTTCGGATCGATGCCTTGCACAAAAGTAAAGCATTGTGAGTAAGTCTCGCTATTTTCCTTAATACATATACCCATTTACAAGGAAAGCAGCTCAGATTATGAAAGCTATTTCTCTTTTCTTATGCCGCCAGCCAGATGACATTGACAGATCAGTTTATCCCAATGTATACATACATATAAACTCAAGTAAAGTAAGGTCATGTGCACCAAACTGTACAAACACGACCACTATAGATATTCACCTAAAATATTGCTCACCTACTTTCCAACAAATAATTTTGCTCCATTAGGAATTTCGTGATCGCATAGCTGTATATAGTAGTAGAGGTACTGATACGATGCAGAATGTGCAGAATTGAAGACTGCAGGGCTACAAGGGCCAATAGTGCACCGATATTTTGTAGGGGAATGTATTATAGGGAAAGATGTCCGCATAATGGGCGAAATAGTACTTACTATAAGTAGAAGCTATAAAGCAAGTTTTTGTTAGTAGGGACAAGTAGTATATAAAGTTGAGATTAAGATTAGTTCCCTCCTTATCCATGTCAACCTCGTTGAAACTGCAATATATATTCTAGCTTTCCAATTAGAAAGAAACCAGTGAACATTAATGAAAGAAAAGCACTCAGAATGCTTTCCTGCCTTGAAATGTGCTCAAATGTGCTCTGTGTAATTACAGAGCCCTAGAAGAAAATTTCCATTTGATTCAATTTCGAATGTCATTTGGTTTAAGTGAAAACTAATTTTATTGGCCTGTGTTACATCATGGTGTAAACCAAGCACACAATTCCCCACTCTCTTCCACTCCATCCTCCTCCGCGAGAACTCATGCAAATATGCGAGAAATTGTTTTACACAACCAGATAAATTCAAAGCCATTCTCTGCGTAGCACCCCCGTCTTTATTGAATTATAGATCTAATTTAAGTTGATTATTTGCTAAGCTATGCCACACCGTATGTGTACATGTGTTTTGTACTTCAATTAAACCTAAAACTACAGACGGGACTAAATTCAATTTCATCCAGGATGGCTAATCAAATTTTGACCAGAAAATTGATCTGCGCATTCTAAATAGCAAAGTTTGGCTTTGGCTTTATTCAGTTTAAGTTTCACACGTCACCAGTGACAATTCCTGTCAAGGGAAACCTCGTCTAAACTTTCTGCTACAGTGTGCGGCTAAACTTTGATGGCAAGCAAATTGGACAATTCTCTTTAGCTATTTGTTATGTTGCACAAAACTAAAACTATCTTGTTCTAATGACTAATTGTCTAATTAATCTTTAGCTCTCCCCTTAATTGCATAGGTATGTAGAATTGATGAGACAGCAAGTTATTTGTCTTTCAGATAAGCAAACATATTGATTATTCCTACTATTGCATTCCATTCTCCCGAGCCACAAAAACACGACAGAGCAGAACATCACAAATTGAACTCGGAATAGTCACTGTACTATTTACTTGGAAGTAGTCGTGAATATATTTATAAGTGCCAGGTCCACACATGTCATTGACATTTCTAATCTGCAGTTAAAGTCAAGAAGTTGCTTACTAACTCATTCTTATCTTGGTTTGGTAAAGACATTTCTCGGTTGGGTTCCACCGCCTAGGAAGCTAAGCACAAGTGCTGTCGATCTTTACCAACAAAAGAACAAAACACTTTTTTCTCTATTAAAAAAAGTTGCCAATTTCCCCTACAAAAACAATATTACCCGGCTACTATACCCAACAAGGTCCCTAAACTCCCGATTCAAAACCGCTGTCCACAGCCCCGCAGAATCAACCATGCAAGAACAGACTATATACTCAATAATTATCTAAAATAACCAAAATCCAACTTATCTGGATATTTATGTCCCCTTTGCAGATATTATTGATTTATAACCGAAACTAAAAGACCATTTAACCTTTCTTTATTTACTTTAAATCTTCCCCATGAATGATCCTACAACTGTATCAAATACTCATCAGTTCTTATTAATTATATTGACTTAATTACTAAATGAGAAAGTGTGAAAGTATTGTATATTCTCTAGAAAAATATTTCAAAATAGACTATTTTACAAAAATTTTGGCTAAACAGGGAAAAGCGTTAATATTAAAAACAATGGGTGAGAATTAAATGAATCTTTTAAAGAATATTTATAAGGAAGTCTTATAAAAATGTTTTATAGTTTAAAGTTTGATGTGAAGAGACTTGCTTTCATTAACACAATATAGTATTCCGTGGTATGCATAGGGATGTATGAAAGAAGTGATTAAAAGGTAAGCATTTCGGGATTTGTGGTAGCAAATGGCGAAGTTAAAGAATGAATAATGCATAAGAAGCTATAGATGTTAACTGAATATCATGGAATGCCAGAGAATATTTTCCCATCAGGTAGTTAAAGTCTCTTCATTCCATTAGCAAAGACCATAGAGTGTTCTGAATGCATATACAAAGGTGTATCTGTATTTACTCAGTTATTATTACTTTCTCCCTTTTTGTACAGATAGCTCAGCTTAGCCATTACCCTTATATTCATCCCTATTTCATTTATGGAAGCTATAATAGATAGATAGTTAGTAGCAGTAATAGTGGGTTGATAATAGCTGCATGTACCGAAATGGTGTAGCAGGTAGTATTTAATTCGGAGTCGCGAAGAAATTCCTTTAGTGAATTGGGAATTGAGAAGTGGAAGTGAATGAGAGTAACAATAAGCACAGAGAGAGAGAGGACAGAGTCACATTTACATTTTCATTTACATCACAACTACATCTAATCGCAGAGAGCTATGCAGGTATCCTTTATTTATAGCGTCATTAGTAGGAATGACTAAAAACAAAATGGGCAGGGTCTCCACATTACAATATGAAATTGGATATTGTGGCTGAGAATAATATCCTGTTATTTCACTACAAATCTGAGACAGAATGAAAATGCATTTACTAGCATTTGCTAGCAACGTTGTATATTATTCCAAAAATCATTCAGTTGAGACTGGAAATAAATATATCTATTAGTGCCTAAGCTAAGTAATACATAACGCCGCTTTGAAGAGATGGAATTTATCATGAACGGGATTAAAAGCTGGAAGCTGTGGTAATTGTAAATGAAGTCCTACTATCATGGAGAAATAAAGATTAAATAGCAGCGACTCGAAAGAGGGAATGTGAAATCTATAGATATTTATGTATATCATGATTACTGAAGTGACCAGGAGAAAGTAATCGGAATGGTTTCAGGTAGGTATAATGACATGCAGCAAATGAATAAATATTATTGTTTGGCTTCACATTCGATAATTTGATTTTCGGAGAAAAACAAGGGAAGTGTTTGTTTTTCACTTCCTGGCGGCGGAAGAGAAGCTAAAAAGATAAAGTAGTGTATGCTATCTGTATTTATAAAGTATGCGGGCACCTGATACAGAGGAATGGTAAGTAGTTTGACTTTCCCCTTGCACAATGGGATTTCAAGCTGGTGGTTATATAAAGCACAAAGGAAGGATCATTAGTTAGATCCGGTTTGTGTGCCGAGAATATGGCAATAACTAACAATAAAATGTGTATCGTGTGCATTGTGTTGTGTGTGGGAAACGAGTCGTGGGAGGTGAGTAGGATCGATAATAGTAAACTGCGTAGCTCAGCTCCTTCCTTCAGTTAGCCAGACTTGACTTTTACTTGACTTCCTTGCTTTAACTTAAGTGTTTCGTATGTATGACAAAGAGCTTCCTTCATTTCATGGTTTCGCCTTCACTGAACACAAGTAGTCAGCTTTCTTTCCGAACGCTTCTCCTCCTTTATTTTCTATTTAATCATACATAATGTATGCCGCTGTACGTACGCTCTCTCCACTTTCCCTCTCCTCACAGTTGCTGACTTTACACATAAAACACAAAACTACGCTTGACAATAAAAATCCTTTCCTTTCAGAAAGCAATCATTATAATTATTCTAATTAGTACTTGTGTGTGTCTCATTCCTAATGCCAAAACATATCCCTCGCCACTATTAAAATTAATGGCACTACACAAAGTAGATAATAAATGTACTACTTACCTAAGGAGATCCATAATTGGAATTTATTTTAATCTAAGCGAATTGTTTGTTAACTTGTGAAGGGAATATAATTAGGTAGCATGATATGTACACTCTCTTAGGTATACCTTTCTCTGTGTAATATGTATTTATATCCTAGTACATGCATTGCATTGAAAATTATGTGACTAGGTTGTAGTAATGCTAAAAGCATAAGTTTATGAATGCATGCATAAAAGTATAACTTTGGCTATGCAATTTGCATGTCTTATGCCAAATGGTGGGATAGAAGGAAATGGGAGTTAAGAAGACAATATTCTACATGAAATTACATTAATAGTCATGTGTCTACGTATGAACGTAGTTTTGTAGAACTTACTTCTCTAACTTTCATTTGCCCTAAATAATCATGAATAATCACTACTGCACACACAATTAAGTCTGATTCAGATTACAACGCACGCTTTCTTTTGAATGAGAATCTATCTGTGTACTTTTCCTATTTATCATCGCTTTCTACAGACGACCCTCCTAAATATTACAATAGACTTGTTAAGCAAGGAGTTTTCCCTATTTGTCCAAAATATTTATTTGACTTTCTATAGAACAACTCTCAGAGATTCTTTGGTTTTAACATTAAGAAGGTACCTAAAGTCAAGAGCCATGATAAACAAACATTACAAAATAAATTCTTACCTAAATGCGGCATTAGAAGTTTCATAATTGCCTACTTACTATACAATGGAAATATCTTCCACATACTAAAGTAGAGTATACTTTGAGAAGGGTCATTTTTTGGTTAGTTTTTGTCGACCATACTTTGTCTGTGTCTCCAACTTGGACAACTGCATTATTTGCATTTCTCGGGCCATTATTTCCCATCGACTTTCCCAATCTCAGCACTCTAATGCGATCTGTGAATCTTTAAAGCTGGTTGCAGCAGAGGCTGCATTTAACTCCCAGAGGGTATTACAGTAAATTATTCGCCTTCTCCTAAAGATAATAAAGTCGTATGAGTTCTTTTTGTTTCGGATTCACTTTGCATCCCAGGAGAAAGCTCACTCCCTTCTGATTCCTTTCCTACTGATGGCGTATTATGTGCTGAGAGGTTTTTCTACGAAATATAGCATACTACACACACTATCTTATACAGACATACTATAGGTACTTCTACTAATACGTCATTGCCTCTTCACTACCTTAGAAAGCATAGCCACCCTGTAGTCACAAATAAGAAAAGGCTTTTCAGGATTTTCGAAATTTAAAGGCACAAGGACTCTACCTAGCTATTAAATACGTACACATAACCTGGGGTAGTAAGAATATGTATTGCTATATTACCTAGCTTCATAATCCTTATAGACACTTCAAAAGCAATTAACAAATATACAGACTACATATATAACAAATGTATTGCAACCTTCTAGGCATGTGGTTTAAAATAAATATAGCCATATCATAAGTATTTGTGGCCAAGGCACACCACTGCCACAGTTATCAACTTTTGGTATGGAATATAACAGTTTGGTTATTTCTCTGCCAAAGTTTTGGAGTAGAACTTGGAAAATCGATAAAGTTATAGTCAAAATAATTAAAAACCGAATTGAAGCAGTATTCGTAAAGCAGGATAACATTTATAAGAAGATTATAAAATATCGATTTACAATGCCGATTTAAATTTTGCATTAAAATTATTTCATTATACAGCGAGCTGAAAAAGTTGCCAGTAAGATAAAATGTATTCTGGTTGCATGCGTCTGAAAGGGAAAATTTACATATAAATAAAAAGCGGAGTAATCAATATTTTACTGCAGATAGGGTGCATTTATTGTTCAATTATTTTGGAGTGTCGGAAAACAGGAGATCTGTCTTAATTAAGTATCCGATAAACACCTGTGCTCACAGAACGATTTCCTCTGTTAAATTGGCTAACAGTGTACACGGATTTGATTTGAAATTATTTGATACTAGGGTGGAAGAGAGTTAGTTCTTGTTCTGGTCCCGTCTGCCTTTTATAGGCGCAAGATAACCGTAGATAAATACTTAGTCTATCAAGCTATAAATCTATAGAAATAAAAGTAGAGCAAAAGCCTATGAGACTGTGAGTTACGTACAAGAATGAGAAGTATAAGTAGTATGTGCTGAGGTATATCTAAATTTATGCGAACCGACAATACGTTACAAACAGATAAAGCCTAAAGCTACAGAGGCTGTAGTGAAAGTTAAGAGTTGGCCGTACCTTCCGTGCATTATCTACTGGTAGCAATCTTTATAGGGGAACTGATGCGTATAAGTATTTTAAGTAGAAACAGGTAAAGGTAAACAGGTCCCTACTCAGTAGTTACTATTATGTAACCACTCAATGCTTATAGCAGCACTCTAGATTTGCACTTCAAGTACACGTAGTATGCATCCCTAGCCTATCTCTCCATTGATACGACAATATAATATAAAGTAACCACATGAGAATTGCAGTAGACACAGGAAACTGCAACTACATGTTTAGTATTTATATATGGATGTAAGAGAGCACATTGCAATGTCTCTATCGTATATATCTATATAATATGTACTACACTCAGCTCCCTATTTATGTACCTGCTTTCATTTCCATCACTTCCAGACGCGGATCAATGAAGTAGCTTCAAGTTGAGATGGAGTTTGATGTTGGATGCAGTGTGTGGTCGAATCAAGGGAAGAGAAGCTTTGATATGAGTTTTATGACATTTTGAAAGCACCGTGAAACCATGGCTACTCACTGGTGAAAATTGGACGGCGCATCAAACCCAAATCTGTTGAATCTCAAAGCAAAGCAAGACGGAAGCCGTAAGAGGAAACTACATAGCTAATATAATTCGTCTCTCCTTTCAGTAGTACGTGCTTCGAACGTTATAGATACTTGTATCTCCTTGATATACGACTTGCAGGGAACATTGAAACACCAGCTCTGTTTTTGAACAAAGACAACACTCCGCTTGATGCAACTTGACGGAGATGGAAGGAAAAGCAAAAAGCTCTCCATGAATGTGCTCTCCCAGATAAGTAAGTATGAAGAAGAAAACGTAAAAATGGAAAAGATTATGTAATACGCTCAGCCTTGTCAGTCGATTCAACACAACTTACACAACGTGGCTGCAATCATTACACATACCCCCAATATACACTTTCAAGAAAACAACTATTTTCTCGGATTGCGTATCTACTCCTCGGAAATATGGCAAAGTTAGGAGTCATCGTAAATAGTTCAAGAGGATGAGGAGGAAATACTCACTTGTTATCAGTCACAGCCACTACTACTCAGCTCTTTCTCCCTCCTCCCTCACACTCTCAGCCTTAATAACCTACCATCATACCTACTCATCCCACTCACTATCCAAGTGCACCAAGTGACTATTATCGACTACTCAATTATTGCTCATTTAATATTAAACACAGACAACAAATCCCATCAACGCAACCTCTTCATTCGACAACAAAGTTTTGGTCCCAAGCTTTCGTCCTACAGTACAGACTTGTTGTATAAATGAGACTTACCTATATGCAGTTATTATAAAAACGTTATCATGAAGGATTCCTAATTAAAAAGAGAATCGGCTTTTGATATCATCCGTAATGTGTAGAAATATTAATATCTAAGGGATGAATAATGAAATAACTGGGGTAACGCCATTTTAGGTACAAATTACTCTCCTATGACATTGCTAAATTTTTATTACTTATACATATGAAAATAAGGAATAAAAATACTACTGCAAGAATATTCTTATGACTTAAGCTACTAATTATGGCCATTATAAGTAAAGACGTTTCGATAATATTATAATTCAGTTATGTGGAAATGTAAAGGAGTGAACCTTTTCCCCAAAGAAGTCGTCTAGATTTTTTTTTCGATAAAGTATAAAATAAAGCGGAAGAACATACGAATTTGCCTGGAGGAGGTGACAAAGATACGACCGGGAGGAAATAAAGAGGAAAACGAGGAGCGCAAATGAAGTGAAATGTGCCTTGACTATTGGCTCTATCTGTGCACTAAAGGAAGACTAGCATTTAATGTAAGCAAACTTTAACCACTTCACTATTGTCCTGGAGGGAACATCTTCCTCGAATCATCATACAGATGGGAAACATGACAATTACACAGGAGGAGACCCGTCTTCTTTTTCCTTTACTTTCTCCTCCAATACTTCCACTACAAACTCCTATCTCCCTAACTCTCCTCACGAATCTTATACTCACCATTATACTAAACTATATATCAAATAGAATTATCTCCTATTATCCTCTCACCACTCCTTGCTTTACATATAAGGAAAGCACAACAACTTTATTTGCAAACTACATACTACCATGTACAGTATTCCATTGGCTAAACCACTCTGAAAAATAAGTACAGTGTCTGCTAAAACACTCTATAATTTTACGTGCTAATTTATGCAATATGCTACCTAAGTAGTTCCACCACTTCTACAGGGATGAAAAAATTTAGTCATATGAACCTACCAACTGATACTAGTAAAATATACTAGAATTCAAAAGCTAGTTACGGAAAATACCCCGCCATACAAAAAATAATACAACAAATACAGTTATTAATAGACGATTATTTTCATCCTTAGTACTCAATTATAGGTAGAAATGTATGAAAATGGGATATAGCAATTATAGCGGAATGATTTCAAAATTTCCTTGTATAGATACCAAATAATTTTATGATTGTTACAATTTAAGTGAAGGAAAAATTGTTTATACATACATGAGAACTAGATAAGTGTATAAAGGTTGAGTTCGTGCTAACTGGTAGAGAAATGGAGGAAAAAGAAACGAGAGCGTCAATTCACCGGGAAGTATAGTAATCGAGGACAAACAAACATAGCACATGGCATGATATCTGTAAGAATGTAGCGCATGTATAAGAATAGCGTCTTGGCGATGAGAGGAAAAAGTGAAATTGAGACAGAGACAGAAAAGTTTTGTTGATACAGCTAGAGGAGAACGGTGCGGATCTAACGTCATTGTTTACATTTCATGAAGATGATTTGGCGAGTGTGGTTCGATTCAATTGCTCTTCGCTAGTTGGTCCACCAACAATAAGCATATCCATTTTATCCTGCACTATAAATACACGTCTAGCTAGCAATAATATAGTTCCCCTCGTTTTCACGGTAGACATCACATCTATGATGTACAAAGGAAAAGTATTAATGCAATTCTTACGCATTATGAGATGGTCATATTTAGGTTTATATATAGTGATAGTATTTTTATACTTATCAATCGAGGAAAATGACATTCTGCTGAGAACTTCATGTACCGTGACCGCGTAGGTATGAGTAACACTATATATGTGGTTGGAAGATAATACCCCAGACTCGTGTCATCGTCCATCTTACTATAGACCAAGTTGCGATAGATATAAATAGTCAAAAGAGAGAGAGGGAATAAGAAGTTGAGAAGGAAGCGAGTGTCCACACGACTGACTCAAAATATATCCACATCAATCCGACAGCTATTAACAAATAACTTGACCCCGCTAGCCAATTTGGAAATAGAGAGAAAAGTGATGACAAAAAACACAATTCCCTGTGTCATGTCATGTCGTTAGCTAATGCTCCCCTTCATGGCCCTGAACTCACTCGGCTCTGTAATTCCCTGTCTTATTCCACAAAATCACTCTTTCGACGTTTGCTATCACAAATGCCTTTTTATACTTATATCTACCTTTGTCCATCCAAATAGTTACTAAAAGTGTACTTAACTCAGATATATCCTTTTATCTACTTTTTGGGGTTTACTTTTCGATCAGTACATTTAAAAATACTTTTATTCTTTGCAGTACATTTAAAAATACTTTTATTCTTTGCAGTACATCTAATACCATTTAAACATAATGCTTTCAGTAATATAGAAACGATTTCATAGTTTTCATATTAGTGTATAAACAGAGTATTGTAAGGCACGCAGTTTTTATGACGTCTAACACGGAAAATACTTTCAGATCCACAGCTTGGTACTCTTACTTCACCAAAACTATTACACAACTTTCACCAAATGAAAATGAAGTGAAAATTACTAACTAGATTGTGGTAAACATTTTCATTTGGTGTTTAGACACGAAACTAGAAATTACATTTACAGCATTAGAATGACTGGTGGTTTCCTAGTATTCTGAGTACTTTTTGTGTATAAAGGAATGAGTGTAGGTATACACTCCGGTCATGTAACTGTCGGTTTTTAGACAGTTTTGTTATCATAGTGCACGTTGTAGAATGCATTTGTGCTGGAGAGGTTAAGAAAACAAATGGCAAAGGGTAAACCAAAGAAATGGGAAGATAGGTAAAGCAAAACGAGGTAAGAATTGAAAAGAGAAAACAAAGGAAAAGAAAAAATTGATTCCTTGAATCAATGAGCAGGAGAGGACAGCAGGGAAAGGCAACAGTCGCTTTCCTTTCAGCTCATGAAAGTTGGAAAACAAAGTACCTTTTAGATACACAACTGATTTGTAAGAATGATAAGCAGAGTTGAATAAAATGACAAGACAACTACGACAAGTTTTGTTGGCAAGTCTGAGAGCATAATAAAGGAATTGTGCACGCAGGGAAAGTGCTTTATGGATACTCTATACGTAGAGAAAGTGCTTTATAGATACTCTATACGCATTTATAGTCTCAATATTATAATAATAAGGTTTTGAGGGCTGTACTACGAGACATAGGGACAAAGTGAAAAATAAATGAAACAGATAAGTAGAGAAGTATAAGATACTCACCGGCAAGCAGAGGTCGAAAATGAATAGCAGATCGATAGGAAGCCAATGCCTCTTCCAACCTGTCTTGTTTCTCCAATAGTAGACCCCTGTAAATAATAACATCCATATGCAAATTAAACTCACTCAATTATTCATTCACGTCTCGCTTCCAATTGCCAAATAGAGACTCCAATGACTCCAGCAGTTCACCAAGTACACTCAATATCAATAATATTCAGTCTAGTGCCTTCAGTAGTCAAGCAACGAGAAATTATTTGATTCTCTTGTATTTCTGTCACTGACTTCTATGTCAGTACAATCATCTCCTTAGAGACCAAACTCTGCCACTCATGTCCAATTCTCAACACTTCACTACCATACGCTCTTTTTATTTTTACAGTTAGCCTACAGAAAGATGTCTACTTACCTGACATCTTCTACAAAAATATTATTCATCTACCATTATGTACACTGATTTATAGTTTGGAATATATATTATTCTAAAACCAGTACAACGCAATTCAGTTGGTCACAGAAGGTAGGCTTCGAGAATATATTACTTTGTATATATGTATTGTATTTTGTACAGATTCATACAGTGTTATTGAACTAATTATTACTGTTGTATTAGAAAAAAATATTCTTTCGGTATTTAGCATGTATAATTATATATGATATACAGTGGTATATAATGTATGCAGTTATATCCGGTTAGTAATATAGACTATTAATGGAGGATTTGAAAGGAAAATAAAAGTTGGCTAACGATAGATATAAAGGGAAGTAATTTTGTAGTTGGGATTGGTTGAATTGACTGAAAGTCAAGTCAGATAAGGAAACATTTAAATTGATAACGTGCCTTTTATATTTTATGTTTGTATTTGGCTGAGAAAATGGGGCTGAATGCCTTGAAGAATGCTTGAGTACACATTTGTACAAAAGAGAATTAATACGTTGCATCGCCTGCGATTGCAGTGGACGAAAGAGTTAGACTAACTACTCCGGGTGGGTAGGTGTAGTGTTTGTATGTCTATCTGTATGAGCATTAAATTCCAAAGCAATCTCCAGTATTTCCGCTCGAGCCTGCGATTGTAGTTAGAGCAAATAAATAAATTCAATCTCCACGTGAGCCTGAAGCATATATAAGTGAAAATACAGCAGAATTAAATTAAGGAAAGGATTCGCGTGAGTTTGCTAATGTAAATGCTGTTTATCTGCCTAGAAATGATTTTAGTCTTGGCATTCCTGCTTTCTTATCCTTTCCTCGCTTGCATTACAAACATAGCAAGAAAGAATAAAGCTTCTGTCTTCTTTTCTCCTAAATTCCAGTGGAAAGGGTCCTAGCTAGACTTGAGATTGCCTATACCACTATTTATATCCTCCCTACCCTGAATGCACTACTTAGACTTTATGTATTTACATTTCACTGAACCAGTAGTACATATTATAAAACGCAGTATAGCAGTCGACAGATACGGCTTTGGTCTATGGACACATAGCAAGTCAGTTGAAATCAGAAAAATTGTTATTGGGCTGCACTATAATACTCTTAGTGAAAATGTCAGATGCAGAGTTCTTTCACTATTTACTCGCTTCTCTCCTAATCTCTTGGCATGCCATCGTATCAACTTGTGGAAACTCAAAGGAAAATCTATACGACTGAATTGAACTGACTGCGCTTATTTGCTACACGCACTACTCACGGATAGACTACTTACTACATTATACTACAAATATTTACGTAGCATCCAACAAATACAGACACCACAGAAATACTCGTATTAATAATCTTGTACATCAACCTAAATATTACAGGATATCCCGAATCTGTCAATATTCTCTAGTGTGATGGATACAATTTCCCCATTTCGCAACGTTTTTCTAAAAAATATCAAAATTTCATAGCAATATACTCATTTACTACTGTGAGCTATATTTTTGTGAATTATAACATGCGTAGTAAATGTACCATTTCCTAACCTAAAATCTTACCTAAATTTTGCAATATTTCTGTAGTAAATTAACTTCATTTATCCTTATATAGGTTGAAAATCAATTCTAAAAGTACGACAACATAGTACGCATTGCGAAATAAAATCTTTGTCAATTTAAAGCAGTAATATCATGTAACATGTAAAAGCTGGTTGAATTTCTTGGAAAATTTATAAGATATAATATAATGCCCTTTTGCCCTACTTTTATGAAATTGCAAAACGCTGGTAGGAAATCTAGAGGAGAATGAAACAAATTTTGTTGGATTGACTTGCTCGTATTACAAATAAGAACAATATTTTGTAACATATTTATCAGTTTGGTTCATGCTGGTTTTCTATGTACCTACTAAGGAAATATATCATTTTCCAGTTAGTGCTTGATATTTGGTTTAGGTACTTTCTGTTGGGTAGGAAAGCTAGGGCTGCCTCTAGAGAGATAAGTTATGACATGTAATATCTACAAATGAAATGTTTCCATTAAGCACATGATATGAAGAATGTTTTCAAGTCTATTTACTTATTGTGATTGGTAATGCTATTGTGAGGGAATTGTAAAGTTTCTTTTCTATCCGTACAAAACCAAAAATACAGTGACAAGAGTGTAAAGGTAAAGAAAGTACTTTTCAGAATTTCAATTTCATTACGTTTCCATTGTGTGCGTTGTTGTTGGAGCAGAGAGAGATTTCTTAGTGGTTTCATATATCATCAAAGGAAATTGAAAAACCAAAATACTCCATTTATGTTTAAAAGTTTTTCTCATTTTGAAGTTTGAAAGACTTTCACTTAAAAGTGATTCGATTAGGTTTCACTCTGTTTACTTTGAGATTTGGTTAGAATTGTTGTTCTTTTATCCCTAGGAATTGAATACACAAACATATGTACAACTATATGATTAAGTTTCGCACTTGAAATTGCAAGTTGTTTAACGACAACTAACTTGATGTGTACGTAACGCAACTTGCTGTCTGTGTACTTACTCTCCAATCCCACTACATATATTCAATTTCAACATTTTCTCATCCGGCATCAGACCCTCTAAAAAGGAATAGTGGATGAAATCACATAATAATGTCAACTGGAAAGGAAAGTAAGGCCTGAAAAAAGTAAACTAAGTGGCAAAGTACATAAACAGAAAGACTCAGAGTGTCGGTGTATAAAGTGTAAAGTGCTCAATAGTCATTGGACGTTCTTTGCAAAAGTTGTGAATGCACACACAACTCACTCCTCCGTTTCTACACCAACTTTTAGTAACATAAGTACGGAAATGAAATGAGCAATGAGCGAGTGAGATAAGAAAATGGCTCGTTGCCTCCTTTCTTTGTTTGTCTATGTCGCCACATACTAGATGACCACACATATACATACAATACTACTACTCAATGTATACTACAAGATAGTACAGTCACACACCGTAAAGTTTCAACTGTAAAACCAAAGCTGGTTCTAATAATAATGTATTTCCAACTAGATAGACTAAAAATGATATCAATAGAACTGTAAATCTCTCAGTGTGTAATTAAACTTTGTCAAAAAGAACGATGCTAAAACTCTGTAAGGAATAAATATATATATCTATGCAGTGGGACATTAGAAAACATTTTTGTCGCAAATTTACGGTACATTAGCATGGTGAAATAGTAGAGAATTGCAGACAGTAGTATTACTTTGAAAATGTGTCATGGTTGAACTGAAGTGAGTTGGAAAGGAAGCCAGACTGAATATTATGTGAATTGTTTGCTACAATATGGGAAGATAAAGAAAGACAAGTGGAGGAGCAGTGTACATTAGTTGTTGGAAATGAGACTGGGAGGAAGGGAAAGAGCGGAGTGGAAAAATAGGATATTAAGGGGCAGGGAGCAAAATAATTCCGGGTTGTGTGTAGAAAGAATGTCTACATGAGATGCGGAGGGAAAGTATAGATGTATGTAGGTAGGTAGTGAATCAGCATTGATCAGGATCAGAGAGGACATAGTAACGGTAATGGTCACTGCTGAATTCAAGTGGAGGGAGATGTTTTAGAGTAATGGAGTGATGGACTCACAGATTGTAGTGCACATCCGCCATGTTGGAGCGGAACTTGAGTGCTTGTCGATAAGCCACTTCCGCTTCCGCCGTCCGTCCCTGTGCGCTGAGAATGTTGCCCAAATTGCCATATGACTTTGGCGGGTTGACCTCGACTCCGGATTTGTAAAGCTCGCCCTCGTCCGACCAATCTTCGTTCCGAGACAGAGTTTTCTGAGTGAGTAACAAAAGGGTGATGGTAAACGCAAGGAAGATGAATTTCTTGACGTGGGCTCCATTGTTGGTCATCCTCTCTGCTTTCCCGACAAGATAATTGATACCGTGACCGACCAGAAGACAGTAGCCGACGGAGGGCATGTACAGCACGCGCTCAGCAACAACGAAGCCAACGTAGAAAAATAGATTTGTTGCCGGCAAGAATGGCAAGATCATGAATGCCAGTTCCAGGAGGATGATTCCGCTGCCCTCGGCATCCGTCGTGCATTGGAGATGATCTTGGAGGAGTTCCTGGGCCGTGGAATGGGCTTCAGCTGTTCTCATCTTTTTCAATTGGGCTTTTCCGTGTCCGCCATTCCGCCCAGATCGCGAGTGCGAGTGAAATCCTGATTTGCCTACAGATTGCTCTTCCGATTGGGCAATTGCCGATCTCCTGCCGTTCGTAATAGCCAGGACGCACACGGCACATTTGCTGTTTGGATTCTTTTGACTTTGCTTCAATTGACTCTCACCTGGCCACCAGTAGTTGTATTTGTTGACGCCACGTAAGCTCAGGTAAATTTTGCGTCCCAGTAGCAAGTAGAACCCTGAGACAAGAAGAAGACGTGGATCTGACAAACTTGTTATTTTCGGAATGGAATCCATTGACCAGTCATAGCACAGCAAGAATGGGTAGATTAACAGCTGCACATTGAAAACAGGTAGATACAGAAATGTCGCCAGTCGCACCAGGAAATTCGGCTCATGAGCTGTCGGATTGTCTGCCTTGGAAAACGTTGGAAATTCAAAGCCACCCATAATGGCTAGTCGAGTGTTGAATAACGCCAGGAATATCAGCACCAATGCGATCACACTGGCTGTGCATTCGTTCTTCCACACCGAAAACGGCGTCTGCAAGAAAAAACAAGAATAAATATATTATAGGCATTCACGTAAGACTTCTTTTTATAACATTCACTCATACACTAACTCAAAAGAAGGGAGATAAGTAGATCAATGTTTGTGGACAGACACTTGACACGAGGTCTTTAATAATAATAGAACCGCTGATCCCGTTTTTTTACTTAATTGTCTGGTAAACAATATCGCCCAAATCCTTGAGCAAATGAATAATTCAATTGATTAAACTGTTTGAACAAACAGGTACTCGGTGAATGTGAAATATGCAGGAGCACACATGAATCATGGATAGGGGAAGGAAACTTTACGCACAGCAAAGGCTGACCTACCTATTTATTCTGCTAAACCTACATGCAACATATATCACCAAGTTCCACATACACCAAGCAAAAATACTGACATGCTTTTAAAGGAGAGCAAAGTAAAAGCACTATCTAAATATTTCTGTAGATTCAATTACACTTTAATTCTGGGTTGTAAGTAAAGTGGATTTGCGACTATTGTGACTGTAAACAGAGTAATAGGATGTGAAAAAATTAGTAGATCTGCATGTCATTGCCTGTAAGCTATGAATGATTGATGAGATTGACGATGTTTGGAACTGAAACCTAATATCCCCTAAAAACTCCTCTATCATGCTTTTCCATTTCAAGCAAACTCTAGAGAGTAAACAAACGACGACGTCGGAAGTCTACTCAATGTGTTTGAAATATTCTCTCCTTTCTATCGAACTGCATAAGAAATTTTATTTACCAAATATTACTACACTTGTAGACATTTCCAAAAAATGTGACTAAAACACGAAAAACTGGCACATTATATAATACTAGCCGGTGATAGGACCCAAACCCTGTAGCAAACAAAACTAGTGTGTTTAAGAATAACAATATTTATTTACTTTCCGGCACAATTTTTAGAACAGTTTTCAAAATTTTTGGTAGTTTTAGCATCTTAACATTCTTCCGAAAATTGGAAGTTGGGTTCATAATCAAATAGGGAAATAGTCATCCGTTGTGAATTTCAAAATGTTTAGACATCAACATTTGTTGGCTTAATTTTGAAAGACGCTAATGTTAACTCCTAGTGGGTTTTATGCACTATGAATTACATACTCGCTTGCTCATTGCAAAAAGCCGCAAAGTCTATGGCATGGAACACTGATACATACATATTATATACAACATGCGAACGTGCGACACAGGTACAAACAACTTTATATATTTAGAATGCGCCTTTGGTCTGATTCTGATATATCTTAACACTATTGTATCATGCTGTTGCGCATACGCGCAGTTAATACGGGGTAAATGATAAAATATTCTGTTGCCATTACATTTTATAAACTTATTTCGATAATTAACCAGTCCGCTACTAAATGGATATTTAGCACCCAGCAAAAATAAACTGACAAAACTAAGCATTTGAAAAATTGTCTTAAAAGCTCTCTGAAACTAAACCGTTGATTGGCTACTTGTGATGACTATCACTATCATCTTATCTATTTGGGATTTGCGGGAGAGAATATTATTTTAGCTTTGATATCAGTAGGAAAGAAATTAATTGTGTTGCTTATAATATAAATTGAGTTGGTGGAGACTATAAAAAGCAGGTAAATGGAGAAGTAGAAGATTTTGAAATGATGTAGGTTGTTTGAAGAATAAAAACAAAAAAATGTGCTTTTTCTTGTGTATCTTGTAAGTTAGTATCAGTAATGCGGGGTTGGATAAGAGAGAAGTGTATTGGAGGAAGGTAATCTAATACACGTATCAGCATTCAGTGAGGAAAGGCTTAATGGCAGTTGGCTGCCAGACGTCAACGGAACATAACATTAAGTCTCTGGAGACTTTGTCACTGATCAGAGATGCCGAAAGGAGGAAAAGGAAACCATCAACTATTGACTAACCCTTCTTTTGAATGCATTCATACGACTTGTAATGGAACTCAAACGATTTCCTCGCACACATTGCAAACACAACAGACGATACATGGAGTACTAGAAGTGGAAAGTCGAACTGCCTGCGACTTGAACCAACTCGATTCTAGATCTGATGTGGAGCATAGGCCGTCCTGAATCTCATTCCGAGAAAGACAAAACTGCATACAAATCGGAATGAAATCACGTATTCAGTATAGAGAGCCATTCAAAGAGAATAAGGCTCAATGGACTCGACGGACACTGCACTTACGTTGGCCATCCGTAATTTAAAAATGCATAGATCTATAGTAACATGAATACGATCTTTCCTCCAAATTATACTGCAAATAAAACGACTCTGGCAATGTCTGACTGGATGTGCTGGTATCTACTAATGCAAGATTACAAACTCCATTGACAATTCTACTTTCCCTCCATGCATGGCATCAATGGCTAATGTAACTATCGTGTGCAAATAAAATACTTCATTTATATTTATAAAGTCAGTCCCGAGTACTAAGACATGTAAATACAGTATTAATGCATAGGGATATAATGATATATATTACTATGTTGTTTGCATAGAATCTTATCATGTTTTTTCTATATTATGTACTAGTAGATAGTCAACAAAGTGGAGAGAGCCTGAATTTTAGTAGGTATAGTATTACATGTATTGGGAAACAGCTTTCTCTGAAATACATTCGTAAATATTACATGGTACAAAAAACTTGAAAAATGTAATGGAAGCGAACTTTTTAAAATACAGAGCATTTGCAGTATTTGGGCACAAATGGAACTAGTACGTGTGGTATATATAAATATTTGACTTGTCTTTTTATTTAGTTCAAAAAGAATAATTCTGTAAATTGAAGATAACATCGGTTTACTCTGAACATGTCGCAGTGTGGGCGGAGATAGGAATATTGGGGAAAGTAGGACAAAACCGCTGTGGAATATTGAGCATAAAAGATAAGATGGAAATAAATTAGATTCTAAATTGAACTAAATCAATGTCGGGGTCAAATTTGGAGGAATATTAGATAACACGGTCGAAGATAGGAAAGAATGGAATGTGAGAGAATAAGCTTCCTTCCTTCTCCGCAGTTCATATTTATAGTCCTCTTTGACTTTATCTTAAGAATCAAGTAGAAAAAGAGATGACACACACGCACTACTACTACTACAACATTCTCATACGGACATACACCAAAGGTCAGTTTGCATAATCAAATTTTTGTCTTTTTCCTCAGCCAGGGACTATAGGAACTCACTCTGTAGATACTTACACAGAAAGAAACCGAAGATTTCGATTCAGCGCTTATCGGCGATAAAACTGACAACGTAATAACCGCAGCTCTGGCTCTCTCGAGACATCAATTGTTATGCTCCCTCACTCAGTCTCCACTCTCTCTCTCTCTGTCTCTAGTACTCGCCTTCCCACTACTGCATACTCTCCACTTTTTACTATCAACTCCATCCAACTACAGTAGATTGACATCTGCATTTCCATATAGACCTACTATACTACTACAAACACACTCCAACTTCTTCCAGTGCGAATGATAATATTTTATTGCTGGATATATAGTTAGTCCCTGTAGCTACAGAAACTGTTAATATAATATATTGCAATAAGGTATGCAGTTGCGTTGGTTTATATATTATATACTTTTATATATCTCATGGAAATACTGCATATTGGAAATTATAATGTTTTAGTAGGCATCCGTTTAACTATAGGCTGTCAGTTGGCTGGAGGTGATGAAGCGTAAATACAGATGAATGTAGGACATTGACTTACTCATTCTACATCTTATATATATCTGCTCTAGTGTCATCACAAATTGTGTGTCACAATGAGTGAAAGAACTCACAAAATAAACTTTGAGGAAGGCAGAATACTAGGCCAACAATTATATTGTCATTTTTGGGGCATGTAGAAAGTTAAAATTTAATTTCCCTTTCCCCAACAATTTTGAACGCTTGGTTGCAATCAAAGGTAAAATAGTCATGAAATGCATAGCGTAGTGACAGTAATATTTAATGCGGACGCAAAAGGTAATTCAGTTTTCTCCGAGTTCTCGTTTGTATTGTCAAAAAATCTATAATCTCATTTTCAAACATTTGATTTGTCATGTGTAGGTAACGAGAACGTTCCGCGCAGAAAAATTCTGATTGCTTCCACTTGTTAGAGAGCAGAGCTCCCCACAATTCATACACTAAAAGGAGCGAACAGTCTAGTGCGCCGTTCCCTCCACCCTAACATTAGTTCCAGCAAAGGAAATACAAATTGTCGTAGTAGTCGACATGCTGCTCAGCTTCAGCCTACACTTCCATTCGGTCAGCCATTGCACCAACACTGAGAACCTCGTCTTCTCCAGTATTTCTTATATTCTAAATTCAATTCTGATCTTTGTCAATTAAGTAACTGTCATATTAAATTGTGCTTTCTTTAAACTATACTACGGAAGTCTATTGGCAATTGGATTGATTGGGCAAGCACGAAACCTAACCCCGAGATACATTGAATCATAATTCATATTATATTATTATTATTTTCAGTAATACACATCATACATTACATACACATTTCCCTAAAATTATTATGAGTTTGCTGTTACTACAGTAGAGCAGCGGCAGACTCATAATAAAGTGACACCCAACGCTAAAATTGCTTTCAATCTCTCCATTGTCAAGACGTTTTCAGTGAAAAAAATTGAAGAAAAACGAAGATTCATCTTTACTACTACTACAAGTCGTACTAGTTGACTTGTCTTCGTCATCGGCATATGCGGCAAAGTCATACTACTTGACTTACGGCATTCTTCATCATCCACCGACATAAGTCGCAATACTTGACTTACGGCATTCTTCATCATCCACCGACATAAGTCGCAATACTTGACTTATCCTTCATCATCAAAATAATAAGTCGTATTAGTTGACTTACTGGATCTCCAACCTTCATCGAGCTAATACACTTGGCTAATCAATCTCTACTACATAACATATAAACTTCTAACTAAAACGGTAAATAACACATATATTATTATCCAGTATGGTACCTATTTCTCTATCAGAATTAATTCACCCTGAATTCATTACGTATGGTTTTGTCAAAATTTTCCAAACGAATTGCCTATGACACTGACTGAATATAAAATCTGTATCAATGTCGAACATTTATTTAATTCTCAATTGTTTTTATAAAATACATCCAATTTATTTACAACACTTTTCTATCGTATGATGAACGGATACAGATTTTATTCAGTCCAGTTCAGTGAAATTAACTAATATATCATTCATTTTCAAAAAATCTAACAAAATTTTTCTAAACTATTTGTCTCAAGTAACCCCTACCTACCTAAGCTTGCCGTATTACTTGGCAGACAATTTCCTAAAAACGCCTACCTTCCTTTCAATGACCTCGAACTTTCAGAGCATTCCATTCCTATTTCTTAATCAGCATAATTACTCCTCGCCTACATACATTATCTATCGAACATTTTGTTTCAATGCTATTTTAATATTCATTTTTCCTATCATTGTGTATAGAGACGATATTACTATTCTATTATCAGTCAGTAATTTTCCATTACTTTATTTAAAACTACCAACTATAATATTTTTCAACCAATTCTATCTTGTCTTTTACTTACCTTGCTGTCTCCACTCCACATTTGAATAATTATCCTAATTATTTAGATAGTTTTGCATGGAGAGGGATAGAAGCGTAGAAAGAAGACATAGAGAGAGGTTAGAGCTAGTTAACGCAGTTGATGTAGATAATAATATCCAACAACCTAACAATATTCCTGTCGATCCTGAATTTCCAAATCCTGAAATAAATTGAGAAAACGCTTCTACTATCTTTACTTCGGACTCTCGTCCAACTACACCAGATATTTTTGTCAGTTATTCTAATAGTTCTAATCAGTATGGATAATTTACCTGATTTACCTCAAGAGTTGCAAGCTATCATACCACAAGAACGTAGACAAATGCTAGATAGATATCTTGCTCAAGCAGTTGAAGTATTAGTACGTAACAATAACGCACAACCAGTAGCTAATCAAATCCAACAGCCAGGTCACATTCAAAATCGTCTAGACATTCAGCCTCCACCAAGAGACAGACAATTTATCATAAACGCTCCTAATCCTAACCTAAAGATACCACAATACAATTCTAAAACTACCACAGCTAATAACTATTTAAATGATGTGGAAATTTATTTCCAAGCTCAGCATTATGAACGAAATAGATGGTTTAATCTAATTCCGAGTATTCTAGCTAAAGAAAATAAACAGTGGTACGACCTTATCAAGAATCAGATAGCTACTTGGGATGAATTCCGAGACATATTTAATGCAAAATACGACTCACCGACTATTCAGAACGAAAGGAAAAGAACTCTGTACACAAGACGCCAACAATCTAACGAAGCTGTCGAGACATATGTCTACGACATGGTCACCTTGGCTCAACAAATTAATCCAAATGAAGCCATGGACGTCTCCGTCAACCGAGCAAGAGATGGCTTTATTCCTCAACTACGATTGGCTGTCAGCCACGTTGAATATCTCACGGCTGATGACCTCATTGCTGCCGCTAAGGTTGCATTAAAAAACTTACAGGATGCAGAAAGGTATAAAGCAGGCCTTCCTCCAGCAACCAAGCAAGAAGCAGATAAGCGCTTTCGAGAACAAAATTCCTCAGACCACCCTCAAAACCATGATGTAAATCCTCATGGAGAAGAAAATACTTCCTTTGACTCCGAAGAAAGCTTCAAAGGGCGCTTCAATTCTCGTCGTTCTTATAATAATAACAATGGCTATTTTCGTAACAATCATAATAATCCTAATCCTAATAATATACAAAATAATAGTACTAATCATTCTAATTCTAACACCAACAGAGGCGAGCGTTATAATAACTCGAAATCACAGTCAAACAGAGGTGCTCACTCATCATTAAACTCTCGCCAACCCGCTAACAATCCGAATTTTGACGTAAAATGCAGAAATGTACTGGCTTTGGGCATGCTACTCCAGATTGTCCAAATACACATGGAGTTATGATGACACTCGTTCATGATGATGGCCGTAATACTTGGCCAACATCAGCAAACGAAAACTGCTACTATAATTGTCAACCTTCGACTTCTCAGGCTTCAAACGACCGTAATTCTTATGCAGCTCCGGCTCCTCATCACTATCATGACCGTAATACTTGGTCATCGTCACAACACAACAATGACCGTACTACTTGGTCTTCTTCGCAGCAGAGAGACAACATATCAAATCAAGCAGAAACACTAACAGAAGATCTACATAATTCTCAGGATGGTATTAGTGGTAAATCAAACAATCATAGCAGGGAAATACATCCCTATTTTTCATCTTAATTCTCACATAACTATTAATTAGTACATAAAATTAACATGCTAGATTTTAGGTACATGCACCTAATTGCTATAATATTATAATGTATGGAATATATAGGAAGAATTTAGTCTCTCACGACAACCAATGCAATTTAGAATGGAATTTTGTATAAATTGTAATTATTGTATAAAAATCCTATAACGGCCTAGCCCTTCATAGGTAGTGCAGTTGATAGTAGTAAATCACTCGCACATATAAATAATTAAAATCCTATAACGGTTTAACCCTTCATAGGTAGTGCAGCTGATAGTAGTAAATCACTCGCACAGATAGATAGATTAAAAATCCTGTAGCATTTCTCACAGGTAGTGCAGCTGGTATTGAAACCACTCGCACCCAGAGTAGGATATTGCATCCGACCTCTAATATTAACAATGAATATTTTGGTGAAAATTAAATTCAAATACTAATTACGTTTTTAGGTGCGGGTTGAACATTAATGTTCATCCCGACATACATAAATGTCAGGAACCAGGCTCATACACTTGACTAACTTTGTGCTTGACAATGTCATTATTAACTATTTTGTTTCAAATTATTGTTTACCTAATACAAAATCTTCCAATTCGGCTGCATTACTCTATTCTTGGCTATAACCTTAAATTAAAATCTTATCTATCGTGTATTTCGTTACTATTCAGCTACTAATACTAAAGTTAAAATTAGCTATAGTCCTATCTTTATCTCTAGGTTAATGTTACTTTCTCTCTTACAGCACAATTACTAAACAAAAACTAACACACAGACAGATTAATCAAATTTTCTAGTGCATTGTCATTTCAGAAACAACACCCTCAAGTCTAAAAAGCTGTCAAAACGTATATTGTACCGCATTATTTGGTCAATTCTACCACCATCAGTTCCACCAACAGCCTGAAACACTAATGTCGACATTTATACGTTAATGACTAATGCTATCATTGTGACAAACATCTGAACTAATTGACAATAATTATCTTTGCATTTCTAATTGACTACCTTTAAATGTTATATACCAAATTATTTTGTTTTCTGTTTCAAACGTTAAAATCTGATTTACATTTCTAAATTATGTCTAAAAAGTAACATTACAATGTGACGACTTAACCAAATTGATTGAAATAATTGATTTAATTATAAACCCTTGCAATTTATTTCTAAAGTCTACACTACAGATTTTTCACGTCGTCCATCCGAAGATGTCCTCGTTCGAGGGAGGAGAATGTTAGAGAGCAGAGCTCCCCACAATTCATACACTAAAAGGAGCGAACAGTCTAGTGCGCCGTTCCCTCCACCCTAACATTAGTTCCAGCAAAGGAAATACAAATTGTCGTAGTAGTCGACATGCTGCTCAGCTTCAGCCTACACTTCCATTCGGTCAGCCATTGCACCAACACTGAGAACCTCGTCTTCTCCAGTATTTCTTATATTCTAAATTCAATTCTGATCTTTGTCAATTAAGTAACTGTCATATTAAATTGTGCTTTCTTTAAACTATACTACGGAAGTCTATTGGCAATTGGATTGATTGGGCAAGCACGAAACCTAACCCCGAGATACATTGAATCATAATTCATATTATATTATTATTATTTTCAGTAATACACATCATACATTACATACACATTTCCCTAAAATTATTATGAGTTTGCTGTTACTACAGTAAAGCAGCGGCAGACTCATAATACACTTAAGCTAATAACAGTTCTACATCCTCTCACATTCAATTATCACAAACTGTACTACATTTGCATTATTGGAATACTCACAACTACTATATTGTACTACCACACTGCATCGAACTACTTATAGGTATTATTTTTTTATAAAGCCTAAAATGTCATGCCAATGTAGGAAAAATGCTGAATTTCTTGTAGTCTGCTGATATTATCTAATCTAATATCATGTCACGCAATTGAATATTCAAAGTTGCTTTTGCATAAATTGATAAGACGCTAAGGCAGTCCATCACCATTCCTAAGGTTTACGTACTACGTATTTACTCAAGGTACAACCGCTCAAAGTATACCTATGGTTAAGTTGAGCTTGCTGCGAAAAATATTTTCTTCACATCCACCTATCTAATCATATTATGACAATAAGAAATACAGCATTCCTAACGAACAAAATCTACTTTGACAAAAAATAAGAAACCGAAGGTAGTAGCTGAGTAAGAGCTACGTGTAGCGGTGGCGTCATTTATGATTGGTAATTCTAAAAATATCAAAAGTAATTAATAATTCTTTTAATATCAAAAAGTAATTTGTTGTTAGCGATTCTGAAAATACTTGTAATTGCAACTGCTTCAAGAACTGGAAGCAAAGGTTAAGATCCAAATTTCTTTGCTTAGGAATATTTTATAATTTTAATAATTAATACAGAAATTTGTACCAGTTAAGTTACACCAATCAATTAAATGCTAATTTCCAACCCTGGCTTCCTGAGTAACGGTTGTATTACGCTTGAATTTAATTGTATTATGCTATTTTTCAAAGTTTTCTTTGAAAGGCCAGTTAGCTAACTATTTGGATTCTTTTAACACACTTCAGGAGCTCTCAAAAAGAATGTTGTCCCGTTTCTGTGAAAATAAGCATATCTAGTATAAGAAATAAAATCTTTTTTGACTGGTTTGTTATGTTTCTCTTCTTTAATTTAATATCCCGTATTTTAGGACGACTGTTTAGCTTTACTGTAGGAAATTAATCAAAAAAAGTACACAGCATACCAAAATATCAACTCGGACATATATATAATACATAACATAGCTACGAAAAAAGTAGAAGCCGAATTCTGAAAAGCGAAAAGTACTTTCAGTCTCTATTCTTGGAAAAAATACAGTGCCGACTTATTATAAGTCCGAGTAACTTTAAGTGATACCTTTACAGAGTTAAGTATACACTTATTATTCCGCTTTCTGGTTATCAACGTAGCTTGAAACGCTCTCGTCTTTCACGCATTTACTTTGAACTGGGAGCTCTTGCTTGAAGTGTATGCCAAATTAGGTTACTATACATTTACTATGCATACCTATTTATATTGCCGTTAAGTATGAGCACTAACAACCTACTTATTGCGTAGGAACCCGGCTAACAATGTAAAAACTGTCAGACTAACTCTAATTAGTCAAATACAAATTGTATATAATTCTATAAATATTCTAAGCAATTAATTCCCGCTGTATTTCGTAAAGAGTAGAAATAATTAGATTAAAGAATCTTGCAGTATAAAAAGGTACACACAGTAAATACAGGCTGTTAGCCATTTGGTAATATAGTATGAGTGATGAGCGTCTGGCAGTGTCTACTTTGATTTTAATAACGATGTAAATACTCCATGATATGTTTGAAACCTGCATTCAGATGAATTTTCACACCCTTCTATGTATTTGTACATGGCATAATGTTTATAAGAAATAATAATATGGAAAAGTTAAATTTAACAAAACTAAATATGGGTTTGTCTTATAAGTGAAGTATATATATACGATATTTGCAGACGCAATTTCCCTGAGTTTGAAAACATTCCGTCGGCTAGGCATTAGCACGCCATAGCATTCCGTGTCGTAGTCTTATAGCGCGCATTTCCAGTCAAGCGACCAATTTTTCCAGTTGCCACGACCAATTCCTTGCGTCCATAGAATTTTACTATGCCACAGTAGTTCACCTCAACGTTTTCCAATACAGTCTCCCACACAGTTTCATTTCTGACCACTGAATTCTCCACACCACACCAAGTGAAGCCGAAACCACATTCATGCCACACATGCCTGGCTATTTATATAAGAGTTAAACTATGCATAGGGTCCAATATTATTATCTGTACAAAGAAGTTCTTACGTAAGTGGGATTTGACTGAGACGGAATATGAACTGGCTATGTATTGATATGTATATATTTAAGGGCAGACATAGGAGAGGAGTTATAGATGCATGGAGACTATTTAATATAGTAAAAGGTTGTGTGAAAAGGTTCTTTATTTCCGTAGGTAGGATGCAGTTTGGTTTGGGCAGAGTCAGTGAAGCAGGACGGGAGAAAAAGAAAAGCTGAGGGAAAGTAAACGATGCAGAGGAAGCGAAACGGAGACGAACTGTTCCAGTCACATCCACATCACATCACGGTTAACAATTTCATACCTTTTCGACATGCAGTAAACAGTCACGGAATCCTCTCTTCATTCAAGCTAACAAACCCTGCAATCTTCATTTCATTGCATGTAACAGCTTCAGGAAATGAAAGCACTCTTGCAGCATTATTAGCTATTAAATGACGATAGAGATGGATTGAATCTTTCTCGGGCCAATATTGTCATAACTATATATAATATGTGTATACACTACTATCTATATAAATATTTCCAATCTCCACTTTCATATATGTATGTATGTAGTAGATGCAATATATTTTTCATTTCTGCCTACAGAGTAAACTTAATTTCTGCTCGTGGATGAATTTATGGTATTCTTATCCTTGTGCATGGACGAAGATTTACCTTGAGAGAGGAAGATGAGCCAGAACAAAAATCGAATTCAACTCACATCATTTCACAATGAAAAACGGTTTCTTCCGCAGAGTCTAAATATAAGAATGGGTGGAATATCTTTTGGGTTTATCTTCTGGTGTGCCATAACCATGGTATCTATTATGTAGCGAACGCCTTTGAGGGTCTCTTCTCAAAATCAGTCAGTGAATTGAAAGAGATGAGGGTAGAATGGCTATGTAAACATTTGTGCTGAAATTGTCGAGGGTTGATCGCTGGAAAAGTGTTGGATTTTCCTCAACGAGGTTTGAATACAATTGAATAAGGGAGTGCTACCCTGCCACCAGAAGAATATTGAATATTTATCAGGAATTTGACAGAAAACCTGGACTGGAAATACACATCTTCTTGCTTGCTAGAGTCGTCGTTGCGCTTCTGGGCAAATACATGTAGCTAGCTGCGTGAAAAGCTAAGCTGGCACCTTCTCTATAATGCATACACACACAATCAACAATAGAGTGCACCCGACTAGTGAAATGCATTGCTCTGAATAGAATGGGCTTTTGTGATAGGAGTGTGTATCTATCTACATATACGTAGCGGGAGGATGCCTCTTTAGTAGTTAAGTTTCTTGGGTTAGCTCAACCATTCTGGTCTATCTAAGTGTGTTTATTTGGAGAAATATGCAGCTTAGTAAATATTAGAGTCTAAATCCATAGATCTGTTATATAGCTATATAGAGTAAGTGAATGGATAAATGTACCTAGCTACTATTATACATATATTACATGTATATTACCCTTTGACTGGTATTGACTAGTGTAATAGTTGAGATAAGGCATTGGAGTATGTGTACCTTGGTTCGGTATAGGAAAGTGAGGATTGTGCAGGAAAGGGAAAACTCAATCTGAAACTCATAGAGTGGAAGGCAAGTTCTTTGAATTTTCTTTGCTGGGGAAGATCGGATGATAGGATAAGATAATGTATCCTTCTATCCCACATCATATCCTTTGGTATCTATCCTGGACTGAGGCACTGCTCACTCCTGCAGAGATAGGAGGGAAGGCAAAGTGAAGTCAACTCAATGCAAAGCATAGTAATCCAAGGGAAAGCAGTGGAGTTGTCCTTTCTTTGTGAAGATGCTGAAGTGAGAATGTATGGGGGCTAACAATAAGCACAAAATGAATAGAGCGAACCAGAAAAGCAATGAAAAACAACTGGGAGACCTTTCCTTATATTACTCGAATGCAGATAGACAGTTCGCCAGTCAGTGTCGGAATCGTCCTGAGAAATATAAGTAAAAGTACGGAGAGAAAGCGGGAGTGAAAGTTGTTGGGGAAAGTCAACTGAAGAAATGAGAGAGAGAGACAGTCAGTCGAGGGAAGAAAGAGAGATGGAGACGACGACATGCGAAGATACTCGGTGGTCGTGCGTGATTCGAATATCATATCTGGACAAATTCCTTAGCCGTTGACTTTTCCTATTTTCTTATTCGATTTTGTCCCCAAATGCAATTTCATTCGAGTAGCAGTCTGAATTTACACCTGCCTAGCCATTCTCCCAACTCCCGATTCCACATTCGCCTCACTTCCCTCCACCACGTACCTTTTTTGCATTTCATTAATGATCCCATGCTTACTTCGAAAACATGATTTGGTTTGCCAAAAGAAACTTATTCTTTGGCAACATTCGCTATCCCTCGACTCTATCCTTTCCCAATGACATATGCTCAGGCTTAC
Organism: Tomocerus qinae; assembly: GCA_020055645.1. Lineage (NCBI taxonomy): Eukaryota > Metazoa > Arthropoda > Collembola > Entomobryomorpha > Tomoceridae > Tomocerus > Tomocerus qinae. The sequence continues at coordinate 27,080,771 of CM034548.1, forward strand.
ACTTCAAATATGTGAACAATTGAGACACTCGCTCCCCCAAATCTATCCCTACTACTATAACATACCTACAAAAGTCACAGCCCATGCTCACCCAAACCAAACATTATGCAACCGACACTCACCTCCCTATCTCACTATACTCCCTACTCCTCAAATATTATGTGCACTCACTACTAACCCTCACATCGCTTATTTCTCCCATTTCTATCTATCCACGTATGGCCATTACTATTATTATACCATAAACAGCTCATTATCTCTTCTAACTTAAATCTCAATATTATCTCTTCCTTTGTTACACGCAATCATTGTCATCATCTCTACTTTCTAATAACTATTATTTGCTAAATGATTTCTTGTTGGATACATCTTAGCACACAATTAGTAGTGCAATCTAATTATGGAAATCTATAGTAAACTGTCTCAAAATATTTAGGGTTGTGAAATCTTGTATTAATAGAAGCAGTTAGTAGTAGATATGGATTAGTTGCAGAAGTAAGGTTGCGTGTATTATGAAAAAGTTGTTATTCTGGGTTTCACAAGGCAATCAATAGGATTTGAAATTATTATTATCTATCTTTGTGTTTGGTGAGGAGGGAGAGGTTGGAGAGAAGTTGGTGTTGTAGTTGTACTGATTTGTATTACAGTGCCGATGCAGCAGCTACTTACTACAATACAATTCAAATAAATTTCCCAAGAGATGAGATCTGTCTTGTTAAAAATGAAAACAGAGATATTTCGCAGTTCCATTAGGAATTCCATACATAATTCTTAGAGTAACCTACATTCAACGAGATTAATGATTACTTTAGAGACGATGGATGACGGATTAGCGTCAAGTTGCCGAGTGAAAGACAGTTATCAAAGAACAAATAAGATTTTCCGTTACTGCATCAAAGACAGTAGGTACATACAAATAGTAGGACAAGTACAAGTCGTGCCTTGTGCTTCCAGCCATGTCTTCATTTCGTATACTTGTGTGGATGGTCTACTGAGACAAGTTGCTTATAAATACGTATATATATTCCATACTTACATTGGGTAATATATCATTTACACCCTTACCAACTTATACAGATCGCATCTGTATAGACCACTCCGTGGGAAAGAAAGACTACTAATGTAGAATAAAAGTTGGCACATATATAAATCCAGAGTATACTTATATAGAAAATAATACTTTGTTGTCTTGTTCTGTTTTGTTCTGACTTTGTTTCACTAGAGAATAGTACTACAGATAATATTAGAAGATGTGCTTCTTCCCAGCCTCGAGCATATCCACTGTTTTATGCTCGAAACTTTTGCAGAACCTCGAGTCCTGTAATTCTTTGTACACAGAGCAAGAGATAGTTCTGGAGGAAAGAATGGCTTATAGTCGGATGTTCATGGGAAGTGTCTAGTCAAGTCAGGTCAGGTCTGTCTCTGGTCTTGAGTGAAGGAACGAAGTGAATGCTGTGTGATGTGAATGCCAGAAAGGAGGAAGGAAGGTTACAAACAATAAGACACGGAAATAAGTGAGTAAAAGAGGAGAATGAGTTCTTGGAACGTGCTACTCGCGATAAGCACCATAAGAGAGAATTGTTTGATAAAGGCGAGTGTGTGTGCGGTATGGATTGACTCATGTAAACGGACTAATTAGCTTCCATTGGTTCAGAGCCGAGTCCACGGACTCTCCTATATATCTCCACTACAAACGACTACTCACAAAAACGAAGAAAGAGCAAGCAAATTAAAAGCAAAGCGATAATGATGAATGACGCCTCGGAACAAGTAGACAAGTGCCTTAATTAAGCGTGAATCAGCCCAAAATGAAGTTTCACAACTTTTTCACATCCCGTCCCTTGATCTACACTCCGCACTACTACACTACTTATGCCCCACACACTCAAACTACATACACACATCAAATAATGTTTTTCCTAATCTATTTCCGCACATCCTCTTCCATGTCATGACTTTTACTCAATAAAGACTATTGCTTTCATTCTACTAACACCCTCGAAACTACTTTCATACTAGTACGCAGTTACCATGAATAGCAGAAAAGAATACACACCTTATTATGAGACATAATATTATCTACCTCTACACATTTAATTACATTTCTACTGCCTTCATTTATTTACTTTATCTTTTGTGCAGTCAACAATATTCTATAATTAGTGTAAACACGTTTTCATGAAAATTGTTTACACTGTATACCTATTTGTAAATCTCATAGTTCATTTGCCTACCGTATCAACCATACTCTTCATTGATTGCTATCATAATACCCTCGAATTGAAATAATTATCACGCTACTCATGGCTTTAGAGTTTAAAAGCAATCAATTATATATAAATACCAAGTGCTTTTCAATTAACATCCATTGTACGAGTATTAGAATCACAGTAATAATTATTGTCAGGAAAACAATATCGCTTCAATCTGAACTAAACGTCCTAAATAGCTCTATAGGGACACATACTACTCTTTAAAATACTCTAGTAGCAAAAGAGGAGAGAGTCGTGTGTTAAATTTATAATATATTGGTATATCAATATATATCTGATGTAATATATTATTAGACTGTTCCAAATGTACATGTGGTTAACGTTCATTTCATTTTGTTCGATGGATAGACTCCAAGTTGGAGTTGTGGGTATGGCGACAATTTCATTCGGTTCCAGTTTTCATGCTCGATGCAGCTGGATCAGTTGAACATGGAAATATATCGTATTAAACTCACACGTATGCTATCAGCACTGGTAGACAATCGTCAGAAAGAATTCGTTCGACCATAACTCAATCTGGCAAATTTTCAAAACACCTTTTTTGGCATGAAAGGGGTTTTCTTCAAAAATCTTTTTGGCAATTCTCTAGACTTTTAAAATGAACGAGGAGTCTGCTTTAGTTGGTAGACAGTGTGGAGATAGAGAAGGAACTGCTTGAATTAAAGGACAAAAGAGCCTTGCTTGAATTGGGGATAGGAGAAAGTGGAAGCTTAAGCCTTTCAAGTTAGACCTGTCACTGGAAAGATATTTGGCAGACTTGGCTTCTAGCCTTCTTTTAACGTGAGTCTTTAATGATACAGAAATCCCTAGATTAAAAATTCACTTGACAATAACAAATAGTCTATAGCACCTAAGATTAAGAATGGCTTATATTTCTTTGCCAGCGAACTGCAATTATCTCTTATAGGAAACAGATGAGTTTCCTCCAAGAAATTCATACGCATTCATTACGTAGACTTACGAGCTGATAAATATTATTACCTTTGTAGTATTAATTGTATACACTATTGAGACACCTCCCGATAATTCAACTTTGTTTATGACATCATAAAAACATCATAATCTAAAGAATGGCTCTTCAATAAAATTTCAAAGTGCCTCTTAGACCATTAATCTTCCTTCTCATTTCTTCCTTCCTCCAAGACAAGGAAAATGTTTATTGAAATAATCCTAATGATCATAGAAGAAAGAATATAAGTTGTTCCAATTAAATATTATATCGTTAGAACTTAGTTCTGAGTAAATAAAGTTAGGGAATGACGAACTAAGCTGAATTAAAGTCTTTCTTCTGTCGCGCCGATTGAGCCAATAAAACAACGTCACTGGCGAGTAGAATACCTTGTAATTGCATCCTTTGAAGTCGCACAACTTTTCTCAAAGAACCTCCTACATACAGTACTAACTTAATTGTTTCTTTACAGTATCAACCTTTCCTTTATCTTAATCTTGTAACTATAAATGGTAATTGCTATGTGTACAAGGTGATAGATTATGTTTTACCTCGACAAGTTTAAATTGTCATGCTTGCGAGTTTTAAATAACCCGAAAAAAAGAGAATTCTAAATTATTTGTGTGCTGTACATTATTGCAATCTGGAGGACTGTACACAATGTTTGCTCCCTACTAGTAAGTAACGAACAATTCTGAAAGAAAATCAAAATTCCCAACGGACGTTTCTTAAAATCAATAGAGTGTGCGGACTGTGTAAGAGTACAGTCTCAGTCAAAGGAAATTAGCAACTAGCTCAATTTCCTTGACTACTGCAACTTGCAACAGAATTTTTATTCAGCAGTTTCATGTTCTAAAGCAATGCAATTTCCATTAAATTTTCTTCCATTATTTGCTTAATCGAGCCTTAGGTACGCCGACTAAAAGGTTGTGCAATTTCCTGCACTGGTTTTCTCTACTACGGAAAATGCACTCTTAATCTTATTCACACACGACCCAACTGCATAATATCTTATTCGTATGTAGCGACAATCAGCTCGTGGAACAACTACATAATAACTAATAGCCGAGTCAATGCTCGTTCTATTTAATTCCGTGAGCAACTGCATATTGTTCTATATATAACGGAATTAACTATAGCTATTTATATTTCCTTGCTTTGTTTTCTGCACGCATTTAAAAAATTACAAACGTGGAAACAGTCTAACCTGGTCAATGTGTTACCATAACACATAAATAATAACGTTGCACTTCCAGTAAAATATACAGACGAAAGCCAAGTAAATTCTCAGTCATGTTTTCTATTATAATATATTTCTCTTGCCTTCTGCATTATTATTATTACTGACGTACTTAATTTATATCTAAATATGTGTGTTCTACTTCCAGATAATGTTGTCGCATATAAAGCATAATACTAGAAGCAACAAAACATTTACGTGACATGTCAGAACGAAATAATGTTATACGACAACCATTCTTAATGTTGCAGTTCATATTTATTTACTCGTAGTATTATGCATACAAATGCGTGTGATGTTCGTGTTACATATATTATATCGCCTCATCATGTACACAAACTATGCTAGTTATTGCTACTAGGTCCTTTCCTTAAGTAGGCACTTATGCTACGAAACGGTTGGGATTACGTTAAAGATATGCATATATGCACTACAAACGGAATCACTAATATATTTATTATATATGCTTCTGTGCACTGTTAGCAAATGCAGATGAAAATACCTTCATGCTTTATTTCTGCAGGGATCTATAACCGCTGTACACTGTACTAGAAATATTTAGCACTCCCAGTTTACAAAAACATCCGAGCTCCTCAGTGTTGGCAGAGAAGTGGACTATGATTTAGACTTTTAGTGTGTTACATGAACGGGAACTTTTATCAGCTCCTGCTGGCTTCCCAAACATTATTATAAGTTACTGTGGCTCACTATGTTTCTCTTTCCGTCAAGTTAACTTTCTTTACATTGTCACTATGTAGTAAATATTTGCGTCGTACTTGCGTCGCACAGTTATGTAGAAAATAACTACAACACTTCTCTTCAAGGAGAAAGTGCGGAACGAAAATAAACCGTATAATATTTACACATAGCAAGAGATATGCAAGGTAAGAAGACACTTATATCATTCATATGACTCCAGATGAAATGTTTGAAGCACTAGTAAAATGGAGAGAAGATGTGCATACTTATGTTATGTTATGCAAATAACGACTATCATCCGTAATATGCGAATCGCCATTCTCAGCCACTACAGATAGAAATGGATACAGTGAAACCTGCATTCCTAAAGAAATCCTACCGTAAAGATATCTGTAAGCACAATTTTCTCAAGATATTCCATTTTTCGGTTTAGAAGCGTAACGGTGCATGCTATTATATTCCACTTGGGAAAGCAATTCTGAAATCACAATCAGATAAATCTAATTTTGGTGCTGAATACAAAACGGTAGTCGCAAAATGCTAGTTAATACACCATGCCATATTAAATTACGCAATTATTCAACTCAGTGAGTAAGAGTAATATATTCTATGAAAATATAAACATGACACGAATGCTATATAGGCAGTACCATTTCTGTCGTTACATGCCCTACTATAATATACGTAGCTAATCTATAGACGCGGTACAGGCAGAGTGAAATCGTAAAGGTATTTATTCCACAAAAGGTTTAAAATGGTTGCTTACTTGTAAGTGGATTTAAATCCCCTAAGGGGACTAAATCGGTGAGTACGGCAAATGTAGTTATTTAGTAGAAAGATAAATGCTCGAGGAAAGGAAACATCTCAACTCTGGTAAATGATGAGCTCAAACCACAGTAAACCAAATATTATAAATGGTAGTTATCTGTATCAACTCACCTTTCATGGAGAAAGGCATAAAATCAAATTCAACTACTGACTATATGTACATGTGATGCAAACATGCATAGTTAGTGTTATGCTTGTTATTTATGCAGAGAGTATGTAGGAATATTGCATAGATAAGGTCCTTTGAGTACCTACCACTGTATATTTACGTACTTGGCTGGATGTTGTACATAAATAGGGACTGTGTAAATTTAGAGGAACTTAGATTCGATATTACGATAAGAGAGCTACTTGGACATAAGCTACGTACAATAAAACTACTGTAAGAGTTTCCCCAAGGCATCCACTAAAGATAAGCTGAACGCAACTCATTCGCAACAGATATAAAAATAGAAATGTTGAGGAGAGATAGACAGAAATTGTGTATCTAGTTCCAAGATGTGATGCATGGACCATGGCTGGCTTAAGAAAGTAGAATAAATGTGTAGAGTTGAATGGAGAAAGCATAGTTGCAGTAGTCAGAGAAATATACATTCTTCGAATATCTATCAAAATAAGTATGAATATATCTCTTGTATATATTTACTATATATCGTATATGCACCATGCATACAAATCTAGTAAGTACATTGACATACATGTAATATACCTGCATATGAACGTCGTTAGTATGCATATATTCCAGACTCTAAATGTATAACTGTCGCAAATGTGCTAGCGATTACAATGTATATGTATAGTGAAAGAGAGAGTGTGCCTGGAGAAAGTGGCGTGTGTAAATATATGTGTATGCAAGAACGCACTGAAAAATAATGTAACGACAGTGCTGTGGAGACGGACGGTGGAAGTGAACTGGAGTGAATGCAAAATGCATAGAAGAATCATGTATGCACTCCTCTCAAGCGATGGACTACGCATTCGGTACAGGCAGAGACTTCATGAATTATACAGCGCTAACATGGAAGAAAAGATTCACATAAATTGGCTCGTTCAATTTACACTAGTCTACCTAATGCGAACGTATCCGTGTGCAATAACTCATTTCTCGGGAACCCAGCACCAGTATCAACACAGTTAACTAAGCTATCTACTATATCACCCACTATTTGCATAACAGTAACTATCACTTCTTTATACAAACAGACCTATCTGTAATTCAAACCAGCAATGATCAACTGACGTTTTCTATGTTACTCTAAATATCTACTTGTAATTACATCAAAATTCCATCCCGCTCTATATATCATATCGGAACAAACACTTTTAAAGTCATCAATCTGTTGAATGCTTTCACTAACATTTTTGGGAAATTATTTTATAATTTATCGCAACTACCACCATCACATTTTCAATCTCAAACGAACTACAAAATTATTCGTCCGGAAAAATTTTAAATGACAAACTAAATTGACGCTGAGATAACAAAATTGAAAAGCTTAAAGATAATATAAATTGCAAAAATAATTTTGAGGGAGCAGGACATTTTATAATCAAAACGAAAATTGCCTTAAAAATAAGTGGCTAAAAATTAAGCGTTTACTCTTGGAAATTAAAAGTGAGATAATTGATATCATATAAATGATGGTAGGTAGTCTGTATATTATCCTTTAATATGATTTTATATAGCCATTACGGAGAAAGTGATCCTAATTTTAATGAAGATGTAATTGAATGTCTATAGCTTGGAGGTATATAACGATAGTTGAGTTTGAGCAATTTTATTTTTATTACAGTGAGGTGTGAGATTGTAAATTAAGATTGAGAAGGGAAATGGATAGCCGATATGAATGGTTGGATTAGTGAGTATAGGTATTTTAATAAGAGTTCTACCATAAGAGTCTCACTAATGGTACGCTATGTAATAACGTGAGGTGTTGTACGGAAAATGGAATGTGAAAGTAGAAAGTAAGTTCACATCCTTATTACATCTTTGATGGGCTATTCACACATATAGGAGTGTCTTGTTTGATAATAATAATAGTTTTATGAGGAATTCTTTTTTACTTAGTTAGATTATATTGTGGTGCTCGTAGTTTGTGACGGTTTCACTCTACTAATGTAGTAGTTTGTACTAGGAGAGAGAGAGTATAAAAAAGGTGGGTTGGTTTTGGACTGAAAAAGAATTTGAGAACAACATGGCCGTTAATGTTAAGTAAGTTAAGTTAAAGTAGAGTTTGAAACATTCTGTTTGTAGGTCTTGTGTGTAAGTATCTTTGTGAGGAAGTAGTGCAGTGAAAGTTTACTTTGTTAAGGAGGAGGAGGTGATAGAATGGCAGTCGGCGTGGGCCGAGCGTGTTGCCCGGTGTACTACTTACGTGTGTGTCTGGGTGAACAAGTGCTGTGAGACTTTGAGGAGGAGAGTTGGCATTATTACGGGGAAGTAAAAACAAGAGGGAAAGAGGATTCCGTATAAAACGCATTAAAGAAAGTGAAAAAGTGAGTTAGATATATTAGATGATATTAGTTAGATAATGCCTACCTGGTAATGCCTCGCACGGAGCAAAGAGTGAATCAGATCGTAAGCCGCGCAGATGAATATGATGGTGATTCCCTGTTCTTTCGTGAACATCGCTGCTCCTGACAAAAGAACCGCAAGGGCCAAGTACAGCAGACTGATGAGAAAGAATCGACTGCATTTTTTCAATTGTGAGACAGGGACTGAGGTCCGAGGACTGTTATTATTGTTGTTATTCTTGTTCTTGTTTTTGCCCTTTCCTTTTGGTTGATTCTGAGTCTGCTGCTGCAGCTGCTGCTGTCTCGGCGGATCTTGACCGGGAAGGGTAACAGGTTCCGGGTTGTAATGGTACTTGTCACGGTATTTCACATGGCTGACGTAGAACAAGAATGAGGCCAGGGCGAACAGCGTCGCTCCTACATCAGCTCGACCCACGATCCCAGCCACAGCCTCCGTGTGAATCGGATGCGTTGCAAACAGCAAAGATGAAGTCAGAACAGACAAACTACGATTTGCCGTTGACAAAATGCTCCCGCCGGTATTCGGACATCGAAAAACGATACGGGCTACTCGGGTAAATAACCAGGTGGTCGCCGTGTGCAGAATCACATTTGTCACGTGATAGGGCCAAGGACTAAATCCAGAGAAGTAGCAATTGATTCGGAATGACAGCGTCGTCAATGGCCGAAAGGATTTATGGGAGCCACTGTGAGCCAGGGATGTGCCCCAGAAGTCGTTGCTCCACATCTCCGTCCAAGGAGTCGTCGGCAGCACATCTTTGTTTGACACAACCGCACGACTGCAAAACAGACAATATCATAATGAGATGGTTAGCCTCTTTTTACTTGGAGGATATTTTTGCACATATCTACCATATAACCTTTTTATTATACTTACTTACTACCCCGTCTTCAAATCTAATACTTATCTACTTTCTAACTTTGAGTAACGAGAAACGTAATTGGACAGAGAAAAGTTATTCTCATTCAGTAGAATAGACTTGTACTAACTGTCTATGATAAATAAAGCAAAATCACTCGGATTCCTCCAGTTTACGACCTCTTTTATATCTTATATTTATACGCTAAGTCTATGTATCAATCAGCTTTAACCTCAAAATACCATGTAATTCTACAATAATATTGTTACATCTACTTGTACCTACTGTCAACATTCAAGACACTGAGCTATGTCCCGCTTACTTATATTGTCTATCTGCATTTGCCAAATAAAAGTTTTCTTCCCAGCGTTGAAAATATTTGTTATATTTACGGAACTAAGCGTAAATAAACTTTTCTTCGACTTATACCTACTTACATAAAACTATCTACACTGCGTTATGATATAGAGTCTCATATTATGACAGTACAACTTTGCCACAAGTCACATATATTTTCATATAGGACCTAAGACAACTGAAAATATGTCTTTTATAAAATATGTAAACATATATTATGGAATACTGTTAAGTAAGTAATATGTCTACTACTACACATACATACACAAGTAGTAAATAAATGAGTTGCTGGAACTTTAGTTCAGTATGGCTCGTAATGTATAAACTAAGAATGAAGAAAACATTCAAGACTTTTTCGGGGATACGGGTAACAAAAAACTTGTAAGAGAATATAAGTACAAAGCAAATGGATATTGATACAGAATTCTCTTGAATTACGAATACTAATCATTGTTTTGTTTAAATATTCTCCTTGGATTATCCGCCTTTGCCATTTATAGTCTGTAGATTTTAAGAAGCATTTTTAGTAACTAGCTAAGTATATCTTACTGTAGGATTCAGTGGGCATAATAATTTCTACGCTATAATTTAATGGAAAGAAGTATAATGTGCGCACAATGTAGTGACTGGGCTGTAGTAAGGATGATGAAATTATAAGAAGAGAGTGGTGGATGACTGGAAAACATTTGTTCTGTCTGAATATGTCTCTACAGGTAGATAACTACCCGAGAGTTGGTTGGGGTCATAAAAGGAAAAGTTTTGCGGAGAGTGGAGTCTGGTCTTGAAGAAGACAAAAAGGAAGAGAGGATTCTTTACAGGAGGAGCTCAACTCGACAACAGTTCAGTTTCTCCGGTTGAATCTTCAGAAGAGGATTCTTACTATTCTCGCATGATGAAAAACAGGAAGGAAGCTAAGGAGAGTTCTCCAAGATTTTGCTTTTTTGTGCTCAGGAGTTGAAAGAGTGTGCGAGTTAGAGAAGGAAGAGCCAGAGGAAGTCAAACAGACAAGAAATACGGTCCGCTGATTTCCACAAACATGATCGTCAAATTGCCTACGTATCTTAGCCGCCTACTCGCATATGCATTTCTACTCCTTCAAACCGTCTGTCTCTGCTGTCTGATGTACTTTTTAAGACACGCTCCGTGACTGACCCTCCTGTACGCTGTACGAGGAGGAATACAGAGCAGTCACTCATTCTCCTCCAGAAACCCTCTCCACAACTTATTTACTGAATTCTCTGTCGTGAATGAACAGAGGAATTTTAAAGTCGTCGCCTAGTCCGCCGATTTGGGCTGGTTGTCTCTTGGTCCGCCTCTTTCTCTGACTTCATTTCGTCTTGTTATGTACAAACGTCGTGGGAAATAGTACATGGAAGAGACGACTCATTCTTCTCTGCCTTCCCATTACTCTGAGCCACTTAGTCAGTCTGCTGCATTTTAGTGGAACATCAAAAGTCTTTAGCCGTCAGTGACACCAACGCATCACCAGCAGCAAGACCAAAATTGGGCAACAATCCATCGATCGCAAACATTCATTTTTTATCTTACACACCATTTCCCCTCCATAATGCATTTCGATTGAGACGAGAGTCTAACTCACGACCATTATACTCACTTAGCCCATTTAAATACACAGTTCGGCTCACCAATTCAATCTTCCTCTCTTTTTCTTCCGCTAAGCCACTATACTGACTGTGAACACTCTACTACTATACCGTATCTACACAACTGTCTCCTACATCTTCTATGACTATTCACGACTTTCCAAATCCATTATAGACTTCTGCAGTTACTTTAGTTTACACACTACATTTATCTTACAATGGAAAACAATATCACCCGCGTTAACCCTTTCCTACATTACCCTCAAATTATTTACTCAAATGCGCATTTCCTAGTCTTTGTCAAAATTGGACACTTGTCTCCAAGAATGATATCAATAATAGTAATGGAGTTTGTCACTGTTCGAATTTGTCTATTCTTAATAATTTTTTAAAATGTTAACTCCCTTGATAAATATAAAATAACTGTAGGAATTTATTTTACATGATCAATCTAACAAATTAATATTACCAGTCATAAACGACATTGAACATTCCATCGTTTGGAATAACTTTGTACACGAGTCGTAAATTACTTTATGACTTCACATTCAAAATTCCCATTATTAAGCTAGGGTTGAATTTCCTCCTTTTAGCAATAAGAGTGTTGATGGCCTTTTTATTATCCTTATAATTTAATAACTTGTCGGGTAACATCTACAGATATTGGTACACCGAGTGTCAATGCATAACTACATATCCCTTCAGGGCACAGTAGGCGTAATAAATTAATTTTGGTGTTAAACTACTTTCCCATCCTTTATTTGTTACAGTAAATGTATCTGCAATAAGCAATAAAGGAATCTCTACTTCTATACTACTGACTTTTAAATTACATTTTTCCATTAGCAATTTTCGGTAAGGATGGAAGATCATTTGATATAGGCAAAAACTATAATTTTTGAATGTAATCAAAGTGGGAGGATGCCTATATAAAAACCAGGTAGACGAATTGCAATTACTAGTATATTGGTTTATAAATAAACAGAACTCGTTGCGACGATTTATCTTGTTTCAATTTTCATGAAATGATTACTTGAAAGGAAGTATGGTATTTCTCCATTTGGAGTTATTACAGATACAGGAAGATAATATTGCTTGTGCATAATTGGTAAAGCACTATCTGCTAATTACTACAGCAGTGGTGGAAAAACAATGAATGAATAAATATCTTTCTGTGAATGAAAGGTATTTTCGGATAAATTTCAATCGACTGGTCACGACAAAAGAATTCCTTTGTGTATACCAGGAGAGCATTGCCTTAGGTTACATATTGGTAGGTACCTACATTTTCCTATTTACCTTTAGAGATGCATAGTGTTTCCGACATTTATCCTTCTACACGGAGCATTAGATAATGGAATAGTGCAAAAGCAGTAGTTAGGTAGTTTTTGCCAGTGACCTGGGTATATTATTCAGATGTACTGGGACGATAGTAAGTACCTACGTACGCATGCATGAATGTAAATGTAAGATAAAAGTAAAGTGCAGTCTCGGACAGAGAATGATGAATGAACTACAATTTCGTCTGAAGGGACATGAATAGTTGAGATGGCCAAACTTGCGTTACATTGCCATAGACTAAGTATTTTTTCATGTTCGATGCCACGGGAAGTATGGAGAGAAAGGGTTGGAATGAATGTTTTAGAAAACCTCCTGTGTGTATTTATATTATCCTGTAATTTATTGTGCAACTTGAAATTGGCCAATACTGTGAGTAAGTATCCTATAATTTCTTCTTACTGTAGGACTTATATGTACAATGCTACATAAGCTGCTGATTTAGCGAATTTCCCAATGATATTTTAGAGTGAAAAATGATTTGGGAGCTGGGAAGAAAAACTGTTATGCAAATAGTTAACTGCATCAATAGACTAGAGCTAAATAATGTCTACACAGATTTTAATACCATTCTAAGGTCTTTTTGGTAAGGAAAATATACATTTTCCATTAGGGAAAATTCGTTGAGTATATGCAAAAAGAAAGTAGATATGTAGCAGAGGAAAATGGGTTTGCTCGTCCAATATAAATAGAGACATTCCATTCATTCAATTCTAAAGGGAGGATAAAGTACCGAAATGTAAATACATAATAATAGAATATAATGTACGTCGAGTACATGAAAATGCACATGAAATGGAAGCTTCTGGGTAATAAAGGGAAAAGGTATTTATATTTACAGTGTAAAATATATGGTAGCGTATTTTCTTTGTTGAATGTTGCGGACTAAGTACCCAGTAAGCCCTGATGGAGGTAATACAGAAAATTTTTATATTCTCTTCTGATTGTACTCCTCGGCGGTGTTGAGAGAAACTAAAGTCATGAACATAGCAATTTAAGTGCGTAGCGCCTCTCGGAGCTGAGTTCATCCCGTGAAAAATATAATAGGAAAATGTAAGAAGCTCCCAGAATCCCATTCTTTCCTCACAGTCGAAAAACGTAAATTCGGCCAAAAAATAAAGGAAAGAGTGACGGAAGGACTGATTTGCGACTCCCAAGTTGTGTAGTTTCTACCATTTCGGGAAATGGAAAAAGGAGTACATTGAAAACTTATAGAACATGAGGAGCCATTCAAGGAAACTGCATACGAAATCCCAGCAGCCAGAAAGGTAAGCATTCACTACTCCTGACTTGACGAGACTGACTTGCTTTCTCCCTACTCTCTAATGTATATGCACTATTTATACACTCACACCCAGAGAGATACGTACAATATATATATTTAAGTATACGTATATAAAGCAGTTAGTAGTTACTCTCCCATTCCATTCGCTAGATACATAAATAGTAGCAGATACCTAAAGCACAATATTGCAGGGCACCAGTGGATGTAGTCACTTGGTAAGAATAAGTAGTTGCAGAGTCTTCTTCCTTGGGTTGGCATGACATACATTGCTCTGCTCTCACAGTCTAAGTGTATGTGGTAGTCGGGAGTGTGATGTGAACTTATGTATATAGAGCACCGTCAGCAACTTTCCAGATTTCCTCTCTCCATTCTCCTCACTCGTCTGTCTATCCTCGGCTCAAGGCTCAACTCAAGAGAAATGAATCTCTACAACTAACTCCAAATGTAAAGACATGATAGCTGAATAGAAAGCAGCAACTTTCAGGCCTTTCACAATTATAAACCATGCAGAATCTGAAGTGAGACGGAAATAAGAGCACTGAGGCAGGGAAAAAGCAGACACACAACCAGAGGACCCTTCACTTCCTCTTCTCTTACTTTCCACTTTCTCCAGACGCCCGCCCATTCGCACCCCAACGCACACTATTTAATTATAAGCACCTAACACTCTTAATGCATATCATATACATACATATAACTCCTAATTGCTCCATACATCCACATAAACATCTCCAAATTCCATGACAAATAATTAGATACGTCTACTCTATTTCTCTCTACTCCGCTACCGACTAGAATATCAGACCACATGTCTACCGTGGTAAACAATTTATGCCCTTAAACTAATAACTCTTGCATTACAACTTTTATAACGACTTACTTCCTACTTAATTGCCACATTGTGTAACGCATGTCACTATTCATACATTACTATCACTTTACTCCTATAATTCCAGGAAATCCTTCAGGCAATACAACATCGTCTCATTTCTGCCATTCTTCATACTATACTTTCATAAATTATAAGATTGCATAATGCATTTGACTTGAGACGCATGCAGAGAGGCGATGATTCGAAATGTAAACTCTAACCAACTCTTTGTATCATCACTGTAGTTAATATAACAGATTTAATAGCAAATACCTGACCATTGCATCAGAAATGTTACAATTTGGGATGATTTCAAGACTGCTTTAAATGCATTGTATGTTGCTATTTGAAATTAAAATGAATACTTATATTAAGAGAGATGAATGTCTACACGCAGATTGTCAATGATTCTTCAAATCATGAAACTGAGAGAAATGAATATTAAGTTTGTAAATATTCCTATCTAAGTCGAGGAGAAAAGTAGAATTAAGTGTAGTGCCTATATGGAAAGTAGATTTATTTATTTAGTGAGGTAGGAAAGCTTAATGTATGGTTGCATATCATTAGAGAGTTAGTAACTGGATTTTACTTTCACTTGACTGACTAGAACTTGGCTGCTCCAATAAGTTGAGAAGGGGTTGTGTTGTTGCTTCTTCGGGGGAGTTTTTGCCTGATGCCACTTCCTTTTCGCTTAACTTTAAGAATGGTTGGGATCGGACAGAATTTCTCCTTCTATTCACATTCATTCGTTCACGTTTATACTCATCTCCTTAAAATACATCCGCTTCATTCATTCACTCTCTTCCCTTCCGCTCAATAGTCTCTATCTGTTTCACAGTCAATCTTTATGCATAGCAATGGCAGTTTTCACACAGAGAACCTCTACATAATACAATAAACTGGGAGAGATACGACTCATATCTTTTGTGGCAGGATCCACATAACAGAAAGCCAACGAACCAGTCAGCATCTGCCAAAAACTTCAGTCGCTACGTATTATCTATCATATTATAGCTAAATGTTCGCAACAGTACAACGTGCATACCGCAACGCTTAATGTGCTTCCTCCAATGCTGCAATCTATTATTCCCCCTGCGATTTCCCCTTTTTGTCTATGACTTGCTATCTCTCACTTTATAACTGTCGGGAAATGCATTATACAGAAAATTACACAACTGGCTAAAAGAGTTAATGCATCTAGAATTTATGCTAATGCATTACGTACATCATTCCTAATGACAACGAATTGATGCAATTTTACTTGTAAAGGTAAATGGTAATATTTATTGTTTTTGCCAGCAATTTTTGCAATACATTGAATAGTGATTTTAAAATATTTGACAAATATGAAATTTATGAATTACAGCTTGTTATTTTCAGCTTGGGGTTTAAATGTTTAAACTTTTAAACTTACGAATGCAAACGCTTAGCACAGATTAAAAAATGTAAACGCTTTTAATTTTTATCTGTTAAATTAACCCTTATATCATGTATGTAAGTAATTTTCTCAACAGGATATACAGGTAAACATTTTTGCCAACCACTACGGTAATACTAATAAACGATGGCGATAACTAGACTTCCTATAATTAACAAAATCAGCTAGTTAGCATTTGGATCTAGGTATAAAAGCATTAACCCTGGTTTTTAATGACATCGGCAAATTGGTTTTGCCCAAATTATGCCCAAGTGGCAATTGTAGTGAAAGTCTAAAATTTGTCCAAACTAGTTGCGTATACGTATTAGACTGACTGATTGTGAGTTATTTTTAGCATCTTGTAGATTGGAATGGACGAGTTACATAAAATAGTAGGAATTCCTACTGAATAAATATAGTACTACCTGCTTGCTATGTGGAGGCCTAATTTCATTCCTTAGACTATAGTAATATTTAGTGGTGAGTGTCTGTACTACAAGTTTAATACTAATCAGGATCAACGGAGCTCAATGGCTCTCCAAAGAGTACACTCACACTTGTATTTGTACTCGTTGCAGAAAACCTCGAGTCATTCACCAAACGGAACTCATCGGGGTATTAGTCCAGAAAAAAGACAGATTGCCAAAGAAAGGAAAGATGTAATTGATTGATCTTCGGTGGATAGTGTACCTACACAAGAATTTTGTACTTAGCAGACAAGAAGAAAGCAGAGCTAGCACAATCAACGAACCAAAACCAACGAGTCTTAATTAACCAAGCCAAACGACCATTGTCTCATGTATCATCAATTCATCGCCAGCTAAGCTGAATCAAGCCTCTGGTCGAGTATTCGGTGACTATTCTCACTTAGCCGCCTGTCAGGGCTGTCCAACCAAGCCACTACTTTCTCAACTCCTTCCCTCTTTTCTTATCGCTCACGACAAACCAGGGTTTCCCCTATTAATTTCATTTAACCTTTAAAATACATTAACAGAACCCATTGTAAAATTGATTGCCCTTTCTGCATATTTATATACAGAATATTATATTGAGCAATGCTAATAAAAAATATTTTGTAGATAATTTGGAATGTAGGAAAACAATATCACTTCAATATGTGAGATATACTGACTTGTTAATCAATTCACCAAATTTCGCAGGTGCTATGGTATGCATTTGTAATTAGGATAGCAAATAAGTATAGAAGAAACCCTGAGCAGATATACAGCATCACTAAAAACAGTAAACTCGCGGGCGGACAAAGGAAAACAGAGGGAAGAAAAAGTTAAGGATGAGCAGGATGACATAGGATGCAATGCTGCCAGGAGGCATAGACTTTGGCATTCGGCGTAGGAAGAAAGCATCATGAGCCATCGGCAGTGGTCCAAAAACCATATGAGCCAACACCAATTAACAAGACCATCGTCTAAGGATTACTTACCTTATCGGACGGTGGAGATAAGAACTAAGACCAATGACATGGACCAGCTACTACTCTTCACTTGGCGCCGCAATTATAGTCTGCCTCCTTACACAAGAGATTCGACTGAATAGTCCTGGACCCCTATAATGGCCTTGGTACATTATGTACAACTCTCTTACATAGTATATAGATATATATCTATATTCTCTCAGGTACATATACACACTGGAATATACTTATAGGTCTCTTCTCCATTAATGCTGTACCTATCTATCTATGTATATGTAAGTAAATGTAATTCACAGATTCCCAAGTATTATTATCTCTATATGCAGACGTTCTCTCTCTGAAAAAGAATGGCATAGGGTGGACTTTCTCTCGATTTCTTCTCCAGTGGCGCTATAAAAAGTGGGATCTAGAAAACTGAAGGCACACACACGTCTGTGTGGGGAAGTGCAGAATGCAATGCATGTAACTAACAAGTACATTTGGTATGAGGGCTAAAGTATTCAATCCAGTTGGGTTATATTAGAGGACATGGTTTTGGTTGGTAGTTGAGTGAGTCGACTAGATTGGGATAGAATGGACTGTGCATACACACAAGACACACATACACAAGAGAGGAGAAAGTGTACGTGCTATGCTTGTAAGTAGTAAGTGGTATTGGTATAGTAGAAGGAGGAGATAAAGGATTATTTATATAGTTGTACATAATATAATAATATAGGATGCAGTATAGTAAGTAGAAGTGTATTGAGGGAGGGAAAAGAAAGCAAGTATGTATATATGTATGTATGTATGTATGTAGTAGAGTAGTATATTATTATCTGAATGGTTTGGTTGTATACGTACACTAACGAGACAGAGTACATACTAGATAGATATTAGAGTTGTGTAGTTGTATGTGGGGACTATCCTTTCTTTTCCTTTCGGTGCCATTCTGTTCTATTCCATTTGAGAATAATCCTTTTATTTTGTTCTGTTGTCTCAGTCTATTCTCTGGTGCTGTGGCCCAGTTGCTTTCTCTTTCGCTTTCCCTCTCATCTTATCTCGCTCGACTCGAGTCACTGCAAACGAAGCTAAACTAAATAACCGCCCACTTAAGTTTAACTTGCACAATTCCACCAACACTCTCTGCTCCCGTTGTAATAGCCGGTTTATATCGGATTGCATTAGCTAGCTACCTCACTTTCATTCTGGGCATCCTATGTGTCCTTTCTCCTCTATTGTGTTGGTACATTTTAGTTGGTCCAATCCAATATATTTAGACTGACTCTTGTATCTCTGTACGGAGTAGTACACATTTAGGCAGCTATCCCCTTAACTATTATTTACTCTTGTTTGTCTAGAATGTATTGCATTAGTAGATTCGATGCCATAGCATAGCATACTTTGTTGTATGTGTATCGCCTGACTAGAAGCCGTTAGAGTTAACATTAAAGTGCTAGTGCCAGCTGACTCTCATCTCATCCCGTCGACAACTAAATGCTCTTTAATGCAGCCTAATGTAATATAACCTCCAAAGGAGACTCCTCCTTTGGCAAAAAACCTCCTGGCAAATTCCTGACTTTAATTCCACTCGAGTACCCTTTGGCAGAATAATATCAGAGTGGATGTCATTAATGAAATAAATCATAGTTCATTACAACTATTAATTAATATACACAAAAGCGTGTCTTCCTTGGGGTTAAGCTATGCTCAACATTCCCAAAAATCACTCCATTGTCAACTTCCTGGAAAAGACTACAATCTATAATTTGTCATTTAAATGCAATAGCAATTCCATTTAGAATTTATAATACCTAAAGCAACACAAACTCCATTAGTGTTTACAAACCCAGTTCCTACGACGGAATTTTTCATGTACGTGATATCAAGCTTTTCACTACAACAACTACTATTTGGCAATCAGTGACAAATAGTATCACGCATCCACGCTGAGCTAACATCTCTCTGCTCTGTCCATTGTGTTTATCAAAGTGGATATTCCCTCCGACCTAGCTCAGGAATCAGTTTAAATGAAGACAACTGAGCAATGCACATGCTCTATCAATTCAGAACACAAGTCAATTCTTCTAGCATTTCTTTCGCATCAGGAGATATACAACCATATATGTCCTTCGTTAAACTATAGATCAATTCATATCAAGAAATAAGTACTATTGTGCCAAACATAAATCAGAAAACCTACAAGACAGGATGATACGAGTATAATAATACTATACCAACCAAACTCATTTTCTGCCCACATTGGAGCAATGCATTATTGTAACATTTATAAAATAATGATGAGCAGTGCACCGACAACAAGTAAATAAATAATTCGTTAATGCCATACAATTACCACTGAGAATAAATTCCAAGAATTTCATTTCACCACGTCCCGTAATTATCATTTATATATATAAGAATTCACTAATGATATAAGACACTCAAGCTATTGTAAGTCTGAGCCGAAGCTACTGAAAAATTCATCTCATCATCCCAATAATTCTGATTGCATATAAAATCACCCTAAAATGAATGAATATTGCAAAAATGAATACTTAGTACTCTCAAAAAATACTAAATTTAGTTTCCTTCGGTAGAAACTATGCATAATGATTTCAGTATAGCAATTTCTTGGAGTATAAGAAGGAGAGGATACATTATAGCAATAATAAGCTTCATTATAGAAACGGAAGAGAAGAATTCCATCTGAAAATGTGGGTTACATACAGAGTTGTAAATTTGGCAGGATTGAAAATTCATTTTATGATTTTATTTACCCAGTGGGAAAAATGGGTTAAAATATAGTTGCCGAAATGTTTCATCTAGATCATCCACGAACTAAAAGCAAGATGGATAAAAGGAATTTGGTGCCAATTTTGGTGGCCTATGATTTTAGGACTGGAACCCTGGTTTTATGCAACTTTAATGCTCACTTATCGTTAGCGAGGAAAGGAAGTGGAGAATAGTAGTAGTGATAAATGGAAATAGGTATGTGGGAGAAGAAAGAGGCACGTATTGTATTATTTATGTGTATTGTAGTCGGGGAGTACTATTGTTTATAAATATGGTATGAAAAATATGAAAAAGAATGTAGATTAGAGCTAATGCTGAATTGAGTGTCTAAGAAAAGTTTCTTTAAAAATAGTAGTTGGCTTGTTACTATTATTTACTCGCTTCCTTTGAGAATGGGAAAGGTTAAATGTGAGCTGTACTTGGATAAGATGGGAGGGAGGATAAGTAGACTACTGGGTAGGTAGGTATATCTGTTGTGAACCGTACTTATGGCAGTTGGGTAGGTAGTGCAGAATGTATATCTTTTACTGCGTCGTTGTAGACAAAAGAGTAGATAAATTACATTGATTCCATTCACACCCGACTTTGTCTAAAGCAGTTAAATGTAAGTACACATATCTGACTAACAATATGGCTACTTGGATATAATCTTGTTCTTGAGTCAACTCAAGCGGTTTGACGTAGACTCCTATTAACACTCCTTCTGGTTCTTTTTGGCCATTGTACACTCATAGACCCATTTCTGCCCAACTTAGTGCCAGTCTCATAAATATATCCCCGTCCTGTCCTGGCTAAATTGTTGCCATTCTTTTCACACAAGTGACTATGGATTTGCTGTCTAAACTAAAAACAAAATTGCATGATAACTTGAAAAGTCGTTGAAAGAAAAATGAGTGTGCAACTCCAATTTATTCATTCCCATATCCTATACTATATAGACAAAGTACAAAAGAGAAATGTGTATGGTATTTTTTACTTAATTATTATCCCCAAATGTACGGTTTGTAGATAAAGTATGCATAGTGATACACATAATATGTAGTTCGCTAAATAGATTGCTTCTATAGTTTTAATCTGATTTGCTCTGTACAACTATTAGTGTATCTCTAGCAATGAATGAGCTGGTGAGTATTCCAATTTCTACGTTCATTTACATTAGTAACCATTGGATGTATTTAAATGTACTTATGTAGGTACCTATTTAATATATACCTTTTAGTCTATATAGTATAACTAGGCTACTTATAATATTAGCATCCGATTATACTCACTCTAGTATAAGCAGTTGAATATTATATTAGTTAGGTATACACGAGTTGTGATCGTTAGTTAATATGCATGTGTAAGTAAAGCCAGTTTGTGTTGGTTAAAAATGGGTTGGAGGTAGGAGTAAAGAAAAGCAAGCTCTTTTCGTTCGACTTGGCTTAAGTAGACAGACTGGTACCGTGCAGAGTTACATTACATTATTTGGAAAGATAACAAGAGGGAAGGTGAGTGACCCGAGGTCGATTAAATTATTGAGGTAATATTTGGAGCCACGCGAACAACCCGAGTTTTTAAACTGAGTCAAAATATCCACATTCAGAGGAGAAAGAGGGAAAAAGAAAAGTCTCGTCAAGTCCTAGTGTTTATGCATGTATATAATATTTAGTAGCAAGTGAACCTAGTAACCTAGCCTTTCCTATTATGTGCCTCATATTCACAATAGAAATGTGCACTTATTTTCTACAACCCGCACTATGCAGTAGAGTATAAACAGGTAGAGAGCTAAGAACAGTCACAGCAGATTGCAGTGCAAGTGGAGAAAAAAATTTCCATCTTTTTTGATACAAGTACATGGGTAGACATTCTTGTACATACATAAGCTCTCCTATGCACACACAATCAAGGGAAAGCCCATCCTGTTTCTTTTCTTTTACTGACTTTAATGCATTACGGTCAAACGACACGCAAAATATTAATGTTTTTCCTCGTGGTTTCTACACATTTACCTTCTTTCCCACATGCATGCATAAGTATACGCACATCGCAGAAACTACTAGAATCTCAACAAAACATACACCTTTCGCATTTTCAAGGAAACCCAGAATACTATACAGTAATGCATTATTATCCAAACACAAAGTAATGGCAACCAAAGGTTAGTTGGATAAAAAGTAACCATAAGTCAAAATTACGCTAACTAGAAATGTTGTATTAGTGGGAGAAAAGTGGTTTGTAAATATAGAGTTGAGTTTTATAGGAAAGTTTACTAATTTGTACAGAATAATGCGTATGTATATGCTGAAGAAGTACATCTAAGCTAAGTAGTTACACCTCATGTTATGCGTAGACTCCTTTTCCACAAAAAATATCCCATTTGCCATAATATACTGTTCCATTCGAATGGTACATTCTCGGCTAACGAAATTTCAGATAACTGGAATGTTTTAGTGTGTTTATTTAGACTACGGCAGTATTTGTAGTGCAGTGGGGAAATATTATATTCTACTCCGACTACTGCTACTATCATGGAATGCTGCAATTTGAGCGCAACACAGGAACAGAACAGTAGCTATTTGTAGCAACCAATTCTGTTGTTCTGAGTTTTACACTTTAGTCTGGCTGACTGCTCTGACTTTAACTTGAATACATGGCTTCCTTGGTTCCTTCTTGCACTACCGATGAATTAGGATTTTTCTTCTGTACAATCCTGAGTAGTGACTTGGAATTTAGATTAAGATCGAGAGGAAATGCGGATATCGTAAGAGAAAACAGTAATCAGCGCGAAGAAATTGTTGCCGCAAATATAGCACTTTCTATAGGAGGAGATGCAAGGGTTAACTATATTATATCCAACCTCTGAGAAAACTAACTTCAGCAAGAGTTAACCAACATAACACTCGTAAATACTTATCGCATCAGAACACACAATACAAAGGTTGCTAAATATTTCCTTTCCTGACATATGTGTTAGACTAATATACCAAAACTCAACATACCTACCTACATACATATAGACCCCATTCTACATTTGCGATAATATGTTTTTAGCAACTACAAAGTATGAACAATCAAGCTTAGCTTTATGGAGAATAAGGCTACAAAATATACCAACGTCGTTTTGTTAGAGTAGCATTCCCTTTTGCTACTAATTGACTAACTATACTACTAATTGCCTTGGTTCATATTACCTAAGTTGACCTGACTGCGGTGCACCGATTTATTTATTTAGTCCTCTATTGAGGGAATAGTATTTAGTTGCTCAGAACAAAAGTGTTCAGATGTAGCAGTTCGTTAAGTTAATAACGCTTTGATATTAAAGGCTTGCATCACCTTGTTAGGAGCCTTTCAAAATTAAATGGAATTAGTGCAACTACTATACACATAATCTTTAGCTGTGAAGACAGGCCACCAACCCGGACAATTACGCGTGATATAATTATACTTGTAATTTGCGAATTTGTGGTCTTTGAAATTGCATTTGCGATATATCTTTAGTGGGAGAAGAGGCCTTTATCTGTGTTGACTAATTCTCATTCGTTTATTAGGTGCCTTTAGTTATTCAGTCTGTATAATGGTCATTAGTCAACTCGGCTCCTACTGACTCTCAGTCAGTCGGCTTCACTTTTTTTCCTGTCATTCTTCTTTACAGTCATTTAAGTCAGATCCCCCGCAAAGCACGAGTGAGAAGATGCAGCCACGTGTGTACAATTTTCCCCGAGTAAAACGGAACTGTGCTTTCTCCGTTGAATTGCTCTACTCAGAATGATGAGAGGTGAAGGACTTGCTATTATCTCTAATTCCTCAGCTACGACTTCGCAGCACCATACCATACAAAATTAACTGGTATATGTTCTCAACAGCCATTACAAACAAATGCCACTTTTATACGCAGAAATTTATTAATCATAGCATTTATAATCACAGATTCCATTCTCTTAGTAACAATAAACATGCAAAAACAGAATTATTATATTCCCGTTTGTTTTTGAGTATGTTCTTTCTGTATATGAAATGTCATCCTGTAATTTCATAGACAGCTAGAAATTATGAAATCAAACGAGGCATTCATTCGTGGGTTATAAAATGATAGGATGAAGGGTCATATTTAAGCTACAGCCTACCATTCATATTTCTTCCGTGATAATGTGCAATATCAATTTACTGAGTTGTGGCAAAAGTGGACGGCAAACATACTCGTTACATTCAGTCTAAAATAGGTACTCATGCAGATTAGATATTCGGATTTACCCAAATCCCATCATTTAAAATTGTTTCAGTTGTATATCATTACGGTAGCAAATTAATGGCGTCTAGATGCAAAATTGTATACGTGGCATTTATTACGCCAGCATACAAGGGAAATGGCATGCCACATACGTAAATAGGGTGGAATATTCAGATATTCATGTTTCATGCTCGTAGCAGAAGATACTACTCATATATTAATAGAGCTGCATATGTGCACATAAGGGGTACATAATAGTAATACGTAATAGCATTGGAGATAAGATATGTAGTGAAATTTTTAAAGCTTATGGGTTGCAGAACAATTCTACTTAAAAGTTATTCACAAAGTAGGTCATAATTTTCTTCCGCTCTCTAGTTTCTTATTGCTAGTTACTTAGTTACAGTGCTTTCGTCCACAGTGTATCATTTCGCTTACAATTTCCGACGCTTTAATGCATGAACTCTCGGAGTACGTAGACCTTTTCTTATTAGATGCCTACCTACTCCCTATTAAGTGTGGGATGACATGGTTAAGACTTTTCCAGGCATTTCCCATGTGAGAGCACTAAAAGTACGTTTAACACTCTTGTTGAGTGCCTGAGAATAGTAATGCAAGGTTAAGCAAGCGAAACAAAACCAAAATATCATAGTTTACTTATGGAAACACAGAGAATGTAAATACACTGCCAGTCCACTCTCACAATTTACATTTGCTACACTTCCATATACAATTCCTGCTATAGCTATATACAGACTAATATCATTAGTATACTTATCCTTCCATTGCATTCGTATAGTAGACCAGCAAGTTAAATATGCACACGTTGTGCAATAAAACATTCTTACTATTACTTATTATTATGCCCTATCAGTGCAAAGGTCTCATAAATTATTCCGTCACAGAACGTTCCGGGTGAAATGAGCATTTGTTGTGCCATAATAATGTTTCTGGCTCTTTTAATTAATTTCAGCATGTATGAGTGCGACGGAGATTGGAAACTATGTTCTTTTCCCACAATAATAGTGGAAGTGTCAAAAACAAAAAAACTGTTTATACATGTGCAGAAATTCTTAACTATCTGGAGAAAGTGAGGCTTATAAAATATCGTAGGCTTAAAATACATTTTGTAAGATGAATGGGGAAAGCTAAGCTTTACTATTTGTATCACTAACTCAGACTATAATAAACTATTAAAAAGAGTGCAGAGTGGGAAAGAGAGATTGTGTTAAATTTATTTAAGCACTACTGCCATAGAATGGCATTATATAGTGTAAATTATTATGTAGTAATGTATCTCTTGGCACTCGGAACTGAATTCTAGAAACTAGTGTGGGCAATTGACGGTTCATAAGAAAGCTCCGAATGGACAAGAGGAGGCTTTTACAGTCAAGTTAGTGATGGAGAAAGGGCCACCCTCCTACGCAGTTTCATTCATTCATTCTCACAGTTAGAGTGTCAACATATACTTACCAAATACAATTCATGAATATCTCGCAGCATAAACAGACTTAAAATAGTGTACACAAGAATATATTATAGTAGCTAAGTGCAGCATAAAAGAAAAATCATTTCAGATGTTCAAGATTGTAAATCTGACAGAAAAATAGTAGTAAATGAAGATTTTGACGATCTTATAGCATGTGAACATGAACTGACATTTTTAACATGAGATCGACTAGAATATATTATACGCATGCATAAATAAGTTGTTAGCATTTAATCTGATCAGAAAACAGAAGGACATGTTTGAGATTTTAGTTGATGTAGTTAGACAGGGAGTTTTGCATAGTTAAGTAGTAGTAGTAGTAGTAAATGGTAACAAGTTGGTAGTTGGAATCGCCTCTTCCATCCCCCAAGATAAGAGGGTGGGAGTATAAGTAGGTAGTGCCTTTAGGGCATCGCAGTATGCCGCCTAATTTCATTTTAATCCAACTTGAAAGAGAGAAAGGAGAAAATATTCGTAGTTCATTAATTATGGAAGTGATGCATGCTATGGTCAAAAAGTACAAACTCGAAAATTGCGGTGCCATTTTTTAGCCGTGCACGGTAGCTGATGAAAATGTAATGAGGAAAACTGAAGCAAACTGACTCTATTCCGTTGTTTCGCTTTGTTTGCCAGAATAAAGTGAATTATCTAAGACTTTCTTATATTAGCGTGTATACGACTACTAAGGTCAAGCCCAGTTGCATTATTGGATATAGAAATGCGGACTACACTTCCCAAGTAACGTTGTACTTGTAGTAGGAGGATATAACATGAAAACAAGTTGAGTAGCTCACAATATAAGTAGGTAGGTATAGTTAATATGTACGTAGTAGATAGATACCAACTGGGAGATATAATATAATATTGATATGTATATACAGGAGTTTTGAGATAGGCATCATGTAGGAACTCTACTATGTCCAACTGAGTGAGTGAGTGAGTAGCGACGATAACGCTAAATCATTCATTACTTTTTCCAGGTAAAGACATTTAACTTGTCACATAGCCTTTCTCTACCTCCGACTCTTAACTATTTGAACTCTTACTAATGCAAGAACAGACACAGTGGAATTATTTAGCAGAGAAAACTAAAGTTTCCATGTTTCTTAGAGACTCGACTAGTTTTCTCCGACTCCGGACTACTGCATCGGTGGACTGACCAGTCTATATCCAAGTAATAACACATTGGATTGAGTTTGGTGATGCATGATGCTTACATCCATTTCCTTCTACTACTACCATTACGTAAATAGCAGTTGCACCATGAACTTGAACTCAGTCAGTTTATATGAACTGATTGTAAAAATATTTGTTCAACGTTTATAGAAATCTTTCTCTCTCTGTGTGGGCCATCTTTATCTATTTTTATCCTACAAACCTTAAGGACGTGCACCGTGCATTATTAACTAATATTTACCTACTACTATACTATTTATTAGGACTTTCTGACCAATATTAATATTATGGATATATACACAGTATAGCGGCTATTGAACTTTTGTCGACAAGAAAACTTATTCCACTGAATATTATACGATCCCACTCCATGTTTTTAGAGTGAGTTTACTTTCTTGTCTCTCTGCATTTAACTTTGCAAACATTGAGAGGGAGAGAGGACAATGCATTTAAGTGACCTGCCGCACTTTCAGCCCCATCAATAAAATTCATCCATCATACCTACTTTACTTTTTGGCAAGTCCGAGGTAGGTACGATTGACACTAGATAACTTCTATAGTCCTTATAAATGCGTCATTTATTGTCTGCCATTATTTAGCATAATACTGATGCTCCGTTCCTAGATAATATTATAGTGGGTTTTATGTACACACAAACATACCCGCCCCTATAAACAAAAATATTGTTCCATATTGACATAATGCATGTGTGTTATCAGAGGTGAACGGATCAGGATGGAGTGACAGTCTGGTAGTGTGTACGCCGACTTTATTCTTAGCTAAGCTCATTGTCACCATTCTCAATAAGGTCAAAATATCCATATTCTATTGATTTTCGCCAAACGAGTTCCCAGCGTCTATAGCCTTGCCCTTTCCACCACCAATAATAAAACTTAATTCATTTCGGACTTCCAATGCTCATTTATCGAGCCAGTACCTCTACATCGGGAAATCTAATTACTTTATTTTCCTTAGTGCACTTCACTATAAAATACAATATATTTTCATTTCATTCGTCCCGGTGTCATTGGCGGATAACGAATGGCATGAGAAACTCTAAACTACTAGGGGAAAGGATTTTAGACTCTGAGAAATACACTTCCTTCCCAATTCATCCTTGCATTAACTATAATCAAGTCAATCTACTTCAATACCTGGGACATTAACATACGTTCCACCGAAAGGATACAAACAGTACCAGGAAATCAGACCAAATTCAGTTACAAACCTTCGCTTCGGGCATTTTCCTAGTCTGTTGATGAAGGTATTATATGCACTTACTAATAATTGCATAGTAGGAATAATCAACTCACGCAACTAAGTCGATTATGTCAAATCATTCTGCTGATTTATCACCTAAAGCCAAACCACACCAAACGGGTCAACTAATAGTTAATTCCTAACGTTTATTAGGTACCCACCTATGATTGCATGATTTTTGTATTAACTTAAGACTTCCTTTACGTTGCCCAAAACATTAATGACTCTAACCTCGTGCACAATGGAAATTTGGCACATTTTTAAAACCAATACTATACATTTCCCGAGAAACGTAAAAATGCGTAATCAATCTGAAGGTTGGAAAGATTTCATTACACGGAAATAAAATGTTGCCCCAAATATTTTCACCAATTGGTAGGGGTTCGTTTATAATGTAATCCCCTGTACTAGCCTTAGTAGCCTTAAACACAATGACATCGACACCACTAAATATCCTTCATCGCTTGTGGTTTTCTTTTATTTGGTTTATAGTCAAAAGAGTTAGTCCGTCTATCATTAACTGGGTTGGTATAAAAGCCTTAAATACTATAACGTATCGATTTAATTTGAAAAGTTGTTATCTGGTAAATATTAGTATATTATTTCGCTTACTGCACTTCATTTTAATGTCTCTTTGACGAAAGAGCATTTCATGTAGAAATCTGGCATAGTGCATTACCAAATTCGTTCCCCAATACAAATTAATCTAGATAATGCACTTTGTCGACGAGCTTTAGAAACAGAAGTCTAATATTTGAAGAGTACGAGTAAGATGAGCGAGAGAAAGCAAATAGAAACCGGACGGGTACTAAAATATCAATAAATTATATAATATATCAACTAGTAATAATAACTATGCATGTTATTAGCAAAGTAACTAATAAATACAGAGATACTATGTATACCATGTTACAAAGATGAGTTGAGGGGTACTATGAATACATAGAAGGCTTGACTCTATTAAATTAAATAAATTTTTAAGAGCATGTTTAAATAATTTGTCAATGGTGCACCCGCATGACATTTGTTTGCATATTGCACATTTTATAGCATAATCTATGCAGATAGTGAATGTACGTGGCAATAATATAGTAGTACGGGTACATTTAGAAGAGTATTATGTTGTCTGTTAGGCATAGAATGTTAAGTAAGTGTCGGGAGAGAAGTACCTTGTCTATCTGTCTGAAATAAAGAAGTGAGTAGTTGCCGTGTCAGAAGTTAAAATAGTATATGTGCCCTTCATACATCATACGGGCTTTTAAGAATCGTTTAATGCAGAGAAAGACAAAGCCGTGCATAGGTATTCATTCTGTGTGAGCAGCTGTACGCTTATGTACATATGTAATAAATATCAGTCAGTTGGCAGCAAGTAGGTAGCTCGGTAGGTAGGTAGGTGCAACTTAAGTAGAGATTGAAGCATTCGGATATTCTCTGTCTCCATCTTTGCTATGCAAGTAAACGGGTCCTTGTCTTCCGAGTAGGCAGATGGGTATAAAATAATATATATGTATGTAGATATGCATATCTGGTTGGGTGACATTGGTTTGCTGAGTATGGGAAGGTCTGGTGGAGTGAAATTGCAATGCAATGAAGAAAGGCAGAGTTAAGAGGAAGAGACTTATGTAGTTAGATCTCAGAGACAGACAGACAGACAGAGCGCAGAGTGCCCCATAGTTTTGCCTAGTTTTGTATTTCTGTATTCCACTATTAAGTTAAATTCCAGATAGAGTTACATAAATTCACATGCAAAATGTATCTCCTTTGGTTAGAATATCTATGTGCATGTATTTTAATAACATAAAAGGATATACGACTGTCTTGGTTATAAGAACTACTAGGGTCTCCTGTCAGTCATTTAAAATGGGGCTGAATTAAATTAAGTAAAAGGACTGAAACGAAGTGGAGGATCCGTGTCTGTCAAATCTACGTCTCCCTAAAGGCTGCCGCAATGCTTAGCTCTTCCTCCTGTCCTTTTCCCGACTTCCCTGTCTCTATAGTGTGAGTAGGTACTTATAAAATTTCTTCTTGAAGATGAATGAGAAATCAGCAGTTAAATTGGAATTTCAGTTAGAGCTTTACGAGGACGCACACAAGTAGTAAATTGAAGTTAAGGATAAGGAAAGAAAAAAGGAGGATGAGCTCAGGCCGGATCCCAAATGTAATTTGAGATTCCAAATGAGAAGAGCCTGGTGAAGGAGTCTATACTAGTCTTTGTGAAAATCCTACTGATGATGACTTGAAACGGAACGGAATATCTAAATATACTCCCTCCTACAACTACATTATAATTGTATGCATAGGTCGGCGCAATAGTACACCTCAACCTAACTTCAACCTCAATTCTCTTAAAAATCCAACCTCACCTCAAATTCGAACTCAACTAAAGGTTTGAGCTTCGTCAAACCTCAAACTCGACCTCAACTCAGAGTTTGAGCTTCACCAAACCTCAAACTCGACCTCAACTAAGAGTTTGAGCTTCATCAAACCTCAAATTCGACCTCAACTCTGAGTTTGAGTTTCATCAAACCTCAAACAAGACCTCAACTCTGAGTTTGAGCTTCATAAAACCTCAAACTCCACCTCAACTCTGAGTTTGGGCTTCATCAAACCTCAAACAAGACCTCAATTTCAAATTTGAGCTTCATCAAACCTCAAACCCGACCTCAATTTCGAGTTTCCTCGAGTTTGAGCAATAAGAATCTCAAGCTCAGCACTACCTTAACTCGATGACAGAGACATATTTCTTGAAATTAGGAAAATTGTCAATAAAAGTAAGTAAATAAAACAAATGTTTAATGCAAAAATGTTAATTAAATCACATTTATCAATAATTGCTAAATTATTAACCTTAAAAATGACAACTCAATATTTAAAAAATCGCATGAACCTCAACCTCAGCTCAAACTCAACATCGAAAGGCAAATTGAGCTCAACCTCAACTCTAACTCAACATCAAAAAGCAAATTGAGCTCAACCTCAGCTCAAACTCAACATCAAATAGCAAATTGAGCTCAACCTCAACTCAACCTCACCTCTAAGGGAAACTTGGAGCTCAACCTCAACTCAAACTCAACATCAGTTATCAGATGAAGTTCAAACTCAATTCAACCTCAACATCATAAACATATGGAAGCTCGAACTCAACTCAAACTCATCACAGTCTATGTCTCGATTACAGTGAGGTCGCTCAATTTTGACCTCAACCTCAAACTCTGAGGTGAGGTCGCCGAGCTATGATTGTATGACTAACGCTCACTACATTAGTATCTTTACACATAAGACTAAAGCCCGTATTATACTAGAAATGCCTCAGAGGGCTCTTATATATCCACCCTAAAATAATACTCTAACTATGTGATGAATTATTCTACACAAGGTAAGTATACTATTATTGTGTGTATTTCGGCGAGCTTTCTTCCCTTCGTATAATATCTCTCAGAGAAATTCTCAACATAAGTGAAAGTAAGCTAATGCTTTCACTCCCTGAATAGAAGCAAAGAAACGAGACAGAATCGGGGAATTAAAGTTGTCATATTCTCATGGATTTTCTCTCACTTTTACCATTTTGGCATGCCGTGAAAATCGTGGAAATAGACTGATGCAACATCCAAACTTCCTCCATTCAATCCTTTACTCGTTAACGTTTTTTGTACTTCTTTCATCACTCTGGGATTGTATTTTATTGCAGCTATTAAAACATCACAAGTAGGGACCGAGTGTCATCGAAAATGTAACATGGAACTATATTTCAGTCTCTAAAAACTCCATATACTTTGATGTAGGTATATAAATGTGAAGCAGACTATTATAACATTATTATAGTACTTTACTTTTAAAATATTCTGAATGCATAAAGTATTTCTAGAATTATTTTTACTGGCCTATGGCTATAATTGTGTCCTTATTACAGATATGTAAAATTGTATATATTCGAGTTCACAAACGTAGGACATGTAATAATATTAGATTTGCTGTGCTTCTAAGTATAAATAAATAAAATAAGCAGGCTATCATGTTGGAGTAAGTCATCGCAAGGAACGGTAGGATGATAGGAAAATAGCATCTGCACCAGATTATATATAGATCGTGTAAGGATACATAAAAGGAGATGTATACGTGATTTCATTTCCTACTATTTATTATGAGTTTAGTCCGGGATGAAGTAGGGAAGAGATAGTTGGGGCTCCTGCTGCTTTCACTTTGTGCAGAGTAAACGCAGCGTAGCATAACAAGGCATAGGTAGATAGAGACAGACATATTTAGCATTACTGCAGTAAGTTGTAGCAAATCAAATTATTAGTTATAAGTATGACCAAAGAGTTTACTTTGCATTAGTCGCCACTTTACACATGGTGAACATAACGATACAATATCTATCTAGAATTCCTTTCTCAATATGCACAGTCTCCTTGTGTGTGTCTACATTCACTATTTACATATTTACCGACTATACTAAACATATTACTATCTTGAACCGTGTAAATATAAATTTGGAGCGCAGTCTGCTCTTCTTGCCATCCGAGAAGAGCTGCGACTAAATTTAGAGACAGATAGAGTGTAATCATAGTCAACCAGTAACTACTACGAGGTTGCCATGCATAAGTATTACTATAGAGATATATATTAATATGTATCTCTATGTTGCATATACTTATCTTATCGTGTTCACATCGTGAGCAGAATGTCTACAGATTCTAACCAAATATGGGATAGGCACACCCCATTTGCCACTTTCACCGCGGATCACACAGTCATTTAAATCTCTGTTTTCTTCTCTTATTATAGCAAGATCAATTGTAATGCCGCAGACTACTCCACTCATATACTTTATATATCTATACTCAGGTAGTACTACCATGTTTAAACAAGTGAGTAGTATTATATCCAAGTAAGTATACATTTATTATAAGTGGATACGATGAAATTTGCTTTTCTACACTTTCGTTCTCGTTTATTATCCCAGAGCCGCTTACAACAACACCACCCACAGCACATTGCACACGACGAATAGATCAGTCTCCACTTTCTCTCTCTCTTTCTCTGACGCTGACTCTATTTTGATATTAATACTATAGCCACCTATATATTAGTGTGGGACTACTACTAGTACTTATAGTATAATACATATAAATAGTGGATGAGGGAGGACCCCTTATGTATGTATATAATAATATGACCTGTAAATAACTACTTAGACTTAGGGATAGTGACAGAAGGGAAGTAAGAGAGACGAAGAGACAGAGTGTAACGAAAACGAACAGTCATTCAGCAGTGAGCCAACCTCAGAGTTCCTTCCATTCTATCCATCCATCCCATCTTTTTAATAATGCTATTCGTTTTAGCAGAGATGGAAGTCTTTGTGTATGTACGGAGGTCGTAGATGTACACATAAATGTGTGTGTGTGTGAATGTGCTATGCCAAGTGAATGTAAAACCGTCGTCCTAGTCGAAACTATCGTCCTATGCACCATTAACCCCGCATATATCATTACATCAGTTAGCTCCAGAAAGCTTCCTCTCATCTCATTCCAAATCCGAACGTCGAATGTGCAAAGCAGGTCATTCTATTCCACACTGAAATTAATCAAGTGAGAAGCACTTTCTAACCTAATGTTAAATACCTACCTAATACATTCCTCTACCACATTCGGAAACATACTAATACCACCGCCTGCCTACCCGGGCTACATATCTCTACATAAATATCCATGCGCTCCAGTAGGAGGTACTAGGGGCTAAACAATGTGTAGCTGTAGCTATATACCTATTTATGGAAGATAGTAGTAGCGAGTCCTCATTATTTATGTACATATATTTACATCCTAACTTCCATTTCCCTTCCTAGCTCTGATACATTATGCACATACTTGTATATACTGCAGGTACACACATTATAGATAACACAACTACACAAGATAGGATGAGAATGTGTGTTCATGAGTAATCCATTTGATTCAAACTTACTACATGTAAACTGCCTTTGCAATTTACTCATGCCGGAAACTAACTTCAGATGCGTAGACTCGCAGTAGTATGTAATAAAACTCTGTAAATATAGATATACCTATGCGGTTTATTATTGATATTACTTGAAGCATTGCCCAATTTTATTAACGCCACATAATCATCATTACTTTACAACTCTCCCCAGAATCTATTCTCTGAAATTGTTTATTTATTTCCGACTGTTCTGATTGTAAACATTATTTTCTTTGCAAAGTCACACAATCCCCTAATATTTGCACTTGTACCTGAACAGTTAATAATTTATTGAGGTATAACCATCCATTCTATTATATATTGAAGTTTTATCTAGCTATAGAGTAGTAGAAACTAAATACTATGACATAATACTAGGGAGGTTGCCACTAATATTCCAGAGGTTGTGAAAGCACTGTGCAAAGATTCAGCAGTAAAACCCTCGGCTCAGATAAGCCAAAGTTGAGACGGCTTTTGTTGACTGACTGCCTTTTCATAATAAGTGCAGGTTTGGAATATACTTGCGAATTTATACGTATAGGACTCCTTAATGGGTTTCCATGCACAGTTCATGCATAGAAAAGATTTACATAAAAGACATGCTGTGCCCTGCTGCACTATTTGCTCACTTTCTGTCTGCTTGACGGCATATTGATGAATACGTAGAATGAGTCACATAAGTAAAAGACATATAAGGAGACGGCATACTCCCTGCACACAGGCATACGGAAAAAGACGAGCGTCACATGGAATGAAATTATAGGATCATAATGTTTTAAGGCACACTAAGCCCCGCAGAGATTTTAATGAAGTTAAAAAGGACAAATGAAGAAACGTTTGTCCACAACTAAGCAATCGAGTCTCTGGTGCATTTACTCAGTCTACACTATGAGAGTCAAATGATGATGAATGTTTTTATTGCTTTGTCCTTTTGTTCCCATTAAAGTACACATTAATTTTAGAATAACTTTTTGAATGGTTAAAGTCGGCTAATTATTTCTTATGAAAGGACAATCTTTATTGTCCCTTAAACTACAGTAATATTATGCATAAAAGTTTCTACTACCCTACTATTCAAATGCTGAATGCTAAACGCCGCTGAAATAAACATCAAAATCATCCCTTACTCTCAGTATTGAAAAAATTGAAGTAATAATATTCTCTGAATGCTTCAAATGTAACACATATTGATTTTCTGCGTTTGAGTTTTTCAAAAACTTGGAAAATCTGGGAATCCTATTTCCAATATGATATAATATTTATCGGTAGATAAATATTTTAGAAAAAAATAACTAAGAATTGCTAATGAAATACATGGAAAATCGTTCCATGTGTGCAATACTAGGAAAAGCTTAATAATCATTTGATTAACACCAGTACATTAATACAGTTCATTGATTATTTAATATAAGGTGAAGGTATAGCATTGCTTATTGACTGCTGTAACAGAGTAATAGGATACACGGTAGTGCACAATATATCAAAACATTAACTTTGTTGTATCCAGTATATCCTTAATCTCATATTAATGACATTCTAGTCCTAGTCTAGAGTTGTATTTTATTTGATTGCATTCTTATGACAACTTACAAATGTGTATACAATATATGGTGCTACGTAGTTATGAAGTATAGTAGAGTAGCGGTGAGTCATTTAGCCTTTCGGGTAGTGAGAGAAAGAATCTAATGCGAGAACCGTGAACTATAATTTATCTGCAATTACCAAGTAAGGAGAGGCTATGAGGAGAGAGAGAGCAAGTGTAAATGGAGGAAAGGATACATTGTAGGCTGAAAAGTACAAGTGATATAATTTTATAATTCCTATATGCGTATATTATAGTATTCATACAATACGGATATTCATTGTGTGTAAGAAGCTTAGGGCCACTAGAGATGGGGACAAACGCTACTTTATTATGAAAGCTTATAGGAAACAACCGATTATCATTTTGAGAATTACGTAATAATCCTTGTGTCTGTTTTTCAGAGACTGTCAGTTAATCATGCTTTTGTAAGGGCAGAGCTCCCGCGGATTGAACAATCAAGGGATGAATCATATACAAAAATAATTATGTAAACACGTAGGTAGTAGTATAGAATACAATTGGAAGCTGTACATAAATAGGTAGATGGCTGAATAGAGGGGCTGCAATACAATAATCCAGGGTGCTCTCATTCAGAACGGAGTGTAATCGGAGACATTTCTCTAGCGTTGGCGTGGCATTAGCATTTCAGTTTAGAGTTATAGAGAGAATGCCTTTCTTCTCCCTTTTAATTACAAGATGAAGAGGGTGGGGGTAGAAGGACTTCTCTAATCCTCATTGATGAGAAAACAACAAAAGAAACTCTAGTGCTAAGTGCCCCTCTCAAATATTCGCTCTATCGACGCGTACACCATTAGTACCCAAATGCATTTGATACACATTACTCTACCTTTCATTTATTAGTTCTCAACTATTGTCGGGCGTAAATACAACTCAGTTCTTTACACAAATAATGGAATCGAAAGTGGCTAGTGACGTTATAGAAGAGTATTTGCATTCTTCTTTGCATTATCTCTGCATTTCTTTATTTTCAAATCTTTTGTCTCTATTTGAATACAGAGGAACCACTTCGTTTTTGTTGATGTCCTTTTATTAATTATAACCAGCTCAGATTTAAAGGACTATAATATGAAAGTGATACTTTTTCTAGTATGATATAAAAACTTTATCTATATCCATATAGTTTAGGCTGTTTGTAGGTAAATAAATAAATACCATATTTTTGAAGAATAAAGAACTTTTAAATAGTCCTTCAAAGGATTATTATGCACAGTGTGAATCGTACTTTTCTAGAATTGGATGGTATTTAGAAAAGAATGCAAAAAGAAAATGTATGCCCGTATTTAATGTAGTGGATAGAATTGTTAGTAGGAGGGAGGAAGCGGTTTATAAAAAGTAAAGGAAAATTGTTGTACATAAAAAGATAATGTATGCCTATAGACATAAGTACATCTTATAGGCTAATTGTATGCTCTTACTGTGCTTGAGCTTTGAATTTGTTAAGTTTTCCATAAATAGTATTTCAGAATGATAAGTAATTATTGTTATTAAAGAATTAAGGCTACTTAACTTTAAAAGA
Organism: Tomocerus qinae; assembly: GCA_020055645.1. Lineage (NCBI taxonomy): Eukaryota > Metazoa > Arthropoda > Collembola > Entomobryomorpha > Tomoceridae > Tomocerus > Tomocerus qinae. Next base: position 27,118,470 of record CM034548.1, read on the forward strand.
TAAGTTTAGAGAATAAGCATCCTCAGCAAAAAAAAGTTTGAAGCGGCGCAGAATGGCATTTTGGTTTGAAGGAGGAAGGAATGTAAAAGTGTAAGTTTGGTAGGAAAGAATTGTGTCGTGGAGTAGTAGATTTGGTGGAGACGAGACAGAAACTAAAAAGAAGATTAGAGTCGACAGAAATAAGTACAAAAGGTAGACTAGGACAACATTACACTTTTCTCTGTCGCTTATTTCTGTCTGGTGTTTGTTCCGACGTTAGTTGGAAGAGGAGATTGAAGTTTTCATATAAAGTACATAGTTGTCTCTTTAATATAAAGTTGTGTGTGGAGGAGGGAGGAATAAGACACTGTTGTACTAGGAGAAAGGAGAATTTCCACTCAAAAATAGTAGTAGAGAGACCAAGTCGTCTCATTCAGCAGATTCAACTGTTCTCTGTACTACTACAAGTACCTATACAATACATAGTAGGTAGGTACTTATTATTTTATATAACTAATGCCTCCATATTATTATATTTGTGTGTACACTCACTCTGTGCTGACTGACTGACTAGTATTACTACTAGAGTCAGGAGGAAACGAAACCACTCGTCTTTCATTGCTTGCTACCTCTTGTACTTGTGAATTGTGCACGCATTTTGGCTCTCTTTCTCCTATCCTTATATTATAAGGACACATGACACACAATAGGTCGGGAAAGAAATGACTACTAGAGAATGCGAGTGAGTGGAGTGGCTGAGTACTTATGTACGTAGAGTAGAGTCAAGTTTAGCTAAGTTTCGATTCTTTATAGTCACTTGGCTTCCTTTGGCTTTGGTTCATTGTGTTCGTCGTCAAGATAGTAGGAGAGCCGTGTTAAAGGCAGTTGTATTATTTGTATTGTAGGCAATTGGCAAGCAACTGTGACTACGGAGTGCAACAAACAGCATAAAACACTACAGAATGGAACGGGCTTAAAGAAAAATGAGTCAACTCAGCTGAAAAAGGGAAAGATAGATGGGGAAAGGAAATAAATGACAGAGTCGCAAATACAAACACATATATTTACAGATACCGACGCAAAACAACACAGAAAGGGCATATTGGAGGCAATACAATGAATTGGACTACTATTTATACCTATACACCATTATCACCATTATACCCAAAGTCACTCCAAAGAGCATGTTAAGTAGAACCTACGCAATGCAAAGGACAATTCCGAAAAGAATACAAAAGTCACACCGGTTACTTCTAGATATGCAAATACTATGCAGGAGAGTAAGTTGCTACATTTTTGGAAACTATGTATTGCCTGGAGTTTAAGTCAAGAAAGGTGATTTCACGCACTAGCACAAATTGAGTCTGTTTTATTGTGTATGAAGACATACTATATGAAAGCTATAATAAAATGTATAGATAATTCAAAACATTCTTGTATATTTTACGATTACATGATTGCTAGCTTAGATTTAGAGGGAAATCTGCACAAGCCATAAATGTTAGACACAAAAAATAATAACTCGTCAACTTGAAAATTACCAATAAAAGTATTATATCTGGGGCTTTGTGAACCTGTACATTTGGTTTACTTATAAGTGAACGTATATCAATGCTATTTGCATTTCTCTGAGGTTTGTATATGTTGGGCAATAGCTATTAATATTTATACCTAATTACATATTTAGTGGATATATGAATGAACAGCGTTTCACATTTTCTTTCGCCTCATGTCAACATGAAAGTGTATGGGAAAGGACAGGGGAAGGACCACCTGTTTGACTTATGAGCTACCAACACTGCTAATAATTATGAAACATTTGATGAAGATGGATAGTTCTGACTGGAAGATTTAGTCTTATTACTTATTAATGAAACCGTCTCAAGTATGCAGCACCTGAATGATATTTGTGATAGAGATACGTGTGCGGGGAAAGGATGTAAAAATAGGAGTAATACATTAAAGGAAGTGATATCTGTATTGACGCGTGATATCTTTGTTATCGATAAGTAGTTCTCATTTATTACTTTAGCGAGTCTTATTATAAGGAAGAGTTTAGTTAGTATTGTTTGATTAATTGCAAGCGAGGATGGCACATATGAAGTTGGCCTAAATAAAAAAGTAGATATCAGTAGTAACATGACAATCATAAAATTACATAGAAAAGAACAGACAGACAGAACCTTGACGTGACATGATATGGCATGACAGAACTTATTGTCTTTTGATCGCTCCAAGTTTGTTACTCCACTCTCTTCTGCTACTACTACTACTTACTACAGGGAAGGGACCGCTAGCTACGAATACCTATTATATTGGTAGGTATGAATGGCATAGTTGTTTGTAGTATGTTTTATGTCTCACATTTCCCTGTCAGAGGAACAAACATGTGAAAGGGAATGAAATGTCTTAAATTATCTACCAAGATTGAAGGGTGAAGAAACTTGGTTTAGGCATTTGCTATTTTGAGAATGGAGTTAAAAATGATAGAAAAGGAAATTGCACCTCGCTCCTTAAAAAACATTGGTGCTCTATAATTGAAGTGATTTAGTACGTCTGTTTCTTGCTATATGGGTTTAAAGCTAGTAGAAATGGGTAATATAGCTTCATTGGAATAATGGAGTTGAAATAGTGGGATTAGTAAAGCAAGTTTGTTAGGATGTGCCAATAGGAATTGAATTAAAGTTGCAACTGTCTTTAAGAATAGATAGAGGAATGTCGTGTATGTGTGTGTCGGAAAAGAAAATTAAAGGAGCGGATCCTTAATAGTATTTAACAAGAAAGAGTCTCTGGGAGAGTGACAAAGGAAGGAGTTAGATAGGAGATATAGTACGAAATAGAGGGTAAGTAATAAATACAGGAATTTATTTACGATTAGTGGGGCTGATGCTAAGATTGATGATAATGTTGTGCCAGGGAGGAAAGAAAAAGGATTGGAAAACTACTGTCACATTTTAGTGAGCATTATTTACGGTCTTTTCTCTTTGGAGCTTGGAGAGGGTTTTTGAAGCTTAAGGAAATTGAGAGCGTATGAGAAAAAGTGATAAAAGAAGGAGAAAGTTATTGGCATACTAACCTGTCGTCATATACGAAGCCGGCTTTGAATGAATTCAAGTAGACGATGAAAGCCAAGGCCGAGCTGATGAAAGCGATCCAGTCAACTCTCACCCGGCATTTGCCCATTTTGGTGCTTCTTGTATGTTCTTGGTATTGGATTCCGAAGAATCTGTGGAAATTGGAGAGGAAATCAAATCCAAGCTCCTCTCCCCTCACTCACTTCAGTTTATCGTGACAGAAATGAGAATGGAAAGATGTTCCAAATAGAGTCAACTCGAGCAAGGTCCAATTCCAGAATTACTTCTGTCACCAACTGTTCTTCTTATTACTCGTTAGATCATAATGTACATGCACAGTCCCATCTTCCTCTAATTGTCACTTCCGTTTGGATCTCTAGTGCTGACTACCATCAGAAGTCTCTCCAACATTAAAAGCACTAATCATAATATCCAACTAACTAGTGCTTACTCGTCCTCAGAGACAACTCACAATCTCACATCTTTCTCATGAGATGAGTTTTTATTCAGCACTTGAATATCTTCCAAAAGAATTTCCCTCAATATCAAACTTCAGATGAACAAACTGAGAATCTCTGGAACTTGCAATAAAACTTGGTATAGAGTTACTCGGAAAGTTTCTTTAAAATACAAACAATGCACTCAAAGTGGGGACAAGACTTGAGAGTATGGAGGGTGGGGATGGGTAAAGTGAGACTGGATATCTTCAGACAGAGTCAGATCATGAATGACTGCAGACGAGTCCGAAGGTGTTGATCAGTAGAGATTCGACGAGTCAATGCGACTTGTCCCTCGCTCTCTTCCCAGGAGTAAGTAAGTAAGTATGAGTTGGAGACGGAGGAATGAAAGAACGTTCGCTGGCGACGTCGCGCGACAAACTGAAACCGCTAGTAGATCGATCCGAACTGTTAACCCGACTTTTTCTTTCTGTCTCTCTCTCTCTCTCTCTTTCCCTCTATTCTCTTTTCGGAGGTCGGACGGAACGAAAGTTGCCTGAAGAGTGAGACCCTGGTTTGGCTTCCTTGGCCTGGCCTCGCACATTAACTCAACTCACTCTCCCTGTATAGCTGCCGGGATACATTCGGATTTCCCCCGCTCGCTCCCGTCCGAATTCTGAATCTTCCCAGTTCTTCATATTCGCTTCATTACTAAATATGCACGGCAGACGCAAACGCACCTAAAAGCGACCCAAGCAATACCCAACTAAACTCACTCACTCACACACATAACTCCTTCCAATAACAACCCAGTCTCTAGATCTGTCCGACTACAGAAACGCCACACTAAAACAAAACACCACCGACCACCACCATATCATTACCATCCCTCCCTATATACTCTCATTCAAAACAGTCTTGTCAAATGGGACATATTCACCACATGCCATAGATAACGTATCTCTCATTCTGATTTCGCCAAAACCTCCGCTCTTCTCTCCATGTCCCACTAGTACTTCTCCCGCTATGTCCCTGTAGTATCTACGTCCTCATCAAAGATATAAATCCAACCATCACACACCAGAAACAAAACGCTCTCTCTTATCTCTCTTGCATGTACATCCTCCGTTATCGTTACTCTCTCTCTCTCTATACAAATCTAACTCAAAATCAACACATCAAATTGATTCCACTCTCCTTCCATTCATTATTTATTTATACTGCTCCTATTATTCATACTACTGCGACTTGTCCTTTTATATGCATTTCAATTAATAAATCTATTCATGTATACTTGCTTCCAACATCTACTGCAATTAAATACACGATTTACACCAACAGGAGCATGAGTCACTTTCCACTACCTAAAATATTTAAACTTACAAACTCGTTACATTTCCTACATGATCAGATACTGTACCTACAATAAATATGCATATTATACAACTAATAAATCTTTATCAAAACTTTGTCAGACATATATCAATTCTGACAGAATGGAATCAACATACAAGCACATAATAATACAGTTATATGCCTATATTATGGTATATTATAATATAATTCTTATAAGTTATACCATGCACTTTTAACTAATCTGTGGAAGTGGATGCTTCCGGTGATCCATTATCCATCTACATAAATTCATTGTACATAGCAATTCAGTGCAACAAGCGAGCCTATTAATTAGTGACACTAATCATGCTAGATGGAAAATAACTGACTGACAATGCTTCTCCAATTTACAAAATAGGTTAATGGGCTTATCACTTGCCTACCTTTTGCTTCCACTGATTCGACTCCTTAGACAAAGATATATAAATACACAAATATATAGTTTTCGTGTTTCCTATTGATGGGATGAAGTGTTAAGGCTGCCTCTGCTGCCAATTTTCTGTTATACCGCATCATGTTAGTTGTAAATGAAGAAAACCTGGTCGACTAGCAAGTAGTGGAGTGTAATATCTACATGTGAATATTATTTTATAGCGCTGTCTATTTTATTGCGGCGTCATAGATTTTAGCTCATTGGCAGTTCATGTATTTGAAAAGGAGAATTTTCAAAATCCAAATTTCTTAATGTAAGTGGTCAAAAATGGTCTCAAAAAACGAGCATGGAGTTTGATGGAGCGTGTGCAAGGCTTCTTTTTGGAAATTTTTATCGTTAACCATTTTTAATACTGAGTTGTACAATGTGAGACGTGTAAACTCCCACTCCAAACCCAAAACTTTGGTCAATTCTCCTGCTTTCAATATTGACAATTTCAAAAAACGAAGCCTTACACGCGCTCGGTACTTAAGTCAAGAATTAAGGACGGAAAACCAAATTTGGCTATCTTTTGAAATGAGCCTTGAAATTGGAAAAGGGTGCTAGCCAAGACAGCCTTAAGAACGAAATATTAATATAACTTGCTTTCACTAATATAATTATATGTCTAACAAATTATCAAATTATTAATTGTCAGCAAGTTATTTTGAGTTTCCTTGTCATAATTAATACTAGCAAAAACATTCATAGAAAAACGAAGCGAAAGACTAATGCAAACTAAAGAATGGCTTTTTAAACCCCAGCGTAGCTAATATTTTGTTGGAGCATAAAAATACGTAATAACAAAAACATTCTTTATTTTCGTATGGTGCCGGGCACCTTTTGTCTTCAGTGGTTTGCCAAAATGCTTTCAGAATGTCGTTCGAGCTCACTCTCAATAAATATCAAGATGATTGATGGGAAACTGAAATTGACTGTCTTAATTGTTTTATCCCCCTCCACCGAAGTGAAGCCGAAAACGACTTGTCTTGTTTCAATTAGTCGGTCCATGACTAACTTGAGTAAATAATGTCAGTATGAAAAATTATCTTTGTACCTGCCTTGTTTCCCTGCAAATTATTATTTGATGGTCACTATATTTCTATCCATAAAAGGTTCCAATTTTTGAAAACCTTAGTTATGAAAACTGTATATCATGAAATGTAAAGCATAATACCAATTCGATCATCAGAAATTTACTTTCTTGGGTAAATATACATTATTATTCAATCCAATTTGGAAAATACGTTGTCAACTAAATCCAATCTTCTTCTCATTTATTTGAAGATGCAATTTTAAGAAACTTGTACAATGGGGAGGATAGAAATATGATTTCAGACACATTTAACAATAATTTATGTATACGTCATGAATAGTTGCAAGAAGATTGGGAAGTCTTGTTTGGAAACGTTTCATTTGACATTATTACTTATTATAGTTAGTAGACAATGTTGGGAGAATACTGCACAATAAGTGTAAATTTATTTAAATAGGAAGAGTATTGTAAATTAGTCAGCACTTTGGAAACGGAAAGCATAAATATCATGTAGTAGGTACCTATTCATTGTGAGACAATCCAAAGAGGAGCATATTGCATAGAGAGAAATGTGTTCCTGAATTAGATATATATGTTGTCATAAACTAGGGAAATAAAAAGTTGCATTAGACGTAGCTGACTGTTTGGCTGGGAGATCTTGGTGATTTTACATTAGAATAGTTATGTATTGACTCACAATCAGAACAAAAAGCAGGGGGGAATGGATTGAATGGGTTACATAGATATGACACACAATGCACACGAGGTTGTAAATGGAAAGCAAGGCCGAAGGGTACTTTAGTAGTAGTAGTAGTGGTACCTATAATATAGTATAATAGTAGCTGTGTATTATAATATAAAAATAATGGGTTGGGTAGCTTAAGTATACGGTGGAAAATGAACAGAGTGTAGAATTGGACATTCGTGCTGGAGAGGAGGACACGAAATCCAAGGGCCTTCCTTTTCGGTTTCATTTTTCTTCTCCCTGCCCCGGCCTTCCCGTCTATCCATCTAACATGACACTCAAAGTCCCATCACATCACATCAATTTCGTTCGATTCGGATTCGACGGCAATAAAAGAAGTTTAAGACAGTCTGCCTGCACTGCAGTGGATTCCGTTTTTCTGTGGGGATACCTAAGTTGCACAAAAGCAAGGCACTACACTACAGTTATAAAATACATGTAATAGAGCGTTACCTAAACAGAGTGCTGCAGATACGTACCCTATATTATTGGAGTGGCTCTCTCTCCGTGCCTTCATGAAATCAAGTACATAACATAGTTGAGTGGATATCGGATTGGAAGTACATAATATAAGGTAGCAATCGAAATAATGATTCTGCCAGCATCACGTAATTTAATCGATTGGCGGTACACGTCATGATACTACATACACAATGCAATGCCTGTGAATTCCCTAAGATTACTCCTATACTCACTTACAGGGTGTACTTACAGTCTCTAGACTAAATGTACATGCATACACATGAGATAATTGTAGCCTCTTATTTGAAACTAGAATATTATGATGCTCCGGACTCTGCTCTTATTATCAATTCTCCATTTGTCTACCATTCGCTATATACTGAAATATAATATACTTTTTACACGACACTGATAGAACTCTAATTGTATGTAGAAAGTATAGAGTCCATTCAGTGATAGCAATAAGTTTGTTGGACAGTGGATTCGTTTAGTGGCTACGTTTAACAGTACCTAGATTGTATCTCTCAGGGTATATCGTGCTATTAAGTGCTAGTGCAGGATAGATTTGGTTAGAAAGGCTGGAATCATGACAAGGGTTGTAACATGACTAGGATAGTATATGAGGGGATTTATTAGAGCTCATAGATCAATCGACAGACACTGAGAACCCCATACATGTGTCACAACGGAAAGCCTCTAATTACCCGCATTGGACTCCCGTTCTCTTACCACTTTGCCAAAATCCAAATCCACCAGCTACATTATTACACTTACATTACAACTTCAGCCTCAGACCAGACAAAATCATATCCTCTATCTAATGTGTAGAATTGAACACCTATTTCACCCAACATGCACTTACATATACACGAACTCCCCAATACCACTTCACGCAACGACTAAATACTACATTATCTACCTATCTATCCACCATACTCCCATTCTCAAATGTTTACATTTTCCAAACCTACTATAATATAACCAGAGGAAACAGTTATCCATTTATACAGTTGAAATTACAACAGAAATGTTCGCATGTTGCAACTACCAACTCTGCAATTTATATTCTACTATTTCCATATTCATTGTAAACCTTCAAATTCTTTTACAATATTTACATACAGGAAATCTAGCTAAAAATTTGTGCTTTATAGTCAGAATTGTCAATTTTTTATTTTTTCCAAATAAAATAGGTATTGCATCAATTTTTTATTCGGAATTACGATAATAATTACAAAATTGGAATATGCTTAGATAGACATTAGGACATTTTGCTTGAAATGAACAGTTTACATCAAACAATTGAATAGGGTAAAATTCTTATGCCTTTAAATCTATACATATAAATTGCAAATGTTTAGGATTCCCATTTGTAACATCTTTTTGTTAAAATACTTTTAAAACCACACAATATAAAAAAGACAATTTGTGCCATTCCACGGACTTTGAGCAGTACTCTAAAGAATACATGGACAATACTCTTGGTAATTTACTACGGATGGGTCAAATGCTATAATAGCTATATAATAGTATAGCTTTAGGAAGAATTTATTTAATACAAAGTCGTAAATCACTTAAATATAAGTGACAAAGATCTGTAGTATAGTATTACTGATACTTATGGAATCGATTTCCGATTTAAACAGCATAAGCTGGGTTTGTTGTTTTAAGTTTTATAGACGATTGCCAATGCCAATTGTCGTGTGTGCAGAATGCAATTTAAAATGGTCTCTGCTGGAGACGGTATATAATAAAGCTGTAAAAGATATGAAATTAATACCCAGTTGCGGTAGAAGAAAGAGGAGCTTCCAACCCAGACTGTTAGGAATATTTCCCAGTGCCACGCATTAAGTAATATAGAGAGATATTATAGTATCTATCCAGAAGAGAGTTGGCAAATGTAGTTGGGCACTTCAACATCTGTCCTCCCTCATTTTCTCATTTCCACTAACTAGGTATTTTGTCCGGTGGGCGAGATTGTGTTTGCATCCACATTATTCTGTGTGTGTATGTAATATTGTGATATTACAGTGTCCTGTGCATGTCGGCATTGGCACCACATGCCCCGTTATGTTCTGTCGGGCATGGACGGGGAAAGTGGGAAACCATCTCAGACGACTTCAATAACACTTAGGTTACCTTGTTTTGTTCGTTTAGCCGTCATCTCCATCATCCCGACTCTCGCACTGGTCCACGTCCTGGCAGTCAACTGTTCTCTAGACATACGCACAAAGATTTTCATTCGGATCCTACTTTGAGGATGCAAAAGGAGAAAGCTTTCCCTTCCGCCTTACTTTCCCCTTTTCTGCTACTTTAGTGTCGTAATATTTACATATATTTAACTGCAGCCAACATTTCGATATCTTACAGGCGTAGAAACGTTAGTTTTTAGTACATCCAACTCGAAAAGTAGATATGGATACACAGACAGTATAGTTCTGTCTAAAAATGTATGTAAATTTGCAGCATATATCATTTGGTTGGTGTGTATGCAGCTACCTATTTTAGTTTAATCTAGATTTCTGGGAAAAGGTATAAAACGTACGTACCTAGGACAATAAACGTATCTAATGGTATATACCTAAGTATTATTTTGGAGAGTCTGCATTATGAAATCTATAATATATTAAATTAGAGTAGTATAGACGCCGGTATAGGTGGCAGCAATGCAAATCCAAGTTTCATTTGTAGAAATGCCGTAGTAGTAGTAAGTACCTAAGTTTGTAAACTGGTAAGTGTAACCAAGCAGTTTTACTTCCTCGTCTTTGGCTCTCATCATGTCTTCTGTGTACTGCAAGTGCAACCAATCACTTGAAACTTGTCTAATATGCACTAAAAATCAAGACTCGTTTCCCAACATGAATGCCTCCCTGACTCTATAATAGCGCATTACTTTTTTCCGCTTTCTCTCTCTACCCTCATCTTATCCTTCCTTTTCCAGCTAAATAAACCTGATTGAGATACCTTATCTCTAAATGAGTCCATGGGAATCTTATAGGTACATAAATGTCTGCTACTTACACTATCTCCACCCGTGGATGTCAGTGAGCAGCTTAGCTTTACTACTGCAGTCAAGTCAAACTTGCTACTAAATGTAGGTAGACGTATTTGTAGGTGGTCGGAATATGAGTAGGAGGAGGATGTAGCCAGAAAAATCCAGTTGGGTAGAGTGGAAAGGCGAAGCGAGACTGAATGAGACAAAGTACATATGATGATGATACTCCAACTAGTGTAAGATTTAGTAGGAGGGACGAGGAATAAGACTTTTAGTTAATAGATACGCAGCGAAGAAGTCATTACGTATTACTTATACGCAAATGCATATTATGCAACGCTTGCGTTATGCTAGTTGCCTACCTATCATAACATATATTTTAATTTCATCTCATTCTCATACTATCACAGATGTTCCACTCTTTTTACATTAGAAGCCACCCCAATTCAACTCAATATATTAGCGTATCACAGTTCATGAGCTGAGTAAGCTAACTTCCCTACTACGGATTATTATATGGGAACTTCTCCTTCAAATGAGATGCTTTCACTCTCCCTGGCGTTTTTCCACTTATCTGATTCAAATGTGTAATTTAGATATATCTGTTCTAATAAAATGTATGGCACTCTGCATACTGCCAACATACTAAAAGTTCTAAAAGGAAATCCTTCAGTGAATCTTTGTGCTCTTTAGATAGACGAGATAGCAAATATTTCAATACGCTCAGGTTACACTTTTCCTAGTCATAATAGTTAAATAGTGCATTAGCTATAAACCTTTCCTAAATGTGGTAATATTCATTTCTAATACCTAAATGACTCTGCCATTTCGCTCTAGCAGAAACTTAGTAATTACCCTAACTGAGTTACACACATTACGTGTGACACGCTGCATGAAAGAACCCGGCTTTCAAAACATACGATGAACTAATATGCTTAATGCTACATTTGATGCATGTCTAATAGTAAGTACTCACTTAATATGTGTATTTAATTCACAACCATATCATGTCATTTCATACAAAGCCTTCCTACTCCAATAGTTATAATCAAACAATTATTTTAACAATTATCGAGAAACCAATAGACATTTCTTAACAATTTTTAACATGGTTTTAAGTAACATGCTCGTCGTATGCTACAATACAATTTATAGCCGTTGCATTGTTAGTTTGAGTCCTATTTATTATTTAAGCTCTGTCGAAGTTACTAACTGTTATTATAGTCCTTGAACTTGAAAGGCAAGTGAATGATCCTGCACACTCAGTTTTATTTATTTAAAGTAATAAACGGTTGTATATAGCATGATGTTTACTTTATAGTTAATTGCTTTTAGAATTCCCTTCAGTGTTTTAGGTAGTGAAAAACCCATAGCATTATAAAATACTCGAGTTGATTTAGAGACTCGTGAGGAAACACAACATTTGAGCAACAAACTTCAAACAAATGTAAGGACCGGGTCACAAATCAATTAAAACATCATAATATGCGTAATTATGCTGTCCGACTGAAGTACAAGTGTTTTTGTTAGACTCAAAGTTTCTTGAAGGAATTCTCCAGAGTGGGCTTATTAGCCGTCTCTGGAATAAAGTTATGAAAATTATTCACGTCATCCACTAATGATATTACTTCTTATTGCCTACTTGCTTTTGTGCTTGCAAACTCCGTATGAAGTTTTCTCACAATTACACTAAATTTGTAATGAATTATCAATCAAATCAGCACCTTTTATCAAAATCACACAAACACGCAATAGTGCAAGTTTGTACGTTTACTTTTCTGCAGGAAGTCTGTCTTTAAATACAGTAAATATTATCACGTGTCTATCTAAGCTAAAACTTTGATAAAATATACTATAAATATATTTTCGGTATGGGTAGGAAATGTCGGCGAGGCCAAATGTAAGGTTTATAGTTGGAGATTTGTTCTTCCCTGAAATTGTAAGGAAAGTCTGTATCTGATCTGATCTACTTACATTAATGAAACTACAACCTACCTAGTGTACAACAAAGTTCATTTCGAAATAAAGTTTTGTATGATTGCCATGAAATTCCAGGAGTGGAAAAGTAGAGACTGACATGTAATATAGTTCATTTTTCTCTTTAATGCTTTTAATGGGGCATATAAGGTCGTTGGATGTTTTTTGATCGTATTAATGCTAACGATATAACGATAGACTGGTTGATAGGCATAAGTATGCACCTATGCAATATATTTAGCAATAATAATATGAGAAATGACTTCAGAATTTCTTGCGAAACCGAGGAAAGAAATTTTCATTTGACAGCACAAAGTGAAAAGCGATTTCACTCACATGACTGCAATCCAAAGTAATATATTCCTAACACGGAACATGAATTAGTGGAATAGCTGCCAAGAAAGTGTATGGAGAACGCTACGAGCATGCATTCATTTGACGAGAATGAAAATTCACTTGGGAAAAATAAAGAGCATAGAATATTATATGGAAGTGAAGCGAGTGTCACATGGAGAAAAGAGACGAGAAACAGAAATCCAAAGACAGTAAAATCATAAAAACGAAAAAGAGTGTGATATGATGTAATGCAAAGGGTTTCCTCCCAGTCCAGGCTAATAGACATGAAAGCAAGTTCTTCTCACAATAGTGCACATACAGACACAGCCCAACAAAGAAAGTCAGAAAGAAAATGATTCCAACATTATGCTTTCTTTGCAACGGGATAAAACTAGGAACTACTGCTTTCTTAGCTACTTGTCTTGGTATAACTAAGCAAAAAGGTGGATCCTCGTTTTAACCCTAGATAGACTACATAATAAATATACCTATATAAGTTCAGTTATCGTTCTGAATAGTTACAAGCACTATCTGCGATAACTTAAATAGAAAAAGAGTCACGCAGTCACTCAAACAAATGAAACAGCTCAATAATCGTCATATTAATAACAGAATAGGCAGCCTTCCTTTCCTCTCAGCTCATTCATGCACAAATGTATAGAATATTCTGCCTCACACACAATACGGACATTCTACGACATTAAAACTTTCACATTAAATGCCTTTCGCACATTATCTACCAGTCTACTCAATAGATTCGCTTCACAATACACGTTTATATCTTACAGTCGCTTCACTTATTTAACAATAAAACGTCCACTCTCCCAGCTACGTTTAAAAATGATTGCTCTCATCTCTTTGACTCCAATTCCTTAACTTAAAAATCACAATCCTAACAAATATATTACACTACAAGAAAATGACAAATGCAAGCGATGAAACTATAAACCGAGTCAACTACCAAATGTCACACAAATAATGTTGTTCATCCAATCTGTGAGCAATTTCTTATATAGAATCCCCACTGCGCACCGTCTTAACAGTCTTAAGTACTATCAAGATAATTGTCTCATCATTGTCTCTCTAAACTCATAATGGCACATGACATGCAGAGTTGTTCTACACAATACATTGTTCTAGGGTTGAAAAGGTGAACAGTGTGTGTACTTAAGTAACCAGAACTGGGTGTTACGTTCCTAAGAATGATGATCATTGTCTATTATTACTACCTGCCAAGTTAATATTTCAGAAGCCTCCTTCATACATATTTTATGAGAACGTGATATTATGTTTGATAACATTTTAGAAAGAGTCCACGCATGTTTGTTGGTAATTGATTTGGTACTATAATATATTTGTTGCTGTGAAATTTACATGGTGGACAGTTAGGTCTGAGAAATACTAAAAATTATGCCTGTGATTCGTATTTTTTTGGTAAAATAATGCCTTAAATAGGAATTAATGGTATAAAAACGCAATGAAAAGTTCCAGGAAGCAATACATCTCCAGGGGGTTTGTCTAAATCGCTTGTATGAAGCATGGCTTAGTGATTAAAGGGAACGCAAACGCACGATATGGATATAAATAGGGTAAAATTATACTGTGCCCACAATTGTAAGAACAAGTTAAAGCAAGTAATGCTGTCAACGTCAAAATTTTGATGAACTTGGAGGGGAATCAGAGCGTAGTGTATAAAAAGCTTTTGTTGACCAATTAGTTCTCATTTAAAAGGGAGAGTCAGTCATTTCTGATTATAAGAACACTTGTTTAAAGCCAACAAATATTTAAGCTCCCAAATTTCCTTCTACACATTGTAAAGTATATTAATTACCCGTGTTACCACGATGACAGAAATTATGGTTAAGTATCACGTCATGACAGACACGTTATCTAGCAGTAAAGTTGTAACTTCATATTCTCAAAATGCTGTTAACAATAAAATGGAAAACCCAAGTAATGTCCAATTATAATTAAAGGAGATGTAAATGTAATAAAATGACTGGGATGAATCTAGATAGGGCAATTTTGAATAGCCAGGGGATGAAATATGAAGGAGAACCATATCATGATAGATATACTAGAAAGTATAGAGGAATGGTACGTAAATTGGTGGAGATCTGATGGAACAAAATTGAGTTAAGGTCTTGAGCTAATCGTGAGTGTGGTCTGATATGGTGTCGTGTGGCAATAGGGATAAATGTATCTAGTCTTTGCATTTGGGAAGAGGAAAGAGGCAAAGTGTCTGTATATGTGTATTACCATAATTGCATTTTTCAGGGTTATGGAAGTTGGCTGGAAGGGAAGGCTTTTTCAAAATCAATATCAATATTGCCAACACCCCATACATAATAAAATTGAATTTGTTGCTGTTGCTCATTGTCAGTGTATGGTTGTTAGTTATATATGCACCAAATGAGATCACACTGTAGTGTAATAGGGGAAACCATGTGCCACACAATGTAGAAAGGGAGACACACGAATAGGACAGAGTCTGTGCATATAGATGACAGAGTCTTATGCCCGTGGATATTCCATGAAAAGTGGAGCCGGAGAGATAGAGGATGGAGTTTGCTATAATAACTTGAAAGAAAATAACTGAAGTGAAATCGAGTCAAGTGAACTGACTGAGCCTCATGCTTCACTAGTCTTTATCCCCACAACAAAATTGTATTCGTATAATGCATGTGTTCCGTACAGGAAGAACAAACATACCCACTACATAACATATCTCTGAGTTATTAAATTCAAACACATAGCTTAAACATCCCTTAGTAATAGCCAAGTCCCTTCAAAAAGGGGAGCACAGTGTTATGATACTTCTTTCCATTAATTTATTTTCTTTACAATTTTCTACCATACAGTAGAAACCCTTATTGGAGCTACTATAAGTCACACTCTGTATCAAAACGTTATTCATAATTCAAAAACTAGTATTTAAATTAATGTAATATTTTCTAAAGTCTTATGATTATAATTGATATATTCTTTTAATAGAATATTAGTGCTAGAATTTTTTAATGTCCAATATTTATGACTGTCGTTTAGAATGATTTTTGTATGTAGTATGCAACGTTTATTGTGTGCATTGCATAGTAAGAGATAAAAAAATTAATCAATCTTTTATGGAGAGAAACTCTTGTTAATTCTACAATTGTAGTAACTTGGTGTATTCCCAATTGAATTTTTTTTAGCTTGGACCGAACTAGCGGTTCCCCTCACTTTCTCAATTTAGCTTTAGTAAATGTTATCAGAATTTTGTGTGTGCATAGCGAAGTACAAGCTATTGAGGATTTCCCGGTGTGTATTTACGGTATTTTACCCGCTTTCTTCTCCTGTCTCTGTTCCTAAGAGAACGCTCAAAATATAATGTAATGCTTATTAGATATGTACATGAGTAAGTAGGTAGTAGAAGAGTTTTCTATATTCTTGAATTGAATCTATCTCTGTTGCACTAAGAATTATTTTTTGCTATGAGTTTTATAGGAAGGAACTTGCTACATGGTATTTCCGCTGCCAGTAGCTACATATCAATATAGTATCTGTTGTATTATGCACATTGGAGGAGTTTTTATTAGAGCTGCAATGAAATGCATTTCTATGCCCTGTGTTACCCCATCGTAGATGTACTCAGCTTTACACATTTACATACACAAGAACATATTAAAGTTATAGGGACCTAGAAACATACAAAAAACAAGTAATTATGTTACCTACGAACAGTTTGCCTGTTCTTGTTGTGTGCACATGATAACAACGAGAGAATAAATTACGAAGAAAGAAAGTCTTGTAAAGAAAAAAAAATAAGAAACGCACCCGTCATGCTTTTCAATAGCTTTGTGTACTTTATTTTGTTCTCGGTGTATGCGGAACAAAAATTGTATTGTGTTTGCGTTATTCAAGGAAGCTGCTTGCGATTCACTGGGGAATCTAAAAGCAACTCTGAAAGAAAGTCACACACAATGCAAAAGCCTTCAGAGCTCTCTTACTATTATTACATTACGCATGCATAACAATAAGCCTTACAGTTATTTGCTGTATATTTTCAAACTCACTGTCAACCCAATGAAAACGTTGATTTCTCATTAAAAATATATTTTAACACAATAACATGTAGTTTCTCCATTAATTGACTACACTACAAGTACTAAGCAAACTAAACAACATTTGTTTGTGTTTGTAAACGAGAAAGTAGACTAATAAAAAGCCCTATTGTGTACTAGATGATTTATTTAGGTAAAATTTTTAATAGAAAGGCCTAGACTCTTTCTTAGGTCATTAAATATTGTTATTGGAAGTTGGTTGGATGAAGTTTCAGCAATCAGTAGTATTACAAAAAATGTGATTTCAGGTAATATTAGAGGTATAGAATAACGTATAGAGTATGGAGGAGAAATGTAAGTATCAGCTGTCATGGATCTTGAGAAATTACCAGGAATTCCATAAGGGGAGAAATAAAGGTGGAAAATCGTTTCTTAACGCAGACATACTGCGGAAGCCTGTAGAATATTAGAGTTGGGTGCAAATATATTATACGCTTTATATTATTGCGCTTCAAGGAATCCAAAACGAAGAGTTTTTCTCCCTGTTTATAAAAGCAGATTTGTGGAGTTAATAATCGACGACTAGCTTCTTTTGTCAAATTGTCGAAGTGAATGTTATATTATAGGAATTGTCCCTTATTTCTGAAAAATATATTTACCGTGTAGAAGTTGGTT
Source organism: Tomocerus qinae (assembly GCA_020055645.1). NCBI lineage: Eukaryota > Metazoa > Arthropoda > Collembola > Entomobryomorpha > Tomoceridae > Tomocerus > Tomocerus qinae. Next base: position 27,136,033 of record CM034548.1, read on the forward strand.
ATAATGTACATAAAATATCAGAAATTGTTTTGACTTGTCTAAATACACATTTTAGAAACCTTAAAAGCAATTTGGCTACACTGAAAAAGAAAGGAAAAATTTAAGGTAATTCTAGTAAATAGTCTTCAGCAATTGAATGAAAATATTATTGGGTATAGTTTGGGTGAAATAAGTAGAATATAATATCATGTGATTAAGTAAATGTAGTGATGGTGGATCCGGTTTACTGGATTTTGTATGCAGATTTCCATTCACTTATTTTATTGAGAAGAGTTTTAAGTTTCCGACTGAATTGTTTTTCCAATTTTCTAAAGTAGTGTTTGACAATATATGTTATCTCTCTGTATAGTGAAAGTATTCTTGTTGGAGTTCCATATGGAGTGAGTTAGTACTTAAACGTCAGATGGTTTGGTTGAGCCCAACAAGTTGCTCTGCCGTTCCATTCAATGAGAGTTTTTTCTCAATTTCTGATTTCCAAGTGAAGTAAGGTAAAACTTCTGTAGGCATTTATTCCCAGCACTGCAAAACTCCTGTCAACTAAAATAGAGCTAAAAGAAGTATCTGGAGTAAGTGTGTGAAAACTGAGTGAAAAGTGAAAGACTTTTTGAATGCATTCACACGTACCGTAAATCCTCTTAGAATTCTGTCGGGAGTTGTATATGCAGAGTTTCTATAATAATATAGAGCATTAGTAGGAGAGAGAGGAGATGAGTAGAGGGTAGGAGAAGAAAGTCCGTTATGGGAGTATTTACGGCAGAAGAAGAGAGATATGTAGGATTGGAATGTCTAAGAGACGTCCGTAGTCTTTTCTATACTAACTGACGGAATGCAATTTAAGGGAAAGCTTAGCTTGGAAAGGTGAGTCAATGCGTTGCGTAAGTATATGGCGATGGGCAAGGTAGTTTCTTCTAGTACTAAAGCAAATAAGAAAGCGAAACTAAGATTCATGTAAAGTGCCGAATAAGTCCAATCCAACTGCTCAAGTAGTAAAGTGGTAAAGTGAGAGAGGAAAAGAGCGTGAGATCAGTGGGATCGATAATCAAACAATAAAGGAAAGAATAATGCATGGAGACGTGTTGAGGTGGGGCGAGTCAAACAAGACTGAAATCAAAAGTCAAAGTCAATTGTTTCCCTTTCCCTTATATTTAACTATAATGCTATGTGGGCTCATTCTTATTTATACCGTTTGTTTGAACGAAAGAAAGAAATGAAGAAAACTAACTTTATGTACTGGTTTAGTTAGACTGCTTTATGGCATCATCGTTTCCGACTACTTACTCTGACGACCTTTCTCCTTTCTATTCACTTTAGACAAGATCACATCTCTGCTTTAGTATTTGTCTCCGTTTTCTCAATTTACGCTAAAATACCCGACCTGAATTCATTCACGGCTGTCACACATACACTGTAGTACTTAATAATAAATAAGCCTAAATGGGGATTTACTCTTAACATTTATTTCTAATTCTTACTTTCAAAATAAAAGCCGAAATTGATAATATTCTGATTTGTCAAGAATTTGGGTTAGTTCTATTAGTAAACAAATTAAGTGGCGACGGTTGACTCAATTAATTGATTAAATAAAGTAGAATAGGAAAACTAAGGTCATAAAACTGTTCAACGAATTCCATGACGTGGTGAGTGAGAAAATCTTTATGACCACAATTTCATGAATGCACTTATTGAAAGCGGAGAATAGGATATTATAAAAGTGTATGTGATATAAATCAGAGGATGTAATTTGAAAGCTGAAAAGTTGGAATGAACTACTACGAGGTTATGTTATGAGCTATGTAATAATATTATGTTGCCTTTTTCCCATATCCACTATTGCTCTATTACGTAGATCTTTACTTATATACCTACGTGTACGTCTGCAAGGAAGGTATTGCAGATACACTAATCTTGCAAATGTAGACTTGTATGTAATATTTAAGTGAAAGACCATTCTGCACGGTATTTGTAAAGTGCCACTGCATCTCAGTAGACACAGACGACCGTTCCTTGCAATGGTATCTACACTTGCACTTGCAATTAGGTACATTAGAATATAGACCATGAGAAGTACTCGCAAGTGTAAGTCAATGTAGTGCAAAGTGATGTGATCAGTAGGCCATGAGTAAAAATATTGTTTAGTGTTTAGAAGTTTCCTCATAAATTCGTTTTACACGAAAGATTATTTTCATCTTTATTCGTCTGAAAATTATTATGAATTATGAGACCCATTTTAGTCTCATATAGCCAAGCACCTAAGAGAACAAGACAGGCATAGATTAGATTAGTGTGCAAACTAACATAAGTGACTGAACACTGACTTCATCACGCCTCATAGATTTCAACCATTCAGTGTATAGCACAGATAATACTTAACTACTATGTGAACTAGGAACTTATAGTCATATCATATATGCTTATGTCTGTTTTTGAAACTCATTTCAGGCATTGTGTATTCATTTAATTCAGGAAAATTATATTTCACAAAGAATAATTTTACAAAATATGAAGGGGAATGTTGAAAAATGTAATATCTTTAACCACGCTTAGGAAATGTAATTTGTATTTATTTTTTGTTGTTCTGAGTTTCGCATTAATTTTTATTGTTCTACTTTGTGCAATTTTCTTAATTACAAAATCATTTAATTTTAACGAGCAGTACATTTAAGATAGCTCAAACAGATATTTAGACACTTTTAATAAAAGGCATTTTTAATCACGTTGATCAGTGCAAACGTTTTCTCTTTCCAATGCCATTAGAAAAAATTAACACAACTCGATTTTATAGAGTTAGTCACCAGTTCACGTCGTTTGTAAGGTTAAATGTAAATTTTAAAATGGGACTGATGACGATAATTAAAATTTGAAAATAGTCAAACGGTTATTGACTGAAAAGAAATCAATGCACAAAGGAGTGATTTTTGAGTTTTTGGGAGTATAAATATTAGATGGAGTCTAGCTGTGTAGTACAAACAATGGAACATAGCCAGAATTGCGAAATGACAGAATTGACTAACTTTTGCAATGATACCACATTTGACATTTACTTAGTGGCGTGTGATGAAATTGTACGCACAGAATGTTCTAATAACCGAGACGACACTTTGTTAGTAAGTACCTATGAGTATGGTCAATGCACTGTGTGGGTTAGATCGCTACCTATTTTATTTGTACTGCATCCATAAATAACCATGTACATCAGAAGAATGCCCGTTTTTAGGAGGTTACTTTCTCCATCTTCAACTTGCTCATATTTCTCTCTACTAGTACAAACACTGAAACATTATGAACAGGGTCAGTTCCCTGGACGGTTGTCTCATATAACTTTGTGTAACTGTTCTGGCTGGCAATTCAATGTACACTTATCAAGTCATCCAATCAACTCCATTCACGGACAAAATTTTTCCGCTGATTTATGGAATTGTCTTGAAAGAAAAGGCAAGGGATTGTATAGTCTATATCTATAACACTATATACCCAATGATGATTAACATGGGATATAGGGTTTGTTTTGAATATCAATAAAATGATACATTGCAATGTGATTCTACCAAAACCGGTTGAATATTCTATTTACTTCAATTATTACATATGTACTTAGAAAAAGTATTATTTAATCCATTTAAAGAGGTATTATTACAAAAATGTAGATTTTTAACAATTATGACCACATATAAGACTTTATTTAAACGAACGATTTTTAACGTAGTAATTAATGTTATAATTTAGTTTTTATCTACGAGATATCATTAAGACTTTAATTATATCGGTAGACTTCTTTTCTTTGTAAATAAATGTTGTAGTGAGTTTGAGCGTCATTGTTAGAGATGCCCCCTGACACTTTTGTCTACTTAAGAAATTACTTAATGCACACACGCACAGCTATGAATGCATCTGTGTAAGTGGAGATTATGAGAAAGCAAAGGGACAATGGGTGAAAGTCAGAAAAAAGAAGAAAGAAATGGTCTTCTTATCCATCTTCCTGCTTTCACTTTGCTTTCTCTATTACATAGTCAGTCATTCAGCTAACAATAAGCTGACAAACAAGGAGCTAGTCTCATGGCTAATACAATTTGTTCCACCCAGTCCAGGTACAGCAAATAAATGAAATTTGTTCGCAGTGGAGTCGGCAGTTTTCTATTTGCTCATGACACACATACATATATCCATGTTAAAATTGCGTACTGGCTTTGTGAGTAAACCTATAATAAATAGTAGGAGAGACGTAGTTGTATAGAAGAGGTGGACGGGAACGGGCAATCTGCCAGAGGAGACCAAAGAAGTAGATACCTGACTACCCTCGCTATTATTGACTATACAAACATCACCTATTCTCTACAGCTATCTTTGAGCTAATACCTATGATCTCCAGTTTACAAACAAAGTTACAAATAGAATAACTATCTTTCTTTTTATATGTTAGAGCTACCGACATTAACGGTGCACTGATAATATAACGTTACGGCGAATTGTCTACCAAACAATAACTTAACCTTACTATTAAATGGAGAAAACCGTTTCCTTTATTTTAGCGCTGCACCAGGGGGCGGTACATAAATTGCGTTTAATTTCTTATTTATTTCACACATCAGTAACTCAAATGTTGTTACAAAATAATGGCGAGATAAAGGTGTTTTATTGACGCAGTTAGAAACACTTGAACATTTAAGGCTTCATTTGGTAACTTACTACAGGATGCACTTACATAATGGGAATAAAGACATAATAATTATTCTTCGGGCAGTTTGAACAATTTAAATAATAGTTTATCGTAATTTGGTATTCAATACTTTTTCTTATTTTAATGATTTAGCAGGAAAAGTAGCAAAATAATGTAAAAATTTTCAAGCAAAGTTTGTAGAGAATTCCCCTTGAGATATAATAATATGTAGGAAAAATCCCATTTTCCATGTGTAATTGAATAACTGTTTACCAACTTAGATTTGGGTGAGGAGAATCTCAAAGTAAACACATTAACCCGGGTGACGCAATTTATTCCTGTGGTGACCTGTCTTATCGGTATTACGTAGTTATTACAAAGGATCACGTTGCACGGGGGTGTAGTGCTGGAACCCTAAGGCATTACATGGAATTGTGCGATGATAAAGGTCGACAGGATCAAGAATTTATTCTGGGTGGCTGCCCTCTCCAGTTATGATGTTTGCTAAGTGCAGAGCAGTAACACCTAATAGGAGGAATTGTGCATGATCTGCCTATTTTGTAATATACATGTGATAACAGATTTAAATCATAGAGATGTGATTTGATCGAAGAATTGAGAACAACCTGATTCTGCAGAAGAGGTGAATTCAAAATGAATTCAAAATCGTCTTAAAAAGCGACCCTCTGGAAGATCAAAAGATGTAGACAAATCTCTAGTACTAGTCGCGAGAAAACACAATTCTGGTTGGGAAAGAGATCCTTTTCATTTAACTGCTGAGATATAAACTGGAAGATGCGAACCGAAAATTGAACTCACTAACCTGAATCTCACTGCCTTACAATAAGAAAGGCCAATACAAGGATCATGAATCGCGAGGAAATCTCTTTACATTCTCTATATAATTCTACATAAAGTAACTTTATATAAATCTTTAGATGAACGCAGTCTGTCAGTCGAGTTCTTTTTGATCTCTTCATGTTACCTTCTTTGTAAAATAATCTTTGATCTTCTATTGTATGTGGGGAAAGAATGTAGATCAAAAACGCTATATTAATTCTCTTGTGTACTATGTTAGCATTTATAGGTACACGTTTCATAACTTTGAAGAATGCATATTATATAATCCCTTCTAACAAAGGACGTTTTCAATTTAATGATTATAGAACCACAATATTATTTTTAAACCCTTTACTAATACAAAAACTAAGAGTATTAAATGTGTCCTGATTTACAGTTCGAACAATTCTGTTTTCTTTACAAATTATAAGCAAGCTTATTTAATCCTAGTATTTGTACCAAAACTAATTTCTTGCTTCTATTATATCGATGAACTACAAACACGTAATATAAAACCTACTTTGTACTTTTAAAATGAATCAATAATTCTCCTTAGCACAATGTCTTAATTAAGTTGCAATTAAGCCACTTATTCTACCAAAAGTGGAAAACTTTAAGTACCTTACTAATTAGTCAGCTTATTTAGCAGAAGTCTCTACTATTATATTAATGGAGTAGCTACTATAAAAAACGCTAGTTAGGTAGTTATAGCTTTTAATATTTTGAATGTACACTATATATTTGAATGGGAATAGGACACGATAACGAAGCTGTAAAATGACAAGCATAAAGCACACAAGTAAAAAAAAAGTACATAATAAATGGTGGAGGGAAAGAAATAAAAAATGGCAAATGCTGTAGCGGTAGACGTCAATATAGGTAACTGAGGTTACTTGCACATACATAAAATAATAGCTTCAAATCAAATTCAGTGGTAGAGAGACTGCTGTTTGGTAGTTAAAAAGGTAATAGCAATGAAATGCTATTATGCAGTCGCACACAATCACTACGAGAGGCGATTGTTCTGTGAAGTATGTAGTTGCATTAAGAAATATTGAGGAGTTTCGGACAAAAACATATAACGAAAACACATAAATAGTTTCGTGAGTATGATTTGATATAAGTTGAACACAATTCAGTGGCCTGTACTATAGTAAAGTGGAATGAAAAAGAAACCCGCTTCCTGTCCCAGGTAGACCGCTTCTCTAATTTGTGTGGAGTCAGAAACAACTCTCAATCAACTTATCTACCTCTCAATTCCGTCTTCGCGTGTTCAACATTACTTCCAGGGTTTCGCTTTCAAACACATCCCTTATCACTACTTTCCACTTTAATTTAACACAAGTCCCTTTCTTGCTCTTGTACTACCCCAAACACGATAACCCTGGAAAGAAATTAAAAACATCATTTTCTTTGCAAATAACCAACAGGACACGAATTGAAAGGAACTGAATGAGCATTTCACATTTCATCCTATTTTTTTCCTTGCCGCATTTACTTTGACCAAATAAATATGTTGTCCTCTGATCCCGGCTCTTTCCCTTTTCTCGTCGTCGCATTACTTTCTTCAACAATAAAAACATTCAGGCGTGTAGATTTACTGCAAATAAAAATTGTACCCGCATATTTAGCTTGCTATTTACATTTGAAAGATTTACGCAGATATTATTCGCGTACCTATATAATATCTGCAACTATAAATTTTACCTACAGTTCAACTTCAAATATTGCCTACTCTAAATAAAAGTACGCATTAAATTTAGCACTTCTCTACAACGTTGGCATGCATAGTAGAACTAATCTACAGCTTTAGACTTTTACCTTCTACCCGTGACATATGTACAAAATTAACAGATTAGTTTGCATGGTTGTTCTCTTCAGAATTCAATACTTGTGCAAATACACTAGGCAATAGCACTCTTTCGCTAATATGCAAGTTTATACATAATGCTACTAGCGTAAAATAGCTCTACATCCACACTAGTATGCAACAAGAAAGGAATTATGCATTTGGGAATGTTCATATATTGTGGTTACATTACTAGTGCCTTTTTTAACTTTGTAATATGTATTTTCAATTCCAGTTGGAAATTGCAAATAAGTTGATTTGCAATTTATTTACGAATTGTAACAAATATAGATCTAAATGCGATTTTAATTTTGCCAGTGGATATTTCGGATTTGGGAGTAAGGGTCATCAGACTGGTTTTTACCAAGTATTTTGCTATGCGTTCTGAACATGAGTATTAATAATTTAATAACACCGTAAATAATTATTAAATTCTGGAAATCTGGAATTTATTGCAATTAAAACTTTATACATGTTAAGACTTTAAATGTTTAATTTAATTTTGCAATGAACAAATGATTGGTAATAATTTGTATACGTTCCCTTTATGTCTTTAAACGATATAAGTATGGAAATACAATTTATGCTGCTTTAGGTTACTTCAATGCTTGCCAATTTCGGACGGAATAAATCAAAAGGTTCTTATTGTGTCATTCTGTCGTTATTGCCTGTCCAACTACAATTAATTTTGTGATTCGGGCAACTGTTTTGACTTGACCACTGAATCATTGTTCATTTGTACAGAACAGATTTAAACGTCATGCTTGTCTACAGTAATTGTGGCTACCTACTGCACCGATGCATGCTAGTAATACCAGGTATTCTACATACTTATTTACAATTAGGTGCATACAGTTGTCCTGAAATACTTTATCGCAGTCCTGGCTTGTCAGCATTATACGTTGACACTCAAGCGGAGCCTAAAAAAATCCAGGAAGTTTATTTCTGCTATATCTTTCGTGATTCTTGGTCATTTAATAGCACATTTTGACTGATTGGTATTTGTATCACTTATTGCAACTTCTGCTTCGAGTACCTACTCTTTTTCATAAGACAGGGTAAACGGAAAAAATACATAAATTACATTAAAACCAGTTATTTAATTCTCCCCAAAATGTTTGCAGGCTTTCTGGTAATGTCAAAACATTTATCAGGCACTTGAGAATGTTATTAAAAATGTTAACCCATTGCATTTTTAGTTCACTACATCATATTAGTTAAAATCTAACTGTAATAATACCAACGAATATGTTTAAAACAAAATGGAAATTATAATAAGCCCTACTATTAGCTGATTTCAAACTGTTTACGCTAATTTACTGTTCATCACAATGAAGCAAATTGTACAATGATAAAAGTTTAGCCAAAAGAGTGCACTTAATTCATCGGGTATCTCTAGGAGATATTCAATGAATTACTTTAGCAAGTTATCTACTATTTCGATAAAATCAGAAAATATCTATCCCATATTTCTTGCTATAACTTATGAAACAATAATCACTGTCTTCATCTACCGTCTCTACAGATAAAGTATAGTTCAATTTGTTTTTACTGTTTTCACCAATCGTAGCCACTGATTTTTAGGTAGTTGTATTCAATTAAACTACTTCACTGGTGCTTTAAGTGGTAAATGATTTTTTGTACACTGATGTGCTAGAATGCTTCATAACAGTGCAGAATGTTTTGATTTGTGGCAAAACAAAGTGCTATGTAAGCTATTACACTATAAAATGTTTTGAAAACCTCTTATTTGTTTGGATGATTAGTGCCTAGCGTTATTCTCGCTATGCCCCCTTTCATATGGTAACCAAGTTTAGTAATCACTTTCAAGTGAAAAGAAAGTTTTCGTCAGGCTGCGACTTATCTTTAGCGTCAGCCTTTTACCTGGAAATATATTCGACGTCACAGAGCGAATAATTGCAAAAAAGACTGTAAAGGTTTAGGTAGAGCTTAAAAGTAAGTACAACTTGTTCTGAGAGTTGGTACCCATCTACTAAATAATTATTAAATTAGGTACCTAGTACTACTGTGTATTACGCATTATCTTCAACATGCATAAGATATAATACTGCCTCGTAAAATCGTATGTTAGGCCGTTGAGATTGTACTGTTATCGTATTCTTAGGTTTTCTGGTTAATACTGGTTAAGTGGTTAAAACTTAAGCTTGACAATAACATTCCATTATGCTTGTATTTTTATTACCAATTGTTATGCAAGCAGCCAGTCCCAACTATTAAGTTGACTCGATCCATTTGATTATTTAGACTGTAACAATGTTTGTTGCAAGGAAAACGAGGCAGATAACATTTGAGATTTCAGCTTGTACGTCTATGCATTCAGACTATTTAGATATATTAATGGTATAATATATTTCTGTGTAATCATGAACATGTAGCGTGTAATGTATAATATTTACGTCCAGATCAACTGTGAACAAGTTTCTCCACTGAATTGCATTTTTGTATACTGCCAAAGTGTTCTTAGAAACGAAATAGCATTCAGCTTATCTGATTTTAGTATATACGACAAGTGCAGATTGTTATTTTTATTTTCTCACATGAACTGAAACTGATCGCATTATGATCTTTGTAAGGAGAAGCAGTTTTTCCAGTAGATGTAATCAAGTAATCATGTGATGACTAGACCAGAATAGCATGCACATTTATTTGTACTGCGCTTTAAGTTATTCCTGTCTAGAGAACTTACCTATAAATAAACACCTTCATGTTTAGAGATGCACTTATTGTTTAATTGGAAATTGGAGCAAATGTTTTTGAAAAAAAGTAATTATAATAATATTATTTAGTATTAATGTTTTACAAGCAAACCATATTTGTGTGAATACACTTTAGGAGGTTATTTCATGAAGTAGCGTCTATGCAAATATCATATCTTTGGCCGCACCTGTTACTCAGGTATACTAAGTATGAATACTACGTATGTCGTGTGACATTATACATAGCATAATGTTTATTTGACTGTAGAGAATCAAACAATAACATTGCATTGTATATACAGACTTGATATAACGCTCATGAATATTCTAATTCATTATTCTCAATTGCCAACGAAACAATCCTTCCAGTTGCATTTATTTGCTCTGAGAAATCTTGAAATCTAGTTTTGCTAGCAGAGCAATACAAAATGCAAATCAAAAGGACAAAACGTCATGTTACTTTGTTGCTATCGTACAGTATAGAATATAATATACTTGAATTACATCCATTACAGATATTACATCCTTAGGCGAGTAAGTAGGTAGGTACCTGCAAACTAGATATTAAGAAAAATCTATCACTCGGGCACCTCGTGCAACATCTCAACTACCTAATCATTAAAAAGAAGTTAGTTTACTATTGAAGTGAAGTTGAGAATTCCAGTCATTCGTGCCTTCACAGCCAAACACTTCGGACCTCATTTTACCCTGCTCTTTTTAATTTAATTTTTATTTTTCCGTCGCTGGTAACTGATTACATATTTATGTGTCCATGAAGATCGTCGTCTTCCCAATTCAAGAAACCTTGCGACTTTACAACAATCTTAGGTAACCCAACTACTTCAATATCATCATTTTTCAAATTTTCTACTTTATTTAACCCTTTATAAAAAGCTTCAGATTATTTCTGATAATAATAACACAAGAAGTTGTATACGACAGGGAAGAAAATTTCACAAGGGTGTAGTAAATAAAAGTTATGGTATTGTAATTTTTCAACCGTTATTAGTAAGCTTTATAATCGTAGCGTGATTGAAATGTTTTGTCATTTGTGTATCTTAATTTCCCATAGAAATATACTTAGGTAACTATTAACAGTAAGTACCTATAAACCTGTACTTTGAATACATAATGAGATTAAAAATGTAGCATCATCAGTTCCTATTAGATGAATTTTTCATACAATTCATTTTTATAAGCAGTTAGTTTTTATTCTGGCCCCGTTTCAGATTTTAAATTGGTGTAACAACATAAAACCTGAATTCTCAGAGGATTTTCCCCACATTTTTACCGTTTAACATCTATAAATATTGTCTTCACTTACAATATTAAATAATTTAGATTGGCTAGACTTACAAGGACAAATTATATTTCTTGGAACTTCAGACATTTATAGTAAATAATTCAAAAAATCAATCCACTATCAATAATCAATTATAAAGACAGTAGACATATTAAAATCGTGAAATTGTTTGAAATTTGAAGTGGATGGAGTTTATATTAAATCGAGCGTTCTACAGGTTGCAAAAATGATGATGACTAAAAGTAACTTGAATTTCTCCTTGCTTTGCAGACTCGATAAAAACCTGTTTACCCGCAAGGGGAGTCGACAGGGGAACACGGGAAATCGTCTTGAACTTTGTGTCCTTACTCAGCTACACCACGTCCCTTGAACAATTTTTTATCTAAGCTTTCCGTAAGTAATAAAATCTCGTGCTCAAAATGCACTTACAATTTTATTATTATATTGTTATTGCATCTCTACGCTAAGTACTTGGACATAAGCAGGTAGATATAAGGAGGGTGGTGATGGTGATTGGAATTATATGTTCGTGGGCCTGAGCCAGTTTTCAAAACATGTCTGACTTCTTGGAATAATGCAGTATTTGTATTGTTTTTATAGTATAATGTTTTGATTACGTCTTGGCTTGTCATGCCAGTGTATATAATAATATATAGATTTATAGGACAATGGACATCAGAGCTAGTGCATTATTATTTTAGTCTTAGCTACCTCACTTGAATATCTTACTTTTTATATGCTTAACTACTTACTGCAGTTATGGCCATTCGTGTCTATAGTCTTTATTGTGCCTCAATCTCATATAAACCTTATTTACATAGATATTATTCTGTAAATGCACTAGATTTGTCAATAGAATAATCTTATCTTGCTCTAGCTATATATGTAAAAGGTACATAGAAGGTGTTTGCATAGGCAAGTGATTAACACAATGTGTAAAAGATGAAAATATGCCACAACAGTGAATATGTGACAGTACCTGGCTAGTTTCTATACAATATGTATTAAAATGGTATTCTTTATAATAATATGTAACTAATGGCATGAAAGATACAAGATAAGTGCACCAACTGCATCTAAGATGTATTATAATATTAAGTAGATAATGTGAATGTTCGTGTACATTAAAAATGTAGTGAATGCACTTGAGAGTGACATGTTTTTATGTAGGTACCCTTTTTATAATACTAATGCATATCCAATGAAAAAGCAGTATGATAAAAAGGCAGAAAGATAACAATTTTTCGAGGATGGGAACACTGGAATAAAACTAGAAGTCATGAGACAAGTTGCATATATGACAAGATTAATCGATAATTGTATTTATTGTGCATGTAGTCATATTATAAGGATTTAATAGGGAGTAACTATAAAATAAATACTGTGGGAAGGCCGTATATTACTCGGTTTGTATTAAGTATGTAGTCTTCCCATCCAGTCCTGTGCACTGGAAAAATACATTTTTGGCTTTTCAATCGACTAACGACGAAAGAGATTATGAGTTGGTTTGTAATGATTGTTGCAGGATCAGTAATTGAGCAGATCAGGAGCATACCTGATTCACGTGAAACAATCTCACATTTACTTTTGTGAAGGAAGACAAGAGCAACCTGTACGCACAATTTTTTCCAGGCTCTAAACAACTCTGCATTTATTAGGCATCACACCACATCTCTTCAGCAGCTAATCTCATATCACGACATAATAACAAGATGGTTCAAGGAGAGAAACAATCTAGCATGACGACCCTGGCTAGTTCTACAAGTCGCACTTCGGACCCTGCTGCCAGGTATGTAAATCTACCCCACTCTAATCACATCAAATACTTAGCACTGATCTAATTCAACATAATATCTATCACATTACAACTCTATACTAACTAGAGCTCTGTATAAATAATGCAACTCAGTCTCATTGCCAATCTCAAAACTACGCTCACTCACGCCAAATATATTAACACTACTTTATACCTTACAATTATTTTTATACTGCCCAAGTACAACTCAAAATACTAGAGAATGATTAAAAATTTTTAGGGGATTTTTAATCTAATTCAAAAAAATACAAAATTCTAAGGACGGCGTGGAATTTATGTGAATACAAAAATAAAAACCAAAAGGCTTTTTGCATGCTAAAGAAAATGTTTTAAAATCGAGTTGTCTCATCCGAGGTCGTTCTGTAATCGGGAGCGGAATGTTGCAACCATGCCTTAAGATTAAAATTAAATGGGCGTGGATGTTTAAGTAGTAAAATGAAGTACCTTCTAAATAACTGTAACACAACTTGACTGAGTCGACTATTTATACTATGCTATAGTTACCTATTTACTATAAGACGCAATGATATGTGAATCCCATTTAGAAAATGTCAATGCACATGATTTGGCACTCTTTGCATGTTCAATCGAGAGTTTAATCTGCTCATATGTGATTAGTTCTAGTTGGATAATGTTGAGTGGCAGAGGAAGTTGCTAATTAAATTGTGTCTTTGTTTTGGGATTGCAGAAAAGCCAGCTACGATGCAGTACAGAGAACGGATCAAAGCAAATGGTCTAGCGGTAGCTCTAAGGATTCCAGTTTTGGAACTGGTGGCTCGTCTTTCTCCAACAGTACGACGAAGAAAAGTGACAAGGAACAATACGGCAGCTGGGGACCAATGTTCAAGAACAAGGACCATTTTGCATCTATGCATTTGTGCTGAGGGTCCACTTTGTCCATCTTCATTATCAAACGATTAAACGAATAGTCAGCTCTCTGAAAACTATTTTGTACCCTTGGATTTATTTTATGTTATATACATTGCCAATTATCGTTACACTTTCTTTCTGTATCTAAACATTTGCTCAATATCTTAATATGAATTTTACACATTTTAGGTTTATAATGAAAATTAACGTTACGTTGTAGAAGCTGAGCTTTGGCTAGAATTTAATTTCATGCATGTCTTTTATGCTGTGAAACTCAAACGAATTATATTATGCTACATTACAATTTCTTCCTTTTAAGTTGTGTCACGTTGTATCTATACTATACATAATGTTTATAATATTATCATCTCACTCTCATAGGAATTTGTCTTCCACAAAGCTATGAATGCATTTATGACGGGATATTGAGTACCTGTTTCCATGTATTTTCTCCGATGGTATTTTGTGCATCAAAGCTTTGTTGAAGTTGTACACTCTCCTTTACTCTCCATCTCCAGCTACGTATTAGCAATTCAGTATATAATGTAATATATTATAATATATTTATATATGTATGAATACGTCTGTATAAATTGGCTGTTCCCACATTGTAAAATAACTATTTCAAAATTTGACCTTTTAATTCCTGATATTGACAAAAATAAAGATATATAATTGACCACTGTATTGCATACATCCAATTTGGTTTCAAAATTATTTCATAAAAATTTAATTTAGTCATTGTATGTTATAATGCTTTGTTTTATCACAAAAGATAAAGCAAACAAGGCAGTTCTCACTCCATAAGTCCTAACTGTTTAACTAGGTCTTTTCACCAAGGCTAAATCTCGGGGATACAAGACAAGCATTCTATGGCAATGGTTACTGAAGTTCCACACCATTAAGTCAAATAATATGGAGAAGCAATAGAATAATATTATCGAAAACTATTTCAGAAATTATTAATTAGTAATGTTGAAATTGGGTACCGGTGTTTATTCTATGAACTCTAAAACTTCTGAATTATTCTATAAAGTATTTACAAACGGTTCGACGATATTTTGACCAACTAAAATGTTAAGTGATTTGTAGAGTAAATATGTACATAGTGTACAGTAAATTGGACAAAACATTTCACTGTAAACAAATTCCAAGAAAGTAGTGCACTATTCTCAATGGATTAAAACATTTCTATTGCATGCCATGTATACGACTCGTTTTGGATAAAAATGCTTAAATTTTTCTCGATTTGAGCAAATGTCTGCATTAAGAAATCTCAGCTCTCACCGAAACTCGATTTCGTACAAGGGCTTTTCGCAATTTAGAACTTTAAATTGCTGATCATTTATGGTTAGTGCTAAAAGGGAGAAATTGTTCTTCTTTTTTATAGTTTTATTTATCAATACAGTAATAACATTTAGCTTGTAATGCCACTTTCCAAAAAATACTGTCGCAATACACTCGGCATTTCTACATACAGTATTGCTGTCGATATTTACTGTTTTCATTCATTCTTATTATTTACAAATATTATGTGAAAGTCTATTAATATATGGGGCTAAGCGAGCAAAAATATTTAATTGGTTGGTTACAATATGAATGGAAAAATATATAATTTTGTCTAAAACTAAACTATATAAAGGGTTAGCAAAGTTGGATGCATAGGTAGGTCATCTATGTATACTATTTAGAGTTTGGGATGGGGAGAAATAAGACCAAATCTAAAGTATTATCCAATTGCCATGCAATGCAGTAAAGTTTTTTTACATTTCAACAATGGTATCGATTCAATAACAACGTGCTATCTTTATTATCATTAAATTGCATTTTGAAAATACTTCAATCATCTTAATAAATATTTCAGTTCAAGGCGTTTCAATACAGATACTTATAACATTCCTGTTTCATCAGAGAAACATTAACTATCAAATCGATATTTTATATAATGCTCTATGTTTACGTTATACTATACCTTAAAATGTATATATCTTGTAATAGTTAGTAGTTTCTCACAAAATTATTGTGATAATAATATGAGGAACACCAAATATATTCAGAAACTAAATGAACGATTCAGCTACCGCAAAATTATATTCGAAAAGTGTCGGACTAATTATTTATTATACTTTCGCATACTTAATTATTCTGTTGACCAACTCAGTTTGATGAAACTGTACATTTTAAGGTAAGCTCCGTTCGGTTGGAGACGAAATATAATTACAATTAATCTGACGCAATATGATTACTATTGATCTGCATTTAAAATGTCTGACTAAACCCTATTTTACAGAGTCAAATAAAAGTAAATGATAAGTAAAGTTGTCACAAAAAATTAAGCCATGTATCTCGCTCAAAAATATGAAATTTAGTATTTACAATTTGCGCAATTATACGTAATTTAGAAACATATATATCTACTCACTATATTAAATATAACCTATCTAACAGAGATTACTCTTAACAAATAACTCTAAACAAATAGCTCTACACATACAAATAGATTATCTACAGGGACCTGTCTTAATACGCAAAGTTTAAGCGTTCACAAATTGCAAATTCATCGTTGACGATAGACTTCAAAAAGCAAAGGGTGAACATAGCCACATCTTCAACTAATAATCGGAAGTCGGAAATCGGCATTGTTTGAATTTCAATCTATAAGTAGAACATTTCTCAACAGTTTGGCAATACATTATTTTTCTAACAAGTTCTAAATTTAAAAAACTTGTTTGCCTTTATTTTGACTAATGTAATTGCTAATAAGTAAGCTACCTGTTAATGATACAAAAATTAATACAATATAAGTTTATGCGAACATATTTTAGTTTGTAACAGAATACGAATGCGAAAATAACCAATCAAAGTTAAAGAAAAAGAACACCTAGGTAAAAACATGTTCTCGTGACTGCAACGCAATAAAGAACTCGTGCGGAACTTTACGGAAAAAGAATACATGTACAGGCATTTTTATCTTTTCCATATGTAAACAAGTTATGGCAAGATTCTCGGTGAATACTGGGGGCATACCTAAGTAGTAGAACTGATTGTAGTATAATCAATATTTTATAGTTCCATAGCAATGGAAAATCTGGTTTGCATATGTTTTGTAGTATCAAATAAGATTAAATAGATATCCTCCGTAATGTGAAAAATATCTACTCTAGTTTAGTTTTAATTAACTTAAGGATCTAATAAGAAAATTGGTAAACCAAAACCAATTTACTTAGTTTTAAGTATAATTTTGTAAATAGTGATTTTATAAAAAGCTCGTCGGCGGTTACATGAAAGTATCTAACCATACGGATAAAGGATCGAATCTTTTTGACAAATCAAGCTATTACAATTTCCATTGAACGAGCTAGGTAATTTAAATTGTATATGTTAAAGAAATTCCGCCCTTCCTTATTGCATTTTGAACACGTTAACAAAACATTTAAAAATCAGTCTAACAATTGATAAACGTTGCTACAAATTAGGCTATACTTTTTACATATTCACACCGTAAATAGTAAAGTCTGGTAGGAACATAAAATAATGAACTACATACCTAATTTTAGTCTTAGTCTCGATTCATATGACTAAAGTTTTTCATTTAAAGTACGTCAAATGTTCATTAATGCACTTATTTGATTTACAAACGACAACGCATTACGGTCAATTTAAAATTTTGATTAGTTCTACACTACTTAATAACATCTACATCAAACTCAATCTTATTACTTTACTGATTTAAGCCACAATTTAAGGCTTAAGGTACATAATTGTCTTAAAGATAGATACCCCTCATATAGTATCTAAATACCTATTGGTTCTCATCTTTTAATATATTGCGTTTATTTTGCAACACTTATATATAAATATCACAACGTAATTAAGGGCGGTATTTCTATTATTGCATAGATTTTAATAGTTGTGTGAGATGTTAATACCAACACGTTGACTTATACGGGACAGTGGACAAAGTATCACAAAAATCAGATCACATTAAATCTGACATTATCTGTAATTGGGGTAATGAGAAATACTTATCGGGTAATTAAGAGCACTGTGTATATGTAGTTATCATGTTCCCCATTTTCTGAGTAACGGTGCGACAACGATTTCCATTGTTGCTGGCAGAGTGAGAATGCCCAGCAAATGCAGATGCATGGGCGAATCCGTGGTCATGATCATGGTCATGGTGAACTCCTCCTCCAAAATGACTTCCGAAAAATGAATCGCCTCCACCAAATGTGTGATGTTCAAAGCCTCCAAATGGATCTTCCTCCTTCAAAATGAAAATATATTGTCACGATAGGAAAAAGGCTAATTGTTTTTTTTAATAATATCATAATTAGCTGCATCAAACCCCGATGGTAATTTACTCGTCCATATAATAATACACAAGCTATAAACATTATAGGTACTAAAAATAAACTTAATTTCCGCATTCCAATGTGAAATCGTAAGCGTTGCAAAACCTAAGATTTTTCAATTAAATTAGGAACTTACGTCATGGGAAAAATCTTCGAATGTGAAGAAATTGCTTCGGTGTTGTTTTTGATGTTGTTGATGATGGTGGTGATGATGTTGGTGTTGTTGCCCGTGGTTTCCTCCACCAAATGAAAAGTGGAACGGTTCTCCAAAATCTTCACCGAAGTCAAAATGCCGGAAGAATTCGTCAAAATTGAAATTAAACGGAGATCCATGGCCTCCATTCCCTTGACCTCCGTTTTCGAATGCAGAGTGACCAAATTTGTCATATTTCTTTCGTTTTTCTGGGTCAGACAGTACTTCATAAGCTAAAATTTAATTAACATAACAATTGCTAATTAGTCCCACCTTCAGATACCTAACACCTAAGACAGGCAAAAAACTCAAAACATGATGATTGTGTAATGTAATTAAATTAGTATATTGGTTAGCGTAAGACAACATACCTTCTGCCATTTCCTTAAATTTTTCTTCGGCCCCAGCATCCTTGTTTTTATCAGGATGATATTTGACTGCCAATTTCCTAAATGCCTTTTTAATCTCTCGATCTGATGCAGATTTCTGGATTCCAAGGGTTTTGTAATAGTCTTGCTTTTCACTTGTAGCGCCCCGGACTTGATCACTTTCCATAATGACTAAATACAAAGTCAGAACTCCCCAGATAAGAGATCCTAACAACATCCTGTCGCCTTTCATTTTTCAGAGAGCAGATTGTCGGTATAGGAGCTGAAACAAAAGTTTAATTTTGAAATATATGTATGCATAATATGTTTTAAATAAGGTGTAATATTTTTAAACAGGCTAAAATAATTAAATACTATAAATATATAACCAACAAGAATAGTTCACCACAAATAGAATTTATACAACTGTATTTTAGACACTGAAAATCATTACTGACCTGGTTTGAATAATTAAGTTGCACTTTCCGCTTCACGGTAAATGGTATTACTATGTATGAATACAATGAGACCTAAAATTAAAACAATAATTAAAACAATTGCTAACAAAATATATTTGTGTGATGATACATTAAAATTATATTGAATACAGAATACTATTCCTTGATATTCAAGATTGATTAACTTACTTTTTTATCAAAAATAAGTAGCTGGTAGCAAAAAAAGTCGAATTTAGAACTATGAACCACTTTAATTAATACTGCTCAATGATTAACAAAAAATCACCAGATTTTTCCCCTCACTCATTCACTATTAATGAGACAATGAGCAAATAGGGTTACCTTTACTTAGAATTTATAACCTTCGTTGTTTCGTGTCTGTTCTGTTGTGTGCTGTAATAATCTTATGTTACGATACAGTTACTAATGGCAATAAATCGTAACAAAATAATAGTGCAGTCATGTAGCCCCACAAAATATCACAGATACCATACGAGTGCTAATACCAATGCATGTATACAAGTCCACACATTACAAGACTATAATGATGAGTATCCACATCCAGTACCTACTTACCTACTAATGTAAAATTATTCGTCGTGTTATGGCTACAATTAAGACTTTTTCTGTTGTGTAGGGTTTTAATTGACTAAAATATTGAGCGGTAAAGTTTTGAGGAACTGAGAACTGAGGGGTCTATCCACCATTGGTTAGTTTAAATATGACGTCACAAATAGTGCTTCCCTCCTTCATTTGAACTTGTTTAAGACGCAAAGAAATGTTATTCTCACACTATGCTAAACACACACATTCACACTTCACAACTACACAGAGCCGGTTTCATTAATATGAGGCCCTGTGTCATGCTCCACAGACATACATACATGCTTTTCTGCTCTCACTTATAGTTTTCCAATTTACGAAAATTAATTGTTTAGTACATAGTAGTGTACCTAATGTTGCATTTTGAAAAAGAGGAGTCAAATGCCTGCCATATGGGATTATTTTGCCAAATTAATCTTCTTTCCAAGTATTCAGCTCTTCTCTAGATGTTTTTCTCATCATGAGTTCAGAGCAGAGATCGCAATTTGGAAGAGTATTGAGAAGGGCCTACTCTTTTCTCATTTTGAAAATCAAAAACTCTCAACTCAAACTCTCAATACTCTTTTCTGCAAACGGCCACACACAACTCAATCACTCAATACTCTTTTCCCCAAACGTCCATACTCAACTCAACCTCTCAATACTCTTTTTGTCATAAGGCCAAACTCAACTCAAGCTCTCAATACTCTTTTTGTCATAAGGCCAAACTCAACTCAATCTCTCAATACTCATTTTGTCAAAAGGCAACACTCAACTCAACCTCTCAATACTCTTTTTGTCAAAAGGCAACACTCAACTCCACCTCTCAATACTCTTTTTGTCAAAAGGCAATACTCAACTCAACCTCTCAATACTCTTTTCACAAAACGGCCATACTCAACTCAATCACTCAATACTCTTTTTTTATTCTTTTTACTAGGGAAGGGAAGCATGCGAGTTGAGCTTGAGTTGAGTTAAACTACGGTGGACAGTGAGTTAAGTTGGTTGAGTTAAACTAAGGTGGACAGTGAGTTAAGTTGGTTGAGTTAAACTAAGGTGGACAGTGAGTTAAGTTGGTTGAGTTAAACTAAGGTGGTCAGTGAGTTAAGTTGGTTGAGGTAAACTAAGGTGGACAGTGAGTTAAGTTGGTTGAGTTAAACTAAGGTGGACAGTGAGTTAAGTTGGTTGAGTTAAACTAAGGTGGTCAGTGAGTTAAGTTGGTTGAGGTAAACTAAGGTGGACAGTGAGTTAAGTTGGTTGAGTTGTCATTTTGGTTAATTTTGCAAACGAGTGGAGTTGAATCGGCTACTAACTCAGCATCAAAATTGAGTTGTATCGAGTCGGACTACTTTGTCAGGCTTAGAAATTACTTGAGTTATAACTCGATTTTGGGCAAAAAGTGAGATAAGTTGAGGTGAGTTATTGAAAAAAGGCCCATAAACGCTCAAATATTCCTTCACCAAACGGCTACACTCAACTCAAACACTCAATACTCTTTTTGTCAAAAGACAATACTCAACTCAGCCTCTCAAAACTCTTTTCACCAAACGGCCATACTCAACTCAATCTCTCAATGCTCTTTTTGTCAAAGGGCCATACTCAACTCAACCTCTCAATACTCTTTTTGTCAAAAGGCAATACTCAACTCAATCTCTCAATACTCTTTTCACCAAACGGCCATACTCAACCCATTCTCTCAATACTCTTTTCACCAAACGGCCATACTCAACTCAATCTCTCAGATACTCTTTTTGTCAAAAGGCCGTACTCAAGAGAACACTCTTTACTCTTTGAGAAAGAGTGGTAAAGAGTGCATTTGAGAGCCACTCATGTTCTCAAAAATGAGAAATGAGAACTGATTGCGATCTCTGGTTCAGAGTTGGGATGTTATTATTTTAAATTTGTTGTTAAATTTATACGCAATGGTTGTACAGCTAAGTTATGTATTTAGCTTTTACTCACATTTGCATTGCTCATTTGTCAGCAATATTCATTACCCATTAAAGTATTATTTGCTACAAGATTGTAACTAAGGATGTTAAATATATTTTGGGCTTCTATGACCATGAGCATCAATATGACAATATTTAAATAAGGTGCTCATTGTTGCCGCTTAAAAGTACAATTTTCCAAGATAAAATAATGAAAACAAAAATAAGGTAAATAATAAAAAAGGACTTTTGAGGCTTTTATTGTGGGCGGAATTTTAAGACAGATTAGCTTTTGTAGAAACCAATACCATTTCTTTCAAAAGTGTCTTTAAACCAAGCTTCCCGACACCTACGTCCCAGGCAGAATTGCATCAATGGATTTAGTTATCTTACAAATTCAATTTTGTAAAAGTGGCAGGAGTAATTCTCTATTAGCTTTCTTTGCCAGAGCCCCTTCGCCCTGATAAGGGCTGACTTTCGTTGAAAACCTCCTCATGACCATCACTTGGCATTTCATTTTACATTCCCTCACATTCACATCAACTGCTACACCGATACTTCCGAATCTATTATCAACGCACAGCCAGCTTCAGAATAATTTCTGCTTGACTCTTGATCAAAAATTTTCTGTTGTGTTTTCAATCATATTATTATTTGTTATTCAAAACTTACTTACGAAGAAAAATTCAGCTACTTTGAAGGTATTTAATAAATTGCCAATTTCAATATAAACTACTTGTCACTTTACACCGCCAATATCTGTGAACTTTACATAATACTCTCATCTGTCTTTTGTGTCTTGGTTGAAGATGGAAGAAGATGAAACTCAAATGATATTTATTTTATTCATAATTTTTGCAGTAATAATAAAAATTAATAACAGATAAAGATTGGCTGTTATTATACGGTGTAAACGATGTTAATTGTTTCTTACTGAGTACTGCCAAATGGCATCATTATTATTGATCCAACCATTTTCTTTTGTGAATTAGTTCTTTGTTACATTATCGCGGCTATGCTCCAGTGCTCTCAAATTAGCTGTTGTCAAATATTGTAGTCATTATTGTTTTTTTCAGTGATATATGGGGGGACGAAAGAATAACGACGATTCCGACATGGAAGAAGGTGATGATGGTAAAGAGGAATCCGATTCCGAAGTTGTTGCTGGAGAAGGCGAACCTGATGAATATACCGTTGAAAAAGTTCTGGACAAAAGAATGAATGCTGGTCGCGTAGAATATCTGCTGAAATGGAAGGGCTACACAGAGTGAGTGCTATACCCCAGTCAAAAATAATTTCAAACTGTCTCAAATTGTATGGATAACTAAGGAAAACTTTAACCTTTACCGTAAAGGGGAGGACACGAAAATATTTCCATTTATCATGTTTGTTTACATATTCACATGGCTTAATGAGTTAATTTTGCAAAGGATGGTTCCTATGAAATAATGTCGTTTTTAAAAGTGTATAACATCGAAAAACAAAACTTGGCACAGATAACAAAACGGTATGGATTGCAAACTTAAATTTATTTTGAATGGTATTCTAGTGATGATAATACCTGGGAGCCAAGTGAGAACTTAGATTGCCCTGATCTGATTGAAGAATTTGAGAGTCAAAGGAGAGAAAGGGATAAGAATAAAAGGGTAAGAGATAAATTTAGACCAGCTGGCGGGTCAAGTATGCCTGAGCCTGAAAAGAAACCGGAAAAAGTCAAATCAAAGGTAGATCACATTTACTAAACTGTAATTCAATCAATCTGTGATTTTCTATATCAACTATAATAATGCTAATCGTTCCTAATTTTTATTATTTCATTTTCTATTAATGATTTACGCATACGCATTCTTACCGACATTTATGATTCCATCGATGTATTATTTAATAATATTTCTGAACTTAATTATACTTATCATATACTGTTCCCGTTCGATAATAAAGTGTGGTTTACAAAAGTAGAAAATATATAGAAGAGTAAAAAGTACGTTTTTCGGCTTAAAAAATTCAGTTACTTTAAATTTTTCTGCAATCGCTATTCGGTTGGTATTACTTATATTTTAGGACATCGAAAAATTCTCTAGCTTTGACTTCATGGAAGGAATTTTAGCTTAATAGCCGTTTGAACCTCTAAATATCATACTAGGTTTAGGATTGGAATTTTTCTTTACGTGATGAGAATATGATGAGCCGGTGCAATATACCATTTAAGAAGACGTTATTCTTCAATATTCAATTAATGGAATTATATTGTTTGTCTTTTTTTAAGGATCGCATAAATGGATTTGATAGAAATTTGGAAGCTCAAAGAATTATTGGAGCAACTGACTCTGCTGGCGAATTAATGTTCCTGGTGAAGTGGAAAGGATCTGACGAGGCTGATTTGGTCCCAGCTCGTGAGGCCAATGAGAAGATACCTCATATTGTTATCAAGTTTTACGAAGAGCGTCTTACGTGGCATTCTGCAAGTCTTACTGAAGAAGATGATCAGGAAAACTGAATGACTACGATGTTTCAAATTTTGATGTAGATTGTATTAATTGAGGGAAGGGTAAGTTAGAGTTAACGACAAATCTGTATATATATATACTCCGTTTAAAGGCTGCTGTGAAAAATCGTACTTCCTAATTTAAAATATTGATATTAGAAACTTTTTGGGACTAGTTTTCAAGAACTATCAATCTGACCCACTATTATCCGTGTTAATTTTTTGGGTATATCTACTCAAATGCTAAAAACCGGATTTGATTTTCTAAGCTTTTACTTATTTACAAAAATACCATTAGCAACTTTTGACTTTATTATAAATTGTTATACTTAATACATCATGTTACAAGATTCAGAATCTATGCTGTTACTGTTAGATATATAAAGCTGACAATAGGATGTATCACGTTCTCTAGTTGTATTTACGAAAAAATACAAATGGTTTTTAAATTAACAAATAAAAATTTAAAAAAATCTTTTATAGTTCGTTGTTGACTTGTTAGAGAAATTAATTTCTTGTTAAAGAAAATAATTTGTTAGAGAATATAATTTTTCGTTTTGTGTACTTTTGCGTACGTTTGAATTTATGGGATACGTTATACATAATCACGTAGGAACGAATGAATACGTACACGTTTTATATCGTTTAGAATTGATAAAGAATTACTGAATTTCCTATATGTGCATTATTGGTCACACCCTCTAACTTGAGAAGTTTTAAAACTAGAAATTGTTGTAACTCCAATTAGGAGCATAGTAAAAAATCGTGATGTAGCTCTTCGAAGACAAAAAGGTTCTTGTAACCCTTCTATTTCAAATCCTCTGCTTATATTTCCGTTTGCAACGGGTTATTCTGGAGTTTATCTCCCTGTTTAATTAGGGTTTAGTTTTACGTTCATTATTTGCTGCATTGTAGTCAGTTATCCATACGTCAGGTAAAATTATATGTTGAACGATCTGAGATAAAGTACCTTCTGGGATCTACTTTCTAACGCGGGAAAAAGCCAATACAAGGCGCCTCGCTCACTTTAAGCTTTCATATAAAATAGTAAGGCAATAATTAATTCTCATCTGGAATGTTTCAATTTTTTTTATTAATTAAAAATAGTAAAAGTTGTTCAAAAAATTCGAATAATTTTTTAAACTGTAGAGAATTTTTTTCTCTATTTCGTGACATTAAAATCTTATTTTTATAAATGGATCCCAATGGGTTCAAATCCTTGGATCGTATCACAAAAATAGTTATCGGGGGGGGGGGCATAGACAGTGCGGCGAAAGCTCAAGCGTGCATGTAAGGCAAATACAGAGCAGTATCATTATAATGACACTAGAATCCCCCACCATACGTGACTAAATTTCGAAAGGAATGCATCTAGCATATAAATTGAACGCAAGGCACAAAGCGAATATGCTATTATTGTCAATCCAAACACATCTATTGTTCATGACGTTGCTGCGAGCATATAATATTCAAAAAGTGATTTAAAAAAAATTGTTGACAAAATGGTGTTGACAAAAAGAGGTAGGCTCTAATACTCATTTAATGATATGAAAAGGTTGGATTTGTAGCATGTCCTTCTCATGTCTTCGCATTACATACTCTATATTATATTACATTTGCAATAATTTCCTAGCGGTTTTGGCCATTTCCCGTGGGTCATTTCGGCCATTTCTCCTCACGGGTGATTTTGGCCAATTCTCAAAGGTGATTTTGGCCATTTCTCACGGGTGGGTTGGACCATTTTATTTATATACGCTATGCATAAAACCATTTCTATTAGTTCCGTAACTATACTTTGTGGGACTTTGTCGCTAAGATGCGTAAGCGTGTATGCATTTCACATTAGAAGAAAAAATCTCTAAATTATAAACACAAAAGAGGTAAAGCAATTACCAATCTATCTACCTACCTATATATCTGTCGTAGACTGGGAGGGAAAGGTGACTGGGAGGGATATAATGTCCCTCTCCGTCTAGACTGGGTGGGATAGCTCTGTACCGCTAGCGGTACCGAACCATGAGGTTTCCGACTGGGAGGGATATGTCGGAAAGGATTGATATGAATGATTCTATGTGTATAAGTGCCACAACTATCGCAGACTTTAGGTTACTCTTATGTTTTTTATTCATTGTAATCATTATTTTCTATAATATTTATAAATATTCAGTATATTGCCCTTTTTGTATCAGTGATAATTAAATCATAAATTATTAAGTCAAGATTGACAGTCAAATGGTTAAGTAGATTACGCTGCTATTGCGGAAATTCCATTTTGTCTTATTAAAAAAAGTAAATTTAAATGAAACTCACTTCCCTAACTTCCCACAAAACAGCAACCTCTATGTAATTCAGCTTATATATTCTTCATAGTAAATGTAAACCTTGCTGAAAGTGATACTTCCACACGCTCTTAGACTTACTTTACTGCCAACAAACGTAGCATAGCAATGTAACATACTTAACCATTTGAATTCCAATCTTGACTTAATTAAATTATGATTTAATTATGACTGATACAAAAAATGCAATATTATAATTAATATTTATGAATATTATTGAAAATAAGGATTACAATAAATAAAAAATGTAGAGTAACCTAAAATCTGCGATAGTTGTGGGTTGTGGCACTTATACACGTAGAATCATTCATATCAATCCTTTACAACCTATCCCTCCCTGTCGGAAACCTCATGGTTCGGTACCGCTAGCGGTACAGAACTATCCCACCCAGTCTAGACGGAGAGGGACATTATATCCCTCCCAGTCACCTTTCCCTCCCAGTCTACGACATATCTATCTATCTATGTAAGTCTGTTAGGGAGAGCCTAAATGCCTAAAGCGCTTATGCGATGCATATTGCATAGCACAATGAACAACACTCTGGGTTCACATATTAACATATTTCGAAATTAAACCAAAAAATGTTGACAAGGAAATCTTCTGAAATTTAATAGCAGCACTGGTGGTCTATACTATAGAAACGATGATGACTAGGCCTATGGTGACAACATTGGAAATGACGAAAGGGAATTATTTCTATAGGGATTTTATTGTGTCAGGTTGCTGATGAAGAGCCATCAAAATGAAACAATCCAGAGTTTTACTATCATTGTATTGCAAAGAGGAACTAGCTTGTGGCTCTCTGGAGAATGCTCCTTGCAAAGATGAGCAAGGAGCATTCACAAAATTCAGCATTGAGCAGCAAATGTATCAGGGCAGGCTGCTGTAACGAAAGCTTCCTGTTCCCCAATTCGGGAGGGAATCTTCTATGTATTCAACCCGGTTAAGCTACTAAATAGAATCTGCATGCTTTCTCCTCGCAAACTTTATTCAGCCACAAGCCCTCTTCGGCTACTCAACTCCAGGATAAGAAAGACGAAGACCGTTTCTATTTGTATTAATACTGCGCTGAAATAAGAGTGTGTTTGGTTGACGATCTATTTTACAATAATATATTATTCACTTCCAAGATTTTAAGCCATGCAGATTCTAAATCTAAAATGCAACTAAAAGAATGAATGAATGATAAGGACTCAAGATGGGATAACGCCCATCACTGGTGTACATATTATATATACTTTAAACCCACATGAACTTAGTAAACCTTACTTTGGACCGGAGAATTATTGTTTTGCAGGTTGCTATTTTTCTCCAAATAAGAGGGAAAATCTTTATCTATAATCAATACAGGGAATTATATTGTTTATTACGATGATAACATGTAAACGATATTCATTTATAAATGAAGAGTCGAAATGAAGCAATCCCGAGTTTAATCATTTTATTGCAAAGAGGAACTAGCTTCTTGCTCTCTGGAGAATGTTCCTTGCTAAGATGAGCAAGGAGTATTCACAAAATTCACATTGAGCAGCAAATGTATCAGGGCAGGCTGCTGTAACGAAAGCTTCCTGTTCCCGAATTCGGGAGGGCATCTTCTATGCATTCAATCAGTTAAGCTACTAAATAGAAGCTATACATGATTTTTTCTGGTAAACTTTACACAGCTACAAGCTTTCTTCGGCTAATACTCCAGGATCAGGAGGAGGAAGACACTTCCAATTTGTACCTATTAATACTGCGCTGAAATAGAATGCGTTTTGGTTGGCGATCTATTTTACAATAATATATTATTCACTTCCAAGATTTTAAGCCATGCAGATTTTAAATCTAACATGCAACTAAAAGAATGAATGAAAGAAAAGGATTCAAGATGGAATCACTCCCATCACAGGTGTACATATAAACTTAAAGCACATACTAACTTAATAAACTTTACTTTGGACCGGAAAATTATTGTTTTGTAGGTTGCTATTTTACTCCAAATAAGAGGGAAAATCTAGTATATCTATAATCAATACAGGGAATTATATAGATTATTACGATAGCATAGAAAGGATATTAATTCATAAAATGAAGAGTCGAAATGAAACAATCCCGAGTTTTTCATTGTAAGGAGCTTCTTGCTCTCTGGAGAATGCTCCTTGCAAAGATGAGCGAGGAGCATTCACCAAATTCAGCATTGAGCAGAAAATGTATCAGGGCAGGCTGCTGTAACTAAAGCTTCCTGTTCCCGGATTCGGGAGGGTATCTTCTATGCATTCAATCAGTTAAGCTACTAAATAGAAGCTGTACATGATTTTTCTCGTAAACTTTACACAGCCACAAGCCCTCTTCGGCTACTCCAGAATCAGAAAGACGAAGACCCTTGCTATTTGTACCTATTATAATGCGCTGAAATAAGAATGCGTTTTGGTTGACGATCTAATTTACAATAGAATATAAATTCACTTCCAAGATTTTAAGCCATGCAGATTTTAAATATAAAATGCAACAATAAGAATGAATGAATGAAAAGGCATAAGATGGAATCGCTCCCATCACTGGTGTACATATAAACTTCAAGCGCACATGAACTTAATAAACTTTACTTCGGACCGGAGAATTATTGTTTTACAGGTTGCTATTTTTCTCCAAATAAGAGGGAAAGTCTATATAATCAATATCAATACAGGGAATTATATAGATTATTACGATAGCAGGGAAAGGATATTAATTTATATAAAATGAAGAGTCAAAATGAAACAATCTCGAGTTTAATCATTTTATTGTAAAGATGAACTAGCTTCTTGCTACCTGGAGAAAGTACCTTGCAAAGATGAGCAAGGAGCATTCACCAAATTCACCATTGAGCAGCAAACGTATCAGGGCAGGCTGCTGTAACGAAAGCTTCCTGTTCCCGAATTCGGGAGGGTAACTTCTATGCATTCAATCAGTTAAGCTACTAAATAGAAGCTATACATGATTTTTCTCGTCAACTTTACACAGCTACAAGCCTTCTTCGGCTAGTCCAGGATCAGGAGGAGGAAGACCCTTGCTATTTGTATTAATAATGGGCTGAAATAAAAATGCGTTTTGGTAGACGATCTATTTTACAATAATATATTATCCATTCCCAAGATTTTAAGTCAAGAAACTTCTAAGTCTAAAATGCAACTAAAAGAATGAATGAATGAAAAGGACTCAAGATGGGATCACGCCTATCACTTGAGTACATATTATATACTTTAAGCGAATACGTACTTAATAAACCTTACTTTGGACTGGAGAATTATTGTTTTACATGTTACTATTTTTCTCCAAATAAGAGGGAAAATCTATATTCATAATCAATACATGGAATTATATTGTTTATTACGATGATAACGTGGAAACGATATATAAAATGAAAGAGTCAAAATGAAACAATCCCGAGTTTTATCATTGTATTGCAAAGAGCGTCTTGCTACCTCGAGAATGTTCCTTGCAAAGATTAACGAGGAGCATTCACCAAATTCACCATTGAGCAGAAAATGTATCAGGGCAGGCTGCTGTAACGATAGCTTCCTGTTCCCGGATTCGGGAGGGTAACTTCTATGCATTCAATCAGTTAAGCTACTAAATAGAAGCTGTACATGATTTTTCTCGAAACTTTACACAGCTACAAGCCTTCTTCGGCTACTCCAGGATCATGAAGAGAAAGACCCTTCCAATTTGTATTAATACTGTGATGCATTTTTTACTAATAATTAGTGTGGTGACAATGATGAGAGAAAACTTGCTATAATGTTATTGAAACCGGTTATACAAAATTGTCAATAAATCATACCAAACCAAATTAGAATGTGCTTTGGTTGACGATCTATTTTACAATAATATATTATTCACTTCCAATTTTTTAAGTGATGCAACTTCTGAATCTAAAATGCAACTAAAAGAAGAATTGCAATCAGTCAATATATAATTATAAAGCTTTTCAACATCACCCAGAATAAGTTAAAGCAGACAAACAATAACTGTGTAATATGTAGTAAAGTTTTTTTTACCAGATATACCTCTGTATTGGGGAGAAGGACACTTATGAAATATCGACTCTTAAGAGGATTTATGAATGTAGTGCCAAATTTTGGACTATAGAACATGGGTCTATGGAATGGAAAATATTTCTCCTCTTACTCGGGCAAAAGAGGAAAGCGATTGCAGGCATTTCAGTCGAATTCATTAAGATAGAATGGCAATCTCGTTTTGAGATATACCGCACTCATCCTTTACGGGAAACTAGTAAACTTTAATCGAGAGAATACATGGACTACAGTTTTCATCTTTCTGAATTAAAACAAGTTTTAATTTTAATGCCTTTGGATAGACTTTGGACGATTTATTTACCTTTCCAACCTCAAAAAGTTATCCTTTTCGCATGCGCAATTAGATGGATAGAAAAAATACTATTCAAACCAGGGTTGCGTTTTGTCCGGACAAAACTATTACTGTCCAGGATGAAATTAGTTTTGTCCACTTTCTATCCAGGACAAAAGTGGACAAAACTAATTTCTTCCTGGATAAAACTAGTTTTGTCCTGGATAAAACCACTTTTGTCCACTTTTGTCCACACCTTCCTATCCGGATACCGCAACCCTGATTCAAACATGATATATTTACCCTTTTATCTTTCGTCACTAGACTACCAGTACAGCTTTAAACAAAAGATTTCCGTGTTAACACTTTTTGGCTTAATTTCAAAATAAGCTAATATATTACCCCAGAGTGTAGTTCATTGTTTTTTGTAATATGCATTGTATAAACGTTTGCGCATTTTGCATATGGGGTCGCCCTACCACACGTAAATATACTATGTAGGTTCCAGCATGTGTGACTTAATTTCAAAAGATAGGCTTCTAGCATAATCATGAGCATTGGTGCATATTATGAAACTATGCATATTTCGGCTTTCCCTACTTCCTACCACACCAAGATAAATTGGTACATACATCGGTAGGTAAATTTTTTCAAGTTTACGACTATATAGAGACTAGCCGGTCACAGGACCTAGGCCCTGTTATAAATAAAGCTAGTGAGTATTCCGGGGGCAATATTGTACGATGAGAAAAAAGTATTTCAGATGCATAGCTTTTTCTAATTGAACTTTTCATGGTTTCTCATTTAGTGGGTCGGCGTCGGAGGTAGAGATTTTACATATTGATAGGTGTAGGGACTTTTGTTTTAGAAAACTGTCCGTATCTCCGGACAGGGAGGAGATCAAAGCCTCTGCCTTCTGCTTCTGGCCTTGTCCAACATACAATACAAGCAAAACAAGTGACTGTAGCGCCACAGACCAGAAAGTGACCGTTCTATGCGCCAGGAAATATAAACACACCAATCAACATGATAAGTGGAGTGCAAGTTATAGGGTTCTACTGTATGATTTGTTTCATTATTATGTCCCCAACTTCCCCCTTTCTGGTCTGTGTCTCTGATCCGCAATTATCCAACTAACAGGCTCGTTTACCGCTTCTAGTCTTATATATTAATACTCATATCTATTTCTGTGGAGGAGATACTTGTCAAGTGTATTGTCTTGTATCATAATTTCAACAATGTAAACGACCAAATTTTAAATTTTCCCGCACATAAAATAATAGGAACCTTAAGCGAACCGAAAGCTGGAAATATTTGCATACAGAACGCATCAACTGCTATTGTTATGAAATATACGGACTTGTTGGGATTTATCACATTTAGGTAACGTTTAAGATTGAGGTCTGCTTAGCTGCGTTATCAGAGCGGCAAATTAACACACGATGATATAAACAAATATACCTACGGAATCTTTCACTGCGCAACTCGAACAATAAGATTATATTATAGAGAGATTGAATAGTATTAATAAGTACAACTAGTACTATAGTACAATGCACAAACACAACATAATGAACACAAATCGAAGCATTTGCATCTTGCATTGAACACAGATCGAAGTAAGTTATCAGAATCCCCCTTTTGCAAGCAGAAGGTAACGGATGGGGAATTGGGGAATAATCTTATCCATTTATGCAAATTAATCTTCTAATCTCTATGTATAATCTAATCTACAAGACTGTTCATTATTGCTAGACATAGATTAGAATGTTAGAAGGCAAGTTATTAGTATATTCTAAGAACACAGAGGTTTTCCAATTTCTCATTCCTTTTTGATTGCGTCTGCTGTGTGCTTGTGCTGGGTAGAATTAAACCGGCGCCTTAGGAGTGGCGTTGTACTAACGTTTTCAATTATTACTACTTATATAAAGGTAAATGAACTTTTTAAATGAACTGATTGTTATAATTCGGTCATGTTTAATGTTAATACACTTATGGTCCCTAGTGTTCAAATCGCCATTGAAGTCAAGTGTAAAGCTCAAAGTTAACAGCAAGGTATAAAACATTATAGTATAGTATCGTAGCACTGCACTGGATTCAGAAATAAGTAAGGCTGCCTCAACTAGCACGCGTTTCCAATTTCTGGGCTCATTTCAAAAGATAATCAAATTTGGTTTTCAGTCCTCGATTCGTGATTTAAGTACCGATAGCGTGAAATTTTTAATATTGGGAGCAGGAAAATTGACCGAAGTTTGGGGTTAGCAGTGGGAGTTTCCACGTCTCACAGTGTACAGCTCAGTTTTTAATAGTAAACGATTAAAATTTCCTCGTTTCGTAGTAGTGGGATACTACTGATAACTTGGCAAAGACCAGTTATTGCAATTAAACACTTTAAAATATAATAGGAGTATATTTTTGTACTGCAGATCGTTTTCATTGTGATGGGGAAAAAGGACTCTGATTCTGACGTCGCTAGTTCGGGAGGTTCACAAAAACCGGAGGAATATGTAGTTGAGAAAATCCTGGACAAGAAAATCATAGGAGGTCAGGTGGAATATTTGCTGAAATGGAAAGGCTACTCTCAGTATGTTCTGAATATTATCGGTTAACACATTTTAATTTAATGAACGATTAAAAAAACTGATGTTTCGTTGGTTGATTAGATTTATTTAAAATTAATCAATAGTACTTAAAACATTAATTTAATGACCAAAAGATTTAAAAAACTTTCTTTGTTCTGGTCAGCGATGACAATACATGGGAGCCTAAGGAAAATTTAAACTGTCCTGATTTAATTGAAGAATTCGAGAGCAATCGCAAGATTAAAGAAAAAGAGAAGGAATTAGACAAGAAGAGAAAAAGGGAGTTGAAAGAGAAAGCAGCCTCCAGTAAAGAGAAAGCAGCCTCCAGTAAAGAGAAAGCAGCTTCTAGTAGTAGAGAGAAAGCAGCTTCTAGTAGAGAGAAGTATTTCTCTGAATCTCGTAATAAAATACCCGAGAACGTTAAGCCAAAGGTATGATTTGTTTCCCCATAAATAGTGTACTTTTTACATAATATTGGCTTTTTATGTAGTGCAATTAAAATTTATAAACTGTTGGGTGTTAAATGTTGTTGAGTAGATTAAGATAAGGCAATATTACACCGTGTTACTGAGGTCTAATTTCATGTACCTACTACCTAGTAGCATAAAGGTATAGATTTCTAGTATATCAGCTATAATAATAATCTAAATATATAACCACAGTCTGAGATACAGCAATAAAGTTACAAACCCATTTATGTATCCATCCACCTCGGATGAAATGTCAAAAACCCCCCCGGCTGAAATGTCAAAAACCCCCCCGGCTGAAATGTCAAAAACCCCACTGGCTGAAATGTCAAAAACAACCCCGGCTGAAATGTCAAAAACCACCCCGGCTGAATGGTAGATCAAGACAGTGTTGAAGTAAAACTGTGTAGTTTTACTCAAGTTTTGCTTTATGCGTGTAAATTGGTTTGATTGTACTGATTACTGATAAACACGAAAACAGTTAAATTAATTGCGTGTCTATGCATGCGTAAGAAGAAAGGACTTCTGTCTACATGACATTGATCAACTAGAAATGCAACGTACATGCATTAAATTATGTGTATAACCGAGTAGATTAAATTTGGTAAGTAGGAAGTATGTACATACAAGCACGTATACAGAACTGAGTTTTGGGGGGGGGCTAAGATTTGCAATAGATATTTTAATTGTATATATTCGCCCGCAGCGCAAATTTGCCATTTTTTGACGAAAATGAGTCAAAAATGGCCTAAAAATGAAATTTTTTGCTATTTTGAGAAAAAATTCCCTTTTTCTTTTAATAGAGGGGGGGGGGCTTCTGCCCTTAAAGCCAATCCTTCAATACGTACTTGTCGTACATATTATGTAGAACATTACGAATTCGGTATCTTGAAGAGTGGTACTCTAATGCCAACTTTAACCATTTAATAAAGTTTAATTGTCAGCTTTCAAGTACAAATGCAAACAGGCCCGTCCCGAAGGTTGTGCATCCGCACTGGGCGGAAAATTTTAGAGGGCCGCAAAATTTTTGGTGTAGACTTTATAATTTGGTACTTGGTCGGAATTTAGAATGGATAGAAATATTGGATAGTAAAAAATATAATATGAATAGCAATTAGAGAAAGATTTTCATAGTTCGAAATCCTTGTTTGTATTTTTTATTCATAGCAAGTCAAAATAGGGTGATGATTGATGGCCATGGTCGCAAAAAGTTAATTATAGTTATCGAAAAGTTATAGACTGACTTAGGTGTATGAATTTAAATTTAATATGACGTAGAACAACAGCATTTAACGTTTACGATTTTAAAAGTAAACTGTTAAAAGTAGTTATAATGTCACCAAACAAACGACCGAATAAATTGTCTAAGGTTGTGTAGTAATTTCAACCTAGAACGATTTAACCGACGAAATAGATGCAAACTCAATAATCACAAATTTTGCGGCTGAAATCCTAGAAAGGAGAAATTTTTTCTCAAAAAACCAAAAATTTTGCGCTCCGCACGAATATTTGCCACTATTAGACCATTATACTCATTTTCTTCAAAAACTGCCAAAATTTTTCGTCCTACGGGATTTAGATTTAAATTCCCATTAGATTTATGTAATGTTAGTCCCCTCCAAAATTCAGTTCTGTACAGGGCATGAAAAACCCATGGGTTTTTGCTTTTGGCGAGGAAACCCCGGGTTTTTGAGCAAAACCCTGGCTTTTTGACGTGCTTGTAGGGAAGTGCAATTAATTTAATTTGAGTACTTAAGTTATGAATTTAAGCTCATATAATTTAATTAAATATATATTTTATTACTATGTTACAAAAATAAAATTGTTGAAAATTGTCATTAGGGGTGGCATTTTCTGTTTTGCACTGGGGGGCATTTGACCTAGGTTATTATGTTCTGACATACTTACCATTGGCTGGTACCTTATTTATGGATTTATTTATTGTATTCAATTTCACTGATTTATTTAGAAAAAAATAATTCTGCAAGTAACTAATGTTTGTGCGTAAAAAAATGTGCACTTTGTAATTCTGAGTGGCTAAATTGCTAAAAAATGTCACTTTGATAGCTACGCTACCTGTTAGTGGCAGTTATTTTAGTTTCTATAGCAAATTTAATTACTAGCAAATTACAGTTCAGAAATCAGTACACGTAAATTTACGAAAACAGTGCACATTTTTATGGACAAACATTATCTCTGTTCAATTTTATACAACAAGGACCTTGCAGTCTTAAATTTTGTATTGTACTCATTCAAAATACTCAACTTTTTACCCGACGGCCGCCGGCCGGAATCCAGAATACAAAAGTAAAGTGTTTTCGTACTCATGGGGACCTAGTTGAGTGCATTGGATTGTACTGCGTGATGCGGTGAGCTCCAACGGTTCCTATAACTACTTAACCTAATAAATTCCAAAGCGATTATAGGCCTTTCTATAGAGTTTGGTTTTCTGACGCTGAAATATGGCTTCTATGACGACAATTAATGATTACCTTACCTATATACCTACCTTTAACTTTTAACCCAAGGAAAATAGCCTTTAAGCTTGGATCATTATAGTCAGTTGTACTCGTTTAGTTGTACTCAGCTATCAACCTCATTTATGGAGGTTTCAGTATATTGTAATCTCACGTGGTTTTCGGTATATTTTTTTTGGAATCTGTACGCACTCTGCATGTGCATTCTGCATAGTAGATCGGGCATTCTGCATGTACGGGCACCCAATGCCCGTGCGGGCAGCTGCCCGGCCCGTGCGGGTGTGGGCGGGCACGGGCAGGCAGTGTAGGAATTTTCAAGGGCACAGGCGGGCACGGACATACTTACTACGGGGACGGGCAGCCGCGGGCGCTAAAATGCTGCCCATGCAACTCAGTCTTTAATACTTCTATAAAGGAATGGAAAAAATATTGCTTTTCTTAGAGCCTATTATGCTTTGTTCCAAAAAATACAGTTTTGCTCAAGGACATATTGCATCATATATCGTACATGAGACAAAATTGAAAATTTCTAAAATATATCCGTGGAAAGTAATGGAAGCACCTGCAAAATGCCTTGCATTATTAGTATACAAAAAATATATAGCAATAATTTCATCTGTATTCGTTTGCTGTTATATTATGCCTACTAATGTTCATTTTCTATTTGTAGGAACCATTATCTGGTTTTGCAAGAAATTTAGTAGCACAAAAAATTATCGGTGGAACTCATCTTGATGGGGAAAAAATGTTTCTAGTTAAATGGAAAGATTGTGATGAAGTCGAACTTGTTCCCACGCGTGTAGCCAATCAAAAGATACCTCAAATAGTCATCAAGTATTATGAAAAAATAGCGATGTGGCATTCATCAAGACCTACTGAAGACGACGACAAGTAAAAATAAGATATTTTACAGAGAGAAAATTCCTACGATTTTGTTAATTAGTGATAACAATTCTTCGAAAATAATTTCACATCATATTTAGTATAAATATGAGAAATGCCATGTTCAAATGTAAACATATTAATTAATGGTGGAAGATTTAGTTAAAATATAGATTAACGATTTAGTAACTAGCAAATGGATTTAAAATGTCTATAAATATAATATTGGAATCTCTATAGAGAAATGAAACCTACCTATATGTATCTATATCTGGTAGGGAGTAGGGAGAGTCAAAATGTAATAAATTAGTAATATGTACCAATAATGTACCAACACGCAAGGAATATCCTTGCGAAACGGGTGTACATCCAAACAAAATGGCGACAAGACTAAAAGGTCCCATCTTAGTTTGGAGCCCCTTCACCTTAGATTAGGTTAGATTATGATAATTAAGGGCTTTATTTAAGAAATGGGCTTTAGATTTAATATACTTTAAGTAAAATAAATTAATACGTATAGAAAATTTCAAATGTTGTGGGCGTTATAAATATATTTTGTGGGTACTCCGTACGCTTTAAAATTCCACACATTATTGTTAATTAGACCAAAATAAAGACGAAAATTAATAAATTGGTTTTGTCAGTTCCTAGTTTAGCATTGATTAGAAACACATTTTAATAATTTAATCTTATTTCGAGTTTAGTTTAGAAAAGTTATGTACAACACTTGTACATGAAAGATAATTATATTAACGGTGAGAAAGTGAGGATTTATATACAGAAAATAGAAACACCAAAGAACTAAGATTTGGCACAAATCTTCCATATTGAGTCAAAACAGACCCATTCGAGTCAGATTGTTTTTAATCGTGATGTCTTTGACTGCCTCGAACACAAACTTAATGTTAGAAGTATCCGTGGCACAAGTTAAATGGGTGTAAATCTCCTTCTGACCCCTGCTTTTATTTAAACTTTCAAACTGGTGTTGTATGTAGGCAGCCGCTTCTTCAAACGTGTTTGAACCTAATTGAAAATAAAGCAATACAGGAATGTTATTACAAATGACAACAAACGAGTTTGTTGTGATGTAAAACTTCGTAATACCTTGGTAGGCGGGGAAGCAAATGCTTAGGCTACTCGTTCTAATTTTCTCCTGGAAAAGGTCTTTTTTGTTTAAGAACAATATAATTGCTGTTTCAACAAACCATTTGCTGTTGCAAATGGAATCGAAAAGTTTCATGGATTCTATCATTCGGTTCATGTCTTTGTCTTCATCCAACACCAAGTCATACTCTGAAAATTATATTACGATTCAAAATAATATTATAAATTTTCCATTTTGTGACAAACATTCCATGACTATAATATGCAAATATAA
The DNA here is from genome assembly GCA_020055645.1 of Tomocerus qinae. NCBI lineage: Eukaryota > Metazoa > Arthropoda > Collembola > Entomobryomorpha > Tomoceridae > Tomocerus > Tomocerus qinae. The sequence continues at coordinate 27,174,912 of CM034548.1, forward strand.
AAATGTACTGACCAGAGAGTGCGACACAAAATATAATTGATGTCACTCCTTCGAAGCAATGAATCCATTTTTTCCTTTCGGATCTTTGCCCGCCCACGTCAAACATTCTGCAAACATTAATTCAAGTTAAGCAGATAGGATTGAGTACCTATACTACCTACTCTACTAAATCTTTATTAATATATTATTTTTTGATATTAAGGATGTTAAGGTTTTGTTTTGTAAAATTAGATTGTAATATATAGGGACTTATTTCAAAAAATAATGTAAATGTGTACATTATTGGAAATGGTGAAAGTTTACAAAAGATTTCATATTTTTGCTTGAAAATGGAATAAGTAGGAACAAAAATGAATACAATAATGGTAAAAAGTAATATTTTTTGTAATACTGCTCATATCAATTTTCGATTCTAATGTAGGGCATTAATACAATCCTATCATAGTAAATTTTTATATGCTTTTGCAATACTTCATTTACTAATTTCAAATTGAACGAATAATTTAAAAAACTACAGATGCAATTATTATGAAATGGTTGCAGAAAATTCTCATCCTCAAAGTGTTCCATAAATAGATTACTTGAAATGTAAGTTTTCGTGGGTAAACTGAGTTTCGACTATTCCAGTGGTTTTGACACGCGTCCGAAGGATATCCTGTTCTGTTGGCACATATGAAGCTTGAGATATTCTGTCAAGAGAATTGAGGTAATAAGCCGCAGAATCGTTAAGCTGATATTCACGAGAGCGTGCGAAACAGAGCTGTACGTCTACATCTGACCATAGCCTCTTCATAACTTGAGCCAATTCAAGACTTATTTCATCATCCTCTGAGGCACTTGCCAAACTGAAAAATTGTTGAACATCCTCCTGAAAAGAAAAAAATGTTAACATTTTAAGTACATCAATGGCAGTTTCGCAGTAGAGATGGTATTAATTTAGTATGAAAATTACGGCTTTGTTAGGGTCACGGAATTCAATGCGGAGTTGAGTCATGGAACGGATTATGGTCATTAAGCTCTGAATTGTGTTACTGTACACAACAGGACGATATTGTTCACATTCCTCCCGACAGTAACCCTTTTCGTGAATAATTTTCATTTGTTTCACTATGGTACTTTTCCCAGATTCTCCAGCTCCTGTTAAATTCCAAAATGTCTTCAAAACAACGCTGTTTACTATTAAATACTTTTATTTCAATTTTAATCCATATGAACTGACCAAGAAGTAGCAGCTTTACTTCTCTGTCTGCCTTTTTCCCTTCGTCTCGAAGTGCCTTATCTATTCTTTTGGACCTTTCTTCAGCTTCTTTGTCACCAACAACACTGACGGCACAACCCATTTTTCTCATTCCACCGTTTTAGCTATTTCAGCAAATACATTTACAATAGGCCAGAATGAAGGTCTAACGCTTTTTTGACCTCGTAATACAATGTGGTGACTGCGGTTTCTGGAAAACAATAATACGACATGAAAACGTTAAATCTTTGTAGAGAGTAGAATGATAAATTGATGTAACTATCAAAGGGAAATAATTTTGTAATTTTAAAATGAAATTGAATATTATTATGTTAAAATTTCTAACAGCCTCCTATCTAACACCCATGCAAAAATTCTGATAGGAAGCAAGTGCCTACAAATGTGTGCAAAATACTAGGAAGTACTAAAAACCTGGGGAAAATCTTCCTGTGTACTTTTCCATTTTTTGAACAACACACATAAACAAAATATCTATTTTTAGCCATTTTATCGTAGGTATCGATGTATACATATCATTACCTTAATTGTTCCGTTTTAGCTAGTTTTCACTAAAGTTCCCAGTTAATCATTTAACATAACTCTCGAAACAGAATGCAAAAGTGCAAATACAAATATAAAGAAATGTATATTAGACTAATTAAATTAAATACACCATTCACCATTGTTCACTATCTACTAATGATATCATTGCATTGCAAAGAGCTTCTTGCTCTCTGGAGAATGCTCCTTGCAAAGATGAGCGAGGAGCATTCACCAAATTCAGCATTGAGCATCAAATGTATCAGGGTAGGCTGCTGTAACGAAAGCTTCCTGTTCCCGAATTCGGGAGGGTAACTTCTGTGCATTCAATCAGTTAAGCTACTAAATAGAAGCTGTACATGATTTTTTCTAGCAAACTTTACATAGCTACAATCCCTCTTCGGCTACTCCAGGATCAAAAAGAAGAAGAAGACCCTTGCTAATTGTATTAATACTGCGCTAAAATAAGAATGCGTTATGGTTGACGATCTAGTTTACATTAATATATTATATTCACTTCCAAGATTTTAAGCCATGCAGATTCTAAATCTAAAATTCAATTAAAATAATGAATGAATGAAAAGGACTCAAGATGGGATCACGCCTATCACTGGAGTACATATTATATACTTTAAGCGCATACGAACTTATAAACCTTACTTTGGACCGGAGAATTATTGTTTTACAGGTTGCTATTTTTCTCCAAATAAGAGGGTAAGCCTATATCTATAATCAATACAGGGAATTATATAGATTATTACGATAGCAGAGAAACGATATTAATTCATAAAATGAAGAGTCGAAATGAAACAATCCAGAGTTTTTCATTGTAAGGAGCTTCTTGCTACCTGGAGAAAGTACCTCGCAAAGATGAGCAAGGAGCATTCACCAAATTCACCATTGAGCAGAAAATGTATCAGGGCAGGCTGCTGTAACGAAAGCTTCCTGTTCCCGAATTCGGGAGGGTAACTTCTATGCATTCAATCAGTTAAGCTACTAAATAGAAGCTATACATGATTTTTTTTGTCAACTTTACACAGCTACAAGCCCTCTTCGGCTACTCCAGGATCAGGAAGAGGAAGACCCTTGCTATGTGTATTTGTATTAATAATGGGCTGAAATAAAAATGCGTTTTGGTAGACGATCTATTTCACAATAATATATTATCCATTCCCAAGATTTTAAGTCAAGAAACTTCTAAGTCTAAAATGCAACTAAAAGAATGAATGAATGAAAAGGACTCAAGATGGGATCACGCCTATCACTGGAGCTATCACTACATATTATATACTTTAAGCGAATACGAACTTAATAAACCTTACTTTGGACTGGAGAATTATTGTTTTACATGTTACTATTTTTCTCCAAATAAGAGGGAAAATCTATATTCATAATCAATACATGGAATTATATTGTTTATTACGATGATAACATGGAAACGATATATAAAATGAAAGAGTCAAAATGAAACAATCCCGAGTTTTATCATTGTATTGCAAAGAGCGTCTTGCTACCTCGAGAATGTTCCTTGCAAAGATTAACGAGGAGCATTCACCAAATTCACCATTGAGCAGAAAATGTATCAGGGCAGGCTGCTGTAACGAAAGCTTCCTGTTCCCGAATTCGGGAGGGTAACTTCTATGCATTCAATCAGTTAAGCTACTAAATAGAAGCTATACAAGATATTTTCTCGTCAACTTTACACAGCTACAAGCCTTCTTCGGCTACTCCAGGATCAGGAGGAAGAAGACCCTTCCAATTTGTATTAATACTGTGATACATTTTTTATTAATAATTAGTGTGGTGACAATGATGGGAGAAAACTTGCTATAATGTTATTGAAACCACTTATTCAAAATTGTCAATAAACCATACCAAAGCAATCAAGTGCCTACAAATGTGTGCAAAAATACTAGGAAGTACTAAAAACCTGGGGAAAATCTTCCTGTGTACTTTTCCATTTTATGAACAATATACATTTACAAAATATCTATTTTTAGCCATTTATCGTTGGTATCTATGTCTACCTTGACCCAGTTTATCTATTAAAAAGTCTATCTATTAAAACCTCCATTAATCAAAATGTCGATCAATTGAGAAGTCAATTTATTAAATATGTTTTTATCTGTTATAAAGTCTGTCTCGCATGTTTACATATTTTCATAGCCTTTCCCAATTTCAAAAAACAACGACTTCTATGTCGAAATAAAAGGCCTAATTAATAAAACGGCAAATAAAAATGAACTCTAAAAACCTACATTTTAGATACAATACAATTGAGCCTTTTTAATATTACGCCAACTCCGAATGGTAAAATCTGCCTCGCCCGCCCCGCTTCTTTAACACTAAGTTCCATTCCAGTCCTTTTCCAAAATGTCTACCTCGATTTTGTAATCTATACCTATGTAATGTTATTACTAAGGAAATTGATGACCACTATTTGTAAAAAGTTTTTAACCAGATTTTGGTTGAAAATTAGAAAATGTTGAGTTCAATTAGTACCGCGGATGAGTTATTTGTTATTTTAAAATATTTTAGAAGAAACCTGTCATAAGTCTAATATTTGCTCTTACTTTACTGCATGTAAGTAAGTAGAAGGTTGAATACTAGACTTGTATTCAAAATATTTAATTAAAATTAAATATTATTAAAATTAAAATATACAGAGTTATTTAAATGGTTTGGTAGATAAATATGACACATATTTTGAAAAAAGTCCTATAAGGTGTATAAATATCATTACCTTAATTGTTCCGTTATGGCCCCTCAAGTTTTCACTAAAGTTCCCAGTTAATGGTGTATATCATTGAACATAACTCTGGAAAAAAATGCAAATGTGCAAATGGAGATATGAAGAAACCTATGTTAGACTAATTAAATTAAATACACCATTCACCATTGTTCACCATTTACTGCACCACCACCTCGGTTAATAACGAAAGGAAAAGATATGAAAGAGGAAGTCCTAATCGTAATTATTACCAATATGGGTTTCTATGTTTTTCAAGTATATAAAGCTCAAGAAGTATTCCTTATGTGGCTTTGAGCTTTCTACACTTCACTGTAAAAATGGCAATGCTTTGTATTGTACTCTAAGTACCTACATGGAGTTAATTAATGTGAATCACAAATGTCTAACGTCTCTTTTGACGCAGATTCAACCCAGCAATAAAAACTGCCGTAATATTTATCGTATAAACCAGAAGTTGTAATGTCAAAAGAAGCCAGATTTTTGATCAATATTGTTGCTGTAGTTAAAATTATGTCATTTACAAGGCTCACCTTAAGAGGGACTACACCGTTAATTTGCATTGCCTTACCAAATTTTAAGGGATCTTTAAAGGTAAATGGGATTTTATCTCAAATCGTCAATTTTCCAGCTTCTCTTCAAAATATTCTGATCTTGAGTACTTTGGCTGGTCCTCGGCCTGACTTTTCTTAAGCGGGGGCTGGGCATTTTCTAATTATTTGACCACTTTAAAAAAGTCGAATAGTAGTCGTATCCTACTCCTACCGTACTGTCTAAACATATAAATTGGGCTGCAAACATATAATTTGTTTACATGTGTACGCTTAATAGCCATAACATATACCGCGAAGAAAGAGAACTATGCGTTATATAAAAAATGATTCTTCTTTATTAATAGATAATCTACGACATCCTTGTCTGCCAGATAATCATTAGTGAATTGGCTATTTGCTGGGTATTTAATAATGTTTTTCTCAAAATATCATGGATGGGATAAAGCACGAAATACTATTTAGTAGACTACCATAATGAACTGGGAGCGTATATTTGATGATTTACGGCACCAATATATCCTCCTAAACTTCAACCATAAAGCTTCATCCATCATGGACTCACAATATCTCAACGTTACTTGAAATTTGCAAACATTGAAATCAGGCACGTATCCAGCAACTTGGTTTAGGGGATGGGGCAAGACAACATACACATAATATTTTAGTTGCTTGAGAGCTCTAAGATCTTGAGATAAGATGCCCTACTACTTGATTGATACTACTTGCCTACCTATATGACAATATTATGACCACCACACTACCAAACCAATTCGGATTCACAATACATAATATTAAATACTAAAGTAAGAATAGATTGTGATTGTACCTGGCACATGATTATATGAAATGAATCCTTTTAAAATAGGACAATTACCCAAAAAAATGTTTGCTGACATGTTTTCCAATTTTTAAAAAGGATTTGAACGATGTAATGCATATGGCTAAGCTAAGGAAGGAAGAAAACCATGAAAAGAAAATGAATGAATTTCCCGGGCGGATGGGCGTTTTGGAGATTATTTTCAAGACAATAATCAATTTTTTTCCGGACAGCTGGCGGTTATTTTTAGGCGGTTTTATCCGGGCGGCTTAACGGTGATTTTCCATGAGTCTGGCGGCAAAGTTGTACCTTTTTTTCGTATCATAGAAATAAAAAATGGCTAAAACTTGAATGGAGGGCTCATCATATCTACCCGACACCCGACAGCCAACTACCGGACACCCGATACCCTCCCACCCGACGCCCGACAGGGGCCAAATACTTCCCGCCCGACACCCGAAGCTATCTACGCGACACCCGATGCCTTCCCACCAGACGCCCGAAAGTGGCCATATCCTTCCCACCCCACACCCGACAGCTAACTACCCAATACCCGATGCCCAACCAACTGACACCCGACGGCTTCCCACCCAACGACTGACGCCCTTTTACCCGACATTTACATTTTTTTAACTTAAAATTTTATCATTTAAATTATTTTGTTTATGACAGTAGCTATGAAACTATGTCTGCCTAAGTGTTTCCCATATTTCTTGAAAGTCTAAATTCTAAATCTAAACTTGAGTTGGGAAATCGGATTGTTAGAAACCTTAGAGTCTAAAGTTTAAACTATTTGACAATTTTGGGCTACTTGTCAGTTTGGGACTATTTGACCTTGCAATATATGATATTGAAAAAGTTTGGAAATTAAAGTTGGTCCTAGACCCCTCAACAGACCCAGTTATGGGTTCTGCATTCTCCAAACGATTTTTTAAGATAGGTATGACACTCCTTTAGCGAACCATATTGCCATAAACTGAGTTGCCATATATGACATTGAAAAAGTTTGGAAATTAAAGTTGGTCCTAGACCCCTCAACCGACCCAGTTTTGGGCTCTGCAATCCCCAAAAGATTTTTAAAGATAAATATGACACACCTATAGCGAACCGTATGGCCATAAATTGAGTTGCAATATATGACCTTGAAAAAGTTTGGAAATTAAAGTTGGTCCTAGACCCCTCAACCGACCCAGTTTAGGGCTCTACATTCTCCAAAAGATTTTTAAAGATAGATATGACACAACTATATCGAACCGTATAGCCATAAATTGAGTTGCAATATATGACATTGAAAATGTTTGGAAATTAAAGTTGGACCTAGACCGCTCAACCGACCCAGTTTTGGGCTCAGCATTCTCCAAACGATTTTTTAAGATAGGTATGACACTCCATGCCCAAAACTGGGTCGGTTGAGGGGTCTAGGACCAACTTTAATTTCCAAACTTTTTCAATGTCATATATTGCAACTCAATTTATGGCCATACGGTTCGCTAATGGAGTGTCATACCTATCTTTAAAAATCTTTTAGGGAATGCAGAGCCCAAAACTGGGTCGGTTGAGGGGTCTAGGACCAACTTTAATTTCCAAACTTTTTCAATGTCATATATTGCAACTCAATTTATGGCCATACGGTTCGCTATAGTTGTGTCATATCTATCTTTAAAAATCTTTTGGAGAATGCAGAGCCCAAAACTGGGTCGGTTGAAGTGTCTAGGACCAACTTTAATTTCCAAACTTTTTCAATGTCATATATTGCAACTCAATTTATGGCTATACGGTTCGATATAGTTGTGTCATATCTATCTTCAAAAATCTTTTGGGGAATGCAGAGCCCAAAACTGGGTCGGTTAAAGGGTCTAGGACCAACTTTAATTTCCAAACTTTTTCAATGTCATATATTGCAACTCAATTTATGGCCATACAGTTCGGTAATGGAGCGTTATACCTATCTTAAAAAATCGTTTGGGGAATGCAGAGCCCAAAACTGGGTCGGTTAAAGGGTCTAGGACCAACTTTAATTTCCAAACTTTTTCAATGTCATATATTGCAACTCAATTTATGGCCATACGGTTCGCTAATGGAGTGTCATACCTATCTTAAAAAATCGTTTGGAGAATGCAGAGCCCTAAACTGGGTCGGTTGAAGGGTCTAGGACCAACTTTAATTTCCAAACTTTTTCAATGTCATATATTGCAACTCAATTTATGGCCATACGGTTCGCTAATGGAGTGTCATACCTATCTTTAAAAATCTTTTGGGGAATGCAGAGCCCAAAACTGGGTCGGTTGAAGGGTCTAGGACCAACTTTAATTTCCAAACTTTTTCAATGTCATATATTGCAACTCAATTTATGGCCATACGGTTCGCTAATGGAGTGTCATACCTATCTCTAAAAATCGTTTGGAGAATGCAGAGCCCAAAACTGAGTCGGTTGAGGGGTCTAGGACCAACTTTAATTTCCAAACTTTTTCAATGTCATATATTGCAACTCAATTTATGGCCATATGGTTCGGTATAGGTGTGTCATATCTATCTTTAAAAATCTTTTGGGGAATGCAGAGTCCGGTTGTTGGCTGTCGGGTGTCAGGAAGATATGATGAGCCTGAATGGAGTCGAGATGTGATGAAACTAAAACTTGAGATACAACGTTAATAATTCGGTAAGGGCGCTAATTATTTTCAAGTTATTTTAAATATAGATATTGAAACTCGAACCTAGGAGCTCCCAAGTTGAAATATCAAACAAAATTAATATTTGGTACTGGGTAGTGGGTAGTGGGATGAACAACCTCGATTATTATAAACTAAGTTTATTAATATAGTAATTAGTTTCAGTGTGATATCTTCGTGGTAAGTTTCTTTTGATCGCTTCAACTGTTGGATTTTAATATGATATTAGTTGACGCATTGACTATGCCTGCCCAAAGCTTTTAAACTTTAAACAGTTGTTGACTTAATTTATTATTGACATTTATGGCCACATTCAAATTAAAAAATGCTTCCTGTATTATTTTCTTCAATTAAATGTTACGTAGATTTATAAAATTTATTTTATAATTCTACAGATTAATTGCACTTACAATGGGAAACAACGACTCTGATTCGGATGTTGGTTCCGGGGGATCGGGAGAACCTGAGGAATATACTGTGGAAAAAGTTCTGGACAAAAGAATTAAAGGAGGCCGGGTTGAATACTTGTTAAAATGGAAGGGCTACACAGAGTAAGTTTATTTGTCAGCTTCAGTTAATTATGTGCATTTTAATAGACTGCATTTTCATCGTGGTATCCATTTATTAGTTATGTTATAATTACTGATCACAACACAAATCACGCATCTAGTTGGATCAGTTTGTGAGACTAGCACACATTGACGGTCAGAGTGCAGCAACGGTGCGTGAAAGTTAGAGTCCCAAGCCACCTCTATATCTCGGAATATTTAGACATGACCCCACAATGTTTCATCGGATCTTTATCGGACATCTAGAGGTCACGTTTGCACCCTCCCCACCCCACCCCACCCCCTAACCTAACCTAACCTAAATGAAATAAACATAATGACCGATTTTAGACCCAAAACCGATGGAATGTCATTTTCCCCCTACCCCCGTTGGGGGTGGGGAGGGTGTAAACGTGACCTTCAGGTCATGTCCGGTAAAGATCCGAGGTCATGTCTAAATATTCCGAGATATAGAGGTGGCTTGGGACTCTAACTTTCACGCACCGTTTGCTGCATTCCAACCAACCCACCGTTTGCTGCATTCCAACCAACCAACCCACATTGACCAAGAAATAGTTATAATTTTACTGTGTCAATAATATTATGTTGGTAGGACTGTAGGAGAAACGATTAGGTTTGCCGTACCTTACCAAAGAAGTATTAAAGTTGATTTTATTGGTAATAAGGGAATAAGAACGGAGTTTTGAATTAGTCTAGCCTTTAGACATAATGGCCAGTTGTCCTTAGCATATAATAAGTTTCGTTCTTTGAACTTTTTTTAGTGACGACAATACTTGGGAGCCATGCGAAAATTTAGATTGTCCTGATTTAATTGAAGAATTTGAGACTAAACGCAAAGGAAAAGAAAAGGAAAGGAAGGAGAAAGAAAGAAAAAGACGGGAGTTGATGGAGAAAGTGGTTTCAAGTAAAGAAAAGCATTACGAATCCCACAGGAGACCTGAAAAAGTGAAACCTAAGGTTTGATTTGTCTGTGTTCATTATAAAACTAGTTCCTGACACGGTTTGTTGGTAAATGTAGAAGGATTAGGAGTTTGAATGGAATATTATTATCAAATATTTATAGACAGGCATAATATAATGCTTATTATGTAGATATAAATGCTTTTATTGGGTACTATTGCTATTAATATATTTAGAAATACATAGTAATACAAATTTAAATATTTTTATTAGCTGGAATGAAAAAATTGCTGCTATTTCATACATACTTTTTCATTTGTATTTAAAGGAGCGAATATCTGGATTTGAAAGAAACTTAGTGGCACAAAAAATTATCGGCGGAACTAATTCTGGGGAAGAAAGAATGTTTCTAGTTAAATGGAAAGATTGTGATGAAGTCGAACTTGTTCCAACGCGTGTAGCCAATCAAAAGATACCTCAGATAGTCATCAGGTATTATGAACAACGGTTAATGTGGCATTCATCAAACCCTACTGAAGACGACGAGCAGGACTGACAATTCGCCAGTTTCCGAGTTTCGGAGTTGTCTACCTTACAATGGGGATGCAATTTATTCTTCGGGCATCCGGAAGAGTGCCCAAAAAATTATGGCGATTTTCGCAGATCTAATCCGTGACAAAAACAATTTAACGCACCGGGCGCCCGAATTTTTATCTTTTGGGTGGCCAGGGCGACCGACGAGGATGACCTCTCCGACACCGCGAAGGGTTACAGCCTCGCTGGAAAAATATGAAAGACATTTAATTAACTGCCCTTTAAATAGAAATTACGAAAGACATTTAATTAACGACATATAAATAGAAAGTATGAAAGACATTTAATTTTATACCTGTTAAACGTTAAAGACTTTGCATGGATAACACATCTAGCAGCAATATTATATCAATGTTCGAAAAACTTTACTGCATGACTAGTTGTTTAACAACTGTTTTAAAATTTTTTATTCTAATTGAAATTGAATTTCGCTGAAAAGTACTTAACAAACATTATTTTTGCGCCAATAGTAGGATTTAAGTACTAGTGTATATCTAATGTTATAACTATAGCATATCAAACAACCAACAACTTAACCATGATACTTAAAGCAATAATTAGCTTATAAATACTAACTATAATTTTGAATCTAGTATTACTTTTATTGATTTTGATTACTTGAAATAATAGCTATTGAATAAAGTTTTTACAATTTCGTTGGAAAGAAAATTTTAATCTTTTAAATTGAATAATAATAGAGGCTTAAGAGGCAGGGTAATGTAGCCTTGAAATAGGAATAGCAGATATATTTATTATTCTATGTAGAAATGTTTCTTTAGTCTTCTAGTTTTTCAAGACTTCTTCGTATAATATAGCAATGCATGTTGAACTTTTGTAAACAATTTCTTATCGTTCCTTGTAAAGCCCTAATTAAAGGCTCCTTTATATGATGCAATCAGTAGTATTTATTTATTACTGAAATAGTGTTCTTTTCATGGTCGATTTTTGTGGAATAATAAATTGTTATTGACTGTTATCAATCAGTCTTTAATATTGTGATCTTAATTTTACAGCATGCCAACTCTCTGAAATTGTGTATTGTGGAAATATGTAATCAGTTACATGAAATTCGAATAACTCGATGGTTCTGTATTTATTTCATTTTTAAAAGCGGAGCATTATTTTACACATTTGCAGTGGAACATATAATAATTGGTATTGGAGTTTAATATACTTTATGTAAGATGAATATGTATAAACAATTCCAAATACTATTAGTATTCATAGATTCATTGATATGAAAGCATTCGTAGTGTAATCTCGCAATATATTTATGTCAGTGTTCAGGAGACACTTATATATATATTTGTACCCCTTAAGAAGTTTTACACACTATATTGTTCGGTCACCGTTTAGGATCGTAGACGTTAAGTAGACATAAAAATGAAAAAGAAAATTAATAAGTTTAGTTGATTGTGAATGCAAAGTTTGGCATTGATAAGGAACACATTTTTAAGTTTAAACTTATTCCGAGTTTAGATGTAGAAAAGTTAAGTTATATGTTAACAACACTTGTACGTAAAGATTACATTACATTAACTCTGAACATTTATAAACAGAAAATAGGACGGTCAGAGAGCAAAGTCTGTCTTGGCACAACTTTTCCTTCATTTTTAATTAAAAAAGACCACAGTCTTTCAGATTGATTTTAATGATGACATCTGTGACTGCCTGAAACACGAATTTAATATTAGTAGTATCTGTGGCACAAGTAAAATGGGTGTAAATCTCTTTCTGGTCCCGTCTTTTATTTAGACTTTCAAATTGGAGTTTTATATAGGCAGCAGCTTCTTCATATGTGTTTGAACCTAAGTAAAAAGAATATTATTATATTTAAAACCATTTCCATTATTGTAAGAGTACATATATACTTCGTTAATGATGTTTCATACCTTGATAGGCTGGGAAGCAAATGCTTAGATTACTCTTTTTAATTTTCTCCTCGAAAAGATCTTTTTTGTTTAAGAACAATATTATTGATGTTTCAACAAACCATTTACTATTGCAAATGGAATCAAAAAGTTTCATAGATTCTATCATGCGATTCATTTCTTCGTCCTCTGCTAACACCAAGTCATACCCTGGATTTATAAACATTTATATTAATAACTATTCATTGATACAATAAAAAACGAACTATAAAAAATCTCAATTCCCTTTTTTAAATTTCACAAAATCCAAAGATATTCAATAACAGAATGATTTAGCTCAAATCTTGACGAGTAGTAGTTAATATTTTTGCAAAATAAACTACTTTGGTTTTAATGAAAATCGCCAAATAGGCAACTTTGGATTTAGTTACTTAAGTTAGGAATGAAAGTAAGCAATCGACATGAAAATAACATTTTATAGTATTAAACGATTAACAACACTAACCAGAGAGTGCGACACAAAATATAATTGATGTGACCCCTTCGAAACAATGAATCCATTTTTTCCTTTCAGATCTTTGTCCGCCAACGTCAAACATTCTGAAATTAACAGATAAATATAAGCAATTAGATAGCCATTGAGATAATTTTTTCATTGTAAAGGAATTGGGAATACATAATCAAGCACGTATCCAGGATTTTGACCTAGGGGGGGCCCACCAAAATATATTGATAAAATCAAGGCAATCAAATAAAATCAATTTTTGGATTTTTAACCTTTTTTGAAAAAAAATCGCCTTTTTCTGGCTACTTAGGGGGGGCCCGGGCCCCCCCGGCCCCCCCTCTGGATACGTGCTTGTACATAATAATATAAAAATAGATAATGACTAAGAGAATGCATTTTTGATTTCGTCGAAATTTTTTTATACTTCAACAAGGTTAAATAATATTTTTTTTGATATTAATTTTTCCAGCTTAAACACACTAATTTAAAAATTTTGGCTAGACTTTTTAGCTACAAACATAATTATTGGCTAATAGTCCTAGAAATAGAAAAGAATACCAAATAGAAAATTATTACGAAATATATAAAATAGGGATTCGAATAAATCAGCAAAAGTTTCACAAAAATTCTCACTTGAAATGCAAGTTTTCGTAGGTAAACTGAGTTTCGACTATTCCAGTGGTCTTGACCCGCGTCCGAAGGACATCCTGTTGTGTAGGCACATATGAAACTTGAGATATTCTGTCAAGAGAATTGAGGTAATAAGCCGCAGAGTCGTTAAGCTGATATTCACGAGAGCGTGAGAAGCAGAGCTGTACACCTAAATCTGACCATAGCCTCTTCATAACTTGTGCCAATTCAAGACTAAGTTCACCCTCTTCTGAAGCACTTGCCAAAAGGAAGAATTGTCTAGCATCCTCCTAAAAATTTTAATAATTTGCAAATCAAATTTCATGCTCATTATGATTTAATATAAAATATTATTAATTCAGCATAAAAATTACCGTTTTAGATGGGTCGCGGAAATCAATGCGGAGTTGACTCATGGCACGAATTATGGCCATTAAGCTCTGAATTGTGTTGCTGTATACAACCGGACGATATTGCTCACATTCCTCACGACAGTAACCCATTTCGTGAATAATTTTCATTTGTTTCACTATGGTACTTTTCCCAGATTCTCCAGCTCCTGTTAAATCACAAAATGTTTTCAATTCTTTTCCATTAAATAATTTTAATATTAATTATGTATTAATTATGTACTGACCAAGAAGGAGTAATTTGACTTCCCGTGCTGCTTTTTCTCCATCTGCTCGAAGGTCCCTATCAATTCTTTTGGACCTCTCTTCAGCTTCTTTGTCACCAACTACACTGACGGCACAACCCATTGCTCTCATTCAACGCTTTCGGCTATATCAGCAAAAACATAAAGAGTATGTCAGCAGAAAGGATTTTGTCAATCCAATTTTTCCCAAATGATTGTCTTGATGTTCATAGAGAGTTTCGTTATTTTGTCACTATTATCCATGAATTCGTGAATTATTGTCAGCACTTTATTACGGCCACCGTGTACCGGTCCAAAATATTTGTTCACTCGCTATATATGTATATTTGAGTATTAAACTTCTCGTCAGTAAGTATTATATTAGGTAGATCAGTCTCTGCTTGTAAAAAAATAATTGTGTACTAATTCGGGAATACTGACACTTTGACACACCCAGTTTAAAAATATGATTCCATTCAAATGGCACAGAGGCACAGTATTGTGCTTTTCAGTTTATCTTACATTGTAATGAGAATGTAAATGGAAGTACACTTTTCGAAAATTATGTAGAAATAACCATCCCAATAAATTCGAGGATGAAAATTGGAATTTTCGTGTGAGAAAATACAAAATAATATTAAGAATAAGTACAGATCTGTATATCCATCAAAAAATCACTACACGAGAACAAAATACATTTATTAACTATGAGGTATTTTCTTTCTTCAAAATATTTTGGAATAAAACCATCATCAGTCTAATATCTTCCTTTTCCTGTAAGTAAACAGAAAGATTAATTAGTATAAGATGTTAAAAATGTTTTAAATGTATAGATATAATTATTGTGGTAGTGTAAGTAAGAATGACACAAATTATTCTGCAAAAAGTCAGGTTTGTTAATGGTATCTGTCTGTATCAATACCTCAATTGTTCCCAAGTCGTTATAGTGGTCTAGTTTCTATAAAATTTCCCACGAATATAGTAGTTAAATCATAGAACATGACTCGGGAAATAAAAAAAATAATAAAAGTGCAAATGCAGATATGAATAAGGCAGTTTAACCTCTAGTCGACTAATTAAACTAAATACCCCACTGCCTACTGTTTTCTAGCTACTCCACCACCACCACCATTAATATAGGAAGGAAAAGATGATAGAGGAAGTCTTAATCGTAATTACTATATCACAATGTTTTTCTTTACTTTTCACGCGTATTGTACTCTATTATGTGGCTACAAACCTAGCTTTCTGCACTTCGTTGTAGAAATGGCAAATTAAATGTTTTATGCCCAACTACATAAAATAAATTAAGGAAACATGAATCACAAACGTCTACGTCGGAGAACCTAATTCAACGTAACAAGTAAACAACATCCTTTGTCCGCTCACCCAGTCATATCTCACCGTGAAATTCGCAAACATTGCATTGACGTATTCTATATAAATGGAATTACTAACATTACTAAACGACAATATCTGCGAACTTGCGGACGGCTAAAATAATGGAATGCAGATTAAGAGATGATATAACTCATTACTGTAGGTATGCCAATACGTCAATGTCGAGCTGCATTCCTTATCAAACCCTAACCTACATCCTATTTAATTGATTGTTAACTATGAATGGCCATGAACCAGGAACTCATCACTAATTTTAAAATATCTATACCTTTACACCAGCCATGTAATTGCAATTTTCACAGTGTAAACAAAGGAATATGCAAATTAGTATTTAAAGCTATGCTGGTTAAATCTAAAGTCTTATCGTAGTTTCCCAAGTCCCAAAGGCATTTAAAATGTTAATCATTTTCTTTTTTTTGGATGACATTAATTCTCAACACATTTTACATACAGCAATAAAATGTCACTAACTCAATGCTGTGGAGGATTCTTTCATACGGAAAATTCTTTAATCATTATTAGATGGGCGGAACTTTTGGGACAATTTAATAACAAAATCCATTTGCATGCAAAATAAAGTTTGATTACTTACATGACATAAGTACCTTCAAAACATAACTACGATTGACATAAACTTTACCAACTTGTAATAAAAATCTGTCAAGTGCTAAATATTTTATTTTTGTCTTTTATAAAAAGAAATAGCAATTGAGCTCTTCCAAAAGCGTCAACTGTATTGTCAAACTTAATTGTCATGGAATGAGAAATAAAAATACCAAATAAAATATATTGAATAAAACATTCTATTACAATATTTATAGCATTTAGAAATCCAAAGGCGTTTTCGTATAACAAATGTTAGCCGAGTATAAAGTGGAAAAATCGCCACCTCTGTACATAGTAGTAAATAGTAAACTTCTTAAGGAGGGGTGGGGACTTTAAGCGTATATTACTCAGAGCAATGGACTAAACGTACAGGCATGCGGTTTTCTATTTCAGAATTTACAAAGATTTTTAAAACGAGCATGAAAGCCCAATTTTCAAAAATCATTTTTTAAGTCATCGAAAATTCAATTTGAAAATTTTGATTTTGAGTGGGGAAATACACGTAAGAAATATATTTTGAATTTTTGTTCACATTTGCAGACACAAATTCAAAAAAAGGCGCCTCATGCTCTCCCTCATTTTTTCCCCTCTTTTTTATGGCATTTTTGTTATATTTTTACGTTTTTCCAAAATCTTGAAATCATTTTTTAAAGATTTTACATGCAAAATTTTGCCTAAGAACTGCGATAAAAATTGCGGGAGGACAGCACGGAGTATTCATAAATAATGGTGGAAATACAACCAACAAACACAATTGTACATTTGTTGATTGTGCATTCCTTTAGAATTACGAAATGTTATTTCTGACATTTTCCTATCAGTTTTAATTTTTTAATCATTTAACCCTAAAATTCTTGACCTCGCCCCTCATCAAACTCTACATCTGAAAAGGATAAGTTGAGGTGGTAAGTATAAGAGAACTAATTCGAGGTGACATATTAATTATATAAATTACTAGCAGCATCAAATTTTGCAATTATATTTTCATGTTTCAGCAGTAACTATCACCGTGGTCAACCAGATTTAGAAGCCAGACTCGACTAGGAGTCCAAACCTTCGAAAATATCATTCTGTTTGATCTTGAAATCCTCGTCAGCTGATACGGGTAAAAAATTGCGAATTAAGATTGATTTCTTACTGCAAATTAGTAGTTTCGAAATCATCATTTTTATAAACTACATCTTGGAGTATTATAACTAGTTTTTTTGTATTTCAACAGTAATTGTCACCGACTGTGTTTAGTTGCGTGAATTGACTGGGAATCCAATAAGATCATTGTTTGCAATCCTCAAAACGTCGTAGAGCAAGAGCATACATAGCAATTCGGGGTAAACAGAATAGTTTATTATTGCATATTAAGATACGATATTCCTATTTTTAAAACGTGAAGCATGAATAGTGTAACTCATTATTCATATTTCAGCAGTGTCACCGTGGTCAACTATAGATCAAAATATACAATCCTCATTTAATTGGCAACATTATTGTATACAAGACAGTCAGACAAGAAGTATTGTGATACTCGTACAAACGTTTGAGTGGGATATCCAAACGGCTACACCCCGGTAGACGATTTTTTGCACGATGGGTGAAAAATACGGACATAGACCAATCAAGACTAGAGTTAAAAACTTTAAGCCAAAAAAGCTTATTCCTGTTGTGCTAGAAAATCAAAGGAAGAAAGAGAACGAAATTCGGGACATTAATGGAAGAAGAATTGTTTCAGTCGAATCATTACAAATACTAATCCAAGAAACACAAAAGCATGTGAAAGTTTGCCTCAAAAGTGATTTAAAATTTTTTAAAAGAGACATGGATTGGACTGCGTCGCAGATTTCACATTGCATGTGGCCACTGCGGTCGGCAGTTTACAGTCTTGATGGACTCTCAAAACAATTCCTTACCAATCAATACTGCCGCAGTTTGGGGAACAATGGAATCTGGTGGGGACTATGTTTCCCTTTTCGATTTACTAAAAATAATGGATATCCCTCCAATTAATTTTAAATTATACAAATCAAATGAATATAAAATACATGAATACCAAGAACTATCTTTGATTCAAAATTTAAAAGAAAATGGCAAGGAAGAACTACGATTAGCCCTAGAAGATGAAAAAACTGTTTACTATAATGGTATTCCATGTATAGCAATAAGTTGTGACGGTAGTTGGGGAAAGCTATCGTACGGACACTCATACAAATCTCTTTCTGTTTGTGCGGTTATCATCGAGTACGAACTGGTAAACTGTTGCACATCGACATTCGAAATAAATGCTGCTACACTTGTTTAGTTCATCCTGAATCTCCGCACAAATGTTTTAAAAACTATAACGGAACAAGCACTTCTATGGAAACAAGTGTAATTGTCGAAGGATTTCTCAAAAGTGAAGAAATGCATGGGATGTATTACTCACAAATGATAGCTTACCAAGATTCGAGTGTTTTTGTTAATGTACAGAATCCATGAAAACTAAATTTGGATTAAATGAATGACTGAATGACAATTTAATTAATGGAAAAATTTTATGGTAAATTGCAATAATGTGTAATGTTATTTGGATGTAGAAATGAATGCAATTACTTTATAGACTATAATTTTTTGAGTGTAGGATAGAAATTCAAAAATTTTACACCTCACGAGTGGGATTTGTAATGGTAATTACCCCGGAGTGACAATTTAATTCATTCAAAATTTATAATTACTACATTTTTACATTATTTCAAAGTGCATGATAATAATATGTAATGTTATTGGGTAGCAATCCTAATATGGTGTAAATAACAAATTCATTTTAATTATAATATAATATTTTATTGTTTGATCATGTGTCATCCAATAGCCAATGTTATCATAAAAATACTTACTCCCACTCGTCATCATTTACATTACTTTGAGTCATTGATCCCCCAAAGTCCCACTTATCATCATCAAAAGTTTTGAATTTGCGTTACCAAAAATACCCTAATGGTCTTGCAGATGAGAACGATATTTTTTCGGCTTTACATACCCACAGGTACATTTTTTCCCCATTTTAGATGATCCTTTTTCTTTTATCGGCAGATCGCTCTTCGTCAAATTCAGGACAGCGAAAACTTTGTAGACTTGGGTGGATTTTCAAAAATCTTTTCATCCGGTGATAGCACAGCATAGTCAGTCGGGCATCAATAATTGCCGAATGATGACCATTTATGTTTTGCCGGTCGACCCCAAAGAAATGCTTGCTTAAATACGACATTCCAACTTTCTGTTTTTTCATATTAACGTAAAAATCTTGAATGTCGATTAGTTGACTAGCTTCAACGGTGTTAGCATTCAAATCCAATGACTCCAAATATTTTTGTATTTCAGTTGCAACGACCACTTTTCCTTTTAGACACGACTTTATATAAGGCAATGTCTGTTAAAATTAATTTGTATTTAATTTCGTGGAAATTTCATGAGTGAGTAGTAGCATAAAATAAGTAATTGTAATCCCAGTAGATCATTAATTAAAAAAAGATAATCACAAACCTCCTCTAATTTTTTTCCATTAGCTACCATTTCCTTGGTTATCACTGTTAGGTTAGTAAAATATTTGCATATTTTCGGATAATTTATAATTGCCCACAGTAAAAGTTTGGCTTTTTTATTGACCACGGCAATTGATGACGCTGCTTGCTTATGACTTCCTGAGTTCTAATTTCTCTACGTCAAAAGAAACCTCCTTAGCTTCAGCGACCAAATTACCTCTGTAAATAAACGGCACCTATTTCCAATTATAATAGTGTAATTAAAATCTTGCCAACTCATTTAATATTTTTAAACATCCTCAATTAAAACTGACTTACGGTAGGGAAATGAGGTAAACCACGATTTAAAATTTTGGGGCCAGGAACTGGTGCTGCACCGAGGTCAATCGGGTTAGAGGGCCTACTCACAGACGTCTCCTGACCCTCATTAGGAGGCATAGCAGCTTTTGGCTTCTTGTTAATCTCCACGATAAGATTTTTAGCAGAGTTCATTTGGATGCGGCTGCACGGACTACGCTTGATAATTTTAGAAGTCAGGCAGTGGTAAGCATCTGGTGTCAAATGTTTTGACATTTCCAAAATGTCTTCCTGTTAATTTAAAATAATAAGTATACTATTCTTACTGAATTAACTTTAAGTGATGATTGATGCCTAAAAGTAATAAATGAGGCGGAGAGAAATGAAGTACTTACCACCTCTTTTGGAATATAATATATTGCCTTTTTTGTGGAGGCAAAGATGCACATGTTTTGTGACTCATTGTTGTACTGCAAATTAAATGGTATATTAGGTACAGTATCGCAATATTTTTAAGATATAAAAAACGTTATCTGATACAAGTCGTTAGTACGGTAGTAATGTACTTACCCAGATATTTATGATTCAGGTCAGATTATCACCAAACAAAATTGAAGTGAGGACAGTTTTTGGCTTGTTTGAAAAGCAAACTAATAATAAGCAATACCCTCAATGCGTTTGTTTACGATATTGAGCTAATAATATTGTATCGCAATTTATGCACACCTCGCAAAGTGTCACAGTATTTATCCTTCTTGCTCTGAAAGTTACCACCCCTCCTTAATGTACCTATTAATGACAATGCAAAGTAGGGTTGTGCTTGAATAAACAGTTTTACTGTTAGCTCCTATGCTAAAACCTTATCATCAAAATTTTTGGTAAAATGAAACCTAGCATGATAAGTTTGGCAACTAAATTCAAAATTGCAACTTATACATGAATAAATAAATTGTAATAGTAATTGGCATTGACGCACAGTATAATTTGAAATCGGTAAAAATGTAACTTTAAAATAAATAATGAATGGAATTATATAATTGACTTTTTAGTAGATTAGGCAACATTCTTTGACATTTGAGAATATAAGACTGAAGTTCCCATAGTTGATAGTTTAAACTACGCAGACTACGCACTGATGAAAATTAAGTGGGGAAGACCGTAAATTAGCCGACAAGAAAATAAAGTGAACTTACCAGTGGAAAATGTCAATTTGTCCAAGTGGGCACTGACAGCTTAAGTAAACGAATGCATAAGCACTAATGCCGTCGGTATGAGTATCTTGTGGTAAATTAGAGGCTTTAGTGTGTTCTAATAAAACTAATGCCAAGTGGAAGGTTGTAAAGATAACAAATCCACCCTTTTACTAAATCTAAACAAAATGCAGGAAACCGTATCAAACATAACAAACATAAATTAAAAAAAGAAAAACTACCTGCTATCTAAGCTAACAAACTAACAACGAAAACCAAACATCTACTGAAACTAAACGCACTGAATGGGACTACGACTAAACTTGGCTACTGAATCACTGAACTGCCAGACAGACCAGTTAGATATACTACTCCTATATTATTATACCACTTAACATTATAACACACAGGTACACTACTATACGATAATACCTATCTCTTAGAACATGTTACAAAGTACTATGTATAAATAAACAGCCAGGGAGCATGAGCAGACCAAATCAGCTCTATTTTGCCTATTCCTATATGTACTATTATTTCCTATATCACCATATATACCATTGACCATTATTACCCACCGGGCATCCAGAATTTTCCAATTTCCAGTAAAACTAGCGCCTTAACTTTACATTAGGGGGAGGGATCCAAAAGACCAAGATTTCCAGACACCAAAAATATTTTTTCAGATAACGGGTGGGAGAATAAATCTACCCCAAACAAATTTTCAGCTGATCAAAAAAGCACTCTCATAATTTTTGGTTTAGATTTTCAGTTCTAGCTCCACCCCTAAAGGGGAAAAGAAGGTTTTTATTTCCAGAGTAATCTATTTGCCATGTTGGTGAAAATTCTCGATGCCTGTGAGTATACTACCAGTTAAAATACTTAACAAATACATGCAGCAACCTAGACTTTGTAGTAACGGACTGAACTTGATGGGATATTGCGTTATGTGACTTAGAAGTTGAAGGGTGCTACTGCTACTACGAATACCTATACAAGGCTGTACAACCATGTACGCACTCTAAATATAATAATTATAGCCATAGCTATAGGCCATACAACAAATAATAATACGCTACATTCTCATTTCTACCTTTTTTATGGGCTGTTTGGTAACACCAAAGTACCAAACTACTAATACCTAGTACCATGAAATGAAATAGACTGGATATGATGAGCACAATACACAATAATTTTATGTTACAAATATTTATGAAAAGACCATTTGTACGAATAATTATTTAGGAAATATTCTGCCAATAGTTTCAACATCAACTCAAGTATTTCAAATTTAAGTCAGCTAATTTTCCACATTTCACACTTCACACAATGTACATTATTTCATGAAATTGGAAATGAAGAATGACTAATTGAATCACATTTTATTTGATAATTGTAATGTCGATGACACCCTATTTAGTAGCTAATAGAAAATTCATATGTTCCCTGCGTGTACCAATAATGCATGTAATTTTGTCTGTGGTAGTGGGGTCACTGATATGAAGGGGAAGGGGAATACAATTTTGATTTAGACGGTTGAAAATATTTAGGGGATAAATAAATAAATAATACGTCACACAGATATATTATAGTATACTAGTTGATTCTTGGCTCCCTGGGCAAAATGCCCGTAGGGAGCGTCATCATAAAATAAAATAAAAATACTAGTTGTACTAGTTGATTAATGCAATTATATTCTTCTGTCAAAGTCACATGAATATTATTTAAAATCATAATAAAATTAATGGATATGCTACATGAATTTTCATGAAAAACGGATCTGCGATGTACATTTGTGTACGCAAGCGAGCGCGAGATATAGGGTAAACTGTTAAAGGATAGCTAGCATAATAATTAAATAAATACAATGTTTACCTGAAATCCATTTGATTGACGATTGCAATGTTGTGCAACAAAAACATTAATTTAATTCGTTGGAGTTCTTGTTCTGCATTAAAACTAGGTCACATTTATTATTATTTTCCTAGTTGTGCTTGTAGCTTTATTCAGACAACGAATGAAATGGATGAAACCATGATCGAGACTGGTCACTGGTCTACCCACCACTAGACCTTCGGTATACTTGAGTAGGATATGAAAATTGTACATTGCGTAAAGGAAAAACAAATTTTTGCCAATGGCTAATACGTAATTGTGGATTTCATTAATACGAATTACACTTATATTATCTTTTACTCTGTATGCAATCTCACCTAAGAAAAACAGAAAGGAAAATACAATGCATAATAAATGCTGTAGAATCTCCTTCTCGGACATTCTTACTTCTATTCCAATATTTGAAATGTTGAATGTGGAATTTACTGCGTCATTATTGTTATTATGTCATCTAAAAATGAATTGGTACAATGCCTGTCTCTATTGGAGGTACACTACACATCATGATGTCCAAGACGACAAATATGACAAGTTAAACAGGAAGACAAAAAATTTATATCATTTCTTTTTAAATGTAATAAAATTTCTAAATTCCCGAAGGGATTAGTAGTAAAATTGTTTTTTGTAATTTTATTAAATTAAATTATCAAATTATTCTGAATGAAAAATTAGAGTATAATTTCTACATTTACGAGCTATAGTGCCTATATCAGTGTATAATGAAATGAAAATTCAGAAAGAGAACAAATTTGTATTTCAAATATTTAATTTAGCAATTTTTATTTTAATGTTTACATTACATATTACATCGGTCAAAAGAAATCTCCAACTTTGTCCATCATCATTGTCGAGAACGTAATATTTTGAGTCAATATTTGACTTCACTACTGTTAAGGTATTATTCCTAACCTATAGAAAACAATAAAGCAAGTCTCATACAAAATATACGCAGTGGAAGCAAGTAAAAAAACTGGTAAAATTTTTGCAATAGGGAATATGGTTGAAAGTTATAGCCTAGAACTTGTCGTATTTATTTTGTCGTAGGATTTTTCTTCTGAGCTAGACATGAAAGGCGGACACTATTCTGGACCGGGGCTCTCAAAAATCATCATAAATGTTGCTAAATAATAATATTAATAAGGATTGTACAATAACTACATATCAATAGGCTACTTCCGGTAAATAAAATGCAATTCTACTGAAATACGACATTTTTAATACAAGATTTGTATTGTTTGGTCAATGATCTGCGATTTGGTGAATTACAGGCAAAGAATATTTTAAAATTTTACAATCGGTTTTTATTCATTAGTGCGTACGCAAATATTCGACTGTCTTGGTTTTATACAAGCAAGACTCACTTAAGTATTCTTAAGTAGTTAAACATTAAAACCTTACATAAGGGAACAAATATTTTTTTGGATAATCTTTAATGAGTTAATTATATATATCATACTCTATATATACAATAACACTTGTGGTTCCGAATGATTAAATTATTTTACTGCGTGTACAAAGACAACTGCCTTTCTTAGTAGAACTACAGGTACTACAGGTTTAGTTTGGTACTTTTATTTTTATCGGTTTTGATTTGAACTTTAGAATTTTAGTTCAGTGTTTTGAGGTAAATAGAATAAACAATATTATTTCAGAGTAGATTTATAATTGAACGTTTTACAATACAGTTTAGTAACCATAAAGTGTCATAAGTATTTTTCCTAAAATGTGTGCAGAATAATTTTTTTGATTCACTAAATGCAGATTCACTAAATGGTACATAATATTTCACCTCTTAAATTGTCGTAAATAGCAAAGAAAAAAGTCAATACGATGGAAATACATGTATTTTTAAATATATGTATTCTCATGTATTTTTAGCATATACAATAAAATGGAAGATCGGGCGATATTTTTTCGACCGAGTCTAGGTGAGTAGAATTGTAATATAATGAGTCTAGTATAGAGATCTAAATGTACATTCAACTAGCTAGACTCTTAATAATTGCTATAAGAGACAAATACTACAATGATGAGCAGTAATGCTCTCCTACCAAAAGTACAGACTTTCATTCATATTAAATGTTTTGTAGCATTTCTGATTAATTTTAATCATTACTGCTGAATATATAAATTCTCTCGTTGTTGGCGGACAGAGTAATCAACAAGTATACCTATTGTTTATATTTATACCGTTACTTATATGTTTATGCGTAAACTATCATTACTTTCGATTTTCCAATTTCATAGCGTCATATCATTATTTTAGTAACTTACTACTCGCAAGTATAATCACCATCATCCCGCCTTAGCGCATCGCCACATTCGCATACAATATTTACTTCCATAATAATATTATGCGTGTCAACTATTTACTACTATAGAGGTTCCCTTAAAATTACCGTTTAGTTTACAGTCATCAACCTACAAATGTACGCACAAGTGCAATAATTACCAAGTGTAGTTTTCTTTATTTAATACCGATAGATTACTTGCAAGTACCACAATACGGATTTGGAAACGTTAATTTTGCATTGTAGTACAATAGAAAGTCTTCGGCCAAGACGTATTTCAAAAACTGTGTAAAAGTCAAACATTTGTATTTATTTATGTTATATAATCAGGAAATGGCAATTGCATTTCATTATTTACTAATTATTTAGAACATACATATTTATTTAATGTATGTATATTTATTTATTTTGCAAGGTTACTTTCTTTTCACTCTATTTTTGACACGTTTTAAAGTTTTGAAGATCTCGTGTCGGTTGTACACATTTATACATTCAAAGGCTACGAACTAAAGGCATATTCTAGGCTTATTTTCAATTGAATGTCTAATAGGCAATATTGTGAAATAAGTCCATAAATCAGTTTTTTCAATATTAAAAAAATTTAGGCATAAATATTGCTATGATAGTTTGCTTTGTATAATTGTGACATCAGGACTTTGAGACTCAGACAGTCAAGACGTCAAGACCGCTCTAGATACAATTTTTGTTAAACAAAAAGATTACATGGAATGATTAGATTTGAAATGGCTTATCCCTAATTCCTAAACGTACCTATCTATAGGGACACTTAGAATAAGTTAGCTAATTCAAGGCTTACTTAATTCATACATGTATAATACAAACATCAATTTATAATATCTATCGAAATATAGTACAGTATGCACAGAGATTAATTATTCAGTATTTAGCATATTATACATTTTAACAGTGGTTTCTTGGGTCTTCATAATTATAACTATTACTTTATGATACTGTTAATATAAGACAAGACAAACAATCTCTTTCTGCTAACGTGACACAAACTGGCACAAAATTCATACAAGAGAAATGCAATGAACTGTTTTCATATATAAATGAAACTTAAGTACAATGACATAAGTACACTCCTATTACATTATTATCATTTATATTTCCTACTTGTTGTGATACACATAGATAAAATGTTGGTGCGCATTTTAATTGATAACTTTTTTCAGGTTGTTTACATAACAATCATTATTTGAACACTACCCCACAGAGTGAAACAGGATAAAATTGCATCCAAAACAAATACCCCTTTAAATATGGTTAGGAGCTTTTGAAAAATGATTCCTATATAGATATTGTTATTTAACCCAGTTTTAATTAACCGAGGAGGAAATGCAAACATAACAGCAGAAAATGGCTAAATGCGCTTAAAGTTATACCGGTCTTTATATGTAATATTTATTAAGAACAAAGTAACACTCGACTGATTGCGAGTTGCACCAATAATAATGAAACCTCTACTTACAATAATAATGAAACACTGAAATAACGTACTTCTGGCAGCAGATCTTGCAAAAATGATGATACTGTTAATATTTAGACCAATGTGCATTGTAAAGAATAAAATTGTTGTCATCGAAATACATATTTAGAATTGACAGCTGTAGATTCCAATTTTTGTTCGTCATGCATACTTAATATTGCATAATATTTATATGCATACTTTATATTTTGTAAATTAACGACTTATAATTTATTAGTAACCGTTTGTATTTTATTTCGAGAACAAAATCATTATTTGTTATCAATTATAGTGCAACTTAGTCAAAAACGTGCACTGAAAATTTTAAATAAACATTTACTTGTGTATTATTCTAAAGTAAAAGAAACCAGCGCTTAAAGTTTCAATTACATATACTGTAGGTTTGTATTTTATACAGAGCAGCTACATAAAGTAAGATAACGTAATCTTGGTACTTTATGCAAATTAATATTTAGTAATTAATGGGATTAGATTAGAAGTAGCACTTTATACATGTAAAATATTAGCAGCATTAGCAATAATAAATTGCATGAGATTGACATAACTAAAGTATTATATGTATAACATCACACTTGACAAACTAGTTTAGATCATGATCACTTCATTTTTTGTAATTAATACATTATGTTAGTAAAAAATTTGATTAGAGTCTAGAAATTACTAGTCATAAAGATTGATCGCTGACATATATAATGATAAAATGCAACTTATTGACGTACATTTTACTTACATTCGGAATTTTATTTTTATTTTCCACTCAGATAAAAATCCAGCAACTTTCTGAGAGTGTAATGCGTATTAGTATCGTTAAGTATATATTGGTTATTTTGTTATCGTAATGTAAATAGAATGAATGTTTATAATTTTCCTAGTCTTTCTCTCCTTTAACTTAGCACCGTTCTCATCTCTATTTGTATCAATGCTTTTATTTGTATTACAATGTATTGCTATCTAATTTTTTATAAATGTTGACACGAATTTCCGGTATTTACCTAAATCGTTATACGAAGTCTGATATATTATGCGAACAAGATATCCTATGCTAAATTGCGACAAACGACAATGAGTCACGAGTTAGCGTTTAGCAATTTAACGATTTGCTTAAACTGTTCTACAGGTTGACCTACGACCCTGCAAAGTATTGCTGATTACATCTACATCAACCAGCTAATTTTGAGCTGAATTATTTCAAAATTTGTAGAGTTTGATTCATTAACAGGATCCTGCTTATATTGCCCAAAAAAAGGCTAATGGTAAAAGTGTAGTAGATACTGCATATCAACAATTCGTTTCATTACGTAATAAGTACATTATTAAACTACTACGACGAAAGTGCATGTAGTTTGGCTTTGGTTTAATGTTATACAGAAGCCGATATTCATTAAGTTATTTGATAAGTATAACTTTGTTGTGTGTTTGTAAGCGCATTGGCAAACATATCCAAGAATACAATTCCTCACCTTGAAAATAATTACATACCTAACCATATACGATACCGTTGCAAATGGTACTGGATTTTTAGGTTAGAGTTCCCAAGTGGAAATGATTAGCGAGGAATCGTAGAACCAAAAGAGACACCAAGTCTCTCTAGTCTCATCAATTCCCATTATATTATATAACCGAATATAGTATAAGTACGACATCGAGTAATTTAATTAGTAATGGCGTTTCAAGTTACGCAACGCCTTCGTCTAATTTCCGGTTCCCGATAATCAATAAACCCATTAACCTATCAAAAGACTCAAAAAGGAAAATAATGGTCACACCTTCCTTAGACTATTTTTTCCATTTTAATTAATATAATATAATGCTATTATGATACACCTAGAATTGCATAATGCAAAACAATGGCGAACTAGCTCTCTTTGTGTTGCGCTTAGCGAACGGAAATACTAATACTCATCACAATAACAGTTCATATACAGTCCCAAAACGCAAGGGCAATACAAGTGGGGATACTTACACTACATTGAGAGGTTCAGCAGAAAAGCTTCAACGCAAAATTACAATTTACAGTATTAGTACCTTACCAACTAAAATTAAGGACTAGTAATGGGGAAACTACGAACTGACGAAAGTACACTCCTACGTTATACATGTGCCATGCCAGTCATTTATACCATCACAGGCTAGAGTACAAGATTTACATAAGTCACAGGAACAATTTGTCCACACCCATGTTACCATTTTACATCAAATTAAAACTATTATAAAACCCTTATATGTACAGATACAAGGGGAAAGATTTAAACAAGACTTTTGTCAACTTCAATGCTTATTACAAAATTAACCAGTAGGATCCATCAATAATTATTAGTTGACACTAATCGTTCCAATTTGGTACCACTGAAAAAAAAAACAACCTAGACGTGTTTTTAAATACTGCATATTACATTACACGCTTATTACATCCTGAGACAAAATGTGAGCATTCAGGATAATATTTTGGAATGCATGGGCACATTATGACAAAGTAACTGTAAAGAGAGGTACTAATAGTCAGTTAACACGGTACCTACATACTTACATGTCAAACAAACATTACACATGTAGATATTAGCTATGACTTACAATAATAAGCCTCATAAATATACATTATATTAGGTGACTGACATATTTCTATGTGATAAATCTCATCGTGCAAACACTCAGCTGATTTGGTTTCGTTCTTGATTCTAGGGATTAGATGTTGAAGACTGACGAGATATTAGAGTTGTCTTGTAAAAATACGAGTACTTAAGCGAAGAATGAGAAGGGAACCCCTTAGCTACTGGATGCGTGCTCAGCTATAGTATTACTCTAATTTTAAGCTTTGTAACACCGTTAGTATAAGGACTTAAAGTATTCAGTTAATCAGTTTTAGACGTACACTTGCAGAGTAGACAGCAACGAAGGAATCAGTGTGTTTCGTAAGTGTTGAATAATGCCCCGTCTACGGGGTTCATGCACGATGGACATGTGAAACTTCTCATAAGCCAGTCGTCAATACAATGAACATGATAAACGTGCATACATGGCATATATCGAACTTTGTCTCCAGCAATGAACTCGATCATACATATCACACACCTGCAAAAATAAATAATTATGTCATGGCAAATTCCAACATCCCTTAAGAAATTTAAAGATGGCCAATTGCAAAATAATAACTCATATTGGCAAATATTGTTTTAAATACTTCAATACTTCCATGAAAACCAAAAACAAGTATCGCATCTTTAAAGGAAATTATCAGCATAGAGATAAATAAAAAGATAATTTGCTAGGTGGAACTTATCTACTTTACAATAAATATTCGTTGCTGATGAATAGTAGCTAGAGTAGATACTTGCATACTTTTTCATTGAAAATTAAGTGTTTTCATGAAAGCGTCTGAAAATATATAGAGTTTTAAGGAGAATAAATATTTCAATAACTTACTCTCTTGTTTTAGCAGTATCGTCAAATGTACCACAGGGAAGATGTTGAATAAGACCAATTCTTTTAGCTATTTTTACCTGCTCTTCTTCTGTAAGTTGCGTCACCGGTCTTCTGACATTTGGTGACGGATAATAAACTGGTACATTATGTTCCTGAGAATATAAAATTACTAATTTAATCTCTGGCATCTGTGCAAGCATCTATGGTAGAAGTGCAATGCAGCAGCATTTTACGCTCTCAAATTGTACAGTTTCATACCGCTCGTTGAGCAGGGAGAGCAAAAGTTAGTATTTTCTGATGTCTTTGTAAGCTAAGAAATGGAATTTTTATCTAGCTTACGCCAGTTATTTTAATATTTTTCCATTTCACAGCAAAAAAAAACATTATTTGGGCATATTGATTGTGAAAATCCTAAAATTTGAAATAAGAACTAGTGGAAAGTTTTTTGATTCGAAATATCAAAGACCCGTAAATTCAAGTCATCAAGTGTTGAATGGGGAATAATATTGAAAAGAATGTTTCAAAATAGTTTCGACAATAATTTCTAATTCTAACTAAAAGCAATCGTAGAAACCTTATGTGCTTTACACAAGCTTTATGATTTTGCTTGTTATTAGATAGATTTATTTTTTGTGGACGATACGATGGCTTTTCATTCTCTTGCTAAAATTTGCGAGCAAAGCTAACATTTAACTTTCCCTTAGCACGTTGATTTAACTTTATGATTTATTTCTCAACAATAATGTTTTAGATTTTATTTTATTTTATTTGGCAAACAAAATTTTCAAGGTTGTTTTTCCGTAGAAACACAAATTGTATCACAAATTTTCGGTGAAATTAGAAAATTGATCGCTTGAATTCAGTAAAAGCTAATCATGCGCCTCTAACATCAATTGAGGAAATAATCTTCAAAATGACTGTAACCAGGAAATGATTTTTTGAGATTGGTACCATAGTACCATGTCGGTTACAAGAGATTAGAAAATGGTTAAAAAAGATTGAAAATCCGACAGAACTGCATACTTACTCTAACTCTTGCAAGTGATTCGCCATGGTATGCATGTTTTAGAATTTAGATTGGACATGTTTGCCAATGGTAAGATAACATACGAAATGCGAAGTGTAGTTTACATCACAGACAAAATAGTAAAATATTTACTTTCGTGGGATTAACATTGTACTTTTCACTGAATAATGTGCCCAACTATCGTCATAACAAGCTCTATAGAAGATCAAAGTAATTTTTATATTAAAAAAAGGCTTTAAGGTTTCTTTTTTTAATCCCATAGTTAATTACTGTATTTTACTAAAATGTGGCCAATGTACCCATACGTATAGGTTTTGTGTCTGAATAAATCGTAAAAATTTTGCATCTACTAATGTTCAGTAACTGCACTTGGTAGTAAAAGTAAGGTACAACCCTAATGAAGTGAATAAATTCCAATACCTGATAAATTTCTCCATGAATTTGTTCAGAAGATGAAGACTCCCGAGTACCTTCCCCTCCCCGAAGAAGTGACACATCGTCAGAAGCAGTACCTTTTAGACAGTTACCCATCTTTTTTCTGTTCAAAAATTACAAAAAATATTAATATTGGGTTACCAATTATTGTGTAGGTTTCATATGCACAAATTACAAACCAACCACGACGAATGTTACTACTCAATGTGTTTGTATAGCTAATGTAATGTGTGAATATTAGGATAAAACATACACAACAAAATGCAATTGTGACTTTGACATCCTTCAGTAATTGTAAACTAGGGCAGTTTGAGCAATATCATTTGTCAAATTGAAAATAACAATTCCAAGTAAATGAAATGTAACAAACGTTATGTTTCTATTATAAATCTACCGAAAGCAGACGTATGTATACATTATTGTATACGTTCTTATATAACTGTACAACAAGGAAATGCGTATAAAATAGGAATTAATGTATAGTAGAAGTGATAAAAACGCTATGTTATTACTTACCATAATTAGAACTAGAATCCAGAGAAAGCAAATAATATTAGGAGTCCTAATGTGGTTATAAATAAAGTACTCGTTCGAAAGGAAAAAAGATATATTGGTAGATTTGTCCTTGAACACTAAGCAATAAACACTAACTTTCGTTGAAACAGTTTCTTAGGCACACGTTTTAGTGGATTTTAGGAACAAATGACACGGTCTTGTTCATAATTTATTGCAATTTTTGTGTATAAGGCAGAAGCGAACAATTATCTAAACGGATATCGAAAGAATAATGATATTTAGAATGCACAAACTGAATAAAAACGAGATTATAGATGACTTCGTAAGGTTCATTCGTAAATATTATTTAGTTACTAGCACAAGAATTTTGTTTCGTCAACTGAAAGAACAAGAGGCAACAAAAACCATGGTATAAACACAATAATGCGTTAATATTGGATTTAAACCAATTGAAATAAAATTGAAAATTCCATAGGCACTATGCTAGAGAATAAGTCCTTAAAAGGATGGTTTGATTTTAAGCACTGGAGTGGTAGGCAGTATTTCCTTGTATAGCTATTTCCACAATTTTTTTACATTGTGGCACTTTAAAGCACAATTAGCAGGCGTGTAATTATTTTGTGTAGAGTTGCAGCTGCAAAAATTACGAGTTAAAAAGTCTCATAATCTCAAACTTTCACTTGAAACGAACGTTTCCCCAAATGCCTTTTAGTCAAGTAAAATTGTTTTCCAGCTGTTCAATCCAATTATATCGGTTGCATTGTCTGGAAACTCTGTAAGAGTAATAATTAGAATTTGTAATAAGGATGTGTCTACGTTAGCCAACCAAAGAGGAGTTAAAGATTAGAAACGTAATATACCTGCTTGATGGATGATAGATTGCTAAAATTATTGGCAAATGGAATGGATATCCAAAAGAGGATCGAAGCGAAGGTGAGACTTGAGTCAGCTGTTCGAGTGGATTTTTATTGAAATTATCTTCGGAGCAGATGTCAGATGTTATGGTTTCACGATGTGGTTATTTAGTATGCTGGGTCACAAATTCACTACGCTCTTGTCAGCAGTTATTGCTAGTGACCTTCAATAATTTTCTATGATATCAATTCTTATAAAATTGGTAGCGTAATGACGTAAAACGTACTATAGCAATCGTCGTAGAACTTAGTAGAAAAGCAAATGTAGTGAATATTGAGAAGACAAAGAAGAACTGTGAGACACTCACTACTTGGTAATTCCTATAATGTGGTACCTAGCTATAAGAGATAACTAAATAGACACTATAATATTGTAATTTTTACGACGAGCTAAAAGGTTAAAATAAAGGTTAAACTTTGAGAATAGAGACAGTGAGTTGCTACACAACAACGTCGATTCGCTTAGTCACTATTATATTGTTACTTCTAGTGTATTCGTAATCCTAATTTCGTGAGGAGTCGTTTTATTGTTGGGAAAGACGAAACACTTTATTCATATGATTTGTATATTATTATGTGTGTTGTGGAGTAGTTCAAGTAGTGGAGTAGATAGTCTACTACTACTGTCGTGTTGTTCTATTAGGCTAGTCATGTCGTGCACTTTCTGTAATGTAATAGACTAGAAAGATGAAAGGCGATGTGACGTAATGTTTTTGCTATATAACAACTCGGTGTATGTATATACGCGTATGGCGTACAGCTCTTCTAGTCAATAACAATGATGATAAACTCAAAAATACCGTATAGATTCTAATAAAACCCATAGCATTACCCGTTACTAACGTCTTGGTGGAAACCGTTTGGGGGAACTGGAGGGCAAGGGCGTATCCAGAACTCAAAGTAAGGGGGTGCTTGAACATAAGACAAGAATTTTCTTATGTATAAAAATACTTTTTATTAAATTTTAGAAAATGTCAAGTGTGCTTTTGGGAAATTAAGGGAGGCTACAGCACCCTAGCACCTCCCCTAAATACGTCCTTGCTGGAGGGACACAATGAAAGGTTTTATTAAGTGTATTGTATGAGGTAATAATTTGTGGGTCAACTGGGGCAATATAATTATATTTCCAATAACTGGTGACTGGGGTGAGGATAATATAATGTAACACAGGATTGATTTAAGTGTAATACTGTTAGGGAATTGAGTTCTATTGCATGATATGCACACTGGGAGGAGAGTGGTACTAAAATCATTTGGACTAAAAATCATACATAATGACATATATTAATAAGTCATTGAATGGGAAGGGATTGAAGCATTGTAAAATATGTGATTTACTAATTATGTGGATTTATTAGAATTTGGAGTTTATTCATGGTAGATAGGTTGGAGGCAATATGAGAATAAAATTCATTGACTGGGGTATCGCAATATTTTTATAAAGTTTACAATAAAAAATGGGACATTGTGATATATGGTGCTTTATTAGCGCATGGGCTACATTTAACTGGAATGTCACTTCGGAATCATTTGTAAGAGTAGAGGGGTTTTATTAGGACATATACGGTAGGCACTATTTACTACCTTTTTCTGTGTATTTTCTGAGGTAGTATTGCATAGCATTGCATTTGCAGTATTCACTCACTGTAATGTATCTGCTTTTGGTTGGTAACTGGCAAACAAGAGTAGGATAGGCAAGGAGGAGGTGTTTGAACTTACAATTATGTAGTATACGACGTAGTAGTTAACTTAAAACTCTATTATCGACTCGCCTCGACTGATTATGCATTAGACTTTGGACTTGAACTTAAGAAACTATTGACTCCCTCAACTAAAGCCCCGCGTTCCCAACTCACCACTAATCACTCGACTCTCTCACGTTTGTATGCATATTGACATGTACTATTTATTATCAACGGTTTATATCCATAGACACATCAGGAACGTTTTTGTCGACAATAATACTATTATTAGTAGTGCAATGTTATGCAATTGGAGCTAGAGATCACGCTGTTTGATTATTTATATTGACACAATGACATTCGTCGCTGTCTCGAGTTACTTTTGTTTGTGTTGTATACCAGCTCAATGACAAATTACATTTCGTGAGTACAATGCAAATATAAACGCACTTAAAAGTAATTATAGGACTGACTGATTCATTATATGGAAAGATACGACAGAACTGTCTACCAATAATCACTGTCACAAAATTATTTATTCATGTACGAAGTTAGTAAATAAAACAAATTGCAAAAAATTAGCGGAGAGAGACGGAGTAATCCTTACACTGAAATGTTATGCAAAGAATAAATAAATCGCAAAAACAAAATTACACCTTTTACTGTAATTGTCGCTGCGGAACAAAGATTTTCTTGTTTGGAAAGCTCAACATGACAATGACAACGGTTGAAATATTATTTATGATGGCCGTCGATAATTCGTTTACTGTCTGTACAATAGTCAGTTTTGATTGCTTTCTACACGAAAGGAGAAAAGAATTTCGTGGTCCAAAAAGGCAGCCTAGCAACATAGCAGCAGGGCAGAGAAGGCAGTTTGAGGTATTTAATATAAAAATGGCTATAGTTATATCTATATCCTTTTAATCTCGTTTTGTATATTTAATTGGGACGAAACGAATAAATCTAACAAAATAGGATCCTAATTGTCTTTCTAGCTCCAATTCAAGTATAATACAAACCTATGTACGAATACGAATTTCATGTATTATGTAAAGAATATCAATGCCAAGTATTACATATAGCACAATCGAATTGAGACGTAATACATAGAAGAAATAAAGTTAGCTGAATTCCGAAGGATACTTAGCCGAATTCGGCCAAAATGATACTTACTTGACAGAATCCAAATGGAATTTGATTCAAAGTGAACATATCACATCCTTAACCTCGGAAAAATCATGTACAGCGCATTTTAAGCACAATATCATGGATTAACTAGAATATATGGTCAGATTTGTAAAATTTAAAATTGTTGAATATAATTGGTTCCGAGCTAGGAGTAAAGGTATTTACATATACTCTGGTAACTCTAATGCATTTTGAACCAAATTCGGTCGAATTTGAAATCGGTGAAGTGAAGCATCATTTGACTGTCGGGTAACTTCTGATTGTGTATATGTATGTAGGTACTACCATCCTATTGCATGAACTATACACTACATTTGATTCTCTTCTGGGTTGGATTGACTCGGATGATATTGTTTGACTTGGAATCGGAGTGTACTATTTCGGTGTTATAGCACTGGTCGGTGTCAGAAAGAATGTAAGCACTAAATATAGCGTGCATTCAGTATACGCTGCTCCTATATTCATATACCTTAAGTACATTCACATAATAATATTATTTTTTATATTTTGATATGCAAGTGTTCTATTTCCTTTTGTATTGAATATTTAATTTTAATTTCCAAGGAGTTTTAATACTAATGACAAGTTGAAGGAATAATAAAATGTCAAGTAAATTAAATGCCCTTAATACATGAGATTAAACCTATGCAATTTCATGAATTAAAAAATACGGAAAACATGCAATAAAGCGCTAAAATTTTCGCAACTTTTGTTAGTGCTCCCCCCGAAATGTTTTTATGGCTGCGGCACGGTCTCTAACTACTCCTTGAGGATGCACGATTGATTTTAGCCCACCGAAGGCGACCTTTTAAAATAGTTTCCAAGTAAAATTAAGTCATAATTTCATAAATATCCAGGGACGCAGTGAGGGGAGTACGGGGCACGGGTACCGTCTCCCCCAAAATCGAAAAAGAATAAAATTTTTGTCTAAAAAAGCAAAAATCGTTTTCTGGCCGTGGCCCTGTAAATATCATCATGACTATGTATAACGTAAACTGACTCATGCGCATTTAATAATATTTGTATGCACCAATGAACAGGCACGTATCCAAAAATTTCATCAAGGAGGGGGCACAGCAAATAATAATAGGTAATAAAACTTCACATAATTTTTACGATTTTTGGGTCTTTTTAGGAAAAAAGCTTAGATCACACGCCCTGACCAGGGGAGAAGTTCAAAAAAAGAAAATATGGCTAAACACCCCGTGAGAAATTGGTTAAAACCACCCCGTGAGAAATTGGCTAAAACGACTCCGTGAGAAATTGGCTAAAACCACCCCGTGAGAAATTGGTTAAAACCACCCCGTGAGAAATTGGCTAAAACCACCCCGTGAGATATTAGCTAAAACTACCCAGTGAGAAATTGGCTAAAACCACTTTTGACATCCAGATATATAATCAAATCCTGGGAATTATTTCGTATTAAATTAGAAATTTTTGGGGTAGAGTTGGAAATTTTGTCTAAAGCTATGAAATCTTTTGAAGTAGGGGCATCTAATTGTGGCCAGCGTAGCCTAAAGTTGGACAACAACTTCAAATCTCCTGTGAATATCCTAAAAGTGCTTTACCATTTGAGCACTAATTCGTAAAGGTGTTGAACAATCTGAGCACTAATTCGGGAGGTGCTATAGAGCTTTGAGTTCCGTTCGTAAACAGGTAAACCACTTTTTCGCACATTTTTTGAAATTCTACCACCATTAAAAACCGGGAATTGTTTTGTTATATCTGCTTTGCATATATTCCCCAAAAAGGTTTTAAAATAGGTTGGAACTATTTCCGAAATAGGCGTTTTTATTTTATTTTCATTTAAGCCTTTAGCGTCCAGATGGTTAAGCACCTTTGTGATATTCACGCATGGGCGAAATGTTGTAAATTGGTAATATGGTAATGCGTGAGTATTATCATGTTTCTATTGACTTAAGCAAACCGAGATGTTATAATATTTATGTGCTTAGGAATGAAAATTACAATGATGCAAAAATTAGAAACCTAAAATATAAACTCGCTTTACTCCCCTGTTCAATATCCATTGGATTCTAATGTTAATTCGCAATCTTTGGAAATTGTTTACTTCTGTACGCATAACGAACTTAACTAATTAAAGGCATTAGTAAATGACATTAAGCTTCAGATGTGTTTCTTATGTGGACTAATAGCATTCATAATCTTACCCATATAATTTCGATGGTGTAATTAGTGTCGACGATTTTTAAATACTTGGTCACTGGTCAGCAATTTTCTATTGGCAAAGGTACACCAAAGTAAAATGGGCATTTAATGTTTAGAATATTTTTTAGATTTTTGGACGACTTGTAAATTTCGTGGAAGACAAGATCGGGAGAGATGCTTTATGACAGTACACAAGGGTTGGCGTCAGGATATTCTCCCTAAAGAATTAGTATGCTTGCAGTATTGTGCTAAATTCCAGTGTAAACGATACTATACTATTCTCATCTCATTCGTTTCATAAGTAAAGTAGTACAGTTTTGTCTCAATTATTGTTGCACCAGATTGGATCAAAATAAAGTATAGAAATGAGCTATTTTTTAGCATTGTATGAATTCTCATACAACGAATCTAGTACAGTTTTTATTCATTGTTCATCATCTAAACATCTGTCACAGAGAAATGGGTCTCTAATCTCTAATATACATTTTACGTGTTTGTTCGACCTTGGTCAGCCTCATTGCTGAAGGTTTGGTATCGGTAATTAATATTATTTATCAGATATTATAGTATTAATCGTAGTCGTATGTCGTATTGATGTTGTCGTGTGATCGTGTCTGTGTATTTTTGTGTGATAGGTTCTTATGTATAATTATGTATAACCAGCGATTAGACTGGGCAAGACTATTATAACTCATTTAGCCTAGTATCAATCGATTAAGTTAGCATTATATAATAATAATTATTGTTATTTATTACTTTATGGGTTACATAGTGCTATGGAGTTTTGTTGAAGGCTAGCCGATTTATTTTTATGTAGTAAGTAAGTACATTAGATAATTCTTGTTCTGTCACGTTCTAATTACGTTCTACATACATTTGGATCGCTTTGGTAGTACAATACAATCGAGTATCTACCTTACCTCGTCAGACTGACAGTAATCAGCTTTCTGTACCGTTTACCGTACCATCTAGCACTATCATGACAGTCAAGTAATAGTATAATAATAATATGTACCATGTAATTATCAAATCCCTTCATTTCATCCAATTGTAATGTAAGTAGGTAGTCGTATAAGAAACTAGGTATGTCATAAATTACTCCTTATTATGTAATAGAATGTTGATGTGTGAGATTAGCGTCTTCTCAAGTCTAATACAGGAAAGTATTGACATGATACACAAACTTTGAAAATTTATATTTGTGTGCATTCCTATAGACTTATCTTTTGCATTTGTAAATGATTTGCTCAAATAAATCATGAAAGGAATATAGGTATCTATTTATTGGTGACCATTCTAATCTTAACCAAAATGCATGTGAATTAACTACATTTAAGTGAATATAAAAAATCATACAAAGTAGAAAATATTCCTTTTCAATTAGTTATGGTACGTGTATGTGCTAACTTAATACATAACAGTGATAATTTAACAACAGATAATAAATATCAGATCAGTTTTGATTTGAAACGGATTGTACAAAATATTTATCATCGCTCCTCACAAAGGGACCTGATCTAATTGAAAATAACAAGCTATAAGTGCCCAAATATCTTGGTAAACGTGGTAATTGTGTAGGAATGAATTTAGGTAAAATTCTGGGAATGATTTGTGTTACACTACGATTGCTTCATAACAGAGATGAGCCAAGTTAACGCCATTTCATATATTAACAAAACGCGAAAAAAATTAATGTTATGTATAATAGGTTTTTAAAGACTTGGTAAAGAAATATTGAATACTGACGTACCCCATGAGTCAAACGGGAAACATTTTGACTTGGAAATGGGAAACGAAATCAGTATGAATAACATAAATCGTGTTTTGTAGCTAAAACTTAAAATTCCCTACGTAGTATTTCTCAAATTATTCTCTACTCACAAGTGTGACTTTTTGACTTCTACAATTGTTAACCCAAAATTCAAAAAAAAATAAAAATCATTGATTTATAAGTCAAGATTTATCACGACTATATTTCCCAACTTGAGTTTCAAGTAATTTACCTATTCCGTACATTCACCGAGCCGAATAGGGTACAGCATGAAACTTTTACCTAGATGCACCCTTATTGCAGAGCTAGGATTTTTTCCAAGTATCTGGGAAAAGTCACGAATGTGCTTATCCGCAACTTGTACAATATTGATAAAAATTGACGTTTTGACTTATAAAATTTTTAGCCTAAAAGTCAAAAAAAATATCTAAATCAATGATTTATACTCAAGTTTTGTCACTACTTATTTCCCAACTTGAGTCCCAAGTAATTTACCTATTCCGTACATTCACCGAGCCGAATAGGGTACATCATGAAACTTTTACCTAGATGCACCCTTATTGCAGAGCTAGGATTTTTTCCAAGTATCTGGGAAAAGTCACGAATTGCTTATCCGCAACTTGTACAGTTGTAACAAAAAATGAGTACGAACTGAAAATTTTGAAGCCATGTAAATTCATGTGCTTCGGAGTTTTGAACAATAAAAGAATGGATTGAATATAATTGATATAGAAATGACATCATTTAGCTGATGTGGCGTAAGTGAATTGTTTTAGGGCCCATCTCTGTTAGATAAATCGAAAGAAATAAAACTAGATTAGTGGCTGTGGGACCCAAAAGAGCATAAATGTATTTGTATATTGACATTATTAGATGTGGAACAATAAGTACTAGTTATTTATGGTAAAACAAGGACATAAGATTGCTGCATATTTAATACTTTGTACTCTGGCTTATTCTTGCATGTAAACAACAATTAGTCTTGTATCCTTGTTACGTGTCATGTCATGTCACCGAGTGTCTGTTGGTATAATGGGTACTTGGTACTGTACTCTTATGTAAGTAGCAAGGCCAGTGTACCTGATTTGAGTGCTACTTATAATTGCAGTTAGTATTGCGTAAGAAATAATAAAAAATATAGAGTTGCATTGATGTGATGTAGTTGGTAAGTAAGTATTGGTGGATTATTGGCTGGAGTACTTTATTGGGCAGATATACAAAGGTTATTATTAGTACATACGTATAGTTAGTATGGAATAGTTCATATAATTTGCATCTGCATTCCTTATCAGCAACCACTCAATAAGGGATTCTAAGGGCATTCATACCTAATTGTAACTAAGTAATAAGAATAAGAATAATATAATTAGGTAGCTTTAAAAGTGCATTGCGACCTGTTAATTGCTTCCACTTCCATATATATTTAGTCTACTCACAAAATAGGTGGAATCAAAGTGAATATATCTAAGTGCTGTAGGTGAAAGCAAGTGAAAGTAAGTCGGTGAAATAGATATTATTACATAGTAGAGAAAATTGACGGCATTCCTCTAAATGAATCCTTAGGCTAATTTGATTGTTTGGTTGCCATATTGAATTAAATAGGGTATTGTTCGGTATAATCTGTATAGTCGTATGTATATATAGTTAGGTGGTAGCAGTTTATTCTTTTATACACAATTTTGGTATGGTATTTCTTATTGCACAGGTTATTAAAACCAGAAGTAAAATAAACGGTTAGACACCGCCATTCAAAACTACCTACACACAATATCATCATGATCTCATTTCGTTCGTACTTG
Organism: Tomocerus qinae; assembly: GCA_020055645.1. Taxonomy (NCBI): domain Eukaryota; kingdom Metazoa; phylum Arthropoda; class Collembola; order Entomobryomorpha; family Tomoceridae; genus Tomocerus; species Tomocerus qinae. Next base: position 27,216,805 of record CM034548.1, read on the forward strand.
TATAATAAGAGTGTTCTTTGTATTTTTTGGACTGGGTACAGACTGGAGATTCAGAAGTTTTCATGGTTTATTTAAAATAGTTCCTCCGAATCCACTCACAATTTTTACTACTGTGTTGTGTGTATAGTATGTAAATGTAATATGTAGATAGATCCATGCATGCGTTATTATTAGTTACCAATTACCGTTACCTTTAACATGGGATTTATTAGTTATCTTTATTAACTGCATTATTAGTTGATTTTGTAGTAGTAGTGGATTATCCACATATCCGTGTATCTCTACTAATTAGTAATTTTACCTAAACACTACTTACTTAATGTCATTTTGGAAAATGTGATATTGGTTTCATACTGTTAATTAATTCAAACGGACTATTTAATTTACATAAAAAATTAATCCTACAAATAGTAGATATGGTGCAGCTAAGTACATAGTACATTGCTATACTACATACTTGTAACTGTATAGTATTAATAACAACTGTAATGCAAAACAAAATCTGCATAAATAAAGTAACCATAACCAATTATTTTTGAGCAGTTTCTGTGCCTTATTACTTATTACATTTAGGTTTCAAACAATAAACTCTATAGCTTATAAATAATCCATATAAAATAAATAGCCTACAAATATATAAATATATAAATAATTAAAGCTGTCAAAAGTGTCAATGTATATTACAGACAATCAATGTCAATTATTTGTCCACGGTATGTCAAGTTTCAATATCATTTGCATATTTTTCAGACTAGGCATTTGCTTCTTCTCACCAATTTGCACTTTGGTTGACACTCTTGTTGACTATATAATGCTAACCTTCCCGTTGCTCTCTTCCTTTCCATCCCATCAATTCCTTACCAACCACTATAATATAGTAGAACACAGTATTATTACTATAGCAGTTAATGTACTGGGTCTCATTCAGTTTTTAATGACTCACAAAACATTCTCTCATATCACTTGAACTAATTAGAAACTCATGGCTCTATTCATCGTGTTTGTATTATTATTCCACCATTTATTTATTAATTTCACGACTCTCCTAAAGTAATTATTATTCAGTTCTTATGATAATAAAAATGGCCAATACAATCGGTTAATTGTTATCTATAAAAGGTAATAAGTGGCTAATACATACTTATGTGTTTATAGTATAAATTCTTCACATAGGTATGTATCGTATAATAGTAACTAATTTGCTACTTTTATTGAGATTACATGTTCGAATAGCACTTATGCTTTTATACTTTGTATTTAAGTAATGGCAGAAGATATTTATTGCATTGCGTAAATTGCGCATATTATGTTGATAAGAGTTTCTACTGAAACGACTAGTCTTAAGATTTTCTTGCAATCACAAACCCTATTTAAAGCTAAAACCTCACGTAAATATTAAAAAAATCTATATAGTAATTACAAGTATTAGTTTGTAGTTTCTTGTAGTATTAAAACAGTAGACTAGTCATGAAATACTATTTAAGTTTACTTATCCTAATATTACTCACTAGTAATAAGCCACACCAAGGTTCCTATAAGTAAGTACAATTACATCAATAATATTTTGTGAATGGAAGTGGGAGTGAAAGTGAAAGCACTTTTGGCTTTCACCTGAACGCTATGAAAGCATATAGGTTTTTTAAGGCATCGTCTGTGATTAGGTATGTCTCACATGCACACACTCAACTCTCACAGTAGTGTACGTTTAAATACCTATCTTATGTCCCTATCTTGCATTCGGTAAGCATTAACAACTGAGCTCTATTAAACTTATTGGCTACAGATACATTATATTATGTATCCACATAACAGAACTTAACTTATAACAACTATGATCCCAAGTAAAAGTCGTAAAAGGCTGAATTACTGATCCTATCACCGTGTCATTTTTATATAGCTACTGGGATAAGCCAGTGGCGTTACGTACAGACTATAGCTTTACCTACTTTCTTGGGCAGGTTTAATTATAGTAGCAAAAATGCATTTAGGCACTAGATTAACAGAGAAAGTCAATTAACCATTTAATATTGAATAGGTCTTTGAGAGTTAAATTATTACCGTTGGAATGTTTTTAAATTTTGTATACTAAGATCCATTTCCCAAGTTTAATGTCTTAAGGATAAAGTCAGTATACTAAATGATGAAGTCTAACCCAAAGTTATAGCACTTTAAGGTAGCAATTGTCTGTACCAATATTGCAGAAAGAACAAATTGCATAGCTATTGATTGCTATATAATTACCATAAGATTAAATATTCTTAATTAACATTATAATTTATAATAATTAATATTTTAATGACTGGATTTATTACTGGACTTGTATAGGATGATATTTGTTGACTGCCTATCTCTGTACTTAAGTCGTGTGTATTTTATTAGGGCACACTGAAAAGACAAGGGATGTCGTTTGTAACGCTCTGACATAGAAATGTGACTAATGCGTTTAGCTGAATTTCATGGTAGAAGAAAGGCGAGAGCAACGGGAGAAAGAAACCCGATCTTCCATGGCAGAGTTCATATTGTCTTAGCTATATCTATGATAAATAATGGAGGCGATACAAGACTAGTATTTGCCGTGTACTGTTGTAAACCGAGATCGTACTTCCATTTAGTTGTCTTGAATTTTGCTTTGTTTGGTTAGTATTTTCCTCGTTGTCAGGTTCTTGTTAGTGAATGCGTTATTTAATGAAAGAGCTTCATCTGTGAGAATGTATAATTGTGTTCCTTATTTTTTCACTAGATAACCACAGATGTAATTCTTGAGAGACGAAGTTGCAGAATGAACAGGTCTAATTGTAAGTTGGTATAGATGGGTAATATAGGTACTTAAAACGCACTATAGCATTACTAATTTCCGTGACATGATAATTGTATTCAATAAAAAACCTACGAGAAATTCACAGAGATTATTTGCAGTATCTAAAGATGCAAATACATCACGAATCACGATACTCTACAGTATTAATGTATATTTTACAGCAGTGATATAATATTCTAGCACTTGACTTGACTTTTTCTGAGCTATGATGAATACACACAAGTTTCATTCAACTTACGGAAATAGATAAGTAAATAATGAATACAGAACGTAGTAGATATACATATGCATTGAACTGTTGTAGTCAAAGTATAACTAAAAATGTACATAATAATTTAACGTGATTCACTAACTAAGTAGATATTAAGTGATTTACTTACAAATACATTATTAATTTTACTTATGGCTTACTCATTGGCATTGATACTAATAATACATAACGTTCATACTTTCATAGTAGTACAGTATAAGTAAGTACATCATCGCCATCACTAGAATTAATTGCATAGTTGGTGTGATTGAGAAAGAAACGTGACTATAAGATGTAAAGTAAAAATAAGTTGTTTTGTTCTTCTTTTGTTTGTTGAGTGGTCGTTCTATGCATAACTTTGATAGTTATGTATTTACATTTAAAGTACATTGTTCACAATAGGTGAGTTTGTATGCGCTACTGTATTGTTTATGACTGACGCACACCTTTTCCTTTTAAGTACAACAAATCAGTACAGCTACGTATTTGTTACAACCTTATCTGTATGTATGAAGTCTGTAGATTCTGTTCGCTAGGCTCTAGTATCGTGATTTCTGTAGGTATATTTAGGGACTAGTTTGTATCCGTGTTCAAGAATTTATTAAAAGAGATCCATGCTGGAGTCCTTTGGATCCGATGGAATGTGAGAGTTGATGTCTGAGTGTCGGTGTGGACAAGGCTACTTGAGGATGAGGGTGATAGGCGGGTGTGCAGATCTCGAACGAAAATGTCACAATGGCTCCGACTCATTTGACTGCTGCTGGGACAGGGCCGTATGGTGCACCGTCACCACTTGGGTCACATGCACCGTCTGCCCCTGACTCAGCCCGTGAGAGATTTGTTGCTGACTAGATGAGTTAGAGCTGACTGTTTGATTGGACAGACTACTATTGCTACCTCCATTCGAACCGGGTTGTTGAGGCGTCTTGCTCGGGTCGTTCTCCTCCTTCCATTTGTCCATTGATCGTCGTCGTGCGTTCATGAAGAAGTTACCCACCGTTGTTGGCTCCAAACCCAATTGACGCGCTATCGTCACCTGCATCTCTTTCGACGGTCGCTTCGTTTCCTGAAAATAAATAAATATTATATCTTCCATAGATATATTCTTCCATTTACAATGAATTAAAAAAGGTTGTTAGTGTACGTACCTTAAAAATAGCTTGCAGCGTACGTCGCTGGAGATCGGTGAAAACTAAACGGGGCTTTTTGGGTGCTGGAGGATGTTCTGGTTGTGTCTGTTGCTCTTCCTTCCTCTTGCAAGCTGATTTATATGACATTTATTCAATATTCAGCACAGCCATCACCACCAAAAACAAACAAAATAAATCACATTTTTTAGCTTTGAGGTTTATTATACATTTTGAGATTTGCAAAATGTTTACTTATGCATAGAAAAGAGTTGATGACGAAAGTACATGTGAAGAAAACCATATAAGACTCATTTTGTGATAGTTTGTGTTGAAGTGAAAGTGCATGTGCTTTTCTATCACGAGCCTCCTATTTGTTACTTGTAATTTAATATGTCATGTAATTTGACTCCACAATTCCACAGCATGTCTCTAACTGTCTATTATTACTGAATTCCTAGTATTTCCTAACCTTGGCATAGAGTAGTATTCTTCTAAACAGAAACTAATGTAAACATACACACAACATAGAAACATGGTGAGTGCGGTCAGTGCCATATCAAATAACAGCAATTACTATTATTACTCAACCGCATCTCTGTTCTTTTACAAAAGAAAGTTTGCAGTTACTGCAATCCTTAAATTGCACATGATTCAAATTATTTCGCAGCTGGAAATAAAAGACTTGGGCATTTATAGACATCTGTGATAGCCACATACACAGATTTGTTAGGTAGTCTACCTGTTACTGATATACAGGATTTTAAAACGATGCATAGATCAACTTGTACGTCTCACTTGAAAAAGTAGTGATGACATTAGATAAATCGGTAAACAAATACTGCCCTCGTAGTTTATGTAAGTAAATTAGCATTTCCAATATAGTAAAGATAGAGATGATTATAGGAGGAATGTTTATATTATGATACAGATCTGAATCAGAGGAAAGCATCTGGGAGACATAACGGAATGCTTCACTTAGATATCTATCATAAAAGACGACGCAAGGGAATGAATAGGAAAACGAAATTTAAAGTGAAATGCAATGCAAATGTGAATTGGATGAGAGATATATTTATACAGAGCCCCAACAGATGATGCAGAGCCAGCAGTCTGTCTGACTGAGACATTTGAAATAACGCTTGATCATTTCGCCAATAACTGAATTGCTCTGCGTACTCCATTGTTCTTGTAGAATAATGTCCACTCGAATCTCGTGTACAAACTACAAACTATGGTGAGTGCAGAGATGTTCGTCTCTATGATCCAACTGTCTTCCCAATAGAATAAGAACATCGTAAAGTATTTACATGTACATCTATCTGCGTACCAACTTTTGCTAGGATTTTCCATAACAGTTTTGCTTTTTCGACAATATTGAATTGCACGTATAGAGAAGCATGAAAAATGCACAGTATAGGATATTCTTGTGAGATGTATAATAAAAGCATCGAACGAGAACCCATTAGTCAACTAGGGTATAAAAAATACATCTTCGTCTTCCGTGCTTGTTTAGACAGTTCCGTATTTTTGTGTGTAGGCCACTACCTCACATTATGCAGAGTAATGCAGAAAGTATTCCAAATTCTTGATATAAACGTAGGTATATAGCTAACGCGTATTTAAACAGAATTTATAGAGCCAGGTCATAAAATCATAACGAAATATATCAGAGGAAAATAGTAAATGAGTAATATCACTTGCGATAGAATTCTGAAGCGGTAATACTATAAAATTCTAGAGAGATCGTAAGATTTAGTACTTATGCGAAATGTGTCAATTATAAGAGTATTCAAATAGGTATGCAATGGCTGAGTAAGAAGAGGAGATTAGAAATGGGAACGCAGTGTTTGTTAATAGCCAGAGTGTACATAGTTACATTATTGTACGGACGAAAGTCACATTACCAACAACTCGGAGTGTTTATGTATACTGTACAAATGTTCTGTCATGTCATTCATATGCCATTAGTGTCAACCAGATCGAGTTATTCGACGTTCTACTTGCGTTGGCTGAATTGAGCTAAGTGAGTCTAGTTTGGCTTGAGGTACTTGGAAATAACTTAGACGGAGCTACACTGAACTATACAAATCACTTATATGAATATACTAGTTGGAGTACATTTAATGCATGTGCCTGTAGATAAGTAGACACGACAACGCTTGGCGATCATAATAAATATAGTAACGAGTGGGTTGTTAAATTCAGAGTGAAAGTAAACTTTCTCTCATCTCTCCCTTCATTGTGCAAGTCCCCATTTTCCACTATTTCTTGTCTGACTCAATTTCTTTCGATATAATTGAGAGATAATCTGATTAAGCTGATAAACTCTTTGATCAATGTGAATGTGACTACTCAGTGCTGCTTTGCGGTAGATTTCCTTGAGTTTTCACTTCAGCTCCAATGTGTACAAACGCTATTGATACGTAATCCATACACATACTACACACATATACTCTAAAATGTACAGTGAACTGAAACGTGGACTACCTATATAAATTTATGTGTGTACAGATCCAGAATATTAGGCGACTACTATTTGTGCTCAATTATTTGGAGCATTGATCTCAATCAACGTCTAACCGCATAGAACGGTGCTACAGTCAAAGTAAACCACACAACAGTACATACAACAGTAAATAGGCCATTCGGACTCAATCCAACTGAAGACTCTGCTCCTCTCCATATCCAATTCCCATTATACACTCTACTGCATGGACTCTAATCCTAAAACTCCACCAACAAGAGTCCAATATGTTGCAGACACAACTAAAACAATACATACTATCTAAGCCAGGAGAAAGTACATGCCTTATTCAAATTAGTATTATATCTTTATATCCCACTCAACTCTGTATGTCTGTAGTACAATATATACTGTCTGTAACCAATCTCAACTGTAGTAGATAGTGAGCATATAATATTTACAATCGTTCCAAAGGAAGCATATCTGATTTAAAATGTGTATGCTAAGGATGTATAAAGAGTATAATATTTATTTATAAATATCCTAAGTAGATGCATAGAGGTCTAATAACAGGCTACGTGTGTGCAATGTAATGTGAAGTAATGCTCACATGAAATACAGATGCTTGTACTTCGTTTACGTTCATGTCGTATAAAAGGGAGAGAGATTGCTGATGGGAAACTGATGTCGGGAAAAGCCAAGGAGTAAGTCCATTTAGATGAGATCAGATCACATCACGAAAGTTCACTCTCTCCGCTTTCTCTCTCTCAATGTCGACATTTGAGAATTTACAGATTTGAAGAATGTTCAGTTCCGCTCACAAGAAGAGAACTTTAGAGAGGTATCTCAGTAGTATAGTTTGTATATGGACGGGTCTAGTTGTCTGGCCTATGAGGAAACGTCTAGTAGCCGAGGGCCTGTCTAAGTGAAAGTGAACCATCCAGCCAAGTCGAAGGAGACGAGAAGCCAGGAGTTGAGAACATCGAGAAGACAGCATTATACACTATTTCCCATTTGCATGACATGCCATTAGACTATTAGACCATTGCATTAGGGAGACGCTCAACTCAACTCACTGACTCTATTCTCTACTTCACTTGCCCTCCCTCCAGTTCACTATTCTTTCTAATACGATCTAAGTACTCTCCCAACCTACATAACTCCATACTCATACTCCTCAGACTAACAATAAGGCTTGTCAGCTTGTCCGTCTATCCAATATACATACATACACTACACATCATACACTACTACTTAGTTAGGCAAATCAAAAGTATCTCCTTCACACACTTATTATATAACTTCCAGGCTTTATTGAAATATTATGGATATAGTATTGTATTCCTATAGTATGCAGAATCTATAGTATATTATATACCAGAGACAAAACTTGATTTCTTGCCGGCTTGGGAGATTTCCCTAGAATCAGAGGAAATAGACACTTGCAAGCAAAACAGCTATTACGGCTTGCTATGAAGACAACAATAATAACGTATACTATCACAACGTGTAGAGAGGAGTTTTGACGTATTGGCACATTTATGTTTCCATCATCAAAAACTTTCATATCATTATGAATTCTGGGAATGGTTCAAAATTCATTAATTTCATGCTAGAACATCATTGTGACAAAAGTTACTCGGCACAGCTAAAACTGAACACGTTACAAACCAAAGATGCACTTAATTCAATCATCCCCTGATATATCTACGTATTTTACGAAAAATACGAAGTGTAAATGAAGTCGGTAAAAGTGCAGTGTAACCAGATGTCCTGCATAGTACGTAGAAAACGCATTAACAATTTAACGTGGCACAAAATAGCCGATGAAGTATGCTATGAGATTTTTTAAATCACAACTCGTAGGTAGCTAGAATGCAGCGAATCTAGCACTGAAACTTTTTATTGAATTGTCAGTAACAAAATCTTGGGTTCATATATATGTAGATCAACCAATTTTTTTCCTGCTAACCTCATAAACAGAGGAAATCAAAAAAGGCAATTTCATTTCATTTACTATGTATTTCTGTTTGGCCTTATTTTATTAGGGCATGTAACATGGGTTACTTGGGACAGAATAGCAATTAGCAAATGAATAAGAACCTATAGAGGAAATTAAGATCTATTCTGTTTTTGTAGGTTTGATATTTTAATTTTGTGTTGGGTATTTATTGTGAATGAGAATTGGAGGAGATGTTAAAAAGGAAATGTTGGGGAAGCCGTGAGTGGTACCCACCTACTTACTACGAACTATTGGAACGTGGTGCATTGGGATTGTGTAAGTAGCTGCACTTTGTGTACATAACAGAGAAAGTGAGTTAGGCGTGGAAGAAAGGAGAGAGCCATGTGCTTGGAAGATGAAGATGAGTAGGAGTTGTAGGTTATGTGGACGTTTATAGTAGAGTAATAGTACACGTAGTAGTACATAGTAGTTGATAGGAGACGGAAAATCAATTGCGGGCGCTCAATTATTCCTATCGATTGCTTGAAGGAAGAAAGTCTGTTGGTGTACTAGTAGAAAAGATAAGTACCCAGAGCACCAGATCAATACTAGTTCCATTCAAGCAGAGTTCCACTATTACTTGCACATTCCTAAAAATTACAGCAACCTCACAGCCTGAGAAAAGAATGCTATACACACAGCCTCGATATTCAAAACACCAGTGACAGAATTTAGCACATTTAGGAAGTAACATTAAGCAGGAGGCACAGAAGCAAGGACAATAGATAGTAATCTGGAGACCAAGATTAAAATCAGGGAGAGAGGATGCACATGCACTTACACTCATCTCCCTCCAATTGACTTGTCACTTTTCTGGAGCAGTCACTACAAAGCCCAAGTACTAAAGTAAAGCAGAGCACATTATCTCTCACAGCATTACTTTCTCTGCGTTATTTCGAGATTACCATTCAAACCAACCTTGCATCCATTCAGAGCAAATCATCACATCTATCATCACATCTTCCACGTAAAATAGACAAGCATTTCTATTGCCCAAATTAGCCACTCTTTATTCTACAGCGTGTGCGAGGATTCTTTTATGGAGCCGCACATTAAGTCATTTCTTCAAGCAGTGAATGCAAGCATGTCTACTCGGTTTTTTCTTCTGCATAGTAAACTATAACAATCGATGGCACTACAAAGCATCTGCTAATTTATTATTAATGATGAGATGCTCTACTCATTCGTTACTTACAACGTTACAACTACAAACACGCAAATATTTATACAATATACTATAAACAACAATTCGTCCTTTCAAATTACATGAAAACAAGCGGATAACAACAAATAACGGATAATAGTCTTGTTTTTACAAATCAATTACATGCTTAAGAAAACAAATTCACTCCAATACAACTATTTGCAGTATATCAACAATATTACACGATATACGAGATGCATTCCCAACCACATCTATAAATACATTTCCATCCAAAATGAGTGCAGCGTGTTAACATTTATAAACTGTAAGCTCTGAACACACAAAAACGACATTTAATGCTACATAAATTCAAGAGAAGGATTAATTAGTTAGTGAGACTAACATTATAATGGGATATAACTAGGAGAGTGAGAGACAGCACTATAAATATGCAGACTAGACTAGACTGGCAACTAGGACACAGACATACATATTGAGGAAGAACGGGGAAAAGAATGTACACGATAGAGACATTGTATAGTCAACTCTAAAATACGGACAACAAGACGTACGATAGACAACAGACACACACACTGAGCACACGCAATTATTTATTTAGATACAATACGGAGCGAGCGGGTTGGCGGGCGGGCGGTTTGGCGGGCTTTGAGAGCAGCGGAGGCACATTGATGGGAATTGCGAAAGTATTGAAGAAGAGATAGAGATGAGGAACTCACTAGAGAAGAGAGGAGCAACAGTTGCTGCCGTAGCTGCTGCTGACGAGGATGTCGTTGTCGAGGTTGCTGTGGCTGGTGCCGCCGTTTCTGCTGGGACATGATGACGAGTAGGAGTAGGACTCACACGGACTCACATTGACATGGGACGGGACATAGGACGGGTAGGGCGGGGGACTAAGGGGCTTCCACCTCCGGGGGGAGGGGCTCTGCATGGAGGAGGGGGAGGAGGACAGAGTTTGCGAGTTGACTCCTCTCATCGTCACTCTCGTTGTCCCATTTGTAGACTTTGGGGCATTTGCACTGCACACCTGCATCTGGTACTCTGCAATCAGAGACCATCGATCATCACCTGTCACGTCAGCAACATTGACCTTTCCACATTCAACCACCACTACTACAGACACTAACCACACACCAATCAACACACCTTTATTCCCTCTACTCACCACTCATATAACCCAACACAATCATAAATTAATCATTTGGCCCTTTCACTAAGTGGTCTAAGTCTACATTTGATATCATTTAGTAATGCCAATGGGCACAGGAAAGTTAGACGACAGTTGAAAGAATCTCTTGAACAAAATTGTTATACCATACTTTCTCCGACGTTCAAAAGAGAGAGAAAAGGATTTAAATACTGATTTTACGTTACATTTTACATGATTTAACCACTAATGATTTAAGAGTTAAGGATAATTTTACTTTAACTGTAGTAGTATCAATATTAAAGATTAATTCTGATTAAACAAGATTTAAATGAATTCTGGACTACAGTAAAATTTCTGTTTATTCCGAAATAACATTACTGAATGAAATTATAGATATCGACGTGTCTCTTTTTGAGTAATGAAATATCTGTTTGATTTATTGCCGTTCAATTGTGAGTCTGCTTCAAAAAAAATGTTTAGAGCACGTTAACGCTGGAGAAAAAGTGGAGGCACGGGTGTCGTATTTTTCAGCAATTGAATTTTTTCATGCTGCGCTGCGTAACAAGAAGACATAGTCTCAAAAAGCTTGAATGTGTATAAGTAATTGATTTTAGTCGATGACCTCGAGTGGTTTGAATGGCACTGTAGTATAGTGACTGAGAAAAAAGCGAAGCGAGTGGACTTGTTATTCTTTTCCACATCCACTTTTCATAGTACATACAACATAAGTGACTCGCCAGATATTACATCCCGCTTGGAGAATGTCCATGCAAATATTGATATAAGGATAGATAAATGGAACTATAGGAGATATCCTGTAGCTAGGACCAGCACGTAAAAATGTCTTTGGTAGAATAATTCAAAAAAGGCTTTAGAAGCCGTACACTGATGTGATACTATTCTGCAGTTAGAGAAATGGTCAGAACTTTCATAATACGACTACTTTTACTTACGAGTGTAAAAGCATTGAGCTCTACCTATGCAACATGACAGAACACGACAAATAACACTGGACAAATTTCTTTTTACCAAAAAAGGCTTTTCTCTGAAGAGACTTTTGAATTCTTTTGAGAAATACACTTATCTTCAGCCTATGCAGTCATCTGATGGGAAATACTCCAAAGAGTCTTATAAGTAGCTGTAAGTAACTAGACCCACGAACAAAAGTCCATTTAGCATTTATACATTGCAGTAAAAAAGCACCCTCTCATCTTAAACTAAACATTACGCCCATTGAAAAATACCATTTTCACTCTACCTGCATTGTAATGCTCGCCATTCTAATAATAACATATACAAGCACCAGTTCTGAATCCTATGACATTAAGAATATCGGATAAAATTGGAACTCGGACCGACACTTACTTCTTGATGTATTTTAAATTTTCCGAGTTTTAATATTTTCTACGTTTTTTCATTCAAGAAAAACTATTTTTGATCTCGTCTGATAGGATGTGGATTTAGGAAGCATTTTAGATAGTTGACTAAATATAAATTGATGTAAACACAAAATTAAAATCGAACACAGTATTTTCCATTACTGTAACGTAAAGTAGAAAGAATGAAGTAGTACATCTTTTTCTATATAATTATTTCTAAAAACATCGTCTCCAAAGATTAATACTCACTATGAGATTAACCAATGTCTTACGACTAAGTTGTCTACGAACACAGGAAGAATAAAGTTTACTTCCAATAAGATTATGATTTCGGTAGGAAGTTTGCAAGACTACGAAAGGAAGTTCCGGTCTAGTTTTTGTAGGATTTCAAACAACCTAGCAGATGAGGAAAGGTGAATGTGCTCAGAAAGACAAAGAATTTCTTCCAGAGAAGCTTTATTGGCAATCTGAGTTCTGCTATCGTCTAAACTTTGAATGAATTATGCATAACTGTTTGGAGACAAGCAGACAAGTCCGCAATCTTGAATACAGTTGACGAAAGGAAAAAGATGCACACAATCTGTCTTGTTCATCTCTAAACATTCTTGCCTCAATAGAATGAGCTATTTATATAGTCTCTTATACCTATTTAGGCATATCAAATTTCTTTCCTCTCTCTATTAATATGTATTAGGCATAGTCTTTTACTTTCGTTAACTTTTGAGTTTCCTGTCCACGTCTCCTGACTTGACATTTTTGTATTCCAAACAATCAAACAATTTTTACTCTCATAAATATGGACATCTTATATAAAAATTTACCTTCATTTCATATACTACAAAAGGTTACTTATTGTACATTCTTCCTTAACACAAAAGGACCAATCTAAATACTGCAACCAGGATGAATTAACCAATGGGGAAAAGTTTTTCTTTTAAAAGCTTGACTATCTCTTTTCTATAATCATGTTTTTACAAATATATGCTTGTAACTTATATACATTGGCGGAATTTGTTGCATAACACTAAAAACTCCTTAAAACTGGGTTACTATATTTTGAAATTCAATAGCAGTAATAAGCTCATTGTCATATATAAGAGCTCGTAGTCATATAAAAGGTTATTAGAACAAACTGTGTTGAATTTCTTGTTTCTTATTAATATCTTGTTAATTTATTCTTTTAAATTTCATTTTTCTTGTTCTATAAATCACATTATAATACATATACATCGCAACCACGTTTTTTCTCAAAAATTTTACTCCAAAATCCTAGATGGAATAATTTAAGCCATTTTAAGAATAGTAACTCTTCATTAAAATTTGAAGAACCGAAATGGTTCACTGTCGAAATTACTACCAATGTAAACTTAAATTTTCTTCGTGAGCGAAAGTATAGGTACCATTAAAATGCACGTTTATTGAAAGAAGATACATAAGGACCTAGATGTTTATGATGAATGTAAATAGGTTTTTTAGATGTTTTTATTTGATTTGACTCAATTAGGTTTCTAGTAATAAATTTAAGTGAACAATTTCCTGATTGGGTGACAATGTGCTAAAAGCAATTATGAAACGATTTCAAACTTGAATTTAGTTGCTCCAGACATATTTATTTGTAGTAGTTAATCCGAAAGTAACTGGTGAATGTTAGAAGGAGAGAGTAGCGTTAGAAAAGTGAAAAAAGATGTATTGGTATAGTAAACAAGATAGATTCAGACATCCCAATATGATTTAATTTTCTCGACAGTTGGATATAGAGCCTTGTATTGTAAGTTGGGAGGTGAAAATGTAGCAGGGAAGTAGCGATATTATTATTTTTGGGGATAGTTGTATGTAGTTGGAGAAACGGTGACGTAAGGGATTTTTGTGAGCAAGATAAATAGGCTGATTCGAAGTGAGCCACGTTTTTATAGAAGAAGAAATGCAAACTGATTTAGTATGAAGGCACTTTAGTTCATATTTCCTGTCGTCGACAGTTTTTTACTAGCTAAGTAAGTACATTAGAGTGCCAACTTGCCAAGTGGACCGCACGGCTGATTTGCACTGCATATACTAATAATATTACAAAAAATGAGGAGAGTGAAAGAAATATGCGAATGTCCAGTGGACTACCTATTGGCGATGTGTGCAGCAATTTGAGTGTACGTTGACATTTGATAAACAACTGGGTTACATACTTAGCACTAGCTTTGTTCTGCCCTGCATTTCAGCTTGTTTTTCTCAATTCTTCCGGATCAAAAAGGCGAGCGTGACTTTACTCGATTTACTGAATACTGGACGCTTTGGATTTACACACATCCTTCGCAGTTTTGTTATAATGTAATAAAAACGATTCTTATAGAGACCTAACAAATCGAATGTACAATCTCATGGAGGAATTCTTATCCCACCTATTGTATTCTTGTTTTGTTTGCTCACGTCAGTTTCCTCCTTAACGATTACTCTGCCAAACGAAATAAACTTAATAGTCAACGGACGGAATGTTCAATTTCCAATTTTCTCCTAAACGTTTACCAATTTTCTCTTGTCTCTGAAAGTCCATCTTCCTAACTGAATAACAGCTACGATAATATTATTATGTTTTACTACTACGTAAGTCACTTCGGAAGCACGACTCTCCGTCCTATTTAGATTTTCTATTTCCTACATTCAAAATAACACCTGGAAATTCTATTACTGCCACACAAACAACCAAAAGCAATTCATAAATATGGCACTATGAACAACTGCCAAATCTACATCAATATTCTCTGTATACACAAAGTAAGAAAGAATAGAAAGTAAATTTTCGTAAATAAAACTTCTTACCAAATGCCGGGCCGCATATAAAGTTTCCAACGTCTAAATGATCGTAATAAAAATAACAAAAACAAAAATTAAACAAGGCATAATTGCAATCATGTAACTTTCAGAAATGCCTCTCAAAAATCTAAATTTCAACCTCCTCCAAATACAATTTTTAAATTATCTGACTCAAGAAATTAAAAAATATTATTTTTATTTTTGGAGGAGCCTGTATTATTTCTCACACATCAATTTCAACCACCTACATAAAATAAAGTCAAGTGGGAAAAAGAATGAATATACAATAGTTGATGGGAAAAGATGAGATCATTAATGAAAAGCATTAAATATTGTATCTAACACATTACCAGCGTCCAAAGTTGGAAATACGGGAAATCCTTCTCGCACTTGTAAGACATATGAAAAGTTAAGCATTTATATAAAAGCAAAATCAAAATTTGAAACATTAATTAAAATACTAAGAACAGTACAATAGTGGGTCTATAATAATCAAGTTTAGACTGTCAACTAAGATTATCGCCAATCAATAAGGGACAGGTAAAGTTACTACCATTACTAGAAATTCATTACAAATCTAAAATGGCGTGGAATGTTCCACATTTGACATACATGACATGTAAGTAACTGCGTAAACGAGAGTTGGGATATCCTACCCATAATTAAAGGTTTAGTATCATATTATTTTAAAAATATTATACTTTTAGTTCATCTTTTAACTCCATGTTATTTAGAGCACTTCTGTCTTTGCTGATAAGATACTGTAATTAGTTCAAGGGCTAATTAATTTAGCACATGTTAAGATAAGTTACAAAATCATTATTAAATTATTAAAGTTACGAATCCATCTTTGACATTTTCATTCTAACATTTTTTTGGGTTATCTAAAATCGAAGTTTGGGGCTTTTTCAGTATTCCTACGCAAGTCTGACGAAACCTGAGGTATTCACACAAAAGTTAAAATCAAAAGATGGTATCAAAGTATCCTGAATACATGGGATTTTCTATAATTCATAATTCAATCAAGCTTCATTGTATGTACTTCCACTTTAATCTGTGTGTACGTAAGATACTAATTCCCTTTCCAGAAATATCATTTCAAATATCGTATACTTCGTCATGCAAGTTTTCTCCAAGTTTGTGTTGGTTATCTACTCTTTACAATCTATAGCATTTTTATCAGTTTTTTACATAATACTACTGTCTAAGCCTGCTATACTATATTTTACTGCAATATATTTCATGCCCCTAGTTATCTACTCATACATGTAGATTAGCTACTAGCTGGAGCTTTTGTCTTATAAGAATTTCGTTAATATATCTATAAAATAGGTATCAATACGAGCATTATGGACATAGCATTTTGAAACCTCATCTATATTCTAAATACTTCAAACTACGTACCAAACCTGCAGACTAGACACGTTGCCAAAATTGAAAAGAGCATGTATTATTGCTTAACAATGTCACATATAAGGACAACTGTAATTCATATTTAGGCTATCATTGGATCATCAGATACTGGTTCATTTTGTCCAAAATTACATTAAATTTAACAAAATACATATTGAAAAATGAGGTTAGATGTTTCTAGGTACCGTCATTGAAGTGCATAAAAATTTTTGATGGTATTTCCCAATAATATACTAAATTTAAACATTTTGTAAGCGCAAGTATTTAGTACTTGTGTATATAATTATGAATTATAGCCCAGTTGACTGTGACAGATGTGCAACCAACGAATAAAACTATACTATTTAATCTTGATTTATGTATCTGTCTTCATTACGCTATCTTGGAGACTCTGGCCTCTACCTCATTTACTCAATTCTCCATGCCCCATTGGGATAAGGGAAGGTCTTTATTGTCTTACCTATTTAATTTTAGTGAGTTGGGTGCTCCTGGTATAAAATATCATTAGAAGATATGCATTGTTTCACTGGCTCTGTCTGCTACTGCAAATAGACATATCTCAATGCCAAAACGCTGAAAAAGCATCTAAAGTTTGGTGGCTGTTATTTTTGTATAACTAATAATGGAGTCTTATAAAAGAAATTCAATCAAAATATAGTTTTCAACCAATGGGGATAGAATCCATAGTCATAAGTAAAACGACATTTATCTATAGCCATGCGACTCGGAGATATTACAAGTACCTAAATGAACTTAATTGGCTCTTACTGTAAGCTAGGAGACAAACTGAGTAACTAAGCGTTCCAACATAAATGCTAATTGAAAGAGTTGCTCCACGATTGGGCCATGTCTGCCATAAGTACCTCGACAATCTTTATGGAATAGATTCTTACATTGATGCAACTTACATAGTAAATAATGATAACTTTTGTCTATATAATCAGCAAAATGAAGGCTGCTATAAACACAGCATTTTATAACAATTATAATTCCCAATTCCATGACACCGCAAATAGTATGTCCAAGTGTGCAGCAGTATATTGCAATACAAAGGTTAATGGAATATACATGAGCGAGAGTGATTCAATAATAAAACTAAACATGATGACCTTCAAATGTATTTCGAATTTAATGCGTAATAATAATAATTAAAGCTGAATATGTGCACATACACTAATTATACAAGGCTGTTTCCAAATCTAATTATTTTTATCTGTAGATAATTTCCATGATTTCCCCATCCACGTGCCTTGTAACAAAAGACATGCCACTCTGTACTACTTATCCTTACTTTAGTGGCACTGATAGTGCTTATTAGCATTCATTTTCTATCAATGGTAAAAGTTCTAAATTCTAATCTTTGTAAAAGTCTATAGTGACATGTAATAATTACTTCATGAGGCTAATTGGCAATGCGGAAGTATTTTTCAAATGTTCAATTCAAAACAACAAAGTAGGCCAATATGAATGCTAATTTATGTTTCAAGTATTATTATGATCAATAAAAATTCATACTCGTGGCTACAATTTCTATTGCTACATAGATTGGTATGCATGAAACGTGGGTCTTCCTTTTATGTAACTGGTAATTTGAGAACTTTGTTAGATAAAGTTTTTACTTCCTCACCCCACCCAAAAATTGAATAACAAATGGGTTTTTATTTCCTTTCATGAATCATTGTCATATGAAATGTTAAAAGGCAAAGCTATTATTGAAAATTAAAAAATAGTTCTTGGGACCTATTTTATTTGTAAAGTATTTAAAATTAGTAAGTATTCACAATTGTACTACCGGTACGTAGTTGCAAGTCGAGTTTAAAATAATTAACTATACGAGTAAGGAATTGGACACTTACTAAAATTATTACTATTGTAAGAGAATGTTAAAACTGTCATAGAATTAAACTAAAATTGGATAATTTTGGAAATTGTCTGCTTCCTTTGAAAATTTGTATTTTTTATTTGCCACGTACATTAAATAAAGTAAAAATTAATTTGTTTCGCTATTATTCTGTAATTTACATAATTACGGGTCATATTAGGTGCGCTTGCTCTTATTTTTAAAATTTCCAAACCCTTTAAACGTTTGATAGATGTACTCTGCACGAAGCGAGGTTTCTATAACCAAGGGTTTCTTAATATCAACTCTTATATGTTGATGTGTCGAGATGCTTGAGAAATCTTTGAATGGGGAATATAAAACGTGTAAGAGAAAAGTTTTAAAGATTTCGGCTGCCTTTGTAAGAAAAGGACATTACTAACCTGAAGTACCTACATTGTCGACATTGAGGGTTCATTTAGGTATATCTTAGGCCAAATAGAGTTCCGTAATAAGTAAAGCAGGTAATAATAACGATGTAAAAAGTATGCATAAGGATTGTGAGGGAAGACGCTGAAGGACTCCCGAAATAATCTAAGGCAATGGTGTATGAAAGATGATAAGAAAGAGCTTTCAGCAACACATAATGAGCTTTCACTTGACGATCCTTGGAATATTTCCTTGTATATCTGTAGCAGGCTCTGGCCAAGTTGGAGTGAGGGCTGACTGATATTTTACTCCATTATACTTTCGAGTTTCAACTTAAATGAATAGGATATACTTCAAATTGTAAGTGGCACAAGAGAGTATATATACTTGCACATGTGGCCATTAGACGAGTATAAGAGAACCTTCTATTTATTTACTTAGCGGGCTGCATTCAGTCAATAGATTCATAATATTATATTCATTCCAATAGAAAGTATTTGCATCTAGGAACTGCTCAGTTTTTATAGACTTGAGAAATTTGCTTTTTTAAGAGTTTTTAATAGTTTTAACTATATCTACTTATATAAGTTTATTAATTGATAAATTTCATGTGTTCACGACATTCTTATAATCAAAAATCGAACATTTTCCGTTATAAATACTCATTGCGTTTAATTTCTGCAGAAATTTATCATGAATTCATCAGAGACAATATAGATATTTTATATTATAATATTTATATAAGTATAGTATAGTTATTCTGCTAGGGAATTTAGTTGTAATGGTATAAAGGATACAAAAGGCATCACAATTTTTTAGATTTGATAATTCAGATGCGAATTTTTTGTGCTTAGATAGATTTGCGAAAGTATATATTTGAATATAATATAGAGTAGTACTAAATATAATTCAATGAAAATAAATATTTCTAGCTAGGCGTATTCTTTTCGTGATGCTAAGATTACATATACATATATGTCGCCATTATAGCTTGCATTAGAGATAAAAGTAGTCCACATATAGGGGTATAAACATATATAAGTAGTTCTGGAGACTATGATAATTCTTAGGGACATACTTTGAGGTGATTCCAAAATGCTTTAGCTGAATATGAAATTTTTAGCGAAAGTAGATGAAATTCGTCTGAAAGGTTCTTAGCATGAAGTAAGTACGTATGTATGTACGTTAGTTCACTTGACTGCTTTCACTTCTCCAGTCGAATTGTCATCGTTAAGATTACTAAGAGCTGATTTATGTGCTTGATGTATATGTCTAAATACACATGCTTCACGCATATAGCGCCACTTTTATATGTCTATACTATTTTCATATGCCTTTTGTGTACACTCTTTCCATTAAGTAATGTACACCTATGTACGTTTACGTTTGCGTAGTCTCATTCCACATTCAAAGGACAATAATTCCTCTGCGAAAACGTATTTTCCGTTTATCTATCATTGCTAGGCATGCTTTCTAGCTTACAAGGGCATCCATGCTTCCATCCCGTGCGACCATTCAGCACACATTCTATACAATCTTGTCCTCCATGAAGTACAAATTGTGTATTGAGTATAAAAGTTCATAGTGATAAATACATTTTATAGAATGCTCTACTCTTTCGAATGATACCCAAGGGATTTGCGTAGGATGAGCTTTATTTCGTGATGATCTACTCATACGAGGACGTCATGTTTCATCTATCCGTACGAAATGAGAGTAAATGGTGACTTCATTAGAGTAAACTGATGAGAAATGATGGGTTTCTATCATCTTGCTTACCATCAGTTCACTTGGTAGCAACAAAAAACTTTTCCCCGCATCAATTTACTACTCGATTCTATTATTATGCATTACCCAGTTAAGTTTTACCATCAGGTAGGCATTATTGTGTATTTATTACGATTTCATTAAAGTGCAGAGGGGAACATTAAAAGTATACCTCCCTAGATGTAACAAGCATTATTTTATTAGCTTCCTACGAGTCCAGTTAATTTGTACGCTCAAAGGGACAACGGAAAGGGTGCAATAATGTACGGGGCATTTTGTTATAATATATTTCCCTGCATACGCGACTGTGACTGACTGCTGTGTATGAAAGGTAGTGGCAGCTGATGAGGAAAAGTTAGAAACCGTGTTTGTCCATACATATATCTGTCTGTATAATATAAAGGTGGGTTATAATGTAATAATAGAGACATTGCATGTTTCCATTTCCTTTAATTTAATTTGGCTTCGAGTCGAAACTCATGGAAAGTGTTCTCATCGTCTGGCTTTGGCTCTGAACCGAGTTACTCTTATCCAGGTACTCCTATATAAAATTGGTCCTATATAAATACCTACTGTAATAATGTTGTCTCTCTGCGGTACCTAACCTTACTATGCTTGCTATAAGGATAATATATACCTAAGTATGTAAGTACATGCACATTTAGCAATGTCATGTTATTTGTAACATGTCTAGTTCTCCACTTCAGAATTCAGATCACGACAATGAGCAACTATTATTGTAGTAGATATTACATTTGCAAGTTGATTGAGAATTACATCGTCCGGTCGCTCTATTTATGAACAATATAGAAGAGTAATAACAATACCTAAAACATTTGTGTCTAGATACACTATTGATGTCGTTCAATCCAATTCAAGCAAAATGTTCACTTGTTCCATGTACTTTTGCCACTAGAAACCCCGATGTATGTATAAGTCGACAATAATTACTTAGCACGAGAAGATTAAAGCAAACTCATAACTTACTCTACGATTCCACAATACAGAGAAAAGGAGAGAAATACTCTACAGAAGAAGTCATGCCATTTAAGACTAAGGCTTTAAGACACCTTTACAGAATTACTTGTACTATAAACTGAATTAGCAATTAGTTACCTACCTTTTCCCAATAACTGTCATTTAGAAATAAATTTTCAGACTTGAAAATAGAACATTGTAAGCAGTTTAAAGAGGAGTTGGCTAGAGAAAACTGAGTAGACGACAGAGAAATACAAGAGATTGACACGAACGACAAATGGAGGAAAGATTTAGTCTAATCCAGAGTAGTCAAGAGTTAGAAACGAGCTAGTTTAGTCTACTCGCAGCAACGGATACCAAGAATGAGAGAGAAAGAGGATTACCACAAAACAATAGATAGTATTTGTGATAACAGCTTGTAACCTGAGCTACTAAGTACGTGACTCACTCTACATTCGAATGAATTAGATAGCTGTAGTATATAATTAGGAAGACGAACCCAACAGGTTTTGAATGAAGAGCATTTAGAGACAGATAGAAAGTGGAGATTAGTAAAAGATGAGAAATAAACTGTGAAATGACTACTACGAGGGAAAATAGAAAGTAGAGAAAGTGTGACATCTGACAAAGTTGTACGTAGAAAGTAAAGTAGCATTTAGATAGATTTTCTACGATAGACTATTTACGTAGGTAGATGAATTGTGAGTGATTCATTGAGTCATATTTGAGTCTTTCTTACCGATGCCGGATAACGTTGCCTCATCACTGCCACAATTGAATCCTAGGTTGACTTGCATACAAGAGGAAGAATGCATGGTCGGCTTACCTGAAATAAGATAACATAATCACACGACCCATCACATGTCACTTTCCTTAACAAACCTCTCCAGTACTCTCTCCACCACAAATCTACAATTCTTATACATCCTATTATATAATACTCTAGCTACTCAAATCAAATCATTTCTCCGTGTACATATACCATGCCATGCCACTACTCATACCAAATACACTTAGTCAGGTTAGGTCGTAAGTATACTTACTATTGTTCATACTACTTATCTCTTCGTCCATTCGGGAGAAAGTCATGCCGAGTATTTTTCATTAGCCCATCCATCCATTCAGCTAACTACTTAATCAGTAATTAAACCAGTAAAGTAAATATACAAAATTAAGTACCCCTAAATTCCCTCCTACTTAGTATCATATTACATCCTGTACAAAACTTTAATAATGCCCCTAAATCTAGGCATATACATATAATATGATGTATAATACCTACCACACACAAAGTAACCCATGGTAAAAGAAATTAAAAGTTTCACATATGAGTAGCTACTTTCCATACCAGTATACACTTACAAAACAAAATTGGATATAGTAATAAGCAATAATAGCTACATAGCCAGAGCTGAAACGACGCAAAAATAGTTTAGCGACGGAGTACTCATTTTAACAGAAAATAGGTAGGTAGCTATGCCATACAACGTTATGCTGTTCTGCATAGCTCACTCGTGAAACTCCTCCATCCAATTTACACAAAAGCAATTGTCCCTGCACGTAAGCAAGTCAGAAACATTATTTCATGTAACTGGTACATCTAATATATTTATATATCTTGATGTAGAATATACTTTGCTCAAGGTAAAACTACAAAAGAAGAAACTGATCAAAATAGACTATTGTTTTGGTTAAGAGGTATGGACTCTTTTGCAAAATTTTAGAATTAAAAGCTTAGAGTTCACGAAAGGCTACTTATAATTATTTTAAAATGCATAACAGACTATTAGAAATATACTCTTTACCTTTAACATAATTTTTTAAGTGAGCTCTTCAGGAGGACACATAAGTACATTTACTAGGTACTGTACTACCTGGCCATATTATTATAAATGGCGAAGATAGTTTTACCTAAATTGATGCAGTTAAAGTTTCAATAATTGATGTAGCACTGCGAATTTGACATTCTTTATAAACACGGAGATAAAAAGTAGGTAACATTTTGGGTGGAAAATGCCTTCAATAAGTTAGAGTTACCAAGTTTTTTTATTCTCATCGCATTTGCTTTGCATTTTAAGATGGGCCCATATTTAATAAAAAAAAAGTTATCATTGTAAACTATGGGAATTTCTTTAATGGAAATAATAACTCTTGATAAATGCGAAAAAGTCTTGGAAGAATAAATATGAGAGTGGCTACTTAGTAAATGTTTTCTTATTGTTATTGAATTATATGCAGAAGTGCCACGGAGGAGCACGGAGAACATGTCGGGAGTGTAGTAGATGTCTGTCAGAGGCAAAAAGGTTTTCTTACTTTCTTTAGCCTTTTTACATAGACAAGATACTAGCAGAGGGAAAAGGATATGAAATACGGGTCTTGTTTGCGCTGCAGGAAAGTGCATTTCAACGTATAAGACTAAACGAGCTCTGGTTGAATCTAGGATTTTATTCCGCCAGGGAGTTCTGTGCACCAGTTCAATTTCCAAGCTAAGCAAAGCTAAACTAACCACTACAAATCGGAGTCCAAGCCACCTTATATGAAAATCGTGAGCGGACAAAAGTCCTGATGCTCTTTCTCTTCTACTTAGACATTTTTTGTAGGTACCTTGCTAGTACAGCCTCTATATGGGAGAGCTTAGCTGTTGAAATTGTTCGGAAAGGTATATAATACATAAAATACCTAATACATCCCCGCCTCAGAAATGTTTGTACATATTATGTAGAACCTTCAGCAAGACAGAGTGTATGAGCAAGTTCTGTACTATTCTGCGCCGTAAAGCCCGAATTTCCTCAATAGGAAATAACCACTTTGTCTGTGGGAGATCAAATTAAAATGTACAGGAAGGAATTTTAAGAAATTTCCACAGGTAAATAGAGAAAATAGAAAAGGAAATGAGACTTTTGGCTGTTTAATGGAGTTATGAGATTACAAATGAGAAAATTCTAAGACTTGAGACTTAATTTCATTAAGGATTTAATTAAGGAAATGGTATTTACAGTTTTGAGAAATACTAAATGGGTATATACGGCAGGAAGGAAAGTATTGTAGTTAGGTTGGATGGGATTTGCCTAACATAACATAGCTAAGTAGAAGGCGAGGTTTTGTAAAGGAGGATATAGTAGAGTTACATAAATAGAGAACACAGACACATGCATTGGGCAGAGAGTGTATTAATAATAGTGAGAAAGTTGACTTGTCTGACTGGCTGTGTAAGGGACGAAGAATATTTCTGAGCACGGACTAAGTAGGAGCAGAGCAGGACAGACGGAGAGAGAATTAAGCGAATGTAGCAGGAGAAGAGAAGGAAATAAATGGGACTATGGAAGCGTGAATCAGAGGATCCATGGAAACGAGGGAAAACATTCCTGGTTGCCCCAAAACTCGTGGAAATAAAATAAACCGACTCTTTCTCTCAAACTTGCCATTACAGTTCATACATACGTACGCTCCCTGCATTGCTCAGCTTTTCTTTTCTTTGCCTCCTCCAAGTGAGTGACTGAGTGAGCAAAAGAGTGTCTACTCATAATATATTAGCACAACGGAATAAAACCGACGAGTATGCAGTACAGACTAAGTAGTTGTGTGGCCAGCGACAGTATGTACTTATCTCGTATGTATAATATGCTGGGTGAGAGAGACACGCTCATTTGCCAACTCAACTATAATATGTAAACACACTCACTCACTCACTCTCTCACATTATTATATGCACAAAATTCTAACATAACTGAGTACACAATAATATTATTTATACAGCTTAAGCATTTATCTAAATCTACCTTCCTACATACTTGCACATAACGTCTGAGAAGATGTCAAAGTGAGACCTTTAGGTATTAAGTAATAGTTGTGTATAATATTACATACAATTGTGTACATTATTATTATGTACTTACTTAGATATACCTACGACAGCATAGCCAACAGGATCTCATCTTTTATGTACAGCGCTCCCGCTATATACTAGTAGTACATACCTACATGTAAGTATATGTATGCAAGTGGATAGGAATACATGGAGCGTACAATGTAGACACCACACCACTGTGCTATCTACTATTGATAGGTAAGACCTCCAGTTAGTGCCTGGCCGAGGCCTGTACCACACTTAACGACTATAACGATATAAGTACTACAATGTATATGTATGTAAAAGGAGAAGATAGACGGGAGAAAAAGCTCTTATTTATCTTCGACTTTCTCTTACTTTAAGGGCGCAGATAGCTGGCTATTATAGACACTGGCAGCCACTCGAATAAATGTATGTATGTATTTACATAGCCTGATATTACATGACATAACATAATAACAGAGTACATAGTCGTGAAACTAACGCAACGTGAAAGCTACATCGTAATAGACAGGAACACGAGAAGAAAGGACAGAGAAAGGAGGAGGACGACGACGGACTGCCATATTAATGTACAAAAGCTTGTCTATCTCGCTATAGAAATATATGCATTCACTCAATGCCTTGCTCTCATTCCCATTTCTGGGGAAATGAACTGAAATAAACGAAGACAAGACAAGACACCATGCCCACATACATATAAGTATGCTGCACTTCATCTCATTACTCCTCTGCTCCACATACGCTTCTTTTCCCAAAATATTACAAATGTACGTAGCAGTGCATTTAATATGAGTCAAACTCAACTTTACTACTTACTAGAACTTTCAAGTTACATTTATGGCGGAAAGGTAAGTAAATCTTATCGTTAGATATGCATATTATTTATGTCCCTATATTCTCCCTTGTAGCAAAATGTATTTTGTAAATATATAATTTACGCGTTATACGCTCATATAACTATTGGAGACGTACTTACATAATAATGCAAACATATGCAGACCATCTATAAAATCCTGAGGATATAAAGCACTCTATATAAGTAAATAGCAATATAGTACTGGTTTGCAAAGTAAGTGGATATAGTGCTATATGCATGGGAAGAGATAGAAAGCGGAGAGAGGCAAGGCCTAGTGAAACAAATGGGAGCTTCCAACAAAACTAACTGCCACTTCACATTCACAGACTCCTATTAGATAGCCTTAGCTTGAGCTCAATGCATGTTTGTTAATGCTGCAGGCGGCCTGTACTAGAAACACTACAGAATAAAACATAACAAGATATGCTCACTCCAAATACTAAATACATTAGTCAATCAGTCAGAGACTACGTTTTCAACTATAGTCTGTCACCACTACGGGGGAATTCACTAATATTACATACACACCGTCAGACCCTCATTTGCTACCCGTCCTACTAAAATCTAAAATATTCATTCAATTTTAAACCCTTATTTTATTTTTGCAGGCAGGCTTAATTTAAAAAAAGGAAATAAACCTACTACATAGATAGTTTTTATTTGAAGTATTCACAAGCAAGTGCATGGCAGAGTTAGTATGAGGTAGGGCAGTATTCGGAGATATATGGTGTGTGTACAGTGAAGAGTTAGGAGAGAGAGAGGGCACATGACACAATGCAATGCAATACTCAATGAAATAGTCACACTCAGCACTCACCAACTATTGTAAATACTCATGGTTGAGAGGACTAGAAACATGTCTCAAAATTCGTTGCTAATAGTGTGCATGTATGTCCACTTCCACAAAATATGTAATGCGATGTACTGCATCACAGTACTACAGTTTGTGCTAGTATGCATTGCATATACATTATAGATACATAGCGTACCTTTCTTGCTGGAAATGCAGAACAGAATATTATGCTATGTGAGTCTTCCCATCATTCCTCCGCTTTCCCCTATTTTCACCATTCAAATGTCGTCCACTTGTCAACTACTACATGGAGAATGTTTTCTGAAACTACTCTTCACTCCAATTCGCAAGAGCGAGTGGAAGTCTCTATCCCTTCTATGAATCTAACCTTTATATATATCCACATTGTAAGTGGCTAATTTATATGGAAGAACTTCAAGTAGATATGCAAGTGTATACAGCTATCTCTGACTGACTGTATTGTGCAAACATTTTATCCATGTGCTCAACTCAATGCTACAGACAAACATGGGCTTCTACATAGCAGAAGGGTAAACTTGAGTTTGGGATACAACAGCGAGTTCGTACTTATTCATTAGAATACTCAATCAGTACAGAACGAAGGATATCATCGCATTATTAAGTACCTACCTACACACTTTATCATTCTTCATCTTTCTACCCTCCTAAACATTTGATTTGGAAACCTCTCGACATTATCTCCATTATAACTAATATAATTGCGTCTATTGCCCACGAGAATAATATCTTTTTCAAATTAGTTAGGAGCTAGTTTAATATTGTTCAGTTAGTATAAAACTCTTGGTAGTTGTGATTTGAAAAATAAAATTTGGTTAAATCCGTGTTAACACAACTGCTGAGATTGAGATATTACTTGAAGGTCAAATTGACGAATTAATGAGTTTCGTTTAAAACTATTTATTTATTTTGCAAAGCTCGGAAACTGTTTTGCAATTTTGACTTTGTTTATGCTAACATAGAATGTTAGATTAATGTTGCAGCACAAAAGCTAAAAACAAAATTTGTTTTTGCGGAATAAATTGTGGCTTTCATACAAAACAAGTTTTCATGTACAGGAGAAACTACAAATTTGTTTGGCGAGGAGATTATTTTGATTAGAGTGAACAGTAATTTAGCATAAAATATTTAACCGCTATATTTACTATTTGATAATGGTCATCGAAGCCGCAGAGTCATTGTAACGGAAAATTGTTTTGCAGGGATAAAAAGTTGTTTGCAAGTTAGCAAATGATAAAATGACTTTACGATGATGCACATTAATGCATTAGTATAGAGAATAAAAAGTTTGTGTGATAAAAAGTGACAAAGTGCATGAAAAAAAGGAGAGAAATGTTTACAAGGGGGATTACTGATGCACTTGTGCAGTAAATGCTTGCATATAGACCTATTGAATAGTTTAGAGCAGTGGTTCATTTCTATTTTTTGTGTTGGCATAACTGAGTGTGTCTGGCCTTTGAATAATATGTGAAGACAAGTCAGAGGAAATAAGTAAAGGATGAAGTTGTGGTATGGAAATAATATGGGGGAAGAGAGTTCCCACAAGACAGAGAATAGTCTCTTTAATTAGAGATATTTCTAGCGTTATGGAACAATTTCCCAGGCGTCAAACCCCATCTGGGTCTTCCCAGAAACTCAAACAGCCCCGAAATTAAGTTTTTAGTCAGATGTAATTAATCGTCTCCTGGCTTTCTCTCACTCCAGCCATCAACTTCATCGAATGAATTGTGCCGTTCACTTGTGCACGCCTGTTTTCCGCTGTCCCATTCTAGCATTTTACAGCACGGACCTGCATCCTAAATAGCACTGTCTTCTGCACTAAGACTTTTCATACACTACTGCAACCAAATACATACTATAAACATATTTATGGATGTACTTTTATATTATTATAGGGACCTCTAACCTACAGAACATTCTACGTGGACATTCTTTTAATATTCTTCTCTTCTAGAGAATACAAATCGTATAAATATAGATCAGTTATTATAGCGTCGTCATGCCCATCTACTATGCATAAGAATAAATAGTAGCACGCAATAGAGAAGGATATAATAAGTGTATTAGGTATATATTAGTGCATTTAGAGCTTAGCGTGGATTGGGCAGTATGGACCTAGCTAATATTATCGTCGTGGTACTAACTACTAACTAGTGTAACATTACCACAACGACTACAAATACATATCCATAGAATTCTTTGTTGTGCTGCTGCACCAGTCGGGGTGGCCGTCGTAGTACATGGCAATCTGAAATAACGTTTACTTAACGCTTCTATTCCCTTTGGTTGCCGACTCCGTTACATAGAAATAAACAAAGCTTCTCTGCAGAAAGGAAATGAGAGCATAGCGAAACGAAGCGTAAGGAGCTCACATCAACTCTCTTTCTCCGGAGGAGCTTTCTCCGTGAAAGCTAGTCGTATTTACTAATGGAGCAGAAGGAGAGAAAGTGCCTTCCAAAGGAAAGCAAGCCAAGTCAGAGCCAACCAACGCAACAAAGTTAACTGAATCGAAGAGGGACAACTAAATTGAGACTTCATTGCTTTTCCCATAGTAAATTCTACAGGAACTCTTACTTATTACCAAACCAAACCAACTTCAGTTATTCTAAAAGCGGATCGAGTATTTAGCGACAAACTGCAAACAAGTCATCCACTCTCTCCACTAACGTCCTCACTTTGTTTCACCATCTGCACATACACATACATATATACTTTATAGGTAGACAGATATTAGGTAGGTATCTATTTATTACTACCTACACAGGACTATTACTTCTTTCATTTTCCCATAATACTCTTCTATCACCCAGATATACAGTGGACGTCATATACATTGACCTATACACTAATATAGGCTAATTTAAACTAACCATTTCTTCAGTGTGAAAATATACGACCAGTGTGGGCTATACCAACTTTGGACTATAATCCACACATTATTTAAATGCAATGCTTAAGACTGCTAAATATATACTCCGTTCACAATGTACGTAATAACTTATTACGTATATTGTAGACATAAGAGGATGGAATTCAACCAACGGCTAGGTATTTATTACTACTCTTTGCGTCACTAACCGACTAGGTACTTTATCTATCTGGATATCGAAAAGCATGAAAGTGCTTTTTATAAACACGTTTATACACCTACTAGGTAATCCGAGTAGGTACCAAAATAGCTATTTATTCATGGATAGTGTGCGTAGACATTAGTCTATTCTTATATAAATTACTCTAATATCGCCATAGTCCGTTCAGAATTGCTTCAAAACCTGAGATACAGAGCCACAACATTTTATAGTTGAGTAATTAATGAGTGAGTGGGAGCCCCTGCAAAAGGTTCGTAAACTAAACATCTGACTGCAGTGCCTACTCCTAACCTATACAATTTATTGGGACAAGGAAAAATAAAATGTAGCCAAGAACAATTTCTTTTCCCTCAGGTTGACCGAATTGAAATTCTACGAGATACACGATACAAACAATTCTTTGAATCTTTTACATCTAGCTTCCTTCTTAACTCTTAATTCTTTTACTTCTAGCTTCCTTCTTAACTCTTAATTCTTTTACTTCTAGCTTCCTTCTTAACTGTTAATTATTTTACTTCTAGCTTCCTCCTTAACTGTTAATTCTTTTATCTCTATATTTGAGACGAAAATTGGGAGTAAGATAGAATGATGGATCCCAAGTTCTTGTGTCTTTGAGACAGTTATTGTTGGGTGCTAACTCGACTTTACCGACCTTAGGGATTTAAAGATCAGTCCAGACTACTACTAGTACTTATTAGCCATTTCCACTTGTGCTTTGCATTGTATAGAAAATTAATGATGCACTTACAATTCGTGTTAAATTTATCTAATCACATTTTAATACCAATCCCAAAACATTGGATTTGAATATTTGATCATTGGGCTTCGATTTATTATTCTTAGGCATGTCAATATGCACTGAATATAATATTCTGTCTGTACGGGTGTCTAATTGGAGCATTTTTATATAGCTTGGGTTGTTTTGCATTTGAATAGTTGGAGTACATTTGCATGCAATTTTTTTTGCGGAAGCATTTGTTTTCACAATGTATGCAATTACAAAGTCGACAGTAGAATTTTGCAAGTGTATTAAATATGTTGTGTGTGTGTGTATTGTTATTTACAGGCAGAGTTGCTGTTCATTTAAAAACGGAAAGAAATCAATTTATAACAGTGTGCATACATTCTGTAGTATGTACGTGGCATTCACCTGACAAAATTTGGAAACATCCCATTACTTGAGAGTTGGCAACTGCATACTAAGCTTTAAAAATCAGCGTAGTAGACTGACAACGTCTATAGTGAGGGCAGGATATTTTTGAGTGAACAATGGAGTGAAACATGGAAGACATCAGTCAGACGAGACAAAATGAATGTGTTCGCTAACGACAAGAGTCTGAGTCTCGCCTCAGCGTGTCTGTTATTGTGGCACAAGTTTGTCCAATGTATTTCGTATGACGAAGCCTTGTCTCATTGTTTAAGTAACAAGCCAGCGGGTATGCATACGAACATGAGTATGAGTCAACTGTAATTGCCTGCATATTTTCTCAGAGCAGGAGAAAGTACTACAAAGGAATTTAATGATGGAATTTTCGAACGAGCTTTGCTTTGAAACTCATATTCCTCCACCATACATGATAAACATAAGCACTGACATATAAGATATAAAGCATGTATTTGTTGGTGGTATGCACTCTGTGGTAACTAGCTACACATACAGCATTATTGTAGGGACTAACAAGAGTAGACTAGTAGCAACTTTGTCGCTATTTAGCAAACTCTAGGGAAGAGTTATCTCATATTATTTGAACAATTTTTGAATGCTGAGCATGCACGCCTTGTGGTTCATCCTGTATCGTATCTACAGTTCAGTACGCAAACATGAGATGGTATTTGCAAATATTATTTGAACAATCTATCTGTTTCTACGTACTTTAGTTTGGCATGCTGACAGCATGGAACTTCTTTTTGTTTGTTTTTAATAAATATTTCAGGTAAAACGTGAGTTGGGTTTATGCTGATGCTATGAAAAAGAAAGAATGCAGAGTGCGCATACCTAAACACCATAGCCAAATAAATATGTACATAGCTACCACACAATATGACAATTTAGGACAGACACAAGCGCCTACTACACATTTACCGAGACTATTTATCCCGACAATCATCTGGACAAAAGGGATAAATTGCTATTATCACTTGAAAAACAACCGAGATACCTGACAGCCCTCTAATGCTGTCATGCGTAATTTTAAAGAGAACTTAGTTCATAAATTCATCCATATCCATACCTAGTCGAAACTACTATTTGAAAGTCAATCGCTATGCACGCACTCTTAACCCTACATTCACAAAGTGCCAGTTTAAAATGAAATTAGACTCCTGACGAAGAACATAGTTTTCGTACATAGTAACTGCCATTAATTGCACTAAATTGCAGTTATACAACTTTATTCGACAACTATTAATGCTTAACGGCTAGTGGCTATTAGTTAGTTTCTATTTTGTGCAGTACGAATTGTTTCCCTATTCATAGTGTAGCAACATTACTAATTCAAGATAAAAGACCTTTCTGTCTTGAGTGACATATATGACATGTACATTCTACACTGTATTTTAGTAATCATCACTTGTAATTTGTAGTACTAGCCTTGTTAGTTAAAAGAAAATTGACTTTATCTAGTTCTTATGAAAATTGAATTTATTTTACACTGAAACATACTTGAAGACTGTTTTTACTATCTAATGAGCTTATTAGGTGCCCTATTTTCGATTACAATATCTTACTTCGATAATTTTGAAATGAAAAATTAAATGTCTGACATAATGATCTAGGATCTCTAGGAAATTAGATTTTGCTATTAATGATATGCTGAAATTACTGTTTTAAGTAGTTCTTAATAGAATAGCGTTTCAGCTTTGGCCTTTAGTACCTTCCTCCAAGTTCCATTAAACTACATACCGAAATTGGTTCAAGAACTATAATATGTTTTCATGTAATATCATCCATGTAATGTATCAATACTTAAGTAATGTATAATATTTTGATGAAACTGTAGTCAAACATGGTAATCAAGTAATGCGATACTCCTTAAAAAGAGTCGTATACCGTTTGATGTGCTTTAAACCTATTGTAATTGTATTAATTACAGTTTGAATAGTTATAAATGTATGTTGGGTGTATAAAGTGAGGAAAAGAAGAGACTGTTTGTCTTTAGGTAATGTGTAAATACATAACTAAATAGAGGGTAGGAGAGAGGGAGTTGTATGGGACGAGACGGAGTGCGAGTGTATTTGGGCGGCGTAAGTAAGTAAGTAAGTAGATGTCTGGAAAAAGGTTGGTACGAGGTGTAAAGGAAAGAAAGTGAATTAAATGAAAGTAGAATGTAGGAAATGTCGGAGTGAGTGAGGGTAGTTACGTAGCTTATCGTGTGCTCCAAGCTATTGTATCCCATGGCCATGGTATTTATGAAGTGAGTTAGCAATGCACAGTAAATAGTTAAAGGCTTGAAGGTGTAGTCTGTGTGTACATGGTCTACTCCACTCTCCACATTTCCTCCGTTCTCATCGTGCATTAGAGATAGTAAAGCAGCCATCCATGAGGGAGAGGATGTGGCGTGTAATGTTCTCTCTATGGTAGTTAGCCTGCAAGAAGCCTGCAATAATAGGCCTTTGAGAGAGTACTAGACGGGCCTTCGGTGAATATAGTAGACAGAGGACAGTGATGGAAAGGAAGCCGGGCACCAGGTACGCAGGAGAACCGAATTCTGTGAGTGCACCGAACAACCCACCCACACCCCGCAGCCCAGCCACAACAAGAGCAAACAAGAGCAACTGCAGCCAAAAGAAAGAGTGAAACAGGAAGGAAAAGGAACCGGTGCCCAATATTCAGCCCAAATGCTCTATCACTCTGTTCCTCTCACCTTCTCCCTCACCATGTATGTACTTATCATTATACCGAGACCTGACGCCGATTTAATGTATCTCCCGTTTTCTCAAAATCCTCTATTCACACACAAATGCATTTTAGTATATATTAGATATGCCTTGACAGCTACACTTATATCTACTACAGCAGTATCACTCTGGACCTTATCACCTGGCACTCGTTTCTTACTATATATTTACTACTACTGAGTGAGACTACCCAACCAGCGTAACAATAAGTGTAAATGTATACCGAGTTAATAATGCATTGGAGTCATGACGAGATACTGTTAAAACACGACTCACTTTGTATCTAGAGCACTGTGTGTTTTTATATACACAATAGATTAGTATCTTTCACAACAATCTAACTTTCACAACCAACGGACCTATATAGGAAGTTCCCTAGCAGCAATCACATGGAAGAAATCATACCCCCTTGCCATGCAGAATTTTATAAATCGGCCAGTGTAATGTGAGTCTGTACATAAGTATAATTCCACCTACACACATACTTTGTGAAACTATAGCTTCCCTCCAATGCAAAAGTTATGTGATGGGTGCAAGCTTTTTTAAATGAGAGATGTACGAGAAATATCACAAGTGTGTATGTATATATGAAGCACTCTCATCGTGACAGCAGTGTATCTATTGTGCACATTTGCTCTCTCCATTTATACAGTCATCGATCCAAAATTTGATAACCTTTATGGAGGAACCTATGTATGTGCATCTAACAATGAAATTATATCAGCTCCAGTAAGTCGTTGATGGTTTGCGTTATAGTCTAAGATGTAGCCTCCACGTGTTTATGTAAGATATAGGAACTATTATAATTATTCCTATTGTCGTTGGCGAAAGCAAATGTGGATCGTGATTCTTGTGTCCCACTACATGAACTAACATTTATACCTATTTATGTACATCGACTAGTAATACTAAGAGGCTAAGAGGAAAAAGAAGCTTCATGAATAGCGGAGCAGTCGACCGACTCTTTTATGAAGGATCAAAGACGCAGATAGCAGCCATAGAGTTATTATTATAAGTTCTCCACCAAAGTCACAGTCCACAAGGTTGAACTTTCCTTTTCCCACACAAAATATGTCTTATATTTACTCATAAAAGAAAGCTCCAGAAAGGAGAACGACGGAAAAATCTCGAAGCTATTTTGTTGGCTTCACTTTTCGTCCCATTACAAGATCTGAGAAGGAAAATTAATTCAATTCATAAAATTTACTACCATTACCTATTAACTTTATGCATTGTTACTTTGTAATGTGGCACGTAGCAAGTGAAAAATTAATCATGTCACGTACTTTTAAATATCATTCAGAATCTACTTTAACTTTTCTTTTGAAAGAAATTCGTGCTTACATGCAAAACAAGATACAATGGCCATTTTAATAGACACAACGTCACTTTAGCAAATATATCTACCGAGTGCCATTAGTAAAATTGCAATAAAGGTAATATAGTACAACTACGATAATTAAGATTAAAAGACGTTATAATTTTCAATGGCATACAAAATAGCAAAATACGTAAAAACATTTAAACATGCAATATAATATAACCTTTCCTATTTGGCAATTGCCGAGCGTGTCTGCAATTGCACAATATAAACCTTCGTAGGATAGTTTACCGAGAAATACCAGTGGCCACTCTTAATATTTGTAAATACCTATTATAAAGATTATGCCTAGTAGCCATGGTATGCAGAGAAAAGTATATAGTCGTCTATAGCATGTGCAGCTATTGAGAAACTTTAAATGCATAGCATAATATTATCTCAACTTAAATCTAGATGCCTAAGTAAGCCTGAGCTAAGACTGAAACGTATTTTAGTGCAGGAGAGCTAAGACTAAAACCGAGTCTCAATCCTTTTGGCATTGTAGGCCTTACGTAATAATTGTAAGAGATTGTATGTTGGTATAGTAGCTACAGAATGAATTCCCCAAGAAGGAATCACATTCACTGCTAATCTATTTCACGTAGAGGTAATTGGGCTTGAGGCCAATACGGAAATAATCAAAGCACGCAGCCCGGATCTATGTAATATCCCAGCATTCAGCATTGACCAAAGTCAAACTTTCCTCTCCGACCTAAATTATCTTCTCCGTTTCGATCCGGTCATCTCGTAATTATACAGATATTAACCTCATCCAAACTGATATATAAACGTTGACAGAAAACATTGAAAGTTCTATCATAATATATATTTTGTACTAATATTATAGCAAGTAGATTATAAATGCATATATTACGAGGTAATTACTTAATGAATTCGTAACAGTAGCCGATAGAGAAACAACTTGGCTAATGATGTCATCAATAACTTAATGATTCCAGCAGAAAAAATCTGAAAGGGGTAGTCTACTATATAAATTCCTTAATTCCTGTATAATTTTTTATACTAAATACTAACCAATACTGCGTAGTTGTATGCTACTATTTAATGATGGAGGATGCAAGCTGACCATCTCCTGCAGACGATCTACAAAAATCTGATATTCCTTTGGGCACAATAAATGTCAGTACCATTATGTAAAAAAGAAATATCCTATAACTTAATATACCGAAATAACAAATATACCTCTACGTACTTTTACTAGTCCTTTTTGGCCATAACGTCATAAATCCTGTATCTAAACTCAGGTATAAAAACATTGGCAGAATCTTTAGCACTTTTTTGTGCTACTAAGTATTAATCCTGAATGTGTATATTAGATTGAGTCTCTGTGATGTAAGTATGATAAAAAGGAAGGAGAAGAGAGGAAAGGGTATTGGAGCGTTGGTCTTTTGTTCAGTTACAGTTATTGCGCAGCATTAGGAATTAGGGAGGAAGTAGACCAAAACAGAATTATCCAAGCTTGTTTTCCAGCAATTTTTCCGTTACAATTAGTGTGCACAGGTAGCGTACTTACGTATGATTAGTCATTATTCTGTCAGGGCATGCTAGCGAAGCGATACCATTCTTGGAAGAAATGAAGAGACTGAACGAACTAACAAGAAGATAGAGGAAAATAATAGGAAGAGCCTCATGGGTAGATTTTTAATGATAATAATGGTAATTAGTAGTACGGGAAGGCAAGTATACGCATTATTTTTGTGCTTTTATGTAAGACAGAATGTTATCGAGAAAACAGTTGTTGTGTATCTGCTATATGCTTAAATCCTTGAGATTGAGCAAACAGACAGGGCTTACTAGTTTTTGTGCCATACACAATAGGCAAAAGATCGGACATTTATAATGCAGATGGTTGTAGCATATAAAAAGCATTAAAGATGAGGATATCTTTGAAATCTTGCAGGCCATTGTATTATGGTATTATTAGGTAGGTTCATCCAACAGACACTATAAAAGTAAAGTGGAGACTAGTACATCGCATCACATATCAGAGTAATAAGGTAGAAGGAAATAGGTAGTCTATCTTGCACTGATACCTAATTAATGTATGTACCTACAATTCTAACTATATCTATCTGTACCTAATATCTCCCTCCCCACTGAGTCAGTAAGTAGCAGAAAGTGTATAGGTATATTTTTTATGCAGTAGGTAGAAGGAACTGCATCAGCTCGTGTGTCTCCAGTGAAATGAGGATGAGAGTAGGGTAGATACATATAAACACATGTAAGCAGGTCTAGTTTATCTAGTTGTGTAGCTGTGAGTGTGTTTTTGTGGCAAGTCTCGTCATGTTGGAGAAGTGGAATACAATGGAGTTGCTGGAGAGAGTGAGAGAGAGAGGGGGAAGAGAGAGTTGGGGAGAGTTCGGAGAGAACCAGCTGGTGCCTGGAACCAACTCTCCTATCTTATAATCCTATCTTTGTGCCACTATGCATTATTACTTATTACGTAGGGTTTGTTTCCTTTGGTCTCCATCCACTGCCTACTCCTACTCACACTCCTCACAATAGCCACAATGGAAATATAGAACTATTATACCTGCTTCCTCGCTATACACTCCGTCCGTATAAATATTATTATGATGCACACAGGCAGAGAACTAACGTAATCTGAGTAAGAAGGGAATAAGCCTCAGGTCGGAGAATAAAATAGTTTTAGCTGCCCTTATTAAACTCCTTCCACTTGAAATATCCAGAGCAATACATAAGTATATCAGACCATGTTTAATTCCAGTCAAAATACACACAATAAATAGCACTGTGTGCCTTGTGCCAGTTAAAACTTACACTGAGCTATGCACAACGAGATTATAAGTACACAGCTATTATGCATATGCATACTCTTTTTTACTACTACCACTGCACTACTCAGATATGAACTCTGAACTGAAATGAACTTCTACTTTCTACTACTATTACTACACCCCTATACCCCGTTCCTCTTCTACATTACACTTCATAGCCACTGCAAAGCTAATAGCTGACTCCAGTATTTCCACATTGTTACTGGTACTATTCTACATATAGCGTGTGTATGCTGGGTAGATTCTACTCATTTTCTCCTTAATATAATTACATCTACGAGTATAACTAGAGCCAGGCTTTGTTTCATTGGGATCCTCAGACTTTCACTGTTTTCTACAGTCGGATAAACTAAGTAGAAGAGAACTTTGCTTTCTTGGCATTTATAACTTATACTTACATCCTCACATACTGGTCTCCTATTTTTCTTTGTTTGCCAAACCAGTTGGTCTCCTCTCACCAATACACTATATTAACCCTTCCCTCACAGATTGATGTACTTGAGCGTAATTCCCTTACTATTGGCACACACATACAATATGATACTCCCAATTAACATCCTTATTGCGTTAAAAATGTACACCTTTATGTTTATAACAAAAAAGTGATTTCTTGTAAGGCTCGAGGCTCGTTAAACTTTTCATATAGTAATCCATGGACAAATTCTAATATAATGGGATGTTAAATACTACAAAAGCATACTATCTATACCTACATTGGCTAATACTGTTTTTTCTAATTCAAATTGACATTAAGTAACTACAGTGTACCTATACTTAGAATTAATTCGTAGGATTTTTAAATGGAACTGTGCACCTTCATATCATTCAATGCCAGAGAGACAAGAGAAACAGATAACAGAAACATGCTATTGGTATTTAGCTGTCAAGAGTATCTATTTATAAATAGTTAGACATTGATGAGTACTATAATCACACCAAACATGAGTGGGCATTACTTTACTGAATCACTATTAAATTACTAGACACAAGACATCGTACACCTATTAATTGAGTGTTCCCTCTTCATTCAGTATAACGATATACACTGCTCGTCTGCTTGACGATGTTAAGCAAGGAACAAAAAGTATTGCTTTTTTAGAAAATAGCAAGTAACAAACATACTTAACATTTTCTCTCTCTGATATTTTCTGTTAGGCGAAGGGAAAAAAGCTGGAAAGTAACTTATTGTATTTTGGATACAATGGATGCAATTCTGTTAAAAAGCAATTATTAAAGATCAAAGAATTTATAACAGAATATTTTTCCTCCATAAAAAGTAGAAGGCGTTGTACTTTTTTACAACCTTTTGGTATTTCTGCTATAATAAAAAAGCAGAAAAGGGAAAAGGCAATAAAATTGCTTTTTTGTTCCCTGATGTTGATGTATTCCAAGAAACCCATGAATATGTCACAAGGTCCGGATAACTTGGCATAAAATTCCTCTTTTCTCCTCCTGGAGTTGAGGGAGAGAGAAAGTCGAGAAGAAAGGTAATATGCAAGGACAGACATATGTCTAATTCCTCGTCGTCTTTGAATAATTGAAGCTTAAGACATGATACAGACATACAAGAACTTTGGATTGTGACATTTCGTTGTTTGTAACTGTGGCTGTGATTCACTTTCGTGTGGAATTGACTTGACGCAGAATGGAATAGTCAATGTGGAAATTCGAACAACACATGTAATGTAACTCGGGCATTGCGTGCACCTAATACAAAGCACTTGCTACTTAATTCACAAATCAAGCTTTCTTTGTATATCCTTTTCCTATCTTTTCTGACCATGCATACCCACACACACCGAGATAACTATGTACATACCACTAAACCATCCTTCCCATTACTCAACTCCAAATGCTTCAATTTTAATACAAATCAAAGCAAAACCACACATTTGTTCTACCATTGATGTACTAATATGTAACAGTCGACTACTACTACTGCATCATATTTACCACGAAAGGAATGCGATATGGTTATAGAGACAACTAACTATAAGGCTTTCACCTCTGAACTAGTTTCTCTGAACTGACTGACAAGACGATACACGGGCCGATGTTATAAATACTTTATCTACTACACTATGTACATTATCCTAGTATGTGCTAACGTATTTCAAACCTTAGACAAACCACTCAAAAATAGTATTTTCCCAAATGGAAGTTTAAGTACATTTCTATTTCCGAGACTTGAATAAAACGAATGATAAAATGGAACAACAAATCACTGCATCCCTAATAGAAAGTAAATGGGAATGCAGTAGAAATTGGAGATAACAAGATTATTATGTTTCCAACTGATATCGGATGTCTCATAATCTACTTATCCCCATATAAATGTTAGTGGCCATGTTAAGTTGTCGAGGAGAGTGTACTATGAAATACGATACTAAATACTTGTATTCCAATTTGAAGAATAAGGTTGACAGGAGGACGAAATGTAAAGAGAGGAGTTGGCTGTGCATATTCTAAGTAAAGCGAAAGAAGACGACGTCTATTGCATAATTATATGCGTTGCACTGAGCCAGACAGAGCAAGTGAGACTGGAGTAATGCAATATGTAGGAAGTAAGTGTATATTATGGTATAGTTAAATGGGAGGACTTGAGTGAGTGGCTATATGGACGAGAAAGTAAATAATAGGCTACTATTATTAGTTGTTGGAATGTCATAAATATAGAAGAGAGCTGTATATTTACAAAGAGTCTAATTGGGGAATAGAGAGCGAACTGAATGAATGGATGGATTGCACTAGGGACGTAGAAAGGGCAGAAGAGAGAACTGAAGAAAGTAGATCGAAGTAAGTAAGTAACTGACTGTATGTAGTATTTAGTAAGTATATAATATTAT
This sequence comes from Tomocerus qinae, assembly GCA_020055645.1. NCBI lineage: Eukaryota > Metazoa > Arthropoda > Collembola > Entomobryomorpha > Tomoceridae > Tomocerus > Tomocerus qinae. Next base: position 27,257,920 of record CM034548.1, read on the forward strand.
TATATATAATAGAGATAGAGTTGAGCTATATGATAATAACAGTATACTATAGTACACTGGAACTGGATCCTGGAGTGTCGGAGAGGAGACAGTCTGGACTGGAAGTAGTAAATGTAAATAAGTACGTAGTCGATATAGATAGAGTCGTGTGTATGTTCGAGAGTGTTTACCTGCTAAACGAAGAGCAGACATCCGCTGAAACTCGGGTTCTTGGAGCCACTTCCACATTCTGCGAAAAGTTTCTCGTCCCGACTTCAGTTTGGACCATGGCTTAGGATTACGGAGAAGGTCAGAGAGTGTCCCTTGAGACCTGCACAGAACTCTTTGGGCGAATATTGCTTGTGGTATGCTGTATCGTTTAAGTTCAGCACTGATTCGGGCTGCCAATTCTTTGGTATTAATTTCTTCCAGCTCCCCAGAGCCAGAAACGGAAGAGCCGCCACTATTTCCTGAGCCTGCAGGTATGGCTGTCAAGTGAGTTGCCGACTGACTAGATCCGCCGCCACCTGAGGATACCACGGCACTGCCGCTGGCGGCTTTGAGGGCGGCGGAGCTGAGGACGTTGAGGTGGCTGACGGAGCTGGTGGCTTGATTGACGGCGGCGTGGGTGTGGCTGATGTGAGGGTGATTGTGGGAGTGACTGTGCTGCACTTGTTGCGCGGAGTTCCCCGCCTGGGCGTGATGTTGTTGCTGTTGTTGTTGGGAATGTGAGGTGACTATAGGTTGGGAAGAGAGACTGGCTCCGGCGGGGATGGTGGTGGAGACGAGAGGGGAGGAGGACATAACGACAGACATGGGGGAGGAGGTAGGGGGAGAAGAGGCGTCTCGGTGAGTGACGACAACGGCGGTGGCACCCGCGAGAGGAGGCGAGTGGTGGGAAGAGGAGTGGGGACTCAAGGAACTCATGCCGTTGGGGAGGGAGGTGGTGAGGGAGACTCCAGTGGCGACACCGAAGCTCATGGAATGTGGGGGTGGGGAGGAGTGGTGGAGGGAACTCCCCGACGGCGGACTGAGAGACGGACTGTGGCTACTACTGTGACTTTGGCTTTGGTTGTGACTGATGCCAGCAAGATTGGAGTGGCCACCGCCGTGGCTATGAGAGGAAGATGTTTGTTGAGAGGCTCGCAGCTCTCCGTTGGAGGTGACGCCAGAATTCTGCGGCGTGGAGGAGGGGGAGGAGGTTGGGGTGCTCTGGGCAGCAACGCTATTGCCAGAGTAGGAGTCGTAGCCATTGGGCGAAAGAGCTTTGGGCGGGGAATTCAGACCGTTTTGAGAGTAATGATGAGGGGAGATGGATGGGGAGGGTTGGTGGGAGAGGGAGAGGCCGAGCCCGTTGGTTGGTGACGAGTAGTGTGGCGGGGACATCCCCATCGACGGCAATTTGTCATAAGAGTACGGGCTATTCACGCCGAGTCCCAGATTTCCCAACCCATTGTTGTGCATGACGGTGAAAGAGCCCGCGACGTTGCCCGCGTGTCCGTAGGAAAACTTGTCGGACATGGTAGAAATGGGCGGGAGAGGTTGGAGTGGTGTGAGTGTGGCATACTGTGAATTGGAAGTGCCAGGACTGTACCCGGCGGGAGAAAGTCTTCCGTTGACAGAACTAAGAGCCTGGTAGCCATGCTCAGTCTGAAGGCCACGAAACTCAGAGGCGTCAATCATACTGGCCACAGAGACGGAAATCCCGGAGCTGGGCGACAACTTTGGACTGAGAAGCTGAGCCTCTTCGTTCGAGTCGTCCCCTCCCGCAGGCACTATCACTGTCAATGTTGTCTCTCCATCTGTGACAGACACAGTCTGAGCTTTGCCACCCTCCTGCGAGTGATGGTGGTGGTGATGATGTCCCGAGGATGAGGAGTGGTGATGACTGTGGTGGTGGGCGTGATGATGGTGCTGCTGTAGAAAATGGTGAGTGGGATGGTGATGATGGTGTCCGCCACTTGACGAACTCGAAGAAGTATTCTGTCCACTATTATTCTCGTTTTGGGAAGAAGAGTGGAGGTGGTGTGAGTGGTGGGGATGGTTCGGCGGAGCGGAGGCTGTAAGTCTGATGGTGGAGGAGGAAGATGGTTCAGGAGAGGAGGTCACGGATAAATCCTCTGCAGCTGTCTGCAACTCTTCCTTCACCTGGACCCGGTGCAAGGTGATGTGAGCACTTGCATGGTGAATGCTACTCCCTCCACTTGAAATGTTATGACTAGCACTATTCGAACTTAATATATTTGTACTGGCAACGGCACTTGCACTCCCTCCGCTACTATTATTATTATTATTACTATTATTATTATTACTCCCTCCTCCTGCACTGTTCTGACTATTATTATTATGACTATTACTGTTGTTATTATTATTAGAGTGGAGTTGGAGGGAGTGAGGTCCTTGTTGTTGTGATGTAGTGTGGTGAGATGCGGAGAGAGCGGAGTGAGATGGATGTGAAGTCACGACGAGCACACGACTGACTGAGGAGCAGGAAGCATTGGCGAGTGCACTGCCAGTCGGAGCGGAGTGGAGCGAGGAGCTGGATCGGGCCCCTGCCACTGACACCATAGAAAACACTTCTCCGGCCCCAGAGTGGCCGCAATGAGTCCCCAATGCACTCAAACTCCCTCCCACAACTGTCGTCCCTCCAACAACAACTCCACTCGCCAACAGTCCGTGACTCGCATGTGAGTGATGATGATGATGGTGATGTTGTTGTTGGTGGTGGTGGTGGTGGTGCGGATGCGGACTTTCTTCGGCCTCCTCCTCCACTTCTTCCACCACTTCCTCCGCACCCTCTTCCATATCGTCAATTTCTTCGTCTTCACCCCCGCCGGGGTGATTTCCATGGTGGTGATGGTGATGGCAATTGTGACCCACAGTCTCGCATTCTCCACCCTCTTCTTCTTCCACCCCTCCGTGGTGGTGTCCACCATGGTGCGAGTGATGATACTGATGTTGTTGTTGATCGTGGTGTTGTTGTAATTGGTGATGATGGTGTTGTTGCTGTTGTTGATGGTGGGAGTGATGATGACCATGGTGGGAATGTTGCTGCTGTTGTTGCAGTTGGTGGTGGTGGAAATTATTCGTTGTTCGGATGATAGTATGAGTCTCCGACGTGGACGCCTGGATAATTGACGAGTTTTGGGAAATGTGCGACGTAGGGCAGTGGCTGCTCTCCGATAACTCGCACTCGCTCTCCCCCTCCCCGCCCATCATTTCCGGGTCGGAGGAATCTAGCCCCATTTCTTGCTTGTAGGCTTTGTAGTCTTTGTATTCTTTGAGCACTCTTTCTTCCTCGGATTCTGTCACCAAATGATCTCCTGACAGATCTTGTTCTTCTCCCTGATCATCACCTTGTCCGTGCTCCAGTTCTTGCTCCACGACAACCTCCACGCCGCCAACACCATCTTTGTCACTCTCGTGGTGCAACACTCCGCACAAATCCCCGCCATCCTCCCGCTCTTCATCTGACGTTGGAGAACATTGACTCGCACTGTCGTACACCGTTACAGTTCGGTGCTGCCGCCTTTCCCGCAATCTCCCACCGGCTGTTGAATACAACTCCGAGCTCAGCTCAGAGTTCAGGTGCTGAGTCAGTTGCGCTAGCTGCGTGTGGGTGATCGTTTGCGTGTGACCGATGTGAGCTCCGCGAGCTCCGATGACCACCACTCCCGATGTCGCTCCCCCCGCCGTCGGCGACGAAGACGTTGTGTACGTCCCCACGGGGTAATTCCCTTTCGCGATGACATTTCTGCCACGACTGTGCCGAGTCTCTGTGTAACTCACTCCACCTGTCTCTTCACTCAAACTCAACTCCTCACCCTCTTCCAAAACATCTTCGTCGTCCCCTGTGTGGTTCTCGATCTCGATTTCAACACCCACTCCCACCTCCACTATTTCCACTGCCCCCACAGACTCTGGATTCAATTGATCAGAGTCCAATTGCTCCTCTCCCAGAGTTTCCAATGTTTCCATCACAGCCAATTTTCATTCTTCTAAGGGCATGTCGTCCTTGTCTCTTTAATTCATTTACGCACGCACGACTTGATTACGCACATTATTTTACACTTCGTCCCCAAATCACTTCAATGTCACGGAATTTATTCAACACTCTCATATTCTTCGGATGTAGAATTCCCGCTTTTTTCTCTATCTTGACTCAATATTCTTGAGTAACGTTGTTTCGTTACTATTCCATCATTTTAACTATTGTCGCAATAATTTGAACAAACGTAAATTGTCATATGACAATGTTCCTAAGATGCATAAAAATCTTGATTTTCTTAATTGACTAGGATAGTAAAGTTCAAGTGAATTATTTAAAACCTGTAATGATTGAGATCTGATGGTGTAGTTCAAGGTCAGTGACTAGACAGAAAGAAGAAAAGTTATACTTTCACTTGCAGATAAAGTCTGCAAAGAGATTTAATACAAACCCGTCGGTGAAAATGTTTTAGTTTAGACTATCACAAAGGCAACTAAGGCAGTCAATGAAATTTCTTCCTGTTGTACTAAAATTGTTATTGTTTGAATATTTCTAAATATCGACGAAGGTAAGCTGCGTAAGAATGGAACATACTGGAGATTAGTCTATTTATTATGTAAGTCTATATTATAATAAGGCTTGTATTTTCACCCGTAGTAAATAAAAAATATTCCAACGAATGTATTTATAGCTACTTATTATTGTTTGGAGAAAGTGAAAGCGTAGCTTCGTGTCTTCATTTTTTACGTATTGTAGTACTAGCAGTTGAAGGAACACAAATCTGGATATAAATATATTTAATTAATGTCTATAAAGATTAGATTATTGAAGATACATATCGATTGACAGGCTATGAATGAAGAACGTTGAAGAAAATAAGATTTTCCAATCTGAGGCCTTTGTGTTGCTTTCCAATCCAATGGCTTCCTTCAGATCCCGAGAAAAGAGGTCTGGACTGGTTTAGATTGAAGCGTGAAAGTGGCAAGCCGTTCGTGTACAGAGTTCGCATATAAAAACAAAGGATCATATGGTGATATCGACCTTTAAAGATTCACTCACTGGCCACAAAAAGAACGCGTTAAGGCAAATGGTAATCAATACATTTGATAGCCACCCTATCTAGTAAATAGTTATAAAAAGTCCGGGAATAACTAGATGAGACGAAATCAACACTGAGAACGTAATTTGGAAATGCACGGATGATAAATACAATTGAAGATGAAATGCATCTCTTACTTGGGTGGTAACCGGAGATGATCTTTTCTTAATGACGACAATTTAGGAGTTTAGCTGCTGTCGACTTTTACTCGGGATTATATCTTCCGTCCTTGTATGCTGCCATAATGCCGTTGCCAGCCATATCGGAGTATGTGTGTATAGGAGTCGAAAGGTATTGCACTATGTGGGACTATTGTCTTTCCAGGAAAACTACTCTAATTGTATGTTTATATTTCTACGTGTGGATTTTCAAAGTCAACTGGCTAATTTGGATAAGAGTTTTTCAGTGATTGGATGGAAATGAACTTGACCACTGTGTCACTGACAGGAACGTAGTTATTATGTTGTTGTTTTGTGTGTGAGTTTGTGGGGGTGGCCACCAGTGACAACAATGACTCGCTGACCGAAAAGTAAGAGCAAGAGCAAGTCCATGTTGATGAGTTTGGGAGGAGGAAGGACTAGTTGGCTGGCAATCATAAGCAGTTCAGTTCATTTCAGTCCGAGTCGGTTCAGTCGGAGTTTCCCTATATCCACGCGATAACTCTTGTTTATACTATATATTCATATACATTTCATTCGGAGAAAGCTCCGAATTCCGTCTTCGCCCATGTTCACGTTATCCCACTAAAATATCCCATTGCGCAGGGACTCGCGCAGAGCCTACAACACACCTCTTACTTTCTATCCACTTGGGCCAAGGGTGAACTGATATGGAGTCTCCCAGCTCGGATCTCAGCCCTACGTTTCCCTACTACCCGAAATACCCGAATTCACAGTGTCAAACACTCACGTGATCAAAAACGACGGAGGGAGCCGTCTTTCTTTCCAATTCTACCCATTGTCCTCCTCCACTTCTACTCACTTACACAGACGGAGCTCATGTCTCCTCCGCCACAACTCAACTGACACTGCACCAATCTGCCTCCTTCATCACACACAACTAAATATCGTCTCACCTTCCAACATCTACTCTGCTGCGACAATATTTACTACCAACAAATATCACACTAAACACTTTCCAACCGCATTGTAGTCTAGAAGAATGGTTCTTACTTGTAATTATTCACGTTCACCAAAGCCAAATAATGTTTTTGGAAAGGTCGTCGTCCTAATAAGTGTATTTAATTACCATTGTAGATATCCGGTTGTGATTTAACAAGACTTAATTCAAAGAAAATGAACATTATTTAGTTACACAGATTTATATAATTTATTTGTAGTGGTATTATATTATGTAGTACAAATAATAGAACAAGCTGAAGATATCTGTACAGCAGATTTTGTGTTAAATTAACCAGTTAGTTTAGTTGTGTTAGTAGTTATGAAACTCATAACAAGAGAAGATGATATTTTTGACGTTTGAAAATAATACAGGAAGGACCGTCTACTTAGTGCTGCTGAGCGATATTTTCCATGAAACATTAATGACACAAGGCCGTAATAAATGTAGGTAGAGAGCTGTAGGTAGGGACCTAGACTTAAAAGTACCAATTCAAAGTTGCAGTAGCTAGTAATACTTGTGCAACTGGATTGTAGGTAGGGAAGGAAGCTAAGGGATGGATGACATGAGGGCAGAGGAAGGAAGAGGTCCTTTTCTATAAAATAATCTCATCTCGTCCGGTTACCCTCAACCGACCCAGCCAAGAGCCCCTATGATTATATAGTATGGGATAAGCATACCTATTCACTTACTTATCTGAACTTTGTATGCATCGAGTCATGATACAATAACATCCGTGATAGCGGTACTGGGTGTACGTGTTTGTAGGTACTCACGTACTGTCGTGTGACGCAATTATATACAGAATAATATATGTATCCGGTTGATATAATTCATACTAGCTATTAAACTCTATTTATGATTTTCAACTATTCCTTCCTACTTGATGTATAGGTACATAATTTATGCTCATATACTATTTGCTTATAACATTCAAATACATGCACTTACTTTTTATTGTTAGATTTTGTACGAAGGACATTAAAGTAATATTTAATATTAATACCTAGAATTCGTGCTTAATGGCATCACTGGGAGAAAACAACAGCAGAAGAGATTGCTTTGTTTCTATCGGTCAGTACCGTATATAGAAATATTTTCGGGGGTGCTATGCCACAAGGCAACAATGTTGTCAACAAAGAAATTCTTAACCTTTTTATGATGCAATGGATAGATTATTGTATATTATGTGATTGCCAAAATTGCAAAATATTATTCATTTATTGATACTTATGATGTTATTACTGATGATGTTGTTACACTTATTCCTTTATAGGTTGTTACTCTGGTCAGTCTTAACGTCTCAAGCTGAATTAATCATACATGTTGTAGAAGCCAAATAACACTACCACAAACTATGAAAAAGAAAGATTAAATAACACGGGGATAGTGCTACAAAAACACCAACAAGTAAATCAAAATTACGATTTTATTTCATGTCTCATTCATAATAGTTTCTCATAATTCATGTAAAATCATACAACAACTTTGTCATTTGTAGGCAATAATTTAAATCTTAAGGCAATATGATTTTCAAAGCCCAAGACCTAAACGATATAAACGAGAAATTTTTGGGAAGTTCGGAAAACTCCGAAAAAAATTAATAAAAATTACAAATAATTAGACCAAGCATGTTGTGTGCATTAATTCGGAATTGAGTATAGCCCATAAAGTTACCAAAAGTCTTCCTAAATTTTCTAAAAGTGACGGAAGGCGAAGGACCTGTATAATATGGGGCGTGAAAATTTCTACTCCACACCCCTAAATTTAGAAAAGTCTTTAAAGTCGGTCGGTCAATTTTTCTAACAACTTCTACATAAAGATGTACCTAAAGTGAATTTTAGCAGAGTATTTTTAGACTAAAAGCATTTGAAGCGATAAACTATAGATTTACTAAACATTTTCGAACTAAATATATACTAGGTTCTAACTAAAAGCAATAAAATAACTTACGCCGTTTTATAAAACTGTATTGCAAATGAACAAAGTTTTCTTTTTTAAATGGTATTTTGTTGTAGGTACACTTTAGTATTCCATAATGCAGATAAGCAACTGTAACACAAGTTTGACATTTTATATGCGTATAGCAGATAATTCTAAGGATTAATTGCTACAGTAGACACCGACATGAGGATATTGCTCTCAATTTCATTTGATATGCATATCTGATAAAGCTATTTCAAACGAAAGTTAAACACCCTTGTGGCGGATTGTACACAGCTGTCGAAAGGAGACGTGTAAAAAATTTGTTTCACCGATTGCAATGCCGGCGAATATCTATTCAGTAGACTGCCGCTAGTATTGCTCACGAAGGTAATGACGAATTACGTATGTATATCATGAATCCTCGGTATGTGCACTCCTTTAACAGGCATGGTTAAACAATCTGCACCTATACTATCGTTTATGTAACATAATTATGATATCTAATCCATAAACAAAAACATACTGCTGTTTGAAAAGGGTTGATTCATAGAAGGTATCCCTAGCTTTGATTCTAAAGAATATTGCAGTACCATACGATGTAAAGATAGGTAGGTATACATAGATTGGTAACAAGTAAAGTTGTAAAATATTTCTTCTATGGTAATACCACCCGGTGGTACTACCTCCCCGCTAGTTTATAATATTTTCCAATAATATTCCAATAATATAATAATATATAATAATTCCAATATATTGTTTATAATACCTTCTACTTAGTAATACCTCACATGGGTATTTCCTCTCTGCTAGAAATACCTCCCAAGGTTTACTGCCTTTTTGCTAGATATATTATTTCCCAAGGTACTACCTTTTTGCCAGTAATACCTCCTAGTAGTATTATCTCCAATTAACAATACCTTTCCAAAAGTATTGCATTATTTGTATAACTTCCCGTCAGCACAGTGATTAGTACCATGTCTGTTAGGGGGAGAGCACGGCCACATTGATAAGTAGAGCTATGATATCGCTCAAGCAGAAAGGGCTTACTTGCAGTTACTTCCGGGACAACTTTACTGAGTGTACAGACTTACACGAAGACTTTGGTGAGAGATACTGAACCATTATGTGGTACAGCCCTACACAGTCCCGTACTCTACCAACGCAGGAGGGGTATCATAGCCACCTACCTTGGTTAGTTGTACATTCTGCTAGTAATATCTTCCGGTGGTACTGTCTCCCGATCCAATAAGAAAAGATTCTTAATTAAAAACTGGAAAGTAAAACGAGAAAATCCATTAAAAGTTTTGTGATTAAAAATAGTATCATGTTTTCAGATTAGTGTTGTTATTATTGGTTATGGTTAATACTAATTATAAAATTATAATGTGCGCCTTGTATTACATTGCGTACTATTTAGTAAAACGATAATTAGAATATTCTATTATTTATTTGGCATCCTTATGTGGAGGTTCTAGTACTACTGGGAGATAGGATTAGTGAGATTTAATACTATGGGAGGTATTATCAAAGGGGAAGTATTACAAGCTGGTAGATATTAATATGGAATCCTTGGATTCCTTACACTAAACAAAATCAGAGAGTTGCCTATGCATATAGTAGCATGTGGCATTGATACTATATGTACCATTAGTACAAGACACCATACTATCAAAATGTTTTTCGCTGTTTTTTCCATGCTATGCATATTAAACTTTAATCAGAGAAATGAACTGTATTGCATAATAAAACATGGAACTCAAATTAGATTGATATAAAGGTAACTACGAGTACTTCGAAAGATGAATGTATAGACAATTATAGGTTGTTCTAAAAATTTCATGCATATATAATTAATTCATTACATACATATTTGTACGACTTCCTCCAGCTGACCAAAACGAATATTATATCATTTATATAACTGTACAGTTTTAAAAGCTATAACCTATCTCATAGATAACGGTGACATACGTAACTATATGAAGCAAATCTATGTGCTATGTAGACAGACGTGTCCTGCTTGCAATAATTCACCACTGAGATAAGGGAAGAGCATGTAAGTATCCCCAGCCCACTGCCATGTGTGATCGTGAGATAGAAATAGCAAGCCTGAAGGCGGCTATGTCCCTAACAATCATTTGGGTAGGATTCTATAGGGTAATATAGCAAAGGACAGATACAAAGGAGAATTTTTGGTGATATGACGGTAGGAAGGAATCCGATTGAATAGATAGTTTTTATAGGATATAAATAGTATAAATATTTCCCGGCTGGCTCGTGCTGGCTGATATTGAATGACCGAATAGATTTTGGACAGGAGCGCAGCGGCAGGAAATGGAGAGGCACTGGCACCTGGCTCTTGAGCAAAAGGCACCTGGCCTCGGCACGGCCCGCCATAGGGATCTATTGGTCTCTTCTCTCTAAATTGAGGTTGAGACTTCATCTATTTATTTCTAGTAGGCATACTGACTCATTCACTCTCTAACTACCTGGCTTATATACTGTGCATTACACGTTACACACATTCATTACATTTCATCTCATCATCCCCCTCCTGACGTGTATACTACAAAACTCTACCACCCTAACCCTTTGTCTCTCCTATAATTTGGTTTGTTTCCTGCAAGTTTGACAAACACTAGCATAACATAAAAGAGAGATTTGTAAATAGATACAACTCACAGTGAACAGACATTAACTTGTTGTAAATCTACAATTTTTTGCACAAATTTTTAGATTAGTGGAGCATTCTTCAGCGTATCTGTCTATTTGTTGATATTAGTACTAAGTAAATGTACTTTCACGTCGAAATGATTTCCCCAAGGAGAAACGTAGTTTAATTTGTTTACTTTGACTAAGAGAGCATGATTAAGTAGACACTTGATAGGAGATGACATTGAAAAGAGAAAAATGTGTAGGAGCGTGAAGAGGAAAATCAATTGTATTGATAAAATAGTAATGTAGAGCAAAAAACGAAAATGAAATCAATAAGTCAATAAATGGAACGGGTTTTAAAAGCATTGCACTATTGCAGGAGGAAGTAGTAGTAGGAACATCAATAGAGTGATGTAAACAGTAGTAGTAGGTCCGTGTAGACAAATAGAATAAAAAGGGTCGGTAGCCAAGCAATCACATTCATTCATAGGCTCTCCTCCACTACTACTACTGGTCTTGTAGTAGTAAGTAAGTAGTGCAGTCGAGTTTACTGGAGTAGTAGCAGGGAGAAAGGACGTGGGTTACACAGTAAGTAGTAGAACACGGACACGAGTAGTAAAAGGTTGGTGTGGATGGTGTATGTGGCGTGAGACGGACGAGCGACTCGGGCGCTGCTGAAGAAGGCAGGGTGCCGGTTTCTAACTTTCCACCTATCTACCAGACTGGGGAAGAAAACAATATTATGCAATCGATACTACCCAATAGAGAGGTTTTTGGAGAGAGAGAGCGAGGACGAGAGTCAGTCCTCCAGAACTCACTCACAGAGCAGTAGGGTAACATTTATTTGTTGGTGGGTCAGAAAGATACGGAAATGAAGTCAATCGCTCATCTTCAGTTCCCGCCAGTCTTCCGTTCGGACTCTGCAGAGACGGAGATCTCTATTTCATCTGAGATAATTGTCGCTCTTTTGTGATTTTCTTTGAATGGGAGAGAAAGGTTGGGCAGACAGAAATACGGAAGTGAGAGACGGATTTTGTCGACATCTCCACTCATTAGGGCGGCGGTGATGTTGTTGTGAAAAGTTGACAGTTGTTGGCTTGGCCGACGGTGAACTACAGAAAGATGACGAAGACGAGATTTAGAAAGAGTCGACGACGCTCGGTTCTCGGAATCGACGTTCACGCGACCACTCGCATCTTTCACCACATTCCCCTTCAGTTTCCCTCCACTTTCTTCTAATCCGCCGTCTTTCTCCAGAAACTGTTCACTTAGGTTAGGTAGCTACAATTATACTTGTCTTCTATTACACACAGCCGTCTTCTCTCCGACGATGCACCCTCAATCAACACAAATGCAACACACTATATGCATACAATGTCGTCTGCACAGACCTCCTCCTACTACATCCTATATAATTACAACTACCCAGTCTTTATCCACCACAGAAGGTGGCCAACATGTCCCAGACTCTTCCTCTCTTACACATCAAATTTAAATGTCAGCACGACAACAGTCCATTATCTATATATACACATCCCTTGCTTTGCTTTCCATAAAAATCTGCACAATTACCCTTTATGCTACACTACATGTTCACTCACATGTAACCTTTTGTAGTAATTGCTAACTCTTCCCATTTATTTACTATTCTTAATGGAGAGTTAACTTCTTTCTTTCCGCCTACTTTTTTATTTTTTCCTTTACTATAATTATGTCTTTCTTTCAACTCTACATCAAAGTCTTTTATGATGTCTCGCTTTACATAAAGTGCATGTTTCCGGCAGCTATTTTAAATCTAACAGCATGGATAATTACCCTTTTCTAAAAGAGCTTACTAAATAAATAATTGTACATTATTTCTTTCATCAGACCTTTCTTTGTAACTCCTTTCTTTGCTTTCACTCCAAATAATACATTTATCAAATGCTATTCATTCATAAGTGCTTCAAGTACTTAGTATTTCATTAACAAATTATAACTACAGTTGTCTTATATTATTTTCTCTAATTTTGCCTTGAACTAAATGGAGAATTTACATAGTGAAAGTATGTATGAAAAGTAAAAGGAGAAAAGATATTTAATTAGGTATTAGTAAACTACGTTGTTGCAAGTAAATGATTAGGGGTTACGAGAGCATTGGACTGTATAGTGTATTGAGAAGGGCATGGACGTGAGGTCGTCGTCGTGGTCGATTGTAAAGTGGAGTGCGTGGGTTGGGTGAAGGTTGAGGAAAGTAGAAATAAATAGAGAGCACATGGCAAGGAATGACATTGACATTGATTTGGTTGACTGTTGTGTTGCGTGGGTTCAGCAAACGGAGATCGAAGATAGTTAGGTGGGAGAATAAAAGAAAGTTAGCTAGTGGTACTAGTAGGGAGCTGCCGTAGTAGTATTTTCAGTTGAACTATATTCCGGGGGATGAGATCAGATGCACTTTCTCACTTTCACCGATGTTCGCTCAGTGGATCCATACTCGGAGTATTGAACGGACGGAGAGTCTCCATTTCAGGGAGAGATCCAGCCCAAGACCATCTGAGTAAAAGCACATGGCATAAGCATGGTAACTATTGATTTGGCCCACAAGAGTTTTCAATAATTCCGTCCTTGCTTCCGGATCAATAATAATTACGTTACGTTCCTCGTGCTACGTGCTATGCACACTCACTCACTGCACTCTCACACACTTTTTACTCCCGGCACCCAACCACCGCACTCATCCGCACAATAACACGACACCTTGTCATATCATCCACTATTACTATCCTATTACGCATCACAATCTGTGATAGCATGTGTTTTATCTACCCACCCACTATATATGCACTCAAATGTCATCTCGATTAATTCATGAATGATACTTAGAATAACTAGAGGTGAATATAAATAACAGATCAGACAGGATGGCCTTGTTGTTTGTTAGATTATGAATGTACAAATATATTATATACAGGAGTTATAATAAGATGTGTTATAATTACTAATCATTTATCGTGCAAGGATAATTAATGAATTAATGAATACCAATATTTAAATATCCAATCTACTCCTAGAGCTTATTAATAGTTAATAATTGATCTGTCGTGCTTGAAATACCAAAACAACAGTAAACATGGGCGAAATCAATACTTTGAGAAATCCAGATGTTTTAACTATCCATATATACAATATATATCCTGAATTATTGGAAGAGGACAGATCCCATGTGAATCACCAACCACAAATAATGCAATAAGCCTAACCTAAATAGTCGCCACCCAACTTGTTGATTGTACATGCGAATAAAGATAATTGTTAAATACTTTAATATCAAATATTTTACAGATTTATTTCAGATTAAAATGATACAAAAAGGTTACTAGATGATTAACTATGTAACTTCTGGTGTTATAACATGTGACTAATCAGAATCAGAGCCATTCCTCGTCCATAATCTTTGCTATGTCTTCCTCGGTCATCTCAAAATCTTCATCCTCTTCCTTATTTGTCTCTTCACCCTCGTCACAACCAAGACGCGCAATCAGGGCCTTCATCTCTGCCAACTTTGTTTGGAACTTAGCTTCACTTTCCTCTTTTTCCTTCTGTTTTTGTAATTCTTGATCTCTTTTATGGTTGACATCGTTTTCGTAATTCGCTCGTGATTCTCGAAGGTATTCTAGTACTCGTGGTCTTCGGCTGCAAAAAAGACATATGTATAAATTCATTATTATTGAACTTATTGAATGTTAACATTTCTCTAATATTAAAAATTCATTACAAACAACATAATTATTGCAAACCTCAATAAAATTAACTTACTGTGCTCGTCTTAACGCCTCACGTATTTCGTGTATCCGGATCATTTCATCGAACTCCAATTCGTCTTTGGACTTGCTGTTACCAGTAGCCATCGTCTTTATCCTGATCAATTCTAAAGTTTACAGGTTCCTTTCAGATTTTTTTCTTTCTAGCAGCAATAGCAGCCTTGTATCTGTAACTGGACCTATACACGAATATAATATAGCAATTAATTCATAATTAAATCCAGGTTTACCTACGAGAGAGAGACTGAGGTTATCTTTAATCTTTGACAGATGAAATGACTTTATTCTAATTATAATAACTCACAATTACCTAGTCACTAGTTAAATGTCAATTAGAAACTAAAATAGGTGGAGAAGTCTGAAGTTGGCACGACAGTAGAGATCAGAGTAGAGGTAGGACGCCAACGAAAACGATTGATTAAATATTACCGCGATGTTTTGCTCCCGCTCTATGATACGATAATGACGCATTGAGTAGATTATAATTGATATCAAATCGTAATAAATCCCACGGTAAAGTCCGAGAAGACGAAGGTCGTGATTTAGCAAGTCTCAATCTCGGAATTGCAATACCTATTCAATAGTTGTTCTTCTGAAATGTCTCAAAATGAAATTACCTGCCTTGCCTTCACATTGCCCCTTGACAGATTACAGGACTTGGACTTCTTTCCTTCCTATCCTACATTCCTTCCTGAAAGACAATTTTTCAATAATGTTCATGGGATCAGGATTAATTGCAATTCATCTTTATTAAACTTCATATTATTACATCATTGGGTTACATGAAAAGCCACCAATTTACTGGTACACTGAAAGTTTTATTTACTAGTCATAGGCACAACCTTTAGATTCAAATTAGATTGATACAAGCGTTGGTAATTCACGGGAAATATTTAATGGTTGAGACAGCATGTAATCAAAATAATCAAAAAAGACACTTAGTGGCATTAAATAAGCGACTTTGGATTGGACCATATGATCATAAGCGACAATTTGCTTATATTCCATATAAAATGTCCTTCAAACGTTGCCTAAATAGTTCAAACCATAAATTGCAATTGCTAGAGATGTCTTTTAATTTTTCAAGCACAATGCATTACTACGAAAATGGCTTTCAGATTTATATACATGTCAAAAGTGTAGTACATCATATGTGCAAGTAAACCTTTAATTACAATTATGTTTATAATTTAGTCAAACAACAACCTATATTAACATGGGTTATATCAAAAATACCTAGGCTAAATACCTATATACTGCAATATTTAAAGTCCAAACTTTCAACACAGTTTCGAAAAAATAAGGTAAATACATGAAAATCAAAATTGTCGCTTATGATAAAATGGCCTTTATCGCTTATGATAAAATGGCCTTTATCGCTTATGATAAAATTGCTCCAATTCATTTTAAAAAGTGTCGCTTATGACGATATGACCATTAACTTTCGCACCCTAAAATAAATACTTTCCATGTAGCTATTATTAACAAGTCGTATACCGTTCGAAAGCTCGTTTCAAGGACTATCAATTGACATCATAATATTGGTCATTTTCAACCCACAATTAAAATGACGCCCTTTCTTGCGTTCCATGTCTCAAGTTGATTCATTTTGAAATGATAAATTACAAACTGTGATTCTAGTCTAACATTATTTTATAAGTGCTTCGTTTATATCGATTATGTTTGGACTATGATGTGTAGCCTTGGACAAAAATTCGTATTGTGTTCCCAGATGACCCATATGTCTATATCACTTTGTTCAAACTGCCACAATTCGTTAAAAATAGTGTCATTTATGATGATGTGACCCCTCAACATTCGAACCTTGAAATACCTGCCGTGTAGATTGAATGAGAAAGCTTATGTACCACTAGTAGCCCCCTCACACGTGGCCCAATTTCGAAAGGTAGGCATCCAGAATAATCATGCGTATTGGACACAGTACCACAGCTGAATTTTAAAATGATAGGCATCTATATTCGGTTTAATTTCGAAATACGATAACATACGCACATGTGTTTTTCAACAAAAATCCGCAACATCCATGGCATAGATAGATAGATAGAGGTACAATCAGCTTTATTTATTTAGTGATTCGAAAGGTCGTTATAAGTACTATAATAATCTAACCTCAATATTGTAAACGCCGAACTTATCAGTAAAATAAAAGCGTTTCTTGTAACTAAAATCCGAAGGTCATTAATTTTGAATCTAAAAATTGTGATTTCATGTTAATATATTTTTTATTACATTAAAGTCTCCCACTACCATTACTAGACCCCTAGTACTGTTACTGAATGTTACTAAACGAATCAGTAATTAAAAAACCCCCTGACTGAACAGCAACAGAGAGGACACTCTGCACCCCTCCTAAATACATGCCTGGTTCGACGACACGTTCAAACAAACATATAGATACATAGTCACATGCACACATCTAACAAAAATCTACAAACTAAATAAATACTAGCTGAAACCTAGCACGTACAGTGTACTAGAAAAATGTTGAAATATTCCCTACGCCTGCGTACTAAGTTGTGTACTAAATTCCGGACGAGTGTTAATAGTTCTAACACTTGTCCGAAATTTCAATAACGGCTTTTATATCGAGGATGCCTACAAGCGTGTTGAAATGTAAAGCCTTGTCTTGTAATGTAATTAACCGTTGTATCATACAACGGTCAATTATACAAGAATACCGACAGATTTCCATGCGCGTGTCCCACTCTACGTTTATCTGTAGTAAAGATATATCATGATGACTCATGATGGGTTATACCAGTTATATATTATGATGTCAACTTTTCAAAGCCAAGTTGTGCCAGTAATGTCAGGCATCAAAACTTTTTGGCAACCTCATTTCTGTGGAGATTGGACTTCTGGAAAAGTAGGAAATTTTGAGAAAACGTTGGAAAATTTCGTAAAGAAAGGTTGAGAAAATATTGAATGTGGAAATTTAAAAAAAAAGTTTCAGTTTAATTCTTTAAGCAAGTTAGTTTAATTTTAGAACCTCAATTTGTGGGGGTGACCTGTTTTCCTTATGTGTGCAATATTAATAGTTTCTGCAGGAAGAACGTTTTTGACGATAAAGACAACAGAACTAAAGAAAGCGAAAGGGAAAGGCAGTGGGAGAATACAAAATTATTCCATAGGCTACTTTTCCATGGGCAGTATCACTAGGGCAGTATCGATTAATTTATTGAAATCCGTTGTCCGTCTCCCTTTTTGTTGTTTACCTTTGGAGAGTTCTGTTATTCAGTAATTTTGATTTAGTGTGAGCAGTTTTTAATTTTTTTATCATAATTTGTATTTAAAAGTAAAATGATTAGTGAGGCAAGCAGTGACTCTGATGAAGAATTAGACGAAGATGAGTCTGATGGTTCCAATACCGAAGCCCTTTTTGAATATATAGAAGTCCAATTTAAAAATGTCATTGATCGAAAAATCGAGGAAGCTGAAAGTTTTTTTGATCAACACGACTACGCACTTACGGTTCAATCTATGGCTGTTACTCCAACGTCAAATGCTCCACTGGAAAATGACGTTGATCACGTACATTTAATTTGTAATCATCATGACGACAAATCACCTCCGAATACTTCATTAGCAGCTGAATCTCCTGCTGTTGTTACTACCAATAGCGTTGAGACTCAGACAGATGACTCGTCGTTTTTACAAATTGTAATTTTTAATATTATTAATTGTGAATTGTGCTCAAAATCATTTTATTTGTTTACATTTTATTTATAATTTTGTATTTGATTTCGTAGGATGGACTTGATTCGATGTCGAAGCCAGACCCTGAAATAGCACGGGAAGAAATATCACAGCTGAGAATAGCCAGGGAATCATTAGTAAATAAAAGGAAAGAATTAGCGGACAAAATAAAGCAGGTACTAATTGGAAACATTTTTTAATTTAAAAAAATAGCTCTGGTTAATGTTATTTACGAACTAGTCCTT
Source organism: Tomocerus qinae (assembly GCA_020055645.1). Classification (NCBI taxonomy): domain Eukaryota; kingdom Metazoa; phylum Arthropoda; class Collembola; order Entomobryomorpha; family Tomoceridae; genus Tomocerus; species Tomocerus qinae. Next base: position 27,276,448 of record CM034548.1, read on the forward strand.
ATTGTGATGTACTGACCATTGATACAGGTCGACGTTGTTGAAGCTAATGATGAAAAGAAGCTCTATGAATATGAGGAGGCTATTGAAGCTATTGATTCTGCCATCGACTTCAAAAATGAAATTATTTGTGGACGAGAATGCATTTTGTCCAACAATTTGGCACCTGGCAAGGTATTTCTATAATTCAACATTTTAAGGATTGCACAAACTATAATGTCTTATTTTGGTTTTACAGAATGAAACCAATTTGATATCCCGACTGACAAAATTAACCCTGCTAGATCTACAACGACTTTTGTGCAAATATTTCTCCAAAGTTGTCGAGTTGAGGTACAGCACCAAACGCCTGGAAAAGGGAATAGAAGAATTAGAGGTATTTCTGAAAGTGGTAATTGGGTAATTTATTTAAGATTTGGTGGCTAAAAGTAACTTTTTATTCCAGAATGGATCTGAGCAAATGAGTCGTCGCCTTGTGAGGGAACAAACACATATTAAGGAAATACAAACAGAATATGAATCTGCAAGTTCTTTTTCCATAAATAATTTATTTTTTATTGTGATATAATTTTCATAACGAATTTGTTTTTTGAGAATGAGATAATGTTTATTAATCAAATCTTCTTTTAATTATGTTTTTTGCAGCGTATCAAATTAATTATCAGATTGTACAATAAAGACCCCAGTTCAGCACTGGACACTCATTTACGGGGAATAGAGAAAGCTCTGACTTCAGCAAGGCAGCGACAATATGACCTCGAACGCTCTCTTACGGAGTTACTTGTCCGACATGGCTATCTTTTAAACGGAGCTGGTGAGATTTTTCTAGGTTTATCAATGTTCATCAGGCGAGCTAAAACGTTACTTTATTTATGGATATGACAACAGTGTTTTTTTTAATTCAATTTAGACTACGATGTGAAGCAAGTTGTGAGGATGTTGGGAATCGATACGGTGCAAATGGGATTGAATTGGCGGGAAGACGGAAAACAGAAGTCGGGTGTGATACCGGCAAAAGTTAGGTCAGCGTTGGAAAGTGCAGCGTCGGAAGGTCAAGGGATGAGTCGCCGGATGAGAGAAGCCTTCGCTCAACGCCGTCCTCTTGACTCGCAAATGCCTTCTTACTCAGGTGCTCATCACGTCCCTCATCCGTCCACATCTCGACATCACCACCATCATCAGTATCACCATTACAACCCTAACCATTCACAACACCGGGAGCCAGAGCCGCCTGAAATTGTGCAGCCCCAAGTGCCGGAAGTGAGAAGGGAGAAGCGCAAACTAATTATCCAGCCCAGTCAACCAACATAATTAATTATTGTCTAACCATTAGATCTAACCCACATAATTAATTTGCCTAACCCTAACCTAAATAAATAATAACCTATCAATTTACTATTTCCAATGATAGTAGCAGCAAGTAACCTAACAGTTTACTATTTCCAATGACAGTAGCAGTGATTAATCTAACAGTTTACTATTTCCAATGATAGTATAAACAAATAACCTAACAATTTACTATTTCCAATGATAGTATTAGCAAGTAACCTAACAATTTTAAATCATTTCAAATGATCTAACACGTATTTCATAATAATATGTATTAGAACGAGTTACTGTCGGTCTAAGGAGTTCATTTTAAATCTTTTTCAACCAGTAGCCTTACAGATATTACCCACAGATAAGTTCAAAGTGTTTCAAAATCTGTTCCTATTATTTCAAATGACACATACTACCTACCTAGTAATATAATATGTAATTCTGTGTATCATAATTAAAGAACGTATTGATACAGTGCCTTAGCAACTTATATTTAAGACGAGATAATTAATTTTTTGCTTAAGGAATCAAGCTAAATATGTACGTCCAATAACTTTTATACTTCTGTATGGCAGCAGCATTTTTTGCTCAACAAACTAACAATAAAATTTTACAAATCCTGTTATATCGTCAAATTGGAGATGTGCATTTAAATTTACGTTTATAAATAAAGTGAATTTTGTTTTTCAAGAAAGTCATTATGCATTACCCTTTTCAAACAATAATTCACCAGTAATATATTGAATTAAATTATTATTATTACTATCTAGTGAATTAAATTATTTAGAAAGAGTTGTTACTTAACAGAAAATAGAGATTATTTCTGCCACGAAAGAAATGTAGAGGGCAAATTAAATGAATTATGAAAAAGACTTTCACTGATTACCATTAATTGATTTATTTTCGTACTCTGTTTGTTTTTACAATTACACTGTTAGACATGGGACTACAATAATGATGATTACATATAACAAGACAAGGTGAGACTAACCTACATAGAAATATGATTCACCTACTCGCTATGTACTAGATTTCTGTAGATCTTGTTCCTACTTTTACAGATAATTAATTCCTAGTTTGTCAGTAAGTAGGTATGTACTTGCAAGGTCTTAGAGAGAGCAGGGCATAGATGAGGAGAATATGAAAATTTGTAAACAGGAAGTTGGTAGCGACGGAAAATGTTTACATATTATTTTTCGTTTTAATTAGTCATATATTAACACTCATACTAAAATGTCTGTGGTATTGATAGAAAACATAGTTGAATATGGCCTGCACGCAAGAAAAACCTTACAAACCAATGGGTAAAAGAAATGAACATAATATAGAGATAAAGTCTGTTTGTATTTCTGTCGATGCCCTTCTGCCAACACAGATATTCATTTTTATGTCACGTTACGTACTCTGTCTCGAAAGTCAAGATCACAAACAATGAAGCCTAAATGATACTGATCATTCTATTTTTAGAAATCTGTGATTAAGATTATATAATTAGTATTGTAGTGGTAGATTTGAGGCGATCCATTTATGGTAAAAGGTAAATAGGTTGTGTTGTGCATTGACGTGTGTATTATAGTGTACAGTAGTGTACTAGGTATGCATTTAACTATTTACGTATTGTACAATACCTAGCGCTTCATAGATTTTCCTCGTCCTAAGTCGTACGTATGATTTGTGCAAAATTTTACAGGAAAAAAGCGATCTATTAGATGATATTGTTGTAAGAGATACTATAGAGATAAACAAACAGGGACATACAATAATGACACTAACAATTAAAATATACAATCTCATCAAACTACTCAGAATAAAAATTCCGAATTTAAGAACAAAAACTATTAATGGAAAATAGGAGGTCAGGAGTGCTAGATCTACTAGATAGAAAATGTAAATATGTTTGTATGGCTATTAAGGTTAGTATGCGACGATGTGTTTATTTGTATATTTGATACGGTAGAGTGAATAGGAAAATGATTTGGGCGATTGATTGACGAAGAATTGGAACATAAAAGTAGGAATACGAAGGTCAACATGGAATCTGCAGTGGTTTATGTTTAGTGAGTTGGTTTTGTCTGCTGGAATACGGTTGATTACTCTCAAGTCTTGATTCTTAGCTCTTTTCTTAAATAGCTTAGCTCTATATAAGAGTAGTATATTTCTATACATATTATTGCATGTACTAAGGTACACACTCAAGTCAAGTATAGTATAGCATAGCGTAGTATAATATGTATAATATATGGAAATCCCAAGTTATCTTATCGTCTCCAGTACAAGTAAAGTGACAATTTAATTTACATTACATTACACTAGATTACAACAATACAGCTTTATAGCAGCCTATCTTTCACAAACACTATTGTACAATAATTTACTTTTGTTCGTAATAAAATTTACTTATCTCTCCTAGTCTGTCTGTTCTGTGGATTGTTCAGATAGTAACGTTTACGCTATGCACATTTGCAATTATTTGGTTGTCATTTTTGCAGGTTGAAAGGGGAGATTTCCAATTATATTATTTCTACTGTCATGTATAGGTACAAGTAGGTATGCCTTGATTATGTAGGTGGAAGTCGGTATGCTGTTATTTCCTCTTTTCCCTCCCCCTTTCCATTTTTGAGAGTTGGACACAAATGTGTTGCATTTCCAGATTTCAAGAGATAAATACTGTTTGTTTGCGATGTTTTGTTTTGCTTGCTGACCGCGATGACATTTGGGTTGATGACAGAGAGAGACAGACATCCAAGACTAACAAGACTCTTCTCTATGTACATTTGCAGGTTTTCTTTAATAAACTATTACATTGTCACTATATATGTGTGGTTGTTATGTGGCACGCCAGTATGTACTAACTGTAAGTAGATATTTCTTCTCGTCTCAAAATTGTACCACAAAACCATATTTCTATTGCGGTTACGTTTTACGTTACGGCTACACACAGAACTGATATAATACGATACAGATACTGATCTGACACTGACACAGCTAGTATTTGTATGTATTGTTAATATACTCTTTCATCTCTCACTTTATCTACTTTATATATAAACAAAAATTCATTTCTACTACCATTTCACTTTAGGTTACAATGTTTGATAAATACAGAGATTTACACAATATAGCAAGCAAAGCAACCAATAATAATCGTTTTTTAACTAAAGTAACATATATGGCTGGCCGCTAAGCATCTATTTCACTAATTATAGTATAACAACAATATTTAACGATAATAATAGTACACATATGGATAATATAATAATGATATACAATGATATATAAAATTTTGTAATGTAAAATGTAATAGGCACTACATACAATAATATGAAATATATAATGTTGTGATATAATATGATTATCCACACCAAACTCACACTATCTATCTCCACAATTGCACAACACAGTTTTCAATATTTCAATCCGTCCTAGATTCACACTTGATTTCACTCACAATGTTTCTAAGTAGTATAATATGTCATATAGCTGCAATAGCTACGTGTTATTTAGCTACCTATTTAGTACAGTACATTACATTACATACCGCCATAGCATACATCATTCATTTGATAATGTACAGTATGTAGAGTAGTTAATTGTATATGTAGACAGTAGACTATTTCTACTTTACATATTTTTATGCGTACTATTCAATTAATATTAGTAGCTTTCCTCTCTTCGTATCCATATATATTCAGGCATATATATTAAGTCATACGAATGTCATACGTGTAGTTATTATAAATTTACTAGAGTGGATCCAAGCATCCAAGTCCAGTTTAGTACATAGTTGCAAAAAGTAAAAATAAAAAAGTAGTGCAGAGAATAAAAATGTTGATAAAACTGTTCATTTTCAGTGTGGTACTCATAAATTCTATACAAACCTTTTCGATTATTTTAGTACTTTTAGTAGTGTAGCAATAATATTATTTCTTTATATTCCTTTAGTCATTCCCTACTATTCCGTCTCAATAACTGGTTTGTATGTAAGAACAGCAGGGCAGGGTGAACATTCAATTACTTATTTGTTTCAAAGTTAATAAATACTTTTAAGTAATTAGTAGGAAGTAGAAGCTGTGCAATTGCAGATTCTCAAGTATATAATTTGAAGTAATTTGTAATATGTATTACTGACTCGTGTCTTTCAAACTCTAACATCTACAGATAAAAGTAAAAAGTCTGTAGTCATGGTCTCGTCTTCTGTTCGGAGTGTACATGAGTGTAGTGGACACAAATACAGTCTCATTAATTAAGTAGAAATTAATCTATATGTATAAATAGCATCATTCCCTCCTCCCGCACGTGCACGTAGTACGTGTAAGTGTATTAAGTGTTATTGCACTTCTGCCAATCTTCTAATCTTGCAGAATTTTTTCGATTTGACTCCGATCACACACTAGACGAGAACTAAAAGTACTTTCAACGCTCCAACTCTGTTCCCGCTCAAATTAAAAAAAAATTATCTTCTGATCCGTTTCAGTTCGTTGTACTTCCGAATGAATCTTTAAGCACTGTAGAGTATACGGATAAGTAACAGTTACCCAGAGTAGTTCTCAGGATCCCCTGTCCAAATATCCTACGACGAAATTCACCAATTCATTTTTCAATTTTGCAATTTTCCGCTTAGAATACTCGAGGAAGTTATCATGTCTAATACCGGTTAATTCTACACGTATGTTATACAATCTTAATAGTATTTTGGTACTGCTTTGTAGTCTCATACAAACAATGAATGTTTCTGAAAAGACATGTCTACGTCATAAATGCAATATAGTGTCGATAGTTTACATATAAATTTTGATAAATAATAGTCAGGAAACGATGAACCATCGGTCAATAAAATAATTTCTCTGGTTAGGTAGGAAGTTTGCCAGCATAAAGTGCTTTCGGAGCCTATTGGGTATTATTTAAGTGTATAATCAAGCGAGTACTATGCGCTAGACCCAGGAGTCCCCGCCTGGTTGGTGTGCTAAATTATCCACAGAAACTGAGTTAGAGTTATCCGGCCAGTGGGAATGTTGGTGATCAGCAGAGGGACTGGAACCATATGCACCATAGCCACGAGAATTTCCTTCGTAGTGACGATTCTTCTTTTTCTCTCGGTTCACTTGGGCGTACAGAGGTTCTCCGGGTTTTACCTTAAATTAAAAATATACAAATACAATTAGCACCTTTCTACATTAATTAAAATATAACTGCGATAACAACACATCTACAACGACCACTGCTTTAAGAGATCAGCTCAATAAATCACAAAGTAGCCAACTCTACTTCATTATCAACATACTTACAATTCATTGTATCGCTATATCTACAAATTTACAGACATGCTGGATCTATCAACACAGGGCAATGAGCAATCCATGGTGTTCATAGCTTATAATGTGTAGCATTTTACTTTCAAGTAACAGTAGGGTACTAATTTATAACTTTACTAAACAGCCAACGAAATTTCAGAAAAAAGAGTCGAGAAACTGTTCCTTATTTGGCATTACTGTTCCTAGCATTAATGAAATAATTTGAAATTGAAATTGGGCTTTTCATTTTTACATCTATGACATAAAACCCAAGATAATAAATAATTATATTCTAAATAAGTTCTCGACTCTAAATTCATAAATAACAAAAAATCGTCATAAACTTGGAAAAGGCTGACAGGGATGAGGGGTAAACTATACAAATGTAAAATTACATGCAATATCGGTACCTCCAAAATATTACTTGAAAGAAATACTATCAATAAAACCCTACGACCTACATATTTCATTGATACCACACAAGAGAAAATTCTTTTCCGGAAAAAATACGTCCAATTTGTTTTTCTATTCATACATTGCTAAATAACTATATTGAAATCAGCAAGAAATCATAGGATTTTAAAAGGAAAAAAACGAAGTCTAATTTAGAATCTAAACTTATGAATTTATATAATAGAAACACTTCCTTAATATTTTTAAGCCCTACAAGTAAACAGTCAATCGTCGGAATAGTTTATATTGGTGACTCAGTCTTATTAAAATTGACAGAGGAATAGTAACATGTATAGCTATTTGCAAATAACAAAAACAGCCAGAACTCCAAAGCAACATAAATAGTCCTTAGAATTAGTGATACTATAATATGTCAATCAAATTAAACATGGCAAAAAGAAAATTCTATTGATGTACACATTTAGAAAATACATATAAATCATGCAAGAAAGTGGAATGAGTTAATAAGAGCCGTATAAAAAGGTTTAACCAGACAAGTAACTATGTTAATATTTAATTACCAGTATTCACACGAGAGACATTTTACTAGAAGAAATTATGATGAGACTACAATGCTACAATAACGTATACTTGTATTAGGTAGTTATGTCAACTGTACAAAATTTACAATGGAGTTCTACATACCTAGGTCATCTATTTTTACCGGTATAAGTTTACTAATTACAGAGATTTTGATACTAAAGCGCCCAAACTATTTTGCGCAGGTATACTTGCAATATACAAATCAAAGAGGAAAAAAGGAAAAAAAACGGTCAGCTAGAAGACATCCATGAAGAGAGAACCACGCACCACCGATGCTGGAACATTTGACTGGACATGACTCATGTACACTTTCATATGGATGAAAATGAGCCTCCACTTGAAATTTTGTCTCCTACGATTAAATGCCTGAATTTCATCACTGCTGCCCACATTTGAGTAATGGGGGATGTTTGATCAATTCAGCAGGTGTCTGAGTCTTGAGATGTCCCAAGCCGGGACTTTGTGGAATGATGTGATACGGAAAGGTCACAAATAGGTGGAAAGATAGGAGAGAGTAGATACTTATAAGAGCTTCAGTACGTAAATACATACGGTAGATTAAATGGACAAGCACAGGCAGTAATCAGGAACAATAGTATACACTTATATAATTCTCAGCCAGTACATATATAAATTATATATTTCATATGTTCAATTATCTGAAAAGTTTTGATTTTTTTGCTTTGGTCAACATATAGATATATTTAAATGTTTTACGGTTGCATTCCTATTCAGTACAGTAATATCAGTTAGTAAAGAGTCAAATGTAGCTTATGGTTGGGAGTTGTTCCTCAAAAACACCCACGAAACTTTGCACTGCTTGCAAAATGTCATTTCAGTTGGGAAGTATGAGTGGTCGTATATATTTTATATATCGTTGATTATATTGTTCAGATAGATATAACTGTGCTTTAGACTCGCAGTGTGATCTCAGCTACATCTGTAACTTGCTGTGATGTTAATAGATTTAGAAACAGATGAATCAAAGGGTGATGGTATCACTTATTTTGGCTATGATATTAATCGTAGATTTTTTTTGTCGGGAAGACGTAGGAGAGGGAAACACTTTGCGCTCTGATTACTGAGTCTGTGAAAGTCAATCAACAAGCTACAAGACGGAAGAGAAATGTTCTGAGCTGATATTATTTTGTCACACATCGTCGTTTAAAGTCACTCATTGTCATTAGTCAGCAGTCCAGGATAGCCAGACCCAAGTTGACTTTGACAAGACCAGCTACCTTTCACATTTCTTTTTTACTGTCCAGGCTACAGCCACACACAAACAAACAAACCATCATATATCAACCATTTATCTATATTCAGCTAGTTTAATTTCACACCTACGAATATCTACTCTGAGCACAATTCATTTCATAAGTTGACATGTCTGAGAAAACATTATTAGTGAACTAAATGTGGAAATACAGCTAATATTGTTATTATTATTGTGATATGCATAGTCAATTGGAAGCCTAGTCAAAGTATAGTGGGCTAAGCCATTAATTTTACTTATGTCTACTAAAAATGAATCCTCTTTCTTACCGGTTGGGCGGGGTACATTCGGAAGGCGCCTGGAGGAGGAGCATGGCTACCGCCGTCAGGGTACGGCATGTCTGCCATTGGAACTTCTTCTCCCTTTACCCAAAACAACTCCATGAATAAAACCATAACAGAATTTAATCATTTAAAATATATTGTCAGAACTTACTTGGGGGTAGGATGGGGGTGGGCTTTTTGGAACTGTGTTGTTAGCTCCACGTTGCATGGTCTTGTCCTCATAGCGGGTTCCACTTTGGCTGGCCATAGGACGATTCAGGGTGCTATTGGCATTGACAGGAGAACCAGCAGAGCTGGGCTCTGTTCCGCTTCCCCCTGGGCCACCTCCGGGGCTTCCCCCTCGGCCACTTGTCCCTTTGCTCACAAAATCTTGCTCCGTCCACCCTGCTTTTTTGTACACTTCTCGTAATTCCTAAAATCAAATTCACAAATTAATACAACTACAGTCTACATACCTAATTTACACATGATGTCACAATGCAGTGAGAAATAAAGAAATATATGTCAATTACTTGATGCTGCCACATGGAATATAGGACCTGAGAGGCAAATTTCACAACTCTGGGTGAGTAGCGACGCTTTTGCTGCGTAAGCAGAACCAGTCTTTCCACTCCTTCTGCTTCCATTAGAGATCTAACACCACAAACATTTAGTTTATAAGGATTTTTAAATATTTCCTAAATGTGTTAATATATGCTAGGTACCTACTGACACATGTTAATATAGCAACAAATTCATAACTAAGAAATAAAAACTGTAGCGTCCTTCTACCTGGAAAATTCAGCATTTTTCTTGATGACTTCATTGAGAGTGGCTAATACGGCTGCAATAGTGTCATCCGAAGTACCCTGGTCATGCGGTCGTCCCGATGGGAGTTTTTGAACCAAATCTCTCATTGCATATTTACCTTGTGTAACAAAATAAAAAATATATAAATAATGTAAAAAGTACATTAATAATGAAATTAAGTCTTCAAACTCCATCCCATTACCAACTGCTAAACATACCTATGAGCTCTTTGTTACGCTGGTCAAGTGCCAGATTTCTGAGTGCTGTGGCTACAGCACATACGACTCGGTCAACTTCCATTCTTAAAAGTTCTACCAGAACGGGGAGACCCTTTTCTTTTCTAACAGCTGCTCGAATTTCAATACTTGGTTGCCAGTAGCAGGCAGCTAGATTTTGTATGGCCCCTGCTGCTGCTTCTAAAGTCTCGGGATTTGAACAATTAGACAAAAGTGCCAAGTATGCTTGAACCACCTAAAAAGAAAATTGCTATTAATATTTTTCTAACACTGCAATATTATAAATATAAAAAATAGCAATGATTATAATGTTCATGCTTAATGATCATTTAGTAGAGTTAATTCAAACAAACGGACCTCAGGTTGCCAGAGAAGTTCCATGCCTCTGACGGGATCGGTTTTTGTGTGACTGGTGCTGCGGGCGGGTCCCGTATTTACAGGATTCGTGTCTTTGGGAGAAGATGCAGCTAGCGCAGCTTCCTTTTTCTTCTTGTTGGCCCCGAAGCATCCCAGATTTTCTCCCTTGGCTTGAGTCGCAGCTGCTCGACTTTGTGCAGGCGGAGGATGTTTATCATAATTTGGATCTTCTACCTCTTGACAGCGGTAGCTCAAGTTCCGTAGAATACACACACAATTCTCCACACTTTTGTCATCAATATCCGCTCTCGACAGAGCACAGCGTACCACATGAAGCAGAGCTTCTACTAGACCTTCACATTCTCGCAATTTCTTCCGGGCATACTCTCCAGCTGAACTTACATTTCTACATTCAAATCATTTCCATTAGATTTTAATCTCTTCTGCATTGCATACCTGTTGCGATGAAATAATTAGTTACCTGAAAACACCAGAAGCATTTTTGAAGACAGTTGACCAACAAGCATCAGACACATGACTTGCACCTGTGCCACTGATATTATTTCTATCCCAACCGCTGTGTGGAATGATCACAGCGTTAACTAACGGTATTACACCGTCATCGATTATCGCTTTTTTCAGTTCCTATTCAAGAAAAAATGTTATGTCATCCTCATTCTCATTACCATATTTAGTGCCAATATTTGAATTTGTCCTTGGCTTACTTCACACGATGAGAGATTCCATAGGACACCGGTTACGAGTTCTTTAACTTCATTATCAGGGGTTCTTTTGAGGAGGCGGACGAGAGCAGGAATTCCTCCAGCACTTTTGATAGCTTTCTTATTCTCATCGTTTTGACGACCGTAGGACAAGTTTCGAAGAGCTCCACACGCATTCCGATGAACTTCCGGTTGGTCATGACTGAGGAGAGCTACGAGAGGGGGAATTCCTCCCAGCGCTCTCGTCTTCGCCTTGACCGGGTCATCCATGTAGCACAAATGCTGTAAGTAAGCTGCCGCATTTGCTTTCACCACCGGATTCGGGTTACCCAGAAATTGAATCACTTCGTGTAAGTCTGGATCACGCCACCTTACACCTATATTCATGTCAATAACAGCCATTTCAATTAATTAATGATTCCGCTTGCCGATAACATGACTTATACTCGTCACAAAGTCACAATCCATCTATCCCTTCACCAAATCCCCCCAACATTCCGTGTTCATCTTTACATGAATGGATTTTTTCTCAACGACATGCAATTCCAAGTTCCAAGTAAAATCATGCACAACATTCAATTGTACCAAATAGAAGCGAAAAGAATTTGTGTACTCTAACCATAGGTACCTCACACAAAAGAGAAAAAAATGATACAGCCGAGACTTATGTAAGTTTCATTCCTATATCCTGAAAAGTAATAAGACTCTCAGTTGGTTTCGGGCTAAAGTCTAAAAACTACCCAAGAAATTAGCTACAATTCCAAAAGCCAAGCCATGAACATTTAGATGAAGAGTTCCCAGCTTCCATTTGTCTGCCATACGGAAACGATAGTCGACTTTGGAGTTAGAAGAAGGAAGAGATTGAACGGGGAAAATTGGTTTGTGAGGTAGTTCGAAGAACGGACCTGAATTGGCAATCATGAGTTGAGAGTCAGGAGATTCTTCTTCGTCATCTTGATTTAAATTGAGATTTAAGTGAAGAAGTTGTGGCGGTGGCTGTTGGTGGATGTGTTGGGACTGTTGCTGCTGTTGGTGGTGGTGGTGGTGAAGATTGTGGATGTGGAGGCTATTCACAGGGGGAGATTGGAGTCGGGCTTCCATCGGACCCCCTCCAGCATTCGGACTGCTGGGAATGCTGGCCATGCTCCCCATACTATTCCCATTATTTGGCACTGACGGAGAGGGATGGGAATGGTGCGACGACGACCCGCGGTCCTGATTGTCTTCTTTTCTTTCACTTCCCCCTCCAATTCCTAATAAATATGGCCGAATCGGTAGGTTACCGTAGTGTGACGTCACTCCCCCGCCTCCTGAATTCCACCCACCACTGTAGCTTCCGTTCCCAGTTCCTCCTCTTTCCTCTTCTGTTAACATAGTCTCTTTCATATAATTCAAGCCACAACACGCAAACAAAACATAATCCCTCCAAATAAACACTCAAGTAGCTACTGTTAGCTAAAACGTGACCAAGCAAACTTAATTCTCAGGTTAGACAATCCTGTCAACATTAATTTTATTAATCAAATTGCTACTGTATTAAAGGTTACTGTAGTCAAATATAAATAATTTAAAACTTTTCGTCAGCACACAAAAAAACCGCTACAAAACAACAAATTAAAATACTGCAAGCAAGCATTCCATTAATCGTTTTACTCACTTCATTCATTAAATCATATCTAATTATGATGATATGGCTTAGCAGTGACACAATACACGCAGTACAACACTCACGTACAATTAAGGACGCTATAAATTTATATGGCCTTGAATTTTAAATATTCAATGCAGTCTTTAAAAAATGATGATATTCTTCCTAAATATTCATGATTCCTAAACAGTTAACTATGACAAATAAATTTATGGGATTTAGTGAAATAATTAAATTGACTGATACCATAGTTGTTAGGATGAGCATTTGTGGCTTGAGATGGGGAAAGATACTCTGGTCGTGGGGGAGCAACTCCAGAGTCCAGCTCTTCGTAACCTGCTGGGTATCCTCCTCCTTGTCGTAAGTATTCTAAAGTAAAACAAATCAGTTTTATTACTTCCAGACGCAATACTTATTTTAAAATATGAAATAACAGCAGTAGAGCTAGTAGGAACAGAGATTACAAAATTTACTGCCACCAGAAACATTTTAAAGTATTTATATATACGTCGGTTGTAACGCCAATTCTCATCCAACACCACTCCATAAACAAAAATAAATTTTTATTATGGAAAATAATAAAAGAACAATTGACAAACGTGCATAGTTTACTGTAGGAATGAGTCTGCTAAAATACACCTTCCAATTTAAATGTTAAGCCATTTACTGTTATAGTAGAGGTATAACTAAAAAACATTGATGCCAGTCAACGCAGGATTAGAAACTATTATCAGATAAATTCCATGAAATATTTTAGATCGGATTCCTTATTAATTACAGAGAAAAGATATTAAAAAATGTGTACATATCTAGAAGCGCAAGCAAAAGCCAAGCATGGATTTTAAAATAAATAATACAAAAATTTGAACAGTAAGAGTGAAGTCCAACAATTCCTGCCTGCACTGAGTCGTATGTAAATGCTGGACTTGGGCATATCGCTTCTTCCTTGATTTAAAGGTTACTTGAATATTACTAACTCCACTCCAGATCATTGTCTTGACTGTATTTACTGCCCGACCATATTATAAGTGTCTTATTGTATGTTGTAAAAAGACCGGGTAATTAGTCTAAATGTAAATAACTCACTCAAATTATATCACATTTTTTCAACTTTAAAACCAGAAACTACTAATAACTTTTAATTACTGGTTTAAATTATTTGATTTATGTCACTTTAAACAAAACTCTTTAACTGCATACACAGAAACAATATTAGAACGGTCATCTCTGTTGGACACCAATCAGTACAAATGTAAATCACTATTCAGTGAAGGGTATATAGAAAAACTGTACCACGGCACAACGGAAATGAAAACGTCTGATTTTTCGCAAGTGTTAAAAGATACTGCGAAATTAATAAATTCGGAAGTCAAGAAGCATTATATGCATATGGTGGGTTGCGAAGTATGTCTAGACATGATTTTAAGTATTAGCACAACATATTGATATGAAAAAGAATGAAAATAACCTGAACTGACTTTGTATTGCGTGCAAAGAGTGACTAACACATTTGTTCGAACGTTGGAACACCGAAAGGAAACTGAAGACGGGAAGATCCCGAATACTGTTATCTCCATGTCCCTCCACTACTCATCGAACTCATCTTCTTATCCCTAATACCCACTTCGTTGCATCCTTTTCTAATCTGCAAGAGCAACTCGCATCCATATAAATATTTAAAATCAACTAAAAATAGGACACTAATTGCCCCTCAATAGTAATTACATATTTATTGCATATCCTTCATTCCTAGATATACAGTGCAAACAATTATGAGTTTTAAAATGGACTTACAGTAATAAAGCGTGGTGCAATTAGTAACTATACCTAAACATACCGGTATGCTTAGTTTACGCTAAATAAACAAGACAATGCATTTCCATCGCCATATCTTTCACATCTACAGACAGATCATAGCAAAATTGTAATGAATGAATATCTAAAAATATGCAAGTTGTAAATTCCGGATGACTACTGTGGGACGCAACATGTTAAATACATAAAGATGCGTCTTCACAATTCTAAATTGAATTACATCGCTATGTCATATATTAAAAGGCTACATCACACCATACACGTGCACCATACACTTCGAGCTCTGTCGGTATTGGAGCAAATACAAGCACCCCGCATATTGCATTTTATGCATACTTCGAATTTCTACTACCATATGTCACAGGAAGAGCATAAACAGAATACCAATCACCTTTGCTTTAAGAATTTTACTTTTAAACAGTGGCGTAATCTACACCCACTGACAATACCCATCTGTAAATGTAAGTAGATCACATAGTGATTGATTTGACGGGCATTAGAAACTAATATGAAATGCGGGTATTAAAAAGGGGAGTACCATAACCCATAAGAATACTTCTACACTTCAGTTACGCCTCTGGATTATTTTTAACCACAACTCTATTGCAGAACACAGCAATGCCATAATATATCAAATAACAGAGTTTCTTCCCTCGCGGAGCATGGCATACAACGGGCTAGATCATCCCAATGTATAGCTTTTGAATATGAGGTTCACGCATAATCTTACTATAGGGGTTTGTATTGTACTACTTATTATAATACTATTATGCAACTACACGAGACAAATATTATTGTGCAGATTCTACTCCAACTACATAAAAGCGCACCTATTACTTATCTTCACATGTATATAGAAGATCTGAACACGTATATACGCATTAGGTACGCAAGTTGAGAGATTTCTTTCAGCATCTACATACTATATAATAATATTCTTCTACTTTGTATGCACTCGTCCTGTCGATAGTATGCAGGACTGACAATGATAACTTTAAGCTTATAATTTGTGAGTAGAGCCCACATCTGTCGGTACTCAAGTACCTATAAGTGGAAAGGTACTTCCCCATGTACAGAGTACAGTCGGATCTGTTAATATCCGGTTAAGTCCAATCACTTTTTTAACCAGACTTGTCGTGACTCGTGCGTATGCAATGCCATCAGGGAGATCCTAAAACCATACAGACGACAGAAAACACAAACCCAATGAGTTCCCACTACAACTCCCTGACAACCCGATCAGGCAACTAGACTTTTGTTCAACTAAAAATATACATCCCACACAAGTACTAGTTATACTACTATACATAAAATATATTCCTGTCCGTTGTACTTGGAAAACCGAAAACATTTTCTACCCTGAATGCCAAAATCCTATACAAAAAATGAACAATACATTTTCTGGTTTAAACCCAAATAGTTCTTTGTTTAAAAGCTATAGAACTAATAGTAATTAATTTACTGAATTGTGTAGACAATAATTTTAAAGATTATATTACTATATTACACATTCTTTATATTACGTCAGTCGTATTATTTTCCAGAGAAATTGTAATTACAGTATACACATGCATATAAAATTGGATAGTGCATAATATTTAGAAGATTTCATTTGAAGTAGATTCTATGCAATTGTAGTAGGCTAAAAAATGTAGTCATGCAATACTTTTCAAGTACAGTTTTATGTATGCCTGAAACTTCCGTTGAAGAGGGAAATGTAGGGTTTGTTCTTTTCCCTTTACTTTTCTCTGGCCATTTACAAGTTTAGATAAAACTAAATGTCAAAGAAATAGTGCAAGAAATATACTCATCTTAAATTGCCCTGACTAAAATAATGAGCCACCTGAAATATTAATTAGTATATATGGTTGCAAAAGGTCGTATTTCTAAGCCATCTTCTAATATAACGTTGACGTAGATCCTTGCACGAGCTGCATTAGGAGATTTGAACTTATATAACATATTTTGTGTGACACTACGTCGTGATGTTTTTAAATTCAGTGTCCATTGTACACGGTTATGCTATGAATATGCTGGTTGACTTTAAGTCATGACTTTTAAGGATTAAAACAGGTGGGATTTGACTAAAACTTTTAGGTGTTGTTAGGTAGCCTGTGCTCTCTATTATTAACCTTTTAAAGCAACTACAGGATTTGACCTGCAGGCATAGCTGAGATTCGTTTGAAACGCACAAAAATCCTTCTGCTAAAAACCTCATTTATTAGCTTTAGAACTAACGTTTTTATTGGATTTTATAGCTAGTTATCCAAATGTACTCTGCGGTTCAATCTTCCATAAAACTTAATGGTAAAATTAGTTCGTAAATTGAGTTTTGGAAGCACTAAAGCATAAAAGTGGCTATTCTATAACAAATGTTAAAGGGAAACTAATATAGAGTGAGATCCTCCAGCGACTCTTTCTACAAAATATACAAAATTGATAAATCTAAATGATGAGATGAGGGATTAAATTAAATTATCTTTTTCATCAGTATCACTAATGCTCCGGTCTGCTTAAAATTAGCTTTTAACAGGAAAGTAATAGCTGCGCTAAAAGGAATTGAGTGAAGTAAGTTACATGATGCATTAGCCTCTCTACTTAGCGACAGAGCAAGAAGATCGAGACTAGGAACTTATATATACTATTCTCAAAGAGAGACAAAAGCTCTTTAGAGTATAAAGTGCCCTATATAATATAATATAGCTTTAGGTAGAACAAAACCCATTAGGTAATATAATATTCCTACCACCTCACCTAGTTAGCCTCCAGAGAGGAAGAAAAATTAAAAGGAGATGAGACAGCTATCTAGGCTATCATAAAACCACCACAAATTGAACAGACACCCAGTTAATAAGTCATAAATTAGTTTTCAGCCGATATTATATTCACTACGCTACCTCAGATTTACACTGCACAATCTACCCAACACTATGGTTTCATTTTCAAAAGTGTAAACCATAAACTGAGTTCTTATTGCCTTGAAATATTATGCTACGCAATTTAAAGACCAATTGATCTGTTCTGTTTGATTTTACACTATTTATTTACCAAATCGTTTTTAGTTGGCTAGTAGTTAGACAATTTTTTGTTTTATCTTGCAAGTCAAAATATTTTTACAGAATAGACGTAGCACATAAATTGATTGCCCTACTATCAAAATAATCCCAAGGGCAGCTTATATAACTGATGATACAGAATCTAGATCAAAGGGTACTATTGTCAAACATTATACAGTGTGGTTGGCAAAGTTTTTACAGCATTACAATGCACACACTGAATAAAAGTTTTAACGAATGTATTAAATTGTAAATTGCGATTATTAGTCGTCATAATATTCTAGCAGCGTAGACAAATAGCTAGCAAAACAATTGACACCAATATTAATACTTTCACCTACTTTTGTGTCTCAGGTATAATCATAGGATGACATTGACAAGTGTAAGTTAGAAATTGTTAAGTCATAATGTGGAACGAATGGTGAAAGTTATCGAGCTGAAACATTGAAGCCTACTAATCAATTTATGTTGGCTACCTGTAAGACTTCAAAAGATACAATATTGAAAGTAGGAAAGTTTTTGCTTTATTATTTTCCTAGTCTAAAACTTTCCTTTCAATGATTACAAGCAACTCTTGAGGACAAAATACATAGGAGTGTTTCGTGGTTACCAACTGTATAGCTATACAATAGAAATAGCACAACACTGTGGCCATTATTCATAAAAATTATAAAATTGGCTTTAATTAAGCAACAAGCAAACAAAGCATTGAGCAATTTGCTACATGCCATTCAATTTTAATGGATGTCCAATGTGTTTAGAAAGAAACGCATGAAAATGATTGTGCCGAAGCGTCGAAACATGACAGAAAGGGTAGAAGACGTTTAAAAAGGTGAAGATGATAATAATCGTAGAAATCCCTGGAATCGGAGGGGGAGAGTTTACCTGGCTGTGAGTTGGGGACACGCGAAGCGGTGAGTGAGGGAGATTCGGAGCGTTCGCTGGGAGACGGCGGACTGGATCGGTAGTCGGGATAAGTGGAAGAATGAGCTCCACCCCCAATGCCCCCTCCAGGGTAGCTGGGGTAATCTGGGTACTGCTCGTAGTCCCCATAATTTCCACCGCCTGCTGAAGTGTTTGCGGAGTAGCCTAGATATCTCCGTCCTAAATAAGTCAAGTCACCGCATGCATAATAATAATATCAGCCATGCTCTTCCACTACTCACGGACAAATTGCCTTACGCTAGTCACTCAGACTCATCAATTCTTACCGTTCACTAAGTCTTCAAAAACTAATTTTAGTCGCTATGATGCTTTAATTGCTTTTTTGCTACGAATTCTTCACTACTACAGAGTTATATTATGCTTTATTTTATGGCCATTAGAAGTAGAAACTGTCGTTAGCCATAAAAACCACATTACAAATGCTAAATTTTTCAAAAAATGCAAAGTACAACAAACGACACAAAGACAATACTAACTAACCACACAATTAAATGATGCATTAATTCTATCTTTTGGCTTCAGCATTATAGTCAATTATTTACGATAGCTATACTTATACTTACACACTTGACAGTATGTAAGAATGGCAAAAGTAAAGTAACTTATTTTTATAGATCACACGCAAAAGGCGCTGAAATAAAAACGCAGCAAAACACTCACGAGAGAGCCTACTCATGCCACAGTACTTTTTACCGAGAAAGTTATACCGTAGGTAGCTATTATAGGTACTATTTAATCCCATTTCTCGATCCACTACAACTGTAATTAAACCAAATCGCTCTCCATGCCTTCTTCTTTGAACTCCGTAGATTTGTACCAAAAAATAACTTTCAGGCAAGAATTTTATAATATGAATTTTTCCTATATAAGTAAATCCACATATATACTTCCGTGCTTTTAAACCCATAGCAAAGTAATTTAAACTTATTCATTCAGCCTCCTTTAAACTTATAAATTTCTTAGAATCATTACTTTCGCTTCGAAAAACTATTTTTTTACATGCCCTCTAGAAAGAGATATTATTATGATAGCTAGAACATGTTTATTGAGTGTGTCCTATAAATATTCGTGATTTTAGCCAAAACAATTTTGACACCGTGCTTGTGCATAAAAATCATGCAGCTAAATGAAGTTGCACGGCACAAGACTACATGTGCACTTTAAAACATTAAAAAATGGAAAATAAATAGCTACAGTAACAAAAATAGTATTCAATTGTGAGAAACAAAAATAAATATTTTTCCCTGCACTATATGAA
The DNA here is from genome assembly GCA_020055645.1 of Tomocerus qinae. Taxonomy (NCBI): domain Eukaryota; kingdom Metazoa; phylum Arthropoda; class Collembola; order Entomobryomorpha; family Tomoceridae; genus Tomocerus; species Tomocerus qinae. Next base: position 27,296,435 of record CM034548.1, read on the forward strand.
CGAACCGAAAGAGCTACGCAGTTTGATATCATTCAAGCACAAAATAAAATATACCTATGACTTATAAAAATGGCATATTCTACACTAGATGATTTGAAAATTCAATCCAACCATATTTTCACCTTCTCTGTGTTATTAACTAGATATTCCACAATATCCTAACGTATGGAGTTGTTAAAAACAACTAAAACGTAAAAGTAACTAAATAAAATGACAAAGTATATCTTACCGGAAGGATCGGGCGGCAGGGTGGCCCTGGAGTACGCGTAAGGATCTTGAACGAGGGAAGGGTCATATGCTGAAATATCTGGGGCATTGTTTGGAGGGTAGTGAGGCCGAGGGTTAGTGCCATATCCAGCACCCGCCTGCACGTAGTCAGCACCCGTCACGCTCACTTGATTTGGACGTGAAACTCCCGAGTAGTCCATTGGCTGACCATCAGGACCCATCTGATGCACCTCCCGAACTATCTCTCTCACTTTTCTCTCCTGAAGAGAAAAACAAAAATAGTTTACGCAATCGCTAAAATGAGGCAAACTAAGTTTACAACAATAATTATAACTGTTATGCTATGCTTATAAGGTATAATGGTCATTATTATATCCTCGATGACGCAATCAGCGTTCAAGTCCTATTACGTCACGATGATCAAATCCTAACTATAATTTCCAAGATTATTTTGTAGTGGTGTTTAATGAACAGTAGTTGCAAACTATATTATTGTGTGGATGACAAGTAATTATTTACAAGAATCCTTTAAGGGTTGGAATTTGGACAAGACAGTTGGGTGGATTGAGGTCTGTGGTAGAGCAGCCAAATGTCAACAATATAATGTTGACATGGTAGTTGAATACTTATCTGTACCTGTTGCGTTGTAACGGTGTGATGCTTGAGCGTCCGTGAAACAATGGAGTTGTGCGAAATAGAATTGTTGCTAAGAGAAGGAGAATATCGTGAGTCGAGAGTGTTGCTGGAATTGCCTAAATGAGTGGCAGCCGCGGAATTGCCGAAGCTTTTGTTGGTATTGTGATGACTATGGCCCAACGTATGATTTTGAAAGAGATGACTGTGATTTGAGGAATTCTTGAGGCCGAGGCCAAGGGAAGACAGAGAGTTCAGGGTGGACTCTGACCCCGGATCCGCATGTCCATTAGCGGAGGCCAGTAAATCTCCTTTCCCACTTCTGTGAAACAAAGCCCGGAATCAGATTGAAAATGGACCTCTATCAGAGAACACGACAGTAGCGACAACACAGCGAGCGACACGATAACGAACGAAACGAACGGACCCAGAGCGAGACTATTTTGATCGGATATGCAACAACCCGGATTTTCGTGCGGTTCTCGAACACACGCAACGAATAGGTTGACTGACAACAGAAGGATAGTCAAAAGAGAGGATCCCTCCATCGACTTCCCTTCTGCAGCATCCTACTGTTTCCACTCTGGGAGAAAAGCTAACAACAAATACATGGACCAGACAATGTGAAAATCTAAGTGGTTCCAAGAAAGAAATCTTTGCGAAGGCAATCAATCAAAATCAGTTTTTTTGAGTTTTGGATATTAGCACTCCAAACTTCTTTCCCGGACAAGGATTATTATAGATAAATTTAGACAAGTGAAAGTTTTGCATACGTGATTTGGTAATGGTAAACCTTTCCATGTACAAGGACAGGCTCGTAGTAATTAAAATGTACGTGTGGATACATGCTGGGGTTACTTACAAACATTCGCACATGCTAAATTCTCTGTAACTATTCCTTTTCTTTATCTATTTTATCACTACAAAAAATCTACAGAGTAGTCACCACTTGACGAAATAATAATAATCTACGAGAGAAATCGGTAGGTATACGAATTAAACAGAACAACGAGTCAGAATAAGATATTGTTGATGAGGATATTCTCAAAGCGGAGGAGAGTGCAGAGAGTCGTGAGTTGTGTGTGCAACAAGAGAGAAAGTAGTGAAAGCAGAGCGATTTGGAGAAAGCCAAGAAGAGGAATGAGGCAGAAAGAAAGCAGGAGGCAAGTAGTAGTTAGAAGTTGGTAGGATCTGGAATCTGCACTGTACCTGTGATGAGTGTACTCTGTACGAGTGACAGTTCTTTCTTGTCGTTGCTCTGTCACTTGCCTACTCACCAAACTGTCACAGTTTACGTCATTAAAGGCATATGTGTCAAAATGTAGCATTTCATCGTATCACAGGCATTCACGTTAGTTTAGTTAGGTTAGGCAATGTTCAGTGTGGCGTGTAGTGTTGAATTGATAGGAAAGAACAGCCCATATCCAACAGCCAAAATCCAAAACATACAATACATTACAAGATTCATATTAGCATTCTAGGTCTTCCTTCACCGCTATATATCATTCATTAAACTCTGATCTGACTGAAGCTCTTTCCTTTCTGGATTTCTATTGCTCTTATTTATTAAAGCCTCTTTTCGGTGTTTGCTAAACTCCTCCAGCAACATTTACTTATCCGTACATTCCAACCAACCGTAGATAATTTTATTGTCAAACACATGCTCGATCACAATGAGAACATTACAGAACGCTATCATATCGCTAAGATAGTCATTTCCATTTTATGCTCGTCTCATTACATTAGTATATCGTCGAGCATTTAGAGCAAGAGAGATCCAGAAATAGAAATTGTGCGCCGTGCCCAAATTATTATTGTTGCACATAAAGATATTGTGCAAGGTATAATACCAATTTCGATGAAGAACCCATAAAGGTAATTTTACTGCATGAAATGGAACCATAGCATAGTGGCTAGCAAATATTTATAGTGACATGACATTTGGCCCCGTAAGAATAAAACAGCAGGCATTTATATCTACTGAATTTTCTGAGTTTCCCCCAAGCATTTATAATTGAGTAGGAAGAAAAAAGTTTTCCAAAGATGCTGGCTGTGTTTTTTTACTTTCAGGCTTGGTGTTTGAGCATGACTATTTCCCCGGCATGCAATACATTTTAATTCCTATCCATAGCATAAAATACTCGTTATGAAAAAAATAGTATTTAATGAATTAATGGCAAAATAGTATAATAATTCAAGGGTGCTGATATTTGGAGTGAAAGTGCGGATATTTTAGCGCGAGCGAGCACCTCTATAATACGAAGCATCAAAGACTTTCACCGACTTGTGTGGAAATAAAATAAAATCACAATTGCATTGTATTTGGCAGCTGTATTGTAAGTGTGAGGAGATTAGGAAAGTTAGCATTATATAACTTACACACATGAGTCGAGAATGTTGTGTGACTGTGTCTGATGAGTTGGATTAGAGTTGGCACTTGCACTACTGCTCACATTATTCGTGCTCATTGCCAATCCAATCAATCCTCTACTCAAAATCCAAGTGCCCCACTTTTTCGAGTAAGTCAGTTACTAATTGTTGTTTTTCCCAAGTCAGCTTCACTTGAGTCGACCACAGGCTCCAAAGCCATTCATCTCATCAAAGCACTCAATCAGTCCTACACACATACACATAATATTCTACAGTTGACAGCACACTTGCATAACTTTCTCGCCCCAAACCAAAGGCTCAGACACCATTCGAAAACAGCTCATACACATTCAATCAATCACAAACTATCATTCCTCTGAAACACCACAAGAGATTAATATATACACTCAAATTAAAAGTTTGCTTCTCTAAAAGAAAGGAAAATCCAAGTAGTTGGAAACCTTGAAGTGAAACCATACAGAGAAAAATCAATCAACCAACTCGTCCCAGATTTAAAGCAGTCCAGACAATCTGAGCTCCTGGAACCTCTTCAAAATAATGAAAAGTCTTTTTATTCCTTTTCCACAGTAACTCTTTCAAATGCTCCTCCATACGATGCTCATATGTAAAGCCGGTAAATAAATACTTTTTTCATTATGACAAACTGGTTATCTACGTCGCAAATACTTTAATGAATGTAGTATACACAGTAACGAACCCTTTGAGCCATTATATAAATGATCTCTCTTCAGGTACTTCATGGAACAATTACAGTTGCACGTTCCTAGCTTACAAAGCTAACAAGACTGGCAATTACGCCACAAAATCTTTGAAAGAAACATAGAACCACAGAATCCATACGACAAACAAAATAATAAGAGAACATCAGCTCACAAAGGAATGGGTACTTTTATAGATAGAAATAGAATGTTTCAGACCTCATTACTTATGATATGCCGTTATATACTCCTTCCTATCTTCCTGTGGTAACTAACGACGCCATGCAACATCAAAACAAAACTTACTATGTTTTACTTTCCTTTCAAACGCCTTATTTCTATTTTAGATAACCACTGCTCCATATACTTCCCTACCTAAATGCATTCACAATATACTACATTTTCTTATTTGTATAAAAAAGACGTTCAGTCAGATTAAGAAGACTCTTATTAAACTATCTCTTTAATCTCAGAACAAACAAAACTGGCTCCCAACTGGAACATCAAATATTTCTGATACATAATGTGTCACTAACTAGCAAGTGATTACAATGTCTACGTCTACTACTTAGTACCAGATTACTTTTAATGTATTTGTTCAGCTCTAGTTTCATTGTATAGTCAAATTAAGTTCCTAGTAGTTAGAAAGACTTAAGATTCCTTTGAAGTGCCTATTTCCACTTATACGTGCGGTTGATGATGAAGTATTTTGACACATTATATAGCTTAGCTTCAAATTGAAAACGGGTAAATAAAGTGTCTAAAGCTACAAGTAAAACCCTAAAACCGTATCCTTCTATACTGCCTCAAATGTGCACGTTTAATAGACCATAACGAATCACCTTATAACTGCGTATTTCCATTCTACATTAGGTATTTCCACAGTTGGCATTACATCTTGTTTAGTGATAAATCTAGTCATAAAATTTGCATAACCACGCCATTGATTTTGGATGATTGAGATAATCGACTGTTTTATATTGAATTACAGGAAAACTGATCTGACATTTCTTAATTTATGTTCTACCTGTAGCTGTAATTTGCAATAGATGGAAAATTCCACAATTATATATATCTCAACAACTGTATACATAGCTTTCGTTTTAAAAATACACCGTAGAATAACTACCTAAGCAAAAACAAAAGAGCAGGATTTCAGTGTCTGCTAACGTCAGCACGTGGATACCGTTTCGGAGACCACAGATACATAAGAATTCATAGCCCAAGTGCATAGTACTAAAATGTTATTTTATTATACCTATCTACAGAATATTCACCTAGTTAAGTTAAATTGACTGTAACTGGTTAGTGGTTACATAACATCATTTGAACTAAACCAAAACACTACATGCATAATTTATATCAATTTAACTCTTATTCCAGTTCCATTTTCATTACAGTCTCCAAGTAGCTAATTCAATCTCGACCACTAACATTCCCTTCCTACAGTACGTTAGAAGCAAATAGTTGATTGAAATGTAATACTACTTGTGTATTGAATTACAGATGAAGGTTTAGAAATCTCTTTCAGGTGTCATACGACCACAGTCTACACTATAGTATCAGAGAATAACTTCATTTTGATACATAAAGGGCTGCAGAATCGTTACATCAATTAAGTTAAGACAGTATGGCCATAATTGAAAACAAAGATAATAATATTGACATCGAAATGTACCTATTAATAACTATTTAACCGTAGATAGAAACAGACTGCTAAGAACAATGAAATAATTACATCTTCAAAATCAAAAAGAGTTATGTAAAATATAATTTGAAAATGAGATTTTATCAAAGTCAGTCATAATTTAATTTTATCGTATTTCAAATGCATGCACATTTGGAAAATCGTTTTTAGTATATGCCTATTTCACAAATAATAAGGCGATATTTCTGTTTGGGAGTTTAATAGAAATAATTTGAAGTAACATGCGCGTCAAAATAAACGTAAGTGTAATCTTAGTCAACTTAAAGTTTCGAAGTCGGCAAGTTAATAAATTAGTTATTTATGACTGACTTATTTTATCACTGGATTGTAAATACCTTCTAGATTAACATAATCTATATTTGGATACCATTCCATTTTGTACTTAAAATATATAAATAATACGATCATGATTAAAATTAATCATTGCATGCATTTCTATATGAATTAGCCAAATATTTTTTGTAAAACTATTGAATTACAAGGTAATACATCAACTTCTTATTATAAATATTATATTGAATCAATGGCCAAATCAATTTCAAGAAATATATTTCAAATTTATGAGTAACTCACCTTGGATGGGGAACCGATCAATCAGCTGAATATTGTCAGGACCATGAATGTTTGAGAGTATGGAGAAACTACTGATGACTCACTAAACAACAGCGGTTGTTTTACGAAGTTATGTAATAATTTATTATCATAGAGCACAGTTGGAACTGTTCGTCATTATTTATCAGTCACTCTAACTTTCCGGCTTGTCTGAAAGTGTTTGGAGATAATCATTTTCATATCCTGCTGCATCAGTACTATTTTTGGTATCTAAAACAAAAAAACAAGATTAAATGTTTATTATACAGATAACATGGTATGACTCATGGCGCATTACTAGGCAACCTCCAAGTTATTTTGAATTAATATACTAAGTGACTATAAATGTACACATTTACAAACGGACGTGGCAACACATTTTCAATATTAACTTAAGTGAACTTTTTATTTGTATATGGTACAAACAAAAATGCACTTGAAGCAAAATTTCTGAGAATCAGCTATTCAAAGGGCAGCATAACTCAATAAACAACGACAAAATGTATTATACTGATCATTCGGTCTGCCATCATCATCAAAAATGGAACTAGGAATTGCTGAAGTAATGACAAAGTTGCAGAGGAAAAATTATTATGATTGATAAACAGCCTTGCATGCCCATTAACTTTCCAAAAGCATAACATAACATTCCTTTTAATGCTGAGAAAAGGAAAGGAAATTAAATGCTGAAAGAATAATAATTAACCGTGATATATTATTTACTTGCATAATACATTTGATCTGCTATAAAACCACCTTTTACAACTTAAAATTCACTTTTGTAAATTTTTTAATTGCCCTTAACGCCTTTGAAAAATTTTTACTTGTCCTAGAATAGTCGGTTAGCCGGAACAGAATAAAATCATGACTTGTGGCTAGAGATGATAGAATTTGTACAAAAAATAGTTAATTTTGGTTTTGGCGGAAAGGCATCTTTAATTGCCCAATAAAATAAATAAATCAATACTCATTTGTAAATGACGTCTAAATTGAAGATAAAGTTCTCATTTTCTATTTGTAAACGCTAAAACATTTAAAAATAGATAAGTTTGATAATCTACCAATTGTTACAGCGTTTTATTAAAAGGAAACCGCAACAATTTTTTTTAAAAATTCACTTGGCAGTTGGCAGCGCAATTTAAAGGCCGCCGGTACCGCTAATATACACTCAAGTGGATACATTAAAATGAATTAAGTATGCAGATTGTTTAAGTTTATCACTGCAATTTACGTGAACAATCCTATTTTTCCTTTTATGTTCAGATTACAGATAACGGCTTTGTCAGTTAAAATGATTTAAAACATGCACCAAGAATACGGTAACACATTTATAATTTTTAAACCCAATGTACAAGAAAAATCAACATTAAATTACAATATAAAATCACATTTTCTAAGTATGTCCTTAGCACTATGTGGATCTACAATTTAGCATATATACGCCTCAGAGGCATTCATAATACTAATAATCCCACAGAATTGTATTCGCTGATAGTAACTAATAAATATCACAAATACTTACTGTCACATTTTCCATAAACACAAAATAGGCATTAAAAAATGGTATAATGAGCTGTCAAAAACTTTTGGATATTGGATATAAAATAAGTGTTTAAATTGCTTTACAATTAACGTTTCAATTTCATAATATTTTAGCACATTTAGGCAATTCTAAAATTTAAACTATTGAAGGTCCTTAAAATTAAAAAAGGTGGGAGGTCAGACAATTCATTGAAATTTAGTGTCAATTTCTACAGACGTAGACGGAGTGTGCAGAAACGACGCACCTCTGTTCTGTGACTAAAAGGAGTGAAATGCAAATAAGATCACAGAACAAATTTAGATTACAATAATAAAAAGTCAAGTCAAAATTTGGTGATATATAATTAGGTCACGTGCACAATGCTGCCTATAAAAATAGAATATAAGTATCCAAAATTGACCTGGGGATAGAAATTGGGGAAATGAGGGCTGCAAAATGAGAGGAAAGGAAATAGTCGGATGTAAATGAATAGTGTTAAAGTATGACTCACTTGAATGAAAGTTAATCTCTAGTTTCCGGTGAATTAGTGGGGACATGTATGATGGATGCTTATTAGCAAAGAACGGACAACAAATGGTTTAACTGTACATCTGTAGGTATAGATGTTGAATTGATTGATGGTTTGTATGTGGAATAGAGAGTAGTTCACATGTTAAATAAGTGGATCCAGTGAACTCTTGTTGGTTGTAGGAATGATATCGGCCATCGGCTTAAATGGACTTTTCACCCTTTAAATTGAGATAATCATATAAAAAAATTATAGTATATATTCATATTGGAATAGATAATTAAGTAGAGCACGTAATGAATATGTGCAATGCACAAAAATAATATTAATAATACTGGATTGGATGAAGAAGAGTGTGCCACTGACAACAACTGATGATGAACGAGTGACAAATTGACAACAATTGGGCGAAATGAAGAACTCGTCTGGCTGGAAATAAAAACGCTTGAATATAATTCACAGAGAGTCTTCCTGTTGTAAAATTGACAGTGTGGGATGAGATAGCGAGGGATAATCGCCAAATCACTGGATTGACATTTTTGACAAGAAGATCAAAGATAGAGGCCACAGCCAATTGAGTTCCTTTCAATATTCAACGTAGCTAAGGCTGCACACTAACACATAGGATTCTAATGAAATGTTGTAGAATGTAGATTTGTAGTTGGATTAGTTTAGTTTAGTTAGTTGTTAGTTAGTTGATGATGGTTGTTTGGTTTGGCTGGCTATTTGATAGCAAGCAATGCTAATAGAAAGGATAGAGAAATACACAACATACATAATAGAGAGGAGGCATTAGGCAGGCCGAGTCGAGGCAGAAGAGAGCGCAGTGCAATGAAGTACAAGTAGGAGAGTCAAATAACTATGTATAATATGTATCTATGTATCTATGTGCGTGCATTCTCATCTACTACTCCTCTACTACTATTTCTGTTGTGTATCGTATAATATATACTTCGGTGTGTGTGTGTGAGTGACTGACTGAATGTGTGTATGAATGTATGTGTGTGCATCTATGTTCTCGTACGTATCTGTATATACAACCACTAATAATCTATAGGTACTCACTCCTTCTATTTCTACTTCTGCCTGCCTGCACCTATCCTATGATTCCGCCAAGCCACATATTATTATACACTACAATATAATCCCGTACTACGGACGGACGGCCAACCACACACACTCACCTCATACACAAAAATACTAAGAAACCTGATATGTCCTCCGTGTCCACGATAATTCACAGTAGAGCTGTGTTTGCACGATATAATATGGATGAGCATTGCGCATATTATAGGTTCGTATAATACCCTCGGCATTATTGCATGTTATAGGGATAGTCATGCAAACACTATAGTCAGGGGCAACTCTATAATTTTGTCCAATATTATAGGGAGAGTGTAGCGGGTGAGAAAAATGATGCGGAATGTGACGTTGCTGCTGAGGAGTAGTAGTAGCCGTAGTTGTACGTCTCAGACTTAAGTCTTTTATTGCAGAGTGCTCTGTTATGTATGTTGTACTTTTACTGTTTACGTACGTAGAATGTAAAGGCACGCAATGCGAGACCCGAAATCCCAATGCTTCAAACCCGCTGCCCCAACACATAACACCCAAACCTGAATGCAAGGCACACAATACCACAATGTTTTTGATCCATTGCCATCCTAAAGGGACTTGAAACTCAAATGTAGGGGACTGTTGTACATGAATACTATGGACCCGTTTCCTAAACACAAGGGACCCGAATCCTAATATAGAGAACCCGCAATCCGAAATTAAAACTCTGGTAACTGAAAATAAGGGGTTCAAAAATCCGAAACAAGAATTCTAGGGGTATGATATTCTAACAATTCTTTCATAAAACTAGAATACTGTGGACATAATACCCAACAATGTGGAGGCTTGAAATTTAAAATTGAGGGCATGAAAATCCGCCAATTAACTTAAGGTTCGAAAACTTAAAATGTGGCTACATTTGTGTCCGAAATGGTCAGAAATCCCAAAATATAGTTTAGGTGTTCAGAATGGGTTAGCACAGCATTTGAGGTTCGGATGTCCCGCATTTGGATTTCGGCTGTCTAGTGTGTTCTTAATATGAGCATAGAATTGAGTCAATGTAATAGAGTGGAGAATTCGTCTCTTACAATTCTCGAATCCTACAACATAAACGAGCGAGAGATTGAAGAATAAACCCAAGTTAGCCATGCAGGAAAGGAAACCAACATAAAATCCACATCCAATCCAAACCTCCTTGCATGCAAGCCAAAAAGACCTGCATGGCCTAGCCTCCTCTCTTGTTCATAGACATAGCTATTACAGGTATAGACGGGTTATTCAGCAAAAGCCAGCAAATCCTAGAGAGGTACATAACATAGTCCATAGTCAATACTACATACGCAATGTACATTAAACATGGAAAAGCAATTTACTACAGTACTTACTACTACTTGCTACTACTACTGCACTAGCCTAACATACTCGGCCTCTCCTCACCTACCTCCTCCCGCACTTATATGTATATCCTTCGGTTATTCAAGAAGATGAGGAGATCTGGATGGGATCGGATGCAGTGCTGGATGGAGTTTCACATCATGCAATCCTCTAGTAGTCCTAGCTTAAGTTACAGTCACATACAAAGATATTATACTGTAATATAATGGACGCTACCTCAGTCCAATGTGCGTGGCTCTATATGTAATCTGTGTATGCTGTTTAATAGTATGTAGTGGCACTCTGTCTCGCAATAATAATATAGTAGCAGCCAACTCTCTTTTCTATGTACTTAAACATTAAATGCTGATTGTCCGTTCAACAACCATCCCAAGACACACGAAGAAGCCGACAACAGAAAAATATACTCCATCCTCTTGCCCATCGTAACCTGGTCATTTACAGCTGCAACCATTAACTACACTTACACTGCACTGCCTTTATATGTTTCCTATGCCCATCCTATGAATATGGGATCCGATCCTTCTTTTCCTGTACGAGTTTCATGGTTTTTAAACGCTATGCAAACATCAACTACAAGTATCATGCTACATACATATACTGCACTATTCCAATCCTTTTTACATTTGCATACACACAATACAATATTATAATTGTTCAACTACTACTATACACAGCAGTTAAATTTATTTTCAGACTTCAGACTCAGAAATTATTAATGCTACAGGCAGTTGCCCTCTGCAAATGCAAATTAATGCATGTAAATGGCTAAATCAATTTGTCTCAACTTCCAACGCAGACAATGCTCAAATATTTATGTTCAATCACTTTAATTAAGGACGCACTCCATCCAAAACCCAGCAGTTTCAAACTGCTGGGTTTATTCGATACATTTTATTTCCAAAATTACAATCATTGTGGGGAACAAAATATTTTCAAGCCATTCTCGAATAACAGCTAATGTTGATTTGGAAAATATATTATGTTTCTAAAGATTTTTAAAAATGGCATTATAGTAATAAATGCTACTTTGACTTTACCACTAAAGAAAATTTTTTAGGCAATGTAGGGTTTAATTTTTTGTATTTTAAAAAAGGTAAAGTGTAAAAAAAGTATTTTACAAAAATTTTCAATCCTATATTTTGTAGAAATTTTCAATCTTACAAAAATCTGATTTTGCAACTATAACGGATTTTTCAATTTTTTCCATAAAATATTAAAATGTATGGCATCATACAATAGACTTAGACATTTTTTTCTACCTTAGTTATGTCATAATATTGGTTTAAATTTAAAACCGACTAATTAATCACGTTTTTATCATTGGTATCGTTCCATTGATAAATATATTAAGATTTTACGCAGTAAATGGAAGTTCCTTCTCAAAGTTCATTTGATTCCACTTTCCACTTCTCTCTCTCATTGCCAGTTTTCAGATATTCCTGTTGGTGGAGTTCTTTCTCGTGTAGTCCTCCTTTCACTTCACCTCGGCTTAAGATTTTGGACGCCTGTTCGTGGCACTAGATCGTTCTTACCTCGCCTCGCAAACATTATCATGGCGTTTCTGATCTTGTTCGTGTTCTTAGTCAGCAGTGTACTTACTCACAGAAGACCTTAAGAAATACGTTACAGTAAGCATTGGTAATGCTGTTGGGAGAATATGCACTTAGGTTCCAAACTCGCTACAATATGACTCAGTCAGACCATAAAATACCGTTTGTTTACGTACTTATAGTGACATAGGATAGGATAAGCGAAATCTTGTATCGTTTTGTTCAGCCACAACCAAATCTTATGTCGCGTTTTATTGTAGCCTTCGACTTCAACTGTCTATTCTATGTATATGTATGTATAGAATGTATAAATGTATATCGTCCCATGCATGTATATGCTAAACATATATTATACCGACGACGTAATAAATGCACGACAACAAAAACTGTAGAGCTGCTATTCTGCAATGATACATAAAGTTTAATGGCCATATACTCATATACCTACACAGACAGATGATAAGCAAGTGCTTACAATACAATCAAAGAACTCAATGTGAGAATCGGTTTCATAAACATAAAGTCATTCGCCACCCAATTTAAAGCAGCCGCCACTATCACAAATTGGATATTATAATCGCCAATAGACACTACTTTCCGATATAAATTATATATATATTATATAAACACCCTTTTCTAATTTTAATCATAATATTTTCTAATCTCCTTGTACAATATCGTAGTAGTGTGATATTAATTTTATCTGGATAATATACTGCCAAGCGTCCGAATAAAATATTTGCATATTAAAATCGGTCGGGGTATCACGAGCCAGGGACCTTACTAATATATTTTAATCTATTCATTTTACCATTAGGTATAACCTTTAAGTCGTCATCACTTTCAATAAAGGGATTTTAAAGAAGTCAACTTCTTTCATGTAAAAGAGTTAAGAAAATCGTGCATCATTGCTTTTCTATAATATTGCTATTAAACTCGGAAGCTGTATTAACTTTGTCGAGTTGGAAAGCCAGAAGGCTAAAAGATACATTTTACACACTTAGCAAAGTTATTTTGGGTCCATGAAAACCGTCTTTACAATTACACATTGTAAATGTAATGTAATTAATTGTTATTTAAGCATAATCATAATTCGGTTGGTGGTCATGTAACCTTAATCTAACACGAAGCAGAAAATGTAGTATATGAACCCTCTACATATCGTCTTCCACACTTTGCATAAGGTAAACCCGGTGGATCATTTTTAAATCATAAGAATTTTTCGTTGTGTAAAAATGTACTTCCATGAGATCCATGAGATGTGGCCCTGACTTAAATGTAAAGGAATATTTCAAATATAATTTAATCAACACATTATATAAATCTTTTTACTCTTTTTAATTACTTTTTTTGATTTACGGCGGAAAACAGCGCGGCGGAGTGGTTATAGCATGGCTATGCAGTTACAGATGCCCAAAGGGAACAAAAAGCCCATTCATTTCACATTTACTGAGGTTTCTTGTGCAGTTTTTGCATCGCTTCCTGCATAATGCAAACTGCAATTACTACATTATATGCATATGTCCCCATACACCATTTATTGTGTTCTGATTTTTAATGATACAATTTTAATGGCGGAAACTTGAATGATGTATAGCTTGATTATATCTTTTTTTTTACAAGTATGAAAGGATACTCAAATTATAAAACTCATAGGTTCAAATATTTCAAAGCAATAATTTAATTACGGCCGGTGGAAACATTAAGCATCTGTAGAATTAAATAGGATAACAGGATTAGTATATTATATACATGCAACATGCATGGATGATTTCTGTGATTTGAGATCTTCATCATCATTTCCTCAGTTTCACTTTGCATTTACAGCCTCCTACTTGACCTCTGGAAATAATTTTTCAAATGAATTTTTCTTTGACAGTTTCTATGCGCTTCCATTTCTATCCATTAATAATAATATTCAAAATGCAAACGAAATAAAATATTAAGATAACAAGAAAGCCTAAACTATTTAGACACCATGCTAACTGAAATTAAGAATAAATTCTGCCAAGACTATTAAATAAGCAGCTACCAATCAATGCGGGCTAAATCAGCTTTAAAAGACGCAAAAGCGTCTTCTCTAGTTGATTAATATAAATAATTGAAAAAAATTGAAGAGAGGACTGTTTATACTGCAATGCTTAAGTATAAGTATAATCTAATTATTTTTTTCCCTATTGAACTTTTGAAAATATATACCTAATATTCAATGGGAGAGAGTATGTAATAAACTTACATAATGTTAATAATGCAGGAAAGGTATTGTGATGCTGGCTGTATGGACGGATTATTATAGTGTGTAATATGTAGAAAGGTAGCAATACAAAGCGAATGTCATTATGCTATGGATGATAAAGCCTTCTTTCTATTCCACAGTCTCATGACTCGTAAAGTTTGCTTTGAAGAATAAATAAATAAATTGTTTAGTTTTTCGTTTTCTATAGGCGTCCAAATAATTTCTGCATACATTTTAAGTGAAGGGGAAATATTTGATGATAAAAATCATATGGCAAACTGAACTTGAACTGTGTTCAAAATGATGTAAAGGAGTGCTTGGTACGAATAAGGAATATTCCGGTGGGTATGTAGTATATTATCATGATTCCAAGAAGTGACCTGTATCATAAAAAGGAGAGATGGCTTAATTTAGTCTGCGCAACATCATCTGTATCAATATATGAAGTGCCCGAAATGATTGTATGTTTATAAAAAAGTAAGAATTGAATGCTCTGTATGTTCTCTACGCAATTTTCTTTATGGGCAAATTTGTTGTTTGTGAGACAAATTAAATAGAACATATCTAGCAAATGAGCAGAAGCAGAGCTACCGCTGCCACCCATACACCTAAGACTATTCTATTTTTAGACATTAGCGAAAATGTTGCAATTGATGAAACGAATGGAAACTTCAAGATCGTATTAGTAATATTATTAGACGCAAAGTTACACATACTAAAGCCTATGTATCAAACTTTGTCACATGATCAATTGTATTACTGTTTACAATCGAACAAGTTTCTTATACTCAATAAAATATACTTTCTTTTCTATTATTACTATTTAGAACCTCCATTGACAATTTAGTACTTTATTATAGTCTTTGTTAACGTGAATTGTGATTTCTACAAATTAAAAAATTCTTTATTTATTGCTGTAGAAAACAGAATTTGTACTTAGGAAAATGATATCTTGATTTAATTAGCATTTTTAATTACAATGCAAAGTGTTACATAAAACCAAGAGCTGTGCTCCATTTTAAGGCACATCAGCGAAAGCTCATTACAGTACTCCCTACTATAAAATATATTAATACGTCATTTTGCTTTTAAAATATTAAAATGAATTTTAAATTCCTATAGTTATCCGTTTTAGTAGTAGTAGGTAGAAAAAGCAAACTCAATTACTGAATAAAATATACAAAAGTTTATAGAATAATGGACGGAAACTTTATTAGTGATACTCAGATGACAGAACTCTCAAGACTTAAACACGTAATAAGAAGCTTTACTACATTCAATATTGTAAGTCCTTCGTGGTTACATAAATCTGTATCAAAATGCCCACTCATTGGTTCCCGTAAATCCTCTAATAAATTTCTGCCCCCTCACTAATAGTTTTCACAACCATTTTCAACAGTTAATCTCTATAGCTTATTGTTTCAGATGAACAATCAAATGTTTCATTGTATGACTTTGTAATTCTCAAGCGGTCTGAGATTTTAAGTATAAAGATGAGAATGAGAATTAAAAATAAAATATAGGATTGTAGATGCATTATTGGTTTTCAATTATTTTTGATAAATTCAGCTAAAATTACCATTTTGCAATATTTTATTGCTCAAAATTACAATCAGCCGGATTTTTTTAGAGTCTGAAACCTGAGACTAATTACTATTTGTACATTCAATGCATTTTAACCTCGAAATAAATTATTTAGAAGTAAAAACAACTTCGAACAATAATTGATTCGGTGACAAATAATATTTTAGTCGCCGTAATACTATTAGATTCCTATTTTTCATAATACATAGCTGGGCGTCGTGCATGACGCATGAAAAGGCTGCAATAATATTTTCGTGAAATCGGGAAAAGAGAGATATTGCTAGATTGCCACAGAACAAAGATTTGCCTTTAGTGAATCTTTCTTTCTAGGAAATTCAGTCTACGTTTGCCGGATCCATTAATAATGTTTATAAGGGGAATTAGGACATTGGGAGTAAAAATTAAAATAATTTAAAAATTTATTAGAGGATTTTAAGTGCAAAAATTAAAGCATTGTTAATAATTTTTAAAGTATTTGAACAACAATTCTTACATAATATTATTTACTGTATCTTGTACCATTATGTTTTGTTATTCCGTTTCTGAATAAAATAAACTTAAAAATGAACTGTAATTGCATTGCCTTTCATTTTTTTTGCCAATGTAAAGAACTTTTTACATATATATAATCTTAGAAGAATATTGCATTCTCACCGGGCTTCTTAGTATTATTTTCAGAAATGTATCAACTTGAATAAGGAAAGACCATGAAAACCCGGTTATTATATTATATTTCATCGCTCTAAATTACGAATATATAAATTCCTCTGTGTAAAATAGTTTCTTAAATTAGAAAAATTGGGGAAAACATTAGCTGTGTTAATAATGCTATCTACATAATATCTAAATGGTCGCCCTTGTAACATTAAGTAAATTATTATCTTCGTTAATCGTTAATTAAATATGTCATGCACTAAGCACAGTTTATTTGAATGGGAATCGTTATGCATAAACTGATCTACAAGAAAAAAGCTGCAAAGGGATTCCAATAAATTTTAAAAGCTTTAGTCTCAAAAAAGAACCGAAGGCATCTTTTATGCTTTATAATTAGGAAATGCAATGGCGCAGCTATTTATTAAAGTTTAATTTGAGTAATACGTTTTTACAAGTTTGTTCTAACACGTTTTTTGCATTGTTTCAAATTGACACATCTGTAAAACTGTCAAACTGCCATACCCATATACATCCCTAGTTCGCTACATCTACATACATACATCCCTATTTTTTCTAATGATTTGTAACGTTTGTATTACATGTGTTTTTAAATGGCAAGCCAGATTTTGTTGTATTTTTAATTGCTATTTAGATATAACATTATAGTACCCAAATGGAAAAGTTATTTCGTTGATTTTAGGGGATAATATTCCTTTTCATGGGATACATCGTCTTTCTATTCGAGACAGATGTCAAAGCTCAAATACACGAAAGAACGACAGATGGACGAGAAGCTCCCCTATGTAATTATAATCTTCAATTCATTTTACTTTTATAATAAAGCATTCGTTCTGACAAAAGAAAATGTGAACTAATTAAAGTTAAAATGTTACAATAGGGAGACTGTTTGTCATGATTATGATTTGGCTCTTCAGTATGGTATTCTGTATCATTCAAGTTACAGTTGACATTACGTTATACCAGGTAATCTTGTGAAAATCAGTTACTTTAGTAAATAGACTGTCACTCTACTATTTAATTTCCATTTCATGAACATTTTGATATTTGAAAGTCTTGAAATAATTTAGAGAAGTGAGTGCTGGGACAAAGCTATTAGGAGGTGCACCTGGTGGCTTCGAGTGACAACGTTTTACCTGATTTACAGCGTATTGTCCTTCTTCATCTCTATTGTAAACCCCGAAGTAGGAAATCCATATGTGACTATGATTTTGTCTTTCGGTGGAATTATTTTACGTATGACTACTGTCCATTTTGTGGTGAAGTACGTTGGGATTTTGAAAACCAACGTGGGAAATTCAGTTTCTTATCCAATGACAACTCTTAACAGTAACCACCATAATATGGAAAATATGCCATCATTGCCATCCTATTGGGAATCGCCATAAACTATTTTTTTACAAACCTATAAAAATAATCTATAAAACTACAAATTTAATTATTAGTACAACATAAATTATAAGCCCATGTTAATTTTTGTTATTCCTGTTCAACATTATTTAATTGTTATTACCGGATAAAATATTTTCCTATAGAATGTAATATTTTTATTATGAATTTCTGAAAAATGCTACCAAAGTTTTAACAATTTTAATAAACGTGTAAAGAAGAAGATCTTCCTTGACAAATATATTATGTTATTAGATAATTTTCAATTGTGATTTATGATTATTATGATTAATAAAAGTATTACGCAGATAAGTTAGTGAGACTAGAGTATTTTATTTATTGCTTACGTCATACAGTACAATATTCAATATGGATAACATTTATTAACTTATAATTTTCCATATCGCCTCCTCAATATATTCAAGTTAATCAACCTCATTTAAATATTTGCAGTATTTTGGAAAGTTTACATTTTATTAAATTCTGCTTTACCTGCGTAGCATATTATATCTCTAGGTTAAACTACATCGCATATCGAACTGACTGAGACTGACGACTGTACATATCTGTAGTAATATTTTTATCAATCTCTAAAAATTACTGCTTTTCACATTTTAAAATATTTGCATAACAGATATTGTATCTATAACCTTAAATATAGCTTAATTACAACTAAAAAAAACTATTTTAAAGATTTACATTACACTAAAAATCATTATGTGAATGTAGATTGATCTATTTGCTTAAAATTAGTTAATATATGGGGTAAAAAAGATAATTGTCCATCTATTTTGACATCAACTCCATACTTTGTCTATACTTTAGAGTCTAGATTTGTTCTACATTTCAGTACTCCATGTCCATATGAATATCAATACTAATCTCAACGGTTTTAATTGTCGTTAGTTTTTTTAAGTGTTTAGCAAGTTATTTTTTACTATAACAAAGTTTTAGAAATTAATCTATATGAACGAGGAGGGTTTAATAGAGAACAATTCTATAGCATTGCATTAGCTTAATAATAGTGACATATAAAGGATATTATCAATAGTTGCTGTACCATTTCAGTTTTTACAGTTTGGCAAAAATTCATTCACCTGTTGATATTCTAGATAATTTCCTTTTTAAATCCCAACAAATTATTTTTTGTGGTAACGCAAAACAGTTGAAGGTTATGAAGCATAAGAAACTGCTTAGTATAACATATTTTGTAGTTCGGTTTTACTACACCAATAAAAGTATACTAAATAACTTACAAATATGACTAAAAAATTCGAATATTGAATTGAGGCATCAGTTAAAAATTATTCAACTCATTAATTGAGGTGTTATAGCTAAATAAAATTATACTACAGATTTTTCAGATACAATACAGTAAAAGTTTTTGACAATTTTCAGTTAATTGAAATCATAGTAGACACCCCCAATCATATTTGCTCAAAAAGCTGAATATAAATAACGAGTTAGTATACACTTATATAAGTAGTTGGTTGAGATGAACCTCTACGGAGACACGAGACGTGGCGTGGATCTAGTAGTACTCATATATGTACGACGATGTCAACCTTTATCTATTGTAATTCAGTAATAATGATAATAGAAAATCAAAAATTAACATTAATATTATGTAGGTATCGCATGTTAAAGTATTTATAGCTGCACTAAATATAATACCTATGTAAGAATTGGTATGTTAACAATTTATTGTATTTATTTGGGCAGCAGGACATTTTTAATCATAATTGAATTTTCAACAATGTAAACATTTTATTCCTTTTTCATAAAATTTTTAATACAGTCTCGAAAAATAACAATTTCGTGTAGATAATGGGTAGGTAATGATTTATTTTAGTCATTCTTATCACAAATAAAACAACAATTATGAATTTATAAGGAAATGTCCATTCTGCATTTCTTTATCTCTGTTTTTCATTACAATAAGTAGCATTACTAAAAGTATCCTAACTTTTTCTTGCATTAGTTGTGCCCCAAAACTGCGAATTGCTTCATTATGGCTCCTTGTAACTTAAATGGGCTCTTAATCTTCGAATGCATAACTTGCATGTATTTGGAAGAATCTTTCTGATGAAATGCATTTGCCCACATTATAAAAAGAAGAGGATTTTGGAAGAAATATTTTGTATGTGATTTACAGATAATAACCGAATTCCCGTTATGTGAGACTGTTGAAGTTCCACGTTAATTTAAATAGCAAAAAGCTGTAAACGCTAGTTTTGCTTAACCGAAATACTTAAAATTACTGTTGGTTATTACTTTTAACATTATATTCCTAGATATCACAAAGTATTGCTAAACTAAATACATAATGACCGGAGTCATGCGTGAATTGATACCTGAAAAGTAATCACATCAGATTCAAATGCATTTCTATTGTCGTAGATGCCTATCGTCATTTTGCGGTATTGTCACTTATCGAATTTAATGGACCTAATCGCCAATCTAAACTCTTGATTTCTGCAAGAAGAAGATTACATTGTATGCAGTTGTAATTTTACACACCTTATATTACTTTTGTTGTTCCTCAAGTCCTGCTCCACTTACGACTTGCAACGACACAAGCCATTTTATCCATGTAAATATTGACAGTCAGAGTATATAAAGCCAGTTATATTGTAAATGAACTAGAAAGTTGCATTCCTGTTGTATTAAATACAAAGCCATATATTGTTGGTACAGTTGGTAGTGAAAAAAAATTGATAGACGTGAGTGACGTGATAGAATCAGTCTAGACTGGAAGAAAAGTTAGAAATTATAGTCTCATGTCTCATCTCATTACAATGGCACATGTAAGTACAGCTAATAGGACAGGATAAATTATTCTTAGCCTTAAATAGCAGCCCTGACTACTTTTTAGAATTGATCTTTAGGAACTGAAATTTATCCGAAAAAGTATAGGGAATGAAAAACAAAATATTACTATCCCATTTTTGTTACCAACCGTTAGATATATTCAGTTTATTTGTTGCATTATCAAGCTAATTTATATTCCTACCAACTAGGCCTTTTTTACCCGGGAATTGCTGAACGATTTTTTTATATTTCAAAATTCAGGTTGTTGCCCTGTTGACATGTATTTACGTCAGTAAATATGAAATCTCCTTAATTTTCCTTATACAAATGGTCTGAAATGAAAACTAACTAGTCCTTTTACAATATTCTGTAAAGATAATAATACAATATAATTGTTTTAACAAGTAAGTTCCACGTTAAACAGACGCCTAAATGTTTTAATTGTTTCTTACATTTTTAATTGCTACTATTTACTTAACTGTTATGTTTTTGGTATGTTCTAGGGAAAATACTAGAAACAGGTATCTAATTC
Source organism: Tomocerus qinae (assembly GCA_020055645.1). Classification (NCBI taxonomy): domain Eukaryota; kingdom Metazoa; phylum Arthropoda; class Collembola; order Entomobryomorpha; family Tomoceridae; genus Tomocerus; species Tomocerus qinae. The sequence continues at coordinate 27,317,960 of CM034548.1, forward strand.
TTTCTTAGTGTTATGCTAACTTTTGTTTTTAATAGTTTAAATGTTTTCTGTTATTTTCTAAATTTTCTATGGTTGGCTAAAATAGTACTTGTAACTTTAGAAAATCTGTATTTGTGTGTTAGATAAGGAATTAGAAGCCACAGTCTTACTAGAAAACACAAAACGTCTATTTGCAAGATAACAAAGTGTAAAACTGAAATAATTTGGCAATGCTGCGTTATGACAGTCATTGGCCATACACGGTACATAGGTATATACATGAAATGGTAATTAATGTAGAATTACTAATAAGTGATAAGATAACACCGTTCAACAAGGCCGAAAATATGGCCACCAGTCTTATTATATAATAAGATTAAAAGTAATAATAGTGAAACAGACTCGTTTTCTCCATGAAGTACATACAATTCATACGATTCACAACTAAAGCTATTTTATCCATAGATTTTACAGATATTATTCACAAAAAGTCAAAAAAATTCCTTGCACTTGCATTTGTCCGTGCCGATCTTAAACGTTCACATGAAATATGTCCACACGTTCTGGCTACTTTTCTCAAAATATAAATATAGAAGAGGAACGTATTAAGTAAATCAGTTAACTGCGACAAAATCCTTCTTCTTACTCACACAACAATACAGAACACACGATGAGTTGAGGTTATAGCAGACAATTATTGAGTCGTGTGGCATATCATTGTATAGAATTCCTCATTTCATCTTCCGAGTTGCTAATATTATTCAAATCTACAAAAGGACGCTGCGAAGGTATAGACTAATGTGATCAGTAAAGGAAAATGGTTTTCTTTAGTCGTAATAACTATTTCGTTATAATTATTCCGTTTCGTCACCGGACTGCATGATCACTGGTGACTGTCAGAGGAAATGGCAATCCATTAGGAACCATTGCCTGGGGTATAAATCCCAAGTGTCGTAGCACTCGGTTTGCTTTATCAATCAGCAAATCCTTATACCTCCATATTGTAGTGTCCATCACAGAGTTTCTGCGATAGTCCTTATCGCAGTTCTTCAGAGCTCGTACACAGTCAGCTCTGTAGTGCTGTAACTGAGCGTACTCTGTTCCCACTGGGTACGATGTGCAAGATCCATTGAGACACGCCAATGGAAAATGGTTATGTAATGTAATAACCCGTTCCGGGTTGTGGAAACATTTCACGTACTGCCCTGGCTTCGTGTAATTCCGAGACCGGTACACATGCTACAACCATTAACTTTTATTTAGCACCCATTTCATTATATCATTTACGTACTCCTTCTCTACGAATCATACCTGCAGCATATGAAGATATTTAGGGATTCCTGGGAACCAGTGATGTCCGTGGATCATGTCGTCCAGAAAATAAATATTTCTGAAATTATACGATGCTCTCGAATCATTTTTCGACAGTCGAGATTTCCGATCCACTTCTACCATCAATTCCTTCCAAGTCGGCGCTTTCATTGGCATGATTACCTTCAATGCAAATAACTAATTAGCAACACATTCACTACACAATCAATCATTTGTACGTACCATGAAATACTCTTTAGACTTAAGTAAGCTATCTTAAGCTACAAACCTCGTCAATATCCAGCAATGCTATGTATTCATACTGGTACAAATTTCTGTATAAGCAGTCGTTATAAGGAATTACTTCATTTTGTCTCTTGTGGTTAACCTGTAGTTAATAAGTACATATTAAGGAAGTTAGAATTACTTGTTCAAATATAAATAGTAAATTTTAATAAAATGTATCAATCATATTTTACTTTTTTCCCAAGATAAATGTGCCTTATTCGTGGATCGTTCGGCTGTCCTCCAGGCAAAGTAAGTGGAGTCACATCGATTTGTCCAGTCTTCTGGTAATAACGTAAAACCTAAATACCCACACAAAATAGGCACATTAGTACAACACAAACAAACCGGCTATTTTCATCTTATGGAATGATGGATTTAGTCGCATGGTATCTACAGATATGTGTATTATTTCTTTATGGAGCACTTTTTGTTTGTGGATCCTGGTTTTTGCAATTAGTGTTATTTTAGACATACCTTAGTAATATTCGGATGAACAGCTAATTCATAAAAGAAGATCTTGTTGGCCCCAAGAATTCCTAAGAGCTCAATCCACTCAATAAGTCGGACAGATAAATCCTCGTGGAGAAAGTCCAGTCCTTTTACACATACAGCAAATCCTTGCTTCTTAGCTGGTCTGTCGTATAACACTCTCAAATTGTTATTAGCTGCATGGCATGGCTTTTCAACCACAGATACAGATGCTGGAACCTTAAATGAAACGATACATACAATTTAAGTCTTATCAATAAGCATCACGATGAATAAGTTATAGAGAACATCATCGTCGTTGTAAAATATTAATTACAGTTGCATTGTGTGGCTGATGAGGTTATTGCATATCATTAATTCTATTTTATAGATGTGAAATGCCTTAGTGACTAAAGATAGAAAGGTAACGGTATTTTACCTTGCCATGATGGCTTTTTGGCACTTGACAGGCCAGGAGGTAAGGTTGAAAGACTCCTTGTTTATAGTTGCCCCATTTGCTAAACCAAATGTATTTATACTCTAATACCTAATAAGCAAAAACTCCCGTTAGACATTCTCGCCGTAAAGGTTATTCAATGAATCAAAACAGTAATAGGTACTCGGAAGCACATAAATAAATTAAATTTCCAACGAACTTTAGAAAAGACAGGTTCCTTTTCTTTGGCAAACCAAATTTGGCAGTACGAAGTTACATTTGGTTCAATCCGATCCATCATTCCTAGAATACGAAGAGAAGGTCCTAGTCGATTTCTAGCTCTTACATCAAAGTAAGCCCCATACAAGTGCAGCGTTCCATTGGAGGTTCTCAATGTCTGCAAATTCAATATATAGGAGTAAATAAAAGTCAAGTAGGCTACAGAAACCCGATAATGTAGATTAAATTGAAGCTAACCTGCCAATACGTATTGCTAAACTCGAGATCATAAATGGTAGGGAATCTGGCACAAGTAGAATTTTTGAAATATTTGGGTCCATCCTTATTGGCTAAGATGTAGGGCGGATGAGGAATGTTCCTTATAGTTGCAGCAGCCTCAAGAATTAAATCCTCGATGCTTTTGGTCTCCTTATCCACAAGAGGTTCTTCGTCACTCCAAGGATATCGAAGAGTCGTGGTGGAGGAGGAGCCTATTGTCAACCCGAAACTGGAGGAAGACTGTCCGTTGGTGGAGACACTACTGCCCCCACTGACCCCAGCCACATTGCTGCCCAGACTGCTATCAGAGTAAGAGCTGCTACTCCCACTTGGGATGTTCTGGACTGGACTTAGATTGTCTGCCACGGAGGACATGGATGAGAGAGAAGATGCAGAAGACGACAGCATCAGAGAAGAAGACAGTAACGGGTCTGGAGATCGGATGTTGTTCGCCGCACTATTGCTGCTGCTGAGGATATTGTCTACATCGTAGATAAGGGCTGCCGGGATTTGCGGAGATTCGTTTAGACTTCCACTCCCACCTGTGTCCTTTGCTACGAAATGAAATACTCCGTAGGCCATGCACAGCCACAAGGAAATTACAAGAGTTCTCCGACAAGGTCTTCCACCCACTCGCCAAAACCATCCTGGTCCGTTTGAAGGCATCACCATTTTTATTCTGTTTATTTTCCTGCAAAACAATAAATTTATTTCATTATTTTTAGATTTATTACAATTTAATTATTCTACAATGCCAATTAAATGCCATAATACTCACTAGAAATTTGGTGATATTAGGCCGAGTGGTTACAGCATTAGGGTAGTATATATGGCTACATGGTATTAAGATGCAATAGTAAATAGGTATGATTTTTTGTAGGACCATATGTCAAGGATTTCAAAAGCAGGAGAGGCAGTACCTACTCATCCTCCTCTAAACTAATTTAATGAATGTTGTTGATTAAAGTCAACTGAAATGAGCTGCTTTGTTTATTAGTGTATTATTAGTGTAGATACTAACACCATTGATATGCATGGAAAACGAATTCTACAGTGTGTACTTGTTTTATAATTTGAATCCTTTCTAACTCTAATAATGGCAGTGACATCCGCTGATGACCTTGTAATTTGGCGAAACTTTTTTAGTTTCAACAATCCAATTGGCGAATTCATTGGCAATCACACATGATATCAACGAACATCCTTCCTGTTTGTCATTTCTCTTCGTTTGTTCCCTACACAATTTTTTTCATTCCCGACGCTAATTTTACTAATTATTCGATCCCTGGATTAGAACTGTAATCCAAAATCCCATCTAAATAATGGATACACCTACAGTGCATAAATATAAAGGAGTGTTCAGGCAATTCAGGCTATCTTTAGTTGATGTGAAATGATTTCATTTATTGCATAGGTACCTGGCTACAATAGTTGCAGCAGTAAAGAAAGTCTTTTCCATCAAAAATACAAAAATAATTGCTTATTTTCTCGTAGCAATTTCTAAACGTGTGTATAGGTAGCTATATAATTATTGCCTGCAAGCAAACCTAGTCTACATTAATGCAGAACAGAAACTAAAAATGAGGATTAAATACTTTGATGCTACTTTATAGGGGATAAAATCAGTTGGTAGCTAATTTCTATGCAGTTCTAAACAAAGCTTCGTTTCTTGCTATCTCCCATCTGTATTGTTTAGAGATTACATGTATAGCCTACTGCAGCTGACGGATTTATTTTTCCGTGTTGGCAAAGCTGACTCACAATAAAATAAATGACAAAACTATCTCAGAGTTTCATCTTATTCGTGGATTACATTGCTGTAGTTTGTAGTACAGAAGTAGCTTCGTAGTTTTCATGTGGGATAATGAATAATATCACGAATCATTTTCTAATGCTCTTTTTTATGCCGATGTTGATATTGCTTAGGCATTTCCCTATTTTTATATTCTATGATCTCTGATGTGAATCTTGCTTTTATTGCGGCAGGCAGCTGGGTTATTGCAAAATCAGAACCTACTATTTGATTGTCACGGCACTACAAATATAACGATTGCTACTAACATTGTAGATAAGACACCCTAAATTATATTTTATGAGAGTTGCACACTATTCGCCTCTTTGCAAAAAATGTTAAAATAAGCCTAAAAAAGTTTATTATTATTACTTATCTAATGTGTGTCATCTGCTACGTGGCTACATTACCTGTCAATGCATACACAACTGTCAAAATATTTATTCCATCTTCATCCTACCATTTCAGGAGAATATTTTGTGCTATCAGTCTCATGAAATGGGTCATAAATCTGATCAATTACAAAATATAATGCATCATAATTATTTGTTGGTTCCTCCCTTCCTATACTTTGTATTTATTTTTACCATGTAAATAATAATAATAATTCATTGAAACGTCTAAATTTTTATATTCAAGAAAACGTTGCAATAAACGTCTGTCATTTTCCATCATTGCCACTTGAATCGTGAATTATAATCACAAATTTGTGTCCTTATGCTATTAGTTATAAAAAATAGATAGCCATGCGATTATTTGCACTAGAGTACCTTACTGGGTGATTTGAGTGCAAAAAAGGTAGCTTGAGTTTATGAAAAGTGTTTAAAAGACATTATTTTTGTGGATAGGTATTCTTTACATAGAAGACAATACTCATCTTGAAGTAAAGCACACAAAGTGAAGAGTATTGCGTATAGAGCATTAGCATTTTTATTATTACATAGTTTCACGCACTGTTTTCATCGTTTTAAGCTGAGTACACCTAGACCTACCTAAGTGGTTGGGTGACTGTCTCGCCTCTTTCATACATTCATGGAGTTAAATTCCGATGAGACAAGATTATGCTAATGGATTTATCTAACGCAAACCTAATAAGTGTAATACCAGTCTTTTGAATGTTGCCTAATGTGAGATCTAGTAGTATAGTATGCTAATACATATTAAAAACGAGAATGTGTGACTTCTTTGTAACATTCCAGGGGTAGGCCGAGTTGTGTTATATTTGTAGTATTTTGTTGAGTGGAGTGACCGGATAGACTAGGACTAACATGACTAACTCTGCCAGGCTATGCACTTTGATTGGGGACATATTATAAGGATGAATACTTGTCCCTCACAGAGTTACTCTGCCATGGCGTTATAAATAAAGTCTGCCAGTTCAATACATCTTGCCTTTAGTTTTGCATTTCCCTATAGCCTGTCTTCGTTTGCTAATCTTACAGGTGAGTAAATATAACAGATACTAAATAAATACCCATCTATTTGGATTCACTCGTAGTGCATAGAGAAGTACACAAAAACAGATCTACTACTATGACTATAGTACGGCTAAATAGTCACAGAAAAGTGTTGATAGTCCATCCAACATACCTGATGCTTATTTTGTGGATGGTACATGAGAAAGGTAATTTTACGTAAGCATGGCTGGTAGTAAGAACACTATACAAATATGAGACGTGATGTGGACTTATTATACAGACAAGTCAAGGTAATTTGAACTGGCAATAAGAATGGCATGTATTGTGTATTTGCATCCTATATAGGTATAAGAATGCATCAAATCGAAGGCAGTCAGGGCAGGCACATACAAAGTTATAAGACAGCCGAGTCAAACGAGTCGTTGAAAGAAGATAAGACATTGACCGCTCTCTCCACTGGGCAATAGGACAAAATGCTACCAGACTATCCAACAGACTCAAGTCACTCTAACTAATAATATTATGATGGCTAAAACAAATAAATTATTTTATTGCACTTCTCAGAAACTATTCACTCGCATCGTTACAATCGATGCAATACAAACCGAAATATTATGCGGAATTAACAATTCATACGTCTTCGAAATCATTCTTCAGTATTTTGCATTTGCACTTCAGAATGTCATTTCTGTCATTTGGGTTTTAAAAGCATTTAAAAGCAAATAAGGATAATGATACTAAGTAATGACTACTTCATTGTAGTCCTATTATGCACTCTATTTTCTTAGAAATTCAACTAATAATGCAGTGAGTGTGCAGATATCAATGAATTTTTCAAAAATATTGGTAAAGAATTGAGAGCATTGAAGTAAAATGAAGGTTTGACTAAAAGGCAAAAAATTTGAAAAATTTACCTGCAATTTCAGATACAGTGTGTAAATAAATATTTATAGTTAGTTACCTAATACAGTTGAGTATTGTAAAATATATAGAAAATGGAACAGATTTGTATGCATGTAAAGTAAATGTGAGTTTAGGCATGGTTAAAGTTTTAATTGGAGCTATATGGAATACGATAGTCTGTACCTTTTCCTATGATAGCAGAAAATCAAAAGTGTTACGTTTATATCAACGTGAACTTCTTTATATTATGACAATTTGTTAGCATTAGTCATGGAACTGAATGATCATGTAGAATTTGTAATTAAAAACGGTGCATGCGATAGTAACTTTATACGTGGAAGCGTAATGAACATTTAATTAGGTAATAGGCGAAAAGGCACACCCTAGTTTTACTACGTTTAATAGCAATCGTAGTAAGTGAGAGAATTGACTTCACTTTTACTCTCGAAGCGAGCAAATCCTAACGACACACACTACCTTAGTGTTCTTCAGCAGAACGACAAAATTGGAGAGGAAATGTAATTTCTGCAAACAAAATAGTACAAAGACAACGACCCTGGACTGGATTTGAAGCAATGTAAATGTAATCAGTCTGTCATGTACTAGTATCCTACATGCACATCTCATGAGATAATTAGGCTATGTACACTAAGTATAAGCAATTTATTGTTATTCAGTGCACAGTTCATCCACTTTAAAATACTACGTAGCTACTAAATCTTACATGGAGGAAATATCTACACAAACAAACATATTTATGCTTGTTGAGCAGAAATTTGTCCATTGTACAAAATAATATATTATTATCCCATGAACTTGGTATTATTTATCTGCAGTACATTTTCAAGTTTTTCTCATTTCATATTATAATAATTGCAAAAAAGTATAGAGTACCTGAGAATGCAGATGCTCGATTTAATTGACCAGGAATTAGGAATCATGTCATAATAGGAAAGGAAGCCCGACATTGTCAATTAAAGTGATTATCTATATACCTAAGTAATTGCTAGCTAACTTTTGTCTACTCTTTGTGACTATACTATGCTTACAACTTCCAAGACGCTGAACTTAAGAAAAATAGTCAGAAAAACTAGAATTACTCAACTTTACTACACTCAATTAATCGACTGTCATATTTTGTTTATACATTTACACAAGTACCTTTTCCTATTCATAAATACAAGTACACCGACATATATCAAGCTTTAGCACTCAACATGTATACTAAAAGTCTACGAGACTCGACACCTTAATAAATAGGTTCATAATATTACGAAAGTGCATGGTATTGGTACTGGTGCATGAATAATGCATATGCAGCATAATTTGTATAGTGCTAACATTCAAAAAATACGTCAAAATATGACTACGGACTCATTTGCATAGTCATATACTATGTCCAAAGAAACTGTAGAGCATCGCATCCTTATGATTGTGTTATTTAGCTTTGTTTGGGTAGCCATTAGTAAAGAAGAGTGTGAACTTTGCTACTTATTGCGTGAAATTGCTTCTTTGTACGCGGAATTCATTATTATGGATGCATTTTGTTCCCTGTTGCAAGTACATAATGGCTATAAGAGCGGAGAAGAGATGAATGGCCTTGTGTGAGTTTTATTTGTCTTCTTAGGTACATAGTCTCTTCGTCTGTCGTCGGTCTTATTGTCAATTTTTAAAGCACACTTTTCTTATTATTTACACGCATATACACCATCATTCTGTTCTATGAGCATCACCGATGAAATGGATGTAAATCTACAGACACTACGCTAATTCATGGCTTAGTGCATTAAGACAAAATACGTTGTTCTCCAAAAAATTAACATTTTTTGTATCTTAATTTGCAATATCTGTCTATATAGATAGATGAGATATTTCCCTTCCTACAACATAATACTACAAGCTTTTAATATTAAAACCTTATTACCTAGATGGGTAACGGGCCATTTGAATTTCTATAGTTTATAGTTGATTATAGTTTATACGATTTTATGGATACTAATTTTATAGAATATAATATAATAAATATGAGACATAGTATTATTTTACTTTACAATATTTCCCGAATAGCCATTAACTACAGTGGAATTTTTTTAAAACTTATTTTCTTGATTATTTTGAGAAATAAATAAGCCTTTCAATATCAATGGACATGGGCAGCAATTTATAGATTTGCCTGGGCATCATAAAAACCATGTTTTCATGAATCTGTCGCATCTGATGCACTCTCACACCTTGTCTTGAAATCAGAAATACCCAAGGTGCAATATATGTAATACAGAGAATGGGAAAATAAATCAAATGCTGTTGGTCTTATTACCCGCCAGTGGAAAGGATTTCGGAAAGAAGAATTCACGTTTCTATTTCGAAAAAATATTAGAAAGATATTGTAGTAACTCTCGAGGATGTATGCAAATGTCATCGCAAGCATCGTTATAGGTAAACACTATGCATGCCATGAACTAGTATGATCTCCACTACCGAGTGGGCCACAATACATTGGTATAGCGTTTCTACACCTCAGATTAGAACAATGTTTTTTCACCATGATATGAAAAGGTTGCATGCACCTTTAATCCTTTATTTATTGCACCTTGCAATAAAGTTTGCAAAACATTGTAATGTTAAATATTCACAAAATATTTACAATTGGTTGAAATTCAATTATAATTGTAGTTTATAGAAATTATTCTCATATTTTAAATTAAATTCAATCTGGTTGTAAAATTATACTAATAAAAGGTAAGAAATTGAGAATTTTAGGAAATGCTATAATTGCTTGCACAAAGATGACACTTTGATGGAGGGAGAAGGCCAAAAAATTATTTGTAGTGTAAAGAGCCTTTTTTGTGTAACATAAACTAGCAGAATGTCTTAATTGTCAACGTTCATGAATGAATCTGTCGCATCTGATGCACTCTCACGCTCTTCATGTTTTGGTTGTATTATGATTTATGAGCATGTTTACATGTGGCTAAGATGGACAGAGGTGGTTGTGTGTATTCTTATTCAATTCAGGTAGATTTGTGGTATGCCAAGTGTTGATTCTAATGTATAGCACATGTGAGTGCCTATTCTTTGTTTTTTGTTCCAAACGTTTCTTTTACTTTCACTTCCTACTTGTGGGGAAAAATCCAAATATTTTTGCAAATGTTTAAAAACTTATCTAATTTTTTAAACATTCATTCATAGCAGAGTCATTCTCTTTGCACAGAGTAGGTAGTAGCAGAATGTAGCAAGAGCTTTGCAACATTGTGTATAAATGGAAAATGTTGGAGATGACTTTGCTATGTTAAGTGCAGGTGTATATTGTATACTATGCATTCTATACACTGACTGGCTATTTTTATGTACCTTCAAGCAGGTTTGATTGAGATAAAGTGTAGAGTAGGGAGGATGCATTAAGAAGATAGTAAATCTATTACTAAATAGAAAAATCTATTTTTCTGCAACCAATTCCCATCTTACTCAGTAATAACACCGCTTGTTTATTTAAAACTCTACTGATAAGCATTTCAAGATTCTCACATCTTGAATTTTTAGTTTAGGCTTCGATAAATCCCGTTTTAGTACCTAGCATGAATAAATTTACATACCTACACATAGAAAGGTGAGTACAGACCTAAACCTAAGAAGTTAATCATTGGTAATTTAATATTGTTGCTAAAATACTTAGCATTTAGAAAGATTTTAGAAATAAGTATATAAGTAACAATAGAGTGGAAGTATACGAGAATGGTCTTTAACTCCGTTTAATATGTAAGATGGTACTAACTACACTTAGAAGGTGTGAATAATCTTTTAAAATGCATTAATGCTTGCTAATGTACGAACAATTGCAAAGCTTGAATACCTAAACACAATTTAAACCAATTCCGTAAGTTTAGATAGTAATCGCATATTTTATGATGCCTTTTCCTGATATGCGAAATACTAGATATGTGGGTTTTGTAAGGAATCTAGTGTTGTTGGTTTTGTAATTAAATCCTCTCTAAATGCATATACATTCTAAATGTATAGTTATAGATTGTAATAGAACGAGAACAGCGAAAGGGAAATTAAACGTATAATCTAAAAATTTAGCTCATCCTTTATATTTACAACGTTGTGTTAATATTTCTAATTATACACGGTTATTTATTGACAACATTTACAAAAAATATTCACTCTCCGTGTTTCTACTTTTGCTTTGTAATAATAAAAAGTACTCATTCTAAAGGAAATGCTTTTAAAATCTTAGAGATTGGTTTCATTTAAATAGGAATAACAAAATTGCAAAATACACAATGTGATATTATTATTTCAGGTAAACTGCAAAAGGAATTAGGTAACATCTAAGAATGTGTGCTCATTAATTTTATGGAAAAAAGGGCATTGTAAACGAAAGCTTTTGCAAAGGCATTATATTTTGCACTTTCACTGCAAAAACTGACAGACAGTTAAATAACCAGTAAATACAGTTACTTTCGTGAACGGAAACCTAACTGGAATTATTGCATCATAGTTATCACGACATTATTAATATGTGTGATTGTTGAACGTCTTCATACTAGAAACTATTAATCACAAAAGCTTACTGTCAAAAAGATTAAGTAGTTAAGTACACAAAAAGAAACTACACACACGTCTAAAAATCATAAGGATTGATAACAAAATTATAAATGTCAGTCTATGAGTGAAACAATGAAAAACATTTTATCCTTAATTTCTCCATTTTCAATCTACAAACCTATAATTATGATTTTGATGTTCTATTGTTTCAGTTAACATTTCTCTAGAATTTTACAATGCGTTAAAAATGTAGATAGAAAAAGTTGCTTCTTCAAATTAGGGGTGGAAAAAAGCCCATACTTATCAGGTTGCGCATTGTATTTATTTCGAAAATATTTTCCAACTCGGTACTCTAAATAGATAAAAATCCTTCTCGCTCGAATATTTATGAAGCAATAAATAATTTAAACGGATCTATATTATATGTCCGCAATTTGTCGGCCATAAATCAGGAAAAGTTGTCGTTTCCGCGAATTTAACGATAGAGATGTGTTATGGTAATCTAATTGTAAGGAATGAGGGATATCTGTAGCTAGACGGAAATGGGTATATGATAGATTCAGAAGCACAATTACGTGTGTTATGAAGTATCAGAAGAATTACTCTGAGTTTCGTGACTTTATTCCTATTATTTAACACTTTTCTCTCTTTTATAATATTTATATCTGTAAAGATATGTTGTGCCACATACACAGATGTTTGCAAAGTGTGGATGAATTGTGTTTGCTAAATAATATTTGGTGATAATGCCTTTTAGAGGCACAAGAAATGTAGCATTAATCAGGTGTCCTGTCCACGAAATGTAATAATGCAGCGTGCTTCTGTGTCATGTCATATTGTATGGGTAACTGCAAGTTGGGTAGGCCATTTATGTCTAGAGTAGAGCAGTTTGATTAATGCAGATAGTATTAGGGGCAAAATCATTTTTGAGAAACTTTGCAAAAGTTTAGCACGACTTGAGGATTTTTGAACAGTCTATCTCTTGGTTAGTGAATGAGAACTTGTACGAGACAAACCCAACTAAACCACGTAGATACCTACATAGTAATTTTCCCCGTGGCATGCGGCATGTCTTTTTCATGAAAATAAAATATTTCATGCATGAATGAATTACTTATAGTTCAGATAATAATGCATTTTCCCCTACTAATCCAAATTTATGTACAGATAGAATAGAGGAAGTCTACATGAATCACATCTTCCTCATGTCTCCACTTATAGTGCATTGATTCCCTGGTTATTATTTAAAATACATGGACACTCACATTAAGTCATTATTAAATGGAAACTTACAGTTTTCTCTGTGTCGGGGTAAATTGCTTTGGTCCAAATCCGTTGCTAGCAACGATGAATTAGTTTCTTTCCACTGCAATCAACACTTGATCCTTTGCTGTAGCTCAAATCTGTAAAAATTAATAAAACAAAATGATTAATAAGGATTTATAAGGATAAAATGCACAAAATTAAACTGAAATAATATTTCAAATCCTATTTACAAGTTATTCTCTTAGTTGTGACTCATTTACTGCTTATCCTGTTTAAATGGAATAATATAGTGGAATGAGAACCATAATTGAATGAGCATCCGCTAAGGAAGGTGATTTGACTAATAGTGACTTTAAGTAGAATGAACGACAACATTAGGGAGTCTGTAATTGGATCAGGTTATAAAGTCTCCTAATCTCTCCTTAAAGGACATTCTTAAAGTTATGCTTTGAAGTCACATTATTGCCCAATAGAGTATTATCTTTGTGTTTATCCAGTTTAGTATTAAGATGTATTTAAATATGTTTATACAGTCTTAAACCTCTCTAATTGAAGTTGAAGTAGATAATGGATACCTACTAATTGAATTATAAGAAGACCTTGTGGAGTTTTGACCATCATCTCCCCGATTTACTAATCGTATGTGCAACGACTAATAAATACAATCTTTGAAGAAACATTCACCAATGCATTTGGGTATACACTAATAGTATGTCAGTAATGCCATGAGAAGTCTGCTTTTGTTCTAATGCTCATTAATAATTTTATTTAGTAGTAGTGTGTGAGTTTGTGACTGGCTAAATCGAAGTCTGAAGAGTCATTGAATCATTTAACTACCTGTCAAAGAAAATATAGCATTGAATAAGCAAAGGAAGTATTATAGCAGAATACGTGGAAGAAGAGGTATACCTACTTAATTACTGTATTACTGACATACTCCGAGAGATAATAATGTGACGAGAGAAGGTAGATTTGATTATTAACGGAGAAGATCCGGAGGAGGTCTAATGTCAGTCCCTATGAAAAGATTTGCATAGCATTTGAATAGGACATCCAATTTACAAAGAGATTAGTAAATACTTGCCATCTATGAAATTAGCACCGGCGAGTTAACTGACGTAATAAATCTTAGGAAGGACTTTGTAAGTAGGTAAGTTCACAATTATAGGGGCAGACTACATTATTGTATACCTGTAGGTAGGTTACTAGTTGGAAAACTAATGGCGAGCAGTAAACTAAGTTGATGTTGACTTGAAGGTAATGCAATGTAAATGATAATTGACGGCGCATTTATATTTAGTACATAGCTCAACTGACTGTTGACTCCGTTGAATTGACTTGTTGTTATTCCTACGTGTACATAAATATGTATACCGCTGTAGTAATGTAAGACTCGACTCCAGTCTCACGTCTCAAAGATAACTACTAATAGTAGGCACTGTTTACTATGGCGTTAATAACGGTTGAGCCATACACAGAAACATCACTATACATCTGCAAAATCTATAGACTACTACAACTGTAAAGTCATTGCGTAAATTAGGCGGTGCCCGCAATGAACTTGTGCTCTTTTGTCAATCAACAATTGCCAACGAGAGATATTCAAATATATATAATGCAGATTCCGCAAATTCTGTAGGTTGAATCATTCTCTATAGAGTTGTTTGAATTATTAAAATATTCTGCAATATCTAAACGACGGCTTATTTATATTAGTCTGTATTGTAGTAATGAGTACGTAAATGCACTACTATAGGGAAGTTTTATACACATTGGTACCTAATTGTTGTGGTCATAGGACAGAGAGTGAGTAGCGACTGTACAAGTCCATTCAGGATGATGGGGTGAGAAACACCAATACAATAGTAGTTATGATATTCTGGATTGCATTGTGTTAAAGATACTTTTCAGATGGGCCAACACCCATTGCATTGGCTACCTATCTCCCTTCTCTATCTCCTGTTACTTAAATGGAATTTATATTTACAGACTACAGATAGAAGTGCATTTTATAGCAAAATGATGTATAGCTCTCTTTATTGCAAGTTTGTTAGGCAGATTACATATTATTTCAACTTCACTTACACAGCAATCTTATACAAATTATGTGCACTTAGACATTAATTGTAAGACGTTCGATGCCAGTTGCCTAGACCAATATAAGTACCTCATTTACAATGCATACAAACCGACTGATAGGTACTCATTACGACACTACTTATGTCTGCACAAGCATAACCATTATATTCTTATACACAGTCAAGAGTATTTCTGTTTCATCTAGGCTAATGTAGTCTATAAGAATCTTTTGTTGGATTATCTTTTCCTTGCTAAATACCTCAATTTGTTGCAACTTATATTATTATGCATTATTATTATGCGATCCGTACATATAATCATTTTGCATCCAATAACTTTGCTGTATTGCCATACTACTCTACAAATATACTGACATTTACTAACATAATATATAAGTAGAGCAGTGTGTAGCCTCATAAGATTTTTACCGATAGAAAGACGTAAGAATGTTATTGCATTGTTATATTGTCGATATAAAGATATTATTACAGTCAAGGGCTGCTATTTAGTTTGGATTTATTTAGAATGCACCAAACAGTTTTGCTCTAAGGAAACAATAACTACATGCAATCTATAACATATCTAATAAATACCTAACTGACATGTGAAGTTAATGTGGATAAGCACATTTATTTTTGCACAGGTGTACTTCTTTTGATCTGTCATCTACTATGTTCATTCTATGCAATTTTTTACGTTGTAAAGTAACAGTAATTATAGCATGTCACTGTCGTCTTTTAGGAGAATGCATTTATTTCAATTTACTTCTTTTGCCTAAATATTATTAACCTTCGCTGCATATAATCGTATTGTAATTATGTGTCAGAGAGACCAGCCTGATAGATTTCGAGAAAATCCAATTATCGCATTAATGCAATCCAAAAATAATAATTGTTTTTGTTTAACCACATCAATACAGCTATAGCAATATAGCAATTGATGTTCTATGGCCTCAAAGAACTTTGCTGTCTGATATTCAAACACTTTTGTCCTCCTCGAACATTGCCACTTCAGTATCTCTTTGAAAGTCACATAATTGGCAGTTTGGTTAAAGCTTTTAAATTAGAAGCACATACAGATATGCCTGAATTTTACCTACTTCAAAGGAATGGGGAAACTATCCCGAACCTATGATGATCACCACTCTGATAATCGAAGCACCTATGTAAAATCCGGAAACTAAATAAATTTTGAATGCCTAGTTCAAATAAATCATCTTCACCATCTTCATATCAGTTTCAAAATGAAGCTGTTGGATTTGAAAAAACCATTTGGAATTTTCACCAACAAAGAGGATTTACGTCATTTAGGAATGTGAAGAAATCGCAAGCCTGACCACATCTTGTTTGAACCATGAAACAAGCAACCCCCCACTAGACCAATTTTATCCGTTTATTAATTGGTCTAGTAAGGTTGTCTTCTCATCACAACATGACACTTCTCATCTCAACATGAAATATCATCTACGCTTTGAAGTTTTGCTTCTCCGAATAAATGTAGATCTAATGATAGGATAAATAATTAAATGTAATGTAATTAAATGTTACACATGTAGTTCACAATATTTTCTGTAATAAAAGCCTCGGGCATCAAGAAATATTTGAAGAAGCGTTGTACTATAAGGAGACTGGGTTATTAATTAAGATCAAAAGATTTTATTTATCTACAATCAGTGCTAGAAATTAATCAAATGACATTGACAAGGCAATTAAAATTTTATACCCATGAACGAGAGAAAAATCCCCTGATGACTGAGGGAGGGGGATATTGGCACTTAAAAAATATTTTAGATGGTGACATTTTTCCGGAGTTGGAAATAATTTTTCTCGATTATTTAGCTTGTTTTCTAAAATTCTAGGTGGGGTCCAGACCCCACGAACTCCGCCTTTGCTAATAAACTAATTGGGCAGTCCTTAGTACGCACAGCACGAAAGGTGAACGTTTAGAGCACAATAAAAAGAGTGGAGATATATTAGTTTGACGTTTGTATGTACTTTACTCTTATATATGTTTTAAGCACAGATTAATATAGCGAGTGGCCGAATCATTAATTTATTACTCACGTCACTTTTATAGTAACAGGGATTGTTTTTAGGCGTAGAGCATAAACCTGGGTTAATTGCAGATATAATTCATAAATACTCACGTACTCATAATACTATATACATAGTGACTACCCACAGCGAAACAGATAGCTAACCACTTTAGTAGTTACTACTGGCTGATATTACACTGCCTTGCTAAATTCCATTAAACAGGCTTAAGAAAGTCAGAGAGATTTCCTCTGTAAAACAATTCCATATCACTTACTACTACCATACATCATGTAGGTACTTTACACACTGAAGAGTTAAATTTCATCAAAGACCTTTCGGCTCTGCTCTAATTCATGCTTCACACAGAGTCTCTAATCACAAACCACAATTAAACAATTTGTGTGTTTACCAAGTTATCATCGCGAATAAATCCTCACTATGTGACCACGCAACGTATTTTGATATAATTATTCTGCAATTGATAAAGAGGCTTTCATAAATGTCTATTGGGCTAAGGAACTCACAGCTATGCTCATTTTCTCATTAGCTCCCTAAACCTTGGTGATTAAACTGTCATTCAATTTGCGTATCAATCCTTGTGTCATCCATAATAATAAATACTATGAAGGCATGACTTTTTCTAGACAGACAACAATAAACAAATCTTAAATGGCAGATTGTAAATTCTCACTCATCATCAGTCCAAAAATATTGCATGCTTTATGCAGTTTAAATAGATACTTATTATTTCGTGAGATTTTCAATACAAAACGATTATTACAAAGCAGATTTACATAAACTATAATCATTTATATAGGTACTGGAATATCCTATAGATATTCTGTAGCATAATGCATGATTTTATTTTGTAGCATTGCGTTGAAATCATTTGTTGAAGAACTTTTGAGCATGGAGTTGAATTCTATTGTAGAAGAGTGACAACGTAGTCTTGGAGAAAATAAGTATTCGTGACTCCTCATCACAATAATCCATTCTTACTGACGGTTTTTGGAAATGGACGTATTTTTCCAATGAGCTCAGGATGAGTTCAGCTTCATCTTTATCCACACGTTTTTGTAGTGGAAATTGCACAGCACGGAAACATGTACACGTCGAGAAATATAAATATACATATATAATATGAAATTAATTACGTTGCCTCTTCATTTGCATTGGCATTTGGTAAAATTCCATGCTGCTATCGCTTAGGTATTTGCATAATTTACCCAGGTATCCGCATTCATTAGAGTATTGCGACCTTTGATGAATTTACAACTTAAACACAACCATGTTATTAATGCACACTACCATTAACTATTTGTTCTTGGCAGGGTATAAGTAAACAGGGTGTTACAATAATTAAATTCCCTTCCCTTTAATTGCATACTTTACGTTACAGCTACAACACTCGTATTATAAATTATCATAGTTCATCCATCAAATTGAACCATAAACCCAGGTTTTATAATTTCGACTTCTGTTTAATTTATTGTGTGTACCATATA
This sequence comes from Tomocerus qinae, assembly GCA_020055645.1. NCBI lineage: Eukaryota > Metazoa > Arthropoda > Collembola > Entomobryomorpha > Tomoceridae > Tomocerus > Tomocerus qinae. The sequence continues at coordinate 27,336,487 of CM034548.1, forward strand.
GAAATCTCTTGCATCTGTAATTGCAAGTGTAACTTAAATACTTACTAATACACACTCTAGAATCAGTTAGATGATATCAAAGAACATCAACGAGCATTAAAAAAGCAATTTGTAAAAGTTTCTATTAAGTTATACTGAGAAATCATATTATTTTTTATCTATTGAAACCACACATAAATTTACAAAACTATTATCTTTGCCTACACTTGATGACTTATCAGCTCCAAAGATGAAATCTGAGTTCGTTGTGGTTTTTATCGGTTTCTATTCTTATCACTCCCACCGCAGTAACTCTCTGCGAAATGATATACCTAAAATTTACAATAGGTACTGATAATCCGCTAACATTTCTTAATCGTTACAATCAACTAATTTGAAAATGCTCAATCAAAAAATTGAGTACGATGTGATAGCACAAAACGCATTGTTTAAGATTTATACGAAGATGAATTGATTTTGTTTAAGTTCCGTTAGCTGACAATGAGTGAGCTCAATTATTAAAAGTAAATATAGTCTCGCAGTGAAATATATAAACGATGCTTGTAGATGCTGTAATGCAGAGAATAGCGATAAGGTTAATTTTAGCACAGAATGCAACATGAGCCATGACAAGTCGTCATTATTTCAGTACCTGTACAGAATTAATAATAAAAGATGAGTACTGCTGAATAAGTACGCCAAGTGCACTGGGCATGACTGCCTGACTATCTCATGTCCATGCAGTCCAGTCACTCATCTTGCAATTAAGACAAGACAAGACACGAGTTGGGTATATGAAGTTATTAAAAAAAGATACCGAATACCTTTGCAATTACACTTGTCTGTACAATGTAGACAAACTGCACATACAAATTAAACAATAATGGATGCAATTAAGCATAGCGAACAATACGATAGAGGTGGGAAATTTCGAAAGCATTCTGAAATTTTAAAAAAATCGAACGTAAAGTCAAATAGTTCGATTCTGAATATAATTAAGAAAATAACTGAGAAACTTTTAGATAAAAGCTATAATATTGCCACTAAATTGTTATCTATTCGAGTGTGTAACTTAAGAGCAGAACGCATTTGGCTGCAAGTTCGATTCTTTTAACCGTTTCCAAACTCTCTTAAGCGATAGCCCTTAGTTGTACTAAAGAACATCCGTGGCTTCATGATTTACAAACTATACACAATTAAGATAGTTTTTTCCTTGTTATACCTTCCCCATACTGTTTACATGTATTCATTATACTCCCTATATTTCTATTGTGTTGTTATAGTCGCACGAAAAATACAATATTGTTATAATACTAACTTGCACTTGGAGTAGAGTCTAGGCCAGAGTGTCCGGCTCACCGACCACATCAGAAACTATAAAAGCTATCTTGGTTGTATCTAGTATTCATAGTCAACGTAAGTATCATCCTATTATTACAAATGAACTAACAATAAGCTAAAATAGAAACTAAGCATTCATTTGCCAATTTATACTTCATATACAAAGTAGATTTTTATTCAGTGGATATTATCTTATGAATGTTAAGCATATTGAACGATGTATATTATATTTTATCCTTGACAGATCATTCCTGTAAGTATGGCCCATCCATTCCATCCTTTTGTCTCACTACTAATCTTAATCTATTCACTCACTTATGAGCACAATACAAAACTCATCTTCGCTGTATAATTCTACATCAATGTGTAAGTTAGCAGGTACTCCAACACGTATCATCACTTCTAGTGCAAAATTACTCCTTTTTGATTTTCAGCCTATGCATTTTATTACTACTCCAGTGAGTATTAGAATCTACCATTGAATAATAGAAATATTGAGGGGATGAGCAATAGTGAATAAATGTACACGTGCAATGGCAAACTTTGAATGTATTATATTCAGGAACTCCGTTCCACGCAAATCATGAATATACGTTTGTAATTTGAACACAAGAGTTTTCATCTTCCTTTTAATGGTCAAACCAATTCGTATTCTGTACATGTGCCTAATCAAGATAATAATGTTTGTTAGCTGCACCTTGATGTTCGGATAGTCTATGATACCTAAGTCTACTCCACACCACTATTGTAGGTATTTTAATTTTAATTTTACAACGTAATTCCGCGCTATGGTGCACATTGCAATCTTTTCTTACTATCAATGCAATTCTAACAGAATAGCTACAAACTACGGAGATACAACTTGTTGCCAGCTAATAGATGCTACAACAAGAGAATATACCTATATACTACTACTACAATGTAATTTCTACCCTTTGTTAGTTTTACATGCATGTACATACATAACTATCTCTAGTAGTCTGCGATTCATTGCTGCAGCGTCAAATTTGCAAATGAAAGAGCAAAGAAAACGACGAGAAGAAACGAAACAAATAAACTGAAGGATGTTCTAGCTATTGGAATTTAGATAGATTCGTCACGCATGCATCTTTTATCCACTTCATGGTCATTCCATGCTACATCTTTCCTTGCTTACTTACTTCTCTGAAAAATACAAAAATAAATTAAACTAAATCTCTTGGCTGCGTACAAAGTCCTTCTGGAATTATAACTACGCAAATTATATTATGCAGATTTTTTGTTTCTCTATTATGTCATTTACAATAGATTGTTCTGTGCTCATCTTCCTTCTGCTGGATCTTTCATCTGCTGGATCCAACACAAAAAATTATTTACATGCTCTACTGCAAAGATACACGTGTAAAAAAACTGGATTCTACATTCTCGTCTAATGTTTGCATCGATGCAGTCATCTCAATTTTTACCCTCCTAAGATACAATTACTGTGGTTTGATTACCTAACAAAAATATTAGTACCTAAATGAGGTAGGTACATATTTTTGAAGATGGGTACAGTGCCATGACATTTATTACACGATAAAAGGTTCTCGAGATGAGTTTCAACGCAATCTCAAGTGACCTCATCCTACAGAGGAACATTAACTCCATTACGACATAAAATGTAATTATCAATATCCCCATAATTTAGTATTTTTGCACAGCAGCAGTTCCTCTATTAGAAGTACAGTGTTATATCTGCTTTCCGTTGTACAAAATTTTATTTGTGTTACCTATTATATATCAGTACGCATTTATAGATATGTAAATTATCATTTAACAAGATGGTAGTGATATACGATTGAATTGCAAAATTATGGGCAAAGTACGTATTCAGCAGAACAGACATTGAACACGAATCCTTCACTTCACCATTAGGTGACTTTAAACTTCAGGGTGCTGTGCTACTACCAATACCTACCATTAAATTGCAAGAATTTTCATTAGTAATGCTTGTTGTTTGCTTCAGAGAACACGAGTTGGAATTATTATCAAGTATCATCATCAAAAGTGTAAATGATACGAGACAATTAGTTCCCTTCTCTAAAACTCCTTAACGTTTGCGTACCTCTTGAAATAATGTCTAGGTCTTTGGGCCATTGCCATTTGCATTCGTCTAAAATAATTATGTCGGTAGGTATTATGTCACAATATCTTGGTAATTCAATGTGGTGGCTAAATGCATATTATTTCGTCTAAAATGTTTAAATAGAACGAAAACGCATTACACGCAACAAAATTAATTTTAAACACTAATTGTACCTTACTATATCTGATTTTGGAATACCTACACTAGAATGTATTATGTTAGAGAAACGGTGTTAAACAAGTTAATATTATGCAGCTAATATAACTTTCACCATTTCTAATTTGTTATGCAAAATGTTAATGCCGTTGTTTGTCATCTTTTAAGAACCGCATCCTAATGTGAATGACGTCATGCAACGGCCAAGCAATAACCAACTCAAATAGGTCTGTAAAGCTACGTAGGTATAGGTACCTTATTTAACTACTTGTTAAATTTACTTGTTACGTACTACATGGACTATGTAATGAATAGAGACTAACTACTATGTCATGATTTTGTGTTGCTTTATGTCACGACTCGAATAATTTGTCGGTATTTAATAATGGAATTAATTATTGACAAAAAAATTGGCATAAATTTACAATTATTTGTCATTGAAAACACGTACGCATTTTTATTGAAAGAAAATAGCATAAAGCACTAGTAGTTAGCAGAATGCCAAACGGATGCCTCCTAAAACAAAATTGTTATTTATTGGCAGTAGAGAATTTGGCGTTAGTATTAGTTCATCAGTAGTCAGCAAACGCACGGAGCACAGTGCGCACAATAAACACATTTTGCACGGAATGAATCACCAAAACGTAAAGTTCGACCAGTTCATTCAATTGAAAGAGAAAATGTTCATGCCAAAATATTTAAGCTAAAAAATACAATTTCATAAGCATTGTAATCACATTGCTTGATCAATAACATATTATAACTATTTCAATTTTTAGACAACATTTGTAATTCGTAATATCGATTCTTACATAATATTTTCTTGAAACTGCATGACTTAATATTGATATGTAAATTCTGTGTTCGATTGAATCTAGTAAATAATTACTATAAGAAAAAATGTCCGTGATAAAGTATAAAATATAATACAGAAATATTTTCCCTAAATTGTAAAGCTTGCACAATACATGTAAAGGCAATCTGGGTTGAGTACAGTACAAATAATGCTCAAAGTTAAGGTAAATAGATGCCCTATCTCCATAGGTGTATTGCAACTAATTACGTTTTTAATAGGTTTACTTAGAAATACTAGAATTCCATACAAATACACGGCGCAGTAGTCAATCCTCAGAAGTAACTATGAAATACTGCAATTAATGTCATTTTAAACAGACAATGTGATTTGACCACTTACATATAAGTATATAAGTATAAGCACATCGTGTATATTTATTTATCATTAATGTAAGAATTGTTCACGGCAGTTGCAAGTGTTTAGTACTAAGTAGTTTTAATTACAGAGTTTAAACAGACATTAAGTATACTGAGAAAATGAAATCTCTTTTGAAAATTATGGTGACTAGTTCGTAAACAATGCTATGCAATTGTTCAGTTGCATTTAGATGCCGCATTAACAAAGTGCATATACTTATAACCTAGTTATAAGAATAACGATTATTGATAGTACCATTATGCTAGTAAACTCACTCGTTTGGTGCACTTGTTCAAGTATTAAGAGTAACAGTCAGAGATTTTTATATTACAATGCATAGGCTAATAAAAATAAAATTTTAAGACCAAGTGTAACGCTTATTGTCATAATATGTATTTGCCCTATTGGCTGCACAGGTGAAAGAGCCATAAAAGTAATGGCTCATCTTTTAATTTTAATGACTTTTAAGCAAAATGGTAAATTTGAAGTTCAAATAGAAACATATTGCTAGTGCACAAGTGCATATAGGCACTTTATATATTATATTATAGTGGAGTTAAATTGTTGTTTTTATAGCTCCCTTAGAAACTTGAAGTCATTACGGAAACTCATATGGAAATATTATACTTATTGCTAATTATAATACAAAATGTAATAATTATAGTTATTTACTAGACATTCTCTAAGACACGAGTAGTACATATATTTAAGACTAATGTGCACAGAATTACCATAATTAGATCACTGAAAGAATTTCACCCTTTCCATTAAAAGCGCCACAAGTATTAAATATTTAAACTATGTCAGTATATAATAGATAGATTTTTCCGTCATAATTGTTGCTTTCCCATTGCTATATTGATGACGGTTTTAAAATTATAATGGCCTTTCCAAATTCCAGGCTGTATATACTAAGTTGAAAAGAGTCTAAATGAAGTAGGTTAAGATATGTTAGAAAAATTGCTAATAAATACTAGGTTAGCCATGTAATTTTCCATACAACAAATGTTTTGTCGAGCATAAAATTGCAGAAGAATTTTATTGGTATAATACAGAGAGAAGTGGATAGTAATGCATATTAAGTATAGGGGACCATGTAAGTATTCACTATTCAGTAACAACTGGTTTAATTTTGAATTAGAAAGATATTGGTATTGAAGGTAACTCTGCATTGATACTTAAGGCTAGCTCCTAGATTTATTTCGAGTTAAAAAACTTCAAACAAATGACCCTTTTTGATTTTACAAATAAAATTCAGTACGCAAAAGAGCTTGTGATACAGAAACATTCAATCCGTTATCATTATTGTTGACTAATTGGAAAAATCAGTCTCCCCATAAATTTTTTTATTATCTTCCAAAACTTTCGACCATGTCCCGAAAACTTAGGATTTTCAGAGACTGGCCATAAATGAAATTCCCCCTGAAAATTAATAGCACTACTTAAGTAAAATTAAATTTAAAATTGGCGTGTGTGCTCCTTCATTTGAGGAACATAATTCATCGTTTATGACTGTGTTAAATCATGAATCACCTTAGAGCCAGCCTTAAGTGGACATTAAGGGTTTTATGATAATGTCCGTATATAAAAGAGATACATAAGCATTACTACTTCCAAAGACATTGTGCTAGGACACATCTAGATACATCCTAGCACAGTTTACAGTGCTGAAAGTGTGGATGCAGTAAATCTGTGCTAGAAACTAACCGTGGTAAATATTATTTGCATGTACGTCATTATGATAGTCACCTCTATGGAGATAGAAGAAGCTTTTTGTTGATGAATAAATTGTAGGGAAACTAAATGAGTATTGAGTGAGACTGCTTTTTATAGGGATGCGGACGTCAGTTGAAAGGGAAGACAGTTGAAAAGCAAAGTACGATCGTCAACCGTAAAATAAGATGCGATGCAGAACCAACAACCAACTCGAGAAAGAGTGAAGAGAGAGAGAGGAAGGGAAATTATGGAAAAGAAATGGGAATAAACCTCAAAGGATGCAAAGTCACAACAAAGAAACACACTAAAGGTAAAGTAAACTAAGGTAAGTCATTGTTACCAAAGACAAAAGCATCTACGTACACCTTCAACATATATATCAGTGCTTCTGCAGAAAATGCCATGACGGTCGTTCCATTACAAATACATACGTCTAAGTGGTATAATAGAGATATTGCAGAAATATGTACGATTTAGGTCCCGGCTTTAGATTTCATAATAAAACGTTGTTGTGCCGTGTCAGTATACAATTGTAGGCAGATAGTGGCTACATATTTTATATAGCTACTGCACTCTTGAGAATTGTGAGAACTTGATCGCAAAGAAATGTAAAGCGATAGTCAGCTGAATGTGCTTGGGTATGGAAGAGAGACCGGCGGATGATGTCCAAAGCCAAGTCACTTAAGGTTTGCTTCATGCACATTCCACGAACCAAAGGTGTTAGTTCTCTGTAACTCTGTTCACAATCAGCATTAAATAACTTCTACGTACATACATCTGTATTGCACTATATAATATTTCTGTTTACCACCATTCTGTGGTATTATGGCCATGAGAATTTTCCGAAGAAAAATCCCAGAGTTGTAGAAAAATTATTTTTTAATCTAGTAGTTCATAGTTAATCCAAATCTCCGCTTCGCTCAGCAATGCATTACAGTAAATACCAAGGTGGATATTACATAAATTCATTTTCGTTTATGTGATGCAGCTTATGCACCACACCGCAACGTTTTGCTAACCGAAAAGGATGCAAGGATTTACACGGTGATGCACTTTCCATTCCACAATCGGTTTGCATGAATTAAGAATGAATCTCCGCACTTGAAACTTATTTAAAAATTATTTTGATGACTGCAAGGACATATAGAACGGAGATTAAAACCGCCCCCCCCCCAAATTCAAAACAAATAGAATTACTCAATTAAATTTTACTTACTCTATTAAAATTTCTAACTTTGTGCAACTTTTGCCTCATTTTTTCAGAAAAGGGCCTAAAAGATTGAAGTCCGTGTAAATTTATGTGATAAAAATGTCTAATGAAATTTCCATTTCCCCCGAAAGTGGGTTCTGAATACATGCTGTGAGAAATTATCGTTTGTAACTCAAAATTAATTTTTGAATTAATTTTCCGAATATCCATGAAAATATTTTGTACCCCTCAGAAATTTAAGAATTAAAATCCTCGGTATCACTGTTTAATTTGTAATAAATATTTATCCTGGTAGGAGGACAATTGGTAGATGAAATTTTAAATGGGACACCGTGTGTGTAGAAAACAGAGTTGTTTATCTAAATTATGACTGACATTGTATCTTGCATCCTTGTTTTGACAGTGCAGATGCAGACAGGCCACTACCTAATCGACAGATTGGAACGTGAGTTTCCAGTTAAGAAAGAAATACATTTTCCTTTCTTGGCTTAGAGTATAGGTACATATATAAATATTTATAGTGACTACCCAGCAAGAAGTTATCTACCATGGCCTGCATTATATCTGTCTGACTCACTCCGTTTTGCAGAGTTGCATACGTTTCAAAGAAAATGTGCATTGAGACGAATTGGTTTTGGTTTTACCAGGAATTGAAAGGTTTAAAACTTGACAACAAATACCCTTCCAAATATTTGTAGTAGTTGTAGAGTAGAGATTCAGAGTTATTATTTCGGTGCAACTCCCCAAGTTATAAGTCTAGGCTTACCATGAACCACAACAACGATACTTCATCCCTTATTGTGTACTTAGGTACTTACTGTAAAATAAAATGACTACCTGTGTACGTGTACTTGTAGCATGCACCACAAACCAACGAAAAGTCAAAGTGTTATGGTATCTATATGTTAGTAATTGATGTAGGCTCTAGAATTTTCATTTTCTTTGCAAGTCGACAAACTCTCCAGAAAGAACCGTCGTTTTTATCGAAGAAAAACTTGGCTGTGGGAAATCCCAAGAGGAACCAAAGGAAAAATAACCTTAACTTTCAATCTATTTTATTATTTTCCGCTAGGAAAGGAAGGGTCATGGCGGACATTTATCTCATCCAGGTAAACAGACAAGAAAGAAAACATATACAAGCTGACACATACTCAAGTCTAGTAAGCTATATGCATTCGCTTTCTTCGCCTAATGATCAAGGGTCCTATATCGTTGAATATATTCATATTTTAAACATTATTTAAGGATTACTATAGTAAATTCTATGCACTAATGTAAGGGAAGACCTAAGGGAGTACATTAAGAAAACCAAGGCAAACAAATTTCACATTATTGTCTGCGACTTTGTTTTGCAGGAAGACTAAATAATATTGGTATAGGAAATAATATTATTTATCAGTATTTACGATAAGAAGGGTTCAATAAGAACTGATTAGAATTCCCTGTTGTTGTACCATATCTCCCGAAAATAACAAGTCAAATCCATTTCCCTCCCAGTTGACATTGGAAGTTCATGGAAAAAAATATTTTTCATCGATCAGAGTGATGAATAGGAGAAAATGTCTGTAGTCGTCAGCTAGTCATAAGTTTATGACTAACAATGGCTGACAATGAACGAGATAAACATTTGCAGGTTCATTTATCCCTAAAGTTAATTTATCATCTGTGTTAGCTTGTCATTTCCATATCTATAGTTTCCAAACCTCACCAATTCACACCACCTAATGCTATCAAAAGTGTCCTACTCCTATCTGTATGTACAGATATATTTTCGAAAATAATTTTTGTAGTTATTTAAATTTTTCTCACGATATAGTAGTAGTTTAGGTATTTAGGGACGTGTATGTGTATACCTATATACATACTTAGTAATCATTAAATGTGTTAAATGAATAAGCATAATAATAATATTGTATAGTTAACACGAGGAATAGCTAACTTTTCAATTTTCTCTTTAAGAACAAGATATTAAATTGCTTGGTGGTTGCGGTGAGTTATGCTGAGGCACCTGAGCTCTCAACAGTAACAGCTACTATCACGAATTAATTGCAGCTAACATATTGCAAATGATTTGGGTTATACATCTATCGCATGATTGCATGAAATGCATCATTTTACATCTTGCAGTATCATCTGCAGGAAGAAAAGTTTTCCAACACAAAAAAACTATTGTTATTTATTGCATAGAACTTAATATTATGTATGTATTTACTTACATACGTGCATAATGATGCATATGCTATTGTTTTGTGCAATTTCACATCTAATTTTACCATGTACTCTGCATCCTGCATTAACACATGTGCAAGTGCCGACTTGGTATGCTCAATGCAATGCAAGTGTCTATTAACTCCTTTTTATTCTCCTCCAAGTTTCGATTTCGTCGCATCTGTAAAAGTAATTCATCACTGCATGTAAAACTGAAAATAACTACAGTTACACTGCACTTGTGGCATATTGTACTTTTATATGCATATTAGAGTCAATGATTATGACGATTCACTTTTTCTTTTTCCTAGTGACTGCACATGGTATTTGTGTAGTTAAGTCAAGTTACTACTCTCTAGGTCTAAACTTAGTCAAACTTAACAGTAAGATAATATTATCAACAAATATGCTTTAAGGTTGTGTACGTTATTCTAGTTTTCATAGTTAATCTATTGTCCAGTCTTTTCCTTATATGGATTTATGTTCAACAATAGCATTATTGATTGGTAGTTTACATATATGTAAGTTACATTATTAGCTTTCGTTTAATTAGTCAACTTTCCACTGCTTAGTCAATGGTAATGGTAATTAAGTAAGTAAATAATATTAATTAGTACATCAGTCTTAATTTACTTACGTCGTGTCTAACTCAAACTTATTAACAAGTATCAATTATTAATATTTTGTACGCATTTCCTAAGTAAGAGCATATTTGGAATACCTACTCAAGCATACATTTTAGTTGACATTGGCAATATCAATAGAGACTCTTTTGGGTACTCAATTACGTATGTACGTGATGGCATATAATAACATGTTTAAGTAATGTATTTATTTATGCATTGTTCGCTAAGAAAGGTGTCTTCTTTATAAAAGGTATAGGAACTTAACTGCATGTAAGTTTACTTGGTTTTCAGAGATTCAGTTTTTTTGTCCTTGAATGGAGATGTTCTTTAACTCGGCTCCACTATTTCATTTTCAAGTTGGGATCTTCAAGGCACAGATAATTAGAGAAGGTTGAAGGTGTATTTTGGACGAAGTATATAAAATAGTCATTCATGTCATCCAAAAAAACAAAATGCATGATGAAGCAAAATCTTTAAGAAATAATGAGATGCGAATGGCTAGGACATGCCACGTAGAAATATATAAGTTCATATAATAAAACTCCCTAAGCCATAAAAATATCCGGTTTAGCATTCGTTTCTGATAGATAGTAGGATTCTGATGTTAAAATAGAGATAAGTAGATAAAAAGATGAGAACAATTACGTATTGCATGTTGTGAAATGTTTAGGTGGATGAAAGAAAAAGTTCATATGAGAACAAGACGAAAAATGACAATGACAATGAGATCCTGTCTCTGGCATAAGCATAAGGACTTGAGTTACAAGAACGCGACTTTTATTTCCTTATTACCTACCATTAATTATTACAGGTAGATAAATACCTGATACATTTACTATTGTTTGTTATATCAAACCGAAACTTATTCTTACACGTAATTAGGAATTACTCACAAGACAAAAGATCTTCATGGCAAATTATTAATACCGTCTGCACATTTATTTATAGTGGAAGGATACGTTCGAATCGATTTAACCATTAAAATGAATAATTTGTCATAAAATCTTTAGAAATGGCCTTAGGACTGACAACTCTTAAAAAGGCTCCCCTAACTATACTTATTTACAAAGCTATTGTTTATACATTACACCTGAGTCTCACTCTCACAGGATTGCCACAATGCAGCCATACTACTGTGTTTAATGTGAGAAATGTGGTAATCAAACGCAACAGACGAACAATAAACAAAACTAAGCAATATCATTCTAGGTTAGTGTATAATTAGTTTAAATGCTGTAATGACTCTTCACACAATGAGATGTAACGTTGAGTAACAAATAATTCAATTAACAGGAAAAGGGAATTCAACGAAGACAGCAATCCTTTCCTTTTCCACACCAAAAAAAATATTCATATAGTTCAGTCAGACTAGTCGAGCAGCGTTTGTTGTATCACGATTGTTTATTGCTGATGTTGTGGTATCTTTGTGACTTGCCTCAACCGCTACCTACTTCGGTATGCATAAAATTAAAACATTATGCGTGACCCCATTTTTAGTACTTATGTAAATCAGTAAACGAATCTTTTACAATAATATAGATCACGCTGCTAATAATATTCCCAGTCTTGGCTATTTAGAGCGATTCTACTCTCTAGCTCTGAGTGCACAGTAGGCAGTTTAGTTCTCTTTGTAATACTCTCTTAATCGCTTACGTAAATAGATTCAGTGTCCCTGAGTTTGGTCTATAAGAATAGGCATGTACACATGTAGCACATAAATTGGCCGATAAGTAATATCTATCAGTTTGCAAATTGAGGTACTGACCTGTAGTCATTTATGTATGCAAATACAGTCTAAAATCGACAGCAAAGATTCTATTTAGACAGAATTGTACAAGGTCCGTGCTCTTACGAAATAAAATTGAAATTCTTACTTGCTCCTTTCTTTATTACCTAACACTTAATTTAACACCCAACTGTCATTATTAGAGGAAACCTCTGAAAGAAAAGAAAAGCTATCTGCTAATCTAAAGTTCTTAATCTACAGCATTACATTACAAATGCTTTTTACTAATTATGCTTGCCTTTTGTTATTAAATCTAGTCTGAATACCAATGTGGAATTATTAATCGCTTTTCTGAGGATCATACTTGAACTATTTATTTGCTTACGATGAACTCGAGTAGATAAAATGGAGGAGAGTATTGATTTAGGAGGACAGCCACGGGTACAGGTACGGAGATAGCGAACAGTAAAATGTCATTGAAAAATCATGTAGGATGAAACCGTTATTTGTTTCTGTAAGCCAACATGCAGACAAGCCAGCCATGCAAGTTAGGTCACTTCTAAAGATTAAATGAAATATTTAACTGCCTGCATTCCAAAGGGAAGTTGTTTGATTTTCTTTTGTTTTTCTTTTTCATTGTGGTTTGGCAATTGCCTTTTTGGCAGTTGAACTCCAATGTGGTTCAGCTTATGCTACGTTCAATTCTTGGTTTGATGTTTTTATGATAAAATACCTTGAGTCTTTGGTCTATTTATTCGAATAATCTAGCCGAGACAGCCCACTCGTTTTAGGAGAAGTCAGACAGAGCGCAGATGTTAAAATGAAAATGAATCTGATTTGGTTTCACGTTCACTTTCATTCGCCAAATAATTATTTACGTCTACTTTACCCATTTAATGTTTATCTGCATGTAAAGATCAACTAATATGTAGCATCACGTGGCTACTATATCCTATAATCATGTGTAATAATTTTACAACTTCCAATTGATCAACAATACGCCTAATCTCTATTCATCATAGACATTGAATTAGCGAACAGCAACTATTTATTGGGGCTTGACAACAAATACGTCGGAATAAATTATGTCACTCTGATAACATCTCACTTACGCTCAACACCAACACGCTAACATCCCTTTAGCTATGGCTATAAAATGATCAGTGTCTACTGTCTATACACGGCTACTACTAATAAATATATCACTATACTTATTTACTATCATAATTTACTTTGTATTGCTATATGCATACTTTCTGTCTATAAATAGTACCCTTAAATAGAACAATTGAGATTCTCTTTCCTTTTTACTATCCATAATATCTGTATCTATTGTACAGGCGAATTACATCATGGAGGACCTTTTGCAATTGAACATGACATTCAGTAGCTAATGTAGAATTAATTTTTACCTTGTTAAATGGGATTTAGTGATAAGCGAAATATCAATTGCAACTGAGTTGATTTCTTTTGGGAATTTTAACACGTGTAATCCTGGGCCACAGAGGAGAAACAATAATCAATACAAGATATACGTTACAATCTTCTGGAATCATCGTGGTTTTTTTTGTATAAGATTGTAATATAAGGTAAGAATGCCATATATATCCACCCTATAGTTAAGTGATTACATTTTCGGAAGTCAATGACAATGAGATTGAAAAAGTAGATAGAAGTGATTACGACAAAATTATGGAAGTAAGAGTGGTGTGTGTGGGAGTAGAACATTATATGAGCGAATACGAAGAATTTTCCTGAAAGTAGATCATGTTCTGATTATATCACTTAATATATTCCAGTGCCTATCGATAGAATTTCTATTGAGAGTTATATGGCGTCTAACCTCAGAGAAATCAGTTGTGTGTAATAACTAGTTCGATTCGATACACAAATAGGTATAGTTACAAACAAGTTGATTTGAAATGGTATGTGTGGTTTGTCTTTAAGGTGAATGTGGAAACTTGAATTTCGATTTCGATATATATAAACTTACATAAATAAGTACTAACGCCTTTACAGACGCTATCTTATATCTATATAACGTAATGCATTATGTATTGTTGTATTGATTGTGAACATTGTACAAGTTTGTAATTTAGTTACGGCTATGCAGTTGCAATGCATTCGGTCAAAGAAGAATAGAGTAGTCGAAACTGGCTATTTAGATGCTAAATCCTTATTAGAAATACAATATAACGACAATCCTTCTCAAGGAGCATTGAATATAGAGTAGGCAGGTTTTGGTTGTATTGATTGTAGTAATTGTAGTAGAAGTAGTATACAGGAAAAGATATAGCTCGTTTCGGTAACACAGAGAACTATTTAATATATGAATGGCAATAGGAATTCACAGTTCAAATCACCAGCCGCCCTTGACAACTACAGACATTTACTTATTTACGTTACGTCCATTATTTTACCTTAAAGAGAATTTTCGTCTTGTCTATCCGTCTCCGTGTTTCTGTCTCGATTGTAAGTGAGTTGAATCAATCCCATTTATCTTCCTTCTATTCTACTACATTATCTGCTCTGCTGGTCTGGCTTGCAAGGGTTTGGCCTGGGATTTCTGCCGAACTCTATTTAAATATTGAACAAAGACTTCTATACTAAAACTATTTATCTTTACATTGATTTTCTGTACTCTTTCTTGTTCTATTTCACAGTAGCCTAGCCAACTTATCCCAATTCTACAGATTTCACCCCTTTGGTCAAAAGTCAGACTGAGAATTTGTACATTCTTATCTATAGCATGTGCCCATTCAAACACTACGTTGTAGATACTACACAAAGCCTTTTCAAATGCAAATCAAACCATGATTGACACAAGATATATTGAATGTTTTTTTTTCTTCGGATTCCTATTCATTACATCACACCACAAAAAGTAAAATGATACAAATGAACTCAATAGTAAATATGACAAATTTTTGAAACAGGAAAAAATTTGTTTTTTTGCAAGAAAACCAGTTCGTTCGCAAATATAATGAGACTACTGCAAAATATTATATGTTATTATTTATTTCTAGATTATCCTTTGCAATCTTAATAGCAACCAATGATAATAATATTTATAACGTACATAAATATGTAGTAACCAAGTTTATAGCTTGTTTGTTGCAGTTGGAAATTTTCTAGTAGTAACTCAGGTAAAATTAAGCGTAGAAAAAGGTTTTATGAGCTAGTAGTAATAAGTCTTCTAAACAATTACAGAATGTTTTCGTATGTACCTACATGATACTTAACTGCTGTATTTAGGAAATTAGTAAACCAAATTTATGTAAAACCTACTCCGTTGCACTTTCAAAACTATTTATTGCATTGACCATGGATTATAGAAACTATAGAAGATACATTGGGCAACATCCTTAGAATTTGTAATTTGTATTTCAGGTATGTAACTAGTACATGTATATTACACCTAATTTGGTACTTTGTATTATAATTGCTTCCACTCTCAGACTGGGCTCCAAGGTGCCATATTAATCACTGATTTTCATTCGGTATTTTCATTTCTTACATCTATTGACTACTGAATTGTAAGTTTCAAGAGTTGCTTCATGAAGCCAAATAACAATAGGAGTTAAGTGTAGGAGATTTACGTTTCACCCTTCTCCACAAATAATGTTTTCAAGTGGATGGATACACGTTTTTTATAGTTGATGTCTTTATAAATAGATAACTAGTAACATTTGCAAATAATATTCTGTAACTGTGTGAATTTAATGCAGTACTGATAGTGGCTATATAGGCATCATGTTACTATTGCATAATAAATTCAAGAAAGAAAAGGTTTGTTTCCATGTGATGGTATTTATTACTATGCTAAACAATTTCGTAGTGGATGTAGCTCCCTAACTTAAGCATGACGAAAGACAATTCAAAAATATTATTTTGACGATCTGCTCGCCTGCTCCTGACATCGTTAGCGTTTATTTGCATACTTATACTATGTCCCTCCTAAACGTGGGCATGACATGCCTAATTCGGTCACAAGTCTCAACTTATCATAATCAATGCATGCAAACAGATAAACACAAATTTCTCCTGAGTGTTTACTAATAATAAAACTTGGTGTTTTCATTTGACTATATGGAAATTAAATTGAGGACAAACTCAAAAGGTTTCTATGCAGTGGGTGTTGATGAAAATTACTAAAAGATGTTTTTTGAATTCAGATTTTTAATGTTCTTAGTTTTGGTACTTTAGTATTTTCGGCGCACCTTTCTTGTATTGTTTAGTGTAATTATCAACTTCCAAAAAGTATATAAATGTACTAAAACATATTTACATATATTTTAAACGAGCAATTAACTTTTTATTGCAAAAAATTTGTAAGTTAAAGACATTGGCACAAGTAAACGTAATATTAAATATTTTTTTAGCGAATTAATTAAAGTAATGGAACGCATGGCCAGAAAGTTCATTATTTTCTGGCTCTCACTTACTTATCCTTGTTGTTGGAAGCAGAGAATTCATTTGCCAATAGTTGAACATTTATCGCATTGCTATCTGCATTACTTATGGATCAGACCAGACTAGAATATAAAGCTACCTAGAAAACCTGTAGAGTTTGTTTGAGTTGATTGACGCACTTTTCCTGACAACAACGGTGAATAGCACAATGTAATGCAATGGGACATCATGAGACTGTATAAAGATTCTCTTGCTTTATTCCAACTACTAAGGAACCTGCTTACAAACTGCAAGTACAAGGTACTTCTTCTGTTTAGTTATCAGTTGGCAGTTATGGTAGAGTAGAGCTGGAGTAGGTCAATCAACAAAATAGCCAATTGTCAGGAAATATGAGACTCAAATATCATTTTGTATTTGTTACTAAATGGAAAAGTTGAAGCCTTTGTACAAAATTTCTGCAAGAAAGAGAAGAGAGCTCGATTTTATTCTTAAAAGTTGAGATTTGTACAGAAATTCATCACAAGTATTCATTTAGAATTTAGAACACTATTTCCGCTGTCTTATTAATCTTTAAATTATTGTAATAGTGTTTATAAATACAAATTACTATGTACATAATGTAAAGACGCAACATTTTGTTATGTTGTTATTTGTCCTCGTTGAGTAACATCAGTTGTGGACTAAGTACATAAATAATCACAAGTACATACAATTTATTTTTAGTTTAAAAACTTTTCGAGTTCCATTTACATTGAAATAAGCTTCGGAGGAAACTATTGCATTGCCGTATTTAGAACTTGACGATTACATAATGCGTAACGTTTAATACGTACGAGCGTTTATAGTTTTATTACCTTATCTCAATATTGAGGCGGAAGAGACCAATATCTGCAGAAACTGTATGTATTAGCAGCTTGAGGAATTCACATTTAAGTAAATGAAAACTTGGAATGATAATTGATTTTTAACAAAATGTTGGCACTAAAATTAATGTTTTACGACCTGGCTTTCCAATACATTCTTCTGAAGTCTGTCAGCTTCTTTAAACAATCCAGCTAACAATAATAGCAATAATACTATTATGTATATACCTACCGGTATGCACTACTTACTTTGGCTGGAACTAATTCGACTCCTTGTTTAGAAATAATATTATGTGCTTTAAACTGAGATTATGAGTAGAAGGCGTGTTTATGACCAGATTAAGTAGTAAGCAGAAGCCATATTAAGCTTATAGCCACCAAGGTCTCCATAATTCCAGTCAATTATCTCAGAATTATTTCATTAGGTTACCCATTAGAGTTACCATTGAATTTTCAGTAAAATTATAACAAGTAAACTTTCTACATTGACAGTTTAAAAATATTGAAAAGAGTCAAAATGAAATATCAAGATAATTGTAACTTTAAAAAAATAAGCACAGATAAATGTCAAGAACTAAATACAAGGATTTCTCAAGTTCTATCAAAGGCGTCGAATGTCTGATAAAAAAGCATTTTGGAGTAAACAAGCCAATTGGCATTTATATCAACAATTATTTGTTAAAGAATAGGATTTCATTAGGAAGATATTTGTTGAACTATCAGAATTGTTGTAATAGGGATAGTGAGTACAGTTATACTCGTTCAGGAGAAAAAACATGATAACGTGCGTAGTAGCCATTATTTAAAAGAAGTAAACACCCCATGTAAAAAATAGATAGTTAAGTGTTAGTTTACACTTTGTCATCCCGTTAATTAGTAAAATCGACGTTGTCCTTTACCTTTTCCTATTTACATTTCGTCTGTTGGCTTTTATTTGGCGTAAGTACAATGATCATGCTGTGCATGAACTAAAAACTTAAATAAGAAAGGAACATGAAACGACGTAATAACGTATGTTCCTTCAATGTATGCATGTTGTCTATGATTAAAGATTTCGTCGAATCATAAACATGAATTGAGAATTCATAATGTGTGGTGGTGGCCTGATAGATTGTTTATAATACGAGATATTGGTAGGTATCTTATTAGCATATCACATATTACAGAAGATTAAAGTTTGAAATCTGAATGTCACATTAGTCATGATTTCTTCTTTACTAGAAATTGTCTTATTATTTGTCCGTTCTCAGCTCATCTTACCCTTCTATCACGTCTCTATTGTATAAAATCCCCTCTATGCATTGTACTATTATCACATTTGAATAGAAGTGCGTCATCTCAACTTGGAGCACATATGCTGCTAAATGTATACTAAATTAAATTGTAGATACTTCAAACAATTTTAATCCTTAAAAGTAGTGGGAGCAATTTATATGCCCACAAATTTTAATGTAGTCATACCTTTACCTCGCTTTGTCTGACATGATTGATTAGTATGACTTACCCACAAGTACAAGATACTTCTAAGAAATTATTATCATAATCGCTTGCAAAAGAAGATCCTTCTGAAGTATATAAGTACACTTTGTTTTGTACTTGAATGTATTCTATTATTTATTACTGTAGTCAATTTCTTCTACTACACAACAATTTATGTAGCTAGTGTCTTCTTACAACCTGCACTTGGATTCGAAAATAGCAGCATCTTAATACAACGTCATAATTTAGTCATCAATGATACCATCTTCTCGTCATCAAGCAGTCACTCTAATCAAAACCTTTGTGCTCCATACCTATGAATCCATCTCAATAAAAGAGAAAAATCATCCATTCCTTCGTGAAGGGCTCAATCTACGGTGACTGACATCTTGTTCGACTGCTGTGAAACAATCAATTCTTTTCAATAGTAGTAATAGGGACACAAATAAATTCTTCAAAGTCATTAATTGTATACAATAATAATTCCAAATCATCCATTGTATTTGTCTTACTACAAGGTATCTTACTAACAACATTGCTATTTAATCTTGTACAATGTTGATGACAAACTGTCTTAATAATTAATTTTTTACATTTTTCCAAGGAAACTCTAATGATGCATCACGTATTTAAATTGTTAGGTACATCTCATGATCTATTTTTAGATCTCCGCGAAATCTATAATGTGAATACCTATTGTTATGTAATCTGTAGCAATTACTACTCACATAGTATAATACTACTAGTTCAAGTAGTACCTTTGTTATGCATCAAGCACTTGTTATCTGTAGACATTACATGCATTTTATTGTCTACATACCAATTAATGCACTCTGAATGCATTTATAATAGAAAACGACAAATGATGGAATTATTGCAAACATAATTCTACAAAGTATATAGGAACTTATCATTCAGGGATTTCTTTCTTGCAATTTCAGAGGAAGACTCACAATATGATAAAGATAGTGAAACAAAGAAATATGCAATTATGATAATGGTTTACATTGTGAGAACAAGTTGTCTCGGTATCGCTGAAAATAGGCAATGGCGGTTGTTAAAGCTTAATAATAAAAGTACTATTTAGGAGTATGCCTTATAATATTTCCTAGAGTGGAGTACCAAAGTTAAGCATTAGAAATGCAACTATCTCTGCTGCGTTTTTTATATATCGTAGCTATATATTCTGAAGAGGTCTTACTTGTAGTATGTAATTAAATAGAGACACCTCATAATAATAAGTGCAATAGAGCATCAATACTGAGACTGATACCAAATTCTGTTTGCATACACCTAAACATGTATTTGGGTAACTTTAAATTTGCATATAGGCATAATTTGATTTTTAAAGTAACTTAGTAATATTTAACTGATGTAGAAATTAATCAAGCTATGCCTATTTGTTGGACACTGGTGAGCAATTAATGTAGGCTGTATAATTTGCATGTCATACACGGACATGGATGGAGCAAATATACTAGCTATCCTTCTATCTGTCTTTGAGCCATCTATTTTCTATTCTGACACGATACAAGTTAGATAGGTATTATTAGTACCTAAGTATATCACACACCTTCTGCAACAATAAATGAAATATAAGGAGAGCAGTGAAGCCAAATTAGCAATTATGGAGCTTTTGTTATCCTTTCATTTATTTTTGCTCTAAGTTGATTTAATAGTAATACTGATTATCATAGCGAGTTAACTCCTTTGTAAGTCCATAAAGATTTATCACATCAGAGTCATATCAGTTGTTATGTCTCCCAGACAAGCACACACACACACACATGCAGGAATACAAACAATGAGACAGATTTGTGACTTCGCAACCAACAGACTCGCATATCGGAATTACAGGTATACATATAAAGTAGTCAAAGCTAACGTAATTTCATTTCACAGAAAAAGATTGCAAACTTGCACTGCAATTTAGTCAGTCAATGGTCGTCCTGCAACTCGAGTACAAGTCCCGATTGTTTATTTTTCTTTGAAAGAAGTGGGACGATGGAAATAATAGTGCTACTGAAATCCTTCTAGACAACAGGCTACAATAAATAGTGCAGTTATTATGATTCTGATTACATTCCAATAAAGCCATGCACATCTTTCAAAGTTTTCCTTTTGTTGCCAGCTACTTATTATTTCAGTTGACTGCCATTGTCACACTGGGATTGTCAATTTGATGTTTTTGACAGAGACATTTCATATCATCGCTTTCAATCTAAGTAGGTAGCACAATTTTTATTAGTTCGGCCATCGTGCTCTGTCTTTCAAGCCAAATCTCTTCTTGTCACTCTTACCAATTCAGTTTCCAGTTTCTTTTTCAATTTGGATGTGAGCAATTAGGTCTGGTGGCCGAGTATAATACAGAGCAACTGGCTTTACAAATCTCAGACAATTACAACAATTGCTTATTTACAACATACATGTCATCATGTGCTATTATGTGTGAACTATGCATCAACATTTTTCTATATTTATTTAGTCCACATTTAAATATTTATTTATTAGTAAAAATGATAATCAGATTATTAGTAATTGTAGTGAGGACATTTTAGTTCCTTGTACAAAGAATACTTATAATAACACTATCTTGACCATTTTTTATTTTTACAATCAAGAAAAAGATTTGTTTTGAAAGGAACTCTTTGGCAGCTTTCCCATCGGTTTAAAAAATAAAATTTCTTATCGTTTTCGTCTGCACGTCTTACGTTAGCCTGCACTGTATCTCCATTGTTAAGACGAATGAAAACCAAATTGATAATTTAATTCAATTCACGTACAGACAAATACAAAAAACTTCTCACACAAGAAACAGTCAAGGGAGACATCAAACAAATTGTAGGTAATGAACTCAAAGATAATATTGGAGTATGGAGACTAACTATATTATATCCAAGTACATAATGCATCTAATCACACAACTATAAAAAGATGGTGATCATAAATCGGATAAATCCCTTTCAAACTTTGCATTTTCATTAGCCGTAGATTAATTGTAATATTGTAATTGGCATTTGTTGTTCTTTAATATCTAATGGAATGAATTGGTTGGCTTGGAGCGCATAATAAAACAGTGAACGTAATGAGTAGGGAAATACTCTTGACGTGACGCCTCAACATTCACGACTGAAAGTTAAAGCATGAAAGTATGAGAAATGTAGAGCAAAGATTAAACTAATGCAAAGTGTGTTGTTTTAAAGTTATGGCAGTGCTCTGCTTTGCAGTTAGTGTAGCATTATATTTATTATCTCCTGCTACTAGACAATAATAATAAATGATGTTCACGTAGGTATACATAATAGGATTGATGTACATAGAATTTGGATCTCTTCTGAATTGATTGATGACTTGAGAATAATAAATAATCATATATTTACTATGATTAATACAATATCCAACAACAGGTGTGGATCTATGTGTGTAAATCCTAAAGGAATACTCCTATACCTGCAATTAACGTATTAAGACAAATGAAATAAATGAACCATGAGGTTGTTTGTTGTTTCGTTCTGTACTGGTGAGTGAGTGTTAACTGTATTGTTGCGTTTTGTTGTTGCATGCGATACGGTTTATGGGCAGGTGAAATTGTATCAAATGTCAACAGCTATGTAAAAATACACAAGTTTCCCTTTCAGCCAAATACATAACAAATACGTTGGCACAGCCACTATAAAAGTATTTATAGAGTGCACTGTAGTAAATATGTATTTAAGGGAGCAATAAAATGAAGAGATCTCCTGGGTTGTCTCTGATCGCCCATAATAACACTAATGCATACCACATAATCATATACACAAAGAGCTTTGTTTTTCTTTATCTCTCAATAGTATGCAATTATTCGTGATTTTCTGCTATACTATATTGAACTACGCACACCGTACAAACAATAAATATCTGCCCTTTAATTGTTATACAGATTTACCATATAGATACAAACTTATATACTTTTACAACGGTGTAACTGCATTAATAACAGATGTAGACATGCATGTATGTACATTTCCACAGCGGATACAGACTCGCCTAATAAGAATTATTTTTAGAGGTGGATAGATTAAATGTGGAAAATAGCAGGAAATTAAAAATGCTATTTTTATACACTAACAGTATGCATTCAGAGATAAGGTTTGAATGTATGTAAACACGAGCGAGTGCAAATTGTAATGTCCATGCAGTTTCGTCTTGTCCATTAAATAGCATGCATAAATGATTTTATGCTACTACATTGTTTGATTGTGTGGAGGGGGAGTGGAACTCTATGCATCGAATTGTAAATTGCATGAGAAATCAAATGCATCCTAACAATGCAAATAATATACTCAGCGCCACCATAATAATAAAAACAATATTATTTACTATAATTATTTGTATAATTACAGTTACGGTAAATGACAATGATGCAACAGTCTCAAATTAGAGTTTCGTGTCAGTGTAATAAAGCGAATGACTGAATAGCTGTGCATTTGGGATGAATAATAATATGCATAATTTTATTATAGGAAGGAAGGATGTAATGTAATTGTCACGTCCCATTCTCATTCCTTCATGCCTAATGACTATGACTATTCATGACTTTGCAATTGTAGATCAAGAGCAAAGGGCACCTGAGTGAATAGAAATTCATTTTATGTCAATCGTCATGTTTTAATCAATGAAATACAGGTACTACCTCTACTAATTGATAACTGTGCTATATTACACCAATTACTTAGCAAGGTAGTCATTCCTTTTCATTTAATTACTAATAAATGAGTAGTTTATACTAGGAATCATTTCAAGTAGTAAAACCATGTGAGTAAAATTGAAACCCAAGTTAAAGAAACCAAATCATAGTATTAATTAAATTGTAAGTATAAAGTAAGAGTGATGACTTAGGAAGATAAGCAATAAGCACTGCAAGGTGGAGATGAGAGCTGATTATGAATTTATATTTACAGAGACATGAGATAGTCTCATCAATTTCTAGTTACATAAAGAGAATAGAAACACTACTAACTTCAACATTGACTACAGATAAGTCAATGAGATATCTACTAAAACATCTCATCGATATGAATGAACTGCGTAAAGACGTTATTCATAAAGTCTTAAGTATATTAATTTTCTGCTGCACTAACAACGTAGGTAGTGATAAGCTATACGTTTGCTTATTGGGCTGACTGACTGTGCTCACTCGACAAACCTCTCTGGGATCACCTTGAACGATTAAATGGATAATTGGCACTATCATGAAATATTCTCGTGTTTTCTGAAGGTTTTGAGAAAGTTTTCTATAGACTTGGACCTAACTGTATCATTTTCCACTATATTTCTATATAAATTATAAATACGTGCAAAATTGTAGCTACTGTTTTGCCTATTCAGACTACCAGCACTTAATATACTACATACAACGTTTATTTGAACCAATATTCAGAATATCAGGCTAAAAATACACCGGTCACATTTTTACGTCTATGCTCGTAATTTTTAAGTGCATAACTGCAGATAGCAAGTCACAATTTGGAAATTATATCACATGCATTAAGATTAAAATGTGTTTGCGTAACTAAAGTACGCAGTTGAAAATAGATGGTCATGTCCATTATAGGAAACAGAATTATTTTATTTTCAGATGATTACATATTAAACCTCTTCGCTCGTGTTGATCTTGATCTCACTTAAATTACATTTATATCAAACACTCAAGTTCCCACATTATTCAAAAGCCAGGTCAACTATATCTACCCATTCGCTTTACATATGCTTCTATAGAACGATAATTTCTCAAAATATTAGCGCAATATTTTATATTATTTTATGGAAATGTTATTTACTACCTAGAGACATATTAACTATAATCACAATATAGGCGTCCCTACAAAACCCATAGGTAAATATCAGTTTTGTAAGTTCGTGGACTGTTACTACAATGTCCTACTGATAATAGTAAATACATGAGTGGAGTATATACCCAACTCAAGGAATATGTATAGATTTTATGCTTACATTTTAATAACGCTTAGGAATGTGAATTGCTTTTGTAGAATATTGTGGGAAAATTTTAGTGAACAAATGTCACCGTGTCATTCATATGTCTTCATACATGTGCAACGTCCATGAGAATATCACTATAAAATGTAATTACCACCAACTATAGGTATATTTATACATACAGCATTTATAATCCAATTAAAATATTATCACTCAGCTTAACTTAATGTGCCTAGAAACCTTGCCATTTGAATTTAAAAATTTATAGTTATCGCATAATATAATACAGGGTTTCTCATTCCCAAATAATTTAAATACAAAACTACTGGGATGGAAAGTGATCATATGTAAATTAATGCATGTAATTCAATGCAGTGTAAATGTGTATTGTAATTTATTTGTGGTCTGGAATCCCAAGTGCAGTATCGATGACTATTTGGATCTGGCTTGGAATTTAGAATAGGGTGGATATCGATAGGGATGGTATTACATATAGGTAGATGATTATTTAATGAATAGAATCGGTATATCGTTGAATTTGGTGAACTGATATCTGTATGGTTAATCCATTAGTAGTAGGTACTATATATTTAATGAATATTTGGAGTGGGTTCACTAACGGTTTATTTACTGCCATTCAATTATTCAAAGTGCTTGACTACTTTCATTATTCAATTCATTCACACGTAGAGGAAGTATAGACCTATATAGGGAAACAATCTAGAAAGAATCTCGGATCAGCCAGTTTTATACAATACAAACCGGTAAACTTTCATCATACTTTAAATATAACATGTATAGATATATTAAGACATTTTTATATTATATTTGTAATACCTCCTACAAGCACGCTAGACAGAATTAGAATAACATTTAACATATCTATAATTATGCATACATGATAAGCGTCGTGAAATGAAGGTGTCCATCGAGGCTGTCGCAATTCGACGCTAGACATTTATTAGGTAATAAATACATTATCATCTCACCAATAAAAGATGATTATAGTATTTGGGTTATTATAAATATATGTATGGCTAAACACTAAGAGCAAGGGAACGGATAAGTAGACGGCTACTTAATGAGTACATACAAGCCCCCAGAAGCGTTGCCCTAGTTTGATACTCCACTAGTTAATATCTGAAATATGACTGCACAAAAATAGTACCAGTTAACAAACTCGTTTTATGTAAATAATAATTACAATCTCACAAGACAAGTTATACTGAAACTGAAAAAATTTTATCGTGTTAGATTTGAACATTAGATAGATAAGTTAACTACGTAGGACCATAATTATTATAAATGTTGTAGACATTTATTTTTTTTGTGTTGAGTCCACGTTTACCGAAAATCTTTTATTATCGTTCTGAGAACTGTTGAAACTATTACTAGGTTAGTAATGACTTGGCTATAGAGATGATAACATTAACTGTAACTACGTATGTATGGGGGCTGTTTAATTCCAAAGGTTTCAAGATTGAATTTCATTGGAGTGTTTTTGGTTGACGTTCTCCAGTGTATAATAGTAGAGTGACGAAGTGTGAAAGGAGAGCACAGTGAGAGAGTGAGACAGAGATGCAAAGTCGGAAATTAGGATTAGAAACGCCTCATCATTTAATTTCAATCGGAGTATTCTATTTCAGTTTGATGTATGTAAGGCTGAATGTTCTTTTAGTGCCCTTGTCGGTTAAACTGCTTTATTTCCCTGAAATGGTAATGCCACAGGGGAGCAAATTACAGAGCTGATGTTTGGCGATTGACAAAAGCTGTCCGTTAAATACACATTTCTCACACTTGACGATTAAACGTAGGTACATCAAATATGCATTAGCCTTTCTTTATTCTCTATACTTGAGCAGACTCCTCTCTGCAGTTTCCCTTAGTGCCATCATCACATCGTGATGAACCCAATAACCCAGCTCGCTTTACATTTTGAGCTATAGCTTCATTACTAGATCTTTTCTTCCATCGCAGACGTTTATGTCTTTTGCATTACTCACTTTTACCTATTCACGATCTGCTCTGTTCAACTTGAGTCGTGAAAGGCTGTTTCATCTCCCATCCAAGATTTAATGTCACAAGCATTAGGAGATGCAGGACATTTTAATTGTACTAATATGATATTGAAGACTCATTTCAGATCAGCCCTATTTCCATGTGAATGAGCATGGATACTTACTTAGCCTAAGAACCACAGAACAGGTCAAGCCGTCAAGCCTCATTTACTGTGTCTCATACATTATTTGATAATCACACTTAACCATCATTAATTCACTGGCGTATAGTACTGATTACTGATACAGGACATCTAAAAGCTTGAAATACTTACGAATTCTCACAAGTAATTGAGAACTACAGTAAATTCTATGGCATCGCAAAATTCCCTGGCAAATATACCTACTCTTCTGTAGCATAGGTATTTACGTGTAGAAATAAATCCATACCAAAGTGTACTTTACACTTGTCATAACATTAATAAATGTACTGACTAAATAGGAATATAGTCATACGAACCAGATAAACGTATAGGCATGAAATGTAGTATGTAAAATAAAAAAATTAGTATAGTTATAAAGTAAAACAAACTAGTAGGTCGAACTCCTGATGGAATTATTATATTGGCTATTGGCAATGCTTACACAGATATGACACTTATCAGGAGCTAAGTTACAATAAGATACAGCAGAGTACAATCACGGCATTTGATCTTGAGTTATCAAGGATCCTAATCCTACAAAACGTGTTGTAATAATATATGTGTGCAAATACAAATTGTAGGTAATGTACACAGAATGTACAGATATAGTGTGAGACACATCTACACTGAACACAACAATGCAATGGCACACTAAAAATACTTTTATTATGTATTTAGAGGCAATGGCTCCTGTACAGCTAAGTACAGCCAGATAGGTACTAAATATTTTATCTCATTTACTAGTTGAGCTGAGCTTCTTACAATTAGCCTCAAATGGAAGAGATTAATGGACGCTAAGAACGTAGTAAATATAAAAAGATTTCAGCATGGGATTATTATTACGAATTGTCAAGTGCAGCTTTTATTTTTTCATTTCACAACTATATAATAATATAAGAAATAGGTAAGTGTGTAGGTAGTACATAGGCTACAACACGTGTGTAGGTTTTTAGGTACCTATAGGTTAACTTTATTTATCTAGCCCTGCTCTATGTGTACCATTTATCTGCCTGATAACAAAGTTCTTATTCTTTTGCTGTGATAAATTCGCGTTATTATATCAGGTTATGTATGTTTGGGATACCTATGAATGCTGTTCAAGGTGGATGGCAATGGCAATGGAATAACTTCTCT
This sequence comes from Tomocerus qinae, assembly GCA_020055645.1. Lineage (NCBI taxonomy): Eukaryota > Metazoa > Arthropoda > Collembola > Entomobryomorpha > Tomoceridae > Tomocerus > Tomocerus qinae. The sequence continues at coordinate 27,364,834 of CM034548.1, forward strand.
GACAAGATTTATTATTTTAGTATCACTGAATTATGAAAATACAATGAAATCAGTTGATCAAGCAACCACCGTTTTCTATCACCACTGAACAGTGTAGACACGGCATTGAAAAATAACATTTTACATCATGTAATTGCAAAATAAGTTAAATTGTCTTTAAATATTTACAAGTTGTGATTATTTTCGCACAGATAAAATTGTTTATAAATAATCAAGCTTGTTTCCTATATCGTCAAAGTAAATATATACATTGTTGTAATAAATAGAGAGTACTTTTCCTTTTCGCTGTATAAATTGCGTAAAATACGGAGACAGATAGATATGTCAATCTCATAATGTGCTTAATTTGGTTGAGTATTACGTTGCAAAGCGGATGTGGACGTAGTAAAAGATCCTTGTAATATTTTAGCATATTAAACAGACTGTATTGATTTGTATTAAATGGTATTATAATATATTCAAGCGTAACCTGTTATAAATATTGTGTGTAATACTAACCAAGTTGGTGGAAATTGCATTAGCAAAGTACCTGTACATGATTTGCATACTTATGCACAATCACACAGAATAATTCAAAGGGTTGCTGGTTTATTTGCAAATGTGGCGTCGCTTCAGTTGCTTATTATTGTAAGATTGATCTTGAGTGCCAAGGAAAGTTCTGGTATTGAAGATAATCAAAATGAAATAAACATAACAAAGCAATGGAAAGAAGTTAGCACTTATTAACTATTAGTGGTTCATTGTTGTGTGAGATGAAAAGAAGATTCCTCTGATATCATTTTCCCACAACAAAACTCTTTTAAAATCTAATCTGTAATTGAATAGCAAACAACTCTCGTTGTGAATCCTATACACTATACGATATTGTTCATTGTAAACTCGTGTAGTCTCCACCATTGGGCCACAACACAAGGTGCTTTCCGTAGATTAAAAATTTCTTTGCCTCCATCAAACTCTAATCTCTCTCAAACCATTTCATTTCAAGAGCTTTCATTTGACTATTTTGCATAAGCTCCATTTTGTAGTAGCGCCGTATGCCGAGTGTGTGACTGACTCCCGTCTTATAAATGCTAGTACCTACTATTATACTCATCAGTAGTCGCTAGTCAAAACTACTGGCCTAAGCTCTGATGTATTGTTGTCCAAATAACAGAGATATATATCAGCAGTGTAGTAAAAGCTTTATACAAAGTGTCTCGTCAATTCCTCCGTCTCATTAGATTTGCCTTTGCTCGAACTAAGTGAATGAGTTCAGAACTTTGATTTCTTACTATTCCTTGCTTTGCTGTCTGTACGAACGGCATGAGTCTTGTACGATAGAAAGAACATGACAGAACAGACACAAAGAGATCCAATACAAACTATCCACAGAACGCAGTTGTAGGTAACAGAGAAGATGAGAACATGTTTCTAGGTTAATGTTAATAAATTGCTAACAATGGGCAAGCTTATGTTAGCTTAATGTATGTACTCGTAGCTTCTTTAATGTTTTCTGATACTCACGAGACTTGAATTTAGGTACTTTCCACTGCCAATGCAGTTATATCTAGGTACTCACAATATTTAGCGCAAATTGGAATTATTTTTTCGGCTTAGAATTATTTCCTGCCACTATTCTTCTATACATTGTACTATCCCTGGTCTCTTAACAATTTTGATGAGAGATATCGCATTCATATTTAGCAAAATCAAAGTGTATCAAAATATTTGTTTGTGTCTACTGTATTTTACTACTAAGAGAATATTTATCGCAATATCTCTCTAGTAAAGGGTTTCTTTGTAATATACTACATATTGTAGGGTATAGAGATAGAGAATAGAGATAGGAGCTGTGCATATATATTAAGTAGTAAGTTTTTATAAAAGTCTGATGAGCGCAAAGCGCAATCACGTTTTTATAAAATGGCAATTTGAATTTCATTGAGAGAAAAAGCAGCCTCCTCCCATTTAATTAAAGTCGTTTTAAGAGAGTGATTTTTTACGAGAAGGTAAAAAACTGGGAAAAGATGAACTCTTGGTAACTAACTAAACTGATTTTGAGCTGGATGCATCAGATAGAAATAAAAAGTACAAGTAGGAGGAAGACAACAAAAGATGTTTAATGATTTGAGGATCGGACGTTGATGGTTTCGTTTCGTTTGGCTCGAGTATGCTTTGGAGAAGAGAGTACTTAGGTTCATCCTGATTGCTGCTAGTAGAAATACACTCGGCCGGGCCTGACCACTAACGATACAGCTAGAGATCCTAGAGATTCCAGGCAAGTCGTATTAGATAAAGCAAGTCAAGTGCAATCCTTGTGCTAGGCAACGAGAAAAAACAACTCCTTATAGATACATACAGGTCTTACAGGTCGGATCTCTACCTATACTATGTACCTACTCCCTCAACATCATTGCTATGCAACCAACGAGTACGTTCAGTAGTATGTGGGCATGACGTTTACGTGGAGAGAAACATAACAGGTAGGTAAATGTAATGTAACGCACGAAAAAAGCATTTTCGATGAGAAGTTGGATTGGAGATTCTCTGATTCCCTACTAGTAGTCATCTTCTTCGTATGTATACCAGTTATTGGTATTTCTTAGGATGTTCTGTTCTGTTGTTGTATAATGCCCGGGGCTATCCACAACAAAACACCAGCCAACACGTAAGAGCTTTTCTACAATAAGAAACAACGTCAGGAGGAGGAAGATAAGTACTTATGTGCATCTACATTTTATGGATATGTCTAGGTGTTGCGTATAAAATGCAATCAACGTACAAACTTATAGGAACTTTTGCATAGCAAGGAAAAACTAGCATTTGCTTATTCTATACTTCTTTTGTGCAGAATTGAACTTGAGACTATAATATGATTATAATAATGATAAGCTTAATATTGGGATATCTATTCGAAAATGCATGTTAAGTAGTCAGTTGGTTTATATAGATTTTTATACTATGTATAAATGTATTGCAAAGAGCTTATGGGTTTGAAATCTGCAACAATAGAGTTGCTCCAAAACTTCCAGACGGATGAGCCACTGGCACTCTGAGAGGAAACTAAAAAGATTTCTATAAAGAAATTATACGTGAGGAATCTCAGAGTCCAGCCAAGAAGACGAAGGAAGAGAGATGTTTCTACTAATGCACTTGGTACTAATGTACGTACCTTGTAATCTTGTATACAAGACATCTGCCTTAAGTATGAGTATGAACCATGACTTAACTATAATATCTACTTGCCTTAAGTTGTAGACTCAATTTGGATATTATAGAGCGAATCATAGTGAACTTTTAAGATCAAACAAGTCCACTGCTAGTAGCTACTACTTACGTACTTGTTATTTACGTACAGCAGAACGAATACATTTATTACTGCACATCGGAGCAAAAACGATAAGTAAAATGTAGTTTTGTGCTTTATAATGTGAGTTATCTATCTGGCAAGATGTGGACTATTCTTCAGCTCATCATTTCAATTCAGCACAGGGATGAGCAAAAGATACAAGTGTTGAATTGTGATTATGACTCGGGCTTGACTTCAATTCACTACTTTGTGGTGGCTTTCAATTGCATTTCATTGCACTTTGTTTCATTCCCCTCTAAAGAAACGCAAGACATGTAAGTCCGCTCAACTCTGAATAATACAACCTGCATAAAAACTGGCAGGACTAAAGCTCAATACATTTACAATAGTGTGCTAAAAGGGTTAAATCAGTTTTAGATTAGCAAAGGGAAATAATCGTAAACTTCAATTGAAGGAATTCAATCCAGTAGTCCGATCAGTGAGAAAATTAATGATACGCTGCTATGCATAAACTCATTATAAATTTATTATGTATATTATGCTACCTGACCAGGTTCTTTACTTTAAGAGGGGTCATCCCAATAAAATGCCCCTGTGCCGACTAAGTGACTAAAACAAACCAGACCTGTTCCCTTGTTTTCTTTTAGAAATACTAGTAGCATTTAATGACATTCAACTATTCAGTCCTTGCCAAAATAATCCACATTATTGAGCTTCTTTTCTGCTCATCCGTCTATCTTCACTTAATACCTGAAGTAATATCTGTCAATGCAGATATTAGACATTTAATGCCTTTGTTGTTATCTTTGACTCTTTAGAATAGCTTTGTTGATTGCTTTCCATTGTAAAAAAATTAAACTGCTTTGTTTACATTTCATTCAAATGTATGGAGGAAGATTGCACACTTTATAGTGCTTGTGTTTCTATGCAAAGTCGGATCAGCAAACATATAGTGCTTTAGAGAATCTCCATGGAGTAACATATAAGGTAGCTTAAGTATAGTCAAAATCATCTTTTTATGTCCCTCAAGTACAAAGTATACTTGTAGTTGTGCCATAACTCGGACGTGACGAATGAAGTTGCCAAAGTAAGTTAATTCGTAAGAAGTTTTTGTAAATAAGTAAACCTCATTAGTGATGCCATATAATGCATGTAGCTCTGCTTATTAATTGTGAGAATGAAGTGCTTATGCATGTTCTATTATGTAGAATGTTTATGAATGAGACTAATTTAATAACGAAATCATCCTATCTGTGCGGGTTGAAAGCTTTGAAGTACTACTATATGATCTAATATTAAGGTATATAGATAGAGTCTTACCCGGATCCCGTTTCGGTTCAATCAAGATTTAATGTGTTTACGCTCACTAAACATTATGATCACTTTCCCTAATGCGTCGTTAGAATTTCCCTTGAAGAAATCAGCTTTTAATAAGCAGTATATATTTTCTGAGTAAAATGAAGCACAAAGTAGAGTGGAGAGGAGGAGGGTAGTTTCTTATGATGTAACTAATCTGTGCACTATAAAATAGCTAATTAGTACACTGTTGATAATAAGGTATAAGATACTACTAGCACTGTCTTTTCAAGATTAAATGGAATAACTTTGATTGTTTGTCGAGTTAAGTAAACATGTCATACATGTATTTAGTATTTGTATAATTGACGCGCTTTGGTTATGGCAATTTGGAAAAACAGTGTCGATGCCGGCGGTCGTTGTTTACAGAGAAGATTGTGTGACTCTCTTCTGCGTTCTCCTTCATGATTTCAGCCAGGGGCTTATCTCACTTTGTGAACCAACTCTCCTATACTCATTTCCCAACACATTAATTCAGTTTTATCAATTTTTCTCTGCCGACTTCCTCCAACTTAACAAGGTAGGTAGTAGGTGTCTATAATTGGGAAACAATATGCAATTACAGAAGCCCCGAAGAATCAACACAAAATGGAGTGAAACTGAAATCCTTGGTGTTGATCGGCGCTTGTAGCTAAGTGTGATGGCAAAAAAGTCTGACGGGAGAGTGACAAGAAGGCAGTAGTCACCTTCACGGAAGATTCATGCAGACTGGTGTTCAAATGGCAGAAAATCTTGTGGCGACTCTGTTGTCTTGTCCGTCGAGTGCAGAGGAGGTACGTTGAAACACAAACGAAAAGCACCTACTCCTTCCTTAGCTTTTTGCTTACTACTACATAATGTGACTCAAACTGACTCTGTTGTTGATCATGCTTTTGTGCATTCATCGTTTACACTGTAGCTCTCTTATGGTGGCTGTGGCAATGTAATCCAATGTAACGCAATGGAATGGTGGAGGTTCTATCTTATGTGTCTGTCTGCACTTACTACGGCCAGTTTTCCTCCTCTTCGTCTAATCTACTACTAAAGGATTGTCCCAGCCATAGATAGATACCTTCTGCATCTATAATATAATATCTCTAAGGTAACTGGCTAAACTAAGGTAAAGGTACCCACAGTTAAAGCAAACCAGTCGAGTCACTTAAATACATTGTTCAACCTACGAACTATGTACTACTAGTACTATAATAATATACCAACCTGTATTCCTTTTAGTACTACATTTACCTTCAGCTATATATTGGGTACCTACACTGTGAGAAATATATACTCACCACACGTAACAAGTTTTACTTATCCTACATTGTGTACTGATGTTGTATGTGAGTTACACTTGTAGCCTATGCATAGTAATTGTCCTCTACGTAGGTATATACCTACCTGTATTCGAATCCTCTTTCTATCTAATCCACTACGATGAACACTGCAAAATAGTCTAATGTAATTCAGTGCATTGTAAATTGTAAAATGATGAATAGAATTTACCCAGCTGTATGATGAGATATACTTTGTACGGCTTATGCATTTATCACTTTTCGCTTATGGCTTAAGTATAAATGGATTAGTAACTATTTGCTCCTACCTATTTATTATACCTCTATAGTTGCATACACAACTATAGAAATACTCCTTACTATAATCTTTGCAATTGACGTAAGAATATACCACATTACGAAAATTGTTTGCTTTCTTCTTCTCTTTCTTCCCACAAATCTTTCTATACCTGTGAAAATTGGGTTCACAAAAATACCATAAGTGATATGAATCAAAAGTTGCATCCATTTCGGCTTGGGATACAAGTTACGCCATACAATTCATCAAAACTCATTCAAACATCTACAGGGACTCTAATTCAGAAAAATAAACTCGAAAACTAAAAAATGATCTTGATTGCACTTTGTATCTATTTATAACTCACTTTTTGTGTATGTTTTTTTACAAAGTGTAAAGAACCTTAGGCAATCAACCGAAGGCAGTTACTCCTCCGATTCAAGTCATATAGGATATCATAACTACCCAGCAACAAAATCCAATGGTTCGTCCGCACTCAGTCAGATTCATATTTTATGTATGTCCGTCTGTTCGATTCTCATGTTTCAAAGAAAAGGAATACAACAACGACATAAAACCAAATAAATCCATGAAACTATTGAATACAAAGTGAAAATAAAACATGCAATGAAATTGTATACTTAATGATGTTTATTTTCTAGAATTTTCATCCTAACAGTATCCTTCAATATAAAATAGTTTAATTTAGATCATCCCATGTGTAATATTTTATAGTATCACATCTGCATTAAAAGATAGCAGGAAATAATAATAAAAACATTTAACCCACGAGATCATTAGAAAACTTGAGCTACGAGGTTGCATATACAAGCAGACTGCAAACAATTGCAGATTTACTAATATTTATTAAATGATAATGTTTGGTTATTATTTTAATTGACAAGCACACTTGAATATTATGAGCATTATCAAGTAGTAAGTAGCTGACGCAACTATTTAGTGCTAACTAACGCATAGTAAATAAATATCTGGACACGCAGTTGCTACTGAGCATTGCTAAGATATACTTTAACTTTTAATTTCACGAATTTATTATGAATACAACTTATCAATTATTTAACAAAGTAAAGTATATCAAAATCAAGATTGTTGTACATAATTGACCTATCTATCGATTCTAGAAATTAGAAGAGTGTTTCTTAACAAGCCAATGGTTAGTGACAGTGGATGAAATGAGACGGCTTAATCTCTAGCTATAATTAATTTTTGCCAGTGGTCAAAATAAAAATCATATTGCATTTGATAATTAACAGTACCATTTGTGCCGGCTGAAATAGCATGTCTATTGGTTGAAACTTATTATGCAAATATCGAAACACTGCAATACAAACTGGTAGACAAATCGTTATGGTTCCTTGAAAGAACTAACACTATTTATCATGAAGTGTCTGGTACTACTAAGAACATAATGATACATGCTGTGTGTCAGCGCTATAACAATAATTAAATATTGTTATACATTTTGTCTTTCCTTAGTAGATATTATCTTTATTGCCAGCATGAGCATGCTTAGCTAAAATTCTACTGTCTTATGCATATGAACTATATAAAATCATTTGTATTCAAATCAAATCTGATATGCATTTAGCAAGTGTTTTTGCAAATACTTATCATAGTCATCATTGGAAATTAATTTTTGTAATATTTATTATTTCATATTTATACTTAACATTATTATTTTATTATTTAATGCATCATTTGAATTTTAAGATGGCACATTTTCTATCTCTGAATTTGTATTGCACCACAATTCATTTCTGTTTACAGTAAACTAATGAAGTATGCACTAACTACAATTAACAGTATACATTTACTTGCACTTTTAGTACTATTACTTTAGGTAATGTGCATTAAGTACGCGTCAAAAGCTTTTCCTGCTTTTAACAAAAAAGGTAATCATATAGCCTACAGAATACTCAATTTCCTCCTGTGTTACAATTTCCTTTGGAATGAATGCACAATCGAAAACGAAGGTGTTCCTGTGGTACACAAGTTCAGCAGGTAAAAAATGCAACTCTAAACGTCTTTTGTTGCACTTAAAGAAAAGTAGAAGCTGATGTGATCGCGTGAGGAAAACTACATCCATATTATAGACGCCATATAATGGTATTGCAACACCTTATAATATAACTATATAAACTTAGGTAGATCAAATTGTCCTCCTTCCGTTGTCCATAATCACTAATCACAGGGTAAATGCTATCTGTATCTCTTATACTTGGCTACATTTTCTAAGGCAATAATTATTTTATTATTGTTAGGGAATAGTTAGTAAATGAGTGGCAACTCATCATTATTGTAATATGGTATGGATACTTGTGTACCTGCTTGTGTTATTTATATTTATTTATGTCATCCACTTGGCCATTGCGTAAATAAGGTCGAATTGTTATAGCATGTCTATAAATTCCCTTTCAGCAAAGCATGATATTCCAACTCACTTCTCAAGAAAAGTCTTCACACTTATTCAAACCTTTTGCATATTTCAATTATTTTTAGAAAATTTTATTCTGAAACAATTAAAGTAAATTTCTTTCATTTCCATAATTCTTTTCATTTATATTTATTATCAAAGTCTTCAACTAGGTAATAGAATACTATAAAAAATTAACACTATGTGAATGAAATTACAGCCAAATTAACTCAGATCAATTGTACAACAAAAAGTAATTGTATTTAAGTGGATACTTTAGTACATGTTAAAAAATAAAACGCTTAGGTGACATTAATAAGATGTAATAATATAATAAACAAAAAGTTAATAGCTATAGTACATATTATGTATGTTAATAGAGTACATTAAAAATAAATTTTTGACCCGCCTAACTTTGATATCATTTTATTACATAATGTTATCATGTAATGTAGTTCATTGTCATTTTTTGTTGAATGTAATGGTAAGTTAAGGTAAGCTTTTAAGACTGAGACTCTTAGATTGAGTGAGAGACCGCTAACTGCCGCCCCAAGATAAAAAATTAATTTCGTCTTTTAACCTCATAAAACGTTTTGCAGTTTAATTAATTGCAAAGAAAATATGAAGAATACGAATACGAAATATGAATACGAGTCTATTTTAAAAACACTGCAATATAAAATTATTTACAAGACCACTAATCCTTCTTTTAATTATTTGTAATAAGAAATATTTAAATATTGACAGTCAAGGTACAAATGATTTTTAATTTCAAAATTCAAAAATAGTAAATTATTAAATGATCAACCTAACTAAGGATAATTATGTTCATTTTTATGTTTCTACACTTCTTTATTATGGATAGTACAGTGTTTAAATTTGAATCCCGTCAGGTTTTCAGGGCCACACTATAAGGAAGTATTCAATAAATATAAAGTACTTCGTTTATCAAGTGATAAAGACAATAGATCGGGTTTAATTTTAATGGCTTCTAGTCGTGGTTGTAAATAATAGTAGAAGGTTCACTACAAAATACATAAATAACAAAAATAACACCGATTGAACAATTTTGTTCAATTTAAAGCTTTAATGTATAGACTAGGCTGCCAGCAGCACCATGTGAATGTGACTAAATTTAGGAAGGTAAGGTAAGCATCCAAAAAAAGTAAAATAAATTATGACTTGTTAGATATTCTACACAGCATTAATTTGTAAGTCAGTTCAAGTCCAAGAAGTTTTTCCACGTCTATTTACTGCTCTATCAATCAAAATTTGAAATATTTACGCAGATTCATGTCAACGAGTATCATTAATGAACAATCTTAGTGCATATTATGAATAATATTTTTAAATTTTTATCGGAATAGAACTATCTTTATTTAATAATTAGTTAATGAAATTAGTAATGCTGCATATATTACTAATTACTATTTATATTACCAGTTTTCATAGCAAATTTACCTGCATATATGTATGTAACGATGTTGGTTGGACTAAGTTCGTTTAAATTGGTCTTTGACCTAAACCTAAGGAGTGCAGAATTAGGCTAAGTGTGAAAATACAAACGCCCTAAGATACAAACATACCTATACCAGATGTGGAGAAATCATGTATAGCATAATATGTGGTAGGCATGATGGAGCCTGGTGATTGATAGATACTACTTCGGTTAGACCGGTATTGTACATACTGAAATAAATATTTGACTGTCAAGTTTGACTTCGTGTCGACAGGTTAATAATCCTTCTTTCGATAATTTTATGCTGCGTAACTCCGTATTTATCCGTGTCTACTCCGCGTCTTACCGATTAGCTTTGTCATTTCGTTGACATTGAACTGCATGCTTCCGGTCAAATACAACTGAGAATCTAAACAGTTAACACGTTCTTCAATTGCTTCCTGCTCTTTAAGTGTTTTAAATCTTATAGCTAATTAGGAATAACTACTCTAAATCTCTTTCTACTATTTTAAGTACTAAAAGTTGAGAAATATATTATGCATAGTAAATACGATTACGATGTGACATTAAATACTAATTTGCATGTAATGCGATTCTGAACTGCAAAATGGTTTCCTCATTTAAAAACATTTGACTATTAAACTCGGTGCTGAAATTAAAATAAAAAATGTCCAGTGAAATGCAACATAACAATTTGGGATTCAAAATTAAAGAATAACGAAAAAAAGGAAAACAGGAACATTTCTTGCTTGCAATTAATATTTAGTAATGGTTAATAAATCTGAGTGATTATCATTATCATCACAACAGTCTCAACTAGCCATAGAAATTACATGTCAAAATAATTTTACTGAATGTTTGACTACTCCTTATCTTTTCATAATGGCCCTCTGGATTTTCCCAAGGAAGTGTTCCTCGTTAGGTTGAAAGGCATAATGGACAATGGACGCTACAAAAATTGTATTTATTACAGCTATAATCTATAAGTACAACAGAAATGTATTCAGAAGTTTATGATAATCATATGGTACAGTAAAAAAAATTAAACTCGTGAAATATGAAACTTAATTATAAAGTTGATTAAATTCTAAATGGAAAATTAGCCAATGTATAAATCGGCGATTACTTTCTTATGCATAAAATGGCTTGTGCCGATGTATTTTCCATGCAGTATTTATTTATGAATTTAATTTAGCGATAAATAGATAATGCAGTATTGTGTCAACATTTGTAAAGAATTCAATCGGCTAGCTTTGGATAGCGTTGCGAGTGTTGTCCACTATAAAGCTGCAATTATAATACAAGAACTTACAATCGGATGGTTTATAGACAATGTAACGACAGAATGTGCCAATAAGTAGGCAGATGCTTAGAATTAATATGCAAAAGTAAAGTACCTAATCTAAACTGCTATAATTGTAGTGTTAGCTGCCACTCCATATACGTCCGTGCAGATTACAAATGCTGTTTATATCCGTGTCGAATTACCACTTACTTACCTTTACTCTATCTACCTTTGTAATTATTGAATAGGCTCTATCAAATTATAAAGTCGAAATTACTACTTTTTATTGGCATACACTTAGAAGAGCAGCCACACAGTTGACTCTGCACTAGGGCATACCAATATTTAATAATGATTCGTGTGACAAACATCCAAAGCCACAGACCTATATTTTCATGAGTACATATTGCATAACAAATTGTGCGGTAGGTACCAATAACTACAACCATCTATTATTTATTTACAATCTAGTTCCTTTCATTCCCCATGGAAAATCTCAATGTTCAAGTTGCATAATATATTTACTGCTATTTCAGAAAGTTTTCAATTAATTATTTGTACAGTTAAACATTTAGTCCGAAATGTTAGTGTTGAGGTTAAAGCTCTTGGTCTTCATGGACGATAAAAATTATTATAGCACTAAAACCTTTAGCTATACGTTCAATGACTTCTTTTTTCAACTTGATAAATTGAATTCTTTACATTTTTGTGATTATTTATGGCAAAATTAACCATATATTTCGATTAATCTATTTTTAATGTTGTCACACTATATTATGAAGAATATTCAAGCAATCAAACTCGTAACCAAAAAAGTACTAAAATTATCTCAACTACAGTTGTATCTGTATATCTTGCTTATGAGAACATTAATTTTTTCTTGAACTTGCTCCTTCCTAGAACAAATTGGGATAGTTTTATGACTTTTAAACCGTTAATGTCGGAAGAGGTTATGAGTCATTTTAATGGGTGGTGAATAGTCGTAGTATAATTGAAAAATTCACAGTTGTTTTAATTTAGGGAATATTTTCAAATATAGGCACAATTTACTGTTGTCTAGTTTAAGGACGTGTTTGAATTGCATCTATTACTGATATAAGGACTGTCTGTTTTTTAATCTTAAACTAATACATATACATTTGTACATTTAGAGTTCATTGATTTTATACCTTTTACCAAATATAGACCAAAATGATTTGGGAAAAAATAATTTGCTACATTTAGACCACTCACTAAGACTCATGCAGCAAAGTCAACATCGAAGTAAATTGAATTGCATTTTGACAAAAGAATATTCAAATTGAAGTATTATTCTTTATGTGTTTACACAGTACTTATTTGATTATACCTTATAGTGGTATATAGAAAGAGATGAACCGCATGACTAACAAGAGTATTAAATCTAAGCCATTCCACTTGAGCACGTTGATATTCCATCACCACAAGTTGGCCAGATGGAAATAGAAAGACGGCAATTAAGTTGGTGAGAAATGAGATTGTCTTAAATTGGCACTTATACGTCTCTTATGCCTTGTTTAGATCTAAGTCATAAACAATTATATGTATTTTGAAATGGGACTCAAGTCAATTTTTGTCAACTGATTACAAGGTACTTGATAGTTTACATTTCAATTTATGCAGTTTAATTCTGTGTTAACTGCAGTGCTGAGTTGAATTCTGAAACTAGTGGGTGGTCTTGGTCAGCACGTACGTACTTATTTGCAAAACAAAACAATTATGCAATAGATTGCAATATGAAAGGAGTCTTCACTTAAATATTTAAGTTTCTCGTTAGGGCTGAATGAATTTCGAGTAAACGGAGTGTGTGCAATGTGTACTAAATATATTGCGAATGACGTTCCTGCTTAACGTAATTATTTGTGTCCGGTCACGGCAGTCGCCTTGTAACGTAAAAATAAATGTTCTTTTGTCATTTGAGTTTTAAAGATTTAGTTTGGTTTGGTGTCGGTGACTTGGTAATTGTTACGTAATTGCGGCAAAGATGAGTAATGCAATGTAGACTTTTGTTTCATTGTTTAGGATTTAGTCTGAATCTATATAGCCAATCCAAGTCTGTCTCCTTTCGAATAGAGTGCATCAAATTAGCATTCATTCTGAGAGTGGAGATAAAAATGAATGCGTGCATTCATTATTCTTACTAAACTCCAAGTGTGTGTTGATGTCAACTTACTAGTCATTAGCTACAAATTTCTATTTGCCTTTCACCCACTAAAACATTTTTGTCTTACTACCACTCTAACATTCGTAACATTATATTTTTGTGTAACCATTGAAATGCAACTTAATATCCACAAACAATCGAATTCTTAAAATCATTCCGCCAACAATTAAACGAGAGTAAGTGCTTCCACACATGCACATCAATGTATAAATTCCTTCCATTTTCCTACGTTATGCATAATGTATCAAAAAATGTCACATTAAAAAGGGATTGAGTACAAAAGCCAATTTTCAACGTACATTATACGGACAACAGACTGTGCTAAGAACGTCATTGGAAAGTTTTGAATATTCATATAGAAGAAGATAGAGACACTAAATATATGCAATGCTATTAATACTGAGAATAAGAAGACTCGTTTCTCATGATGTTAATCTGCATATGGCTGGCTGACAATAGAAGGAAGAGTGAGTGAAGAAGATGAAAAGAATGAATCACAGGATTAGTTTTGTTGTGACTTTAGAAGATTAAGAAGGGAAATGTGATGTGACTGCAGTCCGCGGCTGTGACTATACTGTCCCACCACAAAATCTATCTAAATCCTAATTACCTTCATGCTATTTTAATTTTATCTTGACAATTAAATTGTGAATTATAAAAATATTAATTGAACATGTACATATATAAATATATTCTCTCGTTTATAATCGCTGAAGGTTTATTATCTAACAGATTAATATCGATGTATAGGTTATGTTAATTTTCATAATGTCTGCTACCTTCCTTCTCTATGCTATTTAGACATGTTGTCAAGACGTAAATTGTATGCGAGTGATCGATGATGTGGACATAACTGTACAGTGCTTTAATTTCCTTCTGCCATTACTAACTAGAAATCTTTCTATTCAGATGTTATTTAATATGCGCATCAACACTATTCATATATTAACCATACTCCTCTAAAAATTGTTCTAAAATAGAAAGCATGTATATCTACACTAAATGAATTGTTCATTTTTATTCATTAAGTACCTACTCAGGAAAGGAAGTCAGTTGTTACGTTATGACATTATCATGTGTGAAGTGAAACCATTACAAATCATTCATTGCAGAATTGCAAGATTACACAATAAATGCAAAAAAACCAACCCACACTACTGTATTTATTTTCTCTCATAATATAGTAATTCGTTCATACACGTTTCTAAAATTTAAAGTATAGCCATCTCCAGCTATGTCGTAGAATTAGAATACTAACAGCAGAAACATAATTGTTGATTAGAAAAGATATATACACAACATGTAAATTAACAGACATTTCAACTTTAGAGTTTAAAATTGTTAATTGCAAATTGACAACAAAAATTGCAACATCACTTTTACATGAATACAAACTGTTCAAAATAGAATTGGGTTCCAATAATGTAATTCGGTTGGCAATATTGTTTTTACCTAGTTTTTATTTACTAAAGTTAGCTATGCATAGATAATGATTATTTACCTATGACTAAAGGGTTGCTGTAATCATTTTTGTAGGACATGTACTCACCTCATCAATGATTTATTCATTAGTGAGAGATGCTTCGCTACAAAGAATAACTACAAAGAATGCTTAATACTTCATGAATACAAAGTCTCTACTTCTGTAGTGAGTGCCTATAAGAATGGCTTGAAAGAGAAAATAGATGAAATACATTGATGATGTGATAATGATGAGTAAAGTTGCCTGTTAAGTGCTTTATGTTCTAACTAAAATAGAATTCTCTCAGATTTGTAATACAAATCTCATCTGAATGTTATTTAAAACTGTTTTGTTAAGCCAAAATAATTTAAAATCAAATATTACCCCATAACCATTATAATTCATAAAATGACTCAAATTTATTATAAAAATTGTAGCTTATCTTATGGTCCTTTAGCTATCATTAAAAATACACTTTCCGGGTAGTTGTAATATACCTGAGCATTTAACAGTCAAAAAGTCTTGTGCAGGTAGATCAATTAAAACTAGATCTTTGGCATCATTTTTTGCTGCTTGATTTTATTATTCTTGCTGCCACCATACTAGCACTGGTGCATTACTAGTTACTATATATAACTATATTACTATAATGTTGGATTTATCTATTTTTCTATTAGGATGTAGATTTGGCAAAATACAGTGCACAAGAAAAATAAAATTCCTGATAAAATTAAAATAAAAGAGCAATGCAAAACTGAAGTTTAAACAAATATAGTCCATTCCTATATTCTATATTATCTAATTTTCTTATCTGAATCATCAAGCATAGAAATGGATTAGACATAAGAATTGATGATTTCTAATGATGGCCGTGTCCACTTTTTTCTCAAAGCATCATGACAATTCAAAAAAGGGTTTGATACTCACTGTTTTCTTTTGCCAATGAGTTCTCTCTCACTAAAGGGTTTAATTTAAATACGCTATTGATTGGTGTCGGATTTGTTTCTCTACTTGCGCTTGTTTCTAATTTTGTAGCATAAAATGAATGGAATGGATTGAATAATTGAAATGTCTGATTTATGTAAATCTTTGTTGTAATATTTCTTTTCTGTGTTTTTTGTTTTCCACTTTAGTCAACTTTTTCCACTGAATTTTATCATTGTTGTCAAGATAGCCAGTTTAACTGCAAATAATGTAAGAATCTACATTTTCTATAAAAAGTTGGTCACTGGTATGACCAAATTAAGAATTTTAAGTTTCCTGTTTGACTTTTTAGTAGTTTCACTTTCATTTTCGGTAGAGCAATAGCAATAGTTGATGCCAAGATCCCTCGAGTAATTGTGAATGTTATTGAGCTAATCATTCTTTCGTGACAATTATTATGTTTGTACCTAATAAAACCAGTTTAAATTTATTTCAGTATTCGCATTTTATTTTAATAGTATTTATTAGTACAATATTGAACAATTGATTAAACAATTCGTGTTCTGTTCACTTCCTTTAATCATTATAACAGTGGGATAAATAATTAGAGTGACAAAAAGCCCATAACTGTTCAACGTACTAGACACGGATAAATAAAAACCGCCGACAATTATTGTGTATGCTACAATTAGGTACAAAATAGAGAGCTTCCGATACAAAATTCAATAATTACTATAATACCACTTGAATTAGAATTAATAAAAGTCTAAAGTAAAATGTCGTGAAATACTAAACTTCTTAACTATTTACTATAATATTCTGTAAAATTTAAAAAATAAACTGTATTATACTACTTAATACTACTCTAAATACGATTTCATGTATATTATATTTATTCAAAGCTCGCATTACCCATTATCAATTATTTTAATGTAAACAAATGTACTAAAATATTTAGTTGACTGTAGTTTTGTGTTATTTATTTCGCTAACATTTTTACAATTGAGATACAATTAGTAAAAATGATTGATAACACAAGAAACCCACAAAGTACTAAGAAAAGATGACAAATCTCTGACAAATAAGTAAGCAATGCAAGGATGGAGTACGAAAATCAGAGATATGTTAGGATTTAAAGAAAAGAGAAGATGTACGGGTGAAAGTTGTCGTGGTTAGGCCAAATGACCAGACAAGATCATTGGTGACACTGAGGTTCTTCTTAAGCTTGACCACAAATCCATTTTTTCAAACTATATCTGAGTAAATATCTTTCTGTACGTTCGTCTTTGAGAATTCTTTGTGGCAATAAATTGTAAACGCATTGTCCAAACAATGAAAACCTCACAACTCTTACGTGATATACAAATACATGTAGTACATAAAGAGATGAATTTGGCTGAATTCTTCACTTGCTATTAACCCTAACTGCATATTATAATGTAAGTATATTTACTCACACGTATTTATTTTTAGTTTGTAATACATTTTACTTTGCTTACTTGTCCCATTTTCCAAAAGTGTAATAAAATAATTGTGGTTTGTTCATCGTCGTTCAGGTGAGTTTGTTAATGGAAGAATAATCATATCTAAAGATGATTTGCTTGTACCTGATTAGCAAATTGTATGAATTAGCTGTGAATGGCCTTGCTCTACCTTCAATGTGGTGTACTCTGTTTATATAAATAGTATTTTAGTCTAGAGGATGTAATACATATCGGTACACAAACACAAACAATGCAGATTTTAGCGTGAATAGCAATCCAAGTATAATTTTGAGTACTAGAATCATTACTTGCGAACGTCTGTCACAAATTCCCAATTGAATTCCCCATAAGAGGTACTAACGCAGAATCAAATAAGAACTTATCTTTATGTAGACTTATTAATATCTGTAATACTTAAATATCCATCTAAGCTGAAACATCTAACGATAAGGTCGGGATGAGTATTTCTTGTTGAGTATTTTTAAAATGTAGGTTACAATGTAACTAATTAAGTAGATTTACATATTTAAGAAAGAAGTGGTTCTGGATTTACAACTCGGCCAATAAAAAGTAAAGCTCCACTATGGTAATCCCAAATGAAAAATAAAAACGGTCGATTCACTTCGAAATATTCTCCGAAATCTCCAAAACGTTCAATTCCGGCCGCAGTGGCAGCAGCTGCCTGTGCTCCTTTTTCACTTACTTCTAACACCACTCTGAAAAATAGATACACAATTAAAAATGAATACTCCCTAAAATTAAATCTAATTAAATGAATTATTTTCTTACTTATGGGCCATGGCACTGACGTGAAGCTGTGTAGATGTAGAAATCCCACTGAAATCCGATCGTGTAGAATCAAAGATTTGGTTTAAACCCATATTGCTAAGAGTATCTGCAAGTGCAAGAGGAGCGCTATGGGCAATGCGAAACCGTGGCATCCGAATTTGCACAGTTTCATCCTATTCAGATTAAAATTTAGAGCATTAAGCCAAATCAGACATTCGAATGACTAAATATACTAGAAATCAGGTAAATATTAAAATAATTTACTCTAAGAGTTGAAAATAAATGTTTAAGGTTCTCAGCAGTTAGATTGTTCTCTAATCTAAGAAGACTTGGTTTTCCTCTTTCGTCCAATGACGATTCATCATCAGGCAGGATAATGAACATTGACAGACGCCTTCCTCTGAATGGTAATTCTAACAGTCGGCATTTCAACTCATCACTTGAACCCAAAAGTACTTGGAATTTTCCCGTCATCATTGGAATCTCAACTCTTAGCAAAAGAAACAATTCAAGAGTAATATAGTTTATATACTTCATTTTACGAAAAAATGTACAAATATCATGCAGGTCCTCACTTGGTTTTAGAATTGTGATGAAATACTCCTCTGGATGCCGTCACAGCTGGGTCAAAGCTATTTTTCCAAAATGCTTTGAGTGCCAGGGCATTAACTAGGAGCAAACGAGTATTACTGGGTAATGGTGTTTCCAGTAAATTGTCAATATGGCCTTGAGTTTGTTGTGAGACCCAACGATTTATAATTGAGCGTGCTACTGTCTCTCCATTATCGAAATCAACTTCATCCACACTACTGTTGTAGTATTTTCTCAAGTTGGCATCATACGTAGGCGTGACAGATACTCCAGCTTGAACAAATACAGCGTTTGCAGTCTGGACCACTTGCTAAAACAAATAATAAATATAATCTTTTAAGAACAATGCGTGGGATTGAATCATCCTTCATAGATATACTTTATTTGGTCGGGAAACTATTATATCATTTGAGTTCTATTTATTTACTTTGGGATATTAATTATGAACAGTGCCAGAGTGCCACCTTAATGAGTTAAAATGGCAGTGAGTAATTGGTTCTTAATTGGAGCACCGTATTCTCCATAATGTCAATGACAGATACAATGGTTAAATTCACCGTTGAATATTTTAAGAAAATTGAGTCTCATTTGGTACTAAGAACTAAAAATTGATAATTTTATGATGAAGTTAGAAATGAGATAACATTCCATGCCATTGTGTATTCATGCTATAAAAATATGGAATTAATCTGAATTGAACAAGGATCTTGAAGCTGGGATGTCTAGTAATAATTGGCGCTGTGAAGCTGTCAATGTAATTTTTGGTAGAGTTCCAAGAATGTAATTGGATAGTAAATGGAGTGAAGTGAAGCAATAATTATTTGCTCTTACAGATATTGATTGATTGTTTGTTTAGTAGGCAAGTAGGCTTAAGATTAAATGAAACGCCATCACCACCTACTTGCTCGGTAGAATGAACTACAAGGCATATGAGTTCCATTGGAGAATAAAAATAAAATATCTAAATCGAATGTAAAAGAAGTGGCAGGTTTGCTTTAGTGCAAATCAGTTCAATTACTTTGTAGTCAGGATCGTCAAGAGTGTCAAGAGAAGATCTGAATGCATCGTGAACTTGTTCTGGCAAAAGACCTCCGTCTTTGTAATGAAGAACATTTTCTAGCTGAGCAGACGTATTGGAGCCTTCGCCTGCCCCCAACCACAATTGAGACAGCACAGAGGCCACGCTAAATACAACAGCAAAATAATCAGTCTTCATTTCCCATACATTATTAGTATATCAAAATTTATAAACATCAGGCAAGAATTAATCCATTTGTTGATTGTGCGCATAAATCGAGCATATATTACCTGTGTGGGGAGATAACAACATTCTCATGCTGACTCGCATCCCTAGTCAGATGACGAAAAAGGGTCAGAGCAAATTCAAGATGCGCTCTGGAAAGTCTTTGTAGATTCGTGGCTTCTGAGCATAGACTCCCTACTATGCATCCCAGAATTGTTACCGTCTTGAAATAAGATGTCAGCTTCATTGTAAGTAGATATAAGTCAATGGATTCCTTAAAATCTGAAAATAAAATGAAATTTTAACACAGTTGCTAAAATATTAAAGAATATCATATTTTTAAACTCACATTTAGATTTTTTGACATAATCATTTTACATGTCAGTGCTAAATGTATATTACTTTGAGGGCAAACTCTATCTCACTAGTACACTATTGTCTACAAAATTTAAGCAAGAAATTATCTTTGAAAAACAATTCTTGTGTATTGTAGTAGTGGCATATTAAATATTGCAAACCAAGAACCAAGTGAATTTCTAAGTGTGCCATTGTGCCAAATTATAATACAGTCAAACCGAAATGTCAGAACTAAGTTCCTAGTGTGCTTTCTTCTACGTATCTCTTAAAATTGAAATCACGTTTAACATTAAGGGCGATTCAAACTTTACTTGTGGAAAATCTAATGTGCCCTACATAGTCTTCTAGTTCGAATTAATAAAAAAAATTATATAAAAACAAGAAAAACGACCAACTTTGCGTTGGAAATGTTATTTAATAGTCTTTGGCATGATCTTTCGATTGGTACAAGCCTTGCTAATTCACGGGATACATTTATTTTGGGCTGAGACAGGATGTAATCATCATAAGCGGCACTTAGTTGCATAATAAGTGACTTCCGACCATATGATCATAAACGACAATTTTCTTATAATCCCTATAAGATATCCTTAAACTGTGCATAAATTGTTCAAACCTTAAAATAGCAATTGCTAGAGATGTCTTTTAATTTTCCAAGCGCAATGGATTACAATGAAAATGACTTTCAGATTTATATACATGGTAATAACGTAGTACATCATATGTGCAAATAGACCTTTAATTATAATTACGTCTATAATTTAGTCAAACAACAACCTATATCAATATGGGTTATACCAAAAATACCTAGGCCAAGTACCTATATACTGCAATATTTAAAGTCTAAACTTTCAACACAGTATGGAAGAAATAAGGGAAATGCATAAAAATCTAAATTGTCGCTTATGACAAAATGGCCTATGTCACTTATGATAAAATGGCCCCAATTCATTTTAAAAAGTGTCGGTTATGATAATATGGCCCTCCACTTTCAAACCTTAAAATAAATACTTTCCATGTAGCTATTATTAACAAGCCGTATACCGTTCGAAAGCTCGTTTCAAGGACTATCAACTGACATCATAATATTAGACATCTTAAACCCACAACTAAAATGACAACATTTTTTGTGACTAAGGTCCCATGTTAATTAATTTTGAAATTATAAATTACAAAATGTGATTTTTGGAGTAATATTACTTTATAAGGGCTCCATTTATATCATTTATCTATAGACTGTGATGTGTAGGCTTGGACAAAAATCCTTAGTGTGGTTCCAGATGACCCAGGTATATATCACTTTGTTCAAACTGCCTCAATTCGTTACCAATGGTGTCTTTTATGATGAAGTGACCCCTCAAATTTCGAACCTTAAAATAAATACCTGCCGTGTAGGTACATTGGGACGGCTTATACCACTCGAAAGGTCGTCTCAAGTACTACTATAATATAACCTCAATATTGTAAACGTTGAACTCAAAAATGAAATTGTAGCGCTTCTTTTAACCAAAATCAGAATTTCATTAATTTTGAATTTATAAATTACTAGATTTCATGTTAATATTATTTGATATTACATTAGAGGCTCCCACTACCATTTTTAGACCCCTAGTACTGCTATTGAATATTATCAAACGAAACCGTAAATAAAACTACCTGACTGAACTATGACACAGCAACAGAGAGAAATCGCACTGCGCCCCTCCTACTAAATACGTGCCTGGTTCGGGGACAAGTTCAATCAAACATACATATAGAGAATAGAGACATAGAGATACATAGATTCACACACGTAATAAAAATATACTATTATATTATAGTGATAGTCAGCGAAAAAACTATATTTATTTCATCAAAATTTATGATGACTTTTTTTAGCAAACTATAAGCAATCGTGTTCACTTAGATATTTGAATTCAACATCCACACCCAAAATAATTTTTTTATTATTATGAACAAATTCAAATGGGTATAATATTTTGTATTGTTCTGTTAGGATTAGGAAAAACCCTCAGTTAGTGAGTGGCTACCTATCTTTGCAATGCTATTTAGTGAGCTACATTGTTGCGAATAATAGAGCTACCAATTAATAGCGTGATCTATTGCTAAAAGATACAGACTGCAGATTCAGTTTCACTTATTAAAGGCCTTTACAGGTTACAAAGTTTCACTAGCGTTGTCTATAGGAATAGATTCTAGCCTTAGAATAAGGAATTTGTTTAGTAGTACAATTTGTATTACAACCAATTAAATTATACGAATTATTATTACTTACAAACTTACAATTTATATTGCATTGGACAGACTATATTATACTATCTATCAGTTCATCTACAAAGTATGTCTTTAACTTTTTGTAAAATGCATTTGTCTAAAAATAGCTAAATTCTTCGATAAATAAATTAAGCCTTTCAATGTAGGCATAATTTATGTTTATAGGATAGGAGAGGTGGTCATTTATAAACGAAAGTAAGAGCTAGCAGTTCCTAGAGTTCCAAATTGAAATCAATTTGTTGTGGGAATGGGTACATTCGTTAATTTATTCTAACAGGGCCAATATAAATTATTTAATTCAAAATTTAAACTCCCCAAAATTAAATCATGTTAAAGAAATGAGTTTTCTAATTATTTCCCACAATTAAAAAATTGTAAACGATGTTTAAATCGTCGACTTCTTAATCCTATTGTTTAAATATCTTACACATTATTGAATTGAATAGTTTGTGTGCCAATTAAGGAGCAATATTATTTTCATCCTTCTATTCTTGTCTTAATACATAGTTCATGTATTCTGGTACATGTGTAAAGGCACCGATAACTTTAATAATTACTTTTCCCGATTATAATCATTTCCGTAAACACCCTACCACATGCATATATACCACTCAGACATGTATAATTATTGTGTTACTTTTACTTAGCCTGTTCAACCCTATTTACTCCTTGTAAATCTATTTAACATTATTCACTAGTGTGGTGAAGTGTCTGGAGAGTAAATAGTAGAGAATATTTGACTAGTGAGTAGCATACATTATAGATAAATACACTGAGCATTAGGTTACCTATAGTTAATTATTCACTGACTGAATGAATGAGAATGCAGCAACAGGCCATATGTTATTGTAGTTTACGTACATTAATTGGTCCACAACAAATTAATTATATTATAAAGAATGGGAGGAGCACACGAACTTCAACTGGCTACACTAGCATCTTGTGTGGACCAAGTGTGTTTGTTTTCTGATTCTTTTTTCGACTCCTTTGCAACCCCAACAAACACACATTCACTTATTTGATGTAGAACGCCTGTGATTCTCATATTCTCTCGCTACTGGCTACTACAGGTGAATTGGTACTCGGTGGATGTTATATAACAGATAGACATAATTATATATTGAAATGATACTGAAGCTCCACTTGACAGGAGGACCAGAATGAAAGAAGGAAATGGAAATGCATAGGTAATTAGCGATTTGTATCTCTTTCTTTATTTATGCTCACATCTCAACGCCGCACCTGCATCTCCTCATGATTATTTTGTTACTGTGTCATACATCATGCATTATGGTTCTTTGCTTACATGTGAGAACAAATTTCCATCCATTAACTTTATCATAATAGCCAAATAAGAATTCATGAATGTACATAGCACTACTAGTGTACTTTGTATGCCAAATGCAAATTCTAAAAAGCTTGAATGAATGAAAACTTTGGCCGATGCTAAAAAGCCATATATGATAAGTACCTATACAAATGAATGTCTAGCCTAACCTATATCTGCAAAGGTACGTATGACTTGTAATTGCCAATATAAAGATGCGTAATACTTTTAACTACATTAAAAATGTGTATAACCTTATTCTTTAGTGCAGTGTCGTACTATTATAAATATAGCATAATATTACATATCGTTTGCACGTATTCGGTTACCTAACAAACATACTTGCATACCATGAATGTAGGAATTGTGTACTAATCCATAAAGAGCGAGCAATCTAGCTACCACGAAATCTTTGACGTAATAGAAATAGTTGAGCTCGGATTAATTCCCTAATACTAATCTCCTCAGGTAATTAGTTGTCCCTTCTAAGTCCATATCTTTCACTTTCCTGTGTTTGTTGTTATTTATTTCAACGGTTAAAAGCTCTGACGCTCTCTTGTCTAATTACATACAAATAAATAAATACTTTAAAAAGAAATGTAGTTCAATGCTGTTAGGTCCCTACGTTAATTATTTTTGTTTGCCTAATGTATTTATCATAATACAAATTTTAGCAGTTGTACTAATTGTAATAGACTCGCTACAAATATTGATAGATCGCAATGTCATAGATGTGATAGTTTCATTAGTTGATTAATCTTTTATGGAATTTGTTGATAAGTTGAAACGAACACTGACGTATTTGGAATCCATGTACAAACCATTCATATGCAAATTTCTTTACTTTGTATGTATCTCTAAAAAGATGCACTATGGCTTTACTGGGCATCCTCAATCGGATTGCATCCTTTCGTGCCAGAAAGCTTGAATGTATCGATGGACTTAATATTAATGAAATGTAAGTAAAATAAATATTGGATCAGAAGGTTAGATGTTTTACCTGTGTTAAATAGTTTTAATCCGGAATTCACAGGTAGTGGTCACAGTCACAGAAATAAATTTGAGCTGGTTTTATGAAATAATTATTTCATTTTAAGATCACTACATAATGGATGTTTCCTTATTTAATTAGTAAAGTTGTGTTATCTCATTGATTCAGAGATGTGAGTTGAGTACTTTTGATTTCACTACGGATGTTTGGAGAATTAAAATGTAAGGTACGCACTGTTAATAATCTGCAGTGGGGTTAGCAGTGAATGGATATTTAAATGCAGTGAGTAAGTACACCTGTTGTCTCAATTGCATTCGTCTTCAGTGGCTAAATAAACAAAAGTACGTAAATCCTGACAAGCTGCAGCTAATTGTGTGGGCTGAGGAACGAGTCTGTCTGAGTGTGTAAAGAAAGATATACAAATGTGAACTGGAGTCTCGTGCACTTGTGCCTGATCTCTTATATTATATTGGAGCATAGCTTTTAATGGTCTTGCACTGCATTTTGTTCTCTGCTACGCTTACAATTTCGATATGAGCACAATAATGCGCTTCCTTGACTTGGGAGATATCGAATGTACCTACTGCTTTATACAGTGTTGGTATATACAGTGCATTGTTTTTATTTTTCAGTGCAGATACTATAAGTAGTGTTACGATGTTAGTTAGTAAGGCAAGAAGTCATACAGATTACAAGTTGCTCATACAGTGTGTGTACAACTACACTCTGTCAGACAGGTAAACTTAGCTTAAGGAAAGATTATAACTACTAATGAAAAAGCAGGTGAGTTGCACTGCACCTGTAGCCGTCGTTCTGAGCGTACGTCTCTTCAGATACCTACTTAACTTTTAGTTACTGTGTTTTCTCTGACTATCCACCTTTCAGTTGGCATTTAACCTTAGATTATTGTTAGTTAGCCTAGTCTGTCTTTTATTATTCCTGTAATACAGGCTTATCGTTAGACTACCTAAACTTCAACTCACCACCATCACAATTTCTCAACCTTAGCAGACGAAGACCACAGATGAAGTACTAAAGCTCAGACCGACTCCATCCCAACTCCAGAGCTATACAAAATTCTATGCACAATCATTCCATACTATTTATTTCATTTATTCATTTACTACAAAAGCAGATAAGATTTAGCATGAAAAATATTTAGCAAAAATAAATGGGATTTCAGCCTCCAAACGATTTACAATTTATTGTAAATAAACATTATTATCCTAAAAGTTTGTAGTTCTTCAATGCATATATTTTGTTGTAACTAAAAGACTTAAAACCACAGGTAGTAGTTACAGGAATCAGGAAACAGGATGTAAAATTCGTCTCAGCTTGCCTCCTTCGTTGTTGAATACCAAAAAACATGATATAGTGCAAATAATCATAATTTACAGATTATAATGCTGTACATTTCTATTTCATTATTAATTGTACTTAAAGATTCTGGTTGAATTAGACAATCTAGTAAAATAAGGATCCCACCTCTATGGTATGAGTATGTAGTTATCATCATCCCTAACTACTTCTACTATGTACTACTTTATAGAAGAGTTATGGTAATTGTAATGCATATAATATTTCTACATATATATTGACTACTAACTATACTAATTAATACATGGCACTAAAACACGTAGTAGTTACCAGTTTGTAGCAACTTCTTTCATTCTTAAGAGTAACTAGGTATTTGAAGATTGATACTAGGAGAAAACCAGGCTGGCAGGATCGGAGAGGATAAGAAACTACTAGAAACGATACAAAAGTCACATCACGATTGTAATAAAGTACGATGCGTCTCATGTCCGTCTCAAGTCCAAAGTATGCTCAATTGTTAATAACTCACCAGCAAGTTTTGTTATCTCTTTCGTTTGGACAACTTTTAGTAACTGTATATTTCCACCTTTTATTGTTAACTTTTAGCCCCACAGGTTTGTTTTAATTTTGTGTAAGATAATATGTACACAAAATACGACGTAGCACAGTTACTAACGCACATAGTAGTAAGTATATGCAACTCGCAGTTTGATCAGAATACAAATGCATCTCCTTTCTACCCACTTTATGTAATAATAAGTCTTCTAACTCCCAACGGAAAGGAAAATTATTTAATAGACTTGACTCCAAGACTTTTATTAGTTTAAAAAAAGGGTCTTTTTATGATGCTTCTTTTTTATATTATATGCTACGACGGAAAAGTAGATTCATTTGTCCTATTTACGGTTAGGTTATGTAATAAAAAGGAGCATATTAGAAAATGATACCTTAATATAAGCATATCGGACAGTTTATAATTAGGAAAGTAAAAATATACGCATATAACAGTAGTAAGGGTGGGAGGACTTTGTTTATATAGGTACTTGTGTAGGTATAGTCAAGACATTTCGACTTTCCACCTGAATGGAAACACTATGTGGTCTGTTGTGGACTGGAAAAGGGGTAGTCCTATGGAACCAGTGACCAGGTATTAGCTATTTTTATTACCTGTCTTAGTCAGAAGATAACACTAAAAATAAAGAACGTGAACTTGGAGCAGTTTTAAATCTATGGAGTTGTCTTTGAATAGTTTGTGTACCCTCCTAGCTGTGAGAGTTACTTTGTTCCTACTTTAAATTCACCCTAGGTTATGTTTTAGGTGCATATTTACAATTTCATAGAGAGTACCTGCATTAACATTGAATACATACCAAGTAGACACGACATTAACCTAACGGTACAAGCTTAAGACGTAACTATAAGTATGTATGCATTCCTAGGTAATACATTTATCTCGTTCAGTCAGATATCGTAAATTGTAAAGGGATACCGTATGTGAAAAATGATGCCCAAGTGCTTGAGGAGTGAACACTATAAACATATTGAATACTGATACAAGATACTCCTACCTATTGTTAGTCTCCTTCATGCACTGCGTCAACAACCCAATACCCAACTGGCACTTTCCAGTATTACTGTGCCCCAATTCTTTACCCAAGTTAATCAACATCAAGGTTGTATTGCCATGTCATTTTTTTCTCTTCATTTTTATCCGGCTACATGGCAGGAATTTTCCGTCAGATAACCCAAAGGTATTTACATAGACTCTTGGTATCATTTTCTACTGACACAAATCAGAATTGTGTACAAATGTTGAAAAGTTTGGTTTTTGTTACACGTAGACAGATCTCTATACACATTCCTTCAATTCATACAAGACAATTATATAATGTCTTATCTGAGATTGGAATACAGTAGGCAATGTAAAAATTTGCATACCTAGATAAACATGAATGTGCGCTTGTAGTTAATAAGGAGGCAAAACTTCTTGGAATTCTAATAGCTATTCAATAAGAACAAGAAGTGATGTAGACACATATACAATGTACATTATTGTACCGCCTATAAGTCCCTATTGTCTATTGTATTAGCTGAGGGTCATTGGCATCATCTTCAGGTATATAGGATTGGGTATAGTGAATTTGTTTTTCGCTTGTATTGTGCCGTACCGACAAACCATCATTCATATAAAATATACACTAATATTGTAAGGCATTGTGTATTGTGCACATTTTAAAAAGAAATTGCATCTAGATGTATTCAATTAATCAATGGACTAGATGCAGTGTGAAAGGATTTGTTCTTTTTTATGCATCTGCAATTATTATTGTTCATATTTTACAAGTTAAAGATTATGACTATAGTGAGACAATTGTCATTTTTCAAGACATGCATTTAAAATTTTATGATGGTGATAAATTGTAGCCTAGAGTCCACAAAATGTTTTATTGGCTCACATTGTCATCCTGTTGAAATTTAAAAAGATAGTTTTATCACCCTGGGGATCTGGGAAAGAAAGGGAAAAGTATTTCCAAGGGAATGAAAGTGTATATAAAATTTAGATCATATAGTTTATACATCAAATTTCCTATATAGAATTAAAGGTTTTCACTCTGCTAATGCTTGCTCCTCCTTCCACGGCATTGGATGGGCAATATTTATTTTAGTACCATTTTATTGACATAGGAAGGTGTTAGCTTTACGGTTGTATGATGAACAACAGTCAGAATGTGTTGGAAGACATTAACCAAACTTTTAGCGATTTAGTTTAGCTAAATATGTTGTTTACATTGTTCACCATGAAAAACGTTTCATGTGATTCACTCACACATCGGACAATCTAATGATTTTTATTTAGGTTAATGATAACTTCTCGCAGACCAAAATCTCTTCTTTGCAAATAACTTTACACTTATAGGTAATATCAGTTATCTCAAGTCACTCAACCCAATTATTAAATCTGCTAAACCACGAGTAAATTACTGCATTCATTTAAAGTGGAGATCTTAGTAAAATCTTGAAAGCTCACATTCACATTTAATCTGTAGTACCTATCGTGTTAAATATTACTTGGTATAGTCATTTTGGCTGAGCACGATCAATACTCTTCACTTTTATGGCTATACTAATAGGAATACTAAAAGAAAAGTTCTGAGAAAGAGCGTCTGGCTTATATGGCTGTATACATGATGAATCAGACAGATAGCAACGAATTAGGAAACTAGTCTATTCTATTGCTCATCTCGATGTAAAATAGAGAAAAATACATATACCAACGAGTTCTACACATAAAATTCTGAAGCAAACATAGCCAAAATCAAGGTCGAGCGAGGCAGTCGAGTCAAAAGCAATACTACATTTACTTTTCTAGTAGCATCCTCTTCTTTCCAATTCCATCTATCTATATAATCGCGTAAAGTATACCCAAAGAACGATAGTCAATGTCCGTGATACAAAAACATCAAAGATGCTAGTGTAGCAATTATTAATACCAAAATCCCTAAAACTCCCAACACTTTGGAAAAAACACTAGAAACTTCGTAGTTCGTAGAGCTGTGCCGTCGTTGTTGTGGTAATCATGATAGACATTGAATCAAAACATACCTAAATAAATAAACAATTCAAATTTTTTCATCTTTAACATGGAATCCGGGAATTAGAGCATGGCTGATAAGTAACGTACTCGTGTTAAGCGCACAGCGTATCATTAATTTAAATTTCTTAAATTTCCTAAAAAATTGATACAAATAATAAGGTCGATTACTTGCCCGAACTTTTTTAGAATTCATTTCCAGCTATGCAAAGAAGCACCTTAAGAAATTGTACAGTATAGCTGTCAGTGTGCCATTGGATACTTATGCAGAAATCAAAAATTTTGTAAACGTAAATATTTTTATCGTAAAAATGCCAAAAATCCTGCTACAATATAAAAATATTTGAAATTTGGTCGATGGCGAAAAATAAGCAATGCGCAAGCATATAATGTTATAATATATTAATTATATCATTATGCTACTAAATAGGTTACTAATATGACATGACATCATGACATCTTAGCTCCCCCCACCCCACCGAAAAGGAGTTCTAGACACAATTCTGATAACCTAAGATGTTGGAGGTGGAAGCAAGCTACTTGGGAACTAGTTTATTGATGAGGATTCTGGGTCTGTAAATGTGCTAGTAAACGCAACATTCAAAAGTGTTGAAGAATTACAGCTAAGGATGTACTTAGCATCTTCTATATAATAATAATAATATGCTTTCAAATTACCTTTGCTACTTATGTTCTGTATCGTTGCAGAAAAATTTGATCTTTATCGTGGATTTATTCTATCGTCTTTTCAGTTTATTACCTCTGTTAAACATGTGTAAGCTAGTAAAAAGCAACGCTTGATTTACCTAGAAAGTTTGTGTATAAACTTTGAATGACACATAATTTAGTTGGTACAGCACAAGCCAGGCATGACATGAAAAGAAGTAATAAATAATGTGCAGTTTAATTTTTTATTACTGAACTGTCTTAAAATTAGAAAAATGAATCAATGTATTACAGTTTTACGTGTTATTGTTTAACGTCTTCGTTGTTACAAGAACTAGAACAACGTCTAACCAGAAATGGGTTTTATTTCTCTAATAATTCAAAAATCTCACACATCAATGCATTTACCTTTCTAGTTCCTGCAATATTATTCAAATTTTTAATTCCGTAAACAATCTTCCTGAGCTTCTTGTCTTCTAATGGTAAAATATCATTCACATTTAATTTCCCATTTTACTAATTGTGGCAACAAGCTGTTAGCTACTCTACACCATGTATTGACATGTAAGCAATAACCAAATTAAAAAGTTTGGGTGCTTTAAATGAAATTAAAATAGCAATAAAGAAAGTGAAAAAGCTTCTTCATTGATAGAAATGAACTACTTGCAATTTGTATTTGCATGAATATATGGGTTATATATTTTGTTCGTGGGTGTCGGGTGTTTTGAGAAGACCATATAAAACTGTGTATGTATTGCCATTTATACACATTGATGATTGCGGAAGGAAGTGAAACAGCAAAGGCTTGATTGCAATTTTTGACACGTCTATGACTCCATTAATTATCTTACGGATGTATGTTAACCGCTTATTAGCAAAGAAAGGTGACAAGAATCAGAAAGTGAGTCAAATACGACACTTGATAATAGGCGTCCACACAAAGATTATGATAATGTTATCATCGCTCACGCTCTCGTGTTATGTCATGCACACTGCACACACTCGCTCGGCTCCTGTATTAGAATCCAAATAAATTCAAAATCTCAGATATTGCGTAATAATTTATATGCAAAGTAGGTAAACAAGCCATTGGGACATTTTCCTGAAACGGAAATAATTCCTTTAAATGGGTCATTAATATATTTATTTACTCGCATTTAATGAATCATAACATGTCACATGCGTTGTCAAAGTGACAATGTGGGAATAAAAATTTGAAGTTTCCTATCCGGAAAGAACATTTTCAAGCCACTTCCTGAAACAAACATTTCCTAACCCACCGTTGATTTTCTTTTCAGTTATTTGGATAAGTTAACATAACTCCCATCCAGAACGTTCTCCAATTTAACCTTGCATGTCAAGTTTTGAAAAATTGTTATTAAATCTAATAATAATTGAAAATCTTCAAATTTTGATGACCACTTGATGACTTTCCAACTTCCTAATCCTCTTTACATTTTCCTAGACGAACAAATCCAATGACAATCGTCTCACACATTTAAGTATAACGCCTTGAGATTTCACAGTTATCCAGAGACATCGTTGCTTTACAGTGATCTTTGGCGCTTATTTCATATTGTCTGTCAGCAGGAGTCTATGGCCAGTATTTTACTAATGAGATAACAGTATTAAAAGTAAAGGTAAGTACAAAGTGCAATTTTAATTTGCAAATTTTCAGCTAATTTTGCTACCTGGCATTCATTATTTATTAATGTACACTGCGACAACATGAATGTCTTCGGTTTGTTTTATTTGTCACTTTGATATATAAATAGATGAAGTAATGTAAACTGAAATTGGAGTTACTTATTGCATCATCTGTATAGTTTTGCTTACGGCGATTACTGATTATTTATAAGTTCTTCCAATCTCCCAGTCCCAAGTAATTACCTATGCCGTACATTCACCTTTAACCAAGCCGAGTAGAGCTTTTCTTAAAAATTTTCACATCAGTAAATGGAGACCACTAGAAACTGGATGCGTTTGTAAATAATCTCTTGCTCAAAAGATATTAACTATATTATTGCAGATCAGTTCCTGTTTGTTACAAGAAAATGATAGCCGAAATGGAGAAAGATGAAGACAGCTGTGATTATTACACAATTTCACTGGATGACGTACGGAATTCCGACATTACAAAGTGGTACAAAGAATTTCAACCTTCTACAATACTTTCTGTCATAATTCAAATGCCCCCAGACGTGATCACTCATCTTAGAGATCCTGAAGTAATCCATCACGAGGATTTGTGCGCTTCTCCTGACTGGGATGACGATGACGAGGGTATTTCATAGTTTTAATCCGACTTCAACATGTTACAATGCGAGTGTATAACCAATTGATTTGGAAAGTAATTTAATTTCTAGGGGAGGAAGATGAGGAGTCAAGTAATGGCCAGACAGGTGATGACGCAGAACTGGACGACGATGAACCTGAATCTGATACTCAACAACGATCTGAGATTTCTGAAACAGTGATGAAAGAATTTAACGAGAAAATAAATAGCCACATAAAGGCCCTGGGAGGCTCGGTAATTCCCAAAGTAAACTGGGTTGCACCGAAAGTAAGTCTTTATCTCTATTTTTTAATTGAAATGTAAATACCCGTAGAAACACGATTTCCCTCCTGAGTAAGTTGTAAGTCTTTGTCTAATTAAAAAAGGCTATAGGCTGAAATTAATTGGGTACAACACTAAAACATGGAAATCCATTTGTTTGAATGGATGGGTATCCTATTATGTTAAGTTTTATTAGGTTGAATTACATCTTTCGAACAAACAAACTTTCGTTGTTGTTACCTATAACCTATTTTTCTTTCACGATTTTGCTGTTAAATTTGCGAATGCAATTTAAGAACTAAAAATGGATCAACTAAAATCCCAAGTTTAATTGTAAGCTTGGCTCAAAACCTCGTTTAGTTTCAACTCAACAGATGTACACTCTCAGTTCCTTATCTAACACTGAAACGAATCGGTTACAGTCAAATTATTCATTTAATTCACTATAATATATTAACCGATAATAGAAACACATCTTTCCCCCAAATATAATGATGAAAACCAGAATGTATACGTAGAAAGTAATTGGCTTACAATTCGTAGAAACGAACGAAATGAGTACGATTAATAACTTGACATTTTACTGTAGGATGCTAATTGGGTTGGACTAAACAGAAGTTTAAAGTGTACGTCTTCAAGCGACGTATTTTTGCTTCTAAAAACTTCAAATGAAATTTACGATGTAGTAAAACACGGATTCACTGTAAGTAAAAGTTTTTGTTCCTATATGGCACAGAATATTCGAAAAGTAAATATCCTTATTTCTAAATTTTTTTATGATTAGAATTATCCAGTTGTGCCTGATGAAACGCCCTTGGAGTACTACTTGGTTCTTAGAAAATGGATGGACAACATTTCATCCGATATGGAATTTCGCTGTTTTGTATGTGATGAACGCCTTACAGGTTCATGAAATATTGATTTAATATGGTTAATATGGATATAAACGGATTTCTTTTACGGTACGAATAATCTCTGCCTTTGATTTTTTTAGCTATTTGTCAAAAAGATATCGAGGTTGGATATAACAATATTTCCAGCCAGCGAGATGCAATAATTAAGGATATACACAATTTCTTTTGTGATAAAATTTATGGCCGCTATCCTTCCAATTTTTGTAAGTAATTTAATCATGGGGCGGTTCCTAGGACAATTAAATAATTTTTAATAATATGCAGATGTGTTTGACGTCGTGCGAATGAGTCCTGGTCGAGTATTGTTAATGGATTTTGGGGTATTCGGATTACCTACCGATCCGCTGCTATTCACTTACAGAGAGCTTAGAATGCTTATGGATGAAATAAATGCAAATTTGAATTCAAAATGTAAGCTTTCTTTTTTATTATGATGTATTCAC
Source organism: Tomocerus qinae (assembly GCA_020055645.1). Taxonomy (NCBI): domain Eukaryota; kingdom Metazoa; phylum Arthropoda; class Collembola; order Entomobryomorpha; family Tomoceridae; genus Tomocerus; species Tomocerus qinae. The sequence continues at coordinate 27,399,318 of CM034548.1, forward strand.
AAAATGGTCAAATATTAGTTCAAGCGGTCAAATTAAAGCAATAATAATATCTCTCGACATTTGTATTACATTATTTCAGCCACAGACACGAAAGCTAAAAGTGGATTGAGGGACGTTTCGGTGTTCGGAGAACCATACTTTCGATATTTAACGGGCGATTGTGTTGTTCGTCCACTTCAAAGAAATGCAATTTCTCCGTCAGATATTACAACTTATCTAAGGGAAGCAACGTCTCTGTGAAATTATCGTCTGAAGTTAATGGTGATTGAGGATGAGGGATTAAATCATATATTTATGTTTTTTGATTAAGGGAATATAAATTGTATAGACATACGTAATACATTAATTAACTGTATATAATACATTAAATAAATGTAATAATTTAATGTGCATACTGCATATTGATATTTGTTGACATTAAAATTCTTTATTTGTTCCTCATTAAGGATTTTACGGTTACCTATAATTATTTTGTAATTATTAGTGATTCTGAGCTAAATCTCTAAACGACCCTTCACTTCAGATATCAATAAATTTTGATTGAAATATGTTCTATCCTATTATTGCCATACTATATTTGATAGACTCAATAGCTTCTATAGTTATAGAAGCTGTTGGATCAATCAATCAATATTAGCTCTTTAGCACGTGCTTGCTCAATCGTGAAGTCGGCTTTGTTCTTCCTTTGTTTTGCCTCCTCTATTCAACTCAAAGAAATGATGGAACGGTTGTGTCAGCGGGTAATACTTTGTCGTTGTCCCTTTTAATTTTTAAATTTTCGGCTTGCTTGTTCTGGTTTTCCCAAAAAGTGTAATATATAAAGGTGGAGGCATTTAGTGCCTAAAAGTAGGGCAAAATGATCTAAATCGGCGTTTTTCGAGTGTATAAGCTTAACTGAGACATCGTCTTTCTGTGCAGTGGGTATGGGTGGAGGCAGTGGTCCTACAGCGGCGTGAAAACTGACGGTATGCAGATTACTGAGGCGGCTGTTGAACACCTGTTGTGTAGTATAATATTTAGTGAATTTTACATTGGTCTTTCTCATACCCCTGATTTGCCTGTCTCCTCCTCCACATTCTGTTTCCTTAAAGCTACCCACCCAAGGTTTGATACTACTGCTTAATTGTGCTATTATATATTAGTTATATTTCATAATTATTCTGAGCAGTGTCAGTGCTAGATGCTTTATGCGTTAAAATGAACACTCGGGGCATTGAGAAACAAATTACTATTAGTGTAAGAGCATTGTGGTAAAATCTAATCATTGAGCTTGATGCCTGCGTCCGCGCTTCTGATCTTAATGCAATAAGAATTGCATTGCTAATATATTTGTAAGAAATTGTATATTACTGTGCGGGTATTACGATCTGTCCGCAGATATAGGAGATACGAATCCCTATTTTGTTTGAGCATTTGTATTATGCATCATACTGATAATGCGTGGGGGCGTGTGTGGGTGTAGGACGTCTGTGATTAAGGGTTCATCTATGGTGGCAAAAATGATTTTTTGTTGTACTAATATCTGGAATATCCAACATAGTCCAGAAATGGCGATCATGGAAATCTATCGATGGCTACAGAATTTGGAATAAATGACCTATGATCGAATGAATGATGTTAGATGTTGATTACAAGTTAAGCTAGCTAGAGACTAATCAGAATTAGAAACTCTGATCGGAGAGAGCTAGACACTGGAGCTGGACATAAAAAGTTAGAGTCTGATCTGTTGCTGCTGATCTGCTGTGCAGTAAAAATCTTCACTCCTTAACCTCTCACAGCCTAGAATTCTCTCTCATCTTTAAAAATCTGACCTTTTCACTAAATTTTCATAGCCAAAGCAACCATAATATGCAGTAATTAGGATTTTTCATAAAAGTACAACCAAAAAACTACTACTACCAACTACTACCACCACTACTGCTATCACCACCAACTTCTACAACCACCAATTTCTACTACCACCAACATCTACTACCACCAATACCGCCCACCACTTCTATTACTACTCTACTCTTGCCTCCACTTCTACTACCACTCTTTCAAGTCTGAACGGAGAGAGCTAGACACTACTGGAGCTGGACATGAAAAGTTAGAGTCTGATCTGTTGCTGCTGATCTGCTGTGCAGTCAAAATCTTCACTCCTTAACCTCTCACAGCCTAGAATTCTCTTTCATCTTTAAAAATCTGACCTTTTCACTATTTTCATAACCAAAGCAACCATAACATGCAGTAATTAGGATTTTTGATAAAAGTACAACCAAAAAACGACTACTACCAATCACTACCTACTACCAACTACTACCACCACTACTGCTAATACCACCAACTTCTACAACCACCACCAATTTCTATTACCACCAACTACTACTACCCACCAATACCGCCCACCACTTTTATTACTACTCTACTCTTGCCTCCACTTCTACTACCACTCTTCCACCACTTCTGTTACTACTAATACTCCCACGTCTACTACTACCACTAATTATCACTACTCCCTATCACTACTACTACTGAAACTACTACCCACAATTTACAACAAAAAACTACCAATTCATTTAGCAAAAGACTTCAATAGCTTTTTAGTTGTGATTTGAGATTTAAGTCCAATTTGACTGGAAACAAAACTTAATCCTTGTTTTATAGCTTGGCGCGTATCTCGTATTGATGTTCATTAAATAGAAATTATAGAAACAGAAGTTAAAAGGGCAGTTAGTCAGTCATTCATCAGTCAGCCAGCATAGTCAACCAGTCAGCTGTGAACTGATAAAGATAAGCCAATAATTATCTGTGGCTGACACTAAGAAAGTTTTCGTAGTCATCAGTCATCAGGGAAGTTACAAACAAGGTTTGAAATCTGAACTTTGTCTACAGACTTTCACAAGTTACCTCTTGGACAGGTCAGAAATAATTGTGATTAAATTTGTGTTTAGTTTTTATATGTAATAATATTAATTTGCATTCAATTTTGTATAGTTACGGAAAAGTTGCTGTCTGTTACAATGATATCAGAAATTGACAAGGAAGAAGACGCCTGTAGTTATTACACTATGGCAATTGATGACGCCAAAAACTGTGACATTGAGAAATGGTATAAAGAATTCAAAGATATAAGTCCACCGACTATCATAATGTCTATCCCTCAGGAAATAATGGATTACGTAATGGAGCACTATATGAATGTGTATGCATTTCGTGACGCATCCAATTTCGGTAATATCTCGTAACTTTATCCTACTATTATACTATCTACAAATAATAATAAAATGTTTTATTATTTCATAATTTATTTGCAGATCGCACTGACAGAAGCCAGTTAACATTACGACATGATAGCGATGACTCGAGTGATAGTAGCAACGGATATTCACAACATTCCGACACGAATCAAGATTATGAAGAAGATGAACCTCCTCCTTTGATGGATAGTACGTTAATCGACATATCTAAATTCTACGAAGAGAAAATTGACAATTTTATCAAAGATTTAGGGGGTGTAGCCATTCCAAAGTTAAATTGGGCGACGCCAAATGTACGTTATTCTTATTACAATGCTCTAAGTTAATACATTACTTATTGCAATTTATTTTTTTGATAGTAACCCATGTACTTTAAATCCAAAAATTATTATTTTTAGTTTAGACTGTATTTGCAGTTATATTATTACTTAGGTTATTTATTTGAAAGAGACGATAATGACATTTGTTATATTTATTCAAAGGATATATCTGGAGGTAGTTACAGCTCCATAAAATGCATCGACAGTAACGACGTACTCTCCGTAATCAAACTTTCACCCAAAGTTAACAACGTCGTTAATAATGGTTTCAAGGTAAGTAAATTTAACATTTTGTTCAATGGTACTGGACAATTAGTTGATGTAAAAATCTTTCGTTTAATTCACTTAAATAGTACTTCAATATAGACGCTCCTTCCCAAATAGAGTTTCATTTGGCACTTCGTAAATTGGTTGTCATGGAGACGGATATGGAATTTCGCTGCTTCGTATGTGATGAGAGACTTACAGGTAATGCACAATTTGATGATCCTTCTCTGGGTAATTTAGTATACGACTTGGTAATTTTTGTTCGACGAATTTATCTCTAGCTATTACTCCTCGCCATATACAAAATGGATCTGTGAATATTGCCAATCAGAGAGATTCAATTATAATCGATATTCACGACTTCTTTTGGGCAAAGGTGTATGGACGCTACCCAGAAAGTTTCTGTAAGTATTTAAACTAAAATTCATTTATGTATACTTTTCTTTCAACGAGTTTGGCCATTAGGCCATTGAGCATTTGACATGATGTAATTTATTGTAAAAGTTTTTAAATCTTTGATCAAAAGATTATGCAAAAATTGAAATAGAGTACTTATAACGTTTCAATCTGCCTAAAGTTTTGTCAATATAATTCAAAAATATATACAGATCAGTTTTTTAAAACTTGGACGAAAAAAATCCAATGCCTCAATTTTGCCTAGTTCAACATGGAGCGTGAGGCGATAGGACTTTTTTTCGTATAATTATTTTGTATATTTCCAAATTTCTATTACAGGATATTTTTAGCATATTTTTCGAACCCTGAAAGAGGAAAACTATGATTACTTTTACTACTATATCTGCTTGTAAGAATAATATTTGAGAAGTTTTATTTATTTAATTGTAATTGTATGAAGATGTGTTTGACGTTGTTCGGTTGGGCCCTGGTCAAGTTACATTGATAGATTTCGGGGTCTTTGGATTGCCAACCGATCCGCTGCTATTCACTTACCGAGAACTTGGAATGCTTATGGAAGAAATCAGTTCAAATATACAATCTAAACGTAAACTCCCTTTTTGTTTATGACAAAATATATTGACCAAATTGGTATTAGCAGTGGCTTATTAATGTTTTTATTGATTTTAGCGCCAGGTAGGAAGTCTAAAAGTGGATTGCTGGATGTTTTCATATTCGGTGAGCCATACTTCCGATATTTGGTTGAGGACTATACCTACTCTCCTCGTGACAAAAAAATTGCTCCCTCGAACATCGTAACATACTTGAGGGAAATGGAAACTGAATGAGATCTCGTTATTTTGTGGAAGTGCTTTTTAGCATATTTTAGTTAAATACCTTAGAACAAACATCTGAACAAACAACATGATTTTATTTTAATAAGTATCTTATATTTTTTTAATCGTTTGAACATGAATACTGGAAAATAAAAAAATGTTAGTCACAAACATTATTATATCACGGTGATTTAAGTTTAATTTAACAAATATTGATAATAACTATAAGTCAGGAGTCATGATTGATAATGAATGCGTGGAAATAAATCTTAAATTGAAAAAATGAAACAGAAATGATCTTATTTTGATTGCATTAATTTTACCACTTTATAAAAATTAATGGAAATGTATAGTATGTAGTATACAACTTTAGAACAAGGACTCAATAGTTAAGGATGAAATGAAGGTTAAGAACTTAGGAAGAGAGTTGTGGTATAAACAAACTTGCATAGGGGATCAGTTGCTTGTATATGTATGGACATGTACAAGTGCAAGCACGAAGAAATGAATTATCCTGTACAAGCGAAGATTTGATTACGATGGTTGTCCTTCGACACAAACGCGATCTCTATTACAGACAAACGCTACCGGAAGATTGAATCCAGGCATCCCGAATTTTTTTTCCACTCGGCAACCATATTGCCAAAGAAATTGGTCCTCGCCCAACATATCATATGCCCTACTGCCAAAGTAGGTGGAGTTTAAACGTTTTAAGTGGCATGATATTAAGTCAAAGCAAAACCAGGAAATAGCAAAATGAGCGTGATACCTTGGAAATTGGAAAATTAAGAATGCCTGGTTGAATTCCCTGATCACTTTTCACTATCATAAGATGCGACCCGGAAATCAAATTGTCTTCAGGGCGGAAGCAATTAACTTACCGAGAAATAGGCAAGTCTAGAACAAAGACTCATAAGTTAAGGATGAAATGAAGGTTGAAAACTTAAGAAGGGAGTTTCGGAATGAACAACCTGGTATAGGGCATATAAGTGTATGTACACAACGGAAGATGTATATATGTACATCCTGTAGAAAGTTTGAATCTACTTAGTCCAATTTCCTACAATTAGAACCAATTAAGGCCAACTAATACTAATAACTTCCAAATAATTCAAAGAAATTCCAAATAGCTCCAAATAATTCTAATAAATTCCACGTAATTCCAATAAACTCCAAATAGTTCCAATAAATTTCATTGTAATGGCTTTTCTGCAGCGCAGGAAATATTTTCTAAATCGATTTTGAGAATACTTTTTCTTTCTGAAATTTTTACATGCGAACAAAATAAAATATACTGAATTTATTTGCATTAGTAGTTTTAGGTAATATTTCAAACAAAATTATTTGATAACAAAAAAACAATTTCGTCTATCTTTTTTTATACAAAATCAGTCCATTGTAAGTAAAAATACGTAAAAAAATTTCAATGTAAATTAAAATTTTCAATGGATCTGAAATATGATGTCCTTAACGTTTAATTGTTCATACAATTAGCGAAATAAAAATGGTATAGAATGGAGGACTGACTAAAAGCCAAGACATCCTTGTGGTTCAGTGCACCTTGCCGCTTATTTCATATATATTATCCGTCAGCAGGTTGTAGAAGGAGCAGAATTAGTGGGTGCATGGAGCACGGAGGAGTAGAGTAGGTAGGAGTAGGTAGAATTCGCGTGTGAGATAGTCATTTCCTGTTCTAAGTCTTCTTTAGTCTTTTGCTGGCATTTGACATTTGACAACTGTAGGTAGTACAAAAGTACAAAAGTGTATCTCTCCAATTTCCGACATCTGCGCTTGACTCAAGTGTCAGAGGATGCAAGGTACATTAAAAGATGCTACAGATTTAACGCTCCTGAGGTTCTCCATTTTGCATCTATAAGGGGAAGCAACATTTTGATCACAATAATTTACTTTACTAAGCCTGCTCATTGATGTGAAAATTATAAGGTCGTATGGCATAGACAGACAGAGCACCGTCCCTGCAAGCTACTCGTTGTTAGTATTGGTAGCTGAACAGATGAAAAAGAGACAGATGATAAACTGTTGGGTGCTAAAGAAAGAGCTCGGATAGTTTGTAGAGGTAAGTCAGTGAAAATTAACATATTTATATTATATAATTATTATACCATTCATTTTATTGTTATAGTTTGATTAAATGACGATTTACTGAAAATTAGGAACATACTGTACTGTCTGTACCATACATTGAAAACAACTGACTGATCTCAAGTAATCTCTGGTTACTTGTATGTTGTTTTAAAATAAAAGTAACCAATATTGAATTAGTAATTTTTTGCGCAAATTATTTAATATTTGATTTGCATTTACTACAAGAGTTTCACATTCTAATTTGATCTCTAGGCCGTCATTCATTCATTCATCATTGACTTAATTTGTAAATAAAAAATAATCAAATATTTTGTACGTACAGTAATATTTTGATTAAAGAATTCAATTAATATTTGATATGCGTTTTACAGTCACTTGGGTTTCTAATTCCTAATTGATCTCCAGTTCGTTGTTGTTGAAGAAAATTATAAGTAGGTCTAAAATAATGAATATCCAAATATTTTGTACGGTAATCTCTTGCTCGAATGATAATATAATTAATTAGTGTTTGATTTGTATTGACAGTTGTCTGTTAACCATGATAGCAGAAATTTCTAAAGATGAGGACAGTTGCGAGTATTATAAGTTTACTTTGGAAGACATTAAGACCACAGACATTTCTAAATGGTACAAAAAATTTGAGAATTCCACCATGTTTTCTGTGGTTCTACCTATCCCCAAGACAGTTGTCTCACAACTGCAGGGATCCGAAGAAAGAAGCGATATTTCGGGATTACCCTTAATTCCTATCCGTAGTGACATTGATGACGGTATTGCAAAATTATGTTTATTCTCACAAGATTTGAATATATATTGATTTCTGATACCCTGTTTAATTGCTAGGTGATATTGCCAACGTCCAATACTTCTTTGATGGTCCAGAAGAAACACCTGTATCATCTGATGAACTCGGAAACAACGAAGAGGAAATACCTGGAATGTTTCTTGTCCATGATTTTGAAGTTCCGAGTATTAACTGGGAACCATATGCTCTCCTGGCAAGGGACAGGCGTAGGCGTAGAGCAGCTTTTCTTCGTTCGCGACCTGACCCACCACCAACCGTGGTATCTGATATAAAGGAGTTTGACAAGACGATTGATATTCATATCAAAAATCTCGGAGGCGCTGTAATTCCTAAGATAAACTGGGCATCACCACTGGTAAGTTTTTGAATTTTATACTATTCTCAAAGTGTCATGCACCATATTTCTCAATTTGAGTATTTGTGATAATAATCACAAATGCACTTGGAATAATTTTTGAAAATGAATACCAACTAAGTAGTTTTGCTAAGCAATTATTTATTTAGTATGTGGCTGTAAAATAATTGATATACTGCCCACTCTCGCACCGTTGAGAAATACCGTAGAGAAACTCACCATAATTTCATGTTAGGGTCAGTAGTGTATTGTATACTGTATACTCTAACTGTTTTGTTCCGTGTCTACAAAATGAATCAGTTTCTTTATACCACAGACTATTGAAATAATTTAAAACCACCCTGTTACAAAAACATTATTCTCGGTCAAAAATATTATTTGATAAATAAATAGACATACATAATTGGGCTACAAGCGCATTCACAAATCAACCGCAAAACTTATTTCAGGCTTTCCTATTTGCTGTTGGTAATAGAGTGACATCCCACTCAATGATATCAATCCCCTCATCTAATATCTAAAAATCGTGATTTGACCTTTTAAAGTCACTTTTGGGGATTTTGTAAGGATACCAAAAAGAAAGAGGGGGAAAATATCTAGTGAAACTAAAGCTTACTTTTCTCAATTATGCCATTAGTAACGACTACAGATTTAATGTATCTGTCTCACAGGCTCTTTTGCATGCATTACCTTTTGCAGAAAATGACTAAACTTTTTATTTTCAAAAATCAAAAAATACTATTTTATTTCCTTTTAAAAAAGTTCTAAGGACTAGGTTCACTAGCTAATAAGTTAAAGAATCTTCAATTTCAAAGGGTTCGTACGCCTTGTGGTAATGGAGGTAGGAGGATTTTGCGAAACGTAATGGAAAGCCGTAAACCCAACATTAATTGTTAAATTTTTACTACAGGACGCTAGATTACCAAGTAGTTTGAGATCGTTGAGATGCCAATCTCCTGCAGACATAAAAAACTTATTTTCTCGTTCAATGAAGGTCAAGAATGTTCTGAAAGATGGAATTGACGTAAGTAATGTTTTTCACTTTACAGTACGATATCATTCGATTAAAATATTACTTTTAATACCTCAAGGTTTTCGGAATCAAAGTCGAAGAACCACATCGCAAGACTTATGAGTATAATTTAGTTTTGAGAAAGTGGATCGATACGGATTCTGACATGGAATTTCGCTGTTTTGTTTGTGACGATCGGTTAACTGGTTCGTTAATTATTAATTTGAACTAATTTAAATTTTGCATTAAGAATTAATGTTTTTGTAACTGATAAACTGATTTTGTCGGTGTATTTCAGCAATTTGTCAAAGAAACATTAACTTTGGGTATAATAGCATTTCCGTTCAAAAAGATGAGATAATCTTGGACATACACAACTTCTTTTGTGACAATATTCATGGCCGACTGCAATTCTCATTTTGTAATTTAATTATCGTATTAGCTATACATATATTAAAAGATTGATATAAGGAAATGTTGTACGAAATCATTTGTTTTGGACATGTGTTTAATGCAGACGTGTTTGACGTCCTTCGGCTGAGTCCTGGCCGGGTATTGCTAATCGATTTTGGAGTTTTCGGATTGCCCACCGATCCGCTCCTGTTTTCCTACAGAGAGATTAGAATGATTATGGAGGAAACTAATCATAACTTACAATCAAAGGGTAAGCTTTATTTTTACTATGTAAAATGTACAAAATCGCTGTAACTATTTGATGCAAAAATGTTGTAAGCCAACATTTTTATTTCATTATTTTTGCTCTAGACGCCAAGTCAAAAAGTGGACTGAAAGATGTATTTGTATTCGGGGAGCCGTATTTTAGATACTTGACTGAGGACTATAAGGCGTACAAGAAAAGCCTATGGAAAACTCGTATCACTCCCGATAATCTGATAACCTATCTGAGAGTAGAAACAACCCCGTAACAAGATCTAATTTCGTCATGAGAACAATGTACTGTATAAACGGAAATTATAAATACTCTGACGTCATAATAACTCCGCCTGATGTTATAATATATTATTGTGTAGTGAAGTATAGTAACGCAAGCAACTGGTAACAGTAACACTCAAAAATTTGCGCGAAATTCATAATCAGTCCCGATATTAAACGAGCGGATAGTACAATCTTAATTTATTCCCAATGGAAGGCAACTGTGGAGGCTGAATTATTAGTCTGAATTACAAATCTATTTAACATTTGAGACTGTCCATTATTACTTATATATAGTTTAGTTTTCTATAAAAACTATATTTATATAATGTTTTATTACTACAGTATTTTTATACAGATTTAGTCAACATACTTTGTTACAGTAGTCACGAAAGCTAGTTTTATTATAGATTTGTGTAGTTTTATGAGTCCATTTATGTCTAATTCAGAACTAGTTTGTCTTATTAGTCTAGCCAATATTCTAGCGATAAATTCAACTTAAACGTTCTGATTGTTAAAGTTGAAACTCATAGTGTCTTTGGTTTTAATTTAAATTAACTAACAAAAGAATAGCCAATCAACTACAGCATTTTAGAAGTTTCATGTTCGTTAAAGATAAAATCATGTTGAAAATAACTACAAGATAAGCGTTCGAATTTTAGAAATTCAGATTCAGGCATGATGTTGTTGTAATATTATTTTATTGGTAGATAAAAATGGAATATGTAATAATGTTAGAGTAATGAGTAAATATAATATGTACGATTGTTATTGCTGTTATAAATTATGAGCTAGAATATAAACTAAAGCCCTAAATCAAAGCTTGGGTAAAGGTACTCATATTCACTCCTTGGTGCGTAGCTCTGAATAGAGAGGTCGTGTGTTTAGATCCAGATGAAAAGATGGCTAGTGTAAGTTTAAAAAATCTCGTGAATTCTGTAGTTACATGAAGTAGGTATTGTTATTGTATGTAAAAAATACAAATTTCTAAATGTAGTAAATAAAGTAGTTTGCAAATCAGATGAAACTATGCTCTGATGATGACATGATTTGTCTGAATGATTGCCCGCAATAAACGGTTAGATGCTGCAACCTACGTAGGAACTATGGTTTTTACGTGTTGCAGTGTTAACAAGATACTGTCGCTACAGTTGATCAAATGTGGATAGGCATTTAGCTTTAATGTGGCAAAAATAAATTCAAGAGCAAATCGATTTACAAGTATGCATGAATTATGTCATTGACCATCAAACCACTTGTTAAGGTTTGAAACCAACTTAATACAATTAGGTTGCGTTCATTGTCGATCCTATCATTGAATTACGCAGTGTAACCTTAAAATGTCACAGTGAAAATATTTTTTGTCACGTTATTTGTCACACTGGTCAGTTTCCTAAGCACAAAGCATGTAATACGTATGATATGTATCATTTTAATATTAGCGTGGAAAATTATCTGTGTACGCAATAAAAATATATTCATGAAAATTTTTATTTGTTTCGCATTGCTAAGTGACTCATTTACCCCTTTCATTTATTCACTTGCAAGGTGTTGCTTTCGGGTTGTTCTTATTAGCTAACATTATTATTATCTTAGTACTGGAGATAGATTTATCATGAATTGTCTGTTCCGGATTTCAAATTACAAGCACAGCAAATATGTTTCTATGGATTCTGCTTTGTGCTTTCAGTCTTTGATGTGTGAAACACACAAAGAGAAATGGCCGTTTCAAACCTTTAGACTGACAGTCTTTATGATTACTGCTAGGAATGTAAACTCATGACTCATGACTATGGCGGAGTCAGTGACAAAGCATAAAATGATATTTACTACTATATTATGTGCCAACTTTACCAGACAACTGCTTTATCATTGCAATTTATTGGTAGATAATAACAAAACGATTATCTATCGATATTCTAATTGCTGAAATTTCCTGTTGACTAAAGCCAAAGTATCTCATCCTTTTCTCGTACTACCTTTGTTAAATTGAAGATGGGTCTGATTGGAAGATTTTCTGGGCATCTAGTAATAAAATTTCTTTATAAATGTAGTTAATAGAAAATGTAAATGTTTCGGTCCAAATTTCAAAAATATGCTGATTCATCGTTGACATACGAAACTGTCCCTTTAAATGCGTAATATAGCTGATGAGCCTTAGTTATAAATACAGGAATTCCAGTCATGAATTTTTACAGTGTAATCCTTTTTTAATATTTGCTTTTAATTATTCATTGAAAAACTTTAAAATTGTTTAAAAACAAAGCTTCCTTCCAGCATAACAGAAATCTCTATGCTGGGACGGAGATTTCCAAGTTTTCCATGAGCTGAGTCTAGAAGTCTCAGCAAACTTTCTTATAAGTGAATCCGATTTTACTTAGTTTCACGGGAAATATTATCAAAGTAGTTTCCAAGCCGAAATGTACCCGCAAATGTACTCATTGAATAATTTTTAATACTATTCCATAAAAGTTTATCTAGAAATTGTTTTTAGCTAATGTATGAATTGTTGCAGTTTAAGTGCTTTAAAATTCACAAATGCATATTCAAATAAAGTTTCTGCATGAAAACTGTAGGAATGCTAATCGTATTGCAAGATTCGTTATAGAGTTTGCATATGGAGCTGGCTTCCTGTTGAAACAAACAAAGTATCGTGAGCTTTACCGTAAATCAAGTAGTAATGCAACATTGCAGCATCATTTTACTTTGTATATTTAGCAATTAGATCAAATGTTATATAGCATTCATTCGGGCACTTTACTTGCTAATAAAGCGACTGAAATCAAGCACATCATTTTATTAGCCAACAGCGCGTAGCGTTCTGTATTATATCTCTGCACGTAGGTAATATCATTCAGCCCGGTCATTAAAATTGATATATTTCATTTCGCTACATTGTGCAATGACATTTGTATGAAATCTGTACTAAATGGCAAGTAAGTAGGTAGGTGATGATTTATTTATATAATGGGTACACACGGTATTCCTATTTTGTGGAGTTTGACATGTTTACAGTGGGCATTGAATGTTTAGTAAATGAAGTGCATTACAATTGCAATTTATTTACCTATGCTTCAAGCAAACGTAGGATAATGTTTCTGGGTTATATCAACACAATTTAGTTCTATATTATTACAGATGTGTGAATGTAGTAGACAGTAGACACTGTACACGAAATAAAATAAATGAATAAATAACACAATAAAATCCCTATTTCTGACAATGCGTATCCAATACAGATATAACTTTAGCATGCTAAAGTATTCTAGTCTTTCGCTGTTTCGGCACATCTTATCTATTGTGCACCATTGAAATTGGAACTTGCATGGTACCTACACATTAACTAAATGTATGCAGTAAATATTGTATTAAGTTACCGTAAACACAGTATATATTGTAATAGAACCGTTTGTATTTGCTATAATACTGTTTGCGAATTCTTTTCCCTTTTCAATGACAATTATTTACCAAAGGAAAATATTTTACCTAATATTAAAGCTTAAGCCCGGTCATAATTGAATTTTATTAGGTACAGAATTTACAAAGTTTTAATTAATTCCATTTTGTATGGGAGATAACGAGAAGTGATTTAGGTGAATGAAGAACGGACGCATGTTGATTTGAATAGGAGGGGAGAAGTGATAAATAATAAAGTCATCTTGAAAATTGGTCCACATAAAGTCATTATTACCAGAGACGACACATTAATTACAGGTCCGTGTGTGTGATGTAAATATTTGAAGGAAAACGACTGGATTGTGTGTTATACAATTTATTGAGTAAATTTGCCCTATAGCCTTCTGACTCTATTGAAGTTGTATTGTGCAGATGTATAATGACAATGACAGACATGAGATGACAACTCCACATAATAGTTGCACATAATAAAATAAGTACAACGTGAATAATGAACACTGCATTTGAGTAGGAACACAATGCAGAGACATATACTATAGATTCTTGTGTTTCTGACTAATATATGAAGCGATTTATGGCATTAGTTCCGTTTAGCCCTATTCATTGTGAGGCAAGTCGAGTCAATCCAGGCTACTACAACGTATATTGGAATGAGACTGAAGACAGGAATTCCATGTCCATGATTTGAAAGGAGAATGTGATGAATAGAGTATCTGTGTGTGTGGAGTGCAGAACGTACAAATCTCCCATACAATAGATAGGATGAGACAGGTAAGTTAGAAGTTAAAGGACTAGCTACGCAAGCAGATAAATAGAATAGGACAAACACAATGGATGGATGGACATCGCAGTCTTAATTGACTCTACTCCACTCTGCATATACTCCCATCTCATCTGTTGGTTTAGTGAGCCTGGTTTGCACTGGCCACAGGTTCACGTTTGGCATTGCATGATGGGCTGATGGGCATGACTTTGTGTGGCTTGCTTCCCTATTTTCACTATTTGCTCTCCGTGTCATGCATTTTGCTAGAATTGCGATTTATATTCAAACTTTTATTTGATTCTCTTCAGAATTCAGATTGTGCGGAGCTGTCTAACTGTCTCTGTCTGTCTCACCGTTCAGATCCGACCACTCGCTGGACTCATACTTCACCACTATCTCTTTCCTCCTACCATTTACACAAATCATTTACACACACACACATTTTCATAATACGTAACTCCATTAAACATTCAATTCTCTCCTGTGACATTTCACAGATAACGACAAAATCAAAAGCAATCACAATGTTACCCCATCTCTAACTTCATTATTATCCACAAACTGCACATTTTCTCTAGTCCGTAAAAATATATCACACGCCATTTCATTTTTGTTGCCAGTCTCTCAATTCTATTCAATCTTTGTGCTGTGAGGACAGTGCTCTGTGTCGTGTACAACTTGTTTTTAACTTCCACAAGCTACACTTCATGAATGTAAAGATTCTCTTCTAGCCAGTCATTTCTCTGGACAACTCAATTAGTAATCTAGTCAACAAAAAGGCAATAATATGCCATTATTCTCAATACGTTTCTTGCAACTTCGACAACCCGTTTTTCCAGTCGCCACTTTCTTACTTTTTATTTTATTCACTATTTTTCATGGCTACCATCAAAGCTCATGCGCACAGGTAAAAAAAATATTTTTTAATAATTACTCATATTTTTAATTTTATGATGCATATACTTCCAATTTTGATTAAAGCAGTAAGACCAGGAAGTGACCCATAGACATATTGCATGATTTTACTCAACCAAATACTACTTTTAGCAAACATTTGTCTATTGTCAATAATCAATATTGAGAAAATGAACACACTCTCACTCAATTTAGAGCGTGCTCTTCGCTCTGAATATTTTACACAAGAATAAACGTTTTGCCACAACTTTGCTTTGTTTGCAACATAATGGCAATAACCCTTATCGGGTATAATGTTACAGTGCTGTACTTAAGATAAATAGAAACCAACTATTACCCTTCTTTCCTAAATATACCAAAAAACGTACATAGACAGCAGATTTTATCCATTTTCATGTCCCTACTTTTTGAGAAATAATACCCTTTACATACTTTAACTTTAACGTATGTAAGTAAGTAGTGCACCTAAAATGGGTCCTAAATAATTGAAAATGGGCCAAATCTATAATTTCAGTTGTTTTCCACTTTATGCTTATCAAAGTTATATTTTTTAGGCATCTGAATATCCTTCGAAATCAAAATTTTCAAGGGAATTGTTAACGGAATGGGATCACAATTATCTATATCCCTCTGCTTCGAAGCAACAAGGTATGTTTATTTTTTTCAAGCTATGTACTCTCATGCATGTAAAAGCTTTATTTTTTTAAACGTACTTACGTATAAGCATCGATGTAATTATGTACTACCCTTATTTGATGGATTTACATTCCCCTATGCAAATAGTTGTTGATAGTGTAGACAAACTCTAATACCCGTATACACATTCATGTAGATGGTAATGATAAAGTATGGGGCATGCTAATATAAACTAAGCCTTATACTTACTGTTTACGTAAAACGAAAGTACTCTGGAGAAATGGAATGCATAATATCTACTAGCTAGAAAGACCGTCGGAAGTCATGTTACAGTAAAGATCAAATTATTACTTCAAAATTCAAATGACATGAAAATTATCGTAACATTCCATTTTTTCCTGGCCTACATGTATAATTAAGCTGAATTGTTGAGAATTTTCACCAAATTTCATTTTTATCAATATTGCAGTTGTTCTCATGCAATAAAATATTTGTTGGATCATTTTAAAAAGTTTCTTGACTTCTATTTTATTTTGACCTTTCAAACTGAAACCTTTAATGTTGGTATCGGTGTAGAAGAAGGTTTGGGAAAGTAGGAGACTTGCGTACAGTAAAGTACAAGGTATTATTAAGTCAATGTATCTGCTTACATAAATCCACGGCCAGGTTTACATAAAGCAAGGGTTTACCTCTATCATTCCATGACTCTAGGCTCCATGTGGATGCAAAATATTATGAAAACCTTCTGGATAGACTTTTGCCCTGGAGTAAATTCCATTGTCACTGTCCTCACAGGACTTTGTTCATTAATGAAATAGAATAAAATGAAAAACAAGCTTTGTATTTGCGCTACGATCAAAACCTAATAAATGTATATCACTCCATTATGCCCTAACATGTACATTTGGGTTAGATTTAACGATTTAATTCGATATTTGGTTACCTTTATTTGTTAGATTTTCATCCTATAAGTAATTGTTTAATTTTACTAAAAACTTGAAAGCAGATAATGACGGAACTGAATTAAATGTTGGCTTACAACTTCATGCACTCACACTGTAGACTTGTAGACTCTCTACCAGCCCAAGGGAGAGAGACAGTAAAAGAAGATCTGACTTGCTACGCTGTAGCATATTGGTAGCAATTTGTTATTTGATATCAAATGATTTCATTGTGTCATTACCCGATTAGATTTAGCTTCAGCTCTAAGCGCATTAGATTTGTAGTTAAGCAGCTTACTTAATTTTATTCCATTTCATTAAGGAAATTAGATCTTTATCCAACTTCATTAGTTTGAAAGATGCATATAAACTCTGTGTATATTATCTGTTTACTATTGATTAATTTGCAAAATAAACAATTAAATATTATTTTTAATTATTGATGGTAAATGCATATGTACTGGTAATTACTAGTATTTGTAATACACTTGTGTGTATTAGGTAGTCTATTTGTATGTTGATAAACTCTAAGCACTAAACGAATTAAATTAAAATATTATAGCAAAATGGGAAGAGTCAACGGTGAGACTGCTAACAAGGCAGAGGTTGAAACGAGACTTGGGTGAAGAAGATTACCACGTTCTTCACATTGGAATTCCATCACGGAAGCATGATCCGGACGTAATAGTTCATCTCACGAAACGGTCAACGCTTTTATCCCCTTCGTTCAAGTAAAAGTGGCATTAGAGTTTCTTATGGAATTATCTGTAGTATAAATATTAAGAAAATTACTTTTACTGTGTTTGTGGGAATGATGGTATATAATTATATAGCAATTATCTGATATTTCATAACAGACTCGTTGTGCGCGACGGAGACAAGGAAGCTGAAGAAATACAAGGAGTGGGTGCAAATTCCGACTGCCATTTTCATGGTACCGTAACATCTTCACAGATTTACTCAAGACGTAGGAAGTACAGAAATCCATTTGCAGAAGGCAAAGCAGCTCTTTCATCATGTGGAAACTCGGGAGGATTTGTATGAACTATCAATTTACTTCATAGGAATTATCTGATTGTAGAAACATGATAACGACTTTTATTACATGTTATTTGTTACACAAAGCTATAGATTATGTCAATAACTACCATTTTTGTGAAATGATATCAAAAGAAGATCATGTAAAAAGGATAAAAGAGGCTGTAGAATATGTATCAATCAAAGATGAGCATGTACAAAGGGCTTAGCATGAAATACACCTACGAGGGTTAGCAATAATAGTGTAATAAGAGGGAAGATGAGAAGGGAGACGTCAAACAAGATAACGAATTATGTACTAATTGTATGTACGTTCTACGCTTCTTTTATAACGTCTGGTAGAGTCTAGTTTATCCTGGTTGAATCTGACAGTCGTAGGAAGATGCTATTCACAATTACAAAACAAGATTACAAATCAGATCTCATCCCCAGTCAAGTATTATCTTTCTTATACATTGTTAGTCAATCAATGTACAGGTAAGCATACAAATAGTATTTTTAGTCAAGAGTCAAGAAAAGTGGCTTCCGAGAATCTCTTTTTTGCATAATATACTTGTGTGCAGAAATGTAATATATCGCATGATGATGGTAGCAATCAATCTCCAGGCATAGAAAAAGATACAACTAAAAAAGCAGCATCAGATCTACTTTTTACTAAGCATAGCAGACATTCATTTTCTGGTGATTTTGATTAACAGGCCTTCAGGAAACATTGATCTTGTTTCGAGGTCAAAGAACAAAAGTCAAGTACCTATGGCCGATGGCTGGTTGAGTTCAGAAAAATGGAGTGAGAGCGAGGAGGCAATCTCTATAATAGACAGACACAATACACATTACTCCTAACTTTCAATTAAGTAGAAGACGACACAGATAGATTGCATAAAACATGTAGTTTGTAGTAGCATGCCACGCGAGTGAAACAAGGTAGCCAATATCATAGTACCAAAGTAACAGTTAGGTACCTATACAGTTGTAAAAGATCTATCTGCAATCTGCACACGATACGAAAGAAAAATGCTAATACAAGCTATACATTATTGTCTTTTGCACTTATATAGCGTAATGGATAGGACGGCTAAAGCTGGATTTATTGTGACTGCGATGTTAGCAAAGGTCCCTCCTATTATCTCCCAACTATATCTTCTACCCTTATACTATCTATACTATTGTTGCAATTGGATTCCTTCCTATTTTTATTTTATTGCAGAAAAGATCTGGAGGTTGAGCAGGTTGTCTTCTCCGGCTGACATTAATTAGATCCCTGCAGGGAAAGTCACCGTTTTCAGTTGTCCAGCTCTTAAGTTGTCTTAGATTGATATTTTACTCCCTCTTATCCCTACATTTCAGTCTCATGTCTTCTATCCTATCACCGCTATAATTTGCACAACAGATGGTTATACAATGCTATTCAACACATAATGCTCTTAGTAAGCAGTTATACCTACTGTAATTGGAAGCTGTACAATGACTCTAAAAAGAAAGGAAAAGTAATTCTAACTGATACTGTTTAATTACCTTATTAGACCAGATAAACTGATACTGAGCAATACTGTGGTTCTTTTATAAAAATTGAACAAATGCAAAAGATCTACTGCGATGTATTTCACTAAATAGCTTTTTACACAAAGGTACTCGTTAGCTATTTTAGAGTGAATGAGTGGGAAGATGTAATGAAGGAAAATGACGGCATTGGACAAAATACGTAGAATCACTAAAAAATCGAGGTTTAAATTAACCCAGACTGGTTTTGTATGAGCTTTGTCATTATCCTACAATTGTACCATGATTATTCTTCCAGGGCCATGATGTAGTCTTTGAAACGTAGATATAAGCACATCAAATCGATAAAATCAGCGGTTATTCAGTATTATAGAATGATACTGTGGCAATGTATGAATCGTTGTATGATTCGTATGTGGTAGGCAGTTAAATAGATAATGGGTCTGCTTGTATAGAATTTGTTATGCATAGAGTATAATGGTAATAAGTAGGTATTAGAATTAGTGCTTGTCGTTTTTTACTTGGTTAAATTAAATCGAAAAGGGAAGGATGATTATAGCGTTTTATTTTGTGTTGTATATTGTACAGCGAGGAGTGATAATGCTGGAGGATGGCGAGTGGATTATTGAGCCTTACCCTGTTGTCAACAACTCAAAGTCAAAGTCGCAAAAAGATCCTCTCCCACACATAATTCTTCCGCCTGACTCGTCTCTTCAGAGCAGCAATTTCATCTCAGACGGTACAGGACATGAAATTAAACTTAAGCCTCTCAGCCAAGACCCCACAATGTACATAAATGTACTAAAGAGCTACTAAACTAACAACCCAATTAGTCTCAGACTTCCTCAAAAGACTACCATCCTAATTACGTAGATGATTCGGAAATCATCTTACGGAGAATGATCCTATTATTATTAAGTTTTATATCTTCTTTCCTGTACACTCATCTCAAGTCTTTACTTTACTTGGTCCAACGGCTTTCTAATGATAATGATATCTCTTCCATCACTTTTTGCCACTCCGTCAACTGCGCACCCGTTCTCTGCCAATTTTTCCTTTTCAACAAAGCACTTCGCTTTATACAACATTTTTATGCTAATCATCTTAGAAAAGTCCTCGACTCAACTTACATGATGCCCAGACATCATTTTACATTTTAAGAATACTCATGTCTCATGAATAAAGGAGCTACTCAAATTCATAATATTTACATTTAATAGCTCCTAGGCAGCAACAAGCTCTAAAAAGGTATCTTTTCACTTTATGTAAGCTTGCTTTGACTAAAGAGCTTTCTGACAGTCAAATCTCTGCCCTTGCTTGCCATGAAGACTTTTTCTATCTACTTTCCAGAAATGCCACTGGGACTCGACCATTTGTTATTTTCACAAACGAAAAATTTGCCTAGGTTAAAGTACCTAATTACATTTCATGGGTCACTTGCACTTCAGTGTTATGCACTATCATTAATCCTGTACTCCTAAATCAAATGCCATAAGGAAACAATTTGAAATAGTTGTCACTTTATGGATATTGATAGAGCCCTTATCTAGAGATCTACCTTGGATCATTACTACATGTTGGAATATAGAATGCTTTTAGCCGCTCTTGGCAACTTGTCCGTGGTTATGGCCTTCTAATAGTTTGAAATATTTTATAGCCTCTGAAATGGGAACGAGATAGGAAAATTATTTATTCCACTACTTCAATACTGACCTGTCACATATTATAATTATTCGTTACCTCATATATATACCCTAAAAATCCTCCTGCTTCCGTGCATAAATATAATTACTGTGTCATAGACAGTTTTGGTGAACAACTTCCGTATTGCATGTAATATAAATATATGTGATACACACGCATTCCCAATTCTCTTCGGCTATGTAAACGACCTATTTTATTGTTATGACTTGAGTAGGTAGCTTCCAGCAATAAAGCTTTGCGAATCTCAAAATGAGTTCATACCAAGAATTGTGAAATCAACCCTCCTGAAAATTATGTACTGCAATAAATTGTAATCTTTCTAGATATATCCACCTTCTATTACCTAACTACTTGCAATAGAATCCTATTAAATACCAAATCATTCCAGTATTGAAATGAAAACATTCCCCAAATATTTACCATACTCTACAAATGAAAGTATGTTAATTTACATTTAAGCCCATAGTGTATAGAATTGTAATAAAACGGTGCTGTAAATGAGGTCCAAAAGATTGCTATTTGCTAGTTACATCTCAGATAATAATTGTAAACTTTTAAAACAAAATGACAAATGCTTTTCAAATAGAACTAAGAGTCCCGAAGAGTGAATTGGAAGCAGCTGCAGCTCTTGCAGCAGCGGAAGCGAAACAGCGTCAAATGTTGCGAGAAAAAGAAGAAGAAGAGAGATTGCGACCAACTCTGCTGTCGACATTGTATCCTAGAGAGGAGTTTGACCATGAATATGGTGGGCAGGGACAGCCCTTGGCTTTGGCTTTCGGGACGGAGGACATTGGACTTGGACGTATAATTGAGAGTCGGAAGAGAATTCGGAATTCCGACTCAATTATAGAGACACCAAAGTACAGCGAAAAAAAGACAATTGAGATCGCTGTATTTACAGACGAGGAGTTGTACAATAAAATAAAGAAAAAGTACCCAGGAGATACGACATCGAAGCTGAAAGACTATGTGACGACAATGATCAATACGGTGAGTGGATATTTATAAATAGTGAATGGGAGGATAGATAGGCAGTAAGTAGGTAGTACTCTCTGGTAGATTTATGACATTGCAGACTTGGGCTACAGAATAATTTAGATATTAGCTACCTACATGGAAATGGCATTAGCGAGTTGCAACTACCGACAATTGTGTAGTGGTGCTAATAAATAAATTCAGGCAGTGTCACTATTGTCCTCCTGTGATCTAGGCCGAAATGATGTCAAGTCAAGCAGTGGTTGATAGCAGGACATTAGATTAGTTCCTAGTACTAGGTCGTTGAATGAAAGTGGAGGAGGAAGGAAGGTGTAGGTATGTAGTAGCATCAGTTCAGATAATAATATATTACGGAGGAGTAGTACAGTAGTAGTGGGATGTAGTAAATAGTAGGTCGTTGAGGTTGATTCAGGAGAGAGTACAATGGAATAATGGATGCAGCCTACTTTTACTTTTACATATGAACAGGAAACAATTGAAAATGTTTTTGCGCAGATGGACTTGCTGTACAGACAGCCGTCTCTGGGAGTGGAAATTGAATTTCTACTTGTTCAACTGGAAATCCTGAAGAAGAGTCCA
The DNA here is from genome assembly GCA_020055645.1 of Tomocerus qinae. Lineage (NCBI taxonomy): Eukaryota > Metazoa > Arthropoda > Collembola > Entomobryomorpha > Tomoceridae > Tomocerus > Tomocerus qinae. Next base: position 27,422,076 of record CM034548.1, read on the forward strand.
GGGAAGCTAAATAATAATGGAGGGAAGGCCAAAGCCTATTTATCGTCTTTTTGTGACTTTGCCGGAGACAAGAACGTCAATAGCGGGTTGTGGGACCACGCTCTGCTCCTGACCGGTCTGGACCTCCACGAGGAGGGAGCCAAGAACACCGCAGGCCTCGCCTGGGCTGGAACCATGTGCTACCGCTACTACAGCTGCTCTATCAGCGAAGGCACTTCCTTTGGGGCTGCCTACATCATCACCCACGAGATCGGACACAGTCTGGGCATGGAGCACGACGGCGTGGGCGTCAGTGACAAGTGCGACAAGGACAAATTCATCATGTCCCCGACAACAGGCCCGGGAAAAACCGCCTGGTCCAACTGCTCCAGTGACAACCTCAAGGACTTTCTGCAGTATGGCACTTCGGAGCTGCGGGGACGCAAAGCCGGCAACAGACCCACTTGTCTCTCTGAAATTGTCAGTCGGAGCAAAAAGAGCATCGATTTTTCCACGGGAATTCTCCTCCCGGGAGAAAAGTATGATTCGGGTCAACAATGTCTCCTGGCCGTTGGACACACTTTCAGACCCTACTTCCAAAGAAACATTCCTCCTTTTAACGTACAATTTCCTTATTGAAATTCATTTCTGTCTAAATTCCTGCTGTGTGGGTCGAAGGGAATAATCTGACTTTTACTCTGTAGGACATTTGCTGGATGCTGCACTGTGGGAATGGAACGCATGCAATTTCAACTCACCCTGCATTGGAGGGCACTAAATGCGACAGGGATAAAGTAAGTATATCCATATAAATAGTCTACTAACATTTATTTGTTTCATTCCGTAGTAGTAGGTAGTAGTATTGGAATGTGCAAGTAGTAGACGTAGTAAAAGTGTACCATTTAGTATATTATAGCAGTGAGTAATGTTGATGCAAAATGCACACGCTCGTAGTAGTAGTATTAGTAGCAGTAGTCAAAATTGAAAAACAACAATCCATCATTTTTGAGGGGAGTACTATACGCCAGTGAATCAATTCAATTTGTTTATTTCTTTTTTCTGTATGTTGTGACGTTGCAGTACTGCCGAAAGGGAAAATGTGTCAAACGCAAACGCAAATGAAGATGAAATGATAAAAGAATCTCATTTTACTGTGTTTTCTGCATGCGTGTGTCTCGTGTTTCCTATATAGCCGTGTATGTGTGGTAGTGTATCACATTTGGAAAAGTGGATGGATGCAGATGATGGATGCGGTGCTGGAGAAAAGGCTGCACCCTAAATACCATTTTCATAATGCAACTTTCAAGTATTCTGTCATGGGTAATGTAAATGAACTCATGGGTAAATATAATGCGCCGTACAATAGGTCTCATCAATTGCATTCCCACACACACAGCACTACGTGAGTCTCAGAGCACGTTAGAAAAATGATAATAAATGAAAGAAATCTTGCTTCGTATATTTATGGTTAGTAGTAGTGTCATGTCATGTCATATGTCGCCACTACACTTTCTGTTACGTGACTTCTGATTGTGATAAATGAAAATAACGTTAATGCACTTCAACCAATGTAATATTAAAATACACTTGTCGTAACTATAGAACATTCCCCCCGCTATTGTAGCAGTTGTCGATTTGTTGGATGCTCCTTTCCTGTTTTACCATTTGACAATATCATTTGCAATAAAAGCTCCAATATTCCTACGTGTACCTCAACCAATAACGCTATTTGATTCATGGTCCATATCTCCAGCCAAAATAAACTCAAACCTACCCTACATGGACCATATGGCATCGCTCCATCCAATATTTTTGCAATTCCACCAATCGTTTCCTATAATCTGTGCTTAGCTGAACCCGTTTCACTTTTCACGCTATCAAAACGCATTAAGGCTATCCAGGTTTAGATATTTTCCCACCTTCCAATATGACACAAGTGCCTACTCTCTCCTTTGACGCTTGAGAGAAAGCAGACAGACATCGTATAATCCAGAGTGTAGATATGATATGTATATGCATATAGTATGTACTATAAACTACGTGAACGTGAGAATGTGCCGCAAAATCAATTTGAGAAGTACTACTGGATTCAATATTACCGTTAATAGAACATTTTGCTCGCTGTGAAAGATTTTGGTCGTGTTTTATTGAAATGAAACCCAGAAATTCAGTCCAGTTGAAATGCTTTTTATAAAATCAGTACTGCTAATTATGAGATTAGCTTAGGACAAAATTAAAAGTGTGTAAGCTTAGAGATATCATTATATGTAGTTGCAATTTTCCCGGAAGGCGTTCTATAATACAATATTCATCTTAATCTAAATATCAATTTGGAATTTAATACTTCCACCACACAGGGATATACATATAGAGTAGGTACATTATTCTATAGTATTAGACAGATATACATTCAAGGATGCTTAGGTAAGGGATACCTAATGTCATGTCATATTAGACCATGTAGAACATCAGGAATATGGGGTTTATAACCAACCATATTTTTTTTCTTTATTTCACAATAGTACACTATATTCTCTGTAGTTAAACTTTAGTTTCGATAGAGAATTTACTATTCTAACAAGGTTCTGGGGATCCAGTACATATATAATATACACAGAGCTACTTAGTTATCTCTCCTAAATATAGTTTTACAATTACAACTGTATACACAGGTAGCTCCTCCTAAGTATGTGTTGAAATACACATGATTTCACATACATAAATTTGCTACATACAGTATGAATACTTTAGTATGTGTAGTAGTACTAGTACATCCTATGTGGGAAATCATAGGTACAGTACATTTATAGTGTAGTAGGTTGCTATATACTAAATAATGTTTTGTGTCCTGTATCCAAGGTAAATACAAGAGTAGTATCATTATGTAATTAATTACATACATAGCGTGTAAGTAATCAATTTCATTCATCATTGTATGTATGTATGTGTGTGTGTTAGGTATAGGTGATTGTATTTCTTGAGTCTGTATGAATAGTAGATAGAGTTCAGCGGAAATAAGAGAGTAATGGGTATAGGAAAGGAATATCTGTAGTTTTAGAAGGTATTGCTTTGTCTAATATCTTTGGTGCCGGTTTGTAGTACAATAGTGCGTCATTGTATCGTTATACTTTGATTCAAGTGCCGAAAAGTGTTGGTGGATGGTGTAAGGTTGTTTGTGAGTTCAAAGATGAACAAGTGGGTGATTTTTCGCAGCATCTGCTTTGTTATAAATGTTACGATATTTATGAGCAAAGAAAATGCTCACAAGGACGGTAAGCGTAAGAAGACAAAGTGCACAGGCGACTCCAGTCCCTATACCTAAAATATTTGTTAAGGTCATTATTTCCAAGTCGGCTCCATTCTCTGCAATAGAATAAAATCAACAGAGACTTAAAGAAACATTGGGAACTTACCAGTAACCATACGAAAATCTGTAAACGAAATTGATAAAAAGAGCCAGAGTATAGCAGAAGTATTATTATTAGCATTTTGCAGTGCAGTGATATTTATGAGTATAAAACTGGAAAAACGATTGTGATTGTGAGTAGAGAAAGACTTACTAGAAGGTTCATTTTCAATCGACTGTTTACTTTTAGTAGACAGAGTTGTGTCTAGAACAATTTTATTTGAATCTCCAACTCGGTTGGAAGAAAAGACGACTATGCGTAGGTTTTGTCCAGGTGTAAAAAAATGATCAACTCCAAGATTCTGGGAACTGACTTGGAAAAATGGCATGAGGCTCGACAGATTGAAAAGCATCTCGGAGCTGTTCCCGTCGAAAACCTGTGCATAGTACACTTCGGGCAATCCCTTTAAAATTACGTTGCCAAACGGCAGAGCAATAATATGGTCATACAAAAGTCCGTCAAGACAATCAATGTCAAAGGAATTCGATGTCATATTGTTCACGGTGCAATTTTCCCAAGCCCACACGGGTCGCTCTGAAAAATCCCAATCAATTTGCCCGTTTAAACAAACATTTATTGCGGAGGACGGGGACAAGTGAAGAAGTGTTTACTCTACCCGCGGGAATAACGTGATAAATACAAGGCTCCTCTTGCCTCCCGATCTCATTTGTGGCCCAGCACAGAACCGAGCCGTAGTCCTCTTCGTCGTATACCGTGAACGACAACCGGGCTCCTTGGTTAGCCATCTGAGCCTTCGCCAATATTTGCTCGTTCCTTTGAAAAGCCCACTCATAGTTGGACTCTGACTGGATTTCCGGATATGACTCCACTTGACAATCAATTTCCACTTTTTCTCCCGCAAGGGCAGCATACTCCAATTTCTGCGTTGTTATATCTTTGCAAGCCGGCTTAACTGTACATTCCAAAAGTCAAAGGAAAGAGTTACCAAAATCCTTTTATTTCACTCACCAGTCACACACAGTCCTGAGTCTCAGCCGAGAGAGACAGATGAGATAACCAGATTCACTATACAATAGACGACTATGCAAATATGCAATGCACGAACAAACAGCTTTCTCTCTCCCTCCTTCCTTCCTACTTTCTCACAGTTCAAATAAACCATCTCATATCTCTCTACCTACCCACACAAACTACTACACCTTCTTCTACTTATCTACCTATAATACTGCCTTCTTTAAGATCTGCATCGTCACACAATCCAGACTTATATAACACTCCTCCAACTACTCTTACAACCACTATAACATAAGTAAGTGCTATGTACCTATCTTACTTATATAATGTATTTGCTAAGAACGACCTACATTACTCCACAACCGTCCAAAAAAAAACGGAGATTGAATACTTTTCTATTGCTTTCTCTCCTTTTATAATATGTTTACAGTGAGACAGAAAATGTAGCGACTATATAGAGGAAAATGTTTAGAAATGCTTACACTTGACTCGAAGATCTATAGCAGCTGAGAGCTTCTCTCTGGCCGTCTTGTCTAGAGTTAGAAGACAATGGTATTTCCCCGATGACCATTTCGTCACATTGCTCAGCAGGAGAGAGTCCTCGGTGATTCTGACCCCGAGACTCAAGTCTTCTTTCATTCTGCCCCACTGTCACATCAAATGCATAATTGACTCAGACACAACTACAAAATACAAATCTCACAGCGACACATAAAGGTACAAAGAACAAAGTCCAAGGCTTTCTCCGTCTCAACTCCTAACATATAGTCTCACTCACAATTTATCATCCATTATATTTATTCCCAAAGGAGAACACAAAAGTACTTAAAGCAAGAATCTAAGTAGGAAGTAGGTAGGTATATATGTCAAATATTATATACGTCTCTTCTTCTCTACAAAGATACATGGCATGTTATTATTACACCTCCAAAGGTAAATACTATGCTACTGTGAACATTTTGAATCACTTCAGCTATCTGGTTTCAACTAAGCAAACAAAGAATATAGGTTAAAACGACTACAATACTACTCCACTAAAGAATGTAGTTTAGAAATGAAAATAACTGACATCATGTAAGAATTCCAATTTGTATTTCCCAACGTCTTTTTCTGGATGAATGGTGCATTTGAAGACAGCATTGTCTCCCTCCCGAATGTTATCTTGCTCCTGCTCATCAGGATGAGAGAGCAATTCAAAGGTAACTACACAAAAATTTATCAGATACAATTCTTATAGTATTACCGCAATAATAATACCACAATGTGTAACCATCTGGAACCACATCTTCATTTCATATCTAGGTATTTACTTTTGCCAAATGTCTTTCCCCAAAGTACTTCCTTCAGATACTTCTTCGAGATAGGCGACTTTATACCATTATAATGATACTTAACTTTCATTTAAGACTCAATAAAAATATCAGTCTCTTACTGTTACACGTTATACTTTGCATTATGTGTTACCATGCAACTTACAGTAGGCATATCTCTACTTTATTCATAAAATATGTCTAGATAATTATATAACTGCCCTGTTACCTCCTGGGACTTCCAATTAATATACCTGAGTGTATTTCTGCTATATAGAGGTAATTGGCATCATTTGGGACATTTGGAGCTATTATTCTGTTTGTAAGTAGCTACTATTATCCATGTAAATGCTGTCTAAATTGTAACTCTACTCTTTTCTAATTTTTTCCAAGTACTCATGGCCATAGGTAGCTTCAAATATCCTTCACCAGAATAGTGATTCAAAAATTTAGCAATAAATTAAACGACAGTTTGTTCCATTTTAGTACTTTTGGAAAACTAAGTAGCAAGAAAAATAATGCACAAAAGTTCGAGTTGCCGTTAAACTGTATTATCGTGATAACCAATGCAATGATTATAATGCCAATATGAATCTTCAAAAATTAAAAGAGCCAAAAATCTCTTATAGCCCCGAATTGCCTTTAAACCGAGTCTCTGGAGGCTACATGCATGGCTACAATTTGGTAGCAGTGGGAAGTAGAGCGGAGAACAGACAGTGAGCTATTTATTCATCAAAATGCAGCTCACCGCACTGGATCACTTACTATGTGGTATTGATATGACACCATAAAAGCTCTACTACATCCCTTCGGGTAAATTGATACATCGGGGACCGGGTTTTATAGAATATGCCATGAAAGCACTGAAAGCAGCAGTTATACGACGAAACACAGAACAAAATACATTGGGGCAAGATGTGACTGGAGTAAAACATTAGAAAACAACAGAAAGCAATTGTCTTTTCACGCAAGAGGAATTTTGATTAATAAATACAATAAAAATGAAACAATTAGAATGTGAAAATTGTGTAACTAATCTTGACTCATCAAACTACATAATAATGGATTTTATATCTTTTTGCAGTTGAAACTTTTAGAAATTCAAATACGTAAATTGTAAAAAAGATGAAATCAGTTGCTTTTTTGTTTCTAGGTTGGAGGGGGCACTTTGTGACCACGTAAAACTGCGACCGACGATCAATGATATGATGCAAGTAGTAGTAAGGAGAGGCACGAGTAGAATTGCATGGCAAACTTTCTCCACTTTGCTCGAATTGTTTGAAAGAGTTTAGAGTCCTAGATTTAGTGGAGCATTTACGGTAATTATATTATAAACAAGTTGGGGGAACTTTAATTAGGCATAAAAAATAATTTATTTTGACGTAAGTAGGGAAAGTTTTTTGATTATAACGAGTCAAATATTTCGCAGAAGGTTATGTATTGTTCCCTGACAAGAATCCATTAGAGCGGAGTAATTTTATTCCGGTGACTAGGTATAGGTAATGGCTAACTAGAGTTGGAAGCATTACCTGATAAGTCGAGGTAAAAGCATTCAAGGTTCAAAGCTCAATTATGGTAGAAGATTACACAATTACATACAATGCAGTAGTGAATTGTAATTGTGTTACTTTCAGTGTAACGATTATTTGAGCAGTGAGTGTGAGTGATGGTTGGGCGAATTGAATGTATTGAGTCTGTCTGTGGAAATGTAATAGGACAGATATACCTAATTAGAGTATCTATAACAGCTCTATATATAACAGCTCTATATAGGTACCTTTAGTCTCGTCATGAACAAGATAGTGGTTTAGTGGAAGGCTGTAACTGGAGCGTCCTTTGCTATTAGAAGAATAGATTGTCATCCAGAAACCTTCCTTCGTCCAGGGTTTTCTCAAAAGGAAGAATGGGACTCGGGATGTCAGATTGTGGAGCAATTTTCCTCCTCTGGCTTCCGCCACTTCCAAATGAAATATTTGTGCGAGTCCACCGTCGAAGCCTGGGAAATAAAGTTAGTTGAGATCCAACTGGTTTTCAACAAACCGTAAATAGATCTAATAATATACTAATGAAAGCATTATAGGATATTATCATTGCCTTCAGTGCACTCGATCTCTATCTCAACTTCCTCTCCTTCCCAAGAACTACCGCTCATCTCCCGAGTGGAGCAATTAAACGGGGCTTCCGGTTTACCTATTTAAAGCATATGTGAGTGAGTGAGTTGAGTGTGTAATTTATTTCTGTATATCTTATAATTAGCCATCTTCTCCGTCAAATCTCAAAATTAATTGGATAAACAGATGGAATGTGAGACAGAGTCTCATTAAGGTAAGCAGAGAAATGTTTAGGTATTTGTGGAATCTAGACAGATTTAAGTCTCATTAATTAGCACGTCATGCGAAAGAGAGAAAACAAATTACACGGTGGATGGCTGTGATATTATTTGCACAATGAAACATAGTCTATTAGTGACAATGTTATTCGTTACAAGTGACAGAATACTTACTTGCAGTAGTAACGTGGTAGACACAGGGATGAAGTTGCTCCCCAATCTCATTCGTCGCCCAACAAAGTATTGAGCCGTAGTCCAACTCTGTTTTTGGAGTGTATGTCAAAATATTTGAAGTGGACGTCGGGAAACGATCTTCAGCCATTGCCTATGACAAATGTTGCATAAATAAACACAAGTGCTTACCTTCCGTACCATCCAATTACAACTAACTCAACAGTGGGAATGAAAAATGGAGTAACCAATCTAAGATAAGAATTTCTAAGGGGATTCATTCACTCCGTAATTCACTCGGTACAATAGATAAGAGGAAGAGAGAGCAAATGTCAACTGAACCTCGGATGATTCACTCTCTAAAGACTCCAATGAGGAAAGAAAAGCCCACTTGAAGTGTTTTTCAAGTGGAGGTGGATTCGCATCCACTTTGCACTCAATTTCCACCTGTTCATCTTTGCTCGCTCCAAATACAGTATTCTCATGAGCTTTGCATTGTGGTTTATCTGCAAATAATCAATAAAACACTTTAAAACGTCTTCACTGAAAATATTCGTCTCGTTGAAAACAACTCGCTTCTCTGTCTATGTACACTACGACAATAGAATTTCATGGCAAGACCAAGTAGTGTTCAAACAAGACATGCGGAATTCATACGAAACAACTACAAGAAAGCTTAATTCAATCCTACTCAAGTGGACTTACATTTTACGCTCACTTCGATCGTATTGGAAATTACTTCTCCGGAACGGGTTTTGATGAGGCACACATACTGACCTGAAGACCATTTCCCTACGTTCTCTAAATATAGTTCTAATTTGTTCTTCGACAAATGCATTCCTGTATTTACTCCCAGCAGCTCTTCATCCAGCACATGGTCCTGATTCAACAAACATATTTATTTTCTACTCCTCACATTTATTTTAAACTCCATTTTGGACCAAGTTCTTTGCACAAGAATCACAAGTGGAGCGCACATTTTCTATGTACCATTTCTGCTGAATACAACTCATGCATGCAAAACAATATATTATTTCATTTACATTGTGCAGCCATAGGATTTCGTATCCGTTTTCATTTTCATGGTGATTTCCTCCAGTTATGTTTGTATGCAGAATACATTGAAAGTTGATGTTGCTCCCTTCTATTATAGAATCTGGATCAACATCATGTTCTAGAATCAGTCCTGGTATCGACACAACTATAAACAATATAATATGAAATCAATTAACATACTTCCTTTTCCTTCTATAGTATAACCAAATTGGGTTATATTACTACTTATATAAATGGAAACCTGATTCAATAAGGTTTCAACAATCTTTCCAACATCCTCTGCCCTACCCACTCTATTTCAAACAATAGCGCAATATATAAGCTAAAATGTGAAAATAATAATAGTAGCATAATAACTCACCAAATATGCGAAATAATAACAAATTAAGCAGTAAAGTATATGAACTCATATTTAGGCAATTGAACGTGAAACTCAACAACTCAATGAAAATGCAGTGTAAGCAAACAAGATTTTTGTCAACTTTAGTGGAAACTGCATATTATATAGCTGTTAACTAATCTTAATCATAAAAAGAAATGCTCACATCTTATTACGCAAGTCATTCATTTGGATTTAGAGTCCAACGCAAATACTTATGCTACTATTTAGTATATATTTTTAAGACATTAGCTAAAAACGAATTGCATTGCCATTGCAAAATTTTATATGTGATTGATAGTGCATAAATCGATCAATAAACCTCTACCTACTTTAAGACATTAGTTCGGTGCATGTTTTAGATTAGGATCAGCAATTCAGTAGACTAGCAGATTTAAGAAAACAATGAGTCCATAGCCAATCAATGAAATGTCAAATAGTATAAGTAGGATTTTCCTGTGAATCCTCACAAGTTTTCCCAATGGAGTCAAACTTGTAACAATCACTTGTTCTTGGCGACTAAAGTATCATTAAAATAGAGACTTGAAGGAATCCAAGTCAGTCATTTCAGCTTAAGCCACAGTAGTACAAACTTATTTGCAAAAAAATCATTTTCCAATCTACTTGTGTAAATTTTGTCCGTAACGAGAAATAAATTTCCACAGATTTGGATTTACATATTTTACCAAAGTAGAATACATAACATATTCCAAGTTATTATTTGTATCATAGTCTTCTTTATTTCAATAATTAGATCAAGTCTGGAAATTGGCATTACGTGTTGTATGCTAATCTGTAGACAAGGTACACATCTCATGGGAAATCCCAAGGTTCCTATGCAAATCTCTAGTTGATGTCTAGATCTTTGGTTAGATAAGCTTCCCTCCTCTATTGTGCCTCGATTAATTGCATTCTATGAAGCTTTAGAGGGATAGTCATTCATTTTTTCAATCCTTAAAAAAGATTAGTTTCTTAAGGTCCTCCACTGCATACATTCATGTACTAAGTTAAGAGCATTGAAATGCCACTCGTCTACTACCTCTTGCACCGTGCAATTTGTGCATTGTATTAGAACAACATTTCAATATTTAGTAGTCCTTGGCATCTAGGATTGAAAATGAGTTTGCTGAATTTCATTAAAATATAGACTGTATTAGGTTATACTCTGCAAATATGAATATAGAACAAGAGAAAACTTTTCAAAGTCGTGAACATAATTTCGTCCTCGACTAATACGGATTAACCGACAAGGAAACCCCGTTGCATAGTCATTGCACCCAAATGTGGCATTCTGTGTGGCATTACCTTTGACTAATTTGAACATGCTGATGTTGACAAAATCCATTCACCTACCACAAAACCAAATACTAATAATAATCCAACAAAAGTTGCTGGCTGCTATTTGTTTATTAATTAATCCTCGCAGTTCATCAACAAATAAATGCACTTCCCGTTTTAAAGAATTGTATGCATACCACATAATTCAGTAGCATGCATGCAATCAACTAAGTTTGAAATTGAAACTTGCAGATGCTACATTTATTAAAAAAGGATATAGTTTGGATGATATTAATGCATTCAGAATATGGAAAACTTATGACGCATAGTCAGGGCAGTATTATGTTACTGTTTATGTTAAAACTTGTTTTTTAAAACATCTCTTCCTAACACATTTTTTCAAATGTCACGTTGTCGACATTTCTTGTGAAACTTGAGACGAAGTTTGATAAAATGTAAAGAATCTTACAAAAGACTGTTTATGATATTACAATCACCTACTATTACTAAAGTCCAGCAGGGAATATTTGTTAGGTAGTCGTACGTCGTAGATTTCTTGGAAATTGACCGGTCAGGGAAACTGGCAAAAAAGTATGCGTAGGCTGAGTTCTTTGTAAAAATGGGCTTACAATCGCCTCATTTGAAGTAAAGTCTCTGCGTAGTTCCTATGTACACGGGATACAGGATAGTGCACAGGAAACGGAATACCATATCGAAAATCTAATAGGAAAAGTAGACCCCGACGAATTTTGTACACGAACTGGAGACTATAATAATGAATATGAAATCTAGAGTTTTTGTATTTCAATACAACATAAACTCTTTTCAGTGTAATAGGTTTTATATCTTACTTGTGTTGTAGTAATCCAACACTAGAATTTTAAAGAGGATGAGAAAACTTTGGGGGAATGTGATTTACTTTGCTAAAAATGCAAATGTACAATTTACTTCAAATGTATTTGTAAAAAGTAAAAGATAGCGATTCCTAAATGCGTTATGCTTTGTAAAAGATTGCCCTCCACTCGTCCTGACAGTGGTTATCTAAAGCTCTCGCTATGAAAACTAAAAATATAAAAATATACATAGAGTTTTAAAAGTTAATTCAGATGAACTGTCCTGAATAGGATTGTGATTGACAATTCTCTATCTTGTTTAGACTAGAAAACCAATTTCCCATTTTACACTATTCATTTCTACATCTATTGCATCCTGCTGCAGAGCAATTCTCTTTCGTCAAACATGACTGTTTGGGACTTGCAACAATGATTTTGCACTGAACACTTGCAAATCCTGAATAAGTAGCATAATATCAAACACATAAATCAAATACAAAGACTTGTGAACAGAAAAATGCATTTGTTACGCGTAGGCCGGTAAATTTTGTTATTTAGAGAGTATTCTTTGCCTTTCTCAGAAAGCAAAGATTGTTATTGAAGATTTCCGGCTACTAAGAAAATCAGGATGTCGAATTTGATATAAAACGGACTTTGAAGATCTCTTGGAACTGTCCGAACAGGGCAACTGGCAAAAGTATGCGAAAGATGGACTCAAGACTAAATTTAGGTGCTAGATTACTACCTTCCTTCTAGAGTGATTCCCTTGTGATATTTTACCGATCTATATATGAGTGTACCAAACTCCAAATGGGACATTGATTCGTTCTCAAAATACTCTTTACGGCATAGCCTAAACGTTGTATAGAGGAATTTGTACATTAAGTTTGACAGGAGTGTTATCACACGTTATTAGTTTAATTTTGAGAGTTATAGAGTTGACAAACGGATTTTATACTGAGGCTGGCATTTGGGTGTGTGGAAGGAAAAAAGTACATAAACGGGAATTATAGAGTAGATAATTTATCAATGCTTACACGTAAATCTGTCTCAGAAATGTAGGGCCGGAAGGAAAAGAAAGGAAGAATAAGTGAAAGCAGAGAGTCTCGGATTCGGAGAATAAGTAACAATAGGAAAAGCAAAGTTGAATGAGTTTGGGTTAGTGAATGTAGTCAGGAATTTGGAATGTCCATAAAAGGATGGAGAGAAAAATGTGTACACATGTAGTACATAGAGGGAGATTGATTGTCGTCGTAGTGTAGTGTAAATACCATTACAATCCAGGCAGTACACACTAATCCAGTAGAATGCGGGAGGAATAAGTGATATGACATTGCATTCCACTTGGTTTACTTCGGGCGTCTGTCGCTCGAGTGTATTCTGTAGATTGTATTATACTATTTGGCTATAGTAGAATGGGCTGCATACCAAGACTCAGAAAAAGAAGATTGTGGGAAGCAAATGGATGTGAAAGTATCCCATTATGAGATGACAGTGTGACTGTGACTCCAACTACACACTCTCCAGTGTTATGTTATCTTTAGTATGTCATTGAAAAAAATTCCAATCGTTATCATGTATAGTATAAGCTGAGTGAGTGGTCCTGAATTTCCTTGAACACTTCATATGAATAAGAATTGCTTATTGAGACATTTTTATACTGCATTAAGGAACGGAGGAATGAATCAAAGAACAGATACACTTGAGATAAACATCTCCAGAGAAAAAAAAATGAACGTGGATATAAGGTTCCCAAAATATACTTATAATTATCTGACGTTTTTTTTAATCTAGCCTTATAATTTATTTTATACGGACGATTAGAAAATAATGTAGATTGGTATTTGAGTGATCAAGTGGAGCTCCATGCTTTTGGCTGAAATGATCCAATCAAATATTTGCATTATAAAATATACAATCTCAACTGTAACTTTTGTAACATTTCTTGGAAATGATTATCCTCCTTTGGCGTCATATGTGTCTGCATTTACAAAACTTTGCTTATTAAAGTACTTCTTTAAGTACGTTTGAAAAAGGGAAGTTTTTGAGGGAGAGTCTGTTATGAAAATGAGAAGCGCATTAAAATGGTTTCAGAGCAAATGTGTGCATTAATAATGAATTGAATACGCCGTTGTTTTTTGGTTGGGTGTGTGAAGACATAGAAATGCATAGTTTATAGTAGTTGATATAATTAGAGTCACTTTAGTATTCTTACATTACATAATTAAAGCAGTGGAAGATAAAAGAGGGAGAAGTTATGGGTAGAGACAGATGTTGGTCGTTATCGTTTCAGTTATTAATGTTGAAGGTTGGATATTCCGGGGTATTATCAGAAAGAAATATAAGAAAGGAGAAAGTTGTAAAAATAGTTGGGGAGTAGTTGGAAGTATGTACACAAAAGTTAAAGTTGGGCGAGTACATCTGTTAGGGAAAGTTGTAGATCTTATATGGGAAGGAGTTAAGGTATTTTATGAGAGGGAGCAGTGGACAATTGGTGGATATAGAGTGAGTGTAGACATTTGTAGCTGTAAGTAGGTGGATGGCGGTAAGTAATAGGAGAGTATGCTGGTTGGTGACTTGACGGACAAAGTAAGTGAGTCAAGTTAAGTTGAGTGGGACAAAGTACCTTTACCTTCTCCTTCACCTTCCCCATCGCATCCGACTCGAAGGAAAAGCCAATAAGCGACCAAGGACACGAAACGCCACTTATTGATCTTGATCATCCCAACCGATTTCTCACTCAAACTCTTCATCTCAAACGGAAAACTCGACTGTTCGTCGCACCACGAGAACTTTGTTCACTCCTTTCCTTCCCACCATCAAATTATGCATCTAATAAGTTCACCTCACTCACTGGCAGAGAAAGTCGGCGGAAAGGAAACCAGAGTGAACTGAGGAGAAAGTGGAGAAAACTCACACAGTCCATCTCCTTTTTCTTATTTTATATCGTCTACAATATGCACTTTCTCCGCTGATTCTGTATTCTGAGGTCTGCCTCTCGTATACTAATATGAAATGTAAGTAGAGCAGAGAAATTGCCTTTCCCGACTTTCTTTTTACGCCACTGCACTTTAGTTTACTTTGGGTTTATGTAACTTTGAATGACACTAAAAGTTTCAGTTCAGTTTGGTTTATTGTTATAGAAGTAGGAATTTGAGTTCCGTCTCTCTCTTTCTCTCTCTCTCACTCTTTTCTATCTACTAGTAGACGTTTGTATGTATAGCAAAGAGGTAAGCAACTGCTCATATCAATGGTGCCATGTATATGTATAATAAGTATGTTATTATTATGTACTACCTTATTACATGTAGATATTACTTAGGTAGGGACGACAGTTATCGTATTTATGTTATGTCTCGTTTATTTCTCTTGATTTTGTTATGACTTCCTTTGGTTTGCTTACTTAGGGCACTTAGCTCAACGTTACGCTACTCTCCTTGACTTTTACCCTAAGAACGCATTATAATGATATGTAGTATGTTACCGCTGTGTTGTTTTCTTGAGCTAGACTTCATGGACTGCTTTGCCTTTTTGTTTTCCTTCTCCTAACATCACAATCAGTCAAACAGTTGCGTTAGTCTAACAAATCGATTGAATTGGACTTAAAAGACAAGCTCCTTTGTTCTTCAGTAACTGTGTTACATTAACAATAAGTTCTTTTACGTTTCTTTGTCTCTATCTGTCAATTCGATAGGAATAAATCCATTTACTCCTTTCCTTTCACACTGGAGTAAATATTATGTTCTTATTTACTACAGTATATTATGTAGTACTCGCTACAATCGTGTACACTTTAACCGCTCGATACTTCTAGACACAACAACAATGTTCTTTGACGTCGTCTTAACTTTGTTATTATTCTTTACAACTCAGCTACAGAAGTATGTAAATATCATCTATTGACGAACTCTGCTGTTGAAAACACAATAAATACCTAGCATATTAAAAAATATTCGCTGTCAAAAGTGAAAGTTAATAATGCACACTTTGATTGAGTTGGAGTTTATTAGTCCAAAAGCATGTGTCTAGTTTCTAGTTAAGTATGTCTAGAGAACATAGAAGAATTGTAATTCCATTCATTTAAGAATAGCAAATAAAATACAAAACAGAATGAATTACAATGAGACAAGATGTTTGTTTGACTTGTCCATGATTTCTAGTCCTCACTGAATTTATTGTTAATGTAAATGAAAACAGGATTCACTCTGCTTGGATTCAGAATGGGAAACTATTTTTTGAGGAAACAGAGGAATGCATAATGCATAGTTATTTTATACGGTAGATAAAGTGAAGCAGAGCAATAAAACTCTGGAATCCTCCTCCCTCAAATGCGGGTTATATATTTACTGTCTATACCTGTGTACTCTCTAGCTCTTTGATTTTGTACAGTGTTGGAATGTATTGTGATTGAATGGATCAAAGCCGCGAGAAAATATTGGAGGTAGACAGAATAAAGTATGGTGGGGATATAGTTAGGTTGCGACGGAAAGAAGATTGACAGGCAAAGAAGAATCGCTAGTCGCAGATGAAACAGATAGCGAATATATTACACTTTAAAAGTAGACGTAGGTGAAGTGAATCGAAGAGAGATAGACAGAGTGTCGATAGAAAGTAAACGTAAGTAAAGAGAGGATTGCTAGAGAATTGCCTCGTCTGTAGTAGGAGAGAGTGTTTGCACGAGTTCCACGTTGTTCAAGACGCAGAATGTGACTGGCGGTGTGTAGACGGAGAGTGACAATATTATATCGTGTGAGGAGCAAGAGACAGAAGAGACTAGGACGACGACACGACACCCGAATATTTCACTCCTCTCTTCTCTGCTCAGGGAATGAAGAAACGGGAAAAGTTCCAGGCAGCCAGCAGCGGAAACTCAACTTGCCCGGTTTCTCTCCTCTAGCTCCTTTGCTTATGGCTGTGAAATACAAATACACTATACTAAGTGTACACTGCTCTGCCTGCAAAACGTTGTCTTGAGTCAGAGATATGTAGTTGCATGGAGGATGTATTGTCGGCGTCGGCAAGTCCGTTCTGGAGAAAGCGAGTGCCTGTGATCTGCTGCCAATCTATTGCAGAAGGTTCGACGAGACTTGTTTTCCTTCGACCTACGTTTGCAAACTGGAAATTCCGCTCTATCTCCTTCCCCTTATATCCAGCTCTGTTCTGTATGAATGACTATTGTGATGGTGAAGTTGCGTGTTTGCGGCCAGAGTTTCGAAGGAAGGGACATGGAATGGGCAGGGCAAGGTCAATACTCAAATTGTAAGTGGAATTCTCCTCGAATTGAAAAACACTTTGCTTCCCCAGCTCACTATTAATGTACTACTTATGCGTTCATTCTCCACATACACACCTACATATTATTATTGCTCCACATCTCCAGATCCTCTATTTATCTTTTCACCATTTCCTCTCTTACCTGCATATATTGTAGTATTTCCACTCCATGGATTGGCAGTTCATATCATTTTGAGAGAGAGAGAGACGGACATCAAGTCCAGATAGCCAAATGAAACCAAACCACCGTATCATATCTTCATCCTAGTACAAGGCTTACACGTCAACTCAACTTTCAAGTATACGTACTCCATTGAAATGAGAAGAGCATTCCAAAACTCAGAATGTTCACTGTGTGTATGCTCTGTGTGTGTGTATCTGCTGGAAAACCGTATTATAATATTATTCTCTCTGTCCAAATGGACATGTAGTGGATTTAGTGGTTTCCTTACTTAACGCTACAAGTTATATACAACCATACACTTTTAGTTTACTACTAGTATATATAGGATTGTGTGTGCATTCAAGCTAGTCCAAGCAAAGGGCATGGAGCTCAGCTATTTCCGAGCTAATAATATGTCCAGCCGAGCAGATCTGAATCAAAGCAAGCTAAACCGAACTAAACCACATGAGAGAGAACAGAAGGTGTTAGCACCATTATATAGATACATAATATCGGATAAGCCGCCGTCCCATCAGCATCAGCTCCAATTCATTCCATACCACGCGAAATGCCATAGCTGAGTATACGGACTTTGTGGAAGGGCATTTTCTCCTTAAATGGAAATTCATAGGGAAAACAAGTAGGCAGTTGTATCCGAACGGAAATTATAAAGCAGTTGACTGAGTTTCTCTTCGCTCAGTTATGTGGGTCCTGAGCCTAGTCCAGAAATTTCATTTCGGGTCCAGCCTGGAAATTCAGTTCTATGAGAACAGCTTCTCTCATACTTACACTACTTATTTACTCGAGTCCAGGTCAGTCTAGCAGTTTAGCTCCAATCGACTTCAATCCACTCCTCCAACAGCACGGACAAGAAAACTCGCCTACTTAGACTCGCCAACTATTCTGGACCAAGCTGTGCATTCCAAGGAAAGCCAAAGAAACTACCTCGGAGAAAGCTACACCGTAGCAATAGAAAGTTAAGAAATTGCTTTACAAGACCAGGAGAAAGAAGGAGACGAACCGAAAAAAAGGTACATTAAATAGGCACGCTCCCTACATCCCGGCTAAGAAAGAAAACAGGCACAAGGGGCAACTTTCTCTGTACCATCTCCGATCTATACACAGCCAACTCTACCTTTTCAATTTATCTCTCACAAGGAATCTCAGCTATTCAATCAGCTTACCCTATTGTGTCTAATTTCAGTGCGCATGCCAAATCACCGGGCCTATTGCTGACTCCTACAATGACATCAAAGCTTGTATCAAACACAAAAAGCAAAAATCACAATTTGTAAAATTTCCCAAATTTAATTGTCATTTTATATATAGGTATACAATATGATGAGATTAGATCGCTAGATTTATCAGAATTAAAAGCCAACAACTTAATGGTTATCTACTTCATTATACAGATACTCTTTGATAGTATCTTTTTTCCACGTCTTGGAGTTGAAAGGGTGTAACGAGTTGAATGAAGGATTTTCTTTACGCAGAGCCCAAGTATATACTTGAGAAATTCAAGAGTGCATGAGCAATATGTAAGGGAGTACAGAGGAACGGGTTGGGCAAGGTCGGTCTAAGAAAGAAACCCAGGCAGATCTCTTCAGAGTAGTACAAGTGTAGCTGCAGGCATATGGACACAATAACATTGGTAGGTACACATGTGTAGAGAAGAAGCATAAGGTGCAGAAGGGTTTTAGATAGTGAAATACTGAGAAGGGCAAGCAAATGCTCTTATTGACGGAGATTATGACAATTTGCTTCCGTCCCAGGCTTTCTCCTGTTTTCAAATCTTGCATGCAAGTGTACATTGTACTCCTCGCTGATCTGGTAACCTACAATAAAGTACTGCTACACAGGAAGAAGGGTTAACAGTGTACTATAGTCTTTATAGTATAAGTAGTGGTGAAAGTAGAGCATTAATATATAGGTGGGTATTATAATGGAGGGGATAGGGCCTATTAGTATTAAGAGTGGAGTCGAATGGCGATGATGTACATGAGTATTTGGTGGATGGTACAACACAATTCACATCAGAGTGCTAATACTAAGGGAGAGAAATGGCCTAATCGTAAGTCTACACTAATGTATGTAATGTGTTAGCATCTGTAGGGACTACTATTGCAGCTTTGGCTAATGCAGAGAAATGCTTGGCTTTCTCTCTCTGTCTCTTCCTATCTCATAATAATCGCAGTCTAAATCATTTCTAATCACAACTTTCACAACTCGGCTGGCTTTCTTCGTTTGTTTTCCTTTCACTTGCTTTCTCCTCTGCGTCTTCCTTTCTCCTTCCACTCTCTCTCTCTCTGAGTCTATGCAATATGCAGGAGCATTCTCCACAGCGCTAATGCAAACATTCATTGTAGTGGCCGTGGAGCGAGCAAGGACATTTAAGGTACACTGTAAATATGTAAGTAAGGGGAGAGAGAAAGCGGGCGGGTAATTGTGTAAGGAAGGAAGTGAGCGGATGGCGTGTGTAGTCTCACTAAAGATTTGTCCAGAGGTTCCGTGTCATTTTTCCTTGACGGGATTTGGAGTTGCCTATCTTTGCCATTACTCATTTACCAATTGCCTTGTTGTGTCGTGTCCTGTCGCCTTCTCTTTCCCTCCACCTTAAACTGGAATAGAATCAAAATTTGGAGTTGGCGTGACGGGAGCTGGACTGGGACTGGACGTCCCTACCCTCTATGTATTATTAAGTACGGATTACTATGGGTCCAGCAGCATCAACATTCATATAGCATTTCCCACTATTTCTTACTTACTCTCAAAGTATTTTTCCTTGTGTCAACTCCCTTTGTCCTTCCTTTCCCTGTCTGCATTCCAATTGCCTTCATTTCATTCAACTCTTTCCATTTTCTTTACTTTTTCCTTCCTTCCTTCCTTCCTCCAGCTTTCAGCTCCAGCTTTTTACTACTACTACTACGATTACTTGAGCTGATGGGAGCTACTCTCCTACTACTACAGACAGTGCCAACCCAACTACTACAGTCGTGGTTAGACTCCCTATCGCTTCCCGTCACTTTCCCTCCTTCCCTCTCCTCACGTAAGCTTTAACCTTTAGTTTAGCTTTTGCTCCTTTCCATTTATTTTTATTATTATTTCTATCTCTGTTTCATCTCAGTGGTCTGTTGGAAACATTCTATTATCCCATTCCTTCTAATGTCCATGGTAATGTCCGCCTAATATGCTATGTACAGCTAGTACCCATGCAAACCTGCGAACATTTCATTAGTCCTCTATACACACAAGTACATACTAAGCCTTTATCCCATCATGCATACATATGCTTTTTCTCTACGTTCAAACTACAAGTCTCCTCCCTCATCTTTCTTTTCCCCACTACCACTCACTCCTCACGTTTCTATTTACCCTCTACAGGTATTTTTAAATTATACCAACTACTCCATGTTTTTGGAGTTCATAAATTACTCAGAAATTCCATTTGATAGCTACGTAGAGAAATGGCTTCAGTCTTCAACACAGAATGGGATTTTACACTCTCAAAAATTAATGGCTTGAGAACAACTGCTTATTTTTATATCCCTTCAATGAAAACGGGATTTTTTGGACAACCCAGTCTTATTTATGCACAAGTGCAAAAAGTCTACTGGATTAAATGGAAAAATTTCAGCTACATTGAATACTTGATCGTTTGAAATGTATTATGTCTTATTGTTTGACTTCATAAACGTATTTTTTAAATTCCAACAAAAATCAAATACTGAAAATGAAGTTATGCTATTTTCCATATACATGTACATGCATAAAATCCTATTGTTAGTTTTAGATTTGGTATGATATAATCCGAAAGTAGAACGAGCAGGTAATATTTGTTAGCCAGGAAACCCATGCAGGCTGGTATTAAATCCAAGGTTCGATAAATCGTTTTCCATCTTTGTTCCTACATATATTGATGGATACCATTTCGGGTTTGAGCAGAGGGCAAGGATTGAGATTGGGGCTATTGTAAGCATGGAGAAGGTAAGGAAAGCCATAACATTCCAGGATCTCATGTTGAGTTGAGCTTTTGTAGTAAAACTTGTCTTGGACTTTGACACGCATTGCTCGAGAATGTACTACTATATAGGAAGGTCTGGAAGTGAGGTCAACTGTATATAAGTATATGGCCATATAGTTATGTGTATGTGTGTATATCGGATGAATTGCAGAACTCGGGCAGTTTTGTCATTAGTAGGTGATATCTGGAAATGTTTATCTTTATTTGCACTCTGTGTCTCTTTATCCTTTTTATTCTATGGCGAACCTCGTCAAATAAAGCTGGCGAAGACAAGAGAATCACATGTAATTCAATAGACAAGAAATCTCTCTGGCTCAACTTCTGCTACTTACAGTAATACTGCAATACATTTTTAGTAATTGATATTTATTTAGCCGTTAGATATGAACCTTCGTATAGGCTAAATATAAAAAGGACCACGCTCCATGAATACATATTACGGTTATATGTTTCGATTAAGTGATTTACTAGCTTCGTAAGTATTTAGTGTTACTCTTAGAAAATAGGTATGGGGAGTGCAGATGGGATTTAATATCCGATATAGAATGTTGGGGCGGGTAAGAAGAGTAGAGATGACATGAGGGAAGCCGTAGGTGTTCTGGTTTGGTGGGGAGTTGAGAAAGTCTGAAAGAAATGTCTCTAGTCTATTTTGTCCATGCTGCGTTTGTTTTCATGAATGTACATAAGTACTCGGAAGTAGGTTGTTAAAGACCGTGAACATTGAATTCCTCCGCATGCATTCAAAATAAAGGCAATGACGCTACACATAAATAACCTAACACCAGAGTGGAGTTGAGTGGAGCATTAAGGCCTAGTTTCCATGCATATTGTAGTCGTAATGTATTTCTACCATAGCCCGTAATGTAGTAATGGAAGGAGGAAGACTATTGAAGAACGTTCTTCCTAACTTGTATTTGCATGGCCACCACTGAATATATATAAATATAGTACAAAAGTATATAATATGTATATATTCATAGAATAGACATCCATGAAACAAGGTAGGTACACAGACTAAAGCCACAAGAGGCAATGAAAGTAAAAGTTATTTTAGTAGAGCACGGTGAAATGAGATTTTCTTATGATAGCAACTTGGCTTGGTTGGCTCTGTAGACGAGTTTTCTCTGTTTCCAATGTACTTTCCAGTTTAGGAGTTTAGTCTGTGGCTCAGTCGGCTGTTTGTTTCTCTATAAGTTGTGAATGTGTTTCTGAATATTACCGGTCATATTTATTATTATATTTGCATAGCAATCGGTCCTAGTCACACAGCATCCACACAACAACATTTTATCTGGCAACAAACACTTTATTATGTTTGCTAGCAATAGTAGCAATGCACATGTGTAGTCATAGTAGATAGAGCTGTATTGTTATTATGATCTGTAAAATTGCAAGTAGTACCTACCTATATCTAATATATATCTATATAAATATATATAATACTATATTATAGAAGAAGATAAGTGGAGAAAGTAAAGCGACATTCTTTCTGTATATTATAATAATAATATTATGTAGTAGTGTATATGTATATAAAAGATATTATTATGGTATGTGTGTGTGTGTGGTGGGTACATTTGGCTAAGTGTACTTACTTACAGAGTGCATCAGTGTATCTGTCGTTACTCTGTCTGATACATTCTTGAAGAGTGTGAAGGACTGAAAGAGGCTTTGCCTTTGTACAGAGTGTATGGATGGAGTACCTTATTTTACTTACTTATCGTTAGCTCAGGTCTCTTCTCGACTTATGTGATGTGCTTAAGTTGTGAGAAGATGCAAAGTGCACGATCAACTTCTGAGAAGAAGAAAATGGAAAAAGGAAAGAACAGAGAAGTTGAATTGAGGGAGTTGAGTAGACTTGACTGGAGTTCAGTTCAGTTTACTACGCACATAGTAGTATGTGGGTTGTTGGATGCAAAGGCTATAGGCCAGGGAAGAACATACTTACTTACGACCTGATACTAATAGCCAGCATAAGCCCGTATAGAGTACAAGTACAAGAAAATATGCAAATGTAGGACAGGAATACATAACAGCCCATTTTGACACATTTTGTGTTCCAGTCGAGAGTACCCAACTAATGGTTAGTAAGTTTGATAGTGGAGAGAGATTGCAACTCCTACATGCTAAATGTATTTACGGAGTTGGGTAGGATGAGAGATACTTATGTACATACGACATACATGCATGAATAATGCTATGTGCTACTTATATCTCTTAAGTGTGCATTGTTGTCCGTATGAAAAGTAGATTGATACAATTTTATACGAGTCGTGAAGTGGAGTTGGAAGTTTCTAGTGCCACTATCTACTTAAACGTGTGTGCAAAGTTCACTAAGTAGCACTATAGCCATCTACTCCTATTACCCCAGCAGATATGCAATAATAATATTATGATGATGCACCTACCTATGTAGATTTTGAAGCATTGTGTGCAGGCGGATGGAAATAATAGAGTTGCTTAGCAGTTGAGTTTAGTGAGTTGCCAAGCCAGGGAGAGTTACCTCCTGCTGGAATATATTGACTAGGCTCATTGTGGTGACTGTGTAATGTAAAGTACTTTGTACATGGCACCTCGAGTTGTTCCGTTGTTCGTCAATAATTATGTCCATGCGTAGAGAACAGACCAAACCAGAGTTGGAGCAAGTGAGTCAAAGCAAAGCCAAGGAAAGTAAACCAAAGCAGACCAGAGGAAACTGGCTTTTTAGACCATGGAGACTTTGATGGCTTTAGCAACTTAACTTTCCCTTGCATTGCCCTGCATCTTCCTCTACTTACTCTCTCTATACTCACTATTACTCCACATTATGTATTTATGCATGTAGTAGAGAGATATGAATAGCTTGTCATACCATATTGGGATGTATCCGAGAGGAAATTTAAAAGAGCTCGTCCTCCTACTATACATAACATTTTATACATTTCATAACATTATTATATATACCTAGGTACCTACCACTAGATACTATATATAATGTGCACAAGAGTATCTCCTCCGTTCCGCTCTGCTCTCTCTCTCTCTCTCTGCCGTTATGTGCGAGTATGAGAGTGAAGTTGTGAACACACGGCACGGGATATGATTACATTATGATGCCGTGGAGATGGCAAGAAGGGACTTTTCCAGTGAAAGTCGAGTGATAGTCAATATTCAGTTGTGCTACATCCGCAACACATTTATTTAAATGAGCCAAGTCTTCTTCTCCTCCTCTAAGCTCATCGTCGACAGAGCCCTATGCTTGCTTCCTGGACTTGTATACACAGACATATCCAACAAGACTCCTTCCTTTTCCCTCACTCCAGAAAACCTGCTTTTGGCTTCCTTCGGATTTGCTTTTCCTTGTGTGTCTCTCCCAAAAAGTGCTTTTGCTTTCGTGTGATTCCAGGCTATTTATTAGTAGTAGTAGGTAGAGAGAGAGAGAGAAGACTCCTTCTTCCTTTCTCATTTTATTCCGTGTCTGTTCCCTGTGTATGTAAATAGGGATAAGTGCAGAAGAGAGCTCAGTATTTACTTTTCTATTGTGTTATAGGCCACTATAGAGTGCTAAGTCGAGGAAGGACAAAACAGGATAATGTTTGGAAGAGAACAAGACCTTAGTGGTCGGATGGAATACTTGACACAACTGTAATAATATCCATTCTCACTCAGAGAAGAGTCTGCTCAATCCAAGTCGACGGATCAACTAAACTCACCTCCTCACTTCCATTCCATTCTATTTACCACGACTCACAATAATAATACAATAAGCTTTCATTGCATTAGCCTAACAAAACAAACCAGAAATGAATACAAATGTGAATGCTTACATTTACAATTACAACCAGTTCTCTATTTACAGTTCACGGCACGCCAAGGCAAACTCTAAAGATCTATTGTCTCCCTAATTGTCTACAGGCAATCTACTTCCAGTCTACATTATCCCTCTCTCCTGCCATTACATACTCTATATATAAGTACAACCTCGTCATACAGGACATCTCCGGTGCACACGAATGACAAATAAATGAGGCCTGGTGTCATGTCATGAATGAATTTGATTGGAAATTGGGTCGGATGGATGAAATGAAATGGAAACCTGTTGTATTGTATCTAAACCATTCTCAAAATTCACTTTAGAGACCATACACCATCAACCCACGCCTACTGCCACTTTACTCTTCAACTCTACCAACTATTTATCCACTCTCCTATAAATATTACTTTACTATTTATGATGTACCTCTGGGTGCCACTTTATTAATACAACAAAGTGCAAACTGTAAACGTAAATCAACTCGCATTTATTATTAATATTTCTAAGTAATGGATAGGTACATTCTACACTTTATATAATATACTCATTTCTACTTACTATATACACTAATGTTACATGAGTAGAGCTATCATGTATACAAAGTCAGCATTGGTTTGATGAAGTAGTTTCTTTTGTCTCCGTACCTTTATTGCAGTCAAACAAAGAGTGAGTGAGACACTGTTAAATATATTCTACTACTACGTATTTGCTATTATGTAGAATTTTAGCCAACAGTAAATAATACATATTTTAGCACCTGTGTACAAAGATATAGGGAATTTGATAATAGTACTTACACAATCCGTACATTAGGTACAATGTATTCAAAGTATTCATCCTGAGTCATTCTGAGAATCTGTTAAAACATCTTTTGTCATTCATTTCAATAGGAGCTATCGACGCTTAAATTAATTTCCAGCGTCCATTTAATCAAGATAGGCTACCTAAGCGTACATTGACGTTGGCTTATGCATATTAGCGCTGCTTGCAATTCCTTGCACATTCGTTTATTATTCATGCCATATTTCTAATGTTTTAGGGACCCTAATTGGGTTGCTACTCGTTTACCTTGTGGTACGTGGACGAGGTCTTTAAACGCTGTCGGAAATTGTTCTCTTGCATTACATATTTTCAATGAATGTGATTTTACAGTCTACCAAACGTTTCCGACATAAATTGTATTATTAGAATAAATGTATAGTATATCGTAGATAAATGCATAGAGCTTATATGTATAATTAGTTGTAGGTATTAGCATAGCGTATTAGTATTAAATAGATAATATTGGGGTAAATAAATCCAGTTTCAGTGGCAGAGTTGTTTACTGTGTAAGTAAAGTTTAGTAGTAGAAGTAAGCCGCAAGGCATTTACTTGCAAGTTATTTATTTATTTAGAAACGTGAATAGTGGTATTTGTATTTAATTTAGTGTTTGAGTTTCCCTTCTGTAAGTAAGTATAAGTAAATAGCTGTGTGGAATGTCGGCTGCTTAGTCTTGAGACATAACTGGAACAGTTGTAAGTAAGTAAGGTAAGAAGGGTACCTCAAGTCTAATATGGCAGAAATACCGTAATATGTATCATGGTGAGTTATGAGAACATCCACTCACATTATCTATATATTTACAATATGAGGTTTCTGATGAAATTACTTACATATATTCACCGTTTCCGTGGTTTCTTCGTCAGTGATTCGAAAGCTAACAAAGAGACAACAAGTAGAGAAGATACTATAGTACCTTAGAAACGAAATCGACTGTGACATAAATATTTCATGTTCATGTTACATTAAATTCACTCGGTTGACTAGGCTGTAGTTCACAGAACAGTAGACTAATAGTGTTTTAGTTAGGAAAAGACGAATCGAAAATAATCATGAGAGTAGAATTAGTTTCACCGTCCGTGCATTCATGTAAGAATATTATTACACAAGGGGAAACATTTCTGCCTGAGTTGCTGAAAACGTTCCGATGTGCTGTACAAGGTACGTATTATTCTGTAGTCTACGAAAATCCGTTTATTCATTTTATACCATCTACTCATATATTTCCTTAATATTTCTGCTACATAGTTAATAGCCACTGTAGAATTGCCAATGTCACTGTGATCAATTCTCCTTTTCCATTAAAATTTAGAAATGGAAGGTCTCTACACTCCCCTGGATGATATTTTTCTCCTCCGATTCCTCCGAGCGAGAAAATTCAATCTAAGGGAATCTCTTATATTGGTGAGTGCCCTCCCTCCGTTCATCTAATCTCCAAACCCGTGTAAAACAGAAGAACTCCCATCTCCTAAATGTCAGCCCATATTACCTAAAGAACTAGATAATATGCAATACTCCTCCATTTCCTTTCCTACAAATACAGATAGATAGTCCATCTCAGCTCCAGCTCTATGATTTATACCCAAATCTACTCAGATTTTTCAAATTCTAATCTCCAATCTACTACCTCTTTCACAAGCGCGGACGTGAGATATTGCATTTCATACAACTCAAGTCAATAAATTATTGTCCCCAACTCTTAACAACTAACGCCCATTGTCATCTCGCCATATTCAATCAGAATTTTTGCCATTGTTTGCATCCTGTGCAAAAAGAAACTTTCCTACTCATTTAAAAATTCATACCAATGTCACAATTCTCCTCCATCTCTCAACTCTGTGAATAAGTAGGCTTAGGTTATTGAATAACTGAAATGCCTTAAATCACAGATATATGTAAATATTAAGAATTCGACTTAACTAGCTATTTAAAATAGTAATTACTTTTCTCAGGATAGTATAGCGAGTACAAGTTCTGGATTGCATTTATAAGCACTAAAGTATTTTCATATACAAAACAGAAATTCGCATTAGTCGCTTTGAATTCTGGCGAGGAGATTAAAAGCAGCTCGCGCAGGAAATCCTGCCAACATCTTTCCTGAGAAATACAGCATCTTAATATCTTTCAACATTTATCATATTGACATAGTCATATTTGTCATATGGGAATATAAATGTCTAGAATACTACCTATTCAAAAATAAAAGTCGAGATACGGTCCAAATTGCAAATCGAACTCATAGCGTCGACGTAATGAAATTGATTCTAATTTTCAATGTCAGATGAGTTGGCTAATGACATTTATTTTAAAACCTTACATACCAATGCCTTTTCTCTTCTGTTATGTATTCAATAGATTATATCACTTTTCAGTATACATCATCAAATCATTACATACTACCTTGTTATATTAATGTATTTTATTGACCTTCAAAGACAATGCAGTAATGGTTAACCGATTGCATTGTTTTTTCTGATAGCTACCATTATTTTATTTTCATGAATAATTTTGCACATGTTAAGTAAGTACTTTAAGGATATTTATTACACTCTCTTGTATAGCATTTCAAATTTTGCCTTGATTAGTATTGTAATTAATTCTAGTCGCATTGCTTCGTTCTAAGAAATTCAATTGTTGTTTATTATGAATTATGTATACTGCTTGTCTTTTAGACTAGAAACTCGAGATGAGGCATGAAGTGCAAAAATTTAATTCCCATTGTCAGATTCAATGTGATTCCAAAATCCATTCGCAATCCTTCCCTTAATGCTTTGGGACAGGATTGGATATCCTACTCAACAGTGTTTACGTAGGTATCTTAATCTTCTGTTATGCTACAACAGCAATAACCATCCTTCAGAATCTAATCGAAACAAAATAAGCGTTAATATTTCCATTATCCTTAAAACGGTGATGCCAGTGGCTCATGACATTTACTTAAATTAATACTTTACTAGGAAATAAATATTAAAGTTTTATGACTACTAACATCCCAGCATTATATAACTCAATTTTAAAAGGTACGGTTGGCATCCAGTGAAAAAACATTGTTATGAAATAGAAGACAGGCTTTCATTTTGAGAAGGACGCCTCCAACTCCATAAAGCAAATTTAGTGTTTATGCAAAAGTTGCTTTTGCTAAATGTAGCCTATTTTTGTTTAATTCGTTTCAATTCGGTCCAAATTGTCTTCATTTTGATGCTTATGCTACCTATACTAGTATAATTTATTGTTTTGTGTAGTATACACTAGAGTATTTTTGGCAGTGTCCATGGCATACAACATCAACAACGACATATATAGGAGAATCTCTTGAAGAACAGGATTATTTACAATATTATGTTGATTATGTGGCAAAACTACTCTATGTGGTTAATATATCCAAGTAGCAATATTTTCGATTAGATTTTACCAGGTTTATATCTTTTTCAACTGAAAATAATATCTTTTCAATGTAAATAGTTTAGAATTATAGTTAGAATTGTTTCCAAAGGAGTTTTCAAAATTTTAAACTGCGGAGTATCAGATTCAGATCATGTCTGGAAGGCCATAATGAAGCTGTGAATTAAATCACAAATTTGCACCTATCATTTTTAGCAGTTATATTAGCCATATATTAGCCTCTTTACTGACTGATGTTTATTTAACCATTTGTTTCAAATCTCAATAATTTCTGAGAATAGCCAGCATAGAATTTATTAGTAGTATTTATTATTTACTGTTTTTACTATTTGTTTGACTACTGCGACCATGTAATTATAAAATATACTGAGTATATAATGAAGTATCAACATAAAGCATAATTATTCAAGCCTAAGGAGAGAGTTCGGAGAGAATTAGCTAGTTTGGGTAGGAATTTGGTTTGATAACTTGTTGTTCTGGCAAAGGAATCTAATGTGAAAGTAAATACAACAAGTTATTTTGTATGATTTAAAATATTAATAGGGAGAAAACATCAAAAGCGGATGCAATAGGAAGTCAGGCTAAAGTCAGTGAGTATAGCAGCAAAGAGAGAAAGTCGTGCCAAACAAAAGGTTTTCGGTCACACACTAATATAGTTGGGAGAAAACTTGATGATCCCGGGGAGCTGTTGTGCCTGAACCAACTTTTACCCTACAGGCATTGTCCATGTATACGAAACATTGGAGATAACTTGTGATTCCTAGTCTGAGAATAAAGTTGGGCCAGACATAACAGCTCCCCTGGATGATTAAGTTTGCTCATCCCAATGCAATAGAGCAGTAGTTTGGCATGTCATTGCAGGAGACAGTAATTTTGTGAATCAGTAAAAGGAGGGCAGTGTAATAGATGGATGGAGTGATCCAGACACTCACTTCAATCCATGCCTTCGGTGATTCAGAATCCCAAAGTTGGATGTGCGGTTTGCGAATTTGCAGAAATCGGATTTTCCTTGAAAGGTGTAGCTCAGAGGTACTCAGAAAGGTGGGTCATAATTAGCATCAAAACTATACTACCTATATACAAGTAAATGTCTATCATCAAACGTTATACGCATGCAATCAAGCAAAGTAGTTTACCAAGAAATAAAGTAATTTGTACAGGATGACGGATGTTGTGTCGTCTCAGTGAGAGAATTGAGTGAGTGGAGGATGGAGAATTGTAAAAGTAAGTATAGTAAGTAAGTATAAGTATGTAGATCCCTGTGATGATACTTTTGAGAGTTTGGAGATGATAATAATAATGTTGTGTGTATTAGTACTAGTAGTAGTTGTAGTAGTAGAGTATGGTGACCATAGGGTAGTAATAGTAGTGGTGGTAGTATGAGTAGAAGTACAGCAGAGAATGTTGTTTATAGTTGAAGGGTATAAATAAAGGGCATCCGGAGCTGGGAAGGAAAAATGAAGGGACAGGAAGAGAAAGTGTAGTTATTACCTAATATATAATGGAGTGGTGTTGGTTGAGTTGACTTAATTTGAGAATGTTTGTAAGTAGAATGTGTCTGGTTTATTTGTACAGTTGAGAGTGTATTATGAGATGCTCCGTGGAAATGCAGATTTACAGTCGCTTACGTTCAGTGCAATCAAAGGAATCTACGAGAAAGGGATCCTCAGTGTTCTGAAGAAGCGAGATTCCCTGGGTCGAAAAATCCTTTACATACAAACGCGTAAATCAAGATTCATTTCATGATGGTTCTTTTAATGGGACTTAAAGATGAGGTAGTTAGTAGAGTTGTGTGTGATGTCTGTGTAAGAGATAGGCTATTGATTACGATGACAGGGCATTGGGATCCGAAGGAGGTGAATGTGATCCAGATGCTCAAGGCCTCTTTTTTCGTCGTGGAGGAAATGACCATGTGCGAAGAGACGCAGAGGAACGGGATGATCATGATATTCGACCATGCAGGGATGACTTACGAGCAAACTCGGCGGATAGCCGCTCAACTCTCTCTCACACAAATCAAACGACTCCTTCCCATCTTCCAAGTAAAAACACTCATATCCGTTTTTCTTCTCTGCTTCCCGAGCATTCAACATCCATAACTAATATTCTATAGTCGACTCGTAACCGTAACTATTTTCTCTGTGTCGTCATCCCATCATATTATGCCAACGCAAGGAACGACTTACTATTTACTAAATCTACACCATTCTACTAACAATCAGTATAACCTCACTATTTTATTACTATTGCCTACTATCTCGTTCTTTCTTCGTCACACTCATCTCCCCATGAACTATTTACTACTCCACCACCAACACTATCTATCTAATATAATATGTATCTTGCCTTCCTACTAATATTTTTCTTGAGATAACGTCGATGGTTGCATCGGGACCTAACCATGCAATGCACCTACTTAAATGTACACGAAATATTCCAGGGTGGCTTCCCCGCTCGCTACAAAGCCTTCCACATCACCAATGCTCCGTTTGTAATTCAATTCGTCTATGCTCTCGCAAAACCTTTTCTCAAAGAGAAAGTTCGCAAAAGGGTAAGTTGTCTGCCATACTTATACTCATATCTTGTTTCATTCTACCAAATGCCACACAACACAACTTATTAAAATTAATATCGTGTACAAATGCTAGTAGAGATATGAGTGCTATGTGCTTGGTTATCACAGACGTAATTAATTTTCATTTCTTGAGGGGGTTTGAGATAACTACTCTGTTTCAACGGCCATTTGCTAAGCATTTTTATATGCACTCCCTTTTCTACATAAGTTTATTACCATATTTAGAGACTAGCTTTTAAACTTGCAACAACCGTTACGCTTAAGTTTCTTACTTTCATCCAGCACCTTCTTATATAAAACTTTCCTGTCTCTTTACTTCACTTTCTTCAACAACAAAGGAAATGCACTAAATTTTTTCACGCTTTCTTTTTTAATTTCTTACTTTTTCACTATTACTTTGTCGGAGTACATACACCCTGATAAATTATAGATTATACTCACATATACACAGTTGCAATCTTTATAACATAGAGATGTACCGTAAAAAACATTTAAAGCTTTCACTTAACTATCCGATTAGTGTGCTGGGGTTTATTATATTATTTTCTTAGTACTTCTTAGTAAGAATCCAACTTTGCCGACTTTACACATTACACTCTATTTTATTCCATACCACAAATTCAATTTTTTTTGAACTCTATATACATTCTTTACATGCTGGGAAAGTAGAAAAGGGTAAAATGCCATTGTTGCGCCTTTGTAGTGTACATAGCTAAGAGGACTGCGATAGTGCTCTCCATTTATGCCGTATATATTGAGGAGGAGTGATAATCGCACAGAGTTCAAAAGATTTATTATATATTTCATATTGTGCTCCCATAGATTCATGTTCACGGCAACGATTTCACGTCGCTACACAAGCATCTTTCGCCAGATATCTTGCCTGAGAATCTGAAAGGCACATTGTCCTTAGTTGAAGCCGAAGACCATAGCATAAAGCAAACCATGCTTTCCAAAGAAGAGTACTACAATGGTATTAATACAAATTTATATATTCACTTTATATACTTACTACACCACAATACAATCCAAAATAATATGCGTACGATGCATTTTCACAAAAGAATTTCAAGGTACATTTTCTATGCATTTTATCCAACGTTCCTATTTATTTTCTATTTCATGCACAGTTTACGCTATGTACTGAATAGTAAATACGTGCGTTAAAATGCCCCCTTTTTCTATTATTTACAACTACAAGATGTTATACAACACACAACTTTTACAAGTGACATAAATAATTGTGTCGCATTAACTAGACTTCAAATGGCGTACATTTATCTTTTGATCTTCTGAGACCCATAAAGTTTTTTCAAATAGGCGGTTAAGTTTTTCAAACTCGAGTTAGTTGAAGTTTCTCCATTTTAATCATTTCCACGAAAACAGCCAGTTTGACTCCGTGCTATAGCAATCGGCTATACCCAAAATTTTAAATCCCTGAATAAATATTCTAAAAGGTTACAAGTTGAATACAAGTTGAATATTTTAATATCCTTGACTTAGGGCTAAGGTAACTTGTAGTTCAATTACATTAGTAACAGATAATGACGTCATACTTACATAATAACACTAACGCTTTGCCCAAGGCGACAGGTAAATGTTGTGTCGTATCACTGTCGCTTATTTGTTAGCTTTTCCACATTACGACCTAGGAAGTTACGACCATTGATTTTTTTATGTAAGTAGCATGAAGAGTTACCAGGACCAAGGAATATCAAAAACTAGTAGCTACCTCCGTTGAAAGTTTTATTCAGCAAAGTTGAACAAAACAGTAGAATTACAAAGTAAAGTTCTAAAGGCTAAACTGAATCGTCTTTTTAATTTAATCAATTCAAATGCGCTTACCCCTTCATAAATGTGAATTTCAAGGTTAGCGGCAAATAAAAATTGCTATAGATGCGACATTTAATTGGTAGACTGAAACCTTCTAAATCTAGTTATAGTTAAAAGCACTGAATTCACAAAATCATGAACATGATAAATTATGAATCATTCAGCCCCAGAATGCAGACAATATGGTTTGTGGTAAAAAGCCACACAATTTGCAGCTGTATTATGGAATGCTGCTTAACATTAAAATTTGGACATACTTTTTCGGGGAATACAAAGTACGTGCAGAATTTAATACAATTTATTCAATGGTAGTGGACTAAAAGTAAAGCAGCTCTGTCGTTTTAGACGTTGTTAATAGTGCTGCGAATATTTTTTATCTCTTTCTTTTTGCAGAGATACTTATACAAGATGTGTAGCTAGAAGCGACAGCAGCTAGACCTTGACTCATGCCTGATCAGAATCAATTATTTAGACGATATTCTATGACTTCAGGATTTCCAGGATTTTTCTCCTCTGATTTTGCCCAGCTGAAATATGTATCTTTTTCTAGAAAACCTTTTCTGTAGAATCATTCCTAAGAATTCAATCAGAATCATGCTAAGCATTTTACTTCCCATACTTACCATAAAACTTCCAGTCATCTTTCAACTACATGCATTTTCATAGTCAAAAAATAAACTTTCTGCCACTGGATAGTATACAGCCTATAACCTTGGAGGAAAAAAGGTCCTTTTTGTCCGTCAACAATCGTCAGCATGTCAGAAATATTTACGACTGAATTCATCTAAAAGTTATCTCAGGCGATACTTTATACTGCAGCACGAGTTTTCGATCTGTTGTGTATTTGCTCGAATACAGTAAGCTTGCTTGCATCTTCTACCCTCCTAACAGGAAAATATGCCCGTAAACCTAGCTAGTCAAGGTAGTTCGGGG
This sequence comes from Tomocerus qinae, assembly GCA_020055645.1. Lineage (NCBI taxonomy): Eukaryota > Metazoa > Arthropoda > Collembola > Entomobryomorpha > Tomoceridae > Tomocerus > Tomocerus qinae. The sequence goes on from CM034548.1 coordinate 27,456,604, forward strand.
TTTTTCAAATGAAAGTTGTTGCGAAGGTTATTCTGGTTTTCCATTAGAAGTGCTAATGAATGGAATTTTAATCAATTCTAATTGTAGAAGACATGTTTAATGAAACGATTCTCCAAATATAGTAATTGAATTGTTTTTTTTGTCCACAGAATGGAACAACTTTGGATTCACACAGAATAATTATGCACTTTACAAGAAAGAATAAGGTTTGTGAAAATTCCTTAATTATATAACAGATCACGACAAGATGCCAGTAATCAAACTGTGCCAACAAATTACTACAAATTAGCATTTTCAAGATTTTTGGATTTCCATCGAACTAATCCATTCAGGTTACTTCATGACAGAATAAAAACGTAAGACAAAAGTTATTTTTTTCACCAGAAGACCTTTACTAATAATGCCATGCTTATTTTACATATTAATCATAGTGTTAGCATCTTTTTAAATAATGATTAAGTTCGTTAATGATATGAAGATAAATGATTTTTCCATGTTTATAAATAACTTACTTTCTGACTGGTATTCAGTCGCCCCAAAAATAAAAAGACCTTATGCTGTAGACTAAAAACTATTATGTAATACTTTTGAAATAATAAAATGCACAAATTGGCTTATTTGGACAAACTTTAAATGATTACCATTATTGCACTTTCTACCTGTCAATGGACTTTGCCAATTTTTGGACGCATAATCTAATAATACCTAAGATAATAAAAGGGTGAGAAAATGAGAAATGAAAAGACAGATTTTACTTTTCGTAAATCCACAATAACAGCAAAACAATCAGATTTATTTGGAAGAAAGAAAATCAACCATAAATATATAAATCCTTCAGCTAGATTTAACAAATCTAGAGATAAAATATACGTGATATAATACAATATAGTATTGTATGTGTAATAAATTGGTTATAAGAGACGCTCGTTTCGGTCGGCTCTTTGTTCACAATACAGTGGAGTTCCATATATTATTTCACTTAATGATTCTCACACATAGGTAATAATACAGATTTATATAAGTATGTATATGTCTATGCTACATCTATGCAAGTTTATATATATTTATATATATAAGTAATACAAACCCACTATTCTTAACACCTTGACATCAACAGTTTTTACTTAACATATATCATGTGTCAACATCATCTATTTTACTCAAACAAGGTTTCCAACAGACTTGAAATCACACAACAAGCATACAATACAAATCCACAGAAAATATTTAGTAACAGTATTTCGTAGATATTTACAATATAATAATAATAATAACTATGATATCTTAACACAAGTTAGAACAAGAATAATCAAATAAAGGGGTAAAGGAAACAAGATTTCAGCCATTACTGGTCACGTCACAATAGAAATTATCGAACTTAAGCAACAAAAACGGAAGACACTATATTAATATAATAATAATATACTATATATAGGAAAAGCCTCATTAAATATCAAATAGTAATAAAGAAAATCATCATACGCAAGTCAGCAGTATCAGAATCAAAATACATAGTTCAACATCAACAATGAAACCGTAGAAAAATAGACTGAAGAGAACTTTCACAGAGAAGTGGTCTGTTTACATTGGTTGTATTTTCATCTATGTTTCACCGACTTTACATATAATATTTATATTTAGTTGGTAAATAAAAGGCATATTCATCAAATACCTATTTAATTTATACATATCGCAAGTAACAGTTTTTTGCAAGTGTAGACACACACGGTAGATCTTATATTTAATAACAAATAATAGTAATATTGTACATTAATTAACACTAATATGGTGAAACGAGCACTAGTACTTGATACGATTTGTGTCGTCCATTTTCAGTAACATAATTTAAACCAGACCTTCCACTACAACTTAACTCTGAGAAACATAATATAATGGATGTTTTGCCATTTTTATGTCGGCTGTATATTTTGCATGCATATACAGCCCGTAATTGAACTTGTGGTCATTTTAATAGGGACCACAAAAATTCACATTTATTCATCCACTTAGGCACCTTAAATCTAAAGGGACGATTTGAAAAAATAAAACTGACATTGAGTACTGCGTATAGTGATGTCTCTTTTTGTCGATCTGAAATGAGGCATATCTGTAGATTCTGTACTATGATTATCAAAGTAATATAGTCTAACGAGTGAATGCTTCGAAAAAATTATTTTACACTACAGGTAATACTATACAATAACTGACAAATGGAGATATTGCATTTATAATCATTTTCATAAATATATCTCACCTGCCTTTTTGTAAATCAGCACATAAATATATAATTTACAATTATTTCTACATTAATAATAAATCGTATGCATAATATATATCTCATTTGTAAACTTACATCTAGTCAACTTTAACAATGGTTCTATTTCAAATAGTCTGAAGATTAGATAGATGAAACGTTATAAAGATTAGTTTTCTTTGACCACAAAATATTACACCGAAAGTCAATTCAAAATTAGTAGCATGTAGATTATTATTATTGCCTTAACATTATTTTTACTATAGACTATAATATAATGAAAGAGAAATGTAACATCTTATTAAGGAGCGGTATTTTTCTTAAATATTTGTGTAATTAAGTTACGCAATTCATACATAATAGCTAGCATTGTAATGTAGGATTGGAGAAATAGATAATTATTATTCACCAATAAGTAAGGAGTAGGTTCTCAAGATTTTGCATACATGTATCATCTATCTAGTGTAGTAGAGTGCAAACGAAACCCAAAACAACACGCTAAACCCAAATTTAACCTGATAAAACAAACTGGTAAGCAGTAAACGTGAAATTGCATCTCTAACATTTGCTTGCAAGTATTGAGACGTAATTTAAAGCCAAGCTATACGTAGATCCCATTTATATACCTAAGTAAAATCCATTATCTATATTACCCATCATTTATTTCCTCCATTGTCAACACTTCGGAAAATCACTGAAGATAATTTTAACTAATGAATATTACTCCCACAAGAGAGAGTTACTCTCGTCTTTTAGATATCCTGCATAATTTCTCTAAGCACTTAGTTATAAATTTTAAATCCTGCTCATAATTTAATTTATCTAAGTTTAACACGTTTGAAATATATTTTCCACGATAAATACAACTTATGTATGTATGTAGTCTATTATTAGATCTCGATTATGAATGCCTAGGCAAAGTAGTATTTATACGAAGAATATATATTTGTTCCAAGCTCCTCTAATTCTTCCGATTTTGTAGGGGTACCTTTAGCTAACCTTTCATTTCTGCAGATATCATTCAGCGTGCTTAAATTCTTTTACTACATGTTGTCCAGTGTTGGTAATTCTAATCACTTTTACTATATTATTAGTAAGTGTCCAAATGATTATTACAAACTTGAAGTGTTTTACTAGAATTAAAATTAAGACTTACGATTAATATTTCTTGTATTATTTGTGTATATAGAAAATAACTAGAAACAAATTGTTGACAGTTAAACACAAATAATATTACAATAACCAAATTCAAACAGAATATCGAATTTTTTAAAGAGTTTGAATCAACTTGAATTAGATTTCTAAAGATAATATGGTATGGAGCATCAAAAAAGAGTGTACATAATTTGCACTACTTCGGTAGTCTACCATTCGTACTGTTTTAGGCCTACGTTGTGTACTGTGAGGTTATAGTTCAAACTAATTTATTTGTTAGCAATATATTAATTGCAGTCCTCAACTAAATAAATAACAATCCAACCATATATACTAATAACACAAAGCTACGGTTCCCAGATCTAATGTATTTATGTAAGTGTATTGATACTTAGGCTTTAGAATTTGCAATTCTACATAGCCTTTACATTACTATATTTGGAAATCATGAGCAAGCATTCAACACCCACTAGTTTCGACCAGATGGGACAAATAATAGTTTGATTCGTGTCCTCAAAAGTACAATATTGTAATACCTAAATGTCATTCATTGAAAAATCCCTAATTTGTAGGCCTTTTTGTCGTTTTGAATTTAAAGCATTAGATTAGACCATTACAGTAGTATAGGTAGGTAAACAGTAGTAAAGTAGGTAGTATAGTAAAAAACTTACATTATAAAAACATAGAAATTTGAAGTGAAGAAACGAGAAACTTATACACGTTGTGATAATTTGTTTGTAGACAGCTTGCAATAATGTCGTATGGTAGTTTCTTGTTGAAATGGTGAATAATGTATTCATGTCACTTTCAGCTGTTCATGATTCTGGATGACTTAATTTTGATTACAGTAAATGTTACTTTCAAGATGATGACAGTTCAGGAATGAGTGTCGGGGGCCCTCGGTTCATGGAGATATGAGATGAGGATGATGACGTTGACGATGAAGGTGATGGAGAGGGTGTCGGCAAACCCATTGTCACGTTTGGAGGACCAGTTGATAAGCTTAGTCTCAAAGGAGTTGCGCTTGAAAACCCACTACTTCCGCTACTGCTTCCAGAGTTGTGCTTTATGTGAGAAATTGGGGCAGATTCTGCCTGACTTTTTCTTTGTTTTGGTCGAACATTCCGTTTCGGAGTTTTAGTAGAACTCTTTTTAAGTTTATCTGAGTCTAGTATTGAAATCTTGCCAGAATTAGAGTTATAAGAGTTGCTATTCATTTTGCTGGACACGTCTCTATGATTCGTCTGCAACGATCCAGAAGTCGAAATGTGGCCGTTGACATAATTTTGGTTAGTGTATCCGTGCACTTGTCGAGAATGATTATCACCAGCAATACCATATTTATTGACTCCCAAGTTTCCCTCTGCTTTCTGACCATTTGAGTTGGCAGAGGCTGTATTAATGAGCTGATGGTGATTGCTGTTGTGGTGCAACATCCCACCCGAATTAGTGTGGTTGTTCACACTATGAGAATTATTTAAATGATGTTCAGTAAGCATATGATTGCGATCGTTTCCCGAGGTTGTTGGAGCTGAGTTGGGGGTTGATGTGAGCAAAGGCTCCGGCTCACTGTTCCCGGAACTCTGTCTCTTGCGTCTCCCTTTCGGGGGTTTGCATCGAGAGCATTTAAAGTGCTTGGGGATATTGCTTTTCCGTACTCTAGCGCAGCTTAAGTGCAACCAAATTAGGCAAGATTCGCATTCTATCATTGGTCGCCCTGCAAACGGCTTCCCGCACCAACAAGTTATCATTCCCCATGTGTCATCATCTGAAAATAAATACAATTATAATATAGAGATTCTATTTAAATTACAACTGCCAATATCAAATTACTCTTACTCTTAAATTGTACAAACTTACATTCGGCAGTTTCCACTTCTCCAACACTTGCATCACTTGTAGATGTAGTCGATCGAATGCTCCTAGCTGACTCGCCAATACTATTTAATGGGCTTTCGACCTTCCTCTCCGGAGTGTCCTCCTGTAAGACAAAATTCTGTTATTAAATATATTCAACATTATTATGACATCCTCCAGTTATATTTATGCTATAAGTTAACATTAACATGTACAATACCTCCTCCTCGTCGTAAAACGCCTTGGGGTAATTGGAATATGATAAGACGATGTCGCAAAATCGTAAAAAATCCTCAGACGTCCGCGGTCTTTTTCGGTAATTCATAGCTTTCTCATGTATCTATAAAAATTTTGTCAGGATTATGCTACTAACATTACTATTACACAATAAATATATAGTAGTTAATGAATATTTTACTTGATGAGTTGAAGTAGCTTGTTGAGGGGGGTCTGGAGGCCTTATCATGTTCTGTGTCTCTCAATCTCCCTGAAAATTAACATACACACAAAATTATCAATCAGAATGCATAGTGAAATATATGAATATTGACCATACATAGTGAAATAATTTTAATTGCTATACACCACCAGACATAAAATAAGAAAATTACTTCCTGCTTTATTCAAATGAAATTGGAATTCAAAATGGCATAGAGGTTCAAAGCATAAGAAGGCAATAACCTATACGAGGCTTCTGCGATATTTTTAATTAGCTGTTCGAGGTAGTTGATAAAACTTTAACATTACCTAGAAGAGAAAATTGAGGAAATTGAAATCTCAAACTGATTGAAGTGATGTGTCGTCAATGACCTTCAGTTTTAGCTAACAATTGCTCGAGTTTCAACACTACCCGGCCAAATACAATGAATCTAAATTAATTGTCGCACAAATTGCACTCTCCCATTGTCAATACGATAAAGTACAATGCTGCATACAGAAATAGGAGACCTGTCAAAGACTAAGTAGCAGCAATAAAATTTTAATAACACCGGAAGAATCAAAATAGACAAATAAAAGTCTTAAATTGTCAAAAATTAATGTGAAAAATAGTTCATAAATGAAAATAAACTACCGAGCACAACGACAACATATCACGGACATAGTGAAGATATACATTTTTGTAAAAGAATTATGCAGCTTGTTAATTGGCCACGTCAACCCATCTAAAAAGTAAAACAGTCCATATACATTGGTGAACTAAAGATATATTAAGCAATAATTACGGTTTCTCTACAGAAATGAATGTAATGACAATAATAACCAAGGATATGTATTAAATAGATTTTAAAATTGCTATAGTCAAAAATATAATGATTGAAGATTAATAGAGAGATTGGTAAATTGGTTATTGTAACATCACCCTAACAAAATTGTCACAATACTTCATTAATGGCATTAAATATTTCATTTTATAAATTCATCCATTGGTAAACATCATGGCAGGATCTACTTCATTTCCAAAAATTGCCAGTGCAAGACTTCAGCAGCCTTTCACGAACAATTATCACCCATAAAACCTACAATGGGAAACTTTAATAGATGCCAATCATCGCAATCAACAATTCCATTAATGCAAACCCGAAAAACATTCGAAAAACATTCACTGTTTCCTGATAGCTACGAGGTGACCAAATCTTTACAAAATCCTTTCGGCCAATAATAACGAACCATTCCATCACACTCAACACCGTATGTCTCTAATATCAATATTGGTTATCTGTAATTTCGTACACAATATTACACAATATTGTGACGAAAGAAAGTAGTTATCACTGAACTGATATTAGATACACGGCAAATGATCAATTTCCTGTTTTAAAACGTATTTTTAAAACTATCACTTACTTGCTCCTTTTGCTTGATGGCAACAACTTCTAAACTTGATATTCTGACTTCCTGATTGAGAAGATTTGTTGTGGAGTATCTAAAAACAAAAGATTAATTATCAATTGTTGAAATCGAAATCGAAAAACTTTTGGAAAAGCGATATATACTTTTGTAAACTGTAGTTTTGCCTACTTTATTCGCCGTGACGAAGGTTGATCTACGGCTGACGACTCTGTGACGACAGTCAGTCAGTCATAGGTCGCAAAAGTAATTGTCACTGTACACTATAAAATTGGGAATTTGGATAGTTGCTCACTTGTTCGAAAAGACAGGAGACATCAGATATTTTTCCAATTCGAACTTTTTTGTCTATTGCTAACTAGTAAAGCAAAATAAATGAAAGCCTCATTTCTGACTTGTATAATTAACGTTAACGTTAGCAGCAGATCTGATTCTCTCTGTTCTTTTACTCACAAACTCACAATCAACAATCAAAGTTGATTTGATAGTGGAGCATTCAAGCATTCTCAAAGATAGATATTGAATTCAACCAAACTTTTCCACTTGAGTTTGTTCTTTCTTGCTCTGCTCTATTCCTCTCCACTTACGTTTACGTACGTTATGTAGGTATATGATGATCGTTCGTATTGTATGTTCATAGGGAAATCTCTAATTAATTAATGTGTATGTGTATCTACTATGGATGTGCACAAGAAGTTGGTATTCCTCTGTGTCTATCTATGTGTGTAGTGTACCTGTCTACATTGCTGTCCTGTCCTGTGTACCGACACTCCACTCCATATCTCATAAATTATATGCATCTAATCTTTACTATGCTCTATTGTGTATTAATGTAGTAGGTAAGTAATAATTCCAACCAGAGTACCCAGCCAAGGCGACACTAACCACTTTTCCCAATTTGCAACCGCCAAACGATAATAGCGCACCGCGCCGCAAACTGCACGAAAGGACAACTAGTGCGCAACTGGATGAAATAGATTGTTATAATATGTTCAGGACTGAAAAAATGCTTTTAATTTATTCTTTGGTTCCTTTAATAGTAAGTCCATTTTCCGTATTGAACGACAGTGAATAAGGTCGTTCGTTCGGAACTCAAAAATTTAAATTAACTCTTCAAAATTTACATCGTCCGTTAATTACAACTTTTTTGCTTCAATGGTCTACATTTTTTAACTTTTCGACGATTCAAATTAATTGAGTTTAATTAAAATAAATTAGCAATAAGTATTTAATAAGGTATCTTCATGAAACTCGATTGAGGATTGTAAAACTGCAAAGGACCCTTCATTTAAATCAATAAACATACTTGTAATTTGTGAAATACAGTAAAAAAATAAACGGAATTTTGTTTTCAATATTCAATTTTCTATTTCAAAACCGAATAAAATTTTTAGGGTGGGTATTTTTGAGGCTTTAAAACTTCTTTTACAGTAAAAATAATTCCTTTTGGCAGTGGATACAAAGGATAGTACAGTAACAGTAAGTTTTAAGGGCCTGAAAAAGAAATGGGATATATGCTTCAGAACGAATTGGAATGGCAGTAACAAGTTGACATTAAATTCTTCATTGAAATAGATTAACTTAGGACGTCTGTGATTAATTTCAAAGCTCATAATATTGTTATCTAAGGACTGACTGACAGTAACTTCTTGAAATGATATTTATGTTCAGAAACTGAGTTAGAAAACGAATTTGTTAATCAAATGACTTGTGAAGAATAAAACTAAATCAATTAATTATTTAATATCCAAATAACTTTTAATACTTCTTTTTGAAAAAAGTTTCTGAAACACGACCGTGAGAGTGTGAGAAACGAAATAAAGTGACATTTAAAGGAATATGTATTGTCAAAATTAACCGCTAAATTCAAATCATTGGTAGTTGCGCCCGTTGCTCCCATTTCTCACAGATGAGTGTTAGCTAAGCATAAAATGTGGGAAAAGGTGTACACTTATTTGATGAACAAAAAAGTCGAGCCGCAGCCAACCGGTGTAGATACACGGATCCGCCTCCGGTCAAACCCTCTTGGCTGGGTAGTCTGACTTCTTCCGATGTAAAATACACTTGCGTTGCGTTTATTCGTCATGTGAATGTGTAATACAGCTACATTATAATTACATATAAAGCCCTAGAAACACACAATAGTAGTATAGCATCTATTCACAATGCATGTAAAGGATGTATGCTAAGGTTTAGGGTAGGTATTACTATTTCTATGACTAGGTATTAGGGACATTTAGTTCCTCCGCTTAGTCTATACCATACATAGTACTATGTTCTTTATTCTGTTTGTTGCTACCAAACAAAACGTAAACGCAGCCTACAACAGAACTTCTATGTGTGTAATGATGATAGTACATGCATGAATACATGCTGGCTATTGGATATTCCCTTTCTCAACACTACTGCACTGTCTACTATGCTTTAGGTACTACTACTACTATACTACAGTGCTGATGTTCAATATATGTAAGTAAAGTTAGTCATAATTTTGTACACAAGGTCTCTTTTATTCGAAAGCATAACGATGATGATATTTAGCTTGCCGATTATGGAGTTTAATCCGTTATTTTTAGATCAAATACGCATTATAAATTCTGCTGCGACGGGAGTTTTTAAGATATTATTTTACTATATATAAATAATATATAATTAGATTACACTTAATCTAGGCTTTGGTAATTGAGTTTCTTTTCTGAGTTTCATACTCAAAAATCAAACGGTGAGTGTTGCGTCCCTTTCTTCGACTAAGATTACAATCTAACGCGGCGGATTATATCGCAGCATTTAGGCACCTGGTACACATACGCCATGTTAAATAATAGGTGTAACTCATTTACCAATTAAAATTGCTCGTCTAAAACACGACTCAAGACTCAAAGCAATCTGAGTATGAGTTTCCATTTTTAACATCATTTACCAAAGCCTCTTTAATAAATCAACATTGTAAATTCATTTGGATTACGGAATATGATAATTATTGTGGAATTAAGAACATAAATTTAATTTACCATAAGTTATCTTTACTATGGTTATAAGTTACCAAGTTCGCACATTGTGGTCTCCATTGGCTGACATTCTGCCATACAGTACAATTAGTAATACTAGTTTTGTCATGTGAACTTAAAATTACTACAGCGTTATTTAGCTTTAAAGTTAGGGGGTATGAACTTGGAACCTTGGATATTATTGTCCTGCTCACTAATATACTAAACTTGAAACTTTTTGGCCAAAATTATAAACGAATTTTAATAATCTAAGTTCTAAACTGCTTTAAGCCCTTTATCCAAACATGGACACGTAATTGTGATTAGATATCCCTTTAGTGCACTATAGTGCATCCATATAAATTGAACACACTGTATGTGGTAGGAAGAGTAGTATTGCATAAAACACAGGGCCAGGGTACTTTACATTTGTGAGTAATATGATGGACTGTATAATGTTAAGGTACTTACTACAGATACTTTATTACGTGTAGTATTGTATACGTTTTGGTCGTAAATTGAACTTTTATGAAGTCATGGTATACTATGAAATAGTGCAGTACCTTTTAACAAAGTATAAAAGTATGTGGTTAGGTATATGTGATGTGCAGAGAGTGCAGACTCTGCAGACAGAACTGTATGTATACATAGTATGGATGAATTCATACTTTATACAGATAGCTATACTTCTTTTCTTATAATAAGACACTTAATACCGTGTAACTCATAGCCAATATTAATATGTCGACCGTTTATGTCGCATCCATAAATATATCTTTCTGCAACCCAATCTTCAAAAGTATTACCTAATTCACTCTCAATATAATTTATATCTTATTTTTCTCGCATAGCAGCAATTTGTCTAAGAAATAATCGTGTTAATGCATTAGTGTCATGAAAATTGATTGGTAGCTAACCTAACTAAATCTGCCACTTGACATTTTAAGAGATGGTTCATAATATATTTATTACGTCGTTGGTGGTATATATATGTATATCCAGTTTAAAAGATGCCTTTCGTTTACCTATAAGTGCGTTTTTAGTTGGAAGATCCATCAGATCCATGTCTCAAGTCAATGACGATTTAGATCTAATACCTACTCCACTTCAAGGTGTTGTTTAGGATGAGACACATTTACCATTGGCTTCAAACGAAAGATGCGACTACCACAATTCAAGACAGAACTAGACACGATGACCTATAGACCCAACGCCATTATACTGCATTCCCCATACATTTACTTATAAACTTTTGGAAAAATTATTATCAGCGAATAATTATCATCAGACTGAAAGCAAAGCGAGTTCATGCTGGACCGTCTGGGAAAGCTTGCAATAATAAGCATAATATTAATTGCATTCAAGTGGTGGAAATGTAGTTTTTAAGATAATAGTAACATTTAAATTGGTTGAGCAGGTACTGGTACTACGGTACTAGTTATGGAACGAAATATATTATTACCTACATTATAAGAAGGCATATTGGTCACACTTACTGCACAAAAACACGCAATTATTAATTAAAATAGATAAATAAAAATTCTATTCAATTATTTCAGAAATAATGAAATATCAATAATTTTTAAATGTATCAAATAAATATGTAATATTTGGCTGCGAAATTATATAAAATATGTTCACTGTGTATGTTCACTTCGTAAACTATTACAAAATAAAACAATCATTTATTGCTTTGTTTTTTAATTTAAATCATTTAATGATTCAAAGTTTGTAATTGAGTGAAAGATCCCTACTAATTATTTATAACATATTCATGTAAAAATGTGAATTATTAAAATAAGTTTTATTTTCTAAGAGTTTTTATTTTACTACAATTAATTTTCTGGAGACGTTTTATAAATATTTACAGAGTCTACAAATTATTTTAAATTTTATATGTAATGGAGAAATTGATACTGGTTTTTTATATTATTAATCTTATTATTTACGACTTTAGAAAAGTATTTTGCGAATTATGCACTTAAATCCGTGGGCGTCAAAAGGGCCTGAACAATGCTTACTTACATTCCCATAAAACCACCATATAGTACCTACCTACTTGATGCATTGCAGGTTTGCCGTTTATTCATATATTACGTAGTAGGTAATTAAATCATACTATTGCAAGCCTTTCATAAACTCCATTTGCCCTAGCCAATTAAAAATATCTATTCAATTAATGAAACTACAATAGAAAGTAAAATCAATAAAACCTATTTTCTTGGTCATGACTACAAAATACATTTAAAAGAATAGACATCCTTTCATCCATGAAGAGAGTTAAAAGTTAATTGTTCTAATTGTAATTTTTTTGTTGATTTACTTAAACATACGAGAAATCGTTACTAGTAATACCAATTAAGCAGCAATAGTCGTACTTAAATATTATGTATTATTGAATGATAATATGATAATGATATTATTCGAGGATTTGGAATATATTCACTGCTAATTTGTTTAGGTTTCAGTAATTATACTATTTGCGATGTAGCATTACTGTCTTTATTAGGAAATATTCATTACAGTTAAAAATTTTACTTGAAGTAAAGCAAATTGATCACCACTCCAATAAAATACGATGTAGACTAAAAATTAGCTCAGAAATTAAAATGGCGAGTAATGGAATATTTGACAAAATGTTTTGATGATGAGTATAATATATCATAAATGATGAGGAGGTAGTCAGGTACCGTTGGGTAAACTAGATGACTTGCCTGTTGTTAGGCCTTTGCTTTCCAGGAAAGCATCATTATTTGGATCACGGCCAAGAAAGTTTCGTAACATTTCCGACGCATCTTTGGCACCGCCTGGCTCTAAAATACATTTCCGATAGCGACGTCCAGTCTCTTCGTTAAATATGCCTGTGTCTTTGAACATCGTCTTGTACATGTCCATGCTAAATACTTCACTCCACTAAAAATAAAAATACAAGTATTATAACTACTGCAACACAAACACATAAAACCTTTAATGAAGTACTAGTAATGGCTTTACAAAAAACAAGAAGGCTTACCAAATAGCTGTAATAGCGTGCGCTGTATCCAATACACAAGTGATTGAAATTAGCTGGCATATTAGTTTCTGGGATAGCCTCCAATCCCATTATGTCCTAGTAAAATATATAGCGATAATGTTAACCACGGTGTCAATCCTGATATCATTTTCTAGTTAAACAACTTACTTTCAAAATTTGTCCATAAGTCGACTGAGTATCACAACCACCGCCCAAGTGAACTTGCTGGTCAAATGTAGCTAGCACTATTTGCCGTAAGTTGAGCGCTCCTGCATTAGCTATTTGAGAGTTCGCTAAGTTTTCGATTAAGTGATCAGGCAAAGGCTCGTTCGTCTAAGGTACAAATAAATAAATACAATAACACGATTATTACATCATAAATATTAAAGCTTAATGATTTCAAGAGAAGAATTTACTTTGAAGTGCCCGGACATTTTTTTTAAAGGTTCTTTCTCCCAGACCCAATTTTCTAACATTTGTGACGGCGCCTCAAGGAAATCAGTCTCAACTCGCGTGCCAAATAACATTGCTGTTTCCGCTTTACTACATATAGTATGCATCAAATGTCCAAACTCATGGAAGTACGTCTCCACCTGTAATTCCAATTTAAATTCACCAGTTAAAGAAATTTTTAAAATTTTGTCATAACAAATAGCAACTAAAATTGTAAAATATACGACTACTGCATACTAATTAGGAAACATTGCATACTTAATTTTTGAAAAATAGGAGCTGCCGATGATTATTTTAAATTAGTATGCAGTTGTATTTTACTTTTATTGTAGTAATTTTCCCACTAGTATTTATTATCAATAATACCTCTTTGTGATCTAATAAGGAAGGTTTGTTTGCCATTGGACGTGATACATTGGTCAACATGGCACTGACGGCTGGCTGCTTCACGCCAAATTGGTCCAAGCAGCCTGGCTGTAATGGGACGCAACAAGCATGACCAAATTTTCCGTCTCGTGGAAATAAATCCAAGTAGAAATAGCCCAATAACTCTCCACTATCACGGTCGTTTACTTGATACTATTGTATATCAATATAACGCATGAATTAAATAATCATCAAGCAAATGGGAGCATTAGTATAAGATCCATCAGTGAGATAATAAAGCACCACTTACAACATCAACGTCATCATGCCATTTTTCTGCCTCTGGTAGATGAGTAAAGGTGAGAGACAACAGATCTTGATATATAAGTAGCATACCCTTAGTTACAGTGTCCAAAGGAAAATAAGGCATAAGCTCTTGCTGATCAACTGCGTACATTTCCTCTTCAATTCGACACATGTAATAACGAAAGTCCCACATATCTAACTTTTCATTTGAGGGAAAGTTGTATTTTTTGCACTGTAAATAAGATTTTCTGTTAACACTCATCCACTTTAAAAAAATTGGTTACATTTACCACAAACAACACCAATAAGATTTAAATAGCAAAACAAAATGAAAATTTTAACGTAAAATCTTACCTCAGCTTCCTTCAATTGCAGCATAATTTGTCTTTCCTTCTCCCAAAGTGGTTGCACTTTGGTTGCCAGTTCTTCCAAAAACGATTTAACGTTTTCAGGATTTTTAGCCATCAGAATATCCTGCATAAAATATTTTACAGTAAGTATTTTCAACATAATCTTAACATTGCAATCATAGTGTAAAACAGCGTCGTTTCGTAAATTCTAAGCTAGTGTTAAAACAAATTAAGAAATTTGGAAATGAATTATCAGTAAATCAGCATAAAAACTCAGAGCAAACAGATTTAAAATACCTGCACGTAGGAGGCGTGGTTAGGATAGCCCAGTAGCGAAGCTTCTCTCTGTCGAAGATTTAAAACTTTCTCCAGCAAAATAGTATTAGTATGCATACATTTGGATTGATAAGCTATTTCTAACTTTTTCCGAGTATCAGGGATTTTACACTTCCGAGTGATAGGAAAGAAATGGGGGTACTTTAAAGTGACTTTGTACTTCCCAGTTTCGTCATCCTGTAAATAATTATAAGCAACATGTACATAATATAAGTTGCAGAATAACCATTTATAGGTACCAAAACAATGCATTTTGAATACAATACCTTTTCTAGACTTTCTAGAAACGAAGGTGTCATTCCGTCTAATTCTTCGGCGGTAAATAACAAGACGGTATTTTCATTGTTAATATTTTGAGAAAACTTCAAAGTTAAATCGTTTATTTGTTTCTTGATAGACTTGATTTCCTCTCGGACTTCTTCGCTCAAGTGTAACCCTAATAAATAATTATTTTAGTTACTTTTTGCTGAATTTTTACGCAAAATTATTCTTAATAAGGAGCATTGTACCATTTCTACGCCCAAAATGAATAAGGCGATCAAGGCATCTCTCAACCTCAGGCTTAAGGTTGTCATTAGCGCAGAATTTCTCTTTATACAAAACCAACTTGTCAAAAATATCTTTTCTCATGCTCATTTCCACCGATGCTTCATCTAACAGTTTCGTTGCCCAGGAACTTGCATCCCTTATTTCTTCGGAATCTGCAACATGTCTAGGAAACGATAGTACAGCTCCCATGGTAAAACTGAAACGATGCGCTTCTAGCATCGGCTAATTCAAAAATAATTATTGTTATTAAAAAATACAAAAAAAATATTACGGAGGAATTTACATGGGCAAATGGAGAAGTACTCAAAAATCAAACAGATTTGGTAAAAGACTAAACCTACACAAATAACCATTTCATTTTTATAATATTTTAAATGTAAACCAATACATATTCATTACTATTGTACCTTGAGCAGGGTTTCATAAGACAGTGATTCATTGTCAGCAGCAGCTGCAGTGTCAAGAATCTCTTTCAATTCCTTGACGATTTCCTTGCATTTTGACGCAATGCCTTCTGGTGTGTAGGTCCTAAGGTCCCAATTATGCACAATGCCTTCATGTCTCATTTTGCCTGGCGGTGGACAAGTGTCTTCGGTATTAGAGTAATTAGGGACCGATATTTGTGAACATACAGGTGGAGACAAAATACTAAAACTTCGCGAATTAAAAAACGACGTAGAACGAAGTAATTCAATGGGTCTGTAATATTTTATTGTAGATGTTACCTTTCGCACGGATAAACTACACTTTGATCTGATAACAGTATTACAAGGATATAATAAAGTCTGACAACTAAACAAACTATGACTGCCTAGCATCAAAGTTTGAAGTTGTTTACGAAATAGCACCGAAACGGTCATGACAGACGTTGGCGTTCTTTTCTCTAAATATTATTCTAATAGCAATTGCCAGACTCTATGAGTTACTTCTACTACAACAATATCGCAATTGTATTTTCTAACACAAAACGATCATCCTCACTTCGAAGTCTGGCTGATGTAACTTGCAAGTTATTGGCGGCTTTTGTTTGAAGTAGCAGCTAAATAAGACTGAAATTTATAGTTATATTTTATGTTATCAATTTGTTTTTTCATTTTAAAAATTCTATGCAAAAAGTAATTAGACACAAATAATACATGTAAATTTAAACATAATCAAATCTTTTTGAATGGATTTTAAATATGGTCAATTGTTTAACTTTTACTACAAATTTTGACATTTTTGTGGCCGATAAATTTAAAAGACCATTAATTCCAAAAGTGATTAAAAAGCCAATTGTTTCCTTGTCACAAATATTTTTAGCCGAAAAGTCATCAAACGTCAAAATAGGTTTTCATTGTACTATTTTGGCGAAGAAACTTCAAGGCTGAGCAATAAAAATGAAAATTATTAGAAACCTTCCACTGAATTAACAGTTTTCTCACCTTATAAAAAGTTGCACATAAAATTAAAAATTAAAAATGATAGATTCACAATAAACTAATTTGTAATTCTCTCCAATTGTGATAAAACCTGTAAAAATAGCTATCAAAATTCAAAAATATAAAATGAGAAAGTGGTAAGCTACGCTTAACACTTTTATTTGGCAATAGTATAGATTATACACTATTACAATTTATGTAATTGTAAAAATGTACCTGTATAAAGTCAACAAATGTACCCGGTAGTTCTACTATTATTGTTCTTTTATGCCCAATTCAATTATAATATTTGTTTTTTCATACAACAACACCGGGATGAAATTTTACTAAAGTGAAAGTTCCAGTTTGATTTTCCCCCTTCTCGGCAGAATTATTTAATAAGCGCAAAGCTCGAAGGTTTTCTTGCCGAACTTGTATGAGACGACAAGGCGACAGGTATATACTGGGCTTGATTATCCGATTAGATAATCTAGTTGCACATTCAATTTAAATTTAAAGTAAATAGCTGACGTAGTATCTTGTATAACTCACCACAACTTCTACTGATAACAAATGACAAATAATCAGACAATTTCGGCAGAATTCGACGGATAAAGTCTCTCAAATAGATAAATCTATCAAAGGGAATCTAAACGAGGGTAATGAAAAAGTAACATAATCGAAAAATACGTTTTATTACTCATTATTCCCATTTTTAGAAACAATAGGCAATTTTTCTAATTTAACTTATGCTCAAGCGTTTCGTTACGCAATCATATGGCGAGGTTTTAAATAGAGCTGTGAAATTTATTTTGCCACAAGATGCTACAGGTGGCCAATTTATAAGGCGACATTATTATTTCTTATTTTTAAAAATTACGCATGTGCCAATGTTAAAATTAAGAATTTATTTGTTCTAGGACCATAAATAGGAATAATGCTCTCTAGAAAAGCAAAACTAGCCCGTCCTTTGACTCTAGGGGCTCGGATGTTTTTGCAGCCTCAAAGACAGAAGGGCACTGGAATTCTGATGCTGAACATGGGAGGACCCCAGAACCGGGAAGAAGTTGGTCCATTTTTATTGAGACTGTTTCAAGACAAAGATATCATGCAACTTCCTTTCCAAGAAAAACTGGGTCGTTGGATTGCTACAAGAAGAACTCCGAACATTCAGCAGAAATATGATGAGATCGGAGGAGGATCGCCAATTTTCAAGTGGACTGATAAGCAAGGTGTTTACTACGGAGCCACTTTATAACCCGCATTTAGAATTCATAAATAATGTAGCATGATGGGAATAAGTAGTTTTGTGTCATTAAAATTAGGTGCTTTGATGTGCTCTTTACTTGATCAGATCTCACCTGACACAGCACCTCATAAGCATTATGTTGGATTCCGATATGCAAATCCTTTGACTGAAGATGCATTAGACGCCATGGAGAGGTTTGCTAAGTTTGCGGTTTTGGTAAATTTCAATGCTGATTTTTTTGAAATATTTGTAATAAAAGGTTTATTTATTTTGCAGAGATGGGATTACTAGGGCTGTAGCGTTTTCACAGTACCCACAGTACAGTTGTGCTACATCTGGATCTAGTGTTCACGCACTGCATCAATACTATTCCAAAAAGTATTTTACATTTTTAATACCTGAAAAAATATATTTAACTTATGGGATTAGTATTTAAATTTTTGATGGTTTATGGGGATTTATAGGAAGTCGTCAATAAAATGGAGCATAATTGATCGATGGGGTACAAACAAGTACTTGGTACAGACAGTTGCTGATAGAATAAAGGACCAGCTAGGTGCATTTGATGAAAAGGCGAGGGCTAGAGCTGTGATTCTCTTCTCCGCACATTCTCTCCCTATGAAGGTTTAATGACTCCGATAATTTAATGATGTAATTATTCAGTTATGAATTAAAATATTTGTATTTGTGGCAGGCTGTTAATCGAGGAGATCCGTATCCTACAGAGGTAGGAGCTACTGTACAGTTAGTAATGGAGGAATTGAAGTTTTGCAATCCATACCGCTTAGTATGGCAGTCTAAAGTGGGACCAGTTCCTTGGCTTCAACCTTCCACTGAGGAATCCATCAAAGGTCTTACGTTTATTACATATGGCTTTTTATTTATATGGACTTAAATATTTCCCAATTGAGTTTACCCTAATTATGTTGACGATTTAAATATAATTTTACAGCCTTGGCCAAGAAGAATATGAAAGACATGATTTTAGTTCCAATTGCATTTACTAATGAGCATATTGAGACACTTCACGAGATGGATATTGAATATGCACATGACTTGGGAAAAGAGGTTTCACTTTACCAAAATATTTTGTTCTAACATGGCTTAGGAAAGGTTAAAATAAAAAAACTAAAATAATTACCTTAACGATTCTACAGGTTGGAGCTAATATCAAAAGAGCGGAGTCTCCCAATGATCATCCACTTTTTATTAAGGGACTTGCTGACATAGTTTCTACACATTTGCAAAGCCAAGTAGCTGTTACACCGCAAATTCTCATGACATGTCCTTTGTGTGACAGGCCTACTTGCAGAGAAACTAAAAAATGGCTATGGAGTCTAAATCAGCAAAAGTAAATTGTTTGAACCGTATTATTCAAGACCAAAAAGGGGGAGGGATCTGGGGTTATAAATCTACTATTTACAGAATAGTTATAGTCTAGTTGTATGCCAAATAATGTGCTAGGAAGAAAGATTGACTATCAAATTACATAATAAACATACAAGTTTATTATGTTTAATGACCAATGATTATCGAATGTATAAATACATGTAAAGCTAATTAGTATACATCTTATTATTGTACTTTTGCGTAGGGACCTTGTAATGATATAAATGTCCGCTCTAGTGCAAATTGTATACACATTACCATATTTCTACTGCATTTGTGCTCCTGCACTGAAAACATTAGGAGCATTAACAATGTGATTATAATGGGAAGCGCAAAATTTATATTTATGTATAGGCTAACTAAATAAATAACTGCAAGTATACATTACATTAAATTGTACAGCTAGCTCAATGATTTCTGTAGACATTTCAACATTATAATTCAA
This sequence comes from Tomocerus qinae, assembly GCA_020055645.1. Lineage (NCBI taxonomy): Eukaryota > Metazoa > Arthropoda > Collembola > Entomobryomorpha > Tomoceridae > Tomocerus > Tomocerus qinae. The sequence continues at coordinate 27,476,561 of CM034548.1, forward strand.
GTTGTAAAGGGGCAAAAAAGTAAATTCATTAAATAAATTAAAGAATCTCTACACAACAGGTTTACAGTACATAACATCTATGTATAATCTTTGAAGCGATAGTATTAACAATTATTTCTCGTTTAAGGAAATACAGCGGATATGATGCATAACGCCATATCATTAAATATTTAATAGATTGTTCTTCTATTGTTCTTCTAAACCAATTCACAAAAGAAAATCTTACCCGAACATAAGAACATACATAAATATCCAGCTTTAAATAATCATCTTCCAGGGATATAATACACTCTTTACACACAAAATTGAAGTGCAACAGTTGATAGTATTTAACATTGTGATTGTGACAATTCAATGAATAGAATAGCACACTTTGAGGATGTGAAGGCACCTGACAATGTTCTAATGGTAAGGCTATGTCAATAAGAAACTTGCTTCTCTAGAATGATTTCCAAGTCGAATGACATTTGGGGCTCGTTTGGTAATCAGAACATTGATCTAGTTATTTGGAGCGGTTTAGAACCTAGAAAATAAAAAAGTGCGTTAAAACAGACATTTTTATTTAATTAATATGTAACTTTGAATGCCAAATTACCTTTTCTGTAATAGCGATAAGCCCCTTTTGATAAGGAGATTCTCTGAGTGTGCATGCATAACGATTTGCTTCTATACAATATTTCTCAGCCAGTAATTTGGTTTGTTCAAGTCCATCTGAATTGTGAACATAATCGAGAGCCGTGCTAACATCACCCTCTTCTGAAAATCGCCTTTCAATCAATTCAATGAGCTGAGGGAACTATAAATTGACAGGAAAATTATTGTTAGTCATTTTACACTAATTTTTTACATTGTTATTTCACAAACGAATAAATCAACAATGAACCTTGTGCGCTGCAAAAAGGACGGGAGCTGTGGCGAGGCCGAGTTGCAGATCAGCAGCAGCCGGTTTCCCCATTGTGCTGGTGGAGGAAACAAAATCCATACGATCGTCAATAAGCTGAAAAGCAATCCCGAGGTTTTTTCCATATTGGAAAGAGATTTCCTTGAGGGAATCGTCACAGCCTGCAAGAACGGCGACTCCTTTGCAGCTGTAGGCCATGAGAGAAGCCGTTTTATTGAATGATTTTCCGATATAATGAGCGAATCTTTCGGTACTCCCTTCGTTGGCCCCCATTTGCATGAATTCCCCCTGAACCAAATCTTCGAGGACCTGGGCCAGAATTTGTGTCACTTCGTCATTGTTTAAGCGGGCCACCATCGCACCTGCTTTGGCCAAAATATAATCTCCTCCAATAATTGCCTTTTTCTGACCAAATAGTGCGTTCACACTTGGCTTTCCTCTTCGGGTGTCTGAAATATCTATCACATCGTCGTGAACTAAAGTAGCCGTGTGTATCATTTCTGATACCAGAGCTAGCTTCTTCTGGGATGGTAGAATAAAACTGAAATACAAGAAAACAATTTCATTCCCACTATACATGTAACTGCACTGTAGTATTAAAAATGCTAAAAAGGGTACCTACTTGTTATTTCCATGTAAATGGGCATTTATTGCTCTGGCCATCAAGATAGATATTAAAGGTCGGACAGCTTTTCCCTGCCCGTCAAAGTAATAGGCAGCAACGTCACATAATTCCATATGACGACCACCAAGTTCCTGAAATGATTTTGAACTTTATTTCAACCGCAAAATCATTTAATTAGTATTGAGTCCTCCTTGGTAGAAACAACCTCGTTTATAGGCAATGTGCTCTATTTTTGACTTGGATCACTTTTAATTCATGTATAGGTTGTTAGTGTAAATGTCATTTATGTCAATTGTGAACATGTGACTATTAAATAATTACGATAATATTATTTTAATATTTAGAAATAATAGAAAGGAAGAAGGTTTACCCTGCGTATATCTGTGACAAGGTCGTTTAGGTCAGATTCGACCAGTTTATGGGGTTCTACTGAAGGAACTGAAGGTATTTGTTCCGTCATTGGCTCTGGAACAACTTGACCATTCACAATGTTAATCAGCGGTAAATGGGGTAAAGAAGACGGCGATAAAGGAGGCGGCATTGGGACTGGATTATTTGCTGTTGCTGGCAATCCTCCCCAAGAAGCAGCTCTTCGCCTTTGCTCCAAATTGTTGATCTAGTTGACAAAAAAGATATTGCAAATTAAAAGTCTTCATCAAATTACCTTTGATAACGCTGCAACAACTATGTAATATGCATGAATACAAGCTTTTAAAATCCTATAATATCATTGTGATCGAAGCAACATGAAATTCCAGGAAAATTATCAAATAATTTTTACATAAATATATAAGCATCTGAGTGTAGACCCACAACCGCATACCAAGTATCAAATCTTGGTTGCTATAAATTCAACGTAACTTAATGAGAATGACCTGCTTTGGAGCATAGTGTATACATCCTGTCGCTAACAAAATTTAAAATGGAACTGGAAAGTGAGAATAGCTTCTTTGTTAAATGTTTGATCCTTGTTAAACATAAAATTGCAAATGAATTCATACATGAATTTCAATGACAAAAGATGTAATGGGGCACAAAGATACCGCAAATTAGATGGCATACGATAAAAATAAAAAATTAGGTCCTTTTATTTATAGTATCCAAGTGTCAATTGGTTAAAGCTGGACTAAAATAACAAATCCCAAAGGTTGTTTTAGAACGATACGTCTTTAAAAGCAATTGCTATCCCTCATGCTTCTTAGTTAAAAAGGGATATTGGAGAGGGTTTATTTCATTTTATAAATCTGTCTAAAACAGTCACAAGTCATAATAGATTTCTGACCATACATTCAAAATAAACCTTGATCCTGGATCAACTTGGTTTATGTACTTGAAACTTCTACCAAAGTAAGCGTGTAAAGATTTACAGGCTAATAAAATTGGCATTACTTCATGTAACCCTGATTGAAACAAAAGTTCATTAATCATGAAGACGTTTACAAATAGTACTATTTTATAAGCGCCCCGCTTATTGGAAAAAGTAATATAAAACTTTTTTCCATAGCAAACTTAATACAAAGTCCAGTACGTGGGACACAAAGACCAATCAGGATTTTTTCCCCAAAGTTAATCAAAGTTTGTCCAAAGCCCAACTTTCCCTACGTGTCTGTCGCAGTAAAAAATTTAATTTATCACTATTTGAACTTCATTGGGGTAAACACATAATATTTACTACATCTGACAACATACTTAACATATTAGTTAATACGTAAAAATACTACTGGGTTTGATTCGTTTTAATATAAGTAGGTATTAATTAGAAAGCTCGCAGCTAATTTGTTGCTACAACTGTGAGTACAATGTACATTATATTATTGCAAAACTTATTTTTAACGGTATTATTATGTGATGCAAAGCCATTAACTGTTTAATAGATACAATTCACATACACTGTAAAATGTGAAATCTTAAATGGTAAAATTGATGTCGGAATTTAAAGTGGATTTTAGATGTCTGTCATTCACTGGTCATGTACTTGTACTTGCATGTAAGCCAATTTAAAGTCAGTCGTAATCTGTACTGTCGAAAACAAGTAATTTTATCATATTACGAAATGCAAAAGTGTAATTGGGTGAATTCCAGAGTTTGCCATGATTCTGATCAGACCCTGTCAATTATGCAATTTATAATGTTGATAATGGAATTATGGTGCCTTAAAAGCAAGCTGTATCCGTAAGAGTCTATGAAAATCATGATATGTAATAATATTATAATTTAAAAAACATTTATTAATATTAAGTAAATGATAATTGTATGTATCTAAAAATTGACAAGATAAATATGGAAACAAAAAGACAGGTACAATTTGCGTTAGTACCTGATAATATCCAAATTTAATCGATATATTTTACTACTGCTAGTAGTTGATTTGGTAATAAGTAATAACGGCTTTGGTAGTTGTGTAAATTTTAAAATCCGCTTCTAATTTCCAATATAAAATTTAAGGGCTTTAGAAACTTTATTACATCCTGTGATCAATGTTATTAGGAGTAGATTGCCAAATATTCAAGCCAAACATGGTAAGCTAGATATGTTGCAGAATGTTCACAATAGCACTGAAGAAATTATTTTTGGAGTTTTACACTGAATGGTTATGTACTGCGTGGCAGTTAAATTTGTAATAAAATTGAAAACTACGAAACGTCATTTGATAAAATTTTCCTTGTAGCATTGATAAAAGTCTTGCAAAATACAAGACCTACTGTGGAAGCATTTAAGGCGTCAAACCTTTTTAATTGCCATTATGTTTTAGAGATAATTACTTTCATTCAGAGAATTTTCACGAACAAAGGTGGGAACCAGAAGGCAATATCTGTCAAAATGTAACCAGCCACATTCATGCTTTTATACTTATGCATTATAGCCGTGAGTGACCGTGTAAGTATTTATTAAAAACATTTTATCTTTATGAATAAGAACTCGTCCGATCTGCATAATAGTAAAATAGTAGTAATAATATTCTTTTGATAGTTTATTAGTTGTTCCTAGTTATTTAAACGCTGTCATTTAATGTTATTTTGTCAGTGTTGCACAATAAACTTTTCCACGCTCATTGTTTCATTCTTCATTGCCGTGGAATGATAAGACAGTTTAATTAAAAAGTGTCAAACAAAAGCGTTAATTTAGCTTTCATCATAAAAATGATGCCCCAGGGATATCTGTGCTATACAAGTATTTTAAGTCGTGAGTCTACGATGAAGCATTCACACCTGTATCGCCCAAGTATTAATTTTATTTCTATTATTTGCTACATGATAATTCTTTCGTTAAAACTTGATAACAATTGACCATTACAATAGTAAAGACAACAATTGTACAAGCTGTTAATTAATATGCAATCTGACAATAATATTTCAAAGATATTTTACATAGCATTAATTTGCAGTATTACGCGTTTATAACTTATTGATTGACAATAATGTCGATGAATTCCATTCTCATTGGCAAAAATGGATGAAAATACTATGCAGAAATTCCTTACAGATATTTTATAACTAACTGTACCAAGGAGATGATGTACGTTCGTAAATTTCTTTGTGTAGAAGTTAAAGAAAGTAGGAAAACACACTTTATAGCACTGCGAACGGACGTCATAGGAGATAATATCGCTGTAGGTTAATTTGTAGGTAGTCTAATATGAAACCAATGTAGGTATTAGTGAGTAATCAGTGCATCTAGCAGGATCACGTCTGATATGCAAGTCATATAGATTGCATTATGGATAGCGACAAAAGAAAGTTTCAGTAGTTGGAAATGCCAAAGAACTATTAACGTCAGCAAAGAACTGTTTAACATTAATCATGCAAAGTTACAACATGGCAAATTCATGTGTATGAACCAGACGAACGTTAAATGTGGTAATAGTATTAGTCCGCTTTTATATAAATAGCTGCCTAAGCTTAATTGTCCGACTAAAAACATAAAACGTGATAGTAATCGTAATTAAGGACCTGTTGGTAATTGTATTAGTACACTAAGACTGTTTTTCACAATAGCCTGCAATAGTGAACAAATGGCGACTAGCATGCAGTTTATTGTCATCCCTTTAACATCCCATTTGTGACAAGAAGTGGAACGAAGATGTGATGATGTGCTCTATGTGCATAATAATACTTCTCTCTAACGGTCCTTCGCATTCTCTGAGCTCACTAGGAAACTTGAGCCATAAGATGATGCAGTAGTACAATTTCGAAAGAGAATAGCAGTATTAGCGAGCACCTATGTTCGCATATCAAACGCAGGCATTTCAAACATAATAATGTCTGTGTGTGTCTGTTCACTTCTCATCCTGCCTCGATGGAGATGAAGATGAAACATACGAAACGAAATCAGCAAGCTATTACATTGTTTTTGTCTCACACAGTTTATTATGTTTGTCAGTCACGTACACGAACACATCAGAGCAGACAACTGTTTTGTTGATCGTCACGTCACTTACATTCGTGTTTTAATGCCGGCTGTGGGTTTCTGTGCTACAATTGTGGATTATACAGCTAAACAACTTGATGTGTCAGTAGAGTTATTGTGCACCTCTATTATACACATACACTAATACCTTTAAACCACCTTCTATCACAAACCTTTTTATCCTCTATTATTTACCTCTCACTTGTATGAAAAATGCCAAGAGGTCAACTTATGCGTATCTACAACAGTCCCTTATTAGGACGGTAGGTACATAGAAAGCATTTTGACAGCGACAATAAATGACTTGGATAATAATATTACTGGTATAAAATCACATCAAAAAGAAAAATCAAACGCCCCTGTGTCTATGATTTTATACTTTGACACATTTTTTAATAGACAGCGACGAAAAATGAAATATGAAACGCAAGATTTTTAGCTAAGTAGTATTTTCTATGAATTTAGTAGTGTTTCTTGCTTAAATGTCATAAAATTAAGTGGCAATAAAGCTAATTATTTTAACAATTAATCTTAGATAAGTTTAGACACTAATTCCCATCTAAGAATTTAGAATCTAATAAATTAATAGTTGAAATATTAAAGAAATACTGATTGTTTTATTTTTGTCCTACGCCTATTATACTAAAATCTGTTTTGAGAAATAGATAAAAATGCTGAAAAGTCTACATATAAGTCTATTGAATTGGATATCAGGAACAAAATAAAAAATAGCTATCTGATTTTTTGAGAAAATGCAGGCTAATGTAGGATATTGTCGGTTATTGGCCGATAATCTTCTATATACAAGTCATTTATGAATCAAATGACATATTTTGAAATATATCCCTATTATACCTAGAGTAGCAATGGCACACAAAAATAATATTTAAGTAAGATCTGTACAGTTGTCAGAGTGAATGAGCAAATAGGTTAAGCTCAATACCCATTTGTATAGTATAACAGCTATAGAGGCTACATCATATAGAGTTGTATTTATATTTAGTAAGTAGTCATCTTTAGTTGGAGTGATGATACTGAAGTATGTTGTAAAGTATACGCATACTAAGTACAGTACAGTACTACATCTCGGCAAATATAAAAATTATCTAGTTTAAGTTTATGCGGAGATTTTTAACCCCAGGTATAATTTTTATTACATAGACAAATAATCCATGAAGACAGTATTTCATATTGGTTGTCTACACTTATATGTAATACATTAAATACCAGGAAACTACATGTAGAGGATAGTTCTATAAAAACTTAACTGTTCAATGTCGTTGTCTCTACAAGTTTTGTCACTTTATCTTATTTCCCTTCTAAAAGAGTGTTAGTGGTAGACAGAATTATTTTTAGCCCGCATAACCCACCATAGATTACAATAAGTAGTACACGCATTCAAGTTTGATATTAAAACTCAACGTAACAATTTAATTCACAAATTAGTTTGAAGATTGAACTATGAGCTTAAAAGGGCCTGGAATCAAGAAGTTTTGGTACTTGGATTTGTGCTTCTAGGATAGAAACTAATCTTTGTACTTAGAATAGAAGTTAGTGCATAGATTGCATGAGTGCTATTTTAATATAGTTAGCTGTTTATTGAAGAAGTTTTGACAAACCTGCTGCGCTAGGGGATTTGAAGATGAAGTAGATGAATAACTTCTTAAAGTATTAAGTCCAACTTTATCCAAGCGAGTCAAAACTCTGACACCAGAAGTTAGTGAACAAGTTGCCATGATTTCTCACAAGTTGCAATTCACTCACGAAACTCACTTTAATTGGGAATAATTCTCAGGATGTCACAGTGGCATTTGCACGGACTTTGACACTGACACGAGAATTGTCTCAAATAAATATCAATTGGTTAGCGGAGTATGATTAAAACAGTAATCCTCTCATTGATACCGGGTTAACTCGACATGCAGGATGAAATTAAATTTTTGGTTTTTTGGTTGTTGAAGGGAGGAGGTTCGAGTAGAGACTGATTGTAAATCAGTGAAAGAAAGATTAAGAAAACAGAGTGTAGAGCTGTGAAGGAAACTTTCCCATCGAATACCTACTAGGAATTAGGAATGGTGCAATAGGAACTGAATTAACATTGTATCTCAGTTAATACATACACTAATAGCGATAGGTATAGGTTAGTTAGGTACAATCTTTACTCGAAGGCCTAAGTGGATTCAATGAAGTCAAATCAACAGCAGTGAGTAGTGCTAGCTAAATTGGATGTAGTTTTAAGCAAGTAAGTTAAGCCAACTAAGTAGTACATAGAAATCTATATTTTCCCTAAGGACAGGCATGAAGCACGAAAAAACAGGTGGTCTTTGGTATACTTTATGCTGTTGTTAGCTAATGTGCTTATCGCTATGGTTTAGTTGCTATAAGACAAGGAAAATGTATCGCAGCAGAATTCCTTTTACTCATCTTCTGTTGTTGTTCAGATCTGAGGTTGAGACAAGTACAGTTGCTCGTCAGGAAAAGAAGACTCTTCTTCTGTGATGATGATGTACAAGTAGGTAGAGTTGAGTCTTTCTGCAATGAATGGGCATTGTACTTTGCACTATGTACAGTAAAACATGAACATAATGTAGCTACAGAGTCCTACCTGTTCGAACATTTAACTAGTAATAACTTTTACTGTGGAATATCTACCTTCTACAAGAGTTCATAATATTATACAGGGGCGTAGCAATCTCATTTTGTGACGGTGGACTTTATACATACGGCTTTATACTTTGCATACCAAGATGTCTTTATACTTATCATCATGACTGTGCTTCTTCGACGTCCGACCTTCTGTTACGGTACTGATAATTAGTAGCCAGTAGTAGTGAGTGGCTAGTACTATGCGTTTTAGTAGTGCAGAATGTTGATATTCTGGTATGCAAGCTATGTCGATGTCATGTTTGTATCTCCCATGTTGTACGTTAATCTTTGTAGTAGTCTACTTATAAAAATTTAGCCAGTCTGCTTGAACATCTTCAGCTTACTAGTATATTTACCAATGGAGGCAATAACCACCTTCTCATCCACTCTACCGCGTTGGTTGGGAATATTAATCTTTATCTCTTCTGAGAAGATACCGTAGGAAACGCAGGTACATGAAACTAATTACCACAAAAACAAAACCACAACAACAACCTACGGCTACAGCCTACAACTACAAGAATAGCACAATTAGCACTATCACACTGTGACTAATTATGTGCATGGGATACATACAAACTTGAATCTGTTCGATTCTTACATTAATATCCATATAGCCTTTTATTATCTGAATCTCAAATGCGTCATACATTTTTCCAAATTCTTATATAATAAGAACATATTACATTAAAGCCCTATAATAGCATAAACAGTTAGGTATTGATATTATGGTTTTTTTAACTTATATTGTATGACATTACTTAACAAAACAACATCAATTTGAGTTTGGAATGGTCATTTACATATTTACATCCTGTAGACGAAAACCGTTTTCGAAGAGCTTTGAGAATTGGGACACAGCCACGCCAATAGAAATCTTTGCACTGGTATACTATTTGTGAGACCATATATATAAATTATATTTATTTCTCAAATACTTCCAATCCAATACAACTTCTTAAATGTCAGTTATAAGGCAGTACAAATCAGTAATAGAAGATGCGTCAATTTGTATAGTATTATTTAGCACTATACAAGTTATTTGAAATTCATTCCATAATTGACAACAATTTTAGTGACATTAAATGTTCAGAAAATTTAATAAATTTCTACCTAAGTAACGGTTGAACTGTTTTCATTGTGATACCATTCGTTGGTATGAATAGAACTAGAGGAAATACTAAAGTTAAAAGTAAACGTTTTGGACAGAGTACGTATAAGTAAAAGGCAAAATTGTTGCTAAGAAATTGGATTGCAGAGGCAGCATGTAGAATGTACACTTTGTATGTTTCAGGTTCAGGTAACAAATAAACAGCATGCTGACGTTTTCTTCGTTTGATTATTCAATTTAGTGCCAATAATCAATAGACTGACCCATAGCTATTTTCAATCCACTTTAAACTATCTTGAAGTTAAATGTTTTATAAAGCAAAACCAAGAATAAAAGCAAGAATTAAAGCATAGCTCTCATTTCTTCAACGAATTTTCAGTTTTCAATCTTTTCTGAATTGGACGAAAGTCTATACCAAAAACTAACGCAACCAAAGTTTTAAAATTAATCCTAAGGCTTTATCAGTCTAGATTCTTACAATCGACGTCATTTTCTTAAACTTTTTCCATAATTTTCTAAAAATATGACATCAATCTTTAATCTCCCTGGCCTGTCCAGAATCTTTCCCGATAGTATAGATTCCATATTACCGCTGTTTCTCCAGTTCTATTATACATAGCATAAACTATTGTATTCAATGCATTTGCATCACGTCTAGTAAAAACTGATTAGATTAATAAGAAGACACAAAGACACAAGGCACCAAAACAACCATATTTCTAAAGTATTTATAGTTACTACTCAAAAACCTGCTGGTGGTCAATTTCATATGAAAAAATTGGAATAATAACAGGTAAAACTATAAAACAGGTAAACTGTGTCGGATGCTAAAAGAAGCGTCCTCAGAAATCAGAATTCTCTAACGAAGTAGATTCTACACAACTTCACTAAAATTAAGAAAAACTTTCATCTCTTGATTAAAAAACAAAACCAGTACTTTGATTAATCGTTTTTGAAAGTATTTTTAATACCTTTAGTCATTATACTACTACTATTTGTATAAAATAAATGAAAAGTATTTATTTTTTAGTAGCTAGCTAAAAGTAAAGAAGGCTAAAAGAGTTTGGCACTAAATTCCGCTACATTGGCAGGCATGAAATTTGAATCTCTTGACTGTTTTGTTTCTCAGTGAGAAGCAAAAAATGAAGTTGTCAAAAATTCAACGCTGATTTGAGTAGTTTTTTCATTTTCACCGTAGAAGTATTACAATTATTGGTGAATAATGAAGTTAGTAGACGATTTTCCAGATAGTCGGCAAGTTCCAGCGCGTTGGCGGTTAGCAAGCACTTCATGTAGAGACAGCCGACGGAATTGGGTAATGTTGAATTAAGTTCCAATCCAAATATATATGACTTGGTTTAAGACTCATAAAACCGTTTTCGTGAATTAATTCAATCCTATAAAATAACAAACAAAAAAGGTTTGCAAAACATTTGGTGAACTTAGTATTGTAGTTTTTTATAAGTTTGTGCTATCTATGTTGAAACTCTAATTTGTTGTAGATTTTATTGAAATTATGATAATATATTAATTTTTCAGAGAAAAGGAACCGTAATGATGAAACTTAAAAGACTAACACTTTATGGTGGAATACTTCTGGCCTTCACAGTAGGGATCATCTACCTACACAACCGAATTTCATCTACCAATGAAATTTATTCTATACCTGGGATGTATAATCAAGATGAACAGCCGCTACTTAAGGCCTATGATCTCGTCTTCCCTAGTAGACCATACGTATGCACCTAATTCAAAATGAAATATTTAAAATCATATTTATAATTTAAAGATCTCGTCAACAGTCAATTATTTCATGTATTTTATTTTAGAACTGGTACATAGAGAACTGTTACAAAAACTCTAATTTGCACGGGAGGGGGAGATCTATATCTAATGTTTATAAACGGTTAACCTTACTTCGGGCATCATCTAATAATGAGTGTAAGAATATCTCGGACATATTTGATATGATGTTCACCTTTGAGGAAAATGTTGGTCAGCTAGTATTGCCAGAACAGTTTCAATTCCAAGTGTTGAAATGGTTTGACTACAAGAATCAACTCTATAAACAAATGTCGAATCAGGTAATGTGGATACATTATCTGCTTACTAATATCCATGTATTACTTAATTTATAGAATTTTAATCCGCGATTACTCTGAATTTTTGCAGAAAGTATACAAAATAATTAATAAATGGACATTTGAAGAAACCGTGTATAATCCTCTGAGCTCAAAAAGAACAACATCTATAACAGAAACCGATGTAAATCCTGAGAAATACATTCATAATTTAACCCTAAGTACAGAGAAAACTTGTCACTTTTGTTCCTACAAATCTTTAACCGCCAGTGACGTTTTCGGTCGGTAAGTACCAAATCTTAAACTCTCTTTGTTGTCAATTTCCAAAACTCAATAATGAAATTACTTATCTCTGTGTACAGTATCGATAACAAGTATTCAGCAAGTGCCTCCAACACCTTTAAGTTGTCAAAGTTTCATGGTCTTTTCTTTCCGAAAGTGCATAATCCATTAAAGATTAATCTTCCTGTGCTGCTAGATTTGTTACTGAACACCAGTGTACAATGGTTTCAGAAAGCCTACAGAACGGATCCTAAACAAAAGTATTTATTATTATTTTGGTCATTACTATTGTCTAATGAGGTTGTATTTTGATTGTGGAATTATTAGATTATTCACACATGGACATAATTGTAATTACTTAACTGTACAATTTAGATATCCAACTTTACTGTGGGATTCCCTTCCTCATGCTGGAGCTAGTCAAATCCATCCGCATCTTCATGGCATATTAGGGGAACATCAATATGCGGGATTGATGGAATCAATGCACAACGTCGCTGACCGCTACTACAATTTGCATAAGCGTTCTTATTGGACAGATTATATCTTGCTTCATTCAGCCTTAGGTCTAGCAGTTCGTCAGCCGAATGCAGTATTAATTGTGCCTTTGGTGAGTTAAAGGAGGGCGGTTTTCCGATTTTTAATACTCACTACCTTTTCAAAATACCTCAACTTAAGTGTCTGATTTTTGTTAGAATTCAAGGAAAGATCATGAGTACATGATATTATCGCCAATGATAAACAAAGATTCTGTTTTGCTGCTTTATAAAATTATCGAAGGATATAAAAATACTTTGGGAGTGTTTTGTTGGAGTGGAGGTGGCGTTTATCCTGTTATGGACAATGCAAAAACAGGTTTGCCTATGCTATTTAGAATTGGTGCACGAGGAGATTGTACTTCAATCAGTTCTGATGTCAGCTCCCTTGAACTGTACACGGTCAGTTTATTTTGATTAGTTTGGTAAAAGTACTTAATATATTTTTTATCTATATAAACCAAAATATTTCATTGTTTTAAAGGTGAATAGCATCAGTAGTGATCTGGACCTAACCATTTCTAGTGTCCAGAATACTACCGCGTTTGATCTTCCAACCACGGAATTATATATTTAATTCACGCTCAACATAAACAATGCCTTTGCAACACTAACACTATGTTCAGAAAACGTCCTTACATTCCAATGCAGCATTTCAGTATTAATGAGATTTCAGAGATTTGCTGCTAATAATAATATTACTATTATTTAATTGTTTTGTTTAATGTTTTACATGTATGTACTTTAAATTTCTAGTCTTCAAACACTGTGATGCATCTTAAGCAACGATAAGATATACCTGCTAAAATTATGTGTTCATGATACAGTATTGCGTTTAGCTTTGTTACTTTTAAGAATTGTAAAAGTTTATATTTTGCATTTTGGATGAATAAAATCAATGTATACTATCCAATTTTAAATTGATCTCTATACTCTTCTTTAATTATCCATATAGAAAGAAATTCGCTGTTTAAGAACTTTACTATGTTCATGTTCAAATGTACTTGGTTATTTATTTGATATCCATTTGACATAATTTTATTCAATGTTGAAATACAGTTGTGAATTCAATCTTTTGTTGTACGATGGTACCAATGCTTCAGGGAAGTTAAGTCTCTTGGGTTTTTGTTGTAATACGTAAGCCCATCTAATCCCTCTTTGGCTACAGCCCATAGATCTGGCTGCAAACGTTGGAAGTTTTCATACCACTTATTTACGTTTGGGAATGGTTGGAAGTCAAAATCCATAGCTTTCAAAGCTGCAGTACCCATGAGCAAAGGTAAATCCGCTATTGTAACATTGTCTGAAAAGTAACACCAAAAAATTATAGCTATGTAATTTTAATACAGAAAAGTTCATAATATTGTATCTCTTCACGCAATGGGCATCAACACTCTTAAGCAACAATAAATGCTCAAATCGTTCTAATAACACATTTAAAAATATGAATAGGATGAAATACTAGCCAACACAATTACTTGGCTAATTCACCAAGTCATTTCAGTGAAGTATATTGCACGGCGTAGAAAGATAACAAAGTGATAAGAATGAGTACCTCCTGCAGCATAGTCAGTATTCTGACGTAGGAGAAATTCGTTGAAAACCTTCAAAGCGTGGTTAGTTTTCTTGAGATTTTCTTCAGTACGCTGGTAGCCAGCATAATCCATAGGAAGTATCTTTAATATAATTAAATAATAATCTAGAATTAGGTGAACCCAATTTCAATTAGTAGTCTTTCATGTAAATTGGATTATTTCAATTACCATGTAATCATGTACACGTCGATAGTATGTTGACAAGTAAAATGCCAAGCGATGGTTTACAACAGACCGCAGCGCAAAATCTTTTGGATAAAACGTATCGTCTTTGGCGTATTTCTCAGCCAAATATTGGATGATGGCGACACTAACAAAAAAAACATACAGAGATTTTTACATTACTCGGTAATTACAATGTGCCTTGTTACTTATAAAAATTAACAAGCCTTGAAATGAAAACCAAATTTAAATCTAAGTACTATTTTCTTAGCCTAGAAGAAAATCAAAATGGCCAATGTAGTAAGTAAAGCACAAGTAACTAAAGAGAAGTTAGTATTTTTGGTAATTTTGATCGTATTTGATTACCGTTTTGATTCCGGCAAAAAAAACTGGAATCAGTATGCTAATCATCTTGAAAATGTATTATACTATGCCCCCATTACTAATGTTGAATTTCAAAATGATTAGTCATATTAACAATGTTTAATTTTCGAAATAAGATAATGTTCATTCATATTGGACTACCTAATTTTATGAAATATGCATTGTATATATGCGCATGTGCATTGCAACAAAAAGCATCATTTCCCATGGCATAAATAGATACTTGCGACATAGGAATAAGCATTTTTATTTAGATAGAAGATAGATAATAATATAGCAAGCACGTATCCATAGGGCGCGGAGGGGGGCGCAGCGCCCCCTATATCTGAAAAAAGAGGAGATTTTTTACATAAAATGTCAAAAAATGCAAAACATTTTCGTGCTTCACGCGAATATGTCCTATTTTTGTCATTCTTTTTTGGTTGCGCCCACCCCTTGACCAAATTTCTGGATACGTACTTGTAATATAGCCGTTGTACCTGAATATATTATATTATAGAGATGCGATATAAATCTATCACTACGTTAAGTACAATAAGTTACGTTTTCTTACCTTTCGCCGATTATTAACCCGCCATCATCCAGGACAGGTATTTCCCCCTGAGGGTACATCTGGAAATTCATAAAAAGCAGGTCATTGATTTATAATCCTGAAGGTATGCATCAACTTATTGAAGCTACACAATAGAAAACAATGTAAATAAGCAATTTGGTTTACTTAACGTTACCAAAACATGAATTTCATGATTATTAAAGAAAGTTTTGAAATAAAGCTCTACAAATATAAATAATAAATTCTAAAGATCATATCTATAGTTCTTTGGTAAAAAATTTTGAATCATTGTAGTTGTACCTTTAGAAATTCTTCCGAAAAATGTTCTCCAACATCAAAGTTAACCTGCTTCAACGTGCAGGGTACATTTAAATAGGCAAGGGCCATCTGCACAGCTCTTCCAGGAGGACTGTCGGTACAGGTATACAATGTTTTCGTAGTCATGGTTTAAAGTATTAATTCGAAAACGACACAACTTTCAGCTCTTTAGAACCGGCAAAAGCTGCAGCATAAATGAACCAAAAAGTCTCTTTGCATTCTCTTATGAATCTTCGTCAGATAAAGCATAATCTGCATTCTGTTACTTCGTTTGCAAGTTTAAATACTTCTATTATAGTAATAATACAATGAGTGTATTGTTTGAATTCTTGTTTGTTTTAGATAGTATTATGTAGTCTTAATTATATACATCTTATATGGAGATGCAACTTTGTTGGATCCAGTACTAAGAGATGATTAACATGCAATCTTAGCAAAGAAAACTGGAATGAATCCTAAACTAGTCACGAAGTTCTTCCAAAGCAACATTGAATGGTATTATACAAAATAGACATACAATTTTGGATGCGTGACTTCATATTATTATCACAACTAGTCTATACTACCCGTATGCACCTGATATGTAAAAGCAAATACTGGTTTATCCACTTTACTCGAAGGTTTACGATCCTGTTCCCTTTTTAGTAAAACAATAATAAAAAAGGACAAAAGATTTTCCTTTACATGCAGTATACACATATGCTATCTAATATTATTAAAATGACTTCCATTAAACACAGGACATCAAATTTTAATTGTATAAGTTCTACTCCATGTAATAAGTATAATAAATGTCTTTTGAAACAGACGAAGATTGTTAATTTGGTTAATATTCACTATATACTATGTTTTTTAGTAAAACTCAGATTTACGTTCACTACCTATATGCTTTTCAAGTGTTAAATGAACTCAGGTACGCCTGTTTTCTTTTTTGGTGTGCTTTGGGTACCTAAGGAAATGAAAATAAAAAATCGACTAAACAATCATCCATAAGGGAGACAAAGTTACATAGGTATATGTTTCTGTATGGAAGCTGTATTAGCATGTTGAGTGAATTCGCTGGGTCAACCCAGTTTAATCCTGACTTTAATCCTGACTTGACCATTTGTTAATTATTTTGTGGTACATTGTATCGTTATGAATGATAGTACATGGTTATGGTTCTGTATGCTATATGGTACCTAATACAAGTCAATGATAGAGTAAATTAGACACCTACAATAATTATCCAGGGAGAATACCAATATCGAATGAAATAAAAGAAATTGAAACGACAAAAATATTATAGGAACCATTACGAACGATTAATATATTTTCACATTCTTACATTTCATTCATTTGGGTTATAGAAGTTGGAGACACTTGATTATTGCAATCTATTCTCGTAGTCATTCGAAGTCATGCATTAGAAATACAAATTCAGGAATAGTACATTTTATAGGAAACAACATTTCATGATTTATATATAAGTATTTCAATTAATAATACGAAATTATAAGGACTCATTAACAATAGTATGCGTGCTTTATAGAAGTTTGTAGGCATGCATCCATACAGTACAAATGCTTGCATATATTCGTAGGAACTTTTACAAGTTCCACCTTCTTATTCGTGGGATTACTTACAACAGAATTAACAATTTACTGTTTTAAGTCGAAAATCTCGATAAGCAGTGGTTCTACTTCTCTTGGATTTACTTCCAGAAATACTCGCAAATGGTTAGAATTCAAAATGTGTAATTCCGCAATTTTCTTTATCAACTGTAGATACGTTGACCTGGCTTCACACCCATTTAAGTTTGATTCCAAATATCTGTACAAATTAATAAATACTCGTTATTAAATTCACAGCAAATTGTCACACTGAAAATAAATTAAATTAGCTTACGACAATCTCTATGCATCGTTAAGTATTATACTACATCACTTAGATTGAACGTACCTCTTTAGTAAATAGTAATACGAGTCTTGCTCTAATTTAACAACATCTTTATGAATAACGTTCGGCCGTTCAGCGCAGAATAATGTGATTGCACATAAGATTATCATTATATTTTCATCAGAGCGCCATTCAGGTTTAAATGATTTAACAAATCTTTGATGTTCTTCGTATAGATTGCCTCGAGCTTCTTTTAAAACTCCTAGTTTTATATTGTAGCTTACGTTGCTGTGAGGGATCTAGAAAAAGAATACAAAGTTAACGATTGAACTTTGCATTGCAAATGCAATAAGGCATACAATTCTTACATTCCAAGAATCTCTATCAGGATCGTAAGATACGACACTACGGAGAATCATCATTTCCGTGCAACTGCCTTTTAATAATGCAATTTGATCTTCTTGGCACATATTCTTAAAGCCTGAAATTTTCTTCGACATCTTGATCAGTCTTCGAATGGCTACATCAGTTAGGTTTATCACGTTAATTAAAGACGGATCAGATGTTTCCTATGACAAAATAATGAATAAATGACAACCATGAGGCAATCCCAATGCAAATCAAAAGATTGTGTTTTAGTTCTGAACTCACAGATCCTTTAATTGGGCCTTCGGCGTCCACAGGGGTATTCAAAGCCTGACATGCTGATAAAAGTTCACTCAATTTCGACCGTTCTGCTTTATTGAGGTCTTTTGATCTTGGAAGATTATTACGTCCAAGAACTCCTGAGCCGTTGAATTCAGCAGTGATAGCCACACTAAGAATTGAGTCCATGGTATTGAGTGGAAGTGGAACTAGATCGTCGTCAAAACTTGAACCTTGATGCTGAACCAGCACAGAGCAGCCCATGTCTCCACTTCTGCTTCCTACTTCGCTCATTCCAAAATGAATCCCACCCATTATGTCCTCAGAGTGTTCATGATGACTATGTTGTCCGTTGTGGATGGCTTGCATATAATTATTGGAATGAATAGATCTAGGAGACAGGCTGTTTGAATCTTGATTATTGGGAGACAGAGACGAAGAACCCATTTCCATATCGTTATGGTTTAACTGCGCTTCTAAAATAAAAACAGTACTAATTATTTAAACATCACCACAAAATTTTCTAATCATTGTGAATACGAAAATACGAATATTTATTTCTAAATTCCTACAGTCAAAAATAATAGCGAGCGTGAGACTCTAATAACAGTCATTTATATAATAGCTATTTTGGTTTAAGCCAATTTACTTAATTGCAATGCAGAAAATTTTGATTAATAATTTATTTCGTTACGAATATGAAAGGCATGGCATGTTGATAAGACGAGCAATGTCAGTACGAAAGGGAAAACGGATACCTAAACATAATTCAATTTAGAAACCGTTCTTGAGGATCCACCAAACACATACGATACTAAAGGTAAACAGAAAAATAGAAGAACACAAATTCAACCATAGCTATAGACTTGCACAAGTTGCTTCAAGCCACACTCTCATAATTCAAAATAAAGACGTTCAACTACATAATCTAAAAATTTTGACGATTCCACAAATGCTAATTATTTATCTAGCATTGAAAAGCGTTATCCTTTAAACAAGAAAATGAGCAATACCAATGTGTTGATCATCAGGAGGAGACTCTGCAGTTCCGGGTCTAATTAGAGAAGACAGCAATGGCAATTGAGTGGTTGGGCAGTATGTGTCCGCTGAGCCGCGTCCAAGTTGACTTTGAAATTGCCCTGTCGTTGATATGACATTGTCAGACTTCCCTGATGTCATTGCAGTCTGTAAGGCATCTGTGGAGCATAATTGACGGTTAATATCAATTAAAGTAGCGTAAATTTAGTACGAATGAGAGAAAAAGAAATAATAGTACATACATGGTTTAACTGTTTCCATAACGGAACTCTGTTGGTAGTAAACCTTGGTATTCTGAGAATTAGTCACTGAGGTTGTGGGATTGTTTGGAACATTTGCCCAGACCAATGACTGCTGTTCGTGGTCAGAATGTTGCATAGAGACAGAAGGGGGCATGGAGGTCAAATAGTGGTAGTTGTTTGCTTGCATATTCTGATGCTGATGAATGTGTCCGGAAAATGAAGTGACGGGGATTTGGATTTGGTTGTCTAATGGAACAGGCGAGGAGATGGCACTCGTACCACTAGTTGGGGATGAAGGAGACAACTTACAGCTTTGAGGCGAATGTTGCATGACATTAGCCGATCTCTGATTGAATATTTGCTGGCTATGATTGTGGCTTTCCTCGGCTATTCCATTGTTTTCATGAATCTGAAAATTGGCCTGGGCGTGGTGATGATGTTCCAAATGGGATACAGCGACAGGACTTAATGAAGAGCTATCGCTACTAAGGCCTTGAATGGACAGGTTTGGATTGACACTTATCGGTTGCAAAGTAGCATTGTTGATGTTTGTGATATGACTACTATTTGAATTCGCACTGAGCGACGGAGACAAAGTCTTCATCCTACTTGAGAGAGGAGCAGAGGAATTATCGCTATTATTGACTGGAATATTTGTATTGTTGAGGTTTTGAACGATGCACATGGGGATGGAGGTTTCTTCCACCATTGCAGATGAATTATTGTTCATGCCGTTCATTGTAGTATGAGGCATCATTGGTTGCTTGGCGATTTTGTGAGGGACTGTGGGGTCTGGAGGGGAGTTGGGAATAGTAGAACCATGTGGTCGTCCAGGATGGGAAATCTTTTGATCTACCATACAGACAGCCACTTTCGTAGCAGGGCTTTCGCTATGTAAAGGCACATCAGAACTCGCTCTTTTCAAACGATTTTGCTCTATTTTTTGCTTCTTCACCTTCTTCTCCTCGTCTGTCATAATCCACTCTTTTTTCATTCCAATCTCAAAACATTTTTTTAATCGGCACTTTTGACAGAATCTACGAGTCACGGGATCCACTTTGCAACTATCACTGAACGGACATACAAATTCCTATTCAAAACAACAAAACCCTATTAAAAATGTTCTCTATGTAAAATAGAGCCAACAGACATAAAACTTACTTTTGTCTTTAAGGCATTGCGACGAAAAAACGCTTTGCATGACTCGCATGTTATTGCATTGAAATTATTACCCAAGGCTTTATCACCGCACACTCCGCATATTTTAGGATCTACTTTTCCATGCTTTGAATGAGTGCTAGAAGAAAAAAAGCAAAAATGGGTCAAATATTTATGTATGCTTTGAGTATTTCATACAGCTCTTAACAGTTACCTTTCTTGACTGTCATTTTCATTTTGTATTGCATTGTCCATAGGACTATTTGAGCGACTACTATGGTCAAAAGAATTATCTTTTGAAATACTAATTTCTGTAGTCAGAGCCTCACTAGGATCCATTTCATTCACTTCCGCTTCCATTTTTACATAAACGGGTAGCTGGTTCTCCAGGTCGAATGAGTTGTAATTTGGAAACCCAACGGGCGATCTACTTCGAAGTTGCCAGCCTTTAACCACACTATTTTCAAAACGGGTAGTATTATATTAGTATGTAATATTTTATGAATTAAGTATACAAATCCTTGCAAGGTCCAATTCAAACTATTACAGGAGAACGTATTTTTAATTCTCCATAATTTATAGTCACTTCAATAATTCAGATGACATTTATGTAAAATTGACGTCATTTCCCTGAACTACATGAATTCGATATCTGTCTTAATAAATGTATTGATTTATTTAATAACAACATTAAAAGTATTTTTTTTACCCAGAATGATTAGGTTGCCTATGATGATTGACTAGACGAAAAGAACCTTGACAACTGACCAAAGGTCCCTGACCATGTCCATATAAATGGTGTTGATTGTGATGGACAGAGTATCCAGATACAGAAGACACTCGAAACGAATCGGCAGGAATATAATCAGCCTGTGAACACAAATCAGCCATCGCTTTAATTTCAATAACCATTAAAAGTGTAAATTGAAGATTATAAACTCAATAGCTTCTTCTCCGATTATTTGACAACCACTGGATTGAATCAGTGACGATATACTGATGGGGTGACACAATACATAACACATCAGTATAACTGGCACCGACTCAAAACAGACATGGATAAACCAGTCGTAAAATTACATGAACACCGTAGAAAAATAACACTTACAGCTAGACTGAGAATGTTTTGGCATCAGTAAGTGTTATTCTCATTCCATGTAGTGCATGATTATGACACAAATTATGTAATTCTTTAACACATGCGATATACTGACTTATAGTTTCTGCATTTTTACTTACTCATCGCTGCCTGACAATTTACTCATCGATTGTTGATTATATGTTTACTTCTTAGAACCACTTCCCAACTTCTTACCAATTAACCACCAATTGAATGTACAAATACACATTTTAATAAACCATAAAGGAACCGTCCATTTTAATACGTCTATTAGCGTGAAATCTTCTAAATTATGTTTTGCCTACAGTATTTCTAAATGCAAATAATTGATAAGACTTTTTTACGCTATAGATAGCTAATATGTAGTGGAATAAGGAAAAGGAAATTGACGCTGTGTTTACAACTTGGATAAAAAAAATGATTCATAGTCAGCCACTAAGCTCGTCATAGTCAATGTACTGACGGGTTATAATTTTATTATTAACCCAAGGGATAAGACAACTTAAAATAGAATCTCCTTCCCAAATAGGATACGGCTGGCTTACATTGTAATCATATCAATCCAAAATATTGGATACAGCAATACTATATCATTTACACTAATTACTATGAAATAGCTATCATCATATAGCCTTAGTAATCAATATTTAAATATACATACAATGACGCACATTGTTATATAAAAAACCTAAGTAAATACTACAAACTATTAGCATTACCTTACATGCATAAAATTATAACATCCCATTTGTCAGCATACCTATTTGATTTAGTTCGTGTCTCCTTGGAGTTTCGACGTAATACCTTTATATAATTATTTATACTGTAATCGATGGATACACAAGTAGAGTTAGGATTTTACAATTAATCTAAAGACTAAAATAATTTTGCTTATTTACCTGTGAGAAAGTGCGAACGAATTAGTCCTTCATTTGCATAGAATTGTGATTTTTGATCATAGACTAGAAACACTCATTTTCGGTGAACAGGATTTATAGTGAAATTAGAATATTAGCAGCTATATAGAAATTCGTCATACAATGTGGTTTAGCTTCTATGAAACTGCTGATAGCTGCGATGGAGAATTAGATGATTCACTGCCATAAAAATTACTTTGGAACGAAAACAAATGGTCTTCATTGATCCATTGTCTGCTCACTTGTATTTATTTGAATGCAATATTCTAATTTGAAGCCTGAATAAACGATGGCCTATAAGCACTGATGTTTACACTAAATATAATTTATACTATGTGCGAATTGCGTATCGATTGTTATAAATATAATAATTAAATAAATTACTAAATAAGCCTGGATTTAATACTATGCGTCAGAAAACAGAAAGTGGAAGAAGACACTGCTTTTTTATATTTTACTATCTCAATTCATAGGTAACTATTCGAATTTGACTAGAAGTGGTAAATAGCTTCTTATGACTGTGACTTGAATTAAAATACTTAATTACGAACTAGATAAATCACTTATCCCCTTGCAAACATTTGACTATCAAAATGCATTTGTTGTAAATAATATTATATTGACATGTATTTCGTCGATTGCTATTAAACGTGTTATAAATCTGTATGTTGATATAATTGGCTTTTAGTGTAGATTATTCTCCTTCTTCTCTTCAAGCTATATTGTATATTGGCAACTTTAATCGTGAAAACAGGCTGCCTTCTTTTAGTATAATTTCTGACTTCATTCATCATTTGACACAAGCCACTACAATGTTCCAAGTAATAATTCTTGTTCTTCCATTTTCATTCGAATAATCTATTTTTGGACTCGGAAGCACATCACTAAACGGTGACAGGACATCTAATTTTAATTGACAAATACTCGTTTTTGATTTTGACAGCCTGAAATCAATATTAATTAAATATTAAAGAGAGTCACATAGCAATGTTATACTGGAATATTTGTATTTCAAACTAACTTACTTAAAATAATAAAGTAATTGTTAAAATTTTGAAAATTCAATATTGACATACCTGTGTAACTGTTCCCTGTCATTCTTTGGTTCTTCTGGATCTGGGATCCTTTTCTTGGATCAATTGAAATTACCATGAATAAATAAATACTACACACTGATTTGAACCAAATACATGAAGTTGGGAAATGCTGAGGCAAAGTTTAGCGCTTCTTCAGCACTACATATGACATACCTTTTACAATGTTACAGATCATGAGAGGGTTAAAAATAAAATGCTGGAGAAGGAGAATGTAGATGTATGTTCTATTGTTTCTGAGTATGATTAATGTTACGTATCAATATAATAATGGCATCTTGATTTGCGCATGAAATGTTTCTTTGGCCAAAAAACTCCAGTGTTCTACAGCATTCTACAGTAGTGTAGAATGTTGTAAAAAGTTGTTGTTCCCGAAAAGTTTACATGCAAACCGCAAAGTTAATATATTTTTCCTTATGCTACCGGAATGATGAAATGTAATAACATTGGACTAATTAGGTGTTTTACACATGACTGGATAAACAATTCTAGATACTAAATCAGACTTTTACGACAGGACTAAAATATAAAAACATATTTTACAATGAAAAGGTGAAAAATGTATTAAACAGAAATGCAACAAGTGCGCAATTAACATTTTTTCTAGACACGTTGAACATTTATTACCAAATGTAGTAATATTGGATTGAAATTTTGCTTTAATACAATCATCATACAGCTGAGGGAAATTTCTGCCATCAAAAAGGTCGGAAAACTGAATGAGTATGATCTGGATTTAAAGATTACGTATAAAGATTTCCCTAGAAAATTTTAATTGAGTAAACATTTTAATTTATGCAAAGGTAAAAGTGAAAATCGTGTATATAAGTTAGCAATGACTGAAAATTGAGATTTGAGTCGTGTAAAAATCAGTTAGCTGTAGATCATTTTCTTATAAGTACCTAAAACACTGTCAGGGCTTGTACTTGTTAGTATAATTCGTAGAATCGTACATTCCATTTAGAAATCGAAGAAAATGAAGAAAAATTTTCAATGCAGAAGGCTGTCTACAATTATTTAATAGGATAGCAGATAGCATAAATAAATACACATAGGGTTTATTTGCATTGCATGGTAATTAAATTAATAATTGGCTCGTAGAAACATAAAAATTTGGGAATAATTTGTTTCATTAAGCGCTTTATCTTATACTAGTTGAACCCAGCTAAGGGGCGAACCTGGCACTCAAGAGAAATTAAGCAGGCAACCCATCACAGTAATAAAAACAATTCCGGTTCAAATGGGGAATAATAAAACATTATTTTTATTAAACACCCCAGAATGTTCCTCTTTAAAATCAGAAAAATATGATTCCGGGATTTTGGAAAACGAATTGCCTTCTTTAGCTAATTATTTCCATTCAATCACCAATAATCATCTTATGTGAATTCGTATTATTGTTCTGATGTTATAATAATATGAAACAACTCATTTCGTTGGTTTAGAGGGAGGGGCATGCGCATTTTACTTTTGTGCTTTCAAGGAACGTGCATATATTACGTTGATAGTTGATGGGAGGAAGCGATGCCCAAAAGAGTTACAGCTAGCACTTGCGCTACACTTGGGAGAGGGGGTGTTACGTTACGTAATATATGCAGGTTCCCTAGGCTGTCGTACCAAGACATAGATAGTCAGGTATTAGTGCGATTATATTATAGAATTATACTTATTTTACGTTCAAGAATTAACTAACGCTAATCGCTATCATTTTAAGTGTACATTTGTTGGCATGATTTTCGCACGCTCACCACTTGGCTTTACAATTGTAGCATTATTTTAACACTTACATTGTATGGCTATAATACCTTATATTGTGGTTGTTTGTAGGTGCCTACAATATTCCGTCACAAAGATTTGCTGACCTAATCACAGTTTTGTAGCAAACTCTAAATCCAATGATGCCCAAGTTCATTTTTTGGCCTTTTCTTTCTCAAGACTACAACTTATGATGGCACACGATATCACTTTTTGTTGTTCGTGCGTAGCTTACAGGCTTATTTTTTGTACATTTAATGACTCAACTGAGAAACACCAACTGAAATTTCACAACAGAATGCTCAAGATATTGCAATGTACAGTTTTTACCGATGTTTAATACAATATATTGTACAGCCGGTAGAAATGAGACGATACAGGTAATTTCATTAAACTTTATACCAGACGGAGGACAGATTCTTTAATTTCCCATTGAAAAAATAATAAGATTCTTAGACTATATTCATTTAGTAGATTCTTTTTTACATCTACATATTGCGTAATCTCTGTACACTCTTGGTTGTTTTTGTAACAGTTATTATATTCCAAAGTCTGTAGTAAATTGTGTTAATGAAACGAGAAGTGAGAACAATCAAATTTCCGTGGATGTTGATTTATTATTTTTATTACTAATATATTTTTCCATCTTGAGTTTAAGGTATTCTTGTTAGGAGGTTAAGTTGATATTGCGTAAATTGAGACACATTAAAATTTCGCTACTACATGTAAGCACCCATAACTTTTGTTTATGTATGTAATTCTAACCTTCATGACAGTCATTACTTCTTTCTATATGGTTATGGCAATTGCAATTATACACATCTAACATCAAGATGAAGGAAATCCCTAAACATTTGCATTGATTATACTTTCTTACTTATGACTACTTTTTCTGATACTTAACATTTAAAATCGTTCTAAGTAAATGGATGAATTGAAGTGAATATTAGAAATGCATTACTAAGTAACCTTTATGATAAATATCGTATTGCTTGTTATTTCTCCAATTGATATTATTCCTATTAATTTAAAAATCATTTTTCTTAAGCATGACCATATTTCCTATGCTCTTCATTGCACGTTAAAGTACAGCCTAAAAATTATAAGTAACTACCAAATACTCGTTAGATATTTTGACTTGTAGATAAGAAGAAACACTTTATTAATTGCTTTTACTTCTCAGTATTTTCAGTTATTAAACTCTGTCTTCAATTTTTAGTTTAGGATTGCTTTTTGTCTCCGACACGTTTTAGTGAATACCCTGCCAGTTTCTTTTTCTCATGGTTTCTTTTTCATGATGTTATCGCTAATTTTGGTTTTGTAGTAGCTGTATAAATTCCAGGTTGATATCATAATTTCAGGTAGTTTTAGTTGAATTATTACATTGTACCTTTTGTGCTAAAAATTTGGACTTTGGCATGTTTAATCTACGTCATATGTTAGGCTATTCCATAATTTTGTAGGTGGGAATGTGAGAAAGGCGCTACAATTAATTCTTTCCCATTAAAATTTCTCTAACGACCTTAGAGGTATTCTATTTTGACTTTATATCAGAAGATCATTTCAACTGTTTTCTCGTTAGAAAGAAGACTTGTCCAGTTTAACTATCTGATAAGCTATAATGACCATAATATAATAAATACATTTATAACAACTTCCTTGTTTTCAAAAAAGACTATTATAACAACTGTAATGCCATGCCTGGGCAGCAATTTAATTAACAAAATTTATCATTTTTATTGCTCGCTTAGCAATAAAGTTGATTATCTGAGTTAACATGCACACTTTACACTTATTCTATATTTCAGATCACATATCTCTTTCTCGGAAATTTTCCTCGCCGTTTAACTTTGAATTGGACAATGTATGCCTTCAAACAAAAATACTGAAAAATCGCATACTATACAGGGATTCAAACAAAGTTATACCTTGAATAGTAACAGTATATTGCAGTAGAAAAGGAAAAAGAGGGTATAAGGAAAAGCAATAAGTGAAAAGTAAATCGGGTGAATATGAAATAGAGAATTCTAATTTTTAGAAAAAAGCATATACAAGCTGTCTAATGACCATGAGACCTTTAATGTGGTAGTATTACAAATGCAGCCTACCAATTTGTATATCTCTACGTTTTATAAGTACATGAAATACACATTATAGTTAAACCTACTTAGACTTGTACTTCCAGGATATTTTTATAAGCTGGTATGAATACGTTATTTGCAAATAAGTGACAATGTTGATATTGAGATTTATTGATACACAGTTTATTTAATACAGCAGCTCCGATCCTAAGGGTTTAAAATTGTTTTATCTAGGTGTTAACCCTTTTACACACATGCTAAAATGTTGAGACAGATTGACATACTTTTTTAATATTGTTGAAATATGTAAACGTACAACAATAATCCGATATCGGTATACAAATAATAAAACAATGTAGTAAAGTAGTGTTCAGTGTATATAATTCTACCCTAACTGCAATGAAGTAATCGAAAGAAGAGCTCGGTAGAATAGAGTCACGTGCCTCAAAATATATTACAATAATGCATGGTACGTTTTCAACACGATTTTTTTAGTTAAAGATTACGTCTGAATTAATTCTATGAAGTCAATTTGCGACCATCTTAATTGACAATACAATATGTGCATAAAATATGCATTAATATTCATATGTAGTACTTGAGCTTATAATTTTAGTAGGCAGTATACGGTAGTAGTATTCGAGCTACTAGAATGCATTTAATTTAGGTAGTTAAATCGACCTAATTTCTTCTAGATTCCAATGCAGATTTATTACAATTAGGTTTGTAATTTTATTGCTATTTTTAAACAATAATAAATTTGTGTACTTACCATGTTAAAAGATGATTGCCAAGTTTATTTTGAGCTGGCACTTTCGGCTTAATTGCACTTTATGATGAATTTACGTCTTTTTGGTAAAAGGTTCTTTGGTTAAACTAATTCCTATGATGGATTACTTTTCAACTGTCAGAGTAATTTTTGCAAATATTTGAGGCATTTTAAACTAAAGGTTAGCAACAGTGTATTCAACTACAGACTGAGCTGGAATAGGAACTTGCAGCATGGTTCTCATTTGTAGCACGTTTGTCCGAATGCACTATTGTTCGCTTTAGAGACAACTTCAGTGTACTATTTCTTTTTCATGTATTGTTAAATTAAAAGTTAATTGGGTTGAGAAAGGAAAGCTTCGCGAGTCTGTAAAAGACAACACATACGTAACATTAAGTTGTTCAAAATGTAAAGAAGACATTAAATTAGTCACTGCTTAAGTATTTCATAAGGCCGAGTTATTGAAAACAAGAAATCACTGAGATTGTTGAAATGATAAATTTTTACTAAATTTAAGCAATTTCTTATAACTTCAGTATAGTTAATCCTGATTGTATTGGCGCTGCATTGAACTTATTAATCTAGTAAGTGTTTTACCTGAACTAGATGTGAACGGTAGACGCAGACGGTGGGAATGGTTTTTAAGGTTGTAAAAAGTAGTAGTACATAACTCATGGAATCAATCAATTCACTCGTAAAACTTTGATGTGATAATAGGTACGAGTATAAGAAAGATATAATCCCTTATTAAATTTAGTGCACAATACAAACTCAAGAAGTTATTGAAGTGAGTAAAAGTTTAATATTATGTATGAATACGGTCGAGTCACTGAATGATGATAAGGAAACGGAGACGAAGTAATAACTGGTTTACTGGATGCTGGATGAAACTGTCATGACTTGGACTACGCTGGCCACATACTGTGGCTATGTACTTCTGGCTGGTGGTGTTAACGATCACATTGAGTCATATAAGAAAACTCGAGAAGTAAAGTGTTGCTGATTGCAAAGTTCTAAAGTCTATTTAGTATACGTCGAACTCTATCTGATGCTTTGTATCTAGGTACTTTTGGAAGACGGGTTAGTTATAACACTATTGATAGTTCTTCCAGTTGGATTTTGGTTGTTATTCCATTATTTCATACGTTATAATGTACACTTATGTGAAACTGTGAAGCTTCAAGTGGCTAATAGAATTAACATTGAGATTACTACGATATGGCATTAGGTGACTCACTCAAAAACCAACTCATCACACATACCCATAAATATATTATTATTATCAGCCTATCCATAGGCCAAGACTCAATCAGAACTCTCCTTATCAGTATATTAAAACTGTTTCTATATAATATTGGCATATATCATATAAATGTTATACCTACCTAACACTCTTATCTGCTTAAAAAATTACTCTCGATATTATATATTGGTGAAGCCACTTCACATAATGTTATGACCACTATTAAATACTGACCATTTCATTTCGAGAGCAGAATACTACACACATTATGTTTCCTATTTATTGCTCTCTTCGTCCTCTCTGCAAACTATTCATTTACTTATAAAGCTTAACCTGAAACGAGCAAAACTGGAATTCTATTTCTTACGTATTGCACAACCACAACAGCATCTATTTCTTATTCTAATGATATAACTGTTAAGTCAGAGTACAGAGTGAAGAATTGGAGCCCTCAAAGAGTTGTACATCTAAACCCAGACCTTACCAATCCAACCTACACTAAACCCTCTCTCCAATACTATTTAACACTGGGTAATGACCCACCTAAATCAGAGGTTCAGAACCCAAACTCGTATTCTAAACCTAAAGCCCAAAAGTTCTTTCCCCTGATACTCTTTTCATACATAGTTTAAGAAATTAAATGAAAGTCTAGTCCTCTTTTAGCAGTCAGTGCCAATGCCATTTCATTGGTATTTCTGAATTGTGTTTGACATGAAAGTTATTTTTTACAACATGAATATTCTATACTAGGCCCCCAGTACTTCAGTTAATTTCGATGATGATAATGTTAACACAGAGGGCAGAGGAAAGTTTTATCTTGTAATATGCAAATTAGCATATTATGAAAATATTATATTTTTGAATTCCAGATTGTAGATAAATGATAAGTGGACTTGCGCTTTGCAGCATTAAGCGCAGGCAAGTATCCACGTATTTGTTCAATCTCAGAGTTAGAGGGAATACCCTCTTCTTATAAATAGTGCTTGATTAGAGGATTCGTTAATTATGAAATTCGTTCTTTCTGACTTAGGAGGGATGCTGCTTCCCTGCTCCTTTCTAAATACGTGCCGGGTGAAGCAATACGTTTAAGTAGACATACATACATACAAATAACGACAAAACATGTTTATATATAGTGATATGAATTCACCGACAGTATGACAAGGCACGGACAATCTATTTTAACGTTTTCTAAACTTTCAGCTTATTGAACCACGCAGGTTTTTATTCAGATTTTAGTTATAGCGTGAAGGCTAGTATCGTGGAAATGGGGGTCGGTATAGAGTATAAGGCTTGGTCTCTACGGGACTAATAATATTCCCCATGCAAAGACTCCTGCAAACTATAATATAGGCAATAGGCAGCCTTTTTAACTCCATTTCCAGAGAATCTTGTTGCAAAAAATTAGCTGCATGAAATTAAAATTGGGAGGTGAAAGTGGGTCAAAATGTATTTTTGGATAACATTTCAGATTGGAAAATCGACTTTTGCACTACTGGTGAGACAATTTTGACCTTTTTAACCGTCAGTAGTTAACCCAACACTGGAAAATTAGGTATAGGATTTGTAAATATCGCAAAACCTAACCTGCCAATCTTAGGGATATAGCAATATGACATGCAGTTTCATTTAGGGTCTTTCAATTCCAGTTCCTATGCAAGATGAGTACCTAAAATAAATAGCCACAAAATCAAAGTCCGTTGTTAATTAAGTCACGTACCAGAAATCCTAACAACCACACGTCTTTTAAAGGAGCAACAATAACACATGAGCTGAGCTTCATTGACACTTTGGCACCATGTTATGCAGAAACGCAAAGTCAATACTAATGGCAAGCACAATATTGCACAATAATATGAAAGATATATAGATTAACTATATAGAAATGGACATACCTACCTAACTCCCTATCTCTATGCATTATATCCGTTCTGTCATTTCTTCGTCCCAGCAGGATTGTATGCTCTATTTCAACCAGATTTGCAATACGTATTTTCACACTGGATGACTAATTTCACTCACTAAAACATCACTCGTTTTACATGTACTTTTATAACTCATTTAAAGTCTCACCAATAACCACTAGCATACATGTTCATAACTACAGCCACCATATTATAATGCTCCTTCACATTTTAATAGTTATTAGGAAGCTTTGCTTAGTATCCTTATGAATTTGTCGCTGTCACTCTGCCGATCGTCTGGTCGTCCGGTCGTCTGATCGTCCACTAATTTTATTAGCACGTATATCTTTGCAACGACATAACTTATTCCAAAACTGTTTTTTGCATATGGTAGCAAATGTATTCAGGAGCAACTAGTTATCATTAGAATTCAAATTTGATGCATCCCCTGGTTTGTGGAAATTATATAAAGACAGAAGGTGAGGCAGACAGTAATAGTACGGCAGGTGAGACAGACAGCGTATAACATAGAGGACTGTGAATGAGCTGAGCTATCTAAGAGACTACACACCGCGCTGGTATTAACATGCTCTGAAACTGCGGGATACAAATGCAATATAAAATAGCTTCTCTAGAGCAACGATTAGTTGAATACAATTTTCGTTTCATTGCAACCATATTGTCACTGCATTGTAACCCAAAAGTGAAAATTGGCTAAAGAAGAGGATTTTTGTCCATTGTGATTAGTTAAATACAGTTTGAAACATTTTATCGTAAAAATTGTCAAAATATAAGAGTTTGAAAGATTTTAACGTGAAAATTGTCAAAATATAATGGAAATGGTTGTCCATCTTCACTTCATTATGAATACATGTGTGGGATTCATCAGTGGTGAGTGCAGTTAACTACAATTATCTCAAATCACTATTTAGGTATTGTTTAAATCACAATACTACATTCAATTTGTATTGCAATCCAAAAAATTATTAATCGGGTATAATCCTAATCGTGACACTCGATTCTTTCCAGCTTTACAGTCACCTGGTGCGGAATTGATTGGGTTGTGATTAGTTTGAAACATTTTATCGTAAAAATTGTCAAAATATAATGGAAATGGTCGTCCATCGTCACTTCATTATAAATACACGTGTGGGATTCATCAGTGCTGAGTGCAGTTAACTACAGTTGTCACAAATCATTATTAGCTTTACAGTCACCTGGTGCGGAATTGATTGGGTTGTGATTAGTTTGAAACATTTTATCGTAAAAATTGTCAAAATATAATGGAAATGGTCGTCCATCGTCACTTCATTATAAATACACGTGTGGGATTCATCAGTGCTGAGTGCAGTTAACTACAGTTGTCACAAATCATTATTTAGGTATTGTTTAAATCACAATACTATATTCAATTTGTATTGAAATCCAAAAAATTATTAATCGGGTATAATCCTAATCGTGATACTCGATTCTTTCCAGCTTTACAGTCACCTGGTGCGGAATTGATTGAGTTCTGCATGTTGACTCCAAACTTATATGAATACTCTAATACCAATACCATCAACTCCCGCCCAGACTGTTGGACCAAAGACTCCAACTATAACCCTACATTTTAGATGGCGTAGTGAGTGGAATCTACAAAATCAACAAGATATTACTATTTAGGTATTGTTTAAGTCACGTTACTATATTGAATTTGTATTTCCAGCTGACTTGCCGAATGCATCCCTACTCATTATTAAATGACATATTCCATTCTTTCCAGCTTTACAGTCTACTAGGAATTGATTTAGTTCTGCATGTTGACACATGGTGAAGAATTGAAGTTAACTATTTGGAATAAACATTTTATCGTGGAATCTACAAAATCGACAAGATATCACTATTTAGCTTGGTGTTAATTGACTCCTGAAGGGTGGATATTCATGACTACCAGCAGTTTGATCTGGGACAGGAATGGGATTCCGGAATGGGACTAATTCAAAAGAAAGTCCCATATAAAATTTCAAACTATTTTATAGGACTTTCTCTACAGAACCCAGCTGATACGGGCAGGGGATGGGGGGAGGAAGAGACAGGAATCTGTCTATTTGCCTTGATTCTAATGATAACTGATTGTGGCTGAATACATGTGCTACCATATGCAAAAAGCAGATTTGAAACAAGTTATGTCGTTCCAAAATATGCGTGCATTTTATTATCGAAGGACAACCAGACCATCAGAATTTTTTTTTAAATCTCCCGCTTCGATCCTGCGTATACGCCTGTTTGCCAACAGTTTATTGATTGCATCAATCGTCATATTACAAGTCAACTGCCCTAGCTCAAGTTTAACTGGAAAAAAATTAGCTTAATACCTATATACATAATGGAATGCGGTAATTAGTTTTCACTGTGGTTATCACTATTACTTATTATAAAACTTCTCTTAGCAGGACAGTTACATGTTTTACTACTTAATCTATATAAAGTATTTATCTGCATGTATTTTCCATCCAGGGGTTTAAACGTTGAGTTATAAATATTTTACCCAATTATATTTGTTGAAAGAAACATCTGATGATTTCTTTCGTGATAGACAACAATTCTTGGAAATGCAAGACTTATGTACAGATACTACTACTAGATTTCATAGAATGAAGCCAACTCTTTCTTTCATCCGTTTCGGTGAATTAGCAGAGGCAAAAGAATGGACATTACTTCAATACTTCAAATCCTCAATATAGTCTACGACAAAAAAAATGCGAATGCTAGAGATAAAGAGACAATGATTGTTATCTGTTATCGGTTCTAAGTAACGGTACCTATATTCTCAGTTTCAACCAGACAAGTATCTCTGCGGAATATTTTACGACGTTATAGCATGGATATTTGGCATGATTTGTAAAAGGAACTGTATTTTTAACAACCCATTCTTCATTGAAGAGGTCGTTAAACACCCAGACACGTAGTAACGGATTAGCTTTGGTACTTCTAGTTACAACACATATTTACATAAAGTTCTGCCGAAGTAGATGAACCAATGCGTTCGATTACTAATAGAAAGATGTTATCCATGTGGAGTTGATTCCAGTTGTTATTGTGATAGAATAAAACACCATCACCATGGTTGTAAATATTATACTAACCTAACGAACTTTGAACTAACTCCTAGTAACCGTTCATTCAAACAGTGGCCATTTTTTGAGGGTAACATGAGAAAGCATCATTAGATTGATTGAATCGACTGAAGTTCCTACGTAAATATTTCTTCTATAGTGTATAGACTGAATTCTTAATGACAAAACATTTCTTAGGAATGAATTTAGACTGTATTTAAGGATATGTCCATTAGTTCATAGCTAGTGTGAATTTTCCTCATTGCCACTAATAAAGCATGATAATAAATGTTGTTAACTATATTATAAACAAGTAGGTAGTAGGTACCATTTGTACATTGTACTTCGAATTGCTAGATTACTATTAAGCATTATAACACATAATTCCACCTTCCACCTGTGCTTTTGTTTGTTCATCCACCTGTGCTTCCGTTTGTTTACTGGGGTTTCATAATACATGGATTACATAAATTACATATTGCCTATCAGTGGCATCCAAACTAAATGGATGTTAATACTTAGATTAGATAATATTGTATCGGTTAATCAAGGACGTAACGAAGAGGTGTTTCAAACTTAAGCCCCCCTCCGAAATTTAAGAAAAGGAAGATTGCTACTGTAAGCAAAGCTCAGGTGATTTTCAGGCTACGTTCATTTTCGTCAAAAGTGAAATTTTCATTTTTCTCAATTCCAGGATACCTCGAAATTCGTTTCTGTAATACGTGATTGGTGATCAGTTTTGAAGCGAACAAGCAGGGTAGGTTGATATGGTAACTTCTCCTTAGCAGGTGGTGAATACATCTCAATACCCATTGTAATACCCCCTATTGTAATACCCCTCCGTGGGACAACCCCTCCGTTGTACTACTACTCCCCTATATGCAAACTACATTAAGGAGAAATTATATAGTGAAACTTCATCAAAAATTTTATTTAATAATATTATAAGCATTTTGTAAGCGCTTACTAATGGAAATGTTCCCACCCATAGATCTGCCACAGCATTTTAAAATTGTATGTACAGCAGTACAAAGTTAGTGCTAGTTAGTTAGGGTCGTCCCACGGAGGGGTAGTTCCACGGAAGGGGTAGTCCCACGGAGGGGAATTACAATAGGGGGTATTACAATCCAAGGGGTATTAAGATGTTACCGCATATGGTAATACCAATACCGAAAACCATTCAAAACCGTTTACGAGGATTTTTTCTGTTGTAAAAATGGGGAAGGGGGGCAATGGCTGCATTCAAGATTGTATAGTAGTAGCTTTGGGATTAACTACCTTTCCCCATACATGGGTTTGAATGGTTTTTGGTCCGGACTATTATCACACCTTCTAATGAGAAGTTACCATATCAACCTACTTTGATACAAAGTGTATATGGATTTACCGAATGAGCTTTAACATGTTATCTTCCATTGCAAAAACAAGATATGCTTTTAATGACCATTCTTGCAACCACTCATATCTATGTATCAGTTTTTGTCCATTTAACCAACTGTCCATGGTGGAGCCAGGCAGTGGATGGAGCTCATGATAAGTAGAATATATATTAATGCTAATTGTCTGCAAAGAATGTTTTGCAGCTAGTTCAGTCTAAAGTGTGAATTACGTTAAAGCAAATTATTTGGTAATTCCAGCATTTTCGAAAGTAATTAACTCTCGCTTACAAGAATTGTCTCAATAAGTATCTCAATTAGACTTTTTGTAATAGTTACTCAGTTTTAAACAACAAACTCGAAAACTAAAAGCGAGTAACACATAAATGAACAGATAATCCCTAAAATGATTGTAAAGATACCATATTGTAAACATCGTCAAGAAACAAGTTTTTATGACAATGACCATCATACAATTTGCAGGAGAATCCCATGCTTTTTTATAACATGACGAATATTCCATTCGATTACGCACTACTACAACCATTCTTTGTATATACTTTAGCTATTGCCATTTTATTGGTTCAATAAAGGAAATATTATGTGGTTAGTGGTTAACTATGGTCAAAGACGCAAATCGTATAAATTAAGAGTTATTTTATTTCTGCAATTTACTAACTTAAACTTACCACACAAATACATTTTACATCACTATTACTATCCCATAAAGTATCACTTGTACTTGTAAGTTCAAAGCCTGCCGTATTTAGTACACGTAGCTTTTAAAACTGCGGTTGTTATTACTCATTATATCAAACCGGTATGACAATTTGCCTTTACACAAGGAATTATTTTTAGGAACATTGAAAAAAGTTATCTGCTTAAAAGGTCGTGGTAAAGCACAAACATATTCAAAAAATTAGCTTTAATGCAGAATGTCGTAGTGTATCTGTAGAACCCACGTACAAATCAAAACTCAGACGTAAATTTTCTAATGATTAAAAGCTAATATGCAAATAAAGTTGTTGTGACGTCTGTGAGGTATAATAAACATGTTACGTTAATCAAGTTGTACACATAAATGTGCTAAAAAAGAACTTACGAAGAAAATTATAACCTTAAAATAATCAATTAGGTCTCGCCTGATTATGGAATAAGAATGGCAGAATATAAATATATAGGTATGTAATGCAAAAATGATACAAACGGCTGCAACACATTTACGCACGTACTTGGCGTTTTTCAATTTCTTGATGGATTTTTAGGGGTTTCTTTTTAGAGGTAGATGATAGGAGAATGTGTACAGTAATATTTATACACAAAAGATGGCAACTGACAGTACTTGTCAATATTTTTATTTGTAGAAAATGAAATAGATTATTAAAAAATAAATTCAAAGCTAGAATTCCCAGATCAAATCAATTCCCTAATCTTTGACCCACTAAAGGAGCATTAGATAAATCAACCAATATTCAAAATAAATTGTGAAAAGAACGAAAAGTTTGAATGTTTCAATTCTTAATGAAGGAAAGAAGGAAACGAGGAAAATTTTCCAACTAGTACATTATAATTGGACTCGGTTTGCATTAATTTGTTAAACAATAATAAGAATATTTAAAATTTGAACACGTATTACCTTGAAAAATCAATTACGATAAAACTTTTGGACTATTGAAATGAATTTATTAAAACAGATTCTTCACATTATATGTATTTCAATTGTAAGAACACGAAATTCATACGTGGCACAACGGTTATAACAATCAGGTACATTAACCCAGTATTAGATCCACAGCTTGAGCTAAATTATTTACTATTGCATCTGGTGTTACTTGAGGATGGGATTCGTCGGACGGTCTGAATTTCCCTGTTCTTACTAAAACTCCCCTCATTCCAGCATTCTGGGCACCTCCAACGTCTCCGATAATATCGTCACCAACCATTACAACCTACAAAATTAATAGTTTTGGATGAAACATTGAAAAATCAAATTGCATGAAAATATATGTAAATAACAGGAATGGGACTTACATCTTTTGCCTCAAGACCCAGTTCAGTTAAAGCAGATTGAAAAAATAGGGACGATGGCTTGCCAACTAATTCCGACTTTATATCAGTGGCATACTCAAGAGCTGCAGCAAAAGGCCCGACGTCTAGACACAATCCTCCATCGTCTTTGTAATAACGGCTTTAATTTAAAAAGTAAAAAGTCCTAGTTAGAAGAAGGTAATTCATGATGTAGATAACAGTAACTATTATGAATATGAACATATTATGTATATGCATGCAAATATTTACAACCTTCATTACTTTTAATGTAAAAATCTTAATTACCCTTTTCCCAATGTAAAAAATCTAGGATTCGAATCTTTTAACTTTAGCAGAGTTCTAAATGCTTCATTCATTGCTTTATAGGTGAAATAATCGGCCGCATCCCCTAGAACAACACAATTAGGATCTGATTGATCTATTTCCGCAAATTCTGGCAAAAGCTGCAAAGAAAGTCCATCAATTTTTATGGGAATTATATGATTTATTCTTTATATGTACAATATGATTTTGTAGCAGAGATTTCTTACCCCTGGGTGTACTAAAAGATGTGGACGAAGACCTTCTTTTTTTAAGAGTCTAGCCATAGCAGGAGCCGGAGCATTTATATCGTTAACAGTTACACTTGAATATCCTAAATGATGTAGTTTTTCCAATGACGACTGAACTGTTACTTGAGTCTCATTTGTAACAAGTCGCACCGGGATTGGGGAATTCTTCAACCTGACAGAATTTGGGCAATTTTATTCCTTCTCTTATATATAAACTACCAACAAATTATATATTTATATGACAAATATCAAAACGAACTTCTTAAAAGCGTTCACGGATCCCTCTATAGCTACATCTCCATCTCTCAGTACTCCAGATATATCCAGTAGCACTCCACGGATAGGTTTATCAAGCCATGTGGATTTGGACATTATCTTCGATTCTCAGGTAAAGATTATTCTATGTATGACAAGTCACATGTTATATGAATTTGATCTGTGAATGGGTGTACCCAGCATGGAAGTATGGAAAACTTACGATATATTACTCCAGAGCAGAAAAAGGAGCACTGTACTTCCCTTGTCATTAATGTCACTATAATTACGAAAATTCTCCTCCGGGCTACTAGCTGTTTAAGATCATCTTATTTGACAGTGATTTATCAATACTTCCTTCTATTTTCCCTCACTTTGCTTCGATTCCAGTTGGCTCTCTTCTTTTAGTCAGTGGCCGCTCTGCACTTTTCCGTGCAACGAACCTCTATTCGGCTATTTAGACCGTTAGAGCGTCTCCATGAAATGCATGCACGAACGCCTAAACGATTGCCTAAACAATCCAGAGAACAAGCACAAGTAGTACGACTGTTGATTCATTATTTCGGCAATTTTTGTTCGTTGTCTAAATGGAAGATGCAGTTAATGTTGTAAAAGATAAATGCTCCTATTTCATTGGAAATACGATTATTTATTATATTAATGCGATTTGTGATGAACTTAAAGAGACGAGAGGTTTCTTCCAATGTTCCAATGTGCCAATGTTCAATGATAATGTTATTCGGTATTGAATAAATGAAGTCACTGATTATTACACTAAACTTATGTTACATTTATTTAAAACACACTCACAGTAATCTAAAAGTAAAAATTACATGAAATCTTATATACTAAAACCACAACAAACTTAAAACTTAACTTCAACATGCACGAGGCATAAAAACAAGTAAAATCTGGATTTAACCTACAAGGAAATTATCATAATACAACACATACTTTTACAGAAACTAGAAACATATGCATAAGTAAACAGTAACAAACAGCTGAGTTAGTAGAGAAACATTATTACATAATAATAAAAGGTACTTACTACCATCATGTAAAACTTATAAGTATTCTAAAAATTTTACAAAATAATTTCTAATGCTACTTTCATAAAATAAGAAACATTTAGCTTACTGACTTACAGATATGGTAGATTTTTATAACATTTCATTACCCTTACATTTAACTATGTATATTTAATATTAAAAGGATTTAAGAGCTACAGGGAAATTCTTAACGCACCAGTGTCTTTCAACAGTTCTTGTCAAATATCATTCGGTTTTTGTACACTTCAGGAGGTAACATTATTGGTGCAAATATATAAATACAGGTTTATATCAAAAGTGTAAATATATATAAGTTATCACTTAGCGTTTACTTTTCAGTCTTAGTTACACTTTACGAAGGCACTTAAATTTTAGATTGATTCTGAGCACGGCAGTTGGTACTTAGAAGCCGAATTGAGCAAAATTGAGAAATCAATTCAGAACATACTCTCATATGTCTATGTTATAAAAAAATACTAAAATGACTATTTGACATGATTGAAAACAGAGGTGTTGAAAATGTTAGGACCTAGTACTGACTAAAATATTACTACTGTATAAGAGATGCCATTGATTGACGTACTGAAACTTAAAACTAATAAATTATTTAATGGACAAATCCTGCAGCTAATCTTCAAGAGGATTCAGATGTTCGATGTCTGCCGCTGAACGACCTTCATTGTTAGGAAGTACTTCGGGTACGACAGCTCTCGTTTCTACTTTTGTCAATCTACCCTGAGCATACACGACTGCATCGTGAATATGGGGAAAAAAGAATTTTGGGCTTATGTCGTGGTGGAACTCGCAGGTGCTCATCATGTCCAGGACTGGATTACAAACGCCACTAAAAAGTATCTGTATTTTCCTAACTGCGTAATGCACGTTGATAATGCCCAGCTGTTTAACTGCTGCCGGGTCAATAGCGCTTACGCTTGAGAAATCCAAGATCAGCCAATGTTCCTATTTATTTCAAAAAATATTTTAGCTTACTCCAACAAAATGTACAAGAATAGCCAAAAGCCAAAGAGTCAATTACCGGTTTCGGAACTGGAAGAGTAAAAATAGCTAGATTGTCATCCGAATCATCGTCATGGATATCATGTTTTGAATTCGTTCGGACTAGAACTCCGTTTTCAAACACTCCGGACGTTCTCTGTAAAATATCATTACAGTAAATACATTGTAAAATAATGATAATTTGGAGTCTCTAAGAATGCAAGGTAATTACTTCTGGCGGAATTGGGTATATAATTTTTAGCTTCGAGATAAATTTTTCCATGGTTGCAAAGTTCAGACTTCCTGTACATTTCACAATCCGAATGTCTTGGATTTCAGTACACTGTGGAACAAAATGTAAAAATTAATTCTTGCTTACTGAAAGCCTGAATAATTTTTGTAAAATTATACTGACGAAAGTAAAAATTATAAATGTAAACTTATATGTTTAAATTCACCAATTCGGATTTATCAAGATCCACGTAGACATCTGTGTTGTTATAAGTTCCAAGAACAAATAGTTGCGGCTTATTAGAACGGAATACAAGGAGGGCGATAGACATCGCAAGACCGGCGCCAAGTCCATATTCGATATCTAACACAACAGTGGCCACAAACGACGTTATCCAGACTCCTGCATTCATCACCGAAGCACGCCAAGCTCTCGGAAAGTCGTGGACCTGAACCAACATTCCTTTCAAGGCGACAATGATCATACTGGATAGAATGCACTGT
Organism: Tomocerus qinae; assembly: GCA_020055645.1. NCBI lineage: Eukaryota > Metazoa > Arthropoda > Collembola > Entomobryomorpha > Tomoceridae > Tomocerus > Tomocerus qinae. Next base: position 27,518,115 of record CM034548.1, read on the forward strand.
AAATTGTTTCAAATAAAAAAACGTTTGTTGAAATAACGCTGAAGACAAAATTATCAGTACTTATAACATTTTAAAATACACTTACACTTGGTAACGTTTGAAAGTAAGGTCCGATCCATAGTAAAACGAAAACAAGAATAGAGCAAGAAAATAATCCAGCTAGTTGTGTTTTTCCCCCTACTTGGTCTTGAATTAAGCTTCTTGAAAGAGATGCTGACACTGGCGCACAGCTAAAACAGCTTCCCACCAGGTTACTTGCGCCCTAATAATTAATTATTTTGCCATTCATTAAGTACCAAAATACAATAACCGATAAACATAAAAAAACAATTTCTGTGTAAATACTTACATTAGCAAAAAGTTCTTGATTGGGTCCCACAGAGTAGTTGTGTCTTATAGCAAAAAGTTTAGCCATTGAAACAGATACCACATACGCGACAAATGCTATAATGAAACTATCCCATATCACATTAGGGACCACTTTCATGGGAGGAACGACAGGGGTTGGGAATCTGGAAAGTAAATTAAATTAGAAATAAAATTAAAAATAAACTTTAGAAGTATGAGGCTGATGTTGAATTTAAGGTAATTGTAACTTGCAACTAAATTGCTTTTTGTAAGACACTCACCCCGTAGGAATGTAATTGACAATGTCAATTCCGTATGTTTTGTTAAGATCCCAAATATAAGAAACCAGTGTTCCCAACACTACAGTTATAAGCTCGATGGGTAGAGGCAATTTCCAGTTCTTACAAAACTTTGGCTAAAAACATTATGTATTCAATGTTGTACAAATTAATGCTAATGCTTTCACAAAGTGCATCAACCAAAAACACTATTATCATACCTTTATAATCTCATTGTATAGCATCAAACAGGTAATTGTTACTACAGACAAACCCAGAGCCATAAAGTTGATTGTTTCTATATTGGTAACTATGTCAATCCACATCTATATAAAACAGATAAAAGCATTTTATTTAGAGTAATGTTAACCAAACATGAATAGAAAGTAAAAATAGTATTTACTAAGGGGATCTTTAGAATTCCGGTTCTTCTTTGTACAGATATTCCGAGAAGGTTCTTAACTTGTGACGTAAGGACATGCACAGAAGCTCCAGTTGTGAATCCACTGACCAATTCATTCGATAATAATAGACTAAGAGATCCTAGTCTGCAAACCCCCATCACCACCTATAAGTATATAAGAAAAACATTTAAATTACACAGTACAGGTAGATGCTAAATAATATTTTAAGATATTAATTGACATTAGCAATACCTGCCATATCCCGACACTGAAACTGATAGCAGTGGCAATTTCTACAATAGAGTATTCCGATTCCGCTTTATAGTGTAAAGTATTCGTTGGCGTCGTGGTGGGTACGCTAACGCTTGAATTCATAGCAGCCGTAACGAATGAATAATCACCTATTTTATCCGCTGCAACTTTACCAGTCATTAAGCACACTACGGCAAATGTCCCTATAAAAGTTTAAAAGACACATTTTGAAAAATATATTTCGAATGCTCAACTCAATGCCTCAAAGGAAGACATAAATAAAAAACAAAAGCCAATAAATAAATAAGTAAATAATACAATTAAATGTAAAAAATCTATAAATACACTATAAATAATATAGCATAAACGTTATGTATACCCAATGAGATGTGCTTAGAAGTGCCCACTAAAGAATATATTATAACGGGGAAAAACCCCATGTAGATCCCGATGATAGGTGGCAAATTTGCCAGTTGGGCGTAGGCCATACCTTAAAGCAATAATAACAATACAAATCATTGCTGAATATTAGCAGAAACTAGACATTGTCTTGTAAATATTAAATACCTTGTGGAATATGCATTACTGCAACAGTGAATCCCGCCATTAAGTCATTCGATAAATGTTTCTTCTTATATTTTCGTAGCCACACCAGAATGGGAAAAATCGTCAAAATCGCCTTAACAAAAGCGGAAAGGTCAAAACGCAAACCTCTCCATTGCCCCCTTACATATTGGTAAATTGATCCTGTTTATGTAAAATAATAATATTCTCATATGATTGTCTGATTAAACTTAATACAACGAGGTAATTGTCACAAAATGTTACATTCATAATAATCATTTTAATATCAAACTGCTGAAAACAATATTTATTATTTGTAATAATAATATCATTGTACTAATGTACTAATTGTGCAACAAACACTCAATATCCACCAAAATAATCATCAATAATATAATTAACTACTAAATAATAATTAAAATGTCAAGTAACTTACGGAAAAAGCCAGGAGGTTGAATCTCTGTACCGTTGTACCGATCATAGTTTTGATAAATTTTAGCATTATTCAACAATGGTCGGTGGATGTCAACAAATCTCTCCTCTTCAATCTCCACGCTTGGAACCACCGGTGCCACGGGTTCCGCAGAACAACCTTGTCCGCTAGGAGAAGTCATACTTGAAAAAGTGTTAAAATTAGATTTAGGAGTACTTAAGAGTTGAGTAATTTCTCTTGCTTCTTCTTCGTCGTCACCTTCTTCTATTTCACCGCGAAGCAAAGCCGGAGGAGACCTGTATATGACAATTCAATTTCAAAATTGTTAGTTGTCGAAACAGAAAAGTCACAGAAAGTTCGGCAATTGTGAATTGTGACGTGAATGTTGTGATGCCAGATTGAATTGTACGTTTTGTCAGTTCTCGCAGAGCGCCGTGTGTTTATACTAGTCCACTGCTCCTGACTGGCTGATTTATTATTACCTTTCTGTCTTCTTCTTACTAGGTAGCTATCTTTTCTTTTACTGCTACGCTACGATGGAAGTAATATCGGATGATGAATGAGTAGTTAACCTAATGAAATATTATTTTGTATGCACTGCTAACTGACAATTAAAATCTTTTCAAAACAGCAGCAATAAACTGACTGAAATCTAGAATACGACTGATAATCAACAGTCAAGCAGAGTAGACTAGAGACTAGGCTGATCCGCAAACAACAAGACAAGAATGCAGGAATTAATTTGGCAAGGGCAGAAAATAGTCTTAGCTCCGTAGGCGGCGGTAGGTGCACGCTTTGTAGAATCCCATGCATATCAAGGACTCGGGTACGGAACAGATACGTCATTTCGCTACAATGGTTTCTGTGGTGCGATGATATGGGAGGGAAAGATAATATTATGCAGAAATAAAATAGTTTTATTTTATTTGCATTTTATTACTCCGTGGTTACCAAAGATGATGCTAAGAAAAATTGCACAACAGAATTCCGAATTATTTATTATATTATGATCCGATTATGAGTCAGAGTCAATAAAACAGATGACAATGTGTCGGTCACAGCGCACTGATACAACACAACTTATTTAAAAATGCGGTAACTATAATTGCCAAAATTAATGATTGAATAAATAAACACCATGCCTACAATAACAAGGAAATATTATTCAATCATAGACCACCATTGATAATGGAAAGTTGAGTACTTCATGATGCTTCTTACTATGTTCTACGAGAAACTTCAATCTCTACTTTTATGATAAATGATGATCTAATTGTCAAGTTGCTAGTTTTTTACCAAATATTTTACCTAAAATGCACATATTGTATTTTGAATTTGATGTTTGAAGTTTACCTATGAGCTATGACCTATATTGTCTAATAGCCACTAAACACAAACAATAACAAGTAATGTTGAATGTATGCCAAATCAAATGCCAAAAATGCCAATGGAATATTTTGAGGTAAATTGCATTCAAAATAAATCGGAAACTAATAAAACCAATTATCAGGCAAGTACCACAGTTGACAGATGCTATTTATGAATACCAAAAGTAAGAGTTGGTAGGAAAGTTATAGGAAGAAAGGTGACAACTTACTTGACCTATTGTTGATTGACGATCAGGATCCAATCAATCTGTCTACCGAGTACCAACAGTACAGAGTCTACCCGTTATCAGTGTGTTGCAAAACCTGATGTTACTGAAGTGAATTAAGCTTACAGCGCTCAAAATTTGTTCGTTTTCACTTTTTTTCAACAGCCAACAGCGATCAAAACGCAGAAATTGAGTCTAAGCTTCGTGATCGTGCGTGGCGTGAGTGAACAACAGACCAAACTTTTTCTACATTCAACATTGCAGTCGCGTTAGAATTCCCGTGTGCTGACTTACTACCATACCACCAAGCATGCAGGTACACGCACTGACTGGCTATTGCAATGCAGTGCGCTAGTGCACTATTGCCACGACTCCACGACTAGAGACCTAGGGAACTTTTGAGCATCTGCACCTGCTCAAAAGTTCAAAGGAACTTTTGAGCACCCATGCAGCATTTGGCATAGGTGGGCATGCCATGAATGCCAGGCCGTGCCAAAAGCTTTACAAATAACCCTTTTCATATTAAATAAATAAAATACCCACTAAATAATTAAAATACAAACTAAATAAATAAAATACAAACTAATTAAATAAAATACAAACTAAATAAATAAAATACAAACTAAATAAATAAAATACCCATTAAATAAATAAAATACCCATTAAATAAATAAAATACCCACTGAATAAATAAAATACCCACTAAATAAATGAATAAACCACTAAATAAATGAAATACCCATTAAATAAATAAAATACCCACTGAATAAATAAAATACCCAGTAAATAAATAAAATACCCACTAAATAAATGAAATACCCACTAAATAAATAAAATATACACTGAATACATACAATACCCACTAAATACATTTATTTAGTGGGTATTTTATTTATTTAGTGGATATTTCATTTATTTAGTACGTATTTTATTTATTTAGTGGATATTTTATTTATTTAGTGGGAATTTTATTTATTTAATGGGTACTTTATTTATTTAGTGGGTACTTTATTTATTTAGTGGGAATTTTATTTATTTAGTAGGAATTTAACGTTTTTAGTGGGGATTTTATTTATTAAGTGGGTATTATAATTATTTATTGGGAATTGCATTTATTTAGTTTGTATTTTATTTATTTAGTTTGTATTTTATTTATTTAGTTTGTATTTTATTTAATTAGTTTGTATTTTATTTATTTAGTTTGTATTTTAATTATTTAGTGGGTATTTTATTTATTTAATATGAAAAGGGTTATTTGTAAAGCTTTTGGCACGGCCTGGCATTCATGGCATGCCCACCTATGCCAAATGCTGCATGGGTGCTCAAAAGTTCCTTTGAACTTTTGAGCAGGTGCAGATGCTCAAAAGTTCCCTAGGTCGACTAGAGACAGACGCCGTTAATACTATGATAGGAACCTGCGAATCCCAACAGTTGACGTAAAGCTTATCCGACAATAATTAGTTGAGTAACATATTAACTCTGCATATTATTATTGCTATTGGAATAAAGTACCCCTGTTATGTACTGTACGTTATCTAGGACTAGGACCTTAGTATAATTTGTCAATTTAGCATGACTCGTGGTTTTTCAAATTTGTTAGATATGTTTATTTATTGCATGTCTTGCAGTGTGATGTGTAGATATTTTATCTCGCATTTAAAATTGTGCTGAGTGTTGATAATAGGTCTGTGTGGTGACAAAAGACTGGGAATATTCGCTTGGTGACCACATTTTCCTGGACTAGGTACAAGTCGTATATTTAGTTTCCAAAAATAAAAATAAATATCGTAAAAAAATATTTTAAGTCTTTTTTACACACTCAATACAGCCTTGCTTCAAAACAAAGAACAAAAAAGAGCGTTATATTGCTTTTTCCTTTTTTTGCTTTTTTGTAAAAAAGGTAAATGAAAATTGTAAAAAAGTTACCTTTTTTGCTTTTTTACGTTTCTAAAAGTTGCAATAATAATAAACAAAGTGTCTTATTTTGTAGTCCGATGTTTCTAGATTAGTGTTCTATTGATTTAAAGCACTATTTAACACTGCAAATGTATTATATTAGATTTGTTTGCGTAGTAGTTTTAGACTGACTACATCTTTATGCATAGGTGAAAAAGCAAAAAAAGGTACCTTTTTACCTTTTGAGTAGGCATTGCTTTTTTGTTCCTTGCTTTGAAGTAACCATGTAAGTCACGTATGACTTATCAAACTAATATGTAGTCCTATTGTTAAAGTTGAAAACCTAGGGTCGGGTAAATAATTGTTAACCGTCGGGTGCCACATGTACTTTAAAACTTTTCCAAGTCTCACACGCCGCAGAATGTATCAAACTGTAGAGTGTAGACATCCGGAACCAAAGAGGTTGTAATAATATTAAGGTTGTAATAATATTTTCTTTATAACATTGATGAATAGCCCCGCCATGAAACGGCGCGAAAATTTACCGATACCTACTAATACATCCGACTACTTCCGCCGACGATACCTACTAATGCATAATCGAAGACTAGGGATTGATTTTTGTACCATTGAAAGGCATTACGGTTTTGGCTCTACAGTTTATAGCCTCTTTGTCCGGAACTGGCTAAAAATCCGCTACAATGTACATAGTATTATATTTTATTATAGCGAACAAAAATAAGTATCTATAATTTTTTAATTGCTTAATGTATTGAAAAAGAGGTAAAGTGCATAATATGAATGAAACGATGCGATGTGAGTTAGATGATAGATGAGGTTAGATGAGGAGGAGATCTGGACAAGGTAGGATTTGATATTTCTGGCATTGTGGCAATGCAATGGAAAGATATAAATTAAACTGAATAACTAGTTGAACAGGGGCTATAGTAAAGGAGCAAGTTTGGAATATTGCAAAACATTTCAGGTTTTGAAGTATTTTGAAGTTGGTTGGAACTTGGAACTGTCCAGTCTCAGAACCTAAAATCAACATTCTAGATTTTATATGAAGCTATAATAATAGATTTGTGCAGCTTGACAACAAAATGTTGGAGTTATAAAGTTAGCCATAGCCTTTGGCCCAGAGTCGAAAGGTAAGAAGAGAAAAAGTAACGCTGTAACGCTTGAAAACAAGGAATCTTGAGTTGCTACCTAATACCGGCGTCGTGGCTTCCACCGTTCCATTCCACAGTTGACATATTATAGCTTATATACTATAAGCTTTGATTTAACTTCTTTTTTGAATGACATTTTGCAATGCAGATTTATTACTTAATGTTACTCGGCTAATTGTTAAAGGACAAGCTATAATGTTCTCATACTTTAAATTTTCTAAACGCTTAATCTAATTGGATGCTCTGAAGAACAGAAAAATGTCGCATTACTATATCACAAAATGGTATCTGTGAATGGAATTCTGAATCCAAAAAACTGACATGCATCAATCTTTTGGAAGTTAGTACTTTATATAATTAACAGGAAAAAACGCACAAGTCTTTGTCCAAAACTGTAGATTAGATCATTTTTGAAATACTTCATTTTCATGAGGTGCTCGTATCATGCTTTTATACCATTGTGACTACAGTTTTGGTTTTACAGAACAGACAGATACAATATTGACACAACCATACCTGTATATTATTATAAAAACTTTCACTGAATGATGGTATGAAATGGGGATGCCCAGTTTGTATCAATTACTAGCATATTAACATCATTTGTAACAGGTAATGAATGGACTTCACAGTTAGTCAGTATGTCAGTAACAAAGTATAATAATAATAATATTATGCAGATGCAACTACACAATGAACTTCATTATCATTGTTAACTTTAATTATGATATCAAAATCAATAATGAAGTCGTGGAACTAAATTATGTTTTCTGATTTGTACCATATTAATTGCACCAGTTGTATTTGCCATATAAACCACAGTACAATAAGGTAGAACGACAACGATACACGCAAAAGCTAAATTCGCTTATGATTTTACAGCTCGTAGTTGAGGTAAAGTATGCATCTGTAAATGTAGAGGTTGTATAAATTGTGTTGGAAAACATTTAGAGTCGGTCTGCCTGCATTTTCATACATTAGAAATGTTGCATACAGATTCTCGAATGTCAGACAATTAAAGTCTAGACAAACAGACCTAGGGTAAATTCTATTTGGAAATATGGACTTCTGATGATGAATGTATTTCAAATCATATTATCAATACTACCTTTAACATAAGCGTAGCGTGTAAAGTACCAGCTTCTATATTTGTACATCTATATAACATAAATTATTTACTTTATGCATTTAACGCTAAGTCAAAAACGCATGAGGCAATAAATGTTTAAAAAATTTTCGCTTTAATATATAAAAGGCATTCTATACGTAGCCCACATATTATATAGGATATTTATTTTATCGTGTCCATTGAAAGATTTGGATTCATCTATTGCGATCTTCATGACTCTGAAATGTGAATGCATGAAGAAGAGATCTCTTTTATTTAGTTCTTCGTTGACGTGCCCTATGAGCATTGACAATTTAAGAAGAGAAGAGATAATCAAATGTCTTACAATTATGAAAAAATTTCGTGCATGCACTAACGTAATCAAATCGAAGAGGGTTTCACTGAATGAACATGTTTTAACTAGAATTAATGTGCTTTGTCTGCTAGTTTCTAGTATACTTATACGTACATACATACGTAATGATTCCAGGGATTAAGCAAGAATATTATTATTATTCTGTTTTAGCAAACAGCGCATCATCGTCTCAACTTGTAATCATGTTTTAACTTAAAAATAATCTCATCTTACTTCTGTAAGAAGAGTTTATTTTATGTACATACATATTGATGTACTATCGCTAAATTTTATCCAAAACTGGAGAACAGCTTTTTCATTTTTGAATTTGGAGTTTAACTTTTGCAGCTTTTGCAAATGCAATTTTTCTTAATTTCGTTAACAATAATTAGATTTTTAAAATGAAATTAAAAAAGAATTTTATGCAAATTCACATCATACTAAATTTGGAAAAGTTTAAGGTATACAAAACAACATTTTTTGGCAGAAGACTTATCTAACACCTTCTTTAAGAAAATTTCAATGATATATTACAGAGTAGTGGCCGACTCTGTACTTTCTCGTCCTAAAGATATTTTATCTCATAAAATTAAGCGATAATATTCTTACTTTCCAAACGAACAATTTAATACTCTGTGTAAGAGCACCATATAAGCATTTCTACAACTACCTAAGATACCAGTTTTAGTGTTGCGGTACCTTGTTAAAACGACGTTCATGCATTTTCATTCATGTAGAGCAAAATAATTAAATTTAGTATGTGAAATGAAAATCTTAAGCACCTTCCGTAGGATTTTCTCCATGAATTGGAGAGTGATATGATGCTGGAATAAAGCGACGTCGGCGAGCATGGTATAGGGAATACCAGAGCCTGCAACTGAAGTTGAAAATGCAGTAGCATATCCATATCTCCAGAGTCGTCTTGTTCGTGTTCATGTTCGTATCCATCATTTGTTTCCATAGGAGACTATTTGCAAGTGTCATATAGCACTTGTATGTAAAATCACAACAATATCACTTTCAACTTTCGTTGTTTATTACTTTTACAGTCGGATATTTCTCAAAATGTCTCACATTCACATAAATATCTGGAAAATCTCATCCAAAAATTGTAATTATTTCATGAGACGTAAAAAATTATTTCAAGTCTAAGATTGTGGTAAGTAGAATTTAATCTCAATAAGTACTTAGCCTCTGTTAATTAAGAATGATTGAAATGTGCAGGTTACAACGTAATAGTGTATTCTGTTCAAGAGTCTGAGGGCAACTGACATTGATTCTGTTTACGTAGATGAAGAAGAGTGAGATAGAGGAAAATAGAGAGTTCGCAGAACTGAAAAGCCAAAACTATCAGAACATAGATATGTATCGATTTTGTGTATTATTTGTGGTTGATACTTCGATACATAGTTCATTCAGATTCTGTATATAACAACTCCCCACACCAAAAGACAGACGCAACAAAGACATCAACAGACTGACTCTAACATATAAATATGTACATATTTACGACGTACATGAATATGGATCTGAATTAAAGCCATAAACCTGACCCATTCTCATTAATATTTGATTTCTGAGAATCGTAGGGTTTAGTTGCTTTATTGGATGCCTAAATCGCTCTGCTAAATTAAAAAAGGACCTTATTGGCTGAATTTAAAGTTATGTATTTAGCATCGTTTAATTAGGGCAGCAACTATTTTATGATATTCTCAAAGGCGTTTGAAACAACTTAGTCTCCGTGTTTTTCCCAGTAAATAATGTCACATAACTTTATACGCAACATTTCGAAATAAATAACTTTACTTTTGTTTCAATTGGATTAGGTTCAAATGTTGTGAATGTTGGGACTCTTTGGTTTGGCTTTCTATGTCTCAATTCTTAAGGAGCGAATTTAGGGAATGGGTCATTTTCTATGAAAACCAGGGTTTGGTTTGTGAACACTAAAATTATCAGACTGGATCATTTATGGAGCATTATGAGCAACACTTACTACTAATCGTATAATTAACAACATGAGTATAGATAGATTCTACACTAAAAGCACCAGCCAGGTGTCAAGTTGATATAACTTTTTGTAATAGAGATAAATGGATTTAGTATTGGCCTAGACGATAAGCGAGGATATGATTATACTGTAGGCGTACATCATGCATATAGGTAAAGGTTGCATTTGACTGATTATGAATTATTATGTCATGTCACATTCAGAGATAGGTGGACGCAATTTGGATGTAAAGGGGAGCTACTATGGAGTCTGAAGTGCATTTGGACTGCTAAAAGCAAGACATGCGTATGTATGTACAGCCATAATAATAAATGTGTTACCTATATATTTATACGTAGGTACTACTTATGTGGGTATTAACTAAACAATCTTAGGTAGGTATACTTACCTAGTGTCTACATGGAATTTTGTACTTTATTGGGTCTTTTGGTCATGTCATTACATATGCATTATGTAAATGAATTTAAATGATATGTACTACAACTTTATATAAGATATTACCAATACCTTTTGAAGCTGAAAGTGTAAAGTTGTTATCTATTTTTTAAATAGCGTGACGGACAGGTGACTTTTTCATGGATAATACATGTAAATATAAGTGTCAAATAATGTGTATGTGGATTGTGGAGTGTATTAGACAAGCTTCAAGAACTAATAAGAGTTTGCCGGTATAATTCCAACGAGATAGATAATCGCATCACAATAAGTGGGATTTGCTCATGTATCTAGTTATATTTAAAAGAGTCGGTTCAATGTTCACAATATATATTATGACCCCTACACAACTGATACTGTCCCAAACGTATGGAGGTTGATTGTAAGAAATATTCCATTGCACTACCTACATTATAACAGGAAGGCTTATATGAAGCTAAAAATTATCTGCAAATTAATTTCATGACGTATTGCCACGAGATTGAAGAGGCATTGACATGAAAAGTTTTCTGTCCTCACTGGCATAGTTACAATTCATATCCTTATTTTTTTATTAAATATTATCGCTAGCAAGGTTTTGTTTACGACTAAAATTTAGAATATGCAGCCTTTTAATTGCAAATGCATTTATTCTTTAATCTTCACACAACGGATTTTAATGTCATTTATCCCTATGGAACAGATTATGTAATGCAAAAGCCCACTATTAATATACCATCAACTTAAATCACGAGAACTTTTGTATCAAGCTTTATTATTAGCATTGCATCAAACGATACTGCTGCCAAATTCCTACCGTGTGGATAACAGTAAGCCCTATAAGAAAACTGTTTAATTTTAAATTGACTTGAACAATAAGTTCGAATAGGCCTTCATTTATAGTATTAACCTGTCAATGATGTTAAAGACCTTTAAGACGCATTTACAATCGTCTGATCCACTAAAGAATAAATCCGATTAAAAAGTGATGTTAGTTGTGCATTAAGCTTACCATGACACAAAAAGCAAATAATAGCGTTGATCTTTGAGTAAGATCTGGAAAAATCTAGTAGAAACCGAACATGTTATTGTTAGCATGTTATTAGGTCGCTCTTCGGTAAGATATATTCATTATCAAGACTTTTTATATTTGTTACATCAATTCTTACATTAAAACAGTATACCGAAATGAGTCATTGACTTTCATAATATTGTCACTGTCACTAAAAGAATGTCTAAGCAAATGCTAAGCACATCCAGCTTTGAAGGAACTTAGTTTTTGTCATCCACTATAAAAACTCTGTATACATAAATGTCGTAGAACAGATACTATGTATTTCTCTTGATCAAATTGCTTTATGTATGACTGACTTTTAAATTATTAATGATAATTTATTTACCGTTGCGTTGCTCTAGCTTACGTTTTAAAAAGTACCCAGTGGTACCACACTTTTGCAACTTTGCTTTTGTGAACCCATCAAAACTGATACACTATATGGTCAGTCAAAATACTTTCAGCAAGCTAAATTAGGCATTTTCAATTGAATCGAAATAGCCAGCCAAATAATTAACGAATGCAACTAAATTGGAAATTTTGTAAAATTAAATCGAATTCCTCCGAAGATTTTATATAATTTAGTCCCTCCATACCGAGCCTGCCGGACAGGCATACTATGCATTTTCGTAAACAAAATTTAAAACTAAGGGTAGTGGAAATAGTTGAAAGTGTAAAAATTCGATAATTTTATTGATTAGTAAAATAACCATGATTATTATTCAAATTGGGCTCAATGGACAAGTTAATTACACAAAAGCCAATTGCAAACCCTATTTTTTCTATTTTTAAATTCTTGCAATGTATCATGGATCCTCTTTGACTCAGCAAGTTCGATGGCATTATTTATTCAGAGTCGAGATTGCGGTGGATGTATTAGAAGGGTTGGATTGGACGAAATTTCTTCCAGGACAAAATTAGGAAAAAGGTAATTTCGTCAGGATAAAAATGGACAAAAATAATTTCTACGGAATTTGGCATTTAAGATAATATAGTTTACAAAAATTCCATTCGCAGTTTATAATGTGTAATTGGCAGTTTACGATAATGCAAATGGCAGTTTACGATAATGCAAATGGCAGTTTACGATAATGCAAATGGCAGTTTACGATAATGCAAATGGCAGTTTACGATAATGCAAATGGCAGTTTACGATAATGCAAATGGCAGTTTACGATAATGTAAATGGCAGTTTACGATAATGCAAATGGCAGTTTACGATAATGTAAATGGCAGTTTACGATAATGCAAATGGCAGTTTACGATAATGCAAATGGCAGTTTACGATAATGCAAATGGCAGTTTACGATAATGCAAATGGCAGTTTTCGATAATGCCAATGGCAGTTTACGACAATGCAAATGGCAGTTTACCATAATGCAAATGGCAGTTTACGATAATGCAATTAATTGACAGTTTAGGATATGCAAATGGCAGTTTAGGATAATGCGATTGGCAGTTTACGATAATGCGATTGGCAGTTTACGATAATGCGATTGGCAGTTTACGATAATGCGATTGGCAGTTTATGACTATTCAATTGGCAGTTTACGATAATGCAATTGGCAATTTACGATAATGCAATTGGCAGTTTACGATAATGCAATTGGCAGTTTACGATAATGCAATTGGCAGTTTACGATAATGCAATTGGCAGTTTAGGGTATACAATTTGCAGTTTAGGATATGCTATTGGCAGTTTGGTACTATGCTATTGAAAGTGGTTTTAATGAAATCTCTTAGGTTTGCAGGATGCTTATCAACATAGTGCCTAGTTTAAGTTCAGTTCTCCCGAAGTTATCGTGATTTTACCCTGAAAAATATCACTTTCAAAATTTGCAATTTGGATTTTATGAAGTTAAGTTCTTCACATTCAGAGTTATTGAAATATTTCAATGATCCAAGAGGGACGATTTTTACCTTCATTTAACGGTTTGATTTAAATGCATCTCGGCATTATCCTCCCATATAACGTCGTGGAATCTGGACTCCAAACTAGGCGTAAAACTTTAATATTATTTGCAAGAATCTAGAATTTACTAATAATTATAACCCTTATGCTACAATACGTAAATACAATTTCTATTTCCTCTACATGTTTGCTTACACTCCATTCCATTCTTCTTGTGAATGCTCTCAAATCAATCTTTGGGATTATCGAATGTAGCAAATCCACACATGCCTTTTACAGTACATATATACAGATATTCTTAATTGTATCTACTTATTTTTAGTAATGCATATGTGCATGCATTGGTATCCAGTACTTAAGATGCCTATGACCCAAAGCAAACTCCACGCTTCGGTGCTTTTAAAAATGACAAGATAAGAGATGACAAGGAAATTCGTCAAAATAGTACATGGGGCAATTTTTGTAAACTCTTATTTGCAATCTAACCTTTGCTCCATTAAACGGACACAACCTTGACGAAAAGAGGGTAATTTATATTTAAATCCAGTATAAATGCGTAGAAAGTTTTCAGCTACCCAGGAAGTCTAATCACATTTATGACGTCTTGAGACAGAATCTATTAATACCAATTTTTTTCTTTATGGTTTCTTAAGAAGTCTCATTATTCATAGCACAGTGTAGTTATTGTTAGATAGCCATACATACATTCCATTCAACTGGTACTTCGACAGATTGGGATTTAACTGCTCTGACCACTGAGTCAAAGATTTAGCATTAGTACATTTGTTTATGGATAATACAGCCAAAGCCCACAGAAAACTATCGCAAAGACAAATTGTAATAGTATGAAGTAAATAACATGTTTACTTGTTCCTAAATCACTTGTTTGCTGAAATGAATAATATCTATGATGGTCTTTGCTAAGCTAAAAGTCAGGGGGTACCCATAGACTATATTAATGCACCCATTTTTCCTTATGTATCGATGAAAGAAAAGAGTTGCTTAACTGTAATTTCAAACGGACAATGAATGATTGTTTTACGACATTATTTGTCCTAAAACCCAACCTTTTAATAATCAAATAATTCAATGTGGCAATCATTGTTTATTAAGAATCCGAAGATATTTTACATTAATAAGTAGTTTATTCATCCCTCTATACGCATAATGTCAGTTCCCGACTAGGATAACTACGACACACACAAATGTCGAAATAATAAAAGGTACATTGGTTGAATAGCAGGTCAAGTTCTTTAATGGGGGACAAATGTCATACCATATTAAATGGGTGGCTGAAAACTACGCAAAATTAACATAAAGAAAGGAATTCATGTTATTATTACATTTTTTATCCTTCTAACTATATAGACCCTATATTATAATGAAACAGTAGATGCAATTAATGCGAGACTGAATTTTTTTCAACAACTTATTTCAGACAATTTCTCCTGAGGACGAAGGTGCAAAAAATTGTCTCATCTGCCACGCATTATGTCTAATAAAATTTCCATTACCATTACAAACATGGTATATGTTGCCATAGACATCTACGTAATATGTGTTTAACCGATAATTACTGTAACTGCAATAAAATTGATATAAAGTATGCTGTAAATTAGTTTTATTCTCGATGCATTTGTCTCAAACGATTGCCAAACGAAGATTTGCAATCTTAATTTTCATCAATAACATACAATTTTTGTTTAGTTTTTCATTCATCTAATGATACAGATTTAGCAATGACAGAATGAATAATTTTCCACGTATGACGTATTAAATTTTCCGTATATGAATAAATAGAACCAACAAAAAATCTGTCGGTCTTTTATGTATTTGTAATATATTCAGGAAATATTGTGCCTTGAATAAGCAGTACTGTTGACTTTGATCTTCATTTGTCAAACCCTTCAATACCTATTTAATATTGCAACTACCAAAAAAACAATAATTATATATCAATCTTCCCGACCCATTTATTATTTACTGTTAGTGCTACCCATTATATACTATCTTATTTATTATTTACAATTTAGATTTATAAAGACAAGAGTTATACAGACTTAGACTCATATCTTCAAACAACAACTATTATTCTTTCCTGGTGCATCGTAGTATATATTTAGTTAGAAGCCTTTTAGGAAATAATCTTTCGAATGTATTGTTTTGTATGTGCACTGCATAATAAAACAAATATTACATTACTCTGTTTTCGAAATTATTTTATCTTTTAATCAAGTAAATGCTGATGACGTTGTATAGAAAGGTTGAGATTTTGTTCCCTAAGTCCACTTGATATATTACACAAATAATTTCCATCCTTCCACAGTAATTATGTGTAATGCTTGGAGTAAAGTCCAAATTATCCTTAAGGCCTTATGCAAGTACAGAAGTACAAGTGTCGGATTTATTTAAGTTTTAAATAGACTTGTTAACTGAAGGTTCACTTATCTTATGTATGGAGGTGCATCTTTGAGCCTATGATTTAAGAGTTTTCATAATATTCTTGATGTGCTTTGATTTTGCTAAGTCACATACTATTAACAAACTCAATTATAGGATTTATATGCAATAAAGCCTAATGAGGTATTAAGTTTGATGCAACTAAGACATACCACTATAAGAGCTCAGATTAGATGTAGAAATAAAGCTGAATGTTATCTAATCTCTAATTTGACACACCATTTAATTTGTCTGTGCATTTCGTTAACTACTTTACCTGCAAGTTTTATATACGTTTATGAATGTCTGGCATTGCTGCTTTATTAGTTAAAGTCTGCACTAAATTCGTTTGAATTAAAACACCATTAAATAGGAACATTTGTTACTGTAGTTGTGACGGAAATCAAAAGGCAGCATATTAAATTTTAGTGTGGCTTTATATTGTAGAAATAATTTTGGCCCTAACATTAATACGAAGACAATACCATAATATAATTCTTTCCGTAAATATTTCAAACGAAGGAGTTAATCCAAGTTGGTTTACTTGGTCTAAATTAGTCTTAATTGGTCTTAAGTGTCTAAATTGGTTTCCTTTTACTGAAAATAGAGGAAAAAATGTTTTTGAACGACATTTATTCATTTGGTCTAACTAGATTTCATTGAGTAGTAAAAATTTGTACATTTAATTGAAATTAATTATTCAAATTGTAAATAACATTAACTTCGGCTTGAATAGTTAATTGAGGAAAAAAACCACCAGCTGCCAAACCATTTCATATTTTAGTGGCGAATTTTATCCAAAATTCTGTATGAAAAATGAAAACATTTTTTGTCAATTACCATTTACCCCTAACTTTAGGTGGTGGTGTTTAACATTAAATACCATTAAAAACGACTTAACACTGGTACTTAATTGGTAAATGGTATTTTGTACACTGACAGTCTCACATCTAACTCAATGTATCTATTTGTGGCTTTGGCCTGCGTATTTATTTATTTGTCTTTTTGTTTTCAAGTTGTTAGTTAGAAAGAGAAGAATATTTTAATACTATAATTTTAATACAACAATGTAAATTATGTATAGATAGAGCATTTTAAATGCTATTCAATCATTTCAATATCATACACATGTGAACTTGCCATTGTATGTAGTTGTACCTATACTGCACTATTGAACTTGCTACAGAGCCTTTGAGAGCAAAATGACGTCAATTTCACTTGTCAAATTGTGACTTAAAGCATTCATGATACCTAAACGTCATTCATAAGTACAATGTTATCTAATTACGAATTCTTAAGAATTTAACATGTAGAATTAATGGCAATAAGTGACTCCTGACGAATCGTACATAACTGCTTTTAATTATTCACATCCGTACATAGTTCATGAATCATTTGCCGAAGCATTTTTCATTCAACGCAAATAGAAAGTCTAAATTCATTCGTTATTGTTTGCTTGTTATATGTTTGTATGTTGAGACATGTAAATAGTCATGCCTAAATAATGTTCAAGATGATACTCATATTATTATTCAGGGAGGGATAAGACCGAGACACTTATTTTATTTTAGTTATAAATGTAATGGTCACTTCTGGGTAAATATTCTCTTTAGTTTCAATGCCATTTTTAACGTAGGTACTTAGGTGTATAATTACGGGACAAGATAAAATTGTGGAGTGTACTATTATATACATAGTATGTAGTACTATAAAGACAACATGTATAAGGACATACGATAACGAGGGCTTGGAAACTGCATGAACTGCACCTGCACTGACATTGCATAATGTTTAGCAGATAAATATGTCGTAGGCCTGGTTAATCATGTGTCCAAATGATTTAGATAGTTTTATATTTAAAATTTTAGTATTAAAACGGTTTGCGTGAAATTCTTGCATGAAGGCCAATTGCGTCTCCAATCTTTATGTATAGCTGGTGGAATTGTTTTATCGATTTAATAAATATCAAGTTTATATAAGTACGCTTTTAGAGATAAATAAAGAAAGTAATTTGAAACAATGGTGTTTCTATATCTGGTCTGCCCCAGTTGTTCAGTATGTAAGCCTTTATTAGACATGCATGGTTTAAATGATATAACATCTAAACATAATATACAATGTCAGTGGTCAGTAAGACAGGAATTGTTATAGGATTAAATATTTAAGTTTTGGAACAACTACATAGAATGAATGGTTTGAGATCATCCGCTCAAGATCAATTGATCTGAATCATTTGAGTTTCTCGCACAGTTGGTCCGGGGTCTAGGACATATGTATGTATCATGCAAGTATAATCTGTCTGTCTGTATCATTTATTACTTTATGATATCGCCTTTCATTCAAGTCTCCCTTAACCACTGTCATTATTGTCTGTGGAGTGTAGAAAGGAAACCAACGTGTAACTGTCATTGTCGCTTAAATTAACCTACCTGCATTTTGCATGACCATTATATTATGCTCTATGAATTAACTCTCGGGTATCTATTACTAGGTAGGTAGATTTTGGAGTAAGTTTAGTGAGGATACTTGTGCTGCCTTAGTAATCATATAATATTTGTATTCAGGCATGAAGCATTGAGCCTACCTTATAACAATGTCATGGAAATATGTATTAGGAACAAATGAAATGATTTAAATTGTAAACGTGCGTATACCAATACCTACTAGGCTGGTAATAGCAAAATCTTTGCTATATAATTTCAGTGTTCTTGCCAGCAAAACACCAAAAAGAAAGTTAAAAATAACTGTGACTTGGTTGAACTATATGATGCTTGTTTATAATGTTTAAAGATTGTATTCTTAATCTGCAGCACTTATAGCAACTAAAGCTTCTTGTTTTTCAAACTCCACAAGAATATTGTCTTCAGGATAATGCACGACACAAAATCATTACGTCGCTATGTTAACGGAGAATTTCCCTCGACAAAAAACTGATCCTACTTGTTGTGACTTTGTTTCTAAGACTTCACCTTATTATTAATTGAAAAATAAACAAAGCTTATTAGTCGATACTGATGCAAGTGCATTTGCTAAATTTTTATGTAGCAAGTTAAAGGTAATACGAAATTTTTTTACCTGATTTGGAGATTTATTTCGTTATCCATGATAGAGTTTCATACGACAAATCAAATGAAGGTGGTTATTTGTTGCGATTAGGAATATTCGTTTAAATGTTGCAATAAGCAAAAAAATACACGGCATAGTTGGCCGATTCTGTTTTTGTTTAACAGTGTTAAGAAGCACTGTTTATCACAGAGACACTAGACACTCTTTGCCAAAAACGTTATTAGAAGCAGTATTATCTCAATCTCAGTAGCCTCAGCACCAACAAGAACATCACTCACTGTATTTGCACTACTTACACTACACACACGAGTGAATCTAAATAGCACTAGCTGTTCAGACAAAAGTTTATTACACTTGCAAATACTAGTCCATATAAAATGGTATATAGCGATTCTTTATTTTGAATTAAGGGCCTTAGAACTTTGCATCTTCTAGTTATGGCTGTCTTGACACCTACTCGTTTATCAGTACGTATTTTAACTTAAATTTGCATTAATGGTTTGTATAATTTTCTGAAACTTACTTAAATACATCTCGTATAATTAAAACTTTTTTGTTGATATTTACATATCTAGAAAAAAAACTGTAGTAGCTGATTTTATCCGAGAGACATCCCAAAATTTGTACACGTGGGCCAATATTTGTACTCAATTTTATAGCTCCGTTTTTATTTTAGCCACTAGTCATATGAATTTAGCCATATTCACTAGACAATTTTGGACACTAAGAGGTAGCCGATGGTCAGCAAAACACTGCCGTCAATACCTGTAACATTTATTAATATTTTCAATATTCAAAAACTGTTGTGAATAATATATTTAATGTCTCACTATGAGAATGAGAGACATGAGAGTGTTTGTTTTTCAATCTGACTGGAAGGCTATCCTAAGAGAAATTTTTGATTTCTGGTCTTCAAAATTATCATATATTTATTTCATTTACCTACTGCTCAAGACATCCTTAGGTTGTAGCTAATTTTTGACAGATACTAAATTACAGAAAGAGTTTTGAAACACGAAATATTTCAAAAGTCAATTACAATTTACGAAATGTTTCCGTGTGTTTGTAAATCTAAAAACATTTTATATCAAATAAAAAATTCTTATTGTCCACAGTGCGAGGCAAAATGAGACAGTTGTTAATTTGTCAACTGATAAAATTTTTTATAGTATACAGTAAATTAAAAAAAATTTAAATTCAATGTTTTAGACCTCTTACTTCAAAAAGTCTTTTTGGGATATCAAGTTAATTAACTAGAGACAATAACATATGCACTGTCAACAAGTCAACAATAATCGATTTAGTTTTTCCAAATTGGTAGAAAATTTTATACGGAATCTTGATATTTATACTGCACTAAACTTCTTATGGTCTAACTGAATTTATGCATTACAGTACCAGATTACATTTATACTATAACCGTAGCCATTGCATAATAAAGTTTATATTAAACTGCATAGGTATTGCTAACAATGCATAATGCATGACGTCTCTTTTGAGTTTCTGCATGCGATTGCCACTTTATAAAGCATTACTCCATGAGTTGTTTTGCGGTCTAAGGTGAAACTTTAAGCGAATTAATAGTAAGTCACAATAACAACCACAGCACATTCACTTCTCCTTTTAACAAAAACGTATATATTTCACACACTAGTTACTACAAAGAAATTTGTAATATCTCCTTGTTCCGGCTGTTCGGTAGACCAAAAATACAGCAGTTAAGTTATTGTAGCTCTGGCAGTGGACTATTTCACTGTCCTATCTATTAATTAAAATTTATCTATTAAATATGAATTAATTAGTTTTATGCATTAGCATATGTATTTCATAATTTAAATAAAATCGTTATCTGTAGGTTCAAAATCAAAATGTCAAAATTTCAGCAAAAATTTCTTTCGTGTTTGAACAAATTTTCCAGGATTATAGCTGTCAGTGTAAAGTTATTCACATATCGCACAATTCAAGGTTTACCTATAAAAGTATAACACATTTGTTTTACATAAATATCCTGAACACTTAACAGCATGTAGTAACTTACTTATTTACCTAAAAGTATCTTTTGGAAAATAACCATTCGTCGAAAGATAAGATTGCATTTACCGAAATTTAAAGTCACAGTAGGACTGCGACAATATTTACAAAACCAGGTTTTAGAAGACACTACAATCCATATTACAGTCATTAGAAAGTACCAGGGATATTAAGTGTCCCTAGACTTAGAACTGCTTACTAAAATAGTTTCCCCTTTTCATGATTACGCCGTACTATATAGAAGAGGAGTAGTATATAATGTATTAGTATAGTATTCAGTGAAGGGGCACGT
This sequence comes from Tomocerus qinae, assembly GCA_020055645.1. Lineage (NCBI taxonomy): Eukaryota > Metazoa > Arthropoda > Collembola > Entomobryomorpha > Tomoceridae > Tomocerus > Tomocerus qinae. The sequence goes on from CM034548.1 coordinate 27,539,735, forward strand.
TCTCTTTATTGTGACTGTAACAGGCAAATATTTTTCCATGAAATTGTAATACGCAAGTAGATACTTACCAATGATAAGCACCAACTTAGAGTTACCTTAAACGCATTGTTGGTTGAAAGTATTTATTTATACACATACATTATAACATTCATTCACAAGGAAGTTTTATGCTGACGAACCTTTATTGATACTATAATGGAATATTCCGCTATTATGGTGACTTTCGTGACTGGCCCTTTCCATACTAAGAATATCGTGTACAGTGAGTGAGTACAATAAAATTATATACTATAATAATGTTATGTTAGTCAATAGGTTAACGTAGATTTTCAACGTGGCAGGTGAATGGATTGTTGGAGTTCCTGAAGTCAATGATGGTAATAATATTAATTAATACTCCCCAAACAAAACATTTTCATACAATATTGCAATAGGAAAACAAGATTGCCTTACTGTGACGGGTAACATTACAACCAAAACGACTAGGGGATTACGTTTAACGGAATGGTTTTAAATATAGTTAACAATTAAGTGGATATTACTATTAATTCTTATTTCTTATATCTTGTAGGCAAGAAATTAGGAAATAGATAATATGTCCTTGCAATGAAATAACACATGTTTAGTAAATTTGAGGTTTCAATTTTATTTCCCCAAACATGGTTTTAAGTCCGTGGAGGATTTACCATAACCCATCCTGGACTACCATCGCCCCCGGTTTCTTGATATGAAATTTTCATCCTCTGTAAATCTTTCTCATTGTAAGTACCCTTTGAAGTTATTGGTCTCATGTTTTGTGGAGCCCCTCCTTCTCTGACTACCGTTATATCTCGGTGAAAAACTTTTATCTGACAAAGTTAATTTTAAAGTAAAGTAAACATATTGAAAGTAAAAGTAATTAAAAGTACTTGTGAAGTTAGAGTAACATCTTACTGTGGTGTAAGCCATATTTGAGTTTGGAAAGATAAAGTCTTCCAAAAACTCGATCGGTTTATTGTCATCCTGCCGTGGAAGTCTATCAAAAGGAAATCCCATTGGCTTTGTATCGGGGTACAGCTCATCCATTACTCCGCAGAAACTGGCAGAATCTCGACATGGAGGCTTTTCGGTCTCTGAAATTCGAGGTCTCTTAGCCACTCTGTCGAAATCTCCATTTGTTAACATCACAAACAGATCAAATTTCATTCCAGAGTGAGTTCCCTTTGGAACGAGCATATGGTTTGGCCACCCACATCCACAGATTGCTCGGGTACTGTTTAAACGGTCCAAATTTCTTTCAATGTCCCTGAAAGTCTGCTCCCAAGGGATTGTTACAGTGCTGTCTTCAGAACGGCGTTCAATTGAGTTATCTCCAGGACGAACTATAAACCATTAAATTAAATCATGCAATACTAAACAATAAAAGAAAAAACATAACAAAATATTTTAATTCTAATTTCTCGTTTATAATTTAATAATTTAGTTCAGAAATTCAATGCACGTGTAACGGTGAACTTATCCATTTCAAAAAAGAGGATCCTTTGTTCAGCAAATTTGAACCGAGTGCGGTGTTCATTTAGCACAGGAGCCATAAAAACACGAACCGTTGCAGTCAGAGGCCCACGAGTATCATTAAACGCCTATCATAATTTTAAAAACGAAATAAGTAATGAAGTCATAATAGGAGATACTTGTTTATAAGTTTCATTAGGATTACAGTTGCAAGTAAGAATATTTACATGAATATTGTACACAAAGCTTTCATGAAAGAGATGAGTGATACGTGCCCATACTGGTCCAAGTCCATTGAGATTCGTTCTACCAAAATCCAGACCTCTAGAAAGATCTATGTCGCTTTGCATCCAATGAGTGGATAAAGTATTGGCATCTCGGTTAGGAGTATTCACTTGGACACTTGTTACACGGACACCCGGCCACACAAGCTGAAAGTAATTAGTTATGTTAAAGTAAGTTACAGTACTTATGCCTAGGCTCATATAATTTATATTTGTCTCCAAGAACTCAGGTCTCCACAAACAATGTATCCCTAAAAGATGACCCTTATATTTAAAATAAACAATGTAATAATTGTAATTAGTTTTCAAATACATTTTCTTGTATGTAAGGTTTCAAAGTGTTTTTGTATCGTGCAAATAGATTTTCAATATATTTGTGCCATCGATAAAAAACCGGATCACGCATTGCCGTTGCGGTCGCACCCATGACACCTAATAAATTAAACCAATTAAAAAAATAATATTATGCATTTAATAGTATATTTTTAAGTCCTGTTTCGTCTATTTTGTTTTATTTTAATCCCTTCATAAATGTAAAATTGACTCTCACCAAAGTTTTCCTGAAAAGCAAAACATATAAGTTGATGTAAAATTTCTGAATTTCTCATGCCTTTCTGATTATTTTTTGAAATTGTATGACATAATTTAATGCATATTATATACCCTGTATTTAAACTCAGGATCATGGATGTAGCCAATAATACGGTGTCCAAAGTTGTGTAAACTTCCATAGTACCGCCTATTCAACGATAAAGCGGACGCTTCAATTGTATCACCAAGAATATCAATCCCTCTCTCTTGCGTCAAAACAATTTTTTCCCCAGTTGACTAGATAAGAAAGTACAAAAGGAAAGGAAACGTATAAAATATAACCAAAAACTATATTTTCTATGCAAATGCTGCTAAAATCATTTACCGAAACAATAAATCCCAAATCAATGGCATCCTTAATTCTCTCTTCTGAAAGCTTTAGGTCTGCCAATTCAATTTCATTCGAAACAGACTCTTCTAACCGACGGACATTCTAAATTATGAAAAAATTACAAGAAATTATTTTAATTCGATATTCAAATATGAAATAAATGAACGTGGCAGTTATTATGGTTTTCACCGAACTTGTTTCAGACACTTAATTGTTTATCGTATTAGTTGGGCATGCATAATTTGTGCACAGCTCACTGCTACGCCAGCAACAAACAATGGTACAACTGACTGACTGACTGACTGAGGCTGAAACAAGTTTGGTGACAAAAGTTTAGAAAAAATAGTGTCTCGTATGGAAGCCAAGCAAGTAGACAAAATGGTTTACGTTACAAAACATTTTAAGCTGTGCAAGTCTAATTAAATCGTGTCTGTTTCTCTTATTTACTTTTTGTTTAATGTTTTATACTAAACCTTGGTTTTTGTGTTTTCCTGACGACCTGCCCACTGTAATCCAGCATTGGCCAAAGTAAGCTTAGGGAAATAAGCCTCTTTTATTGAACCCTGAATATCTAATGGTTCCGTACGATTTAGTCCATTGCTTAGGCGATCTGCATCGTATCTGTCATGTCATGTCATGACATCATTAATTAACAATTAGAAATCAAATCAGAGCTTTACTTTCAAGCTACCTACGTATGATTGGAATGATAATAACCAATTTTGTAAAAAATATGGTTTACCTTGCTAAAGTTCCGTGATGCATATAATAAAATAACTCTCCTTTCCTGTCTCTGAGTCCCCGGGGTGCATCTAAGGCATACACAACGTGCCAGTGCCAATGGTGGCTGTTAATGCCAATATCTTCTCTGAAATATGCCAGTTTGTGTTCAGGATCCTCATCCACTCCTGTAAAATGCTGATCCACGATAAGAAGTCCCTGAAAAAGTATTTATCAATTTTATTTTCCAATCTTTGTTCTTTTTAACATTTCTGCTGTTCAAAATATGGTTAATCAATAATTTAATTTTCCATGCATGCTCTAGTTTATATATCAGAGCAATTTCAAAACAAACAAAAAATCAATTCATTTATCCAACAATCATACGAGTTCCCATTAAATGAGTAAAATGAATTTCTTACTCTGTCTGATTCCGGTAGTGTGGCTTCTCGCTTAGCTTGACGAATATGATCAGAAGAGATAAATAAATCCGGCATAATTTCCCAAAACGCAGGGATGCGAAATCCTCTCATGTCCTTTCTATTAATGCAAGCAGAAGCAAATGCATACAGCCATAACTGTGAATTTACACTATCACGGCAAAGGGATGCAGCCGAGAAAAAGTGCTCTAACGTTTTTTGATCTGCATGAGAAATAACACCATATAAATTAAAAAACTGTTTCTCTGTGATATCATGTACATAAAAAGTATTTACAAAATGGCAGATAAAATGAATCAGATAATTGCATATGAAATAAATTATATTCAAATTATTAAAAAATACCCATTAGTATCTTTTTCAGAGCTGCGGCAGCTTCTTGGTGTACAGGGTTGAAAATGCTGAAAATTTTCTGCCGAGGGACAACTTGCACGGGAGACAAATCGTACGGCTGTGGTGATTTCGATACTGTGACAAGTTCCATTTCGGTTCCTGGAGGAATAAGCTTGCGAAGTTCGGCCGATGCATGATTTTGGTAGGGTTTCTGTACGTTTACAAAATATTTTATGTCGTTAGTCAAAAGTTATGTTCTTGTCAAAACTTATTTCGGAAAATAAATTACTTACCAAATAATCGGATGGCAAATTATATAATACTTGACTTTTTCCTTGACCCCGAGGACCTAAATAGAGTGGCTCACTGACCCTCTCGAACAAATACATGAAATTCGTCTGCCTGGATGATAACATCATTGACTGTTTCTTTTAAAACGGATAAATGGTTCAAAATGGATATAATTTTTGGAATAAACACATTTCAAAGAATTGTTGTCAATAGATATGTAGTAGTGCTTGACAATACTGTTTAAGGCTTTTGTTAAAGAAGTCATTTTTATAGGAGGCATAAGCAATCGGAGAAGTCATTAAAACCACATTTGGCATAAAAATTTCAGAAATACTTCGTTAACTAATTGACACGAAAAGTTGTATGTTTAAATTTTCTCACCCATGATTGAGCAACGGAAGAGCATTTCCTTTAGAGGTAAAACAAAAAAGATTCACTGAGTCTCATTATAGTGTACTTTTTTCATGGTTTCATGCTTTTATTGTCACTGATGAGTGATGATTTATTTTATTATTTCTCATAATATGCCCTGCAGAAAACAATTATGAAAATGGGTGGAGTTAAGTAACTGATCTATGTTTGCATATAATTCATAATTGTTCAATTTCATGGAGTCTGATGGCCCAATTCCCCTGAAGAGCCAAATTAGCATGTTTTGATAGCCACAATTGGAATAATAATATCATCTTTCTAAATGCCACAAATATTCAGAGACTTCTATCAAACTTTTCTCAAAATTTCGTTTTTGTGTCGCAGATCAAACCAAATTCCAAAATATACTGTTTTGTGTTTTTCGAAACCAAGTTAACCGTGTTGATGCCAAAATTATATACTGTTTAATATTGCATGCGCTTATGTTTTGCGTTACGAATTGCAAATACTTATTTAAAGGCATTTAATAATATTTATTACTAGCTGCAACCTAGCACAATGCGCTAAAAAATGTTGAAATAAGTAAGCTACTACAGCGACTAAGCATTGGTCCGAAGTTCATTCATATACCGGTGATTATTTAGTAAACCAATTTTTGACGCATAAGATTTTTGAAAGTAAGAAGCAGCACATCATAGTACATGGTAGCTTATGGTCAAAGCGATACGGGCAAACATCCCAACCACATAACAACAGAATTCCACTCACATCTTTCGTTTATCTAATGATAAGGATTAATTCTGCCATGCCTATTTCCAAATAGTACGTTGTGCAGCAGTACACTGGTTAAAAACAAAAAACGTATTACCCACAACAGGATACTACCAAATCGGTTCGGTATCTGCGTATTTCCTTATCTATTCTACCATCTACTTCCACATTTTATCTCTTTCTTATCAATTCATCGTTTTATAATACGAACTCAAGCCACGGTGAATTGGCAAGGGAATTCTTCTGAGTTGACCTCTCCAACGTTATCGGAAATAATCAATCCGCACAACAATACTTGAAGAACGTTTTTCTGATTCCAAAAATTTACGGCGTGTTCTAAGCTACTGACAACTTATTTATTAGCACAATTTGTTTTCCCAGCAGCCAGTGAACATCGAAGTCCACGCGTTAATATTTACTTCTACAGATAGTTTATATTTCCTGTTCAGTATTCATTCGTTCCGTCATCCGTAAGTTAAGTTGTGTTCTCCAGGTCCTCCATCAAATGATTACTACCATTTACAAATTTTACTTATTAATTACAATTTACTAACTTACTTCCTGTTTTAAAGTGAATATTTTATACGGCATTTGAGTTCTAAAAACTAATACAGCAACAATCCAGTGGATCCGTGTTACATTTTTAACGGGAACAAGACCAACTACAACTTCCTCATATCCGGTACCTAAGACTTGAGATTAAAGATGTCTGAAAACCACCAACCAAGAAACTCGGTTAACGAGGGTAATCAGAGCTCCCCGAATACCACTTTTAATTCTCCAAATTCTCATATGGAAAATATTCCCTCCAGCCCTGCAAGGTAAGTATCGTTTTCTCAATCATAAAAATTGTATTGAATCATAGTTTGACTTGCCACTGCAAAGGCTAGTGACTGAAATGATGGCGGCTAAAATGAAAACCAAGCGACAATGTTAACCACTAGCTTTACTTTACTATTTTGGCTGGCTAAAATGTAAAAAAGCCAACTAAAATAAAACAAAACACTATGTAAAATGTGTATCACTAATTTGGTGGCACATAAAATTTGACTTAAATTCATTCTGTATGTAATGATAGAAATTTTGTGGTGATTTTATTGGTTGATGCAAACAAGTAATGACGTTTTTGTTAATAATAGTGAACATGGAAACCTGCCAGGTATGCCACAAAGTCCCATGCAGATGATGCAAATGCAGACAGCATTTTCCAATGAACGAGCTACTCCACCGCCAAGATCTTCTTCCTCCATGTCTTCTAACACCTCTGCTCGCACCTCAATGTCTTCTATCGGGTTAGTTTATATAAATAATGCATGAAACAATTTTGTAACCCAATCTATGTTTTCGAAATATTTATAATTGTATTTTATTATTTTTCAGGACTCCATCTCCTCAAAATTCCTCTCTCAATTTACAAAGTATTCCGAATCCAATGTATCTGGACAGAGAAGAGTGAAAACCCAAGAGATGTGTAATGTCCGGAACACTTTATTTCGAAAGGTAATGAGACGTCAGAAATTGATTGGTGGACCACATATGAACTTGAAATAAAGACATGCATTTTTCTTGAAAACCCGCCGTTTGAATATTGCGGGGGATTTTTGGAAAAAGCCGCCTTTCTAGTTGATTTATTTCGAAAGTGTTGGACCAATTTGAGTGAATTTTTTTTCATCTGTTCGCTTCTGTTCAAAATTTTGAATAAGATTGAAAAATTTTGAATCTTTTTTTCAAAACTTTTCAATTTTACCATAGATTATCGTTTAGCAGCTGATAGTGAATACAATAAGAGCATTCTGAGCCGACTGCCGATAGAGAAATTTTGAAAATCTATTCCATATTATGCAAACATTTATTTTTAAAAATGGCGAGATACATCAACACCAAGAGCAGAATCCGTTTGTGAGCAGATAAAAAAAATTCCACTCAAATCGGATCCACATCTTCCGGAATAAATCAACTAGAAAGGTGGAAAGATGGCTTTTTCAAACAATCATAAAAATTGCATGTCTTTATTTCAAGTTGATATGGGATCCACCAATCGATTTCTGAAGTCTCATTACCTTCCAAAATAACGTGTTCCAGACCTTACACATCTCTTTGGTTTTCACTTAGAAGGATTTGCTTCTCCAACTCCACACATGCAAGATCTATTGGAAACCAACCCCATGACCAGCATTGTAATCTCATCTTCTCAACTATCTTCTCATTTCTACTCAAAAAGTTATCGTAGTTAAGATTTATCATCTGTCTTAAGACCTCTTTATAATTTTCTAATACAATTGCATACAGTTGTAGTCATTTCTAATTTCTACTACACCCATATACACATCACATCTAACACAAAAGATTAGAATAAGTTATATTATTATTATTCACCGTCATCATTAAACAATTAACAGGTTAAACTGTAATCTAGCTAAATTCTGTTTTGTTTGGTTAAACCTTTGGTAATGAAAATAATCCATTCCTTAATTGTATTCAGAGTTACTTGTTATACTATACCATGAAATAAAAGTTTAGTTTATTAAATGTTCACAGAATTTGGTTTAACATACAGCATTTTATTTTTACTTAATAGATTCTTTATCTCTCATGCTATGTTTGTATACGTAAATGACAAAATAATTTGTCAAGTCCCCTTTTTACTACAAAATTAAAGTAATGTCGCTGTGTCATCTAGATGAGTAAAGAGTTACATTTACGTTCTTGTACGTACAAACTTAATTCATACTATCTGAGAAAATCCAAAGTCAAATAATTCCAGTTTGAGTAAAGAGTGAAACACTTGTTTTCTTAAGAAAGTCTGCTCTAACGAGGTTTAGCAGTCCCTATTACTATTGACCACTATTATCATCATTTAATGTACAAAAGTATTTCTGTCACCATACGTAGAAAGAGCATGTGGCTTTCATTTCGTTATTCTGCAGCACAAATACGGGAATCAAATAAATTGTGGTAGGTTTGTGATACTATTTTGATAACTATCGTTAATTAAAAACAAAATAAAATTTCATAAATGAAAAAATGCACACAGTAGTGATATCACAGCAGGACATAATGTCCAGTTAATATGGTTCCAGTATAAATTTATTGATATGGGCATCAAGCTTCCTAATTTTGTTCCATGATAGCATAAAAATAAATATGCTGGCCAAAATGCATGTAAATGCCCTTTTATCAGCCACAAACTATTTTTACACTATTTATAATAGTTATGCAAGAAGTAATTCAAATCGGGAGGATTTCTCAATAATCATTTATTTTAAAAGTCAACTGTTTTTGTGGCCATTCGAAACAATATGTATGCACTATAATACAAATAATCGATTACTCATGGATTGCATTGCTAGCTAAATGAAAAGTACGGAAGAAATAAGGAAAATACATAAAAATTAAAATTGTCCCTTATGATTAAATTGCTCCAATTCATTTTAAAAAGTGTCGCTTATTTATGATGATATGGCCCTCAAATTTCACACCCTAAAAGAAATACTTCCCATGTAGCTATTGTTAACAAGCCATATACCTTTCGAAAGCTCGTTTCAAACACTATTATTAACCGACATCATAATATTTTGCAATTTCTACCCACAACTAAAATGATGTCATTTCTTGTGACCCAAGCCTCAAGTTGAAATTATAAATTTTCAAAAATTTGATTTTGGTTCAATATTATGGTTCAAGGGCTCCGTTTACAACTCGTTACAAATGGTGTCGTTTATGTTGATCGGACAGCTCAAATTCGAGCTCTAAAATAAATGCTTGACTTGTAGGTACATAAAGAAAGGCTTATGCCATTTGAAAGTTCGTCTCTCAAGGACTGTGACATATAACCTCAGTGTTGTAGGCACTGAACCCATCAGTAAAATGGTAGTGTAGTCCAATTCAAAAGTTTATTTTGATTGAATTAATAAATTACAAAATATTATTTAATGTTAATATTGATTTATTATGCTAGTAGGTCCCAGAATGGGTGACTTCATTTCAAAAGGTAGGCTTCCAGCATAATTATGAGCATATCATGAAACTATTGCATTTCGGCTCTCCCTCCTACCTCACAAAGATACAAACAAAGGTGTCTACACGCGTGGTTATTCAAGTCTGTGGTTATAATATAGAGATTACACTACGCGCCAACACTTCCGTTAATTTCAAAAAATTAGGATGTGAACCCAGAGAAAAGTAGAGTAACAGTAACGGCGAAGTTCTTTATTTTGAAACATGCAAATTAGGCAATATTTTCAAGTAACATAAACACAGATGCATCCACGCAAGATAATTCTATCCGTGGTTAAAATATGGAGATGGTGATTAGACAAATAAATGTAATTCGAGGTTTCGTTTCATTTTCCTAAACATGGTTTAAGTCCGTGGAGGATTTACCATAACCCATCCTGGACTACCATCGCCCCCGGTTTCTTGATATGAAATTTTCATTCTCTGTAAATCTTTCTCATTGTAAGTACCCTTTGAAGTTATTGGTCTCATGTTTTGTGGAGCCCCTCCTTCTCTGACTACCGTTATATCTCGGTGGAAAACTTTTACCTGACAAAGTTAATGTTAAAGTAAAGTAAACATATTGAAAGTAAAAGTAATTAAAAGTATTTGTGAAGTTAGAGTAACATCTTACTGTGGTGTAAGCCATATTTGAGTTTGGAAAGATAAAGTCTTCTAAAAACTCGATCGGTTTATTGTCATCCTGCCGTGGAAGTCTATCAAAAGGAAATCCCATTGGCTTTGTATCGGGGTACAGCTCATCCATTACTCCGCAGAAACTGGCAGAATCTCGACATGGAGGCTTTTCAGTCTCTGAAATTCGAGGTCTCTTAGCCACTCTGTCGAAATCTCCATTTGTTAACATCACAAACAGATCAAATTTCATTCCAGAGTGAGTTCCCTTTGGAACGAGCATATGGTTTGGCCACCCACATCCACAGATTGCTCGGGTACTGTTTAAACGGTCCACATTTCTTTCAATGTCCCTGAAAGTCTGCTCCCAAGGGATTGTTACAGTGCTGTCTTCAGAACGGCGTTCAATTGAGTTATCTCCAGGACGAACTATAAACCATTAAATGTAATCACACAATATACAACAATAAAAGAGAAAATATAACAATACATTTTAATTCTAATTTCTCGTTTATAATTTAATAATTTAGTTCAGAAATTAAACGCACGTGTAACGGTGAACTTATCCATTTCAAAAAAGAGAATCCTTTGTTCAGCAAATTTGAACCGAGTGCGGTGTTCATTTAGCACAGGAGCCATAAAAACACGAACCGTTGCCGTGAGAGGTCCACGAGTATCATTAAACACCTATCATAATTTTAAAAATGAAATAATTATTAAAGTCATAATAGGAGGTACTAGTTTATATGATTATTATGGTTATAGTTGCAAGTAAGAATATTTACATGAATATTGTACACAAAGCTTTCATGGAAGAGATGAGTGATGCGTGCCCATACTGGTCCAAGTCCATTGAGATTCGTTCTACCAAAATCCAGACCTCTAGAAAGATCTATGTCGCTTTGCATCCAATGAGTGGATAAAGTATTGGCATCTCGGTTAGGAGTATTCACTTGGACACTTGTTACACGGACACCCGGCCACACAAGCTGAAAGTTATTAGTTACACTAAAGTAAGCTACAGTACTTATGCCTAGGCTCATATAATTTATATTTGTCTCCAAGAACTCAGCTCTCCATAAACAATGTATGCCTTTCCAATTCATTTATGGAGAATTCTGGGTCAAAAAAAATTTTACGCAGGGAAATTTCAAAGAATTTTGCCCGTTTTTAAATACTGGAATTTGTCCAAAGCCCCAGATAATACTAATTTCAGTGTCGCCTTTAGAATAGCATTAATTATTTTCCAGCAATTTTAATCAAAATCGACGGTGGTCAATTTTTCATTATATTTGTTCATTTTTTTAATTAAATTTGGATATTTGGTAATCTGGCCCAATTTCCTGAAATTTTCCACTTTCTACTTTGTTCATTAGATTTGCAAAAGGATTCTCTACCATTGAGCAGAAAGGGCTTGGTGGTACCTTGCTGTGGAGAGTTGGAGAGACAAATATAAAAGATTATATTATAACCAATAAATAGAACAAATAAATAATTATAAATACATTTTCTTGTATGTAAGGTTTCAAAGTGTTTTTGTATCGTGCAAAAAGATTATCAATGTATTTGTGCCATCGATAAAAAACAGGATCACGCATTGCAGTTTCGGTCGTACCCATGACACCTAATAAAATGTTAAATGCTTTAAAATTTCCGGGAATAATTCCTAAATGTAAAACTGGCTCTCACCAAAGTTTTCCTGAAAAAGAAACACAAATTGATGTAATTTCTGATGATTATTGTTAATAAAATATCTTTTGAAAGTGTATTACATAATAATATGATGTATGTATACCCTGTATTTAAATTCAGGATCATGAATGTAGGCAATAACACTGTGTCCCAAATTGTGCAAGTTTCCATAGTACCGGCTATTCAACGATAAAGAGGACGCTTCAATTGTGTCACCAAGAATATCAATCCCTCTCTCTTGCGTCAAAACCATTTTTTCCCCAGTTGACTAGATAAGAAATAACAAATAACATAATAATTACTTAAGGAGAAATATAATACATCATTAAATATTTTGGGAATTACGAATTAAGCTAATCGTAGTATATACCGAAACAATGAATCCCAAATCAATGGCATCCTTAATTCTCTCTTCTGAAAGCTTAAGGTCGGCCAATTCAATTTCATTCAAAAAAGAGTCTTCAAACCGACGGATATCCTAAATTATGAAATATGGGCGTTGTCTTTAAATTTAATATTCATGTAATAAAATAAGTTAACGTGACAATTAAAATAATTTCTCTCGTGAATGCTAACAAGTAGAGAAAAAGAACATTTTATATGGGGCAAGTCTAATTAAATTGTGCATATTTTATACTAAACCTTAGTTTTTGTGTTTTCCTGACGACCTGCCCACTGTAATCCAGCATTGGCCAAAGTAAGCTTAGGGAAATAAGCCTCTTTTATTGAACCCTGAATATCTAATGGTTCCGTACGATTTAGCCCATTGCTTAGGCGATCTGTATCATATCTTGCAATATCATGAAATTATTAGTTAACGATCCCAATTGAAATGATAATAAACAATGTAAAATATATTATGGTTTACCTTGCTAAAGTTCCGTGATGCATATAATAAAATAACTCTCCTTTCCTGTCTCTGAGTCCCCGGGGTGCATCTAAGGCATACACAACGTGCCAGTGCCAATGGTGGCTGTTAATGCCAATATCTTCTCTGAAATATGCCAGTTTGTGCTCAGGATCCTCATCCACTCCTGTAAAATGCTGATCCACGATTAGAAGTCCCTGAAAAAGTATTTATTAATTTTATTTTCCAATCTTTGTTCTTTTTAACATTTCTGCTGTTCAATAACTTTTCAATTTTCCATGCATGCTCTAGTTTATACATCAGAGCAATTTCAAAACAAACAAAAAATCAATTCATTTACCCAACAATCCTACTAGTTCCCATTAAATGAGTAAAATGAATTTCTTACTCTGTCTGATTCCGGTAGTGTGGCTTCTCGCTTAGCTTGACGAATATGATCAGAAGAGATAAATAAATCCGGCATAATTTCCCAAAACGCAGGGATGCGAAATCCTCTCATGTCCTTTCTATTAATGCAAGCAGAAGCAAATGCATACAACCATAACTGTGAGTTTACGCTATCACGGCAAAGGGATGCAGCCGAGAAAAAGTGCTCTAACGTTTTTTGATCTGCATGAGAAATAACACCACATAAATTTTTTTAAATGTTTCTCTGTGATATCATGTACATAAAAAGTATTTACAAAATGGCAGATAAAATGAATCAGATAATTGCATATGAAATAAATTATATTCAAATTATTAAAAAATACCCATTAGTATCTTTTTCAGAGCTGCGGCAGCTTCTTGGTGTACAGGGTTGAAAATGCTGAAAATTTTCTGCCGAGGGACAACTTGCACGGGAGACAAATCGTACGGCTGTGGTGATTTCGATACTGTGACAAGTTCCATTTCGGTTCCTGGAGGAATAAGCTTGCGAAGTTCGGCCGATGCATGATTTTGGTAGGGTTTCTGTACGTTTACAAAATATTTTATGTCGTTAGTCAAAAGTTATGTTCTTGTCAAAACTTATTTCGGAAAATAAATTACTTACCAAATAATCGGATGGCAAATTATATAATACTTGACTTTTTCCTTGACCCCGAGGACCTAAATAGAGTGGCTCACTGACCCTCTCGAACAAATACATGAAATTCGTCTGCCTGGATGATAACATCATTGACTGTTTCTTTTAAAACGGATAAATGGTTCAAAATGGATATAAATTTTGGAAAAAACACATTTCAAAGAATTTTTGTCAAAAGATATAAAGCAGTGCTTGACAATACTGTTTAAGGCTTTTGTTAAAGAAGTCATTTTTATAGGAGGCATAAGCAATCGGAGAAGTCATTAAAACCACATTTGGCATAAAAATTTCAGAAATACTTCGTTAACTAATTGACACGAAAAGTTGTATGTTTAAATTTTCTCACCCATGATTGAGCAACGGAAGAGCATTTCCTTTAGAGGTAAAACAAAAAAGATTCACTGAGTCTCATTATAGTGTACTTTTTTCATGGTTTCATGCTTTTATTGTCACTGATGAGTGATGATTTATTTTATTATTTCTCATAATATGCCCTGCAGAAAACAATTATGAAAATGGGTGGAGTTAAGTAACTGATCTATGTTTGCATATAATTCATAATTGTTCAATTTCATGGAGTCATTCTCATTGTTTTGATATCAAACTTTTCTCAAGAATTTGTTCTTGTGTCGCAGATCAAACCAAATTCCAAAATATACTGTTTTGTGTTTTTCGAAACCAAGTTAATCGTGTTGATGCCTAAATTATATAGTATTTAATATTGCATGCGCTTATGTTTTGCGTTACGAATTGCAATTGCTTATTTAAAGGCATTTAATAATATTTATTACTAGCGGCATCCTAGCTCAATGTGCTAGAAAAAGGTTGAAATAAGTAAACTACTATAGCGGCTACGCATTGGTTCGATTTTCATTGATAGACCGGTGATAATTTAGTAAACCAATTTTTGAAGCATAAGCTTTTTGAAATTAAAAAGCAGTAATGGTAGCTTGGTCATTACTACAAAGTGATGCGGACAAACATACCGACCCACACACAGTATCATTCCACGCACATGCATGTCCCAGTTCGCGTTTATCTAATAGTAAAGATTAATCTGCCATTGCTGGGGGCCTACTTTCCAAAGTACATCATAGTTAAAAATATAAAACGTATTCACCCACAACACCAGGCAAGCTACTAAATCGGTATCTGCGTATTTGATAATCTAGTCTGCCATCTGCTTCTACATTTTATCTCTTTCCTATCAATTTATCATTTTATATAATACGAACTCAAGCCACGGTGAATTGGCAAGGGAATTCTTATGAGCTGACCTCTCCAACGTTATCGGAAATAATCAAACCGTACAACAATAGTTGAAGAACGTTTTTCTGATTCCAAAAATTTACGGCGTGTTCTTAGCTACTAACAACTTATTTATTAGCACAATTTGTTTTCCCAGCAGCCAGTGAACATCGAAGTCCGAAGAATATTTACTTCTTCAGATAGTTTATATTTCCTGTTCAGTATTCATTCGTTCCGTCATCAGTAAGTTGTGTTCTCCAGGTCCTCCATCTAATGATTACTACCATTTATAAATTCTACTTATTAATTACAATTAACTTACTTCCTGTTTTAAAGTGAATATTTTATACGGAAATTCAGTTAAACAACATCAATCAAAATAACCAATACAGCTACAATCCTGTGAATCCGAGTTACACTTTTAACGGGAACAACAACAATTATAACTTCTTCATACCGGGTACTTGCGACTTGAGATTAAACATGTCTGAATACCACCAACCAAGAAACTCGGATATCGAAATAAATCAGAGCTCCCCGAAAACAGCTTTTAATTCTCCAAATTCTCCGATGACAAATATTCCCTCCAGCCCTGCAAGGTAAGTATCGTTTTCTCAATCATAAAAATTGTAATAAATCATTGTTTGACTAGCCACTGCTAAGGCTACTGACTAAAATGATGGCGGCTAAAATGAATGCCAAGCCATTTGGCTGGCTGAAGTGGCTGGCTAAAACGTAAAAAAGCAAACTAAAATAACACACTGTAAAATGTGTATCATTAGTTATATATAGTAATTATTGGCACATAAAACTTTTGCATAAATTCAATCTATCTGTATTGAGATAAATTTTGTGATGATTTTATTGGTTGATGCAAACAAGTAATGAAGTTTATGTTAATAATAGTGTTCAGGGGAACCAGCAAGGAATACCACAAAGTCCCATGCAGATGATGCAAATACACACAGCATTTTCCAATGCAGGAGCAACTCCACCGCCAAGATCTTCTTCCTCCATGTCGTCCAACACTTCCTATTCCTCCTCAACGTCTTCTATCGGGTTAGTTTATATAAATAATTCATGAAACAATTTCGTAACTCAATCTGTTTTATAAATATATGTTAATGTGTTTTTTTTAAATTTCAGGACTCCATCTCCTCGAATGATTAATCTGCAAAATATCCACCATAGTCCAATGAATAAAAAAGAATTTGTTTCTCCAGCTCCACATGCCAGAGCTTTTGGAAACTTATCCGCAGAGGACATTCATCCTCGGACTCCAAGACCAACATTGTAATCTCATCTTTTCATCTGTCTTTTCATATCTATTCAAAAAGTTATCGTAGTTAAAATTTAACATCTGTCTTAAGGCCTCTTTATAATTTTCTAATACAATTACATATAGTTGTAGTCATTTCTAATTGCTACTACTACACACACATTCACATCACATCTAACACAAAAGATAGAATAAGTTATATTATTATCATTTCACCGTAATCTATAAACCTAAATTAAATTTACCAATTAACAGCTTAAACTGTAATCAACCTAAATCTATTATGTTTGGTTTAACCTTCCGTTGTGAAAATATTCCATTCCTTAATTGTATTCTGAGTTAATTGTTATACCATGAAATAAAAGTTTAGTTTGTTAAACGTTTACAGAATTTGGTTTAACATACATCATTTCATTTTTACTTAGTAGACTCTTTATCTCTCATGCTATGTTTGTACACATGACATGATTTAAATCATGAAATAATTTGTCAAGTCCCTTTTCTACTACAAAATTAATGTAGCTGTGTCATCTAGATGAGTAAAGAGTTACATTTACGTTCTTGTACGTACAAACTTAATTCATATTATCTGAGAAAATCCAAAGTCAAATAATTCCAATTTGAGTAAAGAGTGAAACACTTGTTTTCTTAAGAAAGTCTGCTCTAACGAGGTTTAGCAGTCCCTATTACTATTGACCACTGTTATCATCATTTAATGTACAAAAGTATTTCTGTCACCGTACATAGAAAGAGCATGTGGCTTTCATTTCGTTATTCTGCAGCACAAATACAGGAACTAAATAAATTGTGGTAGGTTTGTGATACTATTTTAATAACTATCGTTATTTAAGAACATAATAATATTTCATGAATGCAAAAATGCATACAATAGTGACATCATAACAGTACATAATATCCAGTTAATATGGTACCAGTGTTCATTTATTGATATGGGCGTTAAGCTTCCTAATTTAGTTCTGTGATAGCATAGTAAAAATAAATAATATGCTGGCCAAAATGCATGTAAATGCCCTTTTATCAACCACAAACTAATTTTACACTATTGATAATGATTATGCAAGAAGGAATGCAAACGGGGAGGATTTCTTAATAAATCATTTATTTTAAAAGTCAACTGTTTTCGTGGCAATTCGAAATCATATGTATGCACTATAATACAAGTAATCGATACTCATGGATTACTAGCTAATGGTTTAGGTACCTGATCCCAAAATCAAACTTTATTGCCTCATGTACATTTATCTACATCCAAAAATTCATCAATATGAGTAACATAAATAAGCGATACGAAAGAAAAAAAATACATTAGTAAAATGAAAATGCAGAATAAATGACATTTAGCTTTTCACGAAAGAATGATATATGCTTTAAATAAATCTATATTAAATTTTCTCATAAAATGTGATACAATGTTTGCCCTCTTACCATTGAGCTTAATACGGTTTTTAGTCATACCTTTGCACGAAAGTTATTTACCTAAATATTAATGAGTTTAAGCCGAAGACAGTAACCGAAGATGCAAAAAGGGTCCTTATTGGAACAAAACTACAAATCACAAAGTCGGAAAAATTAAGCAAACTTTAACAAATAGTAGAATCCATGGCATACATTTCAAGTCTTCGAAATTGACATTCACAGAAAATTAAGGAAACTAACCATCAGTCCTATCTAAAACAGTTTTAATTCCTTAATTTTAACCATTTTGAAACATTAACAATGGTAAAATTTAACAATGTTTTGTCTAACAAAATGGTAATATTTATTTTCATAATAATAAATGGAATGAATTATTTTGGGCGTTAATGGCCGATTTAACCATCGTAATATATAATGTAGATTATTACATTTAATTTGCATGCATTTAAAAATATCTAAATATCTACTACGTTTGTTTAACGCTTCATAAACAATAATGTATGACAATGGGAAAATACAACTACGTGTACACTTCGAACTAGTTACTTCACACAGAAAGCATTTTTTAGTTAAATTGAAAAAAAAAGATTCTTTTAACTTATGCCTATAATCTTGTACATATTGTTAGTAATCATCTAAGAGATAGACAAAGGTGTCTAATATTCACCTTGACAAAAATTTTCAGATGTTGTCACATGAATGTTTTGCGTGGTAATAAATTTTCTATGAAATCCACCAGACCAAAAACTGAAAAAGAAACCATACTTGGTACTTCCTTAAATTTGCATGTTGTGATCACTGATTGTATATTAGAAGGTAGGTAGTACAGGTCTTGTAAACATTAATAATCTTAATGTTCCGACTTATTTTGCCGTTATCATTAAAGAATTATCGTAATCAATCAACGCCGATCTCGATCGTAGGACCGTGAACGGGAACGGCTTCGAGATGTACTTCTTTTTGGAGAGTATGAAGGGGTTCCTCGGGTGCGTCCACGAGGCGGAGTGTAGCTTCGGCTGCGTGATCGATCCCGATCATTAGATGAAGATCCAGAATAATCCTCCTTGACACGAATGTATGCTGTCTCCCCCTAAACAACCCAAAAATAAACCACAAATGTCAAGTCCCGAAAATATACATATTTCATTATCCACACAACACAAACACGAATATGTTCAATTCAATGCATAAATGTTAATTAAATATTACAACTTTCACCGTTGAGTAGAAAGCAAGAGATAATGGCAGATTCGCAAGGCTTCTATACAAAACTCAATAAAACTCCACTATTCTATATGGTAAATAAGATATTTTTCTCAATATTCCACACGACCATTTCTTGAAATTGGAGTAAATCAGTTTTTAAATGAAATTTTCTTAGTTCTATATAATTAAAAGACTGAAAACCGGTTATCCGTCACCAAAAGAAAAAGACTTATTTATCACTAAATATTAATCCCTCAGAAGATTGAAATCAATGTATCATAGAAAAATATTTGACAGTTGATGGAATGTGGATAAACTTTCACCGTTTTAAAAGAATCCCGACTAAGAGTTCTCTTAAAGATTATCTGAAAAATATTCAATATTATCATTGAATATTATTATTTACCATTATATACTTTCAGCGATAAATCTCGACAATTAACAAAATGTTTAAAATTGTCAAAAATAAATCGTAGTTGTCTCTCTTCCGCGTAAATAAGAGAATGAATATCAGGTTTGTTGGTTAAGTTAGCTGGCACACTACTTTGCATAATTTTGTACTTATCTGCAGAGCGATGCCATGCGGAAGCAATATATGCATGCTAAAGTAAAGAGAACTGAAAAGAAGACACATTATCATTTGAATTTCTCACCGGAATGAGGTAAAACAAATTAATGGATTATTTACATAAAACTCAAATATGATTTAAATAGTAGCTCAAAATACTACATTAGTAGTTGGGTAAGTAGCAACTAGATACAATTACAGTTTCATGAGAAAATTTACAAACTCACTCCACTCTGAACAATATTATATTATACAAATCTGAGAAAGCTAATAAATCGGTAGGGGTGAGTGAGTGGCGAGTGTTAATGTGAAACTAAAAAATATGTTTGAAGGAGACAGAGCATAATAAAACGTTACCTCGTGGGATCTGAATCGTGAGTCATCCAGTTTTTTGACAGCGTACTTCATGTCCTCATAACGGAGAAACTCAACGACTCCAGTTCCATCCTTATAAGTGTCTGCAAAACAAACGTCCCCTGCCTCTCGCATGTGATCCTTTAGATCCTGCCAACTGCCGCTCGGTGGAAGTCCTGTTATTCCGAAATAGAATTTCCAGTGTTTTTCTTTCCTTCGTCCAATATACTTATTCCCTTTTCTCATCCAATGCCATCCAATTCAAATCCAATGCAACACATTCCTCATCATGTCTTCAATAGGGACTACACACACTTAGCATTTAAGCAATATTTTAGGCACACCCATGAAAAGATAAAATCTAGTGTGTGTAGGCACAAATATTGCTTAAATAAACTAGTGTCGGGAGCATGAATAGGAATAGTGTTTCTTTGCCATTTCAGGTCCTTATCCTTTTTCTAGTATCCTGCGGTGAACGTGCAGGACGCGCAGCAGGTGACTTACAGACAGAAGGACAGAGGAAAGCTGGCGAGGGCTTGGACATACTAAAATGGATGTTTTACTGGAAGGAACACATACATACGTATCCTGACTCCGGTTTCCTATTTATCCAACGCTTGTTGGAACCGTGCCGGGTTGCGTACAACAGCTCAACACACAGCTTTCCTATGGGGACAATTAAACTTTATGTCATTATCATCCAACCACGACGATTCGATCCCGATTGAACCGATCGGCGAAGTGGTCCGGGTGAATATCCTGTCCTTCCGTTCTTTAATCCTGTTTTATGCCATGTCAGTTTTACGTTAGGACTTGAAAGCTTGTGGCCAAATATACTTCAAAGCTTCCATTCCAAACTCCTGTCTCTGTCTGTCTTCGTAGTCATTTTGTCCAACGAAGTGAATAATTTTCATTTTTATAAATCCAATTATCCGAATATGGTTTAATTTTCACCATCCAACTTGCAAGCTTTAAGTAGTTACAGCAACAGCGACGCCATATCATCTGTGCCAATGTCAATAGAAGCTTCGTACCAGTAACGACGACTCGATATTGAGATCGACGTGCCGGGGCCCCTCGTCCCCGCCCATCTCCGCCGCTACTTCCTCCACCGCCACGACTGCTTCCCCCTCCACTTCCAGAAGACCGACCGCGCGTTCCTCCGCGAGGAAATTCCACTCGGAGTCGATATCCATCGTAATCGTATCCATCCCGTTTGTTCACTGCATCCTCCGCATCCCTGCACATCACATAATAGAGTAAAATCATAATTCAGCCACATAAGTACTATCTCTACTTGCCCACTTTTGCCTCTTTACTCTCATCTCATTCATTTTAGCGGTGGTTGATTGATACAACTGCACTATCCCCATTATTACTCTATATACCAGAAACTTTGATACTTTGTAGGACAACTCGACAACTTTTAACAATTGGATCTTTTATATAAGAAGCTATGCTATATATTTATATCGTTTATGAGTTACTATATGCATGGGGTCTAGTTGCAGTACAAAATTGAGACCAATTGATAATGGGTAACACCCTTGGCCTAAAATGACCCGAGTTCATAATAGCTATCTACATCACTATACACAAACAATCAATCCAACACTGCTATAATGGCATGTTGTTTTAACTCAGTTTGATACTGCATGCTACTTATATATTCCACGTAGACTTCTACTAAAGAATACGTAACACGTAGCACGAAGAGCAAAACTACATCGCTATAGAACTCTAAATAACCCAAAGTACTGACAATTTAATGCATCAGTCAAAGTAAGACCCTTCCCTCATTTCATTTTTCCTAGAAATAAAAGCACAAGAATTAAGGGCATGTGTATACTTAAAGTAAAATGTGGTGGGAAATCAGAATAAGGTTCTATGTTGGCATTAGAAGGTTTTATCGTGAGTAGAAGAGAGGGACAAACCGATATCAGTTGGCCCATCTCTGCGAAGATTCAAAAAGCTGTTTCACTGAGTGGGAAGCCTGAAATTGTGAGGAGCTGAGCCCCTCTTCTACATTTTAATGGGGTTTCAATCGATTGCCACGTTTTTTAATGATAATATTGCCAACGTATCAAACCAACCATACTATCCCAACGTCATAATGAGGAAGTATGTCTAACCACGCTTAATTCCTTTGCAAACTATTTGCAGAAAAATTTCGTAGTTTCCAATTTACTTAGTTTCTTTGGCCAATCTCCCATTTGTTCCCATTTCATTTCCATATTATTTACGCGTAATAAATTTCTAAGATGGCGTGCTGAAAAATTAATTGCGTAACGGTCTATGTCACAGAGGCCAACTGGTTTTCTATTCTCAACATAATGTCAACTTGTCGCACATACTAAGTATAAAAATCCAATTCCCAATTCCTAATTATAAATATCGCTTAACGCAGTTAATTTGCCTCTCAAAAATAGAAAAGATCATACACTGTTAGAAATTTTATGATATGCTGACCGATGTTGCGTTAAAGACGACGACCAAAAATGCGATAAGAAGAGTGCCAAAGACGACTTTAAATAAATGTATATGATTATAATTGGCATTCTAAATGTTTTTAGTTTTACTTACCGAGGATCTTCAAATTCCACGAAAGCAAAAGGAGGACCTCGTCTGTTTTTTAGGTCTACATACAAGATTTTGCCGAAGCGGTAAAACAAATCTTCAATATCTTTAGTTCTTATGTCTGGGGGTAAATTTCCGACGTAAACTCGACATTCGTTACGTGACATGACCAGTTTGGGTACTTCAAAGTCACGTATCAAATTAGTAGCCAAATTGCAATACAAAGCAGTTTTTAAATAGTTTTGAGAGTTGAGATCTTTTGATGACTTAGTAGTTGATTCTGTCAAATGCTGTCGATAAATTCCAAGCCGTCTAAAAAAGAAACAGATTATGGCGGCCGTCCTCCTTGTATGAGTCTCTAGTCAAGAGTGGGAAGGAGTTGGCTTAGAGCATATCGGTGAAAATGGTTGGGTAGTTGAATACCAGATTGTAGTGAATAGAATATTTGTTGATTATTTTGTTGTGAGTAGTTATAGGAGTAAGTGAAGTTCTGTTCTGACGAGGGCAACAACAGGGAAGGAATTTATTTCTCCTCGGACCCTTTTTTGGGTTTCAGCTAACCTGCCAAGCTTCTGAGAGCATAGTCAAATAATGTTGAGTTGGTAGGAGAATATTTTCTAAGAGTGTAGGAGGGTGCAGAGGCATCTAAATGAGACGACGAAGTTGTAGTGGAAAATCTGCAACTAGGTACATGTTAGACCAGAGTTCCGAAGAAAAAGTTAGATGAGGATTGAAGCCGTTACATTGGATTGGAGTAGTTGGAGCCCTGCAGTCATTTCCGACCATTTAACTATCCGTCGGATTTGCTGTGATGTGGAGGATTACGCCAGTGTAATATATCTGTAGTTTCTATGTGTATGTGTGAGAGAGAGTAGGTAGTTGGGATTTGACTGTATGAAAAAGGCTATTATTGTGGCAAACTGTGGGCCAACTTCAGAAGAATAATATAAAGAGCCAAATTGAGTTGACAGGAAGATCACAGATCAAACGAGATGAGTGTATGGCTAAAAGGCCTCAAGAAAATCCGCTAGAGTCGTGGACATCGTTTCATTCAGCGAAAAACTACCTAAAAAGAATTTTGTATTCTTTCTTCACGATTAGTTGTCTGGGGGTCCTATCCTCTGGAAACTTGTAAAGCTTTGGGCACTGGACTGAAGTGATTTTATTTCGCTAAATGTTGGATAAAGGCCCCAACTGCCAGTTATAGAGTTAACCCTAGTTTACAGTTTTATACCATTTAGATGTTCTTCGGTTTTCATAGAATCTAGTGGACTACTAAGACTACATCCGCAATTATCCCCCATATTTATAATTTCTAACCTAAGCTCTTCATTCAACTACTCCTACGTCAGGTTTTACGATCTAAGCAATGTAGAGTTGAATATTCAATCCCACTTCATGTTAGAAATAAATTGCAAGACTGTCTAGTTTAACTAATATTAAAGGGCTTCCAATCCCTTATTCACTTTTCACAGTGTCTTAGTGTCACCCTCAGTGCCAACTGCGGATTTAGAAGTTAGCTACGACTTCAGGTCGCAAAGTCCACATTATTTAGATATTATCACAGCTAACCTTACTAAATATACAGTCATTTGTTTTACCTATATAGTTATTACTTAGTATCCAGGACGTAATAACCATCCTCTATTAGTATTCTTTACCAATTATTTATTATTTATATGACTTGTATTTAATGCCAACGTACGTACAGTACAGTATATAATATTATCTTTATCTCAATACCACCAGTATACAATTTAATTGCAATTCTTAAAATACGCAATTCGACTCCAGCCGTGCTCGTGCTCTTCTTATTAGTAAAGTTATACAAGTATTAACGACTTTAATGTGTTGTGGAGACGTTGATTCTCATCTCAAATCTCAACACAGTCACCACCAGTGGCAATTTCCGTACGTGGATCCCTGTACATCAATCGTCATAACATACATCACACACTGAGCTAGATAATCTTCTGACCCCAACAGAAAAAGTCGTTCCAGGAATTTGTCATAAATGTAAGAATTTATAATCCATTTTACTTATTTCCTACCTACCAAAATCCAATTTATCCCTGACTTACAATTACACAAAGCATGTACAGTAACTGTTTAGAATTATCCTGCAGTCTACAATTTTACTTTATTTTGTTTCTTTTGCAGAATTCGACAGAACGCAAGTTTTCTAATGTCTGTGGACAGTTCTCCAGATTATCGATTGCATACAATAATTTGCTCTTGCCTTTAAAATTGAACCAAAGTGTCCATCTGAAGAGCAGCACTCTATTTTTTAACCCGTTAATCTTATTGCCGGACGAAAAAACGATTGTTATTGATTTGATAAGTCGTCCTTATTTTCTACGACTCTGAAACAGCCCAGTCAACACTTTTATATGTTCATGTCGCTTCCAGAAGATTTTGGGGCAGCCGTCTGAAACTTCGCCTGCCTCAACTGTCAGGGTCAAGTCCTGTGGTCCTCCAAGGGCAGACTGACTACTGGCGGGAGGCGGGGGTTTTACTGGGCGGTGTCCTCGTGGGAGGTCTGGTCCCGATATGCCCGCAGTACCGAGATATGTGTAAGCTAAATATATTTTCTATTCACATTATTACCCATCATAGCTTTAAAATCCGAATTATTTTTCATGCATGTTAATTCCCACTTCAAAAAGGTACACGAATTTTACTATATAGCCATAGAAAGGTCTGATACAATCCCTATTGCGTATGACAAATTACAATTCAGGTGTATACTTTCTACTTCATATCGTAGTCTGACTAATGCAGAAAAACGGATACCGTGACTGATCTGATGAGTAATTATTGCCATACATAATATATGCAGATAGAAATAGAAAATTCTCCTTGCATGCGAATACAAGAAAATGCTTGCGTCAATCGATATCATACATTATGACGTCGATATCTGTTATAATCTCATCAATTAGCCAACAATTATCTTGTCTGGAAAAATATCTTTGCAACAATCATTTCCATCATCTCATAGGCTTTGAGTTATGACAGACAGAAATCAACATTTTAAGAATAGTGCACAAATGAATTAGAGAAAAGCCCAAATCCTAAGGAATTTGTGCTACATTCAAATTAAATATTATGGAGTTGTACTAGTTTGATTTAATTGTTATAGCAAATAATTCCATAGTTTTATTCGTTTAACGTGCAGACTATTTTAATTTTTCCATTGTCATTACAATTTATGATGAGCTCGAAATAGAAAATTTTTTTGTATCAACAATAGATCGTTACTAATAAAATAATTTAATTAGCAAATTGACTGGTATTTCAGTGCATAGCATTTTAATCACTTTTTTGTGCTTTGATTGCAGCATAGTAGGAGAAATCACCCCATTAAGCTTAAATATAACATTTTAATGGGTCTTAGTTATGAATATACGCGTTTACGTAGTTTTGAAGAAATTCAGTAGAATGTGAAAGAATTTTATAGGCTAAGTAGTTTGGTATAAATGGTGTTTGCAGGGTTCAATTGAATTCATTACGGGTCAAATAAAATGCATTCATGTGACGTATGTCCGCTACTTGGAATTTAAAGTTGTACTTAAAAATAGTTTAAAACGTCATAACTAAACTAGGGAGGATTTTAAATTGAAATGTTGGTGGAATGAGATTTTTGTGTAAAACTGTATTTGCTAAAAAGTACATGGGTATAGATTGAATAGAGTATTCTTGGTACTGCCTTAGAATATCTTTTCTGTATCTACTCCCTTGGCATGTTTGTGAAATGCGATCTTGCAGCAGATATGTCCTTTGGTGAACAGTAAAGTGAGTCAGGGCAGGCGAGATATATTATATACTAGTGGAGTAGTGATAGAACAGAGTATGAGTGTCTATATCTATATGGATGCGGATGTCGTAAAATCTGAAGTCTGAAATAGGTACGAATAAGGAAGTCAGAGTGAAAAGAGTGAACACCTGCGTCTCATTCCTTGCATTTGACTAACTCCATTCTTTCCTAATTCAATAGTATCTAGAAAATTATTGTCTTCTCTCGTTTGTTCTCTCTGCAATATTCTACTTATTTGCGTTATTCAGTCTTCTACAACTGAATACTGCAGTACGACTCACTAACAATACAGAGAACTATAATAAATATATGTCTACCGTCTGGCACCAATTAAATGCCCAAAAACCAGAGTTAGTAGTACATAATAAGAGTACATGCATACATTCATACTCTCGTATGTATCTAGCCAATGATTTTAATCCATGGAAATTACTTGCGTTTAAACTAGTACCTAGAAAGGTAACAAAACAAAGTTGACTGCATCTTCCTTAGGTACCAGAAGATAACATGAAACGATATCTGAGATACTCTTTATACTCTAACTACGAAAGTACGCAATAGGCATAGGCATTCGGATTACGTCGAATAGATGACTAATGCTTATGCCGTTAAAATGCTTATTGTTCAAGGAGTACATATTATCACTATGAAAACATCTTCACTTATCGACATCTTAATAACAAACGTTTGAAATAGTAAATTCCGATTTTGTATGCTCTAATCCTTATTTAAACAGTCAATAATACTTATAAGTACGAATAGTACAAGTCATAAAATGCTTTTCATTTTGTTAGTAGGTATTTCACCATTAATTTCAGTATTATGCTGCTGCATATATTCTATGTAGAATCCTACCTACTTAAGTACAACATATCACTCGTAAATAGTTTAAGCCTGTGGACTTAAAAGTATGGTACAGATTACAAACAGATTACAAGATGTATATAAGAAGCATCTTGGAACGTGGAACGGTGGAATGGAGCATGGAAAACTACATACACTATGTACTAGGTGGACATAAATTATATAGGCTATATAGGTATTATTTCTTTGCTTCCATACAAACTATAGGTTTGGTATTATATGGAGGGACAACTTCATACATATATTGCATTGTCCAGAAAATTGGTATATGCAGTGCAGTGGTTTACAATGTTTACAAACCCTGCGTTATATTTCTAGCAGGAGAAAATTAACATCAATACAGTTCACTTTCAAATTAACTGCACTCAATTGATTGTATTAAATAAATATAAATTTTTGCAAGATTTCAAACCAAAAGAGGATTAGGTGGCAGAAAGCCAAGCGAGTAAGTTGAAGGGGATTCTTTTTTGATGACACGATATTTATGTATATCGTATAATATAGGAGACAGAAATGGACATAATAGTATCATCGTTTTGTGTATGGTATAATAATATGGGTTGACGTAGAAGGTATATGTACAGTCCTTCCGTGTACCAGTTTAAATTATATTATATGTGCAGTATGAGTTTCTACAGAGGGGCATTATTTTATCTGACAAAGTAAATACTACGTACATGACACACACAATAAATGTTGTCCATGATGTAGTTATTGTTAGTGAAGTTCCTGAGTGCAGAGCTACAATATTATTTTTAGTTTACAATTTTATTTTAGCACTAGGCTTTACTTGATAGAGTGGAGTGCATATTATAAGCGGACGTAGTATCTGTCGTCTTTCCAAGGACTGCATACTCTACAATGTTCATTTTGTATTCTATCGATTAGTTTTGCATTAATTTTCGTAGGAATTTCATCAGAGGGATGAGATTAGAAATCCCAATGTTAAAAAACGTTTTTTTAAGCCTGGGCACGGTGAATTAATTATAGAGGAATGCTGATCAGAGATTGTTCGTATATAAAAATTGATAAGTTTAATTTGTAAATAAAATATTGTTTTTTGTTTGCTTTGGTTTTCAATTCACAATCAGTCAATGTAGTTACATATATATCTCTGCAGAATGTAATGCATGACTGACTGAGTGACTGGAGTTTCAGATAGTGTAAAATTCCATGAATGAGCTGACAGTTCAGCTCTGTCTTGTTTGTGTTACGTTATCGAACAGACTTGACCTCGTGGACTGAGTGATGTTTCAGTTGACTGCAGATGACATTACAGATAAAAAGTAACTGTAATTTGAAAGTATAATACACAAACAGAATACACACACTGCATGACATAGTCCCAATATCAGTTGAACAATGGACATGCATATAGTTACGATTTTCAATCTCCATATCTCCCTACTTTCCAATATTAAGGGTGGGTAAAATGGATTACATCGTAGTTATTCATGAAAAGACATAAATTCCTTTTTTTGCGATGCTTTTGTGACATCAATTTGTCAGTTTCCTAGAAATCAATTGTTAAGGACGCTTCGGTGTTCTTCATTTCATATTCACATCTAATCTTTTACTACATTTAGTATCTTCTAGATTTTTCTGAGCTGATATTTCCATTTTGTGATGCAATGTTTTTCTAACAAACAACTGCATATCCATAGCAATACCTGCCTATTGCCAATTTATTTATGTATCAGATTCTCAGTAATATGTGCAGTCAGATGAGGCAATAGTTGTCTCAGAATGAAAAATGATACTCGAACAAAAATTATTCAATCTGGTTTTATTATCAATCAAACACTAACGTTTACCAAAAACTTTTATATTATTCATTCTTCACTGTACCTATAACGATGTATTACCATATTATACTATAAAATAGTTCTGTGACTATAACCAACAGCTAATCAATTTAAACGTGTGGCACATTTTCTTCAGTATTATTTCTTTTAAATCCCAGTTTATTGTATTAGGTTAGTTATAGATTGATGAAAGTCGTGGGGCATTATGGGAATTGGAAAATTACTGTTGTTCAGTCTACTTGTATTAGCTAAGTTGACTCTTGACTTGTTAAGAGCTGTAGAAACCTTGTTCACTAGTATTTTACTTCATGAGAAATTTTCATGAGAATTAGATAATGCTATAGAACGTAATTAAATATTGGGAGGAAATCGAGGAAAGGTGACCACACACCAGATTACGCAGACTAATGAAACGGGCGCGTTTAACTCTGCAAATTCATATACTACAAGTACATACATTACAGTACAATAGTTATTATTACAATGTTGTATGCATTACTAATGTATATTAGTGCGTACTACATTAACAAAGGCTTTCCTAATCTTAGGCTTACAGTGTGGTTACGATTTGTTGTTGAGTTCGACTGTGAATTTCATAATCTTTTGATATCCAGAGGAAATGGACAGGCGTCGACAGAGAAACTTTTCTGTGTAGTATCGCATCGTATTTTATCTGTCAAGAGTCTTGATACACTTTACTAGCATGCATAGTTTTTTATACCAGACCAAATAATAAACATTAGTTATACGCATGTAATGTTAATTTCATTTGTGTAGGGCTATCCATAAAAAATAACGAAGGAATAATATGGCCATTCAACACAATACTACCATATGAATCTACTACAGACCCTTAAAGAATAATTGACGTCCCTTAATTGTTAAGCCTTGACGTATTTTACTTTAAATCAGGCTTAATTTTATTTGAGTTACGAGATATAAGAGAAATTCACTGTACTAATCTAATAGTGTGCGACTAGGAGTAAATGAGTAAAAGCTTGTCCATAAGCAAGGAATTAGTGGGAGCAATTTCACAAAAAGGGTTTTTTACCATCACATGAGACTATTTTATTATTTTCACGTTTTTAATGTAATTTTGCTTGTCCCGAGGTCTGACTCTCCATTACTTAATTAAACTGTTAATATTTTTGATAGTATCCATCTACATTGCATCCAAATATTGCAATGTAATTGCTATAAATGTTAACATCATGCCTGACCCTGTACAATCATTTACTGTAGATTACGTACTGCTGAATGTATATATATGTTGCAGGCGGAGAGGGAAAGGTTACTGGGAGGGATATAATATCCCTCTCCGACTAGGCAGGGAGAGATAGCTCTGTACCGCTAGCGGTACCGAGCCATGAGGTTTCTGACTGGGAGGGATATGTCGTAAAGGATTGACATGAATGATTCTATGTGTATAAGTGCCACAAATGTCGCAGATTTTAGGTTACTCTTATATTTATTCATTGTAATCATTATTTTCTATAATATTCATAAATATTAAGTATTTGCACTTTTTGAATCAGTCATAATAAAATCATAAATTATTAAGTCAAGATTTACAGTCAAATAGTTAAGTATGTTACGCTATTTAATCCAACATCCATGACTCTTGGGGTTAAACAATACTTTATTCGAACAGAATAAGCGTGTCAAGCTTTCGACAACCTACCGTTGTCTTCTTCAGGACAATAATGAAATTGGAAATACGATGTTACTTATGATTTACAATAAAAATCACATTTCACAATTAGGAGAATTTTATAATAATGTAGAATGTTGAAAATTGTTGCTACTAGAAATTATGGAAATTTATAAGAGGTGAGAGCACTGAGGACCAGATGTCGTGTATCTTCATTCCACGATCCAGATTCATGGTATTAGGGAAATTCTGAATGTAGAGACCCTCTTTGAATTTCCTTAATTAAATTTATATAATATAAATCATACCTTATCTCTCACCTCTTATAAATTTCCATAATTTCTAGTAGCAACAATTTTCAACATTCTACATTATTATAAAATTCTCCTAATTGTGAAATGTGATTTTTATTGTAAATCATAAGTAACATCGTATTTCCAATTTCATTATTGTCCTGAAGAAGACAACGGTAGGTTGTCGAAAGCTTGACACGCTTATTCTGTTCGAATAAAGTATTGTTTAACCCCAAGAGTCATGGATGTTGGATTAAATAACAATTTCGGGGGTTGGAAGAGTCTATATAATAAACTATGTTACGCTGCTATAATTATTAATAATATTGATATTTTTTCCTAAGCCAGGAGTTCAATTATCTAAATTTTTGCTAGAACGGCTGCTGCCGTTGTGGCATTTAATACCACGGTGTATATCATTCTTTTACAGGGACATTTTTTACTTTGACAGTTACCCTTGCACTTGCAAATGGATTGAGAGGTGTACGATGTTACAGATCGCAATGCAGTTATGTACATTATAGGTGCCTCCGGCCATCCAGTTGTGTCGATTTCAGCGGTCCATCGACCGACATTTATTTCACTTACCATACATTCAATGATCCCCTTGGCACATTGTAGTTTAAGATTACCATTTTCTAGTCTTTGGAGAACTTTACATGGTAAGTTTTTTGGATTAGTATTTGATCCAACAAAATGTCCCTGTAAAAAGAATGATATACACTGTGGTACTAAATGCCACAACGGCAGCAGCCGTTCTTGCAAAAATTTAGATAATTGAACTCCTCGCTTTGGAAAAACTATCAATTATTAATAATTATAGCAGCGTAACATACTTAACTATTTGACTGTAAATCTTGACTTAATAGTTTATGATTTTATTATGACTGATTCAAAAAGTGCAAATACTTAATAATTATGAATATTATAGAAAATAATGATTACAATGAATAAATATAAGAGTAACCTAAAATCTGCGACATTTGTGGCACTTATACACATAGAATCATTCATGTCAATCCTTTACGACATATCCCTCCCAGTCAGAAACCTCATGGCTCGGTACCGCTAGCGGTACAGAGCTATCCCACCCAGTCTAGTCGGAGAGGGACATTATATCCCTCCCAGTCACATTTCCCTCTCCGCCTACAACATATATAGTGCTAATTTACTATTGACGATTAACGACAGTTATTTACTACTTGACTTGTTGTATATGTAGTATTGACTCTATTCTGACTCCATGAATGGCAGTATTAACTAGTTATGAGAAGTATATAATGTGGCACTGCAATTTTTAGTAAATACTTGTGGTTTTTCGCCTGATTGGAAAATGGTGACATCAGTTGGACCACAATATCCACAGAACAAGTATAATTTACGCCGAACACTGTGACCACTTAATGAAAAGACACACAGAGTGGTATGCAGATATAGTACTCCCAACTGGAACATAATGAATAATTGTTTCAAACTTAATATAATATTATGTTTCTGAACTTAGGTAGTTTTAGCAATATTCCAATTTCAGTTAATAGGAAAAAGTAATTAATGCTACGTATTTGTAGCATTTGACTAAAAAATATCAACGGAAATGCTTGGAGCTAAAATAGACCTCAATGTATATGAAATGGCAATGTAGTCTCTTGGTGTCATAAACAGAATTCTAGGTCTGATGATATTATATCCGCTTGTCTTAGTTTCCTAATTATTGGTTTCTGCCAGTGTCTTGGCTTTAGTGAGGTAGCTCCCCCGGGACGCCTATTGCGAGTTTGTTTGGTCGTAGCCCAAGACTCTCTAATGCCATAATATCCTTTCCAATTTGCTGACTAAGACATTGTATTGTAATTACTCCGGGTTATTTCCTGCTGTGAAAGGACTATTATATTTGTTCTTATCGATATAAATTCATTCATGTGATAGTTGAACAATTCCAGATGCTCCAAAAGCCCAAAAGGATAAATAATGAAAGAATAGCCATAGAATATTAGTTTCTAAGCAGCCTGGGTAGAAAACATGAATTCATTATTAGTCTAAGCCTAAAAGGTCTAACCCTGTTGGCGTATTATTTTGACAACCTAAAACGACAACTTGTATTAATACAAGGCTAAATAGAAGCAGCTTAAAGCCTATACAACTTGAAATGTCTTATGAGACAGAAACATAACAATAAAAAGTAATCGTCCTGGAAATGTAATTTTCATTAACATACTTTCGTTTGAAATGAAGACATTAAATAAGAAGTGGCTTTTGACATTTCCCTGTCTCGAATTTAGCTGAATTTGTCTCTGAATTCTTTTTGCTTGCTCATGAAACAATTCATTACTCTAGTAGACAGTAATATTTGGCAGAGTAGTCTAAATCTAATAAAATAATTTATGAAAATTAAATTACCCCTTTCCTTCGTACGACCGGAAAGTCTATATGAATTGATTATAAAAGTAATGCCAGCCAGCAACATAAATATAATATGATTGTGGAGTGTTCTTGAGACATTTGATAAAGAAGACTGAATGTTAAGCCTTTTATACTAGGTATACATGCATAGATCTGGAAATGCTTATTAATAGCTGCTTTACATAATATTTGATTACTAAAAAGAATGCAGGGAGGGAACAAGTGAAGGATTGCCAGCCAGAGGAACGCAAACGAAATTAATACTGATAACCTAATTATAATTATATCGTCGTAGTTGTAGTATTTAGTTAGTTGTAGTCAGGCAGTATTATTTTAATGCTACTAACTACTAGTCTTTGTCTATTCTGCATTTCATTCTACGACTGTTAAACGCTGTCCTGCATTTCTGTATAGTTGATACATATTATGTATATTTTCTGCTAACTCTAGTCACGTTTTGCTAGCCGGGAAATGAAATTGCATTAGTGCACTCAATAGGACTGGAACGAACAAGACTTAATTATTTGCAAATTTTTATTGTGAGCACTACAATCTTCGATTTGGAACGAAAAAAATAATTTTCTGAATTGTATTATGTATTGGTGACTTTCCTGTCATTGTTCAACTAATTCCAGTTGCCTTTGACAAGCTTAAATAACAAATAGGGAGTGTTTAAAAAAGCAATCGGCAACTATCAACTATACTTTGTACTTAGCCCACAAAAGAAATTGTATTGAGTTTTATATTCACTTGAATTAAGGAGTAAACCAATATGACATTAGTTGAAACGGGGGTGTTACGACAACGATTGTCTCTTTCACTGTCAGTTCCCCTGAGCCCCAAACCAGTGTGCGTTAACTACCTTTTTGGAAATAATTGACAATGATCAAGTTATTGAATCATTAGTGAACTTTGAGCAATTAATAATCTTGTTTTTCTTACGATTATTCATAGGCCGGGGAGTTTGAAGGACCCGGAAGTTGCCGAGCTGTTTGATCGTGAAGACCCGGAAAGGATATTTGAAGATCTTAGAGAAATCGGACATGGCAGCTTCGGGGCGGTATACTTTGCGCGAAACAAAGATACCAAGGAAATTGTGGCCATTAAAAAGATGTCATATATGGGAAAACAGTCGATGGACAAATGGCAAGACATCCTGAAGGAGATCCGCTTTCTCAGACTCCTCAAGCATCCAAACACAATTGAATATAAGGGCTGTTACCTCAAAGAGCATACAGCATGGGTAAGGCAGATTTAATAAGAACGAATAGATCTGTCAGATATATAGTGGATGTTAAATTAATAAATGACTTTTGCTGCAGTTGGTAATGGAGTACTGTTTGGGCTCCGCGTCTGACATTATCGAAGTTCACAAACGGCCTTTGAAAGAAGACGAAATAGCTGCTATCTGTGACGGCGTGCTACGTGGACTGACCCACCTCCATGCCTTGGGGAGAATCCACCGCGACGTCAAAGCTGGAAATATTTTACTCACGGAGAACGGTACCGTTAAGTTAGCTGATTTTGGCTCAGCAAGCATTCAATGCCCGGCCAATAGTTTCGTGGGCACGCCATACTGGATGGCTCCGGAAGTCATTCTCGCCATGGACGAAGGACAGTACGATGGAAAAGTTGATGTCTGGTCCTTAGGAATCACATGCGTTGAACTTGGTTAGCTGACATAATATAACATCCTTGATTTATTAAATCAATTATTACTGTTATTATTATATCACTGTCAATGTGATCTGATAAATAAATTATGACATATATTTTTGTCTTTCTCTTAGCTGAGCGGAAGCCTCCGTACTTCAATATGAATGCGATGAGTGCCTTGTACCATATTGCACAGAATGAAAGCCCAAGCCTCCAACCCATCTC
Organism: Tomocerus qinae; assembly: GCA_020055645.1. Classification (NCBI taxonomy): domain Eukaryota; kingdom Metazoa; phylum Arthropoda; class Collembola; order Entomobryomorpha; family Tomoceridae; genus Tomocerus; species Tomocerus qinae. The sequence continues at coordinate 27,574,991 of CM034548.1, forward strand.
AAACTGGTCAGAAATATTCCGACGTTTCGTGGATTCTTGCTTGAAAAAGAATCCAATCGAGAGACCAACGTCTACAAAATTGTTAATGCACCCATTTATAACCCGACCGCGCTCTTTACATGTTATTCCGGACTTGATCAGTCGGACCAAGGCCGCTGTGAGGGAGCTAGATAACCTCAATTACCGTAAAATGAAGAAAATCCTAATGGCGGATTCTTGTGAGACGGATAGTCAGCTTGGTGATGATCGTAAGTTTTGTCCACAAAAGTATTTTCATAGGATATATGTCATATATACGGGGAATTAAGAAAGTATCGACTGGACAAATTGGACTATAATTGCTTTTTTCTACTAATAGGGATTGTAATGGTAGACAATGACGAAGGGGCCGGAGGTGATAGCAGTAAGAGCAATAGCATCACATCGGAGCAAAGTGTGCAGTCTGTTGGGGTGCCATCCTCACAGTCTTCTTCAACTAATTCCATCCCACCTATTCATGATCATGATGATCCCAATAATCACTTCTCACCCATGCGACCCCGAGCCAATCGAGGGTCTATTGTAAGAGAAATTTGCTTTATTTATCATGGCACTGGAAGCTTTTTAATTACTCAGCTGTTCTCATATTGAATTTCTTTTTAGGCGTCATACTCGTCTTCAGTTGAAAGGATTCCTAATAACTTTGCAACGATTCGAACTACTTCAATTGTAACTAAGCAGCAAAAGGAGCACATGCAAGAGGATATGTATGAACAAATGAGTGGATATAAACGAATGAGAAGAGAACATCAAAGCGCTTTACTTAAAGTAAGTCTCCCTAAATCGTTAATCAATATGAGCAAGAAGTTTTGCGTTCGAGTTGTAATACTTATCGTAATTGCTTTCTGTTTCAGTTGGAGGAAAAGTGTAGACTAGAAATGGAAGCTCATCGAAAGATGCTGGATAGTGAGTACGAAAACCTTTTGCAACAATTCTCCAAAGAACTTGAGAAACTTCAAGCGCGACATCAACAAGAGTTGGACCGCAAGGTAGCCATTTCTTATCCGATTCACAGTTTTGGAAGGGATTACTACAACTCTGTAATTGCTATTGTTACTTGGAATGTTTTTGATTCTAGCTGAAGCAAAACTCAAACGCGGAGAAGAGGCTTACAAAAGAAATAGTAGCTCGGCAAGAGCAAGAGAGGAAAAATTTCGAATTGCATAAACGGAAGGAATACAAGCAAAATAAAGAGCGGTGGAAGAGAGAACTAAGTCAGGATGAGTCCACGCCCAAGCGCCAACGAGAAGCCACATTACAGTACGTTTGTCATATTAATAACCGAAACTACTATTTTTCATATTTGTTTATAATTTGTTCGTTTTTATGGTGAAGGTCTCAAAAGGACAACCTCAAACATCAAGAGCAGCAAGAAGAACAGCGAATGATTCGCAATCAGAAGGACTATTTAGACTTGGAAGTAAGAAAGTTTCGACGGAGGAAGCTTCTCGCTTATCATCAGTTAGAACAAGAACTACTTAGAGAAGTAAAAACTTAATTTTATAGCTAATTTTACCATGCTTTTAACTGTGGAGTTAAAATAAACATTCTTTAATGTGGGATGAAATGATTTAATTATCGTAGGAATTAAACAAACGCCAACAACAGTTAGAACAAGCTCACAGTGTCTTGCTGAAACAGCACGAGATGACCCAAGACCTCGAGTATAGTCAACAGCGCGCAGTCCACCAACTTCGGGAAGAGCAGGTGAAAAAGCTTCACCAAACAGAGTTGTACAACCAACACGAGTACATGAAGCGAGCAGAATCCGAATTGAAGAAGAAACATGCTTTGGAACTGAAGCAACAACCCAAGAGTCTCAAGCAAAAGGAGGTTCAGATTCGAAAGCAGTTTCGCGACACTTGCAAAATACAAACTGTCCAGTATAAAGCTCTTAAGGCTCAGATCCTTTCGTCTACACCCAAAGAGGAGCAAAAACTTGTCATTAAAAAATTAAAGGATGAGCAGCGACGGAAATTAGCTCTGTTAGGGGAGCAGTATGAACAAAGCATTGCAGAGATGCTTCAAAAACAATCGGTAATCCTACATTATTTATTTATTGTTCACATGTGTGTTGGATATCACTCCATGTTTTCAAGTTTTGCAGCAATTCATTTTTCTTCTGAAAATTATCCTTTTAATTTTAGGCCTGGACTATACTTCCCGTTTCATCGTCTCGTTCACGTTTTGTGACGTCAAAATGACGTCACTACAGTAATTTAAAAAAATTTGAAATATGATATGACGTCATTTTGACGTCACAAAACGTGAACATGACGATGAAACGGGAAGTATAGTCCAGGCTTTGAAGGACCATTTAGGATATTCAAAGTACATTTTTAATGTACAACCAATTAATGAAATTGAATAACTTAGATTCGACTGGACGAGTCTCAAGAAGTTGAAGTGCAACAGCTCAAAGAAAAGTTGGAGCGAGAGCTCGAGATCCTGATTGCATATCAGTCTAAAAATAGAATGCAGGCTGATGCTCAGCGTGAGCGAGAGAGAAGAGAACTCTCAGAACGTGTTTCTGTTCGACGTGCACTCTTAGAACAAAAGGTAAACCCGATATAATTAGTTATTTATCTAGAACCCGGGTTGTAGATTTTTAATGAATGCTAAATTGACACTAATTAGATGCGCGAAGAGCTGCAGCAATTCGCTAGTGAAAGGTCGGAGCGTATACGTCTTCTTCAAGAGAGACAGATGCGAGAGTTGGAGCAATTCGACGAAGAGTCTACTCGTCGTGGCTTCAGGTGAGTTTCATTATTGCTTTCCTGGTCTCCATTTTTATCAAAATTAATTATAATACGCATTACTTAATTTCTCGGGTTACGCATTTGCAAAAAATTCTTAATTGAAGTCATTATAATAGCTTCTAGTAGACAGACAGAAGAATAGTTCTATAATACGTACATAATTGATTTATAATTGGCGAATATCTAGTATTAGTTCAAGTAGTATTTTTAGGGTTAATTGTAACAATGGAATTTTTCTAACTATTTTGTTTTGTTGCTCTTAGTGCCATGGCTCTAACAGAACCTTCAAGAGAAGCCTACCACGAGGACGATACGAAGTCGGGAAGTATGTTAAGTTTAGTTCATAGCAATAGTTCCACATCTGTTGGTCCTAATAGTCTATGAAAGATTCCTGCTGCTCTAATCCTAATCGATAATGTTAAATTGAAAATAACTAATAGATTACAACTAACAACATTATGTCTGTAGATAATTTAGCCGTGCTCACGAAATCACAAAATAGCTACACACAGGAGAAAAGATAGCAAAAATTAGCTGAGCAGTGAGCAGCATATAGAATCGCAATAATAAGTATAGTTAAATTGAAAGTAACAAGCTTTGAACAAGTGACACACTCAAGCACACAAAATAAGCATGAAATATTCTAAAATTCATGCATACGGTTAAAACCCTCTTATGCAACTGAAACCAAAAATTTTCGTAGTTGTTTAAGTTAGCCTTAATTGTTTCCAAATTGGAAAATGAACATTAACATAAAGACATTATAGAAATTATTTGTGCCTTGGAAAAGTATGCTTGTTCACTTACCTTAATGATATTGAGAAGTATTGCAATAGTGTCTTAAAAGGGGAGTTGACCCTTTCCTTTCAATTGAGTTTATCATAGAGAATCGAATAATTGGGACTGCATGTAAATACAAAATCCGTCGTTGTCTTTTCATTCGCCAGCCTATTATTTGCTATTTTTTCTTGTGGTGTGGTGAATAAACTCTCCTTCAACAGATGCTCTATAATGCTTTTATTACTCAAATCTCTACATAGTTTTCATTTTTTTGGCTAATTCTCAGTGACATCACTATATACTATTGATAGGTCTGATTGCGAGGGAGTACATAGTAGTACTCGCACAGACGACGCCAAACTGCTATTTAACTTAAGTTATTTACACACAAGATAGAATAATAGACAGGCAGACCGAGCTCACCTTAAGTCACCTCACTTCCCAACCACTATACATGCATATTATGCTATATTATACTACTAGCTGACTATCTAGTTAAAGTTAGGTACTGAAAAAGGCTATGTATGCTACAACACTATAAATTATTTACAACTAAATACATATAAAAGTATACTCCAAACTAAACTAATGTTAGAAACGATACCTACATACATATTAATCCGTTTTCTCTGAAAATGGAGTGCAGTGACTTTTGACAATTTGATTACATAATTTTGTAGAGGTGGGTGACAAGCAAGTCAGCTATTAAATGCGCGTTAAGATCACATAAAATAATACCTACCTGCCTAAAAATTTCGTCTACTTAATAATGATGTAATTCCTTTTCGCAATAATTAGGACTATGAGAAAAGAGACGGGTTATGAATTGAAAATTAAGTAATGGCTACATTCTTGTTACTAACAATAAATACCTAAGGTATGTACTATACTACATTACATTACATTATTAACTGCAATGCATTTGATTAATTTTATCGATTGGCCCTTTGTTTACTACATAAGGACAAGGGATACTAATTATTGAAGTAATTAATTGTAATCAGGGAGTCAGACTCTTCTGTCAAAGTAGGGAATCATCTATACTGTAGACAGTCTAGAGACTTTTAGAAAAGCGAAACAAAAACTTAATATTAGCGAATACCAAATAAACATAACGATTGTATTGATAATGACTATTAAATGAAATTAGTTAACGCATCCTAAAGTTCTATGAAAACTTACAGTCGACAGCAAGGTAGAGTTTTCCATTGTTACGAATATGAATAATGAACGGTAATATTTATTAGTATTATGTGGACGATGATAAGTATAGACTCTAACCGTAAATATATCAATAACTTGTCTCCTTGAGTGCCGATATCGTCACCCACAATAAGTAAAATTTATTAAAGCAACCACTGTAAATGCATATTGTACTGTACATAGCTGTTGATTATAATATACGTAACTAGCTTATTTAATTTAATGTAATTTGTTGAAGTTGTAGGCGAGTATGTATTTATCTATAAATAATGATAAACAATACTTAGGTTTTGTCTTTTTGTTTTTTGTTGAATTACATTACATATACGATACGATAATATAATACAGAAGCTATTAAGTGTTGTGCTATTCTGCTGTGTTGTTTTTATTTTAATTTCTTTGTTATTATCTCTGAAGTCCAGGAAAACGAAAATAGACTAAGAAATTGCTAATTAATTTAAATTTATTTGTACGTCAATAAATGAATGAAAATAGCTTTTAATCTAACAATTATGTAATCATTTATTCAACATATAAGCATACAGGAGATCATTTCAATACACACAACAATAATTAATCACACGGAATTACTGCATACCCATAGCAATACCTGCCTATTGCCAATTTATTTATGTATCAGATTCTCAGCAATATGTGCAGTCAAATGAGGCAATAGTTGTCTCAGAATTAGAGAGTTGCACGGGCTGACTTTTCACGGCCCGTGTCCGCCCGTGCCTGTAGTATCTGAGCCCGTGACCGCCCGCCCCAGTAAAAAATTCAAAGATCCAACCCGTGCCCGCCCGTATCAGTAATGAGTTTGACAAATCCGCCCGTGGGGGCCCGCGGGTGCCCGCGGGCCCACACGGGCGCCACATGTTTAAAAAATACATGTAACGCAATGTAGTTAGATAGTACAATAACATGTAATGTGACGTTAAATGCTAAGTATTGCTTAGATAAATAAAGGAAAAGGACATAATAATAATAGAATACATACAAAACAGAGAGCATAGATTGTATCCTGTACTCTGTACAGCAGAGCAGAGTGTATTGTGTATCAATTATTATAATCATAATATGCTACGGGCTTTTACGGGCCCCCGCGGGCTTCTAAATAAAAATTGGCCCGCCCGTGCCAACCCGTAAAAATAATTTATCAGCCCGTACCCGCCCGTGCCAGTGAAAAATTTTAAAATCTCCCCCGACCCCGCCCAAACCCGTACGGGCCGGGCCGGGCCGCAGCCCGTGCGGGCTGAGCGAGCCCGTGCAACTCTCTACTCAGAATGAAAAATGATACTCGAACAAAAATTATTCAATCTGGTTTTATTATCAATCAAACACTAACGCTTACCAAAAACTTTTATATTATTCACTAGTAGCCCCCAGTGTCTGATTCAATTTCGAAAAGTGTGCAATAAGCATGCGTATTGGACAAATAAATATTAAATTGTTTCAAAATTACAAACATTTATTTGTTCCCGTTTTTCACCCTACCACTTACCACACATAGTTACATACATAGATATAAAATATAGGGAAGTAAATTCATTGCTCTATCTAAAACGGTGGTTATAATATAGAATTCTTCACTGTACCTATACCGATGTATTACCATATTATACTATAAAATAGTGCTGTGACTATAACCAACAGCTAATCAATTTAAACGTTTGGCATTTTCGTCAGTATTATTTCTTTTAAATCCCAGTTGTTAAGAGCTGTAGAAAGTAGAAACCTTGTTCACTAGTATTTTACTTCATGAAAATGAGAATTAGATAATGCTATAGAACGGAATTAAATATTGGGAGGAAATCGAGGAAAGGTGACCACACCAGATTACGCAGACTAATGAAACGGGTGCGTTTAACTCTGCCAATTCATATACTACAAGTACATACATTACAGTACAATAGTTATTACAATGTTGTATGCATTACTAATGTATATTAGTGCGTACAATATTAACAAAGGCTTTCCTAATCTTAGGCTTACACACACATGCTAGTTTAGGTCAGCGAGCCGAGCCGAGCCACTGACCTCCAATAACATTGAGCGAGCCGAGCCGAGCCAGATCCTCAAAAAACATTTTGGCGAGCCGAGCCGGGTCCATGGCTCGGCTCGGCTCGCTGAAAAATCGAGCCACTAATGGTTAAGAAGCCTGTAGGTTTAAAATAAAAATGGCGGGAAAATTTTTGAGCGAGCCGAGCCACATCATCCAATAGGGCGAGCCGAGCCGCGCCAGGTCTATAAAAAAAATTTCAGCGAGCCGAGCCGAGCCAGGTCTATAAAAATGGCTCGGCTCGGCTCGGCTCGGCTCGCTGAAAAATCGAACCAGCCTGGCTCGCCGAGCCAGAAACTAGCATGTGTGGGCTTACAGTGTGGTTACTATTTATTTATTGTTTAGTTCGACTGTGAATTTCATAATCTTTTGATATCCAGAGGAAATGGACAGGCGTCGACAGAGAAACTTTTCTGTGTAGTATCGCATCGTATTTTATTTGTCTTGATATTCTTTACTAGCATGCATAGTTTTTTATGCCAGACCAAATAATAAACACTAGTTATACGCATGTAATGTTAATTTCATTTGTGTAGGGCTATCCATAAAAAATAACGATGGAATAATTTAGCCATTCAACGCAATACTACCATATGAATCTACAACAGACCCTTAAACGTCCTTAACGTCCTTGACGTCCCTTAATTGCCTTGACGTATTTTACTTTAAATCAGGCTTAATTTTATTTGAGTAACGAGAAATAAAGAGAAATTCACTGTACTAATCTAATAGTGTGCGATTAGGAGTAAATGAGTGTGTAAAACAGTGTCTTGCTGAAACAGCACAATATAATCCAAGACCTCGAGTATAGTCAACAGCTCGCAGTCCACAAACTTCGGGAAGAGCAGGTGAAAAAGCTTCACCAAACAGAGTTGTACAACCAACACGAGTACATGAAGCGAGCAGAATCCGAATTGAAGAAGAAACATGCTTTGGAACTGAAGCAACAACCCAAGAGTCTCAAGCAAAAGGAGGTTCAGATTCGAAAGCAGTTTCGCGACACTTGCAAAATACAAACTGTCCAGTATAAAGCTCTTAAGGCTCAGATCCTTTCGTCTACACCCAAAGAGGAGCAAAAACTTGTCATTAAAAAATTAAAGGATGAGCAGCGACGGAAATTAGCTCTGTTAGGGGAGCAGTATGAACAAAGCATTGCAGAGATGCTTCAAAAACAATCGGTAATCCTACATTATTTATTTATTGTTCACATGTGTGTTGAATATCACTCCATGTTTTCAAGTTTTGCAGCAATTCATTTTTCTTCTGAAAATTATCCGTTTAATTTTAAAGGACCATTTAGGATATTCAAAGTAAATTTTTAATGTTCAACCAATTAATGAAATTGAATAACTTAGATTCCACTGGACGAGTCTCAAGAAGTTGAAGTGCAACAGCTCAAAGAAAAGTTGGAGCGAGAGCCCGAGATCCTGATTGCATATCAGTCTAAAACTAGAATGCAGGCTGATGCTCAGCGTGAGCTAGAGAGAAGGGAACTCTCAGAACTTGTTTCTGTTCGATGTGCACTCTTAGAACAAAAGGTAAACCCAATATAATTAGTTATTTATCTAGAACCCGGGTTGTAGATTTTTAATGAATGCTAAATTGACACTAATTAGATGCTCGAAGAGCTGTAGCAATTCGCTAGTGAAACGTCGGAGCGTATACGTCTTCTTCAAGAGAGACAGATGCGAGAGTTGGAGCAATTCGACGAAGAGTCTACTCGTCGTGGCTTCAGGTGAGTTTCATTATTGCTTTCCTGGTCTCCATTTTTTTCGAAATTAATTATAATACGCTTTACTTAATTTCTCGGGTTATGGATTTGCAAAACATTTTTAATTGAAGTCATTATAATAGCTTCTAGTAGACAGAAAGAAAAATAGTTCTATAATACGTACATAATTGATTTATAATTGGCGAATATCTAGCATTAGTTCAAGTAGTATTTTTAGCGTTAATTGTAACAATGGAATTTTTCTAACTATTTTGTTTTGTTGCTCTTAGTGCCATGGCTCTAACAGAACCTTCAAGAGAAGTCTACCACGAGGACTGCTTTTATTAGAAGGGCAGTAAAAACAAATGCAATAGGCTGTAGAACCAATTATAAAAGCAGTACCGAAAAATTGCTTTTTTGTCATCTGAAACCTCCATATGGCATGTTTATAACCACACCTCTGACAATTATGAAAATTAACTTTGCACATGTCCGTTTTTTTCAAAAGAATTATACATATATGTTAACGGAAATTATAGTCCAATTATATTCTTTTTTCTAAATAAGGATATTGTAAGGAGTTTAAAATGTCGCATAAGAGTAGCTTGCGACCAAGACTTAGGAAGTTGTTATGGTTTTTATGCAAAAGTTTTAAGGTCTATAACTCTGTCCTTATTCATGACACATTAAACATCTTTACCTTTTTGGACTTTTAAAATTGTTCTTATTCTCATTCAAATACGAAGTAATGGTATATGAATGTTCTTTCAAATTTTAAGTACGAAAAACTAAAATGTTTCAAAATTACACTTAATGCCTAGGTATTAAGCTTATTGCCGTTAGCATATATACATCATTGCCATTGCCAGAATCCACAAGGTATTATAGGTATTCACATTTCCTTCTTCCCCGTGTTAAGCAGATATCGATTGCAAATAAACGAAGACGACCCCCAGGTTTATCTAAAGCACTCGGTAAACTTTGATTGTACTGATACTTTCATTACTTTTCCTTAAATACTGACATTGAATTTACATAGAATTAATTCTAGAAGTGATCTATAATTGGTTTAATACTCCATTTGACTAAATAAATATCATTATTTTGTTACTGCCTTAATTATTGTTTCTACTGCCTATCGCAATTGTTTATTACTGCCCCACTTGATTAAAATTACTGCCTAATAAAATTCTTTTTACTGCCTAAATAATTATTTTTACAGCCCTCTAAAAGTTGGCCCAATTGCTAATTAATTTAAATTTATTTGTGCGTCAATAAATGAATGAAAATAGCTTTTAATCTAACAATTATGTAATCATTTATTCAACATACAAGCATACAGGAGATCATTTCAATACACACAACAATAATTAATTGCACGGAATTCATCAAAAATCCCAATGAGTTACTGTACATAAGCACAGGAAAACATTTCACTACAAGCTAAAATATTAAGTTGGTGCAGAATTATATTTACTAAGTCGTACTTTGTTGGTGCTACAAGTTAATCTCACGTATTCATATTAATACATCATTATTTTTAAATTCATTATCTTCATACACATTGTTAAATTAATAATAATTCATTGATGGTACATAATTCATCTTACTTACTGATTTACTTACTTACTTACAAGTTACTTACTGATGTGCTCCTTACTATTCTAAAATTGTAGGTTCTATACTAGGCTGAAATTCTCTGATAAACTGCATTACTAATAGTACTAATAGTTATGATAAACTGCATTACATTACTATTAATAATTAAAACACATGACTTACCTATAAATTAATCGTAGCTTACATTTATTCATACAAATAACTATTTAGTGTTGTAAGGACTATGTCGATTTTTAACTACTAGCCATGCATATTGGAACTTAATGTCTGCTACTGGAGATGTAGGCAGTAGACAATAAAAACAAACTACAGACAATGTTGAATGCCAAATTGCTTAATCTACTTTGATGGTAAATTGTATACTTATTGATACTACTTACACAATAGACAATAGTATACATATTTATAAATTAAGCAGTTTATAAAGAGGAAAAATTGTATCTAAGTTTTTAAAGCTAAATCATCTCGGTACATTTAAAGTCACTATTCTAGGAATTCTATCTAATAAAGGTAACTAATAGAACTTTGTTGGAATAACTAGTATTCAATAACAAATAATCTTAAAACCTAACTGAATAGCAAACTTTAAATAACTCTGTCCCCCTCTGGTCACTTTAGTCATGAGATTTCATATGAGAACGCAAATTAAAAGAATAAGGAAACTTTTTGTTGCAAACAGAGCAAGAAAACTATGGACTGTTCTTGTTATGGATCCTTGTGTGACTTCTCAAATAAGCCATCAGTGGAAATGGCTTCCCACAGTACGGACAGTGGAATGCCATCACCTCGTTGTGTAATATCATGTGACCTCTCAGATTCCGCTTATCAGCAAAGGCCTTGTGACAAACAGAGCATTTGAATGGTTTCTTGCCTTCGTGAATGTTTTTGTGGGTGAAGAAGTGCTCTTTTCTGGAGAAGGATTTCCCACAATCTTCACAATGGAATGGTTTGAGGCCGGAATGACACATTTCATGCTGAGTTAAATGACATTTTTGGTTGAATCTCTTCGGACAGCGAAGACATTGGAATTTTTTGTCTCCCCTGTGGATCGACAAGTGCTGCGTTAAGTTTCCTTTCTGGGAAAAATCTTTGTTACATTTGGGACATTTGTAGGGCTTCTCTCCGCTGTGCACTCTTGAATGTCTTGCCAAGCTATCCCGCCGGAGTTTTTTCTTGCAAACCCGACACTTAACTCTTTCCATTCCCCATATTTTGGATTTGGATAGAGAATTGTTTTTAGCCATGACGTAGCTTCAGTTTACAACAATCTAAGGATTATAAAATGAAACAAAATATACCAATAAATACAAAATGTTAATTTTAAATTTAAATCATTTTTATAATAATTTATGTTTGCGTAACCATATGGCAGCTAAATTAATAGGAAGATATAGTTATTATTGGAATCAAATGAATTTTAACGCTAAAATACAATATTATTTTTCGATTTTGAAACCTGTTCAGAATTAAGCTGGGAATTATTTGATTCAGAATTTGAGTGAGTTTTAGTAGTAGATGATTTAACTGTTTCACTTAGTAAGGAATCTCCCTGAACCCCTTCTTAGTCAGATGAGAGAGGATCTTCAGAATCAGCTGCTAAGGAATCTCCTGGTACCCCCTCTTTCAGATGAGAGATAATTTTCAGAATCGACTGATGAGGAATCTTTAGAATCTGCTGGTGAGGAATCTTCAGAATCGACTGAATGAGGAATCTTCAGAATCTATCAACTTTTATAAAAGAAAATCGGATTATTGGTATATATTGGATTATATTCACTTTTCATCCTATCGCTTCATTAAATTTTATCTCTTGGAGTATCGTTTTAAAACCATAAAATTTTGTAATGAAATTGTATAATTTTATTGCCAAAGAACAAAAAGCTTGCAGCAATTAAAATGAATTTTGATTCGCTTTTAAGGAATGTGTTTGAAGTTGCACAATATTTTTGTAAAAAATAAAGCCTCATGATGAAAATTGCAACTGAAGTTTATATTCCACACGCGCATGTGCATGGCTCATTTTGACGACAAATTCAAGATGTGAAAGCCAACTTATCTTTTATCGACAGCTAAAACACAAAATATAATAATATCATAATAAATCATTCTGCATAATTACAAAAAAAACTTTACTCTGCTCTGGGTTGATATCACAATCTTTCGTACTAGTAATAGGCCCGTTCTCCGAACGGAAAATGGGTAACCCCTTAATGGGGACGGTAGATCATGAGTATGCATTATGCATTAAAAAAGTATGAAAATTAACAGATTAAAATGTTTAAAAAATTGCTTGCTACATTGTTACACAATATTCTATGGACGGGGAACAAAATACAATACTTATCGAATCAACATAATAACAGTGAACCAAATTCAACATCATTTAACTAAACAAAGTAAATGTTTGAAGTCCTTTCATAAGCGCATGATTTTCATTATATCATCATTAATATTATATGGATATAATACATAATTTTAAATAATCCCATCATTTTAAATAATCCCATCATTTTAAATAATCCCGTCATTTTAAATTGACGTAGTTGTAAATAGACGTCTTTGTAAATAGATGCCATTGTAAATGACAGTGTCCCAGCCAGGGGGCAGGGGGCCCGCCCCCTAGAAATCGAAGAAAAGAAAGGAATTTTTGCCTTAAAACCCAAAAAAATTTCATATTTTCACTGATAATTTGTCGACCCCCACCCAAATTGTTTTCTGGCTGCGGCCGTGGTAAATGACCCCGTTATTTTAAATAGACGTCATTGTAAATGACCCCGTCATTGTAAATGACCCCGTCATTTTAAATAAACGTCATTGTAAATGACCTCGCATTTTAAATTGACGTCGTTGTAAATAACCCCGTCGTTTTAAATAATTTCGTCGTTTAGAATCACCCCTTCATTTTGATTAACCTCGTTGTTTTAAATCTATAAATGTCATTTTTTTAAATCTCGTCATTTTAAATAGACGTCTTTGTAAATGACCTCGCATTTTAAATTGACGTCATTGTAAATAACCCCGTCGTTTTAAATGACCCCGTCGTTTTAAATAATTTCGTCGTTTAGAATCACCCCTTCATTTTGATTAACCTCGTTGTTTTAAATCTATAAATGTCATTTTTTTTAAATCTCGTCATTTTAAATAATCTCTATATTAAATATTCCCGTCATTTTAAATATTCCGTCATTTTCACCTTTTCATTTTAAGTAGCTCTGTTATTTTAATTAGCTACCACTATTTTAATCGTCCTCGTTATTTATATCTATTTTCTTACCATGTTACATTAACTAACCAATTCTATGTCAAGTCAACCTATTCAATCCACAACCAAATGACTAAATAAACGTTGCCTTGCTATTAATAGTTTGACTCCGCTGCGGTCGCCCTGTTCGAAGTGAAAGGGACACTAATCCCTATAAATGGCGGAGGCCTGCCTGCTTAAAGAGTAGGACTTTGTCAAATTTTTGAAATTCACTGGCAAAATATTTTCTACTAAAAAATAAAAAACTGGAGTCGCTACCGTCTTCTTTATTAAGTCGAGTAGGTCAGGAAAAAGTTTGGTAAAGATCGGATGAAAACTGTAGGAGGAGTATCTGGACAAAGCGCGACAGATCGGAGCGTTTTCTCCCACTCCTTCAATGTTAAAATTCGAAATTCAAAAATTCATAAAACGATTTCTATGAAAGATATCGTTTTGAAACTTGAGGTTTGGGGTTCTGACTATGATATGAACATCCAGTAAAAATTTGAAGCTTGTATGTTGATGTTAAAGAGGAAATGAATTGCTCTTATTATATAGATAAATAATAGAATGGCAGGAACTGAGGATTGGTTCAGTTTTAGGAGCAGCTATAGCTGTGTACGGGTAACTGTCAATATAGCACGCATTTCCTCGGTAAAACACTATGCCGCTATGGCCTGGAATAAGTTACCGCGTAAATGGGTATATGTAAATCTCTCTTTACCTAAATTGGTTGATAATTTGAAACGGTATTTGGAATCTATCAGGAATGAGGTATATATATTATTGTGTTTCACCGTTTATATAATAGGATTAATTATATTTATATCCTAATAATGTATTTTGTATGATTGGAAGTGTGGGAGCCAGTGACTCTTGGTGAAAAGTGGTGGTAGTTATAAGTAATTATTACTGATTTCAATTGGTGTATTTGGATGGCTTGTTGATGTCACTTAAATAAAGCTAAATCAATCATTAAATCGAAATTAACGGAAGAATTGAGGGCCTAGTATTTAAATATTTATATAGGGTGGTCGTAATATAATAGGCGAGTGTTTGATCTCAAATAACTTTTGAACGACTAGATCAAGTTTAACAAGATATAGATCATGTTAAAGACAAACGCATTGTGAGTGAACTGTTATAAGATGCATAATAAATATCAGTATCAATGTCCAAAGTCAGGGAGAAAATTTTCTTCATGATGCATGCAATCAATGCACATCATTCGAAAGAGGATGAACTACCTATTTTTTGATATAATTAGCATCCATATGGTAGGAGTATTACATCAAAGCTTAGAGAGATCACAAAAAAGCAATTCAAGATATTGAGTATCCTTTGATTTCATTTAACCCCGAATTGGCAAAGTCTCATCTCATCAAATGAGTTAAAACAGAACGACGACCACCGATTAGAGTTAGCATTACACACAAAATCACCAAGCATTACACAGTTATGGCAAGCACGTATCCAGAGAGGGGCTGGGGGTGCCCGGGTCCCCCTAAGTTTCCAGAAAAAGACTATTTTTTTGTCAAAAAAGGTTAAAAATCCAAAAAAATTTCGCGCTCCAGCGCGAATATGTCTTCATTTTATCAAAATATTTTGGTGGGCCCCCACCCTTGGTCAAATTCCTGGATACTTGCCTAAGTTATGTTACCGTAAAAGGTAAACTCAGCCGGGAATTGGAGATGCATGCCGTTATCTGCCAGGTCAGTTATGTCCATCTTTATCTTTTACGTACCATGAGGTTTAAAGAATTAATAATTTGAAACCCTTAGAACCGTTCTAAAGGTTTTTAGTCATCGGGTTCGTTATTTACATAGCTTGTCCCAAGTGATCAATTTGGGGGTTAAATGAAATCAAAGGATAACGAATTCCATGTGATCTCTGTAAGTTTAAGTCCTGTAATACTCCTACTATGTATGGATGCTACTTATGGCAATAACTAAGTAGTTCATCCTACACAGTAGACTTTACACAAGCAGGGAATCAACGGACGAGTGGAATTACCGACGCTTCCAAAAGTCGTGCAAGTAAACTTGTACGTATAGTTAAGAGCCATAACTGGCATTTTTAACACATTTTAATGTTGTTAAACATAATTTAATTCTAGATTTACATAACATGTTGAAATAATATGTTGATAACAATTAGTTTTCAAATTCTAAACCAATGAAAACTTGGGTTTATGATTAAAATATAGAAATATTAATTTAATTAATAAATATTAAAGTACAATAGATATTGTACTTGGTACATTGAAATAACAGATGTAATAGAGCTGGATTTCAGCATTAGTTAGCATATACAAGCTTAATACTATACCACTGCAAGCGGCGGTAGTTGCACGTTGCACAGCTCCAGTGATTCCCGTCTCCTGTAAAGTCGCATCGCCTGTATTTCCCTGCCACCTTTAAATTGCACATTTTCTAAGAAAATTTTCTCCCTGACTTTGGACATTGGTACTGATATTTAGTATGCATCTCCTTATAACAGTTCACTCACAATGTGTTTGTCTTTAAATGATCTATATCTTGTTAAAATTGATCTAGCCGTTAAAAAGTTATTTGAGATCAAACACTCAACTATTATATTAGAACCACACATTCAATTTCGAAAGGTAGGCATCCAGCATAATGATTCGCATTGAATACCGTACCACTACTGAAATTTAAAATGACAGGCTAGGCATCCAAATTTGGTATCATTTCGAAATACGATAATGTAATCTAATAGTGCATAATGCACATTACAGTCGCGTTTGTACATTGCTTGCACAAAGCCGCAAGATCCATGGCATAGAACATAAAGACTTACTTTCACACTACACACTCACACATACATGCGACATGGAACAAAGAATTTTATATAAATAGTGAGAATAGGAATTTACGTACCATTCCAGGCCAATATCTCCTATCCCTCAAAGCCCTGAAAATAAATTAAAAATATGGAATTAATATGCATTAACACATTGCCACAAATCCCAAGTAAATGCCTGGTTGAGCCAGAAAGTGCATCACTTGCCAGCCAATATCTAATAAAAGACTCTGACTAAGTCAATCAACAATAAAGTTCATATCAACACACCTAATGACCATTGATGATTAAATTAACATGTGCTAATAGAGTGAAATTGCTTACCAAAACAAATTTTTTGAAATCAATGTCCAAATAGTTAATAAAGAAGGCCAATCCACGTAACTTGCAGCATAAGAACCAGTTGTACAGTAAGGAGGATTCTTCCAATCGAATGTCCGATTCGAATCTGCTGTACAGAATCGGGGGTCCCCAGTTCTTAGTGTGGGTGGGAGTGCGGAATATGGAGAGACCCTAAAGCCTTTGTTCATGCGTTTAGAAACAGGTAGGAAACAACAAGAAATAGCATTACTAAATGGTTATTGGTGCTGTAGTAGCACAAGACCGTACACATGCGCTTTTCTACTTCGACTGATCACAGATTACTCTTTTAATTCGAACACAATTTCAAAGTTAACTATCCGAGATAGGGATATTTCTAGTCACAAATTCCGAATTCTACTAGTAATCAAATCTCGAGAATTTTAAAAGGCCTCGAAGCGGTCGTTATATCTTAAATGGTGAGTTAATGATTTCGAGAGTGGGTTTTTCGTGTGTTGTTCGCTCCAAAGCGAGTAGGGATCTGTAAAAATGTGGTAAAATGACTTGTAGTTAGGAGTTAGTACAGATACGAGAGTAGTTCTTCACATACCTTTTATTTTTAGAAAAGATATATTGATCGTGCTCATATCATTAAATTCTATTTGTACTAGATACTTCAACGGAGGGTTGCCGACCTGTCGAATTTTGATTTAATCCTCTTTAATGTCTTTCGTTGGAATAAGATAGAATAAAAGACTGAAAGACGTCATAGAGGTAATACGATCCTTTCTGATTTTAATGATGCAGTGAAACCAAAACTTCGGATGAGGGTAGATAGGGAGGGAATGGAAGGACAATGCTAACGTTCTGAGTGGGCTACTGTCATGTCATTAGATTTGTTTTGAGTTTTTGACGTTGTTGGACATAAGGACTCATTTGAGTTCAAAAAGGTAATCTGAAACAAGATTGACTATCGGTTATCATATCATTATCATGTTATATAAGTCATTATGCTGAGTATAACTGCATGGAAAGGTAGAATGTAAAAAAATAAACAGAGTACGTACAGTACGCAGTTTGGGTTGGAACGCGGGTAGCAAATTAGTAACGGAACGGTGCGTACAAAAACATATTATTCAGTTAGATTATAATTATTTTGCTCTGGTCAATGGATGGATTACCTGGAGATGGGAAATGCGGTTATTTATCTGAAACAGATTAGTAGGGGTTCTTTTGTTAGAATATTCTTTGCTAGAGCTAGCTACTGTTCGTTCGGGTGCTATTTTCTGCAGACGTGTTGAGATAGACACCCATCATTTTAGCCCTCGACAAATCGCCAGCAAAGTGTAACATGAGACGATTTGACGAGGATTTGTGTACTGTGCTCATTCATAATGATATTATTAGTGTAGTAAGTGTATTTAGCAATCTGTAAGACAGCCTCACGTACTTAAATATTTTTTACAGATGTAAGACTGTACTGCTGTACTTTTTACAACATACACTAGCATACAACTCATGATGGATCATTATGATTTTATTGTTTTATATTGCGACATCAGCGAAAAACTGTCTCTATACGTCAATAAGATATCATTTTACTTTCGTGTTCATGGTCTTATTGTAACTCATGAGCTTGAACACTAGTTTTATTTGCTATAATACGTAGGCGGAGTACAGTCTTCTATGATTATTTCTGGTGTTCAGGCGTGATGTACGCAAATAATACATACTATTCGATTAATATTACAAAATATATAGCATGAGTACATCAACCACGCACATTTGTTACTAATCTATAGCGCAAGTACCACAGACGATTTCGGAGGATAAGATTGTGTTTACGTGTTGTCTATGAATTACAGAATCATTCGATGAAAAGAATAAACAGTTGCGGTTAATCTTCATTCTGACATCCAACCGAAAACAAAGCTCTACCTAGTAATTTCTATTAAGATTTATCAGTCTATCCTTTACCTACCAAACATCTCCGACTACAACTCTCTCTTTGCTGATTGTAAACCGAAAGGGTAAGTTTGTCGTACCTTAGAAACTATGAATAACTATTTGTCCAACATTACAGCAATTTACAGCAATGCACTACATGTGTACTACCTGTACTATGTTTACAATGGTAGATACTCGTTTGTAATAAGCATTCATTTGCATTGACTTGTAGGCCGGGTACAAAATGCCGGTAGCATCGTTAACAGAACCCGAGACAACAGCAGCAGCGGCAGTGGCAGTAGTAGCTCGTGTTGAACCTCCGAGTAATCCAGCTGTAGCTGCAGAAGCCGACCCCGCCGTCGTCTTTTCTGTTGCTCGAAACAATATAAAGGATTATGTGAAACGATACTACTACAGCCGAAAGATCCAAATGGAACTTCGGGCGCACTTCAAAAAGAGATATCCACGGGCATCAAGTCGAGCTATGAGACGCGTCATCCACTCTTTCATCAACTGGTTGGTTTCGGACCCTTTAAGAGCTGCTAATGTTGCCGAGAACATTTTCATAAATGATTCCACCGTACCAGTAAAGAGTCAACCTTCTGCCGAGGAACTGCAAATTGACCGTTAAGATACTTCATCCCTTTGTGTCAATTACTTCAGGAATCATCTTAAAGCACCTTGCATCTAGTAGACGGTATCCAAACATAGTTTCCTCCAATATTTCATCTTTAAACTATTGACATACTAAATTAAACGGACCACTAGAAATGTGCCTAAGTCAAATGATTGAACAATTAACATGCAGCATAATATGTCAAATCATACACACTTTAAGATACAATACTCTAGTATATGCCAATTATATCTCACTTTAGTTTTTAGGCTTCTAAACTATACCCGCTCTTTCTATACCATTTCTTTCTTCGATTTTATAGTGACTTACATAATGTACTAGTTAGATTTAGATAATAGTACCAACCTAATATGTTTAACTTAGTGGTAAAAACGACTGTAGACATATTACATATAATGTCACCTTGTTTGATGGGCTAGGAAACACTATAAATGTATCTAGCTATATAATATCTAACGAATCAAACAAAAACAACAGTCATAGGAAATATCGGAGTTGTTATCACTGTTAGCAATCTTAATATAATATTATCAAGAATCGAAATACAACAGACAGACTGGTAATGAGACATGAAATTGATACTTTATCGTAGCACTAACTGACTGAAAGGGATACGTAAAAGCAAGTGGGAAGAGAGAGATAAGGGAGGCATGCATTAGGATAAGATGAGAATGTCAGCGACTGTGTGAAGATGTGTTCACAATCTAAAAGTCCACTTCATACCGTCCATCCATGTATGTCATTGTGCAATGAAGTAGCCAGTAACACTAAATATATCTTGAGTCAAGTTTATTTGTATTTTACTATATCATTTTATAATACTTTAAATCACTGTCTTCTACTGGGAACCAGTTTCTCTATCTGCTTACACTAAAGTCTTAGGTATTACAATAATCTTAAGAGTGTTATCCAGAAATTCATAAAATGCATTTTGCAAGCTATATACCTAATTTTGAGCGATTTATAATTTCACATAGTATAGTAGTATTAAGTAAAAAAGTATATACTAGTTGATAATACTAAGCAAATGTTTACTCTATTGTATGGTTAATGCACTAATAAAATTAAACAGTGGTGAAATAAAAAATGGTGATAATTGATGATTTTGTCAGTAAACAAAAAGCATGTAATATTTATTACTATTCTTATCTTAATGTATTATGTATGTCATTATACTTTACAGGCTTCAGCAAAAGTTCCATGACTTATATTATGGAGGTTTAGGTAGACAGTAGTCAACATAAATTGAATAGGTTGTAAAACATGCATTGATCATAACAAGCAAATGTGATAGAACAATAATGCAAGTAGTTAAAATAGAAGCGATAAACAACTGTTCATGTATTGGTAGTAAATATATTATGCCATTATTGAGTTTATGCATAAGCTTCACACATTAGGTTGCGCCATTCCTTATTTCTAGTAATGATGATTGTATCGCCAACTTGGAGACGAATCTCTCGAGTTGCTGAGATGAGTCCAGGAGCCGTTGGGACTATCCGGAGAGTGAGACCGTCCAGATCTACTAGAATTTTGTGGCGTGGGTTTGGGTGGACTTGGCTGGCCTTGACCAGGTCTATTTTCGTTACAAACTGATTCTGATGACGCATTACCGTCTCCAGACAAAATCCGGATTCCTTGAGGAGCTCCACCCGGACGTAACTTAATCAGGGTTGGCATGTGCTTTATTTGGACCTGAGAATCACCCAAAATCATTGCTATAAATACTAATCTACATTAATAATGAAAACAAAGATGCAACTTTATTAAGTATAGGCAAAATTATAGTATACCTGGACACTTTTCATATTAGGGATTCTTGTCATGTATTCTTCAAGTGTTGAGACGGGAACTTGCACGGAGTTCATGTTGCCTGGAACAAAGTATGGGTTCCTGTCAAATGGATAGCCCATTGGTTTTGAGTCTGGATAGAAGTCGTTGAGAATGCCACAGAAACTCATCCCTTCTCTACAATTGGGCCGAGTGGGATTTTTACTTTTCACAGCATCGTCATTTCCATTTGTGAGGAAGACAACTAAATCAAAAATCATTCCATGGGGAGTTCCTTTGGGGAGTAGCATATGTTGGGGCCAACCGCAGCCACACACAGCTTGCTGAGGAGTTAAATTCTCAGTTCTTTCCAGCTCTCGGAATGTTTGCTCCCATGGAACCGTTACTGTAGACTCCGTAGATTGTCTTACAATATTATTGTCTCCTGCTTTTACTGCAAATTAACATATAAACAATCATACAATTAGATTCATAGAAAGCCAGGACATTTGCAAGTACCATTGTATAACTACACGTCATTAAAAGAATTCAGTACAATTAAATTAAGTATCACTGTTAAGTAATAAATGCGTCAATCATTAATGCCAGCCTTATATAACCTTAAGGAAACATTATTTTGTGCTGCATGCATAAATACAAATACTAGAGTCGCTGAACAATTGATTCAGTCAACCTACATAATATCTAATCATATACTTATTACTTATCTAAAGGAAACGAAAAATATAGGTGTTAAAGCATATCATCGTCTGAGTAAAACCTTACTTAGTATTTCATTTAAATAATGCAGTTTTTAACAAATTGTAGCATATAAATACTAATACATTGATAACATGTTACCACAAGATTACAAATTAATAATCTATAGAGAATATCTATGCTCAACACTACTCAATACTCAACAAGAAGTACGGAATATTGAATCTCAAGGCACCCCATGGAGTTTTTAGCCTAGCCCTTGCCTATTATGCCTGTGAGTATGAAGGATAATAATTTAAGCAAATTATCCTCATTACATAATCTAGAGCAGAAATGACAGGAAACGATACCAAAAACTGTGTGGCGGAAACAATAGTGGCCACTGGCCACCATGGCGTTCTTACTAATTCCAAAAATTGGTAAACCTCACACAAACACAAGTCAGCTATTTACAACGTTAAAAGTTAACTCCTAGGTCTAGTAAATGTCGGCACAAACCTGCACAAATACATGGTCCAGCAATCAAAATATGGATTTAACTGAATTAAAATAAGTCCTATCAATACATTTGCCAATATGTATGGAATATTGCGAACAGAAATTGGCAAATGATTTTATGTACATAATTATATAAAAAATGACTACTATGTGGTCCAAACAACCACGTTAAGAATTGCTATTAAAAATTCTGGTGAAAAGTTGTGACTTAAAACTTTTCTCATCCTGAATGATTCAATTGGCAAATATAGAAGAGAAGAAAAGCCAAAATAATATATCATTCTAAGCTCATAATGCCCCGTTTGGTATCATAGATTGAATGAAAATGAAACTAATGAATAAAATGATTGCAGAAAATCAAAACATAACATTCTACTTTCCACCTATCATTATGTGTTTAGAATTGATGCTTAGAGTTAGAGCTCACATTGATGAGTGAATTTGTCCATCTCAAAAAAGAGTTTTCTTTGTTCTAACATCTGAAATTGCTCTCCATTCTCGTTGAGACGAGGAGCCATGAATATCCTTACAGTCGCTCGTTGGTTAGATCCCGTGTTGTTTCTCACCTATCAATTTAATTTGTATTCATTACTTTTTGTACGGACAATTGTAGTTCACACAATTACAGAATTATTGAAATTGTAAACCCGGCCCTTATACTTCATTCCACTTGATTGGCTATAATTTATTTTACAGCGCTGAATAGTTTTGTTCCCTTTTGTAGGAATATTAAAAATTATAAAAAGGCATGTACGTTAATTGTGTAGGAAAATGGTTCGTGATCAAGATGTCTCTTTCTAGCCCAAATAGGGCCAAGGTTGTTGGTATTGTTCCTTCCAAAGTCCAATCCTCGGGAAAGGTCAATATCGCTTTGCATCCAAAATGTCATCATAATATTTCGGGGAATATTTTTCCCTGCAGTTGCCACTTCAATATTTGTGACAGAAATATTATTCCAGCGAAGAGGAAATTCTCCCTGTTTAAAAAATGAAGCAGTTACGGTTGTTTTCGACAGGTTTTTAGTATAACTAATTCAATTTTAAGGTATTACGTTGACATCCTGATATGGCTGTAGAGTTTCTTTGTAGGCATCAAAAACATTATCAATATATTTGTGCCATCGGTAAAATACAGGATCACGCATTGCCGTAGTAGTGTCTCCCATGACCTATATAAATGGTGTAAAACACAAAGTACTCATTACTACATTTTTATTTTAGTTTAAATAATCAGCAATCTATTATAAAGTCTGATCTTATTATTCAATGTGAAAATAAAGAACCACCGTATCTTTAATTCGGCTGCCTCAATTTAAGTAGGTTCTTTCTCAAGACATTTTAATCAACAGAAACAATACTACTCCTTTGTAAGCATGTACTGCAGAAGCGATTCATGAAATAATTTACTTACTTGACTTTGTTCTCGGTGTTTAGCATGAGGATCGTGTGAGAAGGCAATTATAGTGTGTCCCATATTATGCAATCCAAATGCTCCATAAAATTGTGGATATGGGGATAACGTTGAGCTTTCAACCATGTCCCCAAGAATATCGATATTCAATTTACTTACCTTAGTCGATCCATCTTTCTGTTAAAAATAATTTTCAGTGCCAATTTAAACACCTGTATGTTTCTTTTTTAAGATATGCTTAAATACAGGTACATAGCTTACCTGGAGTACAAGTACATTCCCTGTATCTATTGCTTCCATAATCCTGTCTTTGAATTTCCGAATGTCCTCCAAAGTAATTTTAACCACTGGTAAGCCTGCGGGGTCATCAGTTCTGTCTATATCCTTCAAATTGAATGTACATTATTAGCATGCCTATAAAAATGTTATAATATTTTCAAATAAAGAAATTGTTTATCGAGGAAAATTAATTTCTTGATTTCAGATATTAGTAATAGATTGGCAATTTAAATCATATTTTCGTGTTACTGCTATATAGAAATTCTCATTAAATGGATGTATACCACAAGTTTGGTGTTTGTTTGCCTATTCCCCCATTGCTGACCAGAATTACTGTCAGTCAGTTTGGAAAAATACGCTTCCATTACAGGCTCGTCTAGATTTAAGACTTTTGTTAATGGTAGGCCATTCGATAGACGCTCAGCTTCATACCTAAGAAATATTTCAATAATTACATCACTTAATAAATGTAATGCATTAAAATATCAAGTAAAAAGAGCAAATAGGTAAATAGATAAAATATCTAATATTTAATATTTGTCTGCGACATCAACAAATACCTTCCTAGCATGGAATGGTGCATATAGTAAAACAATTCTCCTTTTCTGTCTCGTACACCTTTGCCTTCATCCAATCCGTATATTATATGCCAATGCCAATGATGAGAGTTTATTCCAATGTCTTCTCGAAAATATGCTAATTTGTTTTCCATCTCAGTATTTCTTCCAGTGAAACATTGATCGATGTTTATGAGGGGCTAGAATAAAAAATGGCATCACAAACTGACATCAAACAAATAGTTAATACTTAATATTACTACCCAGTTTATCAAAAATCAGTTTTAAATAGAGAAACTATTATTTCTATTCCTATGACTAATAGCAATGTCAATCTTACCCTGTCCTCAGAAGGCATCACGACTTGTCTCTGGGCCTGACGAATGCATGCTGTGTTGACAAATTCATCGGGCATTATTTCCCAAAAGGCTGGCATTACAAAACCTCTAGTATCAGGTCTGGAGAGAATGGTACTTGCAAAGGCATTTAGCCAAACTTTTGGGTTGACCTGTTCACTATCTCTGCACACACATGCCATCGACATGAATGATTTTGTATTCCCTTGAGCTGGAATAAAAATTTTAAAATAGTCGGGCTTCATAATCTATTCATATATAAGATATCCTACTATCATTGTTTCTGAGTCACATGGAGTATAATTTATAATGAATGATTCGATGCACCCACAATGGAAAAAAGTTCACCATAAAATCCGGTATATTTATTTTACTTACACATAAAAATGGAGCGTAATTCGACCACTGCATTGCGATGTGTAGGGTTGAAATGGTTGTAAATTGTATTTTTGGGGCAGCATCTAGAAATATTTGATAGACTTGGCATCGAAGCTGGAGCATCAACTCGGACAGTCCGAAGAACATCTTTAAAGTTTTTCTTAATTTCCAGAGCAGCGTGCTTAGTAGATTCGCACTGAAATTTCACAAATTTTTCCAGTTTATAGATAAAAATAAAAAACAAACCTAAAGACGTATGAATTTATCAATATTTTAAAATATAAATTACCATATTCATAGGTGGAACATTGTAGAATGTTAAATTTTCGCCATCACCCTTTGGACCATAGTACAGAGGTTCTCCTAACCTCTCTAATAAATACATGAATTGCTTTTGTGTTGCAGAGTCCATCTTGGCTAAGTTGTAACTTCCAATTTAACTCCCCTTTATAGACTAACAGTTTGAGAGCTTATTAACGGGCAACTTAAAAAATGAGACACTTGAGAGCTCAATTGCAACTGATTGTGAAAATAAACTGCTACACGAAAGTGTCAGAGCAAATAGGCTTTGTTGATTCATAGGCTAATGCAGTATATTTTATATAATGCCATATAAGTAATTTTTCGTCAGCCTAAAAATCTAACTAGTTGTATCACAGTCACAGTCACAGTCACAACCGGAAGCGTATGTAAATGGAAATAGTACAGTAAATGTATCTGAATAAAAATAAGTAGGATGTGGACAGAAACCAAGAAACCAACAATTATCATCAATTATCTCTAAATTATTTCCAAATAATACATAACAAGTTGCTCCGCTAAATCTATCATATTAGGCTATATCACTTATATACTATTGGTTTCCATTATCGACGGTTGTATTTTAACACAACAAGTACATAATCCAAAGCCTGGATACTCGACTAATCTGTAAATAAAAAAATAGCTTAGGTTTTAATAAATATCGAATTTTAACATTAAAATAAAAGCTACCAATTCTTACACTGAGTCAACTATTTTCTCACTGACTTCACATAATGGTGTCAGGAGATCGGGATAACGTTGACAAATTTCCGTTATAAAGAACAACGTCGAGTACTTGGCTTTGGCCAAAGTAGAAAACTCCAATTTATTAATCTTGGAAAAGAACAAAAATTGGTCTCGACTCTCCACAAGCTCACATCTTGTCTCTGTTTTTTCTGTGTTTAAAACGATCTGTAAACAGACACCAAAACAAAAAACTGTACAAGCCTATTATTATCTTGTATTAAATTTAAAGGGAAATGCTATTTTCTTACACGATTTGCATCTTCTTGTGACTGAAGAGTTAGTATAAAAAAAGAACGTTTGTAGCCTTTAAGTATCTGTTTAACTCTCAAGAGAAGAACACTCGGTGCCAATACTACAGTCATTGAGTTGTCTGACTCAGAAACAGCAGGGTTGGGCTGGTCAACAGGAGTACGCTTATAACGAGACTTGCTTAGCCGCTGGTCAATTAAAATCACGCCAATACAATTAAAATATATTAAAATACTTAAAATAATAAAGTAGGATAAAGAGTTCTCAAAAGAATTATATATGTAACGAGTCATCCAGAATTTTT
This sequence comes from Tomocerus qinae, assembly GCA_020055645.1. NCBI lineage: Eukaryota > Metazoa > Arthropoda > Collembola > Entomobryomorpha > Tomoceridae > Tomocerus > Tomocerus qinae. The sequence goes on from CM034548.1 coordinate 27,601,681, forward strand.
ATGTTAAAGCGGTCTAGGCTTCTATAAACAGAGGTTACTAGGAGAATGAGGCGACCCCCATTGAAAAGAGGACAAAATTTGTGACAAAATATTTTGTGTCCTATTTTCTATTTAGAATATACGATCTTATTTAGGATATATATTGTATATATTTTTATCGAATTCCGTTTCACAAATTAAAAATCAGATAGTCAAACACCAAATCTACACATAATTGAATGTATTTTTGTTTGACGATTTTTGACTTCTAAACTTTTAATGTCACCGTAAAACGATGACATTAAGTTATTTTACAATTCTGTTTGACCCGGTATAGGGTATACTTACCACAGAAGAGTTTTGTGCTTGTTTGGCTTTCTCCTGTTCCATGACACTATCCAGCACCAGGTCCAATAAATCCTCATGGAAAAAGGGAAAATCCGTGATGGTAGATAATTCATTAAATACGTCACTGATATTCTAAAAATAAATAAATAATGGCATACAATAGTAAAATCCTTTTAAAACTACAAAGACTTTTGCTTCAATAGTCAAAGACTTTTTACAAAATAAAAGTTAAAAATCAATAGAATGCCGTGTTTTATAGTCTGTTCTTTTATTTAGTTTTAGGCAATATTTACTCTCAAAATATTTATTTGATTGGTTTGTCAAAATAACTTAAGACTGACATTTTGTCTATTCCAATGACCCGGACAAAATACGAAAAAGTGGACAAAATACCAACCCTGTTCAATACAGTCTAGAGTGTGTTAGGTCGGGATTCGGGAAGGTTTTCTCGGAATGAGTATTATTTATCTATTATATGAAATGGGATTTTAAAGGATTTAGGAAAAAAATTGGTACATGCAAAGAATCAACATGAGCTATTCACAAATATCATTATGAAAAGCTTAGTAGGAAGTGCTCTTAATATGTAAATGCCTTTATGTGAGTATTTAAATTGAGTTGAAGTAGAAAGCTATAATCCAGCATACCGTGTAACTTTGTACGATGCCTTCTTCTACACTTTTTTTTACAAGGGTATTGTACCACTTTTGTAGTCGTGTGGCTGTAGGGGTCTTTTGGTCTGCTGGATGGCATCTGAATATGAAGTCAGTGTCGGGTGTCTGGGGTGGACAAGCCCAAATGTAGACCTTTTCAAATCCACTTACTTTTGCGAACTCCATATATCCCAATATTATTTGGTAGTAAACATCAGTTTTCCAATTACGTGGGACAAAGTGATTTACTGAATCTATGTATGCTAAGTACACAGAACGTCTGTTTGGCAATGGCAGAGGGCATTCGTCAGTCCCACATTCTTGGACATGCATGCCAAAGAAGCACACCTCTTCGCCGTCGATCGCTTGAAAGGCGAATATTGCCTTGGCTCTGAAAAAAGATAAGTCCAATGCACAATAAATAAAACATTGTTCATCGCAGCACAAAATTATTCCAGATCATAATTCCTGGCATGAATTATTACTATAGCTACTCACCGATACGGGAAACTTTGAAATTGAAATTCCGGGTATGTATTCGTTATCGCCTCTTTAATTTCGATATTGCAAGTTCCAGATGATAAGACTCTGATGGAAACGTCACCGATGACTTCCGCATCTGCTTTCTTAGTGGCAATGTACAGTTTTACTCTTTGCTCCAGCCATCTGGATAAACTCGTATGTTTTATGTTCTTTACCAAATACTTGTGGCTTGGTTTACTCAAATTCTTTTTCAAGCACACAGTACATGTATATCTAATAATATAAAAAGGGTGTAACAACAATCAATACATTATTTATTCTGCATCAACATGTCTATATAAAAAGCCAAAAATAATTTTCATATTAATTACCCTTCTGGCCACACCCGAGCGTCATAGGCGACACAGTATTTGTGAAGCCTTTTATTGCAAGCCTTGCATTTTACAAACGGCTCCAGTTCAGGACGCGTATTTATGGTTGCTTCGAATCCACTTTTGTAAAGCCTACATAACAATTAGAAGAATTAAAAACATTCACGTGTTATTTTCTTTCCAAAAATTAATCAACTAGGAATCAACAGAATAAAATAAAACTTTCTAAAAAGTAAAAAAATACCTTTTGTTTGTTATTGGATGTATGATGGTATCTTTTAACTCAGGGTAGCAATTTTCACAAATTACCATACTGAAATAATAATTATAAATTTATTTATGCTTTTAAAACAGAAAATCTTTTGCTCGTCTATATTTAAAACTTACCTCTTATGTATAAAGTAAGTCTTGCCAAATTTTATAATGCATCTATTAAGTTTTTTAGCATGGCAAAATAAAACTTTATGTTGGAGTCGGCTGCAGCAGTATCCTAATCCTTTCATTTGGTTACTTAGGAGGTCTTCACAAATTAGAAGAAGCTTAAAAACAGATAATATACTTAATAGTTAGTTTATCCCGTCAAAAAGTTGCAAGAGCATTTAAACTATAGAAGAAAGTGTTGAACTGGTTAGAGAACAATTACCTTTTTGGCGTCACGGACTGTATCTTTTGATCCTTGGAAATTAATAGCGTTATCAAAAATTTGGTAAATGTCTTCAATCACATCCCACGGATCATTGTAGTAAATCTCAGCAGCCCCATCGAATTTTCTTCGAATGGTTTGGAAATCCATCGGGATTTTGATGGCTTCAATGTAATTGCGCATTTGATCCTTCTGGAAACAGAAAATGCAGAATAGCTCAATTAAATCAAGATTAAATCACAGTAATGTGTATGTCCAGTAATGGTTTATACTGAGTTCCGACCAAGGGGAATTAGAGGATATCAAAATACATTCATTTATCAATTACCAATTTGTATATACCATCGTCACCAGATTTATTTCGAAATGACTGACCCGAATTTCGCGAGAATTGTTTTACTTGACTCCCACACGTTCCCTACCTTCTATAGAGTGGGCGGTCTTAAAATTCTTTTAAAGACAAAATTATTACCCGGCACCTTACTTTCGCGAAAAGTATAAGTAGGAGTAGGTCTTCCCTTAAAGGAGTAGGAGTAGAAATTTTCCCTTAAAAGAGTAGGAGTAAAAGTCTTAAATAAGGTGTATTTTGGCCTCCTCCACTTTATGCCAATTCCTTCCTGGTCGTAACTCTAATCCCGTCACCACCCCTCTCCAGTTAAAAAGTATATATAATTTACGTCAAATTTTAGGACGGTTTCTATAGAGGTCGAAAAATAATTGTTAATGTCCTGGGCTTCCAATTCCTCCACAATCGTCTTGAATATGTGCACCCACGTCGCTGGAAGATTTACTGCAAAAGAAAAAGAAATTATTTCAATACATAAAAGTTGATCGAATAAGGAAATGAATCGATAGAAAAGTGCATGTCTTTATTTCAAATTTATATTATGAGGTAACCAATCGATTTCTGTAGTCTCAAGTTTCGTTACCTTCTGAAATGAAGTGTTACGAACCAGATCATCTATTAGATTTTAAATATTTGACATATTTGTCGAGCCGGTATTCGACAAATACTGATTCCGTAGGAAAGAGAATATATTCTAGTCGGTTTCAAAACATACTTTTGAAAAAAACTTGGAGATATATTTATTTAGGCAGCGGGATCTCGTTACCTCGATTGCCCCTGTTGCCTCCATTGCCCCCTCCCCGTTGCCCCTAGTTTAGCCAACCTATTGCTTTAATATATTGTCCTCGTTGCCTCCCGTCACTATTTTTGATTCTTTTTTGACCTAACCTAATAAAAAATAAACTGTTTTATTGTTAAAGCCTAACAAGCAAGTAATATGTTTATTTTTAATTAGGTTAGGTCAATAAAGGTAGAAATAGTAACGGGAAGCAAATGGCAAAGATAATATGTTAAGTGGCTAAACTAGGGACAACGGGGGAGGGGGCAACGGGGCAATTGAGGCAACGAGATCCCGCTGCCTAAATCGAGCCTAAACAAGTTTTATGAAATTTTTTATCAGTCCAAATATCTTAATAATCGAAAATGACTTGGACACTCTGCAGTTCTAGATTTCAACATTGTACTTATTGAGCAATCCCATTATCATACCAAAACCGTTTATCTGGTTTTTACACGAATCTAATAATTATTGACAGCTGAGTAGTAAATTGTAAAAAAAAACTCACATGGTTCAGTTATAGAAGGTCCTTCATTTTCTGTTATGACTGCTACGGTTTGAATTGTATGTGCCATTTTTGCCCAAATAAATATAAATATACAAATAATATATAAAAATAAATATACAAATAATATATAAAAATAAATAGACAAATAATATATAAAAATAAATAGACAAATAATATATAAAAATAAATAGACAAATAATATATAAAAATAAATAGACAAATAATATATAAAAATAAATAGACAAATAATATATAAAAATAAATAGACAAATAATATATAAAAATAAATAGACAAATAATATATAAAAATAAATAGACAAATAATATATAAAAATAAATAGACAAATAATATATAAAAATAAATAGACAAATAATATATAAAAATAAATAGACAAATAATATATAAAAATAAATAGACAAATAATATATAAAAATAAATAGACAAATAATATATAAAAATAAATAGACAAATAATATATAAAAATAAATAGACAAATAATATATAAAAATAAATAGACAAATAATATATAAAAATAAATAGACAAATAATATATAAAAATAAATAGACAAATAATATATAAAAATAAATAGACAAATAATATATAAAAATAAATATAAAAATAGTTATATAATATACAATAATATATATCTAGTTTCAAATGGAATGAGATCGGGTTTCAGTTTTTGTTTGTGTAGGCACTTGTTTAAACAGAGGATTTCTGAACAGAATAAGCGTCCGAAAAGGAATGAGATGAATATACAAAATATTTTTGTTATATGAATACTGCCTGCAAAACTTAAAGCTAATAATATAAGCACTTAACTCTCACTCTAAGTTATGGTAACGTACCGAAAATGCATCAAGACGACTCCTTTATCTTTTGAGATCTCTATTGTCTTGCCCACATACAATACACAGTCACCATTAATCCGTATAGGTAACTTCTGGATCTGGATGCCTTTGTCATGAATTTGGCTTCTTCAATTATTAATTATCAAATAATTATACATAAAGGACGAATCAGATAAGAATTCTATTCCATAAATATTCAGGCCAAGCTTGAACATGTACTACTAGCATTGTATTTTGTCTCATACTGTCGCTGCTGAAGCACAAATGATGGATGACCTTTGGATAGTAAGCTGAGAATATACGTTAGAAATAGTTTGCTGCATGTAGTCTTTATTCGAAAATCACTTTGGCTGCAGACAGAGGATATAATTGAGCAAATATGATTTCCAAATAAAAGATGCCATCCCCCACGGTTCTTCTTCAACTGTCACTATCAGTAATCTAATATGTCGGAGGTAGCATAAAAATTCTTAGTCAGAATAGGGATTTGCATAGTGCATAGATTGTACAATTACTGCGGAGTAGAAAAGCAATAAAGTTACAGAATGTATTACTAGATAATTCATTATAGCAAACTGATACTAAATATTATAATATAAAAACTTATTTATCCAAGACCTCTAGTTTCTCATCCTACAGAAATAAAAATTAAATATTCCTTCAATTCAAGGGCTACTGGGTTACTAATTAATTGGCCTAAACACAAATGACTTTGTAACACAAAATGTTGATTTCATAAACATTTACAATTAGGTATGCAAGCAAATAGATGTACATTCAGCACAAATATTACTTACATTAGGTACATACAATTACAACACAGAATATTGGATTAAAAGCGTTGTGTCTATATGCTATTATTGCTTGATAAATATTCCATCTTAAAGCAATGCGGAGTATTCATTTCGTTATCAATTCGTTATCAATCTACTTATGTTCTTCTGCAAGAGAGATATTTGTTAAGATGGAATTGTGAGATTGGTATATTATGCTATATTAATAGTAGGCAGTAGGCCCCAGCATAAGTAACTTAATTTCAAAAGGTAGTAGGCTTCCAGCACAATCATTCGCATTAATACCTGGTGCATATTATGAAACCATTATTGCATTTCGGCTCTCTCTACCACACAAAGATAGATAAGGTAACTTTATTCATGTCTGTGGTTATAATTATAGGGATTGCACCAAAATAACATGCGCTACGTTACCTTTACTGGGGCACATAATTTGACGCTGATACTCGCTGTGGTATTGAGTATATTAGTAAAGTATAGTACACGCTTTTGCTTCTTTGCCAATTAATGAATGCATGAAAATTTGAAGACATGAATAATCTTGTACCTATCGAAGAAATTACTATATTATTTATTGTGTATTGAAATCAAATAGTAAGTACACTTCTACTTTCTAAACACTTTTGTTTGCATTTTCATAAATACTCATATAACATGAACAACTTATCACAATTTGTTGAAATTACAAATTAGTATATTATTTGCATGTGAAAGGTGTGGAGTTGGGATATTATGCATTGCATACCCGCTTGCCCTTGCCCATTTCAACAAAAAGCTTCTACATCCATGGCATAGACAGAAACATTAATTTTTGCGATTTTTTGCGGTTTTATACAGAGATTTCTTTATTTTTCTCGATTTCGGAGGGAGGGAGCGCACGCCCCCTCTCTCCGCGGCCCTGGGCAAAGATTATGCGACACAGGAACAAGTACTTTTATATAGATGACTAGGATTTCATTGGGTCCACACCAACCAGATTGCCAAACATTTTTTTTTGTTACCTGACATACTAACTTGAATAGGTACTTAAGGAATTATTCAATGTGAATGTGTCAATTTGCGGTTATGTACTACAGTCAAGTCATTGATGTATTGTATTATTTTATAGACATTGCAATTTACGCTGTAGTTGTAACATCCATCCACAATATATTATACTAGTTTCCCGTAAAGGATGAGTGAGGTATATCCCAAAACGAGATTCTATCTTTATGAATTCGACTGAAATGCCTTCAATCGCTTTCCTCTTCTGCCTGTGGAGAAATCTTCTCCACCCATGGACCCATGCTCTATAGTCCAAAATTTAGCACATGCGATCATAAATCCCCTTCAGAGTCGATATTTAATAAGATTTCATGTTCCCAGTGCAGAGAGACATATCTGGTAAAAACTTAACTACACATTACGTAGTATATGCTTGAAATTCTGTTTTAACTTATTCAGGGTGTGATGTTGAAAAGCTTTATAATTATATATTGACTGATTGCAATTCTTCTTTTAGTTGCATTTTAGATTTAGAAGTTGAATGACTTGAAATCTTGGAAGTGAATAATATTACTATATTGTAAAATAGATCCTCAACCAAAGCACATTCTAATTTGGTTTGGTATGGTTTATTGACAATTTTGAATAACCAGTTACAATAATATTGTAGCAAGTTTTCTCCTATCATTGTCACCACACTAATTATTAATAAAAAATGTATCACAATATTAATACAAATTGGATGGGTCTTCCTCCTCCTGATCCTGGACTAGCCGAAGAAGGCTTGTAGCTGTGTAAAGTTTACGAGAAAAAATCATGCATAGCTTCTATTTAGTAGCTTAACTGATTGAATGCATAGAAGTTACCCTCCCGAATTCGGGAACAGGAAGCTTTCGTTACAGCAGCCTGCCCTGATACATTTTCTGCTCAATGGTGAATTTTGTGAATACTCCTTGCTCATCTTAGCAAGGAACATTCTCCAGAGAGCAATTAGCTCCTTACAATGAAAAACTCTGAATTGTTTCATTTTGATTCTTCATTTTATGAATTAATGTCCTTTTCCTGCTATCGTAATAATCTTTACAATTCCTTGTATTGATTATAGATACAGATTTTCCCTCTTATTGTAATTGGAGAAAAATAGCAACCTGTAAAACAATAATTCTCCGGTCCAAAGTAAAGTTTATTAAGTTCGTATGCGCTTAAAGTGTATAATATGTACTCCAGTGATAGGCGTGATCCCATCTTGAGTCCTTTTCATTCATTCTTTTAATTGCATTTTAGATTGAGAATCTGCATGGCGTAAAATCGTGGAAGTGAATAATATTATGGTAAATTAGATCTCCAATCAAAACGCATTCTTATTTCAGCGCAGTATTAATACAAATAGCAACAGTCTTCGTCTTTCTGATTCTGGAGTAGCCGAAGAGGGCTTGTAAAGTTTGCGAGAAAAAGCATAGGTACTTCTATTTAGTAGCTTAGCTGGTTGAATACATAGAAGATGCCCTCCCGCATTCTGGAACAGGAAGCTTTTGTTTCAGCCCTAGCATAATATCCGGATGCAGTTGCTGCTAAATGCTGAATTTGGAGAATGCTCCTTGTTCCTCTTTCCTTTATAAAACTCGGGATTGTTTTATTTTGATGGCTCTTCATTTTATCATAATTTCGTTTCCCTGTGACTGCCCGGACAGGGAATTATATCGATTTTCCCCTTATCTAGTGAAAAATAGCAAGCAACCTGTAAAACAATAATATCCCGTATCGAAATGATTCCCGTTCCAAAGTAAGAGCAGTAGGTTGCGTGTGTCCGTTAAATAGTAAGTTCGTAGTAGTGATGGGCGTGAGCTCATCTTGAGTCCTCCGCTTCTCCTCTGAACTCAACTGAGAGGACTATCTGGGGGGAAATACTCGTCCCAATTTCCCAATTTTATATGATTGAAATTTGATGAGATTATGATGGAAGTAGTAGCAATCACAGTAATTACTAGGCCACAGTGCTAAATTTCAAAAGATTTCCTTGTCAAAATTTTTGATTCAATTTCGAATTATGTTAATGTAAGTGAACCCAGAGTGTAGTTCATTGTTTCATACAATCTGCATTGCATAAGCGTTTGCGCATTTAGGTCTAGTGAAAGTGCAAGAGAGAAAGTAATATTTGAACAAAACTGAAATTCCACGGAAAATAGATTATATTATATTATTATCTTTACTCAATTTGACCAACCTAATTAAGGTGTTAAGCTGGCACAATTTCTAGGCATTTCACTATTTAACCTCCGTTGTATATTTTAAGACGTGTTTCATGGTCTTCAATGGTATGTACAAGTTATGCGCGAATCCTACAACGTCTAAGTTTGAGATGGCTCATACTGACCACTTGCACACGGATGTAAATACTTTCTAGTATTTTTACTCCTAGTTATTCATTTTATATGTGATGAAAAGAAGCGAATATAATCTGCAAACCCAAGTGGGATTGTGGGATCTAATTAAAGGTAAACGATTCTAAAGAGTAAATTTTCTACTTTTGATTTCATTGCAATTAAGAACATGAATAAGCAGAAATCACAATGATGATCCAAATGTATTGTGACATAGTGAGGAGCATTCACAGAGTCTCGTGCAGCATTGGGCAGCAACGGTGTCAGGATAGACTGCTAGAGCTAGAAAGAAAGCTTCCTCTTCACGAACGCGGCAAAGCTCGTCTATGTATTAAACCAGCTAAGCAACTAAAAGGAAGCTGTATGATTTTTTCTCGACGAAGTTACACGGGTTCAAGCCTTCCTCGTCTATTCCAGGACATCAAAGAGCGTTGCGCTTGCTATGCTTTGGTTTAAGGTGTATATGTTAGCGGTAATAAGTGAATTCAGGCATTAGGCCTAATGCCTAGGCATTAAGCTTAATGCCTAAAAATGCCCGGCATTAGGCCTAAAAACTAGTCTTTAAGCTTAAAGCCTAGGCATTAAGACTATTGCCTGAATTTTGCTCGGCATTAGGCTTAATTCCTGGTCTTATTGCCTGATTTGGATGGAAATGGAAGTAAACAGCAAAAACTTAAGTCTGATACACACAGTCGCTGTGTATTCATATAAAACATAGATGTATAATATGCGCATCTTGGTAGGTAATACTAATGTGTACATGTAGAACATGAAAATGATTGGAAAAGATAAAAGTGCGAACAAGTGCGAACAAACATTATGGATTATTTCAAATTATCACCAAAGAAATTGAACTCATTTAGTTTTATTTCTGAAAATTTAAGTATAAAATCTTGTCAGAAGAATAATGAGAAAATAAAAATAGTTTTTAATGAGATCGGGTATAAAGTGTGAACAATGTGAACTAAAGAGAACAAGAGTTTCCAAATCAATTGTTGTGAAACCAAAGGTATAAATGTTATATGCATTATTATTATATTATTATGCATTATATGCAATTTTTTCTTAATACATCCCTTCCACCGTGACCGCTACAAGTGTGTGCACATTATAATGTCATATAAATCTGCCGTAGTAGAAACAGCTGTATTGTCCATGCTATTTAACGAAGAAGTCTCTTCACCAGTAACATGATCTTTGAATTCAACAACTTTAAAATTCTTGAGATTGAAATCGGTTGAATCTTTCTTTTCTGTACCCGGTCTTAATAAAAACTTTTTTATTTCCTCAATATTCGTCTGACTAAAAGATTTGGATTTTCGCATGTTACATTATCTATTTTTTCCAACCATTTTTATGTTCTACATGTGCACATTAGTATTACCTACCAAGATGTACATATTATACATTTATAGTTGACATGATTACACAGCGACTGTGTGTATTAGACTGAAGATTTTGTTGTTTACTTTCATTTCCATCCAAATCAGGCAATAAGACCAGGAATTAAGCCTAATGCCGAGCAAAATTCATGCATTAGTCTTAATGCCTAGGCTTTAAGCTTAAAGACTAGTCTTTAGGCATAATGCCGGGCATTTTTAGGCATTAAGCTTAATGCCTAGGCATTAGGCCTTATGCCTGAATTCACTTATTACCGCTAACATATACATGTATTGAAAATATTCTAAGAATTTAATCCTTGTGGCTTGGAGTACTATGTATTTCAGCTGATGCGTATAAACCGGTTAAGATAAAATCAGTTATTAAAACGAAAATAGTTTTCGAAAGTCGTACAAATATCATCTAATAATTAATTTGGTCATTAATGCGTCCTGACTTCACATAGCTTTGGATGTAGTATGCATATCTAAAGCTGGTTAAAAGAATCCGTAAACCACAGACACTCAAAAATGTGTTTCACATAGTATTTTATTGAATCAAATTAATTTTAATTTAAGAATATTGCTTAATGTTTCAATTTATTTAAACGGCTCCTGGCCTTTATTTGAACGTTCCACTCACCAGCAAGTGAAACTAGACTCAAATATAATAGATGCCGTATTTAATAGATAATTAGTAAATATTTATAAATAGTTACACATATTATCATATTAAAGGTAGGTATTAAATATTAAATATAACAATACTAAAGCCCATATAAAACTAAATACCCAAGACTATACTTATGCCAATTATTAGAATACACTAATGTAACTTTTAATACATTACGTGAAATATAAATACCCAACCTAAATGAATATTCTTTATCTATTCTTATTAAATTAAGGAAATTTACAAAAAGCCATTCTTGCCAGCAAGTGAAACCTACATAATAGGAAGGACAGGTTTTACTATTTAAATGACATAATATTTTATAGGTGTCAGATTTTATTAAATTAGTCTTTACTATAAGACAGGCAGAAGAATACTCACATATTCTTCATTTAAACTGTCTGCCAGATAAAAATATAAATATGTCACAAAACATTACATAACAAAATTCAGTTAATTTTAAAGGTGGAAAACATTAAAGAATTAATAAACTTATGAGTACTATTATATGTACTCATAGTTTATACATAATAATATCATCATAATATATAATATTTCTACAATTCGTACCTAAATAAAATTAAAAATAATATACTGCTGAATATGACGATCATTAGGAATAGAAATGTCACATTAGAGGTTTACATGATAAATCTTTACATACATTTTAATCGACACAGCAGCCCTTCCCTAAATTAATTTCCCAAATATTAAACAATCAGTCCTACCTACAAACACAAAGATCTAAAACGAAATCCCCCGTCATAATTTATATTTCCTTAATAACTATTAGTAACAAATGGTATTTAGTTTCCGTCTGGAATAAGACGAAATTGTATATAAAAGAAAATAAGAGAACTGGGTTGTGCGATTAGTAGAAGACACTACGTTATAAAGGATTCATTTGCCTTTTCGTTGTATTGCATTTTTAATATTGGACAGGGTTTGCTAAGACACAATTTTTGCTAACATTTAATTAAATTAAATTTTTAGACGTTTATACGAATGAAATAGATTCTGTGATATGAATATATCCAGACTAACAAATCAAATTCATGGCACTCTAATTTCCAGTTAATTATATGCTTTTCGTTCTCATCTAAGGCTTTGGGGTGGTTATATTATGAAATTGGTGTGCAAGTAACGAAGACTGCACACGTTCACTGAATCAATGGTGAATTCTTATGACATCGTTCATCGTTCTTATCAATTAAGGAACTGCAAAGATTTGGTCTTCTCATCTTTGACATATAGTGGAGGTCAAACACTTTTCTACACGTTTACCATACCCAACCATATCCCTTAAAACTGCGACCTGAGAGCCCTTAATTTTTGTCGGTCAAATAAAGCTTATTTTTCCCTTTACACTTTTTCCCTTTCATTTGTGTAAATTCGCGCATCAGGATCCTACGCTTTTATTCCTGTAACTCCAATATGTATTCAAAACTGTCGGTCTTGATATTTTATTCTTGAGTTATGGTTTCCATGAACCCTTTTTAACCGACTTCTGCGTTGACAAGCTTAGGTTGTGGCGTCAACGCCTGTGCCGTTTTGATTTCTTTGAATGAGATCTAGATTTTTCTTTGCTTCTTTCGTGTTTCTTCTTCCTAAAATTTCATAAAAATGTAAAGGTGTGGCTTTTTTACTTTCTAAAATTTTATGGGCCCACAAAGTGCAATAATTTTTGACTAAAATTAAAACTAAGAAATATATAGATTCTTATTTGAGTTTTATTATAGTCAACAAAATTGCACTTTGTAGACGATTGTGTCAGTCTTCGCTTTATTTTTCATTTTTATAATATTTTTAACTCAGTACCGTTTTTTCGAATGTTTTCTCTTGGAACGTTTCTTCTTGGAAGATGATGATGAAGAAGAGGGAGGATGAATATCGGAGTGAATGGAATCGATAGAGGAAGAGGACGCTGACCGTTTATTACTTAGTCTAACTTCTGGACTTGCATTACTTCTTGTGCCATTTCTAGTATCACAACTTTCGGGTGGTAATTTTAGACGGTCTAATGCTTCATGATCTATTTGTTGTTCAGAATAAAAATTGTTTGAATTTATATTTCCAAATATTATATCAAGACTGTGCAATTACTGTACCTTTACCCGACGATTTTCCTGGTTCATTTTCTTTGGATGTGTCTCCTCGCGGCAAAACACTAGGAGAGGGCACAGACTCCACATCTGAATGAACCTCTGTCGTTTCCATTTTAGTTGCTAAATAAAATAAATAATATGTAATTATCTATTCATATTAATTAGAGTACTTTTACAGTCACCAAAGTTTAAATGTCCCAAACCTGTCTTGGTTTCATTGTCTTTCGTTTGCGCTGTGCTATTTTTTATTTTCTCTAAAAACAAAGCAGCCTTTCTTCGCCTTTCTTCCTTCCTTTTGCGTTCGAGTTCTTCTGGACTCACTTCTTCGTCATCTGTGCCGTTTTTATTAGATCTTCGCGATTTATGCTTACTGCTACTAATAAGGTTGTCATGAAAGGAGCTGCTTCTTGAACTGTGAGATTTGGAGCTTTTGCCACTGTCACTATTGGTCGAAACTTCATCTTTTTCTTTTGAGTCAATTGCTATTAATTGTTGCTGACCAAGGGAGGAGGAAAATTTAATGACGGGTTTCTCCTTGGAGTCCCGTTTTAAAATTCTTTGAGCGGTTGCGGATGCCAGAGAAAACGCACTTGAAATACTAGAAGTCGAATTATCACAGGGCAGCGTTCCACTATCCGAAGGTTTATCTTTAGACTTATTGAAAAGAGCATTCTTCTTTCGAATTTCCTCGATCCGCGATACCAACTCTGCGGACATGGTTGTAGGCCTGCTCTGAATACCTAAGATGCAATACATCAATTAAAAACACAAAAATAAACAGGGACAATATTTTATTTATAAGTTCAATAAGTTATTTTTCTGCACTAACTTGCATGGTTAGCTATTGGAATTCCTGCAGCTGACAGTGGCAACGAAGATGTATGACCAGGGCCAGGCGTTGAATTACTTGTTTCAATTGGTTTTGGTTTGGGTTCACCTTTGCTGTAGCTCATAAAGTTTCCAGATGCAACAATTGCATTGTGTTCAGCCTTAAATCGCTCCTTGCAATTCAGATAGTACCAATGAAATGCATGTTGGGGATCAAGAAAAGTAAATCGTGGATCTCCTGCAAAGAAACATGCGTTAAGGTATTTTAAAACAACATAAAAATAATATTGACAAGTTCTTGTGTGAATTACCCTTTGTTTTTGCAAGGCCCTCGAAAGCTGAACCATTTTTGACAACATAGTTGGCCATTTTTTCGATAATAAGTTGGTCTTGGGAAGTTGGCATTTCGTGGGGTTGTCTTATAGGCACGCCTGTTATGGTAGACTTTACTCGAGCAACATTGTTTGTCTCTTCATTTTGTACTGGCAGTGATTCAATGGAAGATTGTGATTTTTGTTGTTCCTGAGGTGTTGCTCCTTTGATTTTGGAGACTAAAATTGAATATGTAGTATTGGCTGTTGTGGGTTTATAAGTAATTGTGGAAATAATAGGTACTGCTCCAGTGTCCTTTTTAAATAAACTGGGGTGTAAATAACTTGTATCACAGTCTTCTTCGCTCCCGCTCACGTCGTTATCTCCTAATCCACCCAAAAAGATTGAAATACAGTTGTTACTTTCATTGATGCTCAACCCATTCGTGAAATCTTCTGAAGCCAAGGTTTGTTGAATATTTGATCAAAACATTTTCGATAATTACCATGCGAAGGAGAACCGTCTTGATCTTCAGTGGGCATCTCAACAGGTTTATAATCCCCAGTTTTTATTACCAGAACCAAATACTTGTAGTAAGGATTTAGAGAGTCGTTGTACCCTAGGAAATCGAATTGTGGATTCGTAGATTGTTTTGTCTTCAGAATAATTTCCATTTGATTCCCCTGTTCGGCAATAAATTTTGCTGTCTTTTCAATTATTGCATGACTTTTCATCGTTGTTGGCTGGAAAAATAACAAATAGAATATTACTGAAATATAATATATATGATTTCCAATTATTCGGATTGAATACAAAAATAATTAATTACATACCAATTTGATATCAGGCGGAACGTACAAACCAGCGGGCTGAATGTACGGTAGGTCTTCATTAAACCTCTTCGGTTCCGGGCCCATGGAAAGCCCGTTATTGGCATCGTATGAATAGCCTATGGCGGAGTAATAACTGTCTGCCTTACCAACCGTCACAGTCCCTCCCACTCCCATCCCACTCACGGCCTGCTGAAGTCGTTTAAACTCTTCCTCTACCAATTAAAAAACTATTTTAGTCATAAACATAAAAATATAATGGCATAGCTAGAGTTGATGTCATTTCCACAACCTTAACTATATTATGTGCCACTACATTTACCTGGTTACGATCCTTAAGGAAAATAAAATTAATTAGACCTTGATATGCTGATTCGTCATATTCCTCATCTTCATGCAAATCTCGATATCGCTCTTCTTCGCACAAGATTTCTATGGAGGCATCTTCTTCTTCGAGATTTTCGGTGACCATATTCCCAGTCGTTTGTGCATCTGAACTCCGTAAATCCATGAGAGCTCCTCGTCCGTCGTATCTGTTTTAGTACAGTAAAGTAATAAAGAAAAAATTATAGCCAGGTAGTTTGCAATTCATTTCAAATAAACACATAACTCATAAAGTATTAATAAATTAGGCTGCCTTCGATAATAACGTTACTTAACAAAGAGCAGCAATGAATAAATTTTACTTCGCGGTGCTAGATGGCAAAAAATAAACCCAGCCAGTAGAATGGGACGTAATTATTAAATTGGCGCCCTTCGTCCCTCGTAGTAAAAAGTGGCACAGTCTAGCTAGAGTAACCTCAAGGAAAGGTTAAGAAAAAACGCAGAACACTGATAACTTCAATTGGGGGCAATCGATTGATTTCAAAATGTAGTACCTGAGAAAATAGAGCACAAAATTCTGCAGCGCTTATCGTGGCCTTATTTCTTATACATCATTACAAACAACAGAGAAACGAAACAAGTTTGTCAAACTCCCATGCATTTCTCCCACACAAAAAACTATTTTATTGAAAGTAAATACTTCTAAAATTTGAAATAAGTTGATCAGCGCGCGGTAATTGTTATTTTTTAAATATTATTATATTATTATAAATAAAAATTTTCCCAGGTTTGGCTACCAAGCAAGATTTGGGTGTAAATGAAAATATATCCAACCACAGCCCCAATAAGTTGTAAGTATATGCCATTTCTTTTTTCTCCCGAAATCTCCAATTTTGACAATGTTTTACTACGGTTCTGCAAGTCATCAAGTAACGTCATTTGATCGGTATTACTTAAACTTTTTTGTAGATAAACGGAAACGTAGCATATGAAATATAAAGTTACCCATTAAATTATTCATGATCATGATACATAAATATTGCCGTTGTGGACGTTGAGGTACATAGTGCAAGACCATTGGAGATTGCACGTAAAAGTGGAAAGGAGAGTGCAGAGTATTGTATTAATTATGACAAGGAGATGATAGAGGAAAAAATTGCACATTGAACGACGTATAATATTATATTCGAGTTAGATAGAATTGGTTTACAGATACATGGAGCAAAACGTGGAGGTCTCCCGCGCTGGGCCAAGATACGGTCTTAGGACAACAAATATTGGAAATTTCACCGTGAATGTGTGAATAGAGATATTGTTCATGAAAGTTTTTGCAGGTATAATGGAAATGAAGCTTATAAGAAAAAAATCAGCATCAATTTTCCGGAGACAAAAAAAATTCGATTTAATTTTTTGCTTAGTGTGATCCATCTCCATTATACCTTCAAAAACTTCCTTTAAACCTTCACTTCATGTACTTGCTATGTAAAAGTAAGATTGTCAATATCGTCAACCTAAGACCACCTTTTACCCCGCGCGGAGGACCTCCACGTTACTGCTTTGTCTCAGTAAGTTTTCTCCCTATTTTAACTCGAAAATATATTCTTTGTTCAATGTACAATTATTTGCTATATATGTCAATTTTTCTCCTCTATCATCTCATTGTCATAACCCAATGCCCAGCACACTCCTTTACTCGTGAACTAAAAATAACAAAAATACCTGTTTCTGCTCCATTACACGAGATTCTTTAGTCATTAAAGGTTTTTGATGTCCATGTGGTGGGGGAGCATTTTATTGGAAATAAGAAATTGTCAAACTCCGTATATCAGTAAATTCGAAGATTCAGATTTATCCCCTGTAAAGGCTGTAGTTTTAAATTGTGACAAAACCCAAATTGTGCATTAAAGAGTCCACAGTTGAGGAAAAACATTAAAATAATTCTTAAAGCACACATTTTAATTGTGACCATATATGCATATATGTCAATTCCAAAAATGACCCGGAGCCCAGCAAAACATTTACCCGAAAAAAAATGAGTAATTCATATATTATTTTTTCAGATAAATGTTTGCTAGGCTTCGGGGTACTTTGCAGTGTGACATGACGCCTGCATATATGATAGTAAGTGTGAGTCTTACCTGTCGATAAGGACGTCAGGATCTCCCATCCAAGGAATGAGATGTTTTTCCTTGTCGATCCAATCTGCTTTTTCGTCATCTCTAAAAATTTTGCATTCATAGCCGAAAACGAAAAGCTTGTCTTGTTCTAGCAAAGAAGAAGGAGAATTAGATGTGGCTGCCTCAGCCGAACTTTCGGCTGGCCAACTCATTTGACCTTTTGCTTTTCCGTTTTATTCACTGTTTTTCGATGTCTCTGAACTAAACTGCCCAATTTTAATTTTATAAATTTATTGAAATATAGCTAACAAGAGGCATGGAGCGCGGCATGATTGTGCTATATATAATATTTGATTATTGGCTTTATGTTCGGTAGTATAAAAAGGCAAAAGTGACGACGTATATGGATAGAAAATATTTGTACTATAACTTTAATATTTTCTGCATGTGTTTGTGTGTTCTTTAATTGAAGTTGTATCTGATAAAATCAATCATTCTATTGCTGACATTTTTAATATACTATAGTATAATTTGAACCTGGCTGAATATTTTTTAACTATAGATACCTGCAATAGTTTTCACATTTGAGTGTTCGAGGTCCCGCACAACTTCATGTTCCTAGAAAAAATCATTTCTTAGTTTAGTCAGCTCCTACTCTCACTTGGACGACCATCGTAAACTTTCCATTAGGACTCTGGAATGCAGCCGACAGCCGACAAAGTGCAAGCGTGAAGCTTAAGGCTACCTTTTTGACGGCCGCCTGCTTCCTTCCCATTTCATGGTTTTCATTTGTTATACATACAAAATTTGTTGAACATTATTTACATTTTTATTGGCGTCTCTTTTGTATTATCCAATATAGTCGCAGGAAACACTTCTAGGAGACCGTTAGAGGATCTAAAAATGAGGACTATTTCTTCCCGATGAAAATGTATGCTATTTTTAAGCATGTACATTGATTTTCGCATGGGTCGCGATTTACCCCCGAATTGTCAACACCTTTTAGTTAACACTATAACCTATTCTAATATAACCTAACCTAACCTAACCTAACATGTATAATAAATATGTTGACAAAATGGTATTGACAATTTAGGGTTCTCCCCACATCCTCTGTGTAGTAGTTGGTAATGCTGACCCCGAGGGCAGTTCATTGTTTTATGTATTAAGTTGTCGCTTTTCGGTGTTTTAGTGAAGTGGACATGTACATTTTGCCTTTTAGGTTCTCCCTACAAGACTATGACTTACATACATAGAGATCTAGATAGGTTGATAAATTTATTGCTTTATCTCCGATTGTGATTATAATATCGAGATTTGCTAATTTTCATTTACTCCCTTAAGGGTAGGCCGAATTTTATATAATATGCATTGTCGTGTAATAGCTCGTTCGAAAGCTAACAAGTTATGTGACATTTCTAAGTAGATCAATGTTAGTCAAAGGTCAAGGGTCATGTGGTTTTACCATTTATAGTCAAAAAATCATTTTCCCAACAAAGGTTTTTATTAATACTATGAATACTGTATGTGTATTTATTTAAAAATTCCGAATTTAGTTACGAATACTTTGACCAGCAAAAATTATTTTACTAAAAAGTCTGAATTTGTAGCTTGAATTAAAATTGCATACTTAATATTTCACACAAAATAATTTTAATCGATAATTTATTTTCATTTTTAGAAGGGAAATAGCACACATGGGTACTTGTCATGGAAGTGAAAAAATTTCCGAAACATTTTAATTAGGTGCCAAAATTAAGGATTTGATTCCTATTCATGAAGTACGTTAAGGCGTTTTATTACTTCCCAACTTGTAAAGCCTCCTTTTTGCAGACTTTCGGCCCTTCTCTTCTAAATACTTGTATGAGTGCAATGTGTAGGCGATGCGTGCAAGCATTCTTACACAAAAACACTATATATAAACAGGATATTTTTATTTATACGTGATTTTTATTTACTGCCAGATGTAAATATTAAGCAACGCAAATTTGAAAATAAAAATCAGAGAATATTAGACTTAGAATGGTGTTAAATCTTGTTTCAATTCAAATATCATTAATTGTCATTTTTCATTACTTTTTTTGTCACTACCTTCATAAGCGCACCAGAAATTCCCGCAGTGCATGCTTAATATAATATTACAATAAGAAAAATTATATTGTTATTAATCTACTAGTGAATCCAGTTAAGGGGAGAACCTAGCACTCTAGAGAATTTCGGTAGACCACCCATTGCAGTAATAAAAACAATTCCAAAAAACATCATCGGCATATCCGTTAGGTTATTAAACTAACTAGTACTGTAATTTAATTCTACAAAAAAAGTGTGCAAACTGGTACAAAGAAATCAAGGGGGCAGTAAAAAGTAACATCAGCTCTACTAAAAAATGCTAAATAAGTTTGTCGACACAGCACAACCAACATGTTGTAATAATATTATAAAACAATTTATTCCGCTGAGTAGATTAAAGAAAATCGGGTTTTAGAGTTCATGGGTAAACTAAAACAAATCGGGGAATAGTTTATAAAGAAATAGCTAGAATGGTTTAGGGTCCACTGAGTTGACTAAAGAAATACCGGGAATGGTTTAGCGTCCACGGGATAGACTGGAGATAATCGGAGAATAGTTTAGAGTCCACTGGATAGACTGGAGTTTAGAGTCCACTGGATAGACTGGCGTTTAGAGTCCACTGGATAGACTGGCGTTTAGAGTCCACTGGATAGACTGGAGATAATCGGAGAATAGTTTAGAGTCCACTAGATAGACTAAAGAAATGCCGGGAATGGTTTAGAGTCCACGGGATAGACTGGAGATAATCGGAGAATAGTTTAGAGTCCACTGGATAGACTGGCGTTTAGAGTCCACTGGATAGACTGGCGTTTAGAGTCCACTGGATAGACTGGCGTTTAGAGTCCACTGGATAGACTGGCGTTTAGAGTCCACTGGATAGACTGGAGTTTAGAGTCCACTGGATAGACTGGCGTTTAGAGTCCACTGGATAGACTGGCGTTTAGAGTCCACTGGATAGACTGGAGTTTAGAGTCCACTGGATAGACTGGAGTTTAGAGTCCACTGGATAGACTGGAGTTTAGAGTCCACTGGATAGACTGGAGTTTAGAGTCCACTGGATAGACTGGAGATAATCGGAGAATAGTTTAGAGTCCACTGGATAGACTGAAGATAATCGGAGAATAGTTTAGAGTCCACTAGATAGACTAAAGAAATGCCGGGAATGGTTTCGAGTCCACTGAGTAGACTAAAGAAATACCGTGAATGGTTTTGAGTCCACTGAGTAGACTAAAGAAATACCGGGAATGGTTTAGCGTCCACTGGATAGACTGGCGATAACCGGAGAATAGTTTAGAGTCCACTGGATAGACTGGCGTTTAGAGTCCACTGGATAGACTGGCGTTTAGAGTCCACTGGATAGACTGGCGTTTAGAGTCCACTGGATAGACTGGCGTTTAGAGTCCACTGGATAGACTGGCGTTTAGAGTCCACTGGATAGACTGGCGTTTAGAGTCCACTGGATAGACTGGCGTTTAGAGTCCACTGGATAGACTGGCGTTTAGAGTCCACTGGATAGACTGGCGTTTAGAGTCCACTGGATAGACTGGCGTTTAGAGTCCACTGGATAGACTGGCGTTTAGAGTCCACTGGATAGACTGGCGTTTAGAGTCCACTGGATAGACTGGAGATAATCGGAGAATAGTTTAGAGTCCAAACGGACTCACGAAATTTTAGGGAATAGTTTAGTCAGATAATGGGGAGACTTTTATTCTTGGCTCCATCCTTCAAAGAGTTCAGCTTAAGAATGATTTCAAAGCTCTCAAGTAGGTGCTTTTTATACTCTCCGAATTCCTTTGTTTTTTCATCCCCCATTTCTGGACACTGCCATGTCATGTTTTCTCAATTTTGAATAAATTTGCATAATTTAAATTTTATTTCTAATTTAAATATTATTCATCACCACTTGAATATTATTCTTCCTCATTTGAATATTATTCATCCTCATTTGAATATTATTCATCCTCATTTGAATATTTTCATCCTTATTTGAGTATTTTCAATTTTATTTGAATATTTTCATCCTCATTTGAGTATTTTCATTCTCATTTGAGTATTTTCATTCTCATTTGAATATTTTCATTCTCATATGAATGTTATTCATCCTCATTTGAATATTTTCATCCTCATTTGAATATTTTCATCCTCATTTGAATATTTTCATCCTCATTTGAATATTTTCATCCTCATTTGAATATTTTCATCCTCATTTGAATATTTTCATCCTCATTTGAATATTTTCATCCTCATTTGAATATTTTCATTCTTATTCTTATTCATTTTAATTTGAATATCGTTCATCCTAATTTACATATTATTTTATTATTTTTTACATTTACTCTTCATTTTTCTTTGTCTCCTTTTGGAGTATCACAGAGAAACTATGTTCTCCATGGATGGTGGAATGGAAAAGATGGCAGATTCTTTGTTCTGAAAAATCGTATAAAAATGGAGGCCGGTAAGCCAGGAGAGTCACAATTCTTCTGAACTTCTGAGAGAAAGGACCTCAAGAAAACTCTCCTGGACTCTCCTGGGCCTGCTGCCAAGTTTCTTCATTCGAGCATCTTCATCGCTGAAGTCTGATCCGACCAAATTTCACTTTTCAAATTTGGATTCTGTGCCGAAGGTTCTTCTCCACTCCAAGATGAGCTACCCTCCTCCGACGCCTGCACCGATGGGCAGAGGACGAGCCCGAGGTCGGGTACGAGCTGACTACCCCAGAACTGGATCTCCTCCTAGACGCCCGGGTGACCATTTTGAAACCCCCGAGACAGGCATCGGGCGCTTGAATATCTCCGGCCAACCGTAAGTGATTTATAATCATATCATTTAATTTTAGAGATTAACTTTCAAATATCTTTATCATTCAGAATTACAAACAAATTAAAAACTAGTTTGTGCTTTCGTATTTTGCAGGAGAAGATCGGAGGATAATTCTTCGTCGGCGTCTTCGAGTTCTCCACAGCCATATATGCTGGAGAAATTGAGCGATGCGGAAGCAGTGGGAGAGCGCGGTGCTCATCGTGGGAACCGACTTGTGGGACCGAATGTGTTTTCGGAGTCGACGGTGACACGACCGGAGGATTTGGCGAGTAAGCAGGGGACTTCTGGGACGAAGATCGGGCTTGTATCAAACTACTTTCGGTTGAGATGCCCTGCGGATTGGGCTCTTTATCAATACCGCGTGGATTTCAAGCCGCAAGAAGACCGGCTGGACGTTCGGAAGGCGATTGTTCGTGGACAGCGAGCTGTGATTGGAGCGCACATCTTCGATGGAACTCTGCTCTACAAATCATCGCCCCTGAGTGAAGAGGAGGTCGTCACCCTGCCATGCATCAACAAGAAGGACGAGACCGAAGTTGTGATGAAGCTGAGGCTCGTCGGAAAAGTCCTTCCCTCGGACCCTGTCTACACGCAGTTCTACAACATCATCGTCAGAAAATGTCTTTACGGAATGGGGCTGGAAGAGATGGGGCGGAATTTCTACGACAGTCACGCCGCCATCACCGTCAACCAACACCGTCTCCAACTCTGGCCAGGTAATTTAATTTATATTATTTAATCTCAATTAAATAAATATATTAATTATATAAAATGAATTAAATAATATCAGGGTACGTGACATCGATGCGTAAGCACGAGAAGGATGTTCTTCTGTGCGTGGAGTTGACCCACAAAGTACTTCGACTGGACAACGTGCTGACGGTGGTGAAGAGTCTGAAAGGGTCGGCGAGGAATTTTGAAGAGGCGGTGGAGACGGAGCTGAAAGGGGCGATCGTGATGACTTACTACAACAGGAAGACCTACCGGGTGGACGACATCGACTTCAAGGCCAATCCACTGACCACTTTCGAGCAAGGAGGAAAACCAATCACCTATGCTGCCTACTACAAAAATCGTTACAATATCGACATCTCGGACATGCAACAACCGCTGCTCCTCTCCCGCCCCTCCAAAAAAGAATTGCATCGTGGCCACACCAACAACATTCTTCTCATCCCCGAACTCTGCCAACTCACCGGACTCACCGACCAAATGAGAGCCAACTTCTCCCTCATGAAGGACCTCGCACAACATCTCCACATGCCACCCAACAAAAAGACACACGCCATAACCGCCTTCATCCAAAGACTCACCTCCACTCCACAAGTAATTATTATTAATTATTATATTTAATTATTAACATATTTATTTACATTATTTATTAATTATATTAACTTACATTAATTTATATTATCATTATCAGGTCATGGAGGACATCATGCAGTGGGAAGTCGGCTTCGACCAAAACTTGGTCGACTGTCCAGGTCGCACTCTCCCTCGAGAGTCTATTCTTTTCGCCGACGGAACCAATGAACAAGCCAACGACAAAGCAGACTGGACCATGGCTTTCCGATGTAACCTAATTTAGATTTAATTTAATTTTAATTAAATTAAATTAAAATTAATTTAGTTATAAATAATATTTATTTTATTCACCAGCCAAGAAACTCCTGAACGCTGTCAACTTGGACCAATGGATAATCCTCGTCCCTCAACGAGATGCATCGGCAGTCGACAACTTGGTCCGTACTATGATGAAAGTCTCTGGGCCTCTCAATTTCCAAATTCGCCAGCCTTTAGACATGTAAATCTATAATTATATTTATTATAATTATTATAATTATATTATAATTATATTTTAATTAATTATATGTAGAGTGAAACTGAATGACACTCGAATCCCGACTTACCTGAAAGCTATCGACAACGTTGAACAAAGTGGGAAGGACTTCCAAATGCTGTTCGTGATTCTGCCGAACAACAAACTGGACCTGTACTCGGCCGTCAAGAAACGCCTCAGCGTCGACATGGGCAGTAAGTGATTGTAGTTAATAGTAATAATAATAATTTGATAGTAATATTAATAATTGAATAGTAATAATAATAATTGAATAGAAATAATAATCTAATTAATGAATTTAGTTCCGTCGCAATGCATGTTGGCGAAGAACGCGGTGTCGAAGGGTCTGATGTCGATCGCGACCAAGATGACAATTCAGATGTGTACGAAGTTGGGCGGGGAGCCGTGGTCCATCAAGTTGCCTCTCAAGAACTTAATGGTCGTTGGATTTGATGTCTACAGCGGCGCGAAAGGCTCTGGCTTCAGCATTGGTGCCACGGTCTGCACGACTTCGGCCTCCCTGGCATCCTACTTCTCTGTCACCTCCAACCACCAGTCCAACGAAGAACTCTCCAAGAACCTCAACCTCGACATCAAAAGTTAATCTCTCTCCTTTTAGTTAATCTAATTTATATTTAATTATTCTTTTAATTAATTATTATTAACTTACTTGTATAGAATGCTGTAATGCCTACAAGATGAAGAACGGATTCCTGCCCGACAGAATCATCCTGTTCCGTGATGGAGTGGGTGAAGGTCAACTGGGCTACGTCAGAGTGTTGGAAGTGCAGCAAGTTCAGGTTCCTCCATAATTCGTTAACTATAAGATAATGATAAAAGGGATAATTAATTTAATTGTAATTAAACAGGAAGCGTTGCGTGAGTTGTACGGGGGTGAAGGGAAAGAGATTCCGAAGCTGACGTTCATCGTGGTCACCAAGAAGATCAACACTCGTCTGTTCGCCAAAGGATATGGGACTAAAGGAGCAGACAATCCTCCACCAGGCACCGTCGTTGACGACGTCGTCACTTTGCCAGAAAGGTATTTAATATTACTTTACATGTAAATATAAATATATCCACAATACCCAGGACCTTGTCTTAAGTTGTCTCTGTATAAAATGTTATTTTCCATGTAAATATATCCATGACCAATTCTCCATGTAAAATATTACTTTGCATGATCTCTTACCTCCAATACGTAAATATAAATTCTGTTGTTGATGCAGGTACGACTTTTTCCTGGTGTCGCAGACAGCTCGGCAAGGGACGGTGAGTCCGACGTCATTCAACGTTCTGTACGACAACCAAGGCCTCTCTCCGGATCGGATCCAGATTATCTCGTACAAAATGTGCCATCTCTACTTCAACTGGTCCGGCACTGTCGCCGTCCCTGCTCCTTGTCAATACGCACACAAGCTCGCTTTCTTGACTGGAATCTCCCTCGGAAAACACGCCCACCGCGCTCTCGCACACCATCTACACTTCTTGTAAACCCGCCCCCCTCTATGTAAACCCGCCCCCTCTATATAAACTCGCCCCCCTCCCCCAGTAGAATTATTATTACCTGTTATTTTATTGATAGTGCCTTAGTTAGTTAAAAATAGTTGATGATCGAACAATTTTA
This sequence comes from Tomocerus qinae, assembly GCA_020055645.1. Taxonomy (NCBI): domain Eukaryota; kingdom Metazoa; phylum Arthropoda; class Collembola; order Entomobryomorpha; family Tomoceridae; genus Tomocerus; species Tomocerus qinae. Next base: position 27,627,727 of record CM034548.1, read on the forward strand.
ATTTTCTACGTTTTAATATACTTACCTCGGTTTTTGTTTTACTGTTTACATCTCGTCTGAATACATGTAATACTTAAAATAATTGTTAGATAATGTCTCTTTGTTAATATGTACAAGATGTAACGTAACCTGAATTTTTGTTTCTTCAAGATTTTAAGATATTTTTATAATACCTACGACTGGGAGTATCTGATAGAGTTTGAATAGTTAAGAATGGTAGAATAAGATTATGAAATATAGTGTTTACATGTTACATTATCCTGTAGCTCTGTGAATTTTTTGATGTGATGAAATTTTACATTTTAGTTTTAATAAATGGGACAACTTTACACTTTACATTCACTGATTCCTGGCATTTCATTCTTTGATTTCATAACTGCATAACTTTTTAATCTCTTCTGCTGGCATACTTAATAGACTTTCTCTAATATCTATTGCATACAATTTTAAGGTTGGGTGTAAAAACGCCTAAAACGAAAACCCAAATTTACATATGTAGATAATGCAAATGGCTTTTACCAGAAAAGGAGAAAATATCAAATTCATCTGGAGAAAATATCAAACGTAATTGGAGAAAATATCAAATGCCTTTGGAGAAAATATCAAATGCCTTTGATACTACTAAGATTACGAACGTTTATCTGTCGTTCATTCTATTTCATGTAAATTTGTCCTTAAGCAATGCTTGAATGTCAATTTATGACAATGATAATAAGCACTGCAGTACCAGGTTAAAGAAGAATTTGAAGGTAAGTGTCTGTAGTGTCTGTCTGGAAAGGTAAGGAATCCTACTGAAGCCATTATTGACTTCGAGCTTGCTGTCAGAAATTCTTTGCTTGAAGTTTGGCCTTCAACAAATGTATTCGGTGGCCTATTTCATTTTGGACAGTGTTTTTACCGGAAGATACAGGAGCTGGGTCTCCAGAAAGAGTACATTGATATTGATGTAAACACAGGTATAAGCTTGCATGTTAGATCTTGTATTGCCCTATCCTTTGTCCTAAAGCATGCAATGCATGTGCAATAAAAATTACATGAGTAATACTATAGTGTTTGATATTTTCTCCACTGGCATTTGACATTTTCTCCAAAGGCGTTTGATATTTTCTCCAAAGGCATTTGATATTTTCTCCTTTTCTGGTAAAAGCCATTTGCATTATCTACATATGTAAATTTGGGTTTTCGTTTTAGGCGTTTTTACCGATTACCAATTTTAAATATAGTGATTTAAATTCGGATAATTTTCATAAATTATGTTCATTTTATTACTATTATTTTCAAATGGTTGCTTACAGACTATGTAAGTGTGGATTTAGTTCCCTTGTAAGAAAGTTCTTGGACACTAATAAATATGCCGCAGTCAACCCTCCTCAACAGAGGACCTGGATGAAAAACTAAAAATAGCGAAAAATTGATATAACTTCGGTTCAATAGGCACAGCCAAAATGTTAAAGATCCTTTTTGATCAAAATGATGTATCATTACCATTAGTCGTTCATTTCACTTTTTACGCCCATTTGTAAATGGTTTATTATTGACTTATAAACTACTATAGTAGCCACCAGCATGGGCGAATCGATTTCGAAAGGTATTATATTAATAATGCCACCTTAGATCAACGTGGTAATATTCAAATCTGCTCTACCAACCATACGTATATACAATTAGGTGGGTAAATTTTTCTCAGTCTACGATTATATTATAGAGATTTTCTGACGATAGCAAATATATACATATCTGTCATCTGTCTTAACGAATAGTTTGCAAGTAAATAGCTCGTCGGCTTTTGCTACCACAAACAGTGTATAAATTAAAATACGATATATTCCCCTTGTCAGACAGTCAGACCTTCAGATTTCGCAATTAATCCAATGCACTACTACGTCATTTGTAACGATTAAACTTAGTATAAACGCTATATTTACTAATAAAGTAACAATAGTTCCCAGCTTGAACACATATGGCAGCATACAATTACAAAAATATTCTTTTGATAACGACCAGAACCAGAGAGTGGAATACTAATAGTGTAGTTTAGACCTTAGGCTGTTTAATAAATTCTAAATTATTATTCGTTTAAGTTGAAATTTCCATCTGTAAATATGCAGTTTGTAAGTGTCGTGAAGTCCTATTCAATTACAAATCATGCAGATTTAAACGAAAACTAATAAAACTGCGATGCATATAGATGTAGACTAGTTTTTACTAGTTATATCGTGGGTCTAAAATTTTACTTGGCATCAAAGACTTCAGAAATTATTGAGCCAATTCAATCAAACTAGTCACACGGAGTTAGCATATTCTACACTTTTACTTAGCTATTTGTGACATAAATGCTATCTCCTTAAAATGGCTGATATTTGCGTAATGGAATTTCCAATTGTGAACTTTGTCGCTACAGCAGCGTCTGTAGCCATTGCCATTTGGTTTGCGGGAGTGGATTTATCCGAAAAAAATCCTTGTCAAGAAATTGTAAGAGCCATTCTTTCTTAGTATATATCTTAAGTAATTATAGCAGTAAAAGAATAAATAAGCTTGCAAATTGACAACAAAATTGTATTTTGTATTCCTATGAAGACAGAAAACAATTTGGACGAAACTGTACTGCGTGTGATAGAGGAATTAAGAAAGGGTAATGCTACGAATTCAAAATTCATTTGGACAAAAATTGAATGTTCTGTAAACATCTCGAATCATTTTAAAGAAGAATCCGTTGCTCAAATTATAAAGGGGAGTTATGACACTAATTTATCCCATTTCGACGAAACGCTGTCATTTGCCCATGACGCCATACATGAAACTCAATTCAAAATCCGGGGCTATAAGGAACTTTATTACCAAATGGATATTTCTAATCATATTTACAATACACCTCAAGTGTTTACTCTGGCAAATATGATTCTAAAGGAAATATTCTTTAACGAGCTTTCGTCGATGTTTCCAAAAGAGGTTTGGATGTTTGTTTTAAATAAAGAAGTCGCATTGAGAAATGTTGAAAGTGGTGGCTTCTTATTTGTTGGAGGGAAGGGAGTTTTTTACAATCAAGAAAAAGGACAACGTAATGTTCTTGTCTGGAAACCTGGAAATTTAGGTACATCATTACAGTTAACTATTTATTAATGATATCGACAATTTAATTTATTCATAATCAGTAGGTCTTTTATGGTGTAGCTGACTAATTTTTTGATAATATCAAGGTCCTCAAGGGAAGTGGCAATTCTTCTTAAACAATGATGGACAAGCATTCAGAATTCTAAATTCTTACTGGAATCTCTGCTTATACGAGGAGGAATGGACAAAACGATTTGATGATCAACGTGGAAATGTTTATGCTTCCACTTGTGATGATGAAGAAACTAAGGAGAGTGGTATCATAAAAAATAACATGTGGAATGTAATTTTGTCTCCGGGAAAAAACGGTCGTTCGTACATCAAAATTGAATCTGCTATTCCAAGTCAAGGTAACCCCCTGCTCTATTCGGAAACAAATGCTGAGACAGATGTTGATTCTTACAGAAGTAAAGTTTTCGTTTCTCATTATTCAGAAGAGGAAATTGGAAACAAATCCCTGTGGAGAGTTTCTAATTTCAGATAGCAATTTAAAATTCTGCTACAAAACTAAAACTCTCGCTGTAAAAATATTCATTTTAAACTTACGGAACACTATTAAACATATTTTGCTGAAATAAAAGCTACAAAATGAAATAATTTACAAAAATGACTATTTCGATAATAACTGTTATATATCATGTAAATCACTACAGATTGAAATGCAAATATGTTTCACTCCATAGATGTCTGTCTGTTAATTTCCATGTCAAAAATTCATGAGGGTTTACCAAAAATGCAATCAAATGCCTGCTTTAAAAAATGGTTATTGCAAGTACCTTTAAACTTTTTAGCATGCGAAAAGTTGCCAAGGAAGCCCTTTAAACGTAGCCAATGCGATTTCGAATTAATAATGCTAATTTTCAGTGGCATAAACAATTGTTTTTGTAGCGTTTTTTAACAAAAAGTTTAAAATTCTTCCGTTGTCATACTTTGTTTTTTACTGTAAAATAATTTTTTCCTGAAAATTACAATTTTACAGTATAATGAGAACCAATGTAAAATTTTCATGAATTTTAAACATTTTTTAATTACAATTTAATCACGATTGACAACCAATTTGAATTTGCATATGGACAAAGTTTTCTACTTCCATATTTTTTTCTTGTCAAATTTTATTAATGAATTCCGTTTGTCATTTTATTGATTACAATGCAAATAAATGTGTTATGTGCATGCTGAATGCACTCAAAATATAATGTTGCACCAGATATTATCTCACCCCAAGGAGATAGGATGTACACTGAGCAAATTGTGTGTATGTACATGAAGTAGAGAAGGATGATGGTTCCTATTTCATTTTGGCCTCGATGCTCTTCTCATGAAGACTAGAGATATTTCTTTATGAAGACAGCAAGCAGACTCCATGGAGTATGTGAATGTCACCACTGAATTTATGAGAAGGGAAAAGTTGCCCAAATGTTCAATTTCCTTCTGGTCTATGTCATACGGTAAGAATCGTTTGGGATTTCTTCCTATACTTGTTATCACTAAATGGCTATAATACACTTAAGGAGTTTGTCCTTACGCTTTTCGTACTTAGATTAGCTTTTACTGAATAACAGTCAAGGCAAGAACAATAGATTGAACGGAGCGTGCAAACGAAATGCTAGTCCCCATCTATATCTCAAAAATATACAACCATACTAAGCAAGGTTACCAATATAGTTTTCATTTATAGGAACAAGTCAACCTGCAGTCGGTTGGTATTTGCTTCTGCATTGCATTATGCATATAATTGCCACGCAGAGATTACAATAACCGAACAAAGTAATGTCAAAAGTTCAAATTGATATTAAGACTGTTAATGTCAAACAACTTTATTTTACCGTTCACTCCTAAACATTTATCGGCACATCTCATTGTAATCGGTATTTACTACTATAGTTCTGTATATTACTTAGGCAAATATTTTTAATTGTTCAACATGTTTAAAGAAACAGAATTACATGTAAAGGATAAATAAAGTAGTACTTTCTCCAACTGACCCTCTAAGTTCATTTCATGTAGTCAGTTTATCCATATCAACAGATTTAGAAAAACAATCAATAAATATTAATGTAGGAATATAAAAATGCACTAAAATTGTGTTGTTATTCTTTGCATTTCTTCAATGCGTTTCCATGTTAGAAAAACAAAAAGAGGGAGTAAAAATCCTACAAATTCCGAGGACCTTACAGATACGGTTTGAATTCTAATCGGAGTACCTATTAACTTCTCTTGCAAGAACCATTGTTCTTGTGGTCTGTAGCTGCAATACGTAATAGTCGATACCTATTATACATAAGTGCACAAATTACTAATAGTCTTTGTATTGAATCGTTAGACCTTTCTAAAGACGTTGACGAAGGATTGTGCCTTTTTTGTATCTGTAGAAAACATTGAGTACCTATTTTTAATATGTACATATCTGTACTGTTGGCATTTTAGTTAACGAGTGGGAGTTGAGGATGAAGAAAAAAAGAGGGTGGCATGGCAGCAATAGCATCTTCATTCGCCATTTCGCATTCCTCCTACCAGAAATTGTTTAGAGACAAGTTGCAACATTTGAGTTGCATGAACGATTTCTTTACGACCAGAAAAGAATACAAAGTACCTTTAAGTGATTGAAAATAATGATATATGTGCTTCCGGGGAACAGGACTTTACATTTTCAACTTGAGACTTTAAAATACTACACAAATGGCAATCTAGTCTACTTCTGCTCATATGCTATGCAAGTCAAACCGAGAGATTTGCTTAGGTATTTACAATTTCAAAATAAGCACTACAAATGTATAGATAGTAGTAATGGAATGACAAAACTAATTTTCCGAGTTTAAAATTCTGAATATAAATTATTTCTTTTTCTGACACATAAAAGCACTTTTTTACAGCGCTTAACAATTTTTCCCATATGGAAAGTAAAAATCTTGACTGTTGTGTAATGATAATCATATTGTGGTCCTCAGCGCACATTGAACTCAGTAGTACTTTATAATCAAGGTCAAACATCATTCACGATATTTATTTTACTAGTAGTTACTTCTACCTTTTCCGTATTTTACCCACGCTGCAATTATATTAAATGATTAATATTGATTATATAAAAAGCAGAAATAAAAGTTTGAATGTTTCCTTACTGCACAGACATACTATAGATGTTTATTTTTTGTGTTCTGCTGTGTTGTAGTTTCATCTCTGTTGTTCTGGTGAAAGTTTTATCCATAGCACTTACTAAAATGCCTACAGCTTTTACTTTCACTCGTCTTCTCTATTCCTTAATCATTTACTTTCCCGCAAGGTACCATTATATTATCCTTACAGTAGCTACCAACCTAATAAACAGCGATTGAGACTACTTGACTCGCTTAAGAAAAAACTTCTCAAGATTACTCAGATAGTTATTTTTACTGCAAAAAATTAGCAGTTCATTTATTTTAGTTAAAAGATACTACTCATTATTAAGACTAATTTCAAGGATAAGCAACCATAAACAGCCTTCTTACACATCCACATAAGTTTATCGGTGGAAATATAAACAGATTGTTGATTTAAAGTTAGGGAAAGTTTTAAAAATATTTAATTTCCCGTTTGTTTTACTTATAAAATAATATTTTTCACATTGTGAGTTCAGCAGGGTGCATCCGGGTAAGCTTGTGAAGGCCACTATAGCTCTTGTAATCTAAAATACCTTAGTCATCAAATCACTAGCAATACCAATTGGTATTTCTTTATGGAACTAAAATAGATTAGACTGTTGGTGACCCTGATAGTTTCTTATCTCTATGGATATGTTACAAGGTCCAAAAATTCTTGGGATACCCAAATTTTGTATAGATTCTAGTTCTAAAAAGTAAATAGAAGTTCAAGTTATTAGCTATCGGAAACAAAATTTAGACGTTGAGATGCTGTATTAGTTTAACCTGGTCTTGTGGATGAGTAGGAAAACGCATGCTTAAATAAGTTGACTGTTTATGCGCATAAGAATAAATATTTGGTACTTATTTGCTATAGAAGAATCCGTACCCCCTGTAGGAGTCTTGGCAAAGACTTTAAGTTGCCGTCAGTTCTTAAGATTAGTAGTCAACTCAGTCAGACTAAGTATTGTAGTCAGATCAGATAGCCTACTCTGACTGTGGATGGATTGTGATCAACTCGATCAGAGTCGCCGTTCCGTTACTTTTCTACTCCTTGCAGTGCTCTTTTCCGGCGTTTCACTCAGAATGTGATAGCTCGGGAGAAAACTTTGTGTGGAGCAACGCTGCAAGTTACAGTTAGTTGCTTGGAACTGCGTAGGTATCTCGATCACTCCTCTCCAATTTAAATCAGTTACTATTTCTTCTTCTCCAGTTCAGTATCTCTTTCTTGTTCACATCTATACCTTACCCTATCCACATTATAATAGTTTATCATCTAAATAAACTGCACTAAACGCTTGCATGCAAAACTAAAGAAAATATTCCGAAAATTTACATGCATATCTCTTGTTGCAATTTACACTTTGAACAAAACTAAAATACAGTTTCAAAATTATTGTTTCGAATTGAATTTTAAAAGAAATTGGTGCTTGAATCTAAAACTGTGAAATATTCGACTGACTATAGATAATTCTTACATAGTACTAAAATAATAGATTGTTACCCCCAAGAAATAAATAGTTTATATAGAATTATATTGTGTTGTTGTTTAAAATGTGGAATAAGTGATCAGTGTATCAAAATTCGTAATGAGCTACACAGACACATATCTTGTAGAAAAGTTGCGAGAGATTCTACTCAGATTATATCCAACTCCAGTAACGCATCCTGTGAGATATTTTGATACATTGGTAACGAGTGAAAGTGAAGTGGATTCCAGTAGTTCAATTGCAATTACTGATGGAAAAGACTACACGACACAGTCTTTGTTAAATGTACAAAAAAATGAAAGGAACGGCTCTTTCTACTCAAATGTTACTAGTTTTATTGTCCAAGATTCAGATCAAACTAGTTTCACAGAATCTCAGCAAAACATTACTACCATTTTATACGAAGGATCTGATAATTTTCATAGCCCTCGTGAAATACAAACCAAAGACGATACTGCATTGATAAAAAACTTACAGGAGTTTATAGACGTCCTTAAAATGTCATTAAACTCAGGTATATCATCAGATGGTAATGGTATTCCTGGACCCGGAGGTGTTGCAATGGGCAACTCGGATTTTTCTGGCTTCAATTTGACACTTGATGACATCAGCGATTTAAATAATCTACTGGACTACGAGAACAGTTCCTCCGTATCGTTTAAACATTTCGTGATTATCATTTCTTATTTTCTCATCGCATGTGTTTCTATTATTGGAAACTTGTTGGTTGTGCAGGTATGAATAATTAAAAATTGACATTCAGCATCTCTTTAGACAATGCTAAATTATATTGTAAGCTTTGCTTGTGTGTCTCACTTTCTTTTTTAATTTAAATAAGAATTATTGAAATTGTGTTGCAGTTGGTGATCCGCAGTCGAAGATTGCATACGCTAACTCATGCCCTTTTGGCTAATCTTGCTGTAGCTGATTTATTTATGGCTACTCTTAACATTCCATTTAGTGCAGCAAGAGTCATATTATCAGGGTGGCCATTTGGAAGTTTCCTTTGTCAAGCAGTTCCTTTTGTTCAAGTTACTTCTGTCTATGTTACCTCCATTACAATGGCTGTCATAGCTATCGATAGATATCAGGCAAGTTTCTTAAAGGCAATTGCATTTAACTAATTGGGATATTAACACTTGACTTCTATACTTTAGGAACGTTTTGAATACTTTAGATTTAGATAACTGTCTCATCCCATGTATTTGATTTAACTTTGAAAGGTCATCATGAATCCGCTTGGTCGCCGCATGAAAAATTCTCAAGGCGTTTTACTCGTTTTTGCTATTTGGACTCTTTCTGCAGTGCTCTCGTTGCCCTATGCTCTCCACCACAAGGTAATGTTACAAAAATTCATTTATTTTCGCCATAGATAGTGTTTTTACGGTTGTAACCAAACATGGTGTAAGTTTAGGAGGTAGCATCATACGGAAACTTAATTCATAAAGAGTAATAGAAAAACTAAAGCATACGAGATTTACTGATCTATTTTCATCGATTTATTAAATATTACTAAGGAACTTCAGTAAATCTACAACATAACATGTAACAACGACAACTAAATCAATTATGCAAAGATTCTCATCTCACTAAATAGTAATTTCATGATCAGTAGATCTAATCTCCTATCATTTCGTTTCACAAGTTTGTTTGCTTTTGGTGCATTGAAACAGTAAGTAAGGACGACAGATAGTCAAAGAGGCAATCAAAGATTTTCTGAAAGAGAACGATAATTTATTTTTCCACTTCTAACGTAACCATTGTGACAAAAATGTCACCTTTTATAAATGAATTGGAGAATTAATGGCATCTTTTTACACTGTGATATCTTAAAACAGGTAGGTACAGATCATACAATCGCATACTAAAAGTCTCTCCGGTTAAAAAATTAAATATTTCCTGTCTTATGCAATTATGATTCTCACCCGGGTAGCTAGTAGCATGTCAACTCTAGTTTTCCAAAGGGTACATCTTCAATGTTAACATCCTATGCATAGGCAGATGGTATTTGTAGAGTTTCGAGTAAAGTTCTATTCAGGATAAGGCAGAGTCAAGTGTAGCGTGTAGCCAGAATAGAATCTCGAATTTGAATGAAATATATTATGCTGCATAGTTTAATTGTGACTCTGTATAGCTGGAACCTTTTTGAAAAGCAAGTTCAAATGAACGTACTATAAAGCGTAACAGAGCAGGAAGAGTAAGCGGTAGGTACTACGCATTATAATATAAGAAACAGATCTTATGGAAAGTGAGACAATATCTACTTTACATTCCAAGGCTGTAAAATCTCCATTTCCAGTAGAATTATAAGAATTATGTGTTATTGTCCTACGGAACACTTTTATAATATCAAATTGTGAGGGTATTATACGTAGTGAAATTATACATATAAGAATTTGTCATTGTCCTGTATCTCTTCAACATTGTTTATAAAAAGGTACGTACTCTTTAAATTTTTTCATTATATACGACATAAGATGTTTCATTTCCATGTGATAAGAATCTTGCGCAAATCTGCAAATAGTTTTATCAGGATCTAAGTACTTTAGTACATACTTCTATTACGTATACTATACATACTCTAGTACATGAAATCTGATAATGGTACTTAGTCGGTATGTAGCAGCATCCATCATATAATTATCCAGCTTCGCATACATGAAGCTGTAAAAGTTGCTGAACAATGCAAAAAGGATATCTGAGCTAAATAGGAAAGGAATGGGAACTTCTTTGCTGTTTTGCATGCCGAACTACAATATTGAATTGTTTATCATTTGTTAGATTTGCATTCTAAGCACTATACAAAAAAAGTATTGTGCTTTAAAAATTAACTGGTATAATTCAGGTCAAAAAGTCGGCCGCATACTATTTAACTCTTTATGAACCGCAAGAGCAAAATTTCAATAATATGGCAATGGTAAATAAGTATGGACAAGGAAATAGTACATTTAGCCAATATTTTAGTTTGTAAGGGGACCTATAGTCTAAATTAATAGTCAAATGGGAGGCTAAAATGTTATTTTAAGTCGTGGAACTCATCTTCCAAGGAATGAGTTCTTAAGGTTAGATTGCCTCTTTGTTATATTTATTAGTATAATAAGATCACCCCATAAGAAATAAGAATTGCCAATAAACAACTAAACTAGACACTTATTCTTTCGCAATGTAATGCTATCAACTCATCGAGCTTTATATTAAATTTTATGGTTGACATTTATTTTTCATAAATAAGCTTCTCATTATTTTACTACTGACTAGCCAAGTAGCCTACCGTACCTATCAACTAACTTCCCGAGAAGGCTATCTTTTGGAAACAGATCCCATACAATGCATAACTTACAATAAGACAGCAAATTCTCTTATCAAAAGACAGCAGCTCTGTCCAACAATTAGCATACTTACCTTACGAAGTTCAAATTCAATTGCACAGAACTGCAGGAAGATTCTCCATTTCTCATGCCAATTAAATCTTTGTCATATTACACTCCGTGTTATTCCCCTATTATAAGAGACAGTCCGCGATAGGGATTACAATCAAGAGTCACTTTAACCATTTCATAGTTTTTCCAGAACCTCAAAACTGTTTAATTCCCATTGTGATCGAGTTTAGAGTGAACAAAGTGGCCTACTGACTATTTGTAGCTTAAATGTAACAACGGAAGCTAGAATTGTACCATAAATAGTATGACCTTGAGATTTGTATCTTTTATAGGGTTGCATTGAAGGAATTTAGAATAAGGGTCACTCTTAAGACTCACTTCTACAGTATACATCTATCTAATAACAGTCAATATTAGGTGCAGTGTAACTGTTGGAAAAGCTATTTTCTTACAATATCAGCTAAAACAATAAAAATAGTGAAAATTACATTGATGTGATCACAATAGCAGATAATAGCAAAAATATTTAAAAACTTTAGTAAAGAATATGTAAGGATCTTTTAGAAGTCATTTAGGAGTAAAAAGTCTGTTAGGGATGATTCCATCTCAGGAGATACCGGATAGCCTTTAAAAGCAGAAATGATTTGTTTGTAGGTTGTGACCGTTTTGACTGTTCGGATAGTAGAGAGATGTCAATCTGAATTTGGATCTGTTCGAGCTCGCCAGTGGGTAACTGTGGCAACATTTCTGGCCCAGTATCTCATCCCACTTGTTTTCACCACCTTTTCATACGTTTCCATAATGATCAGGCTAAAGAGACGTTCATCGGGCTTAGGTAAGATAATTTTCACCAAAACATTTACTAAACCAAGCTATTTTCTAACAAACACTACATTTCCTACCAAATAATGTTGCTTCGTATCCTACTAAAAACAAAATACTTTTGCATAAAATGATTCTGTGGCCATTGATTGAAAATTGGGTTTAGGATTTACAACTCCGAGACAAGTGGCAGCTCAATCGCGAGCGAAGAGGAAAACGATAAAGATGTTGGTGCTGACAGTCATATTTTTTGCAGTTTCATGGGCGCCAATAAATATTTACCATCTGCTTACTCATTTCTCTCTGGTTCGCCACAACTCAACAGCGATTCTCATCTGTCACCTGATTGCCATGTCATCATCCTGCTACAATCCTTTTATCTACTGTTGGCTCAACGAACATTTCCGTAGGGAAGCCTTAAAGTGGCTCCGATGTTTCCGAACAAGACGCTCGCCCGTCGTTCATCCGGGCATTGAAGTCAATGGGATGCTTACCAGGGCGGATCTTCTCTGCAGAAGAAACCCTTCGATGACGTTGGTCCAGAGTTTCCAGTCTCATCACCCCAATCAGAGTTTCCAACTGGGAACTATGAATACCAATTTAGGTGTCAATAATCGCAACCCTTCGTTGACTCCGCCACCTCCCACCAGAAGTGCGACCTACAAACCAGAGCTCCTATTTTTGGCTGAACCACTTCCTGTACTCTCTGATATCGAAGATGAGGAGGATTGTGAAGTTGAGGTGGAGAATCCGTTGGACGCACAACGGGGCTATCTGAAACTCAGAGACATGCAAGAAAACGCTAGCACAAGCAACCCTCAAATTCGGAAGGAGTCGTCTACAGCTTCGAATATCTTTGGAAGTTTGGAAGTAAATCCAAGTGAGAACTCCCGTTCCTTAAATCCCATCGAAATCAAACTGGATCGTATGTGGGGCTTCTCAGCTAGCGAAAATACTCTTCTAGCAGCCAATATCAAAAATAAATTCATCTCTGACGGCACCCTCAATGTTATCGCTCACGAAAATATCGTTGCTGAAAGTTGGAGTCGTGGCTACGCTAAAAGAAGTGCTAGCGTTGGGGATCAAGTTTAAAAATTCTAAAAATCCTATTATGCTCTTTGTGTGCACGTATTTTCCTTAATGGTAAGTTGTATCTAGTCAAAGTAAAATACATTCAAATAATTAATATCAATATTAAGTTACATACTTTAGCCATCATTCTGTGGACGAAGTTGTTGACAACTCAAATCTATTTCCTCGTGTAAAATATCAGAATGAACGAGTGGAATATTTCTCTTGGTATAGGCATGTAAATAGATGTATATATAATTGTGTGTATAATGGTAGTCATTAAAAACTAATTTGACTCCATTATGATTGCACCGTCGTTGTCTAGAATAGGGTCAAAGCCCATTACATATTTACAACATTATATTAATAAGCATGCACCAGCAAGATAGGTTATATCAATATATTTAACTCTATGGATATTGTTGGTCGTATATTTATGGTGAGCACAAAGATAGTAAAAGGACTAGGAATTTGTTTTGTGTTTGAGTCGATGAAGATATTCAGATTATTATCACACATTGTACTTTTATGCTTGCACAAAATATTATGCTATTTATTATTCTTTGATATCAATATCTGAAATGGTTTTGTCATTTTTCTAGTCTTAGTACACAACTTCGGTTTAAACATTTTAATGAATGTATGAATGTAATGTATGTCCATCTTAGTAATAAGAAATAAAGATACCAAAGAGTTGTCTTGTCGAACTTCATGTCCCAATTAAGGTAATATTTAGTCATATAATATACATTTAGTCATATAATATATTATGTGTGTCGTATAGTAATATTTATGTGAGCTAAAATGGATTGTCACATGTAACTCTCTAAACTGTCCAATGAATATGTAATCATAGCATTAATAAATTGTGTGCACTGCGGCATGTGAAATTCTGAATCCTTTCTATACTTTATTTATGCAAAAAATCTTAAATAGTTTCCCATAAGTAATAGTTTATTTAGAATCCGTATGTCACAAAAATTATATTTGCCAGTTCCCTTCCAGTGTAAGTAACTAGTATAAGTAGTCAAGTCGTACCTATACAGGTAGCTAATTGTACCTATGGCAAAATTAAAAATATGTAATATAAAGCTATCTAGGTATATTTATGTTTGTGAAGATATTAGCCATTATTAACGTCGAGCATCCAAAAGGAGTTGATGTGGCTTGGGAGCTAAAGTTACGCCACAGTCAGGCAAATCGTCTTGATTAAACTTGTATCCTTTAGGTAATGAAATTTTAAAATTGTTGACAAAGTTGGCAAAAAACAGTTGAACTATACTTCGGCCCATTTCTTCTCCAACGCAAACTCGTTTCCCTGCAAAACATCAAAATCTTTAAACTGCTACTCTAATGCTAAATCTGCACAAAAAATAATGACCTGTTTGGAATGGTATGAGGTTTTCAGTATATCTGACGCTTCCATCATCATAGAGATGTCTGTCAGGAATAAAATCATCAGGTCTCTCCCACAAACGGTTATCACGGTGAACAGCCCACAAAAGTGGAACAACCATGGAACCTTTAGGAATCCAGTAGTCTCCAATCTTTGTTCTCTGTTGCCAAAAGTAAAAAATAAGCAATAGCCAATGCTGATTAAATGCTATTATACACAAGCTATTGTATATATAGTTGGATGTATACCTCAGAAGTTCCATGAGGGATTCCCAGGGGAACGATGGTACGATGACGCCAAACTTCCATGATGACAGCTTCAGTGTAGGGTAAGTTGCGGAAATTTTCAAGTGTCACATCCTTTCCACGGCCAACAACTTTTTCCAGCTCTTTGGCAACTCTTTCCTACATTGGAATACAAAGCATAAGCATTCCAACTTGTGATATTAAATATCTAGGCGTGGGCGTGGCGAATGTACCTGCACTTCAGGATGAAGGCCCATGTAGAGATAAAGCCACTTCAGAGATGTAAGAGTAGTGTCCCAACCGGCGCTCATTAAATCAGCCAAAACATGGTTAATCTGCTCCTTTGTAAATGTACCCCGATCTTTTCCATCTCTTCGTTTTAGCTAAAGCACAAATAATAACATTAAAGTCAGGACTTAACTTACTTCCACTCACAACATTCATATTTTTGTTTACCTCTACTAAATATGCGTCGACAATGCAACGGATATTATTATTTTCCATGGATGCAGCTTCTTTATCCATCAATTCTTGGTAAACTTTGTGGGACTTTTGTTTTCCTTCCAAAATAGTGTTCATCAATTTGGTGTACTTGGAAAATCGTCTGAAATAAAACCATAAATTAAAATGAATTATGAATTCAAAATAAGAAATTTTTTATCAATTGGCATGGCAATGTCCGAAGTCATTAGTTATGGAATCAAAAAAAATATTTTCAAGTAATTAGAATGCAAGTAAAGATTCTCAGAAAATGTGCCCAAAATTTGATGCCGTGACCAGGATTCGAACCTGGGTTATTGCGGCCACAACGCAATGTCCTAACCACTAGACGATCACGGCGGAGTTGATAACCGTTGAGTGAATTTCCCCTCAAAACCTTTGTACATGTATTAAAATGTTCGTTTATTTTGGTCTTTAACTTATATATTCTTAAAACTTTTGTTACGCTACAGAAAACACTTGTGGTTTAATCGTTTTTTCTTGTCTCTGCCTTACGGCAACTTTTATCTCAGAGTGATTCCCAAATTCCCAAAGTAGGAATAGGTTTTTAACATAGTTCTACCTTGTTGGGCTATACAGAATGGTGCGAAGCATTAAGCATGGTATATGCATGCATGTAATAAGTATTTATTTTCTATGTGTAAATGTAAGGAAGGATGTACCTGAGCCATGGAAGAAAATTTAAGTTGCCTGCTATAGCCATCACTTTAAACCCATCTTCCAAAAGAGATTGCAGGTAAACCCAAGTAGAATCATCCTTTTCCAAACGACTGCCGACAATCATTTCCATTATTAGAGAACCTACATTGTGCCGTAAAGATGGAACGATATCTTGCTCACGCCCGGTGTTCATTTTCACTTCCTATAACACACAAACTCTTTTTAATTAGATCGCCATCGCTTTTTTACTCGTCTTACTGACCTATTTACATAAAGCGCATAAGGCGTGTCGTATTTACAGATAATACTATTTACTGAAAATTCATTAATAAAATTCTTGATACATTTAACCAGTTGCTAGTATCACCTTAAGGAAATCCTTGACACATGCTGAAATTCTATCTTCAAGAAGAGATCGTTGAGATGCTCGTCTAGGGACAGACAGATCATTTAGGGTTGTAGACACGAATCGATTGTGTTCTTTCCATACCTCTCCTTCTGAGCAGAATAATCCTGCAAGGCATCAAAAAATTTGTTATACTTTCTCAGCATATCCTCATTGATTACTTATCCTAACTCATAGTTGAGTAAACAATTTTCAACGGTTGTTTTTTAACACCATTTTTAAATGAGTACAGCTTTATCTCGTTTCTACTTCATGTTTTTACAATACGCAACAAATTTTCATCTTATTTCAAATAAGGAGATATTATTATTCATGGTCTTAAACTTGATTGAAACTTTTTGAACATAGAAACCCAATGGAAGCATTTCCTTTGCATTAGTCAACTCATATTTTTCAAATTATTAAAACAATTACTTATTGCACAATTGAAAATTCACAGAAAACATAATCCCATTGCAATTGATGCAATATATTTATATATAACTAAATTGATTTTAGGATGTTTGTATTAAGTTAATTTTGTTAACTCTAGTCTTTGTAAATGCATCTCAATGCTTACGTAGGCATAATGGTAAACTAGATATGTACTTAATAAGTTAGAAAGGTATATTTTTCAAACATTCGAGAGTGTTGTATTCAATTAATAGTCATATTTAGTTATGTATGGTACAATTGACACCATTTATGCTTAAAGAATATCTAGTAGATATTTGTGTATAAAATATTAAAATTGTATTTAATAAATCTAAACGTAATTGAAATAAGATAAAAATTTAAAACCAAGCCTAATTGGAATTACTAGCATGTGCCAATACTTTTGATTTTGTGATGTTTTAGTGATACAAACCCATGCCGAAGAGTATTGAACAAGCATCCCAATTGTCTGTCTTCTACTCTCTTCTGAATTCATTGACTATTAGCTGGCATGTGCTACATAAGCATTGAAAATCTAGATTTGTTAGTAGCAGTAGTAGGTATCTCGGAATTAATGAATTACAAAGGAACCGTTTTTCATGATCTTTTAAGTATGTAAAACGTTGTATCCTTGTAGAAACAAGTAAATCGGGTTTTAAGCCTGTCTTTTTGCTACTTCTTGACTCTACAGGATTGGCTTCCTTATGAAAAGAACAGACACGTAGACATTATATACTTACTATACGGCATTCAGAGAGATAAAGAAGGAGTACATCGTATTACTAATATTCATAATATTCAGTTGAATAAGAACATACTCAAGAAGTCACTCATACGCACAAGAAATAATAATAAGTATATAGCTGATACATTCTTATTTCAGGTTGAAAGGTCTGCATTTTTATCAAGTTACGTGAAAAGACGCAAATTCTGTATTCATACCATACTTGGAGTAGTATATAGTGAGTACAGTAAGATACAACATTGCCCTTTGATACTTGTTGGGATGAGTCAGTATACTTGCCCTGTATTGCCCTGGTCCAAATTCGCAGTGGTGATGCGAAAGGTTGTTGTACAACATAAAAAGTGCATCTGTCTCCACTCTGTTGCTTCATTGAATGAAATTTACCGTAATAATGTAAATTGCATGGGATTAGCCATTGGATTACTTGCAAACTCATAATGGGCAGTTGGCTATGCCAAACCAAGTTGAGACAACTCTACGCAACGCAATGGTAGCATGGCTTGTAGAGTAAATGTATCTCACTGCAGAAGAGATGAGACTGCAGCACCAAATAGTAGTACAGATTACACTGACATCAACTGCTGTGGGTCAAGTTTTTCTGCATTTCTCCTCGTCATATCAAACCATTTGACTGCTTACAACGTGGACGTGGAGTATGTGTTGGTAAAAATCATGCTATGTAAGAACAGACAGAAAGTTGATTTCTAAACAGATACAAACCTGCCTACATACAAGCAGAAAAAACCATAATTTGAGATATTAAGTGCAAGCTTATGTAGTTATTTATTGCACGGGAATTCTTCACAGTTCATACTTATACTATGACATGGACAGTGGGCTTTATTTAAACGTTTTCTTATTTCTGCCATAATTTCTTATCTTGACAAAAAATCTCCTTCTTTACGCTTTGCTGAAGATTACGCTTATTTACATGCATCTACAAACATAGGCTACAAAGCGTAAGTGTATAATATAATGTTCTGTAGTAAATATAATGATGCATGTGCACACAGATAATGTTAAGCTGTAGTACAACTGGGTACGCATTTTTATAGTTTATCTCATTAAGGTAAACATTTAAGCAACTATTTGTATGTTCAGCTGTACACTGTGTTATTATTGCAAGCTACTATACTGTAAAATCCTTTTAAATGTAAAAAATAAGACAATGAGGATATTTTGTGCACAAGCATGCGGGTAATACTAAGATGAAGGTAGTAAATTGTAAGTTCTCAATCTTTTCTCTCGAAATAAATTTTATATTTAACAGATAACGACAACTTTAAGATTGAAAATATTCACAGTATGGATTTTAAGCTAGAATAGGTTGGATATAGTAAAGTTCCGTCTCACCTTTTCCATTCATGATTCCGTGAGTGAGAAAAAGAGGAGCCCTTCCGTTGAAAGCATCTTGGCTCAGTGCTTGCTTAATGAGTTTGATATCCGTAACAACGACCGTATAAATGCTTCCCAGTTGTATACTATAAACTCTGCCGTATTGCTGTGCTAATTCCGCTAAGGTTAAATAAGGAGCTTTGGAATTGAGAAAAGGCAAATAGCCAAAAAGAGGGAGACCCATAGGACCCGGTGGATAATTCTTATCCCGAATATCCATTATGGCTGCACTAACTATCACGATAGTTATGAACGAGAAAAATATTTTGTCGAAGTTCGCAGCAAACATTTCACAAAGAACGTCCCACATTTTGGCTGTCTCAAGATTTTGCACTTGAAGTCAATTAAAAATCACTTTTTGAAGAAATACACCTGAAAATAAACTAATTAGGGAGAAGGGGAAGTAGATAGATTTTCGGTAGTTTTTGGGGTCACTAGCCAGGGCCCGACGAAAGGTTTCTCTCAAGAGAGAAACGAATCTTCCGGATATGAAGATAGGAGCAGACGAGGATGCCACGAAGTTAAACTCTGTCTGCGGAGCTTGTTATTCTTGCAACTAAACTGATGTGAACTTTGCTGAACTCAAAACAACAATCTCACCTGAAAGAATTTATTTGTAATTTGCAATATTACATTATATGTGTTAGGAGGGTATCTTGATTCTACGCAAATAATATATAAGACTTGTGGTTTTGTATCTGCCTACTTGCACCCAAAAGACCCAAAAGCCAACCATGCATCTCGTCATTCAAGTATATTCACAAAGTCCTTCCCTTCCTTACGGCTTTTTTTACCTAGCTACATGTATGCACAATTATCTTATACACTGACCAAAAGACAAACGTAGAGGGACAAAACACGGTAAAGCCACCTAACAGATAAGTCTTACCCTCCACGTACTCTTTGATACAATTATGATCCTCGTAAGAAAAGGTGAGCAAATACCTAAAGGTGGTTTAGAACTACAAAAACAAGAGTTATTTATTAGTACAAAGCGTCTCTGAGTCCAGAATGTTGCAAATCAAATAGGTACGGTGCCCTAGTAGCTAGTAGACTTTAAAAGTAGGGAAAGAATTATTTACACCTTGAAAAAGACAAGGAGACAAGGTCTTGACTAAATCTAAATTCCACTGGGATGCTGTGCTACTATCTCATGTTTATTTGTTATGGTAACAAATAGGTAAAAAGCTCAAGATGTAATTAGGTCAGTATGATAATTGTTACCTAAATAACTGTTTACTCTCTCAAAATATAATAATAACAACATGCATGGCAATATTTTTATTGTCAATTAACATGAATAACACGTGCGTATCTAATATCATAGTATATGCATGCGTAGTATTAATTAGCTAAACTAAGTAGATGGTAGCTACAAAATAATCTACCTACCATAAATTCTTCGTTTTCATCCATATCCGTATTAATTATGAATTTAAATATCCACTACTGTATCCATCTTACACATCGTTAATAATTTTTATGTGCTAGAAATGAGTTAACATGCCAACATTTTTATCCTTGGTTTAGGTAAACAACAATGAATTATAATATGGCTACATATTCTCATGCATTAATTGTAGTGTAGCTATAATGTCAGCCACACAGTTATCTTTACATTATAAAAGTGTGTAGTAGTGTAGTAGAGTATAGTAAGTACCTAACACGCATAAGAGTGTTTACTTATTTGTTATTATTTCCCTTTTGACCTTTTTAACATTACTTAGACATTAGCAGTAATTGCATTTATATTTGTTTACATTTAACTACTAATATGCGACATGTCATAACAACTAGTTTATCTGCAAGAAATAAATCATAATAGAACAAAAATATCATGTTGTTGTCTCAAGATGCAATGTTCTATAGGCAATAATAGGCATGACTAAGATTACATGATAATATACAAATCTACAACATTGGCATAACTACATGCACTACACTTTGTAGTATCTACCTCGGAGAACTATTAAATATCTCCAAGTATTTAATAACAATAATTTTTAAGTGTCAACTAACTAGGCTTCATCAATTATCCTAGTGGCTTTAATTACTATCAAAAAAACTAAGTTCATTGAACAGTGATGAAATACCAAACCAAAACTATTTAATGCAAATTGGTCAATGAATTTATTCGTTTTCTAAATAAATATTTTAAACACAAGTTGGAAAACTTCTTCACATTTCGCCAACAAAAGGAGGTGATGGAGTCATTAGTATGACGAAACTGGAGCACCGCCACCATATTTCGGATGTGCATTATTGTACGATGGAAGAGAAGGATAACCTGTATTTTAAATTTAATATGTAAGCATTGGGTAAAATTGGTACATAGCTTGGACAATATTTACATCATGTAGCAATGTATTATATAATTACCGGGTGATCCCGGGTTTCCTGGGGGCCCTGGAGTACCTTTAGCTCCTTTGTCTCCTTGGTCACCTTTGGGTCCCTGTGGTCCCTGCCCTCCTGTAAAATGAGTAAAGTAATGTCAAATTATCGCCAAATTTTCTCATTTTGGTTTTATTAATGCAGCATTTTCAACTATTTCAACGATTATTACCTGGCGGACCAGTAGGTCCTCTCATTCCTTCATAGCCCTTAAAAAAATACACACACATATGAATGCATTAACTGCTTATTAGTTAAACATTAACATTTATTATAATGATTTGTAATGAAAACTGCAAATACCATTGGTCCAGAATCTCCTGCAAAGTAATAAATGCAACACGGTGAAAAAGTAGATCAACAAAAATTAACTTAGATACTCAGAGAAATTAACAATCTTAAAAATCGATTAATAAAACCATAGTTTGTACCATATCCACCAGTTTCCCCTATGTCTCCTGTAATTAAAAACATTATTATTTTACTTACTTCTTCCAAAATATTCACAATCATACAGCGGCAAATTTTTATTTTACGGACGTTGTGTATTACAAATGTTTCACATTTAGTAATTATTATCTTTACTCTACATAAGCATAAAGTGGGGCATGCGCATGGGATTCTTTCATTATTCTTGAATAAATGTTTGTATGTTTCTATGTCCGTAATATTTTGTAATTAATTAGTGAAATTCGGGCCAATGCGCAGTCGCTAGAAATTTACTGATTGCAACATTTTCTAGCACATTTTGTGTGCTAGGATTCAACTAGTAATAAATAAGCTTATAATAAAACGTCTATATTGTAATTCATAGGTACTTGTTATGTTATACAATTTTAAATTAAGCCCCTACCTGCATATCCAGGGTCTCCCTTGGGCCCTAAAATTAATATGCAATTACTTGTAATTTAACTTAGGCGACACAAAATAAATTTTATTTGTAAATAATATTTTGGAGTAAGTAGTTTATTACCTTGTTCTCCTTGAACTCTAAATTCATTAAATAAATATAATGAGATTCGAACAACTGATGGCAAATGGTAAACAATTTAGATAATTCTTAATTTCAAAAATTGAAAAATTACCCTTGTGTCCCATTGTCTCCCTTTGGACCCGTATCTCCCATAAGTCTGTATGTTTAGTCATTATTAAGCATGGCATCAATTTTTTACATCCAACAATGATATGTACTACATAGTAAGCACTGTAACAGTCAATTATTGCAGTAAAAATTGTTTACCCTTGGTCCCCTACAGGTCTGTATTCAATAAAAAATAATGAAATAATTTTAGTTTATAATACGCTCATAATATTATTGCCCTTTGTATCTGTATTAAAATGCTTTGACTTACCCTTGTAATCCAATGTCACCTACTGGGCCAGGATCTCCCCTGAGTTCAGAATACAAAATGTAATAATATAGCAATATATTTTCATTTAAATTTCAAAAATAAAAAAAAATTAAATTTTACTTATTCCCAGGATAACCAGTGACAAAGTAGGCACGAGGTTGTTGGTACGGTTGATAGTCATCTTCATATTCAGAAGGGTAATAGTTAGCTTCAACAGAAACCGCAATAGTAATTACACATGCGACTAATGTCACAAAATGAATACTGTAAAAGCCTTTATACATCTGTTAAAATAAATAAAATTGGACTATAATAATTTTATCTTTTCTACACTTCTCTGCATTAATCAATGCGTAGATAAGTTAACTTAGATAATACCAAAATTACATTTATTAATTATTAATTTCGAAAAAAGATCGAAAAATTGATAGCAATTGAGCGAGAAGTTAAATAATGTTCAAACCATCGGAGTCAATGACTTGTAGGCACCATCCTTTTTATACTTAATAGTCGCTACATACCAAGAATTTATTCATTGCTTTTGATTACCTTTGAAATAGTTTAAGTGACGATACTATTCAATCTCATTTCTTACGCGAATTCTTTTCTATACCTAATCACCTTTCAGGAATATTGATGATTCGTCTTAAATAGCAGCATATTTATCTACAGGAGTAATTGAACAATGATGATTGGACAAAATGATTTAACACTTAAAAAACCTTTAAACCTAAAAATTTAGTACCTACAACTTTCAGAACCGCAGCCAGAAAAAGTTTTTCTGGAAATTATTCTGGCACCAAGGTGGTAATTCCAATATGCCTATAACAGAAACTATTCCGACTGTCTAGATATGTAAACTACATAGGTAAAAGGTAATTTATAATATCCACCTTCACAATGTTAGGTTTTGGAAGTCTGCATCAAGTTATTATTAACTAGAATATATCATTATAACCCTCTTATAATATGTCAACCATTATCGGCTCGAGAAACAATGACTAATCAATCTATAAATGTTTTCTTGATCCATTAACTACCTTGTCCCTTTAAAAATCCCAAAACTTGCAAAACATAAAAAGGAAGCGGTAGACTAGACTAGTCCCCATAATACTACAACACCATCAGCACATGTATTGCCATCATTTAGAGAATTTCTCAAGAATGTATCAGGATGGTCGTAAGTATTTGTGGCCTAAATAATATGAATAATGATAGTAATCCCTTTGCTTTACATCGACTAAAAATGTACAAGTAATATAATTTACGCTTGGGATTATTAAAATGTAGGATAATAAATGTGAGCAGAATAGTTTTAATGAACATTGCGAATGTATTTATTGATACAACAAGCATTTGTATAATTAGTATGAAATACTATGTAATGCTCAGGGATGAATACAAAAAGTAAAATGTGATTTAGAATCAGCATCATTTATTGTTGAAACTACAATTCCTAGTTCGCTTTTTTAAAGTATTTAGATCACTAACGATGTAAATGAGCAGTGCAAAACGTATAAATGCAATTATATGTTTTCCAGGTTAAATGTCATAAGACCATTGTGAAAGCTGATATTTGTTACATAAAATAATATGTAATCATTTTGATCATTATCTATAATTGTAACTTGATCTGTATAACTTTCTTCAGGCTTGCATGGCAGAATACCATGTCATTATTGACTGAAAATTGTTATAATTTGGAACCCGCGGTTCTAACGTAATGTGAATTGTAGAAATGTATTTCATTTGCCATTATTTATGAATGATTTATTAACTATATTAACTTTTTAATTATGTATGGCTGTAATTACACTAAGATATCAGATGGAAAATTGCTGCAGACATAAGATTTATTCCAATACCTTATTGTAAAACAAAAGCATATAATACAGTTCATTATCAATTTAATCCATAATTCTTTCCAATCTTGACATCCAAAACTACCAATTATACCGTTCTCCATTCGAAATTTGATGTTTTTCGGTATTTAGAGTGGTATTTAGTACTCTTGGAAGCAGGAAATGTTCTTACGTCTCAACCGAAGTTCTCTAATAGTTAAAATAATTGGATCATTATATTACACTTAGCAAAAAATAAGCGTAGGTTGTATTTACTTAAAAGCCAATTTAAATGATCCTGGCATTAGAGATCATCTTTCCTTATTTGCCATGAACATAACCAGCCATATGCGTTGTGAAAAGTCATGGAATGAGACATCATTAAAATGCATGAAGCAAACGGCGTAGTGACCCCATTAAAGTTGTTTTTCGAAAAATACCCTTAACGTCGAAAGTATCATTTTACATTAAACAACATCATTAAGTCACAGAGGCAGGATGTTAAGTCTTTTCTTTTTAGGATGTTACATAAGAGCTACCAGTAGATCTTGTGATCTTATTGAAACAAAACTTATATAACTGCCCTCCTAACATCATATGACTTGATCAATTCCATTTACAAATAGGTAATTTGAATATGAACTGAGTCATCATTATACGGAACGGTAAGAAAAACAAGGAACCCCCAATTAAAAATTATTGTTCCGAAAGCTTTAGTTGAGGATCGATCATTTTCAGCCCATGCGTTCCTATCTGCTTGCTAAATTGTGATGGACTAGTAGAAAATTGCTTACGCCGATAGGCTCCAGAGACAGAGAGCTTGAGATTAAGGTTCTCAGATTTGATGTTGATTTATATAGCCCAGCAAATATGGCAGGTATTTTCAGACCTAATGAAATTGATGAGAACCTACAGTGTTAATCAAGCATAATTTATTTAACCCGGAATTTGATTCTTCAAAAACCCACTTTTACAGAGAAGTTTACAAGCGAAAGTATGACAATTGTTCATGCAGATATGCTTACGTATGTAAGCAAGGTATGGTTGGTGTTGGTAAGATTAAAAGGGCCCCATTCTTAAACATCTCAACTGAAGTTCTCTAATAGTTAAAGTAATTGGATCATTATATTGAAACAGCAAAAAATGAGCGTAGGTTGTATTTACTTAAAGGCCAATTTAAATGATTCTGACATTAGAGATCATCTTTCAGTGTTCGCCATGAACATCTTCAGTGAGTGCATCGTAAAAAGCCATGGAATGAGACATCATTAAAATGCATGAAGCGAACGGCGTAGTGACCCCATTAAAGTTGTTTTTTTGAAAAATACCCTTATGTCGAAAATATCATTTTACATTATACAACATGATTAAGTCACAGAGGTAGGTCTCTTAAGGATGTTACATAACAGCTACCTGGAGATCTTGTGATCTTATTGAAACATAACTTATATAACTGTCGTTCTACTTACATCATATGACTTGATCAATTCCATTTGCAAATAAGTAATTTGAATATGAACTGCGTCATCAGAGTGTGGTCGGGTATAGTAAGATAGGTTACTAAGCAAGATATTGCAAAATGCAAACTGTGATGTTAACGAGAGCGTTAAAAGTGAGTGATAAAAAGTTGATCATCGTCAGTCAAGGAGATTAAAGCGCAATTGGCTTATCAAATGGACCAATTCCGGGTGGATTTCCCCTCTTTTATAAAAAAAATGAAATGAACCCGAAAAATATGAAACAATATATATTTTTTTAAAAAAGATAGATATGACACTCCTTTAGCTAACCATATTCAATCAAACTGAGTTATATGCAAGGTGATAGTAAAAAATCAGAAATTAAAGTTAATTTAACCAAATCATTCTATTTCGGACATTTTGTAATCAGAGCACCCGGAATAGTGTCATTGATACTCCAATCGCCCTTTAATCTCGTAGTGGTGTGTCTACAGCCCTCAATCAGTTTTCTAACGGTCAATTTTAAACACTCTTTTACATCAGTGATTGTAAAAGAAAATGGAGATAATTCTAAGCCGAGGTTGAATTAATGTTTTCAATAATGTACCCCAACGTATACCTTCACGTGCTAAATTTAGTACACGAAGGTATGCTTTGGGGTACATTATTGAAAACATCAATTCCAGCTCATCTCTTCTACCCGACACCGACAACTGACGGCACATCAAACCTAATACCAAAATTCTATATTGTTTTGAGGTTTTCGAAACCAAGTTAACCGTGTTGATGCCTAAATTATATACTATTTAATATTGCATGAGCTTATGTTTTGCGTACAAATTGCAATTACTCATTTAAAAGCATTTAATAATATTTATTACTAGCTGCAACCTAGCACAATGTATTAGAAAAATGTTGAAATCAGTAAACTACTATAGCGACTACGCATTGGTCCGATTTTTATTATTAGACCGGTGATTATTTAGTAAACCAATTTTTGACGCATAAGCTTTTTGAAAGTAAGAAGCAGTACATCATAGTATACATGGTAGCTTATGGCCAAAGCGATACGGGCAAACATCCCAACCACATAACGACAGAATTCCACTCACATGTCCCGTTTATCTAATGATTAAGGATTAATTCTGCCATTGATAGAGATGCATATTTCCAAACAGTACATTGTGCAGTCAGCAGTAGTACACTGGTTAAAAACAAAAAACGTATTACCAACAACAGGATACTACCAAATCGGTTCGGTATCTGCGTATTTGCTTATCTATTCTACCATCTACTTCCACATTTTATCTCTTTCTTATCAATTTATCATTTTATATAATATGAACTCAAGCCACGGTGAATTGGCAAGGGAATTCTTCTGAGCTGACCTCTCCAACGTTATCGGAAATAATCAAACCACACAACAATACTTGAAGAACGTTTTTCTGATTCCAAAAATTTACGGCGTGTTCTAAGCTACTAACAACTTATTTATTAGCACAATTTGTTTTCCTAGCAGCCAGTGAACATCGACGTCCAGGCGTTAATATTTACTTCTACAGATAGTTTATATTTCCTGTTCAGTATTCATTCGTTCCGTCATCCGTAAGTTGTGTTCTCTAGGTCCTCCATCTAATGATTACTACCATTTATAAATTCTACTTATTAATTACAATTTATTAACTTACTTCCTGTTTTAAAGTGAATATTTTATACGGAAATTCAGTTAAACAACATCAATCAAAATAACCAATACAGCTACAATCCTGTGAACCCGAGTTACACTTTTAACGGAAACAACAACAATTATAACTTCTTCATACCGGGTACTTTCGACTTGAGATTAAACATGTCTGAATACCACCAACCAAGAAACTCGGATATCGAAATAAATCAGAGCTCCCCGAAAACAGCTTTTAATTCTCCAAATTCTCCGATGACAAATATTCCCTCCAGCCCTTCAAGGTAAGTATCGTTTTCTCAATCATAAAAATTGTAATAAATCATTGTTTGACTAGCCACTGCTAAGGCTGCTGACTAAAATGATGGCGGCGATAATGAATACCAAGCCATTTGGCTGGCTGAAGTGGCTGGACAGCAAACTAAATAACACACTGTAAAATGTGTATCATTAATTTGACACGTAAAACTTTTACATAAAGTCAATCTATCTGTATTGAGATAAATTTTGTGATGATTTTATTGGTTGATGCAAACAAGTAATGAAGTTTTTGTTAATAATAGTGTTCAGGGGAACCATACAGGAATGCCACAAAGTCCCATGCAGATGATGCAAATGCAGACAGCATTTTTCAATGAACGAGCAACTCCACCGCCAAGATCTTCTTCCATGTCTTCTAACACTTCTGCTCGCTCCTCAATGTCTTCTATCGGGTTAGTTTACATAAATAATTCATGAAATAATTTGTTAACTCAATCTATGTTTTTGAAATATTTGTTAATGTTTTATTTTTATTTTTTCAGGACTCCATCTCCTCGAATGATCAATTTGGAAAGTATCCACCAGAGTCCAATGAATAAAAAAGAATTTGTTTCTCCAGCTCCACATGCCAGAGCTTTTGGAAACTTATCCGCAGAGGACATTCATCCTCGGACTCCAAGACCAACATTGTAATCTCATCTTTTCATCTATCTTCTCATTTCTACCCAAAAAGTTATCATAGTTAAGATTTAACATTTGTATTAAGACCTCTTTATAATTTTCTAATACAATTACATATAGTTGTAGTCATAATTACATATAGTTGTAGTCATTTCTAATTGCTACTACTACACACACATTCACATCACATCTAACACAAAAGATAGAATAAGTTATATTATTATCATTTCACCGTAGTCTATAAACCTAAATTACCAATTAACAGCTTAAACTGTAATCTATACCTAAATTCTATTATGTTTCTAACCATTTCTTAATGAAAGTATTCTATTCCTTAATTGTATTCAGAGTTGTTATACCATGAAATAAACCTTTAGTTTGTTAAACGTTCACAGAACTTGGTTTAACGTACTGCATTTCATTTTTGTACACATGATTTAAATGATAAAAAAATAATTAGTCAAGTCCCCTTTCAACTGCAACATTAAATTATAATATGATTAGTGGTATCTCCACATTTACCAATAGATCAGTCAGTCAGTATCTAATATCTAATCATATCATTGCTGCCGCGGAATACTGTGTGGTATGGAGTCTGTACTTGCATGGGGATGACATTCTTGAGTTGGTGAAAGAGTTGGTGTAAGCCACAAGCTATCCTTCCACGGAGCAGCCGATCAGTGGATGTGCCTACTACAGAGGACACAGAAACCGGAGGCAGTATAACCCGCTTTAAGGTATCAAAAGCATTAAATATTAAGCAGCTCCACTACTTAATAATTTTTTAACTGAAATCATTTCCTACTTTTGTTGACTGTGCGTTGCCTGGAATATGGAATAGAAAACAAAGGCTGTTTTTGTTTGGCACGGAAATAAAGGAAAACAAAATACAACAGTTGTCTATAAAGTGCGTAAGTATTAGCGGGAAACACGAGAAAGTGAACGATTTTTAGTAGAAGTTGAAAACATTGTCCTTCCAATGAATCTTGCATAGTGCATTTGCAAAATTTTCCCCACATTCAGTTCAGTTATACTTACACGATACAATAGAAATATTAAAGTAAAAAATAAAATAATTAACTGTCACAAAAATCTCATTCCCTATTGTCATTCAACAGTATCAGTTATTGGATCCTATATCAATTATTTATCAAGGTAATGTTACCGACTAGTTTTGTATTTTTTTAACGCGCGGAAGTATTTTTATTGAAATGATTGATTATTGTCAAATATGGTAAATGGTGTTATGAATTATGGAATTATTAAGTTTAAAGTTTGACTATAATATCTTAATATTAAATAAATAGCGTCGAAAATTAAGAACGATTTAATTATTTAAATTTATTTATTATAATTTGAATTATTGCAAATCAAAGATGATCATATTATGTCATATATTTTGTTGCAGATCAAGTTCCAATCACCAATGGGCAGAAGTCGTTCCCGTTCTCCTAGACGACGATTAAGTCACAGCCGCGACAGAAAGAGAGATGTCAAGCGACGCAGAAAATCCCGATCCAGATCCCGGGATAGAAAACGCACAGGTGCTGTTGAAACTGAACGCAACCGAGACAGGCATAGACGGTAACTAATAAACACTAAAATCCATTTCGTATTCATTGGAATTTTGATTTAATGTGACGACTTAGAATTTAGAATTGCCAGAAGTTAATGATGATTCAATAGTAGTAATTTTTTAAGTTTTGCCGTGTTGAGCATAATCAATCAACAATCGAAACAACTAATGGCTGAATTTAGACAGCGGTGTCCCGTTTCCTTTGTTTCCTTCGTTTCCTGCGTTTCCTTCTTCCGTTTCCTCCGTTTCCTTCCTCACCGTTTCCTTCAGTGTTGTTTTAACCTCTCATATTTTCTCCGTTTTTTTCCTTAGAATGTAATAAACTAAACTACTCTTTTGTTTCCTGCGTTTCCTTCGTTTCCTGCGTTTCGTACAAACCTAATAAAAGGCAGTACAACGCTAGTGTTTAAGGTTACCAGCCCAGTTGCTCTGATCTAGGGGACTCTCTAGCATCTGCAGGTGGTAGAAAGTCCCTGGGGACTTTCAAGCACCCTTTTTCCATTTTCAAAATGTTCCCGAAGGCAGACTAAATATTTGTTGAATTTAAGCAGCGATACCTTGTTGTATATGTTGCCGGTCACTATTTTCGCCTCTTTTCTGACCTAACCTAATAAAAGATAAACTATTTTTAATTAGGTTAGGTCAAAAAAGACCGAAAAATAGTGACCTGTAACACCTTGTTGTATATGTTGCCGGTCACTATTTTAGCCTCTTTTCTGACCTAACCTAATAAAAAATAAACTATTTTTAATTAGGTTAGGTCAAAAAAGAACCGAAAATTAGTGACCGGTAACGAGATACTGATTATTATTTTATGATGATGATGATTTAGAATTAATTTTCATGATAATAATCTGCCTTCGGGAACTTTTGGGAATTATAAAAAAAGATGCTAGAAAGTCCTAGGGGACTTTCTAGCAACTGCAGATGCTAGAAAATCCCCGAGGACTTTCTAGCACCTGCAGATGGTAGAAAGTCCCCTAGATGTTGCTCTGAGAATGGGCATTGGGTACATTTACATTGTATGGACGGTGTAGGAAACGCAGGAAATAAGGAAACGCAGGAAACAAAAGAGTAGTTTAGTACATTTTAACGGAAAAAATGAAACGGAGAAAATATGAGAGGTTAAAAGAACACTGAAGGAAACGGTGAGGAAGGAAACGGAGGAAACGGAAGAAGGAAACGCAGGAAACGAAGGAAACAAAGGAAACGGGACACCGCTGTCTAAATTCAGCCCAACTAATAATTCAATATTTATTTTAGAGATCATACAAGGCATCGTTCACGGTCTCGTTCACGATCTATTGACCGAGTGAGGGAACGAGAAAGGGAGAGATTTCGAGAAAATGAAAGAGAAAGAGAGAAGCTGAAGGAGGCAATGCCCAACGCAAGTACATTTGAATTAAAGGAAGATGATCTAGAAGGGAAAACGGAAGATGAAATCGAAATGATGAAAATGATGGGCTTCTGTGGATTTGATTCTACGAAAGGGAAGCAAGTTGATGGCAATGACGTCAGTGCAGTCCACCATGTTGTTCAAAGAAAATATCGTCAATATATGAACAGAAAAGGAGGATTCAATAGACCACTAGATTATGTTAATTAAAAATTACTTGATAATGAGTTATGTATAATTGGCTTAGTATTTAAATCTAATGTACAATGAAGTATTATACTACCAGCAGCATCAACAATTTTTTTATAATTGTCTATAATATACTAAATAATATAATAAAATATGGTCGGTTAGTACATTGATACGACCAATGTCGGTCAATAAAGTAAAATCGTATAAAAAGGGCTAAGAAAAAATGGATAAAATTATCCTTTTTGAACATTATAATTGTCATCATTGTTTGACAGGAAATATATAGTACACTTACACGTGGTTTTTTAAAATAAAGTATTTAACAACTACTAAGTAATAATCCCTTTTTCTTAACAGTACCTACAATTGTAGCTCCCGTCTATAAGAGTGCCCTCCATCTACAGATATTAAAGATTTCTCACCGTCATAATTTAAAAATGAACAGTAGGGTCATCTTTATTTATAAGTCTTCCTTCTCCTTATAGATGGATATTATTATTGTTTATTATATTATAATAGTATATCATAAAGGATTAGCTTGCCAACGGTGTTTTAGCAATTCTAAACTTAAAATTCCTGAGCTAATTACTACCTATAAGATTAATGTAAATATTATATATACATTTGAATGATTTTAAGCAAAAGTCCAACCAGTTCAGTAGTAAATATTTAAAAAATTACCAAATATTCATGTTTTTTGTACATTTATTAATTTAAGTTTGATATTATAGGTATAATATTATATGTACAGTCAACATGGAATGAAGTAATTATGGAAATACCTAGTACGTCTGTAGTGCAAATTATGTTATATCAATGTAAAGTTTCCTAATAAAGATATCTTTTCTGTTTTGAGTATATAATGCCTACTGGGTTATTTTGTTACGCATTTATAAAGCTTGTTCATTCACTTTGTAGTGCTATCACCGCAGACCAATTTCTCGTGAGGCAATGAAAATTGAAAGTGCTGCAATATTTTGTATTGGTTTACATTATGTACCTACATATAACGTAGTATTCAAATCAATTTTAGAAATATTTTTGCAGAATTCTCAACACTGATGCGGCTACACTGCAATTTCAATTTTACGGCTGCAATTTTTCACCGATTTCCGTACAAACCATATTTTAAAGTACGAATCTAACCTCGCCAGAAAACGACTTTATTTGACTTGGAAGACAGGCTAAACCACAATTTAGAAAACTTTAAAAAACACTTAAAAGAATAAAAGAATGTTAGTATTCATAATTTTGGTTTTATTCAAGGTACTTTAAATACTACGTAACAAGGTATGCTGATAGTGGGGATTGAAATTCACTCAAAACCACATACGGGGGAAACGTATCGGCGTCCCCATGCCATTGAGCAATGCTCTATGACTCCTCCTCCTCCTTTGATCCCCATTAGTGGTTCTGAGAGATTTAAAAAAAATCTATAAGCATACCTTGTTAGGTCGCCATGGTATTTAAGATACCTTGGCTTTATTTTTGAATTTTTTGATATTTTCTTCGTATGTACAACATTATCTTTTTTGAAATAACCGGCGTACTTTGTACATATACTAGATGCCAAACAGTTAAGGGCTTTAAAATTCACAATATTTCTGAAATATTAACACTAAATGTGGTTTATAAATATTTAATAATAATTAGAGAATGATTATATTTTACTGCAGGGTTCGTATAATATAAAAATAGTTTGTTGTCTGTGGCTTTATGGATTTGTCGCGCTTTTGTAATTATTTATTACTATACAAGACAATCGTCCCTTATGTTGGATAACTCTTCTAAGGAATTATAATTTTAAAATGTAGCCAACAAAATATCTTTATCAATATGATTGCTACTATTGTTCCCATATTAATATGTAGCTCATGCAATTTATGCACATGTACTTTTCTAAATATGAACACCCACGGATTCAAGGAGTAAACGCTCATGGAATATAATACTCATAAATGAGACAACTTTATTAAATAAAAATGCAATGATTCAATTTAAATAGTGAATGAAATCTTAAACTACAATTTTGAGCGGTAATAATATTTATTAGCATTGAAACAGCGTAATTCTGACTTGTTGTAATCGTTAATAATCCTACGTCTTGAAATGAACTGAAATGAACATTTGAGTTAATTGTATGCCATTATTTCAATACTTTTTCCCAGATTCCCCATTTTATATTAGTATGCTTGTACTTCTGGTAAGATGTGTATTATTTCAGCGAATTAGACTAACAATTCCAAACAACTAACAACAGTGGATGTTGATAAATTTATTGATTTATAAGTTCTCTTTGATTGACTTGGAGGTACAATATTTAAGCAATATGTCATTTTCTTATTTAATATCAATCATGCACTTATAGGTACTTATTTTTATTTCTTAGCAGCATTGTAGGTAACTAAGATAGTACTTAAATATTACTTTAATATTAAAGTCACCTTGGGTAATTGGGTACTAATTATTTGGTATTTTGTGTAATTTTAACAGCTCATCTCGTAAGGCGGAAAGTTACACAGGGAGGTAAAAAGAGTCAAATAGTTACAATTACAATAATATTTATGTCCTTTAGTTTTTTAATAGCGAATAATATTAACATTTGAGAAATGGTGTTGGCGTCAACTTAGCTCAACTCAATAGTCCCTCGTCGACGTGAAAGGGAAATTGTTTATTTTATTACAATTTCAATCATTCATTTTGGCAAGTATTTTAACTATTAGTCTTCAATCTACCTACTAACTATGTCATTTCATTACTAATGCATTCAATCACTTTAACTTAACAGTTAGGTACACATTCGACATACATTTACAAGTTAAATATTGGGGAAAAAACGTGTCCAATCATTACAATTATTACGATATATATATTTAAATTCCTTATCGCTAGGACGGCAAAAAAAGAATATTCTAGAACTACAATGATCATGTCATTGGGTAATTTATTAAACCATATTGGTTTTAATATCCTGCAACTCCGTTGGTAAAATATAATGTTCTAATGCCACAATAATTTTCCAACGTAAATGACTGACAACTGTGTCTGTGAAACAGACAAATAAATTTGAAATGTCGAATTTCAATTATTACGATATAGTAGCACCCTTCAGTATCAGGGCAACAGCTATTTTAGTTTTCGAGCCACAATAATTCTCTAACTTATAGTGACTATGTCTGGGAAAAAGAACCAAATAAATTCGAAATATCGAATTTCAATTGTTACGATATTGTGGTTTGAAATCCTAATGCCTAGGACGGTAATTTAAAACGTTTTCCAGCCACAATAATTCTCTAACTTATAGTGACTATGTCTGGGAAAAAGAACCAAATAAATTCGAAATATCGAATTTCAATTGTTACGATATTGTGGTTTGAAATCCTAATGCCTAGGACGGTAATTTAAAACGTTTTCCAGCCACAATAATTCTCAAACTTAGTGTGACTGTCTGGGAAACAGAAACAAATAAATTCGAAATGTCGAATGTCAATTATTACGATATTGTGGTTTGAAATCCTAATGCCTAGGACGGTAATTTAAAACGTTTTCCAGCCACAATAATTCTCTAACTTATAGTGACTATGTCTGGGAAAAAGAACCAAATAAATTCGAAATGTCGAATTTCAATTATTACGATATTGTGGTTTGAAATCCTAATGCCTAGGACGGTAATTTAAAACGTTTTCCAGCCACAATAATTCTCTAACTTATAGTGACTATGTCTGGGAAAAAGAACCAAATAAATTCGAAATGTCAAATGTCAATTATTACGATATAGTGGTTTGAAATCCTAATGCCTAGGACGGTAATTTAAAACGTTTTGGAGCCACAATAATTCTCTAACTTAGGTGACTGTGACTGGGAAACAGAAA
The DNA here is from genome assembly GCA_020055645.1 of Tomocerus qinae. Taxonomy (NCBI): domain Eukaryota; kingdom Metazoa; phylum Arthropoda; class Collembola; order Entomobryomorpha; family Tomoceridae; genus Tomocerus; species Tomocerus qinae. The sequence continues at coordinate 27,663,182 of CM034548.1, forward strand.
CAAATAAATTCGAAATGTCGAATTTCAATTATTACGATATTGTGGTTTGAAATCCTAATGCCTAGGACGGTAATTTAAAACGTTTTCCAGCCACAATAATTCTCAAACTTAGTGTGACTGTCTGGGAAACAGAAACAAATAAATTCGAAATGTCAAATGTCAATTATTACGATATAGTGGTTTGAAATCCTAATGCCTAGGACGGTAATATAAAATTTTCTAAAACCTCTATAATTCGCTATCTTGTGATTGACTATGCCTGTGAGACAACATAATATACAATGCTTGTATCTGTAATAGATTTTAAGCGCTCCCTTAAATAATTCATTTCATTCACTCAATCGAACAATAATTATGTTAAGCATAGTACCCATGTCAGTCGTCACTTCGTTTAAGAGACGATAATGTTATAAAGGGAAAAGTATATCTGCATTTGAAGTATAGAGTTGCAATTATGTAGTAATATTTTGTAGGAGTGTTTACGGACTGATATTTTATAAAGAAAAAATAGAGTTGCTTAAGTTATAATAAAGAATGAAGTGAAAATTAATCATATGGCTTTTTCTAACTATCTACTGAATACTTTGAAACTATTGGCATTATTTGGTAAAGCGTATAGCACATTGACTTGACTTGCTTAGGAAAATCAATCTTCAACTTTAAAAGTTATTTTGATAACATTGTCCAGTCCTGCTTCAATTGTGTCCCCATTTTTGACTTGACTAACCCCTGATGGCGTTCCAGTCAATATCACGTCGTTTGGTTCCAGCGTGAAATATTGGGAAATGAACGAAATAAGATGAGGAATATTGAATATCATGTCTTTCGTATTCCCCTTCTGGCGCACAGCTCCATTAACATTGCACCACAAATTTGCATTATGTGGATCTGGAAGCGATGACATTGGGATGAACGCACTGACTGGGCAAGACGTATCAAATCCTTTGGCGACTTCCCATGGACTGCCTTTTTCTTTTGCAGCGTTCTAATTTATTGACAAATGTTTACTTATTAAGTTACAAATTAAGTTTATTATTTTAAAACTAATGTGTAATAATCGGTGTTTCATAATCAAATTATTCCATCCTGTATGAAATCAATTTGAAGTAATACAGCCCAGTAATTACACCTTTCAAAAGACCGTAGGAAGTTATATTATTAATGGAGAATTTTTATTACAATAAGTGGTTCCAAAACATCATTGAAAACAAGTGAGTAAAGTAAATGGTATACCAATTTGACCGAATTAATCTCTGCAACTGGAGATGTCTCTGTCAAGTGAAATATAGTGTTTGAAAGGTCATCTTATTTTGTTTAATCGAGGAAAGTTTGTTGAATATCAAAAGAAGTTGGTCAAAAACTATTTCGAAAATAAAAGTTGACGTACTGGTTTACTATATTTACCATTTAAGACTCAACACTCTTATTTTTAAATGTGCTTCACAGTCCTCCTGGAAAATTACTTAGGGAATTTTCCACCAATATCCGTTAAAATTGGGGGTGGTTAACTTTTCAACCCTTTCTTCACAGCGACCTTTTCCACTTTTTATTTTCAATGATTATTTTGAACCATTTTTCAAGATTCTTTTTGTAATATCATACGTCTTTCGAATTCATAGATCATGCAGTATCAACTGGGTGGGTTGGAGTACTAGACGGAAAGTTTAAAGGAAAGAAATATTGTAATTACTTGGAAATCTCTAGCAGTCATATCCAATGCCAGGCAATACCCTGCAACATAACTCATCGCAGAATCTTCTGTGACATCTTTGGCCTTTTTTCCAATAACTACACCAAGCTCAACTTCATGGTGAAGATTTTTGCAGCCTTTGGGAATCTGAAACACCCAACAAATGACATAGTACAACATACAATAAGACTTTAACAAATTCGACAGCCACTTAAACTTAAAATGTAAGATCCATTCACCATTCTACACAAAAAGACATAAGAAGGTGCTGAGAAACAATATTAAATATTCATTTTACTATGAAGGATATTTTTAAAATTGCACTGAAAAAATTAACTGCAATTTCATCGGTCCGTAAAAGAAAAAATAACAAAAACAACAAGGTACCTTGATTGCCTTTCCTTCAGTTATATATGCGGTTGCTGGTTTCATAAACAAAAGTGGCTTCTCAGGAACCGCGTTTCCCAATTCCGCTGCATGTTCTCTAATAATTTATTCAAACACATAATTAAATGACTATTTGTAATTTGTACTTAACTGATTCTCACCGATATATAAACATGTCCCACAATTGCTTTCTGGTCACCAGTTCAACAGAAGCTTATTAGATGGAGGTAGAGAATTATACACTAAAAAAGCTTGAAAATACTGTTTCCATCTACGGAGCTTCACTTCAACTGGTGACCAGAAAGAAATTGTGGGACCCGTCTATTGGCTAGTACAAAGTAACGTAAATGTTTTCTGATTATTAAATTAAAATTAATGTCAGAAATGTCAACACAATTTACACTCTTTCATCTTTAAACCCAACGAAAATACAATGGTGACTAACGACTAATGTCTAATAAATTAACTGAACTGATTACGGATGACGGAATTTTGGTTAACATTGTTGGAAATACATACATAGCCATGCTAAAATATTCACCTGTAATTTCTACCAACTGCTACTACTTTTCTTCCTAGTTCAGCAAATCGTGTGTAATTAGCAGCCATGGTACTCAGAAAGAATATTATTTGCTGATTGCCGATCAAAGCAGTTTGCTTTTTATTTTCTCTAGGATCTACAAGCACAAATGAGGACAAAAAACATAATTATGTGTCTTTAAGCTATTGAAACTGAAAAGTATTATTAATGCCGACAATATGCCATAGAAATGTCAAAATTAACTTATGACTTACAAAATAGACTGGAACATTACCTAACAGCAGTGAGCAACGAGCAGTGCAAAGAAATTACGCCGATTGCATTTAATTTGAATTGCCCCTCAATGTTTGTAGCGACAGATAGCACTCTACTCTACTAAGCAGTCTATTACCCTATTCTGTGCTCTTCACTCGCACTCTCGCACACTCAACCACTGCAGTCAGTGCACTGACTCCACTACTGATTCCACTACTCTCCAATCTCCAACTACCCGACGCCCGACACACAACCCCACCCTACCCGAAACCCAACGGAACTCCCCGGACACATGCCTTAAATGTGCCCTTACACAGTTAAGTAAATTCTAAGTAAAATCGTAAATCGTAAAAATTGTAATCATGAAGTAAGAAGTGCAGTTTAATTTTGATTTATTGAATGGAAAATTAACACCATATTGCTTCAAAATACATTGTCCCTATAGGTGTATACTGTAAGACATGCCACTTATAGTCATAGTTGGACTTTAGACTAGCCCACTAGTATTGCTTGCTTGCTGCTGCATTTCAAAATGGTTAGGCATCAGTATTTTTTAAATTTCGAAATTCAAAATACATTAATGTTAACCCGTAGTGTGCTTTTAATTATTGTATGTAATATGCATTGCATACGCGTTTGCGCATTGCATCAAAAAGTCTCTTCATCCATTCTAATATATAACCACAGTCTGAGATAAAGCAATAAATTTACCAACCTATCTATCACAGTGTGCCCAACTGCCATATCTCCGGAAAGAAATACATTTTTAGTATGAAAAAAAAGAAAAACATTGGGGACATATTCTGACTGAAAGTTAACGTACGTATCACATTTAATTTGTTTTGTCCACAAAAAGTTTTTGGGGATACGTAGGACCACAGTTATTATCATATAAATATTATAGTGCGATTCCTATTCCCTATAAACTTCTATGTATAATGTATACATTTTCATATCTTAAAATCACTTCACTTCACACCATTCATTCTAGCTTAGAAAATGCCCTAATTTTTGCAAAGAATTTTTTGAAATCATTTCCAGCTGCGCCTTTAGGAGTTTTAACTGGCCCTAAAAATTAAGGTTATATAACCTTAAGCTAGTGTCAAGTACATCCACATCTTTCGCGAAGCGATTGACAGTCCTGCCCATTGGATTGGAGTAGTGTCGAAAATTTCATAGGAGCCTTCAGAATCCTGAAGAGCCAATGCAGTCGTGCAGCCGCTGCCAGCGTCCCAAGAACCATTCATTACCACCGACGCAATCATTACTGCTATAGTTTTATTTTGTGAAAAAGAGAGTATGAAGTTATTTAACTCTCAAAACATTTCCAGAATAAATACATTACACATATTACATGAATTCCAATTAACAGAAAATATATATCCAGTACGGAGCAGCTAAAAGTGACCATAGGAATTACATGCCCCTTATGGGAAATTATGAAAAAACCATTGTCCACCCTCATTTTTCCGCCAGCGCATCGTTATCCCTCTGGTCACTTTTAGCCTCCCCGTACTGTATATTTTTGCTAATGATATGTAGTAATACAGGTATATACCTACATCCCTCATACGGTATATAGTGTTGCCGTAGATTCCATGTACCAAATAAATATACTCCTTGGTATATTATATTAAGGTTTTATTCGATATAAATTAACAATACAAAAATGCCTAAAAATTATGTGAGATAGTAACGTCTTAAAATTACAGTGAAAATCGTGATACAGAATAGAGAATAATTACTGATATTTTAGCAAATATTATTGCTATAAATTATAAGTTATATAAATTAGTAAGGACAATAATGAGAATGACATCTACTAGTCTAAATGTAAAATCTACTTTCTACGGATTTGTGTCTGGTATTTGCATGTTTATGGATTTTGAAACTACATTTACACATTACAACAATTCAAATGAGAATTTTTTAATGAAACTTGTAAAACTTGTATCTTCTGGCTCTACTACTAATAATAAGTACACTAAAAATAACAAAAAAACATAAAAATAGCTTTAACAAAACGAAACGACAGCTATAATTATTACAAATACAGATACTAAATACAAACAAATGTTGACCAAACATTTATTGATAAATTACATTAATTTGTGATTAGATTGCACTATTTCTTTTCTTGTACACATACAGGGTTTAGGTAATAAATAAAATTGTATAGATACTAATCAAGTAGTCTATTTGGGCCTTTGGAAACGTTTCACAATTTTCAGCAGCGCTTGTCTAAACTCTTTAGATCCACAAGCGTAGATCATGGTATCTAAAATTGCTTGCAGAGGAAGGACAGATCTCATATGGATCACCAGGTATCTCCAAAGTGTTCCGACGAGTTCACAGTCAAGTTCTGATTTGTTGCCATCCTCGCAACCTCGGTGCAATGGAATGATCGTGACAATAGGAAGAATGAATACCCACATTGGTATCATAATTAACAGCACTGTTCTTGCAAATCTAATTGATGGAAACAGCCTCCCAACCTGTTCAATAATTCATAAAGACATATTTAGAATTTATTCAGTATTCAATTACCCAATTCGGAAATCTCTGACTTCTTGTGGGGTCTACCATGTAACCTGGCGGTTTTAAAGTCTAAGGCTGGAAACTCTGATGTGGGCAGAATTAGGCTACGGCGGTTGGTCTTCTCTTTTAATGTCTGTCTTCAACCTTAGCCTTAAAAGATTTAACGCAAGTAGCAGAGCTGCAATTGCATTGCATGGTAGACCCACAAGAAGTCAGGAATTTCCGGATTGATTAATTAAATTCTATTAAATGAAATTATATAAAATCTATTATAAATGAATTGGTATTTATTTTACATGAAACATGTGCGCCCGAGCAAAATGCAGGTTTCTAAATAGTTGCAATCTGGGGATGTGACTTTGATGACTAGGAGGCATCATCGGGTGAGAGCGACAAGTTACGAGAGATCGACTCCTAGGCAAGGTATGTACATTAGTTGGTATTCCTACAGAACCGGGACCGAAATTGTCCAGTTGTGACAGCGAGGGAACTTTCCCACTTCCCAGTTCAGCGGAGACATTTCCGATGACGACTGTCGGGGGAACAGATGGGTCAGGCTGGACAACGACGGAAATTGGCACAGTTAGACTGTCTGGGATAGTGGGAAGAGACAACGTTCTTACGAGAGGAGTTGTGGTATCATCTCCGCCCGTACTCCCCTCCGTCCCCATATCCGAACCCATGTTGTTGACATTGATGTTCATATTGTTAAAACTGGGGATAATCATGTTTTCTGCCATATTTCTGTCTATCTTGTATGGGGTCATGTCCAGATTTAAATCATCAACATCCATAGGGCCCAATACAATGGCGTCTGTTAATGAGGGGAGAATTGCTGCAGTCGTAGGCGACGTGGCCATAGGATTTGTGTCTGCAGCAGTCGACGACAGCAGAGGAACTGGACTGCTATTTGTGATACTAGATCCCACTGGGAGAATCGTGTTCACGAAAGTCTCATTTTTATATCCGCAATTTGTACAGACAACTGACACTCTTCGGCCTCCAAGGGCTGGCTCATGGGCGTAAATTGCATTCAACTGCTTTTTGGCAATTCTCAGTACGGAGCTGTTGAATAAAAGAGTCAGAATCGAGCAGATTGTCAACACAATTGTCAGGTACACTAGTTGGAGACTTTGTGCTCGACAGATAGGATCTCGGAGACCGAGAGTGACGGATGCAGCTGCCAGTGAGCTTCCCCCGACTAAAACGATAAGAAATCCGACAACAACCTGTTCAAAATAATTATCATACTTATAATCACGAGACGAGAGAGATACTGCAATTGCAGCAATATAGTAATAATTTTACTAAACACTTACTAAATTAAATAAGCACCTAATTATATCATTTCAAGTATATACTCCATATCGAATGACTGATTTTATTGTTACACTAGTGTATACGTCCACATATATCATGATATCAACTCAGACAACATGATGGCAACGAGGGCTATGATTTTTCAATTGGTCAGTTATCTATATTCTTTCAGTTCTGACTTTAATGCTATAAATCAATTTCATAATGCTGCGTAGTACATAGCATAAGTATCAAATAAAGTCATAAATCTCATAACTTGTAAAATACCTTCGTACTTTACTGATACTCATTTTCTCATTCGTATAAGCAAACATTGAGAAAACGTCAACGGGAATGCTAAATTATAGCCTAACCAGCGCAATAAAATAATATCATGGAAAGGAAAACATACCCGCACGGATCGGCTTTCCAAGCGTATCGAAGCGTTCATTACATATAGCCTACGGTAATCAGGCGATCAAATACCCAAAGGCGAAGTTCAAAGCTACTGGATCTTAGGATCTTAGAATAAGAATTAAGAATCTTAATGATCAGGACTCGGGAGTATTTGCATGGTCAATAAGCAGACATCGTTCTACAATATCCATGAGCGTATAAAAGGGGTCTTATGGGGATCAGGCCCAAAACCCCCAAACATTCCAATAAACAAATTCTCTAACCAAAAAATTAAGACCAATTTCGGTTGGATTTTAGTGGGTCTAACATTTTAGAGCATTACGCGCATATCTGTAATACGGTAATACGTAAGAAATTTCTGCACTGCGAGAAAATCTGTTTGCTCAGGCTTATACAATTTCTCCTGTCGATATCATTGGGCCTTTGACCAAACGAGGTGGCTTTCGGCTAAATTATATCCTAATTAGTTACTAAACTTCAAACATTGATATACGATGAATTCGGATGCTATCAAGTTTTAAATTACCATGGACAAAATCATGAAGGAAAATGTAGCCAGATAGCCCCAGGATCACTCCTGAAGAATATCCGGTATTTCACCACCTGACTACCGCCGTCATCAATACGAACGCAAGAACGCCATCGTTACTTATTCGATGCTTGGAAAATGTAAAGGTTAACGATTCAAGTTTTTATCCTGCTCCTTGGTTAAGATATTTGCGAGAGTCAGTTAAACCATACATATCTTACTTGTTGGGCAAACATTACATTATTAGACTTCCTCGCAATGCCATTGAACCAAATGAAAACATCTGCATCTGCAGAGTTAGACGGATTGCAAAGTAAGTCCAAGTAATAAAACATTTGCACTGTTATTAATTTACTTATTTATATGCATCTATCGTGCATGTCCTAGCCACGAGACACGACCATAACTTGCACAAACAAATAAAATGTGATACTGCTGAGTATTTCAATATCCGTACTTTGTTCTTTACATACACCTCATTTACTTTCTTGAGTCATATTTTATGTAGATACGAAAAAAATCGCCTAGGTATTAATGTGAACCAATTAGTTAAATAAATCATTCATTATAATGCGGGCGTGTGGGTACTGCTTTGATACCTCTAAACTATTCAAATTAATCAGCTACCTATAGTTGAATGTTCTAGTTCACATGTTAAGTATACTATACTTGATAGTTAGAGTTTTTCATTGGATTTACTGACGTCTACAATATGTAGGTACATATTCTATTTATTTCATACCTAAATGAAAATGTGGTCCTTCGATAGATGTTTATTTAGGTTTGCCCCAGATTTGAGCAGATCTAATAATAACTGAAAGCTACCTATTATGTATGAACTGTAGTAGCGATAAATTTGATTAAGTAAAAAAGGTTGCTTACATGTCTATTAGATATGGAGGAGGAGTAAAAAAACGGGTAGCGGACGGCGACGAACCGATCTAAAGAGAGCAATGTGAGGAGAAGCATATTAACAACGTAGGGAATGCCTAGAGTGGCTCTTTGGAGAACACAGAGTTCCCTTTGAGGAACAACAAATAAAAGTAATTCAAGTCCTTTGTGACCCCCAACAAAGAGATCGGTAATACAGAGACAAGCCATCCACAAATGTCTTGGCTTCCACAGTTCACGACTTTGGCCTACAACACACAAGACGCTGATATTGACAGCAAAGATGCCAATGAGGAGAACAATTCCCCAGACGATTTCCCCCACAGAATAGGGCTGAGACCACAAGTCGTTCTCCATTATTACTTGTTCCTAAAAATAAGTGAAAAATTTCCGTGAGAAAAGGTCGCTAATGAATTCAAAGAGAAAGAAGTCAAAAGAATAAATCAGGGAAAGAACTCACTTTCGGTAGAAAAGGAGAGCGCGACGGGCAGGAGAAGCTCAATCACACTGTTGCTCTTGGTTTGTTTTTTCGCTGATCTCCCGTGGAAATAGACCATAAATCCATATATAAACGAGGATTTGACTGGTTCTCTTATAAGTAATCCGCGTGAAGCTCAACTTAAAAGTTCAATCCTCATTGCTCGTCGCAACTCGGCTGTAGTGCTGCACTGACAGATAAAATCTTCTTCCCGATTTCACACATGGGACTCTCACTCAATTCGGAACGAATCTCTCTTGGAAATGGTGGGAAGGGAAAGTTCTTTATGCTGCGTAAGGTGAATGCTCTGCAGAACAAGACAACAAAGTACACAGAATTTAATATCGCGGAAAACTGTTTTCTGTAGTCGGCTTCAATTACGATTATTACCTCGCCAGTCTTTTAAGACTCTACTCTATAATAAATATTCAGTCGTTCTGTTAAGTCCGGCTTATTGTCAGCTTATATTTTCAGATATTTTAGTCACATAAATATAAATACATCCTGAACAAGCTAATCGGGCAGAATTCCGTGCCGTGTATGTGTGTGCAAATGACAAATGAAGAGGTCAAAATAGATACTGGGAATGCCACAACGGATATAACTGCAAGACTTTACGACCGAACACTTGTAATAGCCAGCAGTAGTTATTATGGCTCCATTACAGATACTATGACCATCCTACAGGAGTCCATCCTCTTTCATCCAGCTTAATACCAACCAACACAGTAATAGTGCATTCTGCTCAACATTCTAGTATCTATATATGTATCACATTATCCATCCAACTAAACTGCTTCATGTTTTCACTTCCAGGAGCCAACCTTTCAGTTCACTTGGTCTGTTGTATGCCAGAGAAATCAAGATATCTCTCTCTTCAATATTGTTATTATATATTGCTCCAGATTGCCTTTCGGTATATATGCATCTACGTAATATTATTATTGTATCACTTGTTGCTGTGGTGCTAACGATAAGTAAAGCTGAAGAAGTCCAACTGTTAGATTAATGGGTTCTTCCACGTGGTTTTATTCAATCTTCTCAGGAAGAGAAACACAAGTTTCTTACAGTCGAATTCTACATCGCTACTCAGACTTCAATCGGAACTTCACTTACTCTTCAAGTCCCAAGTCGTATTCAGGATTCACTTGAGTAATGACTTGAAGTCAAGTTCTAAGGTACCTCCAGACCTACCTTGGCACTTGACTTGAGCTTGACAAATTTTTGAAACTCCCGCTCAAATTTCAATACAAAATAATTTTGAAGTCTAACTTCGTCAAGTGGGCTTCATGAATACCACCCCTACTTGGACTTCAACTTGACTTGAATCAACCCTTACTAAAGTTAGACTTGAAGTGAAGTCTGAGTAGCGATGTAGAATTTGACTATTAGTCCTATAGTAATATCATTAGGTGAGATTAGCCTATACCTCTCCCTCAATGTACACACACACACACAACTAGTACTTTCAACTAAAGTAGTACACAATTACTAGCTCTAAGTACCCTATAGCGGATCGATGTGATCAAACTATGTAGATATCTACTAGTCTACTACACAATAAATAATATTATTGTTAGGTATCTTAATCTTATCTATTTCACTATAATACTATTTGACTTCAGTCACGATATGTTTCGGTGAAGACTACTTTGTAGTACTGAAAGTCAAAAAGACCGTTTCTGTGTATAATAAGTCTATTATTTATGAGGATAATTAAGTACATTTCCCCACTACAGACTAGACTCAATGTAGTACTGATTGATACAAAGTAATAATACCTAAGCATGTTTCCAGTATAAGTATGTTGTTGAATAAATATAGCAGAATAGTACCTGTTTACAAGGAGAATATTATTATACCATTATACTACTATATAAAATGATGGTGACAATGAATCCCACCGCCTACAGTCCTCTCTCATCAAATGGAGCAATTCTTACTGAATAGTGAATACAGAATAAGATCAGACTGGAAGACTGGACTAGTATTCACCAGAATTTAATGGAACTGCATGCATGCATGACGGTTGCATGATGTCACATGAGGAATTAGGATCACTGTACTTACAACACAATATGCAATTACCCATTCCCCAAATACAAACGCCCTTCTTCCTTGTAAATAATGACATTCTTAGAATTATTAGGCCCTAACCGAATCCCTTCAATTTCAAGTGACATTTTAAAATATTTTTTGAAGCATTTCCCCACCCATTCTCAACATTTTCTATCCAAATGTTTCCTACCACAACTCTCACGAAGGAGATAAGAGTTATATGTAAAAGGGCAACAACAGGTTGTGCTCAGCAAAGTCAAATACGTAGTCAAGCAACAGATTTTGGTTATTATCATCTACGTCCACATAACACATCCATTAGGCTACTATGCAGGCAACCTATTAGTATGCGTCCCTTGAAACATTTTTTGTAGCCAGAATTTTTTAGACCATGGAATTTTTATAGGTAGTTAAATCTGACACAGAACAATGTTCTCTTATGAGAGTTGTATTCCTTTGCCCCTGTTGGTAGATATGAACTGAGTTGTACTATCTATCTACCCTGTGGATTTAGACAGTCCGGTGGAAGGTAGGCAAATAAATAGTATCGTAGTTTCTTAGTCATGGACAAAGTACACAGTTATATACATTATAATATTTAGCTTATTAAAAGAGTATATTTGTACCTATTATATATCTATAAAGGGAAAAATTTGTATACAACTAAAACCTAGTGTCTCATTCACAACTACAGTTAACTGTCGGTATAGTTGTAACATTACACCCTTTAAGATGTACATCATGTAGTAGTGCAATGGAAAACTATTTCTTATCTGTGCAAGCGAATAAAAAAGTCGTAAATAAATTTTCCATGCGGCCTATCCTTTCAATTCAAGTTCACTAACGTTAGGATTGGGCGTATTTCGTTAATCCAATAAAAGTTTTAATAAAAATTCAATAAATAAATTTTAATATTTTTAACTCTTTAATCAATCTCAAGATATTATTGAGATACTATTGCGGTAGGTTGATTTCAATCATAATCAGTGATTAAAATTAGTTTAGTATACACAGAGTAGAATTATCTAAATCTTACGGATTATCATTTAATAAACATACATGGATTCTTAAATATTATATTTGCAGGACAATATTAAAATAATTTCGAAGTTACTAAACTCAAAGTGTCTTAAAAGGTCTAAGAAAATGGAAAGGCTTTGAGTCTGTTTTGGAAGCTACTCGAATGTTTTGAGTTACAAAGAGACTATTGACAATAGTTTCCCAACACATCTCAAGGTACCTTAGGTTGACAGTCAGTACAAAAGGCCCATATACAAATGTACTTACAAAAGAAAATGGAGATTCACAATATCCTCTTTGTTGGGTTTCACTTTACTTTATTAATAGTAAGTCCCTGTTCAATAGTCAACTGAAAACTTAAATCGAAAAAGACTTTTGTATTTGGCTTATATATTCTACACTTGTGTACAAGAATGGATTGAAAATTTCACATGTTATTATTAGAAATTTTAAGTTTAAAGAAGTCTAGTTTGTAAGATGGTAATATAAAAACTGTTGCCAAGAGAAATTGAGTGAATTTAGTCAAGCGTCAGATTCGATCTGGGCCAGAACTAAGTCAAGTACTTTTAAATAGACAAAAAAACTGTGTCATTCGTTTTTTCTTGCCAACGCTAACTTTTTCCAGCTTCCTTTAATTATTGTGAGTTACGTGAGAAGTATATAGTTGAAACATATTCAGTATATATAAAGCTATCACGTTTGTACATAATGCATCTAATCTCCAAGATAGTTTTTAAACTGAGTAAATTTCCATACTAATTGTAGTAAATGAATACTGTTTGAAAACATTCGTTAATGGAATTTCTACGAGAATGGTAATCAATAGTTTTGGTAGCCATAATATTCAATGCTACTATTCTACATATTCAATGCTACATATTCTAAAATAATCGTTTTTTAAAAAGCAATTAGATATTTTTTGTTAAATTCTAACAATAATATTTCAACACAAAATGAGCTGCCTAATTGTTGCTGCTCCTAAGAAAAACTGTATTTTAATACAAACAGTATTGTAATGGTTATTAATTAGTGAATAAATGAGTATCATAGTTTAAAGTGGTCGATTTTCCTTTCTTAGAAAGTAATTATTACATAAGTTTTGTTGTACACACTGCATCGCATAACTTTTAATTCAAAGCACATTTATTTGTATTAGAATAGCCGAAATGGTTTCAAATTAATGTTATTTGCCAAACAGATACCAATATTAAAATCGAGGGGAGAAATTTGTGGACTGATTCTCAAAAAAGTTGTTCTAGAAGGCCGGATTATGAATCATCCGTCAATTGTGGAATTGTAATATGTAATCTGTACTTTCTGTACTGCATTTATCACGTGATGCTACCCATATATGTTTATCTGTTATGCCGTCTATAATGCAATGACATAAATGATAAGTATGTCTGGTCTAATTCTTCATCTGTTCTTTTCCACTATTTTCAGTCGATTCTCTTAAACAAAAAACTAAAACGTGTTACCATCTTGAGATAGTTTTATTGCCATTTAGCTAAAAATATTTTAGTTAAATAACTATATTTTCTCCATGAATAAATTATGATAGTAAATATTAAAAATTACGACTATGATATAAGACCTTATAATTCCATATTAGGTAGGTATATAATACTATCGGGGCTGACCGCCGGTCATTACAAACATGTCTTTACATTAATAGGTAATGATATTCTAATGACCGTATAATGTTTCTATGGTAAAGAAATTACTGAACTTTTGAAAATAACATTTGTCGACCATTTTCAATGGGTAAGTGTGAATACTCGGTACATTACTACATTATAGAAGCAGAAGGAAACATAGAGGCTAGCAATGTAGCAATTTTTGTCTTTCATCAACAATTATCATATACCTAATTGTCCCACTAAAATGTTATTAGTAAAATCACAGTTGTAAACAACTTCTGACACAAGGACTTTGACAATTTCGAAGTGCAATCCAATGTCTCAACAGGAAATATTGACTATTGATTGATAAGTAGCCTAACTAATAAAAGCTATCAAATCTATTTGAATTTTAAGCATTGACTCTGGGCATTTACATTTTTAACCCCGGGATTCTGCACTATTGCAGATTGGAATATTTTTAGAACATGTCGATCAATTAATTGTCCTGCAGACTCTTTGGCATCTGTGAGGGAATCTTAAGATAGCCTTACCTAACAAAAGTAGGTTAGATTACAATCCATTCCCTTTAGAAATGGTACCAAATAATTATCTGCATTTTTACATACACAGAATGCATGGTCATATACTAGATGGATGTTTATGCTATTTGCAGAGTTGAAAATAGTTGTCAAGTCGTTTTCTGAGTATATTACATTGAGTGTAGGTAGGAATTGCAAAGCAAATTATGCCATTCCTCAAGTTGAAAATGGCTAGTGTTTATTATTAATATTGCAACAACTGAAATGCATATGGGCCAAAATTGACATTGCCTAAAACCGGGGCAAAAACAGAATTGAAAGTCCTTGCTATTATTTTTTGTTTTGCATTCTTTTGCAAATAGTAACGGACAATAAAATGTATGGCCAAGTAGTTACACATGAAAATATTTTACATAGGAAACAATTCTCACTGAAAATCAGTCTGGGTTTTAATTCATATAAAAGCACGCCAAGCTCAATGCATCAATCATCATCAGCTTCTCGACTAATCAATAACTCCGTTAATTATTTCCCCTTAAAATGAATTCTTTATTTCGAGTTGCAGCACTTGTTCTCTTTCTGGGCTTATCAAGCCATGGAGTGGACTCTAAAGACACGTAAAGTTTTTAATGCGCTTTTTAATTTTTTTAACTCTATTTATTGCTAATATTACCAAAGTTTAATTTTATAATTATAGGTCTAAGCATTCAGTATCATCGAACAAATTGGGTAATTAGAACATTTACGTTTTAAATCCTTAATTAAAAAATGTTAAAAATGATTTATTGCTAAAATGCAAACTACTAATAGTTATAAATCTTCATGCCGGTGTTAACAAATCGCTTACTATAATGGTTCATGTTAATTACAGATAAGCCAGGAGATGTACTTGCTGCAGTTAGAGAACGGCGCTCCACCGCTGAGAAAGGAACTGAGACTCTGGCCCTGACTTCCGAACCCGAGGACGACAGCGACGGCGATAAATTGCGGGCAGCTAGAGCACACTACAAATCGAATAGCCACAAACAAAGCTACAAACCGAAAGGATCTTCCTACCACAGCAGCCCATCGTCTTCATACGAAAGTTCTTACAACAGCAACGAGAAGTACAGCAACAGCTACTCGGATTCCTCTCCGTATGAATCCAAGCCAAAGTACTCAGGTCAGTATTCCTCATACAGCTCTAACTCCTACGCGCCGTCAGAAAATAATTACCAAAGCTACTCCGCTGATCCCTATGAAAGTGATTCCTACCAGTCTTCAGGGTATTCTTCCTATAACGCCCCCGCCTCCTACAAAAGCAATTCCTACAGCTCTTACGATTCTGAACCTTCTTACAATCCTGACACTTCTTACCAAGTAGTAGTCGTTCCTTCTTACGAATCCCAATCTTACCAATCACCTTCTTACAATTCTGACTATTCCCACCAATCGCCTTCTTACCAAGGGTCTTCTTATCAGTCCTCCTATGACACTCCTTCTTACCAAGGCTCTTCTTACCAGTCATCTTATGACTCTCCTTCTTACCAAGGGTCTTCTTACCAAGGCTCTTCTTACCAGTCATCTTATGAAGCACCTTCTTACGATTCTGAATATTCCTACCAACCATCTTCTTACCAAGCACCAGCTTACCAGTCATCCTATGAAGCACCTTCTTACCAAGGATCTTCCTACCAAGGATCTTCTTACGAAGCACCTTCTTACAATACTGAATATTCCTACCAATCTCCCTCTTACCAATCACCTTCCTACAATAAACCTTACAGCTCCGAATATGATAGCTCATACGACAATTCCGATTATAGTCCTTCCAGTTATAATTCTTATAGTAGCTATGAAACCCCATCAACCTATGTAAAATCAAACGAATATCCAAAGTACCAATCCTCCTACTCCAGTCCCACCTACAATTCCTATAGCTCCGAAGAAACCGATTCTGACTACGATTATTCGTCATCTTCCTACAAGGGTGAAAATAGCTACTCGTCTTACCCCAGTCAACAAAACTACAAAAGTTACGGCATGGAATCTTCCAGCGGTTACGGTGACAAGCCGTACAAATCTCAGTATGGAAGTCAAAAATCTTACCGACCTCAAAAGCCATACAAAGCCCATATGTCATCGTACCAAGGTCAAAGTTATTCAGCTAAACCTTATGCCAAATCAAATTATTAATATCATTCCTGTTTTGCTTCTATCAATTTTGATTGCATCCCATGAAAATTAACTATTGGTGTAGAACAACATTATTACTCTTTCATTGTTTGCTCTAAACATATTTATCTATTATAATTATATTAATGGCTTAAATATTGTTAAAATTAAATTGTTGTCATCTATTACACTAAAGTGACATACACCCTTCCATCCATTCTGATTGCAATATTCTAAATAATTGGCATTGCAAATCGTATTGGTACACTTGGTAAAAATTGATGTAAAATAAAACGATTCGATGAAACCAAAAAAATAGTTACATGTAGTTGTATTTAATTAGTTCACATTGAGTTTGGCAATTAAAGCAAACATTTAATAATTATATCATATAAATCAGTTTAATTAGCATAGCATTGTATACAGTGGAACAGGTGCAATTTAACAGCAAGGTACTTTTATCATTTAAATATAATCTACACAAAATTCTACAATTTGGCTAGGTGCGCAGATATAGCCACACTAAGCAATCTTTCTATAATTTTATTATAAGCTGTAGCTTGAGTTCCACAAAAATGTTCTGGATGAGTTTATTATGAGGAAATCACACGCTATGCTTCCTTTTTCGCTTCAATTGCACTTCAAAGTTGTCTATGCAATGCAAAAATGTTAATTAACCAAGAAGTGATATTTAAACCTAAATACTATTCAGAGTTTTTTGGTACTTGCTTTCTATTTATGCGTTTTATAAATTATATCCTGACACACTGGCATCCTAATTGATAGTTTGGTAATTACAGTTGCTAAAGAAATTGACTGAGAATGTTCTGTGGCATGCTTGAAACTTCCACTACCCTTCCAAGTATAGATACAAGAAATATTTTTAATGTTGAATGACTATCTGCTTTGAAATCAAATGAATCTATCAATTTACACACAATTTTATTAATCTTTATTGCAATGACAATTTTTTGCAAATGTATCTTCAATTGCAGTATTATAGATGATTTTGTAATATATGCAGAAGCAGAATGGCGAACTGGTGCTGCTCAGGTTTCAAGAACATTACTTCTTATTACCATCCATTCCATTAAAGTCCCTTTTGACTACGCAGCACCATAAAAAAAACAGCAACGCATAAGGTGATATGATACACGCAAATAATGAGATCTCTGTCATTCATTCAATTGCAACCATATAATGGCACACAGACATCAGTGTATTCAACCAAACCCCAAACCATCAGAACCGTGTAATGAATGCAAATCAACTTTTCAAGTCCATATCGTCCCTAACTTTTAATTTCTGTAGTACATGTGTATTTAAAAACTGCTGTTGATCCTTCAATTTCTTCCTCCTTATCTCTGCCCACTATTTTATATTTTAGATGAAATATGATGTATTGAATAACCAAGGAAATTTCGTACATAACATGTGATGAGCACAATATCAAAGATTTTATTCTTGGAATTAATTTTAGATTTAGGTAATTAAAAATTCCCTAAATTTTTACAATTTGTTATGGTAAATTCGACAAATTTAATTATTTTTTTTGTTTCCTGTCTCTGTGAAAGGTTTCAGGTTGACCAAGTTTTTAAATTTCAACTTGCTACGAAAACATGCAAGATTGACATTTGCATAAATTTAGAAAAGTAATTTGTATATCAGGTTACCATATCCGTTAAAAATTGATTATAAAAAATTAGATATCATTCGTATGTCATGTAAGATTTTTTCCTACACTAGGAACCTTTAATGCACGCAAGCTCATCCTGTAAGTTGAGCTTATTTAAATTTCCAGTGTATTAATCAATACGCAACCAAGGCAAGGTAAAGGTTAATTACATTATTATGCCATCAAAGAGTAACGAACAACAAAAATAAAGCTAGTAGTAAAAAATTCTAAATTGGCTAAGCGGAACAAGGTGTAAGATTTGTGAGCCAATACGTAACACAGTGCGTAGCAGAAGTTAAAGACATTAACACGTTTTTTATTATTCAAATGAGACAATCTTGGTTTATTTGTACCTTACACGACTTTGACTATTAAAATTTTGAAATGGTCATGAAGCAGAGCAGTAAAATTAATCAAATTTATTAAAAGTAGGTTCAATAATTGCAATAGATATATAGCAGTTAGATGTAGAACATAGATGAAGGTATACATGTGAGTAGTAGGAAAGGAAGCTGTCCTTTTAAATACTACTACAATAAAACAAAGACATGAGACGAAACGAACTACTTACGCCTAGAATCTGTATATCCTTTTACTTATGACTTTGTTTACATTTCCTCTCACTTACGACACAAAAACGATTTGCACATGGCGAAGGAGTAATAAAACAACAAAAGGAGCAATGTCAAGGCATGGCAAAACACACATGAATGTTACACAAAGAATAATGTGCACTGAAGATAAACAAATAGTACACACGCATACATAATCTATGTACATGTACATTAATTATTATACCAATGCCTCTTGGAACTCATTACAAAAACAATAAATCAAATCGGCAGTTAGCTGTGCGTACAATTTTATATATATGCAAGTAAATAAGCTTTAATGATGCATATGAACTGAAGAATAAAGTGGTCATTCCAATCTTGCATCAATTTATTTGTCAAGGTAAAGAAAGGAGTCATTGGATGATGAGCTACACGATATAATTGTAAAGTGATTATTCCATCCGTACCAACCAAAGAAATAAATGATACCCATAGGAAAGTTTTGCACTGCAACTTTGTTCTTTAGACTCTACGAGTAGTAATTCATTTTAAACGACTTGTCGTTAGGCATAGGTTTGCCAAAAACGAAATGTAATTTATAAAGATAATCCTTAACATCGTATACTTTAATGTTTAGACTTTGCACACTATCCATCCACACGGCCCATATGCAAATTTTTTAACGCGTGTGTGAGCTTTGTATGTGTATTTGTTTTCGTCTTTCATTACAGCAAATTATAATTCTAAGTGGTCATCAATCAATCGCACACTCGTTTGAGATTCCCAGCCTTACCAATAATATGCCACACTGCTATAGCAAACCAGGTGAGATTATCTATAATCATTTATTCAACCACCAACTGCTATATACCCAATTTAAAGTGTTCTCTTACCTTCCTTTTTGGCTACCTACAACCTAAACTACATAAAAAATGAATGGCGTAAATGAGGCAAATCTTAAAGTTATTTATCGATTCACAGGGTTAATACAACTATTGCCATGAACATAAAGTGCATAATATTGCTTGTGTTATCAGTTATGGAAGTTGTCACTTTAATTGAACTTTTTTATTTTGACAGATATTTCCATATGACAATTGCTAAGTTTAGGCAGAGACAAGTTCTCCATAATAATGACACATTTTTATATAAGTATGAATTAAAAGAGCGTAGAGAATAACAAAAAATGATTTTATTGCTACAGTCTCATCCTTCGACTACTAAAAGATGGTATTGATATTATGTCCTTCTAAACATTTTATAATGGCTAACTTTTCATACGTTCATGTACTTGTATGCAAATAGTATATGAGGGTATGACTGTTGCAATGTATTTCAGTCGATCCGGAAAAGTCCCTGATCTTTATTAGAATTTCAGTAGCTTTGTAAGTACAAGTATATTCACACGTCTCTGCAAGTTTATTACTTATGCCAAATCTTTGCAATCGGCACAAAACAAAGTTTAGTCCTAGCTAAAAATAAAATGAAAATCCAATTTAAATCGAAGCAATGAATCATTTCTATTATCGATTCCAACAGTGGATATCAAATTTATAGTTTAGCTACTCGGAGGAGATAGATATTTCATTAAAAATGGAAACTAAAGATTCTCTATAAGAAAAATCTTATTTGGTAATGAAACTAAATGTGTATATAAATTGTAAAGACATTCTCCATCTACTTATCGCAAGATTAAATCAATGATAATCGACGGTGCATTATGCAACTTGCAGAATTATAAATATCATCAAGACTGCTTTATCAAACGTCTGTTTGTACTTTAGACATTTGTTTTTTTGCATGGTGAAGGTCTTGTAAAAAGAAACATGGAATTTTGAGAAAGATAAATGATTTTTAAATATTATTTTGCATACTGGATAGGCATAGATGAGATGGTATTATATAAAAAAGTAAAGTTCAGATTTAGTAATGTCAGTTGCAGTTTTTCAGCAGGTTTATCGGATTAAGTAGCTTGTGGTGGAAATTGACAAGCAACCTTCTTATAAAACATATCACGTTGAATTCAACCGAATCAAATCACTTGCCAAAAGTTGTATCAAGAGTGTCATATAACAGTCACTAAAGACTAACTTATGCACTTATCCCTCCGCTTATCATTTAGAATAAGTATTGATAAAAGTAAAAATAACTAGTCTCAGGTATTTTTAACCTTGCTTTGCTTTCTCCCACACAGATACACACTTGTCTCTACTTCGGTGGTTTTTTCAGAAAGTTTCTTCTACAATACCTACGCTTCTGTACATTATTAACTCCAATACAAAAACACAAGCTATATTTACTTCACCACATCCCAACTACTACTCATCATTGGCTACATGAATATTGAATATAATGTTCTGTAATATAAGTAAGAGTGCGGAAATTATTTGGGATTAGACTACATGAATATATCATTACAGATTTATAAGTATGTTACGTTTATTAGAAAAGACACGACTATACACGAATAGTGCACGAGTTGTATTTATTTCCAGTATGCTATGTAATAATGTCACTGTCTACTAGAAATTCACGGAGCGTAGCCAAAAAACAGTCTCTGATCTTCACAAAATTGGGTTTCCTGAAAATTAAAAAACGCCGTCTCCGTGAAGACATTTACCTAAGGATATCTACATCTACGTTGATATGACATGTTGATATGTTATGGCAATTCCCACATTAACATTGCTATTTAAATAGTTCACTACTGCCATTTCGCAGACAGAAATCATTAAGAATAGCAAAATACTTGGGTTTATCAACAAAACTATGTTATAAACTACTTTGTTTTGTCAATTTCACGTGGTCTATATTTTATCACTATCATATCCTAGATAATAGTGGAAAATTTTGGAATGTTTTGTCATTATTCAGTCGTTCAACATTTATGTACCCCTAAATAGCATTGATACTCAATTACTTCATGCAGGGACAAGAAAAGAGTCTTAACTGAATTTGGGTAAATGAAAGATGAACTTATGCTCTTAAAAAAGATCGTGGAATTATTCGTCTTTCTCATTCATTGTTTAATTAAACTTATTAAAGTTCATGCAATGACACAATGATGTTATAAATTATGTTTAAATGAAAAGCCTTAACTGCAACAGGATATCAAAATACACGACCTTTTTTGCAAAATCTTTTCCTGTGTTAAGTGTTAACCCTTGTCGTCATGCAAGCAAGATCAGTTCCTCATTTTGCTTAGGTCAGGTACTAGATAAGACCACCCTGGATTTTTTGCAAGACCCCACCCACAGTTTATATGTTACTATAAATGTATATTTTATATTTAGGATCTGCTTATAACTTGTTTATTGTATGTAGTTCCGTAATGCCTTTAATATGCCTAGGTAGCCTTCTATGTCTCCAAGAACTGTGAAATTAAATTACCTACGTACAAACTTCTATCTGTAATTAACCTGTCTATGTCTATTCAATGGAACGCAACAAACACAATAAAATTAACTTCATAATACAGATAGGTAAGTGCTTATCTACAGTACAGAGCTATACAGTGTATGCTTTGTTACTCTTATACTATATTCTTACTCAAAGCAACATAGATAGAATGCTTCTTTGATCTAATCAATAATTAAAGTCCTCGTCAGATTATGTACAATAGTCTGCAATAATCAAAAGTTTTAATAAAGATCTTATGAGACCATCTTTCAATTATAAAATGGCATTGTGAACATTCATAATAAAATTTCATTCTTTAAAAATCAAAGGGTATTGCAAACAGCGTATAAATTTTACTCCGATGTTGTTATATGCAATATTATGATACTTTGAAGCTTAATTGACTGCAGCTATAAGTTTGTGCCCTATTTATTATAGGCAATCTACTTTGTAAATCACGTATTATCAATTGCCCTTAATGAAATGTTTGGGACAATATTAATGATGTGCATTCAGTTTTCAGATAGATGCACAAATTTGGAATGGGTAATGTAGTTACAAGTAGGACTTTGAAAGCAAACTGAAGAGTACGTTGTAGTTAGAGTATATCTGTACTGCTTAATATAGATGTTGCTCCATAATGTAAATGATTCGAAATCTAAACCATGTAAAAGGATGAATAAGACAATCAAGTGGTGTGATGCCTATTTTTATGTACTCAATCTTGTCCAGCACCATACAAGGTGTAGCACTCAGATCCAGTGTCTCTGCACCTATTTCTTAGATACATACATGAACATCATCAAATTAATTTTTGTCTTCAGAAGGTCATAGTTTGTTTGCTCTTTTCTAAATTAGGTTATCTAACATCGTATCTGTTTGGATGCATTTTAGAAGTATTGCATCATTGGTCTATACTTATTTGTTCAATTTTGCAATGCCCAGTCAAGTCTCTTGTACTTTTCGAAAACAATGTTGCGATATTTATAAAATGCTGCAAGATATTGATTAACTACAACGCATTAGTATCTGAACAACTATTATCAGTCTTCTATAAGATTCATGAATTGAGAGCATAGCTTATAATTATGTTTACCTATTCTGGGAGGTTATTTAGAACAAGTATTTTGCTGATGACTCAGTATTGTAAAACGAGTATGGTTTTATATTCTACCTAAATGTAGTAATATATCTGGACAAATAAATGCCAATTTGAAAATGAAGATGGGACAAAGAATCACTTCATGCAAAATGGGTAGATATTAAATACGGAGAAACAAATGCATTATACATGCAATACGTGACAAATATGTTTACTTCACCGATGCACACCTGACTAATAGTGCCCTGTGAATTGAGAACGCAATAGTTTTCAGACATGTTTATTGCAAAGCAATAAATAGATTAATGACATGAGTAATGAGTAATGTTCCATGAATTCATCTTTAGAAGAGATATTGAAATGTGAGATTCTCCTATTTGAAGAGGTGTCAGGTAATAAAAACAATTTCGGGAATTCTACTTCAAATATGATCTCAACATACCCTGACTGTCATGGAAATTGGTACTCGCTTTTTGTAAAAATAGCATTCTGTCTTCCATCTGTAGATGGAATATTTAATATTACATTCCCAATCTCAGGAATCTACTGTGCAATCATAGACATGGCATTGACGTTTAGTACGCCTCACTACCCAATAAAGCTTAATTAAATCAAAAATACGTGACTAGTAATATTGGTCAGGAAAATAATAAGTTCATTAACTGAATAGACCAAAACCATTTTCCCCTCAAGGTGAAGTTTATTTCATTAAAGCTTATTTCTGGAAAATACTTTATCTAACATTGTGGCATTACTTTTATATTTTGTCTTGTGCAGATTTAAGTTTAAATGTTTCAAAAACATATTGAAAATAATAATAGCAGTTCGAGCTGTTTTTCTTAACAAATCTGACTGCTTCACAATTATTACTTAACATATTTCGGTGTTATTAATACAGTTTATGTATCAATACTATCAATGTAATCACGATACGTGTCCAGTATATCCAAAATTAAAAAATTCTAACACACACTTATATTAAAAGTAATAACACAGACAATGAGATATTGGATATTTGTCACTGACTGGGTCTATCTATAAATAACAAAAACGTTAGCGATATTTGTTGATCTAAAAATTCCAAAATGACAGTACTTACATCAGTACTTATGAAACACTATACGGAAACTCATGGCACCCATCTTGAATGAAGATATCTAACAAATAATTTGAATCTATATGGAAAAATATAGCTACATGATCGCTGTAAATGAATCCGAATATTCTCAATGCCCATCTGTAATTATATTATCTATCTACATACTAGATATAATATCAATGTAGTTATCTACTTACATGTCTCTATGCTACATCCGCACAATAAACAATATACTCTGTTGCTCACCGTTCCTACCTAAGTAGGTACATACTTATTATCATCACATAAATTATTTCCGCGTTTTGACTATCTCTTTTCTGAAATGGAAACAACGCTGCATTATAAGGCAACAATAACAATATATTTGTAATAATATGATATTGTATGTGTCCCATGATTTACATGTACATGAAGAAATCTATTATTTTCAAACAAAATAAAACATCTACGTTAATACAAAATCTCAAGTTGAGAACTTACATTTAAAGCAGATGGTTATTTGTAGGAAGTGCATGTTCTTCTCGGTTTCTTAGAAAAACGGTCCATATTTTCTTCTGTTAAATTGTCTTCCCATAAATAAGCATAACTTAGCAACACAGGTATTACCAATTAGGAACTTTTCCAAAACTTTTGAAATTAAAATTGTAAAAGGGGTTAATTGCTATGGAGTAATACTAGAATAACTATAAACTGCAGTTAGTAAAGATATTTGTAAATCTTAGTTAATATTGAACAATTTACTGACAACTGAGTGTATTTAAAGAACTAAATCACTGTCACTAGCATTGAGGATGATGAGACATAAATGACACTATGGAAATTTAAAATTTAAGAAATATTCTACATATAGCAATGAATTGTGTTAAGCCCATTCTAAAATGCTTTTCATATCTCAGAGCTAATTTTGCAATGTCTGCAATTTAGAAAAGCTAAACTGGTATTCACTGAAAGAAGACTCTTCTCCTGACATTCACTTTACATATGGATAATTTACCAAAAGTGAATCCATATTATGTAAATGAATACATTGGCACAAAACAGCGTGGGAACAATTATAAACGCATTAGCCAATATGAACACTTAACTGTTGTATACCTACCTAAATAATTGGAAATAAGATCAATAACTGAAGTCACAAGTATAAATAATATATGGTAGTGAGTATAGAAAATGAAATGTCCAATGTAGGATATTGTTTGTGCCGTGTCAGTTGTTTTTGGTAATGTACAGAACAATTAGTACACTCTACTTTACTAATTGTATGAAATGAAGTCAGAGATTGCTGGAACAAGACTGAACAACTTTTCGCTGTGCATTCTCATTCTCATGCACAACTTTCAGAGCAAATCTAAGATTCGTGTAAATGCTACCGTTTGAAAGCATGAACGTTCTATGCAGCATTATTCTCTACAATCTCGACTACAGTACAAAGAAGTGCAGAAAGAAAATATCACGCTGTATGTTCTGCGTACTACCGCGTAGTCTGCATAGACAGATACTTTGCAGTGTGAGAGTGTCTATGACGAACTGCATCCTTGTACTTATCGCTTCAAGTAGATCTGTAGTTGTTCAGAGAGGTAAATCACTCTGCCGAATGTTAGACTGAAGAGACCAGACTTAAAGTCAACGTGTTGTGTTATTTATTTTAGTTTCAGTTTACAATTGCGCTGCAATTTCCTACACAGATACAGATTTACAAATAAACTAATACTAATCAGATTTATCTGTTACTACTTGCCATCCCATTGCAACTGGAGATAAAATCCTTTCGTCAAATGCCAAATCAGTCTGCATAGGGCCGACTTTATTAATTTGTATAATATTTAACAGCTCAATTAGTTTTCATTTACATCCAATCTCATCTCAATACAACAAATTCAATAAAATATAATTATTGTAAACGGAAGTCTAACTACCACATTGATGTGTACCATTTTTAAGTTTTCAATTTAATTTTTAATGACAACAAACATGCAAAGTTAATCATTATCGTTATTTGATCGTTAATGGCATTTATATTGTTATAATAACGTACATGTAGCTTTTATAACAATAAAGTATTAACACTTAATAGTTGTAATTGTCAAATTTGCTCTAGATATACCATGCATCTTGAAAAGATGAAATAATAAAGTTTTAACTATAATTTACTATAATTAATATACTTTGCGTGTCAGAGATATTCGTATTTTAATAACCCCAAATAGAGAGACTCGGAAGAACCAGTCAAGAAGATATTGCTAAACTAACCACTTATTAGTGTACTCATTGTATTAATTGTGAATGTATTGTTAGTAGCCGGCAGGTAGGAAAACCTATTTAGTGTTACGTTGTTATCTCCAAAATATCTTTATGCTAAATGCTACTTTATGCTCACCTTCTTGTGTCTACATATTATACCATGTATAAATGTAATCAGTACAGACGCACAATAATTATATTATGCGCTCATATTATTTGATGGATGAATATATTGATATATACTTATAAGCAAACTGTCTGGTCCTTATTAATCTACATCCTTTAGGACAGCAAACTTGAACAAGATAACAAAACCAGCCGGTTTCCGACTACTGTGTCTACTGGTTTCCCATTTCCATAGCCATAGCCTTGTCTGATGTAAAAGTTAACAATAAATGCAAAATAATTGCATGCACAATAACATTTCATGTTGTTAAGAAGTATAAGCGAAACTACGAGAGAAACAATATAGACTAAAACATAGACTCAGAAAATACTATCAGACTATATCTGTAACTAAAGAACAATAGAGTGCAAATGTCTTTTTGAAATAACCAAGTTCTAGCACTGGTTTGACGTCCATTGTTACTTTATCATTGAAATCCAAATTTACTGCTTCGGCTTGCGAAAATATCGACTTCTTTATCCATACATCAGCGACAGCGATTTACTAACAATTTTTACATATAATTTAGTTTGGCATTTGCTTACTTTGGGAAACAAAGTTTGGGAAATTCATTCTTCTCCGCAGCCAAGACAAATATGCTATTCAAGTGCAGACGACTCTTGCTAAAAATAACTCTTTTATGCTCATTTATTTAATCTTGCTTTCATTGCACAACATTTGCAGTATTTCTTCATGGTGTAGTAACTCAAGTTAAAATGAAGAACAACGATTTTCATAAAATATTATAAAGGCAATGAAAACGTAGCAAACCCAGACTTTAGAATTCTGTTCAAAAACAAAGGGAACCACTGCCGAAGAAATAAATGCTGTTATTATTAGAATCAACTATTTTAAATAACTTCCCAAAATCTTTAGTATACTTTGTCAATGTTGTATAAAATATTGTTTTTGACTTATATATTCATGTTCAATATAATAAAAATTAAGGAAATTTATCATTTGATGTTTATAATGAGAAAATACAGACCTAAATGCTTTGCATTTAAACCCGAACCACCTCCTTGGGTAACATTTTTCGTTATTAACCAACTCAAATGTCTCCAACAATCTTAGGACAAAATAAAATCTTTTGGATAAACAGATACATAAATAACTAATGAATATGTTCATTTGCTCTAAAAAATTCTATAAGAACATCAATTTAATATATATGCATAATATGTAGTCTAGATGCAGACAACATATTCTAGTAACTTATTTTTACTAGCAGCTATGTAAAATTGTTTTATAGAAACTGCATAGTTTCAGAGTAAATTTATATTGTGTTCATGTGCAGATTTAGAAAGCAAATCTATTCCAATTCAACTGTGATTTTATTGGTTTTAATTTCATTCATACTTTTTATTTTTAACGCGTTCACTGAAATGGGGTATATGGATACGGATAATGCGGATTAATTGATATAAAAAAGTAAGCGATTGATGAGTAGATTGGTAAACAACTAAACATTTTATAGACATGTTGAAAAGTGCTCTGACGTGGAACAGTTTTTGTCTAATAAATTTAGTGTAGTTTTATCCAATAGATTCAAACAATGTGTTTATAAAAATGTAGTACCTAATTTAATGGTGATAGGTCACATTGCTTCACATTTACCCTATTTCACTAATGGGGGAATATTCAACAATTATACCACTTGGGGTCTTGGCCTATTTACGATTATCCATTCTCGATGACCTTAATCTTCTTAGCGAAAGAAAAGAGTTACTTACGCTCTTTTTCTGGATTGCTGCTTATGAATATCTGTATATAAGTAGATATACATATAGCTTGTCTTTATAATAATGTAACAATAATTATCTGTAAGCAACCTTAAATAATGGAATAAAAATTAAGACACAGGAAATGCATAACATGACATGCAATGCCGCACAAAAAAATTAAACAGGTGTTACTGTCTGTACCTTTACCTTTCTTTAACAAGTATGATAGACTTGACTAATTGTACATAAAATGTTTGTATTACAAGTTCAGTAGTTTATCGAAGCAGTACAGTGAGCAGCTTATTAAATTCTGCAAGTAATAGTGCTTGGTTAAGAAAGAGGAATCATACAAAGAAAGTGGCAATTTTCGTGCAACGTATTTGTAGGTATCGGATGCGTGTTTATTATCAATGAGTGACCTAAATGAGACTCGGCCGGGGAAATAGGAACATCTTTACTACTACAGATATAATACTCATGAATGAGAATATGATACATATACTAAGTGAAATGTAACCAATAAAACAGTAACAACAGTTGCACATTACATCTATAGCTAATTATGTCCAAGCTAATGCCTAAAGAAATAAGTAGGTACGGTACATATTATACTTTTTATTGTAGAAGAAATTTAATGCTTAAAAAATGATGTCTTTCAATTATTGCACTTGTTTGCATGGTGTAGGTACACTATGAATCTAAAATGAAATCTTGAATTGGTTGACACGGTTGAATTTTAGCACTTGCAGAATTTTTTAAACTGTAGCTCAGATTTCCTCATTCATGGTTTGATTTTGGTTACTTTCGAAATGTACCAATCTTTTTTCGTTGTCAGTTGTAAAGATCAAAACTATTGTCACTCTCGATACAAAAATACAGCAAGTTGTAGTAGTGACTGTCGTTGCTTTCAGGTAAAGATGATTATGAATAATATTTACACTTAAAAATCTTAGTAAACATGTATTGTATCATAAATGGTATGCGTCATACATATTTAATACACGATTGCAAAAAATAGCGATAGGACAGTATAATGTACTTAGGTGTGTATCTACTTTGATAAGCATAATGGATGGAATTCCAGTCTTACATGGAATACCTTGTACCTATATGTAATTCCACGTCAGCTGGAAAATAGCAGTTCTTGAGAATTACGTAGGTACTTTATACTATAGGATAAATTTAATTCCGCTATTGTTTATTTATAATAGTAGTAATGACGTACTGGTTACGTTAGTGTGTGCATCAATAACAAGATGCGATACATACATATCTACGTTATGTGTCAGCCATGTGGAACAACAAACTCTTTGTGCTCATTGCTGCTGCATACCTTCTCGTTTTCTTATTGTGTAAAATCCAGCTTTAGCCAATTTTACTCCCTCTCCAGCAAATTCTATGTAAATCTAATCTTTTTTGGACCGTAGAGAGTTTATTCTGAGCCTTCTCTGGAGGTCATTGATTTGACATTGTTGCAAAACGTTGTGTAAGTAGCAAACGTTTGTCAATATGGTTTTATTTTAAGGAGCTATTTAATAGACTACTGTGAACAAGATTTAGTTAGCTATTCATCTTATCCTTATTGAGTCTTCCCTTTACAAATAAAACGGCTGTGGCGTAGTAATAAATGCGAAGATTGAAGATCTCATGAGCATACAAAGTGCGGTACTTTGAACTTACCATGACTTCAACATGTAAAAGTCTTTTGAAGCCTAAATTCCATAAATTCCATTCCAGCTTATTTGTACATTTACCTACTGTCTTTTATTATTTTTGAGTGCTACAATTACATTACTTCAAATGCTGAGCAGCACAAGAATAAAAAAGGCGAGAGATTGGCGACAAAATTAGGGGTACCTATAAATGATTAATGTCAAAATTTTACACGGAAAATCAAAGAAAATGAGTCAAAACACATCAATTATGACGTGAATACGTCAATTATGAATATATTTATATTTCAGCTTTTGGCCTCTAACCTCTCAGCGGCCTTGTGTGGAAAAGGCTCACATAATTGCAATTTTGTGGCATTTTACCTGGGATATCATGCCACAAAATTATTCAATTATATACAATATGCGGAGCGAGTTTCCAGCAATTGGGATTGAATATCCTTTGTGGGAAACGAAAAAATAAACATTTTCTATCACTTGCATGGTAACTCGGTTCGCGTATATAGATAGTGTAGATGTGAAAGTTTTGTAGGTAGTTAAGGCTTCAGGGGGTGGGGAATGTCATTTACATGTTTGGTTAGTCTGTAGCTCCCCACACTGTAGATGTATTCCAAACTCTGGCGTGCTTAATCTCTGTGCTAATACCAAAACTACTTTTTTCTGCTCTAACTTGACTTAGCTAAGAGGAAATAAAGTCTGAAATCCTTTGTAGCCAGTACGGCCTGCCCGATTGAAAATCCATTTTATTTTCCCATGTTAACAGATCTAAAATACATCTTCGTGAAGCTAAGTCAACGTTTCCATTTTGTGAGAAGTGTTTAACGTAACTTGGCGGACCAAATTATTCCTCCATTTTAGCTTTCACTGCTTAGATAATATATTACTCATTATTGCAAGCTTTTGGCAGAAAAGTCATTTGGTTATTCCCAGGATCACTCTTAATTAGCTAGCTTAGTTTATATGGCTGTTGTCATTGTCTCTTTTACACAAATGTCGGATATCAATTTCGGCTTCCAGAGTTGTTCTTCTCCAGGGAGACATTCTGACGATAGAAAGCTCTCCAGCTAAATTGCAGGTTGGGGTAATTACATAATGACTATTTCTCATGAACGTTAACATGTCTTCTGAATCATATCGATGGTGAACCTTTTATAGATAAAAGCATTGAATGTGGTCTTCTTGCAATAATTCTGTAAGGCAAATTGGCATCTTATCATCGGTACATTTATTTCGTATTCTAGTGGTATAATATTACGGTATTGCCCAAATTATCCCTGTATTTGCTTGAATAAAATTATTGCCATCCACCACCTACTTACATCCTCGAAGCCCTGTCCGTCACATTCCTTCCTGGTTTACGTACCAAGCCAAATTGCCTAATAAACACAAAATGCTTTATTAGCGTATGCGACATTTAAATTCTTTCTAAAATTAAAAAAATTATTTTAAATCATCATTAAGATGTTAGATGCCAAAATTGTTTAATTATTTTCATTTTTAACAAAAAAATAAACAAAAAATGATGATTACAGATGAGTTCATGAGAAAGCAGCAATGTCATTTAGATGGGTAGTCAGGATAGTCAGGAAGTTCTGATATTCATTATATGTAATGTTAATGGCTTCAATAATTGTGCTCATAACCTAAGCAACCTTTGAATATTACAATAGTAACTAAACGCACATGTACCAAATAGGGTAGAATGAAGATATACAATCTATCTACTTACTGCTTGATAAAAATGTATATTTTAATGCACTTTTAAGTATACATGTATTTCCAGGTTTTATGAATATATATATGACACATAAATTCACATTATTAAAAATATAAAGATTTAGTAGTCATTAAAGAGTTAATAGATTTTTAAATTTTAAGCGCTGGAAGTGTTTCTCTGTGTTTCTAGTTGAATCCTCTGAATATAGTGGCAAATTCGTATAAACCTTGTTCTGCCCCACTGCAGATAGGCGAAATGGTATCACGACAGTCTCCATTGTCACGAGCAATTGACCAGTAAGAAAGATATGCGATTTGGTTGCGATTAGCCCATTCAACCAATTGTCGACCATGAGAGGTCTCAAATTTTTTTCCGTTGAAATTCCGGCCGATCATAGGTGTGACACCTGGACCATAATCATATTATTACTTCTTTGTAAAAAACAATAAAAGGATAAATAGATCATGATGGTTAGGTATCTGGTCTAACCTAGCATTTTCTTGATGTCAGCGTCAGATTTTTCTGGCCAGATCTCCTTAAGTTGTCTAATTGTGCTCTCGGCAGCTCCAATGACAGCGTCTCCCCAACTAGGCATCTGACTGGGGAATTCCATAGCCATTATATTCACAACGTCAACCCTGACTCCATTTCGCTTGGCACTGACGAGGACATCGTAACCGAGACTAGGAGTCACTCCGTAGTCGTCCCCTTGAACCATCAGAGTATAACTGACAGAGACCTGTGGACGTTCCCTTTGAACCTGAGCCAAGGCTTGGTTTACCAAATCGTTATTGATGGGAGCTTCGATGTCAATGTCCAAGTGAGTACTACCGACAACATCTAAGGCCCGTTTGTAAGCATCAACCAAGGACTGTACAGTTGTACAACGGTGCTCCAAATAATTTCCTAGAGCCCCTCCTGTCGCCAGAACCATTTCTCCACCAAGACGCTGAATCTCTTTGATTGGGTCAAGGACCCTGGGATCAGTAATGTCAAATTGCGAAGCCCATGTTGGAACACATCCTTCTGCTCCGCCAAGTACAAAAGCTAAGGTGTAATCTTTCTGACCCGTTCTTTGATAAACATCCATAAGACTCGGTTGTCCCAAGGTGACATCAAAATACGGTGCAAACTTGGGAGCTGCGAAATAAAATGCCTCAAGTCAAAAATACTTATTTAAATTAGTTGCCAAAATAGGTAGACATTAAAACATGCGTTTAAAAAATTCATCTTACTTGCACTTTGTACTGTAGCTATGGAAAGTAATGCTACAAGAATAGTTGCGAATTCCATTTTTGACTGTAGTTGGGTTTGGATGATACTGACAGAGCCAATGTACGTTCCAATGTCCCAAATATGGCACACCAAATGAGCAAATGGACTTTTGATTTTCCATTGTGAGCTTTATAGCAGACGCTGCTCTTTTCCCTTAACTCTTCAGATACAGTTATTTATCAATTAACAAAAATACATTTTATGTGATTATGATTAAAAGTGAAGGATGAAACTACAAGAGTTTTTCAAGATTGGTCTTACATGTAAAATATACATATTCTGCGAAGTAGAAACATGATAAAGTGATACCACTCACCTATAAAATCTGTACACACAGTATTTTGCATATGTAACTCTCTACTTGTTTTGTACAAATAACTGCTGTTAAGCACTTATTCGACAAATTGGTTTAAATATTATCGTAGAGATAACAGGACTAGGGCTCTGCATTGCACATTAATGTATAAACGGTAATGATGCTCCCAATTAAAATACCTGAACTGGATTTCAAGTGGAGCTAATCAATCCAATTAAGGGAGATTATACTGTAGGCAGTCCTTGTTGTGCAGCTACTTGACAACGGAAAAATCAATGTCCTTTTGTGGGACATTCACATAGACTTAATCATAATATTATACATTCCTACAATTGCACCATTCTAAGCAGCACAAAATGAATTTTGCTTTCTGAAGTACTAAGGTCAAAATACAAGACGTTTTAAAAATGAATAATAAAATATTTTTTACAACGCAGTTTGAAACAATTCCTGGAAAATTGTAGAGAATAATAAGGAAAATAAACCTACCAAATTATACACATGATTCTTCCTGGCTGAAATAAATCCCCCTTGAAATGTATTGCAAGGCATCGATGTTGTATTGCAACACTCAGACAATCTTACCGCTGGATAATGTAAACATTTTGCATTGTGTCATCAATTTGCTGTTGGCAACTCACTCTTTGGTTGAAAATTATATTTTGAGACTATGAATTATGCATGAGTGGCCAATTGTAGGGGCAAAGAAATGAAAAAGACAGAGTAATAAATATCAAATTAAGTAGTTCAACTGCGTCATAACAGAATAATCTTTAATGCATTTCAAGAGTTTAAGGACACGTAAATATAATAAGACTTACGACATACTACTACTATGTATTTATATAGC
The DNA here is from genome assembly GCA_020055645.1 of Tomocerus qinae. Classification (NCBI taxonomy): domain Eukaryota; kingdom Metazoa; phylum Arthropoda; class Collembola; order Entomobryomorpha; family Tomoceridae; genus Tomocerus; species Tomocerus qinae. The sequence goes on from CM034548.1 coordinate 27,697,391, forward strand.
AATGAACTTTTCAACACATCCAGCGACACATATCATATTCATCGTATTTGTAAGAATTTCATACGGCAAGCTACAGAAAGAGTTTTCATTACGGAATTCATTCATAGGACTTTTAAAAGTTTTTTTAATTTCACAATCAACATGAGATAGTACGTTTGTTTCCTAATCTATAATTGTTATTTTAACTTGTTCATTCCTTTCCCCAAAATAATAATTCCACCATACCTCTAAGACATTAGGGAACCTTAGTCATGACAATACCTAGATTAACTATTATTATGTAATTTTATATACTTACAGATTATAAACTCAGATTATTAGCACAACTCTTATTACACTCATCTACGTATAGTAGTAATTATTACGAATGATTTGACAAAGTAATCATCAGCAGACTAGGCTCATACTACATTTACTCTATTATGCTATGGTATTTTTACATATCATAAAAGTGTCCCAAATATACTTGTTTAATATACTTGTTATCTGTGCAGCACTATCCTGTATTTCGCTTTTCCAATTTACGTTCGCTCTACTCTCACTTACTTATTCACAAACTTCGTTAGATAATGAAGTCTAGATTGACATTATAATACAACAGTAGAACCCTTCTATATTTCTTCTGTGGGTTGAATATAAAAAAAACTTAGTAGACTAATATCTAAAGACTTATTGTTCGGTTCGGTAAGGTACACATTATATAATCCACCAAGCATCAGAAAATGGACAGTTTCAGTTCAATTTGCATTTAGTAAAGATTACTTATTAGCTGTAGTAGAAATTAATAATCTTCATCGTATGTACAAGTACAGCAAAATCTAACATTAAAAAACAATACAGTGCAAATAATTTCCAAACTTCCTTTGGGAAGTGGTAGTAATATTCATATAGCGTAACATCCATTAGTGCACACATCGTATATATAGTAAATAATATTCGTACGTATTTATTTTTTATTATATTTAACCATTTGTATTTGTTAGTAACTTTCTTTTGTCGTCTCTACACCGAACATCGAGAAAATTGAATCGACCACGATTGAATGTCACTTACCTACAACAATGAGAAACTCAATATCTACATACATGATCAGTCCTATCTTTAGTATAGGCCAAAAATTACATATTTCTTAACATTTACTTTCATTCCCAAAGAATCATGAAGTACCATTTCAAATCCTCAAATGTAATTTTTAGAGTAAATTATAAATGTCAAATTAACCAATTCGAGTACATTTGTGTATATTACAGAACAGAGTATCAATAGTACATATTTAATATTAAATAAGTCATTTCAATCAATTTTAATTTATTCCAGTTCTGCTGAATCCAGGAAGTTTCTTTAGTGTAAGTAACTTCGCATTACACAACAAACAACCGTTGTCTTTCTGGATTGCCAATATACTTGAAATTAGCAACCTACCCACGCCTATGTTAAGTCTTTTGAAATGTACGTGGTATAGCATCTGCAGGTTTTTGTAATCATGTAACAATGTAGAAAATTATCTAGAGTACAACTCACCAATTCATTATTGTATTATAAGATATCTTGGCTGAAACTCTTTGTAATCCAGTCGAGAGTTTCTAGAATAATCTGTTAAATCTGTAGCATTAATTTGTCACTTGAATGCCAGAATTCGAGAATTTTAATTTCAAAACACGTCAAAATAATTCAGGGGAAACAAAAACATTAGTCAACACGGCACACTTTTATAAATGTTACTTAACTCCCGATATTTATATTATTCCTAATATTGACAACATTTAAAAAAATTTAAAAATCAATGCAAAGTAATTACCTACACATAAAATATACGTAGTACTTTAAAACAAAAAAACTTTCATATACATTCAATAGTTGAAAATGGAATGCCTAATACCAACAGAAATTCCCAATCCTGGCATCGTTTTAAGATACGAGACGCTTACACCTATGCACGCTTATTTGCTGCATATTAATTATTATAGTAAATACTACGTATCTACATTAATTTTATATATCGATTGGCTAATTGTCATTCTATTTATAGAATATTTCAATCTTGGGCATAATAACATCAATAGAAGGTGCATTAGTAGATAGGAATAGTTTTACAATATTTAGCACTGGTTTCGCTTTTTTGTTACAGGAAACTATTTGACACAACTCATTATGAAATAAACTAGGCCAGTATTTGTTTGAGTAATAGTTATACTTATTTAGTTTGCATTCGAAGAAAGACAACAACAATGCTCACGATAGCATTCTAAAATCGTACTCAATTACGTTGTAATAACGCCTAACAATATGACTTTTTAGTTCGGGTTGACCAAGGGAAGATAGTTGGGCGCTTTTCGATTGTGGTGCTTTGTATCTTACGATTCTGAATTTGCTGGAAGAGTAAATGGAGTGACACTGTACATAAAGCAGCGATTGCACACTCGCACAGGTTTTAAATGCCCGTATCTTGGCAGCGGCACGGAATTCCCACTACACTTTCCGCAGAACACCTGAAATTGATTTCAAAAACACGATATTAGTCATTTAAATCTAAAATGCGTAACAGCAGTAGTAAATAAACAAATTGAGAAACAATACCTTTCCACAATTGCGGCAATGATGACGCCGTCGAACAACTGTAAAGGATGCAGCACAAGACATGCACTGAGGGGCCATATCGTCAGGGACCCAAGACGGAGGTGCAATAACTTCAATAGAAGATTGGTCTCCATGTCCTGAGGTGTCCCCATCCATACTCTGCATATGCTCCTCGTCCAAAGATGGTTCAGGGGTGACATCTGTAGCGCTGTTGTCCCCACTACCCAAACTTTCATCATCCCCGGGCGTGGCATTCATCGCAAAAACGCATTTGAGAGTGCAGCGTAGATCAGCAGCATAGTTAGTTTGTAATTGGTCGGCCACCCCAGCAATACAGATAAAGAGCCTATGGATAAGGTCGGAACTGTTCCTGATTGGTAAAGTAAGACATTTCAAAGACCTATTTCAATTCAAAGAAAATGTTTAGAATTTGGTTTGTTCCTTATGAAAATGCTGTTCACATTCATAGGCCTTACTTATATCTTGAACGAGTTTCCGTTCTTGTTGCTAATTCAGCTGCTTGCATTGCCAATGCTATTTCAATATCATCTTGGCACTCGGAATCAAAAGACGACGTCTCGCATGTGCTTTCCCCCCTAATTTCCAATCAAATTAATCAGTAACTCTTCAAACCCTTCCTATAAACATTATTATTACAAAAGACTTACCCAATAGACGCACTGCACTCGCTGTTGCAACAACTGCCGGAGCATGATGATAATTCCTGAGATGTGGTTTGCGGCGGTCTCAATCGGTTGTTGATAGCAGTGCTCGCCATCATCATCATTAATCCGCCATCGGGTCCCTATGGAAACACCACAATGATTACACTACCCAATGACAAGGAATGTCCTAAAAGAAAAGTCTTAAAAGAAAAGTTGAAACTTACCGAATTGGAATTGGTGGGTCCATCGTAGTTGAACTGTAGGAGTTCCTTCTCAATGGCTCGAGCCACATCCTCCTCATCGTCCTTCGTGCCCAGAACGGATTTAATGAAATCCACTGACGGATTGTCAAGTTGATAATTTCTGTTGGTGGATCCTCGACTGTGACTCGGACTTGTAGTGCAGACGCAAGGGACTGCGACGACGGAGGTGGTGACGTTGCCAGTAAGGAAAGGGGAAGGGGACTCGACTAGGACACTGGCTCCTCCCCCTTCTACCACCGGCGTGCGATCGTCCTCCGCGAAAGACAAGAAGTTGTGGCTGTACAGAGAAGTTGGTCTGGACTGCAGGGACTGACAGGGCCCGGCTGCCAACTCTTCGAAACTCATCTCCTCATCACAGTCATCAGCGTTCCTACGATTATCACCCGTCCCCGCCGTCGCTCCCGTCTCCTTTCTGACGAATTCGATCAAATCCCGGATTGTGTCGTCTGTGTCGTCGCTTTGGTCCTTTTCTGGCACTAGAATGCAAGTCTTGTCCTCCTGAGCAGCTGCATAAACCGTCGTAGCTGCCGTTTCAGTCTCTTTTGTATCATTGTCCACATCGCCGCGCTCCCGTCGCCTTTCTTTTGCACCATTGTTTGATTCATCTTCGCTCAGACTGCAGTTTCGACTGCTGCTCACACTGCTGCTACAAGAGGAAGAGGATGAGGAGGAGGAAGAGGAGGAGGAGCAGCAATCCGACCCACGCGCCTTGGCTCCGCCCATTTCGGGAAGAATGCCCAAGGGTACATTCAAACTATTTGTGGAATTCTCTCCAGCATTCGTCCCCACAACTGCACTTGCTATCAAGTGGACGTCAAAACTGCTGCTGGTGGTCATCACAGTGTTGTCCCCCATCCCGCTTCGTTGATTGATAGAATACTGGGAAATTGTAGACTGACTATCGTCCTCATTGCTATTGTCGTTCACAGTGCTGTCGCTACTCTCGATATTTGTCGGTCTCAGATTGTTTTGATTGTTACACAGGTCGGTAATGAAGTCCTTGCAGTAATGGAATTCTTTACAAAATTCGTCCAGATAATCATGAATCGCATTTGTCCCCAGAGGCAGACTTCCTTCCAGATTGTCCAAACATTGTAAATTATTTGATGTATCTACAAAAAATTAACAATCAGTTAAATAAATCATCTAACGCAAGCTGTCATTGCACAAATGGTCTCAAAACATACCGAAGTTACTACTCAAACGATGAAAACTTGCAGGATGAGCTGTTTCGTTTGCAACGGCAGCTCTGCTCGATTCAGACGTCACTTTTGACTTTTCGCTTTTCGGAGGCTCCTCTAAGGAGCACAAAGATCTCTCTAATGCGTTCAGCTCTTGTCGACTAAGTGTCCATAGTAATTCCCGAATCTTGAGGAGGAGGGAGCGAAAAGGACGGAACATATCGGACAATTCTTCCGCTTCCAAACACAACGGTCCATCGGGGTAGATCAACAGTCCTGCTACAATTGCAAGTCGAGGAATCGTAAACATCAACGCTGGATCACAACTGTCAACTTGATCTTGGCACAAAAGACCCGACCCAAGGGCTCTGCACAAGTAAAACAAATAAATATTTACTCACATATCCAATTACTATACTAAACAATCCAAGCATGAGAATGTATGCCAACTCATCATTATACTTTCTTATTTATGGAAGAGCACACACATTCTGACAATGAGACAAATTGCAAATATTGAAACTCACTATCTATATGTATTTTTCTGTTTGATGATTTACACATCGTAATTTGTGGTATTGGGCGCTTATTTGGTCTTCTTCTTCGAGAGCATATCAAACACGCCACGGTTTAGCTAACCAACTAACCCAATAAATTAGATACATCGCACGCAGTAAAGCATGCCGAAGCTTTGCGTGTCAATATATAGGACGAATAATAACTCGATCACTTGGCATTGTCAGATCTGCATTTACAGTATTGTGGTAGTAGTGAAGCTACTCATGTCCCGACAAAAAAGCCAATGTCAAATTGTGTAGGCGGCTCTAGAAGGAAATCTAGGTCTCTCACACAGCTTCAGTAGAGAGGCGCCCACATAAAACAGTTATTTCATTGTCATCTTTTACGGCTCTAAGCTTTTCTATCACCCGATCCTAACCTGAGTAACCTACAATCCAATTTTCCTGCCCAACCAGCCGCACAGAGCAGTGACTACTTCGCAGCAGATTCTCTATTAGTACTAAATACCTACCTACACAGACATCAACTTCAAATTATAACACAAGACATAATACACTACTCAAGGATGACATTTAATGTAATAAGCTCTTATCTTTCATTTACTTAAGATGTTCTTCAAAAACACCTACACGTATTTTTATCCCTGTTATCTGTAACGTATTAACGGACTTTTCACCTTCGTCTTATCTCCGTTTTTGACTTAAGTCAGTCTCAGGACCACTTCGTCCATTATTATTTGCGGAACACCTGCTGACTTTTCCAATCTTTCAATTACGTACATTGTCAAACCCATTATTCCATTTGCATTACTATTATTCTGATTCTGACAATACAATTTGGACAAGAGAAACTTGTCAACGTGCATTAAAGTATCTAGTTTCTATAAACATTTCTCAGATGTAAGTAATTTGACGTAAAAAGCTTCTTTTCTCACAATGCCCATTCTGGGAAAGAGTGACAACCTGACAACCTACAATTTTAGATACTTTTACTGGAGAGCATCCTTTTATCTGTAAAATAATTAGGTAAGCACTGATGTTATGAGACACTAATGTCTTACTCAGCCTTCTACACTACACCACTCGCTAACTACCGATAAATGAAACCTGTTCATTTTATTATCACCTAAATCTCCAAGATAAAGCATGAACTCGCACGCAAGCTATCGAGCACAGCATCCGTTGCTAATTGGTTCACTTACCAACTTATGAAAATGTAGCAAGATGAGTGACTGAGTTGCGGAGCCAAAACTTCAATGCATTATGCATTAGCTAATCACACTGTTTAGAGTTTTAGGGAGAATGGTACTTAGAGACTACACTGTATGATTACAGCTTCTCTACCCCGCACATCATCATGATATGTTATTACTGCGAATCGAGTATACGAAATACTCAAGCCACTTACATATAACGAACATCATTTATATATACGTAGGTATAGTCTAGTGCACGACATGAAATAAAAATTCAAAAAACAGTTGAGCAAGTAAACTGATTTGAGTGTTTTAGTTTCTATCTGCAAAGCTAACATCTTTCCAAGCTCAACGATCTCTACCCAAGTGCGCGCATAGCTGATTAAGCAAACAAATCATAAAGTGCACTACTCCTCAGATTCGAGAGCAAACTATCCAAGTTATTTCACGCTCAAACAAAACTGTACCTTACCTTACTTTATTCCACTTCCGTTAGTTAGCGTATTAATGTGTATCTACTTCTAATCAAGATGAATAAACAGTAACTTCGGATTTATCTCATTCTCATTACTACATCAATCATTTTATTCGGAGAACTCTGCAATTCATTAACCAAATGTGTATATAACATTTTACTAGTAACTCTGTAATGGAATGGTACACATGAAAAACTGTAAAATCTGTTTGATAGAATTTCAAAGAAAGATCCTTCAAGTTACATTTGCAGGCTGTAAGGTGATTTTGAAATGATGAATTGGAGCAACAGTATATTACAAGTGAATTATGTAAATGGAAATTTCGGTGAAAACCGAGGCACTACAAATATTAAATTGTAGCGAATGAAATCAGGGAAGGAAGTGGAAATTCTGGGTAGAGTACGCTGTTTGATAATCAAAATGTGGAATCCCATTTGCAAGAGAGCTGGATCCACAAGCATTAAAAGCGGTTGCATTACAGAAATAGTTGCTATCTATAAGAGGAAGGTAATGTAATAGAGTACAGAGTAGTAAAGTAAAGAGTAAAATCGTTTAGAGTTTAGTCTTCCATAATGTAATACTTGATTCATTATCATGCAATTTCCCTAACAAGAGCCTATCCACTAGAGCTTTTATTATAATCTATGATTCGCTGAATTGAAATATCTACGAAAATGAACAAACAGAAAAGGACAAAGAACTTTCAGAGTCGTGCTCTGAAATAATCAATCAAGTTGAAGTTACGTAAAGTAACCCGTTCACTGCTTCCTTCATGTAGTACTTGTGAAATGCTTTGGCCTATGCCTATCCCCGTGCCAATTATTTAGACGCTTTGGGTTATTCCTGAAAAAGATTCTCTTTGAAGCTTCTTTATTAAGCGAGAGATAAATGTTCTATTAGCTTTCACTCCAGCTAGAAAGCGTTTGTCATAGGATATCTAAAATCGTGACTTGTGTCTGCAGAAAATGCCTTGCACAATCCTTTATGTGTTTTTAAAAGCCTATGAAGGTAAACAACATCAAAATTATATCATTCATAATTCAATTTGACTCCGTTGAGTCCAGTTTCGACCAAATGAGGAAAAAAATAGTTTCAAAGGAAAGTTTTTCGCTGTCAAACATTTTCTCGGTTTGTCTGGCTGCAAGGCTATATGGAAGTTTGTGAAAGTAATGTTTTCTCCACGCAGATCACTCCAGCAATGTGATCGAGGTAAACGCAGCATGATAGATAATATTATTGAACATGGGCGAGCTTTTAATCGGCCTCTGGAGATTTGTCCTTATTCCACTCAAAGTCAAAGTCTGTAATGGAATGGACAAACACAGTGGGAAGCAGAATTTGATACTCGGGCGAGGACTAGCGAAGGCAGATGATGACAACCTCCGTCTCTTATTATTATAGCACTTTACAGTACACGGAACACCAATATTGCTTTTCAGGGTAAAAAACGTCTCCGTAAGGAATACACGGCACAGATGGCTATCGATTCCTATTTCCCATCTAATTAAATTTTACAACATGAAACTACGCGACCATGAGAATTGTCAACCTCCAGAAGAAAATTATCCGAAACTTTTCTCTCCTGCTTCCTTATTGTGCTCTGCTCTATTTATTAGTGACTTAGAAACAACATATGCAGGTACCTACCTAGTACAGGATCTCGGAAACTTGACGTGACTTCACTCACTCAACTTTGTCTCTTGTCGAAACACTAAATTAAATTTTAAGCTTGTTGGTCTCTTTCTCTCTCTCTCTCTACTCAAACGACAGGGAAGACAACAAAGGATTTATACATATATATATTATTTTGCAGTATCCCAGAATGAAACATAATCACTCCCATAAACCTTAGAGTGTTCTTTGTGACATTCACAATTGTGTATCAGCAAGAGCAGATGACACGACATTATATCGACCCGTTATTTAGGTATACTTACATGGCTCGTGTCATATCCTCCAGGGCTATGTCTCAAAATAAGAAAGCTCAGCACTAACAGACACTTTTCAACAATAAATTATATTAAATACTAATTATGCCCATCACTGTCACTTAGATCTTCTCTAATCATCAAATAGACCATGTTATTTGTCTCATCCTAAACTGCTGAATCTCAAAACTCTTCAATGCATGAAATCCTCATAATTTAATTGTTGTTATAAACTCTTTGATGATTTACATAATGAAATATGATATCTAAACACATATCAAGTATACATGTAATTGGATTCTTTAATGGAGTACATTTCATGTAATTTGACAAGCGGGCGGTATATATTAAATAGCCTGTGAGAGTCCATACGATAATCTTGTGTTCGCATTTCAATTGCAAGTTGTAAGTTCAACTACCAAGTAAATAGACAGCGTCAACTAAAATTATACATTATAAATATGTATGCAGTATTGCGTAGTAAATGTTCTCCCAGGTCACATTGCCAACTGTACAGTTCAGCCAAGTGCAAATCTGACTACACTTTTACATCTCATACAAGTCCGATATTCTGCAAATAGCATCACATCAGAAAATCAAAACTAAAACACATACAAGTAGTGTGAGTCGAGTTTTTGGCGAAACAAAGCTGGGATAAAAACGAAACGACACAACATTTACACAACTATTACAGGGCAGTAGACATGCATTAGTACATAATATAAACACTGTAGTAATAGTAATAGTAGTGGGTAGAACACTTGTACGTTATGTACAGTACACACCATATGGACTAATAGTAAAAAATGCAATAATGGGACGCATAGTCGAGCGAAAACATTCAACCTATCTTGGTTTAGCTCAACTTCCAGAAAACAAATCCAAGAGTCAAGGCACAAGAAATGCCAGGCAGACAAAGTAAATAGGAAAAGAACTCAATACGATTGCAAAAGTCATTGCCTTCTTGTTTTCTTTATGTCTGCCATACAAATTTACACACTACATCCACGCCATAACATAATCTAAACCATTCATCGCATAGTGGTCCTATTTATTTCTTAAATGTTTAATTCTAAGATGCATAGCACCTTATTGTTAATTCTTTCATTATTCAATTCCTTAGTATAGCTCTTACATATGTAACGGCTCTGACGTTTGTACTAAGCTTCCCCAACTCTCTTATAACTTCTCAATACTTAAGAATATGAAATGCATGCAACGCTACAATATGTCGAGTTTAATTTACATACGATTACATACAACTACAATTACTTCTAATCGTTTTTACTTATAGTGTGGTGCTATATGGAGTATTATTGTATCATATCGTGTATAATAGTGATAAACATGGTTGATCTGCATAATAGGGCCCGACCGGACAACTTCAACTACCACTAATACGATTTATTCAAAAATAACCTTATCAAACTTTTGGGATGTAATGAATGGGAGATCAGAGATTGTCAGAAGCACGAGTAATGCAAAACTTGTTTACAATGAGATGATAGGATATTATGCCAAAAACCTTTTTGCAAATCCAGTCGAATTACATTACATTCGGCTGTTGAGTGAGATTGTTAGGACGCCATGCCAGGAAGAGCAAATGGAGCTAGGCATGCATAATATGCAATGATTTAGCTGGCATTGAGTAGGCAAACATTTCCGAAAACACGTCTCGCTTTTTATAACATTATCCACCTAGACGAATTGACTATACATGCCCACCTCTGTCTATTCCGTTTACATTATTGCCCCGTATTGAATCCAACAGCATAAAGATTATCTTTCAAAACAATCCAAGCGAGCACACTTTTTCTCTGATGGTTACCTCCTATGCGTTTCTTGGGCTCTCTCTCTCTACATTTAGATGTTATTCATCCTGCTTTAAACTTGTTCTATTGTGGACCTCCCTAATAATCGAATCAAATGAAAACAGCAGAACGAAACAAACAAAATCTTCCCTTTTACTCTAACAACGTCTAAAATTGTTGTGAGACGTAAGATACGAATGTGTATTGATGATGACTCTACCAAACCACTATCTTATCATCTCATGAATAATTTTACTTGTTTCACATTTTATGCACACAAAAATAATATCATACACACATGGAATAATAACAATGCTTAGCATGCAATATATTCGTCAGATGGACAAATATAAAACAAATATTATAGACACCACCAACAAGCAGCTATTCTCACAAAATAAAGCACAAAGAAAAAATATTGTAAAATAGGATACACCATCCACGTAGATCAGCAAATCATAATGCAATATGTACGGAGATACTACAAATAAAGTAGCGAAAAATATAGCCAAGTATTTTTCTCGTCGCTCTCGATTTCCAACAGTCTGTAGCATTCTACTTAAACTGCAGCTGTATACTAGCTCTAAAACTATCACACACCCACTCGACTCTACTATAATTTTCGATGTCAGTTATGTATGCATATGTGATATGTTTGGTGTGATGTATTGATTTACTTTTTGACGGACTGAAGTTTCAATTTTCAAAGTTATTTACCATACTATGAAATTTAGACAAGCTATAAATCCTTTAAATCTCGTTGAGACAGGATTTATTGTCCTATGCTATTGAATCAAAATCGATACAAATCGATTCCTCTGCTATGAAAGTTAGAACAACTACGACAAGACTTTGTTGGAGTTTGATCTCAGTATTATTGTATTATAAAGTATGTGGAAAAGTAAAATATTCAACAGAGCCATTGGATAAAACTTCCTGCATATCAAAAAGGTAAAATATGGTAATAAATCTACAAGGCACAAAGGTAGTTATTTAATTTGATTTATGTTAGTAGGATGGGAGCATTTCATTTGTCTCCAATAAAAGAATACTACTATCATTGCTTCTGTTCAATTTTTACCTGTCGGCAATAGTTTTTAACACTTTAGTTTTACTCAACGATCTCTTACACTCGAACAGAGAAATCGACGAACGAAACAAAATTAAAACATTTCTTGGTACAGATTGTGCAGATGCAGCATGCAGACCTACTCTTATTCTGCTAAAAGTCATACAGTCCTCTTCCTGTCATATCGTCATCGTCGTAGCCTCATTTATTTTGAGTTGATAGGCAATTTTCTAGTTCGTGCTCGTGCCTGAGGCTAAAAAGAGTTTTTACGATATTATATGCTTCCATTTTCTATATTATACTATATAGTGTTATTACGTTATATTATAGTGGAGTGGATATAGAGTGTATATGAATAGGGAAGAGCGCACGGAAGAATATTGAGAGGACTAAGGATTAGATGATACAGTATTATTTTGTAGTCAACTGATTATTAGTCATGTTCTGCCCAGCCCTATACTTAAGAACTAATTCACTTATCTTGCAAGTCAAGATTGTGCTGCCTGGGCTACTCCAATAATAATATCCCTATTGTTTTCTATCACACAAAAATGACAAGGAGTAGGTATAGTTACTACATGATTATTAAATTAGGTACTAACTCGCTCTTTTCTACTTATCTCCTTGTTCTTAAAATTTTGAATTAAGTTTTACTAAATTAATTGTTCACGTCCCGATGGCGTACATCTGAAATGAAGAGTATAATACAAAGTATGATGTACCAATTAGACTATTAGGATGGAGAATGTATATTTTTCATCCAAAGTATTTCGTAGCTCATCTAATTTATTAGTTAATGACTTACTGTGTTCATTTTACACACTGTCATATTGAGAACACCTAGACTAAACATAGCTAGCTGTACTAATCGAGATCAGGAGTATCGTCATTGTCAGTAATTAGTAATTACTGTTACTGAAAAGGTAAGAGCATGACATGCAACGTACACAAGTGAAGTGTATCTCTGTAGAATACACTCAGTAGACAAAACATCGTTTTCCTCGAAAACAAGACTGCTCGGAGTTCTCTCTACACAATAAAGTCGTATATATAATGACATGCATAGCATACAGATTTAAGAGTAGGTAATTAGCATGTCATTAAATATTCTAGTGCAATGATGTTGTACACTATCATGACACTACTCATAGCAAAATATAACAATAAGCCACCACAAAGTCTAACAATAAGAAAACTCAGAGATACTCAATCTGACTCTGTGCTGCTTTAACTTGGCGTCCCCATCTCTTTTCACTGATGATAATATTATACCATTTACCATACATACAGATAAGAACATTATCTCTGTATCTGACTAACACTGTTTGGCACAACAGACAAACTATGAATTGTACCAACACAACTCAAAGCAAAGTATAAAATACATCCTGCAAGACATGGGCTCATGGACTAGAGAAGAGAGCATGACATTATTATCATCCCTTTCCATTTTATTTTGGAGTTTTATTTTATTGCCGTCATGTTACGCTCATGCATTGTTAGCTTTCTACTTCTACATAGGTACTCAACGATAAACGCATACAAAACAAAACTACTCTCAACACAAAATATCTAGTACATACCTAAGTATACTATATCTTTGTGTATCTAGTCTGTGCAAACTAGTGCTACACATTTAAATGCAAGCTACCATCTAACACACGTTTTTGTGCAAAATAATGTCTGCAAATACATAATATGGTTATACAAACAAAATACTCTGCTATACGTGAAATGTGGTTTCATTCAATTAATTTATATGCAAATGTAAAAATATAAAATACTAACAAAAATTCTATTATACAACCTACACTAGTTATAGATATTAACATTAATGAAAAACTATAACACGTGCACATTGCTTTCCACGCTATGTAAACTCTATAGTTTACTTATAGTCAAAATAATTGTAAGCTAGAGTGCACCCGCAGTAAGCACAATCAAGTATTTGAACCAATTCAAATATGCTTTTATCTGTATTTTACAATAACCAACTGCTAATTGAATAAATTTAAAGCTAATGAGATGTGTACAATTGAAATTGTACTGGAATTTTATTTCAAATGAGTATTTATCCCAATATTTACACTTAATATGAACAATTTATACGTATAATATAATCAAAAAGCGACGCAATTAAGTTAATGATGTCTAGTTTCAGGTCTAGTCGTTTTATAATTATTGCTATTATATTCTAATTATCTCATTGTAAATATATTCCTTGAAATCTATCTATAATCGTGAAAAATATGCAGGATTATTTTTACAATAAATAACAAAACCCATATTGAGAGTGGTATATAAAATAGCTCATTAAGGGCAGCATTGTATTGAAAATTATATCGACGTTATGAGTCAAGCTTTCATTTATTTCCAGAAGTATTTGTCATATTTGTTTACTTAAGCGATAGTAAATGTCTACATGGAAAGGTCACCATATTAACACTTGATAACTATCGGCAAATAAAATTGATAATACAATAATACGTGTTGCTATTAAATGAGACTAGCTAACCATGCTATACATTATGTCTCAATATATAGGCATTTGACGGACTTAGTTAGCATGCAATTGGTGCCACCACGATATTCATTAAGTAGAAAACGTTTATTCATTACAAACACGTTGGAGGTAATTATTAAATCTGTCGACGTGTGTATTCTGCTTACAGGGTAAAATATTCTAGCTAAAATATTTTAAGCTAAATCGTCAACATTATATTCTCTTTCGTTTTGCTATTTTTATGAAATGCTCATTGACGTCATTCTAATAATGTGATAACCTATTAGTTCATTCCAGATACAAATCATATATTATAATTTCATACCTACTCAAGCAACAACTTATGTTTCTGCGAATATTTTGTAAGATATATACTTGCTGGGAGTCTAATAATATTGGCTACAATCTTAGTTGATCTACTAAGATAACAGGACAAATCCTCTAAAAATAGCAAGCTAATCGTAAGTATACTCCTACTAAACTCTTAATATATTAATATTTTAATATGCACATTTCTTTCCATGGTTTGTCAATTGTGATAACCTGTGATATCAATGAATTAAACGAATGACATATATTATATTCCAGATTGTAGAAACTATTCAAAAGAGACAATGCAAATATCATGACACAAGCATGCAAAACAATTTAGTTGACCAAATTGTAGAACAAGAACAGAAATATTAGTGGATTTATAATATTTTTGGATATGATACATAGTCACTATTGTTATTTTAATGTTCCTTTTTCATGAGAATCTCCCTATAAACTTTTGCACACGCATTCAACAACTAAACTGGGAAATTCAATATCAATCATAGCAATATTTATCAAATCGTTAACAAGGAAACTAAATAAATCGAAATAGTGCATGTTATAGTGATAAGCAAATATAAAATTAGAACAGCCATTTAATGTCCACTAGAATATATCCTCAATCACGTGAAAATATATCAATATACATCTTTATTTCATAAAACCCGACAGCAGGATCTCACATGACACTGGTGACAAGATAAAACACGATGTTTCATACAACCCGACATCATTATTTCACGTGTCAGTATAAAATCCGATGTCGTCATTTCATATGATGACAGATAAAACGCAACATTCATGAGAGAATTTAGTCAGGTAGCCCCAGAAGTTCAATTGTGAAAATGCATTATTACGATCGGAAAACAAACAGATGAAGAAAATCCACGGTTTTATAATTACTGCAAAATTCCGAATTTTTCATCTATTGTGTATTCTCTTCTTGCTAAAACGTGAAATCATAAAACAATGATTCAATAGTTTTTTAACGAATCCCATGTAATCATTAATTTCAGTTTTTGTTCTCTAACAATTATGAGATTCAATGACAGTTTTACATAATATAGTAGAAGTAGAAACGAATTATCTTTGCCATGAAGCTAGTCACATTGATGAGTAAACAAACGTAATGTTGTGGCAATAGTAACGGTAATGCCACTTCTAAATGGCTACTAAAGTTAGTCTATAGTATATAGGGATTAGATTCTAATCAGTAAACACTGCGGCTTTATGAAATGGGACTGAGATAGGTCAGGTCCTTGAGAAATAAAACAATTAACAGACTGAGAGGAGTTTGGTTAAGGAAAATGAGTCAGAATTGAAATGCCTTTCGATGAGTCAGTAGAAGCCGGTGCGATAACGATAATACTCTCTAAGTAGTTCACCATTTAACTTTCTATTGTACCATGGAGAATTAATGGCAAATACACATACCAAAAATTATTACCATTACCTATACAGAGAAACTATGTCGTCGGTCATGAAGCCGTAAATATTGAAGATGAGTGGGATTTTGATGCATTTTATCATTACTAAAGACGTTTCAGCTCATACCCTCGTGACAATTTATCTAATACACATTATCCTATTTAAGCGAAAGGTAAATTTAAATAAACGGTAACAGTCCACAAATTATATCGATTTATAAATACCTTTATCTACATAGCGCTTACATGCAACAACAATACAAAGTGGTATTTTTGTAATTCCTATAACAGTAAGTGCTTGTATCCAAAATAATAATACTAATTGACACCTAACCAACACACCATGAGCATGAAGTCACCACAGAGCAGGAAAGAATGAAGTCACGCATGAATAATACCGAAATACCGATATGGAAAATAGTATAAACAGATTAGAGATTGTCAGAGCCTCGACAAAATGACAGTATTACATAGTAACAGTTCTGCGAAATTCTGCAACGTATTTAGTAAGCACTAAAGCTTTCAGCTCTAATAATTACGTAAATATAGACGCACTAAAATTGTAGGCATATAGTAGCATCCCATTAGAAATCCTTCATTAAATACGCATATTAGCGATCAGACAGGAAATACTTGCAATTGTATATTACGCGGAAATATGCTATTTATATCTATAAATGGTATTACTCAATGCAAAGACGCAATTAAACAACTTACTACCAATTAAAATGACACACCTATACACCCGTAAGCTAAGTTAGTAACTTTAAACTTTTAGTAACTTTTAAATGCCTAAGATTATCTATACTATAAAACAATTAACATGTATAGAAAAACCAGGACCTGGAAGTTGCAGATTTATGATGCTATCTCACTTTCCAAAAGCCATTGATTTAAATCTCCGACAGGCAAAAATATATTTACAATACTTCAGAGTACATAAAAACTATCTTGGAAATATAACAACTGGTCGGGGCAATCTTAAAAAAACTCATACAGTATTAAATATATTATATGGCACTGAATTTTAAAATTGAAATAACATTTCGCCCTATATGTACCAAGAAATATATCAAATTTAGTCGAAACAGATTTATCTGGTTTACTATTTACATAATAATGCCTGGTTCACAGCACTAATAGATACCTCAATTTAATCTGTGCTAAGTGTGGCTGCATCAATATGTAACACATACATATGTATTATGTACTCCGAAATCATCATGATAATATGTAGCAAGTACATGCGTGGATGTAAAGAAACAGACGTAATCTCACTTCAAAAAGTGACAACTGTGTAAATACATAAATTACTCATATGATCACCATTTTTATCGACGACATGGTTTTGCTTCGTTTTTTTACGAGGATGATGCATAATGCATCTAAGTTATGTGGAAAACACAAACAAATTCATTCCTGGAGATATGATAGTTGTTACACTTAGAGATTTATATAAAAAATCTCAGTCGTGAAAATATATTTCATTTTCACAGCAAAGAAAGATGTGACATGTATAGTAGAGATATTATCATGCAAAACATTCATGTCATCTTTTATCTATAATAATTTATGTGTCACATTTTTGCAGAGTATACTATATAGATGCAGTACATATCTCAGGAATATACTATTTTTAAAGGACATTAATCATCCTTCAAAGTTTTAAACAAATTTTTAATTACTGCCATCGAATTCTAAACTGCAGCTAGAATGAAATGCTTTGTTGGCTACCAAAGTTCTCACAAATGCAAATTCAGTTAATGAAGCATGGCGAATAACGAGCAATGGATTTACATAATCATGTTAATTATATACATTCTAACTAGTTTGAGTAAAAATACAACCACCATTTCTAAAATGTACAAAAAGGTCCTATCGATTGGTTCTTTTTGTGTTTGTTATGTAATGTTGTTTATTTTAAATGCTGATTTTACCTACCTTCTCAATTTTAAACATTTTCTTAGAAACTCAAGAAATTTCTACTATGATTTATGCTTAAATATAACTTGGCACAAGCCAACGATCAGACGACATTGCGTCAGAAACGACGCTACTGATAAGACAGAGAGCTCATACAATAATGACGTAGATTTATGTGGGTAAAACGGCACAACAGAAACATGGTTAACTAGTAAATTACTATAGATGACCGTGTGCTGTCATGTTTATAATAGCAACCACATGAAATACGTTTCTCAACTCATCTCTAAGGACATTGCTAACTATTGACATTGCAAAATATTGTGCACCCACCATAATATTCGTTCATCTCAAGTTTACGCAAACATAACTTCCACTAAAATCTTAGGGACCCATTACTACAAGTTATAATTGAATCTCTCGGCAGACTACACTTACTATTTTTACGTTGCGAGTTTTTCGGTAATACACTTTTAGCATTCTCAATTTAGAATAGAGCGTAGGCGTTAAGGTCCTTGCTTAACTTCATTAAGTACACTACGTAGCATTATAATATTTGCTTCAAATATATGCTTGCTAAAATGCATGGCATAAAAATCAACAGATAAAAACATTGCATACTTATATTCCAGAGTTTCATAGGAATTTATTATAATCAAGAAACTAATCAGCTAATCAATTATTCAAATTAAGACTGCATCTAATCAACAGTAAAAACATTTCCATGCAAAAGAAAAATAGATATAGAAAGTAGTAAAATCGCAAAATCAATGAATACTTAGCATTACAAAGAATAAAAATAGCAAAAGCGTTTAAGAGGTAATTATATCTCAACTTTACATATGCATGCCAGTAAATGGCAAGATAAATATTATATGAGGTGATAGAGCATTTAAAAAAAAACTTTCTGTCATCTGAGTACTTTCAAAGTAAAACGGCGTGCTAAACCTTTGTAGACATAAAACATGTATTACGAGGTCTTTGGCAAACTAATAAAAGCCGGCAGAAGAAAATACTGTATGTATAGGTATCGTCACATCATGGCGATGATGAGACAATTGTCATACATTACGTGCTAAGTGTTTTGGCCTTACGATGCATGCAGGCACGGACTATAACCAATTCCATAAGGTAAGTAAACTTGAGTATTCCTGAGTGGTTTAGAGAAATTAGATAGTATTATCTGTATATCCGTCATTCTAAACAGTTGCGTATACACTAAATGCATACGTAATAAGTAAATGCGTCATAAAGAATCTAATCAACGTGTACATTAAAATTGCAACTGGTGCAATACAATAATTAACAGAGCTAGTCATTTGCGTATTTATATATAATACAATAATTGAAATCAACTGGTATGTGAAATACTATGCGCAATTTATCATTTTGCCAGCTGTTGTGATAGAAACAGTGACACTGACACCAGCATTGTGGTTTGCAATATTGCAATTACTAGTCATTAAGCCATCCTACGCAACTTTATATGAGTCTGGCTAGTTGGGCAAACAAAACATCCATTGAAAGAGCAAACGGACCAAATGATTTTATAACTCAATGCCAGTCGTCAATGATATTTGCTCGTTATATCACTGAACGAAATAAAAGAAACTCCCGTGTCCGGGTTGCGCGCTTGATCATGCCGTCATCTTGTAAATATCTCCAAGTTGTACCTGAAGACAGATATTTCAGTGAACTAGAGACGAGACTTTTATTTTGAGAGAGATTCTTTTCAAGCATTTCTTTCTCCATCCTCTCCTTCGGATTAATAGTAGCTGTAGTACATTTTGAAGAATATCGGATGATAGAAACGAAGAAAGAGAAGGCTCTTTACATTAAAGTCCGACAAGCTTTATGACTATTCTATATTTATTTTACAAAAACAGTCGTTTTGCTAGAGTAAGTCTTTTCCCCAGTCTTGACGGATTTTCGTCAGTTTTTATTTCCCATGCTATACTTGATGCTCTATTCGAATTCACTACGGAACACTGCAAACATTCTGCAAATAATGAGAGGAGCATTTCTCCAATATTTACCTTTGCATCTACTGCTCTTTAAATAATGCTGTTTCTCGAAAAGTCAATTTAGCTGAGCTCCCGTTTTTCACAACGTCTCTACAGAATAAGAGAGTTTTTAATATGAAATATAATGGCTGATGACAGACTTGCTTCGAGACTTGGATATTGAAATGGGAAACACATTCTATTGATTCATATGCTTAACATAACGAGGCTAAAACAATAAATATATTTATGGGCAAAGACATTAATATTGGGAATACCTGCTACAATCCATGATTTCCATAAACCTGACTTCCAAAACGTGATACAAAACGTACCTTTTCTGCCTTTATTGTATTATTACTTTATAGGTGTTTACCAATCCCTCGAATACATGTTTTAATATTTGTATTTGTCCTTGTACCCAAGTCACACCTAGCAGTCAAGGAATTTCGTGTATGCAATAGTTGGTGGTGGTGGAGTTTTGTTCACGGAGGAGGCTACACAATTTACACAGAAGTAAGTATGTATGTAATGTGACAGTTAGTGATTGCATCAATATTACATGTTGAAGAAATGTTACGTATATGTGTAGCATCTACTACACCCAGAGGCCTAACTGTACATAGGAGAGGACCTAATAGACTCTCATTCAATATCTGCAAAAGTTTACTACTGCCAACCAACTTTCCATCCGTTCTCCTTTTCCCAAGGTATCCCTAAATATTTGCTCATAAAACACAAAGGATGAATCAATTTTTTCCACACTTAACTAGCCGACTCTATTCAACTTTTCACATTTAACACTCCTCGCTACATTTACCGGAACGTAACCTATTTGCTTTCCCAGTGTGCACGGCAGCGCAATTACATTTTAAGACCTGACCTTTCGCTACTGAAGTAGACAATGACGTACACGAACTCCCAATCAGCTACCTCATATAAAAAATAGGCACCTTCTACCACTGCAAACGAAATACATAAATACCAAATGACATTTTCCATTTAATTTACGGGCGATGCATGTACAATGTACATATTTACACTTTTACCAATACAACTCTCGACTAATCCAGACGTCTCTCTTCCTTTCTTCCATGTCTTACTTACATACAAATAGCAAATAGCTATCGGTGCGAGGAAGGAACCCAGCTTAGCCAACCCATACTAACTAATGGAAGTGAGAAATACAAAAAATCAATATTTATTGCCGTATCTCTCTCCTCAAGGATGAATTCTAATTAGATGAGACATTCTAGTAATTACACAAATAAATGATTTCTGTGTATCAGGAGAGTCAACCTGAAAAATCATTAGCAAACACTTCCAAATGCTCGTAAGTGTTAAAACTAACTTCCCAGGAGACAAGCGTCATTCCTGTAGACTGGTAAAATAATATTTCATAGCTTCATAGCGTGAATAGAGCCAAGCCGGAACCACAACTGATTGGACCTTAATTAAATATTTATGGATTATGGATTTATATAATTTACTTTCCGCTATTTCGCTGTAGCTATCGTCATTACTCATTACTTAAATATGCAAAAGTTCTTTCCTTTTAAATATTCCTATATATAAACTAGTATTCAACCTTAAGGAGCAACATACTTTGTAAACGAATGAACGAATTTTAGTAGCAGAATACCACTAGGTATCAAAAGGACAAACGTGACGTCTTACAGTCATTTATTGATGTATTTCATTTCTTCAGAAGTTGATTACTACACTATGAAAAGAAATAACCTAATAATGTAGGACTTTATCCATATATTATGCTTGTGTATTACGATTTATATTTATAACGCCGAAAAATGCTTCGAAAATTGTAGTATACTACATTTTGAGAGTTTGAAGCATGTATAGTAAATGTTAATTCAAGAAGCGCAAAAAATCACCTCCTGGAAAGCAAATTTTAGGAAACCAAATGACATTATAGAGTCTGCCTTTGTACTAAGTAATCTGTCCAAGCTGATTGGGAGCATTCAAGTCTTGCATTAGACATCTTGAAGCTTTAGTCCATAAAAGTTTCCTTTCATACTTACTCAGAAAACATCATGATATACAATTGTCTACTTTTGCATATTTATCTATAACTCATACCCTTATCAAGTTTACAGGTGACACGGAGCTAGAGAAACTAAGTCTACACACTATTGGCAGCATGTGATACATTTATCTAATGCTGTATTCCCACATTCTACAACATCACCATGGGCATTACGTTACTGCGTATAACTTCTTATGAAAGCGAAATCAGCTTTGATGTATTGCCCCTTTTTACAAGCTTTTGCTTACATTTAAGAAGATTACATTACTCAAGTATTGTACAAAAACGTAAGACCCAACCCAACTGTACTCGTATTTTCCACGAATATGAGACAGAGCTATAAATAATTAGCGACCAGGGTAGGATACGGTTAGATTTTCTGTGCTTCAATAAATAATTGTAACTTGGGCGATGAGCTAAGTAAGTCGTTCCTACAGCAAAAGAGATAATACTACAACTAAGAGAGTTCCACTAAAAGACAAAAATTATTCGTCTCCATGCACATATCAAAAGTCAATTAGAACTAAAAGTAGAAAGGATCAAAGCTAAAGAGGATTCAGCAAAAATGAGACAACTTGAGTCATTACACTTTGAGCATATACCTTGCGTGTAAATAAATACCTACATAAGAGAAAGTCATTGGAAGGGATAACTGTATCATGGTCCCCATGATTTTCTCATGCGGTTTCGACTTATCAGATTTCCTTAGGTATTTATTTTTGTATAAGAATTAATTTCTTTTTTGGTATATAATTTCAATCTAAAACCAAGAAAAATTGTTATTTTTAAATTATAGGATAGCAACTTAAATTATGTAGTGGTGTCTATAGTAAATCACACGCTACAATTCGTGTTAAGTTAAACATGAAAATTTAAAGTGATCTTACAACGTGACAGAAATAATTACCGGGAAAATGGAGCAATTGGAAAGATAATACAATCAATTACAGAATCACGTTCTGTCAACACGCGGGGTTGTTTCCACATAATATTTATTTGTATTGTTATAAGATTTGGATGATCTAAACATTCAAATGTATCTTATGAATTGTACGGACGTCATTCGCTCAAAGGATCATCTTTCATGAACGGAGAAAACAAGAGCATATCCTCATAAGATCACCTGAAGACAATACCTAACAAAAAACGTGATGTCCGTATCACCTTTAACATTTAATAACCATACAATTTAGACTATTCCAACTTGGCGTTCTGTCTGTGCTTATTTATCTGCTGAAGATGCAAGACACGAATTTAATAACTGCGACTTATGAAAGCTGCCTTTCTCCTCCACTGATCTTTCGATAATAATGTAATATAATACGGGAGATAGCATCCTACACCTCTACACCTGAGAACAAGTGAGTTTTTCCTAGACAACGTTTTGTGAACAAGTATTTTATGATTTATTGTATCAGAGGATGTCGAAGTATTGCGAAGAACAAAGAAAATTGTCATCGGATCGCGACTCTAATAATGGCGGGTTACTTTTTCCCCTTTGATATTTTTTGATTTGATATGGAAACGAAAAGATAGTTATGAACGATCGATCGGCTCCGACAAAGTATCATGCTACCCAAAGAACTAATCCGTATGAATATCCTTACAGTCGAACTTATTGCTATTATAATTCATTACATAAAGGGCCGAAAGGGCTAGAAGTGAACAAATCTCATTTATCGACAATATCAAGTTCCTTGTCACCTTATTTTTCTATTTCTACCTCTGAGTTACGTCTTCCGAAAACATAATACTACAATAACGCCTACATGCGTGCGTCATACCAAAATCTAACCTTAGCGTCTTGTGGAGTAGAATATTCTTTACTGTATCGTCTAACGGAAAGGTATACATTTTAGCTTGACCTCTGATATTATTGAATAAACTCCATCTAAAAATGATCTATTTACCCATCCAAAACATCTTTGATAAAACTGACTGAATGAAAGTATATCTGCAATACTAAGGTAAACAGCAAAAATTGAAGCACTGACGAATTTCGAAGTATTATAGTTTTCATAGAAACTATAACTAAAGAAGCTCAAAACTGAAACCCATTTCCTAGAATAGCGGTCCTTTGAATTGGTTCTTAGATAGGAATTAACAATTTCAGCGAAATTCATATCTACCAATAATGTCTCAAGGGAATGACAACTAAAGCATTTATAACTATACTCGAGGTTTATTAAAACTGGACGAAAAAAAATGCTGCGCCTCAGGCTCCATGTTAAATAGGCTAAAATGAGGCGCAGCATTTTTTTTCGTCCAATTATTATCTGCCTGTATAATACTTATATCTGCAAAAAATAGATCTGAGAAATATTACTTCACAGGGTTAACAATTGTGGGCAAAGTAATAAATAGATGTCAAATATATTTTTACTAGTTCTATCAACTCTACATTGTATAACAACTTATTTTGCTCCTTAATGATATACGGGCATTATTAAAGTGAGGACGAGCAGTTATGAACAGTTTATTATTGCTGATTGAGCAGAGAATTCCTTGAAATAGCCATCCTTGAAATGGAATTTATGAATTTCAGAGAGTGACTTAAGGATGCAGAGTTAATATGAATTTCAATAAATGCAAATCTCAGAATCAGAATGTCAAGGCATCAATATCTTGAAAGGCTGTTAGACAAAAAGGATGATTAATATTAATAATTACCTTTGTAGTGTTTCTGAGTACAAGACCGTGATGGCTTGCTGAGCTTCATACTCGTGCACCGTTTTTACTGGTACCATGGCTGATACATACGACAATTCGAATTCAGCGAAAAGCCGATCTAGGATCTTCAAAGACTCACAAATCTTTTCTGTGAATTCGGGTGGGTTGCGAAAGCATTGTTCTCGCAACAAATTCCGTACATTTTCTAAACTTTTGGTCAAAGCTTTTGCCAAAGGACGCATTGTAGCACTTTCCAGCTCACGATTTAATATACTTGATCCTGCTGCCAAACACTATAATGGACAAAAATACATACAAAGGTTAGCGTCTCGTTCAGCATTGTTATTCATCTATACAACTCTCTGGGAATATTTAAAACACATCTTCAATACAAATATTTATTGCGTAAATAAAAATAGATGTTTAAATTGACGAGAAATACGTCAAACAACACAATAAAATGGAAATAAAATTATTTTTCTCTGCTCGGAAGCGGAGGAAACTTCGTGAATAATTATAAGTTAAAGCGAATTCTCAAACATAAATATGGAGCACTTCTTTGTAAATGTCAATGAATAAAATATCTTGCGGAGAAAGGATTTACACAAAGATGGATATATTCATATCAACATTGCACTATTCATTTGTGTTCCTTCCGTACCGTACTCATGAATTTGATATCTTTCTATCTAAAGCATAAAAATCACAAGCATTGCTCATGAAAATTGATTCTCTTAAAAATTTCTCAAAATCTTTAAATATAATATAGTCGTAAATAATCTTTATCACAGCTTGCATCAATAAATTAAAACTTAATACTGAAAACTACTACATAAACAATCAAAACTACAAGGAAAACTTTATAAAACCGAAATATACGATACAATTGTAGATGATTCACTTCTAATATGCAAATATGTGCTAAAGGTTATGAAAAGCAAAGAGGTAAAATTAATTCGAACAGACTCAGACTTTGGACTGTTTAAGCTCATCTCTGATTTACAATGCCCCTTTTTGCCATCCCTGCCTATTATGATACTTTTCAAGCATAGAATTTCTAGCTGCTCTTATTGTAGGATGTGAAGAGCACTCCAAGCTAACCAGTACCGTATTTAGAAGTCGATTTCGGAGGGGGCAATGATATCATAGGACAATCTCTGATTTACAATGCCCCTTTTTGCCATCCCTGCCTATTATGATACTTTTCAAGCATAGAATTTCTAGCTGCTCTTATTGTAGGATGTGAAGAGCACTCCAAGCTAACAGTAGTCTATTCCATAGTCCACACAATATGTTTACTCAGTCCCATCATTTATAATGTACATTAGTCATCTAAAACCGTACCTAAAGCCAAAAGTATTTGCAATGCTATGCAAAATTAACTAACTCTATCAAAATATCGTAATTTAGCTCATATGCATAAAGCATAACTGACAATGCGTCATAAAATGCAGTAAATAATAAAGAAAACGTCAGGTAAAGATAAGTAGTAACAAAATGAATCATAATACATAATATAAACAATTAAACACACAGCTTTAGGCCGGTTTGACCGCAAACTTTTGTACTGTTTCCTGGAAATTACAACCTGGATGAATAACGCTCCACAAGTTTCACTTTTGTCATTTTAGCAATGCAAGTAGAATGGCGTAATACAAAAGTCATAAATGACACTTGTAACTAGTTTTTGGCTGTATTATTCTTATTACTTCATTTAACTAGCTAATAATTACTCAAAACAGAATTTTACATAAGAAATTTTAACGATTGATAATAACCTAATAGACAGTGATTACCCTAACAATGAGTTCCGAAATAAATGAGCATATACCTAATATTATGCATATGAGGCTTGCTTATGGCATAAATGTTTTTTTGGTAGTTTTCATAAAGGAAAGTCGAATTGTGGAGAGGCCAATGACTGTGATATTTTGACTTTTTGCGTCTATATCGGTAGATTATCTGTATATTCTGTCCTAGCCCAGTAGCATGTGCATGTGCAACTGTGCATGTACCTCGTTCCCTTTACATTAATAGGCACCTAATAAACACGCTTGCACATGCAATTAGATTTACCACTACTGCACAGTTAGATACGAAACTTTTCCCTTAAATAAGTAAGTACAAACACATAAAAGTAGCAAAATAGTGCCTAAGAAAGAAGTCTTAAAAGTTGTAAATGCTACTAAGGCATGAAACCTTTATTGTTTTGCTAGACCTGTGTTTACATCAATTTTACTAGACCCAGAGAAGAGAATGGAAACAAGGCTAAGTAAATGGCCAAAGGAGTTGTGAGATTGAATTGCATGGGTAGCAGTATAATAACATATGCAACTTTACCTCAGCACCGAACCACAGCTGGCCGGCTAGATTTTCTTGCAAAACGTCATCTGGGAATTTTGCCCGAAAATCTCGGGGTGCTCTGTCCTCAGGAATCACTTCGTCCATTATCATTTGGCAGATGTTCAGCACCTATTACAGCCAAAAATACTCAGTCAGTTATGTACTTTTGTTTAGGCATCCGCTTCTCCGTCTATTATGTATGTCCAACAACAACAGCGTGTATATGCAGATCTCTGAAGAACATGTTCACTTTTAAACATGGGAAAGGTGTGTTTATTTACGAAAAAAGTAGTTTGCCTAACTACACGCACAAGATAAAATCTAGTATTTTAACCTGATTCCAAAAAGTAGCAAAACCCTATGAAATTTTCATAACGCGATATGACCACTGTGACCATTCATCTTTTACTTTCAACATCTTTGAGGTATTTGAGACCACAACGGAATTAATTTCACACATTAAATGAATTGCAAATTAGTATCCTTTAATTGCCATTTTAAATTCAATTGTATCATTAAAATATAACTCATTAAACCGGAATATTGTAGCTTTAATATTCCGTTTTTATCTGTACTTCATAGCAGAATTTTGTTTTAAAATAATTTTGAAAACAGATAAAAGGCTGTAAACATGTACTCTCTCTTTTGAATAAGAATTCCGTTAACCCTTTCATTTTTCTTTATGACTGTGAATTGGGTACACCTTCCACTACTATACTACACTACATATATTTATCTGCAATATGTATTATTAAAATGAAATGGGAAATCCGCATTAACTTACTTTGTCTTGGCATTGTCTGAGATGATTGACCAAAGCTGTACATCTATCCGGATCTTTTCGTCCATCAAATGAGTCCAACTCCGCTGCAACAGAGTTTAAATCTTCATCCGCATAAAAGAATTGAGCTAAAAGACTCTGGTCGGATTTCTGAAAAATAAAAAGTTGTATTTTTTTTATAGAAAATTCCTTTTAAAACTTGTTATCATTCTTTAGAACAATTTCTACCTAACAGAGCACAAAGAGACATACACTTATAACACTGAATTTAAACCGTATGTATGCCAAATTATAAATGTACTAATAAGTGTGAAGGTGTAGGAGATATTTAATAACTTTACAAACTCAATTGTTAAAGCAGCCAATAAACGAACTACTATACCATGAAATGAATCTTGAATAATCTTGTGGATGCAGAGTAAATAAGTATGCGAAGAAATACCATAAAATGATTGGCAATAGTAGCCAGGCGATTACGAAATCTTCTAAAAAGAGGCATATTGCTGATAACCAAGAGAAAGATGAGTTTCCTGGGGTTGTGTTTCCGATTCAATGAAATATATGTAACTGCAAAGATCACAAGATTGACAAAGATCTTGTGATGCTTTGCGAGATCAATAGGAAATTGGGAGGAAATGTACTTCCTTATTAAAACATTTGACATGCGCTTACCTTACAAGGGTTTTAATTCTACTTACTATGCATGTCATTTTAACTACAGGAACCGAAACACCGAAATCCTCCCCGCACCCAGTTACATGGAAATTGATAGAATACACCGCCATTACCGCAACAGCACCCACCGCCTACATGAAAAGGCCAGGTTTGTTTTCATTTGGTTACCTAGGTTGGATTAATACTAAGACCCTAATTCATGTAGGCGGTGGGGCATGGCGCTGGATGGGCGTGAGGTGTGGTTTGCCGATTCTCAGTTACGTAATACATTACTATAGGATTCTAGATACCATAGTCCTCCATGACACCTTTTGGTTTTACCAACCAATCCTTTTGGACCTTTTGGGGGCAGCCAGTTCAATGTCTGAAATCTTTAGCCCCGAAAAGGTTAAACAATGACGGGAATTGTAGTTTGTACCCATGTCGTAATAAATAGCTATCTGTACTTCAATACAGTCAATGTTTAATCCAAGTTTAAGAGTAATGTAACTATAAATTACACAGAAATGTTGATGATATTCAAAAAGGTAATGAACAGTAATAAAATAACCGCGGACTACTCTACGATAATTACTAAGGAGTTGAAAAAACTAAAAGAAGCACTAATTCTATAACACTACTAGTATGTTACGAAATAACATAAATATATTAGTGTCAAATCTATCCCATGCGAGTAATATCAACATAAATCATTTTTAGTATTTTCATTTCCAATAATCCCATTCTCATTATAATCGGAATATAAAAGTGCCTTGTAACACTAAAGTGAAGAAAAAGTAGTTAATTTTGAGAATCTAAGTTATTTCTGATGAGAATATCGCCAAATTGGAGGAGACACAAAGGATTGTGCATCATTTATGTTGTACAAAAGTGAAAAGCGTGCAACGAAAGATCTAACGATCCCTAATCATTACTCAACAGGAGGGACTCCATTTTGGTGACACGGAGATTAGACTAAATTTGACCAAGGTGTGACAACTGAACATCACTGCATTGTCAATACGCAGAAAAAGGTTAGATTTCTGAAAGTCACTGTTAATTATAATATTCCAATAAGATGCTCGCTCGCATGAATCAGAGGCTTTGTAGATTTTTGCTTAGTAGGATAAAGGTTAAAATAAAGTCACACAGAAAAATATTATTACTAGGTAATTCATATTCGCGCACAGAAGGAGCCCTAACTTAATCAATCCGCTGACAAATAATGTTACAAAGACAAAACAAGCGTTAAGATTGAAGTTGAGTTTCTGTACAACTATCGCATAAGTCACTTTTTGCAGCAAAATAATTTGTTATAAAGCGACTTAGAAGAAATTGGCTGACAAGATACAAACGGGATGTAGGAATTGTATGCACTTTCGGTTGCAAATTAAAAACTTTAAGCTCACAGCTTCTCATACGTGACAAATTGAAAAGAAAACATAAACCTTCTCATAAACGGAGACTTTTATTCCATTTTTATTACAGTGTCCATTTTACTGCGACTCGTAAACATTACACTGTTTAAATATAAATCAATTTAAGTGTTAATAATAAGGTTGCTGTAAGCACAACTTAAAATTGCATAGTTGTCAGTCTCCAGCAATGAAACCTGTTACTTAAGTTCCCAGAGGATTCCCGTGTGCGTATACATAAGCAACATCAGTTAATTAATTACCTCTAGAACAGGAATAAGGCTACAAAAATGTCACAACGGTAACCTATAAAGACTAAAGAGTCTTGCAGTGAAATAAAATATTACAAGATACTTAGGTATCTATACGAGATTTATGTACCACTAGTAAGTCAAATGACACGCACGTATGGAAAAGCAGTATACTACGAGAATGATGGAAAAAAACTGCGAGTAGGTCTTGTGACTTTTATAATTTCTTCATTGCAAAATAGCAATCTCTTGAATCTATAATGACATGTTGACAAATGGCCCAGAATGTTTTAGAACAACATTGATGTCATTATTTGGTGTTGATCAATGTTTTCTTTATGATTGATTAGAATCGATTCTCATTCAACCGTTATTATCTTATCTTTACCTTTAGCCCCAAAATATAGGGATTTAGGAATATCTGCTGATAACGGAACGAGATTTAACCAAACTTTAGGGAGGACATGGGATTATTTGGATGTAGTCAGATGTCAGAAATAGAAACAAAGCATAATATGTTAAAATTATTTCAAGCGTGTTTTCTTGGTTGTGCCTATAATGTTCTTGTATGTTGTGTTTTGAGATGCATCTCCTAGAAACATAATTTTCCACTCCCTCATTTATGCGAAGCCATATACCACGTTCATTGTCCATATCTAATGTCAGGGTCATTTTTCATGTTTATAATCAAGTACCTGACTAATAAATGAATCTATGAGCGTATAACTGGTTATAATTTTATGCATCATTAAAATACATTTACAATATAGTATATCTAGTCTTCTGTTGATGAACGTGTATGGAAAATATTGCAGAAAAGACGAACATACATTATTAGTAGGCAGTAGATAGATACTAAAATTCAGTAAGTGCATGCTAGTACAACCCAGCCCTTGTACTACCAGTATTTTCTGAATACGTATCGCCGGTATCACCGCATAATAACAACGTTTTTATTTTTAATCTATCCTGTGGGAAATTAAGTCGATGCCTGACACCGTCAGCAGTCAAATTTTTATCACATTGGTGGAAGTTATTATTTTGCATTAAAGTTGTCGCGTAGAAATGAACTTGCAAAGTTGTATTGTCAATGCTAGTTCTTAAAACACTACCTATTTACATAAGTAACATCGCTCGTGTTGTATTCATTGGATTAAGGGTAAAATAATAAAATGTCAGAGACTGACACACACACGTGTCTAGGTGTAGTATTTTCATAGCTTGGAAATGCTAAGAGTATATATTCAGCATGATAATAGTATTTTACAAAGGAGTCACGAGTAAACCATTCCAAGATTAAAATACAATAGAGCTAAACATAAAACTAATAGTACTAATACCTAACAAGATAATAATATGGTTAGTAATAATATTATATGTAACTATACATTTAGTATTTAGTTACTAGCAATCGCACTCACATGTTGTGATTATCATAAAATAACTGTAATGTAGCTGCAGCTGTTAAGATACGGCTCTCATTTGTTTAAAGTCTAAATGTAAGCCAAGAATAATTGCAAACACTTCTAGATAAGTACTGTAGCCACACTACAACTTGGTAATGTTCTAATGGGTACTACTTATTTATTATTACAATAGTTGTACTGTACTTTACGTGAAGGCAACCTATAAAATAATACTAACTTAATGAAGGAACTTAACTTGTTTTCAACAAAACCATTCCTTATATACTACAATCTATTCAGTTAGTATACTTAGCAATTATAATATTTATTCTGTGATAAGAGCAGTAGACATACTGCATAGAACATTTTGTGCATGTGCATTAGGCTTTTCGTCAAATAATAATGCTATTCTAATACCGTCAGGCAGAAAACGTTTAACTTCTACGCGTGTCCTTAACTAGACACTTGTGTTACTTGTCCGTGTCCATATTAAGTATTATGCAGTAATAATATTGCTACAGTATCTGCATTAAATATTTAAAGACCAAAGTGTACCATCAACAAATCTTAAGTCTTAGATTTAATTCCTACCTCACAATATACCTCGCATGTAGTTCTAGAACGTAGCTAACAAGATACTAATTATGCGTCTGTCCTAGATCAATCAATACTTTAACAATGTCCAAGTAGCTGAAAATATCAACCAGTCGAGCATGTTGATTTTATTTCCCATTTATGTGATTTTATTGATGAAACATGCACATAAAAGCAAACTCATCATGATCCATATATCATCCTTTTAAAATTCGGAGTTTTTCGTCAATTTGTTAAAGAATTTAAGAAATAACCGCGTTAGCAGTTTATCACTTCATTTAAGTAAATAAGTACTTCAATATTCATTATAGTATAAAATGAATGATGAATAAGGACAGTATTCCTTGTGTGCCAATATTCTTTGTAGTATTCATTCTACTCTGTAGTACATGAATGAGGATTGCGGAAATAATTATAATTTTCAGTCGCAGAATTTTTCTCCTTTCTGTTATTGTACGGATAGTCTGGCTGTGACTAGGGAAATTAAATCAAAGAACGACCAAGGACGTTTGATGATATCCATATCAGGACCATATCAGTTCCCAATTTTCAATCTTATGTAAATAAGTAGTTAGTGACAGTGTAGATTATAGTAACTTAAACTACAGATGAGCTAAGGAACTTGATTAAAATTCATATCTGAGTATTTAGCCCACAAGATAAGAGTGTGATAATTTATTGGAACTTTTTTCCAGGAGTTGCTTCCCAATAATTATAGATTGGTTTGTAGATTAAAAGTTTAAAGTAACACCTAAGAAGGAATAGGAGCGGTCAACTAATATTAACATAGTTTCTTATGAATCTCTAAAGAAAACGTTGATTGTTGAATAGACTTTTAATTTATTTGCTCTTAGCCCACAATGAGTCCTCAATTAACAAAGTTATCATTATGGTCATCATGAAACTATACAAGGACAGAAAAAGTAATCTTTCTATTTTGAAAATGTATCTCAAAAATCTATGGGATGATGACAAAAAATTAGAATGAATTAAATTAGGATGTGCAACCTAAAAAAATTAAGTAAAAGTAGGTAAGCTAATTGCAACACGTATTAAATTACTGAGTAGTTAAGCGCAAATAAAAAATAAAACCAGCCATGAGGAACAAAGCTAATAATGTGGGAAATACAGTTACTATATGAAACACAAAATAACGATATATAATAATCTATTCACAATGTCGAAAGGATAGGCTTGTACTTTGTACGCATTTTTCATGGCCATGCATACATACAACAAAACAACGTTTGTGTTGCATTCACATTTCCCATAGCAGATTGTACATTGAATACAAACCTTCTACTACTTCCCCTACTACTTCAATATAGTCTCTGCTAATGTATATCTTAAATATACTTTTGCAACAATAAAGCGGACTTTACTTTGTAGGTACACTTATTGCCAATTACAATTTCATATAAGTGAAACAGGAGATATAGTTAGGTGGGCAGAACGCCTATGTCTATGCGTCTTGAGTTTGCCTAACATGTTCACGAAGACCAACACTAACCATATACAAGTGCCACCGCATGCAAATTGCAAATACTACTTATGGCCATCAATCGAAGACAATTGTAAATAAACCTTAGCTTTACTCATAGGATTACATATTACATTATCTATACTCCATGTACAAGGGATATGTTAAGTAAAGTAATACTATTATTACCTGACGGGTGTCGGAATACTATATACTACATTGTTCTGTACAGAAGTGCATATAAAAAACCTACTTAGTAATATGCCAGCATATGGTTTACGGACGCAGAATAAAGCTGTACAGCTGTAGTAGGAATTACAGTACCTTATATATAGTGAATACACACTTCCTACATATAAAGCAAAAAAAGTTACTTGATTTACGACCAGCAGCGTAATTTACTTATATACTACAACTCACTACTTTATCCGCATCACGTAGACGACACGACGCGACGTAGACTACTTGCTCCTATACTGGTTTCCCAATAGTACTATTGCAAATTTTTTAATACAAAACAATACATTATGTCGTTAGCTAGATTTCAATACGAATTAGCAAGCTGCTCTACTACACACGCTGCAATAACCACACAAAGATATAAAAAAATCTAAAAAAGACATCTTAATGTTTAGAGATGGCACTGGAGAATAAATATTATTTATGGGAACAACCATGACATACACGCACACCAATAAAATATCGCACATATATTCTTATCTCAACGTACAACGTATCAACAAGTTACTATTAGTACAATAAATGTTACACACAACAATGTTTATCACTATTTCTACGCAATCCAAATTAAAAGTCACATCAAGTGCAGTAGAAATGACTGCAATAAGTACACTAATGAAAACAATCAGGAGTCAAGAGTATACGAGAGTAATAACATTATTAATTGTCCTAAGCCATCGTATAGTGTAAGATCTAACTGTTACCACTGTAACACTAGCTACTTATGTAATGTAATCCATGTGCTACTGTAAATTAGATGTAAACAATATGTTTGCTTGCACATTTTATGAAATTCTATAACTCAAACAGTCAACTAACCACAATTACATTATTATAGTCACGCAATTGGGCATACACCATACATTTATGTTTCAAACACTATTTCAGCCATGTAAAATCAACTACGACGCCAATAACTAATGTATGTACTTATAAGGTCCATTAATCTCGTTCCATAAGTAAATAAATTCTGCAATCTGTAACAGACTCATATCACATGGCAAAACCCAAGCAATGTGCACTACACTTTATAATTATCATCATTTGTAATTTTAACCAATGTTAAGTCTAATTTCATTGCGAAAGATTAGTACCAATCAATATCATTATGTAACAGACATAGTTTTATGTTCACAACTAGGAAATCTTCCGCTACTTTAGAAGGATATATAAAAATTTAACAAAACAGACAGAATTAAATCTGCCAATATGCATTATAACTTCATAGCATATAGGGGCGTAATGATAATGATTACCAACAGAGGCTAATGCTAAGTCATAAAATGAGTAAACTCCTGAAACTCTTTAAATGAACATTTTTAGATGATTTTTTCAAGACGTTGAGTGTAGTTACTAAAAATTCAGGACATATACAAGCAAATGGAAAAAATATTATTTAGATCTTTGGCACTATTATGGATGCAATATGGTAATATGCAAACGAAAATACATAATTTGACTTACAAAGTGATATTCTAATGTACCGTAGGGGAATCTGAGTTGTCAGTATGTATCTAATTCTTCTTCCTTAATTACTTTAATCGCTTTTTAAGAGTTTCCTCAATACGATTTTACAAAACGGCACTGACAGGAATGAGTAAAGTATACTGATTGTTGATAAAGAATCCTTGAAAATTGTGCTAGAAACTTAACGTGATGAAAGACTATTTGCTAGCTTATTGCATCTTTTATACTGTCCATACTTGTTTAATAACTTTAACAATCGTACGCCCCCTTGAAACGATAAAATACACATGCACCTTTCAAAAGTCCTATTTAATTTGCTGTATCCAGGCATAATTTTAAAGTCGTTAGCTTCAGCTGAAAATATTTCGTATTCAAAATCCTTGTGTGAATTGTAACATGAACTTCGAATTGAAACTTAAATGCAGCTAAATTAACGTAAAATAATTTACAACCACATTACGCAATGGGTTACGAAAACGTACGCATTAATAGTTAGCTAAAATCAGCAATGAGCAAATAATAGAGTAATGTAATGTGTATGAATAAATCGGTCAATGCCATACATTTAACACATTAGTTACCTATAAAAGTTATATAAAAATAAAGCTACGTAGGTAAAGCTTAACACAAAACGTCTATAGTTAATGTTAAACAGCATTACATTGTGTTGCGTTGGTTGGAATGGTTTTATTTAACACCATGTCAATGTCAATTACTAACGTAAAATAAATGCTATCCTCACGAAAACATCAACGTGAGAGTGACTTTCAACGCAATGATCCATTTTAAATCCAATTACCTATTAGGTGAGGTATTATTTTTACAGTTCTGGCAAATCTTATTAATGCAAATAAATGTGTATATTAAAGTAGAGTCATAATATATCATAATCGTACACAAAGAATTATACACTACATTACATATGCCACAATACTCATTTTGAAAGCAGATGCTACAGTAATTTCAAAAACAATAGCAATATTGTACTAAAAAGTTAGATTTCGTTAGTCCTGTACTAAAATTTGTTCCAATTTGAGTGCAAAGAACGTAGTAAGCAAAGACGCAAATATTCTTTTGATCCTAACCTAAATAAATGTTTTATTCATGCATAGAGATCTTTGACTGCAAGATAAACATCATCTTTTACAATACAAATGTAAATTATTAGCCAAAAGTATCTTCTATACAATAAGTTAGCGAAGGGTGGTTTAGCTAAGATAGTATTGTTTGATTAGAAGTATGCTATTATCTGTACTGTATGCCCCAATATGTAAATCCAACTGACGCGAATCGAGCAGAGTCAAAGGAATAAGAAATATTCAAAACAGATATTGAAGAACGTCTGTGTTATCATTTTCACAATCTCGTCTATATTTGTCGCAAGTCATAGAGGGTTAATATCCGGGCAATTTTGTACATAACATAATGGAATATGGTTTTACATACACATGCAAAAAATATTTTAATGTCATTTTTTCTAGTACTTCTGTTGAGTAAATAACAAAATCTGTACTGAATATAAGACAACAAAAGGACATGGCAGTTTTATTTTCTCTGCGTAGGGGCTTCAATAACTCACAATCATTTTGCGTATTATTATAATAGACTAAGGCAATCTACCCGTATTTAGTTCAGTAATGCTTAGGATACTGTAGTAGTAATCCTGTTATGTTAATCTAATTGTCATAATTATTCTCATGAGAGTGTGGAACGGATTCTGTGAGAAAAATATTCCAGCCCATTTTTATTGTAAATACACTGTACTCTGTACAATGCAGATACAATAATAATTTTGACACAGCATAGTAAACCTCCGTTTAGTCTATATGAGTACATACCGTATAGTATTAGTGTATGCAACTAAAGTACATGTAATGCTATAACATTCTAGTTGTATTTACAACAAGTACACATAAGTTATACACTACAGCAAGACAAAGTTCAAATGATTGTCATCATGAATAGGAACAAATGATAAAGCCAATAAAGCTAAACGGTTGACTCATTTGCAGCGAAACAAACCAGGAAAACGAGACCTTTGACTTGTGTTGATACTGAAAGGTAGCTCTACAAAATGGTAAAGACATTTTCTTATTGTACATATTTACATATTGAGTCATATATATTATTCCTTCTAGTTATAGACCTTATAGGCGTAAATAATACTATAGTATGTATTACCGTCGCCACAAAACTGTAACAATATATTTTGGTCTCTGCCGAAACAATATTCCATCTTAGTTCAGTATATACAAATACTTACAATCATGCATAAATGTAAAATCTTAAAATGTTATGTGTACATTATTACGTTGTTTGTGTTCTCAAAAGAAAGACTAGGAACATTGGTAAAATGTTAAACCACTGGAATTGCTTAAGTTACATGGCCCACTTTAATAAATCTTACTACTACTGCTTACTATACTGGCAACAAATATACAACATGATTAAGAACGTTTATTTTACATGGGTTTGTCCATATTATCACTACAACGTATTTCCTATTACAACAAAGACTACCTAAGCATTTTATTTTTGTTTATAATTGCTTTTCCACTTGGATACGGAGTACGGAACATAAAATCTTACAATAAATTAATTACATTAACGTGGGCATACTCCTAGTTATAGAATAACAAACTATATACGCCTAACAATACATGGAAAAATAATTTCTCTGTACATCAAGATTATATATTTATTATCTGGTATGCTTAGTAAGTAGTAAATGTTAATACTAAAACCGTTCGTGATCATTTCCATTTTACGCTGTTTTGCTGACGCATCCTATACTCATCCAGCTTCCTATGCTATTAACAGTATGTTCTAAGTTCTAATTATAATAGTCAACACATAAAGTATTACAGATTACAGATAGAACGGATGCCTCACACTCTTGTCATATGACTGTTCATATTTTAGTACAGCTTTAAATGTGTCATCAAATCAGATATTGCAATAGCATAAAGTTATTACTCTGCTCCAGTAGCACCAGTAATGATAATAAAAATAAATAAATTTTTATAGTGAAGTCAGATGCTAGAAAAATAGGGAATTAACTGCAGGGGATCTACTGCAGTAGATATAAAATATTTTTGTAAATGCTTTACGCTGTTTTGACGACTGTTGCACGGATCACAAAAAGGGTGCGCAAAAATTTATGTTTCATGTGCCACTGTGCCTAATTCTAAAGAAAGACATTTCAATAATCGTGATTATCATACTCTGAAACATTTATATTTAATGACGTACTATAAAATATACATTTATTATTAATTACATTGGTTTATCCTCAAGAGATCAGGATTTAATAATAAGTACTTCAAATAGATACTTACTATAAGACACGGAATAGTTATTTAAAAACTAATCTAAATAGGTAATAAATGAAAGGAACTCTACAGTAGGGACGATAGCGATTGCTGTGCAATAACAGATAACTTAACTGTAATAGACATGAACATTTACTAAAAAAGTTTTAATGTTTAAAAAATAGTAAAATAATAGTAAACACAGTTAAGTACGATTTCAAACTTAGGTAATAAGAGTAAAATAGTTGCTGCAGATCAAATTAGATTCGTACAAGACTATAAATTTTTTAAACTTCTGTAATCTTATATAATACTGTTGAGCTTCACCGCAGTGCTTATCAATTTGATAAGCTTTATATAAAAGTAGAGTAGAAAAATGCAATAAATTTATTAAAATGGTAGTAGTTATTCTAGTAATAACGAAAAGACCTATTCCGACACAAAATTTTCAGTACTCAGTGTCAGTCAGAAACAGCCATAATTAATGCTTTATTGTAGTATTATAATTCTACTTAATGTAGAGAAAAGTTTCCTAGTGCAAACTAGCAAAAAAACTTGACGGCACGGTATGCAGTAAATATAAAGTGCCTTGCTCCATTTAGTATTTATCATTGAAATCTGTACAAAAAAGAGTGCGAGCAGCACATGAACAATACTTGTTTACACGATATAGGTTTGATCTGATGAAAAGTGGGGAATTAGATAAAAGCATTTGGTCCTACGATGGCAACAAAGATTATTTTTTGGGTACAAAATCAGTGTAATTCTAAATTGTTATTATTGTATGCAAGTAAAACTTGTGACAGAAACAGAAACCCAAGGTGAACCGAAAGAATACAAATGTGTAGAGAGTTAGATTGCATATTGTGGATTCAACAAAGCAAAGGTAGTAGATAGCTAGTAGATGTTTCTCTGAGAAGATACGAAAAGACAGAAGAAGTAAAATAATCCATTACTACGTTTCCCACGACAGCGAAATGAGAATTGGCGAAAAAGGGTCAAGCCAAAAAGACATTTCTTTCTTATCGCTGCATATGCATACTATATCAGTATAGTAGTCTATAAAATACCATAAACGTCGGAAAGAAGTCCCTGTCTAGTATAATGAGTTTAATATTTAAACCTAAGGAGAGGAATAGCAACTGAAGACATATTATAGCAAGAAGGAGATGTTGAACTTGTTCTTTTGATAGAACCCCTGAGCTATTAGAAGAGCGTTTACGACACATTATTGTGATAGTACCTAATAGAAAACGGTTTGCAGTCATTCGCCACAAGTTGGCTCGTTTTCTACATTTTTGAATAACGTTCACATTTTCACATCCCACATGTGCATAGATTACTCTAGTGCTTACTTACTACTACTCTACTAATGCTGTATGTATGTAGTAGTGCTTAGAGGCAAAACAGCCCAAGCCAAGACCAAGACTTTTAGTTACCTACTCTACAATAATATTAGAAGAACTCTCAAGAACTGCACGCCTTTCGAGCTTCGAACTGTTGTCTTGTCTCGAACTCGAATCCTTCCCTTCACTATCAATCTTTGCTGAAAGTCTGCAGTTGCACATTGGAAAGCTCCAGTTTTAACGGTAATATGAGGTGGTGAGGTCGGCCATGCAGAACACCATCCTCAATCCATTCTTACATGCATGCAAGGCATATGGCATATGCATATAATAAATTTTCTCATTCTCCACTCACTACTCCACATAATAATGTCCCTACCTATTTGTTTACATCAACCTTATTCTACTACTCGTATAAAATAATAATATCTACATGCCTTGGCAATTTATACTAACTGACAACTACTTTTCGCCATGTGCACAGTGACAAATATTTCACGCCTCACGTTTACCTCCTATACCTATCTATAACGCATTTTCTTTAACATCACTAACATCTCAAACCTTATTTTTATCCACTACTTTAAATTAATTTCGTGGCTACAGATTTAAACCCTCAATAAATCCCAACAGAGAGTGAAATGGGATAAACAACCATACCAGTATAAACAATACTAGCAAATGCGAAAGGAACTATTTACATATGTATTGTCCCCATAATACTAAATGCTCTACAAATACTAAAGATAATGCAGGAACTTGCACTTTCACAAAAGCTGTTTCAGGAGACGTAATCAGGAGACACGGTTAATCGCGATTTTTGGGACTATTAAAAGGATCACTATGCTTATCAAGTGCTATCATCGTAAAATATTTGCGAATTTTATCATCTGTATTAAATTAAACGTTATACTAGTTCTTAGTAAGAAAATAATAATTACTTTTTCCATATAACCGTAGCTAAATAAGTTTATGAGCAATAGAAATTTTAATGTCCTGACCACATCAATACTTGCGAGAATACAGCTAAGCGTAAAAAAATTAAGATAATGCTTTACATTTCTTTTGTCACGATTTACGCAATCAACAGTAGTGATGTAATGTTACTCAAAAAAGGACC
The DNA here is from genome assembly GCA_020055645.1 of Tomocerus qinae. Classification (NCBI taxonomy): domain Eukaryota; kingdom Metazoa; phylum Arthropoda; class Collembola; order Entomobryomorpha; family Tomoceridae; genus Tomocerus; species Tomocerus qinae. Next base: position 27,738,368 of record CM034548.1, read on the forward strand.
GCATTAAGGCATTGCATGATCGTCAACAAGTTATTATTGTGACAAAGATCCGTCTATTTGTATTGGCTATTCTTCATGTGTAGCTTAAGCTAAATGTCCGCAAAATGTGAATTGCGAAATTTTAAGGGTTTTAAAGTTAAAAGCTAGTTGACTGACACTATAAAGGGATTTACGTGGAAGGAATTCTTTTCAATATTACTAAATTAAAAATATTTTATGTGCATTAGGGAGAGAAATTTACTAGATAAGTTGCTGCTGCTTTACAAAATATTTGGCATTTACAATGCATAATTAAAAGTTAATGATGTCTGGGATTTTCGATAGGGAAAATCTATGAAAATGTCTTTACGGCTTTAAAATTACTAATTATTGATCATTATTTCGATAGGTATTTGATCAATATCAATGAAAAATGTTTACTAGCATTTTGATTAAAAAAATGAGGCTTAATGTGTCTGTTTATTGTCCATAACGCGTGCATTTATTATTTTTCTAGTCCCAATATATTTTCCCATCAATCAAACTTTAGCAAAACAAATTCTACGAATGGAAAGGATTGAGTATTGCAATTTAGGCAGGCAAGATAGTTTATAGTCTCAATATTTCAACGAAACTGCAAAATAACAAGTTGCAAACTTATTCACTGAAGCTTTACATAGTCAGTGAAAATTGTCAGGCCACAGCACATAATTAAAGTAAAAATGCACTAGATTATACATAATATTATGCTATTATTTACTATAGAATGTTTGTAGTGGTGTAAGGTAAAATATTCCCAGCGTGGATTCCACACTAGAGTAACTTTTGTATGGAATAAAACGTAATGCGTGTCACTGTGAGGGTATACGTCATATGAAGAGATATGTGGTGGACTCACTACTTTTGGGTACCCACTTCTACCACAAAACATTTAATATGCATATTTTCGAAGCAGTGTACATTACGGAATTGCAGAAAGGACACCATGTAAACTAAAAGACATTCTTTTTATAATCATTTACAGTAAATCAACAGTCAAGCAGTCTACGTCGTTTACTACATAATACATCATTTCAACGAAACAGTAATGATTATAATTTTTACAATGTAAAACTCTTATTCCTGCTGCTATTATACTGCTATATCCATTATATATAGCAGTTACGTGTATTATACGTAGTTTACTGTTTACTTCTTCAAAGATTGCCTGCCATGTACCTGTTTCAATCCTTCGTGCTACTACTAATATTATAAAAGTGATACCTACTCATATTTTAAACATCCTATTCTACGAATGAGAAAATCAGAATCATTAAAGCCCTTGTAATAGCAAAATAATAACGTATACACGTATTATAGTAAACTCTATTCGAGATTTATTAGAAAACGTATAATTCCTTATCCATGTAATATGCCGAGTAAATATAGCTTGCACAGAGTCAAAAATTCTCAGAAATTTATTGTTATTACAGTATTGTTGTTATTACATGACATGACAAGGTATGTAATGGAGATATGAATTTTATCATTGAATCCCAACCAACCCCAAGTTGAGTTTAGCCAAGCGTTGCTAAAATTTTGTACGAGTGATGTTGCTACTAGGTTTACTATTATAGTCACTTAGTTTTTGAATTACAACTCCTACAAACACGCTTTTTAACAATACTAACAAATTTCTAAATAAAAATCATCTTCAAATACAAAGCTGACTCAAAAGAAACAATATTTTAGGCTCAACAGAGATAGCTACGGAGCACTGAAAACTGTTTTTCGGGAAATACAGTTTCTGACAAAAATAGCCTGGCAATAAGCCGTTTGCAAAGTCAACAACCACAGAAGATCATTTAAACAAGGTTAAGTGGTTTTTAAAAGTTGAGGCCGTACATTCTAACTCTATTGTTGTTCTTGCTAAAAACTTAAGATATTTATTGTCTTACAATGCATGCTTGCTTAACATGCCCAAGAGTTTTATTAAGTAGCTAATAGTTAGCATAAATATTCCTGTCCAAAATAAATGCAGAGATCAATACTTTAACAATATATGTAAGAACCATGAAATCAACCCTAAAAATTAACGAGTCATAATATTTAAACAGTACTTTACTAACTTGATTTTGAATTTTGGAATTTGTAATCTAATTTTTCTGTGTATTTCATAAATACTTGGAATTTTCCAAAATTTAATCATCAATCCATTTATTCACGTTAAAAGCAAAAACTTATGTAATCTAAAAATGCAAACAACGATCTCTCTCTTAGAATTGATAGTCTGAAAGCCATTAGCTTCGTAAAGCAATTGCAGCTTCAGCCTTGACAGTTACACTCTTGTTGGAAGGCCTCGTGACGCGTGTTATATTTACTATTCTGTGATGATATTACAGACAAGTTCATATAATCTTAGTACATTATACATAGCATATCATATACTCAGTGATCATGCAAAGATGCATTCTTACTTACGCACGTAGGGCTCGACGATATAATTACAGCAATTTTTGTGCATACACTTGTATACTTGCTAGTAAGTTATATTTTAGAGTAAAAATAATAATAGAACTGAAAATTCACAGTTCTTTAAAATGTAGCTACTACATCATGCAACGTTAGGAAGAATCTCTCGTGTAGTGTTGATTAAATGAAAATCCTTGGATGTTAGTCAATCTAAAAGTTAGGCAGTGCAGATTTGTAACGATGAACAACAGAATTGTTGTTTTCACAAACAGAAAACCTCTTTTTCATTGGAAAACCATAGAAAATGCATACCTATATGTATACTTAGTAGTATTGTAGATGTACAGATAAAAGATACCTTGTGCATATAACTTTTCGTTTTGGTAAACAAAATATCTTAATAGAGAGTGAGGCAGTCAATGAAATGATGATAAGTCGGTAATTTACCTATCATTAATACTTATGGCTGGAGTCATTAATGCAAATAATTTCTAAAAAATATTATAAACAAACTAATCTTAATGAATGTTTTCCTATGATATTGATACTGATGACTGTGATGACACTGATGTCCAATTTAGAATTGATACTAACTATATAAGTATAGAATAACATTGTATGTTAGCAAATGAGATCAAAAACATCCGAAGCAAATATTATTTCGGTGTGAATTGCAACTCTGCAATTTTCGTTTACAATCAAGTTTTGATAATATTATTTTGTGCGTCACTTAGCAAGACTTGAAGTCTCCAAATCCTAAGCGTTATTTATTTATTTATAACTAGTTCTGTCAGTTACCTTTCTACGATAGTGCTATTCGATTGTACATTATAAACGAAAATAGGACTTTATTAAGCGTGTATAAGTTTGCATCTGTAGGTATTCGTCACTCTGTAACTTACCTACAAACAATTGTATTGCAAAACCGCATCTGTCTAGCTAGTGTATACTGTGTAGAGTCATAGTCAGAATTTTCAGACACCACAAACAACTCTGATATGTATGCATAGTGCTTGAGACCTGTGTACTTAATGTACTGTATTGCAATTTGCAATGCAGACAGAGTAGAGTAATGGTTAATGATCTATTCGTCATTGCTTGAAATTGCAATACTTTTGCTGTTCTCTTCATTATCTGTAGATACATACTTATAAATGCTATAAATTGTTGAGCAGTGGTTACTTACTGGTTAGCTTTTAGCTACTTATAGGTAGCAAACAATTGAGCACAACAACGCAGTGAGTGGCATAACTAAAAGGCAGAGACTCCCCTTTTACATACGAAAGTCTGACTGAATGTAATTGCACTACAATAAACTGACTACCAGTGCAGTGCCAACTTACTTAATAATATTATTATGCCTTTAACATTATGGTGCTCATTTAAAATCGCTCTCTAACAGCACTTATGCCTAATACCTCTGTGTGTATGTATACTGGTGTCTTTTACATTATCTTTATTTGGCAAATGTAATACTATATCTACTGGGATACCTATTAGCATAATACCAAACAAAAACCTGGTGGACGTGGGCAAACAACGCATTTCTCAATGTTGAGATATCAGAGAGGATTGATACAATGGTTTGCACTCACCTTAAAGCCTTAAATGTACAAACAATTTTTTTCCACAACAACGCGGATTCTAAACGCACCTGACGTTGGCATAGGTATAAATAGTTTCCAATTTCAAATTGATTTTAATTAAGGGTCTAATTGAATCAATGGGTAAAATTTTGGCAGAATATCCACCTCAGTCATACACAAATCATATACATGCATCCTTGGGTGTACTTTCTTTGTGAACTTTAAAAGCAAGTGAAATTTTTAAATTGCAAACAATGGGATTAAAATATCTATTATTTGCTATGTTACAAAATACTACAAGCATTTTAATCACCAATGAATTTGCTTGACCTATAAAATATACCTGAAAATTTGAACTATGCCAAACGTGAAAGAGATTTCTTAAAGTTGTTACGCCAAACGTGTGATATGAGATTGAAATAGTATGCTCTTGTGATATATATGGATCAACTACTTTAAAATCTAAAGATAGACACAATTGAAAAAATAGTAAAAGATTTTTACCTTTGGCTTGTACAACCATTTTCGTATGGAATTCATTTTTTGGCCTATTTGCGTGGAGGAGGAGAACCTCTTCTCAGATGAATAACGTTAACTTATACGAACGAAAGAGATCTTAATTTAAACAGTAACGTATCACGATCACGACACAAAAAGATTTGTTTAGTGTGATTGATTTGTAGAACAATTGAATCCAACAGGCAGCAAATGATATAATTTCCCGTTTCACTGTACTGTAGTTTCCACTTTTTGCAAGGAATTGCAGATTTTGATGCTAATCTTTACGAGTTGTGAAATAGGATCGTAATTTCGAGCTACGTGCACAAAAATTATTTTTACTAGTTTATACGTCCCAAACAGACACACAAAATTATCTAGTTAGATAGGAAAGTTACAAAAATTACAGTCACCAGCTTGCCACAGTAATAATACTATAATACACAACTTACAAGTGAATACTTTCTCTTGAATTTTAATATTTATACGAAATTTTTTCTGGTCCAAATATTCGCCATTTATTCAAATTAATCCTTTTTGTATGGATATGAATCTCTACATTTTAGACAAAAATGTCAAAATTCAAATTGGTAATTCCGTAAATTTTAAAGGATTCTGAAGAATTCAAAAGATTGTCCACAAACTATGAAGTAAATGCGAGGCTGGATACAAACTGTTGAAAACATTCACTGTATCGAAGAATGTTAATTGTATTTGGAACATGGTTGATGGTTTTTGTTACTACCCCACACAGTCAAAATTGCTATGAGCAACTATTAATCTTCATCTATCAGGTTTATAGTCAACCTGTAGATACATATTGAGCTTCAAAGGTGGTAACCATACTTCAAAGGCAGTGATTTTTTCCTGAAAAAACAACAACAAAAATATTAGCTTTGTGCCTGCAGAAACTTTTTTGCTGACGATATTGATTTTTAATATTGTTTAAGTATTATTAAATGTTTTCCTTGGAATAATTACAATTGCATTACTACTGGCATTTCCATTGGTGAAATGCTACGTTGATATACTATTTAAAAAACAGATTGAACAATCAGTAGTCAGTTATAGCTACTGGAAAATAAATGGCAATATTTAACACAAGAGGCAATTGAATTAAAGTCATTATTATATGACATAGCATTGCATTGTTGTCGGCCAGACACTAACCACTAAGAGACGAAAAGCAGACGCAAGTGCATATAATTATATAATTATGATATTTCATTTACAATCACCCATAAAATAGACTCTTGTTTGCCTTGTATTGATGTAATTCGTGCATACACACTAGGAGATTGTAAGTACTTGCTAAATATAATGACATAAACATTGACTTGAAACTATTGAAAGTTATAAGCATATTAGTTTTAATTTAACATTAACAATATTGCTATCAAAATACCCAAACGACTTGTATGTTGAAGTAAGGATCAAGAAAATAATGTTCATTGCAGACTGCACGTAACCTATATATGTGCCAAATGACTTTTGTTTATTGTCCGTCAGGTATATAGTTGTACTTGTAAAACAAATAGGTATATACTTCTGTATAGAAATTCTCTATGTATACGGTTGTAAATGTATATGCTAAGTGCCACCTAAAAGCCATCCCCAAATCCCAATAGCCTTCTATTCTACTCCTATAAAATTTTAGGTAAAGTTGTTTTTCTCCTTGCTTGCTACTTGCTTTTGACCGATTGCCACTTCTTTCAATGTTAAATTTTACACACTTTAAATCTTTTGTCACTTCTGCCGTCGTCTTTCAAAAATTATTCGTTTATGGATGCCTTTTTACTACGGCCACTCAATTTAATATAAATACCTAAGTCATTAGAAGGGCAAATAATAAACTATTCGATTTTTAATTAACTAGTTAGCAAAAGCTTACGTGCTGATTTGTATCTGCAGTTTGTATAGAGGTAGTCAATTTAGTTTTACATATTTCCATGTTGCTTAATATTAAATTAAAATTTGAAATAAAAATCGTTTTCGTACTTATTTTCTGAATTCTATAATGTGCAGATATGCATTAATTGAAAACTAACACTAACGCACCCAGAATTTTTAAAATACTATTAATTTAAACTTTTTAGCCTTATATGGGCAAAGAAAATGCCATGTATTAGTAAAATTCCGTTCAAAAAATTATTAAAACCAGTACATCAATTAATATAACATTTTGCAAAATGTAAACGGAGTTTTTCAGCACATACGGTGAAATTTCCTACAATTTGTTAGTAAAATAATAATTAGTTATTATCAATGCATTCCATACTCAAATAATATGCTCATTGTTAGTGGATATACCTTATAAACCAATAAAAAGAGAACTGGTATTAACAACGTTTGAATGCATAACTAATTGGATTACATACGTTAATTAACGTAGCTGAAAAATGGGTGCATAGCTATCACATGCATATTTCGTAAAAGTAGAAACCCAAAAATTGAAAGTATCGATTTGTAAATGGTTAAAAAAAGTGAGGAAGAGGTGAATAATGGGTATAAATGATAAATAGTGGAAAAGAAACAGACAACAGACAGACAAAGATAGTAGTAAAACAATAGGAATGATCAAAAGCATAAACTATTTAATTAAAACTAGGTTTTTTTTGTATTTAAAATAAATTTTAGACAAAGGACTCGCATTCATTGTTCATCAATTTTCAATGTTATTTGATTGTTACTTATAACTTATTAAATATTTAGTAAAATGACTTACAACTTATAGTTTTGATGGAACTGATTAGTGCACAAAGTAAAATATTAAGGTCACTGCAGATTACTCAGTCAGTAATTTGCGAACTATCGTTAACTGTTTGCTTATTATTTCTCTAATCTACACTCTGTATGTACGATAGTGGTAGATATTCACTTGGTGGTGTTTATTTTGAGAGTAAAAAACTGTGCTTATGTTGCTATTGCTAGTTTAAGTTGTGTCGCTGAGTTGTGTGTGTGTTCACTGCTTGAGTGCTATTTGGGTTCTCTCTCTTCTTTTGATTCTGTAAATGTGAAATGCAGTAAAATGAAGTGAATACTATACACAATCACGTAGTAGGCTATAATATTAACTATCCCATATGGATTATACCGTGGAAAATACTCAAGCTGTATAGGAAACAACGCATGGCATGTACATTGTTGTGGGCCTACGTCTCACTGCCTTTAACTATATACCCAGTCAACACAGGCAGAGGCAGGGACGTTGATGATGGTCTCATCTTGGGGAAATACATTATCTTCAAGGCACTCCTCCCACAATATCACACACAAACGGATTTGCTCTGGCTCAACCAATCTAACACCTATCCGCCAATTTTAAGCCTAAATTACAATCAAATAATTTGTAAATCTATGTAAAACAATTTTCGTTGAAATTAAATACAATTTAAACAGCTTCGACAGGGTTGACGCTTCTATTCATTCGGACGGTAATGTCTTGTAATTTGTCTAATCTGCTCAATTATTGTTATGACTTGAGATAAAATGCACCTGCTTTTTGTATTAAGTCTATATAGTCCATATGGTGAGAAAAATTTACTCCCCTATATCACCTATATTATGCCTTCCTTACGTAACAATACAATTAAACTACCAAACATGTAAAAGATATACAAATGGACATTTTATATGGTGATTAAATATTAATAACGTAAACAGCCATTGAGATATTGTTTATTATAACTAACTGCAACATACAAAGGTTTACTTGAGTTCATTAAAGTCATAATTTATTGATGTTAATATTAATAAACAATTAATATCAATAATTAAGTGCTGGTATTAATTTTTATAGCCTATCATCATTTTCCTGTATGCTGGTGGCCAGTTCTGGACACAGATAGACTACATACATTTGTTCAATATCAGACTATGCTGTTTCATTTAATTACAAATATGCCATGGGAGACAGCACTAATATTTTGGATGAAAATTATAGATCATAGTTAATGATAATTAAAAGAAAAATTCTCTTTTTGTTACGATTGCTTAATATATTTGGAAGCTATAGTTAAAATAGATTCCTTGTGGTGCCTATAATATCCTTATCTGAATTCTAGCGTTTCTTTCCCTAAACATTTCTGTATTGATTATATTACAGATTCACAACCTGTTCCGATGGAATAGTTACTATTTACTGAAGACTAGCTACATTCATCACCTTTTAAATACACGATTCAATTTTCTCTGCAAATTCCACATAACCGTTTCAGGAACGATGAAATCTCACGCTTATATGCTACACAAACTTCTCGCATTAACTGTATCAAATGATTTTCAAGCATACTTATTGATTTGTCATAAAAGACATGCAAAAGAGAAGACATAATATGCTGTGAATAAACTGTTACACCCAACTGAGAATTAGGAAACAACAATTTTCAGATTAGGTAAGAAAAGCAAGTCCGTCAAACTCACAGTGTCCAAATAATTTACTAATAGAGACCCATTTTATAGAGCCCACAAGGAGATCTTAGTCAAGTTAACTTCTTTCACTAATTCTGGTTATAGAAATGAACGACTTTGTTTGCAAAAGCATTAATCTTGATGATAAAGCCATGAAATTCCTGAAACGGCTTTACACGACTCCTTTCACATAGCATTTAACGTATCTATATATTTGTTCCATTATTGGATGTAATTTGACAATTACTAATAAGAAAATACTCAAATACTTTTCTGTTAACTATACATTTCGGCAAAGTATTAAATTCGTAAATATAGTAGAATGGAAGTGTTCAGTTTCTTGACTTCATTTGTACAATTTTGATAATGTAAGTTAGGTACGACAGAAAAAATTATTGGAATTGGATGTTATGAATGCTTGCAACAAGTAAAAGTCGGTAGTCAATATAGTATATTCGACGATTATGGGGCTGACCTAAGAAATTGATGATTTATATAGACTAATTCATTGATTTAAAAAAATTAACCAGGAATATTCTTACACTCACTTGTGTCAGTTTAGGAGCGTCTATTGAAATGTAAAGTTTTATAACGAAAAAGGTTCATCACTTTAAATGTGATTTTGTAATGTTTTAGGTTCAAATTCTATTTGGTGCTATCATGCCTCTTCAAAATGAAACTTTTCAAAGGCTAAACCTATGGCTTACAACTGTAATTCACAAAATGAAGTCTACAGGGCTAATGGATTTCGTCTCTTTTGTACAACACAAGACGGTAAATGATATTTAATGTCTGACGAATTCACAAAAGTAATATCTGTTTTAAATTTAAAATAAATCAAAGGCTTAGACAACCCCATTGTTAATTTATTTTATTAAGGGACCACAGAGTATTGAAAATGTGCTTAAAACACTTTTAATTTAATTCTAAACGTTTATTATTTAGTATAACAATTCTATTCTAATGCACTAAAAAAAGATTCAACTATCAAAAAAAAGATTCAACAGAGTACAAAATTACTAAGAAGTACCATGCAATATTTTTTTATGTTTCCCATTAGGGTTTTTAACAATTATTTTAAAATTGTTAACTTATTGAAATTGATGACACGTAATAAAATTATTTTAACAGAAAAATTCTGGATGCCAGGCCGGACCTGTGGTATAAATAGCTCACACCAACTATGTTACCAATACTATCTTCCAATAAATTTTAAAAAACTAACAAGTTTTATAAATTTACCTTCTTGAAGGAATACAATTCGATTTTTGCAAAATCTAATTTCTTCTATGGAAAAAGACCTGATTTTTGAATGAGGACCTACAAGATGTAATTCAGGATGAAGTCTAATTTCGTCTCCAAATTGTAATAATTGAAAGTTTTGTAATTATACAAGTTTCGACATGTTTGTCTTCTACTTTAAGTGCATTTCCTGATGTTTGAATTATTAAATTAATGTTTAAGACATGCAAATGTATTTAAAAGCGTTTTTGTCTTGCAAATTGATTGTACCGTGTATAGAATTAAAATCTTGATACCAATAATTGTAACACAAACAGAACGAAAAAAATTACTTACCTTTGTGGAAAATAAATCTGACGGTCTAGGTAGATGAATATTTTAGAAAAGGGTAGTTAATAGCTGAGTAGTAAATACCACTGTAATGTAAATGATACATTTGCCAATATGGAACCACCATGATAGGTATAAATTGACCATAATAAGGAAATTGTAATGGCAAAATAAAATATCAAAACATAAATTCACTTGAGATTGGTAAATGTTTTTGAAATATGCGTAAGAAATAACTACGAAATTTCATTGAGCGGAGATGGCGTTTCCACACTTTTTTGTTATTCAAAATTGACATATTGTTTGCAATTAATTTAAATTCAATGGTTGTTTCAGTTTTCTCTTCCCTTCCGATAGACTTGGTAAAAGGCCATATCAAATTAATATTTTCCACGTTAGCCATCACTGTTTCAGTAGAAAGAGTAACATAAACACAAAAAAATATTTTTACTGAGGAGGAGAAAAGTTTTAAAGTTGATTTTCTCTTTTGACGGTTGCTCTGCAGAGTCTGTACTACGACAATAAGGAACAAAACGTACAAACTAAAGGGATTTTGGAAATTAATCTTGTATTTATCCTTGATGCCACTACGAAGGGGATTATAGTACCCCAACAAAAATAGATCCTTTCATTGTAATAGGGAACAAAGTCTGGGGTCTGGTCTGAGTACCGAAAGTCTGGACTCGAGTGTTATGATGCCATGTGAGCAAGTGAAAATTAAATAAATTGCCAATACATCAGGACATTTTAAATTACTTTCAATGATATACTTTAAGCTTTGTAGACATATTTAATATAAATGAACATCTGTTTTTAGTATTAAGATGATATCACCATTTCAATTTATTTATAGAACAGCTTACCTTAGTAAACTCAACTTGTATTACGTGTAGCTATATAAAAATTCGTGAAATGGGCTAAACGTGTCATTTAAATACAAATTCGTGTAAGAAAAGGTGGCTCGTTTTTTTCCATTCGTATTTACGTTCGATGTAGTAATAACTAGTATGGAATGTAAATATTTATCGGTAATAATTTCTTGGGAAAGATTCCGTGTTTATTATTATTATTATTATTTTACAAAATGACTCATAAAATATGCGTTAATATAACGTATACACGATTCTTATTGCGTTTCAAAAAATTAGTTATTACCAATATTTTTGTGCTTAAGATATTGATTTAAATTTATACGCAGATGAGTTAAAAGAACGGCGTATGTACAAGATTAAGCGCTGATGAGTAATTCAAAATTTAAATGCCGATGAAGAAATATGATGTTTTGTGCGTTCTTCTAAATTGTATAATCGTAGTATTTGTTATAAGCTTAAGTTAAAAAAAAATATTATTGCCAACATTTACGCTCTTACGCTCAGCGCCTAACACTACAGAGTAGCTGATCCCTGGAAAACATTTATTTATTTCAAATGTTTTTATTAGGTTGGTTATGCATTAGGGGCTAATTGACAAATACTTTTAAAACAATCTTTTCTCTTGTACAAAGCGTATTTATATACGCAGAGAATATTTTATATTGTCCTATTGTCCTTACGAGCATAGTTAGGTACTACTTTTTAATTCGCAATAACAAATAATGATAACAAATTTTTCATCTTATCAGTAGTTAGTTAAAGTTGAAAGCATGTAGTTGTAGTTAGTGTCAGTGTCTCCGGTGTATATCAAATCTGAAGCTGAAAAATCTAACAATGCCAACCAAAAAAACAAATTGATTTGTGTGAAGAATTATTATTGTTAATAATATTATTGAATTTCTATAAAACCGAGCAAATTCTTTTAGTCCTTCTCTATGCATTTTGCAATCAAATGAAAGACAGCCGACAACCGCAACATAATATTTAGATATTAAATATCTACTAATTTTATCAAGGGCGTATCCAGAAATCAAATTTAGGGGGTGCTTAAGGCTGACTCGACGATGCGCAAAACTTTGATAACACACCCCCCGTGGGGAATAAAAATTTGTCATATTTTTTAAAACATGTATCACATATTTTTGGAGGGGGTATTGTGGCCCTTTTTCCCAAAAAGTCTCTACATTTTTTAAAATTTATTAGTTTTTGGAGTGGGAGAAATACATTGCAGTTTGACAAACTCGTCTATGAAAAAGTCTGTTCTATGAAAAAATAAAAAAATCAGGAGACAATGCCCACTGCAGAATTTTGTGCCCTATTTTTTGAGGTACTACATTTTGAAATCGGTTGCCCTAAACTGGGTGTGTCAATGTTTTGCGTCTTTCCAACACCTCTCCTTACGGTACCACTAGACTGTGCCAATTTTTACTACGGGGAGGGAGGGCGCCAATTTAAAATTACGTTATGTTCTACGGACTGGGTTTATTTATAATCTAGCACCCCGTAGTAAAATTACTCATTTCTGCTCGTCGCTAAGCAACCGTATCATCGATGTAGCCTTAAATATGTGAGCAGATTTTTCTTATGTATAAAACTAGTTTTTATTAAATTTTGATAAATATCTAGTGCTTTTTTGGAAAACTAGGGTGTGCTTAAGCATCCTAGCACCCCCTGTAAATAGGTCCTTGAATTTTATAATAATTTGTATTATTTTGCAATCGCAGATTACTACATGGGATTGGGATACCAATAATTTTATGAGTCATGTGTTACATCCGACGATAATAACACCTAAATATGCCAAATATCTACCTCAAGTCACTTGTCACTCTCACAGTGGTGTGCTTTCGATAATAAAGGAAAAGAAATATGATTTTATTTATTCCGGCTACGAAAAGAAAAAACTCGAAATTGTAATTTTTAGGCTGATAATATGAAAGAAATTCAAAATTGTAATTTTGAAGCTCATGAAGCCCACATATTTAATTTGCAAAATATTAACGAATCAAAACTCAAAAATTTTAAGCAACTGAAAGAAAAAAAAATCGGGTTTAATTCTCAGAACCTAAAACTAAAAAAACTCAAAGCTTCAATTACGTTTTAATTTAAGGAAATAGACGTAAAATTTTAATTTTTAATTTGTTAAAAGCAAAGAAAATTTAATGTCCATGCTAAAATAAGCAGTTGGGAAAAAATGGAAGTTGGACAGGAAGCAGATTCTTCAATAATAAGAGGGATTATTTTTGAGCATCGGACGTCGGCCACGAAGAAAGAACGTAGTATGATCTATGGTTTCATCACTTGTCCTAAATGTCGCAGTACATTTTGGTCATCATCAAAAACACGTAAATAAAAACAAAGCAAAAATTATATTATATACCGTAAAATCCGAATTAATTCGCCCCGTTCAAATTAGTTGACCCCCTCCGGGTCAACTATTATATTTTCACGATAACAAATGTATTCAAATAATAGTTGACCCTCCTCGAAATAGTTGACCCCCCTATTTTGTATAGGTATGAGAGTTAGTGGGATGGCAAGAGTTGGAAAACCAAAGTTAGTGAAGGTAAATCGACTATCGACTAGGTCCATAGCTTGCTTTCTTTTATAAAATTCCACTAAAAAGACTAACAATTTGTTGTATGTTTTTTCGTTTCAGACGATTTAGAGTTGATTTGGGGCTTGAGGGTATATTTATTTTATGCCAAAAGGTGTATGCCAATTTGAGGGACCTCCCTTGAGGTTGGTCATTTTTGGGGTGAAGAGACCCTCTTGTGTACATAACGAACCTAAGCTTTTTAATGGATTTTATGTAGACATCTTAAAAAAGGTTTGAACCCCGTTAACGCTACTCTAACCTTTTGAAATAAGAGTCCAGGAAAACCGAAAGAGTAACTGTCCCGACTTTATCATCAAACGACATAATGGAGATAGACTATAACTGAATATACTTGAAATATAACACACACTTAATGTATGTTCTATTATTACTTATATTTCCCTCATTTGACACTGCCTTTTTTATTTATTTTAAAAATTTGGCATTCTAAGGAAATTTTTCTAAATTTTCCTTGAAAAAATAGTTCACCCCTATCGTTTTAATTGACCCCTCCGGGGTCAATTATTTATTTTTCGCACAATTGACATGGTTGAAACAATGGTTCACCCTGGTCAATTAATTCGGATTTTACGGTATACATTTATGTGATATGAAAAAAAGTAATGAGTCAAGTTGGCATTTTTAAACACGAATTCAGCGCAGCGCATATATAAATACGAGATTGGGCTATAAAATTCTATTCAATTCTCGCATATAAAAAGCCAATTAGATTTTTATTTTATAGAATCCAGTGCGATTGGGTTTATAACCGGTTTTTAAAATGGCAATGTAGCCCCTTCGATAGCAAATTATCTAATCTCTGCCTGTAGAAGTATCCATCAATACTGAATGTAAATACTAATAATGTGCTCTTAATCTTCCATGATTTGTGCTACATTGACAACGCTTATTCCTCGACATATATAAATAAGCAGATTTTGGTACCTACATTATAAGTGTATGCTGTCCACAAATAATTTAATATTGTCTGAGTCTGCATATGAAAACCATTTGATTTTATTTATAAACTAGACTCACAGTATACTGTGCAACTGAATTTAGAATAGTAATGTAAGCATCCAGTTAGATTTTTATAAAATAGAAGATAGGCTTCTATAACGACCTTTTAAAAATGAAGGCCCAAATTTGTCTTTCATAAGGCAAAAGAAAACCTTTTTGGACAAAGAAAATGTTATGGTAACTTCAATTCAGTTCGATTCAGCCCAATTCAGTCCGATTCAGTCCAATTCGGTCGATTTCGTTATAATTATAAATTATAATTGATAACACATCTTTTTATTTATTTTCCCTCCATTTATAATCTTACCAACAACATTGTGCAGGTCCTAACACAATTTTACCCGGTATGAAATAGTTATATCTCCATATTATAACGACCATCTCAGATAGAGCAATAAATTTACCTGTCTATATATCATTCTATATTATAACCACCGTTTTAGATAAAGCAATAAATTTACCTACCTATGTATGTCACTATATGTGGTAGGTCGAGCCAATATGCATATTACATAAAAAACTAACTACACTCTGGGTTAATATTAATTAGCATAATTTGAAATTCAACCGTAATGTGGATGATTATGTTAATCTTTCGAAATTCAATATCCAATACGCAAGATTATTGCCTACCTTTCGAAATTGAGTCATGCATGCTGGGGGTTACTAGTAATAAATAAAGCTGTTAGTACCTATGTCCCTTGTATGCATTTCTCTATCTATGTTCTATACCATGGATCTTGCTACATTTTGTTGAAAATAGTTAAAATGCACATGTGTGTATGTCAGATGGACTATGTGACAACATTAGCGTATTTCAAAACTAAACCAAATGTGGGTGCCTAATTATTTTGAAATTCAGCAGTATTACTGTATTCAATACGCATGATTATGCTGGATGCCTACCTTTTGAAATTGAAACGCGTGTGCTTAAGGTTACGGGTATTAAAAAAATAATATTAACATGAAGTCACATTTATTAATTTATAAATTCAAAATAAATAAACCTCTGACATGGGTTACAAGAAACGCAACCCTTTTACTGATGATTTCATCGTTTACAATATTAAGGTTAGACTATAGTCCTTGAGACAGCCATACAAATGATAAGACTTTTCAATGTACTTACACAGCCAGTATTTATTTCAGGGTTCGAATGTTGAGGGATCAAATCATCATAAACGACACCATTTATGACGAATTAGAGGATTGTGATATATGCCTGAGTCCTCTAGGACCACAGTACGGATTTTTGTCCAAAGCTACACATCATAGTCTATAGATAAATGATATAAACGGAGCCCTTATAAAATAATATTAGACTAAAATCACGTTTTGTAATTTATAATTTCAAAATGAATCAAGTTGAGACATGTGTCACAAGAAATCTTGTCATTTTAGCTGTGGATTGAAAATGTCTGATATTATGACGTCAGGTCATAGTCCTTGAAACGAGCTTTCGAACGGTATACGACTTGTTAATAATAGCTACATGGAAAGTATTTCTTTTAGGGTTTGAAAGTTAGGGGCCATATCATCATAAGCGACACTTTTTAAAATGAATTGGGGCCATTTTATCATAAGTGACAAAGGCCATTTTATCATAAGCGACAATTTAGATTTTAAAGTATTTTCCTTATTTCTTCCGTACTGTGTTGAAAGTTTGGACTTTAAATATTGCAGTATATAGGTACTTAGCCTAGGTATTTTTGATATAACCCATATTGATATAGGTTGTTGTTTGACTTAAGTAGAGACGTAATTGTAATTAAAGGTCTACTTGCATGTACTACACTTTTAACATGTATATAATAAATCTTAAAGTCATTTTCAAAGTAATCCATTGTACCTGAAAAATAAAAAGACATCTCTAGCCGTTGCAATATTATGATTTGAACTTTTTATGTACCGTTTATGAATACCTTATAGGGATTATAAGAACATTGTCGCTTATGATAATATGATCCGAAGTCCCTTATTATTCCATTTAGTGTCGTTTATGATTATGCTATGCTGTCTCAACGAAAATTAAATGTTTCCCGTGAATTAGCAAGGCTGATATCAGTCGAAAAATTGTTTCAAGGACTAATAAATGATATTTTCAAATTGGAGGACTTTCTTCAAGCCCAATATGATGTTCATCTCGAATATCATTTTATAAGTCCTCCGTTCGACGTAAAACTAAATAGTCAAATGGTCAGACGACTATTTAGATAATTGAAACGGGTTTACGATTTTCTCTGTCTTTACTAACAGCTATCTGTTAACCGAAATCTTTTCAGATTTAATAGCAGTACTAGTGGCCTTGTATTAATTGTAAAAGTAAACTAAATTTTTTAGAATAGAAAACCTCCTAGGTATGTTATCCACGTCTCGTGTGTGATTTGTTCGGAATGCTACGGGATGACAAAAAAGAATAGACTAGTGCACTACAATATCATGATGCAATGTCTAGAAACTAGAAGTTGCAGTCTAAATGTTGCATGCAGTTTATTCCCTGAATACTTTTACATAATATATGTAATTATGAACATTGCGTTTAGATTTTCACATAGCTATTTCATTTGTTACCACATTTTTCTTTTCCATTTTTTTCCATCACTTTATTCAAAAAATCCATAATAACCAGGAACGATAGGATTACAAGTGAAGTAAATAGCAATAAAGAATTAACAACGACAAAGTGACAACCGTGAATAAATATTGGTATAATTCCTGCCTGTACCGGTTATTTACCTACTACTACATGGGGAAATGGTTTTGGTGTACAAAGTGCAAAGTCCTAGCGAGAAGCAATTAAATTATATTAGTAGGTAGTGTAATGTATGAAACTAAGTATATATTTATCTTAAATCAATTTTAACAACTCATGGGAGAAGGTTCTTCCTCGTCTCAATATTTTTGGTAGGTATTAACACTATTAAAAACATTATGTGGTGATATGATTTAATATTTAGCATTGGTATCCGTTCTGTATTTGATTTATAGCATACATCATTTAATCATGGTTGTTGTTTATGATGTATACTACACTCTGATGTTTTCGGAGAAATCAAGGCCATATTTATGCTTAGATTTTTACTGAGAATGTAAACTACGGAAATAATTATTGCTTTGAAATAAAGTAATTGACTTCTGGAGAGTTATAAGTATTTGTAGAAATGTTACGTGGGCAACGATGAATTGAATTAAATGATGTGCCAGAGATAAAGTAAGTTTATCTGGGAGTAGACCGAATTAGAGCATAAAAGGAAAATGATCTCTGTGGAAATAGAAGAGCTAAAGGTTTGGAGCTAATTGAAAAGGAAAAGTTGAAACTAATTGATACTGAAGGAGGTTGTGAGCCTTGCGTGCAAATAATTAATTTCAGATCAAATACCAGGAATTTCTCAACCTCCCCTCTTCGGTTTTGCGCTCATATGATTCTCAAAGAAGCTAAATGATAGAGACAGACAATGTGGTGGCATATAATATATGATGATAATTGTCCATGTTCATCTAAACTCATTCAGATCCTTTCACGCGGACTAGATAATGAGAATGACCACTGCGTCATCCCTGTCATTCCTCATAATAATTATAAATATTGTATTTTCTTCCTACACACTCCAATGAAGATACGTGATTCTGAACATAATCCGCAGTTTCATTACAAAACATTCTATGTGACTCACATCCAGATCACTGACGATAAATAGGTGAATTGCACCTAAATGCGAGAGGATCCCAGTTCTCTAGAACTAATTGGAACTAATGCTCAAATTACAGATGCGATTTGCAATCATGAGGTGTGATTGTAGCTCTGGAAAGTTTTCGCCTCCGATATACGCACAC
The DNA here is from genome assembly GCA_020055645.1 of Tomocerus qinae. Lineage (NCBI taxonomy): Eukaryota > Metazoa > Arthropoda > Collembola > Entomobryomorpha > Tomoceridae > Tomocerus > Tomocerus qinae. The sequence continues at coordinate 27,757,189 of CM034548.1, forward strand.
CAAAAGGAGCTCAAGCACAGACACAAATTAGTAGAAACAAATAGACACATTATTTTGAGTGCTTGACACAGTCCACCCACTAATTACACCAACTCGGAAATATATAAAAGCCTATGGCTCTGCACAACGGGGAAATCATTCTTCATCGGATTTATACGGACCAATCTTCACAACATCCTCAACTCTGACATTTATATCTTTACTCAAAAAATAAAAATTCCTTTCAATTTTAATCTGTGTCGTGTCGACAAGAAAAATTTGAAGGGGCCTTCAATGGTCACTCCTCTGGACTCTCAAACCGATAGATTTACAGTCTGCTCACATTCAAATTCACATTTGTCGTTCTCTGATCTCCCCTTTCCAACGTAAGTCAAAACTCATCATTCAATTATTCCATAATTATTGCTATTTATTATTTTTAATTATTTTTTCATCTAATAACAAAGCGAATTGCACCTTTTTGCATAATAGGGAAGAAATTTTAATTGTACCCAAGGAATTAACTTTAAATGGAACTACCTGTCATATCATAAAAAATTAGACATTCAGCATCTAATACCCAATAAGAAATATTATTTGATACCTGCATGAATAGTAGTAAGCAAATTATAGTTAGAAGATTCTCTTACTCTGAATCTCTCTTATTTCATAAAACTGCAAGCAAATTAAACTAAAGCTAATGCACAAAGCCTTTACTTCAGATATAAAAAAAATCCGGAAATCGAGTTGCAGGCACGATTGCATACTTTGAGATGCGTGACTGTGCCAAACATAATGTGCTTTTACACACACGTAAGGCGTATGCTGTAATTCGCCTGAAAATGTTGCGAATCTCGTCTCTTTGTGACACTTTGAGCGGACGTCCATTTGTTTAGCAATTTCCTTAAAGAACGTAATTTTAGAGAATTGGGGATAAAAACCCACACGTAAGCGGTAGATACTCAGAATCAAAATATTTTTAAAAGGAAAAAGAAAATTTACTACTTAGCTATGTAATATACATAGTACCAAAACTTCCTGCTAGTCACGTATGAAATCTTTAACATATCTTTAAATTTCCGCTTTTGGCTCTAGGAAAATTGCGCTTTGTTTTTCATGTACTTTTTATCCCTTCAAATTACTGATTCCATTTTCTACATATTTCTACAGAAGAAAAAGCAATATCATACAACGTTTTGTATTTCGAGGAAAGATTTCTGAATTTAAGTGATCGTAAACAGTACTCATTTACTTTTTGAAGCACTATCATTTGCTTCTGTAGATGTACAACAAATAGGTACAATATTATTCTACTTCCAAGGAGAGTTTCTTGCAATTCATTACATTACTATTTTTATGAATACGTTTTTAAAGATTTAATTTTTCTCAATATTATGAAAGGCGGACTAAAGTAGCTTTGTTGCCCATCTCCTTATTAGGACTCCTTTATCTGCCTTTATTTTGGTTCACTAATGGATCCTACCTTAATTTGTGGTACCTATCTTCCTATACGAAATTGCTGAGTTCAGTGCAATTCACTTTCAATTCATTTTGGTTGTGCATTTCTCTATAGATTTCTTTTGAGCTACTTTTGTTTGCTTTTGCATTTTGACAATAGGAAAAGAGGCGCTTCTTTGTCATGAATAATGTTTGTATAGTAATACAGTAATGACTGACACTAAGTAACTTCTAAACTACTAAATATTACATTATGAGAATATGAATGCATTAATGCATACAGACATAATCAAGACGAACTTTCTCGGCTATTGCCAACAACAACAATTTTTTATTTTTATGAAAGTATCATACTCTCCTCGACACCTACGTATTTACCTTTGAAATGAAAATTACATTATGATACTAATTATAGGTATAGCTGTAGGCAACTACTCCCTGGTAACACACTTAAAATTTATACGTTGTAATAATATCATAAATAGCATGCAAAATCAGACATGGGATATGAAAAGCTAAGTCAGATAGTATGAGGGATACGGAATAATAGCAAAAAGTATTTCTAAATGCAGAAAAGTGTAGATGTAATCAATTATGTTGAATATAGATTAATAAACTGAGTATTGAGAATACGATACTATTGATAGTTATATTACTGTCATAATAAACAACATTTCCTGATTATATACCAATTTACATTTTAATAGGCACCATAATATGTTGGTTAGAAATTTAAATTGGAAATATTAAGTGTCTGTTTTATTCAAAAGTAGTTGCAATAGAAATGACAATATTTCACTCTATCCTTTTAAGTATATACAATTCGGTTTGCTTATGCTTCAAACAAAATGCGCAATAATTGTAGTCCCAAATCAATAGCATAAACATTATTGACAGATGACAAGGAGTTAGTAGGCCATTTATTTACCTATTTAATAATCAAATCCATGTCTATTTGCAATCTAGATTTCCATGTCCGGGTAATATCTTTACTTTTGTTTTAGGCTGCAACACAATAAAATTAAATTCCAGCTATTTATCACTTCTTTAACTCATTAGATTTGCGGTCGTGTCGTGAGCAGGGAACAATACAATAATATTTTCTGTGACCGTAATGTGCCAGTATTAGGTCAGCAGTATTGAACTGAAATGAAAGTAATATTTGTACCAAACTGTTATATTTGTAATTACACCATTGTGTTTGGTTATTTGATTGTAGTAAGTTCTACTCCTACAATTATTAAGCTAAAAGCCCTAGGTGTCCTTTCCTAATGGCACATAATGGAAATGATTTTCCTTTTCTTTTAAAAGATATGAATTTGTCTTGGACTGTAAAACACTTTTACGTGTCACAAAGAGAGCATTTAGTAATAGATCTTTAAGTAGTGATCTCACCTACGATTTTTAAATAAGTCACAGACTCATACATCTAAGTATTCGCAACTAATTTGCATAACCAATACTCACGCTTACGCATTAGCTAACTAAACAAGAAACAATTGATTTACATTTCTAGATGAATAAAGACACTGTCGCTGTTTAAATGAGTTAGCTTCAGGCTCAGGCGTAATATCGTCACAATTAGATGGGCAGTTGTAAAAGGGTGTGAGTACTATTAATGCATTAATAGTTCATTGAAATTCGTGTAAACAAGAGTTTGAGTCATCTGCGAAAACCATTCAAGGATTATGCAAGTAATAATGCACAATAAAAGCCCATGGCAAGTTTTAAGTAATCTTATATTAATTGACAAGGGAGCATTGAAAGCTGCCTTTTAACGCACTAATGTAGAGATGTTGTCAAGATTGTAATGGAACAGCAGGTACATATTCAGTAATAATTAACATTTTATTGAGTGTATTCACTTAATTAATTTGCACTTGTTTGTAGATCATTTTTAATCCGTAATGTTAAATGGTAGAGCCACTTTATATGAATATTCTATATAGTTTACGTTGATATATAAACCTTACGCGCATTCATTATACTGTTCCTATATTGGGGGTAACATGATTTTACCTAATTTCAAAATAGTGCCTAAATAAATGCTGCTATTGTAATCCATTTTCGATAAGAATAGGAAATTCAGGATTATTTTAGCAAGTAGAAGCTTGAATATAATATATAAAAATACTAACCATAATTTTCCTAGTCCCTATACTTTATTACTAACGATCACACAGTTTATACACGGAAAGCTAAAAATACTATTATAGGTATTAGCTCTATCTTAAATAAAAATCTTTGAGCAAGCATTACATAATGTTACGTAGTTGCCGTATTTAGGAATAATTTAACGTTAGTATATTCATATTTACTTCATATCTGTTGGTACTGATTGTATCGCCCATTTTTTATGATCATCACATTTTACAGTTCATACTTATTTGAAGCTTCAAAATCATGACGATGGTCATGATCATGACGAAGGGAGATACTTGCATAAAGATAAAAAAGACAATCGAAATTCCTTAACAAAGAATGTACCTGCACAATAGTGGCTCATCTTCAAAGAATATTCATGAGTTTGTGACTTCATTAAGTAGTGTACTTAGACTTACCCAGCTTATATAGCCAATTTGCAGTCAATAATTACTTACTCTGCACAATATTCAATGTAATATATTTGTGGTCACTCTACATACCGTTGTATATGCAATTAGCTCCCTATTTTTGACTTAATTCAGGTTAACTTTTGTCTTTCTTTGAAATTTACTGTTACTACATCTAGAATGACAATGTAATATATTAGGGACTTATTTAAAATTTCTTACCTTAATCCTGTTCGTTTTTCATGCAGCGGAAACTTAAGATAAAAATCCGTTTAAACGTTTATTGCATTAATAATTCAATGTTATCCAATGTAATTAATGATCCTAGGTTAGTATGTTGTTTTCACAATACGGATACTTGCGAGAGAGTGTAATAATAAAATACTCAAGCTGGGCATAGAGAAATTGCCGTTTGTAGTGCTTATTTGACACATATTCGGGCTTATCAGAAAGGTCTAACTACTTGCAGCACTGTCCTGCCGACAAGCTTCTTACTCAGACAATTATTATCTTGTCACATCTTAAAATGACACACAAGTTGACGCAGACTATTACTTAGCAACTTAAAAAAGATAGCAGGCTAATCTTATGACCATAAAGCTAAATACCTTCAAAATTTAAATTTTATAGCCTGAGTAATACTTAACTCTATGCAAATTCTCGAATATAATAGCATTAGATATACTTGATTTATATGGTGATCAGTAACTTTTATGATTAGGTAGTATTACTTCCATAGTATAGTGACAATTTCTTTCGACCCAATTGATAATAGGTAGTTAACCCTCGCATAAAAATGACTCATCTCTATGTTCATAACAAGTCATCATACAATTTAAAATATCTAACCCATGACATAATAATATTATATAACAGGTAACAATTATAATAAGTATTTTCAATAAGATTAAATTTTAAGCTGCTGCTAAATACTTAAATAGTTTACTATGCATATGACATATATTACGATGTTATATGTAATATAACTTTTTTTCTATTAAGATTCGTATAGTAGTGAATGTCATGTATGTTACAGGTGGAATATTGTTTACCAAGACTTTATGACTGTAACAAAACTGGTTTAATTTCCTTATAGGTGCCCATATATATTTCTAAACTTATAAAATAGTAATATCAAAGTATTATATTTCTGAAGAGATACAAGCCAATTTATTGTTACGCGAAAAATTATCTGCTGTTGTATAAAAATTTATCACATTACCCAATTTTTTTAGCTAGTTCTCCAATGACTTCTAAAATGTGAATTCTCCTTTAACAGTAGCATTAAACACTCCATCTCAATCAAGTTCTATTAATAAGTGTTTATATTATCGTTATGTGTAAGCTAAATGAAATGTCTAATGTCACAACGTCTCAAGTCTGTCTTGGCATTAAAATGATTTACAAGTTGGTAACATCAAACACAAGTGCAAAATGATTTGCATCAACAATTTAAAATCTGTTGACGTTTGACGTATAGGTAGACGCATTCCAAATAATTGGGCATGTAATTTTAATGAAGATTTTTAATGACCCTGACCATACTATATATTGGTTGAGGGAATTAATTAACATGATATTGGCCACTACGGTAGATGTTTGGAATTCATTAAACGAATAAGACGTTATCTGCAAAATTTTCCAAGTAATTCCAAAATTGTAGAATCAAAAATCTTTATCAAATTGTCGCTGATAACAAATCTCAAAATTTCACAGATTCTTAAATGTAACATTTATTAAACTTAAATTTTATATTATTTTTGTTCATACAGAATTTATATTTACATGCAAAATTGTTGCTGAAATTGAGAAAGTAATAAAAATGAAAATTACTGCATGATAGAAGCTTTAATAGTACGTAAATATCAAGACAAATTATGGAATAAAAATAATTGGATGAACAGTTTGAATTGAAAATATGTTTTACTTTGTTTTAAGGAGGATGGGTAAAAATTTGATGACATGGAAGCGCTTTTTCGTTGTCCTTCTTATGGTGATTGTGGGTTGCGAGGCTCAGACATTCCAGTACAGTCGAGGCTGGACAAATGGAAAACGAAATGGAAATGTCGGAGCGTCATATGGAGCACCAGCTTCTCTTACTCAAGGACAGCTGTTCGACATGGACAACGGCATTTTGGGGGTTGGTGTTCCCATTGAAGATCCATCGGCTCCTGTCTCCATCCCTGCGGCTGTCCACGTAAGATCAATTCGCAATTATTTGAATATGAGGCTTTTTTGAATTTGTGTTATATCAAATTATATTTCTTCTATGTACTTCCCTACTCAAAAATTAAAATTTTCATTCGATGCTTTAAAAATGTTTTTCGACGGCTTTCATGCGCATGCTCGTCTTAAAAATTTGAATGGATTCCGAAAAGAAAGATCATGTTACTGTACGTTCAGTCAATTTCCCGTAATCATATTCCCTCGAAGTCCACACAGCCCCTTAAAAAGCCCATCTGTGAATTGGGGGAAAATTCACTTTAGAATACACCTGCACAAAAACAGTATCCAACGAAATTCTTAATAAAAGCAAATTAAAAAGTCTTATTCAGATATGTCTAATTTCTCCATCAAAACTGGGGCAGAATGAGAAAGTATTTGACAGTTATAATGATGGACAATAACGTAATATTTTGTGCAGAGTCTGTATACTGATGGTAGAGACTACGGAGTACGGACTATAATCTGTTGCTTTATTTTCAAATGCATGACAAAGTTTTAAAATAATAGATGCTCAATAAAGTTACATTCTGTATTCTTCATGTACGTATAGCACATAATGGGTTTCGGGTGCGGGTTGAAGGGACTTGAACCAATATCGCACTCTGCCCCATCTCCCTTGTTTACGTAGAGTAAATCGTAGTTTTCATAATAGCTTGCACTTGCTAACTAGATTACTTATTTATTTGATAATTTTTCAAAAAAAGAGCAGATGAATCGGAACAACGGGAAATACACAAGTATGGTATAAAATAATACATTGATGATGAACGCTATGGCGTCGGGGTAACAGTAGACTACCCACCTAATACATGGCTAATCTTTTATCAATGGATTGTAGGCTGTAGGTATCATGCAAAGCTTTTAGTTAAACCAAGATGAAAAATATGTGGATTGGTAATCAAGTAATACGAAAATGCATCTGCCAGTTCCTCCTATACATTCCTTTAGCTGAGCTATTTACGTGCATCAATTTTCCATTTGAAGTAAAATTGAATATATACGAGAGAAGCTTTGCTAATAATTCAGAGTTCACGTAGCTCCGCTAATTGAATTTGACATGCCTTGAGGACGAAGAGTGTAGTATGAGAATCTAGGTAGGTAATAATTGTAATAGAATAGTCAATCTACATTCAACATTCCAGGCATTCGATATCAGATGCTTCCTTTTGCATACGACAATTCAGCATAGAGTAAGTACATTCTATCACATGCACAATACGTGTACTAAATATATGGAATATTAAAATCATTTCACATACTTACCTACAATCACATTATTGATTGAGGCAAAATCTATTCAACTCAGTCTCCAAACGGAATCACTTTTGAAATGTCAAACCTAAGCATAATAATATTTGATTAGAAAGACATGAAAGAGAATAAACCATCTCTTTTTAGACTTAGACGAATGTAGAATTAGCATTTGGAATGCAGATTTGGAGGCTAGAAAGATGCTTAGTATGTTTGCAGCTGCATTGTTGTCGTTATACAAAATGTTATGTATTATGTAGTCAGTAATAATATTATTACAAAAGCACTCTAAGAATAAGTAACTCTGGAGACGGCTTTCAAATAAACTCATAGGGACTTTAGAATAATATTTGCACGATATAGCCATTTAGTAGAGCTTAAAATATTTCCCAATAAGATAATCACAAGATTTACCATTGAGCCTTTTGTAGTTCAAAAAATGTCAAAATAACGAAAGTAATGAAATGACAAATCCCACCTTTGCATCTACATATAAGGGTGTTGCATATTATAATGGGTACAATGCGGTTATAATAACCACAGACTGCATTTACATGAGACTGTGCAGATATTCTCTATGCAAATACAAAACCGAGATTTATTATTGCGCCACTTTAGTTATTTTGACAGATTTTCAGTATACAATAACTTAAATTGTTATCATTTAAGTTGTAGTACGTTAAGTTTCACAAAATAATTATTTGTTCATCATTCAATTCTTTAGTTCCCCGTCTGTATGCCCTTAACATAGTACAGCACGTAGCAAGAGTGCATCATAATCACGGGGCAATCTATTCTAAAAAGGGTTTATCACATAACTACCAACTCTATAAGATCTCTCTGGGTGACAATGAAGTCAAGCATGGATAGGAATATTAATTTGAAAGTATCATAGTCTTTGCTTTTAGTAAGCTTGAGTTTAAGCCGAATTTTTAAATCTTAATTAAATTACCAAAATAAATGTAGATTTTTTTATCCGTCTATCAATGTCAACCAAAAAGATTTGTAATGCCCAAGTTTCCCACTGTCCTAGGATCATAAAGTAAGCATTGACCATGGTTTGGCACAAAAGAAGTGAGTCGCAAGTAGTTTTTGCTATTAACTAGAGTATTTATTGTAGATTCCAGCGGTACTGTAAGGCACCCAAGGTTTAGGCGAAGTAAGGAAGCCTTGGAGTCAAAACGTCAGTGTCTGTCTAGAGAAGTGCAGTGATCATCGTCTGGTAATATGTCTGAATGGATATAGAGACCCACCAATGAGTAGAACCGTATAAGAGTCATGAAATTGAACCGTAGGCGGCTCATTCACTCCGCTTGTGTAATCAGGGAAATCAAGATATTTTCACCTTCGGACCACCTAGATAGATACATTCCCTCTCATCTCTTAAAGATCTCTCATATTCTTGAGTATCTCAAGTATGTACTCATCTATCCAGGACTGGGACCTACTCTAATATTATTATTAGTTGTGCCACTGCATATCTTAGTGATAAATATTCTTACAGATAGTACTTACATGACTTTGGAATGTACGATGACTCCTGTAGTGTTTATTCGTTATTACTCCATGTTCAATTTCCATTCCCTCTAGCTTGCCTTGAAATCTTATGCCATACATATTTATATCATGTAGCAAACAGCTATTTAATTTTACTACATTTTTCCATTATTTTTACCTTATTTTACTACAAAGATCAAAAGTTATGCTATGTGTATAAGCCTAGCTATGTGTATAAAATGTATTTACTAGAAAGAGCAAGAATTCTGTAGAAATCGAGGTTTAGATCGTTTTGTCAAATGGTGAAATAAGTGAATGCATGCAAAGTCTGAATTTAATTATATTGATTGTGTTATTAGTTCCTAAACCGAAAACTGGCAATGGGAAGTAATTCTAACGGGAATGTCATCACTACCAGAAAACAGCAGCCAATGTGGATAGGAACAATAATGGGAATAGACCAAAATCAAGATCCATCAAACGGAAGAACTGCGAATAGTAATGGAAATAATAGCAACAACCCTCCCGACTTTTAAGAATAATTTAATAAAATGTTGTCAGTCAGAGAAACTGATGATGACAATTTACTTATTCCTTGTACTTGTCATGAAGTATAGTCGGTAGCGTCGGAAGAACGCACCTTAAATCATGATAAAGTAAATATGTGTTATTACATGTATGTATAAGCTATGTGTATATTAGTAAGTGAACACCAATAATAATATTGTATAAATTGCTGATTAAGTACTAAGTATGCAGTATGTCTGGAGTTTTTTGTGAAAGATTCCATTCTCCTCTGCCACAGTTCAATAACCAACGAAATGCCCATCTTGTCGTGTAAGAACAATGTCGTGTCTGTTAAACAGGGGATTGTATTACTCACCAGTACTCCTAGTTAGGCACAATAGTTATTGTTAAGGGTGCGCATACCTATTATGGTGTCTACATACAGGTATCCACCTATAAATGGCAAACGGTAATAGATTAGGTTCACATAAATGTAGGTATAAAGAATAGATTGTTGCACAACTGAAAAGTAAAAGCAATTCTAACAACAATAAGCAAAGCAAAATTTGTGTTAATGTACAGTAGCATTATGGGAAATATATGCCCTCATTGTTATTGTGGCATCATTAATTTGTCAGCACATGAACTTGTACTTTCATCATCTACTTAAGTGCACGTTAGTCTCTTTAAGTAGGTCCGTATCTACGAATACGTGATTTAACTATAGCAATGTAACATTCTTATATACATTACACATCTCCCTATCACATTTACCTATTAGTATCTATATAGGTACATACACTTTACAAATTGAATATATGTAAGTTCATGCACTGGCTAACAATTGATAAGTTAGCTCCTGAAATATATGCAAAAATGCCAAGAAAATATCTGCATGTAGTACTGAATAATGTATTCAAATGTTGGTACGGTAGTCCACTCCATACGTAGAGGATACAGAACCTTCACTTTATACACAATTATTACATCTCAGCTTACATAGTTATACCGTACATACGTCCCTTTGAAAAATCTGCATTGTAATGTCTTGTAATTTAGAGAGTACAATAGAAGAAGCATCAAGACCGTGGGTCGTCGTCTTCAGCCCTTTAGAAATTACTCTCTGTTGCTATTTCTGTTCTTGGATGAATTACTTGAGTGTGCCAAGAATTTCATTTACGACTTGTATGGAATTCGAGTGCATCTTTGTTACTCCTGTCAAATGTCATTGGATTAAAACTGCGCACCTTTATTGCTTCAACTATTTCTAACGCACGCACTTTAGTGCGACATCAATGCAGTGAAAAAGATTTATTTTTCAATCTGCATTCTGCAACCATTAAACCCATTTTCGATGATGTATGGTTGATGCAAATGAGTAAATGTTCTTAAGACCATAATGTAGCAATAAAAATAATTTTGCAATCAATACTTTCAATTAAGTTGTAGAATAAACTAGAATAGATGTTAAATTGTAGAATTTATAGTCATTGCCATTATTTTTGTTGTAAAATGTAAATTTAATTAAGATCTTTAAGCTTTCTCTGTTCCAAGTAATTATAATTCACTCAGCTTTTTATGGATAACTTGTAATTGTAATTTGTAGAATTGAAGCAATAATTGTCACTGTTATTATTGTTTCAAGTTTTCGTTTGTACATTCATATAGTAGTAATTATAAAGTAAATTTCTGAGAGAAATGTATGGGATGTGAGAGAACTTTGAATGTTGAAACTAGCATATTTGCCATGTATGATATGCATTATAGTCAATAGAAAACCTTAAAGCACGTACTACTGCCCAGACCATTTCAAATAATGTAAATTGCCCCTTCTCGAAAGAGATCGATAAAGTATTACAAGAAAGTAGAGATCTTATCAATTGAAATTGATGACACTGTTGTCGATTTATTTAATTCTTTCAGTAGTAGATAGCAGGTACTTGACTGTAGGCAAAAAGAGAGTATCCTAAAAAATACCAAAGCCTTTTATCATCAATCGTCCAGGCATGCCATTATTTTCCCTCGTTTCCATTACTTTGTAGAGAAACAATCTTGCCTTCTGCAGATACTCTGGTAGGTACGGATGAAACAATTAGCGATTTGACAGTTCACTTTGTCAAAATGTATAGGAATCAATAAGTAGAAAATCATTGTAGAATAGCTGCATGATTTATAATGTAATAAGTATATATGTACAATGTTGATGGAATATTTGCTGCAAATAAATTAGTTCACAATATAATGAGTTAAAAACTGCAAGAAAATGAATCCTCTTGTTTTAGTGCTCCCTAATCATAGTAATAACAATAGAGATGAATGAAACTCATTTCTATCGTACAATCTCTTGCTTTATGTTATCATCACGTTATCAAACTATTAGTCTTGCAATTCCGTATAATATATTTTGCAATTGAACATGAACTTGAGTTCCTTGCCCTTCTCACAAGTTACTACGTGATTGACTATCGTTAAGTCAAAAGTCAAATTTTGGCCACATGCTTTCGTTTTGATTGAGAGTATTGTTGTGTAGAGCAGCACAATTTAATACATACTACTTATATCTCTACCATAGAGATAATTGGATTTTGCTGCTTTGTGGTTTAATGGAAGGAGCGATGGAATTAGTATCTCAACTCCCCTCAGTAATTGTGCTAATTGCACCGTATAACGTTTTTTATTTATTTCCTCTACTATATACATATAAAAGCAACCCGAGATTTGTAGCTAAAGGAATATCATCTCAGGGCAGAAAAGAAGAAAAATCATCTAATAAGAATTAGTAAGCCAGGTTTATGATTGTCCTCCTTTTCAAATCTTGTGTAAGTATACTTGTGCTTAACTCAAGTGCGCTGACACTAATAATTTACCAGTTGGGGGTAACAGAGTTTTATCTGTTGAAGTTTTGTTAACTGTCTCGATGAATAGACAGTGTCAATGTAGATATAGCTTTTCGTCTTTAAAATTCCAATTAAACTCTATTTGGAAACTAATGTTTGTTTTAATGATAAGATTAAGCACTTAAAGTTAATACTAACTCAGAGTTAAGTCCTCTACTTGTCACCATTTAGCTTTAAGATTTCAAAACTAAAATGGTATTATTTTAAACGACATATTTGTGTGGAATGCCACTTAAAAAGTCTATCCATAACAAGTTGCCACAATTTTCACGCATCCATTTTAGTGAAGATTACGTAATTTATTAGTGCTTAAGTATAATTCTTAGAGTAAGTGCCTACAAGCACATTATGCACACCCTACGCTTAAATCTGTTCTATGGCATGCATCTAGGTTTAGTAAAGCTTGTTAAAATACTGGAATGTAAGCACATGTAAAGCAATATTGCACACAGATTATGGCACCTCTTCTGTAGTGTAAAAGGAAAGTAGGTTTCCGATTGTAAGCATAGGAATTTAGTTATTGAATATCCCCATGTTAATAATAATGAATAAAGCTTTGTTAATGAACATTGGCTATGTAATTAAGGACTAGCAGTAGATGGATAATTCACATTATGGGTGCAATTAAGATAGTCGTGTTTGTAACGCCATAGTCTCTATAAGTGGATATTGTCACCAGAAGATTAACTATTCTGGTAAGTATCATGCATTAACGGTATAATCCTCTTCCTGTCGAAGTAATGTATGCATCTCCCTATAGATACTTACACTGAGTCTGATAAATCAGACATGTGTGAATGTGTAATACAAATATCAAGCTGACAAATTAATGTCTACTCTTGTGAAAACATGCAGAAATAAAGTCAGACATTGCTATATCAAGTTATCATTCGTGGTTTTCTTTTTTCCACTATAATAATGCACACAGAGAATTCCAATCATCTGTAGTATGCGTTCATTTTGCAATTTCATCGCCACTTAATTTACTATGGAAACCCAAAGTAAGTACAAAGATGATACATTATGGTCGCAATCATTATTTTGTTTATTACAATTTGGGAAACATCAAAATCAACTCTCCTTTACTCTATGCAGTAGACGTAGTTTGTTTTAATTTCACAATTGGTAGATCTGTGAAGGTTCATGCCTCCACAGGATAACTAATAATGCGAAACATCATTCAATGTAGTACAACAAAACCTTTTCATTCTGCCTTTTGGTGAGACACAATAATACTCCTTAGGTACTAACATTTTATTATTTTGCATTGCAGGGGGTACCTATGAAAAATAGCCAAATCATTTTTATTGAATCTCAGTGATACTAATGCTACTTTTATTTTGCAACTTTAATCTACTTAATATCGTCCACATGCTTAAATATTTCAAAATTGTGTCAGCTATTCACAGAAATGGATTGATATGCACCAGTAAGGCAAATTTCACCTATTTGGAATTACTCTTAAATAAATAGGACTTACCATAAATGCCAGAATCATTCTCGGGAACAATATAAATTGAATTTTTTTATCCTCAGTTATGCTATCACATTTAAAATTCATTAAAGCCATATACAATTTTTGAGATACAGAATAAGGAATTATAGATCTTTATCAAGACAGTCAACAAATGATTAGAAAATTCGTATAATTGCTTTGCACCGTCAACAATATGTTTTATTGGGCACTAATATGTAGTTCAAAGACATATTGAAATGTTATGCCTCAATTTAATATTTTATTTTTTGCTAAAATTTTGTCTCGGTAAAAAATCTATTACACCTACAATAAAGGTTTATGTAATTAGATACCCGTGTAATACATATAAATCTATTGTGTCATTTTTCTTTGAAACTTGGTTATAAATAAGTCGATATGTAGCTCATTGTCATACAGGTAATCTAGGTTCATCTTCTCCCATGATAATAATGATATTTAGATTCTGTTTCACTTAGCTTAGCCTTTACTTCATATAAAATGGTGTTAAATGTACTAAGTTGTTTAATCTGAGATTCTTACACATGCATTTTATATCTAACATAAAATTGCATTCGTATTACGTAGTTAAAACAAGTAAATGCAAATTAATTAGGCATTGAAAATAATAGCAAGGTTTATTTACTGCAGTAAATGCATTATTAGTGCATAGTAATAAACTCAGACAGGTGGCTACTTTAATATGCCTTCTATATCCTTCTCTGTGTAAGAACACTCTATTATCTTATTTATTATCTTCATATCTCTTTCAATAAAAGAATTCAGACGGAGATAGATATACAGATCTAAACTATGATTGTCTTAATATTTTCACGTAGCATAAAGAGCGAACATTCTCTACTGATATTGCATTAGGGCCAACTTTAGTGAAGACAAACGACTCAATTATGCAAATGAATTAATGCAATAATACAGATAATAGTATTCACTCCAAAGATCAAAATAGATTCATTTACAGATATATCATAAGTCTCTACTACAGAACAATATTGCATTATTGGAAATTTCGTTATCTTGGCTCAATAATGACATTCTCGTTAGATCAATATAAATTGCGCTTTGGATTTTGATTTATTTGTCCCTAGCTATATAAAAGCATCATTATTATTTACTAACAATACCTTCCTCATGTCAAAGTACTTATCATTAAGCCTAGTCAAACTACTTGTAGAAATTTTGCGACATACATTCACACAAGATGCAAAGGACTAGTAGGTGCAACCTTGCTGAAATCCTTTGATGAGATAGCATTGTTTGTAATAATATACAGGACATATGGAATTATTATTTATCGGCAGGTGGACTATACTTTTACTGCAGTATTAAATAAAAGAAGTTATAACGAAGTATTTATTAGAGTTATGATCGCAGCTAAGATGAAGGTCTTTTGTTTACTATGGGAAACTGTGTCAATGGAGCATCTCCTGAAATGAAAATGGTCGTAGGTATGAAAATGAAATGAATATCTCCGAATCTTTCTTATGTAGTAAGCTAGGCTACTCTAATAATAATATTAATAACACAAATGCACCTATCTGCCCCTCAAACAAGTGAAACTATCCTCTTTATTTTCGTCTACTCTCTGCTACTACAAAACTTCTTGCGTATGCCTACTGGGTACGTTACTATATTTATCTTTCGTTGAGTAAATAATGATATGTATGCTGTGAGTTGACTGTGACCGTTACTTTGCAATGGTTAAAACAAGTCTCTATGATATAGTCTCTCTCCTTTAACACTTTGCATTCAACTCGTCACACTTTTACTACTCGAGCGACGGTTATACTTTGACTCAGTTTGATTCTGACAGTTTAAGTCGAGACTTGAATTTTATATTAGTACTCATAAAACACTATAAACTTGTTGTGTACCAATTAATTATCTGGCTATATAACTCTTCAACAAGACATTCAACGTTCATTTAATGAGATTCAGACAAAATGGAATGCTCTTTACCCACCAAGTTAGCACTTGTGTGTTAATTATTCTTCTACATTTGTCAAAATCCATCTCATCCTTATTTTTTAACGTCCGAATGACCATTTATACCATTTGCCTATGAAAGTTGTGTATTATACTCTTTTAAATTGATGAACACCAGTGATTTTGTATTTACCTTTTCTAGCTACGCATGCAAGAAGATTAATAATTTCACGACAAACGAATAATGCAAATATAGAAAGGGTAAGTTATTCATAAATTACTAGTCATACATACACTGCATCATCCATACCATGAAAAAGGACTTTCTTAATTATACTTATAGTATGACAACCTGAGTGGCTCCTAGACTTTTCTTGTATAATCAGATTGGTGAGATGCAGTTCTTTAATATATTATTATTTATAGTGCAGTCTAAGTAACTTGGTAACTGTTTAAATTCTTTTAAATGTATTTATAGCATTTCTTATCTGTCAGCTTTGAGATTGCACTTAATTATGCTAAGTAGACATCAAACTCAAGGTAAACATTATTATGGCGACTATTGTAGTAAAACTGCGGTTGAGTTAATGGAATTTACAGTAATGGAGCACCTACTATGCGGTTTAGCAGAATTATAACTGCACCACAGGTCAATGTAATAAAATTGGAATAAATCACCTTTACAGGTTGTTGCTATTTATTTTTACACGTATTAAACTTGCGTGGCCGAACAATAATTGAATGCACAATTGCTCACTTCGAAAATGAAATTAATGATTGTATCTGCATTGTTTGTCCTCTAACAATACATTTAGCTAAGAAGGAAAGTTAATTGTAAGTGAAGTGACAAATTGGCTTGGCTGAAGGAAATTGCCAGTTCACTATCAGTAAAAGTACTTATTAAAAATAAAGATACGTGGGATGTATACAATCTACATATAAATACTAATGGCTCATAAAAACACCTGAGAATACTTCATATAGTTATTGAAATGATGCGTTAGCTAATTATTATTAGAATGCATATAATACTCCAAAACAAAAATATGACAAAACACATTTTAAAACAATCTGGGTCACACACTGCATTTTCAAGCAAGGAAAGTCAACTCAATTTCACTGACATTACTTATCATCAGTTTTATTCAATGGCTTCCTTCGACGTACCTTTTCGACAGCCATTGTCGAGTATGAAATGTATCAAGTACAGGATAGAACATGTTACTGCTTTTATATCCATGAATTTACTATCTATTCGCTAAGAATTGGTCGGATAAAGAAAAGGATGCTTCACCTATGTAAAGTAAGTACTTGTCACAACTTACGCTATATAAGTACACCATTATTGCTTTAGGACATTGGGAAGGGAATTAAAACGTTTTCTCACAAGACCAACAAAGGTTACAGACATTATTATAATACTTTTAACAGAGCGTTCTACACGTTCGATTTTATAATTAATTAATTAGTATCCCATAAAATAAGGTAATAAATGCTGTCTATCACCCAGATATGATCTACGACCAATTCTCTTCATCAATTAAACGTAGCTATGCGCATAATTGCCATTTTCACACAATATTACAGGAGTATATTTTAATTGTTGAGTGTGTAGTGTAGAAAAAATGTATCTCACTATCGAAATGGTTGATATTATATTTAAAAAGTCTCTTTTCGATTTACTTGATCTTTCACATTTTGCTGTAAAGATACTATCATCGCCATTCATAAAACAATGATAGTTAAAAACTTCACTCTCGTATGTTATTATATTGTCAGTTATCAACTCAGTCAAGTTCCTGATGGCACTAGAGGCAATAGGTTAATTTGGTTTGATAGTTAAACTGAATAAAATTTATTCGTGTAAATGGACCATAAAAATAATTCTCCAAAGCTACCTGCTGAAGCCATCCATTAATTAAATACGTTTCATTAAAGACTCATGTAAAATATTAGTTATTTATAGTGAACCCAGCTAAGGGGCAAATCTAGCACTCAAAAGAAATTCAGCAGGCCACCCATCACAGTAATAAAAACAATTTCGAAAACATCCCATTAGGTTATTATGTTAATTTTGTAAATACAAATTATATTTAAATTAATATACTTTTATTTTCTACAGTGGTAAGGCTGTATTGAGGGGGGCGTAGGGAGCAGCCCCCCAAAATCCAAGAAAAGGGAAAATTTTTTCTCAAAATACCAAAATATTTCGCTTTAGGCTACTTTTGACTCACTTTAGACAAAATATTTCGCATAAGTGTATGACGTCATTGCCCCCTCCGAAATCAACTTCTAAATACGGTGCTGTACAGTGGTTGGAAAAATTAGCTGCAGCCTCAACTTCCTGATAAAAAGGAATTTCATACACCAAATTAATAACTGTAGTTCAAATACAGGGAACAATGAAAAACTCTATTTTCAAAAAAACTCCCACAAAGTTACCAAAACGCTTCCCATTTAAAATCAAAAAAATAAGATTCCCCGTGGGATTTTGGAAAACCGTACAAATCCCATGAGTACAAACTTACGAATAAATATTTATTATTTTATTGTACAGACTCTGTTGCGGATATTTAAGAATTTATAATTGTTTAAGGATTTGTCGTCAACAAATTCATTATTGAGTTAAAAAATTCGCGCAATTTTTATCATCACAAGTTTATAGTATGATTTCAATTTTCTGAGTATTATATTTGTCTCACCGTTGACAAAATAGAACACTAGCATTTTCTGCCAAGCTTATACTTTGTTGTAAACGTTTTTACTCTACATTTCATTACAATATTCATTACAATATTGAAAAAGGTAAATTACAACCGAACATTTTATAATGTTTTAGAGAGCACTAGCCCATCCCAACATACAGTTTGAGACGATTTGATCTTTTAACAGTGCACTATTTATATTTCATGCATCTAGTTCTCGGGGTTTTGTGAACATTAAACTCCCTGACTTTTACCTGTGCTATATTTTTCGTGGTTGATGACAGAAAGGCTTGAATAATAAGAGTGTATGGGATAGGTTTGGTATAAACGTGAGTATGGTGGCAAAGAAGAGAAGCGATGAAATTTCATTTCACCTGCACGTTCCTCACTCTCCATCCACTCCTTATTGTCCTCTCCTTTAGAATTCCTAGACAACAAGATGAGATTTGATAAGAGTTCAGTCAACAAGTCAACTACAAGTGTATTTGTGAATTCTTGAGTACAGCACGAATTCTTTGGAGTAAATGGGCTGGTGTTGCATTTGATGCGATGTGAGCCAAGGATTCTCTGTCAATTCAGATGCGTGTCTTTCAATACGTAGATACATATCAGTAATAAAATAAAATATTCTATATCATAATAATATATATTATTATTATAACACATAACAACACCGCGTTGATGAGATTTGCTCGTCGTTCGTTGGTAATCAGTATGATCTTTTCATTCAATTACACAACTTATGTATGTGTCTTTGCAATAGCTAATAGCTTATAGTTTATACACATCCCAACCACTAAATCATATAGTAGCAAATGGGAAGAAATGTACCCGACACTAAAAGAGGATCTCAAGATAAAAATATTATAGTGGTTATATACATAATTCTATTACAGCAACATCTTATAAAAAGTAACTATTGGAATATGTTTAAACCTTCCTTGTTGGCAGTTTACAAGTACAATTCGAAAAATCTTATCTTAGTATCAAATCTTTACTGGTGCGCAATTATCTAACTACCAAACATTTTTACCAGCATGAAAATGTCACTTGACTACAGTACTTATTCATTTACTGGTTGGTTATATCCGCAATTTGGTTAATTCGAAAATTAGAGAAGCATTAATTAAAATTTTAAACATAAGTAAAACAACTTGGATCGACTGTTGAACTCTCATTTAAAATATTTTTTGTGGTCAGGATCGGACAAATTGATTTAAATTTTTTTATTTTCGATTAATTTTATGACCACATTAACTTCATTCCAACTTCACCAAATTTTCACTATTAGGCAACATAAAATGAGCTTTCGAATGGCATACATTATTTGACTAAGATATATCTCTTGTTACAAAGATGTATTGGGTTAAATCTCTGGGATCCAAATTGTTTCACCTTTTTCAGAGATGTTTTGAATCTCTTAATATTAAGTGACATTCACCTAAATTTTCTCACTATGTAACTCTACATGATGTTGTTTGTAATGGTGCATTAGACTTGGCTGTAAACCACTTCAGGTTGCTAAGATCTAAGATTTAAGAGAACGTTTAAAGTGAAGTACCCTGTATATAGGCCATTTTTGCCACTAGCTATTCATCCTGCTTGCTAATCATCCTCAACCGGCTAAACTACACTGATCGTTTCCTCAGTTATTTAACACAAGCAAAAATTTTAAACCATTCGTCATTCAAGAACGATTACATACAGTTTATTTGGTTTCATTAATTGATTCATTTATTTGCTGACATAATTTATTATCTTTAGATTAAAGTTACTGAAAGAGATATCAAAGCAAATTAAAATCAATGAAATAATAAATTGGGTATTGATGAATTAGTGAATACATAAATAAATGGTTTTCAGGAATTATTATGGTACCTATTTAATAGTCTAAATAAGAATTCGTACAGAATTTGCATTAATTAAAGGGATATTTTTAGTCAGAAGATACAAAAGTTTAGTATTTGTAAAGGTTGAGTAAATAATATAAACTATTATTTTCCTACTCAATCCATTGCATTATCTTCTTGAGAAATTGGATAGTCCCTACTACTCCAACTACTTTGATGCATGCAGGAATAATAGGAAATTGTAGTGGACTCTTGGAAACCTAATAATTCATGTCTTTTTGATTGCGTCCTTATCCAGTTCAATTTTTATCTGGATGGACTATTGGAACTAGGATTTGGCAAACCAACAAGGTTTCGGATTTTCCATATTTCCTGCATAATTCTGAAACAATCTTTGGTCATGGTGAGCCATACCCAGAAAGTAATCAAGAAGCTGTAAACCGAACGAATCACTTTAGTGTAGATTAGTTTTATTGGAAATATTGGAACACATTATGTTTATTATACTACGAAGCTTACAGTTCACGATAAAGACTTCTCGTCTCTATTTGTATAGTACATAATATTTTGATAACCATTGCTGTTTATACGTAGATTAAGAATAAGAAGTGACTCCGCGAGTGGTGAGGCAGATTGTTAGTAATCTTACCAAATTGTATCGATGAGTTTAATATTTGTCTTTTCTTCTCATCGTTAATGTAGAACCTGATTGACTTCGACTTCAAACAGCATAATAAAGTAATAATTAATTAATTTTGTTATTTAATTAGCACAAAATCCATCGGAGTCGTTAAAGTCTTGTTTAATAGGCAAAGTGCAGGAAAAGCAACCAAAGGAATTCATTAACAGAGTTCTACAAATTTTACTTGAATTTACGCCCTAACAGTTGCAGACCAAAATTGCTTCGGACAAACAAAGTTACGACTAATTGAAAGTTTTCTGGAAACAATTATTTCAGATTCATCACTCAGCAAATTCAGCTGAATTTTGTAAGCCCATTTTTGTCTTTTGCGTGTGTAGTCACGGTGCTCTATGACGGTGGTAATCTATATAGATTATCGATTTATTTCAAAATAATGCCGAATGTTTAAAGGCGTAGGTTTAAAGGAGAGCTTGAATTGATAAGAATTTAATCGTGGATATAAAAAGACGTTTATCATATGTATATATTATAACCATCGTCTTAGATAAAACAATAAATTTACCTGTGTGGTAGGGGAAGCCAATATACATATTTCATATTACATAAAACAATTGACGTTTTCACGCTTAGGCACTTTTGGTGAGCCAATAGTGGTTGAACATGAACAAGGTACGTGGAATATCTATGTTGGCCCACCAACAGTACCTAACCGTGAAAACGTCAATTAACTACATTTATTCATGTAGTGTACTCATTGGATTTGTACGTTTTTATAAAATCCAGGGAATCATCCAGGGAATCTTATAAGAAAGAAATTAAAAAACTTTAAGAAATTAAAGTATATTTAAAATATTGTATTTACAAAATTAACGTAATGACCTAATGGAAATACCGATGATTTTTTCGGAATTGTTTTTATTACTGTGATGGGTGGCCTGCTGAATTTCTCTTTAGTGCTAGGTTCACTCCTTAACTGGGTTCACTAGTAAATTATAATAATGTACATGTATTTTCAGAAAAGCGGGCCATGAAATACTGTTTTGGCTTAGTACTATTTTGCTATGTATTTTCGGATGCATCTTCACGAAGCAATTTCGGGGAACAATCAGTGTACAAAATACCATTTACCACTTACCAGTGGTAAGTGGTTTTTAATGGTATTTAACGTTAAATACCACTACCTAAAAAGTAGTGGTAAGTGGTATAAATGGTAAAAATGGTAAAAAATAGTTTCATTTAAATTTCGTGTTTAAATTTTGAACAAAATTAGGGGGCAAAGTACGAAATAGCTTAGCAGATGATCATTGTTGTCACAAATTGATAAGTGTTCATCAATCAGAGTAGGATTCATCCAATGAGGGCGCTAACAACCCTTGCCGATTGAGAAATTAATTGCAATTAAATTAGTATCAATTTTAAATGGGCGATACCAAATACAATCTTTCTTTCTTCTTTTTTTATAACTTTTGGTGTACAATCAAATAAATATGATTAATTTAATTGATATTGGAAATATTTCATAGAAAACAAAGTTCTAAAACTTATATTTTAGGAAGTCTAGTGTATCTGTACTCAGCTGTCTAATCAATCGCTAAAATTTACCATTTTTACCATTAAATGCATTTTTACCATTAAGTGCATTTTTACCACTGTGATGGTAAAAAAGGCTAAAAAGTGGTAAATTTTGTACACTGGGAACAATGCAGCAGAGTCCAAAAATGTGATCGTAAAGCCTACTTGTCCTGTTACGATGGATTATGCGGCTGTTTAAAGCCCGACGAAATGCATTATGATATTCAGAAGAGAAAATGCGTGGCAAAACCAGGGGAACGATGCAAATTTGGAGTTGATGAAAGTGGGGAATTGGGCCTCATCGAAATTATTGACTGCGTTCCAAATTCATACTGTAATACAGATGGACTTTGTGCCTGTGACAACAAATACCACGAAATCTTTAATGGAACTTGTGAATTGTCTAAATTATTTGGAGAAGCCTGTTCAGATGAAGATAAATGTTTCGAGTTTGAAAATCTGCACTGTACCGACGGAAGTTGCACTTGCAGAGAAGAGAACTCGGTTTATTCCATTGGAGCTAAGCAATGTGTGGGTGTGATGGGACAAAGTTGTGTCCTTGGCAAATGTATCGAAGGGACGGAGTGTAGGGACGGAAAATGTTTATGCAATATCGACCACTACGAAGATTTGTCGACTAACGCGTGTCTGCCTAAGAAAGATGTCAATGAAAAATGCAATTCTGATTCGGAATGTGTCCACAAAGGTTTGTTACGGATGAAATGTCTGAATCAGACTTGCAGTTGTGAAGATGGTTTCAGAATGTCCATAGTGCATATGAGGCATACATTTTCTATAAGCCCGCATAATGACCAAACTTATCTGCATTTGTCAATTACCAACAATTCTGTGAAAACTTGTGCACCTTTGGTGGGAAGAAGTTGTCAGGACGGATATTGTGTCCCTGGTTCAAAATGTGTTATTGCTGCAGATCGGATTCCTAATTTATATTTATACATGTACCAGATGAATCAAGTCAATTCGACAAGACAAGACGAAATTATTCCTTTGGTGTCTTCTGATGTCATGTATAACAATACTGTTTGTGAATGTCTTCCAGGTTTATACCCAAACAGGGATTTCAGCAGATGTGTTAGAAGCAGTTCATCAAAATGTCAACACACTGTATGTAATTATGTAATCACGTATAATATTACACTGAAAAGCATACCTTACCCCTACTCCTACCATAAGCCCATCACAGATAACATGTTATGGTTGCAGTGAGACAGGTTGCACATTTAAAAACTCGCGCCTTATGTTTTCACTTATGTACCCCAATGACCCCAAAGCATACCTTCGTAAGTAAAATTTAGTACATGAAGTTATGATTTGGGGTATATAAGTGAAAACGTTATTTATGAGTCAATCTTTTTAGCGGTAGATGTGTTACCCTTTATTGTAATCCTTTTTTTGTTACTTAATTTTTTAAATCTTTGGGTCGGCTAAATACTTTTGATGAAAACCAATGGAAAATGAATTTTTGGGATAATGATATTCTACTGTTATAGAGCCACTGGATCACATTTTTCCAAATTTTTAAAACTTACTACAGTTGCAGATGTCATACCCAATCCTAGGGTTCTGATAATTTATTTTATATAGATAAATATATTTTATTAAGTTCCTTTTTGTTGGGACAAATAATCGACGTCGCGTCGAAAAAGCATCTTTCGTTTGATTAAGACTAATTGATTGAGGTTAGAGATTTTGGTAAGAGATTTGTTAGAGATTAAAGAGTGTAATCCTAAGCTTATAATACCAAATGCCTTTTCAGCAACGTTGTTCTAGTTCATTTTTCATAGCTCGCCCAAGGAAATAGGCTTATAGAACCGCACAGTCTCTCTGTCTGCCAGTACCCACAAAAGATTTCAATTCAAACGCTTTGACCGATTTTGATCAAATTTGGCAAAAACATTGTTAATGGTCATATGACGATCCCTATTGATTTTGATTGCAAATGTTTTATATAATTATTTTATTAGGTTTCTTGTAATAATGAAAATCATTGGAAATGTCTCAGTGGCGATGAATGTATCAGTGAGAAACGGCTTTGTGACGGAACCCCTGATTGTATTGATGCATCAGATGAACCTAACGGATGCCCTGTGCCTGTGAGAAATTGTTTTATACTTAAAGCGATTATGACAACAACAGAACATAGATAACTCTTTATGGATATTAATACAATTGTGATCACAAATATACAGCAAATATTTCTATCTGTATATAGATACATATTCAGCCTGAATGTCCTAACGAATTCAAATGTATCACAGTTCAAAAATGTATTTCGAAAGACTGGAGATGCGATGGAGTGAATGATTGTGGCGATGGCTCAGACGAAGCTAGATGCAGGACACTACGTAAAATTTGAAATTATTTAAAGTGACTATTTCTGGTTTATGCAAGCCTGCAATAATCATAATTATCAAATTATTTAGTTTCACCGCCCAGTTCAAATTCGGAGAAATGCTTCACCAACGAATGCAAAGTGAATGATGACTGCCTCAACAATTTGGTTTGTAACTTTGGAAGGTGCAAATGTCCATCATCGCTGCACCAGAAAGAAAGCAGTGACCATACATTCTGTCACTCCAAAATCGGAAGCCACTGCAAAATAAATGAAGACTGCATTACCAATTCATTTTGCCTATTGGAACCGAATGCTACGGTAGGCCATTGTCAATGTAATGACAATTATATTGACAATAAGGATGGAGAATGTGACAAAGAGTACGGAAGTCCGTGTGTGTATTCGAAATTTGATTGTGACAAAGCCGCAAATTTGGTTTGTACTGATGAAAAATGTTCCTGTGAGGACGAGTTTATGCATAAATATTCCTCAACATTTAGGAAATGTCTTGGTTTAGTCGGTGCCATTTGTAATCGCTCGGTCGAGAATTCTTGCATCAATAACGCAGTTTGCGCAGTAACTAACACTGATCTACCTTCTAGATGCAAATGTATTGATGGGTATAAAGAAAACAATTACACTTGTGAATCAATCCAGGGAAGGCTTTAGACATTATTTGATCAAGAGGCACACTAAATAATATTCAATGCTCTAAAGACTTTCATAATTCGCTGCCATTAAAAGTTTTTACGTTTTTTAAAAAAAAATCTAACCCAATTAATCAGTCAAAATTAATTTAGCTGTCCGTGTTGTTCCGATTTTCTTATGATTACTTGAAGCAGATGCTGCTGAAATTCCCGACCTACTATTTTAAAATCCAAATTTTGTGATTTAAAAAAATAAGGATTTATTGTGCAAGCAGTAGAGTCCTGAGTCCTACAAAATGAGATATGTAAAACAAAATATCTACTTACAACATTGTATTAATGGTGTCAAAATGTCTC
Organism: Tomocerus qinae; assembly: GCA_020055645.1. Taxonomy (NCBI): domain Eukaryota; kingdom Metazoa; phylum Arthropoda; class Collembola; order Entomobryomorpha; family Tomoceridae; genus Tomocerus; species Tomocerus qinae. The sequence continues at coordinate 27,783,104 of CM034548.1, forward strand.
AATATTTGTTCTATAATTCTCATAATAAACATTACTATTTGAGGTTGGGTGCCATCATAAGTTCATTTATTTATGTTTACAAATTTTAACTCCAGATTTTTGCATCTGTTAAAATAAAAGAACATTTTTAACGACCGTGTCTGTGGGATAGTACCGTTTAAATAGCAGTTATGTAGATACTCGAAATTTGATGGCTATGAATTCGGATTCCAAGGATTAATGATACAATGGCAGTGACCAAAAAATCTAAATTCCCCCAAAGAACATCATTTGAACACATGCATTTCGATGTTTTAACCTACAACCATAGGTTTTATCTAGATGGAGGGATCAAGCAGCCGTGGTTAAAATTATAGGTCTCCATGAGATGAAAATCGACAAAATACACCGCCATTACACCGCCACTACATGGTTAGGGTAGAAAATTAACCTGGTATTTAGTCTGTATCTTTGGCTATAATATCATTATTACCCATATGATTTACTTCTTTCTTTTAAGGCATTCTCTGCATTTATGGCATTTACGACATGTGGCATTTGAAACAATTTATTAAAAAAACACGGCATGTAGGCTTTACGCCAAAGCAGTTTACCCGACGTCCACCCCACGCAACGTACTTTTGTCGGGTGCCTTCCGAAGTTACCCGACAAAGGCACTTTGATCATAGTGGACTTAGGGTAAACTGCTTTGGGGTACATTATTAAAAATATTATTTGAATGGGAAGTAGGGTTTAACTATGGAATTGGTATATATTATTATTATTAATATATTATTTTACTCACATTCATTTCAGTGGAAAATATTTTTAAATAAAATACTAATATTGCTAATACTTGCAAGACTTTAAAGTTAGCTGGAAAATAAAATCAAATATTTATCTTAAAAGAACAGTCTCATTTGTGGGAAAATAACTGGGAAAAGCTTAAAACATTTAAAATTAAGTTTTTGAATGCAAAAATGTTGGGAAAATTATTAGTGTCGCGACACATTGCTAGGTGTCAAAAGGAGCGTTCAGGAGAAGCTGTGCTAATTTTTCAGTAATCTTCTGTTTGCCAAAATTATTTTCTTTCAATAGCAATGAAAACCATATTTAAATCAAATGATGTTGGGAATGGAAAAATATAATCTTGGTATTTTAATTTGTTAACTCCTGAAATACCGATATTGAAGATATAACTGTAGTCCCCAGAATAGAGTGAGTGGAAGTTAAGGAGGGGTTTCTTCTCTCTGTCTTGTAGCTTTCTTACTTACCTTTACTAACCTGTACATAATGTACCATACGATACGTCCTTTCATGCCTCATACTCACTCATACACCTTGTGTAGTTCATTTTTTCGTCTCAGCTTCGCATTGCATTCTCTTATGCGCTACCAACAAGAAGAAACCAAAGTAATACAGAGGTATATATTAACCACGTTTAGACTTAATACTATCAGCACAAATTGTATTACTACACATAATTCAGGAGGATGGAGATAAATGTAGAATAAGGCAGTAGAATACGCAACCTACGCTCAAGTATTGCATATTATAATATCTATACTTATTTACCTGTTTGTGGCACAGATTATTCAGTTGCATACAATATACCCACAAAGTATTTAGAAATTATTTGTCCAATTCATGTAATAATATTGTAAATATAGAAGTGTTCGTTCATAAAATTACCATTTTGCTTTTAGTGACTAGAAAATAGTAATTGTAGAATTGTAGATGGATACTATAGGAAAATATTTTTGGAAGATGAATAAAAGGTAATAATGTAATAGGATATTATGTGTGCCTCCCTACCTACACAACTGACTACTCACGTAGGAAAGGCAAGAATTAAACCTTTGTTTAGTTGGTATACCTTGGTTTGTAGTGTGCGTATGATGAGAGTAGAGTTTATAAGTTGTTAAAACCAACTACTGTACACTGATTGCATTGGAAATGATAATCTCATAGAAATATAGCCAACAATGAGATAGAGAGGCATATTCTTATAGGAATAGGGCCAGGGCAGTGAAGGTAAGACGAAGGAAACCACAGAGTTTCCCATAAGGATACCAAACCAACTATGTAGGTACCCCTCTTTGCATTGTTGATACTTTAGTGTATACACCTGAGAGTATGTACATGCAGTGGCTATAGTCTATAAGTAACTAACAGAGAGTCGTTGGTTTGGTTCTACTTATTTATTGACGATTATGGTTATACTAAGAGTTGGGGATATAAGAATATGATATTTCATATGGCTTGGAGTAGTAATTCGATTCCGTTGTTGTGTTACCTATATTTTACTACGTGCGTTGATCTTATGTTGTATAGGGAAGATACAAAGTAGTTCATACATTCGTAGGTATTGTGTCCAAGTGAAGCTTGAGTGTACAATGTATAAGAAAGTGTAAGACGAAGGTCTACAGATAGTAAAGAGAGTTGCTCAGAATTGAATCGGCTAGTCGTCAGCTTCAAGTCAGTGAGTCAAGTCGAAAGAATTGCTTGTCGTTCCTCCGATTCCTCACGTTGATTTGCTTTGCATCTCTCCTACATAAACACACCTAAATATATTCCATCGAACATCGAAGGAAATAATTACAATAGCTATTTACCTGCAGACAGAGCAACTACATACAAAGTAGACATTGGATACACATTCATTACAACTGAACACAGGTTTCTTTTAAACTATGTAGATATTATTATTTCTGAATGCAACTCCTCGCAAGTTGACTTGTGCTGTCTGTGAGCAAGTCTTGGTTGTCTCAAGTGTTGCCTTCTCTTGTGTCCGATTCATTTTCAATCTAAGAGTTAAACTCAAGAAAGGGGTCAACTCTAACTCTGCTCTCTTCTCTAATCGTCATCTTTGTCAACAGAGACAATAACAAGAAAAGGGATTTTGTGTCTACTCTATGCAGGGCCGTCTAATAGTGAAATAAATAGTGAAATCCGTTCCTTTCATTCAATGTTTTGTTTTCCGACCAAAGAATTCAATCGACTCTTTCAACTGACATAATAACGAATATATTTTCACTGCATTACATTGCATTTTACTTTATAAGTTCCTATTTATAGGGATTCTCCGAATATACGGACATCGTCCATGTGAATTATACTCTACTAATTGCTACCGCAACATTGAATAGGGAAATGATACTATGGTCTTCAAGATGAGAACTTTTTGACATACGCAAAAGTCTTGAAACTGAAATCTAAATGATATGAAATACTTTTATTTTCGATACAGTTGTATTAATCCACGTGAGAATTTATGAAAAGTTAAATGTATGTATAAAAATTCTCGTGACATCAAAGTGCATTGTTGTATTGAATCTTGCATGTGCAAATATTTGCATGTGCAACAAGTGTTGTGTGTTTTAGAGTGGAACGTTTTGAGCCACAAGTAGGAAAAAGTAGGTAAACCAACTGGATGCAGGAATCGCATCACAAACTACCGAATTTAGTAATTGACAAATGAAGAATAACTTCCTGGGAAACAAAATGCGGTTGACAAACTCATCTCTTCATTTATGGCTATGGCTATTTCTAGGTATGTACCCTACCACAAATACCACAGAAATTATTATTCTGCACTGTATTCGTTCAATTATTTAGAGGTATGCAGTCTTATGGTTTAATTGCTTTGGTTTGGTTTACTTTGTGTCTAAATTACACCTACACGGTTATTTTATAGTTCTGGTGTTAGTTATTTCAAGTGAAGCCAGTTTGTTTCTCTAAGCGCAAATTATTGCAACTGCATGTGTATCGATTACAATGACATGTAACTTTAACTTTCTGCTGTAGTAGCAAGATTTACTACGTCAAAACAATAGGTGTGTGTTCTTCTATAGATAATATGTTATTATGCATATATCTATAGCTTATCTATGGTTTGGTTACATTAAATGCGCTGTATATCTACACGCGCACTGGAAACTCACCACTTTAACCTGAGTGCTATATGTATGTCTATGCAATCCTTATTTCCATTGTTATGGTAGTTGACATGATAAAGGAAGGTAAATGTGAATCTTATCCGGTCTCGTCTCTTAACTATCTACTGGTATTCTCAAAGCAACTTTTACTTTGTCTCACCTACTATTTATTTATAAAGACGGATATCCCTTTTAATATTACGGAAAGGAGAAGTTTGTGAGGATTTTAACTAGGTAGCTTCACATTTTATGCTTACTAAAGGTACCGTATTCTATTATAGTGGTTTCGTGAGTATTTTGCATTCCGTTCGTATATTATTTGACTAATTGAATGCATATACCTACTTAAATTAAATGTAGGCAAAGTAGTCTAGTCAAGTCAAGTATGCACCTGGTATGTAACTAAGTAGTAAGGTAGTGTGTGGATTATTGGCCTGCTCTACGTACTCATTTACCTTACGTTGTTGGACTATTGGGTAGAACAATCTTGAGCATCAACGTCCATAACATCGCAATGTTAGATTTTACGCATAATTATTTCCTATAACAATATCATCACACGCCACAATGTTCACCACAGTCACACACACAACTGGCCACAGCACCAAACCACCGCACACTTTAGACCATTTTGCTTGGATTTAATTCCACCTGTATACCCATATAGTTTATACTACACTAGTTAGTGTTACTTAGCTGTGCAATCATTAACCTACAATTTGCAATTTTGACAATCTGGACTTGAAGCATTATTGCCACTACTATACATTATATTAAAATAACTATAGACTGCATTGGACATTATAATATGTTGGACTAACACCCAGAAGACAAATTAATACTTTAGCAAAGTAAAACTATTTTCCTTCTGGGTATAATATCATTTCATGTTTACCTTGTATAGTTCTTTGCTTAATTTCTACCTGTTTTCTGATTTTATGTTTTACCTAGTATAATAATGTTTCGTTTATGTTTACATACCCAGACCAAGTAATGTTCACATCAAATAAGTGTAATTTATGCTATATTAATATCTGGTACGTTTACTACACATTTAAATATCAGTTGCCCTATCCTACTATACGTAGGCATATTATTATTTTGATAGAGATCTTATATCCCCAAATCCTGTGAGATAAATCCATATCCCTAGATTACAAAGTAGAAGTCTGTGTATTCTATTGGGCACAGTAATAGTATAATTCTACCTGATATCATACTTTTGCATCCTTAGTTAATAAAAATAAACCACTTCAAGTGACTTAGCTACATAGTTGCTTGTTTCAGTATAATTTGTGTGACTCTTTGCCAAGATGGTTAGTTTCTGTGGAAAACACTCAAATTAAGCCAAGAAAAATCAGTTTGTCTTTTCTCTACTCCATTAGTTTACGTGTGAATATAAACAGACTCGTTATGGCAACTATACACGTTTCCGAATGAGAGAATCCAAGGAAGAATATATGTTTACCGAATGTAATCCTTTGAAATTTATAATCTCACCAGAAAATTAGCTTACCTGCATTACAGCACTTATCTATTGGTATTCGTGTAGATAAATAATAATAAGCTCTGTTTTGTTTGTGCTCATGTTATTGTAGGTAATACTTATTGAGTGGAAATGAAATATTTCTTCCTTTCAAGTATACTGCATATATTTACATATACTATACATATTATATTATACTTTTGGGATTGAGACAGGTGTACTCTGAGTAGAGTACAATACACATACACACATAATATTTTAAAGCATAGTGTGCATGCCGTACTCGTTGCTGAGTTAATTCAATGCAAATAAAAAGATGCTTTCTGATCCTTATTCAATCTGCACGTTCTCTTGTGATGAGTAAAAGGAGAAAACTTTCGGCCACAGATTTGAAGGAGCTCTTAGAGTGTAATGTGATTTATGGGACTCGACCGCATTGCTGAATTCATTGACGATTCCAGTCACAAATTTTAAATTAAAATTATCTGGGCTGGTCTGCTCTGCTCTCCCGTTTCATAGGCCACGTACTATTCTAATCTATACCCTATAAGTACTTGTTTACCATTTACCACAACATACCATACCTAAATTTTGTTCTGCATTATTATTACTTTAGACTGAACTTTGCTTTTGCCGTTTTGCATTTGCATGTTAATTTGGAAAGAATCCTATCAGACTTGACTGACAATGAGTGCATGCATAAATTTTGATACAGTGTATCAAAGGATGTCTGTTCTATCTATGCCACACTCTGTCTTGTTATATACTTATGATATTTTTACATAGAATATCTTTATGTGCATGATTTCATGCATAAAAGGTTTAATAGTCTGTGAAAAGCGTTGTTTGACTATCTTGTGTCATCAGCACTAAATACAATTAAGTACTAGGTTCAGAAATGTGCCGAGAAATTTTTTGCTCGCAACCTGACATCTATACTACAATGCGTTTCAATCTCCTTTTGCCAACCAGATAAAGATCTTCTGGCTCAGAGGCATTTTACTACAATATCTGTAAAGAATTACAATTTTGCCTTTACTCAGTCAGTCACTGCCCGCCCATAAGACACCACATCCGCATCTTATAAATACTAATATTAACGCGAACTTGTCAAAAGGATTTTACCCTGAAACTCCTCGTGATAAAAATGGTTGGTAATGGTGACTAACTTCTTTTGGCTTCGTTTCCCTTAATTGAGGTTCTAATAGCAAGGGAAAAATTTGACGCCAATTTAACTACAATTTGCAAAGAAAATTCACCTTCCTTTACTTTTTGCACTTCCATTTGTTCACATGATAAAGATCCTTTTATTTACACAGGTTGACACATTTATTACTTGTGAATGAATGCACCGGAAATGTTTTTGATACAAATACCAATTTTTCTATCGTGACACTATAAGATTCTACTTATTACATGTTACACTAATTTCTGTATTCGTGAGCCAGAATCTACTAGGGAAAATGTTTGGGTGCATGAAAAAAATTGTAATGAGTGCATGGACCTCTTTTGTGTAGTAAATAAGTACAATTCTTCCAATGGAAATGGAGAACATTTCTTTCATTTTCGTTGCAGGTACGTGTGCATTTATATACACATTGGCCACAGTTGAATGAATCCCAATAGTCAAATAAAATAAAAAATAGAGTAAAAAATAGAATAGTTAATTTGATTCCATGGCTGTTTGCATTTGTTTATTAGTGTGTATCTTGAATTAAATGGGAGTGCAATGCTGCAATAGTTAAACTAATAAGAGGCTTTACTAAATAATTCTATTTCTCTTGACTTGAGCTTAATTTTTGTTCAGTGATACAGAAAATCTATTCTTTATAAACGAAGAACAGCGGCAGATATTTTATTGTAGGTATACTTAGTCCAGGTACTCTATTACAAGGAATACAATCCTTCTGCGTTGTATTGTATCACAACAAAGACAAAAGTTAACTTGCCATGTTCCTTATTTCTGATATGTAATTGAATGATACATTCTATAATACAAAGCTATCTTTAGTACAAAAGGCGTGCAGACTCATAGAATCAGAATAGTGTATACCTACTGCAGAGAGTTAGTATTGTAAGGCGAGGTTAATGAATGAATGACTAACTGAGAGATTTCATACAGTTTAAAGCTCTAGTAACCATCGATGTCGTCTTGATTTGATCTCACAAGGCAGCTCTAACTTGCTACTGTTTTTACCAGTCTCATTCAATTCACTTCTACTCTTGTGGGTGTTGGTGCATTTTTTACTACACCTGTCTATAACTTATAAGTGTCTAAGTGTGCATGCTGCATTTAAGTCCTAAATACTCACGACGTTTTACTTCTTTTTCATTGGGCGAACTCGTGAAAGGTTTTCTATGCACAAATTGCTAATTGGAAAATATTACACATTCTTGTCATCATTACCACACACGCATAAAAATAAGCATAAAAACTCTACCTATATAACTAATTAGTTACCTTTTGCACCGGGTTAAAGATTATCGTAGAAAATGATTACAGACAAATAGTTACGTCCTCAAATTTTTTAATAGACTTTTTCAAGGTTTGTTATTACTTTCTAGAATTGTCGAGATTCTAGAATCTCTAAAATTATTGAAAATTCAATTATAAAATAAATTAAAACATTAAGTTCACCTGAGTTGTAATTAACGTTTTCGTTTTATAATAAGATACAAATGTATTCACTTTTAAATTTGATGCACTATAGATTAGGCCTTTGGGAGTGTCGCTCAATTCCTCCTGAGTAAGGATTTCATATGTAAAAATTTATCTCGTTGAAGTAAGCCTCTTTTTACAATGTTAATACAATATTCTAATTCAAGTATCACGTGCTGAACTTATAATATTTAAAATAGGAGAATGAACTCAATTTAAAAAAAACTAGACCAGAAGAATAATTATACCGTTTATGCACACTATGTTATTACTGCTATTATGTATAATGCATCTAATGGTAAGTTGATAATTACTGAACTGTAGTAATAAGTAACACATCTATAGCAGTAGGCATATCCTAACATTACAAGATCATTTTTGTTTAGCTTTCGGCTTAGGTAACGCAAGGATAATATTATCAGTTTCATCTTTGCGGCACAGGTAGACTAGCTACTGTTCTATGCCAATGTTACAAAAGTATTTAGGCATGTATTAAGTGTGTAGGTAAGCAGGTAGTAAAAAAACACTTTTTATACTACAGATGCATAAAAATGAAAACATTACAGTGCAGCGAACAATCACTTGATCAAATAACGTTATATAGAGATATATTCATTTACTTATGTTAGAGCTGATTACAATTTGACATTTAAATTAAAAAAATACTACACATAATGCTTCTTCACGATCTATTTATGTTTTCCACTTCCACTAGATCAGTGTAGGCAGAATGTGAAAATGTAAACAAGAGTAAATAGCAACATTGACCAATGTCGAAATAAGACATAATGGTAGTCATGCTGGGCAGACCATCTGCGAATGTTCCATTAAATAAACTATTGTATAAACCATGCAAGTTAAAATTAAAATAGTATATTTATATACATGCACGGCTAGGACATTAAGTCAAAGTGATTTAAATTAGTTTAACAGATTGGAAGTACAAATACAATTTCTTATCAAATAATTGAATCTCCAATTGTGAAATACGATTCTGTCAACATTCATATAACTCTTTCATTCCGTTAGCCATAAAATATAGATCTATAGTCACAGGAGGTGCCAAATATCAGAGTAATTGATTCAAACCCAATTTTATCTACCCAATCTAGTCCAAACTAAAGTTAAGTCGTGTTACTTTGCATATTATTCTTATCGTACTATACAATAAATGCATGACATTGTAACAATTAGGTACATGGACTATTTGTTTGATGAGAAGACAAGTGAATTCCTAAAAGTATAGCAAGGTGAATCGAATAAATGTTCACATTGTAAATGCATCATGCAAATCTTTCTGTATTTAGAGACGAGAATGTAATGAAGTGGGTGTCCTTTACAATTTTCGTATTCCACGTAGCATGGGAATTTGGTCTGTACCATAAGAAATGCATAAAAATACAACCAAAGCTACAAGTTTCATATTTTTGTCATAAATATAAATGATGAGAGAGCTAAAGTAATACAGGCCGAATATCTAACTAAACACTTCAGTTTGCTCGCTGGCTTTTAAGATAAAGTATTTAGATCAGGTTGACTGCAATTTCTTCATTTCTATTTTTGTACACGCTTTGTCGATACAAGGTCATTATTTATTCTACCCTTTCTATACACCTATAGAGATTATTAATATACAGCAATGTATTTCTTCTTCCTCACTCTGGAATGCTGCGTCTATGCTTTTTAAAAAAAGTGTTCAGTTAACAGTTTCATATAATGGCTTTTACAGTTCATTTTTCATTTTAAAACGAAACGATAAGTAAGTAGGCATCTGAAATCATTTAAATACTCCATACATCTACTGCATAGAAGTAACTCAAAATAGCACTGGGGAGAATGAAACAAATTACATTTGTATCTGCACTATTGGCATTTCCTAGTTAATTAATAATCTTAAGTATGACTCTAAAGTCTGATTAAGTCAAGCCAACGACTACAGGTTTCATTTATTACCTTATTCTATTTTGACAGTTATAAATCGTTATTGTATTTATTCTCAAGCAACGCAAGCTATTACAGCTTGGATTTTTTATTTACATGGAAATGATACTCACAATAAATCTAAAAATGTTAAATGGTTTTTTTTGCAAAAAAAATTCAATCGATGGATAATGTTTACAATTCGTTATATAAATGAATGCATAAAAACGTATTTACCTAATGCAAATAATTCGTAGCAAATATTTGAGTAGTTCATTTTATACAACGTATATTTACCGATGTCAGGGAGCACAGCATGTACAGTCCTCGTCCTCATGTGCTCATAATATAATTTGAGTATAGCTAAGGGGATGTCCTGCGAAAAGGAAATTAGCAAAGTAACAAGTAACCTACTCTGGGTCTGGCAAGAGCATAAAATCACGAAATTCAGAAAATGCATTGTGCGACTACAATAGTGCATTACAGGAGTGTAAAATTTTGTTGTTAGATTAACCGTACATAGTGGCAGAGCAAATGATGCTAACGCGTGACCTGAATTTGCTGCTCTATCAATTTCTCGTTTAACCATTTATACTTAATATATTATTATGTTGAGATGTTGTCCCTATGCTGCTGTAATCCATGTATACCAACCCATTAAAAGTTTAAGAAATTCTGCATATTATATCCATCGAACACAGGTGTTAAACTAATTACTCTTTCATTGGCTCCATTGAATCTCAGATTCCTTGGATTGTGTAAACTGTATTTCTTATCAATTTGCGATTAGATATTAAGAATTTAATTGCCATGTAAATGTGAATATAAGCCGTTTATTGATTTATTCTTGTTTCTCACCATCTGCTTGCACATTTCCATAGATTGATACTGAAACTTTTCACAGTCAAACCAAATGATTGTAATAAGTTACTTGAATGTTACATTACAGTTACGTCTTAGTAGAATTTTATCAAAATTAATTTATATCTTTATGTAATTTTAGTATTTCTACATGGACATTAAAATATTGAAACATGATTTAAGTATTTGTTTCTATTTGGTTGAGCAGTACCATCCAACCCCAATTGAACAGAATATTCATGTGTAATAAGTATACCTACCTAAGATTAGTAAGCATATCTGTATCATATACAATTTTGTTTCGACTGTAAGAATAACTAATTCTCTAAAATAGTATATAATTTTCTTGCGAAATGACAAACATTCCAAAAGAGCCGAGACGAGTCTTGCTTAGCATTTAATATCTAAGTTATATGTTCATGGTGACTTACAATTTTGGCAAATATAAAGTACCTATGCGTAATTATTTACAATAAAGTGTCGAAAAAATATTGACGTATAGTGTTCACAGTTTCTCCTTATGTCCACATACATATTTAAAAAATGAAGAAATGTCGTGCCTAGTCAAATCTAGCATAATCACCATGAAACTAACAGTTTAGTTGAAAAAGTGTGAAAGAATAAGATAAAACTGATTGGAGCGTTACTATATTGTAATGCTAAACTAGAAAACAGATGAAGAATTTACCGTCAAAAATGAAGATAGCAAAAAAGGAATGAGGTCTATTTTATACGGTGGTGCTGTGATACGGTAGCACGAAATAATTCAACAGTTACCTCTTCGTTATGTACCCCATTAAGTTGTTTTTTACTTCAAAAGAATCATTTTTATAAGAAATCTTAAGAATTTACTTAAAAGGATACTTACACTGATGACTATACTAAGAATTTTTATTTTTAGTTGCGGCGTTAAAGTAAAACCCTGTTGATTTCTTACATAATAAAAGTTGTTTCACAATAATGCCTAATCAGCAGTAATTTTCTTAGGGTGCGGATGTATTAACGTAGGACAAAAATAATTTTCAGGGAATGACAAAATAGGAAATTGTTTTTGCGTAGAAATATTTTATTTACAAAGGTATCTCTACAACATTTCTAAAATAATCACTACTATCAATAGGTGGCATAAATAGGTAACATTATTTTGCTGACATACATGTGTAAGCAAATGGTTATTGCAGTGAAGATTAGATGAAAGAAAACGCACACACATCATATACAAAATAGTATAAAAATGGGTACCTATCACAATAGGCATGCAACGTAAATTATCTCATGCAAAATATAAGCTTGGAGTTTCACTTTTTTTATTCTTCGATTGTAATATACAGAATTGTCCCACTAATGTGACTATCAGTAATTGTAATGTGTATGAATATTAGAATACATACACAATTGTCGAAATAAAAATGCTTTGTGAGGTAGATAGTCACTGCATTAGTCCGTGGTGTGTAATAATGCTATGATAACCATTGCAAAGTGAGATGTTCATCCAAAGAAAATTAACCGCAAGTATGAAATCTTGTTTTCTAGCTATTTAAGTACTAAATGCTATAACTGATAGTTTTACTCGCGTGAAAAGTACTTTCAATACGAAGGATTCCATTTCATTGTATCGAAAATGCTACCTACTTAATTCAGAATCTATCTCAAATACAAAGCGTTCTTAGAATTGACACTGAATTGTTAGCGCTTGCCAATATGTAGGTAACCCTCCTCCTTTGATATGTAAATATTTGTTTGGTTAGTATCTAAACATCCATAACATCAATTTGCAGTATTAAAGCTAGTATTGGAATCATTAGGGAAATGTCTATACAAAAGATACTATCAGGGGATATAATTATGCAGCAGATATTTTAATCCATGGTCATTGCTAAATTTTTATATGTGCTAAATATAAAGTGGCACTTTGATTGACAGGTGAAAGTTCACATCACACTGGACTGTAGCCTAACTGTACTTACCATAAAGAATTATAATTCATGTGGCAATGCCATTCACATATTTAACAGCCGAATTAAATTCCTTAGTCTTTTATATAGGCCACTACGTGCGTACAAATGTCATAAGTTAGCAAAGGTTGGATAAACAACAAATTAATCTTACTTTTACAACATCTTTGCCTTTTGAAGCATAGAAACATTTGACCACTTTCTTTATGTTACTTATCCTCATGTTTATAAACACCAAATTATAATTTTTTTCTGCTATTTCTTATGCTCTATAGTGTTTATAAGAGTTTATTTCTGCTTATTTAAACTCATTTAGTACTTACGCACATAAAAATGTTCGAATGCTTTTCGGGGGCATCCACCTATTTTTACTTTTTACATGGACGAGTTTTACCTTTGGGATTTTAAATAAATAATTATGACCAATAGCTGCTTATACCTTTACCAATTGCTAACTTTAAAACATATTATTAAATAGTATATACAACATTTTTTTGCCAAATATTATAAGAATTTCTGCACAGAGGTACTGTTTAGTGAGTTACTTCATTATGCCCTGCAGTAGTAATAAAACCAGTCACTACTTACCTAAATTCTTAATTCGCATCGGCATTCGTAGAATTTTGCTTAATATTTACTAAAACAGCCTGAGCAATCACAGAAATATTTTCCTATTGAAACAACGTGAATTTACTAAAATGTATAATTATATGGACGAGCACGTTCTTTTTCATAAATCATCACAAGAATTGATGTAATTCAATATGGCATTTGTTTCGATACCTACCAACGAGCCGCCTATGTACTGTCATAATATAAAGTACAATGAACAATACTTATCGAAACAAGTCAAATTAATAAACAAGTCTTATCTATATCTTAATCTATATTAATATGACTGGTTTGTGGTCGCATTTTTCAATGTGAAATAGGTGTATAAGGATTTATTTCTATGATTCTATCAAATGGATATTGTGCCGAAGCTTATAGATGAGTGATTTGAATATTAGAATGAGCAAGCGATCCATATTTGCATAAGTTGAAAATTTAGTATTAAGGAGGACAATCAATCAATGATCTAGAATCTCTTTAAGTTCGGTTTATCCATATCATGTCATCAATCACCTCTGTGCTCACTCTGTGCCAAATTATCATTGCCATAAATCCACTAGACAAGAGACAAGTAAATGCTAATGCGTACTAATAATGATAGTCCATATTGGTTTGAAGTGCATGGTAGGTATTAAAGTGGTTGAACAGAATAAGAAAATGGGCTGGGTTTTAACTTTTAAATATGACTGACTAGAGTGAGGTAATCACTCATCGAATGTCAAGAGAAACTTGAGCTACCCTAAGCATAGTAGAACAAACCTGAAACATTGTAGTAGTAGGCATTGGCATAATGGTGAAGAGAACACGTGTATAGATATTCAAATCAAATATAATATTGACTGAAGGTATGTTATTTAATGAAATGATAGTTAATACACTGAGAAGTGTATAATTTATTATTGACACGTAACTCGGCATTTTGGCATGGGCTGCCAAGAGATTCAGTTTAGCTGACTGAAAGAGCAGTGCAAGTCAAATTGATAGTGAATCGATTGTATTCCCTGAGTTTGGTGTCTCTATAATGTAATTATGGTGTGACCTAACACTCAAATCAATCAGAAGGGGAAATCGATGGAGTAATTTTTAATGGGTTTTGAATATCAAACAGATCTGTTGTTACATGGGAGACAAGACAAACGCGTATAGAAACCATTTTCAGGAGTCTAAATTAATTCATTTTAATTCAACTCACTAAATTGTACTTATTGTTCGGCATTATTAAATAGCTTAGTGAATACAGCCCATAGTGTTATTACTTTTACAATCCAATTCTTTGTCCATGTATGGTCGACATAATATATCATATCATGTTACTAATACACTGATGAAAAATTCAAAGATGAAATATATCCTTCGTCTTTAAGTAGGTACTTATGAAAATCATAAATAAAAAATACATCTTACAGTTCCATTTCATATACTGAGCAAATCATTAAAGTAGCAGGCGATCCAAGTGCGGACGCATAGTAAACTGTACAAACTACTGCAAGTTGTAATAAGTTTGAATTCTTGATTGGTGTTAGTGATTGTGATATTTGATAGGATGGCCTAATTGCGAACCATTCATTCTTATTAAACTTCAGGACTGCTGAGAGAAATGCTAATAAATTAAGTCTGCTAAGCCGAAAAACAACTATTCACTCCCATTCTCCCATAAAGATACTCTCCGTAGACATATACAAGATAATATCGCAATGATAGTAGTTAGAAGGTGCACACCGTTGCTACTCATTGTCAATACAACATATTTTATCTCTTGAGGATTATAGATCTCCTTTCATTAGTTTTTGGCACAGAATAGAGGCATCCTCTTCTCTCCTAAATTGCAATAGAAAACAATCTAACTGTTTGAGTCTCACTCAAAATTTATTGATTATATCTACCTTCTACCTTCATTTCACTGGATGCAGCATCTTTTCAACTATTATTTCGCCGATGTGGTTTTAAATTTGTCGCTAATTGTTTCAGCTCTTATGCAATGACTGCATAAAAAGAATTCCATAATAATTCCCGTTAACTTTACTTAATTGTTCATGACTCATTTAGAAATCTTTTCTTGCATTGTTGAAAATTCTAAGGAATCCCAAAAACAATACTCAGTGAAGAAAGAATGGATGAGCTAATACTTAAAATTGAAAGAGTTGCATTTTATGCAAAGAAAAGTGATTAATGCAACATGCAAATATTATTGTGGAAGATTTCACTTATTTTTTTGTTCAGTTCCTTTATGCAAATTAGTTTTAGGTGTGTGTTCGGCTAACCTAACAAAGGAAATATCAATGTAACCTGTATTTCTTTAGAATAACTAATTCTTCAAGTTGTCAAATAGTTTCTTCAGGTTGGAATATAATTTTCCTATTTAATTAGGTATCATATAGGTAATAAATTAGCTAATGCAAAAGTCGAGACAAATGATACGTTAACAGTTTCAAAATACAATGCTCTAGTTTCGATGTGAAATGCACAAACAAAATGTTGTACTACATATTTTGTTTATGTGGGCGGCAGTATGTTGTTAGATATTTATCATTACATTAATTAATTAGCAAATTAGCTTAAAAGGTAAATTGCGCGTAAAGGATTTACGATTAGACGAGTCTTTGGAAATAATTTAAGTAACGATTCACGGTTAAATGTACTAAATATATCAGTAGAGACAGATTTAACAGTTTGTAAACCTGCATAATGCAATGGATTTGGTTCAGTTAATAAATCAAAGCCAAAATCAAAATTGGTACAATTTGCCGTAAAGTACACGTGTAATTAAAAAAATAAATAATTAAATCAATCAAAGGGGCCTAACATTTTTCTATGTATAAATATTAACAAATAAATAGCATTATGCTTGGAATGTGCTAACATAGATTTTGTTTTATTGTAATTACATTGCTTACAACAACCAGAAGTAGTGCAAAGATAGACAGAGCACAAACAAGTGCATGCATCCAGGAGATAAACGGCACAATGCAAAGCAGTTAGACTTCCATATAGTTTTATTGTTTACTGAATCTTAAGTAAATAAAGCAATGCAGTCACGAGGCAAGATTTTTATTTGCACAATTTCGAAGAATGCAGCTCTCAGTCTATTTGCTTTTATTTCACCATAAAATGCAGAATCCGCAGAGTGTAAAGAATAGTAACAAAAGATTTATAAAATTAAAGTTAGGAGTCTGTCGAAATGATGTTTTATTTAACCCAGCGTATCTCTCAGATATTTGTTATATCACTATTACTCTATGCATGTATAACAATTAGATGCAAACTGTTCTTTACGCCAAGCCTGCATTGCAAGTTTATTTATAATCTATTTAATCTGCGGAAGTTTATCTCTTTGCTAGACCTATCACACTCATACTTGACTACAAAACAAATCTGTTATATTACTTGCAGACAAAACTTTGCATGTTTTCTTGTTCGTTAGAATAGATACTACGAGTATGGCTAGTCCTCTTTTGTATTCTTATTACCTATAATACCTACTATATAAGAGTTCATGAGTTTTTTCTATTTATTTACAATCCTGTGCACTCACATGTAGCCACTGCTCCAAATCTTACAATTGCAATCTCCTTTAAGTCAGTAGGTAATTCTAACAAGGTAATAGCTCCTATTTACAGTATTTACATACACAAATAGATAATATTATACATTTTCTAGTACAGTACATGGATTTGCATTTACCTGTATCGTTTTGGAATTCAAGTTTCATAACATTGTAAAAAATTGAGACTTTTCTGCTTAAATAAATGTCAATAGATAGAAAATGACATGTATTCATGTGTAATTGTATGTAGGTAACCTTCAATGAAGTAACAACCTTAGTTACAACCAATTTATCAGCAATTTTCAAAAAAATCTTTTACTGACCCAAAACATATCCAAGCTAATTACACTCGTTTGTTTTGGAATGCCTCTTTCTATTCAGTCAATGCCTTCTTAGATAAGTAAAAGGAACTAATGAATTACTATACCATAGTTATACATTACTGCTTCAACTATTAGAATATTAAATATGAGTACATAAATAATTGTGCATGAAGACACTGGCTGTCTTGTATGTATATAGGACAAATATTATTATTATCTCCACAATTACTACATTTCATTAATTTCTTCATGAATCAGTAGCACAAGGAATGTACATCAGAGGTAATTTTTTTAAATTCCGACGTACCAATTTTGTGTATTGTTAAGTCATTACCATTTAATACAACTAATAATTATATTGGCTATTAGTGTTGTTCATAATGCAAGAGTTTAGCTAAACGATGCACAATTTTTAGCAGATTATCGTTTCACAACTAACCTATAATAACGTTTTAAATATTTGATGATATTATTATGACCACTTATGCAATATTCTCTCATTCACTCTATTGTTCCATTCAATCTAAAAGTGATCAAAAATGGTCCCATCAAGTATGTACGTCTTATACTTCCTATTTAAATACCATATCAATTAAATCAAAAAATCCTTGTTATTGAGTATGGAATTAAGAAAAAATGTAGTTGGACAAATTGTACAAAAATATATTAAATGTCAAAACTTTACAATACTTTAAGCATCACATTTTCTGCAATACAATGTGGAATAAAATCTGATAATATGCGTTAGTGTTGGTGAGTTATAAAAATCTGGCTTATATGTATATACATGATCGAGTGTGTAGTAAATACTAATATCTACAGGCTGTACTTTGTACAATATTTGCGATGTGCATAAGAAATCCAAGAAAGAAAAATTCAAGTATTTGCTTGTTCGCTATAAGCTACATAGGTAGGTAGTTTATAAATTAGGAGTAAAAATGTAGTGTATGTAATATGGATAATGTGAAACTAGATAGGAACAGTCTTCTGCCTTTACTACTGATTACTCAGAATATTATGCGTTAGTGAATGGTAGAAGTTTAGCACGACATAGTTACCTATATGGTATAACTGACATAACTCAAAAGGGATACTCAAGGTAGAATGGCAATATGGGCAAGTGACAAACGAAGTAAAATTTCATAATATTATTATTATGTCTACCTGTTTAGTTCATCGACAACAATTATTAGTCTGGCATATAAAGACAGTTTATTTAGTGCTTGAGTTGACTGGCTACAATGTTACAATGTAACAATAATATTATTATTTTTATTGTAAGTTGACTGATATATTATGGTAATAATGATAATAATATAGGTGATATAACGCAATTTGAAACGCAAAGGAAGCTATTTAATTTGATTGTGAAATTGATGGTAAGTATGGGAAATGTTTTCTCTGAGCTACTCAAGTCATAACTTACTTAACCTACCTTTTTGAGGCATCGTTTACATTAAAGCGTCGCAAAGAAATAAAAGTTTCTTTCGTACGTGTGTATGCACTATCTCCTCGTGTGTTCTTTTCTGAAGAGTATATAGTGACAGTCTAGCAGAGTCACTACTCCTATCTGTCTTTATTGGTGACTCGACATGACAGCACTAAGGAACTTGCTTCTCTATGTAAACATTGCATCCTTTTACTACATTTTGCAAAAACGTGTAGGTATTTTAGCATGTAGCAATTGGAAGAGAGGGACTGCATGTAAAAGTCATTATAGGATATTGAATGTCCTGTAAGTATATAGGATGTGTGTGTGTCTCGCAGTTTACTCACATTTCTATTTGCATTAAATTACATTACAATAGAAAATACCCTGCAACATTTAATTCTTATTTAGCTCCGAGCAGTTTCATTTTCTATTCTCTCAGAGTCACATTGTATCACTAGGCATTGTAATATATACTCCTTATAATAATATGACCTGTTGTGTCTTACAAAACGATAGCACCCCATAATATAGACAACTCCTTGCTAACAATGTTAACAGAATAATAAAAAACATTTCCTCATCTCATCTCTCGCAATAATATTATTCTTAATGCAAACTTCATTCAATCGTATAAGAACTTCGTGTGAAGTGTGCATTGTTGACGTTGATTCATTCAGAATGTAGCCTAACCTAAGTCAACGGAATTAACTAAAAGTAAGTAATTATCTTATAAGTAGTGATACTACTTACTATTAAATTCTATACTTGTTATAATACAATCAAGTCAGCGATATGCAAATGGCCCATATAAAAGAATTGTTAAGAATTGATTTACGGAGCTGCATTGATGCATGTACTATTCAAATACTTTATAGACTGTTGATGATGAGAACACATTTTTATTTATTAAACACTTGTTTGACTGCAATCAAAAGACATAAAAGTAGGCAAACTTAAACAAGTAACTCTTGTCTAAATGTTCCTTACTAGATTGTATTTGTACTTCATTTCATGAGTGGGCAGGTACTTTGATTCTACGGCTTCATGAAATTGAGCACGCTATGTATACGAACGAACACTGACTCGTTGACTCATTAGGGCTTTATTATTATGGTTTCGATTTTATTAGGCTTTCTTTACACACATGAAATCATAAGAATGCATTTTCGAAGCATGTCTTATTTTCCTTGATGACAATACAAAATATAACTACCAATGTAACATTGTTATAGCAATGCTACTGATTATTTCAATAAAGTATTGATTGTCAAATCGTTTAAAATTCTTCTATTATGTATTCATACAATAACAAGTTGTGAACATAAATTTGAAATTTATGTATGCATAAATATTTATTAAGTGATGATAAAAACAAATGTATAAAATCTTGTAATCCATGATTCCCATTAATCTCTGATGAAAATAGTTTCGCCAATTTTTAATTAAGTTTTTCTTATTTTATTCCTATGCTGAAAATTAAGACTGCAAATTGTAAAATAATGAACACGACATTTACTACTTATTTTATACTCTCTGAACTAGCTCAAAGTAAAGGTCTTGACGGATGATATGTTACTTTTGTTATGGCATCATCAGAAAATGATTAAGAATATGGAATGTGAGTGTAGCAAGAATTTGGTTTGGCAGTTCGGGAGAACGAAGGCAAGTCAAAGGAGCACGATTTGGAATATAATGCGTCCACGTTTTATTACATCTTAACTTCTTTTAGGCAGATAGTAATTTGCCGTTCCTGATTTACAGCTTTAGTCAGATACTAGACCTTCTATGAGATTTGATGTACACGCGCAGTAGTAGTAGGTGTTTTACTATAATCTTTAAGTGCATCTATATACATACTTAATAGTTTACATAATATTTGGTTGAGTTATTGTAATCGAATAATGGAACTACTATGAAGAGAAAGGTCAATAGTTAACTTATTAAACGAAATGATGGCAAGGTGTCTGCATTTTTGCAAACGCAATACCGTTTGTAAATCTTCTTTGCTCTTCTTTATATATTTGCATGGGATTTCATACAGACCCCCTGCAGTCTGCCCTTTACTCACTTGCTTTTCTATTTAAGCTAGATATTTTATACATAAATATCTTTGAAGAATAAGTAGAACTTTTGAGTTTTGTTAAGTTAATTAACACTCGCAACGATAGAAGAGAAAAATCATGTATAAATCATAAAAATGTACAAATTAGCTACAGAGAATGATCAATATTATGTATTTACGTGATCAAATCATTATACATGTGGCACAGAAGTTCATTTAGATGCAGCACATTTTTTCAATCGACGCACGGCTAGGTTTTTTTAAGAAAAATAGATAATAAATTAGTTGTTCAATTGGTGAGCACAGATTCTGATGACGAGATTTGTTCCCACGTAAAAACACAGTAATTTACTGACCGATTCTAGAGTCGATTAAAGATTCTAAACACTTACCTCTAATGATATATACCTATAGGCAAGTGAGATTCGTATGCATCCAGGTAGATTCTGTCTGCTCATTCCTTTATGATGAAGCAGCGTTTTCATTAAAAGGTACCGGCTGTCCAAGAATCAACTACTACTCTGTACGTTTCTAAGCTTCCCTTCTTCCCAAGTCATGTCTAATTGATAAACTCAAGTCGATATACTACGAACATCTTTTTCTGAAATTCATAGAGGATACATTAAATACAAATAGGGACAGAGTAAGATTATTCTTAATAGCTCAGGACTCCGTGTGTGTTCAATGTTGAAAATTAGGAACCCACTCATTAGACACCAGTGTACTGAATTCTATTGAAAGATTAACATTTCGGAACATGATCAAGTACGAGATGAGAGACGGCGAGATCTACCATGTAACATTCTTCTATTATCAATACACGAACTATCCATGATAACTTACTTACGTAAGAGATGTTATTTCGGGATAGGCGTTGTGTGCCTACTAACAAAAAACTGTCGGGTAGGTAAAGTAACAGTTAAGAGTTGAGGTCAGGTAAACGAAAGGGGATAGGTAATAGTGGATAATATTCGGTAATAGAGAGTTACATAATGGTAATAGAGACGGAGAGAGTTATTCAAAAGTCCATCTTGGGTGGTCTCTTCTATTTTCTTCTCCTCTCCCTGTCCAACTTCCAACCAACAATTCACAGAACTCAAATCTCAACAATAAGCAATACCCAAACCCGGGCCAAGACCGTGCCGGACAACCTAGTCTTGCAATAATCATATACATAGACAACGATTATTCCTGCCCAGCTTCATTTTGTCTCTCTTCATTTACTTGAATGCTCTTACAGATCATTCTGACGGTCGTCCGTTTTCTTGTCCAGCCCCAACACACTAATACACATTTATATCCTATACCCTATATAGTAACATTGCACGTTACACTCCACTGAAATCCTAGCCCTCTTCTTTTCAACTCTATAGAAATTATCTATTTCATTATTCATATACTCTTATAACAATTTTTTGTACATGTAATTTTGTACATCTCACCTGTCTGTATAAACGATTGTGAGTTCCATTAGCTTGTCATTGCCACTGGATATTCTTCGTAGCATCTGCATTTAAATAATTAATGCTTCCAGTAGTCTGGCCTGAGGAAGAATTAAATTCTTTGAGATTGATATGATGTAATTATTCACTAAACCATGCATGACATGCAAAGAATACCGAATACACTCTACAGAAGTAAAAAACTGTTAAAGATTTGATTTCACTTTTGAAACATTTTGATGAGACAGTTTGTAAAGTGATACTTCCCTAAAAGCAAGACAAAAATACAAGTAAATGACCAGGAGCTCAATAAAAAGTGTGAGATACATAAAAATAAACTTTATGTCAAAATGTCAAGCCATCAAATGTCCAAATACAGATTCTGATAGTAAAACTCTGTTTAGTACATAGTATAAAGAATTGAAGGAATTTTAGGAAACGTCGATTGAGTTGGGGCGTCACTGTGAATTCTCACACGACAGTTACTTTTACTATTTTTCTCAGTTGAATGTATGAAAGGTGGCATTTTTATTCTATCTTTCCAAACATGTATGTTATAAGATGCAATACTCTGCTGTATTAATACGCTTAAGGTAAGACGGTAAAAGGCAAGGAAATCTTTTGTAACCCAAATAATTATAGGAGTTGAATTGAGTCGTCTTCGTCTCCCTCCCTGCCCTGTCTGTTCCGTTAAGCTTTAAATGTTACAGAAAATTCACATAAATATACGCATGTTTAAACGACATCAATGGTAATACGAATAGTATGCTCTATATACAGTATTACACATTATAACCAAGGTATGTAACTGTCATATAAAAAGTATTTCAAAGGTAACAACAACTGTAGGCGGTAGTTGAGTAGGACTAAATGGACACAATGTGGAATACAATGGTAATGATAATAAAATTATACATAGGCATATGGCTTAAAGTAAATACACAAGTAATGTAGGTAATTTTATGATGTTCTGTGAATGTAGTTAGTTCCTAGATGAAGAGAAGTAAGTTACTTTTCTAGAGAAAAAAGTCAGCACTGATAACATAATAATGTGAGAACTGAACAATAGCTTTACCTTTTCTTTCTTATTGCTAGACAGAACTGTATTACAAGTTTACTAGTTTTATAACTTCACTGTTATTGTTGCACAATAATAAAATATGCATCGAGCTCAACCAATCCACAGCAAGTCCTTTTTATACTCAACCACTACTAAAATATTTCATGTAAAAAACATTGTACAAACTTGTAAGTTGGCTGACTTTTGTACATGACTCTTTACTACTATGCTCATTACGTACACACTAGGAAATTATTTTGAAAGTAAACCTGTCCTCAAGCCTTTCCTATAACTATTATTGCTATAAATACTTGTCTTGTACTCTAACAGTAAATAATATTAATGAAATATTATAAAAACATAGGTAGCTAAAGATAAACAAGTTCCCTACAGCCGTATTCATTTTAAGTAATAAATTCATTCGTTTTCCAGTCCAATTAAAAAATTTGGTGATATTTTTCCTTCTTCCTTGTATATTTTTCGAAAACTGCTTATGGCTTTGCATCCTAACCGTGTTGCTTAAAATAGGATAAAAATGGGTTTATGCCTTATTTACCTTTTAATGATTTACTGTTATGCATATGCACATAATATCGATTGATTTATTTTTCAGGTGTTTTTCAATATTCGACAGTGGAAAGTATAACTCTATTTGCCCCACTGAATGGAAATGGAATCAGAGGAACAGTAACATGGGTACAAGAAGGTTTAGGGTCAAAAGTGACAGTACTTGTGTCAATTGAGTCTCTATCTATAGACCCTATTGAATATTCATGGGCCATTCACGAATTTCCAGTCAACTATGGAACAAATCCGGGATCTAGATGCGATAAGGCCGTGCTTGGAAACCAGTAAGTTAAAATCTATTTTGAACATTTGAGTTGAGAAACTGAGATTTAAAAATGGATCTAAATGCAATTCTATTAGCAATTTTGCAATATAAATTTGCGATAATCATTTCAGTTGGCATTTGTGTATATAATTTGTACAGTATGCAATTCTGAAAGAGTTGAATGATAATGCATACCTTGTGCTATGCGTATTATTTATTCTGTGCGTATGCGGAATAAAATTAGTCTCGGAAGGAGGCATGAAGCAATGAAAATTGAAGAAGGATTTTAAAAGGAGTTATACTTATTTATGATACAATTGTAACTTAGTTTTCAAGTTTGCATTAAAGTATGTTTTCTATTAATATTTGTTAAATTCAAGGATGATGTTAATGCGTCAGTAATTCTTTGATAGTAAGCTTTATTGAACTGAACACTAAAAGATAAAAAATTGAGAAGCATGTTTGAAGCATTAATCTTAATGGAAGAAACATTTAAGTAAGCGAAGTTTTTTAAAACAAGTGCAAGATTATTTACAGTTTGGATACAACGGAATTTTTGGTTGATGATTTCAGCCTTCAATTTTCAAGTGTAAAGGCTAATCATAAAGATGTCAATGTGCCCATAAAGAAGCTTATAATAAGGGAGTTTCTGTTTTTGTGAACAGGATTCTAAAATTGGACGACATCTTAGGAAAGTTGACGTTGCCTACGGAGTCGACGATAATTTTCACATCAGAACGGTTCAACTTGACTGGAGCGGATGGTATTTGGTCACACAGCTTGGTTTTGACAACGAGGGGTCAGAGCACATGTGCCACGATTGATGTAAGCCCTTTGCATTTACAAATCTCTTATATGGATCATCAATTCAACACTGCATTGCTTTTAGTAAAAAAGCACTTATTGTTAAAGTGTAAAGCATGGAGTTATTCGAGGAAGAAATCTCTTTCGGGTATGATATTATAGTAGACTGATAAACAACTACGATCACGATACAGGGATCCGATTACTGATTAGGAAAATTAATCTTCGACAAAAAATGAAACAATTCTCCAGACAGATCAAGTTCTAGGCATTATCTTTACTTGCGTTTTACAATCCGTGTGCTACACGCTCGTCTGTTTGATAAGTACCCATTTACATAAGTCTCTGATGTTATACTACGGCATGCCATTACATTACCATACCAGGTAACGCAGATTCCTACCATTGCCATCATACTTTGTGTTTACATGATATATATTTAATAGTACATGCAAAAGCTTTTAATTTATGAGAAAATGTAATGGGAGGCCAAAGGATTAGCTTCGATAACCAGACCAAATGCAGATCGTCATTAACTTGTCTAGCCTTTTGTTCAAAACCTACAACTTGAACGTTTAGATACTCAATAATCTGTAATGCGATACTTTTTGTTGTTTATTGTGGATAAGCATTACAAAATTAGGATTATGTACCACAAAAACTCAGCATGCCGTCTGATACCTTTATAATAAAGTAATAAACAAAATTTAATTTAAAGTCATGCATTGATTTATTATAGAAATCCTTTAATGGTCCTACATTAGTTGTACAAGTACAAATAATGCCAAACTTATAATGGATATTATTTTCTAAGCTGATTTTTATTGGCCAATTTAGATTTTTGGACATTAGATTTATTTTTATAGACACTGGACAATTTAAGTAGGATTAACGTACTATTCTCACATTATAAGTTTCACGCCTTATTATTGACTAGGGGCCTTGTGAGATTAATTCTATTTTCTCAATGTTTAATTCTATTTAATGCTTGTCAATTAATAGTCAACAACTTTTTGGTATGAAGTATTGAAGAGTAGTTTTTGTATGTATTTATGTGTAATAATTTGACTAGAAGACCTCAAAAAGTAAAACAAAGGAGAAAGAAAACTAGATTAAACTGGATGATATGAGATTTGCGGCATGATGAAATGACCTGCAAAATGCAATTCAACGTTCTGTTACCGAACCTAATCACTACATTAAATGTACCTACCAATTTTCTAATTTCATAGCCATAGTACAGTTTTATTCTGAGTTAATAACACATGAAAGCAGTACGGTTGTAGATCAGTTGATGGTTAATAGAAAGAAGAGTGTTAATTTGTGCTTTGTATGCGAGAGACTTCTCCGGTCTCATCTTTATTATGCATGGATTATTAAGTAAAGTGTTGATTGCAGGCTGAAGCAGAGACCCGTTTCGGAGTGGCTCATTTCACGCGTCCTATGGCTGGGAGTGTATATTTCCAAACACTAAACGATCCAGACGGTTTAACCACTGCCATATTCAGCGATATCTTTCATGTCAATCAAGACCGGCCTGCTGCTTCTGATCACTCCTGGAAACTTTTCATTACCGACTACAATGCTAATATCAAAGGTAATCTACATATCCTTCAAACCTTTTCAGGCGTATAATTTCTACTTCACGAGTTCATCTTCACTATGACTATATCTCTCGCTGCTTCACCGCTTCCTTTGACTCTTTACTTTGACAACTTACCGTGGGTGTCATTAACAGTCAGAATCAAGTCTAGGCAAATACTTGTTTTAGACCTTCCTTCTAATGTCTTTTACATAATTTCCAAACATTCAAAAGTCAAAACATCAAAGTTAAACTATGCCAATAAAACCATCTTGTTTTTCGTGGAAAATTTGACAGACGTGCATCCGTGCAAATGAAGCTATGGCAAAATCCACTATTTCTGAGCAATTTATATTTAATAATTTGTCAGATTTTATTAATTATAAATCTTTTCTAGTCTAAGGTTCATAGAATGTGAATATTTACATGTCAGTGGATAATGTCAATATTTATCTTTAAATAATTGCATTTCTACTATTTCAAAAAGTACCAATTTCCATTGATGGCAATTTTATGTGTTACTTCGATTCCCAAATCAACCTGCTATCAAAAAGCCCACCTAAAAATTATACAAGTATTATTAAATTTGTAGTAAATTCCTTTATTAATTAAGTTACCAAGAGAGATATCAAATTATTTTCAAATCAAGAGTTATGATAATGGTAAAAATCAATTACCTTTTCTGCACTTTAAACGATAACACCAATTATTGCTGAATGATGGTCTTATAATTCCAACATGTTCTTGACTATTATTGGAATCACAATTTAGGAAGGCTAAAGCGGTTGGAGGTCCAGAAAAATCGTTGTTTAAACAAGAATAAAATCCACACGTATGGTATTCGTAGCCATTGCAATTACTAAGTTTGGCAGACTTAGGAACGAAATCAGGAATCCAGACATTGTTGCATATATTGCTATTACAATAGACTACATCTCTGCAAAATCCAGATCCATGTTCGCCACTGCACAAATTGATAGTAGTCGCGTCCACAACAGCAAACAGCGCTAAAGTCTTAAGGAAAAATATTGGAATTGTGTTTTCCATTTCAAAAAAGTTTTAAAAGCTTCAGGCGTAGGATACACGCACTAAATCTTAAGTTGTAGTAGAGTTTTTCGTCCTATTTATGTACTTTTTTGTGCATTAAATAAATATGGTTTATATTGCAGAGGATGTTACTTTTGAATCACGAGTGAGACTTATGAAATAGCATATTATATTATGTTTCCACTAAATACAAACTGTAATCTTTCAGATAACAGTGTCTCAAACATGTAATGTGTAAAAGACATTAGTACATTAGCATTAAAATTTATATGACGTTCGCAAGTGGCTTTACACAATAAGAAAAATTGCAGATGCACTGTATTGCACAATATGCGTAGCCAGAAATTTATTTTTAAGTATCATTGCAGGTGGTGTTGAATATGGGCACAATATTTACGAAATCCAAGTTGGTACTGCTAATCATATAATTTTTCAATTATCATTTGCAAAGGTGTGTCATATTTTATGTACATTTTTGTGAAATTTTAGACCAAATAGACAATAAAAATCTAGTCTTGCCTGAAGATTAATATGTGATTTAGCAATATACATCGTTGACAAAATAGCCAATTTAGTAATGCTTGTATAATTGATGGACACTAAAATGGCAAGATGTATTACTGTATAGATATCTATTAGTATTCAGTCATTATGGCATCCCCGACCAATGAAATATTGTACTTTGTTATTAATACTGTATTTAATTTTTAAAGGCTGCAGTCAAGTCTTGAATTCTAACCTAGAGACGTTTAACATTCTTAATGCATCTGCACAATTACACATTGATTTGACAGAAAAGTTTTGTGCCAACTTGATATTAGTAGAATCCAGGTAGGTGTTTAGGATATTACAGAGCAGTTATAATATAATTGCAAAAAGATAGAAGAGTAAAAAATGTCGAGGTGTTTTGTAAATTGTAATATGGTATGGTCTTTCACAAAAAGTGAATCATGTTAGAGAGCTCGTAAAATCCTGAATCAATTTTAGCCAATATTATAAAGAGTATTTAGTAAGTGCATTGCTCTATAACTACAGTCTAGGGAAACTGCATGGCTACTTAACTGCACATATATTAAGTATACAGTTGTCTTATTTATTGTCTAATAGCAACTGGTGTGCAGTATTAGTCATGCACGCTTTTACTAAAAAAATACAAGACTTCGGGTATGGTACTAAATATAATAAGTGTAGCTTGTGTTGTTAATTTTTTACATGGTTAGAAATCTCTTTAGTAGGAGAAACAGTACCTAATTTCCAACTATTATAACTTACAACAATACATTTCAAAAGGAAATGAACAATAACAGCATGATGCACGCAGTGAACAATTTCTTGTTACAAAAAGTGTAATTTGGAGGAGAAGTACCATTTACATAGAGATTTTCCTACACACGTATGTATTAATTGTATATGTCGACGTCTCCTTTCCACAATAGTAGAAATAATGTAAGTATCATGTTAGCGCTTACCGGACGTCCCTATACTTGACATAGGAGATTTTAGGGATAAGGATAACTAATTTGAGGGTTTCATTGGCCAAAGATGCTGATTACAAATTGTATATAACATTCATATAGGTATAAAGTTTTCTACATCAATTTTTCTAAATGGGACAAAAGCCGCTGACGATTAAATTTTTATTTTTATCAAATTGGATGCAATTAGTAATTTATCTTTAAGGGAAAGGGTACAAATGATTATAAATATGGCACAGAATAAAATAAATTGGTCACATAGCAATGACATTGGAGAAATGCTAGTTAAACATTGTTGTTGTTGATTAGACGAAGGAGATTGCAACACTCTTCAGCTTTTGTGGGACCCGGATGCGAAACAAGGTGCGAGCAGTTGTTCAAAATTAAACCCTGATTCCTGTGCTGCGGGGGATATGACTGAGAAGCATGGAAAAATCAGAATTGGAGCTAGACAATCTGTTTTTTCCCGAAAAGTGTATGTGGATGCTTCTATGCCAGCCATACCTTACGGCGGAAGAAGGAAGCTCTACGTTGTCATTTTCCACCCAGACAAACCAGACACAATTGTGGGATGTGCTAAAATTCAGAAGGTAACGTTTCTTTCATTCACTAATTACGTAATTGTCTTCAATTAGTTCCATGCAACGAAATACTGCTGCACAAGTATTTTCTCAGAGCTTTAATTCTTACTCTTTCAGTCCTATTTCTATTGAAATGGTGAAGGTGATAATATTTCCGATTTTTTATTACTTGAGGCAAGCTGAAAATATTTAGACCGTGCATGTATACAACAGCTTTGTCTTATACAACGAATGTGAACAAAATCATTACTTAGTAAATTTGCACAGTAAAATAGTAATTTTGAGAATGAACATTCCATATAGATAGACTAGGTAAAATACTTTGTATAAATTGTGCATTATTTTGTCCAAAAAGGAGACAATTGTGTCACACATTTCCTTATTAGCTATGTAATATTGTTTCGATTGCTTTAATTTGTTCAATGAGATATGTTACTATCAAGTTAGCAATGTGCTGAATTTTTGCTATTGTATATGTTTGTTTACTCACACTATTCAAAGAATAATTTAGGGCACTTTAATTATACAACATTTCTACAACAGGTAGTCATTGACTATTTACAACCATAGATAATATTTGAGTGCTATCAAAGAAGTTTCTATAAAACGGTAGGACATTCGCTAATTATTAGTTTAGTACCTACTACAATGCTATTATTTTCTAACCTAGTGTAATTCATTTATCATTTTTGCAACAATTTCACTGGTGAAATATTTGCCTAGTATTGCAGATAGTACAAATTAATCAGCCAGGAGACTACCTTCCATATGGTATCGATAAATTCGCGCTAAGGCTAGTTTAGACTTGCTAATACCGATAAAAATGCTTCTCAGCATAATATATTACGGAATGAATAATATAACTTTGAAGAGTTTGTAATGACATACATAATGACAGTATCGGAAGGTTCACATGATGAAGTCTCATTAAGGCTGTGATGAAGAGTATTTTGGTATTAAAAGGAATAGCCGTGCAAAATGTGTCTTTACATCTGGGAAGTTATAAAATAAATACCTACCTAATGCGAATATGTTTATCAGAGTTTACCTTTGTAAATATGTCATTCTGAAGATTGTAGGCATTGTTTTACCTTACTCACGACGTTTACTATATTACATAGGTTATCAATGTAGGTAGCTTAATTAACCTGACATAACATTGCCCACAGGTTATGTACATTTATCGTTAAGATATAATGCAGTAGCTTGATCTAGTTTTAATTTGCGATTACTCAACAAAGGTAATGGCAAGTAGCAAACTATAATAGTACAATAGTAGGGACTGTTGAACGATAAGGGGCAGGTTATCGTTGATGGTCATCACTGTACTAAGGCAATAAGGTGAACTATAAATTATGTATTAATTGTGTACGTGTAATCACAATATCAGAACTGTACGTAAATGATACGTAATGCATAATTGTGTGTAGTTTTTCTTAATACCTACTGCAAATTATGGGATTAATAACGTAATTTATCTCACGAAGCCGCACTCTGCTTTTCAAAACATTGCAAACAGAAACATAACACACAGATAATTTTTGCAGTCGTTCAAGGCAGGAAAGTTGTCACATTGCACAAGAAATTACAGACAAATGTATGTAAAATGTAGTTTTTCTGCAACTGATACTTTGCATATGCGTATATTGTAATGAATTTAAGTACCTGTGAGCGTTTTTTCATAGCTTTGTTGTTTACAGATGTGACAATTTTATTTTCTTGTCGATATTATCTCATAAAACTCCTTGAATGTCATATCTTCCCTGTAAATGCCGAATGATGGACATAAATCTACTTTTTCAAACGTATAAAAATACAATATACGCTACTTGTACACATCAGAATCGTTATTATTGCAAAAACATCTAGTTTATCTGTATTCTGCTCTCATAGTAATCGTATAAATATTATAGCCTAGACATATTTACGGTATATACAAATCTTCTAATGATTTATGATATTATTCTATAGACCAACTGCAATGAGACACTAATAAAATTGACAAGGATACATAAATCTGTTAAATACTCAAGGCAATAAAATAATGCATAGAGGATTCTATTTCGAATTACAAGGCTATTACTCTAAAGGCTATAATTTCCAATTGTACAAATTGATAGATACCACCCAGAAGAGCCATCGCCCTCGTCAATGGATACGGAGCTAAAGTAAACTTCACCTTTGTCCAATCCTCTCCATTCCATCCTACGACAACTTACATCACAGCGAGGAACTTGGCTTCAAGAGCTGGCAATTTCCATGTCCACATCTTGCCTAAGACGCCAAAAATGAAGGTGAGTCTCCTCTTCCACTTAAGATATGTTTATTTTGATTTTGAAAATAAGTGGCTGATAATTAGTAGAAGAGAAGAAGCGCTTAGTCAATCTCATAAGTACATTTACATAACTACAATAAATTATGTTTCGTCATTACTAGATAAATATCCCTTAATCTACCAAGCGAGAACACTTTCCTTTTAAATCTTCAATCGAAATTAGTAATACTGAAGAGTTCTTTCTATTTACATCGACACTCTTTCATTCAGCTATAGAATGTACTTCTGTTGTAGTGGATCCTAGATCAACGAAGAATGTTTTCAGTGGACAATCTTTGATTGACCTATTCAATTTCATTTAAGCGCAAGTAATGCTAATCATATATCAATGCAGAATTATATGATATAAATCAACATAGATACATTTATAGTCCTATCCATAGAAGTTTGCTTCATGACTTTCTTGCATACACTCAGATGATACGATAAGATTGAACAGAGAGCTTTATCTCTTGTTATTCGCATGCAAACTTGCAAACTTATGCAGATTGCCCTTTATCCAAGAATTATACCTGGCCATGATAAACATTATCTGAAGCCTGTATTACTTTGTATCGTAACGATAAGATTGACAGTTAATACAACAACTTTTAAGTAAAAGTTTTTCGATGTCAGACTTAGAGTTGGTACAATCTTAGGGTATAAAGTCGTATTAAATATAATTTTCATATGAATTAAATTGATGCCATTGACAGTCTGCAATATTCAACAGTAGGATAAATGCTTCTAATTATCATATTCACTATGAATATACCGATTCAATAAATTGTAGATTGGAGAACCTATCTGTAGCATAACAGGCGGGCATTGGAATCCCTACCAGGTCAACATGGCTAATTATCCTGGAAATGCTGCTGGAACTGATGACCAATTTGAGGTTTGTGCATCACGTACAAAATATTTTGGTTAATACTCACTAAGCCATTGCATAAAGTTTATTTATCGTCAATTCAGTGTTCTAATAGTTACATATGTTAATGTATAATAGTTGGGAGATCTAAGTGGAAAATATGGAGCATTATCTAAACTGGACAACGTCAGTAGTACTTACCTGGATCAAAATTTACCTTTGTTTGGCTTGAACACTATTGTTGGACGCTCAATTGTCATTCACAAGTAAGTTAACACATTTCGCTAATATAGATATGCTCGGGAAATCGATAAAAAATACTCCACGCTTTAATCCAAAATTGCAATTTGCAAAGCCCTTAACCCTTTTTCCTTCCTTTGAAGCATTGTGAATCTGAATGCAGTTAAAATATATAAATTTTTTACCTTTTGTATCACCCAATTTTTAACTATATTGAATTTTCATGCTATTTTCTGATAATAATATTAGACCGTTGCATTAAGTAATTCATTACGTGGCCACAATAGATGACTTGTTTAAAAGAAGTTTCAAAAATTAACATGAATGCGTCAAAAGAAACATTTGGTATTCGTAGTTAGAAAACATATCGTGAGGCTGCATACCTAAGCTATTATATTATGAAGGTATCCCATGTTCAGTCGATTTGATATTGTTGTGGTTTATGTCACCTCCTTCGCTTGACTGACTTTACACCGACAGTTAATTCAATAATGCATCTCTAATCTAAATTCAATCTAAATATAAAAAACAACCACATCCACCTGTCTAAATATTAAATGTATTGCCTCCAATGCATTCTACACACCTCCGAGATATAATCAAAGCACATCAAGCCATACAAGATGCAATAGATTAAGTGAATGAACATTATCCTTATCATGATGAACAAGTACAATACTATACACATGTAATGTACATGGAATCTATAATTATAATCGTTGTAAGACTAAAACTGTATTTGTGTCGTGCATTATAGACACCTAATGGTGATATTTATACCTGCAGTCTTACTTACAATTTAAGTTACAGATTGCATAATATTATTTACTATGTACTTATTTAGGAAGGTGTGGAAGAGGTTAATAATATTGGTAATATATCTCATGAATATTGAATTCCAATAGATGTGTGCTATTTAGAAGCTACCTAAATACATATCTAAAGAAATCAAGGATGTTGTTACTTGTTAGTTAATGATAGAAAGGAAAGTGAAGGATGGAAAGAATAACGATTACAAAATGATATTATTGTCCTAATCGAGAACCGAATCCATCCATCCATTTAAAAGTAAAATAAGAGATCATCCAAGCGAGAAACTTTTTTCTTTTAAAGCAACCGTGACTTAAATGCATAAATAATATAGGTACAAGTACAAGTTTTATGTAATACCATTATTGTGTATCTCATCCCGACGATTCATTAAATTTACCTTTGGAACTTAAACCACAATCAAGTTCTACAAGAAACCGTTATTGCTATTTACTTGTTTGCTTAATCTACTCTCCATTAAAGAAAGGCTAAAAGACAGAAATTAAAATTTGTCGGTAAGCAGCATCTAAAAGTGTGGAGCAAGTACAAAAATGTTTTGCAGGTGTACCTAAATAGTTGACAATGAAGAATGCAATGGAGTGAATTGAAGTGAAGCGGAAGTGCTTTAATGTTATAAATAGACAGGCTATACTTATGTACGTCCTGGTAAAGCAATTCATTCACTTAAAGTGGAAAGAGACATCCTTTTAAGGATTTTAGGTGAATGTCGCTTAGAGGAATGAGTTACAATTCGACAAGATGCGTGAATATTGGAGACCTCAGTTGATTTGATTGTGAGTTGAGTTGACGTCACCATTTATTGTTACTACAGAAGAGATAATGAAGGATGTGATGCGTGAATGTGTGTCAAGTTAAATTCAATCTTGCATGAACGTTTTAAATCGGTATTGTAATAGTAGGCCAGTAATTATTCACCTTGCTTTCTGCTCATTCTGTGACAGAGTGACAGATGTAATTGTGTGTTCGAATTCTACTACTACAATCCTTCTTTCCAATTGCGCTTACGGCGAAAATTCCTTTTAACATAATTTTTTTTACTCAAATTGCATTTGCAGAGTTGCAAAAAGCTATTAGTTAATTGTCTACAAATTGCTAATTGTGAAATGGAATTATTAATTGTTTCGTGATTTACCAGGGATGTGGACGGAAGTAGATGGATATGTGGAAACATAGAAAACATGAAGGAAATGATCGTTGCTGTCGCCCGATTCAAGTATCCTCTCGTGGGCTCAATGTTCTTTATGCAAGAAGCCAACAACCCATTCTCTGAAACCAGGTCTGTCTCCTACTTACTAATCTACGAAAATAACCGTCCTTTAATTACTAATGGACATAAGTAAAAACTAATTACAAATACATAGTCTTCCATGTAATGCAGAGCATTAATTACTATTTGCACTACAAACCACAATGGAGTAGTTAATTTTTGCAAATTATTGCTAATACCTTCTTTACAGAGTAAATTGCAGTGCAAACTAGATAAGTGGTCTTTTGCAAGGCTCCTAAATAATGTTACTCATCTAAACCAAAAGAAATAATTAAAAGGCAGCAAACATTAATTTTTGTCAAGCCAGGTTAGAACGAAACTCTTCTCATCTACTCTTTAAATGTACACATTCAATTTAGATTTAGTAATTTCCCTATTGTCTACAAAAGAAAATTACAAGGCTAATGGTAAGAAATGTAGCCTTGTGTTTTATTTATGGCTTTTGCATTACTTTCAATAGAATGGTATGGAACGGAAAACAATGGGAGTAAATCCAAGCGATAATTAACACCTCGCCTACATTAAAACACAAATCTAGAATTGAATGAGTACTTGTGCAGTGCATTATTATATAGTAATGCACTATGCTGTTATTATGTGACAATGCTGGTCTAGTTCATCAGTCTGACCATAGGCTGTCTATCACCACGCAATTAGTCCAATCCAAAAACTCTTGTTTACAATAATAAGTTTCATTATGCTAAAGAAAGGGACAATGTTTTCATTTGCTTCCATGTAAACAATGCGTAAAGAATTTCAATTGAAAAGAATCCTGTAGTGTACACTATGTTTAGTAAATTGAATAGAACTTAATTTCTCATTAGCCTTATGATAAGTCAAAGGGGGCAATTGCAATGAATCCAAAGTAAATCATAATAGTGCATTTATTATAGGATATACATTCACTTTATAGATAATAAGAAGTATTAAATTATATATACCCTTATAAAAAGGGTTTTCTATGAATTTAATTGCAAAACTAATGAGCATTATTACAAATCGAATGGATAGTAGAAATTGACCTGAGTGTGTCTAAGTGTCTTGTCCTGTCACGATGAAGATACTCTTTTTATGCTATTTATCCTCTACCAATACCTACTTGGTGTGTCTTACTGTAGTATAATTGCAGTATCTAGTGTATTTTACATGCACATTTATTCACAATGCATTTCCCACGCCTGTTGAAAACAATGGAGAATTACTATTCATTTGGCATTAAGATACACTGCTATAAAAATTTGTTTCAATACAAAGGAATATTCCTAGCATAAGATAATCATATAACCAACGAACTATACGTATACTATTAATGGGATGGAAAATGCTCGTTGATTGTGATTAGGAGATATTTCTTAGATTTTACCTATGACTACAGCTTTAGTTATGTTTTTATCATTATTGATACGTTTTACAAAAAGTATACTATAATATTCAACCAAGAATGCATACATAATGCAGTTTCTTATACCCTGCATTGTTAAACAACCTTTAAATCCACTGCAAATGAAGTAATTTATTCGAACACGATATTTTCATAGAGAAACTAATTGATAGTACAAACATATAGATACATTTGCACAAACAAAGAAACTCATGTAAAATCAATTCAAACAACAGGAATAAGTAAACGATAATTTATGAAGAGTAAATTAAATAAGATTTCCCGGTAGATGTATTTGTTTAGTCAGATTAAAATTTATGCCTTATAAATTACAATCATTCAAGTCTAGAGTACATTTATAATTTGCGGTCAATGTCTTTCAATATTTCAGCATCTTCATCGATGGACTGCATTACAGCGATGGTTCTAAAAATAATACACTGGATCATCAATGGGCTATCCATTCAGGAGAAATTACCAAAGATTACTACGATTGGCGTAATAGGTGTATGAGTGCAGGGAATAAATATAATCCATACAGGGTAAGTGAGGATTTAAGTGAAAACCTTAAAATGTCTTTAGTTATAAAGCAAGTCAAAACTTTTGTTATTTTTATTAGGTCAGTACTGAATCTCGTGGCTACTCAGATTGTGGCCCATCCAGTCCATTCCGTTGTGAACTTGGAGATCTGAGTACGAGACTTCAACGTCTAACTGTTTCAGGAACAAAAAGCCAAGTGGTCTACACAAAAAGATTCTTCACAGATGTCAATCTACCGCTTTCCGGACGACATAACATCGTTGGTAAAGCTGTTGTCATCACAGACGAAATTCATCCTATTCATCGTGGTGATCGATTGGCATGTGTCAAGTAAGTTAACAACTGGTTTATTTATTAATAGCAAAAAATTGCTCTGCATTCCATCCCGTAATTTTATATTTCAATTTCCGATAACGTTACCGGCACTTATATGTAAATAGAACATCTATCCACAATTCAATTGAAGGTAGTTACATTATCATTAGTCCAGGTTCCATTAGTGTTAAACTTGACACAATTTCTTTGTTCGTCCTAAGGTCTCATAAATTTGTCCCATATTCCCTTTGGTAGGTATGGGTACTTCTTGTATAGCATACTGCAGCATTGATTATTGAAGAAAATAAGCATTTCCATTTTATTTCGTCTTTTAGTACACAAATATGACTTTTTTGGTATTCATGAAGTATTAAATACATAATAACCACACAGCGTTAAATGGGATACACTGTATTAGTATAGTTTGAGTATTACTGCAACAGAAAGCGAACTTTGTTCCGAGTTTGTGTGTATTTTGTGGTGGGTGTAGTATGAAAACCGTAAATATGCAAATATGTTCTAAGGATGAAAATAATTCTTTGTGGACCACCATGAAGGAAGAAATTAATTGAATAAATATTTGTATAAAACCGTATAACATAACGAGAAGAGTCAAGTCTTGCGAATGTGGCGAGCGAGTCGTTAAATTTTATGTAACTCTTGATGGATAATGCAGACTCATTTGCTGCGTTACTTCACGGTTTGTATTCTAATAGTACGAAAATTTTAAGTGTAAATCAAGGCAGACAGCAAGTTAACGTAACTCCAAATTGCCCACAGCAATTTGAAAATTCAGAATAGCGAAATTAATGCTATTGCATGCAACAGAGTTGAAAATCTGAATTTCTTCACTCATCTTTCACGTCACGTTTTGCTTTATATGTCAAGATGTATGATTATGTGATGACATGTTGTGGGAGTTACCGATTTATCTGGCTCTAAAAGCCAGACAAAGAGCTTCCTGGCTCCTCTGTTCATCCTTATAAAAATGTGATAGTGCATATACCAATATTCAAACATGAATTGCAGATTGTAGAAAGGAAGATTGTCCCAGTAGGAATTGTCGGCAATTATGCCATTAATTACAACTTCATCAATTAGTCCCTTTAAAAGAGAAAGAAGTAATTGGCCAAACACAAAAGATCTGCCAAATCGTAAAACAAATATCCCTTTGATGAAATAGTGGTACCTCTTAAACTAGTATTCAAAGTGTAGGTACACATAATTTAAGGAGAATGTATGAATATTTAATATACACATGATACAACAACCTAGTTATTGTTATTTTTATCTACCTAGGATAAAATACTATACCCTCTTCTTTTCAGCAAACAACTGTCTTTGATTATTGTTATTTGATTTAGCTTAATGCAGCATAGAGATTATTACTTACCATTTTTATGCCCTTTTAGGAATAATAAACAATTTCATTTAAAAAGGTAATTATTTATTTAAGATTAATGTTCAGGCAAACAGAAATAACTCAAGATAACTCGTCACCAAGCGGGATTAGAAGTTTATAAAATCCTACTAGAAAATTAAAGGGATATTTTCCTATCTATCATCAATGGCCACATGTGTCAAAACGTTTTTAAAGAAAAATGGATGTAGAGTGGGTAAATCTCCTTTCCCATTGTCCGAGGTTCTAAAGTAAATTGAGAAAATTTAGATAACTATATATGTTACGCTTTAAAATCTTAGGCCTACCGGATATCCCATCGTGGGAAGTTAATTAGTTGGTTCTTCTGAGTAATTCCTACAATGCCCCAATCAAAACTGAAAACTAGCTTTATTAGGGATGCAAGAAAACAAAATTTGGCGAAGAATCAGTACCAAAAATATCATTGTTGCTAGAAGGAGAGACAGACATTACGATTCTGTAAGCAGAGTTCTTATGGCGAGCTAAAAATGAATAGATATTTAAAAGTGTGCGTCACA
This sequence comes from Tomocerus qinae, assembly GCA_020055645.1. Classification (NCBI taxonomy): domain Eukaryota; kingdom Metazoa; phylum Arthropoda; class Collembola; order Entomobryomorpha; family Tomoceridae; genus Tomocerus; species Tomocerus qinae. The sequence goes on from CM034548.1 coordinate 27,822,395, forward strand.
TACGTAAGTGAGTAGTCGGGGAAACAGTTTTAATTAAGCAATGACCAAGAATAAATTGTTTGTTTGAGTCGGGACGTCTGAAAAATGAGTATAGCTGTGCTTAATAAATTAGCGACAAAAAATCATTTAAGCAAAGACTATCTCATTCTGTTCAGCTATGAATATTTCCATTGTGCTCATTGTTTTCAATAACTCCATCATGCCCCTCTTGATATAAATATGTCAGCAGCAGGCACAGCAGTTGAAGGAGTTAAAGAACTATCTAAAATAGTATGAGTTGGCGTTAGAAAATAAGTGACAGCCTGCCGTAGCCACAACTCCCAAAGTTAATTACAAGTTTCACTCAATCTTATGAATTCGCTTGCTATAAGTATAAACGACCGTATCCTTCTTGTTAGTGATATTCTTCAGCCTATATGCACATAGCTATACATACAGCTATATATATAGTAATATTTTAACTACTGCGTTTTCTCTTGCCATTCAACGGTTCTAGCACATTGCTACCAAGCATTTATTTATTGTCTTATAAATGAGTATCATCAATGAAATGGCCATGTCCATATGTGTAGCGATATAGTATTTAACCAGTGAAAACGTATAAAATCATGAATATTTATTACAGACGGATGTGAGTAGATGAAGAAGTAGTAAAACCAATACACAATAGAAATGTCTATTCTTAACTGTCATGTGTCATGTCACTCTCCTATTCATCGTCAGTTGGAAATGATTTCATCTTGTGTATTTACTACTACAGAGCACTGCAATTTGGAAATTATGCAAAGAAAACGTTGCACGCACTGCTTGAGGCTTAATTTCACACTTATTGTCAAGAAGAGAATACACATCAACCCGATGGAGCACTGCTATGTTTAACAATAAGAATCAATCTTTTAAATCTCTCATACTACACCACAAATTAGCCTATAAATACCCTAATAATACTCCTATTAAATTGTCCATCATAATATATGTTCAGCAGAAACGCAACTAATACTTACCCGATGCTGTGCAATATCCTTTTGATAGTTGTAGCCACAAACACTAATTAGATATAACTACTCTTTACATTTCATAAGCAGTCATAAAAGCGACATAATGATTTGAGATCTGAACAAATTTATATTTCGAACAATGACCAAATATCAAAACGAGAGTTGATATAAATCCGGGGAAGCTCAATTTATAAGCTTCAGTAAGTTTTGATGTATTTGCATATACGATTATTGTGGTGCCCGTAGCCTATTGTATTCTGATGTTATGTGATGGAAAGATGAAGAATGACAATGCGAGTGCAAATATTTACCTTTGATTTTGTATTTGAACAGGATCCAACGTGTGTACCGAGTGAAAGTTGTGGCCAAAGATTGGTTTGGAAATGGAGAGAAGGTTGGAGTGACTGGTAAATTAGAATTTATCCAAGAGACTCCCTTTTCACCTGTCAGAACTTCTGTGATGCTCAAAGGCCTTGGTGGAATCGTACAAAATTATCACGTTCATCAGGTGCGACTTGTCAGTTTTATTACATGTTTACTTACTCAAACCTTACAAAGACTCCCTAATGATAACGGTTTTGATGCACATCCGTGCATGATGAATATTATTTAATATATCTTCCTACTCACTTGAACTTACTAAAAAGGGTGTGGGTGTATTTACACACTGACCAATATCTTAACAAGTTACTACTACAAATGAAATCTAACTTTTTCCAAAAACCATTTCAGGCTATGAAAGTAACATATACAATTATATGGATCTTTATCATGAACATATTATTACTGCTTACAATTTGTTAACAACATGTACATAACTTTTACAACCTTACAATTTGTCTTGAGACGCTACCAAAAATTTGTAGGGAAATATTTATACAAAATTTACAAGCGGCACTCACTTAACAAAACAAGAATATTTGACGTCCATTTGATATCTGGCCAATTAATTTGAATTTGCATTTTTCCTCACTAGTTTCTTTTATTACTGATGCTAATCGAATGAAATAAATGTGATTTATAATGGCACACCCTCTATCAGGAAATTAATATCAATTTATATGATATAATGTAGTCATAGATGATGTATGTAATTTATAAACGGTAACTGATAATATGCAAATTGTGTAATGCCTTTTTTTACTTCAATTTACATATCTATAGTTAAATTTAATTGTATTAAAATGATATTGTCGTATAATTTCACAAAGGCTTGTTTTTAATTTACTATTCTATTTACCCGACAGACTTCTATTCCTATTGAAAGACAGCAGCCATGCTCGGATCACGCAGTGGGTGGTCACTTCAATCCTTTCAATGTCTCAATCACCAAGTCACCACCCAAAGGATCACCGGATCAATACGAAGTTGGAGATTTGAGTGGAAAGTTTGATCGACTGAGAGATTTATATGAATTTGAAAAGGAGTACAATGACACAAATATGGAACTCATTGCCCCGCATTCCATTATTGGACGATCTGTCGTCATTCACAAACGAGACAGAAATAACCGTTACGCATGTGCAGATTTAGTCCGAGGCTACAGCCCTTCAGAAGCCGCTGAATTCAGGGCCATTGCTTCTTTCCATCATCCAGAGGGCTACGCTTGGGGATATATTCGATTTGTAAGAAAATATTTCTCACATCCACCATTAAATAAAAACAAAATTATCCTAATTACTTCAGTTATGAGCATTTTAGCTGAATTGTTATTCCATTTTGTTGTTTGTAATTTTTACTGCCTATAATAATAATAATTTGAATTTTTGTGACAATTAATTATAATAACTGGCCTTGGCTTGCCATATTGGCAACTTAGTAAAGATAATAGAAAAATGTGACGGATGCATAACAAATTTTCTCCTGTTTTCATTTTAGACCCAACTCGTGTACAATGATGGAAGTTTGAGTGATACAGCTATTGAAGTCAATTTAAAGTACCCAGGCCAAGTAAACAGAAATGCCGTAAGTACAAATACCTTTACTTTAATTTCTGTCTAAATTGATGAATGATTTGTGATTAATTTATTTTTTATTAAAAATTACGTAGTCAAGAACACACAATTGGTCAGTTTTCGTCAACCGAATCGCTCATGACGCGGCAGTAAGATCTCTATCACATAGATGCGTTGCAGCTGGCTACCGCTGGAATCCTTACTTTGTTCATTTAGCAGATCCTAATAACGTATGGATTTTGTCATTACGAAATTTAATTACTTATTTGCGATATTTCCGTTACATTGTAGGGGTTTTAATTACGTAAAATAATGTTAATATTAATAAGCAGATAAAACATTTGTTAAATTGATAGGTCGAGTTCTATTCTCAAGAATGTTCCCCAGAAACTCCATTGCGTTGTGATGTTGGGGACGTGTCCGGTCGATTGGGTCCAATAAGTATAGGAGAAAACAAACATGTCAAGATTGATCCTAATTTGCCATTGAGTAATTTTCTAACAAATAAATATTTAACAAATAACAATAATTACTGTTAAAAATTATTGAAAAAGAATTGATTTGATACAGCAGATAATAAGCAAGATGATAATTTTGTTTATTTAGGTGGACCGGCTTCTGTACTTGGAAGATCTTTAATTATTCATGCAGCCAACCGTGCTTCGGAACGCTTGGCATGTGCCAACATTGAACCCGACAAGGATATTATAAAATATGCCAATATCAGAAAGCAAAATGATTTCAATTTGTAAGTTGAGTATACGCAGATTAATAAGCAATAATATGTTCCAATTATTAAATTCTTATTTCATGCTTTAAAAAAGGGAGGAGTTTATTAACGATATTCGAAAAGTTCTTGGAGTGCCTGAGTGGATGCTTACTTATGATAATCGTCAGACAAAAGATGTTTATGATGGAGATTGCGTCCAAATCCTGTTCCATTTCAGGGGTAACTTGCTATTTTCGTTTGTATATTCAATCATCAAGGATTTTTCATAAAATTTAATTAAGTTGGAATTTAATTGAACCAAAAATTGTAATTTACATTTCCTTATGTTAACAGGACCAGTAGCTGACAGAATTGAACAAGACTTTGATCGTTTGTTGAACGGTCGTGAAATAGGAAGACCAAGTCTTGACATCCCAGGTGTTCAGAATCCACCCAAGAGAAAAACGAAACTCCACTATAGAACTTGCTCATCAAGACGACCATCACAGCAAGTTGTGGATACAAAAAGTAAGTCTATTTCTATTATTAATTATGGAAAGTATTATAAATAATATAAGCTACAATCCAATTTGTGCGTAGTAAATGATTTCGATTCAATCTTAGAAGTTTAGGGGGAGATTTGCACTTCAAAATTCCTTGTGAGCAAATTTACTCTATAATAATCTACGATCACTGATACTAAGTATCACAATTTTTGGCGAATTTTTCACTTGAATTACTAATGGACGAAATAAGTTCATTTTATCACTACTGCCGTGCAAAATTTACACAAAGTTTAACTTTTGATATCCACCAACATAGAGTCTGTAGCCATACCCAGATTTCGTTTAGCATGATTCTATCGTGATTGTGTGTAAATAATGTCATATTGTAGGATTCTCTCCAGAACATACAATACTTATGGTATTGTAACATTGTATGTAAAAGGTAGGATATAAAGCTACAAGTGTTTAATAGAGGAACTGAAGTATAGGAAAGAGTACTTTACTTTCATCCACTTCTTTAAAGGAAATAGTGATTAAGCGCCCAAGATTACATACCAATTTAACAGCATCTCTCAAAATCCCAAAGTAACTGCCAACTGTGCCAAAAATTACGCCTTGTTTTATTACTATCTTTAATGCATTCTTTTCTGAAGGTTCGTGATTCGCCATACAAAAGCAAGTACCTGGTACGATAGTGTAGCGGAAAATTCCACTCGTAGACTCTACAGAGTTAGAAGTGCCTTAGAGACATAATCTCATTTCTGGTACTTACGCATAATGGAACTAACTTTAGGCTATCTTAGACTATAGCACCTGTCGATGAATTTTCTAGAATTATTATTATGAGTATTGCATTTATTAAATATACACACAATCAAGTAAACAGTTTAAAGCACCTTCCTGTCCGAAACCAAAGGATAATTATGATTTAAAAAACAGGACAATGAATTATTTCCACATGAATTCACATTCAGTATGGAATTTCTGTTATCGCTAAATCACAGCGTTTATATTTTTACATGAACTTGTACTTTTGCATGTACCGGTAGGCATGTAAACCAGATGCATATTATGTATCATTACATGTGTGCCAAATACATCTCTTCGTATAGTATAACGATTTAGTCTGGATTTAATACCAAGCTAAGATATGCGTTAGTTTCACTCTTTCCTTGTCTACTCAATCACAAAATAGCATTCGAAAAGGTGCATTTGCCATTTTAATGAGAGGAAGTAGTTCATTAATGCTTCATTTGTGACAGGATGAAATACCGGCTGCAGCAAAATACATACATACTACTCATTCATATGTAGTCTCTTAGATTTTATGCCTATTTTTACTCGCACAATCTTTGAGCTTGTTTCTATACTGAAAGTGTGCCTCCCAGAAATATTTAATTAGCCCATCGCTTTTTGTCTACAGATTTCCATCGGTTTATACACTTACTTCTTTCATGATTTAACGAGGAAAAGGTTATATTATATGATTGTTAATAGAACACCTGTTTTTAATATATACGTTTCAGTTAGTTTATTGCTTAAAAAATTCAGCTTGGCATTATTTACATTACTAACAGATAGTATCAAGTGATTAAGTGCATCATGCACCAGTGGAAGTGAGACAAAATATGTTTATGTGCATTGTCTAGTCTATTTGAGTGTATTAACAATATGCAAAGTGTCTACTTGACATATTACTCTCTGGCTCATAGTTAAAAATGTAACTACCCACATCGTTGTGCAGTTGAATAATTTACTAGGTACTTTAGAATGTGTTTCCCTTGCAGTTAAACTGAATTTATACTCGTTTGTTCTAAAATTGCAAAACTAGGTATTGTGATCATATCAATGGGTTAGTCATCTTCAAGAATAAGATCGGCTGAATTGTTGTATCGTGTGCCGGAGTAATATTACAATGCTTGAAGTGTCAAGCAACCAAATCGCAATAAATCAAATGCATCCAACCAAATTTTTGTCCAATTTTATGGCATGGCTTATCTGGCAGATGAACAGCAAGTATTTTAATAGCTCCTGTTTTATTGCTCATCTAATTACTTATCATTATCTGTTACATGCTTCAATATAGCACAGAACATACACAACTCTTTTATTGTTGAACTTCCAAAGGCACGTAATTTTATTGTTAGTAGGATGCTAAATCATTGTAGCATTATATTTAATTGTAATTAGGAAAGTCAAAGCAATAATTCAATAGCTTCAAAATTCGCATTGTTCATTGTAGTAAACCTAAGCTCAAACATTTACTACTCAACTTTACCTTACATGTGCTTCCTTATAGTTAGTCCCAAAATACACCGGATACAGTCGAGGAGGAAATGCCAAAATAAATAGTAAACGAAAAGCACAATGACTCATGACAATTTGCGGAAAAACCATTTATCTGTCTCTTGCTGCGTTATTATTATACAGATCATTTTATCATCACAAATGCAAGTTCAAAAGTGTTATGTAAACAGTTCATCCTAAAATATAATGGGCTATCCTCCCGAACAAATGCATATTGTACTAAGTCCTTTTATCTGGATTACTGCATTCAAATTCAAGTGCAGCGTTACAATTTAAATGTCACGATAGATTTAGTTTTTATTATCTGCCAAAGAATGTCCCATTATTTTCATTGTGTTGGGGTACGTCATATACGTTTACAACATTGTCCATTATTTGCAAAATAAGTGTGGACATACCCATAAGCATGCTACGTACTTTATATTATAGCTGTCAGGATATAATGAGTTATTACTAGGAATGTTAAAAGTATTTAGTATAGGATTACATAGGAAATTATAGCAAGTCTTCTTCAAAATAAATGTACGCGGCCTAGATATTTAATATCAATTAGTTATATCTCATTTAACTTCTGAGATTTCAAAATGCTAAGTTTAATGATTGAATTTCAGGAATCAAAAACCTAATGCACAAATATTGCCAATATTTAATGAAGATGTTTTGCTAATTTTTTACTACTTTTTTATTTTCTAGGACCTCCGGAGTATTCAGGAGCGCAGACATCAAGCCCGTTTACGTTACTTTACACTGTATTTTTTTCTACGCTATGTACATGGTTTATGAGCGGATTTATTTCGACGCTTTAAGTTAAACAAATGCAAGTTTTAATTAGCTGTAAGTTAAAACAATTGTAAAAATATTTAGTTAGCTAATCGTCTAGATATTGGTTTTGTGTTCTCTTATGATCGCTCATACTTTCAAATTTTCGTACGTCATCTCTAAATTGCATGCTAGATACTTACCTACAAAACAAATTATTTAAATACCAGTAAATGTATCTATGTATTCAATTTCCCATTTAAATACTTACAAAAACCAAAACGTGTGACGTAATTATATACAAACAGTAATAAATGATATTTGCAATAGTACCTACTTTTAATTATGATCAATGATCAACCAACGAAGAAGGAAGGGAATGAAGGGTAGTGGTACAATTGCAAATATTTCCGTTTACTCCATTTTACTCTTACCTTAAAGTTGTAATGCCTATTTTAACTACCTTATGAAACTCTGTTTTTAACGTACAAAGTACCTAAGTAACTAAGTTATATGTATTCATACATAATATGTTTGTATTTTGTATAACGTAGACTTACAAAATGTGTGTAGGTAGTTGTATTTTGGTGAATAATATGTGTATTTTTAATGTGAATGCTAAAGGTATTATGTATTAATCATTTGTAATTAGTTACTAACTGTACAGCTATTCAAAAGTCCATTTATAAAGTTGAAGTCAGTTCAAATTTGAAGATTGTCAGGTTTTTATATATTTCGACCATAAATACCTATACATAATATAATATTGTATTATAATGACCATGATACTGTAACTAACAGGGAAATCCATTTAATGGAGTAGTTTTGAAATAAGAAAATGTGATGTTACTGATGTGTTTGTATGATGTGTAAATGTTACATGTAAAAATGTGTATTAAACGGTAGTATTAATGTGTACGTAGTAGATATAGTAATTCATCCCGAATATTTCGTGGAATAAAAGTCATCTTGAATAAATATCATAACATGTTGCTACTGTTAGTCATTTCTCATTGTGTTTAAACATTTAACCAATAATCATATCATTGTAGTATTCTTTTACAAAAAGGAAAGAAATTAAAATTGTTTAATTGTATTTCATGCATTTTCTATGTATAATTTAAAAAAATTCTACTTTAAGAAAAGAAAGAATAGAATTTTGGAAAAATCATCTAAAATTTTGACAGATATTTATATGCATTCAGATTAAGACAAAGGTAACTTTATTTTTGCACAATGAATACTATGCCATAGGCAATTTGTTAAGTAAAACCAATGATTAAAGACCAGAGCCACCAGAGCCGTTCTTTTATAGTATAATAAATGTTTATACGACCATTACTTCCCACCAGGATTGTTGATTTGCCACCACCTTAAGTAGTAATATTATATTAGCAGCTAAGACTTGAGATTACATTTGAATTTCATCGTGGGTTGGATAACTAAGGTTATAATATTGTTACAAAAACTATAAATAAAAATAGCTTATTATACGAGGTAGTAAAATGGTACATCGAATACAAGACCGGGCTTTTAATTTATGCTGTGTGAAAAGAGCCAATGGTATTGAAGAGTAGAAATGGAAAAGATGATAACTCAGCACTCAGGACTATAAATATTAGCTGCTTCTTTTTATGGTATGCACTTGAAGATAACCAATTGGATTCTACTGTGCACAGGTGTGTGTAGGGACTTTTTCAGTTGGAAGCAATGCAGTAATTAGCATGCACATTAATTGCAGCACAATGTTACTGAATTACACATGGAAAACATCTGCAGTTATACGTATCATTAATATCGTCCTTTGAATATCGATGGTGATGATACGAAACGCTCGCTAAATCCATACCTACGTCAATAAAATATAAAACACTGCATTTAATGCCTAACAAGTTTTGTCTGCATATCTACAAAACTTACTAGTATCTGCATTCGTACATCCGTTACCTACATAATGATATTAAAGTATTCTTCTGTTCTAATGTTATCTTATTTGGGACAAATTAAGTAATTATTCAGATTACCTAAAGTAATTTTGATTCTTGCTAACACCGTATAAACTGAAATTACAAAATATACTAATATATATTTATATAGTTTATATATAGTTGTATTTAGATATATAGTAAGATATAATATTTGACAAAAACCAAAAGCATTTGTTGATGTCTGGAAAACCATCCGGAATTTTTGCAACTAAAGTTTTACATCTTATATAAGATAGGCAACAAAGCTTCAAATAGGAAGAAAATGTCAATATAGATAAACCAGTGTTAATATATCAATTCCTTTTTAAAAGCATTTTCCTGCTTTTAAAAGCGTCGATATATCGGTTTATTGATTTTTAAAGTGTTAAAATAGCACTTGATTGAGATTTTTTTAGATAAATTAAATTAATTGATAGGGTGTCTAATCCTATTTACTTTGCTGACATTAAATATATTTTTAATAACAAACACAAGTTAAAATTAACAATTGGTAAAATTACAGAAATGGTAACCTATTGTTTAAATGATTTTTATTTTATTTTAAAAATATCAATATTCCACAGGAAAAAAGACAAATGGATGTAAGCTATAATAATAAAGCAGATAGGTTATATTGTTCCAGCGCAGCGTCAACTGTGTTTAAGTTCTGTGGCAGTATTTTGTAATTTGATAAATACGTGATATTTAGAGTAGATTTTAATATCATGTTAAACAAAGGGAAATAAACGTTTGATTTGAGGTTCACGAAGTTTTGAAGCATTTGTAGAGTATAAATACCTATAAAGGAAATTACTGTAAATATAAGTTTATTTGGTGCTTCCTTTAGATTTTATGCAATTGGTTAGGAACAAATGATATGAAGAGGGATCGGAGAATGGAGGAAATGTGAGAATGGTATAAATTATTCATTCGATTCGAACGAGATAACAAAAGACCAGAATTTCTTCTTTCAACATGATCTTGACTTTGACCGCAGTTGAATTGAAGTTGAACCCTGACAACAAAGCATAAAAGATGATATTACTAGAGAGACGTCTAGTAATTTAAGTGTGTTTGTGGAGTTGAGTATATTATAGATATAGTGGGTATAGGTATTGTATTTGTTTTAATGATTGCAATAATGTCCGTATAAGGAAAAGGGTTTGCGAGTTTTGTAGCGGTAGGTGTTGTGTTACACGATATCACGCGAATGATTGCTATGAAACTATAGACAAAGTGCTGTTTACAGAGTGTTACACTCATAACAATTGTACAAGTCAGTTGGACGAGTGGTTAAAGTAGGTAGTAGTATTTCTCTTTGCAGATCCCTGAAATGATGAATAATGAGTTGGTTAAAATCGATGAGAAAGGACATTCAGTTAAATACACACATTATGTTGGCTATTTGACAGCTCTATATAGAATGTCAGAAAAGTTCATTTCGACTGGGATTCCACTTACACGGCACATTTCTTTGAATTATTTACTGAAATGATGAGTGTAGAGCGTATCTTAATGAAACCCAAACAATTAATGCTCATGGCTCTATTTTAGCTGAGAAGTGTAATTTTACACCTGAGTTCATTATCAAAGTAGACCACACAAGCATATAATCGGATATTTTCGCAACAATATAATAATATAGAACGATGTAGTTACAAGAACGAGGTCCACCGTTCCGTACCATGGATTCCTACATGCTGAATACGGTTATCGATGTAATTATCCGGAGTTCCACGCGGGCAAACCAAACCGTAGACAAATTCTAGCTAAGTGAGTTTCCGAATTTTCCTCGGGAATTAACTAAATTATTATTATTTGTTTGTTCCTAGAACCTACGGAACAAAGGCTCATGAAGAAATTCATTGTTCATTATCCTTTACCCCGATTCGGTAAATTAATTTGCTCAAATTCGCATTTATCTCATCATCTCTCTCCACTCCTACCCTTACACCCTCCATGTCCAATTTTAATATCATATTTATCTGCACTCATTTATTGTCTTTCCTTTTCATACCTTATATATAGTCCAAACTCAAAAATTACTCGTAGAAAAATCAACAATTAATATTTTACAACTATCTTCTCAAATTCTATTTGTAACAATGAGCAACGTCAATTTCAGTAGACGCGTTCAAATTTCGCAAACCAAGACCATTAATTTCTACTTATTTAATTCGTGATTGTTTTTGTTATTTAAAACATATTTTTATATTTTAACTACATTAAAACTACAGTGGAGATTCAATATACAAGCTTTAATTGATTTTACAATTATGAAATCGATAACTAAACCTTCCGTCACAAATAGTGATGAATGTTTCGTCGTTGACTTTTAACATTTTGGAACTGCGCCGAATTGCAAGGTTACTAAAGATGATTATTTATTCAACTCTCACATAATTTTACATTTCATCGCACAAAAACAAACTTATTTAATTTAAGAATATTTAGTAACACTATCCTTATACACTTTTATTACTTTGGCTATCTCCTACTATGAGATTTTCAACACGAGTATTTTAATTTGTGCAAGAGTTTGGGTGAGAACTTTCGTAGCATATAATTATATTTAGAAAACATGAAATGCTTTCACAATACATTTGAACATATATCATAAAGAACTAATCATGCTTGCAAAAAATCAACAAATTATGAACTTCCGCTGCTTATCTGATGTACGCAGGTTGAAGAAACTGAAATATTAGGAGGCATTTATTTGCTTCTGAATTTTAATTATGAGCGTGACTGTAAATACCATTAAGCTATTTGTAAAAACTCACGTACAGATAATAAGCTGCACATTTTGATTATAGAATTCAGAGGAACGATATCTCTAACCATTCATGAGAATTCATAGGTTTGTGTTACATATACTTCTATTAGTTAGTACAGCAGAACTTTCATGTTTCTTATGCAATTATCCATGCTTGGTAATTCCTACGCATTATGATGAGCAAAGTTCTACTGAATGCAAATAAAGATAATTTGACTTCGTTGTATATGCTACTCATTTCGATTTGTAGCCTGCTTTTTTAAAGTCTAAACGGAAATGGCTCTGTTGTTAGTAGTTTACACGTGCGCAAAAAATTGGAAAATAAAAATTTAAATGCCTAATATCTAGTTTGTTTCTCTAATTAATATCAGTGACCTTTTTTGTACCAAGCATTAAGGATGTCTAATTAAACTCGTTTCATTCATGCGTGGTTCATTAATAAATTTCCCATGGTTAAGCAGTTGAGGATAACAATTAGTCGTCACAAAATATAGTAGATACAATTTCTGGTACTAGTTAAGTTCCATAAAATCTAATACACACTACTTTTAATGGGAATAGATAGAAAGATCCTACTTTAGCAATTTCCTCCATTCTGCACAGGCGCCAAATAATCGTTTTAGTAAATGAACCTTTGTCATTTATTAATAACTATGTCTACTGCATACTTGCGCAGAAGTAATCTGTTTCTCTTCAAATTAAAAAGTTTAATTGCTGGTAAAAATGATCAAATTCGTCACAAGTATTTTTTATATCCAAAATTATGAAGAAATTTAAAATATTTTTACGTGCATCTTAGCTTATTACTTCTAGTAATTGCCACTTTTTACAGAAAACAGTTATCCATTAGGTACTGATATATTTTAGCTGTTTTATATCCCTATGGTTTGTTAAGATAAACACAAAAATTAACTATATTTTAAAGAAAAGCACCATACCATATAATTTTATGAACATTACTACACTACAGTGTTGACTTGATGACCCTGTTTTGCTTTGAGCTTACCTATAATATTATGTTTAATGCGTTGTAGAAACCAATGTCCGGAGTGAGTGTAAGTGTAACGATGGTGATTGTTTGTATCAAGTTTGGCTAATTTAATACTGCCAATTTTCTGCTAGAAAAGCTTCTACAACCACATCCTATACAGAAAATGTACATTCACATCGTTTATTTATTAATTTATTATTATTCAGATAAGTATGCCGATGATTTTTCATGTTTGATGCATATATGATGATATAAAGCAAATAAACCATGCAAAATTCCTTAATATTAGTACAATCAACTCAAGCCCAGCTATGCAATGGATTTTTAATTGCTAAATGCTAAGAATATGTATGTCAGTACCTTAGAGAGGCATTAGCGATTTTAATGACCTTGTATATTATGATGCAGGACGGAACCTGACCACAGTTTCCCTTGAACCTAGTAATGATAGAATATTACATTATTAGTTGTATTTTATGTATCACTGAAATTTCAACAGTAAGGCACTCGAATTGTAGGTTCTAGGTCTTGTATAACTCAAACACTATATTATGAATACCTAATTTAATATAAAAATACAAACACGAAGTACATTCATTTTTATCCTTGATATGTATTATATAGGTAACATTAATAATTGCATCTAATTTGAAGGATGGACCCCAATTCATGAGATCAAAGAAATAAAATCAGAGATCAAAGCAACGTAATTAACTTTTATGTATATTCAAGTAAGAGGGACGCATTTTGGTTTATTATGCTTTTTACGTTGAAGAGCACTGCAAAGTAAATGCGTATTTATTATCAGATTTTTCTAGAGCGAATGTCTCACTGAGTATGCATCGATATTATATTATTTGCCTTTTCTTATTTTCATAGGCGCAAGAAATTGTCGGATATTTCATCATCTTATCAGAAAAGCTAGAAAAGTATAGGAGCATACCTAGAGACAGTGTAAGTCGACAGAGTAGACTTTCAGGAAGAATTAATATTGACTGCAAAAGCCGACTGCCGGTGTGGTGACATGACATGATACAGTAAACCAGTTTTCAAATGCAGTAGGCAAAACCAATTGGACTGCTGTGTCATATTTATTTAGTACCTATCCCTTGTACAGTACTGTCGCTCCTTATTTTATTTTGTATCATATCGTAGGAAAATTAGAAATGAATACCTACAGGCATTTTGTCTCACAAATACGTGCTCATGAAATGCGGTAGCTAGTTATAATGATGTTTGTCGTGACACTAGTTTTTATAAAGTAACAAAGTCTAAAGTCGCAAGTCTCAACTATTTTTGCTATTCCGAATTATATAGAGGTAGCAGCAACTTTGTAATGATATCTGAATCTGAAGTTGATTCAATTTTACTTCATGTCCTGTCACGAAACCTAATAAATCATTTATATTTTATATCGTTTAGGTTAAAGGTAAGTTGTCGTTGCACATGGTTTTTACATTATCAATACTAAGTTGATACATTATGATATTTTTATTACTTCATGGCTATAGGTGCTTATATATTATCTAATTAGTGCCGAAATACTTCAACTCATCAATTTGTAATAATATTTAGTTTCTAGTTAAGCTATGAATTCCTGTCCTCTGTCATGGTTGTCGCTACACAGTTTTATAAGATATTGGGAATATCTATCAAAAGATTGTTTCTTAATATGGCTAGCAGCCAGCATAACTATCTATCAAATATTTTTCTGCACGCATAGCATGATAGCATGTCGCCATGCAAGTTCTTAGAAAGGAGATTAAAATACTTAACTTTTTGCAATAAGCCGAATTTATCCCCTTGATAGCTTTCAGCAACATGCCAATTGATTATCTGTGTCTGAAACTGTATGTCAGAAGCCCAAACTTTTCTCGTTCAGTTCCAATGTCAAAAATCAAAGAAGTACTGAAGTACGTGACATCATAAACTACTTACTTAAAGCCTAAACACTTCAAGTTAAGAAAAATCTGGTATTTTTTCTATTTCGATTATTTATTGAAATTGGCGTACACGTTTGTTTGGGATACTGTGTTGCACTTCTGCCTTAGAAGGCAATTATTCAGAAATGATCTGTTATGCAGGTGTTCATATTTTTATGGTACTATTTTTACATGTCACGTACATAATGCACAAAATAGTCACAACCATTGTGGCCCCTCCCATGAAAAATCGAAAAAAAGAGGAGATTTTTGTAAGTAGGAGGAAATAATGGTAAAAATTGTTTCTGCTTCTCGGAAAAATATTTAGTGACATGTATATTTTCGGGTGCCTCCCTCCTTTTTCTGGTGTCGGCCTTGATATTAAATGATTTAAAATATTTCTTCAGGTATATATTATCAATTATGTGTTTAAAAATTAACAAGCTACTTATTATATTAATGATCAGAGGTTAGGAAAAGGTTGGTTCTTTTTCTTTAGATTGGAGTGGAATGTGCTCTTGAGGAACAATTAAAAAAGTAAATGGTAATGTATGACTTGGCATTGACATATGACATCTACTACTATATGGAGAATATAGATGGTTAGAAAATGACATGAAATATCGCGATTAAAGAATAGTTATTCTATATTCCAGTTTGAGGATAATATTTCACAGGAACGTAATAGAAATCATGTGGATATAATTCTAAGAATATTATAATGATAAGAAAGGTGCACAATTTGAATGAAATATAGAGAGAGGAAGGAGAGGACATATATTACGGATATATTAATTGTATAGTAAGATTTTGATAGGAATAGAATCTGCGTATTAGTATAGAAGTATTATAGTAAGTTTCTTTCATTGCATGTTCCTGTGCAGTTGAAATGTAAACGAGGAAAGAAATTAAGAAACATGCTGTAAAAATTCGCAAGCGAAACTACTTTAGTATGAAAATGCAGCAAAATCCAGTTTATCTGCCTCCCGGCCTATACATCTAGTCGATTCTAGTTTGATGTTCTAGGACTGTGACGTGAAAGAGTAAAAGTTGCTTTACCTTATTTAATCTGTTATGTATATTATTTTCCATTTCTTTTGGGTATTGAGATGAGGTTAAGTTAGACTATAGAAGTATCCGTATAGAATCAGTTAGTTTAGTTGTTTCTCTTCCTTTGACAGAGAAGCCATTGTACAGGCAAGGCAATGTGTATAAAATATTGTATCTGTAATTGCTACCTTTGTATACGTACTTACAATTGCAGACAGATAAGATCCTCTGCCAAGAAGTTATCGATAGATACAAGTTCTAGCTAATCATAGCGTATTGCTAAGTAATAAATAGGTATCTCTCTAAAAAGATTTTTGTATACTATGTACAGAGGCAGCAGCCACCGGGTGAACTGGACGAAGACGTCAGATGTGCATTGACTCGCCTTCACTTACTTATCATTGCGTCTACTAATCCCATTCAGTCTGTTCCTATCATTTTCTCCAACACACATCAACAATGGAACAAAGTGTATAAAATAATAATAACAGAAAACTCCAACAACCTTCTGTCTGTATATAAGACCTTTGGATTAGGATGCAAACTGTCCATAGAATCCTACGTAACCTCGTCGGAGATGGAGAAGCGAGCTTCTCACACAGACACTGCAAATATCCAAGGAATTATGAAATGTATGTTAGAGGCTGTTGTTGTGGAGAGATAGACAATAGGAAGATGAGGAGAGGAGCTGGAGTCTCCGTCTTGACTTCGTCGAGTTAATGTTTTTGAAGGGCAAATTCTACACCTCACTTGAGTTGACTCGGCCACATACATACATCACCTCATCAAAGGTATTATCCCATTCATGGCAGATAAAAACAATTTAGAATAGAATTTATACCTGTTTCTATCTACAGTTTAGTTCACCTTCACTTCCATCCACTTTCATGCCATCCCTGTATAAGCACTTGCAATATACACTCAACTCGTCTAGTCTATATTGAATAGAGAATGTATATTTTTCGATTGGATTAGCACTTGAGTTCTTGGTGCAATAAAAGTTAATACAACATTGAGCGTGTGTTGTGTGTTATAGCCAACTATTTACATTTTAGCTACAATGCCATGCTATGCGGCGAAACGAGAAGGAGTACACATGATTGTATTCTCACTGAACTCGACACTATATGCTTCAAGTGGAAACTCACTGCAAAAACTTCATCGCAGATCAGTTTGCATTCTACAGCGGAGGAAAGACGGCACAGTTCGCTCTCGCTCCCTCGTTTTATTTCCACACGCCTGCCTTTAATTTCTTGCTTCGTAAATATCAACAAAAACTCCCACTTTGTGGGAATTCACGCTTGTTTTCCTACTACAGACAGTTTACAGACAGTTGCAGTCATTATTAACAACCTAACTGAGGTTCGTCACACAACCACTTCACATACCCAAAAACTTGCCAGAAAATGTACAAGTCCCACTCTCCCCAAATAGGTACTTAATGACAGTGCTGAAAATTTAACACAACCAAACGAAAAATTCTCATACACACACCTGGCTCCATTGATTTGACTTTGACCGTCATCTCCTTTAATCTCATTCAGTGAGTGACGTACAAATAAATTGTCAACCCCACTCATCCCTTTATTTAACTCTCACTTAAAAATCGTGAAAACTTCTGTACGAAATCTATCGTATAATTCCATTTTGCGTTGAGCTAAAAGGTAAGCAAATTCTCCAATAAATTCATTTTAATAGATGCTTACTTAAGCTTAATTTTTTGAATCCATTTACATTTATAACTCTTGACTATTACTACAATTTTCTAAATGCGTCATACCTGACAATGTTAATAAATGTAAAAATGATTTATCGGATAATTGGTTTTCTATAGGGTTCTAATGATAATGAGTAGTTTAGTTCAGATTTATGGCTATTCATTTTTAAACAAACAGACATAGGCATCTGTCAATTGTTGATTATAATGTGCTCGTAATGATAATCACAGGGTAAGTAGAGATCTGTTTTATGCACGTGTAATTTAATGATCATGGAGAATATTTATTGAATTCATTGCATATAGGTAATAATGAGACACGATAATTACAGAATTGAAAGACACTCCTTAGTCCAAGTTGGAACGTTGTCGCTTGACAAAATCCAAAGTGTTCACTTAGCTCGTTTGTATAAAAGTAATTGCTCTATAGTTTCCATAATAGTACATATCTTATATCTATTCAAATGGAATAATGATAATACTTCGTATGTTAATTGAGAGATGCATCCTTTTTCGTCCGTCTCTTCGATATCCACAATGCAACATCATCAAATGCTATAGACATAGAGAAATACACTGAGGGAAATTAGCAACCACAAATTACAATGTTTATTCTTATCTATTCGTCTGTTCCATGCTTTCATGCATTTGAATCCACTTACTACACTACTACCTACTCGTTATAGTCTTTATTCCGTTTGGCCTTTATTTCACAACCTCATACATTTTTGATAAATAGAAGTGTTCAGCCTAATACATTATTTATGTATAGCATGTCGACTATTTGAGATGCGACTTGACAATATTTTCATTTAATCTCAAGGGATATGACAGAATTAAATTGAAACTTGATATATTGGTTAACTATAGCAAAAATATATGTTCCTTCTTATTTTCTTTATTTTTAATCCATTTTTCTGTGTAAGATAGGTTCTATTTTATTACTTAAGGGAATACCAATAGTGGATGCTCTTTCCATAATCTGCTATTTCAACCTTTTCCCGTTTAATGTTTAAATAAGAATGAGAAAGACAGCAATTTTGAACCCGGAGAGCTAAGTGGTCTTTGATTACATATATTTAGCTCAAAACTATTTGCTTATAAGAACAGTATTGATTAATCGTCGTCTATAGTGAGGAAGTTGATAGAAATTGGAATCGCAATGTATAGCAATGCCCCTAACGAATGATATTGCACGGACATCTTATAAGTTGGATTTATAGATGAGACATAATATAAGCAAAGTAGGCAGTAGATAAAATTTTGAATCGTTTCTGTTCGACAATGAAATTCCTTATACAAAACCTATCATGATCATTTCACGAATTTTCTACATGATGTACTGTAAATCCAATATATTCCACATGAATGAGAACCTGGGGGGCATTATTTGATCGTCCTAATAAGCAGTCGTTCTTGGTACCAGCACCAGATAAGTAGATGTGGTGGTACAAAGTAAATGATATCCAATTCTAAGAACTATTAATAAAATGCAAAACGAGGAAAATGAGAGTTTAAATATAAATGCTATGAAACATGCCAACATGCAAAATGATGAGAACGAATGGAATGGTGAATCAAATTTTGTAGATGCATGTGTTTGACCGCTTATCCAAACTTTTCTTATCAGAACAGGAATTACTATTTCATGGTTTGCCTCTGCAAGCATCATTTCTGGCTTCTTTCTATTTATTCACTAACCAAATCTATTTGTCTTCAAATAGTTAACATGACCTCTTACGAATAAAAAGTCGTAGATTCGAGTTTATGCTGACGAGACAAATTATTAATGTCAAAGAGATGAAACTAATTAATATTAATTCAGCCCCTTGTAATCTGTGTAAATGAATTCATTAATATGTATTTAAAGAATGTAACTTATTTAACCACACTTATCACTTTCTTTATCTAAAACATTGCCATACTAGCATAAACTTATCACGTGCATACTACACAAGATTTTTTATAACATTATGTCCTTAAAATTCAACTTTGCAGCAAAATGTTTTGAGAATGGTACGAAGAAATGTGCATAATGTTAGAATGCTTGCAGTTGTTTCTGAGTTACATGCATTCATCCAAGTTTAGATTTGTTTGCAAAGTAAACTTTCTTTAAAAATAATGTGAAATCTTTCTCAGAGAATTGCCTAATTGTATTATAGAAAATAGTGGAAGGCCATTAGCAGATAGCCGACACTACTATGTTAATGATATGGTTTGTTTTTATATAAAAACGGTAGTTTGATCGTACATGCACCATTAACGGCTGAAAAGTGATTTTTAAAGGTTTCTTATCGTGAAATGAAGAATCGATCATGGACATCATGACATCATGGTTATCGTTATCGACTATGTAAATAATATCAAATAATACATATCCGTTTGAATTGATAAGATTGTATTTGGTAGTGAATATATAAATTGACGTATGAAGTAAATATTGGTATACAGAAATCATCGATGCACAAAAAGAAACCCCTAAATAGCATTGGTAGGTATTGAATTAAAGAATATTATGGTCTTTGCACTTTTACTACATTAATGGTGATGTTGGTTCACATGTTCATTCTTTTATTGTTAGCCCTGGTCTGTGATTAATTGAGATAAATATTTTTAAATGGCTAAAACAATGATATTGTTTTGGAATGCAGTGTGTGTAGGTCCTGTTGAAAAAGGAACATAACTTTTTGTTGTAGTGAAATTGTGTATGGTAGTTATACAAAACAATTGAAACTTATTTAGTAGGTAATTCTAAGTTAACCACATAATCAGCTAGTAAATCCATAAGCTTTACAGTATTGCAGTTTACCCTAGAGCAGTAACTGGTACAGTGTAATAATGCTTATCTGTTGTGGTAGAATTGTACATAAAAGTTATGTTTCTACGGCCATTATTTGTTTCTGTGCAGGTAGGAATTTTTTTATTAGGTTACTTAAGGTTTATTAGGTTTAAAAGAAAACTTGCATGTAGGATGCACTGAAGTTTTTCTAGCGATAAGATAATTTGATTCGTTTAACTTGGAAGATGGAACTAGATAATTAATAATAACATGATGACCTCAAAGTACTGAATTGTGTGTAGGCGCGTTCTGAATCCTATTTATTGCATCAACGTTAGGATTTTGTCTTTTGATAGTAAGCATATTTTTAGTGACTTGGATTTAGAGCCCAGTTTAAGATTGGGCAGTATAAAGAATATTTATGGGTATGCTGAAAATCACAACGCCCCGTTCTGTTCACAGTAGTGTTGGCGTTAGTCAACGTTAACTCCGCCACGAAAGAAGATATTTTTGTTCTTCATTATTCATGCAATAAAAGCTTGAGGCCTGTAGGAGCGAAGATGAATGCCAATTGTATTTTGCATGTATGGAGAACCACAAGACGTTGTTAACATTATATTTTTCTATGGAGACACTCAGGGCACAACCAGTGTGTTATTATGTATTCAAATGATCTTTTCTTATCGTACGCAAGTGCAATTTTCTTAAGAACAATGCCAATAAGAAATAACCGAGTTACTATGATTAGATCTGGGCTGCAATATAGAAGCTACTCTACTAGCCTTTAAAAAATATTATTCATACATTCACAACAGTCTTCCTCTTCACTTATTCAGTTTGCTCGTCTTTAAGGACCTATTTACTTATGTATATGATGACAGCTTTACAAATGTGAAAGAAAAGCAAGGGCAAATATAAATACCTACTACTTATGTCACATTGTATATTGCATGGACGACATTACTCATGTAATAACTAGCAAAGCCATTTGCATATTGATGGAAAGGTTTTCTAAGTAATTGCGACTTGTTTGTCTAGTGGGATCTACACATTCTCAATAGGGTGTGCATTTATCTATTCGTGTGCATTTTTTAATAAATAGACCATCTCCTCACCACGCCAAAATGTCTGGTCTATAAGCTTTAATTCCCCCTTTATGATTTACGACGCAAATTATATTTATTCTAATAAGTAAGTGCAAATAGTAATTCACAATGCTAATACTATGTATTTTTTAATCTATTTAGAGCTCAGTTGAACAGCAGAGAAAAAACAAGAGACTCTCTTCAATCTGCATTTGTTTGTTTCACCCTGTCATACGATACTCCACCATGCATATTAATATTATGCACTTATGGACGAATTACATTTACATTATCCAATTTCGTAATGGACATGCTGCGAGGTAATATAATGTTATGTCGCTCTGCAAGATATAATAATAAGTATACCTACCCTAGTTAAATACGCTACTGCGGATGACATTGGGTGAATGTGTTTCTTCGACTTAACTAGTGACTGCTATTTAATACAGAAATTCCCCTATTATGTAACTGTTAGTAAGTAATAATGCCAATGTTGTTGCCGATGGTGGTTTCTGGCTTGCGGTTCCCATCTACGACAACTCAAGATATACTTATCACACCTAGTGCTATCCAGAACTACATTTTGTGTCCAAATCCATCGTTTTCCTGCCATTGTCGTCCACAGAGAAATATTCTTGTAGAGAACAGTAGGGAAAACGGGTGTGCTCTTGAAATTGAAACAGATTTATTGTTAGCAGCTGGAGAAGGAGGAAATATTGAGGGCAGTATCAAAGTGTCATCATCTTGTTCTTCCCAGCACGTTCGTAGTGATGCTGACAATCCTGCTGTCTTGCTCTTGGCTCACTTCTATCATATCTACTCCGAGAGCATTATCCATCCATCTGCTCATCACTTACAGACGTTATCAGTAGAAGCCCAAGCTCAAGTTCCAATGACAGACTCAGACTCGGAATCAGTACTAAGCGATTGCTCGGTGCCGACAGACCTCTCGCTCCCAAATAATACTCCTCCCTACCGAGTCAGATAATCATTCACTTCGTCCCATTCCTCATTATTAGTCATTGTTGTTCCGTGGACTCAACCAAGGCTCTCTCAATCTTATTCCCCATCCTAGTATTGTAGCCTCGTCCCTTTTTATTATTACGCTATATACACTACCCCTTTGGGTTCAAGTTTAAAGTGTTATACTACAAATCCTAGTAAAAGTAGAAGAAAATCCAGACAAAAGTGTCAAAATCTGGTCACAACAGATCTGACTTTTTACAAACAATTCCATAGTAATTATACAAGAAACTGTGGTATATGAATTATGACTTGTGATTTTTATTTGTTATGTGCTTCAAATGTGCAAATACTTCACCAGCCCGCAACTGAATTTCAGTGACATGATAAACGACAGAAATCACATACAAACACGTTATTTCATTCAGAGTGAAAATTGACTGAAACTATAGCAACTTACATCGTAGGAGGGAACAATACATTTTAACAATCGCAATTTCGCAAGTACATTGAATTCCACTGTAGAGCATGCCAGGAAGACTGATGAATCAAACAAGAAACCCTAACTGCTCACTTTATGATTTTGAAGTTGCTGAAAATTGAGTCATTAAGAAGATATTAACTATATGCAATTTTTATTGATTTTCACTGTGTAAATTCCGTTGCGCAGAATATAGTTGTATGCAATGGGACGGGGTCCATTTTAGGTTGAGCCGTTTGAGCGTGGAAATAAGAACTTAGTCCTCCCATCCAGATCCAAGCAACGAAACTAAGATCATACATACATACATAAGACTAACTCGTAGAAAAGTGTAGTGACAGTGACAGCCCAGTAAGTTCATTTCACTCTGTTGAATTCAAGTCGTTGAGAGTTTCTAAAGAAAACGAGTTAATTAAGAAATTGTAGTGCGGTTAGTTAGAGTGTTAGAGCATCTGCGTCTCATAATAAATGACAGTCTCTCCTCTCTACTTGTCTGAACCTTCAGTATAATATTTATGTATGACTTGGCTCTGTCTGACTATGCCTATGTATATGTGTGTTTTTGGCTAGACTAGATTTTTGATTCAGTCTCGGAAGAAAAAGAGTCGATCATTTTGCCATTGCTATATTTCTTCAGCCAAACAAATATTACGTAGGAAACAGAAGGGGGAGCGAAGTCCTAATTGTTACGTGTGCTCAACTTTTCCCATTAGCCCTAACTAAAGTTAACAAGTCGAAAGAAAAGAGAAGGTGACCAGTTGAGATCAATTGCTAACTATTGTTGATGAATTTGATCTCTGTTGGTGAATCTGCTGTTCGTTTTTGTTGCTGCTGTGACCCATGCAATTCAGACTGACCCAATGACCAACTTTCCCATGTTTCGATGCAGCAAAGGCGGCAAGACCATCTTCATCTTCTTCATCATCACCCTCGTTTGGCTCCATACTTATATAAATCTCAAACTCAGCTCTGCAGAAAAAAGGTAGTACTTTTAATTCATTCTACTTCTTCTTAGGTTACTACCAAACTTTATCATGGACTGCAATCCTGAATGCAAAACTCAACAATGAACCTAATTCAATATACCAGGCAAATGTCCAAACCATGTAGTTTAAACCCTCCTCCTTTGCCTTACTTCATCTTTGATCTTCTTGTAGTCATATATTATCACTGCACTATCATTACTAAAGATAATCATGCTTAACACACCTTACATATCACATAACCTTTTTAATTATTATCACAGCACATAACAGAAACATACCTATAAGCCATTACTCTAGTTATAGTTACATTGAGAGTGGTGAGGGAAACCAAAATTTGATAAATAGGCAATTACTACCTAGAATAGTTCAATTAAGGTAGCGATTATATTATAATCTTTAATCTTCTCTTGTAGAAACAGAAATGAGAAATCTTTGAATGCTTTCCAAGATTTCATTGTTATTTACCTTGTTTTATTCGCCATGTGTGTAGACATGGAGTACGAGAGATTCATCCAGATGGAAGGATTACACTTAGACATAATAAGGAATCATAACCATAGCTAGTCTCATTGTCATTAATAACCTGTAGAGGCAGCAAACGCCTTTATTCTATATAACGCTGAGCTACATAACTAGTTTATATAGTTCTACTCTACTACTACACTATTGTACTATCTACATCTTATAACATATAATATGCTCGCTTACAATAGTAAACGGCTTTCAAAACGACTACATATAAAATGTTTTATTGGTGTCTATTGCACTTCTGTGCTCTAGCTCTGCCTCCAACTAGCTAAAGTTGAGATTGGCAAAACGTGAACTATTTCGACTGCCTAGAAAATTCTATACTGGTTTGGCATGCTAATTTATAACTTACATGTAATAAGATCAATGCTAAGAAGGATCGAAGACGATAACTGCAATGATTACAATGGATATTTGATGAAATAAATAATACCATTAGTAGCTTGATTTAGATTAGATGTAATATAACTTTCGGTGCATTCCACAATTGCGAAATAATCCAAAAGTTTCATGTTTTGCTTAACATATTAAATCTAAGACTGCTCTGCTACAGGTACGATCTATATAATATTAATCCTATGATATATACAATTGCCCCTAACTTCATTGTTTGTACTACAAGAGAGTAAGTAATAAAACAATATCACAGTTTTGCGAAGGAAATATACAAAGTGCATACGTATTGTAAAAGGATTACAACTCCTGCTAGCAAACTCCATGCAAATTTTTTATTACAGCGGTAATAATGTAAAAGTAGAGTAATAACAAAGACTGCATGAGCTTCCTTATCTCCCAAGGGATTAGTTATGTTACGAACTTGCGAAATTTGTGGTTCCTGGTTCTTTCGTGCTCTGTAGAGCAGTAGTTTAGATTCGGCTTCCGTGGCCTGCCCACGATCCCATTTCACTTTTTGGCATTTTCTTTGCCAGTTCTGGGCTGTTTCACATTACTTCTCGACCACGAACTTTACCTATCTCTATTTCCAGAATATGGTGCATGCCATGCTCTTTACAACCAACTTCTCATGAATTCCCAGACACAGTCGATCTATTCACTCAAATGCTAATGTCATCACATATGTAACCCAGTGTTGATCTTTTGTAGTTCAGTCTGTCTCTTTTTTTAAACTATAAACAAAATTATGCCGAAGTAGTAAACGTGTGAGCTAAACACATTTTTATAGATTGTTATCAATTCATTGACTGCATGCAAATCTATAAAAAGCGGATTAAATTTAAATGGAAAATTATTCAAGTTGTAAATATATCATTTTATAGCTACAATATTTTATTATAACGAAGATGCGGTCATGGCCTCTAATACAATGAAATGAACTAGTTTATTTAATGATTTGTTTTTATAAACCTCTGTTGTGACTTGCTTAATTCTATATTTCTTGGAATTTTCATGGAAAATTGAGACTTAGCTAGGAGGCACAATATTATGGGAAAAAGCTGCAGTGTACATATAGAAGCCAAACACAGGGGAATCTCATTAGCACGGAAACTAGGAGTGATGGACGATTTTCGGTGAATAACTGCCATTTTTATGACTTAATCGCGTGAAGCCAGTTCAGCCTCTCTTATTTTCTATTTCATGACCCCGCCATCATCATTCATCATATCAGTCTCATTTCATGCTTGCGTTACAAGTAGTATTTTAGATGGATTCCCTATTCACTACATATATAACTACTATGAGTGATGATTTCTATTCTCCTGTCATATTAACACTGAAGTATAAATAATATTGTTTTAAAGAAAATTCAGTAGGGGAGAAAATGGAAACACGAGCCTTCTTTATATCTTTCGTCATTTGCTGACAGTAACCGTTGTTTAATTTATTACAAAACGTACGTAAATAAAATCTCGAAAGTAATTTTTGTACGGCGTGGAAGTTCATGAATGTAAATTTTTTAACGCACAAAAGCAATGAATAGAGAATGGCTAATAGGCTATTTGGATATTCGTCCTTCGCTCCGGCTTTCAATGACAGGTATTAATAAAAGAAGGAGCAACTTAAGTACATTTTTAGCATCCTAACAAAAACAGGTAGCTTGGACTACCATAAAGTTTAGTATAATGTAATAAGTGTAAATAGTATCGATTGAGTGCTCCATTTTTCCATCAAGTGAAAAATTTCTCTGCCCGGTAGCACTTTTCTGTATATTACATGCTCGAATGGATTATATAATAAAATATACCGAAAATGATTTTTATGATCAAGTAATTTCAAATTGACAACGGATATGAGAACGGAGTTACAACATGACTTTTGACATTTTCGTTTGTATACCTAGTTAAACGAAAATATTATGTCGGCCCAAGCAATTGGGACACTAAAACTTTGAAACTAAGAATGTAATTTTCTCTCTTTTTGGTTAGCTGCTGTGCTCACTGATTGACATGTATTTAATTATGTTTAGGTATCTTCGGTAAACATTTCCTACCCATAGAATAACAAATATAGAACAACTTGTATGGGAGTATCTATTTCCTATGGGAAAAAGTAATTTAAAATTTCATGAAACGACAGATTTGAGTTTTGGGAATTTATTTATTACTAAGACTGGAAAATATACTATAGGAATATCACCTATTTTTTCTGTTGTACTATTAATATAGATAAAGGTAATGGAATTTATGAAATATTCACTATTACTACAGTTTTCTTGCCTGCACTTTTATGTGCTCTGCACTGTACCTAGAAGGTGTGACGGCGGCGCAGTATTCTTCCTTTTGTAGACCTAATAGAAATCAACTTTGAGCTCATGAATTGTTTCCGAGTGTTATGTATCTGTGGAAAAGGTAGAATTCAGGAAGCAACTGAAAAAGACAAAGGATGCATAAATACCTAAGTATGCAAAAGAGCTCAAACGAGAAATGTTCCCAGCTGAGGAATCCGAATAGGGTGGAATTCCGGGTATGAAAACAACTTTTCAGGTTCTGTAAGGTTTGCATGGAAAAATGTCTATGCCCTCAAGGTAGAAGAGAAAATTGTACATTTTATCTGTAATTTCACCGAGTAATTACTAATAACATCTCAACACTGAAGCTGTAAACAAGACACCATATTTATAATCTTTTAATCAATTCCCTTTAATCATCTTCGCATTTACCTTAACAAATGCAAGATGTAATTGCATTATAGTGAATTATAATAATAATATAGCAAGGTACCTGACGCGGATATGAAGGAAATCGCTTGAAGGGACACTTTAATCACAGTTCCATGACTTCCGTTATATAAGGTTTCCCCCGTGCGTAATTAAGTACAAATATTGCATATAGCGTGAGTGGCGTTCACACTATTTATATGGATTGGACATGTAGTAGAATGTTATGTAGGCCTAAATGAAGATATGTCGCTGTCATTGTGGTATCTATAGGTATATTTATTCTGTGCATGTAGCTCAGCCTTAAAGGGGAATGCAGGAACTGAGGTGACATTAGGGCAAAGAGCATGCCAGATAGGCTAAATCTGACAGTAAACATTGACATGTTATTGAATTTCTAGCGTTTAGTTTGTTGTATTATAGGATGACGCAGGCTACGAACTAAAATAGGACAAGAATTTCTTAAGTATTGATTAAAGGATGAAACTTCATTCATGGCCATGGATGTGGTCTACAAACCGTACTAATAATATGCATGCATGTTGTATAAATGTGAATAATACCATCAAAGTCATATATTACTAAGGATGATGTTTGTTCTGCTTGCCAAAAGTCAAACCGTATGATTATTAACTCTCTTTATTCCCATGCATGATGCTCTAGTTTTCAGTCTCAGAGGTTTAGTTAGACTATTTACGATGTGAAATGCATTCCCATCTCTTATCTCACCTTCTCGACTAATAAAACTCTATTTCTATGGCTACTATTTTTGTTGTCTATTTGCGACATGCGAGTTTTATTTTGTTTCTTGATTATAACGAGACATGATATGGCTTACATTTTTGTTTAATTTAACTACCGCTCTCTAAGTAGAACATAATTACTAACTTTAAAAGTTCTGACTACCTGGCTTGGTAGGCACCACTTCGCAATGGTAATTAACTAGCTTGCATTATAATTTATAATAATATGCATAAAATGGTACATGGTGATACACACGTAATATTTCTGCATACTGCTCCTTATGAAGCTGCATTATTCCTTGCAAGTCCATACCGTAGAGAAGTTTAATTTAACTAATTTAATATTCTCTGTATTAATGATGTTTTTAATTTATTCAAATTTAAAATGAAGTCATTAATATTTTTGAACAACTGTACACTTGAAATAATTTACAATTGGGCCACAACAAGCCCATGCTTTGTAAAATTGTTAAGAGATTTTTGTATGCTAAATGCTGATAAGTTTGAAAACGTTACATGCCTATTCTTCCCAGTGAATAAAACTTAATTATATTCATTGTGCCGTCACTTGCTTTACCTACGAATGTTTGCTCTAATAATTCATTGAAAACGAACATACAGAAAAAGGCCATTTTTAGCCAGAATTGAGACTACCTTTCGTTTGTTTTAATTTTTAAAGAATAGTGAAAGTGATTTTTAATTTTTCTTTAGTAGTTTGTGTTTATGCCAAGGACAACGTAGCAGTTGCAATTATTATACATTTAATTTCCTCAGTATATTTAACACAATCTAACTGATGAACTATGTAACGAGACAATCTAATTTAACTGGGAATTATATCTCTATATAATAAAAATATAAGCCAAAAAGTTTCCTATGTTGTTTTCCCATTGGACGGGCATCGCCACCCGGCACATATAAATAAGGGCGTGATGGGGGATGCAACGTACCCTAAAACTGATTAAATATCAACTAGTTTCCAATAAGAGACTAAAAATCCTTAAATTATCCAAACACGATTTAGTATTATTTAGTGCGCCCCCTTCGATTAAATTCCTGGATACGTGCCTGATGGCCACAATATCCAATACTCATGACTATGCTGGATCCCTACCTTTCGAAATTTAGTCCCGTGTGCTGAGGGCTACTAAAGTAATATAAAAAAATAATATTAACATGAAGTCACATTTGTAATTTATAAATTCAAAATGAATGTCACCAAATGTCGTTTATGATTACATGCTGTTTCAGCCATAAATAAATACTTCCGTGTAACTAAATTAGCATGGTTAATATCAATTGAAAAATAGTTTTTAAATCTATTAAAAGATGTTTTCACCTCAAAATTGGTAGACTTTCTTCAAGCCCAATAGGATGTTCATTAAAGAAAATGGAAATTATCATAATTAATTGATTTTAAATTAATAATCTAATTATTATCTGTTAATTGTTTAATACTGTCATTTATGGCAAATCTTAAATGTAAGATCAGTTGACAATAAATGTCTGTCTCTCTTACTCCAATATTATTTTATAAGCCCTCCTTGTGACGTTTGACTAAACAGTCAGATTATCAGATGACTATTTACATTACGCTAGTTTCGCGGTTTTCTGTCCTTACTAACGGTTATCTGTTAACCAATAATTGTGTGAATTGCCAATTTATAATATTTTGGCTAAAGGTGTGAGCTATGGGTAAAAACCAAAAAAAGAATCATAGTTTTAAACATACTATGATAGAACTTTATGTTGTAATATCAAGGTGTTATGTGTGTTTATGTTGTGTCGAGGCGAGACTCTAATTAAAGACAATCTCTCAAAACATTTTAGTAGATAGTTACTAAAGGGAATTCTACGGGTATCTAGAAATGTACATGGTGTGTTGGGAGGGGATTAATTTATTTTGACGGTTACATGCATTTAGACACAGGTTATTGTACGTAATGAGTATTGATTTGTGCGTGGTGAAAACATTGGTAGCTATTGTGAGACGTTTATTAAAATTCATGAAAGCAATGGGTATCTATGATTCAAAATTGTCTGTGTAGGATAGAAAACGCATGCTGTCACGTCTGGAGGTTGTAATTATTTTTCTGGGCGGATTAAATTGAATTAGGCAAGGCGAAGAGGTATTCAAGATGAAACAATTGCTCAGTTGAGCAAAAAGTAGAAGCAAAGCTTAAAAATGGTGGTAATAAAATAATTAGAAAATTGCCAGAGCATGTAAATGGTTAGAGCAAAGTTTAATCTGAACGTCAGTTTTTGACAAGTATGAAGAGAATCTGGCGGCAGGAAGGAATAAGAGTTTTTAGATAGAATTAGGAAGGATATGCAGAGTATCTTTATTCTTTTGCCAAGTTTTTAGTTAAATTACAGTGATACTTTTAGAATTAATAGTATGAGAGAGTCTCAGCTCGTCATTTGCATGCTAACACATACTAAATACGTTAGGAGAGAAGGGATGAGTGAACATATTCATGTAATAAAGCGTGGAGTACCTGAAAGTTTTTTGGATGCAAATATGTGTTGTGCTGAAGGACTACTTAACGTGTTTTAAGTAGATGTAATATATACGAAGGACGACGAAAGTCTATTGAAATGGGCAAAGAGTATTTAACTGGATTAAACTAGTATAAAGAAGGCAGTAGGGACATAACTCTCGACTTGAATTCTCTTTCTTCTTCTTGAGGAAGAAAAGAAGTAGGAAGGATATTTTATTTGTCGGGAATGCAATTTCACATAAGTCCATCCATCCCATTTCATCCACAGAGAGTGTTTAATGTGAGAGATGTGATGTGCATCTTAAATGAGACGAAAAACGAATCAACGGACGAACATAAGTAAACTCTAATCGTAAAAGTAAGCTAACTGCATCATGACTCGACTGAATTCATCCTCCGTTCTGAAAGTACCTATACGAGGATGATTATTCTCAAGTTTGATCTTCCGTATAGCAGTGTACTATATTTACTAACTACATATTTTCAGTCTTCCTCCACTAGAAATAAAGTGATGCTGGTGTTGTAAATATGTATGTCGTTGTTGACTTGTGTCTTTCTTCGTGGTCTGTGTGGAGTTGTTTGTGGAATGGATAGTGCAGATATTTCGACGCTCCCTACCTATTATAAATATATTATGCATCTGCTCTCATCTAAGAATGCATATCATGCTCAGCCCAAGTCTCCCCAGTTTTTCTCACTACTAACACTTAGTACATACATTAAGTATACACTGTATACTATAATATAGAGCAGAGAGGAATGTATTGTATGGGAATGTCATATGGTTGTTATAAATCTCAAGTAGTGCTGCTGCAAATAATCCTTGTCTCTATGTATACCTACAAATAACATGGCAAGGCATTTGGCAAATACTGTAATGACTTAACATGGCGTAGAATGAACCATATTAACTTACATTGTTATCTAGACTAGACGTCTTGCTTCTAAATCTGCTGATCCACCTACTTTACTCCACTTCATTACACTGCACTACCGCCTCGCTTTACTCCGAGCTAGGTACTCTATTTATTTATCTTTGCGGTTTATAATTGTTTCCTTTCTTATGTACGAGTTTGAGCTGTGGAGAGAATTCAACGTCATAATGGGCTATCTCTGCCTTTTCTATCCACGTTTACAAATACTCTTTCTAAAATGTCTTACAATTAGTAACAATAACTGCTACACTATCTGCCACAAAGTTCCTACTTAGTTTCCCACTCCGTTTTCACCTACCTAACACTAGACAAGTGGAAGCACAAATTAACTACATTGCTAATAATATTTAGACATTATGGCAGACAATTGCCTTTTTTCCTGTCTGTACTTCCTACACATTTACAAAAGTACAGTAGTTGCTTAGACAGCTACATAGCTACTTACTCAACAGTCGTTAAAGTACTTTAAGGTCATCAATGTTAAATGACTCTTCTTAGATTTTAACTATTGTCCAGTTTATTTAATGCTTCTGTGATTGTATGCACTTAGCTCTAGAGATTTCATGGCAGTGACAAAGAGAGAGGGAGAGAACCATACATAATGCATGAGACTCTTGGTATCTACTTATTTGTGGCGAGCCGCTATTCTGCGAATGCATAAATGGAACTAATAATTATAGAGGATAACTAAAAGTAATATGTTATGTGGTAGCTAAAGCTAAATTTACCTGCCTGTGAATACAACTAAGGTTCAAATTGATATAAAAATATGAAACACTGTAACATTTAGGTATATGCCACGTGCGTCCTTAACAGCAACGGTTTTGTTTGGCTGTATTTTAAGAGGTTTACTTATCAAACCTTGCTATTCAATTCTTAGTGTTGGAGCATGTAAATAAACGTAGCCCATTTAATCTTAGTTTGCATTTTGCAATCTATTCATGTTTTTCGCAGTACAAATTCATCTCACGAATAAAACAGATTAACTTTCGTCGTTGTGGTTTGGTTTACAGTTTTGGTAATAACGGTAAACATGCCATTGTATTTATTATTTAACATGCATCGATATCTCCTTTCGTAGTTTGTGTACATTTATAAAATGGCACATAAAAGCGAGTCAAGTTCACCCCGTGGTACCTTCAGCTACGAAATCAATTTTGAAATGTAAGCAAATGTAGGAAATGGACTTTTATTAAATATTCAATACTGTTCTACTAAAGGTACCATGCAATTACATAAAATTACTATAGAACGTTGTATATTTGATGACATTACTCTAGTCTAGATCAAATTAGAGTAGATGGAAGTAGTGATAGGCAGCCGACATGGGCATGCCGAAAGGCAATTAAATTATAGCTGAGATAATTAAAATATTATGTATGCTAATTAAGTAACATGCAGTTGGCAATGTGATC
Organism: Tomocerus qinae; assembly: GCA_020055645.1. NCBI lineage: Eukaryota > Metazoa > Arthropoda > Collembola > Entomobryomorpha > Tomoceridae > Tomocerus > Tomocerus qinae. The sequence continues at coordinate 27,855,583 of CM034548.1, forward strand.
CGACTTCACAAAGCATTAGTAAAGTTATTTCAATCTACATCAAGAAAGCAAAATTAAATGTCTTTAAAGCATCATGAGTTCGGACTATATCAAAGTTATATTTATGTAGCATTAAAAATGAAATTAAGCAAGTTAAAAGATAAGAAAAATGTAGAGAGTTTAATTGAAGTGATTAAAATGTTCAACGCAAAGCCCGTCAACTAGGAATAAATAATAGTTTGGTTAAATATAATGCATGGATAATTTATGCTTCTTGAATGAATGATTAAGCACTGTCTTCCTATTGTGTATGCCAATTGGCCACAAAGTATTCTGTCGATACTTAATTATTAGTCTCGTCAAAGCGAACAAAATGTGCGTTCACATCATTCTTCATAAAAAATATTTTGAGCGAGTAATATTCACGGTTTAATGTGGTTGGACTTATTAAATTTTATGATAATGATAGTTTGCAAATTCAATTATATAGTATAGAATGTTTTCACCGTTGAGTCCATTGGTAATCCCGTGCTTTAATGCAAAAGCCATTAGATAGATTACCAGTTTCAGTGAGATGTGATGGTAGAGGAGTTGAATTAAAAGTGCTCTGAGTGTACTCGGTTCGCATTGAATCTATTAATCAAATCCGGTTGTAGTGAATTCCAAAGTATATAGTTGTTCTGGTATATAATGAAATGATTAAGCAACTGATACTCCTCCTGTCCAATCTTAAATGCATTATCCGAGGCAGTTCATTTGGCTTACAATTAAATTCCCACTAAGCTTTGTGACTCTGAGACTCATTTAGAAGTTGTTGGGAACTTTCCGTATGAATTTCGGATAGGCGATTCTGATCTTGAAAAGAATCGATTGGGTACTGAGAACCTGTTGTACTTTTTTCGTCTTGAATTTCTGGTTTGCTAGATTGAATGGCTTCTGCAGTCATGTTACGCAAGAAGTTATTGTGGCTAGGTGACCGCCTGATCTCTCTAAAAGGAAAAAAATCAAAACTGTCTATCCTTTCGCTGAGTTGTCTCTACTTTCGGATTATATTAGAGCTACTCTACTCTAATGGAGGAAAATTGTAGCAACACTTGCAGTTCATGTAGTCCAGCACTGAAAATTATTTATCGTAGTCATGCAATGGATTATCGCCGTCAATTCTGTCTAACTGCAACATTAAATCCTTTGAGATCACTTTACTCCTTGTAAAAAACAAAATGTCAGACTAAACAAACTAATGGTAAACATTTCCTTTAATGTACAGCTCTCTTAGTTGCAGAACCGATGGGATGCGATCACTTGTTTTCCTGCCTACGAAAGCAGCTTTGCTTTAACCTTGTTAATTTATTTTACACTTTTCCTATGTCAAGTTTCCTAATGTATATAATATCTCAGAGACAATTCTCAAAAAACACGTATGATTACCATTTTCCTGATTGCCTCTACTTATATCGGGATTTTCTAATGCCAAGAAAACATGCAAACTTAACGTTATGTTATATTTGACCACCACGAATTTTTCAGATTTACTGATATTCACATAATGGCTTTACATATAAGGCAGTTTTAACCATAAGTCAAAACAACATTACTCGCTATGTCCATCCTTAACTGTTGGTTCCTCATATTTGTACATCTCTATGCTAAATGTCTCAATTCAAACTGAGTGTATATATTTTAACTGTTTTCTCTGACTCTCCGTTCTCCCATCTCCATATGACCTTTGGTGTGATATCCATTTACATAGCTGCAAATTATGGACCAAGGTCCTTATGACCTAAAGATGATGTGGCATTGGATTGATTCACAATTCTTGAATTGAAAAGCATTTATTGCTATGTAAATAAAGTACATTTTAAAGGATAGGATTGCATTCAAAGCTACTTGACAGTATATAATATTTAGTTCTGCATAATTATGACACCCACGTAGCTATATCACTTAAATCCTCATAAAAAGAATCTACACACATCACTTAAGGCATCATAAAAAGATTCTCTGACTTAACCACAATCATCCAAGCAGAGATATTTTCCATTTCAGTTACCTACATTACATATTCGACTATGCTCAATGGTACATGATCAATATTCAAGTCTATTCTCAGAAATCCTTTTCCATAGGACAAATCGATTTCTTTGAAACACTCTTTATGGACTACTGAGAAAAGATTAGAATGGAAATAGTCAGTACATTGCAAGTTTATTTGAAATTTCATGGGCCGTATATATAAAGTTTCTTTTCTGTATATTGTATACTATAATCTCTTTATAGTTGCTATTGTTATCATCCAAAAAAGTACCAACAGTCTTTCCTCAAGATACAGAACAGATTTGAATTGTTTTCATTGGTAGAATGAAATGTAACGTGCACAAAAGGTATAAATTGTAAGTTTGTGAATGGCCAGAGGGAAAATCCTGGCTTTAATCAATTAATTATATGATACGTTTAATCTTAACGTAGCAGCATGTAGGTATTATGTTACTGCGTTTCTACATTCTGCGTACATGTTAAAAGTAGTAAAATTACTCTACTGCTATTTATTTTCTCTTTGCTGCCTGTCTGTCTGCTAACTCTGTTTACAAGATAGATTTCTCTCGTTTACTTGATACTAACGAGATCTGTTTCTACACCTCTCTCAATGTAACACCATAACTTAAACCTATGATATCAGTTTTTCTGTTTTTTTAAACAGAATATTTATGTAGTTTACGGGCAAAAACATGATTCGCTATTTATAATGCTCTATATACATAGTTTACTTAATTGTACTTGTCCATTACCAAATGCAATAACTCTTACTTTTCTCCACCAATACTTTTAGTCTTAGTCTGACGTGCAAAGTGTTATATTTTTTTGGTTTTCTTACAGCCGAGATGAAAAAAGTGGACCAGATCTGTTGGAATCTCCAGCTGGGAAGAGTGTCAATGGGGCTGCCAGTGCTAATGGAAACAGCGGTGGAAGTGAACATGGAAGACTGGGGACTCCGGCTTTTATTAACTTGCCAGAACCAAGAGTATTGAAAGATGAAGAAATTGAGGAAATTGTTATGGAAATACAATGGCAAAATGTGGAACAGGTTAGATCTAAACATTTGTAATGTTTTCAGCATTTTCATTGAACACTACAAAAAGGAAAGAACTGAAACCTAACTGCATGTGAACTTAATGGATTTTTGCTCAGATTATCTTTGATTTGAAACAAATGGACAAAAATGGGCACTTTTCCCATATTGGCCAAAATAAGTAGCATTTATTTTCCTTTCGTGATAATTACTGCTAAAATGTTTCCACTCTGAACTAGAACTGTTTTAGGGAAAATATAACAAAAAATAGATGTCAATATTCCAAGTATGGTTTTATATTTCATTGCATTACGTGTACATTTCGTTGTGTAGTTTTCTTAGCAATTTATCAATGCACATTCAAGATGAATATGTGTAAGGATGGAGTACTAGTGCTAAAATGCAATTTTATGAATATAATAGTAGGACAAAATGTAACTTAGGAAGTAATCTATTTCTTGCAAACCATTATAATGGGATATTGAAATTTCTATTAGAAAGAACGTGCACAAAGCTTCATTGATGCATTGTAAGAGAGGATTTAGTCTTTCACCAGTCTAATTTTAGACATCCTCTGCGATATTCCGCTTGTGACACGTGCTATGGAAACGTTCAAAGCTTAAGAGATAATAATGTCTTGCTATAATGTGTAATAATTTTGCAATCTTGGCATGAGCAAAGGCGGCTGACAGTAACAATAGAAATTCTATAGACTTCCCTTGTTACGGCCAGCTATCTTTCTTTCTAGCCGTAAAACGCTATCTCGCAAAACTCAAGTCTGCTTAATAGAGCTTCGTTTCAACTTCTCGAAGGACCAGCCTTAAAGGCAATTTTACTCTGACTATATATAGATGAATGTTTCTAAGAATCGTTCACCTTTGATCCGAGGACCTGGGCTAATTGAATTCTTAACAGACTAACTATATGCAGAGATCAGACAATACAATTATGAATCAAATGCTACTGATTGCTTGAGGAATATACTACTAATTCTCTGGAAAATGACTGGAGCCTTTCACATAAAGTTACATCAGCTGTCAGCCCTTTCTCGAATTATAGCAATTCTCTCAAATCAGAATTACGCTACAATGAAGGTACACAAGACCACAATACAGTTACAGGAACTGAGACAATATCTTTATTTACAATACAATTCAATCAAACACATACAGCCATACACAATCACAGTGATAATCGGCTTGTACGTCAAAGGCAGGCAGGTCTGCAACAAATCAACAAATGCTAAGGCAGCTCAGGGCATTCCCTTCTGGCACTACACCTTAGGAGGTCAGTTTCCATGACAGAACACTGCACTGGCCTAATCAGTACAAACCGATTTTTACATATACAAAATTCAAGATTTTTCACCGACGACTTTCACTTTCATCGGTAACTTACACATCAAAGACATTACATTACATATACAAATCATACATCATTCGAATCCAAATGATTCGTAGTATTTGTTTTTGCATTCAAACATTTTCTACATATACATAAAACAATTAAAATTACATAATTATATTAAATTTACATTATTCATAATTTAAATAATTTCCTACAGCTAAGAAATACATAATATGATACCAAAATATTACAAATAAATATTTTATATTTCCATTTCACTGAATCTTTCAATGTGTCGACAACATACTTCCCCCGGTAGATGCTCCTTGGGGACATCTCCATCTTCAATACGTCGATACATTCGGCTGAGACGGTCGTTGTTATGATCCGATCTCCAAATCTCGTACGATACAAATCCAACGTCCCGGAATCCTTGGTTCATCGGGTCCAATAGATACTCACTGATAGACATCAACAATTTGTCAGGAGCTTTAGGCGGAAACGGCTCATTCAAAACAGAGCGCCAGAAAACAAATACAAACAACATGGAGTCCATCACATCACTCTCAAGAGATCTCAATTTCTCTGAGTACATCATTACAGGATGTGGCAAATCTTCATGAGCTCTATACATGGCTCTTCCAATACCAGACTTATCAATTACAACTGGCAACAAGTTCAAACAATTCAAATTTGTTGGCAATTTATTTACAACATAAACTTGCCCTGACATTGCAGTAGACACTAACGATACATTCTTAGTGTCGTCCAATTTCAAAGAATCAATACAATCATCCACCTTTCTACAGTACGGTTCCGCAAAGACGGGAATTTCATTCATTTCACTACTTATAGGACACGGACATTTCACATCAACAATAACAAATTTCTTATTGTCATCACATGACATTACGTTACTGTTGGAAACTTTCTCTACAAATTCTTCGTGATATAAATCATTTATCACACGTTCACTTTCATTCTGGTACACATGACCTGTGAATCCATCGTTACTACTTTGATGGTCACCTGACTTTCCATAAAGTGTCCATCTAATCTTGTCTTCACTGCAATTGGCGAATTTGCAGGACCTTCTACAACATCCAATGGGACAATCAACTGTGCATTATTCAGACCAATCAAAATCTTTGGCTGATCATTACTTAAATTCGGCAGCGGTATTGTTCTTAAGTGTTTCCACTTACGTTTCAAATTCTTGCCATTTAAGCTTACTTTTGGCAAAGATAAGCTTGTTGTGGTCTGGAAATTATCTACAATATGGGACTCTTCACATTTTAGTCCTTTAATCCCAATTGTCACTTTCATGGAATTCTCTGATTTTTCTTTAGAATTAATCCACTGTAACCTTAGTGGCATTTCTTTTCCAGACACTCCAATCTGTGCAGCCAAATCAGCATCTATTAGGGACACAGTGGAGGCACTATCCAACATGGCATAAGTCTTGACATTTCCATTAGGACCAGATATACTTACTGGTAGCACACACAATGTTACTTCAGCACAATCTGAAGCATGGCCACAAGTCCGTCGCTGAGACTCTTCTCTCGGCTTTCTTATCGAAAAGTGTAAGAAGGGATGGTGTAATTGGTCACAATCATTAACACCACAACTCGTTTGGTCATCACAGTCTGCTGCTATGTGGTCATCCTTTAAACAACGATAGCATAGTCGTTCTTTTGTTGCCCAATCCCATCTTTCTTCAGGGTACTTTTTCAGCAACTCTCTGCACTTATAAAAGTAATGTCCATACTTTTTGCAGAATATACAGCACTGTTTTCCTTCTACAGTAGCCGCAATGACTTCTTGTCTTTCATTGTGAACTTTAACATGAAAGTCTCTTTTCTTTTCATAAGGGATTTCCACAGGCGACACCCTTCTAACAGCTTGGGCTATGTGGCTTAACCAAGTGGAGAACTCATCGAGCTTGGTTACTCTACTCTATCTTCAGTTTTTGCTAATTCCCTAATCCCCAATTTAGTTTCAATCCTGGGGAGAGTTTATCATACAACTTAAACACCAAATGTGGATTGACAAGGTAATCTTTTCTATTCAATATTTCGGCTGTGGAAACAAGATTCCTAACAGCGTTGGCCAAGTCCATTAAGGCCTCAGGGTTCTCATCATGAGCACTTGTCATTCTCTCTGCTCTTACAGTCAACATTTGCAGAATGACTTCCGGTCTGCCAAAATTTTCTTCAAGACATAGCAAGATTTCTGGCAGCTGCTCTGGCACTGCCAACATGCATTGCACTGCTTCTTTCGCCTTTCCACGTAAGCACTTTTGGAGGCGAGAAATATTTTCTATTGCACTGAATTCACAAGCTTCAGTCGTAGCCTTGTACTGACTTATGAAGTTAGGCCATTCTACAGGATCTCCTGAGAAAACTGGCAACTCCTTAGCGACTGTCTGCCGCGCTAAATACTTATTCATACTATGGGATTCTTTCGGCATATCAGAAATACGACTTTCCATAGCTTGGAACATGCTAGTCATAGCTTGTACCATCTTCTCCATATCTGTCGGAGAATTCACAGATGGCGGCACAGGAACCTTTCTTTCTGTGTTCAATAAATTCGTTCCTTCATCTGAAGTATAACGGTCAGTATCATTTTTCTTATTTGCATTTGCAGAAGCTACTGTCTGCATGCGTTTCTTCACACTAGGATCTTGAGGGGGTGGAAAGACATCACCAGCATCATCCTCATTCAGATCATCAACAATCAAACTTTGGTAATTTGTACCATCGGAGTTCATGGAACCATTTTCCTCCTCCTCAATGATGGCTAATTTCAATTCTAGCTCCTTCTGAGCCATCAATTTCTTTCTTTTAATCTCTCGTTGACGTTTCATGAGAGCCATAGTTTCCAATTCAATGTCTAATTCTTCAATTCTTTTCATTGCCTCAACTTCAGCTTCCAACTTTCTCCGGGAAGCACTACTAGACTTAGAGGACTTACTTGCACTGGACACACAACTGCCAGCAATACTGTCATTATCATCATTATCCAGCACTTCAGGATTTACTGGCTTCCGCTTTCTGCGGGCTGAATTCAAATCATCACCAATCATATCTGGTGGAATACCCTGGACACGGGCACTTCTCCGATCCGGAGGAATAGACTTGTCACTCATAATTTCACTTCGATCTTAGTGTTCTGTCACTTGTCGCCGACACGATCCGGCTCGAAGGACCAATGTTACGGCCAGCTATCTTTCTTTCTAGCCGTAAAACGCTATCTCGCAAAACTCAAGTCTGCTTAATAGAGCTTCGTTTCAACTTCTCGAAGGACCAGCCTTAAAGGCAATTTTACTCTGACTATATATAGATGAATGTTTCTAAGAATCGTTCACCTTTGATCCGAGGACCTGGGCTAATTGAATTCTTAACAGACTAACTATATGCAGAGATCAGACAATACAATTATGAATCAAATGCTACTGATTGCTTGAGGAATATACTACTAATTCTCTGGAAAATGACTGGAGCCTTTCACATAAAGTTACATCAGCTGTCAGCCCTTTCTCGAATTATAGCAATTCTCTCAAATCAGAATTACGCTACAATGAAGGTACACAAGACCACAATACAGTTACAGGAACTGAGACAATATCTTTATTTACAATACAATTCAATCAAACACATACAGCCATACACAATCACAGTGATAATCGGCTTGTACGTCAAAGGCAGGCAGGTCTGCAACAAATCAACAAATGCTAAGGCAGCTCAGGGCATTCCCTTCTGGCACTACACCTTAGGAGGTCAGTTTCCATGACAGAACACTGCACTGGCCTAATCAGTACAAACCGATTTTTACATATACAAAATTCAAGATTTTTCACCGACGACTTTCACTTTCATCGGTAACTTACACATCAAAGACATTACATTACATATACAAATCATACATCATTCGAATCCAAATGATTCGTAGTATTTGTTTTTGCATTCAAACATTTTCTACATATACATAAAACAATTAAAATTACATAATTATATTAAATTTACATTATTCATAATTTAAATAATTTCCTACAGCTAAGAAATACATAATATGATACCAAAATATTACAAATAAATATTTTATATTTCCATTTCACTGAATCTTTCAATGTGTCGACAACATCCCTCCTTACATTATTGTGTGAATTACTAAAGACAATAATATTTTTTTCATCTGTTTGTTTTATTAACACCTTCCTGCACTGAAACATGGCATGACGGTGCCGATAAAAAAACATGATTATAATTGTGATTATGATATGTGGAATGACGCTCACTCACATGAATCTGTTGGAGATTATTACGTGTTTTATCCTTGCTCGCTAGAAATTGTTTGAATTTATCATTTAGAACTTTCTAGTAGATTTCAAGTAATGTTCTGTTTCTTGTCAGGCAGTTCCATTTGGGTAGTTCAAGAGACATGTGCTAAAATGTTTGCTAGAAATTTGCAACAGTTTTCGTAAATATATAAATTTAGGATTCAAGATTGTATATTGATGAATCGAAGAAATCTTGAGCGTTGAAATAAATTTTAAGTCTGGCATTGTTTAGATAAGGATATGTAGGAGTGTAGGAAGGTTTTGTGTGATCTGTGAGGAGTTCAAGAAGACGGAACTTTGGGTTTTGTAAGCGATGAAGAATCTTAGTGCATTATAATATTCTGCACCAATACCGGAATGTTGTCTGTTAGTTTCTGCACAACGAACGCTGTTTTGCCTTGTGCACGTAAGGACAAGGATGCAAGTATACAATATTATTGTTATTGCAAAGTTCTAAAGATAATGTTGATAAGTAAAACAGGCATTCAGTATACGCTGAATGTGTGAAAAATGTGGTTAAAGTTTTTGATGGGAAATTGCTTAAGAAAGGGCATGCAGGAATTGAGGTTCTTGTTCTCTTCTTGCCTATCAACTATATACGATATCTATACAATTACATTAGACTTTACAAGACTGTCAGATAATACATTTCCAACAGTGAACATACCGACATGGAAGAAACCAGCACGTAATTACTCTTTTAACAAAGCCTTTGCAAAGGTCGACTTTGTTATCTTCTTGAGAATTTTATTTAACTCAGACTCTTAGGCTCATTAAGCTTTCGAACTGTTAAACTCTAATTTACCTACCATAGACACTAATTCACAGCATGTTATTCATAATAACATATCTAAAATCTCGTCGCATTTCAAAATATACCTAAACTGAAATCTTGCAATTAAAGAAATGGCATGTACCCATCTCTTTACATATCGTTCAGATAACATAATGTCCTTTTTTTATTTTTTATTGGATATCATATCTTATATTCTAATAATATTTTCAATTTGCGGTACATAATATAACACTCTATGCAGTGTCGTATTACTATTATTGTAGCAGTTGCATTACTTTTTGAATCGTTCGTTGGGATTTATCAACTAGGGGGTATTTTTATTGCATGTAATTTATTTAGTACTTCATGAAAAGTTTTATCATCTAAAGATTTCAAAAGGGAATCTAGAAATGTTGACGTATGCAAAAGAAATCCGTCTGATCGTATAATACAGCATTAATAGCATCCATTCCATAGACCGAGATAAAGACCAGACTTTCTGTTCGGATGTTTACGCTACAGCTATTCTGTATTCTTTATTACTATTCTATGCTACTCTGCTACAAAAAGAAAAATATTTTTTCAAAGTTTTAGAATGACCAGAACATTTATATTCATGTAGAACTAATAAAAGAGCATACGAAGCATAAGCATATTGTTGAATGATCCAGATTTACAAGCTATTTGTAGTTGCATGAAGACTTTTTGCACAACTATCAAAACTGTAACTGCTAGTGATCGGATGTGTATGTAATTTAGCTGAGATTTAATATGGATAGCTTAAGTTCAAATGTCAAAAGTTTGTTAATGCAATGTAAATACATTTACAATTTATAAATACAGAATTCCAAGATAATAAGTATGACTACGTTTTATACCTAAAATACCCCAAAACTCATGTTACCCCTATTAACTTTCACGAAATATTTTTTTGGCTAGAATTTATTCTAAGCTGCTTGCCTAGTACTAATGACATTTGTATTATTATATATCTTCATATGAATGATTTGCAATAATGTAATATATTAGTATTTACACCTAATAACAGAAATTCAATAATTTCCAGAAGAAAAAAAGTTTCATTAAGATCAATGAACTTTAGTTTTAAAAAGGAGTCTGGTTCTATCACTTATTTTTTGGTTCTGGCTGGGCAGAAGTAGGGATGATGAGTATAACGTCAAAAATTGTGTAGGTACTAGCTGTAATTAATTAATTTACGAGTGTTCTCTACAGGAGTGTTTGAGTTAGAGCTGAATAAAGGGGAGCCAATGTCGTTATTGACTTTTATTTTTAATGTATTCAATTGGATTAGAGTAGACTATAACTCTGAAATGCTTTTAAGAAGTTTTAAAAGTCGGGTAGAATAAAAAGTGATGTCAGTACACTTGTAACTCAGTCAGCCATGTGTACTGAAATGAAGTAAAAATAAAAGTTTCGGGTACTAGTGTAAACTGGAAAATGGAATTGATAACAAATGGCTGTAGCACTCTTTTAAAGGATTTCTTGAGGAGCGAAGGAGTTGAAATGATGAAGATTATGATTAATTTAGAAATGTATAGTTTTTGTCTGTGATTTAATTAGTAGTGTCAAAGTCAGTTTCTGACCTCCTTGTCTACATAATTTGTAAGTTGGATTTTATTTGTTTGGGTTGAGTTTTGGCCGAGCATACTATGCCCTGATGTCTGGCTGGAGTCAAGTCATGTCAGTTGAGGCAGTTGACAGTTTGCACATAGAGAGGAGTTATTTTGGCTTGGATCCTTTCGTTGGTGACATGACAAGTGACGAATGATAGTTAAGTCTATGCACAGCAGTCATCACACTAGAGCCCGTTATTGTGTACTTGTTTCTCTCCTTTACTGCTAACCACATTGTAGTAAATTGCAGAAAGTTGCGAGAATCTCTTTGAGAATGATTTACGAGTCTAATATTAGGGTGTGCTTGGATTCTTCTTCAGTTCATCGTCTGCTACCCAATAAAGTTATGCCACTTCTTTATTCCTGTACATCAATGTCCTGTAAATATTCACTTCATTGAGCCATACTCTCTTTTCTTATTTATTATGCATTTACTGTATTCGTCATTCTCTTCTCAGATATTTAGTACTTTCTTGCCATTGGCCTAGTAACTGTGATTAAAATTTATAACTTCACAACTGACACTTATTATTATATTCTTGTACTGTTCCTATATCCCATTTACTTATTCTAGGTAATATTAATTATGTGTCCCAAAGAGTGACACTGCTCAAGTCTACAGATTTGACTTTGTAATTTTATGGCTGTTCTTTTTAGAGTTTCGTAAGAGTGGGTCGTGTCAGAATCCATTGACTGTGTACATAAATACTTGCAATATGAGCTGCTTTAGGGTAGTTGAAGTACATTTAAGTTCCATAGCCAAAACCTACTATTTTTAACTAAAACTACATACATACTATACCTACCGACGGAAGTACTATTTATATTTTATGTTTTAGCAATGACGCAAGGAGATTAAATGCTACCTACTTAGCTCTTTTATTTTCTTATTTCACAACTCTGATTTTTCCGGAGATTCATTTCAAATTTAATAAAACCGTTATTTCACATAATTAATAACGTGCCCTATACTGAAATTGTGAAATTATTAAAAGATGAGCAAACAGGATTAAAAAGTGTTGTCGGAAAGGCTTTTTTGTATTTTGTTGTATAAAAGATGAAATAGTGCAAATATTTGTCTTTGATAATTGCAGAGGATATACAACCTGGAAAAGTTCGGTTCTGTAAACGAAGGGACGTATGTATTGGTGATCCAAGTGCACTCCAGAGTCGAGTACCTCAGTCTACTAATCGAGAGCCTGTCACGGATGCAAAATATAGAAAACACTCTTGTGATATTTTCGCACGACCTGTATGTGCCACAATTGAACGAGGCCATACGAAATATCGACTTTACGCGAGTTATGCAAATATTCTACCCACACTCCATTCAACTGAACCCAAGAAAGTTTCCGGGACAGATGGCCGACGATTGTCCTAGGGATATTTCTCCTGCAAAGTAAGCCTTCTACTGTTGACAATATCTTTAATCATCACGGAAACACACATGCATTATATCTCTGCTTTCCTATTCTTTCCTTATGAATTTATCAAACTTAGACTCTGCTCTAAAAGTCGACTTATACAAGTATAACTGTACAATTGTGTATGACAAAACAATGTGTTGCAAATTATAATTATGTCCATTTGCATATTATACATTGTCATCTAACCTAGTATCTGTATCACGACATAAAATTAAAATAGCGTTATTGACGTTGCAATTAGGTGATCTGAATTTGCATAATAATATGCGCACTATATATACTGCTCTGGTATTATATATATATAATTAGGTATATAATAGAACTCATGCATAGAGAGGTATAATATTTTGATATGGCATTGTCATCGGGTCTTCTAGCCTCGTTTACTTTCTGCTCAGATGTCCGATGGTTCCTGATGACTTTCATTGAATGGCCCACTAACATTCTCCTCTGTTCTACATCTTCCCTCTATAGATTTCCCTTTCCTAAAACATTTGGAAAGCTTTATGAATGAATGATTGGATCTAAATGAAGAGAACAATTGCGAGTGCCTTAGAGCTAAATGAACACAGTAGAATGTGACATGAATCTGTAAGTAACGACGCGATGTTGAGAGTGAAACCGAAATATTTATTATGCCTGGTTAGTGATTGTTCCTCGAGCACTGACATCAAACGGGACTTCCAAACTATGTACAGCCGTCTTTTGATAACTAATTTAAATACAGATGCACCTGCATATATGCTCAGTTACGTTAAACTTATATCACACTTGCTCTAGTGAAAGTTATGTAAAGTGTCATAAAAATTGAAATCTTCCTGAACAGTTAATAATATTCTACAAGGCTGGCTACTTAAATTCTCCTAGACATTTCGACCTAATTTACTTTAGCCAGAGGTACTACATGCGTGTCGTTTTTCTACCTCCCCTTCTCTCATTAATACACACCATGGAGCATAACACAAATTGAATTCCACTATTTACTAAATTAGAGATACAGTCTAACAAACCGTACACGTACACTGTGGTTACGTTCAACTCCCAAGCTGCAAACAGACTTTCCTCCACTACCTATTGTAATTTCTTCCGGTATTAAATATTCCATTTATAGAAGCTTCATACAATACAGCGTCACATATCTCTGAAGAGTTTACTTTGTCGACTAGGTAAATAGTCGGTAGTCCGCCTTTAACAATCATTTTGATTTATTACCCAATGTGATAGTCAACCAAAGAAGAGGATGTATTCGCTTCAACTAAGCGGAAACCTGATCCAGTCCTTCACTGGAGGGGCACGGCAAAAAAACACAATTTCTGTCTGAGTACCATGTACACGGGGAATTCAATTTTTATCATTTTATGCTATAATCACCTCTAGTTGAAATCGGAAATGATTGGTTGGATATAAGTTGGCTGGATAAGCATTCATGTACATCTAATGCGACATTTAATATTAAAAGAGAACTTGACTTGCAAAATCTACAAAAAATACAACATGATTCATCACTAAAATATTTCCATCTAACTCATTACTTAAAATTGGCCTATGAAATTACTTTTTTCATCATTTCAATCGCTCTACATTTACCTGTCATTTTTCCCAAAGGTTTAACATATTTTTTAGATTTGATCAATAAAGTCATTCTTCCTTTCGTCAAGTTTCAAGTATTCTCTAAAATATTGATGCATGAAATGATAAATTCCAAAATCCTTTAAATCTTGTATAACTTTATATTCCATGATGATATTATCTATTGTATATTGGCTGAAAATGTACAATGGACGCAAAAATTCCTAGTGCTTTTATCTTTTAAGTTCTATTTGTGGAATTTTTAAAGATTCTAAATTTGCATACAATGTTGTACGTCAGCGTTTTCATCTATAGTTATTTCAATGATCGTTAAGCATAGAAATAGGTCACTGCTCTTACTTATTACTTACTAAATAGTAGATGGTCCATGTTGTAAGGATTTTGCTATCGAAATGGTAGAAGTACGTCTTTAATATTTTTACAGGTTGTAATAAAATAAGCAGATTAGGTTAATATTCTCCTGTAAGCATACAGCGTAATAGAAATCTAAAACTTAATATAACAAAACATCTAGTATACTAAATTGCCAACTGAGTACTACTTGTAGTTGTCGATCTGATTAGATCAGATAGCTTGTTGAAAAATAAAATGTGCATTTTGGCATAAAAATACCAAAGGACTCTCATGTGTAGAGCATTGTGTTTCGCCCTCTTCTATTCTTTTCTTCAGTGCCTATATAAAATTGAGGACGATATACATTCTTTTACAGAGATATTGAAATTCCTCCGTTGGATTTACTCTTCCGTCAAAAGATAAAAGATACGTCCTAAAAATGCATCCATCCCGTCAGTACCAAAATACAGGCCCAAGTGAAAATCGAAATTTTAACAGAATAGAAGAGTGTCTACCTATATATCTATATCAAAAGTATTATGTTACTATCTCGGTTCCGAAATTGAAAACTACTGATATAACTAGAATGGGAATTGAAAAGCTGAGATAGCCTATTATACCATACACCGCTCCGTAGGCGTTTCAATGCTTGATCTGTATTTAAGCAACTATGAGTGAATCCTGAACTGACAAAATGACACAGTACACAGGTTCTTGCAATAAAATACAAGGAAAGATATTAGCATGTAACACTATCAGATCATAATCATATTATCATGTAATCATGGCTTTGTTCGCATTTCTAATAACAATACAAGTACTACACGAGCCCTGATCCTAAATTATATATCATAAATCGTAACACTATACGTATCCTACATACATACATACATCATCTCTATTTCATTCGAATTATACGTGATCCACATTCAATCATGTACACAATTCACCCTGATGCTCCCAAAAATCTCCCTTCGTTCTCTCGTAGATCTTCTTCTGTTACGTCATGTGCCAATCCCCACTTGTATCCTTAAGTGATTTATTTCGTTCGGTGATTTCTGAGCCATGTTCTGATACGATTTAATATTTGTTACACTTTTTTCCTATTCGATACTAAAAATGTAATTGAAAACCTCCTAACCATTTGCTGGTAGATATTATTAGTTTTAACAAACGAATTTCCCGAAATGTAGAGTAGAAATGCGTGTGTATAAATGGGTTTGACTTGGCGACATATGAAATGCAAATTTATGTGGCTCATTAGCGTAGTTTCATAACAGGGTTTTATGGTTTCATGCAAAGTTTCTCATAGGATGAAAGGATCATAAAAAGTTTGCTAATATTAGAAATAAAGTTTGAGAATTGGCGTATATCCATAAGGAGTAATTGGTAGTTGTGTTTTTAACGCGTACTTATATTTACTAATTAACAGAGCTCGTGAGATAAAATGCCGAAACGCCGCACACCCTGATGTTCATGGCCATTACCGAGAAGCCCGATATACACAGACAAAACATCATTGGTGGTGGAAAGCCAATTTTGTCTTTGGGCAGATTAATGTTCTGAAAAACTATACGGGTGAGTTGTATAGATGTAGACACATTAATAATTACCTATAGATGACAAAGTTTCCATTCTTTGCGTTACTTAGTAAATAACTGTCTTGCCAGAGTGATAAGTGTGGCTCGACTTAGAATACTTTATAGCTATTTAGCTGAATTCCCTTCTTATATGCTACAGATAAACATTTTACAGTGCAATGTATCAAAAGCAGTAGCTATTTATAATAGCATTTAGATGACTACATTATTGTGTATGTTGCAGTGATTACGTGACGTAGAATTGTGCAGTTCAATGATTAATTAGACGCGGCAATGAATTGTTAGCAGATTGATTTATTGTTGTTTTTGAACATTTAGGTGTGATAGGATTCCTTGAAGAAGACCACTACGTAACTCCAGACTTCCTATGGGTGTTGAACCTAATGGAGACAGCCATGATGAGGAATCTATGTCACGGCTGCAATCTTCTTGCCCTCGGCACATACCTAAAAACTTGGAACATCCGAGCCTCTCATTCCCGGGTACGTGTTAAACTTAACATTAGATAGTGCACAATAAATATTTACCTTTAGGGATTTGTGATCTCAATTTGACACTCTACACTTCATCTCTGTGTTCGTGTGTAGACTACAATGTGCGCTAGCTGGTTGGATTATAGAACATAGACTGTGTGAAAAAACAAACAATTTGCATACATTCTTTTGAATAGTTTCTGTTCTATGACTTCCTTCTATTGCGTCTACTTTTGTGTATTACGTAAGTAATTACTAAGTCCTGTTGTGCTATCTACTACTATCTGCTGCCACGTATTATTAAAAACTGTCTTAAATTGCCTCATTCAACTTTGACTAGGTGTAACTTAACCACTCAGTCTATATGCTCCAGTAATTTGATTTCTGCTACATTAACTGCCATTACACTCAAACTAACATTCAGCAGATAATTATTTCAAGCCATCTAATGTAGCATTATGTATGATTTCTCTGTGTTTGTCGTTCGTATCTCTAATGCACTTATAATGTTAAAAAGGTAGTAGTGTTCTCTATTAATAGAATAGTTGTATATTTAGATTT
Organism: Tomocerus qinae; assembly: GCA_020055645.1. Taxonomy (NCBI): domain Eukaryota; kingdom Metazoa; phylum Arthropoda; class Collembola; order Entomobryomorpha; family Tomoceridae; genus Tomocerus; species Tomocerus qinae. The sequence continues at coordinate 27,872,715 of CM034548.1, forward strand.
AGCTGTTGCAGCAAAATGTAAAGTAAAAGTGAGCAGGTGTTAATCGCAATATATTGTTAATGTAAACGTGACTGCAGATTTATTTCCTTCGCTTAACTTCCTCCGTAAGTGCAGCGTGTTAACGGGAAAGCACTTACTAAACGTCGGAAACTCTTTTTGTAGTTTGGTAACCATATAGCTCACTTTTTCGATTGAGTTTGAATGACCTCGTTTCACTTACTACTTTATCTCAATCAAAGCTAAGAAACCATTTCAATCACAAATTGTATTTTGGAACCTAGTTCTTTTTTGGATTGGCCAACCACATTGTTGATTCCCCGAATGTTTTAGATTAATAATTTCTTTCAAACATTGTTTTCTACTTTTATTTAATTTATTGATTGTGAAATCTCAACTATTCTTAGTACTCCTTTCAGTTCAAACTTTCATTCTCACAGTAATGTGTAAGAGCATTAGTAAAATAATAAATCACCGAGTAACGCAATCCTGAATTTACAGTACAGTGAAAGTTGAGTTGGTTGTTATGTCATGCCATAGCTAGCACATGCTAAAAGATTAAGTAAATAACAATCAATGCAACATTCGCTCCTTGACCTATAATTCACTCCTTTTTGGCTCTTGTTCTTTCATGCAGTTCAATCTTATAAGTGTGATAACATGGGCATTTATTAAACCAGCATCTTATATGCTATGCTAACTAATTTCACCGTGACATGGAAAAGTTGAGACGATTGGGCTCTCGTGTACCAATGCGTTATTTTCAGTCTTGCCTATATAATATTCTCAGTATCTTTTGCTTACATCTTTCAAAATTTACAATTTAAATTACCAGGATAAATTAGTAGATCGGCGATATAAAAAATATATTTACATTGCAATAACAGTATTAAATGGTAACGAGGTTGAGAATCTAAAACTTGATTAGCTATGGTTACCTGTTCAAATATAAATATAACTATTTATTTTTATTATCTATTACCATCTTTAGGTATGATATAGATTTTGCCCCAACTGCTTATTATTAATACATCGCTACCAATAAAGGAAATTGAGTGATATCAAATACGGCAGATCTCGTATTTGATTATTTGGCTCATTTAAGTGTACACTTGTATTTATATTATTTATAGATCTATTTATACACACAAATATTTATAGATCTATCATCACAGATGAATATGCAAAACACATTCCAAGTTGGCAGAAACATTGCTAAGGTGCCAAGTCATCCTTTTATTATTGTTAACCAATTCCTGTGACCTCATATCTTTCAAAATTGATAGTTTCATTACTGGATTGTCCTCAAGTCACTTTAGGGACACTTCCCTCTTACCACTTTTATTAACATATTTCCTTAACCAAGTGTAACTTTTTAATGCAAATAGTTATTTATTTATAAAGTTGTATTAACTAAAAATAATGGGAAGTACAAAGTTCTATTAATACATATATTATTACAACACAGGAGATAAAATGTGGGGGTAGTTTAATTTATGGCACTAACACAGCATATGTTTATATAAGAAATTGGAGAATTTTGCGCATATGTATTCATCTGTGATTAAAATTTATGATGGTGAGACTCAAATATAGCTTAACACTAACATATTGTCCTGCATTTATTTAACACGGCAGTGCAGTAGTTTTTGTTTCTGCACTACATCAATAAGCTCATAAAGTTATGACTATGTTAAGAAGATATGCATCTGCTTTTAATAAGAACAACAGGTAAATATGGTAAGTTTGCTTGTATTATACTAGCGCCTGTAGTTAGTTGTAAATGGAAGTCTAAAGATCTCTATAAATATCTATAGATAAGTATTTTTATCCAGTTAAGTAACTCTTCGTTTCTTAAGAAGCTTTTACCTTCAAACTGAAGCTGCAAGAAATGTCAGCGTGGGCGCTTGTGCGCGCCCAAGCACCAAATTGTTAGAGCTAGTAACAAACCTCGGGTGCCCTTTCATTTGATATATCATCTTCAGACATAAAAAATAACGATCAAAAGGAGTGTTGTGTTTCTGGCTCCTTATATAACATAGTTGTGGGTAGCTGTTTCATTAATATTAATAGGGTCTCCAATTTACAAATGGGCAATATGAGAATAAATCGATGTGCCTTTACATCTTAATAATATTCTTGTCTCTTATGTAAACTCATTCTGTGTCTCATCTTCTTGCCTCGTCTTAGAATTTGCCCATTATTTCCGTTCCTAGAATTTTTTCCAGCACTGTTCATCGAATCTCACAATTATAGGAAATGACCTTATCTTACATTCTGCTTCTTGCTAAGTCATACACTTACGTGTATTCCTAACAAACACTGTCTTGAAGAAAATCAAATTATACCAGGTCTTTTGAAAATTATACATAAGTGCTGAACGTAAATTTAACGAGATGTCTCAAGTTTCATTTCGTTTGCATTCTTTAATTTAACGCAATATTTCGATTCCTTATCACAAAGAGCACAAACGTATTTCGATATGTTTGATGCTATTATGTTACTGTTTCAAATAATGTCACCAATCTATTTTCAGTCAAACCCACGCAAGAAATTATTTTAAGAGACTATGCATATATAATAGGAAAATTATTTATTCTCTTCAAATGAGACTTCTTTTTCATCTCATGATTCTGCATGAAGTCTGCCTGAAATTATAATGATCTTTTTGACTCTTGAAACATCCTTTAATCAAAGATGTCTTATCCGATTTATCTTTTGCCTACAATTGATGCGAAACCATGTAATCATTTTGATGCGAAATAAATTGTAGACTACAAATAGGCAGCTAATATGGCTTAACAGTATATATATATGAATGCAAGTGGTTTAGTTTTATTTGTTAATCTTACATGCAAAGTTGGTATTGCCACACATTTTAGTGACCTTTTTAATCTACGTTTACAAAGTCCATCTTAGACTTTTTACTGCCTTTTTTACGTGATCTATTGATTTTTGATCAAATTAACAAAAATTAGACCTATATTAAGTACCTATATTTTGTATAAATATTTACTTACTTTTCAGCCCATACATAATAATAAAATCTCGCAGATATAATGATAGGTTCCCTAGTTTTCAAATGATACTTTATTATATTTGTTTGACATTGACAAACATTGGAAGTCTAAGTGAAATATAAGTGGCACTAGGAATAAATGTCATATCATTATTATTATAATATTGTGTATAAGAGTCTAATTTAGGTTAGTAATGATAATATTTACATACTATTTGCCATTGCCAATAGGAAGTTCATGTAGCTTGAAAAAGCCAAGGTTTGTTAACTAATTTTACATGACACAATATCAGTCTATAGCGACATAAAAGTCATATAACTGAGGTAGTAGAAGAGAATGGAATTTCCGAGTATGTATATGTCGCTTGGTTGATTCTGCCGGTGAACTTAAATTAGGTATTGTTTTGGTTAATTATTAGGCTGTGGTTGTCCTTATTGACATTGGGTGCTACTCTGCTATGTAAATTACATGAAAAATTAAAGCAACTACTAACTACCTATATTTATGCGGGTATCTTTGTCCGGAACTTTGACTTTGTGAGGCAATGTAAACGGGTTTAATAATAAATATGCATTCTGGTGAAAATGATAAATATTGCATGCATGCTTAAAGTGACTAAAATTATATTCTGTTATTTGTAACAACATACTTGTTGCTATCGCTACGTGTAGACAAATGTTGTAAAGAAGGGATCAATAATGGATAAAATCTGCTTGTCTAATACAATTTATAATGTGTCTCTTGTCCACGGAGTAAAAGTTGGATGTTGGATCTGTTCTGATGAAACGACTAATACAAAAACAACATTATTATTATAGCTTCCAGTAATCCTGAGGCCGATTTCCTACTTGTATCCTATTCATATGGTTTCGAACTGGATGAAAAATAGTGCTGCTCAGGTTTTCCGTGTTCTATCTTTCTATGCCTATTTTAACTCTTAACAGCTTTTCTATTCATTAACCTCTGCTACGGTCTTTTGGCTTTTAATTTAAAAGACTACAAATAGTTATTATTATATTTTTCCTACATAACTTGGTTAACACAATCCTAAACTGCATATTATTGCTTTTATTACTTACTTCCATGCAAAGCGACACCCACACACAAACTCATGTCCAGGAATTATGCATACAAAGTTATAGACGAACGTGATTTTGCTTTCTTTTGAACATTTTCTTTTATCGTCAAAATTGGGTTCAGATTTTTTTGACTGGAATTTTGATGTTGCATGTCAAGCACGGAAAGTCAGGGATTTTCTTCTAGGAAAGCTTTCATCCTTTGTACATCGTAGTTATTTGTAATATTTCTTTTTCCAAGTCTACGTGACATGCTCATAGTGTTATTGTTATCATCATATTCATATCTGCTTTTGATTTTTGAAAAAGAAGAATGTGTATCCTCTACATACATGCAATGAACCACCTTACTTTAGATGAACCTATAAGGTGGAATCATTTTTGGAATTTTAATTGTTTTTTCAATTGAAATAGTTTTAAAAGTAATATCCTTTATCAAGTCTCAAAATCAATATATTTATTAAGAAGGTAAAATATTTCTTTATTGCCTCGATGATTTAAACTTTTACCATGCGAATAACTTTATTGCCTTCATTTTCTATTTTACCATTTTGCCATTACAGTCAATGTGCGTGTTAGCTAACAGTTTTTATTCACTAAATTGACTTTTGATTAAACACAAGTTCTACTATGCAATACAAAGAAGAGTAGGAAATGAATATTTTATTGCAAAACATTTTTTTATTGTACTCATGTAAAAATGGTAGTCAAACAAGAGAAAATATTCAACGGTTTCAATTAAATTCTGAGTTTATTCAACATTCACAGTAGTCGTAGTCACAGTCACGAGTTTCTCCATACACTTCCAAAATCCTACATAAATTATAATTATAGCTAGAAGAGTAATTCTTGAATAAATTATAAAGGATGTATACTTTTATGCTTCAATGAATCTTGACAGTTTGTTTTGTTCTTTATTGATTGGTATTTGCTATATAGTTGCTAGCACCTAATATTGTAGTAAATATCAACTAAATTGCTTAGTGGTTATAAGCCAAGATGATTTGCAACCAATATAATTGCTGCTATCCTTATTTTTTCTAACGGGAAAATTAAAATATGACTTTGCTTATTTTTTGTGTTTATTTTTGGTTTGGCTATGCATATCGTGCATGATAAGTTTATTGCAGAATTATAACACTGATGCAATGTCTTATATAAACTGCTTTCCCTATCGTAATCTGCAATATTATTTATATAAAAATAATTAATTTTCGCTTACGACCTGACGGTAGTATGCCTATTCGCTACGGTTAAAGGTATTTCTAAGAAGAGGTACAAAATGCTTAATATGCTTTTTAAGAGGCAATTTGCCATCTACAGAGCATGGAAATTTTAAACATGAAGTGAAATAATTTCCCATGGTTTGCCATCAACGGCTTCAACACTGCTTGCACTCAGAAACACTTTTGGTAAAGTCGCATGAGAGTTGTTATTATGAATATTATGTTCCTTCTATATCTATTTAGTCATATGCCTTGTCTTATTTATTGTTGTTCAAGCTACTGCTGATGGTATATTTTTGAATAGATTAGAGATACTAGTTGTACTGAGTTCTTCAGGTATCTACTGTGTGAAATGAAAAATCAGTTCCGTCTAGTATGTTAAGTTCTGTAGTATAGACACCTTGATGAAGTACCTGAATAGTCCTTAGCTATATAGCTAGACGAGACAAAAGGTAAGTCTAAAAGGACAATGTTCTCTGTGCATAATTTGCTATGGTTTCCAATTGAATTCCTGCGTAGGTTTTACTATGAAAATAATAGAACTTAGTATAAATGGATAAATGCAGTCATTGTGTAGTATTCTGTGTCTGTATTGTGGTATTGGTATGATCAGTATGAAGATGCAATGAATAAATACTACTTAACTGAACTGCGTAGTGTTTGTTGATATGTGTTTATGTAATACATCTCTGTGAATGTGTTTATTAAGTAGTAGGCAACATTTTATTATTATGACCATAGAATGGTCCTTCGAATACATGCATTGTTATTGTTGGTATCAGTAGGTATTCTTATTTCTGTTCCCTTATTATGTCATGTTCAGCGGTTGTGTGTGTGTGCCATCATGCCATTGCCATGCCAGGTCTCCCTATTGTCAATGTCATTGTCTCTGCTACTCTGTTTGATGTTTTTGTTCAATGTTAATGTTGTGTTAGTGTTTTGTGTTGGTGTTTGTCTATTGTATGTTCCAAAGTTCACATACCCGTATATTTTTACCTAAATGAGTTCAGACCCATTTACATAATTATTTCCTCATAGAGTCATATACCATTTCCCTATACACTAATTTTACTTATATGCTGAGTTTTTTATATGCCAAAAATAATATATTCAACTATTTCGAAACAACGTCACTTTTCCATTTGACCTGTCCTGGTTATGACTCTATGAAGAATTTATATATATTATATATACCACTATGCTTAGAATTTTTATACACTCTTGAACTCATTGCTAATTTTATGCTCATTTTTCAGGCGGTCGTCACCAATTGGGTATCCAGCAAACATAATATGGGAATGGCCTTTAATCGAACTTTATGGGAGAAATTTAAAAAATGTGCTCCTACATTTTGCGACTATGATGATTATAACTGGGATTGGAGTTTGCTTCAAGTATCATATACATGCCTAGATGTTCCTCTGACTGTATTTTATGCAAAGGCTCCAAGGATTTTTCATATTGGCGATTGGTAAGACATTTTCTGATTTATATAGCATATAATAAGTGGATTTTTAACAACAGGAACATTGTATCGAGTAAAACGTTACTAGGTTAGATAGTAGATTATTTAATTCTTCATTTTACAAGAATTTAGAACGCTTCCAGATATTTTGCACCTTTATTTCAGATATCTTAAAAATAGGCTCTCGTAGAATGATTACAATATGCAGAAGCAGCATAATTGGATTTAGTCAAACATTTAGTATACACTTTGCCTGGTCTCTATATCTAAATATTATAATGATCTCTCTGGAAGATAAAATATTGAAAACAAATTAAGTAACCGATAGTCCATGGTTCAGTGATATTCTACATCTTTACAATTGTTAATGACAAAGTGGCAGTCGTGCCAAAAGTTGGTAGCAGATACAATTGACGGTGACATAATATTTTCCTAATGAGCGAGACGATTAGTAGAAGAAACTTTCGGTGGAAGTTGTTAGTATTTGTATTAATGACAGTTTTCTCTCTTTGTTTAGTGGGATTCATCACAAGAAGAAGCAATGCGATCCGAATACTGCAGCTCAAGCTATAGACAAAGGAGTGAAGCAATATCACACTCTTTTATTTCCTGACAATCTTACCGTGGAAGTTCGATTTGGGAAGAAAATGCGGCTGAAGAAAGGAAATGGTGGGTGGGGTGACTTAAGAGATAGAAAACTCTGCCTCTCCTTCTAGCATTGGGTTGGCTCAAAATTTAGGGAAGATAGCTCTTAGGAAAGAGAGGTTCGGATTTAACATAGCTAGGTCAGTATTTTAATGAAAGAAGTAAGTAAATGACGTCTGAGGGAGTAAATAGTCGATATTTTGATATCTTTAATGGAACGAGTTATAGCAAAATAATAACAAAATACTATAAATTAGGTAGGTACTGACTAATTATTATTAATATTTAAGGAATTTGTTTTGAAAACTCTTATACGACAAACAAAGGAATCAGAGTGAGGAATTCAAAATTAGTTTCCTCCACTTACATTACGATGTCATTAATTGTGGCAAGAAATTAGGGACGTAATATGAAATTAGGAGAGTTGCTCATAGTTTTCTAAGGGAAAGTTCCGCTACAATGCTTATTCATCCATAATTTAAGTAGAAGAATACTTGAGAGCTCCTATAATATATTAAACTGCGTATTTGATAATGGCGAATGAAAGGAGCCCACAGTTGTCAGATGTAATAGAGCCTTTAGCAAATGACAATCTCGTTGTAGGACATTTTTTACTCTTTTTTCCATTATTTTGGATTCAAGTGATAATTTTGATAATTTCAAGTTAAAAAACTCACGGAACATTCTGGTGCACATTATCGAGACGTGATATTAATTTGATACTTGAATTGACTTACTGAAACTACTTTTAAATGAAAAAATATAATCTTCTCTTGTTTCAATGTTGTCTCTCATTTCCAATATTAACATTATTTTAACTAAGATAAATGACATTTAATCACTAGCTGGATTAATGAAATAGATTGTATTTTAAAGTACTATAATATGTCTGCAGTCATACCGACATATTTAAGGAACGTCGTCAGTCAAGCATACCTGTGTTATATCTTCATTCTAAGATAGATACAACTTTCATAACTTATTTATTTGCCTGTGTGAAATGACTGTTAGGATTGCATAATAATATATTCAGTATATATACTATAGTAAATATTAAGTGTGATTTTATTCACGCCGAGTTTGATTTAAATGCCATAAGTCACAAATGACAAACACAGTACTTTTCTTTTGTGTTAAAACGGAAGTAGCAATGTTTTGATGCTAAAAACGGTAAAGTTTGACTACTTTACTACCATGTTTGTTAAATTAGTACATTATTCAGGAAATATTTGTTTTTGCATAATAGTTAGGACTAGTTCTTCAAAAATAGAATATAAAATGTTGACAAGACCTTAGTGCGGGTAAACTTAATGTAACAATTCGAATTATTAACAATAAGTGATTGATTGATTGCTCAGTTGATAATCTAATCATTATGCATGTTGCATAAAAGTAGCTACAAACTTATTATAAACATGTATGCGTATAATTCCTATAAAAATAATCACCTGCGCAGAGAATTAAAATTTGACACAGAGCTTTGCTTAGCTCTTTTTGTACAGCGATGCAATTAGTACTTATTTAAAATGCATTTTATGCCGCGGTTTCTCTGTTGTTAATTATGATTTAAAATTTTTTGAAAAATTGTAAAGGAAGCAATGAGTATGTGTAATACATTAAGTGGGGCTGTGACTGGTGTCCGTTGACAATGACTGAAATAGCAAGTAAAACTTGATTGTTGTAATTGGGAATAAGTTGCACCAGAATATGATTTAAGTATAGTATACATGAACAATGACTGCAAATTAATAACCTTTGTAAAAAATAATTAGGTGCTTTGAAAACAAGGTTAATAGTAACTATACGGAAATAATATTATGAGGTACTTATGGTTAGTGCAAAAATCTGCAATGCAAAAATGCAAGACATATATGAGTAGGTAGGAAGTACAGTCATTAATACCCGACCGACATTGTATTCGTCATCAGTGAGAGATGTCTTGTTTGAATGCTGTGATGCACTTTTGCCTTTTCTGCAACTGTACAGTTCAGAAACCACAAAATTCTGTCCTGTCCTGTCCAATGGCAAACCCGAAACAAAGCAAGGCAAATACAATTGGACATCCGGAAACTAATCAGCAGTAATGACGGCTAACATGTTGTTGTTTGTAATCCAGCCAATATTAAAAGAAGAATAATCCGAATTGATTTACATAGGATTAGAGCAAAGGCAAAATGGTCCATAGGAGGGAGGAGATAGGATTTTAGAATTGTACTGAGAGTGGTAAGAATAACAAAACTGATCATCTCTCTGTTTTCAGGCAGTTGGTTTTACATCTTTAATTGATATCTGTAGCTATAACCATTTCATACTGGATGATAAATACTATCGTAGTAAATAAATAGACCGATTGAAGATCGCAATGCATTTAAAATATTATAAAGGTAACCAGGAATAATATTAAGTACTTATATAGACAGTTGAATAATATAATTAAAGGAGGCACTGCTCGTATAATATATATTGTAGCTGAAAATACAAACAATGTATAATCACTAAGCTTTGTACAATTAAGTTATGGCATCCACCACAAATCAAAACAAAAAGTTGCCATTGCTTAGAAAAGTGTAGAGTTGTATTCAATTCCTCCATGTATTTTTATCATTTATTGTCAAGTTTAACATTAGATTGTTAATTTGTGTAGTACTAATTAATGTAGTATGCTATCAGTACATTTTCAGTTAAAGTTAACTTACAACAATTAAAACTACCACTGACAAGCGATATACACGTAAAACTAGTCACCATTATAATTACTAGACATTTATCCTTTTTATATTTTTCTGCATTTACAATCAATGCATAATCAAAGTTGGTACAACGCAATTCCGACAAAGTATGTTGTGAACTCTAAATCTAATACTAAATAATACTATAATATATTATGTAATCAGTTCATATGCATTCATTTCGTTTGATTCATGCAAAATATTAATGCCACTTTATTGGCCATTTCCAATATAAAATAATATCTAATACACTACTACGGTATACATGGGTTTTGATGTAATTGCATTTATACAGTGTGTGTATCATTTGGAATAAAAGCATTTCAGTTGCATTAAACATTTTCATACAAATTTTGCTATAACTGAATTACATACAGATATTTAGTGGTATTTATGTATTCAAATACAGATATTTACTAGTATTTAAATACAGATACTATCTTATAATGTACAAATATCTATTTGGTTGGAAAAATGTATGCTTCATGTCATTAAGGAACATTTTAAAACGCAACACCCAAACAACGCAAACCGAAAAATAGAATTAAATTAGTAGTTTCAGAATTTAGGACGCATTATTACAAATTATATATTAAAGTGCTTGCGCTTTAAACCAAGCTTGCTACAAATGTAAGTTTTTGTTATCCTCCACTGGAACGAAATTGTTGCACGAATAATCATTCGTCCGTTACTATAATTGTTATTTCAGGGTGTAATTGATATTGCTAGTGATATTATAATTTTAAAGACATTTAGCTTACATTATGTTGTTATAAATACATTTATATAGCATTGTTGTTACTAGTAGTTTACTATGTAGCATCTAATTTAAGTGCTGAATCATAACAAAGATCTGTAAAGTACGAAAACGTATTGGTTAGTTATTGCTATTATTGTTAATTTGTCAAGTGTAAAGTAGGTACTTACTATAATATTTGCTGTTGCATTTATTTGTCAAAAATTATACTAATCTATAAGAGTACCCTTATATACGTATATAAGTAATAAGTACCCTTAATTGTTTTTAAAGTTAATAGTATAAATAGTTATGTTGTGAGTGCATTAATGTAATGAAGCGCTGACGATAATTATAATACGTGTACCAATTAATTGCAAGTCATTTGCAGGCGAATAAATAACAAATATTTCATTTTTATACATTTTGGCCTTACATTTATTCAATCAACAGCATATCTACGTTACAATAATATTTTGGAAATCCGAATAAATACTAACACTCATGGTTAAAAATGTGGTTTAAAGACAAATGTTACTGTCATGGCTAATACCTTGACCAAAGGAAAACCCAGGAGATAAGAAAAAGTATTTATGGTGTACGTTCTGTTTACTCCGGTAATTATATTCCCATTTAGATTTGGACAATTTTACCAGCACCTACCACAAGCCCGAGTCGCAGTACAATGTGTGTTCAACAAACTAGTAGGACTGAGGGCACATTACTTTCTAATAAATTAGTGAGTAAAACTCTCGAATGTCTCGAATCACTATTTCGTAAAACTCATAAAAGTATTTCCGAGAGAAAGTATTTGCAGTGAACTTTCCCATCTACTGCATATACATTTGGAGAAAATCCTTTTGAAAAGCTCTTAATAACTCATTTTGATTGATTTCAGTAAGTTAAAATTATAAAATAAAAACAAGAACAGCTTGTCAGATTTAAACTTGATCTTTAAATAAATACCTAAAAAGGTTTTCTATTTCCTATGATCAACAGATTAATAGGGAACTAAATACAAAATAACGACGATGACGATGGCTCATGAATAAATAATTTTCAAGTTTTTATTGTATCGTTGTACCAATGCGACTTTTTTCTCACGCCTGTCTGCCCTTGTAAGGGACCGCGAATTATGACTTGCTCTTTATGGAAGTAACAGAATCAAAAATCGCTACACATTCACATTCATTCAACATTGTTCTTGCATAGATAGACAGATAGTTGCACTTTAACTGACAGTAACATTGATATTGGTACTACCTCTAGACACGAACAAAGAGCATGCACGAACAACGAAGCATTTTTAAAGTGATGTGAACAAAGCCAAAGCGTTTTGTCCATGATTGGGAGAAATTAGCCTGTGGGGTAGGTAATCAAGTCGATTGTAGATTAGCTTTGGGGGTTTATTGTACATTCACTCTTTTCTAAATCCTATCCGATTTTCTAAATCATAAACCTAACATTCATAAATTTGTATAAAACAATTTCACTGGATCTACGAATAAAATATACATAAGCAAAGTTATGAAATGCCTTTAAACGAGGAATATAACATATTTACTTTCAGCTAAGATAATTTTATATATCATTAAACATCACCCAATAAATTCGTGTCTCTGATCTCACTTATGAACATTTTTAATTTGCACAGTTACACATATATTAATGTAGGTATAATCTGTTTAGGCTTAGGACGTCCAACTCAAGTTTGTATTTGACATTGTATGATGTAAGTGTGTTCTTATCAGTATTACCAATGATAAAAAATATTATTATACCTATACAACCCCTTATATAAAAAATAATATTACATTATTTATATCTGTTGGACTTTGTTATGTCTTCCTTATCTTATTTTGTTTGAACTAAACTGCAGTTCATTGCATATAGTATGTCCGTAAATACTAGTTACAATTATAACATTTGTACAAATGTTTAATGTAATAAACTTTTGCTCCTATAATTCAAGAACTAGTTTTTTATTGTGTATTTTTTGTTTATATCAGTAAAAGTCATTTTTGGATAGTGAAGCTCACGCAGATGTTTTAATGGTTTTCTTTTATTGTTTATCGTTTTTATGAACGAATGTTATGTGAATGAACTCAATACGTAATTCTAGATATTTTCTATCTCCAGATTCCTTACAAGTCAGTCATTGGAGCTGTAACTATATTACAAATTGGATAAGATGGGATTTTTCACTGTAAATAAAGAGCTTTTCTGGGTAAAAGCGCATTATTTCCTATATTTTGGAGGTAAGAAAAATAAAATAAACAAATAAATAGTAACTTCATGGTATCATTGTAGTATACTTATGTTATTTTGTTGAGACCACTCACGACAAAATACATACTATATTAAATGATTAGTAATGATACAATTCCTATATATAATATAATTCCCTTTCACTATAACTGAATGAAATGATCTTCCTACTTAAATTCTTTGAAGCATCTATATTACCGCAAGTCAGAAGATTATAGACTGACATATTATTTCGTTTATTTCGATGCGCTGATCTATTTGCATTGAATGATTCTTGGTATAATTGCTGAAGTTGTTATAATTTATCCATATCATATTATTATTATTATCAATTTGATGATTTATGATTTTGAGTATTTTCAATATATGTGTGGGCCATGGTCTCGTAGTCTCATCTGTTTGTTGTCATTAATTGTGCGATAACCTTTTCTTTCAGGTGCGGCGTCTTTCTGGCCATTTGTAGCAGTATTTGGAAAACAACTTGGGATTTCAGAACTTGGTGTTGGTCTAATATTCACTGTAGCTCCTATAACTGGACTTATATCTATGCCACTGTTTGGGGCCATTGCGGACAGATTCAATATTAAGAAAAAGCTATTTATACTTTTTAATTTCCTCAATGCTATTGCATTTCTTGGCTTTGCTTTTCTTCCCAGCGTGGTACCTTCGAGGCCAATTGCTCTTGACTGCCGAGAGGATTTAACATATTTAACCCAATGCGGACATAAACAAGATGTTTGCAATGGATCCCTCGCCGAAACTTTTTTTGATGATCGCCATTTAATCGGAAACTATTCCTACCAAAATACAGACTGTTTTGTAAAATGTGATTTGAGTCAAAATGAAAAATCCTCATTTTGTATCGACTTTAAGGATGAAAAGGGACCAAACTTCTGTAAGAATGTTGATGACGCTCCAGTACAGTTTTCCGCTTCTTTACAGGTATAGGTACAAGTTATTCATTTTAAACAAATCGAAGCAATGTTAAAAAGAAGAATTCTTAGATGTGTAGACGGTAGAAATTATTGATGATTTTATTTTCTGTTCAGGTTTCAAGTGCAGAACTAAATCAAGACTGTTTATATTTTCCTATTAAATCTGTGAGATATGATAATGCTAATGAAGATACTCAACTACTGTGCACTTCTGAATCGGCCTTCGTAAACAAATCATGTACAGTTCAATGTCCACGCAGTCCAAAACTAAATAACCGCTTGGAGAGATTTATCCACAATCCAGATTATGTGAAAACTAGCATATTTTGGGTGTACACTTTCCTAGTACTAGCAGGTTGGATTGCTATGGCTGTAGTCACTTCTGTTGCTGACTGCCTCTGCTTTGAGACTTTAGGTTAATACTTTTGTTCTATCACGAAAAATTGTAATTTCAAGGGGTCCAGAAATTTAAGAAGCATTTGGCCATTTATATGTAATGTATGAACTTTTTTCCATTATTTTAATTTTATAAATATCAACTGAGGTAGATTTATTTTCTGCAATTAACACTTTTCCCAGAGAAAATGTACTATTCTTCATAATTCTGTAATCTTTATATATGATGTGGGCCTGTGAAGCTATTTATTTAATTTCAGTCCAATTTCATTTTATTTTGGAAATAGTATACTAAAGATCCCCGTAATTACAGTTAAACAAGTTGTAAAACTTTTGCTTTTCATGTAATAACAAATGGTTTGTTATTATAATAGGTGACAGGCATCATTTATATGGAAAGCAGCGCCAGTGGGGAGCAATAGGTTGGGGATCATTTTCTATGCTGTCGGGCTATTTAATTGATGTGAAAAGCAGAGATAGTGTTGGAATTCTGAAAGACTACTCGCCTGCTTTTTATTTGATGGCTGCCCTTCAATTGCTAAACCTAATAGTGTGCTACAATTGGGATGTAAATAGAAAACATAAATGCAAACAAACGTATCTGCTATTATATAATTCTCCTCTTTATAAATTTTAAATGGTTACAGGTCAAGAAAAAAGAAAAAACGAAAACGCTAGGGAAAGATTTGGCACACTTGCTGCGCAACCCTACCATAGTTGTCTTTATTATGTCCTGTGTTGTAGTAGGAATGTGTACTGGACTTTTGTGGCAATTTTTGTTTTGGTGAGACAGCGCAGCGTCCAATTTTTTAATATCCGTACGTTATCATTCTCAATTGGAATGCATACTAATACTGTAATTTTAGTAGCTATTTTTAACTTTTTAGGTACATCGAAGATTTGGCGTCAACTTATCATATCTCTTGCGAATTCTCTAATTTAAAATATGTGAAGTCGTTGCAAGGACTTATCAGCATTGTTCAATGCTTTGGTGGGGAATTACCATTTTTCTACATATCAGGTTTGATGAAAGTACTTAGCTGTATAATCAAAATTAAGTCATGGTTAGTAGTGTTTATTACATTTTATTTCCTTTTTCTAGGATGGTTTATAAGACGACTTGGACATGTACATTGCATGACTCTTGTGCTGTTGGCATTCGCAATACGATTTTTCCTCTATTCAATCTTGGAAAATCCATGGACTGTTTTGCCCGTGGAACTATTCCAGGGTTTGACGTACGGAATATTTTATGCTAACATGGCTTCATATGCATATGTCGTTAGCCCTGCTGGTAGTGGAGCTACAGTTCAAGGAATAGTGGGTGCAGCTTTTGAAGGAATAGGTTTGTAAATTTTTTGTCAATGTTACTTTCTAATTATAATTAGTAAATAATCTGCCACCTTTAAATTGGCATAGTGTGTTTCTCATCCAAAGGTTTTTGGTGTAACTACCTTACCTATATCTATCAAATCCTTAAAATATTTAAGCTTTGTACAAATGCCATCAAATACTGGTGTATTTTATTTATTTTTCCATTACATACGAAATGGAAATGCATTCTGCAAATTACGGCGGAATATCAATTTTGCAGTGATCGGAGAATTGATTCTAGGCCATTTTATTTGTTGTACATCATTTCAAATACCAATATTAATCAATAATTAACTTATCATATTTGTTATATAGGTGTTGGTGCCGGAAGTTTGTTGGGAGGTATTTTGTATTCTGTTATTTCCGGAAGGACGGCATTTAGAGTATTTAGCCTTGGAACTCTTTGTGCTGCAATACTCCATGGTTTGGTAATGTATTTCATCAAGAGGCAAAACAAATCATCAAACCCCAAAGGTACTGGTATTACAAGTCTTATGCTTTGCTATTGTTATCAAATTTACGGTAAACCCGCTAATGACTAATTCCGAATTTTTAATAGATTACACAACCGAAGTAATAGCAAAAAATTTTGAATTGGATGAAATGTTAAGCACTCAAGAAGGGACTAAAATGCAAACCAGCTATTAACATGTTTGTGCTAATTTTTATCAACATAATATAATGCCAATGGTATCCAGCACACCTGCAAGAAAACGTTTTATAAATTGTGATTTACAGAAATTATTTTGTTTTGTATCATAGTTTCAGAAATATCATTATGAAGTATTAAACTAACAGATATTTGTTAACATCTAATAGTATTTAATTAATAGTCCAATATTTTCAATAATCTCACTAACATTTTAGTCATTTTTCCTGCAGTTGAAACGGTTGCAGTACTAGGAGAAAAGTAAAGTTTTTTCAACCTTACTTCTACTCTCACTTTGTTGCCATCGTTTTCACTAAACCGTGGTTAGCATATTAATCAATTTTCAAGAAATTCTTGAAAAGTTAAATTAATGAAATATTTGAAATAAATAAACATGAAAAAATGCCTTTGTACCCTAAATATCATGCGTTACAAATTGATAGAAATCATATTTAACATACTAATACTGTTTGTGCTGTCTATGTAATTTATTGCATTTACGGCATCTGAAAACGATTTAGGGCAAGCCGATTTTATACCCTGGTGCAGGCCTAACTTTCAAATTGAGTCACACAGACTGGGGCCTACAAGTATAAAATATCAATCATAGTAACTTTGATTTAATGAGATTTGTATTTATTTGTAATGTCATTCCTTCATTGTGTTTTTGAACAAAACAGATAATGCGAACATGGATAAATAGTTATGCTTAGTTATCAACAACGTCATCATATTCAAATTTTTAACAATTGTCAATGGAACGGAAGTTGCATACACCTAGTACAGAAATACTTCGCATTATTTTATTATTTAAATTGAATGTTAGTGATCATAAAAGCTTTTTAGCTGTATATGTAGCAGAATATAATTTGTCATTGACAGTTAGTAATTGAAATTGAAATTAATACACTATTACAGTATTTCATATTGCACGAAACCGTTCAGCACTGTATTTACAGAGTACCCTAGATCCCAAAATTTTATAACAGAAGAGCTCAACGGCTTCCCTAAGTCATCGGTGGAGTGGTTACCCCTAGGAGGCTGCCTGGTTTGCCTCTGTAGTAGGACCGCCTCTGCCCATTAGAACCTACTTTGTTTGGAACAAGAACGTGGATAGATAAAAAATATATTACCATTTATGCCTCACTATGCATGCCTCACTATAACTAACTTTTATGGTATCCTATCCTTTCGCTTACATTCACAAACGTTTTATTTCTAAAGGTCTCTTATTGTATATATTATATCTGTAAATAATAAACAATACAAACTAAATTGTGAAGTTTGCGACAAAATTTTAGCAAATCATTT
Organism: Tomocerus qinae; assembly: GCA_020055645.1. NCBI lineage: Eukaryota > Metazoa > Arthropoda > Collembola > Entomobryomorpha > Tomoceridae > Tomocerus > Tomocerus qinae. The sequence goes on from CM034548.1 coordinate 27,890,542, forward strand.
CCTGTTGATAGATCTGGTCTACTCTTTTACAATTTATGACTTTATAAATTGTATTTCAGAACCTCAGAGTTTTAATAGTAGAAATGCAATTGTCACAGTCTATCGCAGGAAATTATTAATTCAAACTGCATTTTAAAATGTTTATTTTCAAAACTCTATATCTAATGAAGTATTTCATTTACCCTTTTGTACTTATTGATTTTTTCGCAGGTAATTAATTTAATTTTCTTACTATATGAATCTCTCTGTCCAAAAGTGCAGAAATTTATTTTGTTTGCCTTTGTACAGTTGTATCGTCTTCCGCTCAGTGCATTGAAGGTACCCGCACGCCAGATTCCAAAGATTGTAGCAAATATTCTGTATGTAATCATGGAAGACAGATAAAAACTTCTTGTAGTGGGGGCCTTCATTTTAGTGTTGCATTGAATGATTGTGATTGGCCTGACAAAGCTGGTTGTTCTCTGGGAGCCAGTATACCGACAACCAGGGCCACCACAACTGCCCGTACTTCAATACCAACAGCAGCTCCTGTAACACCGGCACCAACACCAGCCCCTGTAACACCGGCACCAACGCCAGCCCCGGTCACACCGGCACCAACACCAGCCCCTGTCACACCGGCACCAACACCAGCCCCTGTAACACCGGCACCAACGCCAGCCCCTGTAACACCGGTACCAACACCAAAACCAAATAGTACTCATTTAAAATTTATTTTATATGGTATATTGAGTAATTCCATGGAAAACCTCGATTCGGGGGGTGGGTCACATTAGGAGATGTATATGAAACTCAATTTAAGAACTACACCAGGTAAGACGGCCGGATCTTTTGGATCTTGAAAACGTCGAGTCAAAAGTAAATGACAATTTGAATTCACTACTGTTATTAATCATATCTCTAGGCACTAGACCTTCGAATATTTATTTAATATACAATTCTTTCGTCAGTTTAACCCAAATCCTATTTTGCGAAACCCTTCGACACGATTTGCTAAATTATTCTGAGTGGTCATTTTTGGAAAAAACAATTTTTGTCACATTGACTTATGCCAAATTGATCTATTATATCTTGTTAATCTACCATACGACCATGCCATCGATATTTGTTGAAAGTTCTTAAGATGCGTTTGATATATTAGGCATCTTGCGTTTTAATGTACTTAAAATATAACATTAAACTATATTTTAAGGTCCCAATCTGCTAGAGAAATTTTGGTAAAATGGTCTTCATTGTGCTCACTTAAATCAGCTTCAAAAATGCTTTTAAAAGATGTCGTCTTGGCTTTATTTCATCATGAATATAAGATGACCAAATCAAGTGATACCTTATCTAGATCTCAAGAACGGAGTGCCATCTTCAGTTTTGGATATATTGACTTTTGGTCACCACCAGAAATAGGGCTATAACATATGTATATAAGTTATAGCTCATTCTGTTGCACGGACCACTAAATTCTGAAACAGTCTATTATAGCATGATGATGACTACAGTATAAACGTAAACTGACGCATGCGCATTCAATAATGACGTATGTTTGTATGTACCCATGAGAAGGTATATGGCAAGGCACTACGTTTCAAAAGAGAATGGTCTAAGGTATGAATACATCAGCATTTTTCTAGCACACTATTCATGCTAGGTTTCAACTAGAAGACTAATAAAGTAATTGAAATTCAGCGGCAACTGTTATTTAGTCCTGTGAATATGTTACCGCACGTGGTTTTACGCTGCAATTGTGTTGTATATCATATGAATTTGTAACGGCACGAAAGGACGTATTGAAGGATGGGCTTTACTACGGGCTCAAGCCCCCCTTCCACCCCCCGAAATCCAAGAAAAAGGGATATTTTTTCTCAAAATAGCAAAAAAATTCGCACTCCGCGCAATTATTTGCCATTTGTAGGCCATTTTTGATTCATTTCCGTCAAAAAATGCCAAACAATTTTTGCGCTACGCGCGAATATATATGCTTAAAATTTCCATTGGAAATGTTAGCCCCCTCCGAAACTCAGTTCTGTATACGTGCTTGACGGCACGTGGTTTATGTGGTGGCTACAGATATAAGCAGAGTTCTACTTCAGCCGGCTATTTTACATTTTTCCCACCCGGGCAAAAAGGGCAAAAGTCTAAATCGTAGTTCTTTTACCCAATGTAGATATCACATCGATATGCCTCTTCGTTATATGTGCCTAAATAGCAGACTTCCTAACATTTTACCCGCCCACTAGCCCCTTTTGCCCTCTAGCCACCTGCCCACTAGCCAGTGGCTAGTAAACTTCTGAATATAAGATGCACCACTGTAAGCTTTAGTCTTCTATGCTATAAGGGATGCGACAGACAGGAAAAACTCAATCTTCGTTGATTGTGGTGTAGGCTAAATCCTACTCGGTTTGGTTAAGCCCTAATGAATGGAGGCTTTCAATGGAATTACTCTACTACAATAATTTGACAACTTAATGATAATATTTAACTATAAAAATGAATTATTACATAGAATATAAAGTAATTTGTTACTTCACCGACTGGGCAATCTATCGTTCGGGACAAGGACAATTTTCTCCTGAAAATGTGGATCCATCTTTATGTACCCACATAATTTATTCATTCGCTCTCCTCGACCCAGTAACATCTCTAATGAAAATCGCAGATAATAATACCGCCATTGATAAGAAATTTTATGAAAAGATCACTGCATTTAAGAGTAAAGGAGCTAAAGTCAATCTGGCAATTGGAGGATGGACAGATTCTGCAGATGGACGATATTCAGTAATGGTAAATGATCCGATAAAAAGAGTAAATTTTGTGACACAAGCAGTCCAGTTTTTGAAAACTTATAACTTCGATGGTCTTGATTTGGACTGGGAATATCCTCATTGTTGGCAAGGAAATTGCAATGCTGGGCCAGCTTCTGATAAGCCAAGTTTTGCATCTCTTGTGGCTGAATTACGAGCAGCACTTCCAGTAGGTTTTATTGTTAACACGTTACAGTCCTTATGGCTTATTAATGAAATAGTTAATGAGGTAGTAAGTATTTAATTAATTGTTATAGGTTGGAGCCTTACTCTCTGCCGCTGTATCTGCTAGCAAGCCCATCATCAGTGAAGGTTACTTAATACCCCAGGAAGTCGTTTGAATTGTGGTTTTATTTTATTTTGAATTATAAGTCTTGAACGAATGAGGAAGGAGAAAAATTTTGACTTGGTTTAAAAAATGAATGCTATTTTATTATATCTTCCATTTTTAGTTTTGATGTAGATGTATTTTTAAAATTATGAAAATGTTCTAACTGCAAAAATTCCTAAAGTTTTCGTCACATCTGTTGCTTCAAAATAAGACCAACAGTATAATAATTAAAATCTAGTTAAAAACAGTAAAATGTATAAACGAAAATTAAACCTAATAATTAAACCTTGTTTGAAGGTCCATATTTTATCAAAAGAAAGATTTTTGATACAATTTCCTTTTTGTGTCTTTTGAATAGCATACGATGTTGCAACTTTGTCCAGACTTTTAGACTGGATCGGTATAATGGACTACGATTTCCACACAGGATGGGAAAAGAAAACAGGACACATTGCTCCATTTTATTATAAACAGGGCGACGATTTTGATTATTTGAATGTGAATTATTCCATCTCGTATTGGATACAGCAAGGAGCCGACCCGACTAAACTGATAATGGGCGTACCTCTCTATGGAAATTCATTTCTATTGTCAAATAAATCAAATAATGGGTTGTTTGCTACAGCCTACGCTCCTGGTCGACCGGGACCTTTCACAGCCCAATCTGGAATGCTAGCATACTATGAAATTTGCAGTCAATTAGGCAATTTAACAGTAGTTCAGGATCCTGGAAATGCAATGGGTCCGTATGCATATAACAATGACCAATGGATATCTTACGATGACGTGGAGATCGTTAAACTGAAGGCAAACTATATAAAAAGTAAGAATCTCGGAGGTGGAATGGTATGGGCTTTAGACTTTGATGATTTCACTGGCGCCTGTGGTAAAGGAAAATATCCCGTGTTGACAGCTTTAAGTAAAACTTTGAATGGCTAATAATTGTTAGAAATTCTCTGGAAAAATTAAACAAACATGCATTGAGAAACAGTGTCTAATTATTAGACGGCTAAATTTACGGTGGCTTGAACACAAAGAAGAACACAATAAGATTTAATTAGATGATGATATATTATGGCATTTTTTGTATTTAAGCTACGATTAACTTGGCCGTGAATAAAGTTGTCTTCTTTCAAGTTGATAGATAGATCTATTTATTTCCATATATAATATGCATTAAGTTACACATAGTATAATATTTCTCTGTGTTATTTTCTTACTTACGTATAGATTCCTTAATAATTGGTTACAAAATAGTTTTTATCTAACTAAAACTTTTAAATTCTAAAGTAATAAGCTATTTGAAATCTAACGTTATAATCCATTCACTCACATTGCACTGCATTTCTTATGTATATAGGCGTAGGTTAGTTTACTTTCCTTTTAATTTCATAAACTCAGAATTACCTACAGGAGTAATCTGGTTATCAGTTCTGTTCTGTAGGATACGTTAATTTCAATTTCTTTATTCTAAACAAATAAGGTTGCTATTATAACCCTTAATTGTTTTCAGCCCATATATTTCGAATTTTCCGTAATGTTAGCATAGCATCTATTAATCCTTCCAGTCTAATTCCAGCCTTTCTCATACGTTATCGTCTCTGTCTCTCCAAATAAACGAGAAAAACTAAAAAAAATTATATCCTACTATAAATTTTATGTTGCCTTGCCACAGAGTAGTTCATGTAAGATATTATGACTGAATTCTGTCTCTACACCTAATTTGAGATATACTTAATATCTGAGTCACCAGCTATAACTGTCTCGCCTACTACAGCCTCCCACCAATAAGGTATCACTTCGACAATCCATTACATTGAATATTACTTTTTGTAGATAATCTTTTTGAAAACTGAATTAGCCCTTAGACCACATTAACCAAAATTATAGATCTCCAACTTTCGAACTTTTGAAGTAATATTTTTTGCATATAGAAATATGACCATTAGAATTTGACAAATGACTAAAGAAATCATAATTTTCTTGACCTTTTCCAGCATCTTGATTAAAAATGACTTTTTAAACACGTTAACTTTAAACAATCGCTATGGTTTAGGCTCATTTAATTTTAATAAATAGTATCTACAAGTTAGTGGGTCTAAGTAGTACCATTTCAGTGTGGAGCTGCAGCGGAAGAGTCAGATCTAGTTGATGACCCTATACATTTAGGTTATTTAAATATCCATTCAATAGAATTAAGTACTGTTTGAGACTAGAAAGTTGGATACAAACGATTTGCACAGTACACGAAACTAGCGCAATTCTACGGCCTACTACAACACAGACAACGTTGAGATTTCTTCATGACTTTGAGTACATATATATATGGCAGCCTCTAAGACTTATCCGGCTGTGACAATATTGGCTTAGGGCGCAACCCTCTTACCCTTATCCTCTTAACCCTCTCGTAACAAAGTTTTTTAAATGTTACAATGTCATTTAAATTACACTCTAAGCATAAATTTCAACTTCACATTCGATTACTTGGAACTTCTTTCGGATTTTCTGTGTGGTTTTATAGTTTGTAATCAATTGTAGTAATGACACTACATTTTGTATTACAATTCATAGAAATTCCTGGAAGTTGTCATTAGTGATGACTTTAGTTTATGAATGAGACTTTAGATTAGTGGAAATAATTGTTTCAGTCGCTTAGATTTCATCTATAGGACATTACTATATTATACGATTGAATTCGGTTTAAAACTTACAACTTGGGTCATAATCATAAGTATCACAGCCCCAACAATGTATTTACAGCCAGGTAGGTCTTATAAGCCATCACAAAACCACCAATTGAAACAGCTAGTATATAATATACTTTATATAGAATATTAGTTTAGTGACACCTACTACGTACGTATTTACATTAACATCTACGTGATTGACTATAACATTTAATAATTGTGATCGTATGTTTTTGTTGTAGGTACTAAGTGTAGATTTTTTTCTATCTGCTGAGGTTTTAGCACCGTTTTAGTTTGGCAAGTTTCCATTATAATTAATGACTGGTTTAAATTTGATACGACTGATGGATTTTTATGACTGACTTAAATACTATCATGTGGTTAGCTATTAGTCTAGAGTATACGCCACAAATGTATACATATTATATATATGTTGACTAAAGTACACAGTAATTCCGAAATTTCGGCAAGCTACATTAATACATACATAAAATATGTAAGCAATGTAAGTGTAGTCCATTTTGGTATTGGAAAATTCTCACATCTAAAAATTTACATCTAAGAGTAGTGACATTTTACAGCAGGATACTTACATTTTATAAATAGGTACATTTTACATCTACTAGCATATTCGAAAGACAGTGATGGAGCTACTCCTTCCTACTCTGATCTAAAACGGTCCACAAAAACAGAATTTCAACAGGAAATACGGTGTTGAGATTTAAAGTTTGCTGACCAACTACTGTCCAAAAATGAGTGGAACCATGACTAAATAGGACTTTTTCAATTTTTCTTTCAAAATCTAGCCATCAAGTTAAGTCTGCCTTAAGTCTGTTCCACATTATCGTTTAAAGCAAGATTTTCCGAGTTTAGCCATAGTTTAGCTGAACTTTAAATGAATTACTTTAACCTTTCGCCAAATATTTATGTCAAAAAACTGGATCGGACTCTGTGACAGACCTCCGACCTACTCTATAGCAATGTGGAATGTGTATCGTAAATTACAAAGATCCATTATGCATTCAATCATGTTACTTTATAGCATGTGGCATTGAATACAATTTATATATTATAATTATGTGTTATTATAGATTAATTTACTTATTTATATCATTAAATGTGGTTGTAAAATATCCGTTCCTGGTTGTATAATGTCAGTACCCCGTTGGAAAAGCCACTACCCTCAGATGTAAAAGTTCAGATAGAGAATTCACCGAACCAGTCCATTTTACACTAATATGTATTTCCAGTTTCTTTAGTTAGTGTTTACCTTTCGTCTTGTTTTTGTTAGTTCGCAGACAGGTAGCGGGATATAAATTAACAGTCATTTTCAGAGTAATTATAGAATAATTAAGAAGATAATAGACAGGACAGGAATCCGATTAACATGAGATGCGTCCTACATAGTAAAACATAGTAGTGGAAATTTATGTCGACAGAATACAAACAAGAATATTGATTTTTAAGTACGAATACATAATAATAACAAGAGTATTGATAAATAAGTACAACAAGATATTACATTATTTAATAAAGACAGAAGATACGAAACGGATGCATTAATTAAGTAATGCAAGTAATAATAGAATTGTAACGGAGATATTGAACTTTAGACTCTTACTTGAGAGTGGGTTGCTTTTATTTTGTGACTCTTAGCAAGAATCACGACGAGAGGAATTGATCAGACGAACGTCTCTGGATCCAAATTAGACTGACTTTGGTGTCGACTAGAAATTATTTCTGAGCGCTTCCAACGAGACGGAGAGCTTCCCGGCGGAGGAGTACTGGAGGAAGGTACTGGAGACGATCCTTGCGGCTTGCTTGCCACCGAAATGGGTTGAGACTGAGCGTGACTTGCGCCCGGACTCTGACTAGAAGCGGCTGGCAACGCCTCACCAGGGTTCTCCGCAGTCGTCGACGACACAATCGCAGCAGCGCTAGCGGAGCCTGCCAATTGGTGGCGTCGTCTCGTCAAACTTCGTCCTGGAGTGTGTCCACTGCTCTGACTAGAGGTGCCGTCACCTTGAGAGAGATCCTTATCAATTACCTTCCCGTGAGACCTGGTCTTATCCGCTTGTTGTTGGCGCAGGAGGAATTGTTGCTTCAGCATTATATTTTCTTGCGAACGAAGTCTCATCTTTGGAGCTATCGAGGAAATCGCAGCTGTTGATGTTGTTGCAGAACTTGCAGAGCTTTTTGCCAGTTTCTCAAAGTCCGCCGTTTTGGATTTGATGAGACCTGCAATATTGGCTCCCTTCGTCTCCTTGCCCAGCCCCTTGGGCTCCCCGCCACTCGCAATGTAAGGAGTTGTCGGAGTCGATGATGAAGTGGATGTCGAGGGCTGCACGCTTCCACTCGTGGACATGTATGACGTCTGAGGAATATGGAAACTCGTAACAACCGACGGCGAAGGTCCCGTGTGAGTTATCGTGGCAGAACTCGCCGAAGATGTGCTGGAGGAGCCAGGGCTGGATTTCTCAAGCTTTGGCCGTAGAGTCGGAGTGCTGGCGCTCGAGCTGGAAGAAGACGCCTGAGCGTCTTTTTTCGGATCTTTAAATGAGACAGAGCTGGTTGTCGTCGTTGTTGTCACAGTCGTTTGAAGAGCTGAAGAGTTTGGCCCAGGACATTGTTGATTGCGCTGTCGAGTAGCAGGAGAAGCGGATCCAAGAAATATCCTCGCTGTCATTTCTTCATAAGGGAATGTAGCTGGATCGTACGGTGGAGAAGCCGGCGGAGAAAATATCGGGCTCGAAACTTCCGAAGACGGCTGTCGCAGTGGCGAACCTAAAACAGTCAAATTGTTGCCTTATTTTACTATAATATTAATTCTATTTTCAATGTCAGCAACGTTACCTCCACAAAATATCAAAATCAAAATACTATATTACCTTTAGCCTCGCTCTCATATAGGCTAAACAACCTCGGTTAGATCCTAGCACATTGTACTATGATATAACCATAAGTATATTCTAGCACGCTTTCCTAGCAAACAGTTGTATTATAATACACTGTGCTAGAATATAACTATAAATATCCTATCACACTTTTATGGCACACTGTGCTACGATATACCTTGTTATATTCTGGCACACTGTGCTAGGATATAACTTGTTATATTCAAGCACACTTTCCTAGCACACTTATTACCTTTGCTAGGATATAACCAGTTGTATTGTATTGTAGCATATTTTGCTAGAATACTAGTTATATGCCATCACACTTTTATAGCACGCTGTGCGAGTATATAACCAGTAGTATACCAGCACACCATCTTGACTGTGCTTAGATACAACTGGTAAACGTATTTGCTAAGCACAGTTTATAAGTGCCCTAGGAAAGTGTACTGGGATCTAACCCAGGTATAATAATCAGGTTGTTTTGCTTTCAGACATGGCATTAATTTCTTATTTCAAAGAATTTTTCTTGAAAAATGAAATATTTGAAATAAATGAAATTTTTGAAATAAATGAAACAAATACAAGGCGCATGTTTTTACGCATGCGCAATTCATTTATTTCGCGCGAAATTTATTGAAATAAATGCCATGCACCCTATTTATTTCATTTATTTCAAATATTTCATTTTTCAAGGAAGTTGGGAGTGAAATATTTCCCGAAATATTTAAAAAATTTAGCCTATTTATTTCCGAGAAATATTTCAAGTGCCATGTCTGTTTGCTTTCCAAGGTCGGTATAAATTCAACGTTTCAATAAACTACTATTAAATAAGTTCCCTATACAATCTATAAATCGGCATACCTATTGTACGTAATAGTAAAATTTTGGTTTGCCACCAAGCTTTGCATTTAATTAAGTAATATCCCATTCTGGAAGGAGGGGAAGTATTATCATTTGCCTTTTGTTTCCTGAGATTCTTGGTTTAGTGTCTAATTAAATGTAAAATTTGGTAGCAAACAGAACCTTGACCCGGAATGTCGAATTATTGATTATTCTTATAAATGCTCATTGAACAAGTGTTAATATCCTCCATGGAAAAATATCACACTGACTGTTTAACTTTTCACCCATCATAACACGTAAATAAGTTTCGTGGTAATTTCTAAGAATCTTCTTTTGATTTCTATTTTAGATTTTCCAGTTCTCTAGTCAGTTATTTATTATTATCATCTTCAGAGTAACATTAGATTTCCTTTCGGGTTAGATTCCCTCCTTGATTAGAAGGAGGATGTAACGCATTTCATATCCTACTTGTCTGTTGTATGATTAGATACAAATGAATTGGTATTACTGATTGGCGTCGTAGTGTGGCTAGATGACGGTGAATTTCTTATGAATGCAGATGAGTCAGTGGAGGCTGAGCGACAACGATGTTTGCCACCTGGGCTGTTCGCACTTCCTTGTTGGGAATGACCTCCATGGTGATGGTGACTGTGATGATGGTGTGCCAAGTGATGGGGCTCATTGTTGTCCTCTTCTATGTATGGAATGTCAGTGTCGTCGATATTTAGTGGAACTGGAACTGGGATCTTCAGAGATGCTGTTATCACACCGGAACCTTCGAGAACTGGTGAACTTTGACGCCGATTCAAATTCTCTGGAACCTGTACACCGAAAGTAAGACATTTAATAATTCCCCTTTCACAATTTCATCATCTCCCTTCTACAGCCATCTTAAACAATTCATCAGGTCATACCTTCAAACTTTGATCGGAGCAGCTTCTTTGCCGATCGACAACAGGATCGTCACTTGCTTTGCTGGACGATGCCTTGGATGCTGACTCCTTCAAGTTGACAGAGTCAAGAGAAGTTGCCCGTTTACTTTCATGCAAGGACGAATCTCTTTTCTTGCCTTTCACCTTCTCACTTCCTAAAATGTTTCCCAATTTATTCAAAACATGGTTTAATATCCACTTTTTCTCACAAGCAAACTATTATATGAAATAAAGTATTTTTTTTAATCTACAGACCTGAGTCACTGGAAGTTCGCGTTTTGTTATCTCCCCGACCTCTGCGGAACCACCGAGATGTAGACTTTGTACTAGAACTGTCCGATTCTCCTCCACTTTGCTGCTTTTCAACATCTGAGAGAGCACTGGAACGTTCTTTGCTGCCCTCCCTCTTGGCACGGGATCGATCCCTAGTTCTGTCTCCCCTAGAATTACAAAAAAAATGAATTATGAAAATGGTCATTGAAAATATTTATCAAATATTCTTACTTTGCATCGCCTTGTCCTCCTTTCCCTCCACCTTCGTGAAGAAGATCCTCTCTTCGTCGAAATATTCTGGTTGAGGCAGCAGTAGCCTCTTCGATATCAGCCAGTTCACCACACTCACTCCCTTCGAAAACGCTGCTTGTTGTTTCAAGCTCGTCCAATCCACTACAACAAACAAATTTACTGGTTCTATAGATACCTTTTGATTTTGTATCGATTATAGGCATAATGATTAATAAAAATGTAAATAGTTCCCACTCGTCATTAAATCCGGACTTTTGCTTAAGAATGCCTTCGATAACCTCAGGGTGAGTGTCCATCATGTGCAAGTAGACATCATGCAGAAGTTCTGATGGAACATCGAACAATTCCTTGTAGTTAGAGATCAGATAGTTGACGACATCAATAGATTCTCGTCTTTCTTTGGTCAGTGTCGTATTTTCCACAGCAGGAACATTACCTTCCGTGGGCATGCAAGGTAAAATATTTGGGGCAATCAACGTAGCTAAGCTGTAGCCTTCCATTTTATTTCCTGGTAGAACTTCCCCTAATAACAGAATATACTTTTTAAACCATTTTAATTACTTTGAACAAAAGAAATTAGAAAGACGCTAACCTGTTTTGGTCCTCGTCTCCGCTGCATTTTCCACCACTTTGGCAAAAAATCTTAGCAAGGTAGCCAGTGTATCTCGATTAGGTACAGGTAACAATTGTATCAAATATTGTACAGCTTCCAATTGTAATTTCCTATTTCGAATCTCTATACCCAAAACATAATTATTAAGAAATTGTCCGAAATTATATTCACAACTGCTTTCAAGCATGTCAAATTAGCATTAAATTACTTTGAGTTTTAAGGAAGGGTTGGTACAAATCCCGACAAAGCAATGGTTCTGGCAAGTCTCTCAAAAATTCCTTCAACAAAGCAGCCACATCATGAGGACTGTGCTCTTCTCCAAAGTTGACATCCTTGCCACCATCAATTTCTTCTCTGAGCTATAGAATTTAGATATTATATTAGAAATCATTAAAATACATATTCTGACCATAAATACATCCAAAGTATTTTATTACCTGTCGGATTCGCTTTAGTGAAGTACTGACGCGGAATATACCAGTAGTGTGTAAGCCAAAGTTTTCTAGATGCTTAACACACGCCAACACTATCGAAGGTACAGAAACAGGAACCACCGGTTGATGCTCCTATAATTTAAAATTCAACAGAATATAATGACACTAGACCTAAAATACCTCAGAATACAGTTGATTATTAATTATTGCATAATTGAGAGAAATTGACAGGGGATTGTTAGTATGGAAAATTTTTTAGCAGGGTTTCATATTGGGATAATTCGTATTTATTTATTATGGGCACTTGGGTATTTGATGCATTGTAAAGTTCCCATTCTAGTTCAAGGTGTCATTGAATGGTATCTTTAGGGGTCAAAATAGAATTTTGCTAAAACTTGAAGTCAATTTGTGGTAAGGAGCAGCTTTGCCCATTCTTTCATGAAATGTATCCTACATAGGGATTTAAAGCTGCATAAGCTATTAATCTGGATATGGAGAAAACAAAAAATACCATTGTTCATACTTTGATATTTTATGTTAACAACTGTCATTTAGCAGTCAAAACAAAGAAAATCCATGTTTTATTTGAATATTTTTAATTAGTCAACAAAATAATTTTCCGCAAACCAATGAAGTTAGTAAGCATAACAATAAATCTTTGGTTAAAGCATGGACAAATATAGTGTTGAGTTATAGCATCTTCGACTAACTATACAAAAGGTAAACCTTCTTGGTGCTAGATAAAGACTGAGCTTAGAATTAGAGAAAGGCATTTCATATTATATTTAAGTTTTGGATTTAGAAATTTCAACCGTAGCTACATGTTCCTGTTCTGTATTTGTCAATCTTGCTTTTCATTAGTATGTCATGCCATTTACTTTATTTTATTGGTAGCAGTAACCTTTTGCCGCGTATTACAATTCCGAATGGCTAAATGATGGATTATTTCAACCAATCGAAATACCAGTCATCACTATGTCAGCTTTAAACTCCCTTATCAAAGCAACTCTATGTGACTCTACTATTTAATGAATGAAATAAATGTGGAAAGTTGCGCGATACCAAAAATAGACTTCACAGTTTGATAAAAATTTTATGCATCTTTTCATCCTACGACAACCGAACCGCATCTTGACTTGACATTGATTAAAGTTTAAAGTCCCAAGTCCGGAATTTGGCATTTACAATAAAATTTATTGGCTTTAGTCGTTTGAAAATGAAAATAGACAAGGCATCAAAACTCGAGGGCCCATATTGCATAGAATATCTCCCAATATGGGTTTGTTTGTTGCAGGTTGCATCATGCACTCGAATTCGTGTGTTGGACGTTTTTCGTGGGCATTTTGCTTCGTTGAGTAGTGTAGGGAAATGAAGGAATGTTGCAATGATATGTTTTCCTATTATTGGCCAGTGTCATATATAGGAGTTACCCCACGAATATCTCCAGAAGAACAGGACAAATTGTCCAAAGCAGCAAGACTCCCTCGTTTCCCCCAGAACAGACTTTCACTAGAGCCCGTCTGTATACAGGAAGGTGAAAGCTTTATCATTCCAGTCAAATATATTTTATTCTCCAACAACATTTCATTTAAAATCATCGACCTTTTCTAAAAATGCATTTCAAAACTATAATGTGTGTATTGTACTACCATTACGATGTAGGTATAGGTAATTAAAAAGCATGTAAAATTAAACTACACGGTACAAATAAATATTTTGGTGTCAGGGAATTTAGGCTTGAAAACTTGACGCTTCATTATCACACTTTTCCATATCCATATTAATAATTACCTTCTCCTCTTTCGTGGTTTCACAAGTGGAGGAAACGCTATTTCGGCTACCATTTTGAGATCTTTTGTGAGTTTGTTCCCATTCTGGCTGAGGAGACGCTGCAGATATCCGATTGCGTCTCAGGCGATCATTTGTCACACACTGGTACAATGGAATCCCAAAAACGAGACCACTTCCTGCAGGTTCTGAAATTGTTAAGACGCATTCACCAATTACTTATTATATTCTGTCACACAATTTATTCATAGAGTATTTACATATTTTATATTCATTTAATAATATCTCAGCATAATGTGGATACATTTTCAAAGCTAACAAGTCAAGTAAATCTATGACTGTTAAAATTATTTCTCAATTTGGTGAGCCTGCATGATCATTTTTTTCCTATTCATGCATTACTACAGTTACTCAAATAGAATTTTATTATGTAAAATGTCATATATAATTATTTCTTGTGTATAAGTATCTGTCAAGTTAGCGAACATTTATGAATACATTTAATTCAATTCCATAAGTACTATTATTGAAGATTCTTCCACCCAAAAGATATAATGACGCGTTCTTTTTAACTCACGTGAGCAGACAAAAAACAAGTAGCTATTAAAAATACACTTGCTTATTCTTTCTAGTAAATTTATTTCTGTGGCAAGTATAAATATAGCACTCGTAAAGATCCTGATGGTTAATTTACTCACGAGAGCATACGTGTATTATGTTACATACTTGTACGTATTACGTCTACTAGTACAATACTGGGCATACACTTAAAGCGCATACCAAACTTTACTATTACACAATTTGTACTCTACTGCTGCTGGCTAATCTTGTATTACGTGGGTATGCAATTTAGATACCTACTTACTACCGAAACGTACGTAAAACCTAGTCAGTGTTTTGTTGAGTGATTTTTAAATAGCAACTACTACATCGTTGTATACAAGTTATAAGCAATATTCTACATGGGGTGATACAAATATACTTACACTGTCTCACGCCATCAGTTCGTGCTCGTGTGAGAAAATAATAGTAGCTAATAATAGTATAAATACCAAACAATTCAAAAAAAATCTGATTACATACAACTAACAATGAGAGAAATTATCATATCATAGCTTAAGATTATGTAAAACTTAAAATGTAACTACAATGGAGGAGAAATTACAATTGTATTGTATTTTGTACTCCGATCGCATTAATTGCATTTTCATGTGTAATAATAATAACGCTGGAACCCAGTTTAGAATCGTAGTATATAAATATAGGCTAATTGAAGTTTTAAATCTTACTTGAATTGAAGGATGTCCATTTTGAAGAGAAAGACATATTTGAAAACAGAAACATCTCCGTGAGACAATTTAAATTTTATAGAGAATCGATAAATTCTCCGTCTTTTAACATCGTGAACTTAATTAGGTATTTTAAAATACAAATAAGAATTGATTATAATACCACCCTAAACTAGTCGTAAGTGTCAACATTGGAGCAATGAGTAATAATTTGGTTTTTAATACGCAATATTTTCCCTATTTCAGAAAATAATGTACTTGTCGTTTGCTTTCTAACATTACTTTGTCGTTACAAGTTTTTAAGGCTTTTTTCAACTATTTCGGTGTTCATTTCAAAACCAGCAATGTGTTACCAGCATCATTGGGAATTTGGTTATAAAGCTGTACAAAATTTTAGTTTATTCTACCATAGAGTTATTGTCGTTAATATAATTGTTAAAATCATCTATTTAAAATAACGCTGTTATCATGAATTTATCTATAGGATGAAATTATTGAAAGTAAAATATATTTATAATTTAAAGTCTTTGCCAGTCTGAAACTATGTGAGCTCCATTGTTATTCGTGGTTTGATATGCATTATTCTATGCACTACGGATTTGTCCGTACTGGAATTTAAGGGAGCGTTTGGTTGACATTTGAGAAAAGGTGACATTCGTTTTGTAGGAAAACCAAAAAAACGTAATGTGATTTCTTTCTGTCTAGTCTAAAAAGTTTGCAGACATTTTATATTAAAATATTATGTAATATACATTAATAGACGATATAGGTAATACAGATAGGATAGGGAGCTAAACGTTTAAGAAAGATAGTCTGAAGAGTAAATGTGGTTTAATCCGTTTTCAACATCTGTATTTGTATAAGTATAGCAGAATAAGCTACAAGTGTTTGAGTAGCGTAGCGTGACCGTTTAATTTCAATGGCAGCCAGACCAAAATAACCTCCGAACGATAAATTTAGGTGCACGATTAAAGGCAAGGCCTTCTTCTTTTCATTATATTAAGACTAAGACGGTTAGTCTGACTTCTTTTTATTCAATCTTACTACATACATATGTAGCTACCTACTGACTGATCTTACTATATAGTACCTTATTACTACCATTGAATGCACTTTTTCGGATCTCTCTGCTCATACTCGGTCCTAACAAAAACGAAGAAAGCTTCGTATAGAAAACTACACGAAGAAAGCATCGCTGTAAATAACCCACTTCACGCCATCAATTCTATATCTAGCTATTACTAATTTATTATACCGACGTTTTCAAAATCCTCATTATGTGAAACTACTAGAATAAATATTACTTATTCCAGATATCTTTGCCTCCTTTTTCGGTGGGTGTCATTCATTTTAAATGGCCAATCCTACATCAATTACTTATGCATGGCGATTTTTAACAAAATATAGGAATTGTAAGCCTTGTAGCCTACGAAATGAACTTGCATCAACCTTAGTTCATCAAACATCACAAGTGCAGCGGAGTACTCCGCAACAAAGTATCGAGTGTTCCCTCTACTACATGCCGCACCTTACAAATCGTTTTCAACTTACATTTGACTTCATTTGCAATTGACAACATGTCTTACATTACCATTGCACATTTACTACGATGGGTACGAGAAGGCACGTATTGAGGTATTTAAATATGTTATGAATTGCAAATTAAATGTAGCGCCAATAGAAAGTCGCCTTTTAATAATTTAATTCACGTAGTTCTGCATCATTGTTGGAAAATGCATTTCCTTTCGTTCATTGTCAATTCCTATCATCAGTTACTAGCATGTGGAAATTCCATTCAAATTGGATTTAATCTTATTCATGTCATTGTTTGTGCCTTGGGATTTTACTCCAAAGCCACATGTTGAATAATATACAAGTAATGCAATGATTATTTATCATCATTGCGAAGATGAGCAGTGGCGACTCAATATAGTAACTATCACTTCCTCTGAATTCGGCTACACTGATTATCCCTAACACTCTCTCTACTTATGTACGTAGTGCATTCCATCCACCTATTATTTGACAGTCATCCCATGTATTTTGATGTTGCAAGATTAGAATAGAAAAAATTTACAAGGAATTCAAGAAATTCTTGTAGCTGTTGCATCCTCAACAAGTTTGTCCACTTTCCAAGATATTTTATTTCAGAATTGAGATCAGTGGTCGAAACAAGGACGTATTGAGGGATGGGCTTTACTCGCTGAAGCCCACCCCCTCCCACCCGAAATCCAAGAAAAGGGAAATTTTTTCTCAAAATAACAATAAAACGCTCCCCCTGCGCTTATTTGCCTTTAATCAGACTCATTTCCGTCAAAAATTCCAAAAATTTAATAATATGTAGAATATATATCATTAAAATATCTATTTGAAATCTTAGCCCCCTCCGAAACTCAGTTCGGTATACGTGCTTGGTCGACTAGCCTAGTGACTAAGATCATTTATTTAGTGATGGAGGAGGGGGACCAAAATGAAAACTAGGTTAAATTTGAGTTACCCAGGTTTTTATATCAATAAGCCATTTTAACCGGCTAATTGCGGACTTCCGAATTGATTAGGTAACAAATATTTACAACTCTCTCTTTATTTACGACAGATTGCACGAATTCGAGAGTCCGACACATTTGAATATATCCCGTTATGTAACAGTTTGTATTCATTGTGGCAGCATTTTCTTTGAGATGAATCACTCGCATTAGCCCTTGTGTACTACAATGTCAATCTTGCAAAACTATTATGTAATGCAAATATAAACTACTAATTACACACAAGCATAATTAATTATCTGTGCGTACTATTAGAAACTAATTTATACTAATTTATGCTGGGATTTACCTTTCAGCAATGAATTATCAATTGAATTATCGTTTTATGTAACTGGGGGTAGGGGTATTGTAAGAAATGTTTCATTTAGTATACAATTCACTCAATTTCATAGGAATTGTAAGTTTGTAAGGCCAACAGATTTGCACAGATTAATTATAAAGTGCCTTTTATTATAAATTGCCGAAATGACATTGATTCATATAGCCATTGTACATTTGGTTTCTGTTTTTTGTACTCTACTATAGAATTCTTAGAATGCTTAATGGTGTAGAGAATCTTAAGAATGGTGTAGAGTGTGAATGAAATAAAAGTACTACTGTGAGTACCCTGAACACGGTTTAAATCAGAAAACGGTGGGATCCTAATAAGTAGTGTTTGCCCAACATCTTGACTTTGAACAGACATGCTATGCTACACAAGTTTGCTGAATTCATTACATTATCTCACACTTGTGATAAATTAAGTTTGTGTTAATATTATCAATTTTCCCTTACACTATGCACAATTCAAAGATAAATTTAGTTTTGCTATCTTTATCTATACACAACAAAATGTATAGATAGCATTATTTCAAATTGGTAAAATCATAGACAGAATAAAACGGGAACACTTCATTTCTTGACAGGAAAAGCGCAAAATGAGTTTCAAACTTTAATAGCGAATGTGATTGTCAGTATATTGGAAACTCGTATGAAGAATCCCTTATATAGAATGTTGGGATGAATTGGCGAAATAATAGTAAGCCAATAGTAACGAATCTATAGATATGTAAAGATAATTTTTGAAAACTACTTTATGGTAAATCATGAATCAAATAAGGTTTAATAACTGTAGCAATGAATGTATAGGAGAGGTGTATCATTTATTCACCAATTTCCAAATTGCCTTGTTCAGGTGTGGAAGTATTTGTATAAGAGTGTTTTTTTTACTTATTATTACAAAATGTATTCAAGAAGTTACACACTTGGGCGGGATCTGTGTTATGGCTTATCCGTTGGTTTTATAATCGAAGTAGGTAGCCTGCACTCTGTACACATTAATGTGTTTGTTTACAAGAAGTAACAGTATCCGAGTATCTGTATATTGCGTGCCTTAAAACGTACTGCATGTATGGGTAGAAATAGACTGGGATTTTTTACTTGCCATTGCGTCAAAACAAGTACGACTACACACATACATGAAGAGTGGGGAAATTGCAGCATAAGTGGGTCTTCTATATTTAAATTATGTTGTTCATGCATGTTCAGTTTTGCTAAAGAACATATAATTGTCTGGAACAAAACGATAAACTAAACATAGTACATAAACGAAGTACATACCTAGTATTATTATTATTATTATTATACTTAGGTATTGGTATTCGAGTTAACATAGCCCATGCAGTACATATAGGTATCATTGTACATGGGGGAATATGAGGTAAACTGTTATAAGTGCTAACTACTAACACTTTGCAATACTATAGCGAGCGTGTGTACAGTTTGTGTTTGGTGTCTTCATTCCTTCCTGTATACTCTCGGGATGTATGTCCTGTAACCACCGCTAATGCAAACAATCTGTGGTAACGGTTACACACAAGAAATCCTATTGTAAATTCAAAGACCTATTTCTAGTTGAAAAAAGCGAAATGGTATCCTAAGAAAAATAAAGACTACCATCTCACCAGGTAAAGTAAAAGCAGCCGGAAATCATATATTTATGGCAATAAATTAAGTTGTGTCTATACTGATAGTAGCTTAAAACAAACAAATATTATGTATTACGCTATTTCTTGATGAAATCGGAGGTTGTTACACCATGTGGCCTATAAGCACAATAATTTACTGAACAGAATTGGTTAATATTATGAATACAAATCTACATTTGTCCCTGTAGAAAATCTCAATGTTTCATCTTTGAAATATTTAGTCTACTACATTCAAGACTTTCAATGTGTCTATGTACTTCCTAATTACATACCTGTGATTTTCAAGACTATATTATAATGCTACTCTGTAAATTAAATGAATACATGTCTATATCTGTGTTTACGGTCAGCAGTAAATATTTAATTAATTGCATTGTACTATAAGTTGAAAAAATCAATTTTCATTGATGAGTGTGTAAAAATGCCAAGCGGTAATTTAATCCGCATGAAGACAAAGATTTCATCCAAAAATTATATAACACAGAGACAATTGACAACACAACAACGGGAAATCAACAGATCAGTACATAATAGAGGTTCAATGCTGGCTCAAGTTTTCGGAAAAATAATTTTTGAATCCGTTTGGCTCAAGATCAATTATTCTTGTCTCGAATGAACATGTAGAAGTAGGTACACAGTAGTCAGAGATACAGATTTTGCTTGCACACAGTGTTCTTTTTGGTAAGTAGGAAATTCATTATTTCATACAAGTTGTTTAAACTAGAAATTGTTGCATTATAAGTCCAATATAGATTCTTTACTTGATCCAAGTTTCAAAATTGTGTTTTTCCTTCATTTAAGCCTTAATAATCATTTAAGCCGGGCCAATAAGCAAACAGTCGGTTGGGAAGGAACACTATTGGTGAGTAATTGAAGAATTTGATCAGAGAGGAATTTCAACAATTAAAACTTGAAGTGTAAGAGGGTTAAGATAAGTGATTCCTCAATTCATTACAACTCCTACTACAAAAATATCTAAAATAACTTAGAATTTCGGTGGAAATACTAGTTATGAAGTTACTAGTTGGATTTAGACAGCAACTGCAAAACACAAGCGTATACTAACAACTGTACCACATAAAATGCAAAGAATTGCTATAAAAATAAGAAAAACATGCACGTAAATGCAGAAAATACAAGATGTAAAGTGTAAAATCCACCAAATGGTTGATAATAAAGTTGCTTTTGAAATAGCTTGCTTTACAACCTGATTTTACTTGACACGACTCTCTTCATTAAATAGTTAAAAAATGTTTCACAAGCTTTAAAAACGATAACAAACAAGAAACTTCTCTAACACATCTTTCTCGAATGTTGAAAACCTTCCATTAAATTGCATGTGTGCATAAAATATTCATTACTGTTTAGTTTTTCGTTAGTAGGTATGTAGTATGCAAGCACTACAGCCCAATTCGCTTACAAGGACGTTAGCATTAACCGAAATGTAGATGTAGTATGTGGAATGGGTTTAAGAGCTCAAAATCTAAAACAGTCTAACTTAAAGAATTTTTACTATCTTGACATAAATCTGAATTAGCACTGCTAGCTAGCTACAATTACCTAGAAATTTTGGTCATAGAGTCCATTTCTCTGATTAATCTTTGACCACACACAAAGTTATTGTTTAAACTCTAGATATACAAGTCAAAGATCAGTAAAGGAAAATATGATCAAGTGCCTACGAAATTCTTTTAGGTAATTTTTCATTTCAAGTTACAAATCAGAAGACTAAATATTTACAACTTATGTACTTAGAATGATTTAAAATGTTTCTACTTAACAGTCAGGGCGAAATTAATTAGATAATCGTAGATATTTGTATATTATGATACATATGTGTCTAAAGGATAACTACACTACTATAAAGGAACTTATAATGCTTTTTCAAAATGAATACCATTTTTAAGATTATTCCTGAAATGCTCTTGGTGCAAAAGGTGCAATACATAAAATTCGTTCAAAAGTATGGGTCTACAACTCCTATAGACATATTTACTTTTGCAGTGGATAGAGTATCGTGGGTGCACAAGTGTAACTGGAAAGAAATGTTGCTATATTTCAACTTGTAGAAAGCTACCTCACTACCAAATGTAGCTAGCGAAACGTTATATTTTGATCGTTTACATTTTATGTAGGGCAGACAGATTTGGGATAATCCAGATTAAGGATTACTAATCCGATGGCGGATTAACCAATCCCTAATCCACAGCTAATAATTTTGCGTGATAAATCCATAACCCGGTACTTTTTCTGCATAATAATTAATTCATATCCCGTACTTATGCCGTGTAATAAATAATCCACAATCCTATAATGCCGTACTTATTCCGCATGACAAGTCCGTGAGCGATTTTTGAGACGGACGGTTATGGTGGACTCAGTTATAGTTTGCTAAAATTTTCACTAACCGTCTCTTAGAAGAAATGCTTGATGTATTTGTTATTTTGAAGATTATTTAAGATGCAAATAAATGATTTATTAATACTACGGTATATACTTGAATTGATTTAAGTGAAATGTCTCCTGTAATAACGCCAATTATAGTTGATGATTCATTAACCAAGCAAAATAATTGCGTTATATTGTTCTTAAACAAACAAAATCATTGAGTTATATTAATCCGTATTCCTTAATCCAACAAAATATTAACATTACAATAATCCCCAATCCTTAATACAACAAAAGAATTGCGCTATTTAATCCCTAAACCCTCAATACAATAAAATCATTACGTTATAATAATCCAATTTTAATCCCAATCCAATGTTAATCCCAATCCAATTTTAATCCCAATCCAATGTTAATCCCAATCCAATTTTAATCCCAATCCAATTTTAATCCCAACCAATTTTAATCCCAATCCAATTTTAATCCCAATCCAATTTAATCCCAAAACCCTATAATAATCCAAGAAATTTATAATTCTAATCCGTATTCCGTAATTTTAATCCCAATCCAATTTAATCCCAAAACCCTATAATAATCCAAGAAATTTATAATTCTAATCCGTATTCCGTAATTTTAATCCCAATCCAATTTAATCCCAAAACCCTATAATAATCCAAGAAATTTATAATTCTAATCCGTATTCCGTAATTTTAATCCCAATCCAATTTAATCCCAAAACCCTATAATAATCCAAGAAATTTATAATTCTAATCCGTATTCCGTAATTTTAATCCCAATCCAATTTAATCCCAAAACCCTATAATAATCCAAGAAATTTATAATTCTAATCCGTATTCCGTAATTTTAATCCAAGAATTTAGTCGTTTTAATCCGTAATCAGTGTTCCAACACCAAAATGCCATTAATCACTCAACTCTGAGGGCAGACATGATACTTGAAGTTTCTAGGAAATAAATAACCATATGAAATAATTGGAATGTTTCACAAATTATTTCAAATTTCATCATCGTTTCACTTTGGATTATAAGTTTGACTAATGAATTGTAATGGTTCTCTGATAGATACAATTATTGCTACCTTAGACATTCGACAAAACAGTAGAGGAAGAGAAATGTTTACCAAATACCCACGATTTCCTAAACATCTGTAAATATGGAAGCAAATGCATTTGATCATTCATATTGAAATAAAACAATTTTCATGATATGTTGTGAAGAGTTTGCAGAGAAATGATGTACTCACATTTGTCCGAAGTGCAATTATAGAAATGTCTGTTGTACAACGGAAGAAAATAATTACTTCTATCCATTTAGTTCCCTATTGGATATTCTTTACATATATACCCCTACAATTTTCGATTCCTGGCATTAAGAGTCGTAGATTCATCTGTGGCGAGAATAGAAATTGGATTCAAGTATCCTGGATGGCTACAAGTAGGTACGTACAAACCAAGTGTTACCATTTGGAAAGATGTCTCCAGAGATGTATTTACTTGATGGAGGCTAGAGGTTACCTTGATGAAAGTAAATGAAAGAAAGCATCCCAAACTAAAAATATCATTAAACCAGAGGAAGCTATAGAATTGTCTGTATTAACTGCTAGACTGAGTTTCTATTTAGTAGTATCATGATATTTGATAAACCGTTGTACTTTTTAACAAGAAATTATATGTCAACTTGACAGGATGTCGGGAACAATAGGAAAGGGTAAAGGAAGGTTAAAAGGTCTCAATTTAAGAAGCTCTCAAGGAAAGCTTAAAGGAGTGATTCATACTCTTTTCAAATAACAGATTATCTCCAGCAAACAATAGGAAGTGGAGTACATTTCTGCCAGTAGAGAAGGATGTACTTATACACTCCAAAAGTTTCTGGATAAAGGTGTGTAGTACATCCTCATGAATCTCATTAACCCTAACAGTCATTATAACCTTTTAGGCTTATGTTCGACAATGCAGAAGAATTGATTTATTTGGAAGGATGTCCCCTTAGATTCATTTCCTTTGACTTGAAACTTTATTAACTATCTTGTTAAACATAGACTTTTCAACATCCTTGCTAAGAAATTTCAATACAAATATTTTATGTTTTGAGGTACAAAAATAGATTTTTCACTTCTACATCAAAACTACATTCCTACAGAAAATAATATTCCTTTGATGACAAAATGTTTATTTATTACTTTCTCATCTTTCCTTTTCCAATTCTTGTAGACATTTACTTTGTCATAACTTGTGTATAACATGTGTTTTCAAATGCAGTTAGGCACATCTCTTTCTCATTGGTAAACTAGGGTATATATATCATTGCATTGCACAAAATACTACATTTACCCGTGATTAGTATGCGACTTACCTAATTAATTACCTATGCACAAATAACCCAGTAAAAGTTTGCCATTTCGTACTGCACGTTTACTTGCAACATTCCATGAACAATGAACTTACAAACACAAGTTAACTTTCTAAGGAATACTTCAGATAGTATATTGGGAAAAGGAGTGAAAATAGAAATCATTCAGTAAAACAATCTCTACATCCATAAAGATAGAATAAGAATGCAAGAACTTCAGCTCTACAAATAGTACCTAGTTAGTAAGGCAGAGAAAAGATGTTTTTACACTAGTGTGAAAGTGTGCAACAGAAAAGAGATACGTAGGCATTTAACTGGAATGTCTCAAGAGTTGTATACACGTTGTGAAGATGCTCAAAATGCTCTTTTCAAGAAGAAGACAAACAGGAAAGAATCATTTTCATTGAATGACTCCCACTTGCATTGTACTTAAACATCTTGTTACTTAAACCAGAGATGTATTATGTTTCCATGTCCTCGCTATCTAAATTGCAATAATTATAGCATCGCTTTTAGTATTTACCTAGATAATAAAGATGCTTGAAATGCCTTACTTTGTAGTGCATAAGCACATCGACACAGACCACCTTGTGCACACACATTTCTGTATTTCCCTCAACCCTCTCTACTTACGTTTTACTAACGTTTTATGTGGCTCTCCTTTAATACTATTCAATCTGCGCCGGTTTTATGTAACAATTGTATTCATACAAGGATTCTTATATAACATGATAATACAGCTTTTGAAGAAATGATTTATCATGCCTACGCAGAAAATAAATAATAACCAATAATTTTATGATTACAGAGAGATATGAATTGTCATTTCTGTTATTATACATAATAATTGTGTAATTTTCCACAGATTTACGATTGCAAAACGATCTTATTTCTAAAGTAACAAAGTACCTAAACCTCTTTACATGCAGAAAATGACTTTCTTTGATTATGGCAGGTGAAAAGATAAAGCCATCAAATTATCTACGGTAATTACAGACTAGATTTACTTTTCATCTTTTCCAATGGAAACATCTGCTGGAAAAGTCTTAAGTATTTCTTTGACAAATAAAACTATATCTGTCTGAATATTTTCTGAGCATATGTCAAGGAGACAGTCTACAGCAATCTTTTTAAAATCTCATTTGATGATCTACATTCACTTATCAATAGATGTAATTTCCAAAGCCTCTAATTTACCATACATGCACGCTTAAGCGAATACAAGAGGATTATTTTTATTACCTTTGCCGTCATCTCTCTTAGGACCAGACTCAAAAAATCCAGTAGACAAGGCTTTCTTCTTTAGCAGATACGGTCGCCGTTTGGGCTTGGGTTGGGTTGGGCTGACTTTCTCTGTCATATTCAATACACACAGCTATTATTCTAATGATTTTATAACAATTATCCATTGCGTACTTTTCGATTGAAGTGCATGATTAAAGGTCTCCGTTACATATAAGATCTATTTATCTGCTACATATATTTCAAAAGACGTAAGCACGCGTTCTTCAATCTGACTGAAATATTTTGCGTCTTAAGAGATGAAAAGACATAATACGCAGTAAAGGTGACCTCAAAAGTCTTAAGAAATCTTTAAGAAGGACACAAGAAACGCAAAAGGTAGAAGGAAAGCTTCAAATGTACATCACTAAATATCTGATGTATGATGCAAATCTTTGCTCTTTTACATTGAAATGAAAACGAACGAATAGTGAAATCAAAAATCATACAGAAAAGTAATATATAGCAAACTGACCTTTAGGAATCTTGACTTCGACACCCAAGTTGAGTGCTCTCAATTTATCAAGAGCTACTTCTTGTAGTGTTAATCTTTCCGATTCGTTCAGATTTAGAACATTAGTTGATTCGAGAGTTATTTGACGACCTCCAATGCTCTTCCATTTGCATTTCCCCTATACCAAAAATGAGATTACACTTCAGTACATGACAGAAGTAATTTTGCTCTAAATGATTTTATGACTGCCTAGTTGATCAGGATAAAGTATGCAGTTATGTGTGGGAATTGACAAAAAATGAAACAAGACTTTCTCCGACTTTCACCAAGAAAGTATTATGCTTATTTCTCATGCTATGTATTCTTATGTTGCTCATTTCTTGAAAGCTTTCACGAATTCCTAAATAGGAAAAGGAATAAATAGATCAAACAGGAAAAAAGGAGATTTTACCTGTGGAGTCCAAGTGCAAGAGGCGGATCCGCTGCTGCTAGCTCTAGTGCTGCTCTTTGATCTAGACTTGAATATCCTGGACTTGGAGGACATGAGTCGACTTGCCCCACTGGAAGTGGCTGCAGCGGTGTTGGTGCCTGTGGCGGAGTCCTTGTCGCCCCCTCCACTGCCATACTGCGGTAGGACACTCGAAGAGGATTTTGACTTTTGCATGACTGCGGAAGAAAAAGCGGTTAGACTACTACTTTCACCCCCACGAGAGAGTCCAAGAAAGCCGTAGTTACCCCCACTACTACTGCCCCCTCCTGCATAAGAAAGAGATGAGGAAGTGGACCTAGTCTGCCCGCCTATGCTAATGGGAAGTGTCATCTGCCCTTTCTGCGTTGACAAACTGCCTTTGAAACTAACAGACTGGGTTTTGCTGCTAGAAGAACTAGAACTGGGCTGTGGCGCTTGCTGCTTGGCACTGGAGGAGGAAGAATGTGCCGCTGGAATGGAGCCAGAAGAGCAAGTGGTCGTGCCACTGTATGAGTAGCCTGAACTAGAAGTGGGCCCTTCTCGCCCGCCGCCTCCGCCTGCCCGCTGCCCTTCTCTGGAACTACGTCCCATAAAACTGCTGAGACTGGAACTGGCACTGCTGTGGATTAAGCTAAGGAGGTTCGGACTGCTGCTCGTAGTGGGCGGGGGAACGTTTGGTCTCATTAAAGAAGAATTCGTCGAACTGGAAATGAGAGAAGTGGTGGAAGTAGGTTTCTTGAGTCGGGAGTTCTTGGAGCTAGAAGACGAGAAAGGCGAGTTGCTGAAGAAGTTTCTCATCATGTTGGTTGTACTCGGAGTGACAGTCGGAGTATTTGGCGATGACGAAGAGATCTTGACGGATGTGCTGCTTCCACTTCCTGCTGTTGAGGAGGCAATAGAAGTGGCAGAGGTGGCAGTCAGACCGCCACCTGTACCACTTTTCCCCCCTCCAGCCACGTTCTGTTGCGAGGAAAACATGTGGCTAAATGAGTAAGTTGTACTAGTACTTGATTTCTTGTTCGAAGTTGCAGACGTTGTGCTCGTGCCGGCAGAGCTGGAGAAACTGGAGAAAGCAGAGCTGTGAGCAGCGGTCGTCATTAGCTCATGTTGCTGGAGTAGGGACGAAGAGGAGGATGTATGCTGTCGCGGAGAGATGAATTGCTGTTGCTGTTGATAATTATTGAATACATCATCGAACTCACCCGAGTCGGCCCCGCTATACATATCTATGCTACTTCTAGCTGTTACTGCATTTCCAGACGTGGATGTGGCTCTGGAGTCTCCAGCAACTGCACCTACACTCATTCCACCGCTCGTACTTCCGACCCCCGACATTATCATTTGACTCTGCCCATAGAAATCATTGTCACTATTGCTACTCATCACTGTTGTGGCTATGGAGTAACGAGGGCTTGTAGTTTCTACTGTTGGTGATTCACTAGAGTAGGACGTGGTCGATGAAAAATCAGACAGTTTACGCCCAGGATGAAAATGTCTCAAAAAGCGGATAAGACTCTCTCCGGCTTGAATTCCCACTGAGGGAAGGATCACAGGCTGTGGGATGGGGGCGGGTACTGGCGTGGTCGTGGGCTGAGTAGAAACGGGAGGCATTGCTATTGTTACTGACGTCGGCGAAGAAGTGGCTGCCCCTGACGACGATGAAGTTGCTGCACCTGAGGAAGACGAAGGACAACTCACGCTACTGCTACTACTAATCATTGTGTAAGATAGCGAAGAGGGAGATGTGCAGGGGACGGATTTCTCTGGACTCGTTGATCGTTGTGAACTACCCTTCTTTGTTTTCTTCCCACTTGTTACATTTTCCGTGGTGCTGAGGGCAGGCAATTTCCCTATGTCCCCGCCGACTGGTGAAGTTGCAGCCTCGGTGGCTTTCCCTTGTGCTTGCAATGCTTTGTTTTTCTCATGCTCTAGGGCTTCTTCTACACTAACGTTTTTTGACTTAATGTAGCGGAGTGAGCGGTCATAATTGACAGTTTTGAATTTGTCAATTGTCTCTTTATTATCTGCCTTTGAATTTTTTCTAACCATTCGTAAATAGCGCATCACTGTATCACTAATCGAAGAAGAGTAGCCAGACTCTTCGGATTTCTTATCTGTTTGATCTGTCGTTGTACTACTTGTTGTGTCAGCCACGCTCCCTCCTTTCCCACCCGAACTGTCCGTTTCTCCTTCTCCTGATTTCGTGGCTACAGACGAGGGAGACACTCCACTCGTCCCAGAACTCGTACACGATTGAGAATCCAAAAGTTTCTCCTGAGACTCTCTCCCACTTTCGCAAGATTCCTTTTCCGATGGGCACAATGAGCCTTTACTGGGGATATTTGATTGGGACGGATAATGAGTAGTCGTAGCTCCTCCGATTGGACTGGGCATTCTTATACTCAAAGTACTCCCGTTGTTGCTGCCATTGTGCCCATTTCCATTCTCAGTCTCACGAATCTCATCGAGGTAGCCTCGCTCAAAGAGCGTCATGCCCGTATGCTGTCGCAGAATCCGATGTTGCTGTTGGGATGGGTAGAAACTGCTGCCGCCTGGTTGATTAGGAATGGAGAAATCGTCGTAGAATTGCTGTCCATGCTGTTGCATTTGCTGTTGTAATTTTTGTTCTTCTTGCACAGACTGAAGGCGAAGTCTCATTAAAAGTTCTTCAGGGAAAGGGTCGGTTTGTATCCCGGTGTTTCTGTATATTTTTTGAACGCCAGTTCCACTGATGATCATTGCGTAGCTACTGTCAGAAGCTGTTGAGGTAGACACAGTGGACATTGTGCTGAGGGGTCTGAAGAAGGACAGAGCCGCTCCGCCTAGAATGGACATGGTTGACGAGGCGGCGGAACTTTTCCGTCTCTCACGCACTGTGACCTGCTCTTCGTCGTTGTCATACTCATCGTAGTCGTCATCGTCGATGATTTCCTCCTCCGGGGAGAAGTACTCAGAGGATGAGAGAGTATGCTCTTTCCCGCTGGCATCCGACCTGCGGTGTTGAGTAGAATGTGGGTAATGGAAAGGGTGAGAGGAAAACAGGGTACTGAAGGCGCTGGAGGATTTTCCGAGGATGGGGGCGGAGGAGGGAGCACTGCTGCCGCCTGTAGGAGGAGACACCCCTCCACTCGCACCCGCCTCTGCATCAGCCTTTTGCTTTATCTTGAGGTCACGCAGTGCAGGTCCGGATAATCCTTTTGGTCTGGTGCGGGTCCACAGGAGAAATTTACTCTCCTTGGTGCAAACCTGTTCGAAATGTTTCTCTAGCATCGGAATATCCTCCGAGGTTATTTTGGCGGGGGGCGGAGCTGCGGAAGGAATCGGAGCCTGGTACATGGGGAAGGGGAGCGGGTAGTTTGTTTGTGCCGTGGAGGAGGAGCAATTGGAGGGACTCATACTGGCTCTGCTGGGACTGGCACTTGTGGGCGGACTTGGAATTCCCGCAACGGCCACGGCGGCAGCGGCGGCCGTCGTGGCTGTAGTAACTCCAGTAGGTCCTGATGACACGCAGGCTTCCCCCGCCGTCGACGTAGTTGGAAGTGTTGAGCCTCTTCGGGAAGACCCACTGCGGTGATGTTCGGGCAGCAAGTTCCCTACCGCATCCGTCATGTAGCGCCAGGTCTTCCGCGTCAGGAGCCATCGCTCCTTTTTCCCGCCGGAGCTGCTCTTTTTCTTGGACTTGGCGATGGAGGAGCCTTTTTTCTCTTTGAGAGACGGTCGGCGGGAGAGGGACGGTGATCGGCTCGAGGAGCCACTCTTCCTCTCCATTGTTCGCCCCAACTTGACACTTCTTGGAGAATGCTGAACACCTCCACAACTTATTTCGCGCAGAAAACTCTTTCCCACCACCTCACACCTTTCTTTTCACATAGCTCAACTCCCTAGTCCCATTCCTCCTTCCTTTTTTGAGCCCTATCACAACGACCGCCCTTCATTCATTATCAATGTGTAAATCCTCTCGAAAATCTTTAATGTAATCTTTCATTTCTTCGTGGCAAACAAAAATAAATTATCACATTTTCACGAGCACCAGTGAATCCACATTCTCTCCTCTCTGTTGTCGAATTCCATGCACCTGTTGCTCTTCCCAATATTCATTCATGTATGCAACGGATGCTCCTACACAGTCACCTACTCATACTCTTGAGAAAGAAACTAATTGAACGTAAATATAAATATCTGAATTGCATTAGGCTCTGTCAGTTCACTGTTTTCTTCCGTTGACGTTTTGCATCGTTTCAGACACAGATTTCCATATCTACAGACAGAGTCTAATAATTCTCCGTGATGAATCAGCAGTGTATGAACTTGTACATCCCAGTCGACATGTTATACTTAAATGTTGTTTATCTACTGGAAGAGCACGGAACTTAACCTATAAGTAAACTGATCGTTTTGACATGCATTCGTTCGTATGCTCTCCTTTTCGTATCGTATCAGAAGATTAGATCAGACCACACCAGATCATCATTTCATATCTGAGAGTTTAGTTGACGACGAAGAGATTCCTTCCGTTTCAGCTCACCCCACTTGAGCCGAAAGCACGGCCTACGCAAAACACTCGACTCTCGGCTCATTTCGTCCCCGAATCAACAAAGACTGAATTAAATTTTTCTTTCTCCTTTGTAGATTATTATGCATCTATGTATTTCCACAGATTCATTACATAGAGATAAATACATCACTTCTCGAATCTCTATCGAAGCACCTGTCATTCACTCCAATCTAACAAGATCTCCTCAACTAAGACCCATCCAATCTTCTTTGTGCATTTTGTTTTCCTGAGAGTTCACATCGTCACAGACAATTCTATCACACAACCAAGTATATTTCAATGTCTACAATTGGTAAATATTTTATATTCTTATCGTAGGCAACAAAAACACAAAAACAGAAAGACAGAGAGCAGATGCACATGAATACAGAGGGAAATGTAGCAAGCTGGGATTTATGAACTGTTGCTATTTAACACAATTCCATCCAAGAAAGGTACATAACAATATATTATTATTATGTATGCATTATGTCAGAATGTGGGCATTTTCAAATTGTGGTTTGGTTGGGTATTGTCACTTGTGGAACCTTGCAGATTATACTTATGGATATATAAGTGCGTAGATTAGGTTAGCTAATATTCTTTTACTTTAATATCACAAAAATCACTGGAGTTCTTCTGTTTTGAAGTCAAGGTAGAATTAGGCAATGTAACTTGCAGGGGCTGTTTCGGATAATCGAATCGAGTTTTCGTCGTGTTCGTTTTCTATTTCCTGTTGTGGAGGGAAACTACTGAGATGTTCCACAATGTTCACTGGAGAGATAGTGACTTTTGTGTGTTCCCCCGGAAGCAACTAAGCAGTCACTGTCTTTTTGCTCAGCTGCCACCTTTCTAAATAATCGTCTTTTGACTGTGGGCAAAGCCATGATGCTCCTGACGTCACTAAGTAGATGAGAGTGTCCAAATCACGACAACCTACACTATCTACAATGTATTGTCTCCTGTGGTCAACTCCTTTCTGTTCCTGAATCAGTCCTTCCTTCCAATTTCCACTTATTGTTAGTTTCTATATAATATATGCTAATGGACTATCGCGACGAGTGAGTACCTAACTAACTAACGTTAGTTGAATGAAGTAGTAAATGCAAATGCAAGGAAGGAAACGCAGACACGATACAATAAGACACACTCAATGAACTACGTAAAGAAAAGTTTCCACAGTCAACTCCGTACCTACAACTACCAAAGAGTCACTTAACCCGTAGATTTCATGTTTCAAAGTTTAAATTCAATTCTTTAAGTGTGTAAAGTGGTGGAGTGCTCTGTGACGCTCCTTTCCGTGCTAAATTGTAGACGGTTGAGACTAATTTTAACTCTACTCGGTTCAATTCGGATCCGTCCCTCTTTCGGGTTTTTCGGCTTTAGCATGTATTTATGTACATATATATTAACTGCATTCACTACTCAACTCCAAACATTTCTATCCTTCCAAATCAACTATCCCTACTTGTGCTAACTCACTTATTATCCTATGTCTTTCCCAACCAATTTCCTTTCGTAGGTATGCATATCTATACCTACTCCACTACTAATATCTCTCCTCTACAACTATTTATGAATGTAGCTATGTACATACATGTACTCTCTATAATTACTACCATCTTCCTCTACATACAGAGGTAAAACTCTTTAGAATCGTACACCTCGTACCATACCTTCGTATCAGAGCACACAGTCTAGGACACCTAAGAAGCCATCTTCATTCCTTTCCTCTCTATTGTCAAATTCTTCCTAGATACTTAAATTATTCAATTGAGATCCATTCACATTATAATATGTCTCTCTCATACAACATAGTTATTTTTTAAAAGACGATATTTTAAATTGCAAATTCGATTTAATGTTCAATACACTTTCACAAGTTATTGAATAATAATTACCAAATTCAAAGTTTTCCCAAATGACAAAACTTACAATTTGCATGATATTAGTTGCATCATTTCTCATATTTTGTAGAAAAGAAGCCTTATTAATGTATGGTTAATATTTCATGTTCTCATGCTGCATCTTATGATGAATTACTAGTGACTTTTGAGGTGCCGGATGCCTTTATTAAATTTTGCTTTTTGTAAAGTCTATTTTTAGCACAAACCGTTGTAACAACAATAATATTAAGTAATATCATAGCAAAGAAATGCTTCTATAACTTCTGTCATTGAAACCTGACCAGACCAAGCGCTTTGATGCTACTAAATCGGGCATAAAGATATTGAATACTTATGTGTTGAAGTTTATAAACTACAGGCATAACCTTAGTATTAGCAATTCACGGGTAGGAAGATAGCATACCCTACATTATCTAAATAGATAATACTTATCAGACTTCCAATTTTAAACAACCATAAATAGATATGTATAGAACTTCATAAGGAAGACAATTGTATGTTGAATTTCATCTTCTTCGGAAACTAATTTCATTAAGCCATTTCTAATTAACTTGACAATTAGGTATGTATAAAAATATTGTGATGGTGAGTTTAGTATACACGGAAAGGAATGGTTTAATTAACGTGTAACTAAATAACGTAAAGAATTTAACTAAATTTTAAAGAATTTAAGTAATGTAAGTAAAAATGTATAGGAGATAATTTAGTACGTCTTAATCTACACAATCATTGTGTTTGAGACATCTTAGCAAACTTTGAATGATGCCACTTAATGGTTGGCTACATTTTTTATGACTTTTGGGGTCTGTTTGGGTCTCCTATTCTAAATTGTGATCTAAACTACCGTGTTTTGCTGAGAATTTGAATGTTAAAATACGCCAAAAGGTTGCATTGCACTTTATTTAAGAAAGTATATACCTGATTTGAGTCTGAAAAGATTTAGTTTACATGGAGACATGCATCCTTCAAAACAAACTCAATTTCAATGTGCATTATTTCAATGTATTATTTAATATGCCAAATTGCCAAAATAAATTATTTACAGATTGATAATACATATACAAATTTATATAGTATTTCTTACCAAACAAATAGATACTGTCATGATAAACGTTGGGGACTGAATGAGTGATGATTGTTGAGATTTCATTTTTGCAAATGAAGATATATTTGGATTATGAACTAAAAATATAGTTCATGAGGCATTATATATGGAAGGTGTAGTTCTTGCCATAAGGATTATATTTGTAAATAATTTAAGCACTTCATAAATACGATACCTCACTACTCATCTACAACATACATATTATTCACTTCATAAAGATGCACAAAACCTCAATTCCCAAACGATATCTCAGGTGCTACATCTTTGAACGAATGAAACCGAACGAATTTTTCACATCTGAATAAATGTGAACCAAGGAGAAAAGATATCTGAAGAAAAATAAAACTGATCGGATGTACTGTAATCCTATTATGAAGGCACATTCAAAAAATTAGTACAATAAGTACAAAACAAATTATTGTGATAAATATAGGATGGCAGGTAATGACTCACATTTTGACCCTAAATAACTTCCAAACGGTTTGACATATTCTAACAAGATATACACTAATGAAAAGACCAAGCGAAAACTTAGAAATGAGCTAAATATCAATACTAACAAAAGGTTATAACTAGGTAAATAGTTGCTTGGACGAAAAAATGTGAATTCGTACTGTAGTAAATGACTGAATGCCGAATGCCACTTTGATCTTTAATAACGTTTCAATTATTTGGTTAAGGTCAACGAGATTAACGGCAACACAAAGAGTGTGCGATTTTGAGGAATACCCAAATGTTTTTAAATGTAAAAAATACAAAAAGAACACTTTCTTCTGGAAAGTGACCCGAATAGAAGATATTCAATATGGAATTTTGGCAAACAGATTAAAATCTCGATTTTGTAGGGATGGTAATTTGGACAGTTGAGAGTCGTTTTGCCATGGCTCATTATCCACAATGGTATAGAACATAGAGACATAGATTGGCACATTAGTTACATACATACATGCGACATAGGTACAAACAGCTTTATTTTTTGCAACTGTCTATATTTCGCTTTTTTGACATCCATATTCATTCATCGGCCAGACTAAAACGTCCCTTATTAGGGTTTGGTAACTAGGGTGCCTCATCCGTCTCACCCTTAGATGAGATGATTATAAATTAGGCTAGGTTTGTGGGAATTGGTCGGGTGAATAGGTCAAACCTTTTACTTTGGTTGTTTCTTCTGTTTGCTTTTCGTTCGGTATACGGTGAACTGGACTGAAAGCTGATTGTACCTATGTCGTATGTGCAGACTTATCTATCTGTTACAGACTATTTGTAAACACCGAACAAATGCACTTATCCTAGACAACTTAAATTTGCAAAAATCAAAATCACAAGCTAAACTAACATAATTTAGAACAACTCGATAATTGGGCAATGTGATTTTATGTAAGTCTGATTGTTATAAATTAGGGTGAGTATTTAAAAACTTTTTACATTTGCAAAAATAATCGGCCTAGGACAAGTGCACTTGCTTTATGTTGTAATATTGCACAAGCTCGTATGCATTACATTACATTACAAGTCCACTATGGCTAATATTTAGTTTTGAAATGAAACCAAATGCTGATACCGATATGACTAAACATTTTGAAATTCAGCAGCAGTACTGGGGGTCTAGTATCGTATCATGGATGTTTCAAAAATAAGACAGTACTAGAAACTAGTAACATCAACGTCAACAAAAAATTCTATACAATACGTTCGATGGAGGCCATGTAAACTGATTTTTGTAAGAGTGATATCCTTCTAACTAGATACCCTTACTACCTTAAATATCTCTACTCTTTCGTATAAAGTATACCACTTCTATTCTATCTGGCTGAGCTATCACTTCGTTGGAAGAGTCAAGCTAGAATGATATAATAATATAATAACGAACTAGTGAATACCTTCGGAATGTGTAGGAAATATTTACCGGCAGATAATGCAAACATTTTTGCAAATAGAATTATCTATTTACGGTAGAGATTGGAGATTATGTATGATATTTAGTTACTAAATTCTGCATTGCTACTTTGCCATAAACTGCAAAAATAGTAAAATACTTAGAATATTTTGACGCGTGAATAGAGAATTTGTTTATTTTTGGACAAGTAACTTGTTCATAGGTTGGATGTGAGCAGTAGAACATGTGTTTACTTTCCAAAGGAGAGAATAGAAAGTAATTGAGCAAGACTAAAGAAGATATAAAAAGGACAAAGTAAATTGCATAATGACCAAAACAATTATCACTTTCCATGTACTTTTTTTATTATCTGTAGCTATTTATCTACCTTGGAAAGTGTAACATTCGTAGCCCCATAAAAGTTCGGAATAATCCGAAACTTGACTTGACAATGAGAATATCTGAAGGTATGACTCATCCTGCTCACCAGCAGACGAAAGAGTTACTGCTTGGCAGCTCAAAGGCTAAAACTCAACTCCTCAAGTCAAAGTGTTAAGCACATACATACCTCCTTTTTTTGCTATGAATTGAATTTGTGTTTCTGCATTGCGTGTAGATATACCCATATTACTCTGGTAACACTGCACAACTAAGCGATAGCATATATTAATTTAATGTAAAAGAGTCTGAACAAGTATACAATGTGAATGCAAACCTTATTATCAGATATCGTAAGAATCAAATACTACGATATTTTAAATATATAAGCATATCCGATCGTGTAATAGTGATCTGGTATTTAGTAAGCTGTATGTGTAGGCACATGTAGCAAAACGTAATTTACATATTATAATAGAGCTGCTTATTACTACCTATACACCAGTACTACGTTGACAATAATGTAGCATGCAAAAAAACACATGGAGGTAGAAGACCGAAGACGAAGCTGTTGGAAACTAGAAAACTTGAAAGAACATAACAACAGGCCAAAAACTATCGGATCGGATCGGAATGAAATATGAAAGAAAGGAATTTTCTTTGCTCTCTTTTTAAGAAACCGGGGGTCTTTCTACTGCGAGTACTGCGTCCTAATGAAAAAAATTGCGAATTCTATTTTCAATGTATGCAATGCAGTATCTCTTTAGTACAAGAGAGCTGTCGTGCAGTACTACTTATCTTCACGGGCAACAAATACTCAGCTATACTCAACAACTAACGCCAGCCTGACTGACAGTTAAAAGTTAAAGGGTCGTTTAATGACTCTTTTTAATTGTCATCTACTCTTGAGCGAGAGAATAGCTTTTACGAGACAACAATGAAATACCTACGTGTACTTATCTACACAAATATCCAGATACAAGGAAATACATTTGCCAAACTTTACACTTATAACAAAATCACGACAATACAGACATTGCCTACATTTTGACCGCCATGTCATTCTAAGGTCAATTTATCTCCACAGGTTGACAATTAGAAAACACACAGCGCCTTTCAAACCTGAAATTTAATTAAAATTCAAAGACAAAAATATATCATATGAAGTTTACACATTGGTAAGCATTGCATAATAGTACCTACCTATTTATATACTTACCATTAAGCTACCTACTTACATACTTGCACATTTATGCAAAAACAAATGTACTGACATTTAATGACAGATTTCGCTAAAAACAATTTTTTTGCGCTTTCACTGCTATTAGTTAACTTTTAGACACCTTAATTTTGAGTTTAATGAATTTGCACAAAAATTTAAATGGTGTTTTTCATTTGGTAGGTGTATAGGAATAATAATAGTATTTCTATTGAATCACCTCAGAAGGGCATGAATGAAAAATAAGTTCCTCGTCACTGTTGTCCTTGTCACACATCACCGGTTTAGTGTATTCCATCTCCATTAGCATCATAGCGGTGATGTAATGCATGGTGACCTAGAGTATTTACGAAGTTAGGAAAAACGTGACGGACGTAGACTACGAGTGAAATCTCTTTCTTTGAGATAATGCAACGTCAGTTCGAATTTTTGTGCAAAATTCTAAATACTCGCATTATGATCATTATATTATAACAGCATATTTCAAGTTTGTGCTCAATGTAGGTATATAAAATATGATCATGCTCCAATAACAACTTTAGTGTCATCTTCCTTTGTCGTGCTCTCTGGCCTTTTTTCTTTTCTTCTTCATGGAAATGGTTTGAGTGGTTCACATTTAAAAATACTTTCCCTAGTAGTGCGAACTAAAGATAATGTAGGCTGGATGGTGCTAACTCAAATATACTGTCGTGCACTCATTTTTATCCCTTCTCGTTTTCAATTGTCATTTACTATTTTATTTTCTAGTTCACGTTGGTTTATGTTCCGTGACATCTACACCCAACTCAACGTGACATTTAATGGCCAACTATCTACTACTTATTTGTGTCACACCGCCAATTATGGTAACAACGTAGGAATCGTTCAAAATAAAAAGTATCGTATTTAACATAACTTCTACGGGTTTTCAAAATTAATTATGAATTGATACAATCAATAGAAAGTCGTTTCAACGTCTTCCGTAAGTATGTACAACAATGCTAGCCTAACTTCGATTACCATGCCATTTAGTTGAAGAATTCTTTCACTAATGCATGAAAATATATACGGAAGAAATGCTACACAATGGAAATATGTAACGAAGAATTATTTCGTTATGAAAAGTTATAGAGAAAATATGTTCCCTAAGTAAAACCAGATCCTATCTCTTATCAATCTTCAGAATACTCGCTTGATATGTAGTGGAAGATTTACAGTGAGCTATAAATCGCTAAGAATAAGCCCAACAAAGAAATTAAGATATCTAGTCACAATAAGGAGCATCGCCCATTTAATTAATAAAGAGTGATATTGCTTACGCCAGGAGGAGTGCAAGTTACATTACGTATGCATACGTAGCACAGTATTAATAAAATACAAATAAATAAATCTATATTTTTCCAAACGTATTAAACTTGAAAGAATGTTGTACTATAATTATCTGCATAGTGTATAGGTTCCCTAAACTATTGTCAATGAAATTGAATCAATGCAAGTGCTCCTTTGTTCAAGTTTAACCGAATTGACATTCTACCACTACTAGAAAACTATGTTAATATGTGTATAGGCCATTAACCATTTTAGGAGACTAATATTTTTATTATACTTGCGGTTGAAGTAAGGCAGTGGTTGCACAAATACCTATCAATATTATTGTTGATTTTTAAATCTTGGTTGAGATCTTAAAGTAGGTATGTAGTTAAAGATTTTGAGAGTAGTAACCTTGGGGTAAAAAAATTTGAAATTGAAATACCTGTGTTATCTGACACGTGTAACATATAACATGTAAGTTTTCTCGCAAATATTGATACACTCTTTACAAAATAAATACTGGAGTTACAGAGGTCTTTTAAATAACAAGGTCGGTACTTTGTCAAAAATGTGTACATTGAAATATTGACAGTTCGTGGGAGTAAGTGGTACGTGTCGACAAATATTTATTTGATATTATCTGGTAGCAAGATGGTTAGTTGGAAATGGATTTACGCGTCTTGTATTTTATTCGCATTGTTCACTGATTCGGTATTCGGAGAAAATTAGATGAGAGGCATTAGCACAGTAAATGAGCAAGTTAGTTTCGTACTTAAGAGTGAGAAAAGACATAAGACAACAGTTGAATTGAATATTCTGCAGAGCCGAGTTCACTAACGTTCATCTTTGTTTCTATTCTTATTCCGAGAGAATTTCATGATTTGTAATAATGGCCGGGGACAAGTAAAAAGAGGAAATGGAATGTGTGCGAATCCCAAAAATAGGTAAAGATGCTCTTGAAAAAATGTTGTGGCTGTGCTGTGGCTTCTTCTCTCTAATCTAATATAAAGCAACAACGCGCTATACTAGTTGAGACAAATGCATATGCAAATGAATAGTCTATCCTACTAACGAAAACTACATAACTAAGTCTTTTTATAGATACATAACTAACAATGTACTGAAAACAAATACCTACCTACGAATTAAACTGCTTACTGCACTTCACACAGCCTCCTGCATTCACTAAACAAAACTACCGTATAAATAGTGTTCCAAGCCATCCTAATAGATGTCTGAGTTTCTATACAAGATCATCACCTTAAATATATATTTAAACTATATAAATATTAACTCATTTAGTTGTACGAATAATCGTATAACATACTTTCTTATTAATATTGTCATACAGACTACCCAAATTCTAGCAATTTCTCCTTGCACATTGTATCTTATTCATATCAAACATTTACATAGTTCACTGACTACACAACATTGAAGTACTTAGAGATGCTAAAAAAGTTCGGATTAAGAAGTATCTTATGAATGGAAGGCTGGAAGAATCTAAAATAATGCTTAATTTACTCATAATTCGCCTAGTCTACTGCTAGTCTACTCTGGTTGAAACTTTACATGATTCTCATAGATTTTCAATGTACTTAGATTCAAATTGCAGACATTTGAGTAAAGCAACTGCTGTTTACGGTGTCTCATAAATAGAATGAAAAGCAATAATGAATATTTTTTTACATTTTTTTGCCAAACATGCTATAATTTTTTGATTTTAAATATATTTAAGCAAAAAATATCTTATTTCAGGTTTGTCAGTACCCTTTTTTCACTGACTCACTAAAAAAGTAACACTAAGTTTATAAGTTAATAGCTAATAACATAATATCTGTACACAATATTTTTTTAATATATTCTTTAATCGATAATGTAATTAAAATGTGTTAAAATAAGTGGACATTGAGAAACTGATGAAAAAAGTCACCAACCTACCACAACTAGTCCTTCGATTCTCCATTTATAAAATAGATTGACTGTAATAAATGATTATGTAGGTAACTCCTGAATAAATATAGGAGCATAGCTCAGACAGCATTTAAGAATGCAGTTTTCCGTTAGTAGAGCAGTCATGAGTGTTTTAGAAACTGGTGTAATATTTCACAGACAATAAAATGCATTATTTCAGGTCAATTGTAAGAAATATGGGATGGTTTCAATGCTGAATACCTGAAATTCCTTTAGAAAGATAAAGGGCTAAAAATAGAACAGTGAACAGACTGAAATTTATAATAATTAGGCATGTATGACTTATAAATAGAGCTTATCTTTAGCTACGCTACTCAGCATTATGAAATTGGGTGCAATGTCAACGCTGAAGTTAACGTCAACGTCAAGAGAAACCATTATGTCAAGAAACGACAGGAAAGTGTTTGGATTTCAAGATGGATGGATTCCTAGTTATGTGTAAAGCTGTGTATGAAATGCCATATGCCCATGTGTTGTATAAGCAACAAAGTAGTAAACTGTTCAAATATAAAGTAGAAAGTCTAAAATTAGAAGAACCAACTGCCCAATATAGCGGAACTCTGCGGAACTGAAGGTTTCCTTGACTTTTATAGCTTTTACACCTCGTACAAAATACAAATAGATACATACGTGACATAATATATCTACATACACACACACTGCTTTCGAGGTTACTTCCTTCCGTCAAACCTAAACCAAATCCCATCTTTTCCATCTGCAAACTAATTCATTCGCTAACTAAAACACAAGTAGAAAATAAATCTACAAAATTTGTATAACTCTTCTTACAATTTTAGCAGATAATAAAGGTGAAAACTGGGGAAGCGAGATCAAAAGTGAAAGCGGTCAAATAGACTGCAAATAATATCCCATAATTTTTAGTATCTTTCAATTAAGGATAACAAAAGGTATGAAAAGGTACATGAAAAAATGCAGAATACTTTTTATCAAATGTTTTAAAGGTTGAAATAAACTTCAAAGCTAAAATGATGCAGAACGAGAGCAGACATTTTAATAACTAATAGATTGTCAGATTCTGTCAACGCTTTATGAAGTTATTGAATCTCAGACACAGAGCCCAAGTCTCAAATGTGGTATATAAGTACTAGTTATGTAAACAAATTGGTCTTTGAAGAAGAAATCACAGGAGGATAAGCATGATGCATCTTGGATTGATTTTGATACTGTAATGTTGATAATATGTAGACTGCATACATATTATGAGTATGTTAAAAATAGTTAGAAAGAGCGTATGTCTACTCGCCCCATTAAAATATAGTCCACCTTGGTATATGCATATCTAAATTAAAATTGGAAACATAACATAAGATTGTATAGGTTAGGTAGGATCCCGTGGGCGTACTTGGTCTTCTAGATTTACACTCATTGAGCTATATTTGTGCTAATGGAAATAACAACATTACAGCGAACAACCTTCAAACATAAATACTGAACCAATTATGTCTTTATGTCTTGTATTGTTCCTTTAGTTCCTGCTTTTATGCCTACTCTAAAAAACTAAACTTAGAATTATACTACTCACGAGACAAAATATTTCTATGCACTTTTTATGTTGATGTTAAAATGCTTTTTGGCTCTTCACAGCTTCTTTAAGTAAAAAATAATGGCTTTTTATGTCCACTTCGCTAGCAAAAAAAACACAATATAACTTTTTCTATCTCACTCTTTTTTGTACATAACACACCTTTGTAGTAAATAGAGTATTGCATTAATTACATACACAATACAGTTTATATTTCATTTCCATTGTTTTTAGACCATCTTTCAATTGAACTTTTCTGCTTTAGACGTTTCAGAAAAAGTTGCTAATCACAGGTATCTATGTAAGTGGAAAGGTTCCATACATCGTTCTGTCAAAAGTACTTTCATTCGTAATAAACCAGCATTAATATAGGCTTGTTAAACACGCTACTTAAAATATGTAGATTTTATGGACTTATTTACCAAAACTGCAGACATTAAGTCAGTTAATAAGTACTTACGTTAATGTACGTTCTTAGAGGTATCGTTTTTAGAAACAAAGCAAATTAGAAGCTACTATTTTTATGATACAATTATGAGTTATATACAACGTGTAAATTATGGGGGTAATTATTTGACAAACTTTTTTCTAAAACGATCCACCAAATTGGGAATGGTTAATCTTAGTACCTTAAAAGCATAACACAATAAACTGCATTAACGCGATCCACATTGGGTGAGATTTTCCCTACAGTCTCCAACCTCAGCGAAAGTTTTAAATTGGTGAAAGTATATAAGTAACAATTGAAAGAAGATAGAAATGGAAGTGAAACTTTTAGATAAATAGTACGTTATTATTCAGGGCATATTTCCGCATGGAATTATGGTCAAATATCATATCTTCTGTCATTATTAGATGTCTTATTTCTTCTGAATTTTGTCTTATTGCTTTTCAGTACTTACCATGCCATTTCATACATATTTATTCATTGCACTTTTGGATAACAAACTTTTTGGTCCTGGGTTGGTTGCTAATTAGGAAGGTTTTGTTAGAATTGTTTTGCAATTTTTACTTTAAAAATTTTGGTAAATAACTTCAAATAAAATGTATAATGTATCACGGTTATCTGATCCTTCCTATTTTATTGTTGCTTCTTATTGGTTCACTATCGTGAATTTTCATATTCTAATGTTGCAGATTTTGAAGTTTTAAATGAGTTTAGAGTTAATGGAAGTGATAATTATACAATTCGGATGCAAAAGTCCCAAGTAGGGAAATTTGGTGTTTGACATGAAAAAAACGACGTGAGGCTAGGGCCGCTGTAGAAAATGCAAACTGGCAACTTAAACTCTTTGCGTCATCTCTTCAAGAGTATAAATATTATACTTTTCGCATATTTCCGAGGACTGAGAGGTTTGAATATATGCCTGAGTATCCACATTATACTTATCACTACTGTGCTACACAAATACATTAATAGGGCCAAGTTAGCATCTTATCATCGTCACCACACTTCTTATTTGTTTTATATGATACAGTAGTAGTGCATCCATTTAATACTTACTACATCTGCTTCTGCTTATTCTCTTCTCCTATTCCCCATCCCCATATTCTAAAAGTAGAAAGCAAATAATATAGTATGTTACACGTACGATCTCGGTGTTAGCAAAGATAAGTATAATATTTTCAGCACTAGCATGCACAGCCAAGTAAGTGCCAATTCTTAACTAAAACCAAGTTTTCGGTTCCCAACTTGTGTTTTCTCGATTTCCCAACGACACCACCTAATGGTAAATCGTCAAAAACCCGGGTTGGTTACAGTCTCACTAGCCAGCTCAACTGTTCAATTAAATTTTTGTCAAATTAGTTGAGAAGTGGATCGTGCTTTAATTTTCTCTGACTTATTTAAAAGGATTTGGTAATTTGGACATATTGCACACCTCTTTATTACTGATACCTATACTGGCCCACAATATGTAGTAATAAACTCAATATTGACATGTGGGTGGTAAATTTACTTTGAAGAGCAACACTAATTTAAACGAGTACCTACTAAATGAAAACTGATAGTACTCAATACTAAGGAGAAACAGAACTGCCAAAAAGTGAAGTCTAAAAGTCCATCATTTATCGTACGATAGCAATGCATTCACGATGTTCTAAACGTGCAATGATAAGGATCATGTGTGATCTGTACTAGCTTGAAATTGCTACATGCTTCAAGAATATTCCATGCCTGAAGGTGGATTAAGTACATTTCTTGTAACTCTTGAATACTGAACATACGACTGGAAAATCAAGGACATTTACCAAGAAGAGTTTAGACTGGCTAATGGCAGGTACTTATATTTTGCTTTTGCGACGTAGAAAGTCAAGTACCTGTCTGGTTTGAGAAGAAAGTAATTTCCTTCCCCTTATACAAAAAGTAGCAATAACAAGCCATTATGTTATTGAATGCGTAGGAAGATCGTAGATTGCTACTTTAGTTAATAAAAACGGGGTAATGGTAAAATCAGCTAGTCGACTTCAAATGTAGTCTCAGTAATCCGTCTCTTACGTCTTAAACCAGACATTATGAATTATCTATTATTAATGCGCTCCAATAAGCTAATATGA
The DNA here is from genome assembly GCA_020055645.1 of Tomocerus qinae. NCBI lineage: Eukaryota > Metazoa > Arthropoda > Collembola > Entomobryomorpha > Tomoceridae > Tomocerus > Tomocerus qinae. The sequence continues at coordinate 27,935,532 of CM034548.1, forward strand.
AAATTTGAATTTTAAGTAGATTGTAAGGACAAACTATTGAAACGATGCCCTTCAGACAAATTATATTTAATTATACAAAATAACATTTTATGAAAAGACGTGGTTTTTGTAAATTCAAACTTCAAATAATTCAAATGTTAACTCTGTAATCATCAAACGTTATTACACAGTAATTCGTATATTGTCTTGCATAATACCTATAATGATCCATTTGATCTCTTTGTATTCTCTATACTATTAAGTTTCATGGAATTTAAACAGTTATACAAATATAAATCGTATTTGTGTAATTTTTGGTTCTATTTATTTACTTTGATATACTTTACTACTGGTTATTAAAATAAGTGTAGTAATTTAATAAAATGACAACTTTTCTTTTAACTCATCCTTGCTGAGCAGAAGATGTTTAAAATGCAAAAAGAAGAGTGTCAACCACTACATCTATGCAGACTCTTGGAAACATTGCTCAAATTTCGAGTTACTAGTTGTGGCGAGAGAGATACATGTGCTGTCAAAGTCAACTAGAAATAGAATATCTATGATATATCAGTGGATATATTTAGATAGGTAGGAGTTAGGGAAATTTTGAATAAGTAGAAACATATAGTAGATAGTCAGACAGTTAGCACCCCTAACTGTGTATAGCAGATGGAAGGATTTACAGATTTATAAAAGCAGAGCAAGAGAAAAGTATAGACATAGAGAGCGCATCGACAAAGGAGAAAAAACTTTTTGGCAAAAATATCCAACGTGGTTTAAAATTAGAGTAATCTTTGATGCGACACAAGTGAGGCGGTTACTCCTCTCATATATACATCTCCCTACCCCTACAATATCATTTGCCTATCCTATCCGACTGTGCCTCTACTAGGTACATTTACATTGTACTGCATATTACATATAAACTTGTACACATAAACTGACAAATCTTACTAATACTGTCTATAAAGAGTGTGGGTAAATAGATCTCATGTATTATAAGCAACATTTAAGTTATTTGTAGGAACATACATAACATAGTTACAACTCGGAAGCCCTATTTGTGAACGAATGCTGTCACAATGCAATTAAAAACAGTTTTTCTATGCACCTATGTAGTCAATATCTACAGTCAGTCCATATCGATGCAGACTATCCGTCTACATTTGCTTTTTCAACTAAAAAATCTACATTAAGCAATTTTGGAATTTTGGTATTATTACTTTTAAACTTTTTAATACAGACATTAAAATATTAGATGTCGAACAGTCAAGCAGAAATAGATTTTTCTAAGGTGTCTATGTACTATACATAAGTTTCATCCATTGAAATTGTCTTGCTTTCCCATATCTGCTTGTACAATTATTTGCAAATGAAATTGGCGGCAGAGACTGACTCTTTAAGTCTATGTGTAATCTAGGTAGGTACAAAGTGTAGACGTTACTGTAGAAAACAGCAGCCTTCCTGCTCCTCTTTTAATACTCATCTATTTATGATTACACAAATTAGGGAAATTAATTTTAATGGCCTTAGGTGTTGTAATTTACTTAGTCAATTTAACGAGATATTATTATCACTACATTACAGAATTACCTAGTCAGCTTTTTAATTAATAAATTAAAATTTGAAAACTGATATGTGCGTCTTAATATTGTCACCGATTAAATATATACATACAGTATTAAGTACATTTATATTGAGTACCGACAAGAATCAAGACTTGTTGCTATTTAATATACATATAGACATTACATTATGATATACATGATTATACAGTTAGGTATATGCATAACAAACTGACAAATAAATGTATTCATTGACCCAAAGAATAATGCAAACTTATTAAGTGAGGTCGAAAATAATTTAGTGTCTAATTGGTGGAATAATTACAGTTGATATTACTTAACAGGCATATTATAAAACATTAATTGGGTAGGGTATACTGCGGATGTGTATAGAAAATGATGAAAATTGACAGAGAGCGTTTGCTATAGTCATACATAATGATGGAGAGGTTTAGCAGGAGTGAGTCCCGATGTGACAATTGTTTTGGAGGAGATAATAAAAGAGGATCTAGTAAAGGAGAAAAAAGAAGATTGGATGATGGGTTGAGCTGAGTGAGACTGAGATGCTCTCAGCAGACAGTGAGGAGCGACCCCCAGAGGGAGGCATGTCTACATTGTTGCTTGACATCGTCATTGCTCTTTGGGTTATTTCCGGCCTCTATCAGCCACTACTGCATAATAACTATACATTCCCTGCAGTTTACTGTTTTATTTACGTGATTCTGCGCTTGGCTTCAGCAAACAACAAAATGCCATCGTGCAAACGAACGATACTTCTTTTTCAGAAATACATGTCAGTGAGTGAAGTGCACTTGTAAACATACTAAATAAACATATCATATATATTTATTTCCTGTGAATGAGACACAGATGAGCATTTCAATCCTCCTATGCTTTCTATTCGCCAAAAATAGCAAATCAAATAAAAAATACCTGCCCATGTGCCCATTGATAATGTAAAAGAATTGTCTTGCTCATGCCGACTCTAGCTTCGATACTGGGAAAAGAGAATTGCAGCTCCAGATGAATTAGCAGAGACATGTCATGGGCATTGTATTTATTTTATACTGTTTACACACTTATGCACGCGTGAGCGAATTATTTTCCTGGTCTATAGATTTTTGTTGTGTAACAAGCATTTTACTTTTCTTAGCCAGAGTAGTTAATAAACATTTTTATTATACATTGTCGTATTTCCAATTTTCACTCAATTACATTATAAACGACAAAACGGTTAAATAATGCTATCCGTATACAGTAAAATTACTATAATATTTACCCACGCGTATGTGTTATAATATTTTGTATATAATGGCACTTTAAGTTTAACTGCTATATTATACGACATGTAACTGATTTAAGTAAAATATAGAAGTAATTATTTTCTGAGAGTAATTATCTAGATAGCTAGTTACAAAGTAGCTAACTAAGTAACTAAGTAGTACTAAGCTAGTAATCACTTTTAAATTAATTCCTCAAATAACATACTTTCTAATACGGTTTATCATTATCATCTTGAAAAGATTATCACAGTACAACTTTAATGAACAACATCACTTATTTCCTAAATGAAACGCTGTAATTAACTTAATGACCGTATAATCACTAACAAATTGAAAATACAATCTTTGTTAATTGGAGTATTTCATTCGCTTTATTCGGTGTCTTTATATAATGCTACTTATCACATTTATTCGAGACTGCAGGCAATAAATTCTCGATACTCATGCTAAAGGATTGAAAGTGATTAAGGATGGAAGTGACGAAGACTTAATAAATTATATTAGTTTAATGAAATACAAGAGTTCGGAAAGGAAAACCTTTTGCTTCCAGCTAACTTCTTACATAGATGACGTCTTCTTGGAATGTCCCTAGGTCCTAGATGGGAAATTGACTTGAGATTTTGTGATGGCATGAAAATGATCAACGAGCATGATACTTAGAAGTTAAAAGCCCAAAAAGGTTTTGTTATAAGTTTTCAACAATTTTAATACCGCTTGAAAAATCTCATGTTAGGAGAATGCTGTTTACTTATTTAAGCTACTTTTTTCCAAACTTCAATATTTGAAAAACAAAATCAGAATATCATGGAATTGAGGAGGAGAAAGAGAAACTATACTCCACAATGGTGATGCCAGGATTCCACTCTATGGGCCCAATTTACGAATGGAGTGCTTTATGCCTGCCTAATCTAGACTAGCTCATACCATTCAATACAATACCTTGAAACATGCATATTGGCCATGACATAAATCATAAATTATTACATAGGTGTTAATTAATTAAATTATTCTTAGATATATTAAATCATTGCAAAATAGTTGCAAAAGAAGAGTTGATAAAATAAGAAAAATTTTGATAGTGAAACGGATTTGAATGAATTTAGGCAAATTTTTCGCAACATGCGCCTATTTTGTGGCTAAATATCAACGAAATCTATTAAGTAGCACTAATAGTAAAATAGTTGTAACAGTATTAAAATTATGTTTGGTCATTATGAACCATTGAAGACTGCTACACTAGATTTCAAATATGTACCAATAACTTTTGACTTTAGTTGTCTACCTGACCTTATAGGTTGACCGGAAATTTGTAGCCAACATTAATCTATCTCCCAACTTGTTGAGAATATATGGAACTACAGTTTCCTCTTTCTTCATTTTCTGCATCGCACCCCCAGTCAAAAGGTGTTTGATTTTTCCCATTTACGAACTCAGTGGTCCTCTGTATGACAAAGGAAGTTTATGTAACTTAATTCGCTTTTAAGTTGTGAAAAAGGACTTGTAGAATTTCAGACAAAGACAGGAAAGATAAAACTACAGAGTCCATTCATTAGTTAGCAAAACAGAATTTTATTCTGAGACAACTAGTATAATGATTTTACAAAATGATAAATCTGTGTGAGTGATGAAAGAACATGAACAATAAACTAATTTGAGATGGTGGAAATGATATCTAAAGAAACTACATAATGCATTGACACAGTGTTGTGTGATGAGGTGGAGAATGCCTTCATCTTCATATAAAAATGATTTAAGTTTGAAAGGCAAACTGCCATTGCAGTTTACAGCTACACGCGGCTTACATTTTTAAGCAACGAAGAGCCAGATTCATGACATTATACATTTCATAGTATAACAATGTACACGTCGTGTACTCGGGGTCCGTCAAACAGTGCCATATAGCACAACGAAGTAGAAAGATAAAAAGAATAGCTGTGCTCTGCTAATCGTAAAAGTATGCACATGGTGCTCATCATGAATGTATTCAGCCAAAACACATGTTTGGTTTGGACTGCATACTAGTGTGTAAATGTAAACAATATTGCAACGAGATCCATGCAAAAAACTAAAAAAAGTGCTCATTTTTGGCACCATGAAAGTGACGGAAGAAAATTTTTCACTTTCCCTCCCATCGACTTGACAAAAGCCTGTACATATTCGTTTTCGGCCTGGCTTAAAAGTTCACAGCAATAATTAAGTACTTTGAATTTCAAAAGGTTTGAAAATTTTAACTAGTTTCAATTATAAATGTATCCAATGATTTATCAATCAAAATTATTTTGGAAAATGCAGCAACCTTACAGATTCAGTGAATCTTTTATGTTAAACTAAAATAGATTTATTCAAACATGAAATAAAAATAAATCTCAACTCAAATTTTCCAAGGCTTCAGATTCTGGCCAGAAGAGTAAAAATGTAACCAAAGCACTGCTAAAAGGTCTCAAAAGAAAATTACAATAGTATGAAAAATAGACTTCGCTTCTGTTCACTGCATTTAGTTTAGAATGGTTTTTTAATGTTTTAACGAATGAAAATTTGGCTTTAGAGTCGACGGCCTGTCATATCCACAGTGTCATTTGTGTTGCTAAAATCTATATTTAATTTCACACCAGGAATTCGGGAGCAATTTATTAACAACTCAATGTTTTGTAATTTCATTTCATTAATTAGAGGACATCTAGAGTTTCAATGCATAGATAATTAGTTACGTTACGTTGCTCTTACTACAAGACAATCTCTGTTATCTGAACTGATATCTAATGACGGCATGTCTATATATACCTACCAACTTGCTACTACTTCCCTATTACATTTAGCTATATTTGTACATACCTATCTATATGCATATTTGTGATACAACTACACTGCTACATTTCTAGATCAGCCAACTTCCTGCTACTTCTTTTCTTAGTCTTTCTAATCCGAATAGACAGAGGAAGACAAGGACGACGGATGTTCTTTCAAAATCTGTGCATAGCTTTACAATTCAACAATATCACTGTACATTCTCTGCGCACATTTTATTTCAAGATAAATAGATAAAAGTTGCACACAGCACGGCAAGGAATAACAATAATATTGTAACACATGCAATATCACATCAAAAATGATTTAATCCAATGCAATTTTTTTTAAATTACGGATTAACAAGTTGTTGATGTACATCTACATGAAAGCCATGTTTTCATATTTTCAAATTGAAATCGCATTAGCATAAAGAGAAATGAAGTAGTTTCTAGATTTGGAAAGGTCGTTTTGCTTGCTGATAATTACGTATTATTGATCGATGGGAATGGGAAATACTCAACAATGATTCTACGTAAATCGGTCTTAGTAAACTGGTATTTTAGGCAAAAGTAAACTGGTCTTATTACAGTGAAAGTAAACTGTTCTTATTACAGTGAAAGTAAACTGGTCTTATTACAGTGAAAGTAAACTAGTCTTTTTACAGTGAAAGTAAACTGACCTTATTACAGTGAAAGTAAACTGGTCTAATTACAATGAAAGTAAACTGGTCTAATTACAACGAAAGTAAACTGGTCTAATTACAACGAAAGTAAACTGGTCTTATTACAGTGAAAGTAAACTTGTCTTATTACAGTGAAAGTAAACTGGTCTTATTACAGTGAAAGTAAACTGGTCTTATTACAGTGAAAGTAAACTGGCCTTATTACAGTGAAAGTAAAATGGTCTTATTACAACGAAAGCAAACTGGTCTTATTACAGTGAAAGTAAACCGGTCTTTTTACAGTGAAAGTAAACCGGTCTTTTTACAGTGAAAGTAAAATGGTCTTATTACAGTGAAAGTAAACTGGTCTTATTACAGTGAAAGTAAACTGGTCTTATTACAGTGAAAGTAAACTGGTCTTATTATAGTGAAAGTAAACTGGTCTAATTAAAACGAAAGAAAACTGGTCTTGTTACAATGAAAGCAAACTGGTCTTATTACAGTGAAAGTAAACTGGTCTTTAAAAAAGTAAAAGTAAACCGGTCTTTTTACAGTGAAAGTAAACTGGTCTTACTACAGTGAAAGTAAACTGGTCTTACTACAGTGAAAGTAAACTGGTCTTACTACAGTGAAATTAAACTGATCTTATTACAGTGAAAGTAAACTGGTCTTATTACAGTGAAAGTAAATCGGTCTTATTACAGTGAAAGTAAACTGATCTAATTACAATGAAAGTAAACTGGTCTTGTTACTGTGAAGTAATAATTTTTTATCTACATAGGTTATATTTCAATTGCAAATAGTACGCAAAACATGTGAGCGAACTGTTTCAATCCGATACAATGATCTAGTAAAAGTCTAAAAGTAGTAAGGCTAGTAGTAAAGAATAGCATTACCACTATTCTGCCATCTTACTAGATCATTCTGATCATTGTACCGGATTGAAACGGTTAGCTCACATATCTCCCTGTTGCTTCTTTTTGATGAAACTATTGAACATCAAGGACAAAATTTTATACAATTTTCATCAAGTAAACTAACGTTAACTACCTGCAAATGGGAAGAGGAATTTCTCTCTAAATGCTTTAACTTTCTCAATTACGTTACAAATGTAAAAAAAAATCTGATTTATTTATGCCAATTTTCAAATTTTATGAATATTTGCCGCAAATTAATAATCTAATCTAGAACGCGACCATAAAACATGATATCGTAAAATGATGAATCATAACTTTATGCAATGATTATTTACTTCCTGCTTTTAGTTCTATGACCTTTAATTAGGGTGAATTAAATATTGAATAATACTAATAGATTATAATTGGCTTTACACCACAAGGATAGAAAACTTGTAGTAACTATTGCCAATACTTTACCCCAGTAGTCAGTGTGGTTTAGTAGTACTGTCTACGTCAAGCATAAGTATCTACTAAACACTTATTTATGCTCTTTTGTACACTTAAGTCAGATTCCAAGAAGACATACTTAGCAACAACAGAAAAGTAATAAATTCGCAATTGTAAATTAATTTTTTAAACTGTAATGGCATTTCAACAGCAGAGTCATTAATTGTATAAAGTATTGACAGATAAAAAGCCGTATGCTACAATGTACTACCATCTGAACAAAGTACATCAGAAAGCATTGCGCCTCAACCTCATAATTTAGCAAAAGGCAACTTTTGGCTCGCTCACATTGAGTTAAAGGGAAGAGCTCTGTCAAAATATAATGTAGTGTGCGACCTTGTTGATTTCCTTTCCTTTATATTCGCGATATTTCTGTCTCTTACACTTTTACAAATGTACATGCATGATAACCAGTTGTGTAGGTAGACTTTTTACATAATGCTGTTGACAATGAAGGATGTGAAAAATTGATTAACCGAAGTTGTCAGTTAAAGTGATGAGGCCCGATCAAGATGTTACCAAAATTTTGTGTCAAATTGTTTTAAGTCAGCCACTAGATTTTGTCTATCAATGCAGTTTCCGCATATATTTAATGAATAATACGAATTTTAGATAATTAAGTTTACTGAAAAAGTAACGAACATATAACTATTATCTTTATATCCATTTCTAGTGCAGGGTATACTGGTGGTATTTAGAAGAGTAATCTAGTGATAATGCACTCTATTACATTATGCAATGCAATATTAAAAATGCTCAAAACATTTTTAAAACAATTTAATTTACAGCAAGGTACTACCTTAATTTCATGGCCCAGTACATTTAAATTTAGGAAATAATGGAACTAAAAATTCTTTTGTAGAAACTACATACACTTGCATCCAGAATTGAACTTGTAATGCCAGTCCAACCCTTTCTACATATAGTTTTTAGTTTTTAAAATTTATTTAACAACTGAAATTAAGTTTCAATTATCTAAATTTGATATTTATACTTAAAGGCTTTTTTACCGTTTGTCCTATTAAACTGACTAGAGAATATGTTAAATAGCAAACTAACATTTTCCCTGCAATTTTCAACAAAGTACAAAGTGGAGTAAGATTTTAGCGGATTTAAAAATCGAATTTCAGAGCCTCTCCAAATTGTACATGTAGACTCGTGAAATGGAGTAATAAATACCATACAATACAAGATAATACTAATCTTCAATATTATACAGTGGGTCGAAACCCGAAAAGTGACACAGTTTGTAACTTATTTGCGAACTACTGCCGACAATCAATGTCAGATGAAAGTAGTAGCACAGCCTACGCAACAGCTCCGGATATTTCAAAGTAATATCAATCTGTATGCTTTCTAGTTAGCTTAACTTATACATCTTTACATCACATCTAGTTTATTTTAGTCCTATCTGCATAAGACAGGAACTTAATCTTTACCAATTTTTAGACATCATCTTATCGCTAAGCCGAAGCGAAAAAACAGACACAGAAATAAATGCCTTTTAAAAGTACAGAGCATGGACACAGCAGCTAGTCTTTAGACTAAGGCATATTTGTATTTATATTTAGAATATCAGATTGAATTTTGTTGCAACCCTGATAGTCACCTTCTTCCTCTGCTTTGTACATTTCAATCGAGTAGGTACATGGTAGTAGTAGAATAGATTTCCATTCTTTTCGCATTTTACCCACAATGAATATCTGTAAAAGTATTTTATGCAGTGCTAAGAGTGCTAACTAAATACTTACTCAAATTGCTGATCATCATTTTGCTTCAATGTAAATCCTTTTCAAGAACATTTAAATAAGTAGTTACTTGTTTAATAAAATCTTAAAAGTATTAGCAAGCAAATCGGTTTTTCGATCTGTTTTGTATAAAAGCTTATCAGATTTCAAACCATTTAAATGTACGCATGTATGTACTTAGAATAATCACAAAGCAGTGACAAATCTATTAGTGGGATTTTTGACATCATTTTTAGTACAATAAATATTAAATAGACCAATTACTCTAAAAAATAAATTTTCGATGTTTTCTAATAATTTAAATAATGAAAGATTGAAAATTATTCGAATTTCGAAAATGCATACATTGTCACTTTTCATGGAATAAAGCGGGCTTACAGGATCACAATGTCGGTGCATATAGAAGATAACTGCCAAAAGCATTGATCTAAAATATGAAACTTGGCACGATCATTTTATGGACATGTGACAAAGACATGTGATGGAAAGTAGTGAGCCTGTTGACAGTTTTTACTGTATATCTATGTAAACTAACTCCATGGAACATAGTAACTAACTAATATGAAATAGGAACTGATATTATAACATATTACTTCTATTCTAGTTTCCAGATAGGCGGTGAGGCAGTTTACATTTTAACACTTGAGTACCATTAAGCTACTCCTTTGCTACATCAGCACTGTATTCATAAATAAATATATCGACGGCCCTCTTAATATGCTATGCAAAATATACTCACATCATGACACGCACCTTTAGGGTGTGAAAAATACTTCTCTAGCAACTGTAGCAAAACTGATTCAGCTCATTGCCTTTCATATTAATTATTCATTTCTATTTAATAATACCTTTTTACATTATTTGCAAAACATACATGCAGGAACTTAGAACATTCTTGTACGTGTTTTCTTCAAACAGTATATACCTAAAAATTAAACATTATGCACGGTTTAAAATGGAATCAAAATTAAAATGGGCATAAATTTTTAATAAATAGTAAGTAGTTCAATAGATCGTTATTATGTGAAGTTAGTCATCTCTTAACTTTCGTTTTAAATATTAAAAATAAAAAAGCAATGCAGTTCCATGCATTACAGATAGTAATGGGCCGGATTGCAATTGAAGCAGTTGTAATTGCATCATAGTGGGCGGTCTTAATGATCCTTTTAGCCCAAGTTTACTTAGTACCATGTAATTGTAAAAATTGCAAGTTCAGATTCGTCGTCATATTATGCTTTATCTTTCTCAGCTTTTCAGCTTTATTTTGCTTAGCTCCCTTTTAGCATAATAACACATTTTATGATCTGAATACTTTTTACCCAGACTATATAGACTCAGACATAGTACTCGTATACCTAGATAAACAAGTACGAGAGATAACAAATTATTCAAGAAGCTTAATTAGGTATTTTCAATTTCCGAAAACCACTAAATCTAATCTCTGTTTATGTTACACGCTATGGAGTTATGTTATGTGGTTTTTTAAATGCAGCCTTCCGTATCCGTAGGTAGATTCCTTTCACTGAAAAAAGTGACTCAATTCCCAAAAAATAATAAACTAACCTCTAAATGTATCCTACCTAGTTGTCATATTGCACAATATTGTCATTAATGAGCGTACTGATGTATTTTACTAAGAACTCAATCATTAAAAAATTCTAACGTAAACGTTAACCAGGCAATATACTTATAGTAGTAACGAGGTATATTATATCAATTGTTTTCACTAAAAGCAAACGTTGTATATAATGTATACTATGAAAAAATCCCTTTTGTCTATAGTAAACGTCCTTTGAAGAAACACCGTTGACATAAATGGCATCTTTTAATGTCTTAATGTGCGTAGTCTTTAAAATGACACAGTATGAAAAATTTACAGGAATTCTACAGTCTTGTTAGAATGCCAAGTTATTGATGGTTCCGTAATTAACAGTACAAACTACAAACCTTTATTAAGGAACCAAACCCGTGTAAACATTTTAAACTGATACAAGAAGTAAGAGTCGAACTCGTTTTTAGAAACACAAAAATATTACAAACTTATGGTTAAAATTTTGCATGCACTATTTAGATGACAATTACAACATAACATGGTACACTCTGCTCCCTTGGAAATCAGAAATGGTAGCATTCAAAGAATTTCAAACAAAAAATACAAGCACAATAATTTTTGCTAGTCTTATATAAATAAGTTTCGACAAATAGAAAAATTCTGCTGTACTCATGACAAAGTAAACGGTAGACAAACAAAAGAGCGATGTACATTCTTAAATGGATTTTCAAGAGTGAGGTGACTTTCTTATTGCCAATTTTTACAAACGTAGAGATAATATCTACTGGCCTTACCGAACAGAAATATAAATCTCTACAAAGCCTGACGAAATAATTGAAATTAGAAAGACCATTGAAACTATTCTTGCTTTTTGGTAACTTGAGTATCTAAAGAAATGGTTCTACGTTTTTAAAATCGACTTAAGTGCATCGACTGGGCTTGCCATAGCTATATGCCAATTGTAAAAAATGTTTTGCTAATTTTGTTTGGTGTTATACTTTTGTAACTGTAACCTATTTGTATTCAAACTGTTAAGTAGTATTCAATTGAATATATTACTGTAACAAAAAATGAAGCTACAGTTACATGGCCGTATTGAATAAAAATTGGAACCCAAGGAAATGTGTTTAGAACAAGTTAATTTATAGCATTTAGCGAGCAAATGAGTATGATATTATAAAGTTTTCGTATTTGCTGGCAAAAATTGGTAAAATCAAAGCATAAGGATAAATATACCATTATGAGAGTATAGGAAATATCTTGAATAGTATTTCAATGTAATCTGAAATAGAATTTGCTGACGCAACTGAAGTACGGACTGTCCTCGTTTTCATGTCATCTGCCTTTAGCCTTGTACTTGTAATCTTCATGTGCATCCAAAAATCAACGTAAAGAAAATCCACACATTACTTGTGGGTATTTAGGAATGAATAGTGGGGAATTCCAAAATCCATTCTGCCTACATATTCTACTGAAACGTACGAAAATAAGAGTCACTTCACTCTATATTTTCTCTATCGTTTTATTGCTGAAATTGCTGCATAAATTAAAAGTTAAGAAATGGGAGTACAGCAATTTTATCAGTGAGCGGCACGAAAGAATTATGTGGAAACACCAAACTTGATAAGGTTATGCAGAAGATGTCGATCACTCCATTTTAAATTGCAGTACACAAAGATTACTAATGAAGGAATACGGAAAATAGCCATAATGACAAATAAATGTAGAGTGAACTAGTATTCATAATTTATCATGTCTTAATGAATCCATAGTACTAATTGCCTCAACATTGACACATTGTTTGACATTTAATTTTTGGTAGTTCATCTTGTCGCATGGATTAAGAGTCTGAAGGCACTATGAAATGAAGTCAGAGAGCTTATGGCTCATTTATTTAACTGGTTTAACAACTGGTATTAGTTATGCACAAGCATAGTCTACTGCCAACTAAAAACCTCAATTCGTACCATAGTGTTTGTATTCATAAGGTGGGCAAGGTTTATAAAATGTTAAAGACCTTTGGTGGCTAAAATAAACAGCATGGAGTTCTTTTCAGTAGCGCGCGTTGTAACCAGGGTCAATTTTACAGTTTAGGTTTTACTAGTTTATCAATTGTATTGGTAATATTATAATTATGGAAGCAATCACCAATAATACAATTATTATTCATTTATCATGTTTTTAAACCAAATTCCCATTATTTTGTACATGTGTAATATAATAGTAGGTAATATTCATGAAGATAATACGTCTACTACATATTGGGATATATTTATAAAAATATTGTTAAGGTCACTATTAGCATAAATATAAAGATTTAAAGTTGTCAGGTTACATAGAAGCGTAAGGAATGGTAATATGAAAGAACTGGGAATTTGTGAAGAGAAAACATAGGTTATATTGAAATAGAGTATATACTAGTACGACAGTGGATAGAAGAATATTTCTGCTACTGCGATTCTTGCCTGTATTTACTTGAAGCTGTCTGTAGAAGTTGAGTTTGAAGATTACATTGGAAAACTATTTTTGGAACATGCTGATCAAATAAATTATAAGACAAAATTATCCTCTGCCACAACTGGGAAGTTGACTTTGTAGAGACATCACTGCACACCATGAGCATATGATGCGATAAACTGTGATGCAAAACGAATGTCGATATGGGATATCTAAACGCATGCAAATGAACCAATTACCAATCTGATATTAAAAGTTAAATTAGATATATGCATTGCTGAGTGCAGCATGCCTATTGGCTGCTAGTGATAACCTTCATGAAATCATGATCGCAGAGGTACACTAATAAATTCATAAGTGCCACTTGGTCTGAGGATATTGTCGAGTGTTTGGTAGGTTAGTTCATTTGATTTCTATAGGTACTACATATTAAATCTTTTAAATCATATCTTCAGAAATCTCAACGAGTTTGAGTAGATTTTAGAGCAAGTCTAAGTATCCGGAAAATTGAGGAAATAAGGATTACTGTATAATAGTAGGCCAAAAGCCACGCCATACACTTGAGACAGGCACTTTAGAAGGACAGACATAAAATGTGACGATACGGAAATACAGACGGATAGGAAAGAACACAGGGTCACGATATTATTACGCTTGTAATCTCATGTCAAAACATTATACCTACTCCGCTACCCGAAACCGGAACGATGTTACTTACACTAGACTGCGTTAGAAAAGATTTCTGGACTCTACGAAAATACACACTCATGCTCATCCTTCCTCACTGTCTGCATCCTCCACAAAAACCAACAGTTAGTATGTACATACCAAAAATTGTGAACAACGAACCCTCTTTCTGTCGCTATGATCTATGGCCTATCTCTGAACGTTTAAATTCTAAGAATCTGGATCCGTACATTCACATGGAAACCCATTTTGCACTCCGGGACTATGTACTTCCCCATGTATTTAAGTAGGACTTTATCGGTGTATTATCCACAAGCTGCATTCTCTGCGATCTGGAATGGAGCAATACAGAAATGCAGAGAGAGCCAGATATACCAGAAAAGAGCTACTCTTTTTCCTCAATGGTCCATGACTCAACTCGAATCCCTTTTCATTTATTGCTCGTTGACTCTCTTTCTGTTGTGAACATTTCGCTTCACTGAAGATGACTGAGTGATTCTAATTTCTTAACTGAACACAATTCTAACACACATTCAATTCTAAATAACTTCCATTGTACCAACTGGACACAAAATTTGCAAAAATATTACACTTCAAAATATACCTTCTCTTGGGAACACTTGGGAACTCACTCCTATTGCTCATAACGTCCTTTCTACTATTACATTCATAATTGGATCCCACATATACTAAATGACATCATTAGACTAAAATTGTTGCAAACAGCCTATTATTAGAATCATATTTTTCACAGCCCACACAGAAAGTCTCGGAGCAATTGTAACGCATTTTGACCAGAATATGGACTACATATAGGTAGAATAGCATTGATACAAATTCTGAGCTTTCCAGACATCTTGTCTGCACGTCTGTAATGTCTGCGGGATGTTCAGCTGCTGACCTCGTAATTAACGCCAACTGATCTACCAACCAATATTGACGAACATGTACACATAAAAACTTATAGTACATTTTCCATCAAGAAAATATAAAAAAACTCCGTTTTATTAGAACTTTGGATAATGGTAACATTATTGCAAACTATTCTTTTGTGTCTGGAATAAGGCAGTAGGCGATTTTCTTTTTCACTATTTTTCCGTAAGGAACTTCATAAAAGAGTCCATAATACAGTCAAGAAGAACTTTTCTAAGCATTGCGAATCAAATCATTCGGAATATTTTTGGTCTGACATCATAAAGACGACAAGTATGATTTCTATATAAGATGCTGAGTACATAACACAATGTTAATAACATTTTTACACTACATAAATGGCTATACACATACAACTGAGCAGTGGGTGGTCGGAGGGCATCAATTACATAATAGTACTACATAAATGCATTCATAACGTGAGTATGCGTAGGAGTGAGATCGTGAACGCTATGGAAATTCAATATCATTTGTATTGTCTTTGTTACAGGAATTTTGATTACTACAATGATACCACAATTTGCAGTGGATCTATGACTCATCGCATGTCATAATTTATTTTGAGTTTTATTTCGTCCCTACATAAGGGACGAAAGACACGTGACAATAAAGCAAACCTTATGCTAATCAATAGTTATACTAAGACGCTTTACAAGAAAATGTACTCAATATAGTTGTCTATAACCTCATCTTAGAAGATACATATGAAATGATTATTTCAGTGATTTTTAATGTCGAATGCATTATTTACGATTTTAAACAGTAGCTGTACCCATTTTCAACGCAAACATCGAATTTAAATACTATTATCAGTAAAGCGAACTTGGAATGACTGAAATAGTCAAAAATTTGAAATAATTATTTCGGCCAACAAAACGAGCAAAAATAATTTAGCATAAGTAAAAATGTATTCGAGTAATATTGAGAGTTGGAAATGATATCTCTATATAGAAGATTATAGTGGAGGATATAGCGATGGAAAAACTCTTGTAACAGAGACAGTAGAAATGTGTGCGATATAAAAGCAATATATTTACTTTACAATCACATAACATAGACATAGATCGTTGAAAACCAATAAAAATTAGAATGACTTACAGTTTCGCGTCATGATGTAGTCCGGAGCAGCTATCACTCCCATCAGGAAACACGAAATCCTGTTTTATATTATAGTTGGATTGTAAATGAAAAGCTGAGCACTCATATGTGTAGCAAATAGTGATGTAACTTTTATTCACATCAACACAGAAATATTAAAAAATATTTGTAAGCAATTTCTGGAGAACTTAATGAAAATATTCACTGCTCCTCTACTTTTCTGACGAATTTGGAAATGTTTAAAACCTCTTGTTGCTAAAAATGAATTCTAGGTAAATAATTTCGGTCGAGTCGAGATTGAAAAGGGGATTTGGTTACTAATTTGAAACAGAGTTGTGGAAAGGAGCGTCTTTGTGTAAGGAACCAGGATAACTGTTGTAACAAAAGTACATAACAATAAAAATGTCACAAATTGTGTTTGGATGTGATTGTGCTGACTGCATTTTTAAAACTATTTTTAATACACCGATTGTGTTGTTAACAGCTAGGTTGCGTTAACGCGAGATACTGAATGGGAGTGCAATGCAATGTGTGAGCAAGAGCAACGTAAATGTGGAGTGTCACTTCCTTAAACACGCCTTATAGGCCAATAAATACGTAACCAATTGCAATAGGATTCACATGGTATTTGTAAATTGAAAGTAGTGGCTCACGCTGTGATGGCAGTGGAACTGGATCACGGAATTAAGTTACTTTCATTCAGATTGAGAAAAAAAGTTGGGACAGAAAACATATTATAGCACTTGAATGAAATGGGTATCCAGAACAGAATTTTATAGATGAGAACAGTAGATATTGGGTTTAGCTAGGCTATTTATTCGTTTTGTGGTTTGTACTGTAGCGTGGCAGTAGTACATGCCACTTTTTTAGCGTTTCTATCTTTAGTTGTTACTCTATATGCTTTGCTAACTATGTTTGTTTCAGAGCTGAGGATACCCACTTACTAACTATACGTTTTTATGTGTAAGTATAGGATTTTTAGATCCGTGGGTTGAACCTTTTAATTTGACTACAACAACAATTTCCAGTAGTGACTGTTTCTAGTCTACTTCGGTCGGTCGTCTCATCCGGTGTTCTTTGCGGTGTGTGGTTGCTGTGAGGATGATTATGTGTCTTCTCTTGTCTTTCTATTTCCACTGCATGGAGGTGAACATGAATACTTTTCAATTGGACTTGACTATCAAGAGCCCAATGCACAATATTGGTAATATTATTATTATGTAACGTATAGTAACAGATAGCATTGAAGAAGTATGCCCATGCACATACACCACAGCACGAAGAACAGAAGAGGACACAACACAAGAAACGTTGAAACCTTTGTTCTTCACTAGTAGGGTGCTACTACACATGCGATAGCCCAATAATAGTTAGCCGAAAGCCAAATGCATTTAAAAGCGTGGAAGCTAGTAGCCCAATCTGAATTCAAGCAAAAGAATACTTTTACAGAGTCAAATTTAAATTCCGTTAAATTTCTAGGTTTTATGTCCCAATCTTATACCGACAAATAATACTTCGCACAAAACTTTAATATGTCAAAATTAAGTATTAAGTAAATAAATTGAAACATAATATACTAATGAACCCTAGTATTCGCTATATACTCAAAATTCAAGGGTATAATGGTAATAATAAGGCTATGATAAGAAATTAAAAACTGATGGTAAAAAATCGAAGGAAGGTGTCTTTGTTAGGAATCTTTGGGACTATATTTGCATAGCTATTTTGTAGAAGGGTCAGAATTGTTCTGGAAGACTGGGATACGAAAATATGTACATTTGATTGAAATCGGATAACTTTATTTAGGAATTCGGGCAAACTATCGTTGGGCTTTAGCCTATGTACTAGTACCCGTAGTATCAGTTAAAGTTAATGGACAGTCAATCTAATCAAGTCTGTTAGAACTCACAATATTCACTACTTAACAGAGTCCGATAATCATGTCTATATGGACACACTATAGTAGTATAGGACGGAGTATAAATTTGTATAGAAAGCTCGCTGTACTCGGCTGGTAATTAGTTCGTTTGTTTGTTGATGGTTAATGCCAAGGCAAAGGAAAGACAAGGCTGAGAGCTCTTCTGACAATGAGATACTCTACGGTTTCCAACTGGACTCAACTGGAACTGGACTATAATCAACTGGAAGACTCGATAAGTGAGAATGAAAACTTAATGGCACAAATTGATTTCGTGGTTTATGAAATGTGTGATTGCTTCAATGTGTTTGAGTTTGTGTAATTATATATTTGGGCGCAGAGGACGGGAAATGTATTAATCGTCTTTCTACTATGCCTCATACAGTTGGCTTCCCTTGTGCTTCGTTTTAGTTTGCTAATTTCAGAAAAGGACGAGACTGACTGGCAGTTGCTACTTGAAGGCACGGAAGGAACTACGGACCACGACAGATGTATTCTCCCAATTCCTCGCTCTCCTAGTAAACTCCGATCGCTTTCTTCTCACACTAAACTTAGTGTGCTTCATCATGACATGGATTTACTTAGTTAGTATTTCTTCTCTTTCAGAGAGGCGGAGAAAAAGAAACATCTTAACTTTCAGTTTTTAACGCTAACACATATACATGTATATGATACCCAAAATAAGCATCCGTCCACAATACTATAATACATATAGGTACTGCCTTCTCTATGGCCAAATACTTAATTTAACTAGACTATTGCTCCACTATACTCATCTATCTATACATTACTTCAGATACATAAAAGCGACGAAGGAAGACACCACATCTTCAGTGTATGCAGAATGCATTAACATTTACATTACGCTGCACTACGCTACATTATCCTCCCCACAAACACTATGCTTAACTTTACTACTCTAGTATCCGCATACGCTTTTTATTTTTTTGGCCGGGCCATAACATATTTTGAAGAGCAAAATGTCTCATTAGCGAAGAGGACACGGTTAAATAATATTATATACTCTTGCATTATTCACTTCCGTTTTCCATAACGATGCCTTATTAAACTACTATCGCTGATTTATCAATGTTTTCTTGTCTATATCGTTATCTACTTATACTTCACTTTTTATTACAATGTCGCTCTTGATTTTTGCTATATTCATGGCCACACGATACCACTATGTCCGTATTTTTAATTCAATTAAATCCATTTTCCATAGGAATTAGATTTGGCTGATCTTTTAATATTTCTAACTCTACTTTGGTCAATATTTATGTTATTATTACTATTATTTGTTTAATGCGTAACATAGCCTCAGGAGATAACTTTATGGCAACTTCCTGGGTTAATAAAATATGAATATTTAATTTAAAAAATAAATATAAACTAGATTTCTGTAACATTCTTTTACCGTTTTATTGAATCGGTTCCGAAAGTTTCATACTCTAAAAATCTGGATATCAAAGGTTTATTAAGTCCTAACTATTGACCCTATCAATTTTTTTACCTGCACCACCGCTCATGAACAAATCTGCATCCAAAGTAAATTGGAAAAATAGGATCATAACCTTTGGCCATAAAGTGTAAATTTTCAACAATTACATAAATTATCGTTATTAAAATATCCGTAATATTACAATGATTACATCAATAACGTCAGTATCAATAGGTAGTCATAATTGATAAGGCTTGTAAATCAGTAGCAAAAAAGGAAAGGATTGTCAAATTGATAACAGATCAAAACATAAAAAACCTTCATAAAAAATCAACACCTTCTAAATATTTATCCTTAACTAGCTTTAAAGCTTCTTGGCATGGTTTCGGATATTCCCATTTGCCAGCAAATTTTGTTGGACACAAGGAAATACCGGGAATTTCGAAAATGAGAATTAGTAAATAGTGGGAAATGACTTTTAGTTGCCCATTTTCCCAGTGGGAAATGAGAAATTTTCCACTTCTTTCATTTCCTACCCGAAACCATGCTTCTTTGGTTTTAGCCCACAAATAATCTAGTCCTTCTTGGACGTAGAGAAGAGCAATTTCAGGCAATTCAGCATCTTGACAAATAATATTTATCTCCCTTACCATTTTCAGAGCTAACAAAGATTAGGGCATTGCATCGACTACCCCACGTCTCACGTTTGCTTAACGTGAATAGCTTTCTTCTGATGATTCTTAGGATATTTGTCAAAACGCAACATAAGACTTTCACTTCATTGGTCAATCGCTTAGCTGTCTTCTACTTTGTGCGGTGCTTTATCATCAGAATGCAAAGAAATAGCATCAACCCACATCGGTCGTACGAAATTTGATATTTTCATACAACTTAAAAAAGTTAAAATAATTATCTCAGTCAATTAAATAATATCATTTGCAATTATTTTAAATCAACAAAACCTAGTTTTGAAATACAGAACTCGTAAAGTTGGAAAGCGGGCAAAATTTCTGGAAACTTTCAACTTTCAAAACTTTTTTTACCTGGTTTTTTCTAACTGATTTGCTTGGTATTAGAACTGGTTAGATTCACAAAAAGATTCTCTACAAGACGGTATGTGATTATTTTGATAACTAGTCTGTATTGGGCTGTGGTGGGGGGGGATGCCCCTATATATATTTAGTTACTGTTTGTCTATGATGAGATTATTCATTCTAAAAGGGAACTAAATTAAGTCTGTTATTGATTATTGCAGATGGGGTCTGTGACCGGGAGAAACACGAAAATTCCAATAAAGTCCAATTCGGTCCAATAAAGTCCAAGGACTGTTTATTGGACCGAATTGGACCGAATTGGACTTTATTGGAATATTCGTGCTTCTCTCGAACACAGATCCCCAACTGCAATAATCAACAACAAACATAATTTAGTTCCCTTCTAGAATGAATAATCTCATCATACACAAACAGTAACTAAATATATATATAGTCCTGGGGAAATTCGGAAAGTTGGAAAGCAGACAGAATTTCTGAAAATTTTTATTTACTTATTTTTAAACTTTTTATTTTCAAAATTTTTTTACTCGGTTTTTCCTAACCGATTTGCATGATGTTAAAATGGTTAGATTTGCAAAAAGATTCTCTACAAGACTGGATATATAGACCATTTTGATAACTACCCTGTGTTGCGTTGTGATGGGGGGATTATAAAAGTGATGACCCTGTAGTAACAATATATAGTATTTAATAGTATGATTAATAAATAATCCAATAAAATTAAGGACTTTAAAATTATCTGTTCAGTGGTTTCCCAGGGTTTTCGTTTAGTGAGATGTCCAGTCGATTCGTCCACCTCAATATCCAGGGAGACCACAGGACTATAGGGTAATGGAGCATCGACGAGTAGTTTCTGGAAACATGGAAGGAGAGTGAAGAATGGATCCGGATCCCAATGACGAGGAAAGCCGTGTGGGGTCCGCACTCCAGAGGACGATAGACACACGAAATCCGAGACAAGTCACCCATTAGTTTCAGCTGGACAAGATATCCTAAAGGGCTCCTCACGTAGCAGTCCAAGGTCACCATCTTCTCCAAGTTTCTTCCATCCACCCAGAATTTGCACGCTTGGTCCTTGCTCCAGATCCCCGCTCTTGCGTTCCAGACTCTCGTAGACCTCCTCTTCAGGAACGGCGAACATCAACAAAAAATCTGCAAGGTTTTTCCCTTCAGACGGTTCTCCTGTGTGGCCAAAGCGGTAGAGTATCCAGAACTTTCCAGTTCATCTTCGAAAATATCCGATGGCCAGACGAAGAAACTCATCTCTCCTTCCAAACTGTTCCAAATTTGGGAGCATTTCAAGGAGCAAGCGTGCGAATATTGTGGGTGGATGGAAGAAACTTGGAGAAGATGGTGACCTTGGACTGCTACGTGAGGAGCCCTTCAGGATATCTTGTCCAGCTGAAACTGATGGGTGACTTGTCTCGGATTTCGTGTGTCTATCGTCCTCTGGAGTGCGGACCCCACACGGCTTTCCTCGTCATTGGGGACCGGATCCAGTCTTCACTCTCCTTCCATGTTTCCAGAAACTACTCGTCGGTGCTCCATTACCCTAGTCCTGTGGTCTCCCTGGATATTGAGGTGGAGGAATCGACTGGACAACTCATTAAACGAAAACCCTGGGGAGTCACCACCAGCATCCTCACTGAACAGGTAATTATGTCTTTATTGAATTATTTATAAATAATACCATTTAATGAGATATTATTAGTATATTTAGTTTTTTAGTTACTGTTTGTTGTTGAGATTTTAATTAGTAATGGTGTGAACACCGCTTTATAGGAATACCTAATCTGTCTGTTTGTCCGTGCTTAAGTACGAAAACTTTCGAACGGAATAAGATAATCAGTTCAAATTTTTTGTACGTTAACTAGAGGTCAAAAGTAACATCAATTTTGTAAAAGTGCAAAATCGGTCACATCCCCTGTCCGGCGGAGGGGTTTGAAATTAAAAAATAACTAAAATACGTTGTAATTTCAGCTATTTTCATCGTGCAAAGTCGTAAAATAGCTCGATTGAAAGGATACAGGTTAATATACACTACTAAATGGGTTATAGTCAGCCCCTGACAGGGGAAGTGGGTGAAAAACAAAATGAACTAAGAATCGATATAGCTTTAGTTCTATTTGTCCTACAAAGTCGTGTAATGGTTCGATTGACAGCAAAAGTGTTCAGCAACATTAAACATAGTGATAATCACTATATAGAAGACTGCTTTCTATAGTCTGAATTTATTAATTTATTATTCTGAAAATAAGTGGAGGGGAAAATGGGGGAAAATTAAAAATGAGGGAAGAGTAGAATCCCCATGCCAACCACAGAGCACTGACCAGGTTTAAGTGCGCTGAAGATTGCATGAACTATTATGAAATTATTAATCGCAAAGTGCATAGTTTTGTTATGTACACTGGCTTGAAGTTCTTCTGGTTCGGACGTATAGGGATTTGCCGCATTAAGTTCGCTATTGTGCTTGGTGTTTAATGCTTAGCTGCGATTTAGATTTGCGGCAAATTAACACACAGAAGTACAAACATACAAACGGAATTGTCACGGGACTAACTTTTGCCGTTAATTTAATAGTAGTGATAGGTGTACTTCCTTTTTCAATAAAATTTTATTCTAAATTAAACGGAATAGCATTATGATATAAAATAGTCGTTGCACATTGCACATGACTTAATTAACCTTTTTCTTGGTGTAGTTCTATAAATTTTTACCTAAAAAATTAAGATAATACTAGATTATAAACAATCCCTTGGATTATACTGGAAATTTGCAAAACTTTCCTAAATATTAATTAATTTGATTCATTTCAATTAATTCCACCAATTTGAAATAATTTCTTAATTTCATT
Source organism: Tomocerus qinae (assembly GCA_020055645.1). Classification (NCBI taxonomy): domain Eukaryota; kingdom Metazoa; phylum Arthropoda; class Collembola; order Entomobryomorpha; family Tomoceridae; genus Tomocerus; species Tomocerus qinae. The sequence continues at coordinate 27,958,956 of CM034548.1, forward strand.
TAATTTTATTAATTTCACTTTTCCATAAAATTTTATAAAAAGTGAAATAAATGCCAACACTGGTCAGGGCGACGTTTATGTTAACCCACCCACTGTTTCTAGTTGCTAATATTCTTTGGGAAGTCCGTGTATTTGCAAAATATCATTATCATTGACATTACAACTGTCATTTAATTTAATACAAATATGGTTTTAATATTGTAAACCCTAATAAGTTGGTACAGAGCAATAATGACTTTTGCCGACGAATCGATAGATCTTCGCCATCATTATTTGCAGTTTATATTAAGCCATCTATTTAAAGATATGTTGTTCATTTAAAATTTGTGTATAGTAGGTCCGGAATTTGCCGGAACGAATAATTAGAGCAATATTTTGTGACAATATCCTGGAAGACGTGGAAAGTTTGGTATTGGGAATTTTCACATCTAAAGTTTTACATCTTGGGGTAGTGAAGTTTTACAACCAGCCACTGCAGTTTTACAACCAGCCACTGCAGTTTTACATCTAGCCACTGCAGTTTTACAACCAGCCACTGCAGTTATACATCCACAAACGGCAGTTTTACAACCTTACAAATGTAATGAATTTAAAGTTTGGTAAGACCTAAATAAATGTTTAATAATAATTATATTAAGACGAAGTGATATGGTTATATTGCAAGATTTGCTGTACAGGCAAGATTTGCTGACTTGAGATTAAAGTTACATGATTCACTAAAACCTTTCGTCCAATATGTCGAACAAAATTGGATAGGGACGTGGGACAGACCTTCAATTTTCCCAATATCAATGTGGAATGTTAATAGTCGAGTGGATGAAAACATCGCGAGAACAACTAACAGTTTAGAGGGCTATCACAACTCTTTGAAGGCAAGATTTGTTTTTCGTTGTTATCATCCCACTTTTTGGAAGTTTATGGGCCGCTTGAGAAATGAAGCAACTTACTGGCGTCAAAATTTAATACTGATTGACTCTCATCAATGGAAAGCGTCTGCATCAGTATACGTAGACATAGATGATAGGTTGCAAAAAACCATATGGCAACATACAACAATATTTTAGCAAATGAGCAATTGAGCATTTGAATGGAGCATTTACCATAATGCACCATGCATTCCTTCGGCTATTAACCAAACTTCGTCTTAATGTAATTATTAAGCATTTATTTAGGTTTTACCAAACTTTGAGATCATTACATTTTTAAGGTTGTAAAACTGCCGTTGTGGATGTATAACTGCAGTGGCTGGTTGTAAAACTGCAGTGGCTGAATGTAAAACTGCAGTGTGTGGTTGTAAAACTGCAGTGGCTGGTTGTAAAACTTAACTACCCCAGGATGTAAAACTTTAGATGTGAAAATTCCTGGATCCGGAAAGTTTGCCTTTAAACACATTTTTTAATATAATTACCGTAATAATCGAAATAATTCCGCGCGGAATTATTGTTTCAAGTGCATAAAATGATTCCTGAAAAGGCCAAAAATGTCGAAATAATTACGCGGCCGCGGAATAATTTCGATACGCGGAATTATTTTTCAAACAGCCAATAATCAAATGTTTATTTGGTTTTCGATGGAAATAAAAAAAGTTTTATAAAAAATGAATTTTGATGTCATCATCTGAAGACAGAGATAGACAGAGATCTTATGGATATTTATCCATAAGATAATTTAGGCCGAGATTGCAATGTTTTGAACGTCCGAAGGCAGTAAAATGTCATTCTCCTGGATCTACGGCTATTCCATTTGCATTTACTGCTGCCGTAGCATTTCTCTCCCTTCATTACAATCCTTGCCTGGTTTGAAGGCCGTAGTTATAATTATAATTAAAGGTATACTATTAATCAAGCAGAAATAAAACTCAACTCTAAATTGGTGACAAAAAATTACATAGAAATTAAATAGAAGTTGAAAATCAATAGCAAAAATTGGCCGACCCTGCCAGGATTCGAACCTGGAATCTTCTGATCCGTAGTCAGACGCGTTATCCGTTGCGCCACAGGGCCATAGGTGTGATCTTGCATGAATTGAGTTCCATATGAAGTTAGTCTGCAAAAGTGAGAGTAGAAGCGAAATTGTATGACAGTAACTCAGCATTAGCTTCATACCCAAATTTTAAAGGGGCAAGGCCGTTGTGAACAACACGACTACAAAAATATTGATGTTATTAAAACACTAGTTGAATCCTAGCACACAAAATGTGCTAGAAAATGTTGCAATCAGTAAATTTCTAGCGACTGCGCATTGGCCCGAATTTCACTAATTAATTACAAAATATTACGGACATAGAAACATACAAACATTTATTCAAGAATAATGAAAGAATCCCATGCGCATGCCCCACTTTATGCTTATGTAGAGTAAAGATACTGCAATGAGTGGACCACAAAGAAACTGTTTAGAATGGATCTCCGACTATTATTGCTGATGTGAAAAATTAATACAATAAGTATTATCCTTCGTATTGAGTATGTATTGTAAAACAATTTCGATAAAAACAAATTAATCCGCCCATTCAATAAAATTTTTATGTATTCCACACACAAGCAATATTTGGCTTAAATTGAAACAATATAGCTCAGATAAATCTTCAGAAAATTTTCCCATAATTCCCAATTTGTGTACTTAGATTTTAAGGTCATGTGAAATTTGCAATGTAAATTTGTTAGCCATATATAAATTGTGCAGAATTATGAATTATGGAATAGTTATTAAGAATAAACTGGGCAGGTAATTTATGCCAATCTAGTAAACGTATTAAATATAGTAAAATCTATGTTAGTGGAAGAGATTATTTTCTTATATGCAAGTCGTGTAATGGCTTCATGCGTTAATTTTTCAAAGCGGCACGATTTATTAAAAAATATTTTTACTATTCAATACTGTTTAGTTCTTATTTCTATTCTCTAACATAAGTAAAACATGTAATAATAAATTTTAGCTTGATGCTTAAAGGTAATAACAACAATTGAATGCTATTCAGCTTCATGGAATGAAAAATGTTGTATTTCCAAATTCTTTTATTTTTTCCTTTTCATTTATATTGAAATATGACGGCGAGAGCAAAGGTATATTCAAAACTGAAGTATTTAGTTTTGTACAGTTGTTGTACAATTGTAATTTGCTTCTCAGTATGAATTGTAACTCGGATGGGGGGCAGGAGCCGGGTAAGAATCTGAAAATATCGTTTATCATAACGTCGTAACTTAATAATATGATAATTATGGTGAAACAACCATCAAATATTTTCATATCTTACGAGAAGGCGGTGATGCTCCAGGAGCTCCTAAAATGGAATTAAAATAATATTTTTTAATATGTCTCGAAAAAAAATGATAGTAATTATTTTAAATGTATTTTACCATACCGTTGTTTCCTTGAGGACCTACATTCATTATAATAGATGTATTAGATGTATTCAAGTGTCAAAAGAAAAATAAAAGTATATTTATTATAGTAAATATGTTATTTTCACCCGGGTTTCCATCAATTCCAGTTGCACCTTTCAATCCTTTTGGACCCTATACATTAAAAATTATGCTATTATTATGTCAAAATTCATTCAGATTACATATGACCGGTCCACCTACTCCTTGTTCTTAAAAATATAAATACATGGCTACAAAATATATCTTTTCATGTCTATTTTTAAGGGTGGCTAATAAATAAATTCAGTTTAGATATTTAAAATATTCCAAATGACTGATACAAAGACTATAAGTAGCTTTTTATTCCACAAAATGCAGAGACATACCGGGATACCCTGTGGTCCTTGGTTACCCATAGGGCCATCGGTACCGTTTGAACCCCTGTAACCCGGGTCTCCCACTGGTCCAGTTTCTCCACTGTATCCATCATCCTACAAAGTTTTAAAATAGGGTTACATTTTAATTATTTTTTATTTAAATCACAGAGCGTGTTGAAGAAACACTTACCCCTGACGGTCCTTTCGGTCCCTGGTCACCTATTTGAATAAATTTAAAATGTAAATCTGGGAAAATTAACAATAGATGAAAAATATTAATTTCAAAATTTAATTCATTCACCTTTCGGTCCTTGGGGTCCCGGATCACCTTTTTCGCCCGTGGCGCCTTTCGCACTAAATTAGCAATTAATAACAGTTTAAATTCATTCAATTCACTAATAATGTGGCAAGTATTTTCAATGACTACAATTTATATCAAATTAACTTCTTTAAGGGAAATTACAGCTAAATTATTGCTAGTTTAAGTATGTGCATTTTAGTTTGGCCATACTAGCGCCATTGCAATCATGAGATGTAATAAGTACATGCCTACCTACTCTATAGAACTTATAATACCAAGATCGTAATAGAATTTCCTATTTTCGCAAGTTATGAATTTTAATTGTTATATATTTCTTACCCCGGGTCTCCTTTCCTTCCTATATATCCCTGTGGGCCTTTTGTCCCCTGCAATAATTAAAAAGTAACTAAACAAATTTTCTTTCACAACAAAAGCGTTTAAATAATATTAGGAATGTGTTCAAATTTTACTGGAGGGCCAGGTGGACCTGAAAAATTCAAAATATAATTCCATGTTAACAACAATAAAATCTAATGATATTTTATTATTTGGCCAATTTAAGATTTTACCATCGGGACCTGCAATGAGAAACATAATTCATAAATTTATAGTATTCCCTGAAAAGTATTTCAATAGGCAAGATTTTAAATGTTTGAAAAATAGACAAATTGTACTAATAGACCTATAATTGATAAGCTTACCATAGTAGTATATAGCCTGAGGTTCTTCGGCCTGAGGGTAACCGTCATAATAATTAGCTAACACTACAGCTAAAAAACCGTAAAATAAACCAAAGAATATAGAAATTTTGACTTCGTTCATCTGAAAAAAGAAATAAATATGAAGCTTTCCTCAAAATTTTGTTATTATGTAAAAAAGTTTTTTAAATAATTATTTTACATTTAAATAATTTAATACGTAAGTAATTGGTTTGTGTGGTTTCCAAAAAGAATATACTTATGAATACCAATTGAGCAAGATTTATATAAACACAAATCTTTTATACTCCAATACGTTAGCCTAATTACAGTTTAATAAACTGTGATCTAGGTTATGAATGCTACTAATGCTATGCAAGCATATTTACAATGGGGACTTCAATCCAGTCATGAAATATTCGACTGAAAGCCAATTATTCAAAAATTTTGCTGATAGATAAATCATTTAATGTATGCAGGCCAGAATCATTCACTTCACTTTGACAGAATTTATGCTTAGACAAATTAGTCAGTTGCATTCTTCGTTCGGTATACATACACTTAGTCAACGTCTTAGTACAGGTGCCAATGAATGAATGCCAGTGGATTCGATGAATGAACATTGCAATCTTAATATTTGATAATAGATTTCCGACTACTTTAGACTCAGATTTACAAGCCGACGATTACAAAACAATTCAAATTCTGCACAATGAAGACAATGCAATTTCTAATGCTGACTGTATTTTTCGGAATTCTATTATTGTTGACAATCAGTAGCAGTGCTTCTTCTGTGAAAAGGTACCAGATATTTAACATTCAATACACCTATAATTAATAATTACGACTACTTTTTTTAATTCTATTAAGGTGTATTTAATCTTGCAGCATAAAAATTAAAAATGATATCGTCCGTTGTATGTACAGTATTTATTTTTCTACAAAGTTGAATGTGATTTAGTATTTTAATAGCATTGATAAAGGTACCGATTTTATTTTTGGTAGACACAGCTATCGAATCAAGAGACTCGCGCCTAAAGGTCAACATTATTGGACATATCTGACAAAACGAAATGCCCCCAATAAGGAGCCACATGGTACTCTAACATGTAAGATGAATACGATAATTATTTTGTATTTTGATTATACAATGACTTATTCTGTTCACAGTTGATAATGTATTCAATCTAAGAAATTTCTAATAGAAATACCCAGGAAAGATTACTAATAATAAAATTGTTTTGCTTTACAGTAAATAGACGAAAGAGACAATATGAGTCGGAGGAGAATGAGTACTATCCCCCTGAGAACACATTTTATCCATATAAAAATATTGGATCGTTGTATGTCAAAGCTGATGATGTAAACATTAAAGAACCGATGTATAATTTCGGAGTGGAAGGTTATCCTGCCCCTAAATATCCACCAATAGGTTTCAGTTCTTATGAAAGTGAATGATTTAATATATAGAAATATCAATATTGTATTTTAATAATCTATATCAATGTATGATTTCTGGAAACAATATAAATCTCTCAAATGTATCTGTAATAGTAATTAAATAATTTGATAAATACATAAAATTTATAAATTTATTCACACATTAGTCAAAATAAATAATTCAAATTATAACTCTGAAGCTAATAAGGTTTCAAAAAAAATTGTCTATTAAAAAATAAATGACATACGTTCAGCAACTTAATTGAGCTTAGTTGGTCTTCAGACTATACATTTCTCATAGCCTTTTCTTTCCCGTAATTATGGTAAGGCACATAAAGTATTATAACCCATCTGTAAAGTAACACCAGTCTGTATATATTACATAATATCCTTAGATTTAAAAAAAAATTAAACCTAAACATATTACTGTTGTCATCAATGGGTACTTCGCATTAATTTCTTCAATATCTTACAATCAGGCAGAAATTTGGTTCGGAAAGGCTCAACCAATAATAGTTACAAAAATAGGAAGCGGGAAAAAGTTTTTGTGATTATTTCTTTTTCTCAGATTCAGGCGGACCCCCAGCCCCACTCTCAAGCACGTAACCAGTAAGGGGCGGGGCGGCCCACTAGAGCTAAGAAAAAGAGATTTTTTTTCATAAAGAGGCCCACCAATAATTTGCAAAAAATTTTCTCGCTTTATGCGAATGTGTTAAATTTTTGTCATAATTATTTGTAGCGCCCTCCCTCGGCCAAATTTCTAGATACGTGCCTGCCCCGTCTGGGTACGTGTCTGCCCCGTCTGGGTACGTGTCAGCCCCGTCTGGGTACGTACCTGCCCCGTCTGGGTACGTGTCAGCCCCGTCTGGGTACGTACCTGCTAACAAATAATTCTTATGTAGTCAAACATTAATTATATTTCACACTTGGGAGCGCATGCGTTGAATGCTCTAACCTCTCAGATTAGCGGTCACAGACCAAGTGCTCACATAATCAAAATTATTGGCATTCCATCCTGCGCGCGGGATCCGCGCACAGAATTCCATGCCAATAATTATATGATTGTATTACTTTATTCGGGGTTTACATAATTTTTTAGTAAGTTAAATGAATTGGACAACATATGTGCATCATAAACATGCAGATACTAGTACTGACAGGATCGGCAAATAGAATTTATTTTAAGCATTGAATGTACAATACACGATTTTGTACTTTATGAAAAGTACCAACTGATGCTCAACTGAAATATTTGATGAGTGTACCTTCTAGTCGTTCTAGTCAAGAATTTTCACTAGTAGGTACGCATATTTGTAGTTGACGATATATGTTGCGCATATTGAGTATGAAATGCAGCAAAATGTTTTATTATATTGACGATTACTTTTGGTTAAAGTATCGACATTCAGTAAATAAGGTTAGAAGGGTACTATTTACAAAGACTGCATAAATGCCATTAATGGGATCAGTAAGGATATTTACATTATTTAAATTCCATTGAGAACAGCCACGACATCATTTTATGTAATAAATATATCAATTAGAACATATTACTATGCTTACGGATATTTCATGTTTACGTGAGAAATAAAAACATATCTTATGACCCAGATCCTAGCACTCCATTTCGAGTTCTTCAGTTATAAGATTTCTTTTCCCAATATTGCATTATCTTGACTTAATTAAAACTTTAATCATGTGGCTAAACTATATTCATGTATGCTTGGTATTGACAATATTTTGTCTCACCTTATGTAGCAGTAATCCTGTTAGACACAAACGGTACTTAAATATTTTATACCCAAATTTTCTGAATATATATTTTCAATTTGTAATTTTGATTTTATATATTATTTTATATATGAATGACAAAGTGATTTGATTTTTTCATCTCAGAACCGCTTACTTGAATATTGGAGAACATCATGGTGCCGTTTTTGATGACAAAGATCCTAAATTCATTAGCAGAATGGGAAGTATGCTGCCGTTTTTTGGAAAAAGCTTCTACAGGAAAAGGTCCCTACGACGTAAGTTTTCTGTTTCAATCAAAATATTAAACTTTTTAAATTGCATTAATTTTATACTACTGACATGGAGATGCCTTGAAAATAATTTTTATTGCATGCTAATCTTTAATATATTTTTGGTGGCACAAATCTCAAAACACTTCTGAAAATTAGTATTTGGTTTTGGCATAGATAGACTCTATACGTCCAAAGAGAACACCCGATGATTACGAAGGGGGCGAGATTTATAACGATGACAACTACTTTCCACCAGGATTCTACCCATACAAAAACGTAGGATCATTGTACATTGCTGGACCCAATACGCTAATAAAGCAGCCACTTTATAACTATGGAGTAGATTCTTACGGTTATCCTCCATATGGATATCCAATCCCAGAGCCTTATTATGATTCTTATGAGAGCCCAACTACAACAACTCAAACTTACATAAAGTAAATTACGTAAAAAGTAATATAAATAAAGCATTTCGGATTTCACAAGAGTAATAGAAGCTGTTATAATAAATAATTTATTTTTTGTGGTGAATAAAATCATTAGATGACAAACAACCGATATCTAAACTCTAAACCTTCACAAATAAAGTACCTTGGTAAACATATATGTGTAATTTTTATAAGCTGACACAAGAACTCGTAAAACTATATTCAAAACAGAATTTTACAATTAGAGATATCTTAAACAAAAACTGTTTTTTTTAATTTGATAAAATCGAGGTTTCTGCATTCCGTTAATAAATTATCTGGCACATTTTGAAATTAATTGAAGTTAACTGGATTGCTAAATCATTTTTTAATTTAAAAATTAATGAAAAAAGATGTCATCCCCGTGCCCAACAAAGATAGTTCATGCAAAACTGCACACACGGATAGGGCGCCCGTTGCTGAATGCCCGTTTTGCCCCTCAGGGCCATATCCTGGATTCTGGCGCACACCAATAAATACTGCATTTTCGAAATTTTTCTATTTTTAACATTTTGTATTTCCCACATTTTTTTATTCCTACCTGCTGTAAATAGGACACTATACTCATAAATATTTTACAGCTCACCATTCTACATCCTTTTACATTAATTTTCATTTTATTATAGCTTTACTTTATAGCTTTATTAGACCTATTTGAAAGGCAAATATAAGGTTTAGTACTAGACAAAGTCACACTAAATGTCAAAAAATCCCCAAGTCATGTGTGTGCCATACAAATTAATTGGCACCCTTTGATTAATTAAGGGGCTAATTGGAAATAATTCATAGAAAATAAAGTTTTAAAACCAATAGTTTAGTACGTCTTGTGTATATGTACTCAGCTGACTCATCAATCGCTAAAATTTACCATTTTTATAATTAAATGCATTTTTACCATTAAGTGCATTTTTACCACTAAGTGCATTTTTACTACTGTGATGGTAAAAAAGCCTAAAAAGTGGGAAATTTTGTTCACTGCCCCCTAGTCAAGAATTTTCCCTAGTAGGTACGCATATTTGTTGTTGACGATATATGTTGCGCATAATGAGTATTAAATGCAGCAAAATGTTTTAATATTTTGAGGATTACTTTCGGCAAATAAGGTTAGAAGGCTACAAGGCTACTATTCTAAAAAGACTCCATAAACTATCACAAAGACTGCATAGCATCATACCAATTAATTGCCACTGCAGAAGTATTGGACTAATAATTTAACTAGCAGAAATATTCATTGTAAGCTTTTTAGTAAATGAATTTGCCTACCGTTGGAGATGTCATAAAGCTTTTGGATGATCTTATTAGATAAAATGAGCGTTTTCCATTTTTTCCTGTGTTTTTGTTTTTTACTTATCTCTATTAACTACTCAAATATTTTAATAACTAAAAGTATGGCTGCGCCAGCGGAATTTGCAAATTTAGAATCTGTATGTAACATAACGCTTTGTAGGCATTGTACATTACTATCAATATGTAGGTAGCAAGCACAAATTTATATTATTAGATTAAATATATATCTAATGACAAAGAGCAAACAAAGAATCTGTGTCAAATAAAATTCAGTGGACTTGCCTTTCAATACTTCCTTTTACGTGTTTTGACACTAATAGTTTGATCTGAATTCTTTTACATTACCAGAATATCGTCTACTCAATCAAGCATTAATTTTACTAGCTCCGAAATCATGGAAGTTAACGTTTTTCACTGTTTAGTGACCGTTGTCCTCTTTTTTCAATTGACAAATGCGACCCTTAAAGGGCAAATCGCTACTAACGTGACGACTAACATCGACCAAAAGTTTGTAACATAATTTAATGAAATATAAACTTAAACTTTGTCAAGTTTTTACCAATTATATATTGTAAATAAGCTTGTATCTGCAATAATTGTAAGCCATGTACTCATATTAGGTTGTTATAGGAAAGCATATTTATCATCATAATGCAATCAATTTGGGACTTATGAATTAAAAATAGTTTTTACTTTTCAGAAAATTAGATTCTTTAATGAATTTCTTCCAAATGATACAAAATAAGGGAAAAAGACACATTGACATGCTCATACCTACATTTCCTTTCGAAATGAATGAAGGTAAGTTGGAAAATAACTTTAAAACTTACGTACTTTTTCTACTATTAGTTTTTCGTTTTAGTTCATTATTTTTCGAATTGTGAATTGACTCACAAAAGGTTTTAGGTTAGATTATCAGTGATTTATCTAATATTGATAGCAGTAAATTAAATAAGATGAATCTAATATGGATGTTTACTTTTTATAACACCTATACTAAACCAGAAGATCAAATGCATAAAACTTTATTTGAATTTATAACTTAGCGTATTATAATATCCATTGCTTCAGAACGTACATTCAGAATATAAATACACTGACGAGAATATCGATTTTGCTAAGAATTTCGATGTTGGAAATCTTTTAAAACTATATATACTTTTTTCTGCAGCTGAAAAGAAATTATTAAAAAATAATCATCTTTGGGGAAGGAAGAGCCAAAAAGCTTAACCTTTAAAAAATTTTATAGTTATATAAAGATTTCATTTAGGCCTATTTGTTAATGTTAATACAAAGGTGATACATAGCATCACCTTTGATAAATGAAAGGGAAATCTCATACTCATAACACAAACTAATTTTTCATCAATTCATTTGAATTTGAATCTAAATCCCAAATAAGTGTGTTTTCAAGTCGCACTGCTTTTGTTGACGCTGCTTGAGGGGCGATGGAAATGTAAATCCCAAAACTAATTAATGGTTTAATAAAATCAAGGATGGGTGCTGGTACGATAGTGGTTCAAGGGAAATCCCCCTATAAAATTGTGAATAAAACAAATCCAAATTAACAAAAATTACCGACAAATTATGTAGAACGTAGGCAAGCATGGCACTTGAAATATTTCTCGGAAATAAATAGGCGAAACTTTTGAAATATTTCGAGAAATATTTCACTTTCCTTAAAAATGAGATTTTTGAAATAAATGAAATAAATAGGGTACACGGCACTTATTTCAAAAATTTCAATAAATTTCGCTTGAAACAAATAGTGCACGTGTGCACACATTCGCATTTTATTTATTTCAAAATTTCAAATATTTCAATTATCTAAAATATTTCATTTATTTCAAACATTTCATTTATTTAAAATATTTCATTTATTTCAAATATTTCATTTAATTCAAATATTTCATTTATTTCAAATATTTCATTTATTTCAAATATTTCATTTAATTCAAATATTTCATTTATTTCAAATATTTCATTTATTTCAAATATTTCATTTATTTCAAATATTTCATTTATTTCAAATATTTCATTTATTTCAAATATTTCATATATTTCAAATATTTCAAATATTTCATATGTTTCATTCATTTCAAATATTTAATTTTTCGAAAAAAAATCCTTGAAATAAGAAATTCCTGCCATGTCTGTCATAAGGGTTTCCTGCCCTTCTAAATAATTTTTTAGGCGAGAACTGTTTATCGATCATTGATATTTAAAGACAAATTTTGTCCCATGATCAGTAACAGTTCATTTACTAGCTTTTACTTTGATGGAATTCAGACGATAAGGTTTCAAAAGTCTGGTAATTGTCCTTTCCACTAAACCGTTACTAAGCCAAAATAATTTATTAATTCTCAGATTAAATTTATTTATTAACATTTTGTTGCAGAAAAGAAAATATCGAAGAGAGAAATTTATCCAGCTACGAACGACACAGGAAATTCGTACAACTCATCGTCCTACCCTAATCCCCCACAATACAATTCTCCCTATCCCTACCTAAATCAACAGCCTTTCCCTTATAGCCCTCTTAGAAATCCATACGACCCTAGTGATACCATTCCTTATTCTGGAGGATATCCCTATCAAACCGGTAGCCCTAGCAGCATTGTCAGTGGCGCAGGGTACCCGAATCCGTATCAATCTGGGGATCCTAGTTACCCTTATTCGGACAACAATGACAATCTTTACTACCCTTACGCTAATGACGATATTATAAATTCTCCCGATTATTATGCCGATGGCATTCCCGTCTACCGTTACGATATTATCAACTCTCCCGACGACGAAGTAGATTCTCCGGTTTATGTCAATGAAACTTCTTACTCGATTTACGGCCCAAACGGGATGGACAATGGGGGTCAGGGAGAAGGTAGTCCATACAACATACCACCGTACAAATATGCCGACTTTTATCCCCAAAATCCAGGCAATAACTATTTGCAATCGTCTCAGTACCCTGTCTCAATTTCTTCCGATTCAAACCATCCCCATGACTACTTACAGATAATTCCATCTAATCTTTTCAGTCCTTACTACCCAGTTCCTAATCTAGAGCCCGAATACGAAGATTTTCCATCAGGCTATATTTATCCTCCTCCATATTCACCAGACTATACCTATCCACAAGCACCACCAACAAACCCTCTAGACCTTAACAAAGATACAATTGTGCCAGATTCACCAGCATCTTCTGTTGATTATTCCTCATACCCAGATCCTCCCCCATATGCTTATTACTATCCAGAATCCACTCAATTATCCTTTCCCAAGGCGCCGCGTGTATACTCGGCATCGTATAATCCAGTTGCTCAAGAGTACATTGGATCGGTAACACCCAACAAAATGTACAGAGGTTATTCCGGTAATCGGCAGATTCGAGAAATCAAACAGGACACGAGAGCTAAAAAAGCGATACGCAAGAGATCTTATAGTCGACAAAATTACCAAGGTAACCAATCTAACGCTCCACCTACAACAACCTCACAAACAGCAAACATTCCAACAACAACCACACAAACAGCAACCACTCCTACAACAACCACTCCTTCAACAACCACTCCTTCAACAACCACTCCTACAATAACTACTCCTACAATTACCACTCCTGCAACAATCACTTCTATGACAACCGCACAACACTCAGCATTTAGACAAGCAGCAGCAGTTGGATCCGGAGACTCAAATGATCAAACTGTGGAACAAACCACCACAACGCCTACAACAACCATTATTACAACAAGCATTACTACAACAACTACACCACAAAAAGCATTTAGACAATTAGCAGCTGTGGCAAACGATGACGATAAGACTACAACAACCACAAAGCCTACAACAACCACAACAACCAAAGCGCCTACAACAACCAAAGAGCCTACAACCACCACAACCACAACAACCAAAGCGCCTACAACCACCACAACTCCTACAACCACCACAACTCCTACAACCACCACAACTCCTACAACCACCACAACTCCTACAACAACCACAACTCGTACAACCACCACAACACCTACAACGACCACAACTCCTACAACGACAACAACTCCGACAACAACCACAACTCCTACAACAACCACAACTCCTACAACGACCACAACTCCTACAACCACTACAACTCCTACAACGACCACAACTCCTACAACGACCATAACTCCTACAACCACCACTACTCCTACAACAACCACAACTCCAACAACAACAACCACTCCTACAACCACCACCACTCCTACAACCACCACAACTCCTACAACCACCACCACTCCTACAACCACCACAACTCCTACAACAACCACAACATCTACAACAACCACTCCTACAACAACCACAACTCCTACAACAACAACCACTCCTACAACAACCACAACTCCTACAACAACAACCACTACTACAACAACCACAACTCCTACAACAACAACCACTCCTACAACAACCACAACTCCTACAACGACAACCACTCCTACAACAACCACAACTCCTACAACGACAACCACTCCTACAACAACCACAACTCCTACAACAACCACAACTCCTACAACAACCACAACTCCTACAACAACCACAACTCCTACAACAACCACAACATCTACAACAACCACAACATCTACAACAACCACTCCTACAACAACCACAACTCCTACAACAACCACAACTCCTACAACAACCACAACTCCTACAACGACCACAACTCCTACAACAACAACCACTCCTACAACAACCACATCTTCTACAACCACCACAACTCCTACAACCACCACAACTCCTACAACAACAACCACTCCTACAACAACCACATCTCCTACAACCACCACAACTCCTACAACGACCACAACTCCTACAACGACAACCACTCCTACAACAACCACCACTCCTACAACCACCACAACTCCTACAACAACCACAACTCCTACAACCACCACAACGCCTACAACAACTACAACTCCTACAACCACCACAACTCCTACAACAACCACAACTCCTACAACAACCACAACTCCTACAACCACCACAACTCCTACAACGACAACGACTCCTACAACCACCACAACTCCTACAACAACCAAAGCGCCTACAACAACCACAACAACCAAAGCGCCTACAACAACCACAACAACCAAAGCGCCTACAACAACCACAACAACCAAAGCGCCTACAACAACCACAACAACCAAAGCGCCTACAACAACCACAACAACCAAAGCGCCTACAACAACCACAACAACCAAAGCGCCTACAACCACCACAACAACCAAAGCACCTACAACAACCACATCAACCAAAGCGCCTACAACTACCACAACTCCTACAACCACCACAACTCCTACAACAACCACAACTCCTACAACCACCACAACTCCTACAACCACCACTAGTCCTACAACAACCACAACTCCAACAACAACAACCACTCCTACAACCACCACCACTCCTACAACGACAACCACTCCTACAACCACCACAACTCCTACAACAACAACCACTCCTTCAACAACCACAACTCCTACAACAACCACAACTCCTACAACAACCACAACTCCTACAACAACTACAACTCCTACAACAACCACAACGCCTACAACAACTACAACTCCTACAACAACCACAACCCCTACAACAACCACAACTCCTACAACAACTACAACTCCTACAACCACCACAACTCCTACAACCACAACAACTCCTACAACCACCACAACTCCTACAACAACCACAACTCCTACAACCACCACAACTCCTACAACCACCACCACTCCTACAACCACCACCACTCCTACAACGACAACCACTCCAACGACAACCACCACTCCTACAACGACCACAACTCCTACAACCACCACCACTCCTACAACGATAACCACTTCAACAACAACCACCACTCCTACAACGACCACAACTCCAATGTCAACCCAAGCACCCTACATTCCATCCTCATATTTTATACCAATATATTATCCTTTTAATGTAGTTCCGTCAAATAATTACTACCAACCACGCGTAATGAAAGAACGATTATATTCATCAGGAGGTAATGTTTATTCTACATATTCGGGATTCCCTCGTGGGATAAATCCACTGACAATGGATGATAGTGCTTCCTATCTTCTTCCAGAAATGTCCCAATCCTACACTCCAGTTTCCTCTAATCCTGTAACACATCTAATTGCATCGTCAGGGCAAATTCCAAAATATTTTGGGAACCCAAAATATCCCTTCACTTCTGTTGTTGATAATAGAGTTCCAGCCGAATCATTTAATAAGCGAATTAAATACGTAGATTTTGGAGTTAGTGGACCAGGTTGATTTTTATACCTATTGTAGGTACACAAAGTTGATTGTAAGTTTTATTAATTATTTACTGATATTTTTCAGGGGAATACAATCCTGAGCTAAGCTATCATGGACAGGAACCAGAGTACTCCATTGGAATTGATTATTCAAAGTATCCCATAAATAACAATCACGATATTTCGAATCCCCTTCCCAAAATGAATTCTGAAAACAATCAAGTTGTGGTTAATAGTCGAGAGAAAATTGAGAGCAGTTTCAGTAGTCAGGAAAATCACCAAACTCCTCATAAAATGAAGTACTTCTTGAATAACGAAGAAGGGGCATTATATTACCGTGGCCAGGATATTGGAACCAGGGTTGAGATCTATCCGGGATCTAGGAATGAAGAATCGCATTTGCCTAGCCAATACGATAAATATGCCAATCAAGAAAAATATTCCGAAGAAGATAATGTAACCCCCAACAAACAGGGTAGTTATGATTATTCCACTCCCAACAAAGAGAATACAAATAATTATAATTCTGGGCAGACCAATTATGAAACTTCTTATGAAGGGACCAGTGACTATGCCTTCCCCATTGTACCCAAACAAGGAGGGGGCTTTTACAATAATTATGATGATTCTGAACCTAGATATCCAACTTTCTATAACTCAGAAAAGTATGGTCCGACAGGAATGACGCCTGAATTTAATTACTATCCACGTCTACCACCTAGATTTTATGAGTCAGGGCAGAGATATAATAATCATCACAACTATAACGCCAACAAAATGTATTATCCTAGGGCACCACCATACCCACTTAGAGTACCGTAAATAATATTTGTGCCGATTTTGACATTAGTAATTTACTCTTTACGGTATTTAAACTAATTCAAATATTCTATTTATTTAAATCAGCTTTTGCATAATTTATTTTTAAACAATTTTATGTTATAATTATATGGTTCTTCAGTTCTTCTCAATGACATTGCAAACACTGTGTACTTACATCGGAAACGAGGCTTTAAAATATTGCTTAATAAAATGTGTCTGTTTTCATCTGCAATAACTTAAAGTCTTGTTTCAAAGGCGAAAGTTGGAATTTTATTTATGTTAAAATTTAAGTCTAGGGAGCTGGTTTAATTTAAATTATGGGTCTTCAAGGGTGCAGGGACTTTTAATTTGGTATACTGTCGTATGCTTGCGAGCATGGTACTTAATAAAATTTGGATCTATAAAGGTACATCAAAAGCACTTTTTTACATACGATATAAAAAATTAAAAGTTCCCTTCCATAAAAACTACCAAAACATTTCATATGCAAGCTTTTACGTTTCATGGACTGGGTGTGGTCATTTACCGGAATGAAAATTACATTCCCACTTTGCCATTGTAATTGTGTATTGTATTAAAACTTTTTAAATTTTTAGATTTTTTTGTAACGCCAACTCAAAATACCATAGTAGAATATTTCATGATTCACATAAGAAATAACAATGACAAAAGGCGACTACTACTAACTACTAAAACCACTAACTACTAACTACTACTAACTAACCAACTACTAACTAACTAACTACTAACTACTAAAAACTGAATTCAAAAATTTTCTAGTGGAATGGAATGAAAATTGATGAATACCCAGAAACAGACAGCTATAGACACACGAACCCTAAATCTCCTTTTGTAAATAAGAAATATCTTTTGTTACGAATTAATTGGCAATGATATAAAGCTGCTAATAATACATTTTATTACTGTCTACTGAGATTGCCTTTAGACACAGCAGAATAATTCAATAAAACGAAAAACAGAAAAGTAAAAGTATTATGATGGATGAATGAATGAATGAAATAATGACATTATATTTGAGATTTAAATAAATGGTTCTGTAAAATTGATGAAGATCCTTAGTAATTGCCACTTCCTCCAAAATCTCAGAAGGAATTTTGAATCTTTTACAGAAATTTTCAAGAAAATTAGAAATTGTTCCACGAGCTCCAATAAAAAGCCCGATTACTTTAAATGATAATTTATCGAGTATTTACTTTGGAGGTCTGCAACACAAAAAATAGTATATAAAAACAATAAAAAAGGTGTCAAAATAATGCTTCCTGCTATATAGTAGTGGCTATTAAACAGACAAACGTTGCTAAAATGGCTGGATGGAAATTTGATCAACGATGAATATTTTTGAATTTTGTAGTTAATTTGAATACACAACGTTATACTAACATTTACGACATATTTTTTCTAAAACCCAGACTAAATTTCGCCAAAACGTTCATAAAATGTAACAACATTGCGTAAAATATTTGTACCTTTATTGTAATTCTATAGATAATCGCAGACTTTCAAAAATCAACCATCTATGTATGTATGTATGGTAGGGAGAATCTAGGGAACGTGCACATATTACGTAACGCAAAATTCCCTCCCCCATGCATAACGCAACGCTGACTGTAACACTTTTGGGTATCTCTTCTTCCTATCAACTGCACACGTAACATATGCACGTTCCTTAAAAGCAAAATACGCATGCGCATGCATGCCTACTTCCTCTTAACCACTGAAATGAGTCGTTTCAAAATATTATAGCATCAAAACATAATAGAAATTTACAAAAGAGGATTATTGGTGACTAGTGTATATTAATCGTATTAGCAAACAGCATGTTTTCGGAAATACATGCTGCATACATACTGATTACATAGTGTACAATACACACAAACTGCATATTTTCTAATCGTGCAAACTAATTTGTGATCGTTATGTATTTAATCATTACAGCCATATGGTATTTAATATTATATTATAAATATAAAACAACGGTTGTTTTAAAATACTACTGTGTAGAGTGTGAATTAATGGAATCATGAAGTCTGCTATTTCGCAAAAACAAATGTTCATGATTCAAAAGTATTAGCAAACATTTTTGCAATAAAATAAACTTCCTTTTACGTATAAAACTTTGGTATTTTTGGTATATAAATAGGAATAGAGTAAAATAAAACAAGTGCTATCTATTAGAGATTTTGGAACTTTAAAACTTTTACAATTTAAAACAAGAATCTGGTCCTTTTTCGTTGTTGTAGTACTATATTTATACAGTGTACATAAGGTAATTATTTTATACTTTATAATAAAATATCTCTTGATTTGAAAGCTTAAAATGTAACTTGATTCCAGGCCCCAAAGATTAAAATTCTTTGGGGTTTGGGATGGTATTAATTAGATATTAGCATTGAATTAAACCTTTATTTTAGTTCAAAGATCAGAGTTAGGTTCCATTTTAAGTAAAGTAACTTTAAGAAAAGTAAAATCTCCATTGCATAAAGTAATTGATCTCCGTTTTATAATGAATGTAATATGATTTCAAATTGTATTTGCATCATAATAAACCCTTCACTGCATGTCTTCATTAAGGTGGGTGTAAGTTGTTGAATTTACATTGGAATATCTGTGCAAAAAAACGATTAACACGACATGGAAAACTGTCGATAGATACTCAAATACCAACATAGAATATCCATCTTTATCAAATGTTACAATTAGTAATTTTAATTGTCATAAAATGAAGGATTTAACTAAAATTGTAATAATTATGTCCCTGTTAGGTGCTCTTTGGTAGCAGGTTGATTTTGAGAACCAGTAGACCATGTAAACTTGTCCACAATGGAAGTTCGTGTACTTTACAGGGCCGCAGCCAGACAAAATTTCGGGAGGGGCCCGACAAATAATAATTGAAAAATAATACTTTATTCGCGCGAAGCGCGAAAAATTTTTGGGTTTTAAAGCAAAATTCCATTTCTTTTCTTCGATTTCGGGGGGCCCGGGCCCCCGGCCCCCCCCCCTCGCTGCGGCTCTGGTACTTTACAAGTTTTAAAAAGAAATAGAGGAAATATAAATTACATTATACAGAAATATATAAGCAACTAGTTAAAACCGAGCACGTAGTTAGTGCTAGATAAACTCTCACTTGCAAATTACAATGTACAATGCAATATCTTATAGATAGAACTATTATGAAGGATACTGCTACATTGAAGTCAAATGAGACCATAATATACAGCAAGTAATCATGCATCATGCATGAGTGACATAATTTCCTACAATTCTAACCTCTGGAAGACTGGAGATACTCGCAGTAATAATTTATGATCCACGATTCGATGTGCATTTTCTTCAGCAATAATTATTAACCCTTACTTGCTTAGCCAAGAACACTTATTATCTATACAATGGGTTCCTATATCCATCTAAATCCATTTAGGGATAAAATTCTGGAATTCTTAATATGTAAAATTATTATTTATTTTAATTTCTTTGGATTTATAATTCTTGGTCATATACTCAATAAAATAATTTTAACAAAATTTCATTTTTTGTTTCGGCATCAATTTCATAAATAGTAAAATTGACCAAAACACAAATAAAATAGGAAATTTAATCTGTAATTATATTAGTGTTAAAGAGAGATATATTCTTAGTAAAACTATGAAAAGGTCAAGCTTCATAATGTCAAATTTCTGCCTTCCAATTTAGTGGGACATGATCAGAGAATAAGGGTTAAATTTATTGATTTAAAAAGTGATGAGAGTTTAAGTTCAAATGCAGTCATAAAGATAAAGCATCAAATCGTTCAGCATTAACTATTAACTCTACAGGATGAGAAAAATTCGTGGAAAGTCAAAGCAGAAGTTCGCAGAGTTGAGAGTAGGAAATTAGGAAGTCCAATTGGAAGTGAATCTAACTTGGGTTTGCTAGTTGTTTACAACAACGATGCTGATAATATTATCTACTCTACTCTTACTAAACTGTCATTTTTTATTGTAAGTTCACCCTGTATATGTTTGGTTGTCATTTTTTGTGCTACAATTAAGAGTGGTACATAATAAATTGTCAAGGCTTGCTAATACACCAATGACAAACGCTTCACGTAAAGGCACAAAAGAAATAAAAGCTGTATAGACAGACAACAACTGCAAGTCTGTGCTGGGATGTATTTTATTAATTGAATAGAAAAGGTTATCGACAAGTTAGTGCTAAATGAGCTGTTGCCGTTTTAATAATAAAGATAGGTTTATAGTAAATATAAGTTACAAAATATATATTACTTGCTAGTGTGCTGCACTTTATACATGCAGTGCAAAATGCAAAGCAAGCATAATAAATATCCCCAAAACAATAACCAGCAAGCAGTTCACTTGTACACACGAAGAGTTTCTCGGTTACTGAATAAAACTTGAGTATCAGCTTGGACTCATCAGTGTCATCAGTCATATCTTATCTAAAATTCCATCGATGGTGCTCGAAGAATTTTTAATAATATCCTGTGTTTAAATATAAGTAGAAAAGATACAGGAAAAAAATAATCAAGATTGACATTTTTTGATTAAATTTTTTCGAGCATTAAAAAAATAGTCCCTTTTTAGTGTATTGAGATTTATCTTGAACAGTTAGAAAATAATGGATTGGTTAACCACAATTTTGCTGTGGGGATCCATATTGGGTTTTATACTATATAAACTGTACAAATTCTCAATGAAAAATGAACATCTGTGGAAGGATAAAGGAGTAAGAGATATCAAATTGGATAATTTCATTTCCCGAATCTTTGTGAAGCAATCTACATTTCTTGATCTGGATCAAGTGATGTACGCACAACTGGAGGACTTACCTTACGGGGGCTACCTGGAATTGTGGAATCCAATTTTGTTTGTCAAAGATGTAGAGGTCATTAAGAAAGTATACGTTAAAGATTTTGATCATTTTGTCAATAGGAGAAATTTCAATTCATTTGACCCTCATTGGAATCAAATGCTTTTCAATAAGTCAGATCAAGATTGGAAAGATTTAAGATCGATCATGAGTCCAACTTTTACTACTGGGAAAATAAAAAGAATGTATCCTATCTTAGATGAATGTTCAAAACGACTTCTCGAATACCTAAAGACAGCCATCACTGAAGATGAAGGAGTTGTGAATCTAGAAGATGTTCTGGGGAAATATGCGATGGATGTCATTTCCTCAGCTGCATTTGGCATTGAAAGTGGAATTTTTAAGGACCCCAATTCAATAATTTCAAAAATGGCCAAGAAACTGCAAACTAAATTTACTCCACTTGTTCTGCTGAAATTTTTTTCCGCGATGGTGTTACCTTTAGTAGCCAAAATTATGCAATTCAAAGTGATTGACACAAAGGCTGACAAATTTTTTACCACATTGCTCAAGGACTCCATTCAATACCGAGAAAGGGAAAATTGTAAGCGGGACGACTTTTTACAGCTAATGATAGAAACTAAAAATGGGGGACTTCAGAATGATGCTGAAGAGATGGACACTTACGAGAAAGATGCTCAGTTAGCTCAAGATAAAAAGAGGAAGGTGGAAATTGACGATGACGTCATTATAGCCAATTGCATTCTTTTCATTCTTGGCGGATTTGATACAACTCAATCAGCATTGATATTTGCTGCTTATTCACTAGCCTTGCACCCTGCACTTCAAGACCATTTACGCAGAGAGCTGCAGAACGCCGCTAAACGTAATGGGGGAGAACTTACCTATGATATCATCAACCAATTAGAATATCTAGACAAAGTCATCAACGGTAATTATATTTAAACCTGAATGATAATTCTGATTACATATATTTAAATGAAAATTGGTCGTCTCAAGCAACAGCTAAATCATTATGCCAAATCCTTAAATATTTTCTAAATCAATTCTAACATTTTATATCTAAATCAGAAACTCTCCGAATGTATCCACCAGCAATTAGGACCGAAAGAAGATGTACCAAAGATTATACTCTGCCAAACTCCAATATCGTTATACCGAAGGACACTCTCGTGGGAATTCCTGTGTATCAAATTCATCATGACCCTAAGCACTTCCCAGATCCAGAAGTCTTTGATCCAGAACGGTTCTCTCCCAAAGCCAAAGTTCAAAGGAGTCCTTACGCCTTCATGCCTTTTGGACATGGACCGAGAAATTGCATTGGTGAGTGACAGTGATATCATGACATTTGTGTTATGATATCACTGTTTGGTATCAATATTTGTTTTTATTTAGAGCACAACAAACTCAATGAATGTTTATTTTATGTTCCATTAAGTTTTTAATGTATTTATAATATTATTTATGCAGCTAACAGATTTGCACTAACTGAGACAAAAATTGCTATCGCCAATTTAATTATGAACTTTGAGATTGAACCATGTGCGAAAACAACCATTCCAATGGACTTTGGCAAGACTCCGTCATTGAAGCCAATAAATGGAATGTGGCTGAAATTGAGTCCTATCAGTAGAAAACATGTAACAGAGTCACAGCACCGACAGCGAAGATTTTCTGATGATGAGGATTAATGTACTACTAGTGTGACACAATCCTACCCTTACAACTTTATATCTGTATCGTCAAAACTGCAATTCCATATGCCAGTTATATAACTATTACAAAGATATATTATGGTCCCATACTTATCAAATGTCCCGATAATATTAACATTGCTGTATTATTATGTCCACGTCTATCTTTATTACTATGCTGCTTTTAACCTCCTACCTAAATGCATTCATCATTCATAAAAATCGATTATCTACTTATTCGCATAATTGACCTATGGTTTGTCTTGCTTCATTTTCATCTTACTTAAACTTACTACCACATCGTAAAGAGTGGGACCATACTATAAAACGTTACATATTTGTATTGAAGATTTAGACAGATAAATATTAGTTGGAGAAATTCCACATTCCCTCTGGAACTTAGTATTTTGTTATTTTCTCCTAATTTTAGACAAACATTAATGCCGTCTCATGTTATGGGATTGTTAGATTTAAGAGTAACATTCAAGAGAAGAAAGCAAGTAGACTGTCGAGAATAAATCATCTAAATTTATTGAGGGTTTTAGAATAACTTAGGGATACGAGTGTATGCATATACGATTACTAATAGAAATATTTTATTCACACTTCAAATGTGCATGCAAAAGAAACAGTTTGTACACTATATACACTAATATCATTTCATCATGCTACCTAACAAAACAAAAGTATAATGAATGTACACCATTTCTATGCATGTTGTATAAACGTTGAGAATTAAGGTTGAGAGGTAATACCGAACCGAAGGAAAGGCGGAAAGGCTCATCGGACCTAACATTTTGAAGTGCATATTATGTAATTTACTCCTCGTCATTTTATCAAAGTTTGGAAATCGAATAATTATAAGTGATCGTAATTGTAACATGGAAATCCCTTATAAATGACCAAATTCTTTTGGTTCTTTGTTGTTATCTGATATAGTATTGAATAACTTAAATTAAAACCTATAAAAGGGAATTTTTTATCAGGCGCACAACTTTGCCATGAGCCATAGAGTATTTCTCTTAGAGAATTTTGTGACTTACAATTATAGCAGAGACATTCTGGTTTCTGATAGCTTAGTCAGAAAAGTTTTAAAACGTCCTCATCTTTTCTTTCGCTTTTTAGTTTTATATATTTCGTTTAGTTGGTCATACATTCCATGCCAGCTAAATAATTTATTTTATAAATAATAAACCGTTGCAAAACGGGGTATAACAGCAGAGGAGTTTCGCGTTCCAAAGTATCACCAATTGAAATTTATTTGAGTAGTTTAGGTATAACCGTTCCAAAGTTATCGCCAGTTGAAATTTTCAACCCTTTCCCCCAATCAGGGGATGTGACCGATCCTGCTCATATACAAACTCAGACCTACATTTTACCTCAATATTGTGCTCTGAAAATTTGAGCAGTTTAGGTATAACCGTTCCAAAGTTATCGCCAATTGAAATTTTCAACCCTTTCCCCCAGTCAGGGGATGTGACCGATCCTGCTCATATACGAACTCAGACCTACATTTTACCTCAATATTGTGCTCTGAAAATTTGAGCAGTTTAGGTATAACCGTTCCAAAGTTATCGCCAATTGAAATTTTCAACCCTTTCCCCCAGTCAGGGGATGTGACCGATCCTGCTCATATACGAACTCAGACCTACATTTTACCCCAAGACTGTTTCCTGAAAATTTGAGCAACTCCTCTGAATAATTACGGCATTACCTGATGGAAACTAAAATAAATCAGTATACACAACCATATCTTTGTTAATTACGTTCATTCCTGATTCCTTTATTTAATATTCCTTTAGAAAACTGACGACAGTAAAATGTTCAATTTCAGTAAACTAACGACAACTAAGAGAGAATGAAATTCACTTTAATTATAGTTACAAAAATACAAGTGAGTACTATGTATGTACCCCAGAAAAACAATGACTATGAGCTATTTAACTAGACAATATTAAAAACAAAATTAAATAACCAATGAATGCAAGAAATTAGACACTATTGAAATAGTCAATTTCGACAGATATGTAAAAATTATATTGAATAATTAATAATTACCGCCAATTAAAAATTTTTCTACCAGATATGTATCGAAATAACAGTTTTAACATTTTTAACTTCAGATATTTAATTTTAAAAACAAAGAATTAAATCATACTACTGAATTTTATTGTTTGCGGTGTACAACTGGGAATTACAATTTATAATTGCTATTCAAATACAATGTTAAGAATTGTACAACTACAAACCGTAAACTATCAGAAAATATCTTCCTTGAATAAAAGTATTTTTTGCTTCATATGCAAAGGAATTGAATTTCTTAACTGATGGACAGCATCGATACATAATATATCATGTCTAATTAGACAAAAACAGAAAATAGCATCATAGAACAAATTATTTGGAAACCAGAATTTACGTAATGTAGAAGGTTCCGGTTTTCTATCACAACGATTCCCTTGACCATTAACAGTAAAACCAATCCAATCCACCAGCTCTATATTGTTCGTATATTATTACACTTTTACTTCTATTAGGTATTTATCATTTTTCCTAATCATTACGTATCATTCTTATGGCACAGCATTCTAAAAGTAAGTTCTCGGTATAATAGTTTCACTACTATGCAGTAATTGAAGTATTACGTATGTATTAGTTATATGGTAAACAATATATTACTACTGTAATATTGAGATGGATTGGATTGCAACAATACCACTAATAACTAATTCCCATACATAGATTATTACCTACAATCTAAACATTTAGTCAAACAACAAAGTTTTGGTTTAGAGGTATTCCATTTCCCTGATTGGTATAGTCAATCTCATATCTAGGACAAAGTTTATTTACTTAACGTTGCTGACTAGCAGAATATTTCCTACTACGACTTCTACGACTACAATCTTTCGCTTGTTTACAATTCCATTATAAATATTTTAGATGACTCTAATTTAAATGCTAAATGCACACATTACAATACAAATAGAACGGATTACACTGCTGACTTAATGGCGATTAACAACTGCATATGTTTCACATTTACAATCTATTCAATATTAATTATGTGTTCTATAAAATTAACTAATGTGGATCACATTGCAGGATGTATATCAGGAAATGAGAAGCTTGGCGTGGTTGGTGACTTAAGATTACGTGTTCCATAAATATAAAAGCTTGAATAATTGTAAAGACTAAAACTATGGGATGGACTATGGACAGAATTTAAGTTTAAGCCCTACAAACAATTTTTGATTGAGCTATTTGGACATTATTTGGATAAAATAACACATTTGAAAATACACGAGATTATTCATAACATCTAACAACAATAAGTACTACTGCAAGTAGTAACTCACTTAAAATTCAATACAATCAACAAGTATAGAGATCATCTGTTTACAAAAGTCAATAGTATACTTTCTTACTTTCCTAATGAATATCAACGTTCGTTTACCGTTAATTACATTTACATTGCACTTGTGATGAGTCCGTCTGTATCGAATCAGGAGCGTGTGACTTTAGACAATCTTGCATTAACATTGCTATAACATTTTCGTATGGTATTTACGGTACAATATGATTATGACAGTATAAACTGTGAGATTTTACTGCTAATACAGCTATGATTTTTTTGGTAATACAGAGTAGTACGCCTTTAGTTAAAGCACTGACTTATGGCTACCTCTTTGTGCAGTCTAATAACAGTGTATCACAGTAATTATTATAGTTACACTACAAGAATCAACTGTAATGCTAATATTGTCTACTCGAACATTTACTTTTTTGGTATTCACAATAAGCTACAATATACATTTAATAATAATTACGATTACGGTGGTAATGGTAACTTGAATGCTGAGTTGAGAGTGGAATAATATTGTTAAAAGTTAGACACAACGACGTCGTATCATTGTGAATCTTTCTGGAAGAGTATCTCGATCAACAGTGGCCTTAAAGATTCTGCCATTAGAGTCCTGAGCTACAACATCCGCAGATACGGCGCACTCCTTGAGCATACACGGGTTAGTTGTTGAAGGGTTTGGAAGTGGAATGTAACTTTTGCTTAGAGGAAACTCGAATGTAGGTTTCGGAGCTTTATCCGGCTGCTGATTAGCCACTGTTTCCAAAGTCCAACATTTTAAGATACGTCCTTGATCTAGATCTCTCACTTCAACAGCTGTCAAAGGAGCTCTCGATACAATCTTATCCCTAGTTTAAAAACATCCAAATTGAAAACTCAACAAAGTTTATTTAATGCAAATGTTTGAATTATTTACTTTATAATAACTGGACCAGGTTCTTCAGAGTCTATGGGCTGTAAATCCTGCCGAAACCACCTGAAAAAGAAAAGTAGTTAGTTTATACAACAATTACAAAAATGTGCTATGTTTTGAGGATATCCAGTTAGTTTGTGTTAATTCAAGGACTAAAAAAATTACCTATGATAGAATAGAATAGTGGCACAGGAGAAACTGAGAGAGACACAGTCTTCAAGAATTTGGCCATTTGGAAGTCCTACTTTTGGACACAAATGAACCTGAGCCTGGTCAGTGGTGGCCGAGAGCAGAAATGACTTAGGAGGGTAGGACAACACAGGAGAGAGTGACAAATCAATTCGATGGTACTGGTTACCCATTAGTCCTCTTTCAGTATGCCCCAGATCAAAAATATGTCCCATTTCATGGGCTAGTCCCCCCAGAGATGCCCCGTACACAGTCCCTACAGTCCTGTAAAAAGCAATTAAACAATTAGCAATGAGTCAATTACTATGAGTAGGAGTAATACTTTCCATCAAAATAGTAATTTATAGTAGAAACGGATAAAAATTTTGAAGAGCAAGGGTCATACCTTCCATAAGAGTGCAACTGTGTCAAAGATTCGGATAGTGAACTAGTGTCACTAACTTTAGCAAAAATTTCTTCTGAGAATTGGGGCCAAACTTGGAGAAATTGGGAACCGAGCAGTGCCAAGCCCCCTCCTCCCAAAGCAGCTGATGATAAATAAGCATCGTGAACTGCCCCTTGGGCCTCTACCTCCAAACTCTGATGTGCCTGCCAGGGAAGTGCAACGAATGCAACATATTTGCACCGGACATCCCAAACACTATCCCTGCGTCTAATCTCCTTAGCTAAATACTCCCACAAATGTTTCGTGTCGTAGTCAAGGATTTCCTGAGATCCTAGCTCTGTCTCGAAAAGCTCACAGTCAACAAAACTAAATGAGCGTCTGTCATAGAAGCCCGAATCAAATAATTTCTCGGCTATTAAACACTGTACCAGTTGCATCCCTAAATTTATTTTTCTTAATATCTTAGCGATTTCCCCATCATCTTGTTGAGCTTTGAGATCAGTCTTGGCTCTGTCCGAGCAAACCACATACAAACCCTTAATAAAATTTATATTCGAGTTCTTGTCTTCCAATGCAACCCGAGACTTTGTAGGTTCATACTTAAGAGGGAACTCATTAATTATATCATTAGTCGTTTTGTATCTAAATGTTATGAAGTTTTGACCGGGCTCTAAATTTACAAGAATGATAAACCTGTTCTTGAATGATTTGATTTGAAGGACTTCGTTTCGAATGCTGCAATTCCTTAAAGTGACCTTCACGTCACTCTTTATTAGCAATGGTTTCGTGCTTTTCTCTCCTTCTACGCACTCTATATACCCTTTTAACAAAATTATTTTACTGTGGTTTATTGTTTGTCCCTTCACATAATTGATTAAAGTCACCTGCATCATCCTTATTCCTCTTACTTAAATCACAACTGTCCTGACCCCAATTTTAACAATGTTTAGTACCGCGGATCCAATCAATGTCTCAGTACTGGTGTTCCTGATCTGATTAAAAATGAAAATTCTCGAACTAAAGTTTCAGAAGATATATCTCTGCAAAAGCAAATAATTCAAATTATAATTTATTTTCGCATAATTATTTTAATACATATTTATTAAAATTTCAAAGGGCATGCCAGTCATTTTTAAGCTAAGAATTTTGCTTACCAGATGCAGGATAGTAAATATAGATGATAGAAAGATTATCTGAATGTTGCTTACAGAATATAGACCTAGTTTTTAGCAAATAAAAACAGGCCAGCTTTCAATTCTAATTTTCTAGTTCCAATCTTCTTGATGATAGTTGACGAAAGGCCTACAAAAAATATAAATGCAATTAGATGATTTATTTGGATTTATTATGTTTATATATTTAATTGTTATTCATATTAATATTTTAAATAAACATATAATTGTATAATATATATTATAAGTATTAATAAATAAAATAATAAATAAATATTCAAAGTAAATTAAGATGCCAACACGAATTAGAAGTTCAGTTCTAATTGTCAGTCATCAGTACCGAAATTGATAAAAGATATTTTTGTGACATTTACTGCTACATATATGTCATAATATGTATCGTTTTGGGCATTCAACATAGGAAAGTGGGAATAAATTAGGTTCGATTGAGAAACAGGTTATAAATTTGTAAGCTTCGTCAGCTGATTATTCAAAGTTGGCTTCTAGAAAGGAAAGTCACGGGCAAGTGAAAATGAGAGTTGTCAATTATTAATGAATGTAAACATTATTAAAATTGAGATACGTACTTACCCTTCAACTTCCTTTGCTTTGCCTTAACCGAATATGTGTCCTGATTTGTATTAGAATTGCAAGCTCCAGTTCTTTCAGTGACGATCCAAATGAAAATAAAGGCAAACGAAAGAAGCCACCGACATTAGTGTAAAGAGAACTAGGTCATGAGTAACTGAATTCTTCAGTTTTCTCCGATCCTCACCGCAAGAAGACTTCCGCACCGAACAACTGCCGTCGGATTGTGGACTGAATCGCGCAAAACAAAAAGCACCTATATGCACTTCTGCTTGTAGAACAGTCCAATTCCCAATTCGTATCAAAAGGGAATAGTACCAAACGCGATGCAATGTATGGGGAGTGAGAAAATAGCCGCTAGCCGTCGGCAAAAGGATGCTTTGAAAATTCACCCACATTATACGCTATCGTGATCAATACAGAACAAAATGACCATTCACATATAGTCAAAAACAAAAAAAAAACCAGCCAATTAATGTCTTTCTATATTGGCGAAAGCTAGCGTTTCGGCCATGGACTGTTTGTATGATTTGTAAAATTAGTTAATATTTAAACTACAAGCTTATCAACTTTTTTCTCTGTTAACTCGCTTTGTGTTTAAATTTCCTTTATCTTCCCTCCTAGCCCATGGCCGAAACGCTAGCTGTCACTAATATGGAAAGACACTAATTTATGCCTTAACCTATTTGAGCGTCACTTGCACACTATCACACGTATAACTAGATAGCATTCTGATTTACGTGTGATAACACTAAAACCGATTTATGATATCACAGTAATCTAAACGATTTTTAATTTTTTTAATTAAAATATTGTCGAGTTGATGTGTAAAAAGTAAAGCCCGGCTGAGGGACTCGAACCCCCGCCCTTCTGGTAAACGCGACCGATGCTCTTCCAACTGAGCTAAGCACGAGCTTATTACCTTCTTACACAATCAACAAGCCTAGCCTATCCTCGAGACTTCCAAGTCTCACATTATACCAACACCGCGACAACTTCCCATTTTTATTCAGAGTGCTTCCACGCACTCACCCGCTCCTCCTATGAGAAAATACGGGGACCGAAAACCCATCTCCACCATGTCGAGTTGATGTGTAAAACGTAAAGCCCGGCTGAGGGACTCGAACCCCCGCCCTTCCCGGTTAACGCGACCGATGCTCTTCCAACCGAGCTAAGCACGAGCTTATTACCTTCTTACACAATCAACAAGCCTAGCCTATCCTCGAGACTTCCAAGTCTCACATTATACCAACACCGCGACAATATGGAAAAACTACCCGAAAATCGATTTTTTGTTTGTTTCTTCTTAACTTATGGTTAAACCACAGTTTAACCGGTTTTCGTTTGTTTAAGGTTAAAACAATACTAGAACTGGTTGTCGTTCATTTTTAAAAATGCTACATTACAACCGATTTTTTTTTCAAAAGAATTAAAAAATCGTTCAGTACAAAATCATTTTCCAGACGGCTATTTTCACAGTGGCTGGCGACTGTTTTCCAGACGGATGACGGCTACTTTTATGCTCCCGCAATGTATGCGTGTGTACATGTGAACAATGTGAAATGTGAAGTCAACATAACAGCAGCAGCTTTTGCGATTCTGCAAAGCAAGAGGAACCCTAAAGAAAGCTGCTGAACTAAAACTAAATAATACTGAAATTTAGGTAACTATAGAGAAGCGGATTCCAGCGCAGCGAAAACACTTTTCCCGCAGACATCGACCATCTCTTTCTCGTCGATATCAAACCAACATTCTTAACTAGAACCTGCAGGTGCCCACTCGAACATTCGGAAAGCAAAACCAACATTGCCAGTATTTTCATATGCGATCTCTCCGAAAGGAGATTAAAGGGTTGGTTTAGCTTCATTTCAGTAAATAATTTACCTTTAACCTCAACATCTAGAAATTCCGTGGGCTACACTTAGTGTGGATTGGGAATTGTATCCGGTAAGAAAATGTAATGAATTTGTAATGTATCCCTGCTACTTCATTTCACTAAGTGCGAGGGATATGTCGAGAGCCATATAAAATTAGAAAAAGTTTTATAAGCATTTTTCGCAATCATAGTTATAACCATAACAATTAATTGTGGATACCTAGCACTAAAAGCGATAGCTACTTCCCGTGTTCTTAATTTTTAATTCAGTTCTTTTTTGGTTACCCTACTAATGTTCAGCTTTTCATCTACACTGAATGAGGAAACTAGTAAAGTAATACATTAAATATTTTAGCTGTTTTAAAATTAGTAATGTGTATAATAGTTTAAAGTTTTGTCCTTTTGCACAGTAGATCAGTAGCTACAATTCTAAGCTAAACTGAATTAAATTTAAAAGAACACCATGAGAACATCCTATGAACTATGAGCCCAAAAATTCTACAATGAACAAATAACTATATATTAACTATGACTAAATGTCAGAAAATTGAATCAAATTATATTTCCAAATAATTTGTGTTAGGTTACCATTAATAAATATAATTTGCAAGTGATTGGGCTAAGAATTAGGGACACAAGGTGCTCGAACAGTATTTTAGTTTTCCGTCAGTATTGCAGCATATAAGATTATGCTGAATGACTAAATGTAAAAGAATGCTTTCGAATGAATGAATGTATGTGAGTTTTGAATCATTTTAGGACAATACATGCACTAAGTGAACCTTTGCAGTTTTCGGGGAGAAGGGGGATCACTGAAAGCGACATGGTTAACTCTTTGCTTACTGCTCTTCTACTAGATTTAGATGCGGGATCGATCAGAGAACTTTGATAACATTCCTATGGATAGGGATAGGAATGCAGTATAAGTAATATGTGCACTGTTCCGTATATTATGTCCTTTCCCTACACTTTTGCTGCATTCTTGCACATCGCAATCGCACCATAATACTGTAAAATTTAAGTATAGACACCGGCAAAATACATGCTTTCCACTTTCCGTAATCCTGAGCCAATAATAAAAATGAAATGGATCTTGTCTGCGAACAAAAAGTGCAGCTATTGGTCTATCTGTCTGAATGGTCAAATATAGTTAAAGCTATAGAAGGGAGGGATCAAGACAAACGACCACATCTAATACATTTAAGATCACTTTATCATATACCACATATTATATCACCTATAGTGTCACGAATTCAATCGAATTGAAAGAAAACAATCCTATCCAAGATAAAGGAAAACTCAATGGAAAGGAAAATAGGATTCCAAGAAATACTTTCTCACGGACGTTTTTCCACATTTTCTTGAGACATGAGTTATAATAGTCCAATGCAATAAAATCTTTAAACTGTTAAAAAGCCTTACAAAATTGCAAATCATGTTCTCTATATCATGTAATACATATAAAATGTCTATTAATATAATCAAATATCTTTGCTACTTATTTGTATCAATATGAAATAGCCCTAATAAACAGTATCCTCTCTTTGACGAAAAAAAAGCATTTGACAAAACTATACTTAGTTCCGTATACGTTTGAACTTGGGAAATAAAAAAGTGTTTGCTATAATTGAAAGCAATTCTAAGATTATGTTACTTAAATAAACTGTTGATCTGAGATGCTCAATTTACTATCCTCCAAATTTGCAGTTACTTAGTAAGTAGTATTAAGGGAAAGTTGTTACAGCTAGCACTACACAATGTGCAGACTTGAAAGGGACATCCAGTATTCATGGAGCTAGACTTCTGCAGAAGACAAAAGCTTAGTGGGAAGCAATTGTTTCAGTGAAATATTGTGCTCTATAATACGAAAATGAAATGCCAAGCTCTTGCTTTACCACTTAAATTCCGCAGAAGGATGTTGAATGTTTCGACTTATAATTCTATTAAGATTGGAATCATTCCAAATAGATTTTATCCATTTATTTTGTTCACTGGTGGACTATGAATTTCCTTACAATATTCAATCGTATTTATTTATTGTTCTATTGACAAAATAGAAATTCTGTTGCAAAATATATTTTTTTGACTGACAGGTACATGAATCTTACATTAGGGGTCTTATAGTGTATATTTTTAAAAATTTCGACTAGTTCTAACTGATAATCTGCATTTGTGGGGCATTTTATCTGCAAATGTATAGAAAGTTAAGGTGAGCTATAAAGCACCAAAAATATTGTACAAAAGGATGTCTGATATGAAAATGCATAGTGCTACAACTGCAACTAGGATAGGATCTGCAAAGTAGAGCATAGATTTTCTATTACGTAAAATTGCAACGTAGACTTCCGATTTTTCTTAGTGTAAGGGATATGAAAGAGTATCAAGACGCATACAGTTATGTCGAATGGGAAAATATGTAGACATGATTGTTATTATTCGATTACGGTATCTCATTACTTGTAAGGTTGTGAATGATTCAAACAAGCATATGTATTTTGATCAGTAAACTTCAATTTGATAGTTTTAAACTGTATTAAAAATTTAATAATATTGCTTCAAATAATTTGTACGCTTATCTTTATTTGTAATTCAATAGAACACAAAAATGCCTTTTAATATAAAGCTTCTGTAAATCCATAATCAATGGACAAACTCATTTAAAGAAATTGGAGAAGAAACTCCTAATGATCAATGATCCTTTTTTGCTAAGAGCAAATAAAGAATTATATTAAAGCAAAGCTTTTTGTTGTGCAGGTCAAGTAGGGAAATTTTAAAGTAAACTAATACTTACTTTAATTAATACTTAACATTGTACACTATGCATAATATATGCAATTGTTATTAAATAAATATAAATATGGGATATAGTAAGGGATATAAAGAATTTTAAGCACATTGAGGATTTCACATAGAATTCAGCCCCTGATAAGTGTGTCTGTAATATTATACAAGGGTCAAAGGTATCTGGAAAATATCATAACGAAATAAATAAAGAAATATAAAAGGCCATAGTTGTGTATAAGGTATAGGCTTTTAAACTAAATACCATCAGATGTAAGCAAATTACGGAAGATGAAGATTTTAATCGCTTTTAACGTTGCGAGGTGGCCTTAATATTTTATTTTGAGGAACTAGAAAACTCACAAGACAATTTGCTTTCTTTAACATTCTTATGAAACTATTTGGATCATTTGCTTTAGAAGATATGAAATGACTATGTACATATTAGTAATGCTGGTAGATATGCAAATTATTCAGGCGGCTCATTTTGCATTACCTATTAAACTATTTGCTGTTTTTTTCTATACTGAGCAATTTAGAGAAGGCTCTCAAATTCTTAGCCTCAATGAATCACATATAAAAGGATTTGTATTAGTAAAATAGTTTCATTTGGTAGAATATGAATACATAGTTAATATATCTGTCGTAACATTTTCGACTGCCAGTCCAACAATTACTCAAATAGGATTAGTTAATTACCAATAGCAGATATGGTATGAAGGAAGAAGGAATATCTATTCCGCTTATTAATTTTGAAAATTTAAATGCAAAGTTGACTTATTATTTCTTTCAGATGGAGACAAGAGCTAAATGGATTTTATTAGCTCTTGAATTAGTGGCTATTGCCCTTTCAGTTTCAGCGGTGTATCACCCTGCTTCCTACCATGCCCCGCCTACTCATAAGTCTTATGTCGGTAAGTATTACTTTGAATGAAACCTTAAATTACAGAAAGTGATGACTTTACTAAAATTTCCGTTTGATTTTTTTGTATAGGAGTACAAGGTGAGTGCGTCAATAACTCTCAGTCTATTTAACCTGTCTTGGAGGAAGAAAATTTCCCACTATTGTGTTATAAAAGATTTAGTCTTAAAAATAATTATTAACCATTACTTTCTCAGGTCCTCCTGGTGACACTGGACGCCAAGGTATGGTAGATTTTAAATTATTAATTAATTTTCACAATAACCAAAAATTCTTCGGATCAGAACCTGATACTGTGTTTTTTTTATATAGGCGACCCGGGACCACCAGGTAGATCCACTCATTTTTTTCATTGCACAATGTACTATGTACATTAACTCAACTTCACAGTTTAAATGTTATTTTTTGGTTCTTCTCTAACGTAATATGTCTTTGTATTTAGGTATGACAGGTGCAGCAGGTATATACGAATATTTGCTAATCACACTCAACTTGAAATTAAATGTAGGTCGGCAAGTAATTTGTTCTAACTATTTTATATTAGGTAATCCGGGTTATAAAGGGCTACAAGGTAACCCGGGAGCGAAAGGTATGTGTAGATGTTACTTCTTGACTATATTTTGGTAAATGCACCTACTTATATTCAGAATTGTTTTCTTAATGTACTTATAGGACTTCCAGGACTCCAAGGCGACAAAGGAGACGATGGCCCGGCCGGACAACCAGGGTAATTAGCCATAATAATCCCTAGAAATATAATTATATAATTTACGAAAATAAACGTTACTTATATTTTATCAGGTACAAAGGAGAGGATGGACCCACAGGTCCACAGGGTCCGCAAGGTCCTATGGGATATCCAGGTAATATTGTTGTATGCTTCTTGGGATAGTCGTATAGAATTAAAATGCCTTTTAATTTGAAATCAATTTTTGTTGTTGAATTTTTTAGGCGCAATGGGACTCAATGGTACCATGGGTGACACAGGAGACCAAGGACCTCGTGGTGATCAAGGAGACATGGGACCTACAGGTGTGTTCCTAGTATCCTAGTTTATTTAAGCAGAAAAATAATATTTGACGTCCATTAATGGTTGTTAAACATGTGCATATTTATTGTTACAGGAGCACCAGGATCAGGTATGAAGTACACTGTATCAATATTCTCTGTTATGTATAAATGATTCATTTACATTTATCCATTTTACAGCAGCCTATGTGCCTGCGCAACATCCAGCCTATCCATCCCATAGTAGTTACTAGATGTGTGTTGCTCGTAATCACAGATTTATATACTGGTGTAATAATTAGATTTGAAAAAATAAAAAAATATTTCATTACAGTGCATAACAGTATTCATTCTTAATGTATTCTTTGTGTATAAATTACACTCTAAAGGCGTGATTTGTGCTATTCATTGTTTTATATTCCATCGACCATTTCATAGTTTGCCATTTCATTTTTAAACATTCCTACTCTTCCTAATTTCTAATAGCATTCAATCTAAATTATGTACATTCGTTCTAAACAGTTTATTTATATTATGTGTCAGTTATTATGTCGAAAGTAAAACGACATTCATTCACACTCATTAAATCTATTCGTACTAGCATGCCGGTATTTACAGAGGTTCAGATTTAAGGGCTCTTTAAATCCGAGGAAAGAGGTAAAAACAGATAAAAGTCGGTAACTTTTTAATTTCTTTCTCCTATTTTTGGCAATGCTAGTTGATGCGTTCCCCTAGACCAGATTCCTGGATACGACAGTGCAGACTGCTGAAGTGCCGAGATCGAGATTCGTAGCCCTATATGCATCTCATGTAAAATTATCACACCCAATTACTGTAACCATAATCCATGTTATGTTTTCAAACTAGATAGAAGCAGTTAATTTAGTTAAATTTCGACAAATTCACTTACAAATCCATTCATACAATTCCAACATTCTGAAAGGATAATATTGGACGGTTTGAAATTAATTTTCAAAGTCCCAGCAAATGTTGATTTGAAAGCACGTAGGGTGTCGAAATGCATTTCTACCTAATTACTATGTATGTAATGCCACTCTTGATAGAGCAATAAATTTACCTACCTATATATATGTAGTCTAAGACATCGCAGATGCTAAGAGAAATGCTATATATTGACTGCGTTCAAAATAATTTGAAAACTTCAATTAAATTGAATTTTCCTAATGTCCTCTTTCGTAAAGCATTTTATGGAATCATAAAATGTTATTATTTAAGTCAGAATGCATGAATATTGGCGATATCAAAAATGAAGCTTTCGTTTTCAGTCTATACATATTTTTGTATTTCAATTTACTCCATTTTATATTTATATATTTACATCATGGTAAATAATTCCTAACCCCTGTCTGCTTAATGAGATACTTTTTCAAATTTCTATGAACATGCATACTACATAAGTATGCATATTACCAATTTTATGTTATTTCCACTTAGTTAGCGTGTAATCATAAACTGTGAAAGTTTGGGTGGAAGTGGAACAAATGCATGCATCTTAATATTCATGTTAGAATCTAAGATTTTTACTTAAAAGTCATTTATTTTATGAGTGTAAGTGATCCATATCCATACTATTTAATCATAGCTTAATTAATTAATTAACTACTTCAGAACTTTGTTAGCACTATACATACCTTTTTTTTTTTACAAAATACTGTATTTAGTTCTAAATTACCTCTTATGCTCATTGTAATATTGGTAAAGATCTCAAAAAAGTGTCGGTGCGAGAAGAATAATGAATGTGACCTAAATAAGGACATGCTTTCTAATGAACTGAATAAAATAAAATCTTTGTCTCAATATTTTTAACCTACTATTAGTATTAATCTACATTTGGGAATTAAGACCACTATCATCATTGCGGTTTTAATACATCTTTCTGCTATCTGTTCGACTGACATTCGTTACATAGCATAATAAATTATTGTCAAGTCCTCGTCAGCAATTCTTAAGCGAGAATACTAATAATATTGCATCATAGTCATGTTTTAATCATGTAAACAATTCCAACATGAATAAACAAACTGCACTGTACAATTATGCAATATCATAACAAGACATGGTAAATAATTTGTCGTGATCATTTACTTAAATTGTTATGATTAATATTCAAATACAGTTGTTATTTTTCAAATTTTAGTAATTTTGGATCCTCCGGAAGTATGAAAAATATATTTCTACAATGAAAATAGCTTGGTATATCATATTTTTATCATACGCATACCATTGCTACGGAAGGAGTTTACATCCGTAAGTTTTGCCATTAAATATTTCAATTTCAAATGACACAGTTAAGGTAGCGATTTAATAATGTCATAGGCCTATGGTGGAATATTTAGACTTAATTTTTGGGTAAATCTAACCAGAGCGACGGAAACTATTCCTACAGTTGTCGAAAAGGCTGATCGGAAAATCAAAAGTGGATACTTCAAGATACCTAAAACTAAAAGGGAGGTGAAGATACATGACATAATACATCAGTTGAAAGGCGCAGTTTTAGAAAATCATGTCAACAATGGTAAGTTTCTAAAAAACACGTATTGATAATACAAAATTCAAGAAATTAACTTATTTAAAGTACAATAAATGCAGCCACTGAGTTTATGCTATACCCCTTAATTTCCCAAAAACAAATAGATATTTTCTAAAATTTAGTAAAAAGTATTTTTATACATAAGAAAATTCTTGTCTTATGTTCAAGCAGCCCCTTACATTGAGTACTGGATACGCCCTTGTATTTAGTTGATCATTGTTCATTACATTTTTCTGTATCAATGCAATGTGTACTCGTAATATGCACATATTATTATGCTGTATTTCATTACGTTTGATAAATTAATTAGTACAAAATGCAAACAATATATATTCTAATTGATAAATTAATGTAATAAAAAATACATTTATTATCTGTACTTATACAATTTAGAAGTCTGTTGTATAATTGAATTATAATGTGTAATTAATTTAATTTACAGATGACATTAGAACAAGAAGGAAGCGAGAATCGACAAACTATAAAAGTGATGAATCCTACTCTGAAAAAGAAGAGTATTGTGCTCCCAGATACAATTTAGGGTCATCCATATATCATAAAGATGTGACTATCGGGGAAGGAGGAAGTGTGGTCAACATTGGTAATCTATATTTGTACCAGTATTCCCCTGATGGAGAATACCAGCGTCAAGTACCAATACCTGGTTATAATATGCCCATAATATCTAAGGATAGTTAATCTGACTACTATGAAAAACTTAATTATAATTATTATGCCATCTGAGTCTGAGAAATGTAGTAAATCTTAAGTTTCATGACATTTATCGTTTTCTTGCTAATATGGCTTGTGAAACTTTTGGAAATTCTGTAGGTATGTATAAACTGTTATTACATTATACTATGATTATGTAGCTGCAAATGATAATTGATGGTCGATTAATTAATGCAAGCAATGTAAGTAGTTTGCCGTACTGCGACATATATATGACAAAAATAAAAACCAAAAACGAAATAATGTAAATAGCAAAATAACTTTGCGGTGTTTTTCATCTTCTCTTAGGAATAAATAGCTTTTGTTCGTTTCAGTTACTATTAGAGGACTTAATCTATAGGACATAAGGTCATCTAATATTTTTGGGACTATATGGAGGCATGTATAAATAGTCTGTTCAATGTCCATGTATTTTCCTTTCTGCTGAGCTACATTCTCTGTAGTGTTGCATGGTTCAATCTACATGCACGTAAACATCATAACGTTCTCATAATATTATAGTAATAAAGCAAAGCAGATGGGCATTTTATGCATCGGAAGATTTTATCTGTTAAACAGAAGAACCCTTACCCATTCTTCCTTCCTTATCCCAATAAAATTTATGTCAATGTCACTAGCCAATAATAGTTTGAAAGTGAAAGTCTTCGTTACACAAAAGATCAGTACTGTGGTACTTATTCAAAGCTCTATTATCTATTTTTATCGAAGCCGAGATTTAGTATAAATACCGATGAACAATTTGAGAGATGCATCAGTTTATCATTTCCCATTTTCTATTACAAAACCAAAACTACAAACCGAAACTCCAAAATGAAATCGGTAATTTAAAGTTCCTCATTTATAGTCACCAGTTTTTAAAAATCGGTATTAATTTTGAAAAATGCCATTTATTTCAGATCGCCGTATTTTGCATGCTCGTTGCTGGCACCATTGCCAACCAATATGGTCAACAGTCATACGGACAGCCCGCTCCTCAAGCTCCACAGATGAGCTACTCATCTGCTCCAGCTTCATACGGCTCTTCATCCTACGGAACCTCTACCCGCCAAGTTGTCCCAATCACCAGTTTCAACCAAAACATCAACGGAGCTGACTCCTCCTCCGTCTCGTAAGAATTTTGTTACAAGTTTCCATATGCAATTGAATATCTTCAGATTTTATTTCAAATTGCGCTTTTAATAAATAGTTTCGCTACTGGAAATGGCATCAGTGTCAGCTCATCGGTTCAACAAGCCCCAAGCACCCGTGGAAGTTACGATAATGGAAACGGACAGATGGTTCCATCCGAAGGTGGCGTCCGTCAATCGGGCAGCTATGCCTACACAGCACCTGACGGCCAACAAATTAGTCTTACCTACACCGCTGATGAAAATGGTGCCTAAAATATTCAACAATCGAGGTTTCTTATAGACAGGAAGGTATAACTAAATTTGCAATAATTTATAGGATTCCAACCTCAAGGAGCTCATCTTCCCAAATCCGTTGAAATGCCCGCTGAATTGACCAGAGCTTATGCTGAAGCCGCTGCCGCCCAAGTGTCCAGCTCCAGCTATGGAAGCTACTCTGCTCCCGCTCAACCAAGCTACCAAGTTCCAGCTGCTCCAGTCATGAGCTACCAAGCCCCAGCTGCTCCAGTCATGAGCTACCAAGCCCCAGCTGCCCCAGTCATGAGCTACCAAGCACCAGCTGCCCCAGCCAAACAAGTCTCAATCAGTTATTCTTCTGCTAGCAGCGGATACTAATAATTTTATGTTCTTACTAAATGAAATTTTATATTTGAAACAGGCATGACCTACAAAATAAGAAGTTGTAGTAACAGGCTTATATTTTTGCAATAAAACAAATCAAAAGTTTAATTATGATCGTCTCTACTACTTCATTTCGTTTTATTACGGTTTAAATCAAATTCCATATAGGTAGGCTGACGACTGTACCTAGTGCGCATATTATGTTCATTATTTGCTTCGTTCGTATAATATCAGGAAATCGCAACATAATTTGTAGTATTTATTGGATTTCAGTAATACACTAAATATAGTACGTTAGGTAGTAAATATACGTTAAAAATCTTACTAGGCATCATAAATTATAATTGGTAGAGACAATGTTGCGATTTGCAATACTTGACAATTGGTATTATAACTCAGATAATCAATTGTAAACTTACTTACAAAATTATCAATTTGTAGTCTGTCATCAAAAAATAAAAGCAACGATATTAAACTTAAACTAATTATTCATTCACTCTACATTCGTTAACTTCAAAATACTGCCATGTAATAATTTAACACCGTACGAATTCCAGAAATCATTAATTTGGTTAAAATGATAATCTGTTTCAATATGGCAAATACGTTTTTGGCCGAATACATAAATCGGTAGCACATCAGCTCGTCGAGCTCGTAATCAGTCGTAAGCAAAAATAATGATGCAACATACCTCTACCTGAATTTCACCTAGATTCCGTAGTCAGAGTGCAGTGGGCTAATTATCTTAACTATTTCTACACCATAAATATGTAGCCGTTTATAAGAGATAGCAGAACGAATCTAGTGCATATTTGTATTCAATATTTGACAACTGCAAATTTTATGAGTGTTTGTAGATGAATATCATTTGTGGGCAAAGTATAGTATAAAATTATGGTTGACATGAGGGGTAAGATTCATGTCATTGTTAACCTGAATAACTAAAAAATATTGCCTTAATGAAGAATAACTACAATTAACTTTATCATATGTCTTAGCATTTCTTCATCAAGTGCCAGGCAGCTAGTTAGCTATCAGATTTACTTTTACTAAATGACACAAGCTGTCCATCATTTTTTTTAAAGTAAAGTGGAAACGAATACATAATGAAATACTTTTTTTCCTGCCTAATAATCGTTATTTATGCATTATGCATCGACAATTGCACCTGTAGGACAAACCGATTACCGTAAGTCCTTTGTATTTTCCATTGCTTTACTTAGTTAATTAAAAAAATTATAGCTGCTTGTATTTCTAAGGTTAAAGACGAATCAGTATTTCATTGCTAACTTCTAACTATAATTTTTCGTATGAATTTCAGAAAACATCTCATACGTGAAAGAAATTCTGAAGACAAAGCAAATTATTATGGCAATCAACCGTTTAAATTTCGTAAGTTCTAGATAACAATAAATTAAATAGCCTTGTTGTATGCAACACTATGGTTGTATATAAAAGGGATAGAATTTTTGGTTGGAGTGGAGATCCTTGGGTTTGTGGCGACACAAGATTTATATTTTGTGGTAACGACATATTCAGTGACTTAAAGCACGGAAATTTTTCTGATTTGGTTGAAAATCTTGTCACAGAAAATATTTTTAAAGTCTGGAAAAAATAATGTCACAGCCTAATTCCGAAAAAAGTTTATGTCAATAAAAAAAATAGTACGTTTTTTATCGCCACCACACTCCAATATCTCTAATATCTACGTCAACCAATTCAACCTATACGGGTGGAGTTCTTTGTTCTAATTTTTACTTGTTTGTTTTTTGATACTTTAGGAAATTTCATTTAGGAATCATTCTTAGAATTTCTGAAATCTTGTTTTATGGTTTCATTCATGATATAGATTATACATTACGGTATTTGGGACATTAAAAATATTTAAAATATCTTTTCTGGAAATTTGAGTAAAGTAAATTTGATATTAAGTGGCATTAACTACAACTACAACATAAGAATTTTTATAATATTTTTCTAAATAAAACCTTTTTTTGTTGTTAATCTAATAGATAATAACCTAATCTATTAATGTATACTAAATACAATTTTTTAAAATATATTTTTACCATAGGAGTAAAACGTACTGAGACTGTTGAGACACTTGGAGGACAGAACCCACGAATAACCACAACAACCGTTGCAACCACAACAACCGTTGCAACCACAACCACTGCTCCAATCACAACAACAACTGCTCCACCCACAACAACAGCATCCCCGGGAGGACCAACGAGCCCACCAGCACCGTACCCGCCAGCATCTAGTTACGAAAAGGTTGTTCCATTCATCAACACTGGATCAGCGT
The DNA here is from genome assembly GCA_020055645.1 of Tomocerus qinae. NCBI lineage: Eukaryota > Metazoa > Arthropoda > Collembola > Entomobryomorpha > Tomoceridae > Tomocerus > Tomocerus qinae. The sequence continues at coordinate 28,003,115 of CM034548.1, forward strand.
ATATTGATGAAGGTGCCTCTGGGACGAAGATTGATGCAGCAGTTTACAATTACGGGTATTTCAATTTCCCACCGTATTTAGTGGAATCAAAGCAAAAAGACCACCACTACCGGCCACATTATCCACCGAATGAGGAGAATCATGAATATTATCCTCCCAGTCAAATGTCAAAAACACCTTATCCACCTGATCCAAGTCCATCCGGTTATGATGATGAAGAATATGCATAGTTGTTGTCACTTTGGTTTACCTGATTTTACCCCGCATTCGAAAACACTCACAATTCACATAAACATGCTATTTAATGTAACACTTTAACAACTGTATAGAAATGGTTACATAATTATAAGATGAAATGTGGTTTTAATTTTTTCATGATGATAGTATTGACTATTAAATTATGAGAATATGGTGTGATGAAAACATAAATTAAATTTACTCTTTGGGGAATTCGTCTTAGTTTATTTTTTATTTTTTATTCTGTTAGATATTATTAGTGCACTGTTTACTAGATGCACGTAGCATAACATAGTAGTTACATTTGCTATGATTAAGAACATACGTATTTTATTATTATACTGTTAAATATATTTTGTCATAAATGATGGAAATGGTCTTCTTTTCTTGTCTCAGATTATTACATATGGTATGTTGTATTGTTGTTGAGATTGAGATTCGGTAGCGTCAATAACGGTTGGGTTTTGGGTTGGGGTTTGTGGCATGTTATTTTTTGTGATGGAGTTATTTAGTATTGCTGTGCCCCGGCATCCATAGCTTTACTGGTGCATTTCATAGAGGAAGATCATTTCCCTTCTGTTTCGCGGTATAATTTAACATGCCATTCTAGTAGAATGTGTGTAGTAAAAATGCGAGTGAATAATATCAGCAGTTGTCACAATTTTTGTTTGTATTTTGACTTGAAATAGTAATTGTTAGAAATAGTAGTAGTTCCATTTCTTTGATTGATGACTTCGGTCAGTTTTCAAACATAGGAAATGGAACGATACGAAGTTTTAGAACTAATAGGAGAAGGATCCTTTGGCAAAGTGTACCGAGGGAAAAGAAACGGGACAAAAGATAATGTCGCCTTAAAACTGATTCCAAAAGTAAGTTAAAAAATAGTTTACCAATCTATTGAAATTATAATATTATTATTGTAAATTGTATTTTTAATGTGTTAACAGAACGGGCGCAGCGAGAAAGAATTACAGAACCTTCGACATGAATGCGAAATTCAAAAGAACCTTAAACACCCAAACATTATTCATATGTTGGATTCTTTTGAAACGGAAGCGAATGTAAGAAACAATTTGTTGTACCTTTATCATCAGCTGTTTAACATAATAATTACACAATGCATACATAATGATAACTTGTGTGATTATTTTATACATATTTTTCTATTTACAGGTAGTTGTAGTTACTGAATACGCTCAAGGAGAACTATTCGGTCTTTTGGCTAGAGAAGGTCATCTCCCCGTTCGACAAGTGCAAAATATTGCGTGTAATCTTGTTTCTGCTCTATATTATTTGCACTCCCACCGAATTCTTCACCGAGATATCAAACCACAAAATATTTTAATTGGATCTGACGGACTTGCGAAATTATGTGATTTTGGGTTTGCACGAACTATGGGGATCGACACGTATATGTTGACTTCCATAAAAGGCACACCACTCTACATGGCACCAGAAATTGTTCACGAAAAACCATATGATCATAATGCAGATTTATGGTAAGCCAATTTTTAATTACCTGTTAGTAAATAAAAATTGTTTGTATAACAGTGAACAATAACAAACTATTTTGAATTATTAGGTCTTTAGGATGTATTTTGTATGAGCTTATTGTCGGGACTCCACCGTTTTCTACTACGTCACTGCTTAAGTTAGTTAACAAAATAAGACATGAAACAATCTCTTGGCCAGACTTCATCGAAGGGGACTGTCGTTCATTTTTGCAGGTAGGTTTTCTTACTAATTATTATTTACAAATTAAATATATCGTTAATAGAGATGGATATTGTGAACTAAATAAATCAATTTGAATATTCTTTAGGGTCTTTTGGAAAAGGATCCACAGAAGCGGCTTACTTGGCCTGATCTTCTTAAACATCCATTTGTGAGCGATGGACTTCGCGTTGAAAACCACGAAGAACAATTTTCGTTGACAAAAGCATTAAGCCCTTCCCAAGAATTGGCCAAGGAACGACAGCGAGAAAATCTACAAAGGAAACTAGAAGGGTATTCAAAGTAAGACCTTCAGATTATTAATTCAAATTGTTTTAATTGATTATTTAGCACAATGGAATAGAATATAAAATCTGTTATCTTAATTTACAGACTTTTAATTAAGACTGCAAAGAAACTTGAAGAAGCACAAAAGGAATTAAAAAGATGTAGTAATGAAGGAAAAATTCAAACACCGTTATCAAGTCCAGGGGATCGACTCTCTAGCAAACCTCATCCATCTTCGTCGAGAAGAAAAACATTTTTACCTCATGTTGGAGTACAGGCTCACAATCCTCTAAAACTTTCACCTAGCTCTGCCAAAGAACCTGAAAATTTGGCAAAAATTGTCAACAAATTCTCAGATCTGAAACTACAAAATGGAGAAGCCAGAATTCATTCAAAAGTTAAGTACCACAGAGATATGGAAGGAGAAGGCACCGCTCACGACTCGGGCAGCGCGTCTTCTTGTGAAACCATGACATCCAGTTCAGAATTGGATTCTGCCAGTGAATATACTGATGAAGACGATGGAAGAACAGTTATTTTAGATGATCGAGTCGAGCGTCACAAAAAAGGTCGGAGGAAATCTGTAGGCTATTGTAGTAAAAGCGGAGGGAGTCTTCATTTGGAGATGTTTAACAAAAATTCACAAGAACAGCCAAATAGTCGCGCTCAGTCCGATTCTGACTTGCTTTGGAAAAGTGGAGCATTGTTCACGCTTCACAGTTTTGGATCTGAGGACAAACCGATTGAAAGTGAAGAATGGGTGTACTTTTTAATTAAAACCACAAAGGTTAATGTTATTCCTTGCTGCTTGTATTTAGTTTCTACAAAAAGTGTTACAATTTAGAGTGATATGAATGAATTTCGTTTGGTTGCAGGAAGTGATGGATACCCCCAAGAGCTTATGCGAAAAACATTTTTTAACTGTATTAGTAGCTCCACTTCGAAATCATTTAGCAGGTGCTGAAGTGGTAGAAAAAATTGCAACTCTGCTCTCAGTGCCATTCACTATGGACATTAATCCAGATGAAGATCCAAATCTTATTAGTACCCTACAGAGTATATATTTAGATACTAAAGTCCTTCCTAACCTGTTGTATTCTTGCAAACTTGCTGTTCGAAGGCGAAGACTGGAAAGGAATTCAGTAGATCTGAATGACACTGCTTCCATTTTGACGGCGGAAGATTTGGAAGCTCTGGACAAATGTTTACGATTGGTAATTAGTCCACAATTCCAAAAATTAATCTCTTTTCAGTTTATGAAAAATAAAACACATGTATAATGCTTGTTTTAGGTCTGTTTCTTGGTGCACTCATACGACGACTTTGTTGTACAGTTCTGTGATAGCGTGTGTGTTCTACAAGCTTTTGGAATTCTCCAGTTATTTTTAAAATTAGACAAAAGAAAGCATAGATTGGCGACTGATACTTTAGCAATATTATGTCACGTTGCCAGAACTATTCCATCCAATATCAGCATTCTTGAAGAATTATTTTTAGGTTTGAAACAATGAATTTCAATTCTAAATGTTGTTTTCCTGTTAACTTGATTTACTTATGATTTTTTCGTATTTCTTTTCAGAAAACGATTCTGAAGCAAGTAGTCGTGACCCTGAATTATGGCGGTTACTTACCAGTAGTGATTACCTGATACAGTCTCGATCCCTGAGGATATTGGCCTATTTAGTGGTTCATTCTGAGAGAGCAAGGGAACATTTTGTCAAAAATAACTGTGCACGCATTTGGCGTCTTCTACATAATTGCAACTCACATAACAAAAGTGAAGTTCGAGAAGTAAGAAAAGTTGAATTATAACTTAAAAAATTGATATTTAATGTTATTTTTGTAATGAAGTTCATTAACGTTACTAAAATAATTACAACTCTTTCTTTTTTTCAGGCGGCTGTTTTTGCGCTGCACAACATTCGTTACTTGGTATCTCTTAAAAGTAACGTAGTAGAAGTGAACAAAAAAGCTCACTCAAATTCAACTTAACCGTAAAAGATATTTTAATTAGAACTAAATTAAACCCCACACATTTTCATACTGTGATTGCATACAATGTATGCAATATTATTTACTACTATAATATATATCTGAAAAGAAAAAGGGGGCCATATCGAGTCAAAAACGTTAAAATTAGGTTAAGTAAAAAACCACATTCATGCGCCGCAAAACTGGGATTACTAGCTTTTAAGGCACTATTAAGAATGTTGACAAATTGCCAATTATAACAGTTTATCCGAAAGCCGCATCCTAATCCTGTTAAATTGTCGTGAGTTGTCTTAAATATAGTTTCTTATCTTTGGGTTACCCAAACTGGGTATCATTTTGGCTTACGATATCCTAAGCGTCCATTTTTAATAGTGCCGTTAAGGTTTTCTGAAAGTCAATAACAGTTACAGTTTGCATTGATCCCCAACAATAAATGTTTACAAACAAGTTCGACAGTCCCTTTTTTGTTTTTAGCATACAATTACGTTCGTCTTAATCCGACTTTTATGTACCTAGGTATATGTATTTTTTATCTAAAGTGGGGTTGTTAATATATATTTTGTCGTGCAATTCTTATCTAATAAAACTATTACTTTTCATTAGAAAATACCTGTACGTTAATTACTAGTGTAACAAACAGCCATCTAAAAAATGCCTGCTTGTATTCCGTCTAAGGACACTTTTCATATCCATGCTATACAAAAATCCACCAAGTGGTACTTAACAACATATTTTACCCCTTCCTTTTTATATCCAGCTTTTGATGGTCTATTTATTAGTCTATTATATTCATATCTTGAAAACTGCGAATAACTCCATAGTACCTTTATTACGTAAATGTATTTGTTCATTAATATCAATAACTATAGAAATAACCCCTGCAAATTTTTTATATATTTTAAGTATTTAGCACTTAATTTTTACTTTGTCAATGCAACGAATCAATTCGTGAATTCATTTGTTCGTTTTATTTACGTTTAATGAATTCTTTTTTCTATTTGCCTTTTACCGTCAATATCACAAGAGATTAAACAGAAAACCACTTGTCATTGACAGTTTTGTGCGTATTCAATCGACAAGGTGTTGCGAATAGTTTTATCAGTCATTAAATTTAGATATATATAAGCTATACCAAATACATATTTGACCTATAAATATACCGTGAACAGCTTCCATCTTCTAATTTCGTGTTATAGTTATCTTTAGCACTCAAATGATATATTCATTTCAGAACCCATTAATAAAAATTATTTTCCGTTCATTAGTTTCTGCTATTATACTTCCAATGTAGTATATCAGTCATGTACTAAGGGTGCGTCCAGGTATCACGTAGGTCGAATTTTATTTAGTTTTGATCCTTTTCCCTATTAAGACAATTTTTGGCTATTTTAAATATATTTTACAAGTAAACTTCCCCCAATATTAACCTTGACCTTGAGCTTCAGCCCTGTTTCAAAATTTCAAGTGTTGGTTTTATTCAGTGTTCAGTTTACCACTGGCCAACGCCTAGAGCGGTCTAAATAAAAACCAAACTACATTGACAGGCTATATAAATGGTCTTCCGGTTGGCGAAAATGTAAAAAATCCGACTTACATAATCATTGATTTGTAGCATGTATTTTATTAATGTTTATGGGATCCTTCAGAATGCAATAACCATGAGTCGTGATTCATGATCACAATCACAATTGCCCTGAAACATGACAGATAGAAAGATATTTGGGACAGGACAAATTAGGTTTATGCCACTTGTATTTATTTTCATTTTACACGCTAAATAATTGAGCGCTTGAAGTTCGTTTGCCACTTCTGTAGCTCAATAGCATTGAAGAGCAGCAGAATTAGTTAAAGAAAATCAACGCAAAATGAAAAGCATTTACACAATGGGAATATTGGTAATGCTATTTTGCATTTCTGTGTGCGTCGCTGCTCCTGCTTCAAGTCGTGAGTACAAATTCCGAATTTTAATTAGCTTGTAATTTGGAGTGTGCAACGATTAAAATACTATTTATTTCACAGTTTCCAACGATAGAATCCTTAAGATAGATTTAAAGCCTATTCCATCTTTAAAAATTAATGATGAAGAATTGAGATACTCGATTTTTTATAATCTCATCCGTTGTACAAAGATGAAAAGTCCAGTATTACATGACGCATGTTAACAAGGGTCAATTTTTACAAATTATTTTGCATACTTTTTTCATGTTGTTGCAGAAGCTATTGAGATATTGGACAACTTGGAAGAGCGACCTGACTTATTTGAAGGAGATATACTTCTCGATCCCAATAATCGCAATGGGATAATTGGAGAGGCATACAGATGGCCAAACCGCACCGTAGTTTACAATATTTCTGCCGAATTCAGTACTAAAAGTTCAATAATATTAATAACTTTGAAACAGACAAATTAATTTTTATTCAATTTTTGATAATTCGTTTATTATAAATATTTACTGCGTTCGAAATTGAAAATACAAATTAAGGCTCCCTAAATTATAATTATCTTGGACTGTAACATATTCATGTCCGCTAGTACCGTGTTTGTTAAAGAATAACTAATGAATACATTTTTAACACTTCATAAATCCTTTGCAGGTGTTGACGAGAGAATAAAAATTCTGACTGCCTGGGCAGAAATTGTGAATACGACATGTATCCGCTTCCGACAGAGAACTAATGAATTGAATTATGTCTTCATTCAGAGAGGAGCTGTGGGCTCCGGATGCTTCTCTAGCGTAGGAAAAGTTGGACTTCGTCAGGTATGGCAAATTATCAGAAAAGCAGATTAAATGACTAACAGACGTTAGGTAAATAGTTGTAGGTTGGAATAATTGTTGGCGTTTTAAATCTTTTAATTCCAAAAAGAAATGTTTTCTAAAATTACAGGTAAAAAATCATTTAGATGTATTCTAATTCATATACACTACTTAAAGCTGTAGTTAATCAACCAACCTTGCAGCAAGTTAATCATTAACTAAAATTAACTGCAATAATCCATTTACTAATATTTAATACATGGAAATTCATTTTTCCCAAACTAGTCAAAGGTTGAGTATTGACCAATTTAGTCATGCTAGCCTTCTACAAGGCTAGACTACCGGCTAAAATAAAACACATGACTTTGCTTGACATTGTTGGGGTTTGTTCTTTGTAAAAATAAATCCAAATCTGCTACACATAAGATAATGAACAGGTTTAATTTTTTATCATGTTAGATTTGTCCAGAATAACATTATTGTTATTTTAACTGGTAAAAGGATTTTCATTTAGAGCTGTATAAAAATGCAAGCAATTTGTAATAGTGTGCATGCTTCAGAAAAAATTTACAATACGTCAATTGGAATTCTAATATCGAGTTTTAAAAATGTCTGGAATAGCTAACCACACATAAATAGTCTGCTAGCTTATAGTTTGTATGAAAATAAATTAGCCAGGAGGTAAGAATAGATTCTCCCAAGGTGTAACTTGTTACATAAATCCATTGTAAGTGTTTGACTTATATTTCCCTTTTTACAAGTCACTTTTATGGAAATGTAGGTGAATAAGTAGATGAACAAAGTGCATAGTTATGCACAACATAAACATTAACAACTTGCTTGCCCCGAGCTTACCATCTGGACAAGTACTATAAATATGTCAAGTTACAAGTTTTTATTGCTTAATACCACTTTTAGAACTACGTAGTTCTAAACTAGACATGATTTTTGTTGAATCAGTTATGCTATTAGGATCACCTTTTACAGCTAATTGATTGATGAGTGTACATTGTAAAAATGACGGAACAAATACCAAAATAAACGACAAATATTATAGCTAGTGGACTTGTAGAATATAACTGACAATTCAGTTAGTTAATGTTTTGGTATAAAATGAGATTACAAGGATTTATTTTTATTTGGCTTCAAGAATGCCTTATTTCATTGCTATTTATTATTTCTAAAATGTATTACCGTAGCACAAGACAGCGTTATATTATTATCTTTTTAATGTTGCTAACTGTACAGATACTAAATCTGGAGCCGTCTTGCGTTCCTCGTCATGGAACGGTTGTACATGAGATGATTCATACCATAGGTTTCTACCATGAACAAGCCCGACCTGATAGGGATGACTTTGTAACAATAGTTTGGGATAAAATTCAACCAGGTAATTTTATGTTTTTTTGGTAATTAATGTAAAAAGCAACTTTATTAATTACCTCAAAACGGTAGATATTACATTTTTAATACTACTTTTTATGGAGCATAATTAAAATACTATTTCAGGGAAAGAACACAATTTCAACAAGTATGATTACGACAGAGTTTCGACTTTTGAACAGCCATACAACTATGGTAGTGTGATGCACTATTCTGCTGTTGGATTTTCGATTGACGGAAGCCCCACAATTATTCCTCATGTACGCTGTTTATTTTATTTCTGTATTTTAACTCAATATTCATTACCATTTTAATACTATGACGTTTGATGAATGTTTCTCTTTTAAAAAATGGAATGTGTAGTTTTATAGCTATCCTATTTGCAGTAAAGTAAAACTAATAATAATACTAATTTATAGAAATATTATCGTACGTATATTATGTTGAACAATGAATACGCAAATTTATCTGTACCTCATTGAAAAAAGTCGTTAGTATATATTTAAGTTGATTAGTGGCTATAATAAATTAGGTACTTATATCTATATTGTTTGTCAACAGGATCCCGATGCAGTAATTGGACAGCGGGTTGGAATCAGTCAAATTGATGCAGACAAAATAAATATTATGTACGGATGCGTTTAAAATATCAGGATGTTTACCCATTGAATTTAAATCAAGTGATAAGTTACTTATTCCTGTGCCGACAATGATTTTCATTAAGAATTTATTAACATGCTTCCAAATGTCATAATTAGAATAAAGTCGAAATAAATAAATGTAAATATTTTAACGTCTCATTTTTCGGTTTGTCATTAAATTATAATTCCTGATTTCAAAAGTTCGGTAATAAAGCATAACTTTCGGACTTCAGTAGGCAGAAACACACAAAAGGACTATTTACCAGGCTACATGCAATCTAATTATCTTAGAATCTTATTCACAAATCTCATCCATTTATAAATTCCAATACTTTTATTATCCCAGTTAATTTTCCTTAATATTTTCAGATAACTATATTAAAACAGAAATCTGAATCCTTATGAGTTTAAGATATGTGACTAGAGAACAAATACGCACAAACAAAAGAGTTGGATTGTTCGTAACTGCAAAGGAAGGTAGTAGTTCGTTAATTCATGTAGATTCAAAACTAGCCTGTCTCACAAATACAAGAATGACAGCCAGATATAATTTCTCACATTAAATTCAGTTGTAATTGATTTAATCAAACTGCATTTAATTTGATTCGCCTTTGAAATCTTTTTAGATAAACGTTTTTAATGCAACACGCTGTCAAATTACATGTAGAAATTATTAAATTGAAAACATTAACATATAAACTAAACTACAATTGCAATATTGGAATATTTATTTCTGTTCGCTTTAAAAGTTGAAATTCCTGGTTTAAATTTACGTTTTTTGCTTAGGCCTTGTTTATTATGGCACCAGATTTTTGCTTACAAAATATATTATTCTCTATTTTTATTGCATGTAAACCTACAAACTTTAGAAAAGTTCACTGCCATGATTTTGGCAGGTCAATGTAGAAAATCGATATGAAAATGTTTGTTTTGCAGATACCACTTTGTTGTTATTATTCCGCCACTACTGTTTTTCATACTCCTTATCTCAAAAATAAAATTTTATAGTGAAAGTGTTTCAACGAACATCACCATAGGTAGATTTAGAGTGAAATATTTTATAACGTTTTTAATTACATATAATAAATGTGATTGAATAAACATTAATAATAAATAAATATCAATGTACGCATAAACATAAAAATAAATATTTAACGGTAGACCACTCAGTGTGTATTTTTGTTTTGATTAATAAAAAGTTTCCGGTCAAACCAGAATTTAATTTTTAATTTTAGAAGAATTAATTTTTATGACAGTCTACATGAAATATTTATATGTGTGATTCTTCGTTGATTGAGATTGATGAATTCTCTTTAAAATATAAATTTGGCAAGGCATATTACTAAAATCTATGTACAATAAAAATTGAGATGAAATGGAAAATAAAAAGACAGCTTTGCTGCTGAACTTGAGCTCCCGCATTCTAGCAAGATTCTTGTTTTCCGGGCAGTGAAAAGGGCTTCCGGATGCATGGAGGGAGAATTACCTCTTTGTATGTGTCAGAGAGAAACTTTCTGCAGTTACAATATCCTGGTAGTGAAAAGTTTCTTTCGTGTTCCTTGGTTCGTCTGGCCGGCCGTCTTTAGTATTTTCTAAAGACCCAAAAACAGGCGCAATCGACTTTCACTGATATTTTAAGCCCGCTGCTCATCATTGCTGGCGTCTTCTTCTCATATTCAGTGTGTTGGATTCCCGTTTCTCTTTCTTGTTATTAAGCAAAGTTTGAGCATGCGGAATGACTACCAAGCCTATAAACATGACTATTTTCTCTGTACCTATTTTTTAGAACGATCTCCTTAATCTTTGTCTTCCTTGCATGACACAGTTTGACATTATTAGTACATGTGTGCACGAGTGTATATCATTTACCAAACTAGCATGTATACTATCTATACAATTTATAAAAGAAATCATTTATACTATATCCGCCTATGTAGACTTCTTACATTGGGGATAGAGAAAAGTATAATTAACAAAGTAAGTCAAAAAAACAGTGTTAACCCTGGGACGAATTAAGTCGAAACTGAAATTTAATTAACCAAATTTGGAGATTGGTAGATAACATGGTTTAACCAAATGTCCATTTTCATAATCAAATGCAAAAATTAGTAGGTCATATTTCGGTTGTTATTTTACACAAAAAATAAGTAACAATTCTCTCTTCTTGGTAATCATTTTTAGATTCCGATTCTAACTGTTTTTATTTCTTGACAAATTAAAACAATTCGTTCGTAATATTTACTTCTTCAAACACAAATACACCAAGAAAATAATACTAATATTGGCCATAGTAAGAAATTGGATAAAGGGGCATACCAAATTATAAATGTCTTAAAGGTTGTAGCCGTTTTTGGAAAAACTCAACTTTTTCTCGGTTTTTTAGGTGTCAGGTGCCTTAATGAAAATCTGAGTGTGAATCAAGTGGGATTCACACTTGGACAGCTTCCTATTATGACTATCCGCTCGTTTTCCTCACTCCCAAATTGGGAGTGAGAAAAATGAGCGATTTTCCAAAACAATAAAAAATAGACAGAGTACATTGGGCGTCCCAATGTGCTCTGTCTACTTTTTTATTATTTTGGAAAATTAATACTTTTGTACCTTTAGACTAACTTCAATGCATTATAAGCATTTAAGTCGTATCAATGTCACAATTTTGGAATCCGGCTTATTTATTTAATTTCCATGTCAAGGAATAGTATAAATGGTCAGAGGTTAACACTTGCGTTTTTCACACAGGAACAAACAAAAACCTACAAAGTTACTTCAGCTGAAAGATTTCTCTGAGTTAGATCGAAAATTCGAGTGATGAAAATTGTATGAAAGGCCAGAAACAGTTTTAACCGTATCACACTCTATAACAGCTCTTACCACAGTGCTTCAAATTTCTGACCTGAATTCTGCATAGTAAGCCAGTAGGCAAGCTTTTCAGAAAGAAATTGATACAGCTCATTAAATTGTAATTGCCAGGAATTGAAAGATGAGTGATTCACATCACTTGTGATTCAAAGATGACACCGGAGAAAAAATATTATTATCATCAATTATTTTATAATGTATTCGGCTTGGTTATCAAAGCCCGTTGTCGCGAAATATGATATGGTCGAAAAAATCCTATAAAAACTTTGGAAAGGGAAGGTTTCATAATAGCGTTTAACCTGAAGTCACAGGAAAGGACATCTTTCTCTGTAATAAAATTTATTCAACATTGATTTTTGAAAATATACGCATACACATCAAGGCCCATACTTAAACTCGATTTATAATCACTAAAAATATCGTAACGTTCAGTTTTGCTTCACAGACTGATACCTTATAATAAGGTAAGAATCTTCATATGCTCCACCTTGAAATAGAATGTTCTTTAGGTCGAGTAGTTAGTTAGGTTATGATAGCAAATTATCGGAAATAAGATTGAATACTTAATTTTGTTGTCGTTTTCCATCGCCGTTAATATCATTTCATATTATTCTCAATTAAATACTGCCATGTTAATATAGGTGTAAAAACTCGATTCTGGGAAATATTGAAGATATTATGTTTCATTAACACTTACATTATTTAGTACTGATAGATAGATGCGTATCGCCTCAATAATCCTTCAAAGATCCTCAACTCTCTGTTTGATTTTATTTTAAATAGTTGGGTGGGTAAATCACGATTTTTGGCATTTGGGATGTTGTTAACATTTTTAATTTTATAGAAAGATGTATGTAAGGACGATAATCTACAATTTTCATAGGTACTTACGAAATCAAATGAAGAAATATTTTGTCAACTACCTGAAATAAAATTGGGAAACTATGATGCGTCATATAGGACACAAGACAAACCTCATATAAGACACATGAACCTCGATGAGATAGTTCTTAGTGACTTATTAGTTCGTGGAATGTTTTTAGGTTAATTCGGTCATTGTCTACCAATTGAAGTCTGTGTAGTTTGTGTTAAACTTGGATAGTAAATTCCATGGAATCCTTTCACATGTAGTAGGTATAACAAATGGGTCACCGTCTCATGCTGTTTTTTCGTTGTGATTTTAACCGCCATGTATACTGAAATCCCTACTTGTTTATTACTACCACCCTTATCGGTGAACTATTTATTGTAACAGCATTAAGAAAAACTTAAATCCAATACGGAGAAGACAAATACTAAAACGAGTAATTTGTTTCTAACGACGAATGAATGAAACACTATGGCTCTAAATGGCAATCAGTACATAGAATTGATAAATGGGGTTTGATGTGGTTTCGTTTATCATTTATATTTACAGGTAGCACAATTCGGATAAATAGCATATTATCCATAGTACAATGTTGTTTTTATGTCAGTATAACTTGTAATAAACGTATTCGTGTATAACCCAGCTTAATAATAATTTCCATTGAAATATGTAATTTATATGCAATATTTACAATGTATGAGCATTCCGATAGTTTTGAAGGATTTTGGTATTTGTAGTAAAACATCGACAAGGCAATTCCATTACGCATTCCTTGAATGAATCGTTCTGTGCGTCCGTCCGTGTGTCAGAGTCAGGGTCCTAGAACCAGTCAGTCTTGCAGGGTAAACGACACAAGGACATTCTAGGGAGCATCAAGAGAAAGTTTTCTTTCGAAGGAATTAACAAATAGGCAGACTACGTAGTATGTGAGGGAGTACTAATGTTTTACTAGTTTCGTCTATGATTTCAAAACGTGCGTTTCTGCTTTGTCAACGTAAATTATTTTATGACGAATAATTGACTTAATTTATTTTACAAAGCACTTTTCCCAGAAGACTATTGTGGTCAATGGAACTTTACTAAAACTCAAAGGGACATTAACACCAATAAATACGAGAAAAGTAGCAATGACATATACCAACAATTACTATACATAGGTAGCCTATTCTCAAATGCTTCATACACTACTCATTAGATCCTGGAGTTTTATAGCTACCTACTCCACAAATAACAAAATCCTTTTCTTTAACAAATACCATTATATTTTAATTCCCCAACTAGGTATGTGCAAATTCATCAAAAGCATAATTTTCCAAATTATATAGATTAGCCATAAGCATTGTAAATGCCGGTGGTGGAGCAAAAACCTTTAAGTCAACCCGAGGACAGGACGGTCATATAAAGTTCCTATCTACCTTAATGTCCTTCCTTGCCACGAGATAGGGTATGATGAAATTTATGAAGAGAATTTCGACTATTAGACACTGTGTCAACCTTTGGGATGTTTATTGTTTTATGTTAACAAAATTGAAATTAATACAGTAATTAGCATAAAAAGAAACAAAATCGCCAATTAAAATGGCATCCAGGTGGGTAATAATTAAAGTGTGATTGCTGTAGTATAAGAAATGTAATTTTAAACATACGAATAATCAAATGCCTTCTTAAACTAATTTACAAGCTTGATAACAATTAAGACGAAGAATTTGTAGCCACTGCATTTAATATGCAATATACGAACAATAGCTAAAGGTACTAAATTTTTTCTAGTACGTAGTGTGCTAGAAAATGTTGAAATATGTAATAACTGCTTTGAAACATAAAGAAATAGATGCATTAGTGGGATCCGGAATTTCAATAACAGCTTTTATATAGAGGACTAAGATTTCATTGGCTTCATATCAACCAGGTTGGCGAAAAGTTTTGATGCCTGACATACATACATTGATACATACAGATAATCAGAATGCAATGCTCATGTATCCCTTAAAGCTAATACTGTATAGTAATCAATGATATATAGTAAAGGACCTCCAGTACTGTTATGAATTTTAAAAGGTTTACATTTTGGATTTAATTTCGAAAGACGTTTTAGGATTGTGAGTGATTGTTTATACCAGACCAAAGTGCAACTTAGTGTTTTAACTTTTATGTAATATCCCTAACATGCCCACTTTAGATTTGGCTTTTCCTACCAGACAGACATACATAGGTAGGCAGGTTAATCGCCTTTGTAATAGAGATTGGGGGAACAATATTTAATTTTTACCACGCTGCTACCACCTTAATTTAAACATTGAACAAAATTTTATGTATGTAAAAATACAAAAATCGTTGCCTTGCACCATAAATACATAAGCAATGCCTTCGCTTTTGAATGTACTGTCCACTGTGCTGCATTGTAGTTAACACTCTTAACACCATTTTAATAGCGAAACTTTTTTTAATTAGACATTTTGCATACGAATTGCATCAATACATCTAATTTGGTACGACGGAAATTTATTTCAGATGGCATACATTAATCAAATAAAGTAGATGGGTATTTGACGTAATTACTACAAAAATGTAAAAGCCGGGTAGAAAAGTGCTTAATGTTGATTCTGATTGTGAAGTGCAAATATTGACGACGAGTGACAATTTCAAGGCCCTCCATATCGCTGTAAAAATAATTATTGCCGTTTATTTCTATTATTAGCATTCCATAACGGTAAGTAAACAAAACATGTTTTGCGGTTCAGTCTAATATGCATGAAATATAGTAAATACTGTAGGAGCTTAATTTTTTGTAAGAAAGGCTAATTGTGAGTATGTCCAGAAAAACAGGCTCGATCTCTGTAATATAGATCTAGATATGTACTATATAGTTGTATTGTATTCTGTCCGATATTATTCCGTGACAGAATTTAATAAGTATTACCGCTTTATAAGGCAAATTCAGCTTTCATTTCTGCTTGTGTATCAGTTATATCTGAATGTGCTATTTATATTATGCACTGTTTATGCATATGTTTTTGCTAAATGAAAGTGATTACTATATAGAATCTACAACTATGCAAAGAAACTATCTTAGCAATAAAAATGGTGGTTACAGACATAATGCAATCTACATATATAGGCTATTACATAAAGGATGAAGAATCAAAGTTACAGAAGTAACACAACATGTAGGTATTGGGGGCAGTAAGAAGTAGGATCCCTGAGAAATCAAGCCAATGTCATGGACTTTTGCACAAAAGAAGTCATTCTTAAATATGTCAAGTGTGAGTAGGGTCGAGTAGTATAAGCATATTGCACATTATTGTACAGACAGCGTTAGTTGATAAGTATTGAACACAAAAATATGTACCTATTACATTATCATGCCTTAATTAAACAGAGTGCAGCTGTTGGTGTGTAGGACGCATTGCCATGCTGCAACCTCCGATGTGTTTACAAAGTAAGATTATAAATATATTAAATATATATACATGTTATATTGTAACGCATTTGGTGTGGAGGGTTGATGTTGATAGATTGGATAAATTATCAAAAAATATAACCCGTAAGCCTTGAAATCAGATTAAACATCTTTCTTTGGAGTCATCCTGTTTTGCAATGTCGTGTTCTCTCTTTTTATGTCACTACTTGCAATTCACATGCATTATTCACTGTTTTTAATTTTATATTTGCCAGGTACTTTATTTAAGTAATTTGCATCTTCAAATAGACATTGTTTAAAGTTATACGACAAATCATAATATGATGAATACTATACTACTTATACGGTATATAGATGAATTTTCTTTTTTTTGAAACATTTCTGCAGTAACATTTTGTTAGCCTGAGACGTTAAACTGCAGCGACAAGGTAACAATTGTCAGGCAGGCTGGGTGGTTGGCAAGTGACCCTGGCATATTTTTCTTGCACAAATGTGTACTATTTGTTCTTGTTGCAATAATATTAGGTGCTAAAAATATTTATCACTATGCTTTAGACAAGTAAACAGGATTGATGATCATGTATAATTATATTCCTGGTGCTTTTATTGAAATTTTAAGACGGGATACCATTTAATTACACTTACTAGCATAAATAAGGATATTAAATATTTTAATACGAACTTTCTGTACGTTTCTTACTATTAATACTAACTCGTGGATGAAATGTTCTTAAGACGAATAATTAATTCGCACTGCCTTGACCTTACATTTGCATGCAAAATCATATTTTGTGCATTTTAGTTATATCTATTAAGCAAGTACTAATAAATTACTTATAACGATCGAGACACAACCTTGCGTCAGCAGTAGGCAATATCTCTATGACGCTATCGAATTTAATTAAGGAATTTGAATGAAAAGCAACAAAAATTCCTAACTTAAAAGTACTTTTAAACAGCTGTGTATAGTACATTTTTGTCAATTAAGATTACAAGCAATACGAATTTACAAGTTGTAGTAGTGAAAGAAATTCATATAACACGGAAAAGGAAAAACGTGAACAGTACTCAAATTGTATGCAACTTTGAGACAAATCTTCAAGCCCTTGAGTTTAACAGATCAAAGAACCTTACCAAGGTCTGAAGATTTATCTTATTTTAAATAAAAAATTTAACAACGTATATTCATGTCGGTCGACTAGTTCTTGAGTTGCATACTCCCAATGTATGCACACTTGTACTGTCATCCACTTAGGATATTTTTAGTAGCCACTACAACGCAGATTGTATCACCTTTCAGAGCCTAGGAGAAGTTACATGGAAAGCAATATTGATATTTACAGTTTTCACTAAACTACGAGTAACATGGTGGAAGGTTAAGGGGCTGGAGTTGGCAGTACATAAGCGTGTAGCACATTGTTCAGTGTCGAAAACAAAACTCATGTTACTTCACCCTGTAAACTTGCAAAAACTCCATTGCACCAAATAGGAATTCTGAAAGTCAACTTTTTCATGCAATAAAAATAATGACATTAGCCATCAGTCAAATTACAAAAAAATGCTATGCATCCCATTAGTACATCTATAGAAATGTTGTATAGTAGTTGGTCTAAAAAATTCTACGCGTATTCTTTTTTAGTTAGCAGTATTTAATGTGCTCTAAATCTGCAATATCAAAGTTTACGACTGGTATATTATTAATAGATGGGGAGGCTAGAAATTCTTATATGATTCTATTAAACACGTCGATCATTAAAGTTGTTTTTGAAAGATTGCTCAACCTTTTGTGGATTGATTCTATTAGAGAAACTAAAAGAATGAATATAAAATCTAAGAAGGCTGATTGACACATAATACTAGAATGACTGGGCTGGAGTGCTAAAATTTTATTTACATCTTATTTTTATATTG
Source organism: Tomocerus qinae (assembly GCA_020055645.1). NCBI lineage: Eukaryota > Metazoa > Arthropoda > Collembola > Entomobryomorpha > Tomoceridae > Tomocerus > Tomocerus qinae. The sequence goes on from CM034548.1 coordinate 28,021,184, forward strand.
AGATTTGTGTTGATTGTTATAAATTATGATGGATAATGGAGAGGAGGATAATAGAGAAGCACACGTGGACCAGAAACGATAAGGAAGAATTATATGGGCACTCATTGTTATTATGCAAAATGAACTAACAAGTGATTATGCAAAACAGCCAGTAAATTAGAGTTGTAACTAACAATCATAAGCAGGTAATGTAAGTCCTTAAAGAAAAGAACCTTCAATTTACCCGACCTTCACCCATCTTACGTTCTTAAAGTAATTCGTAGTATGTGCATACTAATAGATCAATGTGTGTTTTTGCTAAATTAATTTACCAAAGCAGAGACTCGCCATGATGTGCATAACAACTTACTAATAGCTATGGGATGAAGCTAATAATTGCATACACAGTACACATTATACAGCTTGTGCTAAAGCACTCGCCAATTGTTAGTTATCTATACCTAAGTAACGACCTTCCCAGCCTTAAATTTTCCATTAGGCAGTTACATATCTGACAATGAATGATTTGGTCTGACGTGAGTACATAGCATCTGCATTTTAAATCTCTTTCCCAACGACAAATAAAGGATTTACATAGCACCTCGTAAAATTTTATTCCGCTTGATAAATTAAACGAACATTTAGTAGAAGACTATTTATAGCAGAATGTTGTTATCAATTACTAGCATCCCACATCACATTTAAGAACGCAGATTTATAATGCAGTAAGGCAAGTACTATCGTATTGTCTTCTTATTTTAGCCTAGGTGTGAGTTAAGGTAGACACTCTAACTACTTAGTCAATGCAGATAGAAAATGTATTGCTTATGCTCTGCTCCAGAAGAATTATGTCAGATTTCTCTATCCTTGACCTGGTTATCTAAAATTACTACGTTACATGATCCGTATACTAATAAGTAACACAGGAGACACTAGATAATAGTGTCTGACCTTAACTTTAAGTTTCCTAGTAGCACTTTTTGTTCCTAACTTATCTATACTCTATAGGTATACTAAAATGACTACCTAACTACAATAACTACCTGTTTAGGTATATATTCGAAAATCCCTTTGTAATACAATATCCGGGATTAGACAAACAATGGGGAGACACTTTGTGCAAGGTACGTATATTATTTATTTGTGTACGTTTGATACTAAGTAGAAAATTACTATCAAAAGTGCTCCACTCAGCTACTACGTATGTTAATTTATGGCAGCCAAGTTATGTCTACGTTTAAAAACATATTATTAGCCTGTTTTTGATGCTTACACTCGAGTGACGTATGCTTCAAAACAGAAGTTCAATGGAGGAAAATACCTACACACCTTTAAGGATATACCTGAATCTTCTCACGACAAATATTTTAAAAATTATTACAAGTTACTATATTTAGTACACTAGGTCCTAATACTTATGAGTAACGTTTAAAGACCTAAAAATATCGTTCGTACTGAAGGAAATCGTCATAGCGTCATTTTATTAGGTTACTGGGACTTACTTTATTATTAGGTCAATTTCAAGTCAACAAAAACAAAATTAACAACAGTCATACGTCTAGGTAAAGGTAGAAAGGTCAACAATGAACAATGTCAATCCTGTCTCACGCCCTAGAAAAATTCCACGATGCCGCAACCCGAAAATAATTAACGTCTCTCCTCCAACCAACTCAACTCTATAGGTGCAAATACCATGGATAAGAATAAAACACCTTGGGAAAATTCAAGTGTCATTGATTCAATAAATTCTTTTTAAATAGATTTTCATTGATACTTAAATAGATTTTTTTCCCAAACTAATTCCAACATGACAATCCCAACATTCACAATCTAAATCATTTCATCAGCAAAAGCCTAACTCCTTTTTAAATACAGTGTATCTCTTCGGGTATTCCCAATATATTCAGCTGTAGTTATGCTACTTTATCTAATTTTAAATGCACAATTGTGCACACGTAACTATTAAGAAAAAGAAATGAATGATTGTTTTTCTCATCTCAGTAATTCTATTTTACAACTTATGATACCCCAATAAAAAGAAAAAATGTTCAGCATAACCAAGGAACATTTATTAGGGTTTGGCCTAAATATGAAATGATGTCAAAATGGTTAAGTCAGTTAAGAGATATTCTCGTACTTCTGACGCATGATTCAATTTGATCATTAGAAATATTAATTTGGTTGTTTACATATATATTAGTTCGCAAAGAGTTATAGAGTAAACCAAATTAGTTTTCAATAGTAGCGAGTTTTTCATAGGTAAGAGGACACCTCTTAACTGTGTAAAGGAACTTTCTCTGTGTAGTACTATTTGTATATAGTACTATACTAACGATGATGGACTTTCTTTTGCTACTTATTCAGCATTTACTTCAGTTGAGATATTCCTTCTTGACACTAATAATAATGCATTAAAACAATCCTCAAAAATATGTATTTTTAAAATATCACAATCCTCACTCAGTGTATGATGAAATTCAATTTTCTTGTTTGGCTGTTTTATAATTATTGACAGAGGTTTTGCGACAAAAACCAATGGATTTTTCCCCTTTTCTACATCATTTACAATCACTGTAAAGGATTTTAATAACAAACGTTTTGGCAACCAACTCTCCCAAATTATTGACAGCAACGTTTTTTGCAATGTTTTTGCTATAGATGAATAATGTATCAAATGGAATTAAAGTAGAAGTGATCAGATTGCCACTTTAAGCATTAATTTTTCATCAACAAATGGAGATTAAATGTCTTTTTCTGTGACTTGTGTTTTGCCAAAGTTAGCACTAGGAGAATTCGAATTTAAATTATAGCGTCGACAAAAATTCCATAAATGTTTATTTCTGGAAGCAATAATGAGCCAGAATTAGGTAGCAAAGTATAATCCGTTCGTTTCGTAAATCGCAACATTCTTAACTAGGTATTACTAAATGAACGTCAAGATTTTAAAAATTGAAATTCCACCGACCAATCTATTATATAATCGTGGATGCATGTTTCGTACATGGAATTTATCGTCAAAATGAACAATAGCGTAAGCGGGGAAACAAACACATAAAACAATAATCTGGCATTTTTGACATTAAACTAAATGTTGATTTTTTTGAAAATCTAATAAAATCACTAACGATGTAGTACCCCATGTATCTTTAAAAGCTAAAATTCTCCCACCAAGGCCAAATTTATTTTAAGACTAATTTTGACCACCTTATCTCAAAATAAGATATATAACACAGTTTATCTTTTAGTTGGCAGTTGGCATCTAGAACTGTTATTGAATTTCAAACGGTTTACGTAGCATTTGGTTTGATTTAGAATCCATGAAGTCCACCAATGAACTCTCGGTTAACATTAGCAACTATTAAACAGAGAACGTGGTGCATGCGCATTAAACAATAGCCAATCTAATAGTTTTTAATAAAATACACTAAAACTCTCGCTTACTGTAACCCGTTTACAAGAATCTTTATTATAAAAATATTCTAAATTTGGAAAGATTTAGCAATAAATTGACTATCAGTATAATAAGATATTAGTAAACAATTTATGGGGTGCTTCAGTTGAGTCTCAATTTGCAAGATAATCTGGCAAGTTGATATGAAAATTAATGCAATAGAAACTTGAATAATAGAAAATATGAATAAGATATAGGATAGGGATATATGGCAAAACTTCTTGGATTGACTTATAACTGGAAGTTGGTTCGAACAATCCATTAATTTTAAGACTATAATGTGAAGTCCCACAAACTTCTAATGTGGTTTTTATAACCTTTTAATTTCAATTAGACCAAGTTAGATCAAATTGGGCCAAATTTAGTATTAAGCAATTACATAATTTTCCTTTATCCAAAAAGTTAATTTAAATTATCCTTATGAAAGACGAATTCTTCCTTCTTAAAGGGTCAAATAAAAGTCCATCTTTTATTTTATAAAAATGTTTCTTTTTGAACACTTACCTTACCTTTCTAAATAGAGTCAAACAGTGCTGGAAGCCTAGTACTTTTATAACAATTAAATTATGCTGGGGAAAATTTATTTTTCGGGACGACTTTGGAAATCGTGCAATGCGACTTATTATTCAATTGAATCGTGCAGATTCATGCACATGTGCTTGAATCTCTTATCACTCTGTCTTTGTGAAGAATAGTGATCATTTAGCAAATTATTGTCCCAAATTTTACCATGGAAACTGTATGTTTATTATCTCTATATAATAAAGCTATTTATACGTATGTCGTAGGTATCTATCTATGGCATGGTAAAAGTGGCTTTTTGATTTAATGCGCATGGGCGAACACAGTGCATGTTTCATAAAACAAGGAAGTCCAATATGAATGAATATTATCATATTTCGAAAATTAAACATTGTTAATATTCCTAATCATTTTGAAATTCAGCATTAATACTGAGGGCCTAGTTAATGAATAAATTCATTTAAAAAATAAGTAAATAAATTGAAAAAGTGTGGGAATCTGACCATAGAAAACCCGAAAATTTTCTACCAAGATTTGAATTATTTAAAGGAAGCCAAAACTGACGGACCTTTGCTTTAGTTCAGTGAGCCATTATCGGTTGGACATAGCACACAGTTTTAATTATATTATAGTCTTTTCTGTAGTTGTCAACCAATTAGTCAATACTTTGTATAAATCCGTAGCACTAACTAACTTGTTAAACATGATCTAATACTTTTGATGCAATTAATTTAGTATTTAAAATGGTTTAAAAAAGGAATTTTACTACGTTTCTCTTCATCTGTTATGTCGAATACGAATCCTCAATATTATCTTATGGTCAAACCACCAAATTTCCGTTCGGCCTGAATTCTGTTTAGCCCATCATATACTTACCTATTAGTAATACATAGTTCCTTCTGAAAAAAAGCTTTAAACATCAAATTGCGTAAAGGTATTTTTATTCGCGTGTATACAATGGTTCGTATATAATTTTTAGGCTTACATCAATTGAAATTTTAATTTTTAAGTAGGTATGTGGTGTCAAAATATTATATAGGTCTGTTGAGCATTACACACATTAGTGACATAACTCTAGCTGTAAATGGTCTCCAATATTTTATGTGCGACACATGTGCCTACATAAATGAATTTATAGCCGTCTCATTCTATTCGCAGACACAGAGTAACATTACAATCACGAATTGCACATTACGCATTTGTTTTACAGAGTAAACCCAAATTGTAGTCGCATGCCTGCAGTAGTACCTTAAACTATCTAATGTAAAATACTGTCATGTTGATGTTAAATGGCCATTATATTTGAGACAAACTCGGGCGCGTAGTCGTGGTAGCGTAAATAGTGGGCCCACAGAAGACACAGAGAGTGTGAGCAAACTAAGTAGTGTAAATATTGTGTACCTATGCTGCATACCTACTTCAATTACACACTAGCTACGTTAAAGGCACATACAATATTTAATATTACACTGAGACATCAAAGACGACAGAGTATTATTGGCAATATGTGAAAGTTGTTTTTTGTCATTTGTCCGAAAATCTTGCCGTTTTACAATTAGTCCTCTTATTACTATCTATATCTATTGTTTGCCTTGACCGAAAAGTTACTTTAGGAATCCTTTGCATTGTAGTGGATACATTTTATAGTAATTAAACTGCCTACACAATTCTGATGATCAGTGTCTCGCATGATCTCGTGTATATTACTTTCAGTGCGTTATTTATACGGCAAACTCATTCTTATAATATATAGTGCATACTCAATGTTACTGCTGCTATTAGAGGGGCCTTACCCAATTAGCATTATCAACCAACTGTCATTCCAGCTCAGAGTTATCATTCCTATTCCTGTTCCTTTTAAAGTAAAGAGATCGGTTCGAAAGGCCTTTATCTTTATCTACTATTCTAATTCACTTCGCATCTAGTATTATAACTGTCGTGCCATGAATTATACACATCCATTTAAATATCTATAGATTCTTTTCTTCTTACTCTGCATCTATTCAATTACTAACGGATATTACACCACAGAAACCACAGAGTAATAAATAATTGATGAGATGAAGACATTAAAAATATACTGCTGGTATCATACTACAGAAAATGATAGTGTTGAGTTTTAAATATTATTTTATAGCTACATCGAAAAATCATTTTCATTGAAAAATAACTAGTTTTAGGTTAAGGTGACGATAAAATATTTATTAAATACTATTATTAAAATATTAAATACATATTCCTACAAGTATTTTATTTAATAATTTCTTGATATTATTTGTTAATCTAGTGAATTATTACTATCAATTTTTGAAAATAACTTCTCTATAATATTTGAGAAAAATTCATGTAAGAAAACAACCTACTATGTTACCATTGAGTGCCTTGGCTCACTGTCCAACCCTGAAAAGAATAATGTACATTCGTGTATCTTTGTGAAGTCTCTACTCTAGAGGTCATTCTGTTGAGTCGTTCAGAATGGTGTCTGGACAGGACTAAAGAAATATTTTATAAATGCATTTACTATTTAATTTTTATTATAAGCACAATCGTTTAGGGAGGAAAGGAAATAATTTGTTCGATTAAAGCATATAAAATTGCAATTCTACTACATCAACAAAAATATATTGAGATTGTATTAAAAGCACAGGTATTTATTGAAAATTTTGTTTGAGATTTAGGAACTTAATGAAATACATTGGTATATAGCAGCGCACGCAAAATCCCACACACGATTCGAAACTTGTCTCAATGATACCATAAAAATTTAATGTGAATGTGTTTATATTATATATATTCATTTGTCTAGATATGTATGAAAGTATGTGAATTAGACAAAAGGTGTAGAAGGACAAATACATCGTCATCAAAAAAATTAAACAGTTAAAAATTCAAATGATGTGGATAAGAACGTGATGCTGTGCATGGGCTTGTTGCTATTTGTTGTTTATATATTATATAGAATTATATACTCTACTAACATTAATTAGGTATACTTATCATTCAAAATTCATGTAGTACTGCATTCAAAGGTAGGCGTAATTAAACGGACGCATAGGTAGGTAGGTATGATAGGTAATGGCAAATAGAATATAATTATTTGTAGTGTCATTGCTATGAAAAGTGAACTTACATAAAATGTTGTCATCATGGTTTTGAATGGGACATAAAAAGGAAGAATTTCTCAATTTCCCAATGGGACAATTGGGAAGAAATTAAGGAGTGGGGAAAATGAGAAAAATTAGTGGGAATTGGAAATTAGCAAAAAATAAATACAAGTTAGTAAATCATGATTATCATCATTTACTTCCCTTATGTAGCCTTAGATAGATGTGGTAAATTTTAATATAAAAATCTACTAAAAACATTTAATTCCTTTATATTTTATACACAATACCATATTATATAAGCAACTATTATTGGACAACTAGGTGACCATTAAGTATAACCTTTACCGATAAAAATCCCTGAAAACGTAATTTTTCATAAAATTCATTGATTTAAAACCAAATTAGTAGAAATCTTTGTGAATGGCGATGTTTCATTTCCAGGAAATTTCCCACTTTTGCAGATGGGATACAATATTGGGTGGGAATTGGTAAAATCCGAAACTCTGATTATCATAATGTAGCTTATATCATAATCAGGTAACACTAATCACTAAAAGTAATGTTGCATATTACTGTCTACGACGAAAAGTATTTCATCACGACAAACATTGACACTGTCCGGCCCAATAACTGTTAAGTAAGTACCTATGTTCATTCTTTACCTTACTGCATTTTATTAGCTGACTTTCAGTTGCGTCGTTAGTTTCATTGGATACTACAAGTAGGTATTTATGACTATTTATGTTACTTCATTGTTTAAATAATTCCATAAAACAAAATGTATATGTATGGGTATCAATGCATTTATTTTATGAAAATGTAGTTTACATTTTAATATTTCAAAACCTTAACAGGGATTTTAATATTTAAGCAGAAACAAATAATAATTTGTAGATCTAAGAATAGTAGAGATTTTTCTATTTTAAATAATGTGGCCATTTAATGCTATAAAATTTATTGGAGTAAAGTTACGGTTTTATTAAACTCAGTTCTACATAATGATCCTATCTACATTCAAATATAATTTTCTTTAAATAGATTATCGTAGTCTGTATTGAAATGTTGTAACGCAAACCACGTTTGTTTGTGTTGCATTGAAATTTGAAATTTTTATTAGTTACAGGAACTTGTGTGTAAATTACTTTAACGCAGGAAACTTCTATACTTATAATAGGCACAACTTTATCATTGGCACCAGTCATATATGTTTTTTGTTATTTTCAAAAATATATTATTTTACAGGAACATTATTACAAATTCACCCCAAACCAGGTAACCTGCTTACTTATTCGTATTCAGACATTAAAGGGCAGTATGGATTATGACATAGAACTTGGTTTATTACGAAAAACGTAACCTTCAACTGAGAAGAAAGAAATTTCATAATACGACTGATATATTCGCATAACTCTACATCAATTTACCCGTTCAATTTTGGTTTGTCCTATACCTACGTAAGTTTGCCTGTATTGTACCTACATCTAAAGTACACACAAACTATGCATTAGCACACAAAGCACGACGAGCAATTTCAAATGGCCCCTACAAAAACTGCACAGGCATTGTATGATTGTATATGTATATCTTCGTAAATCATTGCAGACCTCTATACAAACAATGCATGTAACATAAATTCAATAAGAAATATGTACCTACTTGACCTAGACAACTATGATGACATTATGACCTACAAGTACTTATCAACCATTGCGACAATCCAATATCATTTAACATACTAAGGGAACGAATTCTTCTCTGGGAGTGAACTGTTAATATTTGAAACACTATAAACAGGACTGTCTACACTCCTCTTTATTTGTTCCTATTTACCACGTCATGACTGGAGAACTGTAAAAATCCATTATAAAATATTTCCGCATTATTTTGTAAACTTTAACAGGAATCTATAATATTGGTTTCCGATACACTAATGACGATGATATAACTTATATTAAAATTTTAAAATCGTTGTTCTTAGCATATACTTACTAATTCACTTGTATACTTAATTAATGTCTCAATTTGCTGAGGTTTAATATTGTCTTCTGCTTTTAACTTCATTTTTCCATCTCCCAATAACTAAAAGAAAAAAATCTCAGCTCTAATACAAAGTAACAGTGCATAGAATTGCTTTTGTTATGATGTCATAATTCTTATCTGCATTCAGGAGTCGTCCAGTAACCCTTGGTTAATGGTTGTCTAATACCCCAAATAAACACGACGCTTAATATATGTGATTAATAGAAAATATATTGCAGCAATTGTTTCTCTTCATAGCGGATTAAGAAAAAAAGGCAATTGAAAAACTTTTTAACATGGCAATTTAATTTATAGAGGTAGAAAAGGCGGTTGGGCGGCCGTTTAATAGCCAGTAACATTGATATGTAAAATTAATGATAGTGAACTGGAGAAATCCAGTTAGCAGTCAATATATAAAATGGTAGCTAGTTAATGTACGAACTGGACAGATCCAGTTACTCATTGTACATCACGTCATGCATAATACCGATCTCGTAAAATTGTTACATGCCAAAAGGGTATATAATGTTGGTCTTTATATATATCATAGTATATCATAGTACACTGTTCCTTCTGCCATAGCTATTGTATTCATGACAATTTAATTACACTTACTAGTATCTATTTACCTGCCCATGGGCATTAATCTTAAAGTAAAAAATTTAATCGAAACGATATCATCAGATGTAAATTAGACATTTCATTGCCATGAAAATAAATAGATACACACTTATAAATTAAAATAGAATCTACATAAAGATATTTTATTAGCTCATATATTAATTACCATTCATATATACACAAGCATGTATATCATAAATTGTAACAGATGCATAAAAATTGGTTTTATTAATAAAAATGGCCAAAACACATCCAAGATTAGAATGTAGCCAAGAACGCTACAAAAAAATCTTGTCTGGCAAAATATGATACGTAGCCCGCCTCTCCACTATTGTTAAATTGTATCTACCTACATGTAATGAATGAAGGTTCATTTGCATAGAAGTAAATAGGTACATTGACATTACAGGTAAGTAGTTTCTAGAAATGGTAGAGTGACACAGCCGGAGTCGGCCTTGTCCAGGCAGAGAACTGAAGTGACAGTGGGTGCAGTAAATTTCCATGCATGATTCACGCTATGGAATGCTTAAAAAACTCAACGACCTTGAATTCTGATGCCGAAATAATGAATACGTTCTGGTTTTGTCGAATAACGTAAGTACAATCCAAGGAATATCGATCACTTGAAAGTTAACTGCGAAATCCTCCTTGAAAAATAACGATATCAAAGCGGAAAACAGTTATAAATATTAAATTAATGCATCAAGGATATTTATAAGAAAGTCTATAGTAGTATTAACAGAGAAGTGATGTCTCCTGTAAAAGGTAACACATCGTGCCGGGCAAAGTACACAACTTCATGAATTAAATAATTGTCTTTGTTGTATGAGTATTAAATCAACAGTAATCCATTTCCAAGTATAATAAAAATGAGGTATAGAAAGTTCTGGAAAAAGAAAATTTACAAGGTTAAGTTAACTTTGATTTACTGACGGCAAATTTCCAGAAGATTTATGTGCATGCAGGATGTTTGTGTATAATAACAAATGATGCACATAAAAATGTGTACTATTTACATGTTTGTATAAAAAAGATAAGGAAAATGTGAGATAGTAGCACAAAATAATACGTTAGTAAATACACAAATAGTATTTACTATAGTTATCTTGGTGCGTGTTGAATAGAATAGAAAAATATAGAAAAGCATCTACCTATATATTTCTGTAAGTAGGTTTGCATACTGTTGTGATTAAATATGCACTCCTATTATCTCACTAACAAATAATAAACCATAATATTTAAACAGTGAGTAAATAATTTACCTTTGCTTTTTGTCCTCCAGGTTTCATGTCTTATGAAGTAGGTAATTCCTAATGAATGAATACATAGGAAAAGTGGAATTGTACTCATTGCTACATATGTGCATGTACACGAAACGATATAAAAAAGTAAAGAAAATTCCATAATAATATAACAATACAGCAAAAAATCATTAGAATTGTTAGGATTAACCGACGCCCATTCGGCAGAGAAGAATTTACCTCTCCTTGTTGCAATTTCATTGTCCACTGCACCTTTCAAACAAAAAAATAAAGGTCGTTGCATGTAGTAAATAAAGCTGCAGGTCTGGTTGTAAAAAAAACCGTGAAACTCAAAGGTCAATCTTCCAGCAAGGCTGAATATATAATATTCATGCAAGTCCAGTTGAACTAACCATCGCAAAGATGTATTACATGACCTTCCTTGAAACAAATTTGCAACTGCTATTTTCTCTATTCAAATGAATTTAATTCTCTACCTTTCTTATCTGTTACCAGAATTATTTGTGAGTCCTGCTCACAAAATGCAATATAAAGGTAATAACTTTGAATGTGATCATGGAAACGTGCAAAAACATAGCAAAAATGCAAAGAAACGTATAATAGTTCAAGCCATTCAACTGGACATGTGCTATAAGTAGTACATTAAGGTTTGTTCCAACGATTGGATACATCACTTGAATATGTACTGGAAAGAAAAGTTAAAAAAACTAGTATTTGGTAATTGGTATCTAGTTAGCATTGTACACAGCAAGATATGTTATGTGGGTACCTAAATTATAAATGGCAAGGCAATTGTGTTTGACACTTGAAGGCTTCTAGGAAAAATTCTATCCAGTTTGAGGTGAATGGAATAGATTATTATTCAGGTTTATTTTTACATGTAATTCTCAGCAAGTTAAGTTGTCGCCTTTATTCATTTACCCACCCTAAGAAAAGAATTTTTTAGAAGCAGAGGGTGAAATTGTTCACTGGATTCCTGGAATCATATCATAGTTAGCCGAAGTGGTTATTTTCTTTGCAAGTACAAGTGGTTTTCAATAGGTGTATCTCATTTCAACGAACAAGATGTAATTGAGCTATTAAAACATTTTTATGCCATGCATACCGCTGAATACCATTTATACACTTGCTGATTAATTCTCAACGTTTAATAATTCCTTGGCATTCCGTTCCGCGCACCTTCAAGGTGCATTGTCCACTTTGAATCCAGGCAGTTAACCAATCTCTGGATTCTTGTCCCAGAGTGTATTGGACTGGACAGACTTGACTCGTTGCAGGAAAAGTTGAAACCACGCGTACAATAATTGATGCTGGGCAAAGGGTTCAATGGACTCCTACACAGTCCAGTTGCTTTCGTCTAAAATATTTCAGTGATTTCAAGCACACTCCACGCTTTTATTTCACCTCGCTGGAATTAATCCAGTCCACTCCATCCACTCCTCAATCATTCAAAAACAGAGTGATTCTCTGAAAAGGATGAACAACTTCTGTACGTACATGTTTTTTTAAAGTAGGGTAAATAGCCTTACTCATTTCTTCAATGCTTTTCAGTCTCATTAGCATTGTAGCTAAATTATATTATTATTATTCATCAGGAGGTACTTATGACTTAATGGAACATGGTATTTCTAGTTGTGATTCAGGTTTTACTGGAGCACAGATATTAAATGATAATATTAAAGTAGGTGTACAATTAGTAATGCCAATTAGCATTGGCATGCAAAAATCAAATATTTTGCAGTTTCTCTGGAAAAACACCCATTGACTCATTTTGGAAGTTATCAATGAAGACAGTCAACAGGTGTAAATTAGTAATACAAGAATTTAGTATTTGGCATAAGGATATAATGTATGTTTATAGTAAATGAACTGGAAATGACACACACATTCCATTATTTGTTATCTTTGTACATTGCAAGACAAATAGAGCATTAATTACCCATTAAAGTTACTAATATACTTAAGGTGAGACCTGAATTTCTAATCTTTGCCTTTTCGTTGAAAAACATTGGGAGGAAATGCTTTGTTTCTATAGACTTAGAATATATATCGACTATGAATGAATTGGTGTTAGTGTTATACATAAATCTCTTTATGATTAATAAGCAATGTTTATTCCAGGCAAATCAGAGATCAGACAATAACAAAAACAGTCTCACTTTGATTTATTTGTTTACTGTGCCAAATACTCATAAAAATGCATGCGATGTATCTCCGAGTACGTAATAATTACTTTCTGTTGACGTGTTAGTGTGTATTATAGAATTATCTGGAAGACGCTAACGATTACAATAACAATGCTTAAAACCCGTTTTTATTTCCATGAACACTTAATACTGTTGTGTCAGTCTTACTTCTGCATAAAGTCAGAGTCCACACAAAGCCGAGTCTCGGCGTTTTGACTTTTATGGTGATTATAGTACAACAACAATTGAATGCAACTCTCTCCAGATAAAACTGGGTAGGTAATTACCATAAGACTTGTGCTCAAGCCAGCTCTTTTCATATGTCCAGCATACTTACTAAATGCAAATTGAAAACTGCAGCCAAAGCGATGGTCATTAAACTGCATCCTCTACTTCAATACTACTTCTCGTCATCGTCACCGACAACTTGTAGACATTTACACTCATTCTTTTTTAATTCATTTAAATACTTCAACGTAAGACTCGGTAAAATAAAACGTTTACGTATGCTAACATTCGCCTTCCTTTCCTTCAGATCTTCTTCAAATCTCATTATATAATTAGCTCTAGCATAATACAATCCTGTAATTGTACGGAAAGAAGAGACAAACCGCAGAACTGAACTTCTGTATCAGTAATGCATAAATTCATTAAGTTATCAGTATAGGGTGATTAGCATCTTAAGAGATGTTATTAGTAAGCGCAACAAGAAAAGGAAAACATTAATTTTAAAAGTGTTTTTACATGAAATATTATGTGATGCTACCATTTATTTAGTAGGGTACAAGGGAAATATGAAAAGTGTATGATTGGACTTACTTTGTGGATTCATTAGAAGTGGCAGTAGAAGTTCATATTATGGTCCATGTGGACATAGAGGAATAAGGATAGCAGAAATGCAGTCATATCCGGAGTCATGTGAAATAATCGCATGTCATCATCAGCTCATTATAAAATAAAGGTGTAGCAAAGAAATAGCTAATGAGCGGAACTGTGAAAGGTCCGGCAAGAAATAAAAGTTTTGAGATCAGTACTGCATAATCTGAATCGTTTACTATGAGATTCCACCCATAATGATGGAAAGAAGTGACAAATGTTAGTGACAAAGTAAGTAGTTGGGCTAGGTAGGAGTATGTCATGTAAGTAAGTATAGTACCTACGAGCCTACGAGTTACGAGTGGCTGTAGTAAATAGTATAAAGACATAAATATTTCATATAATTATACGAGTGTAAATGTTAGATAGACCTTAAGGGAAAATTGTAACCAGCAACAGGACAGAATGGACAGAAGAGGAGCACAGCACAGAGTTTGTTGACACTTGACCCTAATATGGATCTTCTAGTGACAGAATAATAACATATACCTACTAGGTACTACAGCTTTTGCCAGACTGATAATTGCTTATGGGCCATATAATAAATCCATCTGCATAGCTATATATTCCATTTAGTAGGCAATCTTTATGCATATATTCTTAAATAATTTTACACTAATTCTTGAATTGTTCATAGTTGTAATTTGCAGTGGACTCATCTTTACTAATTTTGGATAAAAATTTGTGACTACTATAATAAATAGTAGATTAGATGACGTAGGTTGGGAGTAATGTCTCTGCAATACTTTTTTCACGACTTGATTTGATTTTTGGAGAGGCTTCAATAATCAGGGTACCTTTATGAGTACAGATTACGTACAGAGACTGGCTGTTACGTTAATAATTACTTTAGGAGTTAACATAGTATAGGTGCCAGCGAATCCAAGCCAGTGCTAGGCTAGCCGTAATCACAAATGACACTATAAAGATTATTGCATGTTGGACGAAGCCAATAAAAACAAGTACAATACTTTTATATGTTAGTACAATCAAAGAAATGCAGACAGGCTTATCTATCTACAGATATGTACAACAGTACCTGTCGTCCGTATGTCATGTCATGACTACCATTAGTAGTAAGTTAAATTAAAATCAATTGGATACGCAACGCAACCGTTTGAGTTTGTAAATGGTTAAGTATATGCAAATGCAAGTGAGCGGAAGGTGACAACAACACAAGAGTCACAGCCAAAATATCAGGTGTCAAAAAACTAATAAACTTTTTAGGTTCTTATGGAATACTTACTGACATGCATACAGACACTTTTTCTACCTACAATTACACTGACTCCATGCACACACCAGAGACACATAAATATCATTTGACTCTCGTGTACCTTGTATCTAGTATAATAATTATGCACTACTGCTCTCTGATTCCCTCCCTCCTATTCTATTTACACACATAATTCCTAAATAAACCATTTATTGTCTCCCAAGTTATGTAGACTATTTGTGATCCACATAACGGAGTCTACTCAACATTGTAAAAATCCTCTTCGTCTAGAATGTATCAGTTCAGTGGAGGCGATATGTCTTGCTATAGATTTTGGATTCCTAGTAGCTCATTGAATCCCAATAAAATGAAATAACTGTAAAATCTTCACATAAAAAGAAGCCCAATTCCTCTTGTTTAAAATGTTTTAGTTTAATAGAGCAATGAGGCATTTATGTAGCAAGGAGAACCTTGAACTTTCATAGGTACAATGCACAGACCTATTATTAGCATCACAAATATATTCAACACCTCATAAATGTTACGTTATTTAACACATATTAGGTGCTTACCCAATATTATAACGTCTTGATTAAACACAAAAAATAAAATGAAACCAGCTGCTACCGCAATGAAGTAACCAACCCTCTGTGGTTACCCTTTTGGTCATTTACTGTTCCACTAACAATGCTCTACGGTTTTGTTGTGGCACTTTTATTGTTACCCTTAATCAATTCGTTTTACCCTTTTTCGACGGTTGGGCAACAAAACAGCAAAGTTACCCAGAATATACTTAGGTAGTTGTGGTATATATGTAGCATTATTGGAAAATTAGATTGAATTCACCTCAAGTCTCTGGTCTGGTTAATATTGCCCAGAGTTACGCTTACGACTCCGTTAAATATAAAAAACACTATCAAATAAATGTAGTTCTTTCAAAGCTAATTTGAATATAGTTTATGTACAGACCTTTTCCTGTTTCAATGCGGATCAGTCCACAATGTATATTGTTGCACCTATAATGCTAAAATAAGGATTAAAATGGAAAATATTAACGCTAAGCTTACTAAAAATAAGGGAAGGTACAAAAATGACTTCTCTTGCATTTACTATAGAGAAAAGGGACTTTGGCTTCATGATACAGAGAGATGTAAATAATCTACTTTGGTTTCTATATTTTATTGGGGTTGGGATGTCTTGTGCCTTTTGAAGTTTAAGCAGGTAGTCAAAATCAGGCCAAATTTGTGACAAATCATCTGAGATATGAGAAAGGTTCACTTTGTTGAATTGAACTTTGTCTGGAGAATATATAGATGCATCTCTATTGTACAGCTTTCTTCATTGTTGGCTGTGATTTGGAAATAATAAATAACGTGTTTTATTATAAAATAGCCGAAACTATTGTGACAGAAAAGATACTTTCTTTCTTTTGCTAGGGTCTGAAATTTGAGTCCATTATATTCACGTCCCTGTGATATGACCGAGTACTTAAGGCAAGGATACACAATATCCAATAACATAGAGTAACCCAGATTAGTACAGGACCCTGAATCTACCGTAATTCACAGATGTAACTGTAATCATAAATCAACTCTTGTAAAATTGACACAAAGCAATGTTAGAGCTAAGTCCCTCTTTGATATATAAATAATTAGCAAAGTATTGGCATCCTATGGTTTTTTAATCTGAAAAGGTTTGCAATTCAATGAATTTAAGGGTAGCTTTTTGAAAGGGAAGAAAAAAGTAGCATTTGTCAATTTAAAGGGAATAAATCAAAGTTTGAATGCATGATTTTATTAAATAGGAGATACAAAGTCCAAGTGAGTGACAAAACTCGACCGTTTTTCTTTTACGACTGTTAAGGGTGAGATGGTCTTGGAAAGTGATAAGTTATGCAGTGCACATGCATCGTAGATTCTCCATTACATCTAAGTCTCATTACAGGTCGTGGCTCTAAGTTATTATTGTTGGTGAGCAGGAGTACCTTTTGTCTAACAATAAGACTGCCTACGTGCCATTAAAAAGGTATGCTGCTAGACCGCTGCTGCTGCTCTTGATAAATTTAATGCACCTAACAAGTACACTTTGTAAGATTTCCTTCGTATAATATTCTCTGTGTAACACTCTCGTTTAGCTCGGTCATGTTTTACCATACTACTCCATACTAACGAGATGTCGGTCGGATGTTGCTTTAAAGTTTTTAAGGGTCCCTATTTCTGTGAACAAAAAATCCTTTCCAATCTTAACCGGTCAATGCCCCCGCTTGAAATGCTAATGGACACAATTTGTCTTGTGTTCCTGGAGATTATCCTGAAACGAGAATCAGGATTCAGAACACTTTGCTTTGCATCTCCGACCGCCTCGTCTCAGATTCAATATTCAATCCCACAGGAACAATGTATGCTTTTTGCATACAAAATCTATTATGAAAACTGTCAAGAAAGGTGTCGTTCCTCAAGTTTTATCTAAGGCTTCTCGTCTGGTCATTTTTCATTCAAGGGCCCTGCTACACAAACTTACCCTTTTGCATGCTTAATTTTTCATTCCCTGTTTTCTATGTAATCCTATACCTTTCTGTCCCTTCTGAAAAAATTAATCGTTTTTCAATTTGTAATTTCATACCAAAGTTACTGATGTAGCAAAATTCAATATCAATTTGTTACAGCGACAAAGTCTATTTCAAATCCATTTCCAATCCTTTTATAACTTACATAAATATGATGCGTTGACAATACATTCTGTTACATTCAGTAGGATAGTCAGATAAATGATTTTTCATGCAGTTTATACAGGACAGTCTTTTGGCCCCTATTATTGTACGTATGGGTAGGATCTCTTTGCTAGCAGTTCGTATATTCTCAAGTACATGTCTTATTTATTTATTTAATGCATAGTATGTTTATATACCTGATTTATTTCTGTTGCATATATGTCTTATAAACAATCTATTCCACGCAAATGGGAAAAATTGGTAACGGTTCCACATCTTTAGTATTCTCAATGAATGTAATTTTATTACTTACATTAGTGTAGCTATTTATATATATGCAAAAAAGTGATATGCAAACATTCCTTTTGCTCACATAAGTACCATTGCAATTTTTAACAAACCATTATACTAATGTCTATTCTAGTTATAGCTGTACTAAATGAAATAATTGGAGAGTCTGAAGCCATTAGATATAAATATCTTTTAGTAACATAGCATGTAATTCAATGCATGTCTATTTTAACTAATAAAACCTCAATACTATAAATTATAAATATCCTTTAGTAATAGACAAATTCTGAAGATATTAATAGTAGCTCCTAACATTCGTACATCAGTTAAAATTTGCAATTAGTAGGGTATATTAAATGAAATTATGTAAGCATACAAAGGCCAATAGTGTCCACTGTGTGGGACCTACGGTGTGGAGTGGACGCTAAATCTTTTGACGCTGACTGCTAATTGACGATCCTATTTTATCATGTAATACTAGTAATAGTGAAGTAAAGACAATGTGCATGCAGTGTAATCAAGATTATGATGTGAATGCACATAACGTAATAAAGGTATGTAAGTACTACTGCAGCCGAATGTACGACACAATCTGTCTGATGTTGTTTCGAGTGAATGAACTGTAACGCAATAGTGACTTCAACTTCAGAAAGTCACCGTTTGACAATATTGAGTAGATTAACAAGATGTAATGCGACGTGATATTATTATTACGTGCCATTATTATATACTTATCTCTCTCATGTTCTCATAATTGTCATAATGCATTGTGGACTTATGTTTAGGAGTTGTAGTGAGTGCTTTACTCCACTTGGCTCGATTCGACATCTAGCAATTTAACATCATGTATGCAACTAATCATTCGTACCTTTACGAAAAATTATCTGTCATATTGCATTAGGTAGCTTAAATTCTACCAAATCTCTAACATATATTATACAACCCTAAGTCGCTACCTACCTACAAAAGTATGCAGCAACACGTAAGTAATTGCAGTCGTATTAAATCCTATACCTACTATATGTAGGAATATGCAAATAACCATTCTCCTTTTCCAATTGGAATTTCTTAGTATATCTGATTGTGAAACTGTAATACGCACACGTTTTACTTTCATTAATAAACTCTACACCAAAATTTATTTTTATGGAATTCATTTTATCTTTTTTCCATGCCTGGATAATGCTACCAAACTCATACATTATCTTTCTTGCTGATTATTGCAATTAAATTTTATCTTTTGTAATTATACGGTTCATTATGTTATGTTTACTTTCAAGTAGTCTCTATTTCATGGAAGATGATGTAAAGTACTATGAAAATACTACCATTCTCATTAATAATGCTAAAATCTATTATTGTTACAGCAAATAGGTATAACCTTAGGAGTATTTAGGCATGTGTTCAATGCGTGTTTTCTTGTAGGTACATACCTACCACTTGAATCTCTATGAAAGATAAAATATTCAAAATGTGGAAATTCATAGCGATGGCACTGCCAAGGCGATGCCGATGCCACACCACGTCTAGCCACTTACAATTCCAATAATTGTTTGCCAGAAAGAATAGTAATCTCAAGAGCAAGATATTAGAAACAATTAAGTATTGATTCACGTTAAGTGAATAAATTACGTGCATAGCGCATGAGTATGAAATGATAATAATTAGATAATAAGCGTTGTGTGTATGTAGGTAAGCATATTATACAGGTCTGCTGCAGTAATTTAACTAAATGAGTGATGAATGGGATTATGGAGGAGTGCAGCACGCGTGCTCTCATTTGCGTTATTTGAGTAGTCTTTCTCATCATTAGCTCATCGATTAATCAACTCATCTCCGACTCCTTGCTCTGATTTTTGTCCCACAAATATTAAAAATGCTAATCCCGGCTTTTATGTATTACAGTATAATTAAATATGCGCAACAAATAGGCAATTAATGTCGGCTCCAATTTTCTTTCGGGTCTAATCACAAGCAATTCATATCCACGTGGAAGACACTACGAATTTATTTCTAATTTTTCCAACATTTAAAAGATAATTCCCATTAAATGTTCATTAGTTAATTCGCGTAAAAATTCCAGAGGGTAATTCCACTAAAAATTCCGCTAAAAAGGTTGCGTCATTTTGAAATGAGTAGTAAAATACGTGGAAAGGAATTGTGGAGCAAGTCCATATCAGGTATTTACATTTAGGTAATGACTGGAATTTACAAAAGTTGCAAAAAGTATTTGAGTTTGCACTCAATTTAATAATGATCACAGTTAAAGCGAATGGTGTGGATTTGACATCATAAGCAACGTAAGGTAGCCGAATTAGTGTAAATGTACATGTGTGTTTATGTATTTAACCAAATAGCACTAAGAGGGCTAGTTCATTTGATGTCTAAGAAATTCTGCGACTGGTCGGAATGCATGAGCAAAAGAACAAACATAATTTAAATACGTACGTTGCAAGTAGAGATGATGAAGTTGTATGGATATATAGAGTTGCAAGGAGGCAGGAGTAGAAGCAAACCACTTAGTAGTAGTTGCCACTTTATTCCATATAGTGAGTCTATAGAAGAGTGGAGTAAGTATATTTTAGATAGGAATACATAATCTTACAGTAAATATGCAGTAGCAATGGCATAGCGTATCTTTAAAGGTACCTAGGTACATTGTGTATCTAGGTATGTTGTGTACATGTATTTGTATGCAAGTGAATTGTGTATGATGAGATGAGGTTATTGAACTCTGGGCATCAATTAAATGTGCGACATTCGATTATTCCATTTCCCCAGTTTCATTGGGCAGGATGAGTTGAGTATTAGAATAAATAATAGAATAACTCTTACACATTATCCCACTACTCCACTAGAGTAGAGACACTCCATTCCTTATAAGATATCTTCACTACGACGCAAGATATTATCATCACTCCTCACACACCACACCTATCTCCTACCTTGCGTTACCTTTCTTCCAACTCGATCATACTTTAATATTTCTTACCCGTATCTTCTAATGTAAACATTATTTATATTCTTACAATGTCTCTTATAACTGCAGTTAAATATGTAACAATGTACATGCTAATATAATTTCTCATTAGTGTGTAGCTCCACTCTTTTACTAATTGTATATACGTGCACATAGGTATATAGGCTCATAACTAATCTTTGTTACCACGTAATGTATTAATAGTTAGCACATTATGCAAGTCAGTACTAACTCTATAAAAAGATTCTCCGAAAATATACTAATCTTATTTGCATGCATAAATTATTTGAATATTTGTAAAGCTAAAAGTATATCAAACGAAGAAATTCCACGACCTTGATATATTACAGCATCAAAACATGAATTTATTGACTAGATTTAATAATGCATGCCATTTCTCGCTTTCCAAAAACAAACCCTTGTCTATGGAAACTTTAGAAAACTTTAGAAATTGATTTCTACACTAATTCTTACTGCAATTTTTGAGTGTGCAAATAAAGTTGAAACAGAAATATGCGTAGGTAGTCTTATAGCAAGTAGGTATCTGATAATTTAATCGAAGCATGTAGGTATGAAAATAAATGAGGAGATAGTGTAGCAAGTAAGATAAAAAGGATTTGACAAGTTGACCAGATCGTGTCAGTTATCAATATAAATTACACATGAAGTTAAACACAAATCTAAGATAACGTATAAGAAATTTATTACTAAGAAATTAGAAATGATAAGTGGCACCAACCAAAAGTCGCGTATGTTGTTATTTTAATGGTGATTGTCACTTGTCACGACTAAATGAAGCACATATTTACATTTGGCATACAATATTTATGTATCCAGTCCAGTACAGATACAGTAAGGTACAAAGACATAATAATATCCAATTACACTTGCAACTTCTAATAATGGCTGTAATATGCAAAAGAGGCCGAAACAACTGTTGGACGTTTTACGTAGATTTCGGGTACATGGCATATATTATACGTACATATAGCAGTATACTTTACTGTGCATCAAGTGCTGAAATATTTGTAAGTACATTAAAATGCACCTATATGTCTTTAAAATAGTTGCACCTATTATGTTTGACATGTGAAGTATATGGTAGTACTTATACAGCGTATACCTAGTTATGTAGCTCCTGTAAAAGTAGGGATGACAAACGCCTTCTTCCAAGAGTTACCTACTAGTAGGCGATTTGCGTATTGTTAATAGGTAAGGTATTAATATCTGAGTTGTTTACAACCTTCTAAATTGTAATAGTATGTCTTGTATTGTTTTTATATGTACCAGTGAGCATTTTATATTTTATAGATTTGTAAGGCAAGGGAATGTACACAGCAATCACGTCACAAGAGTCACATCAGATCAGGAGGCAGCCAAGTCTGTCAGTGTAGTTAACGCCAACGTAAGTCGTAAGCTAACAACAGCTACACACACATTTACTCTAATATAATAATCTGCAACAAGAAGCTCAGGTAAGAAACAAGCATAGGTAACATAGTGGCACATATCCAACACGGCCAATAACCTTTAGATACACTTTACACTTTTTAGAGGACAAACACCTTTGTTGATGGTGCATAACTTTCGTGATCGAATTTCAGCACAATTCAATCTCGATTGAAATCAATATTAACATTTTTACAACATCTACTTTTCTTACTATTGTCCTCTATCCTCACTCATACAACACTAAAGGAAGCATCTTTACACACGTAATACTTAGCAGAAAAAATCATTGCACTAACAGGTATCATCTTGGATGCAATTAAAAATCACCATCTTCCTCTCCTAGATTTCCTTTTGGACAAGTTTAGTATAGCTATTACTCCGATATAATATAGTCTACACTTAAATGTCTTAGTACCCACTTTTTTCATAATACAACTTCTCCTATGCAAATTTCATCAAAATGAGTACAGAGACAGTAATAACAAAATACTTGATACAAAAGTTTTTGTTTACTACGTTTACAATACACGAACAGGATAATGTACTTGTACAGGTTAATCAATAGAATGCATCTTTATTACATACATTAACATCTTTTTAATAATTGACTATAATTTCAGTGCTAGAAGAATTTATTTCCCACGAGGTTTTTCCAAGGATTTATTATCCACTGGATAATTCTTGAAATAGTGACTAGAACAAAAGTAATGATCGGTTTACTTATTCGTCACAAAATCTTATTACTTTTCAGTGACCCAGTTGCACATAATAAAATGACTTTCCGCCACCCTGTACTGCTTTCTACATAATCAAATCCAATTACATCTGAGCTAAAAATCTGTAAGTATGACAATGCAAAGTGTATCAACATATCCAGGTAGCAGTGACCGACCCCAAAATTCATGCCAGAAAAAAGATAGTAAAGTAAGACGAGTCTCATTCATAACAGCAAACACGAATGTTTCCCCTAATTAATTGCAGTTTTTGTATTTGACGACTGCAGAGTCACTACACTCTGCAGAATGCACAAGTTGTGTTTACTTACCACTCATCAAACGGTTACATAGTTAGTTTCATTTCATTTGAGTTCATTGTTGCACTAATGCAATTCTTGTGGTACCTTATGCATTTTTCCTCGTACACGTTATACTTAAAATGCTAAGAAGTAAGTACTCATAAGGTTTTCAATGCAAGTCGTTGACGCATCTTTAGAGTAATGCCCTCATTTGTATATACGCTCCCACCTAATAAAAATCTGTGCTAATAAAATCTATAAACAATCAGCCGCTAAAGACAAACAATATAGCTTTTGGGTTCAATTTCCTTTTCGAACTTTATAGGAGGTTGTTAGTTGTCACACGTTTAGTTCGTTGAGATTCTCGGCAAGCTTTTACCTACGATTAGTGCATAAGGTAATCTGTAAACTGCATTAAAACTACCTTCCTTCCTATTTACTTCTATTATATTACTTAACACTTGTTTAGATATATCGAAATCATATACACATAATTGGGATAGGCATTTTTATGAAAGAATGTTATATCTGTGTCGGTCTACTGCATCTTTGTATCACAAAGTGTCTGTGGATGTAAATGCCAGTGGCAACTAGCATAACAAAAGACCATGTTTGTGATGATGATAAGTCAGGTCAAACGAGCCAGGCAAGCAAGCACTTCTCCTTTTCAAATACCAACGTTTGTTTTCCTTACTACATTTTACACATTACAATTAGTTAGCTATAACAGTACATAGTATAAATGTATTTGTATGCAATGAACGAATTATATAGGCTGGCTGTACTTCTTTTATTTTTCTACCCATTCAATAAGAGATTAGCTATGTGATCAGAAAAATTCCTACTTTATTGCCTAGACGATTTATTTCACCGTTTCATCTTTGAGCTGCAACTTTTAAAATAATCTTATTGCTAGTCATACAGGCTAGTCTCCATAATGCTAACTATTTGTTACACTTTACTTTCATTAACCTCCTCTACTTCAGCGAAAGCAACAAAAATACACTCATTATATGCAAAGTGATCTAATTAGGGCTAAACTCTCATCTTATTCTAAATTAACCCATAAAATACAAGATTGCTATGCTAATCGTGTTTATGTTATCTAAGTCATTGCCATTTACAAGGAAATTTAGCTTATTTCTTTTATGATTAACATCTATAAAGCCAATAGGCACGTAATGGTTGGCAGTAGCTTTTGCGGTGCCATTTATGCTATTCTTAATTGCATAAACAGATACAAAGCATTGTATTTGGGAGTTTACTTCTATGAAAAGTAATAAATCCCAAACAATGCAAGGGTTAAAAATACCATTTGTGAACTACAGTGAGTTGGAAAGGGCAAAGTCAAGGATAGAAAATCTGTTACGATTAGAATATTAGCCAGAGTTAGCAAAGTCAATTTCAATTGCCCTTTGTACTCTATTAGCTATTATCTGTTCTTACACTTTGCATTGACTCAGATACCTTATTATATAATTATTCTTTTACAGAGACCTACTATTACACTGCTGCATCGTAATTAGGCCCGAGTGCTCAGTTGTTGTTGGTAACGCGTGGGGTTCTAATATATATAATCTCTAGTAATATCGCTACTATAATACTACATACAAGAAAGTATAACGTATACTAAACTATAAATTACAAAAATTATTATTAGGTACTACTCCATAAGGACGACGGTTATCAGCGAAAGCAAGCATTATACCTGCATTAAAGGCTCACTTCATACCTCCAACTACATCAATAAACGGAATCACGGTAATTGTAACGGTAATTGGCGTGCAAGAAATATCTACG
This sequence comes from Tomocerus qinae, assembly GCA_020055645.1. Classification (NCBI taxonomy): domain Eukaryota; kingdom Metazoa; phylum Arthropoda; class Collembola; order Entomobryomorpha; family Tomoceridae; genus Tomocerus; species Tomocerus qinae. Next base: position 28,046,671 of record CM034548.1, read on the forward strand.
TGGACACAACTATTTAAATAAGTAAAAGGTAACATTCGTCCGCAAAATTTGCATACCTACACTTTTATAATACTGTACTTTAACTCATGCAATTTCTTATGTTTTGATTTTACAGTCATTATTGTGGCTTCTGAAAGAAAACATATTGTGATATTGTTGTGTGAAAACTTCCAAATGTCCATACACTTTCTCACTTTAAAGCTCTTTCTGTACTAATATGCAGTGTAAATTATACCTTTTTCTCTGTATAGACACATACTTTTGCTCAGTCCCGCTGTATTGAGTCGTAAGTCATTTTGAGTTCAATCCTAAATCTCGTAAGTAATGTTATCTATTTATTTATTTCAATTTTTACACTTTGTCCTTTCCTAATTCTTGCAAAAAATCCCTAAATTGGCTGTACCTGTTCTTATCAATGATGTATGAACAGATCAATGCATTTCTTTGTTTGGATATACCTACCTACATATCCAGTTAATTGCGTTTATTCTTAACATTATTTGTCTAAATGAATATGATCCTCAGCTCATATTGTTGGTTTGTTGCCAATAGCAAATGTATTTTAATGTAGGTACATAATAGTATTTAGGTATATATACGTGAAAAAGTTCAATCAAGATTGTATACTCTATAGTTGCAATTGTGTTGACAAACATTAAGTTCAGAAGAGACAGGCAAGAATTGCTGATGTCACATAATTTATGTCTATTTCTTGGAAAATGTGTAGATTTCTTGGAAGAACAGGGACAAGTCTGATAAGAGACAGTTAGTCTGCATTTTAATATTTATAACTGGTATACACAGGTACAGTAAGTATCTTCTTGCGACGTTTCTTGTAGGACATGACAAGTTATCAATGGAGATTTACACATGCCTCCAAAATAGTAGGAGAATTTAAAAGTCCTAACCGAAATTTCAAAATCTCTCTTAATGTTTCTAAAATGCCCTAGAGGAAAACTTAAGGATTATTTTTCCCAAACGTCCGGCTACTTGATTCTAATGAAACTGATGCGTGGGATTCTTTTTATACAGAACATGTAACTTGCATCTCTTCTAATAATGACAAGTCCTTCTACTTATATAGAGAAAACAAGCTCATGTGGTTCAAGACTACAAATGAACTTTTTCTGTGGAGAAATAGAAGAATATTTTTAAAAGTTATATCTGTATTCCTGAAAAACAGTTTTGCCTTTCTCTTACCAGATGCAGATGAAGAAGTAGTGGCCAAGAATTGTTTAAGAGTTAAATCATTACTAAGAGGGAATAGATCTGAAAATGGTGAAAACGAAGCACAAAATAATGAAAATAGTTTTAGTGTAGCCTTAAAAAGAATGAGTAAGGATAGCATATGCCGTATAGTTAGTGTATAGTTACTTGGAATAGTATTAGTGAAATGGGAATCTATATTGGCAGCTTTTCTTTATGGAGGAGATAGATAGAATGTATGAAGATGCTGACGTCTCATCTCAGTCACGTCACTCGGCTCAGTTATTCGAATGATGAAGAGTGATATTAGACTGGCTTTGAATATACTATAGGAATATATGTTGCATGTCTTTTCATGCTCCTGCCGCAACAGAATGGGGCTGTAGGTACCTTAAAGTGATGGATGCAATATAGTATACTGTTGATATTATAGAATTGGCTATTGCGGTTATTGTATGTAATCTGTAGTGCTGTAATGTAATTGTAATAGATGACTGTGCAGAATTGAGTAGTGGCTATGCATATTATGCATGCATTGTATTGTCGTATCTCTCCAAGATGAGCATCTGTCTACCTACCTGAGAGGTATGTGTATTTACAGTAGTGTGCAGACTACCTCTCGATCCACCTAGGCAGATCTTAAATTGTGTACATAGGTAGAGTGTATAGGTAGGGTGTTACGGCAGAGATGCATATTGGTCGAATACCTATGTACACAGGCTATTCTTACTTTCCTACTACTTATTTACTTGCATTACAATCACAAGTCGCAAGACAGTAAGTAGATAGTTTACCATATAAGATATACTAGGTAGTCAATAGTCAGCTATAGTGATTGTGTACATTTTGTTCATTCGTATACATTATGCGAGTTCGGTCAATGACCGCTCGTCTGCTGATAGACAAGTCCAGGCGGATCACATTTTTAGGAACCTGCCCTAATTGCCGACTGCTCTCCTTACACAGACTTTTTACATACGAATACACATGTTCGCAATTCTTTTAAAACACTGCTCTAAGACAAGTATTAGTTTTTTAATGCCTTGACTTGCTTTGCCTTTCTTTACTGCTCCTTGCAATTGCACTCACTCAGCTATGCCTCTCCTACTGCATAAATTATGACTCTAGCTAAACTCATAGTAGTAGGCACCAGCTGTGTCAGTACAACTAACTCATTCAGGTGCATCCATTCATCTTTATATGCAATTGACATGCACACGACACAAAACGACTCACTACTGACTTACTCATTTCAGGACTAAAGAACTTTGCTATTCATCCATCAACATCTATTATTTACTCCTATCTCTTCCATACATTTATTTTTACTACTACTATTAACCGATTCTATGCAAATAATTATTCTACTGGCATAATTCTATCTATGTACCCACATTTTTGCCAGGCATCACATTTTTCTGCTTGAGACTATCTTCCATTCATAAGGAATCCTACAATGCTTATGTATTCAAATTCATTGGTATGTTGTTTATGCCAACCAACTCAAAACTTGTTCATTTTTAAATGAATTACCATCTGTAACTCATCCAACAATCTACATACTATTTATGTATCTTTTTCTTAATGCCGGCGAAAAAGCATCAACGAGAAAATGTGCAAGTTTGTACTGTACTTTAAGGACGTTGCCTGCATAATTTTATCTCTTCGACGAACTCTTCGTCAAACTATTTATCATATATTATTATATCGTTTCTAATATTATACAATCAGTTGTTTATTCTATTTCTAGTATGTTACTCCCCAAAAGTAGAATACCATGCACTTTTAAATGAAATAATCCTTGTCTGCCACTAGTCATCTCTATATTCTCATTGATCGTCTCAAAACAACATTCTGGTTGCTTAAATAGGCAAATATTTTTCAGACTTGATAAATGTTGATAAAAATCATTTATACTTGTCTATTGGGTGCAATAATCCTTTATGCTTACATATACTATTTAGATTGGTCTGTGGTTGCATAATAATTGGTTTGATAATCTGAAGGAACGACCTTTGTGTTTAGCAAAAGGCTTCACTTTCTTAGTATTCTTATGGTAGTTATCGGTCTCAAAAATTGTGGTTTGGTTGCAGTCTGGTTGAGTAGGAGTTTCTGGGAAAAGTAAGGAAATCCCAAGAAAAGTGAGCAAATCCACATTGGTTATAAAACTTGAAAAGGGAAGCTGAATCCAAGGTATACCGTTTCATTGAATTTGTATGTGCTCTAGCTGAACTATTACTATTAAATATTACTACAAGTAGCACTGTTATGTCTATACAAACAATGGAGAGTTTTCAGTTGGGCTTAGTATGTACACAAACACATATAGGTCAGGTCTGTGGAAGCCAAGAATGCAACGTGCTGTCTGCGAATGTAAATAAACAGTACACAGTCAGACAGAGTTGAACTTGTCAAACAAATGTTAGTATAAAAGGATCGGTTAATACAACAGTTTTTCTCTCCATAATAGCAATCATCGGATTTACTTACAAATAGTGAGACATTTTCGCTGAATCCACAAAGAGAAATGTTATAATGCTATATTTGCACCTCAAACAAAGCATATCCTTAGGTTGTATTATTGTGTGTACTCTACATACCGTTCTTTCTTTAGTATATCAGTACTATCAGTACAGATATAGTAGTGCAAACCAAACAATGAGCTGAAATTATACCTTTAGTATGCACTTTTAACAACTCTGTCATTTTACAATACTGGAGTACAATAGTGAAATTTGTATAGGCTATAATATAATAAATACATTGAGTTAAAGTTATAGACACTGATAAATACAATCACAGTAATTGTAGCAAAATCATTGTGGTCGATGTCTGCAGTAAAATTTTATAAATTCAAAAAAAAGAAATTTAAAATTATTTGCAATTTTTTGGTTAAGTGAATTATCTTTATTTCTGTTAACTCTCTAAATAAATTGCATTTCATCTGTATATATCTGTTAAAAATTTACAGAAAAACTGCCATTTCCACACTGATGTAATGCAGATTTGATTTAATATTATTTATAGCTTTCATGATACTATGCATCATTATGCAAACCTGATAAGAAATAAATATAACGTATTTCCTAGATCTTACATAGGTAGTCATATATAGAGCATTTATGCGATTTGTCAATTGGAGTATTGAGTCTGGGCCTGAATTAATGGTTTTCAGTGTGTATTGAATAATAGAACGGATGGTTGTGCGTGTAAGGAAATAGATGAATATTACAGGGCGACGAGATAGACATAAGCGGAGAATAGGTGAATAGTTAATTTGTGCATGTAAAGATAAGTACAGTAACAACATAAATCAGAGAAGTTGAATTTGAAAGAGCTGGGCTCAGTGAGCCGAAAAGAATTGAACTCGAGAACTGAACTGAGTGAGGTGCCCTGACTTGGCTAGTTCTGCTCAACTTATTTCGACACGACAGTTATCTATCAGTAGTAGTGAGAATAGAAATAGGAAATTTGAATGGACAAATAAGGGGATCATAAAATCTACAGTGAACAGAACGGGATTCAGGGACTGACTGACAGGACAGCTACTCGATATTCTTATAGCTACTGATATTGCCAAGTTTGTTAACTTAGGTACTTTCTACCCAGCACTGCTAATACTAGAACTGTCCAACGAGACTGGGCCAGGCCAAATCAAAACCAACCAGACAAGCCTGAAGGATACGTACACAGGAGACTCTAATAGACTTCTAAATGAGATTTAATTGATAGTAGATGGATAAGAGCCATTGCACACTGTCTCAACACTTAAACCGTTTGCTTCAATCTTCCTACTCTAATTTCATACAACCAATCGCTTTGTCTTCTTCAATTATCTTACACAGTTTCCTCTAAAACTAGCTGTACTTATAATACTTTGTTGCACTTGACAACAACACAGATTTCAAATTATCATAACACTATATACATTGTTAGACTAAAAATTGATTGCAAATGGATATTTCCATTCGAAATTCTTCTATGCAAATAAATAATTGAAAAATTTGAACAAAATACATGTACATTTTATTAGTTAATATACAAAGTGTTTTGTTCCACTATATTTTAGTCCGAAATGTTTACTTTACCACTATGCCGGGCAATTACGTATAAAATTGAGACTATGTGAACCAGAATGTTGTCTCTAAAAGTGTGTACCTGTAGCCAGTGTCCAAATCGAACTTTGTTAAATAATATAAGACGCTGTTTATCAGTTTTCAATAACAAGTAGCTTGAGAATTCTTGAAAATAAGGAACAAGTTCATTTCAATCACGGGGCTAAGATCTTTCAGTTATTACTTCCCAAGTAAGAGCGTCAGATGTTGAATAGGTTAGGTTATTGAAAGGACTTGGCCACATCATAGTCTTTGGATTGACTGGATGTAGGTCAAATCCTTCTAATATAGGTTACCTTAATGTAAAGGAAAGACTCTTGTCCAGTTCTGTCCAGTCTATTTACTTAGGAATGTGAAGTGTACAGATAATATTTATTACGCTCTTCTAACTGTAAAATATTAGTGAGGCTACTAATTATTCTCATCTTCACTCTAAACTACTCTATCAAACTCTAAATCTGAGCATTTTCAACTTACAAGATCTCAACTGACTTGAGATGCAACAGACAAAAATGAACTTTTCTATGCTATTGGATACAACTAAATACTAATATCCAATATTATTACAGTACCTACTTGTATTTAGAGTCTGTACAAATTCTTTTAGACTCATTCTGTGATATTATGACTTGGTTAGAAGTTTTATACAATTTAATAGCACCTTGGCCAGCCACAGTTTACTGATTGCACTTTTATGATTCGATGTCACTTTCATAGCGAAAGGATATTTTATAAGATTGATTGCTTATTACAGGGATGATAGAATATGTGGCTAGAGTAATTGGAAATGTTTAAAAACAAAAAAAATCCAGGTCAAACTTTAGGTTGGAATTTAACGCAAAGGGTCGGCAAAGAGTTACCTGCAGCGACTCTGAACAACTGACAACTGCCGAGTTTCTCTGAGTATGCCGGTCTTCCAACAAACTACATGGAATGACAAAAATAGGACAATTTTCCAGTAAGTAGTTAGTCTTACATAAAGTAGGAGCATAAAATGTAATTTGTCTTCGACCGAAGGTTAATAGAGTTAGGTATTTTACCACTAAAACATCACTACAAGCTACCGATAAATAGGAATTGTCATAAAATATGTAAGCTCAGAGTAAAGTATAGTACAAAGCGTTATAGTATAGGCGGCTTTTCGTTTCCTACAGTACCATGAAGTGCAAATCTATACTATAAATATTAAACATTTCTGCTCTATAACTATTTCTCAAAAAACCGTCAAAATCCTTCTTTGGTATTCGGTTCATTAACTTGTATACCCTTAATTATTTTCTGAGAAACCTTCATTTCAATACCTTTTCCAAAAAGTTCTTGAATTGATTGATACTTGATATAGATGCTTTATTTCCCTATACAATAACTTTTTCCCTTATGGTAAGTTTATTTTTATTAAGTAAAAAAATAACCAATCGTATCTTTTTTTGACAGGTTATAGCAAATTTTTTGCCGATTATATAATGATCTTGATTGATTATGATCAATAAATGTGATTACATAAATATTTATAGGATAAGCATATTATACCGGTGTTTAGTTAATAAATATGAAATGACTTGGATAAGTTGATAGAGTTAAGTCACTAGCATGTAAATGAGAATAAGTAATCATAAATAGGATATAATTGAAGGATTGAATGGTTTATGTACTTATGGTACAAAATGATATAGTTGGAGTAGTAATGATAGGTAAGATAAGGATCTACATCTGTATAATCTATTTGTCTGCAATGGGATAGATAGAGAGGAGCGGATAAGATAGCAACGTTGAAGAGGTGTGCACGCAGTTGATATAGTAAAAGAGTATCCATCACTATGAAATGTGCATATTCCTTGTAATTGAGGTAAGTGAAGCACAGGTAAGTAAAGCGATATAATAGAGACGAAGCAAGGATGGGTTAGATAGTAGAGTAAGAAAAGGCAGTATAATAGTAAAGTAAATCAAAGTAGAGAGCTGTTAACTACCTACCTATTGCTCTACTACTATTACTACTACTACTACTACTACAGTAGAGATATATACTATGTGTGTGTGTGTGAATGTACCTATACCATGATGATGGTTAGACGAAAACGGGCTAATAATGTTCGTTGTGTATTGGTTAGCAGTTAGTTAGTAGTAGCAGTAAGTAAGTAGTAGTGTAGTGCTGGTCGTCATAGTCAAGTTAGGATTTACAATCACTAACGTTGGACGAGTGTATGGAATGATACAGAATATAGAGACAGCTCAGACATCGAGACACTTTGCGTCTTTCTTTCTTGAGTTGGCTCTTCTCGTGTGTGTGGCTGGTTTGCCATGCCGTGGCATTGCATAGGACAGATAAGGTAAGCTATATAGATAGAAGGCTGTGGTAAATTGCCCAGGGGGTCCCAGCTGATTCTTCTGCACCTATAAAAGACATCAGGACCTAAGTACCTAAGGTAATCGTGGTCCTCCTCTTAGTTAGGCAACCAACTCTGACACAAACCAGCAAACAAACGCGCTCGGCGCTCACTTGCTTATTTCATTCACTCAATTCAATCACAAACACATTCATTCCAATCTGAGACTGTTCCCTACGTACACCAACCATTTCACTCGCAGGAATTTTGTCCATTCAATTCTCAAAATTCTATCCATGAACAATTCAATCCTTTTCGACCTTCTCAAAGACAACGAAGGATTCTAGCACGACAGAAAAATATTTTGGTCACTCACTCACTATTTATTTCAGGTGTCTTTCTTGTCTCCGTGTACATGAACAAAACGGGGCGAATTTGAGACGGCAAGATCCGAATTGATACGATCAACAAGTTTGTTTCATTCCCCATCAGAATGTCTCTCACCGCAGCGATCATTGGCTATTTATTCCGAGTAGACAATTTCAGCGTATTAGTGTTGTTTTTTGTAGTGTTAACTTTTTTCCGATGGGCCCAAGTGTACTTTACTTACTTTCGGCATTTACCACCGGGACCCCGAGGTCTCCCGTTTCTTGGCTACTTACCCTACCTTAAAGACGTCCCACATGAACAGTTTTGTGAATTGGCCAAGAAACATGGACCTATTTTCTCAACTCGCCTCGGCTCTCATTTGCTCGTCGTTCTTTCTGATTATAAAACCATTCGGGATGCATTTCGTCTGGAAAGCTTTTCGGGCCGTCCTGTTAATGAAACTTCCAACATCATTGAAGGATTCGGTAAGTATTTTCTCAATCACTAATTATGATTTCATATTATATACCAATATATTTATTCCACACGCATCTTCAATGCACATCAATATTATTTGCGTGTAGTAGACACTATTACTACAAGAATGACTTAGATATCTGCAAGACGCATAATATGTGTGATAGTAGTTATAATAGTTACAAAGGGCAAATAATGGCATGAAAATGTAGTTGGCTAATTAGTCAAGAGGTGAGCACCTTTAATATCTTCATTTAGAGAAGGGAATTATTGTGTTAGTTACTTTTGTCTTTGGAATAGATATTTTTAAATGTGTGTCATTCCACAGCCCATGTCTCCTAAATCTTTAAAGAGTATGTAAGAAGTGTACAAATTGAAATGATTTGTCTAGCACAGTGAATTTAATTTATTTTGCTCAGACAATTGGAAATACATCTGCATTACCTACGTATATATTGGTGGTAGGTACTTTTACATCTATTTGTTGTGTAAGTAGGCACGAGTATGTATGTATACGGTTTTGTTTAGTGCAAATAGATAGTACTGTGGAGCGTACCTATATACGAGAAGCGACTGCATTTACATAATACATGATATCATTAGTTGGCCTGTAGAGATATTGACGACTTTGTCCGTCCAGTTTACATTCTCCGCAGTCATGTTTATATTTGGCCATGTAATTGTAGACAATGGATGGCATGTAGGAGCAGAGCCAAAGCAAAGGCTTTTAAATTTTGATTCTTCTCATAGTGGAGTATTACAGACATTATTATTTATATCGCGCATATAAATTCCATTTAAATTTCACCTAGTCAAAGCTAAACCAAATCTAGTCAGGCCAAAAAAGAAAAGAACATTTTGTGTACAGCAATTACAATTATAGGCTGTAGTAATCTGAAAAAGAATGTGGAGAGTGAATTGTCTTGCTTTACCTTGTGTTGCCATAAAATATACGAACATTATAATATGGTCCATGGTAGACGTCAAGATGAGAGTCAGAGTCAAGTAAGTATAATATACTACTAAACGACAAGTATTTGTCTACCTTTACAAATACATCGTAAATATTACTAATAATCAGTGTACGTGAGCAGATAGATTAAGGTATAGTACACTATAATTGTTAATCTGCATCTTTCAAAGTGATATAAGGTATAGCGTTAGTGATAGGTCCATTGTAATATTTGACTAGTATGCATAGGTACCTGTACAGAGATCCCTTGTCTTTGTATATAGTGTCCTAGATTGATTCACTTAAATTACGTTATGCCGTTTACGCTGTCACTATATTACATCGTTTATGATTATGTTATCTTATATAACAACAATGTCTTTATGTTATGGAGAGAAGAGTGAACACACCTAATAACACTCATAAGATCCCTCGTATATACGTCTGCACTCAATTCTCGATTTTGATAAAATAGACAATAGGGCAAAAAGATTCATTCATGAGTCAAGTGCATATATAAATATGCGTCTTATTTATTGGATTTTGTTATAATAGCATGGAATTATTATATAACAGGCGTCTTGCGATATACTAATGGTCAGGTCAAGTCTACTTTTTGTTTATCTTTGTAATCCAAATGGATATATACCAATGTACTAGAGAGTCATAGCAGCAGCAGCAGTTTGTTGACATTCACATACTCACCTTGTTGTAAATGACTAAATATCCCGGTCAAATAATTGTAACCAAACCATATTTGCTGGTTTTTTGGGCTTATTTTCCCACATTCGTCATAGAATGCTTCCCTCTCTTACACATTTATAATTGTCCAGTTGGGAGACTAATTTGACTGTCAAACAATAGTATGACTAACAATCATAAGGGGACAGAGAACAATGCACAGACTACAATAATGTGCAATTTAACAGCACGAATGAGAGAAAATGTAATGTTTATGCACATAAATGTAATTGTATATAATGTTCATTAATTCTACATGTTTAACTCACTGAGTGCATGCCCATAATAAATTACGTAGTCAGAATATTATTATTAGATCCCTGCCCACTTAATAATGCTAATCATAACATATTATGATAGGAGATACTATTACATTTACCTACTAGGCGTATAATGTATGTACATGCATAATAATATTATAATCATGAGTATTCAATGTAAGATTATGCCTTTGGCACTCAGTAACCATATACTTAGCAGCACGAGTCAAGTTCATTCATAAAGACACGAGTAGTGGACGAAGGAAGTAAGCATAGCTCTGTTTCCAATTTGCAAAGCTAGGTTAATTCACAATAACTGAGGTGTGGTCTGACTTAAGTGCATAATTTGATTTCTTAACATTTATATAACAGCTATAAGCAATTTAGTCTCTAACTAACTAACTAACCCTCCTGTGTACACTTTAATGATCATTTTGTGTGCACTTAGGGAATTCCATTCAGCTAACGTTTAAATATTGCAACAAAGACATTATTATTAGTCCAGCCTGCATATACATGTGTGTATGGTCATGTATGGTACGGAAGACGGTCGCCAAGTAAAATCTCCCACAGCTAATCTCTCTGTCTGTCTCTCTACGATGCACAAGACTATAATATAAGGCACTAGACCAGTAGTGTGCTTGCATTTGCACGTAATGTGGTTTGGCTTCCTTTGCTGGACGCATCTGTACTCAGCTAGCAGGTAGAATGGGAAGGATGTGCTGCTTTTTGCACTTGCTGAATAATGGTCATGTTGGTGTTGGCTTTGCCTCGGCCGTCCGTCTCTGCAAAAGACATTCATACATAGGAAAGACTATCCTCACAGCCAATTCCTTGACTCTTTTGCTTCTGCTGACGCTCTTGATTTGATCTCACACATCTCTATACTTCTCCATTCCCCATGTCTCCTTTATTAATTCGCCCCAAGGCACCTACAATTTTTACCAACTCCAATATTTCCCCGTTTGGAACCCAATAATATTTAATAAAAGAGTTTCAAATAAGATATCAGACATTGTAACAGTCAATGAATGTGGAATATGCCATTTCCGTCTCAGAGAGACAACTGAATTGATATACATAGTGGCACTCTTTACCTTTCTAGTCTGTCTAACGTCATTTGAATACCTACACAGAGGTACATTTACCAAGTTTTATTTATTATGCTTTATATCAGAGTAATATAATCTCCGCTTTGTTTTCTTCCTGCTCTCATATACATTGTAACAACTTCATTTCCTAGTCTTTTCTCACTTTGTCAGATTTGCTGTGCTTGCTGGCAACAATTTAGAAAATGCACGGGAAACTCTTATATTACTTGTAGGTACACTACACATAATATTATGTCCTGTCGCCTAGTAATTGGTGAGATGAAAACTCAATCATTATGCATATCTATACGTGGAAGTAAATGCAACAAACTGTATATTAAATATCTGCACACAAACAAAACTTTATTTCTATTTGCCAAGGATTATAGTTTATACTTACTCAAAGCTTAGAACATTTCCTCGTCACACCTAATAACATCCTAAGCCATTTTAGAAACTTATTTTAATTCTGCGGTTTGCTTGAGACTTTGGCTTGTGCTCCACAGCGGCTCATCTTCCACCACTAAATATCAGAGGAAGTGTGCTTTGATTTTATGGACTATCTATGTACACATAATTTCTGCCCTTACTTATTACTCTAGTAGGTTTCATATTACCTGCAAATGCATATGGAATGCAAGTGGAGTCATTAATGCAATATCAATAGTTGAGGACGTATTGAATTTCTTGTGAAATTGTTATATGGTAGTTAAATTTACTATTCTCTGCATATTTGTCCCTTTATATACTCACTATTTATATTAATACCCACTAGAATATGTCTCCAGCATATAAGATACTCTTACTACTAAACAGATTAAACTATAATAGTGATCGTAATACTTTTATATGCATTATATCGTATATCTTAGGCTAGTATAGAGTCTATGTACACTGCACAGATAAATGTGTGCCTGTAGCAAGGTCACATCCACGACAGGCCATTTACCCAAGACATGCCAAACCAAGTCAAGTCAAACCATGTACCTGTTAGTTCTCTTCTACGTATGCACTCACTATGTACTAATATCTACAGAAGATCACTATCAGAATAATATGGGCAAGTGTATACAGATTGTATACTTAGGCAACAAAAGTGACGTACCGTAAGCCAGATATTACCAGTATATTCAAGTATAGGATTATACTACTTATAGGCATGTCTGGTTAACAGAATTCTCTACTTGTACTAACTTAGGTTCATCTGAGACTAAATAGAAGTCACAGTGTTATATAACTAGTAGTTAGTTATCTGTATAAATATCCATTATTTGGCTATAGTAGATGGGGCATTTTGACTAATGCTACGATGTACATAAATACTTTCTATAAGGAATTATACATGATCATCAATATTAGACATAGCTCACCTAATATTTCTAATGAGTGTAACAAGACTAACGAAAAATGCATCTTGATTTGTTACACTGCTCTCTATTGTCTTGGTTTGATGGAAATTGTTCCAATGTGTGAGATTTTTGAATAAAGACTTGCTATATAGGAATAAAAGGTAAACTCGCAAGTGTCATAAGGAGAAGCAGTGAATATTTATATGAAAATGTAGGATATAACCGTATAAGTAGTCGGGAGAAGGGACGGACAATAAAATTGTAGGGGTGTGTAGCGTAGTTCGCCGTCGTCCAGAAGAAGAAGAGTTTGTCTGGAAGGTCCCTGTCTTTGGGTACATGAGCCGAAAATAATAATTCGGTTCAACGTCCGATCTTTAGCACGTGGGACTGTAAGAACTCAGCGAGCACTGACCCCAGCCAGCCAAAGTACCATCCCCTTGATCCTTGACTTGCCTACCTACTTGGCTTGAGTTTAACAATAAGAAGCTGGACTACAACAGACATATTATTTATATTGCCATGAATAAGGGCCAAGTGCATTTATTGTTTTCCTCCCTTGGTTCTTTATTATCTCCCTCTTTTATGTGCATCTCTCTATATAAGACAATAATAGTTTCTCCCATCATATAAATCTTTATATCCTGGTGTATACTATTAACGTCTGAGGGATGGTTTGAGATGCCTAGTTTTTTATGCACAAGTCCGTTGCTTGCATTCCTGCACGGTATCAGACAAATGATAGAGAAAGGATCATGGGTGTCCAACATTATAACAGGGAACACAAAGAGAACAACCTTGTGTAACCGCCACACAATCATTCCTATTACATCTCATTATTTGTCAGACACTCGATCGATTCAATAAAAATGTTAAAATTTTGTCCCAGCGATTTTTCTGAAATGAGTACGTGTGGACGGAGGCTAATTCTGTTTTTCAGGGTCACACTCTTCAGAGGAGTTTACATTATCTACATAGCTAAAAGCAAGGGCATGTCGGGAAAATAGTGTAGTAGGTATAGTTACGCATGAAGAGAACCGCAGACTAACAAAAAATAATACGACTTGTACCAGTAAAAAATACAATCGGGCGAGTCTGGTATGTGAACGTGATTCATGAGTTCATTCAGTTCATCTCAATTTAATCTATGATTTTTTTTGCTTTTTCCAGGCGTCATAAACGTGGACGGAGAGTTGTGGAAACAACAAAGGAGCTTTCTGCATAGGCAGCTTCGTTGTCTCGGCATGAAAAGTTTTGGATCCGGCAAGGAGAAACTGGAAGGCCGCATCATGGTATATCGCTAAATAAATAAGTTCCAGACAAATAAATATTCTAAAGCGATAAGGATCGTTGAAAAGTCTGAGACGTGAGTAATTGACGATAATTTTTGATTACAGTTGGAGGTTGACAATTTCTTGACGATTGTCGGGAGCAACGAAGGGAAACCAATGAAAATCAATTCAGCTTTAAACCTCTGTGTAAGCAATGTAATTTGCTCGATGTTGATGAGCGTCCGATTCGGAAACAACGATGCCCGTTTTGAACGATTCATGCATTTGATAGAAGAAGGATTCAAACTCGTTTCCAGTGTGGCTGCTACTAATTTTCTTCCTTGCTTGAAGAATTTGCCTCGTCATGCAGTTCTAACCAAAAAGATTCAAGCGGTAAGCCTAAGGATGTTCTATATCTGTCTGGATGAAATAGATAAATCAAATATCCAATAATAAAAAAACAAGTTTGTCCATTTGGCCTAAAGTTCGTTCGTGCAATCGAACAGCGTTACTGATTACGTATTTTGTTTATTGTATAGAACCGTATGGAGATGGCCGAGTTTTTCCGGGAGATCGTGGATATGCACAAAGCAACTTTTGACCCAGACAAGCCTCGAGATCTCGTTGATATGTACCTCGCTGAGATTGAGAAGGCAAAAGAGCAAGGTTACTACGATGAGCTTTTCGAGCGCAAAAATCCTGGTGAGTGATTTCATTATGCAAAACTATAATATTATTTGTAACTGGCAAATGACTTTTATAGGCAATTTTCTAGCCCTAACTCTAATATTTATGATATTGTAGTATCAAGACAAGTGAATTAAAATGCCAATCGATTTCGCTTCTCACTTGAATAAGCGTCTAGTTGTATATGTTAATATTTTTAATGTAGTTGCGACTTGTAGCATTTCAAATCCACAAAGCAGTGTCAGTTATAGTTGTCTGATAGATCAGCCGATCAGATAACAGACATGTACTTGTACAACTTACAAACGGTTAAGGTAGTCGGGGAACGTGATGTGACGTACGTACAACTAGTTTCATTGGCAAATTATATTTTATTAGCCGACTGCTTTCCTCACTCATTAGACAGCATTTAGAAGTGGGATCGATACGGGTTTTCATAATCCCTTCTCATTTATCCTGTACTATTTAGGCGAATTCAATCCACTCCCCACCAGAACAAGTATGAAAAATTTGCACTCCTTGCATTCGACAGTTAGGTAGTATTAAAATATTAGGCAGTAAAATGTATGCAGAATATCCGCTAGATTAATTATATATACAATCATTTCAAAAATGGATTTATATAAATAAGAATTTGTTTTGAACAGATCGCCAAGTGTACCAAATCATGGGGGATCTTTTCTCTGCCGGAATGGAAACCATTAAAATAACTTTACTTTGGTCCGTCATTATTATGATGAAACATCCTGAAATCATGAAGAAAGTTCAAAGAGATTTAGATCAGGTAACTTCAAATTTCATTTGAAGAACATTTTTATAACTAGTATCAAGTTGTGATTATGATTTCAACATTGTAAACTCATTTCTCCTACAGAATCTTAACCGTATTATTATTTTTAAAGGTTGTTGGTCGCTCTCGCCTCCCCAGACTGGATGATATGGAATCGTTACCTTATGTCGAAGCTGTTATTCTGGAAGTTTTAAGATTTACCAGCGTGGTCCCAATGGGCACTACTCATGCAACTCTGGCGTAAGTTTTTCTAAAATAATTTCATGCTACAATACGAATCTTTTAAGTTTGGCAATTATTAATGAGTTTTAATGCTTTATTTTTGTATTACAGTGATGTTTGGTTGGATGGGTACCTCATTCCGAAAAATACTCAAGTAATTCCGCTCCTTCATGCCGTCCACCATAACCCTCAACTATGGGAAGAACCAGATAATTTTATTCCCGAGAGATTTCTGAATGAAAATGGTCGTGTGACGAAACCCGAGTTTTTTATGCCATTCGGTGTAGGCCGTCGTATGTGTTTGGGGGATGTGATGGCACGAATGGAACTCTTCCTTTTCTTTAGTAGCCTTCTTCACATGTTTGATTTAAGACTTCCCGAAGGAAAAACATTGCCTTCAATTCAAGGCAGTGCTGGAGCTGTTACCGTCTCACCAAAAAGCTTTGAGGTAATTAAAAACTACGAAATATACTTTATTAGTCATACTACTTCATTTAAATTATATAAATTTGTATCAATTAACTAAAACGTTGTAATTTGTTTTACAGGTGTGCTGTATTCAAAGAGAAACTGATCAAGAGTTGTTTTACAAGCAGGACAAGACAGACTGTACATTGCACAATGAGAAGAGGAACATTGGGGTGCATTAAATTACCGATTTTAAGAAAGTTTTAGAATATTGAAAGAAACCTTGGAGTACAGAGATACTTTTTACTAGGATTAGAAAGGGGGATGGGCTCATTGTATTCCAGACAGGAAAAATATGTTAGCTTTTCAGGTTTGTAAATTGTAACACATGAAATTGGTACTCTAAGTATAAATGAAAAGTGCATTCTGTATGTACTATTTAACATGTACAAATGTATAATGATACGTACATTTGTGAAGTCGGTTACAATTTACAATAAAGTGTATATAGGTAGGTAAAGTATTAACATGAAACTAAATAGAGAATAGAGTGCCATAGGAATTAGATGTACATATGTAGAGTAAGATTGAGTAGGAGGGAGTGTATATGTTAAGCAATTTTAGTATTTCTCCTGTGTTCGGGTACGGATCTCAACGTCTGACTGACTGCTATTATATGGTCACTTGCCATTTGTTCCCATCCGAATATTTCACAATATTTATGACAAGATTTGCTGAACAAATCTTCAGAGTTAGCTGAACCCACCGACGATACAATTGCTAAAACTGTATATCCTACATTTTAACCAATTTATTATGTACATTTTGCTTTGCACCATTCTTATTGTTTCGTAGCTTTTGTAATGATTAGTCGCCAACTGCCTAACTACCTTCCTTGTGAACTGACGTGAGCCCTGGCTGACTATTTAAGTATGTGATGTAAAAAGATGGAGACAAAGATCACAGCTGTGTTTAACTAATGTGCCCGGTGAAGAAACACTAAGAAAACTTTAGCTTTGCAAACATTGTTGTAGTTTATATAGGGTGTATATATATAGAAGTGTGTGTATATAGTGATATTATACGTATAGGTAGGTACTTGTGCAAGTAGTAATAATAGTAAGTATTGCTGAAGGAGATAGGGAATTTATACTGCACAAAGTATATTTTTATTTTACTCCCGAATGCTGCTTCAGTACTTTTATTACTTTACAAACAATCTCAGTAAAAATATTATTTCTCTTTGACAAATGCCATTACTCCGATAATCAAACAGAAAAGATAAATAGTTGCCAATATTCATATATTATTACCTAATAAGCTGTTTGTTTATAAACACTGTGCAGACTCAACTCTAAATAGTGATGTACGAGCACGTTTGCTATAAATGGAACTGTAAAGTAGGCTGTAGTAGGTATATGCATTCTCACTTCCTACCAAGTGACATAATGCAAGTTGGTTATGGACATTAATTGTATACCCTGCACTTGATAAGCGATTATATTTATAATCAAATTGAGGAATGCTAAAAGACAGAGAAACCAAGTAGGTGAGAAAGAATGGATTGGTAAAGAAACGATGAATTGTCAAGTTAAATAGAAAATGAAACAGAGTTAAGTTTTTAGATTATGCAATCATTGAATATCCGTGTTATAAATTGCTAAATTTAGGTCTGTTCTATTTACTCTAATTGACTTTTGTCTTTCTCATCCTTACTATTTTGCTAGATTGTTGTAAATGCATTTTGAATGTTCTCTCTAGTCATAACTAACAAACTTAGCGATCATTTCTGTATAAATTATACTAACTAAAACAAATATTTATGGATAAAAATACACTTACTTTCTTTGTAAAGTTAACGTTCAACTTATTTCACTATTTTGTTTTACTATTTTTATTTCCGTTTACCCAAATGTTGTTATTTGTTGAATGCTTTTGAAGGCAATTACAAGAAAATCTACTGCAGGTATACTTTATGTTTTATTGTCCACGCGATTTAATTAATTATGTAATAATATATACTTACACTTATAATGAGACATTCTCATTATAATGCGTCTGTGTTTATTTACCTACATTCTTATTGTTGTTTGATTGACTTGTTCCCATTTGTCACTCAACCATAGCTGGACAGTATTGATAAAATGGGAAAAATGTGTATGTAATTACTATACAAAGTGATTAAAGGTTCTGCATTTTGTTAATTATTGTTAACCATGAGAAGTTTTCCATTCATTTCATTTCATACACATCATACCTTAATTTAAGTTAATTTCTGCAATTCATCTTTTGCATTTACATGGAACTTTGACTAGGTATTCCACGGAAACAATTGGCCTTGCGATGAATGAAATAAATTTCATTAGACAGTATTTAGGACAAAAGGAAGTTACCACTATAGAAATCTCATAAAGCAAGATTGTCTTCTTGATATAATAAATAGTAGTATGTACTACTCTGTAAAGCAATATTCTAATGTAAATACCTACATCAACAATATTTAGAATTTTGGACCAGCAATGATATTTGGGACAACGTTGCTGCATTTTTCTGAAACGTAGATATATAATGCTTCGTATGCAATAATATGTATTTGTCAGCAATAAAAACTAAATGAGGGTATCCAGTCCGTTTTGTTATGCATTTATAAATCAACATATTTCAAATATTTATCAAGCAATAGTGAATTATGTTGTAGATCTACCTACAATAGTTGTGTATCAAACATAAATGGAATTTTCCTGAATGGGCGTCAATTCTTTTATACATTCGTAAAATATCCGATGTACTTAAACAAGAAATTATAAAAGGAAGCTCATTCAACAATCTTTTGCAATTTTTATTCAGTTGAGAATTGTTACCTCTCTCGTCTTTTAATCTGAAATGATGGTTTCCCATTTTATTTTCACCGTACTGCTTTGCTGCTATGTTAGTAGCTGCTATAGTTCTGAAGCACCCGCAGCCTCCAGGTAAATTGTTCGAATACTATTAAATTATAACAATTAAATGGATTTCAATAATAATAACATAATATACGTATAAACGAAGCTCTGTGGATTTTATATCAATGCCTTAATTGTAATTTCAGTGTAGAGTCTCCGTTACCTGCACCGAGTTTAAAGAAAAGAAGTCCTGCAGAAAATACTGTCGCCGATTCTGTAGGATCAAGGAGAATAGAGGCCTTGCCGGGTAAAACTAGCGCAAACAAATATGGGGTCCATTTAATGCCTCGAGTCCTCAGAGGTAAGAGAATTGTCACAGCTGGTAGAATTCAATGGATTGGGATTGAATTGCATTATAAATAAACTACTTAATTCTTAACTTCATTTTCCAACAGCAATCTCTTCAAGGCTATCCCGACCGAAGCGAGATTATGATGATTATCGTTCCAGCTATAATAGCCAGCCAGTCTATAGCTCATCGTATTCAGGACCAGGTTTGAGATATTCAAATGGTGGACTATCAGGCGTGAAATATTCAAGTGGTGAATATTCGGGTGGTGGAGTGCAGTATTCAAGTGGCGAGTACGCACATAGTGGACAATATTCTGGAAATGATCTTGATGACAGTGTGTACTCAGGAGACAGCTATAACAATGACGACAGTGATAGTCCATACTCTAACCAACCAATAATTTACGTCATTTCTGTTCCTGTTCCAATGCCTGCCAGTTACTATGCCACTTCCAGTTATAGTCCTTACATACCTGGTCAATCATACGGCACGGTAGGACTGCAAAGCTACTTAAATGGAATTATGCCCGGTTACGGTTCGTCCAGCTACTCCCCCTACTCAACCAATCCATCTAGTAGCTACTCACCTTATTCTTCCGCTCAATCCAGCTACTCACCTTACTCAACCGCTCAATCTGCATACTCTTATTCCCCTTCTCAGAGTTATAGTAGCAACCCATATTCGACTTCAGGTCAGTCCTATAATTCCTACGGTTCTCCCTACCAGACAGGTTCTTCCTACTACCCAGGTCAAAGTTCATCCTATTATCCAGGTATGAGTTCATCCTACTACTCTGCTGCATCTGCTTATCCAGGTGTATCTGCCTATCCAGGCGTATCTTCCTATCCAGGCGTATCTGCCTACCCTGGTGTATCTGCCTATCCAGGTGTCTATCCCGGCGTATCTGCCTATCCAGGTGTCTATCCCGGTGCCTACTCAGCTGTTAATCCTTACGCTAATCCTTATGCAATGAATCCATATGCCTTTAACCCCTATATGTATCCGCCTACTACTACAACCACTACTCCTAGACCTGCTTAAAACTGACCCAACTTAAAACTAGATCTAGTATTAAGTTGAGTTAAGATTCCATCAGTTTTTTAAAAATATATCTGTACTTTTAAACATTGAAGCTTTGACTAAATAAAAGTTTTATGCGATTTATTTTATCACCCTGATGTTTGGATATTTCAATTAATTTTAACATTCATACTTTTTACACAGATAAATGTACATAAAATTATCACATCTATCCAAAATACCATTTAAGCGTGATGAGCAACATTATGTTCTTCATTGACGTGAGTAGCGTTCTTTGCATAGTATTGACTCATAACTAGCCAGAATAATATTTTTAGAAGATTAAACTGCCAAAATGTTAAATAGGTTCTAATAGGTCATAAAATATGTTTTTATATGGGTAAGGGATAATCTTATATTGCTATTTTGGTCTTTTAGATGGAATTTTTCCCCAATATTTATTTATTCTGATTCTCGAAGAAATATTACTTCTGCAAAACTTTACCATTAGATATATTATTCAATTATTCATGGCATAACAACTCGTCATAAGTAACATAACACTATTTTCGCTACTACCCATGGTTCCCATCATCATAAAAGCATTATTTAAAAATGCTACCCCTCATATGAATTTGGTTCTAAATGAATCGTGCTTGAATTTCTAATACTGCTATATTTATGTTTGAGTTGCCCAATAATGTTTTCGAGATTTTAATTCCTTTTAAATAAACTCACCAGCTTTAGGACTCGAGCAGTTTGAGATATTTTATGGGTAAAGTATATGGAAGTGAATGAAAGATTACTATTTGCATGTCTCGTAAAGAGTATAAAATAAATATTTGTATAAACGATGCATGTATATTCATATGATGGAAATAGTCTTCAGAAAATAAACTGAAATGTCCAATATCAACAAATATTATAGTTAAATATACACTTTTATTCCAAATTTTACGTGACAAAAATACTGCACAGTAATGAATACTGATATGGTAACAATGACATGGTAAGTTATATAGAGAATTGTCAATTTTAACTTTGGTGGCGATCTTCTGAAAACTGATAGGATATTATTTGAGATAATTTGGTAATTCATAATGAATCAGTCGTGAGCTTCAAAAATAATTTCTTTTTGTACATTTTCCTTTAACTTTTTTATCTTCAGTTTGTGCATACTAAAGCACGTCAAACACTAATGGTATCTGCTTTACAATAATTTTCAAAAGTTAATTATTGATGGATGGGCTAGGGCAGTATGGTCCATTTTCTAACCGTGGTATCCATAGCCGTGTCCATGGTGTCCATGATGTCCATGACCTCCGTATCCGTGGCTGGTGTATGTGTACACAGCGGGACGGTAGTATCCGTAGCTGCGGTGTCCATGACCTGAGATAAAAAATACAGGAGAATTAGCAAATGGCATACTAGTATTCCACTGCATTGTGTGTACAGCAGATATTACCGTAGCCGTAGCTGGGACCATGATGACCATAATAACCTGGGTTCACATATTCAAATGAGTAACAATATTTTCTTGGAGAAGACCATAATAAATATACCTATCTCTATATTAAGTATATTATGCATTTTACCATGACCGTGACCATATCCTCCGTAATGCCCGTGTCCGTATCCGGAATATCCATGACCATATCCTCCATGACCTACAGTTAATATTTATTGTCCAATTATATCTGTATACCTTATACCATGCCAATTAAGCAGTGAGAGAACTGCAATGATTTCTTACCATGGCTATATCCATGTCCGTGATGCCCATATCCGTGACTAGGATAACCTGTGATTTAAAGATTGAAATATTTCATTTTATAATTCACCTCTGTGGTAGAAATTGAATAGTTATATACGAACTTAACCACACTACACAATCATCTCCCTGAAATAGTAACGATACACATTTGATTATAAAATGTAAATATCATTAGTTCCAAAATTTAAATCATTGATGCTATCTGTTTAAGCCTGTTCTTATAACATTAGGGAAAAGTTGCCTGAATTGTCTGCTATCACTACAATACTATACTATACATACTTCAATGTATAGTTATACATACCAAACTCATTATTTTAGTGGTAAGTACATGTATTTTCATTGCGCACATTGAAAAGGCAATCAAGATGATAATTAAGCATATTCCAATAACTAGCTATGTAGAATTCTACATATACAGTAATATGTAGCAGATTTTAAATCGTCGTAGCTAAAAATCATGCATGTAAGCTTCTCTTAGCTTCATAATGAGAAATTCAATATTATGCTGAAAACTGCAAGTGGTTTTTATCCCATGAAATGTCGTCATTTTCTGAATTAATATTTTCAACAAAATGCGAAACAAATTCTCACCGTAACCTCCATAAGATCCTACATAAGTGGTATGTCCATGACCATATCCATGTCCGTGACCTAAAGAGGTTGAGTAAATGTAGTAAATTATTTATTGCAGAGCAACCCTGCGTATCCAAACATGGTTATGAGTAAATGTAATTTTAATACCATATCCATGTCCATATCCAATGCCATGTCCATAATATCCAGTTTCTTGGGCTTCAAGCTCCGAAGTGCCTTCTTTTTTCTCCGTCTCTCCTTGTGGGGCTTTTTCGCTTTCTGCTAAAGCCAAAGCGACGAAAGCCAAGACAAGTACCACCTTCTAATTTTGAGAAAATACAATTCACTTTAATATTTTGCACAATTTGGAATGGCACATAATTTGCACAAAATATAATGGGCACACTTACAAAAAATCTGGTCATTTTTCCTTAATCGCAAAAAATCTGAGAATAATTTAGCAAAAGAATAAAAAAAATCACAGTTAAACCAGCACAGCTTTATTCTGCAACAGATAAAAATCTGATTGAAGTGAGTTGGTAAAACACCAAATAGAACTGCCGATTGTTGAGATTTTGAAGAGCGTTTATATAGGAAAGCTATGACTTCATTTGGGGGAAAATAAAACAAAAGAATATTGACTAACAGGGTAGGTAGGTACACTAAAAACTAAAACCAACCTGTCAATCTACGCAAATAATAAGATTCATAAAGCAGTAAGGTCTTTGATAGGACAAAAGCTGTGTGCAATACATAATATAAACAGACTGCAATTAGATAACATACTTTACTCTTGGTACCTACCAATATATTTCTATCATTGTTGGCCATACCTAAAAAAACTGTTATATATCTCTGTTACAATATTCTATGAAATATGAAAATAACCGTTGCAGCGGCGTGAAAATCTTGTATCTTAACTTAATATCTTATCGTGTTTACTCACTTTCATTTGTTTACATGATGCAAGTAGAGAAGGTAAAAGGCAAGCAAGAGTTTTTTTTAATCTGCCCTGAGATCTTTACATCTGAGCTCCATGCAAATTATCTAATAATTATTATTACGACCACTTTACGGCCACGGCCCATGATTTATACATATTTTGGTTTCCTCATTCAGCCTTTTACTATTCTCATGCCTAGGTTAAGATTAGCTAAGTGTAACAGATATTATTCTGTCTCTAATCTTGTCAAATACATAGATAAACAAACTCTGTGCTCCAAATTTAATTGTTGGATTACATAAAAACGTCGTTTTGACTCTATCGTGCATGCTCTGCATTACCTGTCCACTTTATTTCGTGGATTTGTACACAAATCTCCATATTTGTTACCACTACTGTCTACACCTGAGAATACCATTAGGCAGTTCTAAGTCTACTTGAAACGTGCATACCTACTTAGGTATCAAGAATAATGGCTATAGTGCAAATACTGATTCTACCGAAACAAATGTACTGTAACGTAATTTAGTTACCTATAAAGCAACTCATTTTTACTACTAAGGTTTTCGTTCTATAATTATAACAATACTGATTACCACTTAAAAGCTTTAAAATGTGTACTCCTTATAAGTAACAGAAAAAGTTAGTGTAATTTCTATGCATTGGTTCAGATATTCATAAATAGGTATATTCAGTAGTTATTATAAAGGTAGGTTTTGATTTATCCACTTTAATATGTCATTATTTTGCATTCTTTGCAAATTGACATATATTAATAACATTCTTTGGCTTTTGGCATAGTAAATTTACTTTTGAAAACCTGTTGACAGATTGTACTAAAATATGTCAATTTACAAGTCATTAATACCACTTGCCAACAGTAAATATTTGCAACGGCCACATCATTGCTTTCTGTTTCACGTCTTAAGAGACAATGTGATCTAAATTGAACAAAATGTGCAGAATTCACTTTCATACGATAGTGTTAATAAAACAGTTGCATATTTGTTTTGTCTCGCCTAACAGTGCAACTAGACACTTGCGAAATGAAATGAAAAACCTCAGAGTTGAAGTACAGCATAAATAGCCAATTTACTTATCTAGCCCAGTCAGGTTTTATCTTATAAATAGAAAAGTGCATTCTGACATTTTTTTGCAATGGCACTAAAAAGTCAGATAGTTAAGTAGGTACAGCAGATTTAATGCATAATAATAATACCTACATAATATCATACTTTACACATATCTTACATGCCCATCAAAAAATATATTGTACACCAAAGAAAACAGGGCAATCTTACTCGATGTGCAATGTGCATGTATTTAGCCAATAGAATAATTCTGTGATTCTAGCAAAAACAAGTAAAATTTTAAGCTAAAAACATTTTTCATGCAGTATATTCAATTAGAGGTCAATGAAATTGCCAATTTTACTGAATCTTCAGCTCGTAGAACTAAGAATGCCAAAAAATAGTAACTTTAGGGCTTGCTAAAAAGATTTGCTTTAGTTGTCTTGATTACTTTGCCTATAATATTAATAGATCTTGTAAAATAAAGAGTCTAGATCTTTTTAGCTTTAGAGGGGAGATTTAGCAGTTTTAGATGAAAATTTTAGCTAATCCCAGCATTAGATTATTGTCATTATATGATTTATGACTTTACCATATCAGTTAATGTTGAGCAATGTTGCATAAATTTTGGAGTGATACATAAATTTGCCCATAATTATTTTACGGATACATTTATGCTAAGCAGTATTATCCTACAAAAGAATAAATGCGTTTTACGTCCACATCTTTTCGTTTATCTGTTTTTATTTAACTCAGAAGGATTTACTTCGCATAATAATTGCAAATTACTAAAAAAAGCGATAGTTCGAAGTGTATATAGCAACGCAGACTTTCGTTAGTCCTTTTGTAGACAAATCGTTATTTAGTTGACCTATAAAATCATTCGCCTCAGTGTTTAATAATCGATTAACGATGTAGCTACAATATCTCATGTTCTTTTGCCACTTTGCATAATGAGTGCCATGCTTTGTTCTCCTCTAAAGATTTTTTTTTGCATTTAGATATTATTTTTTATGTAGCTGAGAAAGAAAAACCCTAAGATCGTTTCAACTCAAGTTATATAATTCAAATTGAAGCATGAAGATAACAAAGCATATAATAAATGAGCATATGTAACCAATTTGGTACCTCATGAAACGCATTATTATCGTTAATAATTCCCATTTATAGAGATTTATGTGCATATAAAATTTAAGTTGGATTTGCCTTTAGTTTGTGGTGTTAGTCTATTGACACAGTTTAAGTTAGAGCCTTATTTAGCATTAACTTTGTAAGTGCGTCATTGTCATGTCTGTACTAATAAGAGAAAAGAAGTAACTAACTATTTCCTGAAATGTACTCCTAAATTTGTGACACAGTATGAGTTGATTAAGGTAAATAAAACGGATATTTACTTCAACTCTCCAACTCTACAACTGCCAATTGACTTTTCTTGACACTTTGCTTGGCTCGTGCCTAATTGAATGCTCCATACATTTGGCCACGGGCTGTGGACGACGTTTGCCTTTCAATACTCGATTCTGTTGAGAGTTGGCCAACTTAGAAATCCTAAAGATTCGTCATGAGCTGTGTCTTTCTGGTGGTGGTATAACAATGTTTTCAACCCAGTACACATTATTGCAATATAATGCCTTCCCACTTACTTGATGTATAACATGTCGCACAAGTGCTCAGCAGTATGGAGCACTTTCTCATTAAAACATTTAACTCCCTTATGTAATTATCACTCCTACTTATACGTATAGTTATCGCAATTATTTATTTAATACACTATTCTTAACAAGGAATGTGCTTCGCAGTGCTATCATTACCTTATCCTGCTTCTGTAAATAAAGAAATAGTGGAACTTAATTATAAATTCATTATTTTGTCTTTTACCTTCCAAGAAATTATTTGTTCTTATACAACAAAACTTTCCTATAGAAACAAAATAGTCGTGTTCATTTAAAAAATCATCTATCGGTAGGAACTACATGCTATTTACTACACAAATCATAGTAAAATGACAAAATCTGTATCAATTTCAATAATTTAATCTATTATATATATTATAAATACATTAAGAGATCTATTGAAACTTGGAGTAATTCCAAAACCGGAAATTGTCATACACCTATACCAACTTCCCCTATTCTATACAATCATCAAATAATTTATTGTGTTATAAAGAGTGCCTTGTAGAAGAAAAGAGCTGAACGAAAGGGCAAATAACATAAAACACTTCAAAAATTAAATACTAACCTATTATTACATGGCTCTTAAGTTTATCATAATATAACGCTACTTTGCATTATAATTAACTGTTATGTTATCACAAGTTTAAAAAGTCTAACACTATTAGTAATAATGACCGTCTGTCTTGGTAGGTATAAATGTATCCTATTACACCAGGTAATATTGCAGACAAAATAATTTCAATTCCATTGCTGTCAAGTCATGTCACTGTGCACTTATTCATTGCAGTGTACAAAAAAGCTATTTAGTTGCAAGCACTGAAACTGTAGTATCATTAAAGTGCATTAATGCAGTACAAAATTCTTATACTCTGACGGAGGGATATTGACAACTGCAAACTCACAATAAAATCCATTTAATGCAACTTCAAGCTACCTGGTTGACAACTGACAAGTCCGTTAGTCAAACTTTTACATAATAATACAATGGATACAGCATTAAAGATAATAGTACTATTAGTAGGTCATTATTTTCTGGCTTTTGTCTTTTCAATGCAATCTATTAATATCATTCAATTTGAGTTTTATGAGAACAGCATTTTATAATTTGGAATTTTATATGTTGAAAACTGTAATTTTTCAATAAAATAAAAAATAAAAAAACAAGATGCAATGATAATACGTTAATTAACTCAGATGTAAACGGAAAAGTGTGATTATGTTGCGTACAGATATATTTCATCGGCACCAATGCAATCTGAAGTTGAGACTACAGAGCTGCACATTCCTTTCTTCATCCGCAATCCTTAGTCAGTAATTATAACATTAGGCATCCCTTTGAATATCATAGATAGCTAATGCTACGAGAGTGTTTAGTCATTTGATAGGAATGAGTTGCATAGCTCTCTGGTAATGTTGCTCGTTATCTTAAAGAAATAGTAAAGCAATGATCACAGTCCTTTTCCTGTCCCATATTATTATATCCTTACTTTCCTGCTTCAAATCTACATAGTAATTGTAGGTTTCTATTATTTGTCATTACAATTGTAATGCAATTTCTTTTCTACAATGGCAAATTGCATAATTCTTAAATTGCAATACATTAAGTCATTTAGTGAGCTGGGCCATTTAGACCACTGATTCTTATTTTCAAGAGAAATGAATCTGGAGCAAGTTCTCATTCTTGGTTCACAGCGTCACCGTCACAACAGTCGATATTATTGAACTAAAATTAATATAACGTTTTCAAAGGACATTCTAAAGGATGTTCGATTTACAATCAGCCAGTTTGGTTTACAAATTAAGCATTTATGTAAAGTGGAGAGATAGTTTATTATCAGAGTTGTACTTGTAGAATAACCTCTGTAACTATCCATAATACATTTACATTCAATTGCTTATTGTTCATAAAAGTTCTAGTTCTAGAGCACAATTTTTGTTATCAAGAAAATCGAGAGTAATAATAATGATTTTAATACCTACTCTTTCCTAAGTGAATAGTAATCTAGAATTGTTCAATAATGGAAAATGAAAGCATTTTGTTCAATGCTAAGTTTAATCAAAACATGAGACAACTTTCATGATGAGATGAATCTTGCATCAACTACATTGATTTTAATCTTACAAATAACCCACGTATATTTATTCAAATTCACCATTTCTGTAGATACACTTTCCATTTGATGGCCATACTTTTAATTGTCATATTCATTAAAGTAAATTACACTGCGCTGTTACTATTTTTAAAATGTTAGTAAATACATTAAGAATTGCTGTACATACGCACTTGCTAAACTTACTGTTACACATAACATCGTAACATATAACATCACCTGTTGCATTTCAGTCAGAGTGAATATGAAATAATTCACTAATTGATGGTTTCTGCAAAATAAGAGTTATTACCTGACAATAATGTGAATCATAATGAATTTAGTGCACAAATACCTTTCGTTATAAAAGAGCCGACTTAACTTCCGTTCTCTTAATGTTGGTACTTACCCCAATTATTATGACACTGAGATTTGTATAGCGTGTAGTAAAAATCATTATTCTCAGTGGTCCTCTGTAAATTGTGTATTCCTTAGAGACAGTTCCCCAATGCCCATAAGACTTATTTAGATAAGAAAGATACCTAAATACGAATTGAATGGTACCGTCTCATGAATAATTTACCAGACCCTGGAAATTTATTTTTACTTACCTAAATATTCGTAAACTTAGTAAATGTTTTCTAAAATCTAACCAACCTGATGTTTTTGGCATTCTCTCAAATTTAGACTATTTTTCGCAAAACACTAATTTTACATTGACAATTTTACCAAAACCTGAATAAATAAGTCGAAGGACAATGATCTATAAAATTTATACTACTTTTCAAATTTCTGATATATTTACAGACATTTGCCTTTTTGGTCAAAATATTTGTTAATATTTTCTACCCTTAAAGAGTCAATTTTTTGCGAAAAGCGATATTTACCAAAATGATACAATTTTTATTAAAATTTAAAATTTATGAGCAAAGGTCATAACATTTTAAATATACATTTAAAATCTTGTCTATATACCTATACGAAACAGCTAGATAAAAAGACTGTCTGACAAATATTAAAAAATGTTTTTAAATAAATTTCCGTTGTCTGTTCTTTGTTACCTGTTGTGAATTACTAATTTTCATGACATGAAGACATGACTAATCGCAAGTTTATTACCTAATCTCTTCACGTCGACCTAACATCATACCTACCTTTAAATTAAGAATCTATCCTGCCCCTGCTTAAAGTTGCACTGGATTGGATTAAGAGTGTTACTCACGTTCTGCACGTTTGTTATGCTTTATTTTATGTTATTGTTCTAATTCATGATTACTACCAGAAAACGCCATAACCGTTGTTGTTGCTGTAAATAATTGCTTGAATATTAATTAGTGATACTACTAATAAGTGACTAACTACCTTTTGTTCTTACAAATAAGCCACCAATAAAAATACCTGAAGATAAATCTTTTTAGTCTTTTATGATTACTATACACTTGGTTTGCGAAAACATTAGTTCTATAACTGCATATAATTGCTGTACTACCTCATCAACTTAGGCGATAACTTTTTTGTGTGATAATTCAATAAATGTCAAAACTTTCAGATTTTCAGAGTACACCAAAATAAAATTAGGTCACGATGGCTGCACTACAATAAGATAGTTCTGACAATCAATGTTCTCTCGTCGGGTTTAATGCCAATATATCACAAAACGACGCATAAACATGGGTAAGTAGTAATTATGTATTTTCATGGTCGCATTTAAATCACAGAAACCTTGTATTATTCCTACTATCTCAAATCACAGCAATTATTGAAAGGTATTATGCAATATGATTTTCGCAAGTAAGTAAAAGTAAGTACCAAGCCCTAATAGAGCACGCATAAAATATATGAGTAAGAGAATTTCACTAAGCATGCGGCTACCCATATGACGAATTGTAAATTCTTAAACGCAATGCACAAACATTAAATTTGTAATATCATTTTATTTCCAAATTTGCATTTAATGAGGTACAATTTTTCCAATCGCTATTTTAATTTCTTTTAAAATAGTTCTAGATTTATATTTGGGCAGAATCAAATCATATACTAATGCTTTTTTACTAAAGTCGGTGCGATTTTCAATTAGCTAAAGGAATTAATAAAAAACTACACTTAATCATAAAACAAGATTTCCCGTCCAATATTTTAAACATACGTATAATAGAATTGGTTAACTTTTTCTACATTACCATTGAATTTGTTGTAACCGGTAAAATTCGATTTTAAATAAATACATACTAGGTAATTTGTAAAACGCTATAATTTGTTACAGCTTAACACTTCAACAAAGGAAAACAATTAGCACTATGCTTGACTAAAATTTATGTCAATAGTTACTACAAAGAATGGGTTGGGTGAACGTTTGATTTTCTTTTTCACATAGTTTCACTGCTTAATTGTTCTTGCCTATTACCTAATGCACATTCCTATATAATTTATTACTTTGACATTCCTTCTTCGAAGTAAATTCAACAACAGTGAGCATATATTTGTTAAAATTACTTGGCCAATACATTTCCATATTAGCTCAGCTACTCAAGTTTGATGACGTGATATTATAGATGAATCATATCTAAGCGGACTTGTGAAAGCGAAAAATTATTTCTGAGGGATGGTTGTGATGCTTCTACACTATATACATTTCTTCCGGATAAAATAACTCAAATTGGCAAATATGTTTATCAGCAATTATTGGTAATTCTTATTTACGCCATCTAAAACTTTCGTTTAAATACTTATTGCGTTTCTACTTATTTTGAATTCAAACCGTTAACTATATATGTACTATATTATACTTATCTTCACTTAAAAATATAAACATCCGGAAACATTGTAATATCCATTTACCGGTAATCAAATAGTTAGATATGATTTGATGGAGGGATGAAGTGGATATCGATGTATTCCATAATATTAAAATATACATTTACATACGAATCTCTACATTGGGGGTTATCGTGATGATGTTATACATTGTTTTGTACATTCAATAAGTGCCAATGTCCAAGCATTAGTCTTTTGTCCGAATGAGATTTAAAGGACGAAATCCACATTTTTGTGTAATATTCGGCCCTATCTTAAAATAGGGACTGCAAAGGAATATGAAGTTGAAATTTTGCTGAGGTGTAGATTTAATTCCCTATTTTCAAAACATGCAAGAACCAGAGTGCTGCACCCTCCCAAACGAGAGATATTAATTATTTTGTAGGGACGGTTTTTGCATGTAATTAATAGGGAAATAAAAATTTCTTAAAGAATTCGGTATAAAAACGATATACTGCAAACTCCAAAAGATATGAAATTCGGGGACATAATTGATTATATATTGGAGCACAACATTTGCAAAATCCAGCGTGCTGCACTTCCTACTTTCGATGTTTCAGCAACCGGAAGAACGTTTTTCGATTTTTATGCTACTTTCTTTGCTACCATAGAGTATGACGTCATATCTGATAAGGTTCTCTATGATGGTAACTATGGACATCTAATATGCAACAATCCTTTCTCGGCTGTTTGTGTCAACATTATTGATGTCATCAAAATTGCACTTTTTAACCAGCGGAGTCTACTTTATGCCTACGCCGCTTGTCTGTCTGTCTAATTTTGAGTGCTTATAATAATCAAGTGTGTAAAATCGGCATTTTGTAAATTGTTTTTGAATAGTTCCATGATAAATTGGAATTGTCAAAACAGTGTCTGGTTTTTGATTGTAAAACATTTACACATAATTTTCTCAGCACTTTGTTGAGGTTTGCAACCAAAAATAGTTTTCAGATTCGGAAGCTCGCAGCAAAATTCCCAAACTACGAATTACTATAAAATTCATAATATTTTGACAAAAATGCAAAACCCGCATCTATTCATTGTTATCTTTTTCCTTTTTCAGTCTTCTTTCTTTCGAATCGAACGAAATCGAATCACAAAAATTCGTTTTCGTAAATGGGGGTTTTGATGAAGGCTTTTACAGCCCTGTGTAAAATGTGTACCAAATGCCAAGGTAGGTAAAATTTTGGTTGGGTTGGTGCAATGTGTCCCTCTAAGTTAAAGTACCACGGACTCACGGACCCTCTATCATCTATATCTCAGAATATTAATTTAGACATGACCCCCCAAAGTTTCATCGGATCTTCATCGAACATGGCCTAGAGGTTACGTTTCCACCCTCCCCACCCCGCACCCCTAACCTAACCTAAATGAAATAAACATAATAAACGATTTTAGGTCCAAAACCGGTGGAATGTCATTTTTCCTCATACCCCCGTCGGGGGTGGGGAGGGTGTAAACGTGACCTTCAGGTCATGTCCGATAAACATCCGACGAAAATTGGGGGGTCATGTCTAAATATTCTGAGATATAGAGGGTCCGTGGTACTTTAACTTAGAGGGACACATTGCACCAACCCAACCAAAATTTTAGATTAAAGAGGACAACGACAAGGGTTGAGGCAATTTCATGCTAAAGAAACAGGAAACTGCAGGGTATAAAGGGGAATATCCCCTCAATCGTGGTTGCAAAAAAATCGGTTCTTCAAGCATGAAATTGCCTTTTGTCACATCACTTACAGTCAGATCAGAAATGGATCGAACTCCATGCGACATAAACGACCGTCAAGCGGTTAGTTTTCTGAGCACATATTCATTATCACCATAACAACAGCTCAATTTCTCATGTTGGTGAATGGTGAATAATAAAGTATAGTACTCAGAAAACTAACCGCTTGACGGCCGTTTATGTCGCATGGAGTTCGATCCATTTCTGATCTGACTGTATGTTCTTGCCACAAATGGGGATGTTGCTAGGTGACCAGTAAAAATTATGATAGAGGGTAAATATGAATCGAGATACTTTTTTGGAAATTCCCTGAGACCACTTGTCCTACAGTAACATAAAAATTCTTTTTTTAAAACCTATACTACAGTTATAAGGAATATTTCACATTATTTTGTTCGACATCGTTCGAAAATATCATCGGTTGAAATCAAATGTTTGTGTACTTTGGGTATTTATAACCTCAAGTGAGAGACAAAAATGTGAAATTTTCCTTATAACCACTATCACCATTTTTAGCGGTTAACAAAGAGCTAAGACGTCTCCATTACTAGGTGAAGGCATACAGGGATTTTCCCTGATTTTGCACCCGATTGGAATTCTACATATGATGTCACAGAGATGTAAGCACCTAAGACCAAGTAACAATGATTATTTGGTTGAGTGGGGTGCCTACTTCCCTGTGATAGTAAGTGGAATACGAATTGGGTGCAAAAATCAGGAAAACGCCTCCTATGTCTTCACCTTGTAGTGGTGTTGATGTAAAATGCGTAACTAGAACAACAAAATCGACGCATCTTGGTAATGTATGTTAGGTAAAGCCCTGGGTAATGCCAATTAATACTTAATTTCAGCATCTTTCTGCAGCCAGTTTGAGGTGTGGGTGCATTCAGTTTGCTTTTAGCTGAGAAAAAGTCCGTGGTCACGGATACAGCCGCTGATCTTCCATGGGCCTGCACTTAGTTTTCCTGTTCAAACTGACTGCAGAAATAGAGCAAAACATCCTATTGACTTCACCTAAAAGGGGAGGGACTGTCATAGTTACGTTCGAAACACATTGGTATAGTATGTGTACACCAAGCAAGTTCGTCCCTTGTCGTTACCCATTTCTAAAATAAAAAATCGTGTTGCTATAGCCCAGAATTTTGAAAATATGACGTCACTATTGAAATATCTGGGGCCGAGTACCCCTGATCTAATTTATATTCAAATTTTATGGCTGTGGGGCCGGGGTCACCGCGGAAATCAGATTTGGTTCTTTGTCATTAAATATAAAATTAGAAATTAATTAAAAGTCTCTGCAAATAAAACATTATACCGGATAAGTAAATTCTTAACCTTGGTTATGCATCATATTAAGAAGCTTTATAACTAGTTAAAAATATTGTTGTTAAATATTCATATTGAAGATTATTCTTCTCAACAAAAGGGACAAAATATTAAATGGCTTCATGGAAAGGGATTTGTAGGCATTTAGGCTTCCATTACCTATCACAATATGATATCGACGCTTAGAGAGCGTGACAAATTAAAAAGACTCCAATGAATAGCATGAAGATTAAAATGTTATTAACAAATCAAACGGAATTAAAACGCAATTTTCAACTCTAAGTGATTATAATGACAACAATTATTTGTCTTATTATGGGCGAATCAGCATAGCATGTCCAATTTCCCCTTTTCAAATCTCTAAATGATGAGTAGAAAGAGTTAAAAACAGATGGACTATTGAAGTCTCAAGTTGGAATAGATCTCAAGAATAAAACATATTAGCCATAGGAGCATTTGTATTGCATATATAAATAAATTAACGTCTTGTTTACATTTCTATTGTTTAGGATCTTTTTGCAATGTATGTACAAGGTTGCCCTCACCGGTAGGAAGGCAGATACCATTAAAGCTTCTATTAGAAGCATAGCCTCTCCTATACCTAATTACCTATACCTAATATATACTAATATGTATTTTATATGCTACGTCTTGTGTATTCAAAGCCATTTGGTTGGAAAAGTAATTTCAGCAAGGGAAAACAACTGTTACTATCAAATAACATGAAATAACTCCTTCCGCAATTTTATGTTCATGATTCCAAATAACTACTGATTCGATTTGTTCTCTAAAAATCAATTCATGCTTTGATGATTTTTTAAATAGCTAGCATAAGACGCCTTCTTAAATTGCATTACCATGTTCATTCCTAGTATACTCGATTTGCATTTTAGTAATTTTAATTATTTTCTAGTTGATTGACTAACGTCACATTTACGTTATAAAAATATGAGTCAAGCAAAAATAGACAAATAAGGAATTGCATCAGTATTTTGCGTGAATGTGGAAAATGTGTACGACCAGATGCTCAAGAACGTATTGATACAATCTCGGTATATTTCTATGGATTCTGCAACATATTACGGATGTATCCCAGATATAAATTAATGAGTATATCCGGTGACATAAGAATGAAATGCTAAACGAAATAATTTACTAGGTACTATAGGTACCCTTTTAGTTTGCGTTGAAATAGCCTAATTGTATATGCCAAAGTAAACTTAGTGATGACTGAATTTAAGATTGAAACATGCAAAGTAAAAAGGAATTAATGAATTACTTAGTGGGTCCAAGTTTAATAAATCCAGCTGTAGGTTCTGAGCCTTTGGAGGAAATACAGAGACATAAAAAGAAAATTCATTTGAAGATAATTGCCAGTTGGCATTCAAATGTGTGTAGGATGTCCCAATCCCAATGTAGCAACTGAATAGTAATCTTCTCGAGCTCATTGTTGTCAGTGGTATTGGAACTTGAAAGATTAATATCGCACATCCGGTTGTGCACTCATTGTCAGTCACTCACACGTATTCAATGGAATGCAATGACTACCTGTAAGTTCTTAGATCTGCACATCTTGCACTCTGTGGGTTTGCAAAAATGAAAAAAATGGTTATACAAGAGGATTTGGTCTACCCCACCTTCTCAGAGCTTAAAGTCGTCGTCCGTCCGTTACAACAAATCTATTGCAGAAGTGAATCTTATTTTCCATGCAATCATTTCGCATCTGGAAGTATATTTCAGCGATTGTTCGAACAAAGTGAGGGCAATGGAGTAGGATTTAAAAAATATAACAATTAAATTAATTTAACTTTTACATTGTCTGTGTGTACAACTACTGCATCGTTGCTTTTACTACGTTAGTAATCATTTTTAATGGTACGTGTCTAACTTTGCTGTCATTGTATCTACTTCCATGTAATCCAACGTTGTAGTTGTACTATTATAAGAAAACTTAAATAATTTTTCAGCACAAACATCTCAGGACAGTTTAGCAAAATCCTATGATCATCTTTTGTGGTATCTTTCAGTGTCACATTAGTCCATGTCCATTACAACATTTTCCTTGGCCATGAATAGATGTAACTTATCATTATCTCCTTGTCGCTTACTCTTCATTTCTTTTCAAGATGTAACTAAAATTCACACGGGCTCACCGCAGACCACATATATCATGCCACAATAACGATGTGGAATCTTTGATGTAGTTTTTTTGTAATTCCTAAGCATCGCTAATACATGGTTGAAAATGGATTATTGTGTTACAAATTCAGTATTGGAGCGTAGCACTGCGCACATCCTTTTGTTTCAAGCAAAAACGCTACAGTTTTTATAATAACAATGTCATTTGCTACTAACTTAATGAAAATCAATTGAAAGCAAGTATATTATGCAAGTGTCTTGGAAGAAGATAATAATTCAATCAAAACAGAGATTTAGTAATTAACATTTTTCGTTATTTTATTTTTGATAAATCACACAATGACAATACAATCAAATTACAAAAGCATACTGACGCAAAATTTTAAGGTAAAACACATGTAAAAACACTAATTGAGATTTGTAGCTTCATTTCTGTTGTAAAAATCTAACCGTAATAGCTGCTGCTTATTCCACGGTATCCTCCGTAGCCACCACGATTGTAACCTCCATAGCCAGAGAGACCAACTCCACCGTATCCTCCGTATCCTCCACCAATTCCTCCGTATCCAGCTCCATATCCTCCGTAACTTCCGATTCCATGTCCGGTTGAATAGCTTCCTCCGTAACCTCCTAATCCACTTAGTCCATAACCAGCCCCACTGTAGCCTCCGTATCCACCGAGAGTAGAGCCATAACCGCCATATCCGCCTCCAATCCCATGTCCGCCGATTCCTCCTGAAATAAATGGTAAATAAATTAGTCCAAGGAAAATCAATAGCTGGAATAAAGTGACACGAAAACTACTGATGGACATTACCATATCCGCCATAGCCTCCAACACCATGTGCAATGTACCCACCATAACCACCTCCAAGACCAAGACCATGTGCAGGAGCTCCATATCCGCTTCCTAAACCGATTCCAGAGTATCCTCCATAGCCACGATTAAATCCACCGTAACCTGAATTATATCCAGCATATCCTAAATTATGAGAATCAGCAGTTTCCAATTCGCTGCTCTCCTTTTTTTCTTCCGGTGCCTTTTCACTTTCAGCGGCAAAGGCAACCATGGACGCCGCAAATACAATGGCAACGATAGCCTGTAACAAAGAATTAAATTGGCACTTTAGAAACCGTTTTTTGTTAAAATTTGAATGGTAAGGATTTTTTTCTAAATTTTGATTTGCTAATGAGTAGACTTGATATTTTCTTGATATAAGTTGTTAGGGTAAAAAATGGTTTTTATATCAGTTTAGGGGATTAGGTAAATGATTTCTAAGGATAAAAATTATATAACTGAGAATTTGGAGATCAATTCTTTTGGATTTTTACGTAACAGAAAGTGACGTAAAAATAATTGGATTGGTACTTACGATGAATTTGACCATTTTGACAAATTTTCAAAAAACTTTGTGGTGAGGAGACTAAGGCTTGATTGCTAGAGTGAGTGAAGGAGAACTGATACTTAAAGGGAGTGAGGACCCGTCCTTTTATACGAATTTAGGAAAGTGAGCGACGGAATCTAAAGACCACTTTTGGGTGATTTGATTACTCATTGAGATGGTGGTATAATACTAATACTTACGTGCATAGGTTGCTACTACAAATGATGTGCATTCACATACATACTACGTAATACCACTACCACTCACTCACTACCTCATTGGTAATAGTAAAATAGGAACAGTAGATGAAAAGAAAACTTGCGATATACAATATTATATGTACTTGGAAATTGTAGGAAAACTTTGTGTATAATATAATTATCACTGCAATACTCATTGAAGACCAAGCATGTTGCAGATATAATGGATAGCAAAAGTCAACTCTCCTTGCAGCATAAAATAACAATCAGTCAATTCAATTCTCTCCTTATTTCATGATACACTACATGATCTCTGCAAACTGCAATCCAACTTACAATTGCAACTTTGTGCTCTGCACTTCACTCAGCTTTTACTACGTACTCTACTATTCATACACATGCAGTCCATTTCTAATGTATTCTCACATTCAATTGTCGGGGTTTGGGGGCTCCGACTGACTTACATTGTTAATCACGGACAAAATCTCACAGCGCACACGGAGTTCATGAAAATTTCTACCTTACTTTAAATTTTATGGCCCTACGCGAAAATACTTTACATGAACTAAACACATTAATGTGTTTATAAACATCTAGTTGGGATTCAATTAACAAGGGCTTTATAAACGACCCAAGAAACATAATTTGCTATTTGTATTCAGAATTGTATTCCTACCACCCGTGCTATTTCTGATTAGTCGAGTGTTACTTTCATTTTGGGTTAATTTGAATAGATTTGAGTAGATTTGAGTGTTATAGTGAAAAAAATCGTATTTTGGGAAGTGTGAGCACCCAAAGCATTAACCTCATTGATTCATTAGTCTTTAAGTGATTGAAATAAAACGTTAATTACCGTAGCACTGGTAATTGTAGCTGATAAAATTGCACTGTTGTACAACTTTGAACCTTGCTAATTTGAATTTATAGTCAAATATACATAACACGGTATTAAAGTTCATTTGGAATAGTAACGCCATTCTTTCATTACATTGAGAAATAGTAATAGTATACGTGTGTACTTGGAGGAGAGCATTATCTATCGTTGATTCATTTATTTAATATTAAATTTAATTTGGGTATATTATAATGGTTCATCCATTCAGTTTATAGCTTGAACATCCATATTGTAATGACACACTACAGATTGCAGTCTTCTTTTCAATTTCGACAAAAATTAAAAACTAAATTCAACGCGATCTAAATTTTCTTTCACCCGCAAATTCACATGTATCCATCTTTTGAAATTTAAATCTTACCAAAAGAAATTTCCGCTTGATGCTTTTGAAGTTTGAACTGATGTAGTACAATACAACGAGAAAAAGAAACGGATATATTTACTTGTTTATTCAATAAATAATTACAAATATTGAAATGTAATTTTGTATTAATCATTCATGATTATTTGTGGTTTTATCTCATTTAGAGTCTAATTTAAAGGAATTCCAGAGATTTTTTCCCTTTCATTGCTGTAAGACATCATAAATTATTATTTGCAGAACGAGCTTTAACTTCCTTACACATTTTCATTCCATATTAAATTAAGCTAGTCAACCTCTAAGAATACCAGCTCCCTATTATCGTGTTACTATTATTTTGTCGCATGTTTATTGATTTAATGATTCTCTAGCCACTTTCTTGCAAATATGTAGGATTGGTAAATAGGAATAGACATTTATATAAATGGTAGGATAAATATTATGAGCGGTGGGAGTATAACATCACATTTGTGTGGTCATTTGTCACACAAGGTTTAGTTTCAGCCAGAACATTACTAATAATAAAAGATGATTTCTTCCTTGTCCCGTCAAATATTGAAGTACCATTTTGCCGAACTACGTGTAAGATCAAATCCAGAGGAAGCCATACACGGTAGCGAATGGAGCTGCCGCACCCATGTAGGGTTAAAAAACCCATAAGATATTTTATTTCCTGAATGTATTTAATTCTATTAATAACTATAGACAATGGATGTTCTAAATAATTTTTCTATTACAAATTATATTGTTTCAGAGTTAGAACTAGATTACTATATTAAAACCATTTAAAACAGAGTTAGGTAAATTAGTAGTAAATAAAAAAAATATTCAAAAGCATTATTATAATTGTATGTTTAAAATGAAACCGTCGCAAATATTTGTAATTTTCGTAACATATATTATTGCTGGCATTGGAATTGCTGATGGGCATAAACGGTACAAAGCGCATAATCATGTTCATCAGGAAAAACGCGAGTTATCCGAGGATTACAGTTTACCCAATACGATAAACAGTCAAGGCTCGCTAAGAAGACAAATAAACGATAGCTCGGATTTAGATCAACAAAGTCGTGGAATATTTGGGCAATTACTATCGAAAGTAATGGAGTTTACTTCGAATAAATTATACAACGCCGTGAGGCGCAATGGAAACCAAATTAAATTTATTCTCTTCAACCTACAAAAGTACACGTTTAAATTAAATAATTATTATTCAACCATGCAACATTTTGTCATTTGTTCATTTACCTTGTAGTACCCAGAACGGAGAAGTCTTTACACCAAATGCTCCTAATAAGGCCTCGATTTGGGACTATAATGCATACGTGAAGATATTAATACATGGATACAGAGATTCAGTATCAAAGGGACGAACATTAACCTCATATGGCACAGAAAGTATGCCGATATCAATAAAAAATGGTAAAATTGCTATAAATGAGTT
The DNA here is from genome assembly GCA_020055645.1 of Tomocerus qinae. Classification (NCBI taxonomy): domain Eukaryota; kingdom Metazoa; phylum Arthropoda; class Collembola; order Entomobryomorpha; family Tomoceridae; genus Tomocerus; species Tomocerus qinae. Next base: position 28,087,605 of record CM034548.1, read on the forward strand.
GATTAAAGTACGCCATTGCAAATGTAAAATGTAACCCTTGAACGAATGTAATGGTTGACTTTGGCCAATTCGCCTTACTCTTCTTTTATTATGACATTTCCAAATTTCGTAAATTAAGAGTAAATAATTCATCGTACACATTTTTAGATTACATAAAGGCTAGAAGAACTGAAAACATAATCGCCGTTGATTGGCAATCTTTATCAGCCGAAACAAATTATTTCAATTCTGCCAAAAACACAAAATTAGTGGGTGAACTTATTGCGGATTTTATTTTGGCTCTTAAGAAACATGACTACCTTTACTCTTTCAAAGACGTTCACATCATAGGCTTTAGCCTCGGTGCCCAAACTGCAGGGGTGGCCGGTTTTTTTGTTAAGAAGAAATCCGGTGGTAATAAGATAGCCCGAATAACAGGTATTTCACTCAATACATTATTATTCATCATTAAAGGACATTGAGAAGTTTTAAATACATATCTATCATTAAATATTTCAGGTTTGGATCCTGCAGGTAAAGTTGAGTATTTTCTTTTTTTTAAAATTATTTTTGAAATTGTCTAACTAATGAAACTTTCGAAGGACCCGGATTTGAACCAAGTATGAGTCTGGACGATCGATTGGACGCAACGGACGCTGATTTCGTAGACGTCATACATTGTGACCTAGGAAAATCTACAGACGGTCATTATGGTACCGAATTGGTATCAGGGAGCGTCGATTTCTATCCCAATGGTGGTACATTTCAACCCAACTGCCCAGCGCCGCCCCTCGTTATAAACCTTGTTACAGGTAATAACATATTTTAAACGCTCGGCTTGAAATGAGCATCAAATCATCCATTTTTTATTCTGCTAAAGGGTCGTGTAGCCATAATTACTGTCCTCAATTGTTCCGCCAAAGTATCCTTGGAAAAAGTTACCGAGCGTGCCGTTGTACTGATTGGTCGTCATTTCAGAAGGGAGAATGCCGATGCAACAATGGACCTCTTATGGGCGACCCTTGCGATTCTAGGTACCAGGTTTATTCGTATCTGTCACATTCAAGCTTTTAAACAATTCGGAGTCTGTTCAAAGATTTTCTAAATTAACTATTTTTTTGCTTTTAAAGGATTCGAGGTAAATATTACCTCCAGGCAGTTGTTTAATTGTCAGAATGCTTATCTGCACTGGACTAATAAGAAGAGCTCAATTACAAATAAATTAACTGAATACTGGTGAAAATTGCTAATAAACACATCTCTCTGCAAAAATGTTTCAAATTACTCCATCAAACAATATGTTGACATCTAAAATACATTTAAATCAAACTACAATAATATCAGTAATAGTAATAAGAAGTTTTGTATACACCCCAATCCATAAGTATGCTTACGTGGTCTACGCTCTCTAGCTCCTGAACGAAGGCTGCTACGGAAATGAGGTGGCCACCATTGGAAAGAGGACAAAATTTCCAATCGAACTGAGTATAATAGTTATTTTATCTGTTCCGGGTTAGGCCTAATTCGAAGCGTAACAAAATTTTCCAAAATTTGCTTCAATATATCCAATGTAAAACTTAGGCTCTTAGTAAACCCAGCCACGTTGGCTTGGTGGAGTACTCAGTCGTCTGACAAATCAATGTGTGCTTCCACTGCCAGTTCGTTACTTTGGCTGGGTGAAATGGCCGAGGGCTGTTTAAAGGCGAGTGTTTGAGTTGTTAATGTGGAATTAAGACAAAGGTTAAGCACGAACCCGCAATTACAAGGGCCGTCCTATTGATACCTCGTATATTGAGAGTGTACGTAGAGTAGCTTTGGATAACCTGTCTTTGTTGGGCTAGTAGACTTCCGATAACAGTCCCACGACAGTGACTCGTAAATGACAGCCTTAGGCTTCTCGGGTATTAATTAACAATAATACCAGTGTTGAGGCAGTTGGCAATGGGCCCGTATTTGAGGCCTGCGCCCAGTACTATCACTATGTAGTGAGGCAGTACACCCCATATAACATACAAACATACATACATAGGCTCTTAGTAACGATTTTGTGATTTACTCTTTTTTTGAACCGCTTGTAATTCAATCAAACGGAACCGATAAAATAGTTATTATACTCAGTTCGATTGGAAATTTTGCCCTCTTTCCAATGGTGGCCACCTCATTTTCGTAGCAGTCTCCGTTCAGGAGCTAGAGAGCGTAGACCACGTAAGGATACATCTGGTTTGCCCATAATTAATGTAAATACGATTATCGCAGAAAATGTGATTTAATTTAGATGAACAAGTTAAATAAGACCACTGCCATTTATATTTATGCATTCGTTTTAATTATCAATAAAATAATCATAATTGTTTTTCTGCAAAACTTCAGATAAAACTTATTGTAGACGACTGTTTAATATTTGTTATGAGACATCCTGAAAATGGACTTCATAAAGCAACCAAATTGGGTTATAATAATATGATGAAATACAAATAAAAGAAACTTATTCCGACCTGCTTTAGGACAAGTGGTCATGCACGGAAATTTTTCAAGTCCAGCCATGACAAATAAACCATCTTTGTAAAAACGTTTTCATAACAAGGACTTTGAGTTGTCTTTTCTGAGTTTTCTGCGTCAAGTATCCCTGGACCCTGGAATGGGCCGTTGTCTTGTCAAGAAGCCATGCAAATTCTAAATCTAAAATACAACTAAAAGAAGGAATGAAAATGGCTCTATATGGGATCATTCCCATCACTGGTGTACATATAAACTTAAAGTGTACACGAACTTAATAAACTTTACTTTGGACAAGAGAATTATTGTTATACAGGTTGCAATTTTTCTCTGAATGAGAGAAAAGAGCGATATTCATTTATAAAATGAAGAGTCGAAATGAAACAATCCAGAGTTTAATCATTGTATTGCAAACAGGAACTAGCTTCTTGCTCTCTGGAGAATGTTCCTTGAATGATGAGCAAGGAGCATTCACAAAATTCACATTGAGCAGCAAATGTATCAGGGCAGGCTGCTGTAACGAAAGCTTCCTGTTCCCGAATTCGGGAGGGCATCTTCTATGCATTCAATCAGTTAAGCTACTAAATAGAAGCTGTAAATGATTTTTTCTCGTAAACTTTACACAGCTACAAGCCTTCTTCGGCTACTCCGGGAAGAGGAAGAGGAAGACCCTTCCAATTTGTACCTATTAATAATGCGCTGAAATAAAAATGTGTTTTGGTTGGCGATCTAATTTACAATAATATACTATTCACTTCCACGATTTTAAGCCATTCAGATTCTAAATCTAAAATGCAACTGAAAGAATGAATGAATGGAAATGATTCAATATGGGATCCCTCCATATAAACTTAAAGCGCATACGAACTTAATAAACTTTACTTTGGTTGGGCCGGAGAATTATTGTTATACAGGTTGCTATTTTTCTCCAAATAAGAGGGAAAATCTATATCTATAATCAATACAGGGAATTATATAGATTATTACGATAGCAGGGAAACGATTTTAATTCATAAAATGAAAAGTCGAAATGAAACAATTCAGAGTTTTATCATTGCATTGCAAACAGCTAAAATTAGCTTCTTGCTACCTGGAGAATGTTCCTTGCTAAGATGAGCAAGGAGCATTCACCAAAAGCACCATTGAGCAGAAAATGTATCAGGGCAGGCTGCTGTAACGAAAGCTTCCTGTTCCCGAATTCGGGAGGGTAACTTCTATGCATTCAATCAGTTAAGCTACTAAATAGAAGCTGTACATGATTTTTTCTCGCAAACTTTACACAGCTACAAGCCTTCTTCGGCTAATACTCCAGGATCAGGAGGAGGAAGACACTTCCAATTTGTACCTATTAATACTGCACTGAAATAAGAATGCGTTTTGGTTGACGATCTATTTTACAATAATATATTATTCACTTCCAAGATTTTAAGCCATGCAGATTCTAAATCTAAAATGCAACTGAAAGAATGAATGAATGAAAAGGACTCAAGAAATATAAACTTGAAGGGCATACGAGCTTAACAAACTTTACTTTGGACAGGAGAATTATTGTGTTACAGGTTGCTATTTTTCTCCAAATAAGAGGGAAAATCTATATCTATAATCAATACAGGGAATTATATAGATTATTACGATAGCAGGGAAACGATTTTAATTCATAAAATGAAAAGTCGAAATGAAACAATTCAGAGTTTTATCATTGCATTGCAAACAGCTAAAATTAGCTTCTTGCACTCTGGAGAACGTTACTTGCTGAGATGAGCAAGGAGCATTCACAAAATTCACCATTGAGCAGAAAATGTATCAGGGCAGGCTGCTGAAACGAAAGCTTCCTGTTCCCGAATTCGGGAGGGCATCTTCTATGCATTCAATCAGTTAAGCTACTAAATAGAAGCTGTACATGATTTTTTCTCGCAAACTTTACACAGCTACAAGCCTTCTTCGGCTACTCCGGGAAGAGGAAGACCCTTCCAATTTGTACCTATTAATAATGCGCTGAAATAAAAATGTGTTTTGGTTGGCGATCTAATTTACAATAATATATTATTCACTTCCAAGATTTTAAGCCATGCAGATTCTAAATCTAAAATGCAACTAAAAGAATTAATGAATGAAAAGGACTCAAGATGGGATCACGCCCATCACTGGTGTACATAAGTATATACTTTAAGCCCAAACGATGTTAACAAACTTTACTTTGGACAGGAGAATTATTGTGTTACAGGTTGCTATTTTTCTCCAAATAAGGGGGAAAATCTTTATCTGTAATCAATACAGGGAATTATATAGATTATTACGATAGCAGAGAAACGATATTAATTCATAAAATGAAGAGTCGAAATGAAACAATCCAGAGTTTTATCATTGCATTGCAAAGAGCTTCTTGCTCTCTCCTTGCAAAGATGAGCGAGGAGCATTCACAAAATTCACCATTGAGCAGAAAACGTATCAGGGCAGGCTACTGTAACGAAAGCTTCCTGTTCCCGAATTCGGGAGGGTAACTTTTATGCATTCAATCAGTTAAGCTACTAAATAGAAGCTATACATAATTTTTTCTCGTAAACTTTACACAGCTACAAGTCTTCTTCGGCTATACTCCAGGATCAGAAAGACGAAGACCCTTGCTATTTGTATTAATACTGCGCTGAAATAAGAATGCGTTTTGGTTGACGATCTATTTATTAATACTGTGATGCATTTTTTATTAATAATTAGTGTGGTGTCAATGATGCGAGAAAACTTGCTATAATTTTATTGAAACCGGTTATTCAAAATTGTCAAAACTAATAAACCAAACCAAATAAGCTTTGTTTGACGATGTATTTTGCAATAATATATGATTCGCTTCCAAGATTTTAAGTCATGCAACTTCTACATCTAAACTGCAACTAAAAGAAGAATTGCAATCAGTCAATATATAATTATTATAAAGCTTCTCAACACCACCCTGAATAAGTTAAAGCAGAATTTCAAACTTTGTAGTAAAGTTTTTACCAGATATGTCTCTCTGTACTGGGAACATGGAATCTTATGAAATATCGACTCTTAAGAGGATTTATGAATGTTTGTGTCAAATTTTGGACTATAGATTACGGGCCTATGGAATGGAAAAGATTTCTCCTCGGGCAGAAGAGGAAAGCCATTGAAGGCATTTCAGTCGAATTCATGAAGATAGAAGGGCAATCTCATTTTGGGATATACCGCACTCATTCTTTACGGGAAACTAGTACTATATATACTATAAATAAAACTATTTCTTACTATGTATTATGTCTCTATCTAACTAATCTATCTATATATACCATGGACAATTTGGCTTTTTGTTGCAATGCACAAGCTCGTATACAATGCATATTTCATAAAACATAGAAGTCCAATATGGGTGAGCTTATTTAGCGTATATCGAAATTAAACAATAGCACCCTTCAACGCAAGTAGCTAAAATCGATTAAAAAGCTAAAAACGCTAATAAAATTCTTATCTCCTTATTGCGCATGCGAAACGGATAGATTTTTGTGGCGCGAAAGGCTAATCTATCGTCGAAACTTTATCCACTCCAACGTGGATAAAAAGGATAAAGTTTTTATTTACCTTCTTGATAAATGTGAGAAACCATGGTAACCAATTAATACTTGTTGGATACAGCTAAAATACAAACGACCCTTCAACGACCTAGCTAAATAATCTGTTATATCCAATAAGCTAAAATAGCTGTTGCCCTGATACTGAAGGGTGCTAATGTTAATATAGTTATATATATTGAATTTTTTCAAAAACATGTCACATTTTCTATGGGTTTGCTTGGTTAAGATACCTAAAATATGTTTTCAAAGCTACTCTGTGACATAATGACAAACTACAATTAACTTTGAAAGAAAGTTTCTTGAAACTTTATATTCCCCAATTAAATTCTGTTCAATGTACAGTCACGTTGTTCGGAGGTCTGAAGCACACATCATAATACTTTCTCTGAGGAAAATTATAAAGAAAAACAGAACTATCAATTTCGTAACTGCCTTTCACGTTGAAAAGAAATATAATATGTGTAGCAAATTCTCCAAGACAAACTGTTAAGGTGAACTGTTGGAGAAAGATCGTGAACCAATTCCATAATTGTGTTTTGCGTAACTGACGGTTACAATTACGAAGTAGTGACCTTTCGGAGTTTCTCCAATTACAGCATTTTGTCGGTAGTGACATAGGTAGTGGAGTCAAGCTGTCAATGTTGCATATAATATTCATGTTACATAAAACTATTGACGTCAGTCGTCATCCGATCCTTTTTGTTCTTTATTCCTCAATCATTAAAGTTGACAAGTATTCAGTTACTTCGCGAAATGACGTATCAAGCATTATATAAATCATTAAATAATGTTACCTCAAAAATTGTTAGTAGGATATCAACTGCTAATAGGATTGCAATAAAAAATTTGGTCATGGGTATCATTTCAGGTAAAAAGTTACTAACTGGAGCAGTTGTTAAACTGCGCATTAGAAATATCATTAAATTTTTCTCGATTCTCGGTAGCAAATGCATAATGTTTCATAATTTTACTTTGCGACATAGAAAATAGGAAAAAGAGTCTGTCCTGGCATTTCTTGATTAAAATATTTACGTGTACTCATGCTGCATTAAACATTTTGTCACTTGCATACCTATGTCAGAAAGAATATATGGTAACTAAGCCACCAGGTATTATGTACTATGTTATTGATTTTGACTTAGGCATTAACATTTAGTTTAGTTTCAAAAGATATTAATGGTGAACCTGATTGAAACTCATTGTCTATTGTAATAGGTATTTGCGGTCAACATAAGAAAAATATTTTAATAGAATAAAATGATCCTGGAGCTTAGAAGTAACAGATTATTATATTTTTCAACACAGTATTTATTTCTCTTGAAACATTGTAATTGTACAATTCGTTGGTTTAACACTTCAAAATTAAACGAAATAAGTACCTACTGGTGACTGGCGAACTTTAAATAATAGTTGTCCTAAAGCACTGTAATTTTTGCCACATTTAAAATTCCTTATTAATATACGACATTTATAATTGTAGCTTTTGCAAGCTTAGTATACAGTAGAACGAGAGATACATACAAAGCTATATCTACAACACAATTGAAATTCTCTAATCTCTACACACTAATTGAACAATATGCACGAATCTTGAAATTTACATTTAGCATACAATCATGCACAATTCTATCTATGTATTTACATTGTAAATTCTTACATCACCAAACTCCTTCACCCATTCGTACAGTCAAGCAACACAGTAACAACCGTTCGCAAGTTTCGTGTGCTTTTTTTGAAATAAAAATACTGTCTCACTTTCACAGGGTACATTTGCAAATTAATAGACTGACACACAATATTTTGTTCACGTAAACATAGCACACAACATCGAGACAACCAGCTAATTACAGTTTTAACTATTTTCCTGATGACGTTTATGTACGATAAAAACAAATTAAAACTTAGCAACAGTAGTGCTTCGATTTCCCATTGTGTAACTCATACTACTCGCGGGTCTCAGAGAAGGCCACCGAATTCCATGATGCTTCCCACTTCTTTTTTTGTTGTTCTCCGGCTCGGAGCGAATATCTTCAGACGTCCAATCTGGAAGTAGAGTATTTTCCGAGTAATTGGATCTTTTCAAACCTGGATTCATTTCGGGGACTTCAGAGGAATATACATTGGTGGTGCTAGTAGCCCTTTGCAAAGAGAGTCTCACAGGTTTCGTAGGTGGGAGGGGCTTGTTTTTCTTTGCTTTAGACTCAGATGACCTTTTTCTGAAGTAGCCGTTTTCAGTTACTGGTTTGTTTGACTCTACAGAGCACACCGAACGAGAATCGCTGGTCGTTGCTCTTCGAAAAGTTTCCCATAGACGCGTCTTAAGTGCTTGGCGGCTATCGCAATTTCTATTAAATACAATAAAAATTCATACTTATGTTTAGCATATCTAATTAATGTAATAGCAAGTAGGATTAATTGTTGAGCGTGTTCTTACCTCGAAGAAGCAACACTCGGTGGCCGACTTGGACTACTTGAACGATTTTGACTGTGGCTTTTGGAAGTTTTGTTAATCGGTTCTGATACAATTGTTTTGTGGTTTCCTTTCTGGAAAACGGTCACAGATTGTGAACCATTTATTTCCTTTCTGTGCAGCAAATCTGTCACCTGCTCTTCAAGATAGGAAATCCGGTGCTTTAGTCTTACGGATTCCGTTCTCAAGTTATCTCGTTCTTTTATCACTTTGTCCGATTCCATTCGAAACTTTTCAGTCTCGTCTTCTCTTATTTGGTTCTCCTTTTGTAGCTTTTGAAACACTGAATGAATGTCCCGCTTTTCCCCGTTCACTTGTTCCAGTTTTGCTGTCACCAGAGCAAGTTCTTCTTTTAGAGTCTGAAAAGCAAAATAATTGACAATGAAGTAAGGAACACAAAAATTATTAATAATTTATATTTAATCGTACAATCTTGTTTAACTGTCTCATTATTCATCAATTTTTAATAAATCATACACCTTAATTCTGACTAATTTTGGCTAAATCATAATATTATAGTAAGCCATAAAATAGTCAAACGGAATTCATTGAACTTCATAGAGACGCTTTACTGATTTTTTAATGTAGCAATAATTCTACCACTACCTACTAATTACTATGCATCCTACTACATACTTCTTGCAATATTAGTTCAACAGGGAGAAAATAAGTGATACAGATACATTATATCATCCAAATGAATTAAAATACATATAGTACTAATATCACGATCAAAGACACAGAGAATGACTCCATGTCACAGGGTTTTGAAAAAAATAACTTGTTACTAACAAACTCACACCTCATTGAATAGCTAGTACAATGAAAACGTATTTTCTTTATGAAGTAACAACACCATACTAAAACATAAAGCAATGGGAGGGAGTTGTAGCAATAACAATAGGTTTAGGAGATGTTGAATATGAAAACCAATAAGGCAATGAAAACTTAAAAGGAATCGGAACAAGGCCCGTTACACACATCCACACTGTGTAGATTCTGCACTAACTAAACAAGAAAGGTATTGCAAATGAATAGATCGACAAGATCTAAATTCGCTTTTATCCAGATTACTCCTCACAATCAAAACTGAATAGTATCTTAAAGCGTAACTTTATTACATCGATTACCATGTATAACCGCAGTTTCTATGGATTGCAAGTTTGTTGGTTTAAAATGACTTTAAAATTCTTTTATTGTCGCTTTAAAGTATTACTTTGTGATTCAAGATTAAATCGCTATATACTGGGAGAATACTAACAGTGTATGTATATGGATCTTTAAAACGAATACTTTAAATTGTTATTCCCTTTCGCAATAATAATATATTTTACTCTATGTAGTGAACAATGGGTAAACTAAGCACATATTATGTTTACGTAGATTAGCCGGCTATGTTGACAAATTTTTGTTTTTTGTTAAAACGGTTTTAGAATTTTTTAGTCCAAGAGTTATAAACTGAAAATGTAAATGAAACTGGCATTGCTATCACTAACAAAAATTAATAGGTATTCGTAAGAAAACCTTCTTTTCTGTTAATATTTTGTCATCTCAAACGAACGAAAGTAAACAAATTACTAAAAACTAAGGGTTATGGTTCAGTTTTATGTGGGTGTATGTTTTACAGTTTAATACTACTTCGGCTGGTATAAGAATGTTTTCTAGCATCAATTAAAAACGGATGTATTAGGTAAATACCGATTAGCAGATTCCGTATCGGTTAAACGTAATCGGTATTGATGATTTATTTGCATGTATAAAAGTAAAAGTATTTACTACCGCCTCATCAGCCGCAATCAAGTTTAAGACTGCTGGTGAGAAATTCTCACTGAACAAGAATTGTATTTGTATGCTTCGGTACATAGTACATTCTACATACCCGAAAATACGTTATAAAACAGATTCTAAAAAAGTTCCAGGCTGAAGTCTTTAAAAATGTAGAAAAAAGTTTAAAATAAAATGAATGATCTAACATTATTATAGCATTTACAATGCGCAAGCAAGTAAATATTTGATCTTAATTAATTACGAATGGCAAACGTAAATCTAGGTTGCATTTGCTTTACCTACAAAACCTTGTCCTTTAATTTTATCATTCCCAAAACTTTTCTATGACTTGATCATTACCCAGCCGTTTAAATAGTAAAAACTAAGTACATGTCAACCAACACGTCAAACAGTCACCAAGTGTTGCGTACTAAGTAATACATTTATTTGTAAGATAGAGTACTACTTGTAAGATATCCAAAAAATATCTTAAGGTTGTAGTAATATTTATGAGTTGGTGAGTGACAAAGAGACACATTTTTTGTCTCTTTATCGGACGAACTTGTTTCACCCTTTGTAGAACGTGTAATAATGAACACTGCAGAGGTAAATACATAGGGATAGGAATAAGGCAGTTAAATGCCTCGCTCTCTCTGAGTAAATTCAATAAAATTAGTGTTAGAATGTGGAGTAGTGGAATTGGGCAAAAGTAAAGATGACCGTACATGGATTTCTCTATTGGGAGCACGCGGCGGCGGGGGCGGCGGCGGCGTTCTCATCACAACTATTCTGAGAGGATGGGAGCCGATTTCGATATCGCTGTTGATCTCATCTGTGTGGTTGTCTTCTTCCGCCCAAAATTCTTCGACGCGGTTCACGCCTTTGGACACAACCATTGTTCCATTTATCTCAACTATCCTGTAATGACAAAATTAGGGTTAAGAAATCCTGAATCTAATTATTGGGATTATTTATGTGACTTTTGACCTGTCTCCTCTCTTAAGCGTTTTAAGGTCGTCTCTTGTCCATGTCACATAAGTCCCGGTCCGATCCTCCCGTTTCCCAACGGTAAATGACGGATCTTGTGCATCGTACACGACTTCAAATGAGTGCATCGCCACATAACTATTCAAAGGTAGGGATCTGAAAAAATAATCATTTTTATTACAATAATGACAGCATTTGTGAATGAAGGAATGAAAATCTGTCGTAAATAATGAAACGAGGATATCCACTGCAAACACACATTAACTACATGTGGAGTCTAGTTTAATAGCATTATAATTCCATCCAAGACAATTACTAGAGGATGTAAATTACTCCACCGATACCTAAGCAGTGATGATAATGATTCAAAGTATTGTACCTAGTATCTGCACAAATGAGAATACATTGGCACAATCTGAGAGTGTAATTGTACATTCCATTGAAAATCTCAATGTATTAATTATGATAATAAAAATACTCATTATGCATCAGTTCAACTAAACCTGTCTGTGCTAATAGTCGAACACAACAGAGCGTAAGCACCACCAAGTAACATAATAACTTTTTACAAAGAATAAAATTCGAATAAATTATCCCTGACAATGACAATAGGTAAATATAATGAATGTTGATTGGGTTGTGTCCACTCCGATATTCTAACATTCTATATAGAGACAACTAATCATAAGCTATGAACTTAAAAACACTTAGAGACAATACTGTGCACAAGAAGAGCTGAGATACAGACACTAGTAGATGTACTAGCAATGCATAAGTAGTTATGAATACTTTATGGGATTTTCTAAATAAAATGAAATGGGCATAACTTTAATTTACTTAAGCAAAGATTTACGACTGCCGAGCCTTATTTACGCCTGTCCTGTCTGTTTTTGTGACCCCTGGCTGCCTCACATCAAATGTGCATCCCAAATGAAAAGGATGGAGAGATACACTCATAAAACATAAACGGATATTATGTACCACAGCAACACAGTAAGTGCAATGAATTCTACATTAATTTAAATAGTACCGTACATAAATATGCATGAATAAATATTACGTTCATGAAAAAGTGCCCGTTAAAACATTATGGGATGATTGCATCCTTCGTCCTATCGTGGGATACAAAGGGAGACACTAATTTCATAACACTCTGAGGACTAGGTGCTCCAATGTCCTATGTGGCTACCGATGCGGTGAACCACATGCAAATTGTTTATTCATAAAATGTTGTATGAAACGGACTAGAAGTACTTTCAATTAGTGTAAATGGCACATTTTGATATATTACCGTATTCTTCATTACTACTACAAACCATAAAGAATGACCCATTTAATTTTCAACCGCAATTGACCATATTAACATAAAATGCTTAATTAATACTCAATTACCGACAATAGTAATAATCGTATAGTTTTATGCAATTACTTGTAACTCAAATCTACGCAAATTAAGGAGAGTAAATATACGCATTTTAATATTCTTAATGACTCATCTATCACCTATGGCTCCAAATATTACCATCAGAATAATTAAAATATTGATATTATGATTTGAGTAACTGTAATTTACTTAATCAATGGCATCAAAGGGATCATTGATATGTATGACTATGACCAATAAAAATGCTTCCTCCTTTCATATTATATAATTTAAATTATATAGATCAACAAAACGCATAACGATGTAACAGTAAATAGTTGTGCACCTGTACATAATAATTAGAATTATTAATCTGTATCAAGTATCTAAATGATTTAGCTGTGACTATAGCTGGTTGTTGTACATACTTGTGAGTATTGCGAGTGGAGAGTTGGGCCAACTTGCTATAGGTAACAATTTCTCCAAGTATGAATGTACGTAATTTAAATTACATGGTAATATGGCAAGTTGCTAATGTATTACAATTTGCAATTATAGAATTATGTGCTACAATATGCTAGAAGTTTGAATTGAAATCTTGTTCTTGGAAATTTATCTGAAATTAATTCCTTCCATTACACAAAAAGACTGGATTTTTCATTGACTTTATAATTCATAGTCGTTAAAATTCGTTAACTGTTTTAAACATTGCATCTGGTTTATATAATTTTCCTCTTCTCGTTCATTTTATGTAGTTTGAGTGCGATGGGCGGATTCAGAAATAAACAACGAGTTTTCTATCGTGATAACTATTCATCAAATGGAATTACAATGCAAAGTTTTGACTTACTTGGGCTTGGCTGCTTGCACAGAGTGCAATAAACAATGTCTACTTTTCACAATATTACGATTTGCTCTTGTTAAATCCTACGTAGGGCAAAAACGGAACTTAATGTTACCTTTTACTCTTCTAACAATGAATCATCTTGTGCCGCGCCGGACGGAAACGATGGATGACTCCACTAATATCCTACGTGAACTGCATCTCCAAATATGCTACATTTTATATCTGTTTATTATGTCTGTTATTTGTACTTTGACCAACTATGCATCTACGTATATTTAAACACATATCATTATCTACTCTACAACCGCAAGATGACTAATCTCATCTATCTGCTAAACCACTCTAAAGCGATGAGAAAAACTATACAATATTATTACAGCCTAATTTATGCAACTGCATTCCATATAATAAAATAACTACTTCTATACTTTCTTATGTATTACAATTTGGACTACAGTAACTTTAATTTTTAAAACTATGTTCAATCCCTCGCCTCGGTTTTAAATTTTGGCAATGCAATTCATGCGATTGCAATAAAATGAAAGTAAAGATTCGTAAAAAGGCATAGACACAACTATCAAAACTCACGCAAAAAGAGAATTCTCGGTCCGTTTTTGGAAAGCGTCGTTATCGTCGAGTATTGTATGAAGATTACGTCGCTCTTCCTGTAAATTCATCAAGTTTAGTTCTTCTCTCTCGAGTTCGTACTCCAATTCCGCTTGCTGAATCCGAACATCAATGTTACTGGAAAATAAAAGTAAAATATTATTTCATGCATCAAATGAAATCAAATCACATAAACTAATTTTGAATTAGCATTTCTTTCTACACAGCCATTGGCATCATTGATTGTATATGTATTGTAACTACTATATAAGTATACGAGTTTCAAATTAACAAAGTCAGAACTCGGTACAAAAACGTATTTAAACCATTAAAGAATTACCTATTTGAGAAATGCTTTTGAATACTACTACATACTTAATATATAATCGTGTATCTATATCGCTATAGTACTATGATACTAGTAAAGGTAAAATAATATTCGAAAAAATGTAAGATATGTGTACCAGCAACTTAATCTGTAAAAATAAATCTACCAAATCATATAGACAGTTTTCAGTGGCAGTTGGTGATCATGTAATAAGATGTTAATATCGTTGATGTCTGCTATACTAAGGTGAAAAGTACTAACAAAAGGTGTAATGATATAATTTGCTACTCTGGTTACATGGAAAGAATGTAATGAGCTTCAAGATTATTAAAATGTGGAAAATCATGAAAATCATCCTAGCGGATCTATCAGACTATCATCAATCTTGTGGGTTGGATATTTTAAAATGTTTTTTGTTCCGTGACGCCAAAATGATTACATGAGTCTTGGTTATAACGTTTTAATGAGTATACCTCGGTGACTCATTATATCCAACTGCATTACGAGGCGGAAAGAACAACTGGGTAAATCCATGTGATAATAAAATAAGATTATCATTTCATTGCCTATTCAAAAGGTTTAATCTTGCCAAATTGTATCCATTTATTGTCTAATTGAAAACTTAATTAATTCACTCTATATTGGACATAAATAATTACTTTTGTAATAATGCAAAAATATCAGCAAGTTGATTTCAAAAATAGCTAATAGAAACAAGACAACGTTTGAGTTGATAAAATTAATTTAATTGTATTGTAATTGGAATTTTTGCCAAGTTAAATTCTGTTGCAAAATAGAATACTGAAGACCTAAAGATTATATTATACAATATCCAAGAATCGATATATTAAAAGTTAAAGGGTGTATGCAAGTGCAATACTTTGGAGGTTGTCTCATCAGGAATAAAAAAGAAGAAATAACGTAGCATACTGTGTCTCTTAGCTTAGCAAACATTTGTGAGCAAATGCATCTCATACACATTAGTCTCAGGGAAGTAAATGCATAAATAGTGAAGCTTCTGTTTTGTTTAATCACCATTGCGCATACATTTTATGCACTACATTTAATTAAGTTTTGCTGTGTCGTTAAGAGTAGGGCTTAAAGGTTAACGTGTAGGAACAGCTCAGAGTTGAAAATTTGGCCTGTCGTAAAATGGTTAACAATGGATATGGGCTTTAAAAGAGTAGCACTTAAATAATAATAAAAGTCATTTAGTATTAGGGATTCCACTTGAATAAGAAAACATTGATTCACAACTTGTATTTGGAAAGAGATATTGGATATGATCAGTGCCATCCCTTTTATGTAATTCATTAAAATGATTTATATAAGCGAATGAAATAAAGTAAATGTTAAAGCACCCGATTTCCTGCCATTTGTGAAAATACATAATCGTAAAAAGAAATGTAATAATGAAATACTAGCGTCTCCGACGCCCACTGAGTGATAGCTTCAAAAATATAAATATGCATATCAGAAAGTACTAAGTCAACATTGGTTACATTGTAAATGGCAAAAGTTAATAATAATTTTGGTTGTTTGCATATAAGGGCGATAAAATAGTAAATGGTAAGCATATCCTGTAATATAATCAAATAACATCAGAAAACATCTATTGCATAATAAAACGTACATAAGAGTTTAGGTACGAAGACAGAAAATAGTTGAACAAAGAGAGTTTGAACACACAAAAAGAGATTTTCAGAAGTTTCAGACTAAAGGTCGATGGAGGAAATGTGACCGTCATGGGAAAAACTGGTTTGACTTCTCATCACTATTATTATCATTGCAGACGGAGACCATTGGACTATTCGCCGGTAAATCTTCGTGAGTGAGTCAAACTCATCGCCAGTAAAGATACACATAAAGTGGGACTACAAACAAAATTCCTGGCCTACAACTACTTACATATGATATTAGCACGGTACTTTACGACTTTGAAATTGCATGAAATGTGACATAAACTGACCGTAAAATAGAATGAGACAAAAATTGCAGTTGCATGTCGTTTATGGCCTTAATCTTAAAAGGTACTCCTGCACACCCTGGAACCACATCTCATTGTCCTCTCTTTTTGCAACAATAACAATAATCATATGTAGGGAAAAGATCAAATACCTCTGCAGAAACAAAACGGACATAAATAGTAATTATGGATCCGTGCAAACAAAACTCCTTCCTAAGATATCTCAATTAGTATAGCACAATCCTTTCCAAAATCTCTTTTTCCGCACACTACATAAATTATATGCTAGTAAAGTGTCTCTTTATTGTTGGCAACCTGGCTACTACACACAGCAGTTAATAACATGGCTATAATAGCCAGTAATAAATAAGTAGCGTCGTAATAGTGATGCTAAAATTTTCATGCAATAGTTCATTGCATCGAAATATTTTTTTCCTCCATTAGCGTCAGTTAACAAAAAGGCCTTGACGAATAAGACGAGAAATGGGAGTAATAACAGTGCAAGTACATTATTTTGATTATTAAAAGTCATGGAAGAAACTATTTTGTAATAAATGTGTATTAATAATGAGATTTATAAGTTACTCATGCCATCATAAGGCGAAATGCATTTGAATTATGAGGAATGATATATAAGTACGGTAATGCTGAAAATCTAAAGTCATTCCAAAAAATCCCAGACCGATGATTCATTGCATGACTCCTTTATAATATAGCGTAACCACAACCACAAAGCAAATTATTTAAGATTTTTAGTACTGATAAAAACGAACATTTCAAAGACGGTAACTAATTGTAAAATTGCTAAGGGAGATATCAATACAAAAGTAATAAAGATTGCATAAACGATAGTGTATACAATTGGAGTCTAAAATAAAACTGCTATCTAATTAGCAATAGCATCATCAGGGAAAATTCTAAAAATAACATTTTAATCCTATGAATTAACTTGGGAATTCAAAGTAATGAAATTTAGAAGATAAAGTAAATATTATATTCATAATGTCTATGTAGTCTTTTTCCTTGGAAAACTAAGTATTGAATATGTTCAGTCGTAGCTGATAAAGAAGTTAAATTCACTAACGAAAGTAGTTCAGCGTTTATGTCATAGACAGACCTACACAATGTGGTAAATAAATTAATTAGGTAAACGTAGGCATCAAAACAATACATATATGTAATTTAAATTTCCTTTTCTGTCAATATGTAAAGAAGATGCAATTCAAATGAGTCAGTTTCAGTTTCAGAAAAAAATGTCACAACTTGTTTTTGAGAAGGACCAATTAAAATTAAACAGCAACCCACGTATAAGAAAGTGGGCAATATATTTCAATTATCCGTATCAAGTAGTACTGTCAATTGTGGAAATTTCAGCTACATACGTGATATAGAATTTTATATCGACAATAGTTTATCTATATTTATAACACCTTTTACTTATCATATGAAACTCACATCCATGTAATTTCAAGCTTGATATATTTAATATGATCTTATCTTTGCTTATTATTATTTACTGCCTTTTCTTGCAAACTTGTACTTTATACTTGTTCCTTTGGATTATCAAATAAGTAGTCTCCCTCCTTGGACGATGATATTTCTTCTACTTGACAACACATACACGGATGACCTAACTGTCTCTTATGCTTATACTGTATAAATGATTATTTTCTGGTATTATCCTCTACTAATCTTACCATCTCCTTGAGTGGCTGTGGCTACTGAAGAATTATGTAACACAAAAAAGGAATTTTTCAACGAACTCCTTGTCATGTTTGAACATACATGTACACATCGCAATACGCTATTGTTTGTCACCAGAAAAAAAGTGCTGATATTAATTGGTTAACTCTGAGTTGAAATGTAATAATTATGTTCTTATTTGTATTTAGATCGGCATGTGTGGAGTAAAACCAGATAATGAAGATCAACGGGTAAAAAATAGATCAACTATAAAAAATAGACGAGTCAGACCTGTCAGTCACTCTGTGATAATTGTAGAATTTACACACAATAGAACGTTAAGTGGTAATGAAGTAAAATAGTATTTAGCAATCAACACATTCTAGACTGATAGCCTGCTTTATCCTCAACTCTGCATGGTCAACAAATTAAAAAAAGGGCTAAGTTCAAGACAATAATAATTCCAAAGAGTGCATGTACAGCAACTTATGGCCAACTTATCTACTCCGTTTAACTATATTCTTTTGTTTCGCAGTGGGTATTCAGTTCACTGGAGTAATGTTGCAGATTTATCGCAATGAATCATACCACGGATGTATTTAGCACAGGATATTGTAATGTAATAACGTATACTTAATCATGTCATCTCATAGTAACAAGTGTATAGTAATTATCAAGTTTAAATATACTTTTTACCATACCTAATTTTAATCTGTTAATAGTGCCAATTTTAATCTGCGTGATAAAACTCAATTCATCCCACTTTGCCCTTTTAGGATTAACTACAATTAGAAAAAATGTATCTCCGAAATTATACGTGAAATTTACACTCGCAAAGTTAACCTTTCATGGGTCAACTATAAAATGACATGGTTGAAACAATAATTGACCTTTGCCAATTGAATCGGAGCGCAAGATTCTATAGTATTTACGGTGGAAAAAGATTTATCTTATTTCTGTTTATCTTATAGCTGTCTTTATAACTATATTAAAGGAGTAAAATTACATGTTGTATTATAATTATAACTAACAAGGTAATATAAATAAATGAAAGCCCACAATCTGATAAGAGAAGGTATAATTTCAACTCAGCTTTACCAAGCTTTATCAATTCAATTTATTCTATGTAACTCGGCCAGTTTCAAGTATTATGATGAGTGTTCTCCTTGTAATAAAATAAATGGAAAAATTGTTCTTTTTAACTGCTGATTTCATCTCAAGTTAACTTATCAATTTAAATATATCTAAGAAGTTTATGTCCGTCATTTAAAAAATGCCTTTTTACACGTAAACTTTATAAATTGACTATTATTTTATTTACCACCTGTGCAATGCTAAAAAGATGCGTTTAATTTATTAAATTTTCACTGTAAGCAGACAAGACTTAAAATTAAGGAGTTATTAGTATGTAAAGTGTAAATTAATTGTTCGACTTACTCTGAGGGGTCCAGACGTTCAAGCCGGTGATTAATTCTCTTGATCTCAGCCCGTTTGATCTCCATATCTTTGTCCAACTGTGTGAGTCGTTCTTCTGCAGCTTTTCGTTCATTCTCACTTAAAATTCTGAGAGAGACGACACCACTATCTGTAGACGTTATTGATCCGTGGACCAATTTTCTTTTTGACAGCTTTCTCAACTGAGCTTGTAAACTGTGATAATACAAAGCGACAAACATTTATTTTCAAAATTCATGGAACTAGTTTTTGTCCATATACTGGTACTTGAATTCCTTGTGTCACTTTATCATTGTATAGATAAATTATAGATAAACACGTGAAATTGTAGCATTATCCCAGAAGGATTGAAATTATTGAAAATACTTTTAAACTGGGTACAAGAGTTTGTAAATTAAGATTTTACCACTCCAATTATATTGAACACAGCTTAGAAATACGAAGGAATTAATGAGTTATTAATTGTTTGGTGTTATTAGTATCCACTTTACACGTTTTATATGGAAAGGTATTGAAATGGTTTGTATAGCATTTTTATGCTACCTGAGTGTGCAATATTAAATATGTATAGCTAGACGTCTAGCCACAAAGTTCAAAGATCATTTTGCATGTGTAGAGAGATGCGAGGATCAGGTTACACTGTCAGTCAGTTTTTAGACAAAGGTGGCTAGAGCATCTCTCAGCCTTGAATTTCACACCCTGTCATCGTATGTGTAAATGTCAGGCAAATGTCAGGCAAAGGTTTATAGCAGTGGAACAAGAGCAGAGCTGACCAAAAACCAAACTAACTTGGTAATACTCATATTTATCCACGAATTTCTCGTAGATCATGTCATAAATAACTGTTCTTTCTACTCAAGGAATAAGAATGTGCTGCACTCGTTTTTGTAGCTGACAATTTGCACATAATTATATATAAGTATGTTGAGATAGAGTTATAGTCTAAATGAAATAAAACACAAATGGTAATTGCTTCAAGTTGCTAGCATGCTGTTGTTGAATATTTTTTTTGTTTCTTAAATACCTTTGGAGCTACAACAAACTATCACAACAAGTGTCTCAATTATGTTATAAAAATTAGAATTTCTCTGCTGTTTAGCCACAGAATCTCTATAAACTTCACTTGGCACTGCACGCCATTCCATTTGAGTTTTGAATAGAAAGAGTATGAATATGATATTGTAATTTGTATCAGCCAAAATATAAATGCGGTTTGGCTGTTGTTGTGGCGAAGGAAAATGTACTCCGAAGAAGAAAGGCAACCCAGGATCTTATCTGAAGACTACTAGAGAATGCTAATCAAAAGATTTACTAAATAACAATGTTTTTCTCGGTCAGATCAAACCACAGAATACTAGTCGAACAGAATCTCAGAAAGCTACTGCGCTTCAGTTTCAGCGAATGAACTAAATAGACAGATATTACAGAGGAATGACGGCAAGCAACAAAATGAACTCTGACTTGTAAGAAACACCGCAAAACTCATTTCTTGGAGAGAAACGAAAAAAATCTAACCATAAGTAGAAGGCACACAGACAAATACAATTTAAACTAACACAATACGTACTGATAAAAGTATAAAAGGAGAAAATATATCCTATTGTGTTATATGGGGATATTTATACATAAATAAATGCAACTCCCATCTTATTTGGCTACCTACACCTACCTACTCTTTATGTGCATGAGAATTTTAATATTTTATTGGTGACCATAGTACAATGAAAAATAGTTTCTAATACAAATTGTACGTACTATATAAACGCAATTGCAGAAATTAATCCTCCATATAAAATAATATAGCTTTAGACAGGTGAGTACACGTTTAATAAAAAATAAATTGTAGTTTCATCCTCACATTATTACATTGCTTGTGTGCTGTAGTAAATGTAGGCACAATGTAACAACAAACCCATAATATTACTGCAATACCTTATTGTAATAATAGGTCGATATTATCTCAACTATTGCGAATTTCAAGAATTTTCTACTATCCTGCGTTTCATTAATAACATACCTAAGCAACAAGACGTGTCAAGTCATAACACAAAACTCTCAAGAAAGACCATTCTGTTAATTTACTATTATATTTCACTGAAACAGTATGGAGCATTCAATATTAGCATATAAAATAGCATGAAAAGTACACAGCGCACCTTCAAGTTACTCTGAACTTGTATCTTTTATCATTGCATTGCTAAATGGATGTAATGCGTACATTTTTATTTAGAAGTTTACTACAATTTAAAGTTTATGATATACATATTAAAACAATATGTAACAATGCCAACTATGTTTGCCTATTGCAGCACTACCATTTAAATTGACTGGGAAAATCATTTATGATTTTCGTGTTGCAGTATATAAAAATCACCTTGTCTTCTCAACTTATACTAGTATATCTATTATTTCTACCCAATTATTAAAAGCTCGTATAAATGTAGTAAAAAATAGAAATCCCTTTCAGTTTCATGCAATTGTGGGTTTTGTATCATAATATTCTACGTGAAACATATCCTATCTTATTATTACTTATACCTAGAAGGAATTAAAATGTATTTAATAGTAAATGAGGATGCTATTGTTTACAGAGTGTCATGAAGTCATACTTGACACGATAAAATGTATTTATTATCATGTACTTGGTTGGGAAGCTTAGACTCCCCACTGAACAGGATCCAAATTCATACACAAGCAATTAGCGTAGGCATTTGCCAAAGCATCTAATTTTTAACTATACTACCTTGGGAAATATTGTACGTAATTACAATAATTAAAACTACAGTTCATAAGATACGTATTATAATGTTATATCTGCATTAAAGGCGGTAATTAAATATTAAATATTGATTTTCTCGTGATAAACAGCTTTTTACAATGTTGACATGACATGACAGTGAACAATAAGGAAACAAGAGTCTTTTAGTTATAATATTCAGTCTTTTAAGCTGTTAAGTACGACGATAAATCATATTAAACATTTCCTCTTTAACTCACAAATTCATCTATATTTTTAATCACAATAAAATAATATAAAATTAGAACAAAGTATTGTCTTTAAGTATAGTCATTATTACAGAAGTATGTGAGATGAAGTGTTTATAACGAGTATGGTATATGTATGCAATAAAGGATCCTAAATCTATAATTGGATAAAACTAATATTTTGCAATTGTTTCGAGGAGATGCACAATTACACTTCAAACTATTCAGTATAGATCAACATACGATAGGTCACTGGCTAATATTTTTTGCGAAAGAAAATTACAAACCTATGTAAGGTTATGTCAATTTTCTTGAAATACAATCCAATAAATTATTGTCAGGACATAAATTATCCTAGTATACTCGCGCACACCAACTACATACCTCCTCGTACTTTATACACTGTAGCGCAATAACTTTTCATAAGGTAAACAGCAATCAGGAATTCAGGATGTAGATAAGTAATTACGTTTCTAATGCTATAGCTACATGTTCATGTTACAATTTTTCAGTTCCCCTGAAAGTCTGGCAAAGTCAAAGCTAATATTGCATGGAAAAAGTTGCAAACATGTGCATAACTCAAAGTTTCCGACAAAAAGGAAACAATACTAATTCGACAAGCATTAATATAGGAAGAACAAAAGTATTGCTAGCCACTGAAGGCCCCTGGACTAATCAAATACATAACACCTAATCAAAAATTAGATCCTTCATAAAATTGACATAAATTTGTTTTAGGCTGTCAACATCACTATGTGTATTCACAGTCAATGTACCTTTATGTTAGAGTGGCCTGTTAAAAATGTGTCTAATGGTAAGCAAATGCCGTACAAGGCAAACAGGTAATCCATAAATTTTTTCTATAAAAATTATTACTGTTGGTTGCAAAAATCCAATATATCATGCGTGCCTCTATTCTATTCATAAAATATTATTCTTGAAATTACATCTCACTAAAACATTTCAATATTTTTAATTTTTGTAGAATGATAAACATTAACATTTTAAATATCAAATAAAAATTATATCTGTGAATATCATAGAGTATAGCGGTTTGATATAATCGTTAGATTCAACACCAATTTGTATAGAAAAGAGACATTAAGTAAAAGTTTATCTCATCATTGGATAAAAGTTACGCATATGGCTAGATGAATTTGAATAAATTCTAACCTACAGAAATAAGACTTGATCAGACAGGTCTATCGAGTATTTATGTTAAACCTCCGAAATCGTGTTGCTAATTATCTTTGGATAGCGCGACTAAAATGCCAATGCCATCA
Source organism: Tomocerus qinae (assembly GCA_020055645.1). Lineage (NCBI taxonomy): Eukaryota > Metazoa > Arthropoda > Collembola > Entomobryomorpha > Tomoceridae > Tomocerus > Tomocerus qinae. Next base: position 28,111,404 of record CM034548.1, read on the forward strand.
TTAATTTCTCCTTCATGGTTTGCTTTTCTTCTTGATGAGATTTTAATTAAGGTACAGAGCTCCTGTGTTTTCAAAGAGCATTTGATGCGTTAAGTATGAAAAGAATAAATATTTGATGACTGCATGTGTAGAATGGTTAAACTACGTGGAGGAATTTGAAAACTTTCGCTACTGTATATCGTGTAAAAAGAACGTGACATGACACTTCATCCTGCACTTGTTTTTCACTCAAAAACTAGAGCAATTAAGTGAGTAGAGTATTCTTTGCCCCGTGTGTAAGATTTACTTGCAGTTTCTACACTTGTAAGATATTCCTGGAAATTATTTTGAACTTATGCTGTAGCTCGTGTGTGTACATGTGGAATGCATACTGCCCCAATTTCTCTTGAATGACTTTCAAGATTTGAATTATTATTATAAGAAACTCTACTGAAGGCTGTCACTGATATTTATGTAGTTAATGCTATACATTTTGACTAGTAACATTGGCATTAGGTATAATGATCAATAAAATTACAGATCACGCATTAGATAATTATACCAGTATTACATTGTGTCGTTGATTTTTGATTAGTTGTTGAAAGCCATGTACTAATATAAACAAATCGGTTCAGTACATTGCCGAATGCTCATCAATTACACTTACACCTAGGAAAAACAGTGTCAGCAGCCTAGAATTTTTAACGGTACGTTATTATTTATCCTTCATAGAGTGCAACAAAGAAAAATCCTCTTCATCTTTCTATGTAGAACAGAGTTATCGCTCCTTCTTTCATTTCATGCCAAACTTGGCATTCAATTTCTTTCAAATATTTCAATTGATTGTCACTTTCAAAAATGGTTATTCTCATTTCACACAGAATACTAGGTATACAAACTTTAAGGCCTGTCCATAGACTAATAATATCACATACTCCATATTTTGTGCATATCATGCTAAAATGTTACAGGTGTTTAAAATTATAAGATATAACTTAGGAATTTTAATATATAATGGATTCCTTGCAAATGATATCAGGAAGAAGTCTGTTCTACATACCAATATACCTTACTGTCAATCTGCAATGTAGAACTATCTAAATTGAATGATTGGCGTGAGTGAAGTGGTACAATGCCCTTCATTGTCAACAATAAGACTTCGTTATTGACACTAGTTTAATATTCCTTGGTATAAAAAAGAGAAAACTTCATCTCGAAGTAGAAGATAATGTCCTAAGTATACCTTTGGGAGTTATATACAAAAGTAAATTACATTGAAGCGATAGCGATACATATTGGACAATTTCACTGTCCATGAAAATGAATTTAATGGATCAAATTTATCTACTAATACTGAAATCAGAATGATTGAAGTGACACAATGGCTAGTTACACAAGTTGGTCGAAATTAAAATAAAGTCGTAACTCAAATACTTACTTGAGAATGAGATTTTCTTTATCCTTTAGGCCCTGTTTGAGAAATTCAATCTCCTTATGAAATTCTCTGTTGACAAAAGTGGAATTGTTTCCATTGCAGCTACCCAAATGCGACGAGTGCAAAGAACGTGTCGTTCCGGATACAATTCCATTTCGCTTGCGTCGTGTTATTCCCAAAGTTGAGAGTGATACTTCGATATTTGCCATCTGAAAAGAATACAACCAATAAAATGACAAAATATACGCTACATTATGTGTAACATTATTTTTAGTAGACATCAATGGGCTTTGTCAATATTTTATTTTTGACTTGACACAGTAAATAAGTGACATCATTACAAAACTCTATTATAGTATGGTGATATTTCTCAACATCATTTTCATGAATAGCAACAATTGTCATGCAAGAGGACCAAAGTCATTAAATGATAGAAATAAAGAACTGAATGGCTTTTGAGAATGGAGGGAATGATGGGAAAGAGTGAAATGAACTGATTACATCAATACATTATGCAAATAAGAAATAGTATCTACTTGCATCTCCATAAATGTTAATACAACTAAATGCTACATCAATAATGGCTATAAACGTAACAGTTCATTAAGTTTCTTCCACTCTTTCGACTCGCCTGTCAAAAATCTGTAACACAGATTTGAAATATAATGTGAGCTATCTAACAATGAGAGTAGGTCTCACTATAGTAAATGAGTCATCCTGTCGTCGTTGACGTTGAGCCTATTCTGTCATTGTGCCATTTGCAATTAGTACTACATAAACAGATGGGTATAATAGCTCTAGCTGTAAATTCAAGACGTAAGTACCAACTTATCTAATCGGCCACTACAAATTTAATGCTTTCTACTGCTACAACGTCCATAAAATCATATAGGATCAAATGTTGCAAACTGTTTCAACAATTGCTACATAGTTGTATTATATTACTTTTCCCTTTATACTTGCTATGCCATTATTGTCCCATAAAGATACGGCGTAAACTCTAGAATGTCCTTTTTATCAGTAAGATTTCTGTTTACACTTTCATTTAACACGAACTTCTCGATAGGAAACCAAACTTTAGAATGCAAAAGCATAATCTCGGCTTTTAAATCATAAGATTATGATATGCCCCACACTTTCATATCTTAAACTGAAACAAAAGTGGAAATTTTCAATGTTGCAGTAAAAACGCATCAGCATGCCAACTTCTTTAGTTCATCAATCGAAAAAATTAAACAAATCTATGATTGAAAAGATATTTATGGTCAAATAAACTTAAGAAAATAAAAGATTCACGTTCAAGAAAAAGTTCATTCAATCATTTCAATTTCATTTCATTTAAGGCTGGATGGTATTTAAAATGAACCATGCGAAGATGATATTATTATGTTCAAGGGGTGCATCTATAAAATGTCTTACTACTACAAGTGAGTCATTATACAAGTAGTATATACTTAGGTACTCCTTGTCCTAATTATTTTACGTGTTGCTTATGTATTACAAAGGCATCATCTTTTGCAGAAAACGAAATTCTAGCAATTTATAAAAAACGGTAAATCTCATAAGAATAAGCAAAATAAAACAATTGAAATATAACTGTCCAAAGCCATAATGCATGTGAAAGCTAGAGAAATGTGCAAGTCTCAGAAAAGAGGAGATGGAGAGTCTATGTTGGTGTTGAAGATTTGAGATCCGATCACAATCACATCCGACCAAAGCAATTACAGCAAACGGTGTTGAGAAGTCCATAAAAGGTAAGAATTCCACAACAATAAGGACTTATTTTGACAAGAAACTATCATGTCAACATTTAGCAAGAGGATTCCATGTTAACATCATCTTACAGTTATTAGATATTACATACCAAATACATCTAGCAAGTATGAATAATATCTGTATCTTCCATCACACATAATATCATCTGAGAAGGCTCTAGCATTAATTGTCTATTCTGTCCTGTACTAACATTCAGATAAGGATAAAAGTAACGGAAACACTTGGATTGGTTTAATCATTAATCGTGGAGTGTTTAGTCGTCCCATACAGAATATATGATGCAGGTGCAAGGAAACTCTATCTGCTTACTTATCAGGATCACTTAGCTTACATCTTTTTAATTTAAATGTTACCTTCTTTGCATTGCCTGTTTGTATAGACACAGTTAATTGTTGTAACATGAAACACAAGGAAAGCTACCTGTGCACGAATATTAGTGCAATTGCACTTCAAAGTTGAAAGCCTAGTATTATATTATACTGTACTATGATGGTGATTAAGACGAGACAACAGAATTGCACAGTGTACATCAAAAGATAACCGAAAGAACCCAGGAGATTATTTACCTGCCAATCTAGACCATTAACAAAGAAAGATTTATGTCCTTATAAAGCTAAGCATTCAGCAAGGAAGAATTAGGTAATGCTTTGCTAAATAAATGTATCCCTTAACGCTTCTTGACATTTGACATCCTATACACTTACTACTGATAAATGGCATAATTCTATATTTATGACGTGAATGCGCCCTACCAAAAATAAAATTCTGTACAGGTAATATAATTATTAGTCTGTAATAAATAATAGCATAGTAATAACACTAAATGGACATGCACAGACGGAGTAGACCAGCACTAATTACTTGTATGTATTAATTTAAAACGGTATACCTTGTGCAAACTAACAATTTGCGTGAAGATCATGCATTGTAATAGAGGGAATTATTTCATTACTGCGTCATATAATCTACAATTAAATCCCACAATATGACCCTCAGTCTGGAGATCGGACTGTACAACTTGAAAACACGACATTTCCTGATACATGCGAATGTGTTCAATATCTTGTTTGCTTTTGCGTGAATGAATGGAGGAATCATTAATTTAATCTTTAGCCTCTGGCGTTTTCTATTTGGATTAGAGTAATATAAGATAGATAGATAAATAGTTATCAAGTACGTACAATTTGGTATTGATTATTGATTAATACTTGTAGTCTCTGATATTATAGATTCTTATTTTTAATACCTAGTCACGCAGTCAGTCATTTATTTTGGCTCCATAAAAGTGTTAATGTTGAGTGTACTTGTCTATCTGTGGAGTATTATTATATTTTTCCATCTTGGTACAAGCATATTATTACTAGTAAGGACTATAATGTCCATAGGCACTATGCATTTGCATTTTGGTACAACAAACAATGATGTTCAGAATACTCATGGTTTAATTATAAATTAAAGGAGTATAATAGGTACTTTTTAACAGTTAGGTAGGATATATGCATTCTCGCCTGTCAACTACGTATTTGTATAACAAGGGAAGATTGTAATTAATGCAATAAAGCGGTCGTGTAGTGTGAGTATAGTAAATAGTTTGCGAATGCAAATAAAAATTAATAATCGAGGGATGAAATGATAACTCCTTAACAGGCGACTAACAATATGGGACTTGAGTTAAAACTCTCTAGATATCGATTCTGCTGTTTGTGTAGGCCTCGTAGTGTGACTAATCAAAAAAGGAACAACAATAACAATGAAATGCAATTCTGGCAGATGCCATAGTCCCAACCAACTACCAAGTAGAATAATAGAAGAAGAATCAATTGAATGAGCTGAAGATGCAGTTGACAGCTTTCTCAGTTTTATTTCTTCTCCCCTGACTTGTTTATGGCTTGACTTGGTTTACTGTGCTTTGGCATCTCACACACTTGCTTATTATTTATATTATAGTCAAGCACATTAGCATGTACATGTATGAATACATCTCCTGATATATCTGATTACCATTTCAAGTGCAGACCCATCGTAAAATATTATAATTCCACACAAAATAACCGCTTCTAGCTATCTCTTTGTATGTTTTACTTTTACCATTACTACCAATAGAAAATTGCTTTGGCTCGCAATCAGAATCTTCCTCCTTTCAGACCATCAAGATAATAGACAGAGACAGATCGCCCATTCCTTACATTATTATTTCTAGATAATTGACGCTCTTTTACGAGAGCTAACTTGATTCTGTTGTATAATTACTGTAATTAAAATCTTACTTGACTTTATTTTTTCAATTTTAATCAAGTTTATTTCAACGGACACGATTTTCATAGTGCAATCCTATCCACTTCATCTACTTATCTGGCTAATTAGATGTGAGTTAATAATTATATATCTACAAAGAGAAGAATCCTAACAGAATCCATTTACTTACCTCGTTTAATTAATTTTAAATATAAATTGCTAATTTTGCACTTTTTATCTATTTTCTTTCTGCAACTAGTTCAAAGCTATCATGCAACGGTATGACCTCATTGATTTCCGTTCTTATTTTCCCATTATTCAACCAAATGATATTTACCACAAGATATATAGTACAGAATTAGGTAAACGTACCTTTGCTTCCAAAGTTTCCAATTGTGCCATTCTTGAGGGTTCAATAGCCGATTGCGGTCTCTTTAATTCCGATGCTAATGCAGTCTGAAATTGAAAAACAGGTAATTGTCAATTTTCTATGATTAAACTCAACATAAATGTTTTCCACGTTATTGTGTCCAGAATAATGTCTTACTTTTCTGTCCATTTAGTCACACTTAATCTAAAGTACCCAAACTGTAGATTACACATGTAGTTATAGCACTTGGTCGATTTAGTCTTAGAACTTGTATTTACAAACACAGGTGTAAAATAGAATGACTTGATTAAACGAGTAAATATTTACAAACAAGGAAAAACTTTTACTTTCGAAACTAGATTCGGGGCGCTCTTTTTATTTGATTGTCGGTAGACTAAGCATGATATTTATTGTAAGATTCTTTTTCATTTGTTCGCTTACATTTCATAGCTATTTGCATTCACTTCACTGTTATGCCAATTGTAAAGTAAATGAAGGCAAAAAAGCTGAACCGATTAAGATTAAAGTTAAGTGTCTGTATTGAAGCGGATGCCGACAGAAAACTTTCTGGAAGGAGATGCTCCACTGATCGCATCTTCTTCACTGTAGATTAGCACACAAAACAAGATAAATAGAATATGCATTAGGGAGATGGTTTCTTAGCATAAAGCTCACTAAAAAAGTAATAATACAATATCAATGTGTAAGTACGGTAATAAATCTAGTAAACAATTTAAGCCAACCAAATAGTACTAATGTAATAAACGAAATAATATAGCCACGAAGAAGACCTCCTTTCCCAACTGAAGCCAACAGCCAACTAATACAACTTTTCAGTTTACATAGTGTACACACTATTTACAATCGACATATTCATCCAATACAACGATAATGACGATGTGATGGACGAGAGCAAAAAATCAACGAAAGCTCGTTTAGGTACTTACGAATTAGTTACACTTTTACAGATAGTCTCACTGACTGACTGACTCAGTCTATGCAATTTAGAGCGATTCAACTCAGACAATGCAAGTGGAAGTTAGTCAAATCGAGTTTGATTCCACCGTCTCATCTCTCCACTCACAGACTTCAGAGAATTTCTGCATCCTACACTATTTAACCAATAATCTCCAACGACCTTATTATATCGGCTATGGATGATGATATCCAGTGTAATTAGATTTTCTTGCGTAGGTGCCCATTTATATAGAGTTAATCGGGGGAAACCGAATTTAGCGCATCTATTCTTATACAGTATGAGTTTATCCAATGAAGAAAGAACTACTGTCGAAGGAAAAGTAAATAGAGCCCTGGGAGCCCGAATTTCCATAAGCGAATTTTGAAAGGTTTTCAGAAAAACGCAAAATTTTATTGGCAACTGTCTTGGCAACTACCTCTATTATCCTAGACAACCGCATAATGTCACTGTTGAATACTGTTTATTTCCATATTTATTTCGCATAAAACAACTTCAAAAATGATAACAATGAAATTCGCGTGCCAAATAACTTACAAAGAAATCCCAGGGCTCTATTTACTTTTCCTTTTACAGTAATTTTTAGTGTTACAATTAAATAGACCATATTTGAGGACGAGGTATCCCAACAAAAGTCAGAAATACACATCGGACTCAATTGAAAATGAAACAGGGCCAACTAAAGCAATTCAATCATTCACTGACTCACAATCAGAAATGAAATGAACCATGAGAAGGCGAATTAAAGAATAACTCAGTCATTTCAATCCCTCCATTCATTTCACTCAATCTTCAGTTTCTATATCCGTCCTGTTTATATAGTTTATATATTCTTATAATATTATGCATATAGTTACTGGAAGAAACTGGATGTTCTATAGTAATCCTTATTACAATGAGAAAAGAAAGGAATTAGGTTAGATGCACTTATATTATGTATAATATCTTCACCTCAAGTATACTAAAAGAAAATCTCTACAGATCTCTTTATCCTTTCCACAATATATTGAAGCGGAGCTTAGATAATTATATTATTATTTAATACAAGAATTAACCACTTTATATTGTTTCTACAGGGCATAGGAAGTGTAACCACACTAACTATGCTTTACGTATCTAAACTTGATAATTATACTGATAGGCATCGTCTTTCGATTTCAACGTGAAAATTTTGAAAGGGAAGATTTGAGATTGTTTTCTGTATTATGCATAGGTCTTTGGGCTAGAATAGTGAAGGTTCAACTTAATCAACACGTAATAATAGTAGCTTCTACATGCTAAAAATAATTTAGAACTCTCAACAGTTACATCCCACAAGTTCTCAACTACTGTGGTTTTCAAGACATCTTCGAATACCCTTTGTAGATGAATAGCCATGGGCAGAATTAAAGTTACATGAATTTTATTTATCATTGCTGTCAATGTTGTATTTTAATATACAAGCAGAGCTATAAGTTACTCGTAACTCTACCAGGCTCTATCATTTATAATGTTGATACAAGTATTATAGCTAAATAAGTAGGTAGGTATATTTTGTAAGTTATAAGTGAAACTTCGTTACTTCTTTGGCCTGAAATCGGACAGAAGAAAATTTCAATGCAATATTATTGCACATCTACGCAGATTTTTGTAAGCAGACAAAAAAGGCGACTATATAGTCCACAAAGTCATATAATATATTTTGTTATACAATTTCATAAAATATATTTATGCTCATTTTAATTTGTGTCCTCGTCAATTCAGTTTTATAAAAAAAAAATTAATACCTAATGGTGTACTTTCGTAGTTCTGAGTACCTACATTAAGCAAGTGGATACAAAAAGAAACTACAAGATATACTGCTATTCAAGGAGCTACAGTGGCAAAAAATCTCCCCAGGAGCAGAATGAAGAGTGAATGAGAGTTGTGCAACGCAGTAGAAATGCTTGCAGTGAAGCCACATTCAATGAGAATTACTAATAATAATAATATTTTATGTAATAATAACACCACTATGTATATCCATTTTAACATACAGCAGAGATTCAGAAAATAACTAAAAAGGAGCAAGCCAGAGACGAGAAAGAACCACTTGAGAGGCAATGAATGTCAGCCAAATCAGCGTGAAACCCCGTGGATTACATTTTGGTTTCCTTCATTTTCATTTGCTTTATATACAACACCAGACGTTTATGACACTAGATTCTTCAAACGAGTTGTAGCGGCCCATACTAATATCTACAATGTTAAAACGGGGAGAAATGTATTTTAATCGTTGATCAACACCAACAACTAAATCCTACATGAAAATAAAGATTCTACACACAAACTAAAATTAATGGTATGTAATTGAACGGTAATTCAAAATGAAAGATTTTATGTCTTTGGAATATTTTAGGATAACAAATGTTGGAAGATAATGAAATGCAAATAACATAATTTGGGGAACTGCGAGACATGTATGCGGGCTCTTATTTAACATAGAAAATTTGAAAAGTATAAATTATTTATTTTTAATTGTTTAGCTTTCAATTTCGATTAATAATCCACTGCGCAATTCAATTTTAACTAAAAGCACCTGAAAGTAACGAAACAGGTAATTATTTTTCTTCTTTATAGTACTGGGAATATTTTTTTGCAAATATTAGTATATTTTTGGTAAATAAATGTTGCAAGAAAAGATCATATTATAAAAACGACAGTGACTCAAAGTTTCAAGGTTGCATGGAGATGAATAATTGAATTTTTATGTAGTAGCTAGGTTTTAGTCACCCTTGATACAATTTCGGAGATTTATTGCCACATAATACTTGCATATAAAACCAATTTACTGGAATTTTATTTACAGACAGTCATTCTTTACGGATTGAATAAATATACATACATACATATATACATATTTATAACCGCAATGGAATTGCGAGGACTTTAGTCATTGATACTGTAAAAACAGATTGTAAAAGTTTCATCATATTGTGATGACTAACGTAAATAAATGGCAAATAATAACAAACGATGACTGTTGCCGGTAATTGGTTTGTGACTGGGGTTTAGCGTGAAAATAGTAAACCACCTTGGTTTAGTGTAAGTCATCTCATGATGACAAAAATGGCTATGTAATGCAGTATAGCGGTTGAGTGTTGACTGGGCATAAAATAGAAAATATCTACACACCGTCAAAGCTAATGTACCAGAATGTTAGTCATTTCCTCCTTAATTTCTGCTACTCCCATAACTTTTGGCAACATGGTGAACTATGGACTTATTTCCGTCCGACTTTTAACAAAATTTTCAACGGAAGTCAAGCAAGAAAATTTTTAGTCAAGTGTCAATAGTTTTTATCTTCAGGGACATTCTCATTCTTGAAACCAAGCCATGGTTAAAAAGTGGTTACACCTGAAGCTTGAATATTATGAAATAATGGTCCTTGAGTCAAACCGCGCAAAATTATTTCTAAGAATCGGACTTAGTGGGAGCTTAGTAACTTAAAAAACGATGAGAAAATGTAGTTAATCGTGTGATTTTGGATTAGATAGAGTAGTAGGAGCAGGGAAATTGTATCTGTGTGATACAAGAGCAAAGTGTGAAGGGTGATTTACTTTAGTATGCTTTCGCATGCAAATCCTACGCTTTCCTGTTTATCTTTCAAACCAAATCTATTTGGATACTTGCACCATGCATGGCTCTATATTGTTATTATATGTGTACTGCAAGATATTCAATTGGTGTGAAACCAGACTCGTAATTTGTCAAGAACCTACCTACTACTGAGGTACAACCGTCAACAGCAACAATAAAAGCATGCAGTCAAATGAACCTCTTCAATTGTTGCTGCTTCTTGTTCTCATCATCAATTTAGAGAACAAGTACACTTTCCAACCAATTCTTTATAATAAAAATGAGACTAGTTAATAAAGCAAGACCCTAGATTACTACCTTGACTTCAGCACATGCACATGCACACCATAACATTAAAATCATTTTTTTATGCTAAAATAATAACATGGTAAATGAGCTGTACAAACACAAACTTCATCAAGTAAATCAACGACACAAATCTATGTAATTTACTACATTGCAAATTAAAGAATATTGTATTGATACAATTTGAAGCGTGATTTCACCAAAAAATACCAATTTCGTTCGATATAGAAAAACGTTTCGCACAAGGTCTCAAACAATTGTTTTCCTGTAACAAGATTCACAGTTGTTCCACAATCTTATGAAAAACTACGCAATTTGCAATGAAAGCTATTGCACAAATACATCTTAGCCAAGATTTACGACATAAGTATTTACATTTAAAAAATATATTGCAATACAATGTTGCGATTTTAAAGTATTATTAAAATAAATAGTTCAAAAAATACTGCATTCTACTTTGTTGTTTATTTGCAATAAAATGATTAAGATGGTAAAAAATTTCGGTTAATTTCTAGGTATTCTATTTTGAAATAAGTCTTAATGCTTCAAGTAAGTTCGAAAAGATGTGTTAAGTTTTTCTTGCGATAGGTGTAAATCATAATAACCCATTTTTAATAAATTTGGTTACATTCGATATCCTGCACCAAAAAAGTAGGTAAAATTAAGATAAAATATGACATACACTATGCATTAAAGATATTTATTATTTAACAAGTATCAATTAAAGTCTACTTAATAGATTATTTCTTGTGACAAAAACTTTTGTGAAATTAATTTACTGCATAGCATATTTCGATTTCTCTGTACATTAAAGGGCAGTAAATATTTCGGGGGACAAGAATTACTATGTCAGATTTGACTGCACATGGAATTATGGTTGTAGTTATCTTGCCAAAATGTCAAGTAATTACATAGATACTTAGGTCTTTACTTTGGCATATGCAAATGTAAACTGTAATTTGTAAGCATTGAGAGCTAAAACTAAATTGTGATTGTGCAATAATAGTAGATGATGGCTTGTGAAAAGTTTATGATTGAAAAAGCAGCTTTCTGGTTTCATTAGGTCGAGTGTGATTCCCTTGAATTGTGGAATGTTTTGTTTCGCTTGCCTCGGAGATGATTTGCTACAGTAATGATGAACAGGAAAGATGTTGAGGAGAATTTGCAAGAAATTCTCAATTACATTAATTCAGCTTAGTCAAAACCAGAACTAACCAAACCAGAGACTGGGATTAAGCTACCTGAGCATATAAGAAGTACTTGAAACCTTTCTAGTCGACTGACATTCTATTGCCAAACCAAAAGCCACGATGAACCACACAGAATGATAGAAAAGTACGTCTAGGCCAAGCCAACTGGCCAGACAGGACAAATCTCTGCGGCCCCACTTTCGCTCACGTCTCCTTCCAGTCAACTTACATGCATTATAATCTCTTCATATTTATTTTATCTCTCATCACAGACCCAATGCTAATAGATCCCGACCCGTGAGTCGTCTGCATACATACCTTGCTCATTTCAGCCTCACACCGCAATGCTTTTACAGTACAGGGCGATGCAGACACATTTAATGCCATCACATCAAAAGAATTGCCACAATACCATTTGCACTATTACACCGTGTGAGATACCGTAGTCTACTTAATGCAATGGTGGTTCGAAAACTGTTTTGAACAGTATTAAATTAACATTCTGTCGATTTTTCTAAAGGTCTTGTAGCTTTGAATTAAAATTTCAATCATTCAATATCTTTACCAAATGTAGAAAATCTAAAGTACATTTCTGCAATAATAAATACAAACTCAGCAGTAATAATTTGATAACCAGTAAGGATTCCTGACAGTTTATTCTACTTAAAAAACTAATCTTCTTTATAATTATCAGCTAAGTAAGTATGCATGATGTCGACTTGTTTTTTTCTAAAATTAAAAAGAACATTATTTTATAATTGAAAGTGGAAAAAATATCCCCATGTCGTCTCTAATTTATTTCGGAGACTTTTTTGAGACTTGTCAATCACATTATTCAACTTATATTTTAACATACATGTAAAATGATTAAGAGCATAGGAGAAAACATAATAAAAAGATTATAGAATAATACGATACTAATGAAAATTTAAAACTGCCTTTAAAAGGAGAGTATGCAATGTAAATAAATTCTCTTTTTGAAAATAAATGTTTTAAAATAGACTATTGTATAAGTTTTGATAGGTGGAAACCTTGAGTTTAGTATTGCAAAGGAGGTTGCGAGACAAGCAGGACTAATTGAATTATAGACTTTAGACATGCAAGACTGAAAGCCTCGTGAAGGCAAGTATTTCAATGTCAATACTGGATTTAATTGTATTTCGTAGAAGATTAATTAAAATGATCACGCGTGTTTCTGGATATATGATTGTAAGAGATTGAAAGATGATGCAGGAATCTGTAGTGGGTTAATGGTGGATATGTAAGCTCGCCAAACAGATAAATAGCAATATTAATCACATAAATACCTATGGAAACATAAAATTGAATTTATGTACGTGAAGATGCACACTAGTTTAGTATAAGTATTTTGCTTTGGTTTCAGCTTTGGTTTTCGCTTCAGTTAAACTGGCTTAGTCCGGCACAGCATGGTCAAATCATTTTTTGTCTGACAGTGTACATAGTAGTAATTTACATCGTTGGCGTTTTGTAACTACTACTTGGTCGTGAGGAGTTTTTGGATCTTAAAACGACAAGTCGGCGCGAATGGCAGTCGCCACTAACAATTGGCCATAGTGTCCCTAAGAGTATACACTTGCAATTAGACATTAGTATAATCACCAGTACTTCTAATATCTCTCTGTCAGTTATGAATTGTACGACCGTAGCTAATGTGTAACGTAAACAATGGAACACTAACAGTGCGACGCATAAATTCTCACGTTATAACACTCGCTATTTTGGCATCTCTTAATACATATTCCTTTTTAATATTGTAAAGCTAAAGATTTAATTGTAACCACATATTTAGGTATAGTTTGATGTCTTATAGTGTGACCACGCAAGAGCATCGTAACTAAACCTTCCATACAATCTTATGACATGTAGAAATCCACATCTTGGTCGCCACAGTTTACAGATGAGACAATAACAAGCAATAACAATGCCGTTTTTGTGTTCAAATTGGTATTACACACACGAATACAACGTAGTAGGTATTCATACTAAGTACATACAAGTTAATTCTGGTACAATATGATTAAGCAAAGGAAAACAAACAAACCCCTAACCCTAACATGACAAGGTAAATATTATTTGGTCTATTGTGCAATATTACAAATCCCATTCAATGACCGCAAAGCAACGTTACTCTTTTACTCATTGTTCGCTATATATCTTTGCATCAGTAAATCATTCAAATAATATAATGGAAAATGTACACAAAACCCAAGTGTTAAATGTGAATACGTTTTGAACTAAATTAGAGTATTTGCACATCTTTGACATAGTTTACGTGATGCGTACAAAAATACTTGTCGTCCTATGCAGTGCATTTAGCTTTGTTCTATGCCTAAACTATACAAAACATCCATATCGAAAATTAAATATAATGGAGAGTAATTTCCATACCTACGTAAAAATTTTGTTGTTCTTACGAAATGATTAAGACTATTGCCAGTTAGTTCCCTTATTAATTGTATGTGATTTCACAAGCTAACAACCTTGATATATTAAACCAGCTTAAACCAGAATTTTAATTGACATTAAAATCATTCAAAAATATTAATAATTAATCAATTTCATTAAGCGCCACTTAAGTAAGTTTTCTGTATTGCAAAATATAGTTGTTTACGAAATGTAAAAAAGGGTTGCTATTTAAATAATTTCAAGTGAGCCACTTTTAACATATACACGTACAGATATTAAATTTATGTACAATTTGATGTACTAAATTAAATGGGACATTATCACACTGTGCTAAAGACATGCTAAAGCAGAAAGTAGTATATATGAGATGTGATTTGAATTTACATATGTTTGAATATAAGTTGTGAACAAATATTTATATTTGCATAAATGCCCGTGTTTACATTCATTACCTTTTGTGAATGTGATGTTCATACAGAGCAAGCATATTTATTCTATTAGGCATTGTATTCTTAGGGACTGAGATTATCAATTCAAATTCTAGTCGCATAACATTGTCATCATAAGTACATGGCACGTTTCGTTTTGTGCATTGTGTCCGCGGATTCATAGTCGACGATAAAAGGAATTTCTGTGTCGCTGTCTGTCTGTGTGGATTGGGTATGGATAAATGTTTGATGTCAAAAATTTTGGTTGGAATGTAAAGTATAGAGGGAAAATAATTGTAATCACAAAAACATACAATGTTCGTTGTTGGGTTGAAAAATGTGATTCTGCATGCAACTCTTAGTCATGTACCTGTAGCCACGCAGATTGTGATTTTTGTGATTGGTTAGAGATAAGTAGCATCTAGTAGGTAGGTTGTTGAATTGAAGTTCGTTTTACATGTGAAAGGCAAGGCCAACTGTCGATTTCGTCACTTGGCCAAAAAGTTTCTATCAGAGATCAAACGAGATGATATTGATCGGTTACGATAAATATTCATTGATTTGGTAATAATGATCGGACATTTTAAATTACATACATGGAATTATTTTGGATATGTACTGGTATATTATTATGCAGTTATGCATACAAGTAAATAAGTAGTAAGCCACCAAGTTTGTATGAATACATTTAGTATGATATTGTTTATGGAAGAATGTATACATATGTCATGCATGCAATATTGATAGTACTACTTATTATACAGGTAATCGTTAATCATGTTAGTTTTATAGCTAAGCATGAGAGTTTACAAGGCAATAATATTTATATGTAGTAATTTCGCATGTTTTACGTCTTTTCGTGATGTGAGTTATACAAATAAATGCGAGTCAACATGGCTCATTTGTTTTAGTAATTTCATAGATGCCGATTGAGGAAACTAAAATGACTTAACAATAAGTCAATTAGTTATCTTTCTCAGAAATCTAGCAGAAAGAAGCAAGAATCAGTAAACTAATGGTAAATATTACATATTAAGTAGGTTATAGGTAGTCTTATAAAATCTATAAAAAGCATTCAATAATATTATAACCTAATTTTGTTTGCAAACATCATTGTTTACCTTATCTGCATACTAATGTAAAATAAACATACTTACCCTAATTAGCTACAAAAGTTAACCAAGCAAGTTAGCTATGATTTTTATTACATAATTTCATCATCTCGCTTAGGCACTCTATTTAATTAATTAATTAAATCTCCTGTAAAATTGCCCAGGTAAAATTGTATGGGTTTTGGCAATTAAAAGATTGCATCATTGAATCGATTAAAGTAAATGATAGTAATAAAATAACGATTAGCCGGAAACCAAACAAAGTAACGCTTTTTCGAGCAAATGGATATTATTTGTATACCTTCACACACAGTATGAGATGTTATTAAGCACAGAGCTGTAAAAGATTAACTACAATTACCTGATAAAGCGTAGGTACTACTAACAGTAAGTTTAAGGGTGTATGCCTCGCTGGATTAATTTGAAACAAGTGGGTAATGAGCTACGTACATTAACACTTATACAATTAGTGAAAGGAACGAAAATACATTTAACTAGTTCAGCTGGCTTGAACTATCAGCATTATTACGAATTGTATTTGATTATGATGTAATACCAAGTCACACTTCGCTATTCAGAAATGGTCTGAACGGAACACCTGCCGATGTTCAGCTATCGTGGTTTAATGATTCTATCTGTATTATTCAGAGTGTGAGCTCCATAGCTTTTATTTTAGATTTATGAATTGGAATCTCATGTATCAAAGTTGTCGGAGCTATGATAATAATATACGTTGGTTTATATATGATACAAAGGAGCTCACAATTCGTAGATATATACCTACGACATAATATAATAAATCACCATGCAATAAAAATATTGCAATGACAATTCAAATCTAAACCGTTTAACTTTCTGCAATAAGAATAATTTGAATTCAATATACACTCTCTAATGTACTCTACACACCGTGTTGAGTAATATCACTAATTTTCTAAAGTACCTTGCCGTCTGCTATGTAATTGAAAAATGGCAGCCACATGTACTACCTATATCTAAAAATGAAATATGAGTTCTACAGCACAAAAAGCAATAATATTTAGGGAATGTATCATGGCAAAATAAATATTATGGGCATAGTTACTTATTATTACGCCCTTTCTCATGTACAATGTAGTATAGGGATGGGTAAGAATAAGAAAAAATCTTGTTATCCTATATTTCGAGATTTAAGCTCATTATTCTATGAAAATTGTAAATAAACAACCAAGAACATATTAATGTAGGTATCGATATGAAGATAATGGCTTTCGACAGTGTAGTAAGAGACTTAATGATTTGTTCTATAGTTTAGAATGCCAATATTGTTTTGGCAAATTGAAATTGTATAAATTGATACTTTGGTAAAAAGTAATATTATCTAAAATTGTATAGAAACATGTAATTTCACAATGTGTTGATTTTTACTGAGTATTATAAGTGAAAAATGTAGGGTTTTATGTATTTACAAGTTGTGTAAAATATATGTCATTAGATTTGTTTTTGTAGCGACAAAATGGCTAACAATCTGGCCAGAAGGTAAACAGCACTGTGTTTGAGTAATAATGTATTGTTATACCTTTTGTGTTATATTGATAGGATATTTATTAGTGTAATAAAAGTACAACTGCCTTGGTTTGATTTTGACATATTTTTGTAGAAGGAAGAAGTAAATTCCAAGGATGATACTACATAATGAAAATGCAATATGCATAGGCGTCTGTCTGTACATTCTGTTTTACTTGATGAAAAGAAATTCCGCAGAAATAGTTGTCTTCAATCGGTAGGTCTACTTCCCTAGTAAAGTATTGCATTACAAATTGTGAATAGAGAGAAGCAATTTCGAGAATTGCTCCACATAGCTTGGATAACAAAAGAGAATAAAGGGAAGAAGACAAGAAATATTTTCAAGAGGACAGAGACAGACAATGACAAGCTGAAAATAGATGATGATTGGAAGGGAGTGTGAAATGGAACTTTCGATACTTGAGCCTTTAAAATAGTAAAAATTGGATTACATTTAGATTGAAACTCACAAGGGAAAAATCACCATAAGTAACCTTAAGTACATTTTATGTGCAATCTTTCTCACATGCTTGAATTTGTATCGTATATAATTGTAAATCCTTTAGAACTACATTCAATATGGGTAGGATTTCCTTTCGCAGAGAGATAAAGGTTAAAAGGTCTTTGAAAATGGTAGGCCAAAGGCATTTACAGATATGTCAAGAATTGTAGCCTGCTGAGGAAGAGAAAATGAATGGGCTGCGAACATCCAGATTCCAATTGTCAGATGTAGATATATCTATCTAATATAGGGCGGATAAAGTCATATTAGAAAATACAGAAAACATACTTTTCGGCTCCAACAATTTATTTACTTCTAATACCTTTCCTTAAGCAATATACAAATTATACTTCCTTAGTACCTACTTACGACTTGTCTTCTTGCTGCGAATATCGAATTTACAATAGTAATATTATCAGAAAATGCTAATGACAATCGTCTCAATGCTTTAACTGTACATAAGTGCATTAGGCGGAATGGCTAAAGTTTGGCTTTGTCTTTATACAAACGCCCTTAAAACATATCGGTTTCACTCCAAAGTACAATTGGGCTCAATTTGTGGATTCTTTGTTAGTTTTACAAAAATTGTAGCATAAGCTTCGATGAATTTAAGTACATAGTTTTACGACCAGTAGAAATACTGATACTTTAAAGGTATTTTCTCAGACTTTGTCATTATAGCTGATACGCTATTAGCAAATGCACGTTTTACGAGTGTCTACCATTGGTATTATTCCAAAAGTTGTGCATACGTAAGAAATACTTAGCACAATACTACACCAAAAGATTCTTCCGGACTGAAAATGTGCTCGAGGTTTATGGGAATTCTTTAGTAATAGAAAATTCCTTTGATGGAATTTCTGTGAATGCGAGCGAGCAAATGCTTTTAACCTTACGCCAGCTCTTTTTTCATCTCCTGAACACTTAATTCCACTTTCGTTGCTTACTTAGTAAGTAGATTTTACTTCAACAGGGAGAATACACCAAATGCTTCGTTTAAATTAAGACCTAACCTTTCTTCAGATGTGCACGGCTTCTTCACAATTTTGATCAACCACGAAAGCATTAAAAGAAAAAAAAATTATTTTTGTGTTCTATTTTACATTCAGGGGAAAAATTATACATGAGTGGTTTTTTAATCTACAATCTAGGAATAATTAATACATTTTTTCTTCAATTTTTCTAGTAAATTTTTCATTTTTTACATTAATTATTATTAAGTTTTTTATCGAAATTTTCTGCTCTTAATTTTCCATTTTCCAATATATCATATTTATAGTTTCATTGGAATTAAATAGAAATTAGTGATTGTTAAAAAGGGATTTATCTGAAATTGATAATATATCGCAGGTATGAAATGTAGAAGGAAAACCTGTGGCTTATTGTGACAAAATATTATGAGAATAATGAGTACGTAGGTGGCACGGTATGGTAACCTAAATGTACCTTTGAATTTAATTTGTGATGGTTGTTGAAACGTTGCGTGTCAAAAGGGATTTGGTCACTAGGATTTTTTAAATACAAAAGTAAAGCTATTATGTGTTTGGCAATTTTGATCCGCTTCAGCTTAAACAATGCCTTGTCAACACATTAAAGCCCTAATAATACAAAATTTATCATAGAATTACATCCCATCGGCCTTGTTCTCCCTTTCGAAATTTTAAGAAGACAAACATGCATTTTAGTTGTAATGTAATTACAGTATCAATTGCATTTTCCTTAGCAGGCACACTTATTTACGTACAATAGCGTCGCAATAATTATTCTAATGAAAGTACACAGCAGACACACATGTTATTAAGTTGCACGTGTACGTACTTACACTTTCCTACTCTTACAGCTGACTGT
Source organism: Tomocerus qinae (assembly GCA_020055645.1). NCBI lineage: Eukaryota > Metazoa > Arthropoda > Collembola > Entomobryomorpha > Tomoceridae > Tomocerus > Tomocerus qinae. The sequence continues at coordinate 28,131,130 of CM034548.1, forward strand.
GTGAGAATGAGTATGCAATATTATAGCTCTTCTGATGAGAAATCAAACCTTAACTGTAATCTAATGTGATTTTGAAAACGCATCCCATCACTCAGCTCAATTACCCTCTCCTCAAATTCATGTACAGAATCTTTCAGCAATTTTCATACGTAATAAGCGAAATACATCGTTTTGTCTCGTTGGACTCTGATGTGCACTTCTAATACTCAATGTGAGAGTGTGGCTTTCCGTCCTTAAATGTTGAGTGCAAGTCTTAATCGCATAAGTAGTGATCATCAAGACGAATTGAGGAAGGCTGCCAGCAAAACGAAATTAAATTTGGGATTTCTCTACGCTAAACACATAAAATGTGCCAAATGATACGTTATCCACTACCAAGCCATTCGCATCCATTATTTTAGTCACTCACGAAAGATGAGACATTATTATACAACAATTACTATGGCTCCGTGTATGTACCAATGAAAAAAATGGCAAGCATCTCAAAAAAGAAAAAAACATGCAACACAAATTCAATATGCATACATAGTTACATTTCATAACGAATGATAATTATTACCTTTAAAAATATTACACAACCGCTAAAAACCTGGTTGACATAAATGAAAAATAATTACATTTCTACTTTACATAGATAAGTAGAAGTTTTTTACTCAGTCTATGATACAAAATGCTCTTAGAAATTATTGCTTATAGTCATCATAGTAAAATTAGCTTTGAAGCATGTGACCATTTTCTTACGTGATAAAATTGCACGTGATTAAATTCCATTTCCAATATCTTAATATACATTGTCTGTAGTCATTTACTTTAATGTACTTCTGTACATGTATAAAGTCAGTAGGCTAATGACAATATCTACTACTGCTTACTTACATCCTTATTTATTTAGTACATAGTTAGTAGTAATACATTTGTATGAGATAACCATAATGACGCTTCTAATTAAGATACACGTTGCGGAAGTCTTAAAATGTCAAAATTCAGGTATTACATATTATGTATCTAAATTTGGCACAATTTGAGATTCTAGAGCTAGGAGAAGTACATCGAGATCAATGAGGCGCCTTTGTTTTGCAAAAAATATTAAAAAGGCTGACAATAAAGTTAAGGACCTATGATTGAATAGAATTCCATGGTGGAGTGGTAGAGATAACTAATACAGACTTAGGATCCACACACATAAGTAAGTATATTGTGCAGGGAATGATAATGATAAATGCAATAGAATTGCGTCGAGAGCAAATCCTCTAAAATGCTGTTTGCGACTTGTTTACCTTAAATGAGGTTAAAGACCTTGTGCTTATATCAATATCATCACCGAGAGGGTAGTTTTCTTTCATACGTACGCGACTTTAAAGGAGCATTTCCATTGTGCTACTCAGTCTGCGTCTTAGGCGAAGAAGATCAGATGCGGGATGTGATATAGATACTCATTTCACTTACCTACATACTTCTTTTGGCTACTAGTGCTTACTGCTAGGGAACTGATATTCCAGTTTCTCACTCACTCACTCACTCACTCACCATCTACTAGCTTTCTAGCATTATCTAACTATTGTTTTTGTTAGCTATATGAATCGAGTACACCCCACCACCAATCTACCAAATCAACTAACGCTCCACAAAAGATCTGAATTCTCCGTTCGTTCAATAAACCTGCACGCCAAAGAAATAACTTGTTATTTGCTGGAGATACAAATTGCTTTTGTTTTTAAATTCAGACCACAACAAACCAAAATAGATTGATGGCACTCATTCTTAGCAATGGAGGAGGTATCCTATTTTCGTGTGTTGGGGTAGGCAGGGATAGCCAAGCCACAGATAGCTTCAACTTTCTATAAATTTTATTATTTGCTTTACCTTTGGCAAGACTACATAATATTTTCTCTCCAACCACAACAATTACAAAGAATCTGAAGAATAATTTTGTACTATTAATACTGTATGGAGGAGAAGTTTATATAGTGCAGCCAGTGCAGTATATTAATGTTCAAAAACTGCCTAAAGATCTATTATTTTTATATTGATGAAGGGCATCTTTAAAACAGAGAACTTCTTTTTATTACTTGTTATAAGGCTATACTTTTCCTATAAGACATAATTGCACTATGGAGTTACAAAAAATATTCAAATAGGCAACACTAATGATATAATCAAGAGAGTATATACGAGTTTTCGATGTAACATTGTATTACATCTACGCAGTACATAATACACACTTGTATATCTGTCGAGTAAATAGTGCAAGATGCACATGATACCAGTTGATATTATACAGCCATATAAATATGATGTCAAGAGCTTTAAAATTAGGAATGCAGTATTACAACAAAGATTGAGTTAGTTGAGCTAATCACCCGTTTAACTATCGTAGAGTCAATACAAAATATTTTTTAAACTGTGTCTTACAGGTGCATAGCAATGACTCGATGATTATTTAGCTTTATTAAAACGCCACTGCTATATAGGTACCTATATTTTGTTAAGGATTGCAATTTACATGAGCTGGGGATGAATACTCGTTGTATGTATTTGATATGGGATTAAATGCATAGACATTCGAAGTAGTGAGTTCATTGATGAGAAAAGTATATAGATGAATGCACAGAAACAGGAAAGGGATGGTTTATCGAATGTGCATGGTTTATCGAATGGTAAACAAATGGTGTGTGCAAAATATAATTGAACGTTTTCTTGTGGATTAAATCATTTATTACTGTCTCTTTATCTTAATACTTTAGGGATAGACATGACATTAACAGTAGTAGAGGAACTATTTATTGACTATAAGCATGTTTATTTTATTTTATCTCCGTCACTTGTCTTGTCCTCCTTCGAATATAATCTACATGCTTTTGAAAACTTCTTGACTATTCTCTCGCTATTTACGAGCATTTAAATTTTGTAAGCTATTGTTTTATACTTATTGCTATCGCTGTTTACTTGTAAAAGAGTTGGTTAGAAAAACAATCGTAAAATATGCACACTCCTTCTTTGTTATGCAATAGGTGTTATACATAATTCTAGCAGAGTCATAACTACTAAAAGGCTTTGCCTGGTGCGCCTCTGTTGAAAGTGAACGCATCTCATAGAATTTTAAGAGGGGAGCTTGTCAGATTCAGACAGAACTTCAAATTAAGCCAGAGCAAAGCACAACGAACAAATGAAGAATAATATCAACTGAAAGCTAAACAAGCAAATTGCCACACCGTGCGTGTCTACAGAGTCACTCTACTATGAATTTACTGGACTGGAGAAATGAGGCATAAAATAATTGTATGCAAATAAAAATACAAAGTGCCACACCTTGCATCTTTGTACAATGTAGCTAGGAGGGCTCGTTTCTAAACAACATGCCAACCAAGAATTCCTTTTCTTTCTCTGTTTTTCACTTACTCGTCTCGTCTCTTCGCTAAACGTTAATTGTGAACCATATAATATTCTGAGCCATAGCACGCCACACTAATTACAAGTTTACAACATCCAGAAGATCCACTTTATTCAATACAATACACCACTCGACTATACTATATATTATAGTCACTGTTTATTCATGCAAGCATTTAAGGCATGGCCTAAAAAATTTAGACACTGATGCCATTGTTATAGTACTGCACAAATATTCAATTTTGCAATAACAGATTTATATTGTTGTCTGCATTTCACGTGTAATAATAATGGAAATATAAATGGATTCTGAGGAAGACCAAAAATGTTTATGCATTCAATCTGGAATCTCTTGGATGTGACATATACTTAAGTGGAAAGTTCTAAATATGTAATTAGTTGGGTGGAGGTTAAGTAATATAAAATATTTATGGCGAATTTCATATTATACAAGTCTCATCTCACAATCTGTTGCCCATTTGCTCCTTTGATTTCAGCGCATACACAACTGAACTTTGCACTCGATACAAAGTAGAAGTCGTTATTCATCACGCATAAAAGTAGAACGTATTCTCCGAATTAAATTGCTTATGATTTAAAAATTTGTTAGTCTAATCCGTTCACTCTGTCATTCTATTCAGTCTAAACATTTCAAATTAGATTTGGGAAATGTAAAGTTCAATTTAATCACGAAACAAAAACATGCACTCGTTTGTAATGCATGTTATTGTTAGAAGAATTAAATCAAGAAGAATGAATTTGCAAAGAGTATAGAGAGACACAATGTACCTAAGCGATTAAGCGTCACGCTAGGTGCTTGTGTAATGTACTTAAGGACCAAAGCTACGAAAATTTATATCTTTTTATATGGGGCTATGTCACATTTGAGAATTTCTAATATTCTACACCCTTATGGAGACCATTTTTTATTAGTTATTGCAAAGGATATCAAAATTATGCTGGTAAATATTTATTATTGGTTTAGGTACATGAAGCATTTTTTTTGTGTGCAGATAATTTCCTTGTCTGAATAATTCAACCAACTATTCAACATCCATCATTTTTATTATTTTGGAACTGAAAGGCATAAAAATCGTTGAGAATTTCCCTGAAGGCAGCTAATCAGCCGCAGAGAGCGCTCAACAGAGCAGAAATAACTGCTCTTCTGTCCCATTGCTCTGTCTATATGCTGCTGTAGGAACTAGTATTGATAATGAATGGACATTTACATGGCAAAGAATGTGACGGATCGGATCTTAATGCCTTTTTCATGCTTTCGCCCCATTATTTCCATTTTTTATGGAATAGCACACTAACACTAAAATGCAACACTTAATGCAAGCATCGAGATTACAGACTCCCCTTAAATCAGAGCAACAGGTAACATTCATCAGCACTTTTATGTAAGCTTACCGTAAGCATAAGCTAGTTTTTACATTTTTATTGTACTCAACCTAATGTTAATCTTCAGTAAAGTGTAAACACTCCCATTTTTGTCTTAGCATTTTACATACATGCAACCTTAAGGCGTAATACATGAAGAACATTAATTTACTTTTTCACCTACTTTTATCATTAGCACTGAATTCTGAAATAAAAAAAAACGATGTAATTTACTCAAGTTAACAACATCTCAAACTAAGTACCTTGGCAAATGGATAAATTAGCTTATTTTTAGTAGTAAGTACATCTTATCAAGACTGCAAACAATTAAATAAGTGAATTGCATTTCGCTATCAACTAATAGAGTGCCAAAATCCTGTTCATTCGTTAAGTATAATAAATGTGCTAACCGTAATGGAATACAAAATCTCCTAATACTACTCATTACGATAAAGGAAAAAAGTAAAACATTTCTTCCTTTTAATACCTGAAAAATTTGGAAGAATATACTCTTGATTACATGAATATGATGCCAAAAGCAAAAGTCAGGTATTAATTACCTGGACATCACCCAATACTAATTGCAAATATAAAGGTACCTAATGAGACCATAATTACTTTTAATTATGTAGGCTAGAAAGGAGAACAGAGTAACTTGGCGCAGAGAGACTAAAAACTTTGACAAGTTTTTTAAGGCCCCGTTCTTACAATGAGATCGTGTTAATATTTTGGTTATATCTCAGTTTAAGTTCTACAGGTGGAATTTCTTGGAAAAGTAACCCCAAACATTCCTTTCTTTTCAGTTTACTACCAGTTTTAGGTAAGATGACCCTCTAGATAGACCCAAGGGCGCTTATGTAGCATTAGTTTATCTATGTCTAGTACCAAATGAATAATTACATAGCATTTACTTGTATTATTCGATATTTTCTAATTTTCAGTATATATCAACTTACAATTTAAACAAACTATGTAATACAAGCGTTCGCGTGCAAGAACAAAGTATAAAATGTAACTCTCTGTTGATTTAGACAAATACTTGTGTGGATTTTTCGAAAAAAAGTGGATTAAACAGCGTATCGTTACGTGCCGTTGTGGCCCCAGAGTCTTATCTCATGACCAATAGGTCACAGAAGTCAAACTAAAGTCTTCTGGTGATAAAAAGCACAATAAAAACTGTTTTACACGTCAACTATAACACCAGAACTTGTACACTATACACCTCGTAATTAAGCTGAACGACGTAGTTGAAGAACGGTTTAAGCAAGACTTCCAGAAAATAACTTTTCCTAAGTATTCTCAAGAAATTATAATCAAAATATTTAACACGCTATGCTCTATCAGTATCTTAAGAAAAGTTTTATGTCTACAAGTGAAATAGCGAATTCTAAATCTAACACTACATTAATCTCTTTTACATGAAGCTTATTGTTCACATTAAACAGGTTTTTCTCGAGTCCATCTCATTGTTAACGGAATTGGCTTATGATAATATGATAGATACCTACTATAGAGATGTTGCCATTATCAGCTCCATTGTATTTATGACTTCGACGATGTGTAATGCCTGTGCAGTAATTATTTTATCATGAGCTACACATTGTAACATTCAATCCAGACTCCAACTTACATACGTAACCACATAGATCCTAATAGTCACCTGTAACTAGAGCATTTGAGGTTTAACCATTGTATGCTGCAATTTTTAAAACCATGCATTTTACATACCAGGTAAATTATATCCGACATAACAATGCATCTTATATCATTATAAAATCCAAAAAAAAACTATTTGCATAAGAATTACTTATGCTATTTTGCAACATGTTGCACTCTTTAGATAAGAATACAGAGAATTTATTTTTTCTGTATATCATAAATGTAAAGAACAGATTTTAAATTATTGAGCAATATTTTATTGTGGTTTTTATTTGTTAGCATTTCAAAGATATGCAGGAAGTTCTAATCGCTTCACAATTCAATAATTCAGCTTTTATTATTAAGTAATACTGCTTGTGGTAAATACACGAAGGAAAAATGTTTACACTTTGTAAAAATCCTGCACCTAAGAATAAATTAGCAAATAGAAATAATTGCAGTCAATTTCCCTTTTCTAAAGTTTAAGGGGTAGTTCCGTACCAAGGTTTAGCCGCTATTAAGTAAAACATTTGCAAAAGGTTGCTTACTATTTACCTTCTTAGAAAACCACACAACTAATAATTAACATTACACACAAGTACAATAAAGATAAGTAAACATCCTGAACAAAAGTATTCCATTGCAAAAATTGTTTACTATGTATGCTTTTCCAAAAGCATTATTTACTACGCGTTTGAAATACAAAATCTTGCTTCCCGTGTGCAAGCATGGAAACGGGGAGCAGCACTTTGTGCAATGCATTACTAGTTAACCAAGGAAGTAATTTTTAAGCAGCTTCCGATTATATGCCCTGTAATATTAACCTATGGACAGTGGAAAAAATAGGTCAAAGCAAAGAAAAATTGATAGATATTAATTTTACCATGGAAAAGACATCAAAATTAACTGAACTAAATGTTTCAAAATTGATCTATAGTTATAAAAACAGAGGAAATTAAAAATGTTGACTAAATTTTAGCTAAATTTTAGCCATTTAGCCCATTGTTAAGGGGAAACACTGATTCAAAGAATAGAATTGGCACGTAGGATTTTTCTGTAAAAATGCAAGCGAACACTTGTATATGATATCACACAAATGCTTTTAAATATAAGACAAGTTCTTTTCCTTAGTGGGTAGGCACTACCTACATGCATTTTATACACATAATATTCGCAGTTGGTTAGGTTTGTTTCCGGTGCAGGTTTTTTTACAACTCTTTTACTCCCTACTAAACAACAAAATAAACTCAAACTAAAAACCGTGCACATTATAGTAGAATAGATAAAAATGTACAGTAGCAACAAAAAAGTAGATACTTACTCTAGATTTGCTTTGTTGTCTGTGTAGGTAGGCTGCCTACCGATTAACACTTCTTATACAACAGAATTGTGCTCCTGCTTACCTCTGTTTGCTACAGGAGAGTAAGAAAGGGAAAGGCAATTACAGATATTCTATACACCGTATCTCCCCATTTATATTTGTAACATCTGCGTAGATACTATTTACATCCACCTACTGATATACTAGTATAAATATTATATAACTATATAAATACCTAAATAGAGCAACGCTCGCAAAATGAAAGAGTGGCAAATACTATATTTAACAGGATTTGTCGACCCGATGGTATCATTAAATTACTTAGATACTTAAAATACCTCAAGTTCACTCTTTAGATCTTTAGTTAAAATGTTGCTACAATAAATTTATATATATTGACATGAGATTCTGCATCCATTCCAAAGGAATTTCCTAATTGCATCAAAGCATATAACTTGTACTTCTGTATTGTGAAAACTCCTTGATTCACAGCCACAGTTAAATTTCTAACAGCAAGAAAATCCAATAATTGTTTCATGTTTTTTGTATTTTATGGTACTTATTGTCATACACTCTCATAAAATTGCAATATGCAGTACACTTGACATTAGCATTGGGGAAACATATATAATTTTCGCATTGTTAATTTTAACTGAACATAAACTGAGAAACTGATTGTTTTTGCATTTTAACTACAAACGGAGAACTTTACGTAGCTAATTTATATAGCAGCATTTTGTTCTATAGTTTTATATGGTAGTTAGTAAAAGGTGGATAATATAGAGACAAGGATTAGAATAGAGGGCCAGTGCCCTTAAATGCAGCGCTGCACAGTTTTCTCACAAAAGAGCATTGGTATAGTATGTGTGAGATATCTGAAACCAAAAGAGCCATCCATCATACGTAGCAGTATAACATAATTGTAATTTAAAATTTTTCTAGATAACTCTGAGCACTTCCGTCTGAAAATTGGAGAAACACGGTTCAGGTTGGTTTAGCATGGCATGGCATAGCTAACGTTATTTTCTGTTGCGTTATACCATCGTCAGCCGTAATAAATAAGGAGAAACACATAATTTTGGTCCCTACTCCGATTTGTACAAATCCTAATTCACAGGAAAGGAAAGAAAAGACAATTCAATCTGGTAAACAAGTAACTTTTTCATGTTTTTCTTCTCGTTGAATAATAGTTTAGCCTGTTAACATCAAACGTGCTAATATCATTACCATACACTTCCCTCAACACAAACAATAATTTTCCTCTACGTCGACACGAGTCTTGACTCCAACTTGAAGTTGATGCATATTTCAGCAAACACAGTAGTTGCCATATACTTCGTCATTTCCTATCTAGTGCTTAACAATAAGTAGAAACAGTAAACGTACCTATATTTACGTATAAACATTTAGCATGATAGGAATTAAGATAGAAGGCGTACACCCTTAGTAAACTATTATAATATACAGGTATATATTATTTTCGCTTTGCACTAATAGTGGTACTGTTGCAGCAACGCAATAATATTTCTGCGTGCAGCTAACATTATATTATGTATATTAGCAAAAAGTAGATTCCTATCATAGGAACTCACATCCGGTCTGTCATCTCTTCGTGTACGTGTTTTCTTGGCCAGGTAACTCAACAACTTCTTTTTGTTGCACCAGAAGCATTGCACTAGTCTGAGTCTCACTCATGTCAGCACAGATACATAAATGTTACATATTTCTGTATTTAATAATACACACAATAGAATAGAACAAGACATTCATGTCAGGCGTCATATCATATTTTTTTGTTTGTGCATTATTACAGAACTCGTTGGTTAATAAAACAATTGTTATGTTCTACGTTTTAGCTGTTACTGTTCAGTTATAATAATATTACCACTAACTGCTACAGATAGACCAGACAAGAAGAAGATGACCTGACCATATAACAAGCTTATGACATCACCAGACGAGGCTTCCTTCCAATTTTCCTCCTGAGAATCTCTACTCTAATTTATGGTCATCTACCTATATAGTCGCTTATTATATAACTCCTCACTCAATACAGACAACAAGCCATTACTCAGAATATTATCATCACTATTCAAGCAAATTGCATGACTGCATACACCACAAACAATATGCACCTTTTATTGCTACTCCAATAAGTAGCAAATCATATGCATTACTATAAACAAAATGTTACCTATTTAAATATTATCTTCTGTTCCCTGTAGATCACAGCCAAACAAATATTGCACAGCAGACTGTCTTTTAGTAAGGCTGATAAATTTCCTCTCCCCCACCAACAGTACAATGAATAGAAAACCACTCATTAAAGTAAAATAGTGGAGATGGAACTGTGACTGACTCATTGTCAGCATGTAAGATGAGGAAAACTACAGTTAGCATTTAGTGGATGTTGTCTGAGTCAGGATTCTCACTCCGTCCGTCCGTCTGCAGACTCAGTATTTAAATAGGTAAATAATGTACAAAGTTGTACACCAAATTTTACGAATGTTACACATTGAACTTGTTTGGAAGGTCTGCAAAAGTTCTCAACTGAATTATCATTAAGAGGATGTAGGACATAATATAGTGTCATACTAATACATTGTAGGTAGGAAGGGGAAGCATTTGTTGAAAATAGCAGTCTGCTTCCGAGTCTGGACTCTTCTACTCTATACTTACCTATTGTTACACCATTCTCCCCGAAACACAATTTAACTACCATTATCTGTTACATAAGAGAGTTAATAAAGTCTCTTCCGGTACTGCCGGCCATATCTATCTACCTATTTATATCCCCATTCTCAACCATCGTCAATTGCTCTTAATTCAACACTCAAATTTTTCATTCATGTTTATTTACGCTCAACTTGCGACAAGATTGCTCAACTTTCATTACTTGTACATATTCCAGACTAGATACAAATCAGCGATTGTATAATACAGTGGACCCTTGCCTACAATATTTTAGTATAGGTACCTATAAGCCCGAAAGTAAAAATATAGTAAATTCCCCTTGCTACTTTATTACAGAGTATATAAATTCTCAATATAAGAACTGACCATGTAATGGACCCTAAACTTTCCCACGAACAGCGATTGTTACGACTAGGTACCTTCAGTGTCAGATTGAAATCTTCACTATGATAACTAAACATGTGCAATGGACTAGGGATGAAAGGACAGATTGGTTGGTCCATGTGATAAATTGCAGCAATATTTCTTAATGAGTCTGCTTTAGCAGATTGTGTAGATTTTAAACTGGTGGCTGCCCTTTGAAATTTGATTACAATTTTACATCCAACCACTCTGATGTAGGTCCATGGAACACCTGGTCTCACTCTACTTCATTAATGAACGTTTAATCAACTAGAATTCAAATTTAACTAAATTTCGACAACAAGGACAGAATTTATAATGAGCACAGCCACTTAATTGATTTTCTAGGCATAAAACATCATGCTATTGAATTTATCTTATATGCGCTTTAGTAAAATGTTGTTAATACTGTTAATGACCTTAAACTTGAAAATCTTAACCTTAACTTTTCTCATAAAATACTATACAATGCCTATAACTATTATATTATGCCGGTATTAAATTGACAAACACCAGCGTCAATTTGGTATTACAGTCACGGAATTAGACTTAAATTAAGTACATTATTTGAATTGTCCTGTAGTAGACAAAGCTACAGTAATACATATCGACATTTGAGTATTTGATGCTACTACTTAGAAATGAAGATATAAGGGAGGGATAGGATACTGATATGCTTAAGGGATTTCTCAGATTGTTATCAATCCTTAGTCTGATCTGGTGTGTGTGGTATTTATCTTGTAGGGAATCTGACCTAAACAATACAATAATGGTGCATTGTAATACAATAGTTAAGTATCTGCATTACAGTAATCTAACATGATGCCAACTGCACTGCAAGACAGTGAAATGAAAAGAATTAATTTCATTATATTTCTCTCCATTACGCTTCATACGATGCGGTAAATAATTACAAGGCGGTCTTACTTAAGAATTTCTATCTATTAATATACCGTAAATATCATTTTCATATTAACCTTAACCTTATCAGTTGTCATTTTACCTAAGTTCTCAACTTTTCATAATCCCAAGGTACCTATGCATTTACTATCACAACTATTGAAAGGTAAACGTCCTATCGTACACACTAAATGCGTACTGCAACAGTACCTTACTCTATATCTCTACAATCTTTATAATCTCATTTCTATCATACGCAAACCGAAAATTATGTACAAACTTTTCCTTATTAAAAAATTGTACTTTTCAATGTACCTACTGTTTCTGGTCCTAAAACGCTATAAAAATACGTTATTCTTTATTCTAATATAAAATATTCATTACTGTTAAAAACACGAATACGACAATCTACTGATATTAAATATGAAAGCAATGATTGTTATCTACAGTTAAACTGGTATAACGTATACTATGTAAATCCAACGTTAAAAATACCTATACAGTTAAAAAGTTACAAATTGTTACAATGTCGGTTTATTCTATTATAATATATGTCGGTTAGGGAGAGTTATAAAACATTTATTATTTGATATTATCACTAACACGCTACACTGACAGCATCAAAAGTGTTTTAAGGCAAGAAACCCAAATTTCAAAATAATAATGATAAGGCTTGCGACTTGGTAAATGTGATTGGCAAAGATTAATATTTATGAGAGATGGACATTTAATGCTACTAAACAACAGCTACATTATATTTTATGGAGATGATAAAGAGAAGGTACCATCACATAAATATAACTGTAATTGACAATAACAAGTGTAGCCATAACCCACTCAAATAAGTCATATGCAAATCAGGATGTACCAAAGCAAACTTAAGTCGTAAACAATGTTGTTAATTTAATTCGTTACGTTTAATATTTTATTATTCGGTCTGTCAGTGGTTAGGTTAGGGTTCTCTATTTTTAAATGGTTATGGTATGAATTTGGTTTGAACAGTGTATTAGTAGTGTTTGGTATAGAAATGAACTGTCAGGAGATATAAATACATACATTTAAATCTCCATGATTTAGCCATAATTTTCAATGCTCTTAACGCAAACAAAGAATGAGGTTTTTAAAGATGCAAATTGCGCGTGAAATGCAAAGAAAATATCAGTAGATTTTGGTAAATATGATATTAATAAATGTGTTAAGTATTAAGGTCATCACGCCACACCACGCTGTGAAATTGCATCTTCCTAATGCAAATGTAATTTGCAGTTAGCTTAACTAAATTTTATGCAAATGTAGAATGCAGATGCATTCTTAGGAGATAACAGCAAGAGACATAAAAGTTTTCGACTGCGACTGTCGCTTGTTTTGTTGTCAAGTCTCAAGTGAAGTGAATTAGAGAAATGTCTTACTAACAATGAAAAGATAACTATAAAGACAGATCCAAGATGTTCTTTTCATTGAAGGAAGGGAAACTCTATTTGTATGGACACACTAGTATAGTATAAGGGTAGTAATATTCCTATTCGTGTGCTTACCATGTAATTTATGGATTAGGTATGTAAATACATGTGTACAAAAGAGATAGTAGCAGCAGAGTGACGTGACAGCACTTTAATACTGAAACAATAATTATCATGCATTATAAATATATTAAGCATGTATACTAATGTGAGATTTGTGTTTCTATTCATTCAATGTCAGTCTATGATGTACGTACGGTGCCAATTTAATATATGGATATTTTACGATATAAAAGAAAATACTTATTTCGATAAAGAACCCATCTATACAAATAAAAATAAGTAAGCTTCGAGAAAATAAGAGTTTGTAAACCTTGACCATCTGTCTTGTTTCATTTCAGTTATAAGGATTTCACAGAAAAAAGTGTTGAAGCTTTAAAGACGTACATATATAAAATATTTGTCTGTTAAGCTACACACTTTGGAACTGTAAATACAAGTACCTTACGATTTACTATTTAACTTGCACTTTTAGCCAAGACGATCAGAATATTCACTTTTTTTGAGAGCTCTTGGAGATTGAGAAATGAAAGTCGGTCCTTCTCTTCATTGGATTACTAAGCACATTATTTTTTTTATATTTATTAATAAAGAAACTAAGTATAATCAAACCGCATATGCATTTAGAACATTACTAGAAGAAATGCACGTTTAAATTTACTTGTCTTGATAAATGCATTTAAAAAAATGACTAAAACAATGTATCTTATCCATTAAAAAGTTGGCGACTGATTTCATCTTCAACTCTGATTATAACTTTGGTGCTACTTTTGTACTTATCTGACCTGAATGGTAATGAATGAGCTAAACATTTCTAAATTGTATGTAATTTTCTTAGGCAATGGAGTCATAAAGTCATTTTCAGTGACATTAAACTTGCATTCATGTAGTAAATTATGTGATGATTTCTGAATATTTATTACATGTAAAGTGCTTCATTTTTTTTCTCGAATTGATTTTTGCACTTAGTGTAGAACGTGTATGTTGAAATTATGGTCAGTAGGAAAAACTAGTAATAAATACGTAATGATCAGGATTTGAGAAGAGCTGGCTGTATGCCTGAACTTTCTTTTACTACTATAATTCAATTAGGAAAATATGTAATAAAAGTAATAAGCTTGATTTTATAACGCTAATTGGTAAAAAGAGATTCCTTGTTAGAGTTCTCATAACTAGAATTAGGTTTACCGTTTTAATTAGGAATAACATAGACCTCTTATCATAGTTTAGTTGTAATTACTTCTTTCCTGTCTAGATCTCTATGCATTGGTTATTAGTGTGAATAATGAGATTAGACTATTGCGTGTGCAATCAGTTATTTATTCATACGAAACGAGGTAAGTTGACAGGGAAAACGGGAAATCTATTAGTTGGATGATTTGGAAAATCTTTTCAAGTAGGTAGCTAATATTACTAGAGCTATGATAATAATAATATATGCAATACAGGAGGATATTACATTTTATTACCTACTACTGAGCTTCCTGCTTAAATAATTCTATTAGGAGTAAGTAGTAGCCGAGTTAACTAGTGGGACAGTAGCAAAGTATTAGTACTCAACTACTAAGTTCCTTAGTAAGGTTAAGTCTCGAGAGGATGAGATATTACATGCGATATAAAAATATCTCATGATATGACATGAAAAGAAAACGGCCGAGATGAAAGACATGAACATGGAAAGTTGACGAGACATTTTCTATGAGATATTAGCATTGTGTTGGTTTATTGGTTGATTATAGAAACTCCGGTAGTGCATATACAAAGTAACTGACTTGCAATTTCGTATCACGATCTCAAAGGCAAGAAATTTAATTTAGCTTCGATTTCAGCTCTTAATTGAGAGTCTGATAAGGATTTAACTGTACAAACATGAGAAAATTAGATGTGTGGCCCAAGTTTACTACATTATATCCTGTTTGCTTAATTAAATTATACCTTTACAATGCATAGGATGTCAATATGCAATGCTTTTCCCTTTCCCAAGTTCAATTATATGTTGGTGGGCTTGATTTACATGATATTACATCTAATATTTATGTTACCTTCAACTTACAAGCGTTCAGAGCTATTTTTATTACTTATTTGTTATACTTGGATTCTTTGTTATTGGTCTTATGATCATAATAATAACAGAGTTATAATAGGTACATAAAACTGAAAACAATAATGTAATAAGGGCATGAAGAATTTCTGTTTCATTTTTAATAGGTACTAATCTCTTGTTACTCATATGTAACTATCCACTAATGCCTTATCTAAAGTGTGATATAAGCAGTCTTGTGTTCTGATGGGGAATACGTTTGTATATAATAATGAAAAATGGAGTGAATCTAAGCAAACGTACAAAGAGCACGAGATAGGAGAATCAAGTTTAATTTCACACGAACCCCAATTAAATGCAATCGGCACAATTAATGGCAAATGATTTAATAGAAAAGCTGTATTCTTGTGCAAAGGAAGCAAATGCAGCTAGAATATTTACGGTAGGTTTGTGTGTGTAGACCTATCTCTTTATATTCTGTTATCTTCATAAAAGCGGATACTCAATCAGAGTAAAATCCAGATTGTCTATCTCCCTCCTTGTTATAATGAACACATTGTGAATGATATCAGCGTACATACATCATGCTCAAATAGATTTAATGGTTTGCGTGGTAGTTTCTTCCACCACTTTATAGCATTACTGTACTGCTTTGTTTTGAATTTTCATAACCAATAAATGGGTAGACTAAGCTAGTAGGGGTTTACACGCAACGGTTAGCATTTGTTTTAATAAGTAGTTAATGGATGTAGTGAAAACGATTAGGAACGAAGATAGCAATCGATTTACTTTACATTCAAATTGACATTAAAGAGACTTACTCTCATTGTCAGTTCAGTGTCATGAGATATGCCTCTTACGAGAAAACTTTCATAGTTCGATACAAGGTGAACTCAATTAGGTTTTAATACATAATAACTTTACATGATGCGGTCTCTGCTCTCCTTTCCTCTCATACGTAATGATGTCTAGTTATCCTACCTAATGATAAGTGAGAATTCATTTGCTTCTACTTTTGTCTGATTTCATTTCATGTGATTGCCAAGAGAGTGGCCAGATGAACTGTAATAATAAATCCTAAAACTTTTATGCACCTAAGAAAATTAATCTCATTCCCAGTTAATACTCATTTAATTTTTGTCCCATAAATTATTTACTGTGCTAGTATCAAAGAAATTAGGAAATCTTTTGATAACATCTTCAAAAGTGGGGTCTGTTTACTTGTATCATTTATTCTGTAAATTCTACTTTGTAAAATTCAATGCAAAAACTACTACAATTTGTTTATAATACACAATTTTACAATTAGCAAAATATTTTCCGGTGAAGGCTGTAATTTGTAAGGGCTATCATAGGAAAAAGCTAAAATCGACCAATTTTGTTGACGGGTAACGTTCTATTGTGTTTTCTGTCTACATATGTAATTACTTTTATAAGTGGTAGCTACTAAATTTTAAAAGAAACCTATTGTTATGGTAAACTATATGGAATAAGGGGAAAGATGGAGGTCAGAGTATTAAAAGATGTTTTCGCACAAGTAATCTATACTTTGTGCAGTGTCATTGTAGAAAACAGTGACCTGACGGATTGTACCTTGTAGTCTTTTTCGTTGAAACCCATTTCCAAGTATAATTCTACCTCCTATTGTTTATTATTTAGTGTAGGTACCCAGTTTCCTTTTTATTACATTATATTACGACAGTGAACAATGTATTTCAGTGGCAGGTCTGAAGTCAAGGGAGATAAGTTAAAGCTCCGCTTGACTTAGAAATTTAGCCAGACAATGTAGAGTGAAGTATTTGAGGAATGTTCAGCATTCAGCCGTTCATTCATGTGCCCAAGTGAATTTCCTAACCTACTATCTGCAAATCAACCGTTTCATAATGTTGAGAATATCCAAGCTGCGAATTTCCTCTATGAGATTATATATAAGTACTTAAAGAAGATACATAATATAGAGAAGAGGAGCATGCAACCTCAATAACAGGAATAGCCATAAAAAACGGCACTAAACTAGCGAAACGAATAGTAATCATTACATCAAACTATCTGGATGTATAAGCAATGAAGTCTTATGTGCACGTACAATATGCACATAAAAAGTCTAAAATATACTGCTACTAACATCTGTATATGCAAATAATATTTAAGACCCACGGAATATATTGACTAACATCCTTAGTAGCATATTGGCACATCGAAAAGTGATTTACAATGTCAAAGTCAAAGTACATTGATGGATAAAATATTCATTTAAACACTATGTAAAAATTGAGATGAGTGGATCTGAAGATAAATCGATGTTAAAGTGTGTAAAGATGTGACTAGTAATCTCAATTAGAAAACGGATTGGGTTGGATGGAGGTGACGTGAAAAATGTGTCTTGTCATCTGTCGTGGTCACAGTCATGTCAGGATTGTCATAGTAAAACAAAGTAAAGTGGCTTACCAGTGACACAGATCTTGGGCCTAAGCCGTCCTCATCGTTTTCGTCACCTGTTTTTATATAGAAATCCGTGCAGGAGTAAAGGCTCTTTTTCGATGCCCTGCAATCAAACAACAATTTATGTCAAATGCGTTTCAACTGATTATTTGCTTATAGAAGGCGTTTATGGCTTAGGCACGAAGCAATTGTAAATGCACTAGTAAAATTTTATGCATGAATTTTAACACTCACACTCTACACAGATAAGCACAAAATGAAACTTTGCTTCTGCAGCAAACTTAAGATTCTATGTGGATTTTCTTAATAGTTAAAAAATGTTCTCCCTAGTAGCACTTCACTCTCTGTAGCCCACCTCGACCATACTGAAGGGAGTAAGATTTGAGCTGCTTCTGTAACTTGGTTCTCTCAGTTGGCTATGACCACTGCCGAGATGAAGTAAACTGCACTGAAATATATCATGATGAGTTTGTTATATGGTGAGTGAGTGATAGTAAGTTACGTGAAGGTAAGAATGATCTGAGGGAGAACAAACGCTGCAGAGTGAAGATAGAGATAGTAGCTTTAGACTGCAGAACAAGACAGTTCCTTTATTATGAAGAAATAAAAACATAATAAATGTAAGCTGACAGCTGAGAAGAGTGCAGTGGAATGTAAAATCCAGTTGTTGAAGTTATATCGACGTAAAAGATTTTACGACTGAAGCGGATTCTGATAAAATCACAGATGAAAGTCCGGTCGTTCAATAACTCTTTGCAAAGCTTAAACTTGACTCACTTTAGGAAGAACGATTAGCATTCGTTTTGAATAGGAGATAGAAAGGGGAGGACAAAACTAACAATTGTACTTAATAAAATATATTAAGTAGGAAAAGTCTTCGCATCATCTCAGACAGATGTGGGTAATGTGATGTAAAAAATCCTCACTCGGGATAGATTTGCAATGTAATTCTTTATTCAAGAAGAGAGAAGAAAATGCACAATGCCATGGCCACACCTCCGATAGTTCAACCCAAACTGACAATGGAATTTTTATTCAAGTCTTAACATTCTATAAAGCGAAGGAGATGAGTCCAGTTTATAATATATTTTTGACTATTACCCACAATATAACTTAACAAAATCCACAATCTTTTACAGTAAACAATAAAAGATGCTACTCAACTCATCTTAAGTGTAGCTATATGTATAGAAATACATGCACCTCCACCAACGGACGAAACAAATATGCAGCATAATAAAATAGACACTGATAATGTTAGCCAAAGTTAAGTCGGAGAGAATTGGCAATGACTATAAAATGTAAATGCAAACAAAACAATCATAAATAAGACAAGACATATGAACAGTACGTTGTGTATTTATTTACTTACTTTAGAATACGGACGTCTCCACTTATAAACGAATATTATGTCTTTCCATATGAGAATTGGGGTTTTACAATCTTCACGCACTGAAATTCAGCTTTGCCTACAGCTAATCGGACGTAATCTGAGATAAGAGCTAGTGCAAAGGATAATAATGCAAGCAATGTCAATGTTTCCATAAAATGTTTACGTAATAACAAAATATTTTGCAGTCTGTACAATTTTATCTACTTATCTATGCTCGTAGTAAATAGTTTCCTATCTTATATATCTACCCACTAACATAATATACTATTACTACAATTACATCTGCATAAGTAGGTACCCTACAAAGTTTATTCTCTCATTCTAAACCAAGTGTTTAGCTTTAAGGGTTCTTCGTTCACACAAATCAACTCAAAAACACTCCTTAATAGTTTAAGCATCACGACGTTTTCGTGATTTGACTTTTATCTATTTCCTACACCGCACAGTGTAAACTTTCAAAGAATTTCCACTAATTTACCAAAAGAATGTAAAATTTAATTGTCCATTCGCCTTACTGACATTACTTGACGCTCTTCGTCCCGTTCTGGTTTGTTATCTATAACTGAACTGCCTCAATGGAGTCTATGAGTCTCCCCTCAAAATCCCAAACGATACTGATCAAAGAAGATTCACAAATCTTTCTTTTCATGCAAAATGAAAGAGTGGCGGAGCGTATCCTGACCCAACTCTCGGTACTGTTAAATAGACATAATCCATCTAAATGACTTATAGACGTAAAAAAACAAGTGTTATGTTAATTATATTCCTGATTGACTCAAAAACAATGCAGTAGGCACCTACCCCTTTTTTGTCTGCACTCTATACACCAATTCAGAATAGAATCTCAGTAGCAGCGCCATCACTTATACCTAGCTAATCCAACTACAGATAGCTAATGTACTTATGTGGTCTATGTGTTATAAAATGAGAAACTGTTAGGAGTGAGATGTGATGAATAGCTTCTCCTTTGCTTATTGTTAGATTTTGTAATGGAAACTGGAATGGAGCCGTTTGACAACAATAGGAGATATTCTACAATCAACTTATTTAGTCCGTAGAAGCAAAACAAAAGACAATAATTAGAAGCAAGAATCGACTTCTTGTCTTACCATAATTCATGAATACATTAGTGTATTAAATAGTCTTCAAAGGCTAATCTCATTGTGCAGATATTGAAGAGATACTTTTGCAGACATGAATACCCTTCTTTACACTGCCAGGCTTGTCATGTCTTGGCATCTCTACAATGAAACTCACAACCTGCATTTACATACTTACATAATGACAATACCCCTTATTGGCTCTATTTGGCAAGACAACATACTCCATCACTCCTAGGCTATACCTAATAATACGTATTATGCCCAAACCCATTAGGCACTTACACTCTGTAAAAATCCTAAGTATCACTAACTAATAGTTATAGCTAACAATTGCTTGCTTCTACACGGACTCAAATCACTCTGGCTCAATCCTCGTGAGTCGAAATCTGTCCAATAGCCATTATTAATTTACAAATTATTCTAAAATGACAACTGCAGGCAATGGAACATAAAAATTACAAGATACTATAAGACGTGTAAAAATGGAGAGAGCAATTCTTGCTTCCTGCGCTAAAAAATATATTCCATCTCCTACCTACATTATCGTTTCCTACCAGGAAACATAAGAACGTCTCTAAATTCTGTACTGTCCGTTCTACTTAGCATTTATTATAATCCTTCGGCTAATAAGTACAAAAACGTTTGTGTCTTCTTGGCTGTAACTAAGGCGGATCCAACATTTTCCAATAGAAAACAGAACTGTCATTCTGTAATATCCATGTAAAATGACTTGTCTGCTGAATACTATAATAATTAATTTTTTTGCAAATGAAAATATGCAAATTAGTAGAGTATTGCAGAATATTTAGATAAGAGACTTAGAGGATCATTGCATTTTATGCATTTTATTTTATGCACATGCATTTCCGGGATTAAGATCAAAAAATAATGTTTTGAGATAAGACGATTAATTCACAGAGCTGGTTGTTAGTGCCACAGAAAGCTAAAAGTAATTTCTAAATAATTATACAGGTTCAAAAGTAATTATACTTTGATGGATAATAGAGTTGAGGATGCGCACCACATTTACACATTCCATTCAAAGTGATTGTCAGAACATGCAGATATAGAGTAAACAAATGAATAAATCAAATTGCATTTCTCGTCTATACGGTGCCCTTCTTTTTCTGTCGTATTTGAATTTATTGTATCATGTAGGTACATCTCGTCTATAAGATAATGCCCATAGGTATTTGATTTAAGCACAATAGATAGGAACTTGAGCTAAACTGCTAGATCTCTACACGTCCTACCCACGTACGCAGATTCACAGTTTCTATACCAGCCAACCATAAGCTAACGATAAGCTAACATAAGTTAAGTCAACTACCTGATGTGATAATAGTTAATGATAGGGCTGTGCACTGAAAAGGGTATTTGATTTGCAACATAAAATCTATCCTTATTGTCGATTATAATGGTATCTGAAGAAGTCGGCAATTTTCCCACACGAATGTAGTTAGATAAGTGAAACGGTGATATGTAGGAATGCAAGGAATACCTAAGTAGATCTGAGTAGAGACACATATCCACCTAAACGTAATACCGGTATATGCTACACATAATTATAAATTGGTTCGGTCTCTATTGATTGGATATGCCACAATCTGCTCTGCATGTATATCTGTAGAAATTCAAGTGGAAGATTGTGTATAGTTAAACTGTATCATGTTATGGAAGCCAAAGTAAATTGTATATCCGTCGGTTCTTTAACTCCCAACTAAATACTAACTGCATTATATGATGCATTCAGAACGTAATGTGTAGCTATACATTGTTGATAGTACATGTTCTTGTATCAGTTTTCTGTTGATCAGTCGGTCTTACTGACAATTATATTATCATGTCTTATCCTTGATACACTCCATTTCTTTAGAAAAGCCTACATTTATCAGACTAGTTAACTACATCCCAACCAAGGCTGAACTTCTATTTTGTAAGAAAATCCCAATGCATAAAAAACGTAATGATACACATAGAGGTTGTAGGTACAGTGTATTAAGTAGTCAGTAACAATCATTAGGGCAAAACTGAACTAAACCGAGACAGTGTAAATCAAGGAACCATTTAAGAAGGAATGACTTGACAATCGGCAATGTTAATCGCAGTCGAGACAAGACAAAGCAGAAAAATATAAATCTGCACAACAGGACATGCTAAACTGAAGTATGTGCAAGTTTTGCGTTGACTACGGTGGAGGTATTGTGGAGAGGCGGACTTGAGGATTGGGATGCGAATGCGATGCCATTATTGCCATTGCATGATTGAACTGAACCAGTTTCTCCACAAAGTCAACACAACAATTTCCGCCGACACTCTTTTATTATAACATTATTGACTTGGGGCCTTTTACACGCATACATATATACACCACTTGATTCACCTATAAACTATTAATTATGTACAGATGCATGTAAATTCTCCATCTTGTAACGAAACCAAGTTGTAAATTGTAAACGGTATGCCAAATACTTGCTCTTGTAAAAGGCTACTACTCTACATGCCAGAGTAATCATTTATTACGTATTACTAGCCCTTTTGTTTTACTAGAGGTTAGGAATATGAATGGTGCGAGTCTGATTGGATTAGTACATACAACTACTAGTCAAGCTAAAATCGACTTAGTCGACTATTATTTGTAATTGGCAATAGAAGGTTAAAACAAGTGCGTAGGTAAATTACAACAGGTGAGTGAGCCTTTCCATCCCTTCTCTCCTCTGATCAACTCCAGATTCGTTAAATGCTGAATATTCAGACTGATGTGATGGATGCATGCATAGCGTGACAATTCTCTACTTTTTAGGATGTCTGTAGCAATGCGTGGTTGGATTTTTTCACGTTCCCCGTTTACCTTTCCTTGTCTACGTCCTGATGATTTCGCGTGGGTTAGGAATGTTATGACTTTACCTATTTCCATTGAATTATCAATACAAACTCACGTAAAATAAAAATTACTATACAAAATACTTTGTTTTGCCAGACTCTTCAACCTACTATATTATTTTTCTAAAAGGTTATAGCTATGTCAGTAGTTCAAGTAGAAGAATCTCATGCAGCGAAAATACGTTTTTCAATTGTCTTCTCCCTTTTCGTTTAGCGAAAAATAAACATGATGATAGACGGTTAAACGAATTTCACGCTGGTTTTGCTCATCTTCTTACATTAAAAAACCATCTGGCATGATTTTTTCTCAATCCCTTTGTGCCTACCTACTAAACTAAATGTTTTCGATTTTTTGCAAATCCAATTTACACGTGGGTAATGAAGGCAAATAAAGTTTGATTCAAAGGGAAATCTGACTCGTCAGGGTTGAAATGTAATATTATCCAAAAATGAAAACTAGATTTGTTTACTTTTCGTAGTTTTGTATTAGCTTGCAATGTAATGCATACGAGCATGAACTAATACTACTAATGAACTTGGAATGCTTATCACACTCAATCTAATCTAGAGATCGTGACGAGATTCGACTCAAACACATTTTACTCGAAATAGTAAATAGGAAAATCTCTCGTCTCGGTAATTTACAATTAGACTCCCTTTTAGTACTGCACAAAACAGACGTAACATAACATTTCTCTCGAGGCGGCCGATGATTATCCAAGAAAATACATAAAGCACTTGCACTTGAATCCACATTAATTTTTCCCTTTCCTATTTCTACCTATGAAATTGTAACTAATCTGTAATTTCTATCGGGAAGCATTTTATGTCGTAATTTGCCAAACGGAATTGTCGTAAGGCGAGGCTGTGCTAAGTACATTACACTCATACTGGAATAATATAAAACAATAATGTCGGCCAGTTTTACAGCCTAAATACACACTCAATCCTTTTATACAAGTTTATCAATAAATTTAGCCTTAACTTCAATGCAAATTTATGACTAATATATTTATTTATCTACCTACTAATATATATCATACTACAAACGGTACCACTATCCATTTAGCTCTACATTTTATGTAGATATAAATAATCGTATGCTCTAAGTACATCTTATTTATGTGTATGTATCTATATAGGTACTGATAGTCACGTCTTTTCTTAAGCGTGAGCATTTATTTGTTTTGCATAAATAAATATTTACAATTTGAGATTCATAGATTAAATACTAACTGCAATTATGATTCTATCGTAGGTACTCTTAATGATATTGAGACAGTTAGTTGGACTCTGTAAAAGCTGCAAAAAAGCGCTGTCATGAATTACATTACACAGTACTGCAACTTATGTTATTATATACCGCTACTGGCTACAAAAACTAAAGCAAACATATTATATGCATGTAAGGTTGCAATTATATGAAGGACCTTTCTGAATATTAACTAAAACAGAATTATTCGTGGAAAAGATACCTCGCCTCCGGAATTAGATTACAGATTAAACACGCATCAATGATTTCGGTTATGCATTTTTCCGCTTGACTCCATTAATGCATATTATAACACTTAACACAAGTACCTAAAATGTAAGTTTATCAAGTTTCCATTTCCAATTGCTGATTTAATGCTGCAATTTACAAATTTTGTGCTTGTCACTGATTATTTAAAATATCAAAAGCTACCCAACTGAATGACACATAAAAAAAATTGTATAAATTGTAACTCGCTAGTAACTTTTGTCAAGGTATTTAGAAGTGATATTATGAAGATTGAAGCGATAAGGTTAACACCGTCTGAATAAAATCTCTTCTATAAAATGCTACAATACCTACAGTTTATAAAATTATGAACATAGAAAGTGGTCCTAAATGAAGTGGAACTGACAATAAATCCTTCATCTCAATGTACCATGCATAATTCAGTCTTTTTTGTTTCTCATTTTTACTTTATTTAGGGCCACCCTGTATGCACCGACAAAAATTAGCAAAAGTCTTTTTAGTTTTGAATATTTTAATACCTACGCCGGATATGTTTTCATAATAATTTTAACATTTTTTAGTTCACTTCCTCTGGAAATTTGTTCAGTGTAATATTATTTTGCACAGCCAACAATCTATCCGTGTCCGCAACTAGCTTTGACCAGTTAATATTTTCATATAAAATAATAATAATAAATAGAGTAATTTAAGCATTAGTGTATAGTGGATCCACCTAAATCTTTCATGCAGGTATAATAGTACTTGACGGATATTCCGAGTTCTAATCTGTTCCTAATATCTGTGCCTCTTTTTATTGTACCTAATATTTAGTATTAGTAGATGAATGTATTTGATGTCGAGGGAAGCTAAAATGCCGTGCCAAGTTCCTTGTCACTGTGACTGAAGCAACTCAACTCGTTGGTTGTCGTTAGTTTCCTTTTGTGAGGAGCACTTCCTTTCGCCTTCCTCCCTCTCGCCATCATAATTAATTCTCCGTGAAGCTAACAATACACACATAGGTCGAGAGGGTAGCTCTTCTTTGCCTTCTGCACTCAAGTAGTACTTACGCAACAAAACAGACACATGAAGGTATCTATCATATAAGTCTATAGGAAGATATACGTTCACCAACAAAACTGTGGTAGACGACTTAAATCATTGTACCGGGCAGGAGTGCATGCATAGTTGACGGACGCAGTAAAAACGAAACCATCCGTTGTAAGAAACATACACATGACAAAACTCACACTAATTGTAAAGAAGTGTCATGACATATTTACGTATAGCGATGCATGCACGCACAGAGCACGAAACATCGTCACAACAAGTGAAATCTTTGATTTAGCGGATAATGAAATGCAAATTCTGAAATGAAATTCTGATAATGTATCTCCTATGCCTTCCTGTTTATATATCTATAGAGTCGACGCACTTCTTGAGACATTTGCTGCGTGTACATTGTACAGCACACAAGAATGAGCAATAAATTGAAGTGATGCAGTGTAATGTGATGGGATCTGTTGTCAAATAAATAACATACATGACATGCTACACTACACTATCCAAGCCATTACAATCCATAAATAAACAAGCATGTATCTTTTTCCAGACAGAAATCAGGATCCTTCATCAGTAAATCCAATCTCACATAATTTACAAGGAAGTTTTCAACGGAACATTAACATTTCAATAAAAGATATAAAATTTAAGCTAAATTACAGTAGTAAAACTTTAATTATGGACTAGGAATGAACAATAAGGTCTAATATATAGTTATTATCCTTCTATTAATGAGTAATGGCCATTGTACAATTAGTTAAAATCCCACCGTTTTTATATGAGTAAGTATTATGTAGTAAGTTGTACAGGATGGTAAAAACAAATGACTTTTCTCAACTTGACACAGTTTTCATGTGATGCTCCATGAGCCACTGACGATGAGTAAATTTTACAACATAAAAAGAAAGAGCATCCATTATTTTGTGTTCGACAGCAATTAAAATGTGCATAAGGACATTCAGTCTGGGAAAAGAGTCTGACTTCAAATATGCATTAAAACCTAGGTAATAAGATGAGTTATCTGAAAGTAAATCCAGTATTAACATTATAATAGCCAGATTGTATACCTACAATGCGTAATTAAGGTTACTCTATTAAAAAGATTTACAAGTACGCAAACAATGTGCAAATAATTTAACGCTCTGCCTAGATTTTAACTCTTCCATTAACATTACACTGAAATTTACTTACGTTTGGCCTTATGCACACAAGAGGATTATTAATTAGTGTATGTTCTACGCTTGGGAATGAAAGGAAGTCCGTACAGAAAAATGCGTCAGGAGGTTAAGTAAGCAAGCAGATGTACGAGGAGGAGAGTTTTAGCTATATACATTTTTCTGATATTATTAGGAGTAGGGCATATATTGAGCCATGAATACTTTTGTTTTGTACTCGACTTGAATTGTTTAGTCGTATCTCCGTGGAGTGGATAGGTAGGTACTTCCTTTCGGTCAATTTGATTCTTTGGCAATAAAATAAATGAGCCGACGACGAGGATAGACAAGTGAACTTCTCCATTCACTTTAGTTTGCAGACAAAGAACTTTTTCTGTTTTTTCCTCGTCAGAGAATTACTTTTTAAAGTGTCTCGGTTAAACTTGAACTGACTAGCGACCTAAGCAACTAAAACCAAATCTATAGTAGGTAAATGCGAGTATGCCTAAAAATAGGTTACATTTCATCATAATGTACAACTGTGGTAAAAAAAGAACAATGCCGTACATACTGAAGAAGTAAAGCAACGCAAAGGAGCAAAAAATACCAATAGATCTTCAAGTCTTCAACAACTGCACATTCTTAATAGCATTTTACTACAAGGGGCTTCGTTCAGTGCAGAGACCATTAGGCCATTAAAAAAGTACATAGTAGTAGTGTGTCAATAAGTGTATACTATTTACATCCATTTTCCTATGCGGCGCTCCTGAAAATGAACAAGTAGTGTACAAACTAATTTTTTGTTTTAATTGTAAGTGACATGGACAAATACTGTTGTTATTCATCAGTTACCATTCTACGATCTGTACTTGTCACCACCGATATGCTTCAATACGTATAACTAATTTGAAATTATCTTGGTGATTCAGAAACATACAGCCTAATGAACTAATAATTAAATTACCTATAGGGACATGCCATATTTATATGACGCTATCTTTCTGTTATAACTGGTCATAAGCTGCTGTACCCAGTCAATTCCTATTTCCTTTGCTTTAAATTAGCTTTGAAAGTATACAACACATACCGACACGCTTATTATAATAACTGAAGGTATCATTATGAACCTGCAGGCACAATCTTGCCAAATAAACTTTAATATGCTATGAACTTATAATCTTGAGGATAATGACAACCCGTATGTACATATAATACATTGCTTCATATTGCCTATGTCCGTATATAAAAGACATTATCCTTAAATATGACTCTTAATGCTTGCTTTAACTTGGGGTAGTTATTTAGCTAATGTGTTTACGTGTAAAATGTTGAAATGGAGCTAATGAAAAGCAGAAAAGAGTTGAAAAGACAAAGACAAATTCAAGCACGAACGATGAATTGTTCCCTTGTCATCTTGAGTAGGTAGGTATTTTTATATGCCACGTAAAAGAGTCGTCGACAATGAGTGAGTATACCTTTATAGATACATTTTATTATAAATGTACTTCTCCGGAACAAAAAGAATGCATATAGTGTGTGACAGGAAGGAATTATACATGCAGTACTATTTACCCAGTGTAAAGTGCATTATGGCTGGGAGTGCTACTGTAACATTGCATATGATAAACAGTTTAGGAGTTTTTATAAAATAACAAGCGAGATAGTGTTTTCTCCTAGTAGAGATGCATATCTAGATTTAAATATGCATATAATATTGCAAAGGGTTCCTGTCACACTACAAAATTCTCGCACTGAAATCCAGCATATTACTACAGTCAGAAGGTTAGATCTGTGTATGGGAACTTGGAGCAAGTTTTTTAATTTTTTTAATGAGAATCAGTCTCCTGCCACACGAAAGACAATTCAAGACAAACAAGTCATAGTTAATAGCACAAACACAAAAATTGGACGCCAAAACCCATTGAATAATGAATGGCCCTGATATTATAGTGACAGTATAAAATTAAATTGTATGCAGAATCCAATTTCCTTCCATTCAATGCAATTGAAATGGAATGGAGTGTATAAAATGTAATGTAATCTTCAATTGAATGAATTCAATTATCTATCGACTCTAATCAAAGGAGATTTTAATCCTTTCCTGTCGTGTCCTTCTTGTCGAATTGTGAAAACTTGCTCAATGCTACCTTTGGCTACTTATAATAATTATTTTAAAACTTCATTAGTACTAAGTTTCAATCTCAATACGATAATCTGATACATCCACAACGGTTGATTACATTCTGTCGCTTATATTTATTATGCATTCATGTAAAAGCTTATTAAAGTAAGATAGGTAGCTACTGAAATCATGCAAATGCCTACATGATATTAATCTTAAGTAGGATTTTTAATCCAAGCTTATTATTCAATAAATTACATGAGAACAGAAGCAAAAGAGAGAGGGATTTGCTAATAGCTTAGTAATATAAAAAGTTTTAATTACCTGATTCCTTTGTATCTCCTCAGATTCGTTTCACTCAAATGAGTCGGGGATTCCATTGGTGAGACATTCAATATGTGTTATTTTCCAAAAAAGTCCACAAACAATCACAGCCACACTTTTTGTATGGCGACACTTCCTTTTCTCTTCACAATCCTTCAAAATATTTTGCACTTGCCACTCCCACAAAAATTTGAAAATCTTTTTTTTTTCGAATGCAATCAAAAACCAGTCTCAACCCAGGTCACTGCACGTTTCCTTCTTCCTTTCTGAATATCTACGTAAAACAATACACAATATTTGCAATAGAATGTTTTAGAAGTGCGTCGACCAAACAAGGAAGGTCAGATATTCCAATAAAATAGCTTGGGAAAATACACTGGAGAAATTGACTAATTGTAGTGTGTCTATTCACTCGTGGTTAGTTATTAGTTAGGAATGCAACTGGATTTTGATAAGGCGAAGGAATTTTCGTAGAGTGCCTGAACTATAGAAATCTTTAATGAGAGACGGAAATATGTGAGATAGAGAGGTTTTTCATGAGAAATCCAAAGTAACAATAAGATGGGAATAATATTATTGTATGAAAGACGCTGTGCGTGGTTCTCGTGTGAGTGCCGCAATGCCTTCCACAGAACTGAACAACTTTGTTGCAGACACACTCCTCATGTATTCCTCTTTCTTCCATAACCAGCCACACCAAGATATAATCACCATTGTCGGTCGCTATGCTAGGGAGAGACGTTTCTGCAGTGCGTGGTCCTTTCTATATAATACAACTACCTATCTACCTGTGTATGTTCTCTAGTACCCTTTTTCATCTCTATCATTATCTTTATACATATCATACCTGTGTGCATGTAGTTTACTAGGTACTGGGTAGTTAGGCCTGTTATTATTTTAAATTATACACATAATATTTTTCAAATACAACAAGAACAGCCTTATGCATTATTCCCTAAATATTTTATTTTCTATATATTACCAACATAATGCTCATGATTTCTATCCTCTAACTATAAGTTATATACTATTACATAATACTATAATGCTATATACAGTATGCACCAACATATACAACATATTACAAGCTTAATTTACTTTTTACACTTATTGTTCCTTGCATTATCTAATTATTCTCTCTTCGTTACTGTACAATACTAATGGATATACACGTGTACTGTAATTTTAAGTTCATTACCGAAAACTATTAGTAAAGGAGGACAGGATAGCAAAATATTGCAAGTTTCTCAACATTATTATATACTGATGCACCAATACTGTATTTTAATATCTTTCACATACTTATCTTTAACAATATTCACATTTCTCTCATAAAAGTAAAGAGATAACTCTAACTCGCCTCTAAGCACTTTTCAAGTTCATTAATTAGTACTATTTCAAAATACTATTTTCTATGATTTGGAGATTAACTCAATTTAATGAACATAAATCACAAATAATGCAAATAAATTAATTCCCTTCAGATTTTCAGCCAATACAAAGCACTTTTATTGCATCATTGAAATCAGAACAGTTACTCTTATTTGAATTGATAATGTGTCTCAATATCAGTTTGATTGTCAAGTTGACTAATCGTTTTTAAATCCTGCTGTTGGTGCAACAATAGCAATACGAGCTTTACTTTACGAGATGTTTAAGACTGCAAGTACTACCATACAATCAGACATGTAAATGTAAATAGAAGAAACTCATACTAAGTGTGAAGTGCGAAATGGCGAAACTTTGTATATTAATGTTAATAGAATATGAACTAAGAAGGTACAGATTACAAATGTCATACTCGCTACTTGTCGCATTATTAAACGCTTGTATATATTTTGTGGAGCTTTTATATACTATTAGTCCCAGGACGTTGAATCTTTCTTGAGGAAATATAATTTTTAGTTAAACAATGAAATAGGTGTACCACTCAACACATCATGTATTATATTGTGTCCTATTGCATAATACAAAAACTAGTTACTATATCTCATTTTTATCATATGAAAACATATAAGTTTACTGATTCAGTCCATAGAGACTTAGAGAGTACAATTGCATTGTGGAAGGAAAACGAACGTGTAGGGATAAAGCTTCTATAGTACAAAAGGGGAAACGCCTCCTTAGAATAATTTTATTTTCCCTTAGAGGGATACAAAACAAACTTCTGAACACCTCTTATGTTTCTTCTGACAAGGAAATGAAATTATAAAAAATTGTAGCAATAAGACTGGATTCACTTTATACCCTCAAGTCGTTTTGCTTAACAGATATCTTCTAAAATGTTATAGCTGTACAGCAAAGAATGATAATATTATTTTGTTTTTAATTCTCAAGTAACTCGTCTCATAAGAATTGCATAAAATTATTTTTACATTTTCTCAATTTTTTGATTATTTATTATGCTGGACAAATGTCTATTGAAAAACTGATCACAGAAGGATAATGATTTTGCATGAGGGCTATTTAGTATTACATATT
The DNA here is from genome assembly GCA_020055645.1 of Tomocerus qinae. NCBI lineage: Eukaryota > Metazoa > Arthropoda > Collembola > Entomobryomorpha > Tomoceridae > Tomocerus > Tomocerus qinae. Next base: position 28,162,860 of record CM034548.1, read on the forward strand.
TGTCCTGATAATGTTCCCCAATTAAATAGAAATCTGACCATCGCATCGTTCTAAATGAAAAAATTATATAAATGTCTTAAAAATAAAAAAATGAGATAAATGAACTATTGGCAACAGGTGATCATAGTAACCACCAACACTATATAAGTAGTACCACATTTGTGTTTTCATTGTCATATTGATAGAATCAATCAGTAAATTCACAAAAATTACTTATTTTTTCATAATTCAGTTTAATTAAATGCTAAAAGATAGGATTGATCATTTCCAGTGATAGGAATAATGTAGCATTTAACTGTTTTTGTTTACAGAATTTTTAGTTATTTATCTGTACAACTTTGTAAACTTTCATTGAGTTTTTCATGCACTGAAACCTCAATTTTTCTTGGTGTCTAGTTACTTTCAATAGTGGTGTATTCCGTGTGGAATCATTTTAAGACGGATAAGTATTATCTCTATATCTTATAATATTGTGCTATATGATATGATATTTTACACACAGCAAATAAGTATGAAAAGTCACACGTGAAAGTTTTCTTCCAAACTATTATTATATCAGGTTACTATTTTGCATGTACAATATTTTATGCTCATGTAATGCCACTATAAAAAGTTGAGCCGATTTGTTGTACAACGAAATGTGAATATTTTGAATAATGTAATAAATATGTTCATCCTGTCTTGTAGCATTACTTGTACAAATCCACTTAACGGCAACCATAGATAGTATTTATAATATCTGTCTATCTGTATATTGTTAATGCAAAAGATACTTATTTATATTCATCTATACAATGTTGATTATGCTACATCCCTTCCTCACATCATAATATCTATAATATTCCATCCTGTCATATTATGATAATAACACTAGGTACAACAACAAATCAAAACAGTATTAGTGTAAGTAAGTCTTTTTTGTTATAAGTGGTTTCAGTATATTATAATTTCCTTCCATGACAATAGAATAAATAGTAGTATATGGCCTGCAAGTGGCAATACGTTGCATTGTGATATATTTATGCAATACAATGTTTCTTCGCCAAAAATGAAAAGAATGGCTTTCCTTCGTAAAATATTATTTCAATGCATTCCTCTAATAAATATATGCATGTACAGGATTACACGGGAGTAACAAATATTTCTTAAGATGTGTGAGATGGATATGAAATTGCAAGTATCAAATATACTTATTATTCCTTACGCATAATGTAAATTGGATTTGATAAATATAAGAATAGAAGCCTATTCAAATACATTTGTCAGTCGTGTTGTCTTAAAGTAAACACACTGTCATAAATATCTGATATCATATCCCACCTAACCTTAGCCACCGCAAAGAAACACATCGCTCGCTACAACAGGTAATAAAAAAGATACCTACAAAAGAAAACATAAACAAACTCTAGTACAGTGGGATTTCATGCACATAGGTAAATGAAAATGCAAATGCAAAAATGAAAAGTTAAGGCAGTGTCATGTCGGACAGGCAGCCTGAAGACTACAACTACTTGCCACTAAATAAAAACTGTGCCTATTACATATGTACATATAATAAACTCTTGTAAACTCAGAAATGATCACGTATTCTGTATATTCTTGTGGTAGAGTAGAAAAGTACATTTAATATGCTGTTTGTAATGTAGCACCACGATGTATGTTTGTATTCACTTAAGTCAGAACAGTAGAAATTTGCATGCTTCCTCAATTGATGCAAACCAACCCAAGTGGTGTAATAAATATATTCAATTTTGAGTAATTGTCCACTGATTACTGCAAGCGATGCAGAATGCAACGATGACAGCAATCTTACTCAAAATTTCAATTTTAAAAGTTGACAAAACACATTAGATACACCTTAGACTATTATACTCCTTGAGCCAACAGAGAATAACTTCAATATTCGTGCCCAAGCATTACCTACCTTAATGTCCACTCGTAATTAATTTTTTATTGCTGCACATTGCTTACTATGTTATTGCCTGTTGGATAATTGTATGCAGCAAATAAATATCTCTCCCTTGAGGTATTTTCACACTTACACTATTCACAAGACTAGACCGTCCCTTTCCTTTGTTTTCTTCTCATCATTAATTAATAGTGCCAATGTCCATTCTTTCTGGCATATTTCATTAATTAAGCTCATTTAAACTCATTGTCACAAATAGATATTACACAACCAATACTCTATGATTTTAAGTCCAAACTATATTTCTGAAGGTATATAAATAGAAGGAAACTTGTTATATAATAAGAAATAGTATATCAATGACAAATTAATTGCGTAATACCTTGTGACAATGAGTTGAAAACGTTATGTAATCAATCTGTAGTGCAACCTACCTGTATCAATATCAATGTAAATTGAGTTCAAGACTGCATTGAAAATTATACTATAACTTTATATAAATTTTATAGATTTACAGCACTAATTGTAATTTTATTACAATGGAGAGATAGTAAAAAATGAAATGGATGGAAATTATTCATTGGAGCTGAAACAATAGAGATGATCATTATCGGTAACCTTTTTAACTCTAAATCAGTCAAATTTCACACTCCTATTTGTCCATAGAAAGAGGGAGGAACATAAATCGTATATGTCGACCATAAAGTCCGTTACGTTATATTATGACTAAAAGTAATAGTAAAATGGCAGTTTGTCAGAGTCATCGATGTAATTTATGATTGGAGAGCAGAGATTAGGATTAGGCTGCACACTGTGACTCCTACAGAGTATCAGTCAAACTCAATCACTCCAAAATGCATTTCATATTCTGACTTGGATGAAATGATTAGTTCCCTTCTACATAAGTCAAAACTTGCATTGTACTGCAAAGCTTGCTGACTTTATCCAATTGACTCAAGAATCCTGAATTTATATGTAGTTATATCGTTAGTTAACGTCAAGTTTTGTTATACAGTCGACAAACAAGACTAACAGGGCAGGAATAATAAAAATCATTGAATTATTCCTACACAGTAAATCCATTGCATTGTTTTTGCTGCGTTCTATATTATCATCGTGTTATTAGTCTGTATAGATATTGAACAAAGTGCAATTATGCATTGACACATTACTTTCCTCCATTTAGCTAACGATATGGTAAAAGTTGAATACACGAACTTACAATGTGTCCATACATATATTTATGGCTAATAAATTATATTTAATAAGAAAAGAGACACTGCTCTGTTATCTACAACAAAATTATGCATACGATCTCTGCAATGCCCAATTTGATGCAATTTAAAAGGCTTCCTATATGGCAGTAGTACTTGTGCAGCAGGTAGCGGTGTTCAAACCATTTAGGATCTCAGTTCCTACTCCTTTATAGGTAAAAGCAGTAGATATATATTTTTATTATATGGAGTAGTACTTAAATTAATATTGAGTGTAATTGATCATTTTTCGCACACCATAATGCATAATTACAGAACTCAATTACACGTGCGTGGATGGATATTATCATTGCATGCAATATAAATAATATAAACGTGATTTCTATTACCTATCAACTATGTAAATAATATCCCCCGGAAATTGGAAACCATGCACATGTCTATGACATTTCTTACCCTTTATGTCCATATTACCTTTCACGTCTAATTGGATAGCACTCATTTTGAGTCATCCTCATATTGACTGACAGTTCTATGAGGTCGTTGCCGTTGTCATCATGTATCATACTCTTTTATTTGTACTTGTTTAATTGTTTAAACACAGTTCATCCACGCATTTTACTCTTTATTAAACCTAACCGAATTGTCAAATCGGCAAAAATCTTATTACACCTATAAAGCTGAGCAATATATTTTTTTGAAAAATTGCTTATACCCATATTTTGCTATACACATATATATAGATATAAAAAATATAGTATGCTACATAGGCACTTTAAATCGGTTCAAATTATTGACTATTAACAGCAATAATAGTATGGTAAGAATTAAAGCACTTGTACATAGAAAAACTCATACATAAAACTGATTTACAACAATAGAATATAGAATATATTTCTTTTCAGTAAAATGAACTTCTTTTGGTTACCACTGCAGTAATGTTTGGTGTTGCTTATATGGAATATTTTTAAAAGACATACAGCAACACAGATACATTAGTAAAATTTGATACGTTATTTACATTGTTTATTGTAAGGAAATGTTTCTTAAATAGTCAAGAATAGATTTGTAGTAAGTTAGGAGTGTCTAAAGGAAGACAAGTGGTCACAAAATGATGGCAGTATATTTGTAATAATGTGATGTAATTGGTAAGCAAAAGCGAGTACACATCGGCAGTTGATTGAGAAGAGTGTGTATGTGGATATAAAATATAAAAATGAAAAAGGAGCAAGAAACAAGATGTGGGACTTGCCTGGGACGAGAAGGAGCAATGTTGACCAGCCAGGACAGGAAGGAAGAAACGCTTGCGGCGGGTTTGCTTGTCTTGCCTTTAGAATTTTTACCTCCTGTTCCTCCAACATCTTTTAGTGCGTATACTAGACTAACCCTTAGATTATATTTTACCATGCCAAAGCAAAAAGCAAAGCGATGTAACTTAAGTCAAGGCTTGTTATGTTCTGTGCGATGTAAAAAAGTAATGTTCAGATAGAACTATACATACTTACATACAGATTATCGCTTTGTCTATACATATGCAAGTGTACGTATGAATGTTACAAAAAGGTATGATGTGAACACAATATACCATTTGAGGGAGTGAGTGAAATGCATGAATACATACGGGATATATTCTCAGAGTTAAATAATACCGAATAAAGTGAGAGTATATAGATATTATAATGATATTTAGCTACGATACACTAAACTACATACTACTTACCTATCTCTGTGAAACAAGAAGAGTGATAAAGATAGCCAAGCAATGAAATTATTCTATAAAAAAAGGAACAACGAAGAGTCATAAGAGAATAGCTGAGGATGGGTTATCTCCTTCTCCCTATATAAAAAGCAATTTTCTCAAGTCAGTAGTAAGTCACTTAAAATATTGTGGAAAATGTTATTTATTACATACGGATAAATACACGTAAGCTGGTTGCTTATCTATCCCACATTGACCCTTCATACTATTACCTCACTTTTCAAAGAACCCTAAATGACGCCAGTCCAAAGATTGTATAGTGGCCCAAACCATTTTGAAGGAAACCTTCCCGATTAGCAAATTACAATCCCAGGAAAATTTCCATCCAAGATTCAATACCGACATCCATACAGATTTAAAATCTTCCTTTAAAATTCAACGTCTCTAATTCAATTGTTATATTATAGTAGACCATTTTTACATTTATTATTTAGAAAGGGTAAATATTTTTCGATAATTAAATAATTCAAGCATTAATTACAAGTTACAATGATGTTGATATTATTATATTTTAGTTAGTTGTAATGACTATAATTGCCCCTAGTGAAATAATATTACTTTAAATTATAGAAATGTCCATTTCAATACCATGTAGTTATAATAATATGGAATTTGGCTAAAGTATCTACAGATAAATGTAAAAGTAGGATGTTTTTCAATGTTGGAAGATATTATTAGTTGTTATTATGCTGGAAGCATCTTAAAAATCATCCTCAGAAACAAGAGTCTGCTATTATGTACCTCTTCTGTTAGCGTAGACTAGAAAGTCTCAAGTAGCTTCTTTGTGCATGTTCATTTAACAGAAAACGTTGATGAAATCTTGATCGAAAAAATTCCAGAGAGATAACCTAACCTATCCTTAGCTATTATTTAGCCCTGCCCAGTAAGAATTACTTTCCGCTTAGAGGAAGGCATCAGATTTGAGTTGGCAGCCCAGATGAAACTAGTTCACTCGTAATTTGATTGTACTAATCTTAATATAATTCACTACTCCAGTTCTAGTCATATCAAATGATTTATTTCCATTACTGAAATGTAGCATGCATCTTGGCCATTAATTGTTCACACTTTATAGCAAGCATATTTCAAAGCCAACTGCTTGTATTGTCTATCACTTTATAGTTTTATTCTTTATAAAGTTATGCTGCGTACACTCCGGAATTCCTTTTTTAAAAAGGCGTTGATATGACAAGACAGAAAGGGTGCAATTAAATATTTTTCTTATGGTATGTATTAGACTAAGTAGTAGAGCAATCTGTTGTAGTAGGTATGCAATAGCATAAACAAAAGGTAATAATTTGTGGTTTGTTTGCCTGTTAATACAAAACACTTACAAGCTAAGCATAAATTTATGACAAGGTATTAATATGCAGAGAAAAAAACTTACCTTCACATAAAGATCAAATCTTATTTAAAAACAAAAGCTTTCTTTCCCTGCCAATAATATAACGTATCAGTATTACTTGTACATAAATGCATGCATATTGGTGGCAATTAGCATTATCTACCTTTCAGAAAGCAGCACGACTCTTTTTAATTGCAAAATTGCCAAAACAAAATCTGTCTAATTGAGTGGACTGGACAGATGAAAAGACAACTGTAAAGGAATGTAATTAAGCCAATTAACTTGGACTAGTTATGTTTTTGTATAGTTACAAAGCACTATACCTACTTCAGTCATTCTAATTTGCTCCTTTTGCTATAGATATAGTGATGTTGTTAGTAGTCTGTTCATTCATAAAGATAGAAAGATAAATAAAATACGTAACGAGTTCGAATCAATCAAAGAGCCCGATAGGACGTAGTTAGGTTCATGAATAGAATTATGGATTGTCACATCAAGCATAGCATTGTTGATGCGGGCTGAAGATTAGAAAAGATTGAGAATAAGACAAGAAATAAACAATGCACAGGTGTGGCACATGTCAAAGCCTATTCAATCTTTTACAAGAGCAGAACCCAACAGTCTCAGATCTACACCAAAGAGTTTCACAACGGTCATTATTAGTATACGATATTGTAACTTATTGTTAATATAGCAGAACAAGTTCAGATGCCAATTCTCATTTCTACCGTATGCACAGAAGAATATTTACAAAACCACATCCTACAGATATTGACAAGAGTCAGCATACTTAATACTTACCACACACCAAACCGCAGCTCATAGGTCACATTTAATTTAAATTCCAATCAAATCATTATACAGGAATGCATTGTCAATGTAATCATCTCACCTCCATGCGTTGGGTACACTTTGACGATTTAATGATCGATGAGCCACAAAAAGTTAACATCCATCTATCCTTTCTTCAACTCTGTCCCTTCCACATTCAAACAAGTACTGACATGTGAACACCATGTATTGTTTTAACACTACACTTTATACTACCTTTTGGTAGATAACTTTGATGACCATCCTTTAATTTTCAAAAACTAGTACATAACAATGTATTTAAGGTGGCATTAATTAATATTTAACATTCTTATCGACAACTGCAGATTTTTAATGACGTGGTAATTAATTTATCCACCGACATTTAGAAATTTCTACATATTTAATGCCCACTGCCACTTGAGAGTCAGAAACACAATGCAAAAGCGGACGAATAACTCAACTTACTAAATCAAGTATAGGATTACAGAAGGAGATCACTGAACTATTTAATTCCGCTTGATTGGCTATTAGTTGACACTAGCCTCGTTGAAGCTATTTGACTTGCTTAAGTTTCAACAGACACAGAATGTCTCAACTCGATACTGGACACTGACTGAAGACAGCTACACTTCATAATTCCACTCTTGTATCTCCCCTACCTTATTTTTGTATTGTATAGAGTACCTACACAATGTAGTGAATTGTATGGATGGAAATGGGGAAGAATGTCTTGTCTCGTTGTAAACAGATCAAGAAACATCTATAAAAGAGAACAATACATTCCTAGGATCTGTGTGTGGCACTTTGACTTGTGGGGCGGTATTTTGTTTTGACACTGTCCATGGAATTCCAATTTTCGCCAAATCCTTATGACGGTAGAAAAGGTAATATTATCAGACGACTGATCTGTCGCAACGAAGAAAAGGATCAGATAGAAGCTTCATGTAGGTAAGATCTCTCTGTGTAGTTGGGTGCCTACTACTAACAACTTGTAAGTTGTTACATATTTTTAAGGAAAGATAGAAAGACAGGACGCGGACGGGAGCATCAGTTTTTGTGTAGGTACCTGAGGAAAGGAGAACTATTTTATGTGTTAGTCCTAGTTTCCATTACTGTCTTTCTGACTGCTATAGAAACGTAACTGCTGCAAAATTGTAATGGAAACGCATGTAACAAAAGTTACAGCTGTAGAAAGTTACAGCTACTGGCTTACGCGTGTATGATGGTTGACTGCTATTATTCAGGGCGCGAAACTTCATTTTCCATTGTGCATATCTGATTGGAATAATACTTTTGCATTATATAGTGAACAAATTCTTTTTAATCTTGATCCGGAAGTGATAATATATGACCCAGTAATATATTAAGTTTAACCGAAAATAACAAATCAGTATATAAATTGAAAAAGTCACAATGCCTTTCAGTACTCTCACATTGAAACACATTCATTCTGTTGGCGAACTGTAAGCATTTTATTTGGTCTTCCAAATCAGTAAAATCAGGTGTTAATACTTTTCTGGTATCTATTTTGTATTTAAGTAGCAAAATTGAAAAATTAAAAACTGACGAAAAATGTTTGAGCGAAAAACCAATTATTTATTTTCAACTTATGAATGTAGATATTTGAATCCCCGCCGAATGTAACCAGTATTCGTAGCGCACAATAAGACACATAAGAAACGCAGTAGCAGTAACTTTTCTACCACAGGAACTTTTCAACTGTAGTAATGGGTACTAGGTCTTAGTGTTGAGATGACTTTTCTTACAGGACTATGGACTTGACTCCCAACTGAAGGTCTGTATAAAAGAAATCGAAAGGTTCATGCGAGAACTCAAAGAACTCCTATGTACAGGTACTACATATAGTGAGTCATCGTTGAGGGTGTAATGTAACGATGTAACAAGCAAGTTCAATTTACGTAAGTTAAACCAAGTTCATTTCACTACTAATACTATAAATATGTCTTCTATGCCACGCTAAGAATACCTACTCTACAGACATGCACGTTTCTCTTCACCTCACAAATAATAATGGCAGGTACCTGGAATATTAAACTTCTCATCGTACCAATTGTCCGACGAAGCATTTCAAAATATTGTACTTCTATTAAAATACCACTATCACACACAAAGTAGGCAGCAGTTGCAGTATTTACTTGTGCAAAGCTTCATTTTCCATGCTTTTAAAGAAAATGGTTATATAGTATCTCCTGCGTAATGCATTACTGCATAGAGTCTAGATACAACTTTCGAAACGATTCCAACTTCCCTGAACTCTTAATCATAAGACTTCAAATATTTTTTGCTCAAAATTAGATTTACAAATTGATATTCCCATAAACAATTAAACTATCTCTAAAAAGAACAATTCCAGAACTTTGTTTCTACTTTCTTTTAGGAATACAAAATGTATCTCATTAAGAAATCTTTTTACTGTACTATAAAATATCATACGGCATTAAGGAATTAACTGCGGGGTTCAGTTTCTGGTAACTTTTCCAAGTTTTGATCCTGTCAGCTACTATATATAGTATTTAGTAACCTATTGACATTATTGTGCTTTGGTCAACGAGACGCATCCATTTTATATCATTTAGTACACTTTTGTAGATTTACTTTGCAGAACAAATCTAATTCAAATATGCAGTAGGCTGTGTACAATACTGCGAATATCTTTCTTAACCTAGCGATGTCAAACGTTTACTATGATTTTACAATGTTATTTAGTAATATGTTACTGCATCCAATATTCTAGTTATATGATAGTGTCTTGATACGTAGAGATATAATGTCTTGTTTGTGTAAAGTGGTCTGACAAAGAGTGTTATATGTATTGGATGGATAGTGATGGCGAGAAGGAATAGCTACATAAAACAGAGTTAGAATCAACGAAGCAAATCAACAGGGTTCTTCTTCAAAACCAGGTGGACTGGACGACTGGACTACTATACTATGATGATGAGGCATGCATGTGTAGCATAGGAGAATAATGTTGAACAGGCAGGGAGAGAGAAACTCTTCCACATGAAATACTTACACATTTATAACAGCCACCTCAGATTTCAACTGCTGAAGATGTAATACAACGCAACAAATAGATAAGCCTCTTCCATTGGAAGTGGATTACATTATAAATACGTGGAGTACTAAGGAAACTATTTAGATATTTCATATCATAAAAAGGTATGGTAGGTAACATAATTATGTGGATCCAGATGGAAGGGAAAAGTCCCGAGATGCCTTCTGCTTATATCTTTATGTAAGTATTTGTACTATTAATATATATGAATGGTCTACAGATATACAATGTTTGCATCTATAATCCACATGAGGTTAATCTTACACTGATAGTATGTAGTAAAAATCTAGGTAATATATAGCACATTAAATATTCTCATTCTCACCACAATATCAGTATAGGTAACCAGGTGTTAGTGGTGTAGGCGCTATAATGCTAAGTTCAATGGATAAGCTCCTACTAATCCCATAAGGTGGTGAACACCTTTATCTACTTATTTCTGTGAGTATATTTAAAATGGCTATTTTGCTATGCTGCACATTCCCATACAATAATAGAGATCTAATGTAGTTTTGTGGGTATAGTATCTTTACTATAGTTATGTAATCTAGGGACCAGCTATAATACCTCCTAGCAGCGTAATTATCGTTGTTTATGCTCAACTTCATAGTATAACTGGTCCGAATAGATAGGTTTCCCCGTTTTGTTTACCCCTTATACTAAATAACCTGTAAGTGAAGTGAATATGAAATCTGTAAGTTTGTATTACAGACACTTTCTTACTCTCACTCCTTATCATCCTTCTTCAGCTTATTCTCATGTATAAGTAGAGTAGATTGTAAACTGCACTGGAGACTTCTACCTGGTAATTGTAGTTTCCCACAGCAGGTAGACCCTGTAGTTGATATTATAAGAGTATTATGCAACTAGCGTGTATCCCAATAATACAAACTACATGAAAAACTTGTCCAGGACAGTTTATAGAAGATAAAACTTATATATAGGTATATAGATATACTTTGTTATACTTATATAGTAGCTAGTATGACAAGTATGTACGTTTTAAAGTTGTCCTTATCGATATAGTATCTGTAATGGCCATACATAAACAGACTACCTATTGGCAATATTACAATCTGTTATTTTACAGTTGAACTTTCGTTCAATGAATCCACGATTAAACAGTAGATCGGATACATGGCCGCATTTTTGTCCATTAAAGACGAACAGGTAGTTAGAAGTTCTCCATCTGAAGGGTTTTAATTCTAATCCATTGCCTTTTTCTCAATCCAGTCAATACTTTTGATATCGTGAAAAGAATAGCTGTACGTCAAACAGGTGCAATGACAGACGGTTGGTGGAGGTGCGTAGCTTTACGTTTAAAGTCGTCCTTTTTGAGTTTAGAAAAGTTGCATGAATGAAAAGTATTTTTTTAATTGAGTATAACATTATTTTAAGTCTATCCGTTAAGATGAGATCATGTGAAGCTAACGCACAATAAGAGCAATTTTCCAAGTAATTTCACAGTAATTCTCACCAAACCACATTAGAGCATTAAAATAAACAATTACTACTGTACCTTAAACTTTATTTTGACGTTTACTATTTATAAATTGCTACAAATCGCAAAATCACGTATAACAATTATTATTTTACAGTCTAATATTTCCTAAAGAGTTGATCGTACTTTATACGTTTTCCGTAATACTTTACATTTTAATGATCATACTAATGAGTATTTGTGTTAGGTAGTTCAGTTACTTTTACTTGTCTTCCTGTCTCTACTAAATGCAGTTGCACAAAAATTTTTCTGTGTAAAGGCAACTAAAGTGCGAATGTGAGTTTATTTTTTGTGTTGTTGCAACTTTATTAACGCATTGTTTATTCAAGGATAACTTAATTTAATAGCTCACTTGACAAGACTGACAATGTCAACGTACAGAAAATGCTGAGACCTCATGAGCAAGAGACAAAACAACAGTATTGTCTCATTGTCAACAAGTCTACTTCTCTGCCGCAAATCATTATGCGGTACAATACTGCAAATTACACACACATGGGTAGGTTTGTATGTTAATGCATTTTCAAACTGTGAACTGTTGGGATATTTAGCTCAAAGTCTATGTCGTATACAGTTAATGCTATAAATATTGTGTACCTACTGTTTATTGTAAATGAATATTTATAGAATATCCTTAAAAAATGGTAATGACTAAACTAATTATGACGGCATCTGGCTACTAGTTTATATCTGAGATATAAAAATAATCAAGGTGAATCTAATTGTTTGAAAATGCATAGTGTTGATATAAAATGTAAGGATAATGTAATTTGCAGGAAGTCAATTCTTGAGATAACACTGCTTTCTGGTATTCATGTAATAGTCAACAAGTTTACAAATACAGCCACTGAAAAAAAATTAAGTTAACAATTTCCTCTGTAATGACAAGCACTCTGTGTATGTAAATTTATTGGCTTAAATACAATATTTTATAACGTGCTCATAGCATTGTAACCATTTTCTTTTGCGAGAACATGAGAAAGAAACTTGACCTATGTGGGAAATCTACTTTCTTTGATTTTATTTAATTGAGGTAAGCATAATAGTTAACATCCCATACAAGACCGTGATACACTTATTATTGGATACCCAACTAATAGAGTTGGCTACAATGGCAAAAACATATGGTTAATTAATGTAAATTATATATAATTATTATTACTTCATACATTATTGATTTAAAAATACATACACACTTTTTTCGCTTGCATATAAATAACAGATTTCTCAATCTGTTACCTTATCTTATTCAAACGCAATGGCTTGTCTAACCTTTAATTTTTTAAATTACTCCGCAATCGTAATAATGCAATAATAAAAATAATTATGTATAATATTAACATCAAGGAGATTCTCCTTAATATAACTTAACCATTAGCATTGAACAAATTTCATTTTAAAAATGTAGGTTTATGGATGTAGACCATATATATCTATACTACATTGAAGACATGTGCATAAAAGGTGTACAACTTTTAGATGTGTATCAAATGGTGTAAATCGAAAGAGAATTGATGCCTTTAAGACACAATTTAGCACAAAATGTAATTCTAAAAGGATAAAGTCCGATCATTCGTTTTATAAAAGAAAAGCGAACAAGTCACTTCCTTTGCCTGATTTAACTATATTTCCTTTTTCAGCATCCTGTCGTTATTTTCTAAAAATGCATCATTCGTGAACTGATTGACTCATTTTAGTTACTTGGAAACATTAAATGCATCAGACGTAATTGGTCAATCACGGTTGTTGTTTTTCCCTCTATTCACACAAGGTATATACTCAGTTTAATTACTGTATACGAAAGTAAAATCAGGAGTTTATAATATCTGCTGCCCTTGTTTACAAATACATTTATAATAATACCTGCAGACGAAACTTGAAGGAAAGGAAAGATGCATTTAGTAAGACAGGACAAAAAAATAAGTTGAGTCATAGTGTTACTGGCACTGGGTACAAAATATTACTTGGAAGATACGTCAATACAAGCACCACGAAGTTTACATTTATTTCAACACAATGTTTATCAGCAGCGTGGTTTGGTTTTGGGCTTTTGATGCAATCGAATTTTTTGTCGCACGATTCCAATGTGAAGGTCGTTTCGTTTTGCTTGGATTGCTCATCGTTATCGTCAAGTCTTACTGCATATGTGATGTACCTTTTACTACAGATATTGGCCTTTTCAATAGAGTGCATTGAACAAAACTCAACACAATATTTACATTCTACACGCAAAGATCTTACTTACTTCCAGAGTTATTAGTCAACTGAGTATGAACACGCAGAGATTTTCTTCCCCACGAAGAAACAAAATGAAACAAACGGGGAATTGATGCAAGTGCCTTGAGGCTAAGGGCTTAATGATGATAACCCTAGGAAGTTTAACAACTTGAACCTGTAATAAAGTAGGTACATTCATGCTGTCTGATGCCACGTACAAGGTTTCATTGAAAGTCGTCTGTAATGGCTGCAGTTCCTTCAAATTTTACACGCATTTTGCAACATAATCCATGTACATTCGTTTATTGCATGTTTAAGTGCTTGGCCTTTAGTTACCAATATTGCAAATATAACGTTCATCTAGGAATATTGGAAAAGTTTTACCTTTTCTATTATTTTGTACGCAATATGCATTAATTGGATTATATTCAATCATACGTGCTCCCAATTCTTTACTTTTACCTTCGCAGAATAGTAGTTATCATTTCTATGTGGATTTGGAGATTTTAAATCTAAAATTAATATAGGAAATGCATACTACTTCCATTAATTCATCCAATTTTCTAGTAATAGAATAGTAAAATGTCGTTCATTGTCATATTGGTGTTGAATCTTTGTCCTGATTATCAATAAGGTTATTTGGGGACATTGATTTACTCGGCCAATTATATAATTGGTATCAATAGTACAATCTTATGTCACAGTCTGTATTACTTCTGGAGAATTAGATAAAACAATGTAACTCTATTAAGTATGCTAACACTACATGTCATGAACCATTTAATATTTATGTAACTGTTAATTATGACCTAAATTAACACTTAAGTAATTATACATCGATCTGTATTTACTACCTGTAATAGTAGGAAACTAGTTCAATTTGATAGTTATTTTTCAATGTACTACTCTCAGGTAATAGTTTAAACAGTTTGGTATTTAATATGTTATTGACATTTAAATCCATGCCAGTAGGTTGTTGACATTAACAATTTCAGCAATAAATATAAGGCTGTATTCTCATTAAACGGGAACAATACTTTTGTAGGTGTTCTGGGTAGTACTATAAGTAACTGGAATAAATTGACTTTGTTTCCTCATCTTCTGTTCAGAAAAGTAATCAAATAGTAATAATCAATTGGCTTAAAAGAATACGGCCACGTCACATTCTTTGTGCTTTTGTAGCCTGTATTTACATAACCTTTGCTAAATCAAGTCCACAATATTTAAATTGACATAATTCTATGGTATGTTTTATGCTGAGTGATTCACTGAACCCATTTAACTATAAATACCTAATTAAAACCTTAAATTACAGCGAGGACAAAAAATGATTATTATTCCACAATTGATTTATTAACCTGTCATTTAGTGCTGATGACACAACTCATGAATTTTGTGAGAATTTCCGAGCAAGTTGGAAACGTGCAAAGCACGTTTTTGATGTATGGAGGTTTGTTTCCATTTATTCTGGTCAACTATGATGCATTTACCTGCGTAAATGGATTTGCATAGCATACAAGTTCAATTAGTAACATCAGAGAACAAAGACAAAGTCAAAACACGCATCCAGTGCATGCTTATATAGTGTCTACAAATATAATTCCATTACCTGCTAATTTACCTTCTTAAACTAGTATAAATTGGTAATTTGGTTTATGTGTTTCTGTTCTGCTCTATACCACGTACCGCTATTTTAGAATGGGAGAAATATCCATCAAATGATAATTACGAAGTACTATATTGTTGCAACTAGCTGATATAAGTTTATATACTTATCAATAAGTTTCTGAAGACACAAGTTCTTCGACTTCATGCCTCGGGTAATGTTTGCTAGAACAAATGAAAGGCGAGGTACAATAATTTGAATTTGTTCTAGTATGTAATAATACTACAGCCTTACCTATTATGATCAATGAACACGTACAAATAGGTAGTCTAATGGTAAATTTTCATTTCTTAGCACAAAAGCTGATGAAACATTAAAGGTAGATTTAAATTCAAAACGAACTATTTATAAACATTGTGCTACATGAATGCATAATTAATACTTCAGGCTAAAGAATTCTGATGCCATTTTGTTACCGACAAATAAAGTTAATTTGTATTGTATATTGCACTTTTTTGCTATTAAGGACTAATCTGTTTGAGTATAATAATGTGGTTTATC
Organism: Tomocerus qinae; assembly: GCA_020055645.1. Lineage (NCBI taxonomy): Eukaryota > Metazoa > Arthropoda > Collembola > Entomobryomorpha > Tomoceridae > Tomocerus > Tomocerus qinae. Next base: position 28,178,864 of record CM034548.1, read on the forward strand.
TCGTTAAAACTGCCGAAGAAATTTTACTTTCTAATCAACCCAAGTTAGGGAACTGGACAACTTAATTAAACCTCCGTATTAGTCATCAAAATCAGTTTGCACTGCTCTTTTAAAGCAGATGTGCATTATTATTGAAATGAATAAGATATCCGTCCTTATTAACCTTTCAAAGTATTTTTACCGTTTAACTTGTGAATTTTCATGAAATAAATGTAAATACGTCAAGAATTTACATCCAGTTATGGATACTTTCCTATTAATTTGGTTGTCACATAAATAATGAATATTCATTTGACTTTCACTGTAAGATCCGTGTCCAGTTTCCTATGAAAAGGTTTGTATTGAATAGTTATTTAAATGCATCATTCACATTGGCATGTACAACTTCATAGTGGCTGTTTATTGTCGTAGTTAAATTCAGATATTGTCAGGTTAACTTTCATATGGTGATTAGCTTGGATATGTTTCTATTCTGCCATACCCACATCGCGTAAGAATGTAGTAATGTGTTGTTTCATATCCCCCAGTAACAAGCCAATCAGACGTCGTCTTGCAGTTCCTTGTCCAGAGTGTCCGTATATACAGAACCATACAAGTTGGTTGCTACATAGCTACATGTGGTTGTCTCATTGTCATTCGACACAGACTTAACAGAAAATTAAGACGGTCGAGACAAATTAACATTATTTTAAATATACAAGTTGCAACGTAGCTCATTGGGTGTTGGTCTCTAATGCTAACAGATTCTATACACTGACTCAACTGCATTACTAATACCCGTGCTTTACATTAGCCTTCGACTCTCACTAGCTTATGGCCCCCTAATAAATATTAGTAGCAGTAATACATGAAAATTGACACGTCTACAATCCCACACTATTAATATTCCAGAAATACTTTGCTACTTAGACAGAGGAATAACAAGTCAATTTCTCATTCCATTTACCAACGTCGTTTCATTCACTTGTCACTATTCCGTTCCTGGAATCACCATACAGCTAACAGCTAAGCTCCAAACATTTCATCCAAGTTTAACTTGACATCTCTCTGTCCAAACAGAATTTTTATCTCTGTAATATTCACAGTCTCATAAGCAATCATCAAAATGAGTCTCAACAAACTCACTAATAAAACCGTCTTGGATCGCTACTTGAAACTGAATGTCAACGAAGATGTTGTGCAGGCAACTTATGTCTGGATTGATGGATCTGGAGAAAATCTTCGCTCTAAAACCAGGACTATCACCGGAGTTGTTAAGCATGCTGAAGGTAAGCATTGTTGATTCATTACCATAGCATCAGATTATAATTTGATCTAAATATTATTTCCATAATTAAAATCTCATCGTAATTGAACCCTATAATTGTTTCAGATCTTCCTGAATGGAATTTTGATGGAAGTTCGACCGGGCAAGCTGAAGGCAGCAATTCGGACGTCTACTTGAAACCAGTTGCGCTCTATAAGGACCCTTTCTTGCTTGGAAACCACAAATTAGTACTCTGTGAGACATACAAGTACAACAAACAGCCAACGGAGACCAATTTCCGCAAAACATGCCAAGAGGTAAAGTTTATTTTGTTATTTTATGCCTTGAACTTTTGCGTCGTAGTTCCATAATTGGTTCCTATTTGCTTTTATTGATTACTTTGTAAGGGGTAACCATTAGACACTATTGTCTCCTGATGCGTCCATAAAGATATGCGATAGAATGTTTTTACATCTTATTTAACACAGATAGTAGCATAACATCCCAGGCATTTGAGATAGGTGCAATGACTTGAGAAAGCTGATAGTGGACTTTGTTAGCTTCTTAGTAGATAAGTACGTAAATGTTTGCACATGTAAATAATAAACGTGAGGACAATTACTTACCTACTAATTATACTATTTGTTTACCTGCATATTCATGTCATATAGCCAGGTATTTACTTGGAATAACACGCACATGCTTATCATTGTGTTATCTAGTTCATAACAATGACTAATTATAGTTATAGGTAAAATAGTAGCAACTCGCTATACTGAAGTACTTATATATTATTAGGACTTGGCATAAGTACTACCTACAATGTACATCACTAAATAGCGAGCTAAGGAAGATAGACAAGAGAAGGAAAAAACTTGGTCTCATTTGGTTTTAAATGCTTGCATATGCTATAATTTGCATTTCGCTTACTCCGCAGTTATACAAAGAGTTTATGCAAGTAGAACAAGCCCATCAATTTTAATTGATTCTCAAGTTCTGGTATTGCATTTTGTCAAAGTTTGGGTTTTATTTCACTAAAGGAAGTCCTACGGTTGTGACGCAATTTGGATCGGATGATAAGGAGGTAGTGCAGGAGTCTAGCCAACGTCTATGAGGATATTTCTTGCGTAATTGGTATTAGGTTTCATATCTTCCTTAGGTTTGTACTTTATCATGTTTTCAAGTTTCTCGGATGATTCGTCTTATTGTTTGCTTTTTATGTGCGTCATTGCGACATCGGAGTTTTTAACGATCAATTACTATTGATAACATAATACAGGACGTCGTAAAGAAATTTAATAAGTATCTATTACCAGCCATAAGGACAAAGCATACGTTTTTGACGTCATTTGGATTTGGGTCCTATCTGTCGATTTTCTTCGTGTACATTCATCACAATCGTCACGGTCATTTAAAAGTTAAGCTTACATAAGCAACACGAAGTTACACAACGCCGTATTAAGTTCCTCATACAAATTAGTATTTGGCGAATATTTTATTATTGTACCAACACACTACTTAATGCAATAATGCTGATAGTAGTACCTATTCAGAATCTTAGGAAAAACAAACATTCATATCTGAAGTGCCGCTATTTGTCACTCTGCAAATGTCAATTTTGTGAGTTTTAATTTCTCAACTCTATAGGGACGACCAACACGAATCTTACGTACATGGCACAGCTTCAGTTATAACAGCTATAAAATGTATTGACAATTGCAGGATAATAGTTGTTTATACAAAGTGGAGATAAATAGTTAAGCAATAAATTACGATGATATCATGTTAAAATACTCAAGGGTCTACATAAGCTATATTTGGGCTGTATAGGTCTCTAGCATAGCTTTTCAATTTATGAAAGGTATTAAATTTCTCAGAAATTGCTTCCTCACAATTTATGGCCACATTGTCAGATGTTTACAATGTCTTCACGCCTCAGTTGCGACAAAGATTCATATTCGACCTTCTCACACGTTGTCATTAATTCAAACATTTCATAAACTCAGTACTTGGAGATTTATACCCGATGCATAAATTAAATTTCCGACAGCCAAAATCCTTTTTAATAATGTAGGTAGTACAATATTTGCCTTGTAAGACAAAAAAATGATATGTTCAACAGATGTAAACTTAGCAAACAGTAGTTGTTAACTAAATATTTACTCGTAATCAACAGAAAATAAAATAAGGATCTTTAACCCCTGTTATGACCGTCGTCTGATGAATCTTCATATTATGTAGATGATTATGTGTCAATTTCCACGTAGATATTTTGGACATTTTGAGTAGCCAGAACTTACGAAAATGTTCATAACATGAATTCAATAGTTGTATGAGAGTAGACCAACCATAATATAAAATGGACCTATATTACTGTGTTACATATTCAATGACTTGGCTACTTACTGAAGCTGAATACTTAATATAGGAAGGAATGACATGCTTACGAGGAATGCAGTGGAAAACTATTTAACATTTTAAAATAATACAAAGTATATTTTTAAGTGACTATAGTTCTGCCTAAATGGAGACCGATTTTTATATAAAACTGTATAGTAAAAAGCAAAGCCAGTTCCTGGGATTGCTACAAGCATTTAGTATTTTTCCATTATTCTGGACTGGGCGATGGTAGACGTTTACAACTTTGTAAGGGAAAGTTTTCAGAGAATTGATATGTGTAACAATTTCTTAGTATGGTACTTAAAGCCATATCGCTTTTAAGGGAGTGTCGCAGTAAAGAAATAAATAGATAGCAACAAAACATTTTCATAAAACTAGTTTTAATTAGAATTACTAAGTTGAAGTTTTAGTAATTATCTAGCTATTATAATATGGTGATACATGTAAATGCAGTAACACCAGTAGTTTCCATTTAAACAATTCATTAAAACGGTGACTTTGCTGACCATTTATTACTATGCTTATTGGACTTCATTAACATATAAATGCTGCTACAACTCATTAAGCCTAGTAATACACATCTTTGCAATTTTCACAGTTTAAGTTAAGTACTGACCTTGTAGAAGAACTTTAATAGGCGATTCTTGCGGTTACAATGTCAGAGAGTGCAAATATTTTTTTTGTATGCTAATTTAACAGACCATTAACACTTTTCCTCAGATATGACTTTTATTGCTGTTTCTCAGAGATGTACCTTGAAATATCACCGAAAATAATGTTTTAAAATCCTGCATGTGCAAAAGGGCAAGTAGGAAAAATGCTAAATTTTCCTAATAGTACAAATGATTATAAAACTATTCAATTCTTTAACTTTCATCACGCATTTAGACATGTCAAATTTTGTTTACGGCATTAGAATTTTCGAAAAGCAAAGGCATTATTATTGTGATAGGGCATCTCTTGTAAAAATGGCATTAAGCACATTTATCAGTTTAACATCGTTGATAAAGTAGATCAGTTTCGAGCAGAGATGGTAACACTCACATGAATGTTCACTAAGCCCCCAAATAAGATGGGTATAAGATGAGGATACTATTCTAGGTATAATTTGGAGAATATTTTTGGTTATGTGTAAGTATTAATTTAAATGATATTAAAGGGTGTTTTAGTTATGCCTCTATAGAATTGGATATTATTTATTGTGGCACAATATTGCTTCCTTAGCCACAATTACAGCTGCTGAGACATTAATTGATACAGTTAGATAGAACGGAACATTCAAGTTAAACGGTTACTGATACTACCAAATTATACTTTAAACCTAAGTAGTATGATAATATGTACGATATGCTTCTGTATTATAAGCATGTAGGCACTGCAGTAAATAAAATACATGTGATGAGTGAGTGATGAAAGTAAACAGAATTGATCAAAGACTCCTTTGGTGGTGCGGTGGTGGCTTTCCATGGGAATTACCCATGATGGCATTATTCATGTACACCTACACTTCACTAAGTAAAACAATAATATTCGTAACTATGTTGTTGTGATGTATATAATTACCTAAAAATATTTTCCCTATCCTATATAGATATAGAAGTATCATTTGTTTATGTTTGAATTTGTTAGTTATCTTATCGTAAGAGTGGTAGTCGTATGCATACTGGATTTTCTTATCGCTAATTAATGTTCGTAGTCCCTCCGTCTCTCCAATGACTTTCTAATGTCAAGCAACCCTAATTATGAACTCAATAGAGGCAGTTATAGAATTAGAATTATGGCATAGACTAGATTTACTAGAAAATACCAGACTGCAGACCAATAAGGTGTATAAAATTTAAAGGTACTATGTGATATTTGCTGAATATACGGCACTTGCATTTTAAGTAGATTGCGATTTTAATATCTGGACTTGATATAAAACATATTACTATGGTTGTTATAAATCACAGTTAATAGTCTGCCGGATTGCGTTGCAGTAGCATTTTTTGTCGCAGATTGGCCGATAAATGTTTCTCATCACTTGTCCTACAAAAAAGGGTAGCCCATGATCAAATCTAAAAAGGAATATTTATTACATATTTTCCATTTATGACAATGTCGTTCAAATACCTGAACCATTCAGGTAATAAGTTAGCCCCCAAACTCAGCATCAAAACAGTAGACGATCCTTGTTCGTTCAAGATGTAGGTACCCACTAGTTCTTATCTAAATTAATTCCTAATAACTTTTTCTTTCATAATGTGCCACTATGCACAAAATTGTTGCTAATCTGAGATGAAATACACGCTGATATTAATTGGTGTGTTAGCACATTGAATTATCATTCGGCTACCACACTGTATGTACAAGATGTCTTAATTATCTATTATCAACTATGTGTCAAGATGTGAAAATTGTAAGTTAAGTAAAACAACTTAATTGAAAACTTATTGATGATTCCTGCACCACGAAGTGATGAGAGAGGCAATTAATTTTAACGGAAATTTATTATGCACTAGGATTAATAACTGAGACTAGGGAATATTAAGGTAATTGTGTTTTTATTGCAGGCAAGGAATTTTTAATTTTGAGCATTTAATATGCTGATGCTTAATTAGCATAATATGAAAAGCATTTCATCAGGTTTTTGTTGCAACGTGAGGTAATACGATGGAGGAGGCTATTGAGGTAACAGTTTAATAATATTCATTGGACAATTCGACGAATTGGGAGACAATTGCCAAAAACTCAACAGCATTACAACAACATCTTTGTAGGTGCATTCTTACTAGCATCTTGTAAGTATTATCTACATAATAACCTCACAACGTAGGTAACACAATCCTTTTTTATAGCGGTGGGTGACTGTACTTCACTCCATTTCAGGATCAGTTTGTAATTGAAACTATTTTAATTTGCATATGTGGACTCATGTCTCATTATTTCATCTTATCGCCTTATCTCGAGTTCTACATATTTTCCTACACCTTCATGTGAAGAAATTTTCTCTTTGCTACTTACTTTAAGTATTATATTCTACACTACTATATATTATGCCTGCCTAGTACATACACTTCCAGTCCCTCAAAAGCTAACAATTATACAATTATTTTAATGATGTTTTACTTTTAAATATTTAAAAGCAGTTTTCAGTGACCAAACGTGAATACTCTGGTGAAAAATATTGTTACAAATTGTTAGATTGAATAACATTTACTCAATAGTAAAATAATTAAATTGGATGAGACTGGTGACTGAATTTATTATTAAACATCTCAAAACATAAGGCTTTTCGATGTGACGCTCGCTTTTGAGAATACTGCCTTCGACATGCTTCCTTTAAGTTGCAGTAATTATTAGAGTAGAACCACTTGTAGTGTAGACTGTAGTCAACTACTTGGGTTGTTAAACGCCAATCTCCATGCAGAAGCAATACAGACTAAATACCTAAAGAAGGAAGATTAAATATTCTAGGAAGAATAATATGAGATGAGAGTGAGTGTTAAATGATTTAAGTATTTTTTATGCAAGCATGTATAATGTATAGGTGATACATATTATGTTGTTAGCTAAGCACAACATGCCCATTTGAAGTATTAGCCATGTTTATGAAATGATGTTAATGGTATTTATGTAACTGCTAAAATAAATTTGAAAAGACAAATATTGTGTAATATACTGTATGTGCGTTACTTTCCCTACAGCCTGTGTGTTAACAAGAATCTATTGAATAAGTGCACTATAGGGGTGAAAATCCAGACTAAAGATGAGTATCTGATTTGAAATGATTTTGACAAATTTTTATGGTTTATTTTGATAGGTGATGGAAAAAGCAAAGGATCAAGTTCCCTGGTTTGGAATGGAACAGGAGTATGCCTTGTTGGATCAGGATCTACATCCCTTTGGCTGGCCAAAGAATGGATTCCCAGGCCCACAAGGGTATTATTTTAAATAAATAAGTTCAATGTAAATATATAGCGTGCATTCTTCAATACAAATAAATGGGAAAGAAAAAAGTAACGGAAATAATTGAATAAATAATAAATTAGGCCATACTATTGTGGAGTTGGAGCCAACAAGGTTTACGGACGAGATATTGTTGAAGCTCACTACCGAGCCTGTCTTTACTCTGGGGTCAAGATCTCTGGAACAAATGCCGAAGTCATGCCGGCCCAATGGGAATTTCAAGTTGGACCATGCGAGGGTATCCAAATGGGCGATGATCTGTGGATGGGTCGCTACCTTCTTCACAGAGTGGCTGAGGATTTCGGTGTTGTTGTCACTTTGGACCCAAAACCCATCCCAGGAGATTGGAACGGCGCCGGTTGCCACACTAACTTCTCCACCAAAAGAATGCGTGAAGACAATGGAATCGTGGATATCGAGAGTGCCATCGACAAGATGTCTAAAGTGCATATGAGACACATTCAGGCTTATGACCCTAAAAATGGCAAAGACAATGAACGTAGGCTGACTGGACTCCACGAGACTTCTAGCATCAATGATTTCTCTGCTGGTAATTCTACAAGTTCAAAATGAATTTATACGGTTTAACAAAATAGCTTTATGGTTCAAATTAAATGATTTGCATGAAAATTTTCAGGAGTTGCAAATCGGGGAGCCAGCATTAGGATTCCACGTCCATGTGCTGAGGAGCAGAAGGGATACTTGGAAGACCGTCGTCCAGCTTCGAACTGTGACCCTTACAGAGTGACTGAAGTCATCACTCGCACTGTTTGCTTGGCCGAATAAACTAATCTGCCTACCATTACTTCTAAAAAATAAACAAAATCTATTTCTATACATATACCATAGCCAGATTTGTTATTCGGCAAAATTAACATTTGTTTTTGGATGAGTTGGGCCGTTGGCTGAATAAATATTTTGATTTTATGGGAAATTATTTCTTCAGCTCATTCACTTGCAGAACGTTCAAAAGGTTTCGCATACAGAGCTTTACTTCAGAATTTAAGCAAGAATTTACATCTAAAAGGTACCATTGAAACATCTTTGTTAAAAAAGTGCTTCCTGAATCCAAGATATATGAAACGTTGCTCTCTTCAAATTATATTTTACTACAGTTATGCAAGGGCTAGATCATATTATATCATATCATTATTACCTACTGCCAACTATTGAAAATACTGAAACTCGATAAATTGAATTGAAGATTTATTTTATCGGTTGATAGCAACCAAATGTACTAGACAAAAGACAGCATTATAGCCTAATAATTAAAAAGGCAAAACATTTTTCCACAATTTTATAAGCCAATGTTAGTATACTATACAGTGCAACATTTATGACCGGAAAAGTGAGAATGTCATTTTTCCGATTACTTGCAAAACTTGCAACCACCTTGCAACCGAGATAGCGTTTTTCTGGCTACAACCAAGTAGTAGTATCACTACTATACTATGTAGGTAGAGCTCAAGTTGCTAAAGTAGATAATAGATATCCTTGAAATATCAATTTATACCTTACCGGTATGTGAGTGTATTTTTGAACAAAAATGGCGGTAAGTGAGGCACTAGGAAATCAATCTTCTCTAAGACTGGACTTGGATTTTGATATTTTCACTATAAAAAGTTATTAACTTTACTAAACTATGAATTAACAATCTCCGTTAAGGAATATTATTATCCTTTGCTGCACATTTACTGGTAGGTGTCAATACCCTGTACACATTCGACATTTCATTGACTTTAAATATTCGTAATTAAGAAATAAAAGTATTGTTTGTATTTATTTTCAATTTCATTAAATCAATGGCAAATGGCAAATAATTTGCACTGGCTGGACTGGACTAGAACCATTTACCCATTTAAGATTTTTGTTTCTGCTATTAATTAGAATGGGATTTTTGTTTTTTCCAAAAATTTTTATGATTTATTAACTAAATGAGACAATTTTCATTTTCAATTCTTAGCAATTCTGGTGTAGTTGGTAGCACATTTCAAGGATAAATATCTACACAAATATATTTTTTGTTTTTATACTTTGCAGATAAATGAAATCGCTAACATGATTTGCGGAAAATCCATGTCAAATGCAAAATATTTGCTCACGAAGTATAACAATGGCAGAAATATTTGGAACATTAAATCCGAAGTGTCAGTATTTAGAAGAAGTATTTTCACATCTCCTGAAAATGACAAGAAAAGTTTTAAATCGTCGAACAAATCTACTGAGTCAAGTGGTTCCTCTCAAGGTTTCAATATACCTCTCGGTGGTTACGTTATGTTGGTAAATAATAATTCCCAATATCTTAGAATCTAAATGTCACTCATAAGACGAGGAAATAAATAAGCTGAATTATTAATTTCAATATTTAAACGATTTTTTATGGACTGTTGAGGAATGGTTGCTTTGGGGTATGTTTTCAGATAATTCCCATCAGCACACTCTGTTTAGGAGTCTGGCAAGTTTATCGGTGGCAGTGGAAGTTAAAACTTATTGAAGCTATGGAAAACAAGGTTCATTCTTCTGTGTCGGAATTTCCATATAACCAGTAAGGAAATTACCCATTTTTGATTATTTAACATCATTTAAAGATTCGTAATTTTCATGTTTACGTTTTATTATTACATTCTTATATTTTATCTACTAGGACTTATACTTGTACAGTTTGCCTTTAGTAACCTTCCTTTTGTTATTTTGTATACCTAAAACCGTTAAAAGTTTATTGACATGGCAATCGTCTTTTAATCGTTAAGTCACTTTTTTGGAAAATTCACTCAGTCGCCGACCGAGGGTTGGGCCGCCTCTCAAAATGTCTTTATTTGTTGGCACTTAAGTCAAAAAAGTTTCTTATAATGCCATTAGCGGTGCCAGTGTCTGGATGCAACCTCCGTTGGGCAAATACATTCATTCATTGAAGGCAATTCAAATTACAGTGCTCGATAGGGCGATACAACATCAATTCCCCGCAGAAATGGCTTGACATGTGTAGTCCCTACTCCCTACTTCGGGTTCTGAGTGAAAAAGTTAATGGAAAATTCATAAAAGTGAATTAATAACTTGATTACGGGTAAAAGAAAGTTGTCTAGTCAATAAACCTAGATAACACTGCACTGCACTGGCGTGTCTAATATACTCACTTCAAAAATAAAGTTAATTTTTTTTTATTTGCAGCGTAAAATAGTCTTGTAGCACAATAAAAATTATATCTAAGTATAAAAAATATAAAAAATAAATACCTTGGTGTTAGATGCATTAACTTGTATATTTTTTAATTTTTAAAAATGCCCTGAGTCAAGGTGTCAGTTTTTGTTGGATCTTACATTTATTATTTCGGGAAATGATATATTGTTTGACTTAGAATGTTTTGAATTGAAAAATATTTATATACCTAAGTAGTCAACTAAGTAGTATAACTGCATTATTACTGCGTTGGGATTTATTTAAGACACATTATATTAAATTAAGTACTATTAAAATTATAAAGAAGTTTAAGAACGTAACTACAAAATTCTTTGTTTATTTCATTTAGAACTGAAGAGTTGCAAAATATGGAATATCAAAAAGTTAAAGTTCATGGTTATTTTGACCACTCTAAGGAAGTTTTAATTGGACCGAGATCTCTTTTAAAATCCGGAGATTCACAACCTAAAGGCTTAATATCTACTGGTTCTCAAACTGGATACCATGTTGTTACACCTTTTATACTGAGTAATACAAAGTAAGGCTCTGCAATTACAATACAATTATGACAATCAATAGAGCTTTAAGTGCAATTAGTGTAAATTCTTTAAACGTTTAGAATAGCTATTGTTGGGAATATGAATGACATATAAATGTTGATGCCATTATTTCTTCAAAAAGCAAATATTGACGTACTAATTTTTTAATTTTGGTTGCTGATTCTTTTTTAACTAAATTCGAAGTTGATGAATATATTCAATTTAAAACTCTTAGCACTATTGATTCTAAGTTCTCCATTCCTGCATTATGTTTGGGTTGCTCTACAACTAGGTTCGAGTTCGATGGTCAATTAGCCTGAGCTAGGCACAATTCTACTTTATTACTGTTCCAACTTGACAATAGTTGTAAAATATTTATTTGCTGAATGCAACAAATATGCTATTCAAATTCACAATTTAGCTGATGCTGTCTTAAATCAAAATAAAGTTTTACAATACATATTTTGAATCACTTTTATAAAATGACATTTATTGTGGTTTAGTACTACCATTTTAGTCAATCGAGGATGGATTCCTAACAGAAATCCAAAGCAATTCTCATCGGTCACTCATCCGGTGGAAATTGTAGGCGTTGTCCGAAAAACTGAACACAGAGCTCCGTTTGTTGGTAAAAATATTCCTCAGCGCGGGTTATGGCTTTCAAGGTAAGTTCTTCAATCCTTTATGTGTATTCTCAACTTTTATCTTGTACATACATTATATCCACAGATTAAATTTTTCTAATTTTCAGAGATATATCTGCAATGGCTGAGCATTTAGGAACAGAAGAAATATTTTTGGATTTGCATTCTATTCCTGGATTAAATCTAGAAGTGGTGGCCCCTATCCCTGGACAAACCCGTGTAACTTTACGAAATGAACACGTGAGCTATTTCTGTACCTGGTTCAGCCTTTCGGCTATCACTGGATACATGTGGCACAGACGATTTATCTTATTAAAACCTTTGTTATAAATGTGCACTTTCTCAAATAAGTAAAAACTAGTGCATAATATTATAAAACGCAGATTTTAATTGGAGAACTAAGTTTTAAAAGTAGTGCATTGTCAAAAACTCTTTATTTACATTGTGTTACTTAGTATATTATTTAAAAAAATAATAAATGCTACCAAAATGCATATAAAATTATTAAGTAGTCAAGGAGACATCAAAAGGTCAAAACAGAAAGTTCATCAATATTATAATAATATAATTTTATATCATATATTATTCAGAGCAGTTTTTATATTGTTGTAATGTATTGTAGAAATCATTCAATATAATATGAGTACCGAAATAAGATATCAGCGATATTAGTTGACAATGTGAATTCATTATTGTAAGAGCACTTCTGCCTATTATTAGGCCATGATACCTATGTTTAAAACTCTGCCTGGTCATTTCAACACTTTCTGCATGTGCCACTCAAATATTTGACTATAAATTATGTTAATAATAAGATAATGAATTTTGATCCCTCACTAGGATAAATTCATCATCAACTCACTAACTACTGCCAAAACGACCATAATTCCATCTTACAGAGGCTTCCGGTAAGAGTGGAAGTGGATCGTGGCGGCTACAAAAGACTTAGAAATTTTATTTGACGGTAACATTTTTTGACACTTAGAAAATATTTTTGGTGGCTACACTTTTTCGGACTTAGAAAATATTTTTGACGGCTACACTGATGGCCTGACAGCAACAGTGTAAGTCCGCAAAAATGTTGCCATAAAAAATTTGACCTAGGGGGGGGCACCAAAATATATTGATAAAATAATGGCATATTCGCGCGAAGCGCGAAAATTTTTTGGATTTTTAACCTTTTTTGACAAAAAAATCGCCTTTTTCTGGCTACTTAGGGGGGGCCCGGGCCTCCGCGGCCCCCCTCTGGATACGTGCTTGGTTGCCGCAGTTGCCGTTGGGAGGTATCGGGGGTTAGCAGCGACACAGCTACAACCTCTAGCGGCAGCACAGCTACACGCACTAGCAGCAACACGGACCAGCGGCAACAGAGACACCCTAATCTGATTTTCTCTGTTGCCGCTAAGCCTAATAATAATATAAGGCAGTGCACTGCTGCTCTGAGCTCATAATGCTCTAAGAGCAAAACAGCGCCATGGATAAAGTTCAGCTGTCGCTTATATTAGCCACATATTTATATCAGCCTTATATTAGGTTTAACGGCAACAGCGGCAACAGAGGAAATCAGATTAGGGTGTCTCTGTTGCAGCTGGTCCGTGTTTCCGCTAGTGGTAATAGCTTTGTCGCCGCTGTTATGCTGTTGCCGCTAACTCCCGATACCTCCTAACGGCATCAGCGGCAGCGGAGTACCGCTGCCTAAATGCAGCCAAAAACAATTTATAAGTCTTTTGTAGCCGCCACGACCCACTTTCCTACACTCTGACCAAGCAAGGTAGATAGTAACATTTACAATTTACAATCACACAAAGTGTTCAGTTAGATAAGTAAAAGTACTACCATTAAATATAGATGCATCCCAACTTCCAGAAAAAGCGTATTTTTGACCAATTAGGGTTTAAAATGTATATAATTTTTCTTTGGGTTACATCTATCAGAAAATATAGTTTAAAATAGGAAGAAAAAAGGAAAGGAATGAAAAATTAAAGGAAAATAAATAAATATAAAATTTTAGGTATGCCCGAAACTGGATTATGTACTATATACACGCGAATTAGAAGATTTTCGACATTTAAAAATCAAGGAATTTACCAACGTTACGCAAAATGTACGCTTCTTGGGTACATGCACGAATAATAAGACGAACCTACGCACCATTTGTGTAGGCACCAAAAGCTGCGCGAAATGTCCGCTTCTTGGGTGCATGCACAAATAATATAGACGATCCTACGTACCATTTGTGTTTGCACCAAGGTGTACGCACGCTACCTTGGTATACACACAAAAAGTATGGACGACCAAACGACGTATTTTTACTGTACGGAAAAAAGTAGCGTGTAAATGTTCGCAGCCGTGGTACATACACTAGGAGTACGTAGGTTCGTACCTACTATTTGTGTATGTAAAGTTTTTTAAAGTAGCGTAAATTTCACGCAACCTTGGTACACACACTAAGAGTACGTAAGTTCGTCCATATTATTTGTGTAAGACATTGCCACATCTGATAGGTTCCGATGCACAATATCAGCGGTACAAGCCGTACCTGCGTACTCCGTCCGCCACGTAACCTCTTGGTATTGTCTTATCTGAAAGGTTCCGATGCACGGCATCAGTGGTACAAGCAGAAACTGCCTACTCCGTCCGCCACGTAACCTCTTACCTTAAGGTTTCCGATGCGCGGCATCAGCGTAGCAGTAAGAGCTTACTTACGCGGTATGTCCATAGTCCATACGCACCGTGCGTGTCTGTGTAAGTAAGCTTGTATCCTACCTAGTCTTCCTAATCCTAGTCCATGCTTTGTGACTTCGACAGCATGCACAGTGCATAGAACGAACAGTTTGGAAGTTTGGGGGAGAATTTTTTAATATGGAAAAGAGTAGGAATTTATCAAACATTAGCAGAAAATTTTTTAAACCATCAGTGAATTTTTACCAGGGAGAAAATCATTCTTTCATTTCCAAATTAAAAGTGTTAAGACCTTAGAAACTGCCTATTTTGGAAAATCGAATGAAGATTGGTAAGTTCATGGAAATTGTATTTAGATGAAGTAGGTGGATTAGTTCATGTGACAAAGACCCAAGAAGAGAAACTTTCAAATAGTATTCAGATTTAGCTACTACGACAATTTGTGCTTAGATTCATAAAAACAGCCTAAGTAAATAATAGTAAAAACACGCCTGGCGGGCAGTAATTTTGTAAAAACGGGCAGGCAGCGCTCGTAATTTGATAAAAACGGACAGGCAGCGCGAAGCGCTGCCCTACTGAACAGATTTTATAGTAACAAATGTGGACTTGCGGACGGGTAAATCCAGCTAGCCGAATCCGAAGGTCCAGCTAGCCGAAGCCGAAGGTCCAGGTAGCCGAAGCCGAAGGTCCAGGTAGCCGAAGCCGAAGGTCCAGATAGCCGAATCCGAAGGTCCAGGTAGCCGAAGCCGAAGGTACCAGCTAGCCGAAGCCGAAGAATGTACCAGGTGGCCGAAGTTCCGAAGGTCCAGCTAGCCGAAATCAGAAGGTCCAGCTAGCCGAAGCCGAAGTACCAGCTAGCCGACTCGAAGGTCCCGCTACCCGAAGCCGAAGGTCCCGCTACCCGAAGCCGATGGGATAAGTGAATCTACCCGAAGCCGAAGGTCCCGCTACCCGAAGCCGAAGGGATAAGTAAATCTACACGAAGGCGAAGGTCCCGCTACCCGAAGCCGAAGGTCCAGCTAACGGAAGCCGAAGGTCCAGATAGCCGAAATCAGAAGGTCAATCTAGCTGAAATCAGAATGTCAAGCTAGCCGAAATCAGAAGATCAAGCTAGCCGAAATCAGAAGGTCAAGCTAGCCGAAATCAGAAGGTCAAGCTAGCCGAAATCCGAAGGTCAAGCCAGCCGAAATCAGAAGGTCAAGCTTACCGAAATCAGAAAATCAAGCTAACCGAAATCAGAAGGTCAAGCTAGTCAATCTGTGAGTATGTTGAATCTTGGTAGAAATCAGAAAAGTTTTTTTGGAAATGTTTAAATCCCTATTGTTACTTAACTAAGAGTGTTTCACAAAAACTTTAAACTATAAAGTTGTAGGCATTAATCTCAGATAACTGAAACTTGAAACAATCTGCATTGATTTTAAGAAAACTGATTTTTAAAATTTCCAGCTTTTAAAAATTTAAAATTCAGCAAGTGTTATTCAATAATCTGGAACAGTCAATAATTAGGTTGTACAATTTCCAATTTAGTTTTGGGGATTTAATGACTGCAAAAAGGGTAACTTTAAACCTCAATTAAAGAGTGTTCTCTAATTTTCAAATATAAATAATGTACAGATTTTCGGTATGAAGGTGGAAATTATGTTACTGCAGTTTATTTTATGACTATTGAATGTGTGATTCAAATAAAGCCTAGTCGCCTTACTCAGCCGAGCTAAAAATGAATACATAGTATTTTGGTACGTAATAGATTAAGTACTTGATGCAGTTTAGTTTTATATATCCTTTGGGTATTTGGTACGTCGGCTACCTGGACCTTCGGCTTCCGCTAGCTGGTACTTCGGCTTCGGGTAGCTGGACCTTCGGCTTCGGTTAGCGGGACCTTCGGCTTCGGGTAGCGGGACCTTCGGCTTCGGGTAACTGGACCTTCGGCTTCGGGTAGCGGGACCTTCGGCTTCGGGTAGCTGGACCTTCGGCTTTGGGTAGCGGGACCTTCGGCTTCGGGTAGCGGGACCTTCGGCTTCGGATAGCTGGACCTTCGGCTTCGGGTAGCGGGACCTTCGGCTTCGGGTAGCTGGACCTTCGGGTAGCAGTACCTTCGGCTTCGGGTAGCGGTACCTTCGGGTAGCGGGACCTTCGGCTTCGGGTAGCTGGACCTTCGGCTTCGGGTAGCGGGACCTTCTGATTTCGGGTATCTGGACCTTCGAGTCGGCTAGCTGGTACTTCGGCTTCGGCTAGCTGGTACTTCGGCTTCGGCTAGCTGGTACTTCGGCTTCGGCTAGCTGGTACTTCGGCTTCGGCTAGCTGGTACTTCGGCTTCGGCTAGCTGGTACTTCGGCTTCGGCTAGCTGGACCTTCTGATTTCGGCTAGCTGGACCTTCGGAACTTCGGCTACCTGGTACATTCTTCGGCTAGCTAGTACCTTCGGCTTCGGCTACCTGGACCCTCGGATTCGGCTAGCTGGACCTTCGGCTTCGGCTACCTGGACCTTCGGCTTCGGCTACCTGGACCTTCGGCTTCGGGTGTCATCCTTCGGCTTCGGCTACCTGGACCTTCGGCTTCGGGTGTCATCCTTCGGCTTCGGCTACCTGGACCTCGGGTTTCATCCTTCGGCTTCGGCTAGCTGGATTTACCCACTTGCGGACCCAAGACCTAACGTTGTTACCGGGCAGGCAACGATTTTTGGCTGCGCTAACCTGGTTACCGGGCAGGCAGCTTTTTGGCTGCCCGGAAAGGGAAGCCCAAAATATTTTGGTTACCGGGCAGAAAAACATTTTCTGTATGCCTGCCAAATTGTAGATCGGTCGGATTATCGGATGTTCAAGGTAGGGAATAAGGAAGGGACTTTGCGACGTGACAGACTGTACGGTGGGAGTTGTAGTCTTGATTAGAGCGCCTTTTTTTCAAAATAGAATGTATCAAATAATTATTGAAACATGAACATTCGGCACAAAATAATTTGTCACTAGTTGCCAGTGACAAGCGAAAAGGTTTTACTTAATTTAATAGACGGGCCAGTTTGATCAAAAATGCTGACGTGTTTTTTGAAAGGTTTGTAAATTACAATTAATGACAAATTTTCTATTTTTTGTTGAAAATATGTCGGCAGTAATATTGTGCAGTAAACTTAAACTTTTGTATTACTTATGTATCAAACTAGAAATAAAATATCTTTAACTTTGCATTTATAGGACCATCAAATTCATGGTTACTCTCTGCTCCAGCAGCATGCATTAGTCAAGTTCCACACAATGGGCTAAAACATCATGTCATACCACCTTCGTTTGACCGTTAGTAAAATAGTTTACATAGTATAATGAATGTTTATACATTGCTGACTGTATAAATTCTTAATTCCCATTTTGTGACGTAATAAACAGAAGTGGAGTACCCGGAAAGAGCAAAATTGAGAGTATTGGAAAGGGCTCCAACGTATCCTCCTGGGCTTCGTCCTCCTAAAATGCAGAAGAAGTTAATTTATATGAGGGGACCTGAGCTGATTCATAACCAACTGATTCATGGTCAATACGGCATTGTGGCAACTGGACCTGGTCGTCTTCGGTTTGGTCATTTCGAAATGATAAGATTAACTGTTGGTCGTCGATTGGACACAGATAGAATGTTCGCCGTGTGGCGGATGGATCCTCCTTGGCAAGCCATTACCAAAAAGGTCAGTGTTTATTATATAGGTGTAAATTTTTATCTTTTATGTTGTTCTATAATTGCAAATTAACATGTAGCATTTGCATTAATAGTTTGTTTAATATTAATTTTAAAAGGGCCAAGGTAAACGAATGGGAGGTGGTAAAGGACCTATAGATCACTACGTGACGCCAATCAAATGCGATCGTATTATTATAGAAATGGGAGGGCATTGCGAGTTTAGTGAAGTATATCCCATCCTCAAAGAAGTCATTGGAAAATTGCCATTCAAAGCAAAGGCTGTTAGTAAAGAAAGTATGGAAAAGTCCAAAGAACTTGAACTGTGGAAGGAAAAGAATAACTTGAATCCATACACTTTCAAGTACATTATTTTGAATAATATGGGATATTCCCATTTGTGGATGTCGCCTTATGATCGAAAATGGTTTGGAAAACACAGATAAATATCAAGCAAATGAAGGTAACTAAATGTTTAAAAGTTGTGTATTGTTTTTTATTCCGTGTTCAAATAAATTTTGTGAGTAATATCTAATCAAGAAATGGAATTCATATTATTGTACACATATAGGATTGTAGTAAGTAGGAAGTCTAGAAAATCTGTTTCGAAAAGGAAATAATTAGTAAATGATTGTATACATGAGTCAGTTGTGACATTTTTAATTACTAAGCAATAAAAAGGCAATTACTGGACTTAGTAATAAATACATAATATTTTAGCAATTATCTTTAATATCATCAAATTTATGTATCATGGTAGTTGTAATACAGAATTCCATTGTATGGTAATTAAAAAAGTGGCAGAACAGATAGAACATTCTTCCGTCTGACAATGGTTAATTGTATTCACTGACACTAGATCAAAACGATTAATTTTGTATTGTATAGAATTTTAGGCCGTAAATATCACGCCGTCAATTTTTATATTCAATAATATATTAATGTAGAGGAATGAGATGTAGTAACAAGTTAGGGACGAATTGCAACAAAAACAACAGCACGAGTTATATGAGTAAAGAGAATAGAATGTAATGACGGACTCTGCAAAATAGCAACTTTTATGCCTTATGTAAATAGTTTCTGTAGTTGAAACATAAATATTTCTATTCACGTCCAATGTCACCGGCTAGACCTCCGAGTCCACCAAATACTTGTGAAATTGTTTGTATGAGTCTGAAACCTTCTCGAGCACCCTTGAATAAGTCTGGCATAATTCTTACTAAATCGCCTAGACCATTTCGTACACTTTCAGCAACTCCTCTTAAATCAACATCGTCAGGCATTCTGGTGCTATTTCCTGCAGTGACTAAGAAAATTAAAAATTCTGTTAGCAACGCTTTTAAATCTTTTAAATGGTCTTGAAATGAATATGAAAATGTATTTCAAAATTTTAGAATGTTTTCCCTTACCATTTGAATTCATCACCATGTTAACAGCCGGTCGCTCAGTGCGTCTTCCTCCAATGAGAGTCGCAAGAAATCCAAGACCATTTAGCTGTCGAGCATCCTGGTCGTCGTCATCATCGTCATCGTCCTCTTCAATAGCAGGGCTGACAGGATTGGGTCCAATTGTAGAACTTGGATTTACTGCTGAAGATGTAATTGTTCCACTTGCTGGAACGGGGTTTCCAACTCCAGCAGTTTGAATAGGATTTTGCTGCTGTTGCAATTGTGCTTGACTTGCAAGTAGTTGGTTTTGCTGCTCTAATTGTATTTGCTGAATTTGTTGTTGCTGTTGCTGCTGCTGTTGTTGGACATTGTTCAAATTGCTTAAACTATTCAAATTATATCCACTGTTAAGATTTGTAATTATTTGATTCCCTCCCACAGGGGGAAAGCTACTTGTTTCAAAATTAACGATAGTAGATTGAGCATTAGTCAACGATGTTCCGTTTATTCCTTGAAGTTGGGTCAAAGTGCTTAAACTGTTGTAATTAGAATTCACTGGAACTAAGCCTTCAGATAAGGCTTGGGAAATTGCTGCCGCCCCATTATCAGAACCTCCGGCAGCAGAAGCTGGAAGGACAACTATAAATGGTTGCTGAGGAGTTGTGGCCGACGCTAAAGTTGTTGGCGCAGTTGATGTCAATTCTTTTGTCGAAGGGGTCGTTGTCCACTGTTCTCTAGGATTGTGGGCTAACAGCTTCACAAAACCTAATACTTGATTTCCAATTGGACGAGGTAAAAGTTTCGAAGCTGATTCAACGTAGGACGTTAAGTTTATATTTCCGTTGCCACCAAAAACTG
This sequence comes from Tomocerus qinae, assembly GCA_020055645.1. Lineage (NCBI taxonomy): Eukaryota > Metazoa > Arthropoda > Collembola > Entomobryomorpha > Tomoceridae > Tomocerus > Tomocerus qinae. The sequence goes on from CM034548.1 coordinate 28,199,403, forward strand.
CTTTAACCAAATTGGCCACCTATTCAAATTAATTGATTAAAATAAAATCGTAAACTAAAAATGAAAATTAGAGTCAAAATAGAAAATCAAAAAATTCACTTGTGGTATGATATTATTTGGCCGACGAGTGGTTGCTCCACCGGCAGCGGCTGCTCCATCTTCTCCATCGTCGTCATCGTCACCTCCAGTACTGGTCCCGCCCTCGTCTTGCTTCGGTTTTTTCGCTACGGTTATTTTCGGTTGACTTTTTGGCTGATTCATTTCCCGTAATTCTCTTTCAGCCAAAACTCGAAGAGCCTTTAGTAGTCCATCAAAAATTTATTCATTTTTTCAAACAAAATTAGTTTATCTAAATATTTGTAAACTAATTTTAAACATTTTCAAGCAAGTGTACTTACAATAAACAAATTTTCTTTGATCTGTGCCGCAACAAATCTTTTTGCTGCGTTATCAACGATTTTTGCCTGTGTAATTAATTCTGTTTTTGTTTCATTGACTTCAATTTTTATTATATTTTGAATATTGTCCAGATATGTTTTGTCGTCCATGTTCGGGTCAAAATATTGACATATTGCAGTTCCAAAAATCGTGATGAGTATAGTTAACACTATATGGAATGCATTCATGCCATTACGAATATCCTTCATTTTTTTGAATCTATGAAACCTATTTTCACTCATAGGTTGGTAAGGGTGTTAAACAATAAATGAACAGCACAATAAATCACATTAGGGCAACTCAGCACACTATTATTCTCTTCCAGTGCTTTATGCTTCCGATTATACTGCAGCCGATAAACAGGTCAAATTTGTGCTTTTATAAACAAAAGGTGTTTCAGAACTCAATAACAGCAGTGAAAATCAATCAGATTAATTCCATCCGATAAAAATATATTAGAATTGTTTAGTAAACTAGTTCATCACCACCCAATGCTAGATTTTATTGAAACTGCGTCAAACAACCTATATTTCAGCTTTCCCCTTTAAAATTGAAATTCGACAATGAAAATAATATTATAGCTACGTTATGAAAGCCTGTATTATTGCCTCGCAGTGACAGAACATAGGTTTCTTGTAACATCATTGCATGGATTTGCTGAAAATGTTGATGTCAACTCCCTCATCCATTATTAATTGATTTCATGGGGCTTCCTAAATACATAAATCTATCAAGTGCGACAATTGTGTCTGGAAATTATCATTTTTTACCGTTTTATTTCATGACGGCAAAACGTTTTATTTTCTATTGTCTTGCATTGCCAGAAATTATTAACTATAGTTACTGATGCAGTATTTTACCAATTTTTGGTCAGCAGGTCAGCGGACTCAAAATTACGGATTACTTCTCATTTTCAAGGTAGATAACAATATATTGTGATCGTCTAATGCATGAGAAACCAGAAATCGACGCAGAGGAGTCTCAATTAAAAAGCTAAAAAAATACATGCAATTCGATGATATATATGCTACTTAGATATTTTCATACCCAAAGACATGGTATATATGCCAACATAGATTTTTGTCTAAAACTCAAAGCCCAAATACCATCAATTTGGAAATAAACAGAATGAGCAGTAATTTGGTGAAAATCATATACCATATGGTATTGCTAAATGCTAATGCCTTCTGTCACTTAATAATATTCACACTGTCTAAAATCGTATAAAAATGCTCAGTATGATACAAAAAATCACTAAAGAATTAATTTTCTGCAGTAAAATTCTATGGCCATTGCCAGTGACCACTAAATATGTTATAGCAATACATTTGGAAATCTAAAATTAGTTTGTATCATTGTATCTGTTACAGGAATTTTGTCTAAAATTTTCCTTACGTCATAAATAATCAATTTTTATCAATTTTATAGCTTGTATAATTAACATGAGCCCAGTATTCCACATTCCCACGGATTTTCATACAGGTAATTTCAGATATAATTTGATAATTTTAGATGCCGTTGTAAAATTTTTATAAGCCACACTAATTTTATAAGGTAGTAAATCATTTTGACAAATATGGTTTATTTTTGAACAAATGTCGTACAGTTTTAATGCATGTCTAATTTTAAAATATGTAAGTTTTCCTATTTACCTTCAAATCTGCAATAATGATATTCCCAACTTCGTGTCTTATATCTTTACTCTACATAAGCATAAAGTGGGGCATGCGCATGGGATTCTTTCATTATTCTTGAATAAATGTTTGTATCTATGTCCGTAATATTTTGTAATTAATGAGTAAGGGTAATATTTTGTAATTAATGAGCAAGGACTAGGTTATCAGTAGAGTCCAATCAACGGTCTATGATATTCGGGCCAATGCGCAGTCGCTAGAAATTTACTGATTTCAACATTTTCTAGCACACTTTATGTGCTAGGATTCAACTATTTAAAATATAAATAAATTAGTGATAAGATAACATTAATGTTTTGAATGTTGGCTAAAGGATAATGCACTAAATAGATTGACTCCTTCTTAAACGCCCCCATTTGTGTTCTGGATACACCATTCTTCCTTAAATGCAGTTCTAAGAAAGGAGTAGGTACTGTATATATAGTAGGCAAGGGTATATCCAGAAAACAAATTTAATTTAATTTAAGTACAAATTTTGCCTAAAATGCTCATTACGAATTACCAAAAAAAGACCGTCGACACCATTTTTAAATCCGGTGAAGAAAATCACTAGCATTACAAAATTTATTGATCATCATCAGATAAATCATCAGCCAAATCAGGCACAACTCCTAAACTTTCCAACAATACAAAAGCTCTTCTGGCTCCTTTAAAAATACTTGGCACTGCTCGTAATATTTCCGTAGAATTGAAATTAACATTTGTTAAGATGTCTCTGAACGGCGCGACAAAAAATTTTGGTTGCTTGTCCTTGACATAAGGTTCGTATATTTTAGCAGTTGCCCTCAAATCCTTTTCATAGCGTTCAAGCTCATCATCTTCTAAGGGTGGTAGAGTTATTCCAAGACCGGAAGAAGCCTCCGTTGTTCCTTCCGTTGTTGTCCGTGACTTTATTCTGTAACGCTGTTTAGGTGTAGTCACCCTAGTACTGATCCTCTTGATGGAAATAGGTTTCACTGTGGTCGGAGAATCGGCTTCAATCACTGACGACTCGTTAGATCTTAATGCCGGAGGAGAACTGGTGATTCTTGGGGAAGGTGATGTGGCTTCTTCCCTATCCGCTTCGACGGTTGTAGATGTCTCGCCAACATCTCGACCAGTGAGAAGTTTGACAATCCCCATTAGCTGCATCCTGACAACATTTGGAACAAGACCAAAAGTTTGGTCCACAATCCTAGTTAAATTCAAATTATTTGAAAATATTGCCCCTAAAATTTGGGCTACTTGAGGAAGAACATTTGGATTAGGAGTCACAGCGTCTTCTACTTCTTCCGCTTCATCTTCTTGACGACCAACTCTTTGTCCCCTTGCTGTAATTACTGCAAACAACTACAAGAAAAATGCAATTTAGCACCTTTTGCTACTAAGGGTACTATTAGGAATGGGAGCTAACGTGAGCCGCCCATGGTATCCAAAGCTGATACGTATACCGGTATACCTGAGGAATTTGAGGATAATAAAATATATCAGGGGCTAAAAAATCCATGGTTACGGATAATTTTAAAATACAACTGTACTCCTCCGCCAAACAAGGTTTACGATGCAGCTTTGGATATCGTCAACCGCTCTTGTTAGCTGTCATTCTTAATAGTGCCCTAAAAGTACAACAATTTTTGATGGGTACCTTGACCAGATTGTTTTCCACTACTTTAGCTATTTCTCTTCTCGCTTCATCTGCTAGTATCTGTTCCTCTTCAGTCAAATTACGCACCGGAACAGCATCAAATCTTAAATCGTCACTGAGTTGATCAATACTTATCCCTTCGATAAAATCTTCTTCGCCGCTCTTTTTAATATCTAACGAATCGAATGTGTGCAAAGGAACTGCAAAAATCTAAGTTCAAATATGAGTATCATTTCAAAAATATATTGTTCACAAATATAAAGCATGGTGTTTTAAATATATACCTGGAGTATCGCACAAGAAAACCAAAAAATTAAAGAACATTGGGACACAGCTATTTTATACATTGTGAAGGGCTCACAGCAATGCTGGATAAGACACTGTTTCATCTGATAAAAAGACTAGTTGTGAGGTAAAATAACGGTTTTTAAATACTTATACACTCTTTAGGCTCAAGGAGTCGTAATGACACTGATTCATTGGGCACAAGCATAAATTAATAATATAATCAGGGTAATTAGAATTCTAACTGGAATTCTTTATACCGTGCGGTCTCCAGGAATATCGACACACAATAAAAAGGTCATTCACATTTTACTCACAATAATGAGCTAACTTATCAACCTTTGTGATAAAATACAAGATAGAATACATAAAAGCAGGCTACCACACGCATCGTTATCATAATCATCATCATTATATCGAGATTGGATAGGTGTGCATGACTGCATTGTATTACAAAGCTGAATTTACAGTGTTGTTAAACTAAAACACTAAGGAGTAAAAGAGGTTTACTGTGGTTCAAAGGTTCTCAGTAAACTAGCTGTTTCCAAAGAACGGGTACATAAGAGACAAGGTTCCATAATTACATTACACCATAGATGTAAACATCCCATCCTTTTTACCCAACATTGCTATCCCATCCACCATCCCATCCAGATGTTTGGATGGGCTGGAAGGGATGGAAACAATTTCTTGGATGTTGATGATGAGCTGGATGGGATGGGTACCAGTACCGTATTTAGAAGTCGATTTCGGAGGGGGCAATGATATCATAGGAAAATATATATTAGGCATAACCGCGCAAAAGATTTTGGCTTATTTAGTCTAAAATGAGTAAAATAGCCTAAAAATCAAATAAAATCGCGCGACGCGCGAAATGTTTGGATATTTTGAGAAAAAATGATCCTTTTTCTTGGATTTCGGGGGGGAGGCATTTGCCCCTAATGCCCCCCTCAATACGGCCTTGATGGGTACAGTAGCTTGGATGGTCGTGATGGGCTGGATTGGATGGTTTAATGTTTTTGATGTTGGTGATGGGCTGGATGGGATGGTTTAATTTTTTTTGATGTTGGTGATGGGCTGGATGGGATGGGTTTGGTTGTCACATCCTTTGGAGTGGATCGGATGGGCTTTAGGCATACAAAATGCGACTATACTTTTCAAGAAGCTTATTTTTGGAACTAAAGGGTTCGAAATAACCCACCGCAAGAAATGGCATGCTATTTTTCCAATTTGCGTTCACACAAATACAAATAAATACTTGAATTAAAACTTCTACGTATATACTTATTATGAAATTGCACTTTAAGCTTCTAAGCTTTGATATCGAGTATGTTCGGTGGGCTGGCTGAAAACCAATACCTTCCCATCCAGATATTATGATGGGTTGGATGGGATGTTTAAATTTTTTGGATGTTAGTGATGGGCTGGATGGGATGGTTTAGCTTGTTGGGTTGCTGGTGATGGGATGGATTAGTTTATGTGGATGTTGGTGATGGGCTGGATTGGATGTTGATATTTTCTTGGATGTTTGGTGATGGGATGGATGGGATGGGGTCGGATGTCCCATGGAGTGAATAGGATGTTTGCCTACAACTTACATATATGCATTACACCATATAAAAGAACTTCCAAATCTACGTCAATGACAATTCATTTATTTTGTTTGATTTGTTTAATTTTAATTTGTTTAATTTATTTAATTTGTTTAATTTATTTACCGTATTTATCGATATAATTCCCCTGTTCAAGATAGTTCCCCTAGGGGGGAACTATATCGATTTTTCCCCGTAAATGTCAGCATTCGAAACTATAATTCCCCTATTCGAATTAATTCCCCGGTCAAAATTTAGGGCATTTGGTACGTGTGCACTTACAATAAGTACATGTGTACTAAAAGAGAAAGGAAGCAAGAACATTGGTATTGAAAGGTATAGAATAGTTGCAGTCCACAGTAAATCTGAAATGGCAGGAGGAGAAGAACGATTATATTTGACTCCAAGAAGACCCAGTGCATACATATCTCGAAATTTTACTTTTATATTGAAAGCTATCAAATACAGTGAGGAAACTTCCATTAACAGCGCCAGTAAACAGTTACAAGTTGACCGAAAAAGCTTAAGAGAATGGAAACGGAAAAAATTGGATTATGAAAAATTGGCCGACGAAGGTAACAACTAACAGTTAATTACAGTTGACGAAACTGCGCTATGGTTGGATGGTGCCAGTGACACGACAGTAGAGGTCAAAGGTTCACAGGAAGTTTCCATTCTGACAACCGGACACGATAAACTAAGAATTAGATTCGTCAGATCTGTCCTCTGACGAAGAAAATTAATTACATTTTAATAAAACTTTAATTTTATTTTTAAATAATGCATTGATAATCTAATAAATATTGACTTTGAAACTATAATTCCCCTATTCGAAATAATTCCCCATCTGGGGAACTACATCGATTTTTCTTGGACTAAAAGTGGCCATGAAACTATAATTCCCCAGAGGTGCTAATTCGATAAATACGGTAATTTGTTTAATTTATTTAATTTATTTAATTTATTTAATTTGTTTAATTTATTTAATTTGTTTAATTTATTTAATTTGTTTAATTTATTTAATTTGTTTAATTTATTTAATTTGTTTAATTTATTTAATTTGTTTAATTTATTTAATTTGTTTAATTTATTTAATTTGTTTAATTTATTTAATTTGTTTAATTTATTTAATTTGTTTAATTTATTTAATTTGTTTAATTTATTTAATTTGTTTAATTTATTTAATTTGTTTAATTTATTTAATTTGTTTAATTTATTTAATTTGTTTAATTTATTTAATTTGTTTAATTTATTTAATTTGTTTAATTTATTTAATTTGTTTAATTTATTTAATTTGTTTAATTTATTTAATTTGTTTAATTTATTTAATTTATTTAATTTGTTTAATTTATTTAATTTGTTTAATTTATTTAATTTATTTAATTTGTGTAATTTATTTAATTTGTTTAATTTATTTAATTGGTTTAATTTATTTAATTTGCTTCATTTATTTAATTTGCTTCATTTGTTTAATTTATTTGATTTCTTTAATTTATTTAATTTTAATTTATTTAATTCATTTAATTTGTTTAATTTATTTACTTTATTTAATTTGATTAATTTATTTAATTTATTTAATTTGTTTAATTTATTTAATTTGTTTAATTTATTTAATTTTTTTAATTAATTTAATTTGTTTAATTTATTTAATTTGTTTAATTTATTTAATTTGTTTAATTTATTTAATTTGTTTAATTTATTTAATTTGTGTAATTTATTTAATTTGCTTAATTTATTTAATTTGCTTAATTTGTTTAATTTATTTGATTTCTTTAATTTATTTAATTTTAATTTTTTAATTCATTTAATTTGTTTAATTTATTTAATTTATTTAATTTATTTAATTTATTTAATTTATTTAATTTGTTTAATTTATTTAATTTGTTTAATTTATTTAATTTGTTTAATTTATTTAATTTGTTTAATTTATTTAATTTGTTTAATTTATTTAATTTGTTTAATTTATTTAATTTGTTTAATTTATTTAATTTGTTTAATTTATTTAATTTGTTTAATTTATTTAATTGGATTAATTTTTTTAATTTGTTTAATTGGTTTAATTGGTTTAATTTATTTAATTTGTTTAATTTATTTAATTTGTTTAATTTATTTAATTGGTTTAATTTATTTAATTTGTTTAATTTATTTAATTTGCTTAATTTATTTAATTTGCTTAATTTATTTAATTTGCTTAATTTATTTAATTTGCTTAATTTGTTTAATTTGTTTAATTTATTTTAATTGTTTGATTATTTAATTTTGTAACTCGGCTTTTGGACATAAGTGAACTTATCTTTTGGCAGTAAGTGAACTGGTCTTTTGGAAATAAGTGAACTTACCTTTTAGGCAATAAGTAAACTGGTCTTTTGGCAGTAAGTTTACTGGTCTTTTGGCAATTAGTGAACTGGTCTTTTGGCAATAAGTAAACTGGTCTTTTGGAAATATTTAAACTGGTCTTTTGGAAATAAGTAAAAAGTTATTTTGCAAATCACTAAAAAGGTCGTTTGCAAATAAGTAAACTGGTCTTTTGCAAATAAGTAAACTGGTCCTTTAGTAAAAGTAAACTGGTCCTCCGGGAAACTCAACTAGTCGTACCATACAAGTAAACTGGTCGTTCGGGGAAACCAACTGGTCCTCCTGTAAAAGTAAACTGGTTCACTGTAAGCCATAACGTCTAGATATTATGGATAATATGATATGCTAAATGAAAATGCAGAACTAATTTATGCGATCATATTCTTTTATCTGATTATCTTTGCTCGTACCGTATACAACTTTCGAAGCCATCACTTAAGTCTTCTGCAGAACTTGGTGTTGTATACTATGGCTGTAACATTCTTTAAATCGCAAAAAGGTAAAGTTTAATTAGTACGCAAAGGCAGCATTAAAAGCAAATACAAAAGACGGGAGGACGGAGAAGATAAGGTGTGAAAATAGGGAAAATTGTCATGTACTGTGATTTAACAGTATGCTAAGATATTTTGTTTTGATGCATATAAAATGACTAACAAACATGTAACGTTTATATCTCATGTAAATTATTTTGCATACAGTCAGACACATAAGACCATATTACTTATCCCGAAAGACCAGTTGGTTTTACAATAAGACCAATTTACTTTTCCCGGAAGACCAGTTCGTGTTACTATAAGACCAGTTTACTTTTTCCGGAAGATCAGGTGGTTTTGTGGGCGAACCAGTTTACTTATGATCGAAGATCAGCTTACAAAGACCAGTTAACGTGACACCTTATTTAGACCATGAAAATTGTTGACAGGGCAATATTTAAATAGATTTTTTTAAAATGAAGCTAACATTCGGAAACATTTCCACACTTCCACTTACCTGCCATTTTTCATCAAAGACTATTTTGTACCTGGTTATAGTATAAGTACCATAATAAATATTATAATAATAAATAAATTCCCATATTTTATTTTGCTTTAATGGGCCTGTAATGCAGCAATGAACTGCATCATCGTATAAATAAAATAAAAACTGCAATTTTCTTGCAATTTATTAGTCATTTTATAGGAGTAGTAAATAAAACAGTATTCGGATCGGATTATTCAAGAATATTAAACGAATTCTTAAAGCTAATGTATATGTATATAAAAATTAATAATTCTGTAAGATGAGTTATTAGTAGTTAATACCGGTAATTGTAGATTTAATTTGTGTTAACTATGTGAGATAACGGCTATGATCACGCTGACATAGGTTATTAGCAATTCTAAAGTGAGTAGCAATACAAATACATGTTACAACCTGCAGATATTATTTCCTGCAATAAAATTAGTATGCAGTTATTATGCAAGAAATTCTTCTACACATTGCAATGAGTAAGGAGTTAATCATTTGTAGACTAAATAATTGTATTATGAAAGTGATGCATAATACGTGCAGATTTTGACACTATATAAGCCGGAAAATTTAAAACATATGTCAGTCTTATGTTAGTGTATCGTGTTACTATACATCTCTTTAAGCGACTAAATTCAGAGGATGAACTGTTTGTTTGTATTGTCATTCACATACTTAGTATGTGTGTGCAACAACCTCTCAAATGCTAAATACATGTAAAAATTTAATTTTCTATATACTGCTAAATCTTATTTAGTATTATACTGATATTTAGTATTATACTGAAGTTTGTATTTTTTTATTCAGATCGAAGCCTACTTTGGATGAACGCGACTCAAGTAAATTTATTTCGATATCTAACGCATAAGAGAGGAATGAATTTAAGGATATTTATTATTTGTAGGTCCAGGAATGAGCGGAGTTCGTTTTAAAAGAAGTCTAGGGGATGGCCTTTTGTTTCCAATTACAGAGGCAAAATTAACAGACACCGATAGTTCTAACATAGAAAAGGCGATAATGGAACTAATAACAGGTTCACAAAAGAATTCGGTACTGGCTTCATCTGGACCATTAGGCTTACCAGTAGGTCTCCCAGGAGACAGAATCACAGCAACAGAGTCAATTCTATCAGTAGTACCAGCAGCACCAGTAGTACCAGCAGCACCAGTAGTACCAGCAGTACCAGTATCATCAGCAGCACCAGCAACACCAGCAGGACCAGCAACACCAGCAGTACCAGCAACACCAGCAGGACCAGCAACACCAGCAGTACCAGCATTACCAGCAGTACCAGCATTACCAGCAGCACCAGCAGCCCAAGTATTACAAACAGCACCAGTAGGACCAGTATCAGGACTGGAAGCACCAAAATTAACCCCACAAATAAGTCAACCATTAGATATAGGCGCCTTGGCACAATTACAATCATTACTCTAGGTAGTGCGGTGGGTTCAACTTCTGCTATTTAAACGTAGAGGATCCACTATTATTTGCATTCTCTTAAAGATAACATTATACTAATCTTTTGTGTACATTTTATATAAGGCATTTGGTGCATTCTATCAAATATCGTATATTTAGCTAAACAAATGTCCGCAAATAAAAACACTCTACGGCTTGCTCACTAATATATAATAAATTATTTTTTTGAATTATTATATTATGGGTAAATATTCCACATCACTTAATGCTTTAAGGCTAGATGAAATTGGCACTTTTAAATGTGATTTCAAATGGCTTTTACTTCTAACCATGTATAGTTTACTTAATATTTGGTGTATTTTTGATATTAGTTGCAATTAATTGTAAAGTTGTACTTTTAACTGTTTAGTTATATATTATACCTTGTATACAATTGTAGTTCAACTATTGACAACCTTCTTCAGGCTTAAAATTATACTTAAATATAAAATTGTACATGAACAAAACTTTTAGTAAAGGTATACGATTTTATTGTATTATATTTTACAGTAAATGTAACTGACTCATATAATTAAGCATTTTGACAATTTCTATCAGCGTTTATCTAGATTCATACGTATTAGGTACAGGAGGGGAGCGATAGAAATTTTGATACATATTATAATAAGGCTCAGTATTTCTGGAATACGGTATAGCCCTATTAGATTTGAAAGATGCATAGTTGGAGTAGTAGATGGGACCGTAGTGTGAAACATCCGTATTGTATGACTGGTTTATTTCACTTAGGCCAATAACTCGGGAATGAGAAGTCGAATTTGTTGAACCATTGTTTGCAGTTCCTGGAAACAACGTTCCTCCAGTACTTACTGAACTGGTTGAATACACTCGACTGAATATCCCGTCTGATTCCATTACAGACTCCTCTCCTAAGCAAAAATTAAACACATAAATAATACGTATTTACATTGACACAAAGAGACTTAATCTAATACGATAAGTGATGAGTCCCTGAGAAAAATTATGAATTTGAACTTTTTCTGTCACAAATTCACATAATTGAAAATTTTTGGTATTATTAGGAAGATTATTCCTTTTTTGGAGGTATTTACCTCCTTCCTCGATACAGCCTACCATAATCACTCCTAAGAGACTTTACTCCTAACGGAATCATATAATGCTAATTAATAATATTATGCGCAGTGCATCTTCGTAACATCAACTTAAAATTAATTTACAGTCAGGGCTGCAGACAGATAAAGAAAAAAAAATTGGTGTTAAGGTAAAAATTCTTTTCTTCGATTTCGGCGGGCGGGCACCCTAGCCACCCCCCTGGCTGCGGCTCTGTTTACAGTTAAATAATATTAAAGATATTAAAGGTTAACTTGATTTGAGAACTCCATCGAAGAGTCGCATGACGCAGATAGATATTTAATGGTTGAAAGACAAATTCTAACAATTAATTAATTTTAATCAGTTAATATCCGAGATTGGAGAAAGAGTACTTTTTAGGATTAAAGCCTCTATTTTCTCTGGTAGGGTTGGTCCCGTACAGCGCATCGCATATACAAAAAAAGATCATCTTTAACAATTGCCTTATGGTCAATGCACCATCCGTCCCACCTTTGAACCTATCAGCAGTCGAGCCATCTAACTACTCTGCTTTATTTACACCTTAAAACCAATCAATATTCTAGCCAACCAACTTATGTTGGCTAGTTTTATATTTGGGGCCGAGAGGCCTTTTACTGACTCCCAAGCATCAAAAAACAAAGGGCATCGATTTTTTACGCGTCCGTACAGCCAAATTAAATTTAGGCGATTATTAGAATTTTCGGTTTTTACCTATTTCTCTTAGCCGCTAAATATTATACAGGTCTTACAGGTCACATACTTGGTTTCCCGGATGTCAAAGGAGTTACATTGAAAATTAAGTAAATTGTATGATATGATGTTCCCTAATCATCTGTTGCATTTTAGTTTGGCTGTCGGGACGAGTAAAAAAACCTATACCCTCTGTTTTTCGATGCCCCCACCTCAAACCACAACTTAGTTTAGAGTCAAAGCAAAGAAGATATAATGGGAATACAAGTGTGACAGGGAAGGAGTTTTTTGTCGATTCTTTAGAAAGTGAAATGAAGCTTGAGGATGGCTGTAGAACATTACATGCATAGGATGATGGCAAGAGTGATTTATATCATATGGGATCCACAATGACAGAGACCAATGAGGCAAAACAATGCCGGGCGGCTCGCAAAAACACCTTTTCCAACGCCTTCGTCTTAAATGTACTCTTTAACTAACTAGACATTTTACGGTGTCATTTTCTACCCTAATTCTTACAACTGGGGAATCACACCAGCCAACAGTCTCTACTAACAATAAGAGTGCTAACTGTAATACATATCTAAACAAGAGTCACTAGAGAATATTAGCCATTCATAACATAACAACGCATAACTTAGATCTTTGCTCCAACTCTTAAGGCAAGCATACTTAAAGAGTCTTAACTCCTGTAATCTATCTCGTGTATCTCGGCATGCTTCATGCCTAACTTACCATGTAATTTCCTTTACTCCTACTCATTCGCTCTTTAAATGCCTAACTAACTCCTACTACTCACACTCTGCTTCTACTAACGATGCTATTATGAGTTTTTAACTTACTATGTATTCAAACCTACGGTAGTCAGTTCTTCTTTTAAATATTCCTCTTACCTTAGAAATAGTAGGAAATATAACTAGCTATACAATTTGTTGTCCATTTTTCAATGCTTTTTATCAAAATGTAATAGAATAGATACAAATATTATGTGAACATGTTGTATCAATTAATAATTTTAATATTGTATTTACTAGCCAGTTTATATGAATGTTTTTTATATTGTGTCAAAGCTTCAGATTAGCGTTTAGCTTGTGGTCATTTAAAGCACTTATCTACTAGATCTTGTGTAGTAAAATTTGATAACAATTCATAGGAGCCTCTAAATTATCATTGTAGGTAAATCAACTAGTTGACATAACTTTCATATTAATAGACTGCTTTACTTACATCATCCTATAAATTTTGTAGGTACCTTAAAAAGTACTAAAAAAGGGTTTCATGGACTTTCATGGACATGAAAAAGTAAAAGTGTATGGAATTTCAAAACAATACGTTTGCTGTACACAGGTGACTAGTCAATTTATCGTCAAATATACATACTGACTGACTAGTAGGTACTGCAATAGTTTTAAATTGAAAAGGAGAATGGTTTGTGAAAGTAAGCTTGCCTTTCCCATCTTTGGAGGAAGGTGAGAGTGACAATCCAGGATAGGACTGCTGCTGATGAGCTTGAGCCATAGCCGCTTGAAGTGAAAAAGGTTGCAATGATGTAACAGAAGATGCTGAGGAGGATGCAGATTGAACTCTCGTGTTATTGTTACTTGGAGCTAGCGTCTGAGAATTTGATGGTGAAAGAGACGGCGGTTTTGTGCCAGAGCTACATCTTTGTTGGCTGGTCGTTGTGGCGGAGGCGGTTGCGGAAGATGGCCCTGAAGAACTTGATGGCTGTACCTGCGCTTGATGATTCAGAGCTTCTACGACACTGCTGTATAATTATGAAATAATTTGAAATATGTTAAATGAGGACAATTGGTACAAAGCAGTAGTTAACATTACAAGTTGTAAAAATGACTATGTCAACTATGATCGCTATTTGTGCGAGGATATTAATGTGTAGCAGGCAAAGTATGTGTGGCATTGTAAATGCTAGTAAATAAGAGAGTATAGTTCATATTTGGCAATTAAAACATACCAGTCGTCTGGGTCACAGTCTCGGAAACCTTTGGCAAAAGGATTGCTAGCAATTTTCAACTGAGTTATCTGACAAGGAAAATACAGCACATTAGGTAATTACATTTACAACGAAGCCCCGTACATGCAGAGATATGTATTTACTACGTTCTTGAGAAGATGAGTTGAGTCGAGCTCAGACTCTGGAGATGCAGATGCGACCTTAATTTCTCTGTAGTTTCCATTTATGCTTGCGACAGCTGTCTTACATACAGCAATAGTTTACTAAGTAATGGCATAGAAAGAAGGCTATTAGAGAAGACTGACTTACTCGATGGTTCTGATAGGCAGTGACTGCTGTGAATTTTGTCTCGGCGAAGATAAAAGTCTTGAAATTCTCAGTTAGAGAGACGTCCTCATTCTTCGGATTCACATAGACAACATGAAAACGCGGTTGGTAACGATGCATCGAGTTAAGAATGATCTACATCGTCACCGAAACACATTCATCAATATCACGCATTGTTTCTTTCAGTCTCTTTAACTTAATACTAAAACCCATTACAAACATTCGATAAATCTTTGCGATTTCTTTCAAGCATTCGATCGCTACCAACTAACTAATTTATGTACTTACCAATTTACTAGATTTTGTAACATATTATGTAAATTAAATGAGAGATTATGAAAATACTTAACACTACGAAGAAGATTCCATTTCGGATTGCAATATGGTTCAAAACAAAAATTTAATATACTTAGTAGCACGAGTATTAACTGTGGCATTATTTTTTTCATTTTTAGTTCGTTTTTCTGCTTTTAGCTAGTTATTTGGTATAAATAAATTATATGAGATAAATAAGTAGAAACTTACATGGCCGTTATCATCCAACTGATTATTAGTCAATTTAAGTTTATCGAAGGAAATGACTTGTTTCATCCATTGAGCCCCTTTTGTAGGAGAGTCCGGGTGTACATGGATTCTCGGAGGAGAATTTGGATCTGCTTTTCCTGCGACAACCCAGCTGGAGCTACAAAAGCAATAATGTGGTCATTCATCTCTTTTCCTCTGAATTTCATTTGACATTTTTAGGATTTGGAACTTGTGTCTACAGAGTCTAGAGAAAACATTGAAAATGTCTACAGATTTTTTTATTTCTTTTTCTACTTTCATCAAGTGAAGAATTGGTTCCGGATATCTGCTCTCAACGTTTAATACAGTAGAAAGAAGAAAAAAATTGAAACGACTTTACCAAACAGTAGGAGTACCCTACTAACCTATGAAGAAGACTGCTATAAGTCTTACCCTACTATAAATATAATATATTTATATGGATAGCTAAGACTATCATAAATAACAATCTGTCTATAAGTTGGCGTATCACAAGATTCGTTGGAATAGAAAAATTTACGAGCTAACTGTATGAGTCATTCAGGAGCAAGTTGTTGCTTTTGCATTACTAAGCAAGTTCTATTTTGTTGATGTGCATATTAACTATCGAGATTGGAGAGTTACTAGTTATTTAGTTTAAGATTAGCAACGCAGAATGAGAGGTCTACCTAAGTGAGAAGAAAATGAAAATAGTTGAAGAAAGACTACATAAGAGAATGTGACACAGTCTAAGTAAGCAAAGGAGAAGATGTAGGAGATGACTAATGTGTGTATTGTAACAAACGCCAAAACACAGCAAAAAGGAACAAGTACACAGTCCCAGATCTGTAAGTACATAAATCCAAACTGACTCCCCGTAAATACATAGATTACAAAGTACAACACAGATGACAATATGAATGATTTAGTAGCAAAGGACGAAAACACTTTTGCTTTGAACAACTATACATGCTACAGTTATTGTAGTCCACACTTCTAAAGGTAGACTATCTTAAATCTTCACATCACAAGAGATTTCGGGAATTTTGGATAGGAAATAATTCTTGTAGACACAAAGTAAACGCTTGTGGTTGTAAATGCTATTTTGGTGTGTCTATATCATGCAAGTGGAAAGTATAGGGAAATATTGAGTTTTTATGCAAAGAAAATGATTGCACAGCAAATAAGAACAACAGAGTTGAGAGATACGTATATAAGTCGAACTAGATTATTGAATACAATATTTCTAGTAGTTACTAATTCTAATGTAGATAAGGATATAATTCTAGTGCTAAATATATAGATTAAATAATATTAGGAAGGTAGTGCAGAGAGTAAAAATGGTTGTTTTGCCACTGCTGAGCTAGGAACATAAGTAGGTAATTTATAGAGACAAGTGATCGGCATAAATCCAAACAGAGGATTCATCTTCATCAGGCTGCAAAGATGATGTCGACACCTGAATGTTTTCTTAGGACCAGTCCAGCCTGACAGAAATCTCGCTTATCTACTGTGCTAATGTTTTTTTACCATCGTATCATAACTGTCAGGAAAAGTGTATTGCAACTGTGCAAAATCGAACAGAACCTTCAATCCGGATTCTGACTGAACGCTTACTTACTTATTATGAAAATATTGAGATGGGATACGATAGTTAGACTCAAACAGATCTGTTGCACATTTTACTCAATAATATAGACTCCGTACAAATAACAATATATCCTACCTCTCTTCTGGGTGGCTACATTAAAATTTGGAAATGTTGCACACCTTGTCTTACACATGCTGAATGATATATTATAGTCTGTGTAAATGCAACAACTTTTATGTAGATTGCTTACTACTTGACTGTTTCATTTCCCAGAGCTAATCTCACTGAGGTATACAAATAAATAGGACTCTTACGTCTATTTAATACTCTAACTTAATCTAGAATCTATTATCCTTGCCTTAGAGAAAAGAATAACCTTCCTTAAGATAGTTAATCATGAGATTTTGTTACTAGTTAATATACCTATGATAGTTGTTTGTATTTCTTAATGTAAGATACATTAACGTCTTCTTTCCTTCACTTGAGCTTTCAAAGGTGACTTGACTTTATTGTCACAACATAACACACTGCATACGGCATTGATGAGTGAGAACTCGCCACAGTAATAGTGTGAGCGAGCTACCACTCCGGATACTTATCCATACAGATGGTTTGAACATGTGCAAATCCTTTTGACATTTTTGAGAACTGCAAAATTAATGGCAACTTTCTTCTTAAGATTAAGATGTATTCATTTTTAAGCGGGCACACTTCCTTCCTATCTGTCAACGAACACTGTTTCATTTGTGTTCATCTAATTAACCAAATGTACCAATATAGTCCAACAGGATACAGAAATTTCACACCTTTAATCCAAGATGCTTTCAAATAAGTACTTAAAATTATAAAATTATATGCTTCAAATCAAATTTTAGAGATTTGATATATCTATAACTCGAAAATCAGGCAATTTTTCAAATGTTCTTCTTATGATTCGGTTTTCACTAGCAACCAAGTTTGTGATTTGTAAAAAATAAGAAGCAAAATATCCTAGGCTACCAATGTGAGATAGTAAATAGATTAGTAAGGCCTGGGAGAGTTGTTAATAAGTGATTTTAACCTGTGAAAGGCGTATCGATAGCGTTTATCATCCACTGGGACGAAATCCATCATGAGCATATAATCAGCTAAAGGATCCATACCGTACAGTCGCACTTGGTACGTTGGAAACATTCGTCTATCAAAAAAACAAATTAATTGAGATTTGTTTTATTTTAAGTACTCTCACTGGTTTCACAATTAAGATTTGGATGATAAATACAACAATAAGATAACGTATGCATTTATTTATGCAAAAGGTATAAAAAATACACAATATAACTACCATCACATCGAATTATTAAGCAGCATCTAAATTAGCAAAACATCTACAACAAAAGTGTAATATAATTTTACTATCGATGAAATAATGACACCAACCTTTCTCCAGGAGAAATATGTGTGACAGAATAAAACGCTAATAAATACTACACTTATACCACAAGAGTTAGTGGTAATTTGAAGTCCATATAGGTTGGTATGTCATTTTAATGATATTTTAAATGGTTTTAAATTCTATACATATTTATACGTTGCTAAATGTTTTTTAAAAATGAAATATAATTTTTTAATGAATATACAGATACATTACAAACTATTGCAGTATTATATTTTTGTATATTTAGCAATATAATGTTGAGTATTAACTAACCTTCCAGCCTTAGTGACAATCATTTCAGTGCCCAGTTCATTAAATTCGTCCCATAGTGCTTTCATCTCCAGATTGGCAGTGACGTTGCTCAGTTTGAGATGGAGAGACTTGTTCCCGTCATTATCACCTCGAGAGGATGAAGAAGCAGATGCTTTTGCACTGTTATTGTTCCCACTATTATGGGATGAGCCACTATGATGAGGGTGATTGTTATGATTGCTGGGGGATTTGTTTGACGATCTGTTGCATGACCTTTCAAAATTATGGTCCGTAGGTTTTAACACACTGTGGTTAAAGTGTCCGAGAGCGTGTGACTGATTGTGCGTAGATACTGGGATAGCATTTGGCCCCTGAACTTGCTGTGAAGGATGCGAGTAGTCCGTCCTCATCGGTGATCGATTTTTCCCAGCGCTAAGCAAGCAAGCTAAAACATCCCAAAAAAGTTTGCTACTGAATTGTAATTACCCAATTACACTGTGACTCTAATTGGATTAGTGTTGGTGATAAAAGGGAATTATGCAAATGTTTGTGTGCCAATGAATTTCTTGAATCAGATATTTAGAATGAAAATGCATGATGGTTGGAAATGTAAAGTGTCTCTCCGGAGTGAATTCCAGAGAAAGAAGTGCTCTCATCAACTTGGATGAAACTTCCTTATTTTGACAATGTGCACTGCTTTAGCGTTGAAGGTTTCCCATGGGAAATAATATTCCGACAATAACTCTATCAGCAAGTCTATCGAATGACGGTAATAGAGTAGCCTTAGTGAAATATCTGACTAATACACTAGAAAAATGTTAACTGTAAATTGTGAAAGACATGACAAGTTGACAAAGAAAATCTGTCATTTTGCACGGTTTGTTTACGAACACGATAGCTATTAACTGTTTAGCATACCAACTACTTAAATTATAGTACAATGAGTATAATTCCAATGTTTTTTAGATCTGCAACAATATACTTTAGATATCCTACCTATATAGAGTTTGGTCGCATCATAATAGGTGTTCTGTTTTGTCCCTTGTTTATGTATTTGTGGTTCTTTGGGTGGCTATACTGTGGAAGTGTGGAAAGAAGTATAAAAGATAGGTGGGTAGGTATATTTTGACAAACAACTAAACAAAGGTATTAAGTTTCATTGTGACGCTCTCGGTTATACACATGTACAGATACTAAAATGAACCACTAACTTATCTTATCTGTTATTCTTGCTGGAATGGTATTTAAATCCCATTCTCTTGGATACTTACACGGTTTTATATTCTTATACTAGAATTATAGTTAATGGTGAACAAACCTAGATTGTTTTAAAAGGATACTCTATAAGATAAACATAAGTAGGGTTCACTTGCTCATGTTTACATGATAGAAATCCTCAATATTATTACGGCACGAGGATGGACCGAGATTCTGTGATTTTGTGATCTGTTGGCTTAATACCATTTGTATCTGTGTGGTTTCGACTTTTTGTAACTGTAGTACATTCTACAACACACTCGCCTATATACTTGAACAACTATAAAAGTTATCAGGGTTAGTTGCATGTTCCCCCATTTCACTTTCACAGCATTACTTAGTGTAAACATCATTTACAATTAGCTCCTCTGCGATGTCTTTAAGCTTCAGAGATTCCCTTAGCTTAATTTCTTATAGATTTAAATGTTCTAACAAGTTATTTCAACACTGTAATCTAAATAATCTTAGTGTATCCTAAGTTGTTGGAGGCAGGCACTTATTAGAAAATCTTTGTTTTGGTTAATCTCTAATAAACTTGATAAGAAACAGACACAACCGAGTTTATGTAAATGTACTCTGACTTCGCGATCCGTGCATTCATACTCCAACCAAAGGCAAAACCTAGTTTCCTTAACTTTCTAACAATATTATGCGTTTCTCAAGAAGTTTACAGGCCTTTGTAAACTATCTATACAATTTACTTATACTTACATAAACTAGCATATGACTATTCATATAGTAAGTATGTAAAAATGTACCTATACAGCAAAGAACGATATATGCCTTAAAAGGAATAACGTTGTCATTGTCTTTGAAGCTTGCCCCTGGTTATGATTACCTACATGAATAGAATGCAATTCCAATATCTGTTAATCTAACAAATGCATCCAACCAAATCGAATGATGGTCTAACAAAGTAGCAAAGCCGATACCGAATCTTACGGAAAAGCTATCTGTTAGATTTATACAAAAGATTAAGAATGAGATAGATAAGATCCCACCTTCCATTTCCCGCATAGGGGAAGAGTAGGATGACGCTGCAGACCAATCACAGCAAAAATCATTAGCCTGGGTCAAAGGTCGATTAAGATTGAGAGGATCTCCCATGAGTCCAGCCATAGTTAAGGACAAGACAGGCAGGTGAGGATGATAATGTCCAATGAGACTGTTTTTCCTCAGAATACAATTCTGAGAATTGTCTTCGTCAAATTCTTCGTTGTCCAAAATGGCACTGTTCTGTTGCAATGAAAGATTGACTTCAGAATCTGCTCCACTTTCTTTGGTGTGACAGAAATTCTTATTGTTCTCCAGCTTCGTTAATGATATACGAGAATTTTTGTCGGAGGGGCTCCCAGCTGAGATTTTTACATGTGGAGATGTGCTGCAGGAATGAGCATACTCCGAAACACCAGAAGTACTCGTGGAAGACGGGGAATTGCTGTCTAATTGTAAGAAAACACTGTCACTGTTGGAATTCACTTCACTTCGTGGAACGCCGTTTGGATTCACATATGACATTTTACATGGATAATTATCTATACATACGTGAAGACTCAGATCAGGAATTGATATTTTCGATCGTTGTGTACTAATTATCGTATATTAATAGGATTCGGAAGGATGAGCAAGCGATGATAAGAAGACCCTACTCTGTGGATTATTCTAGAGATAGTGGGGCGACTGTTCGGTTTTCTGTTGATACTGATCTGTATTACCTAAGGACCTACGTCACAAAAGTACGTACGTAGTCTGCATTGGAGTATCTTTAGGGGTGTCTATTAAACCGAAAGTGGAATTGACTGGTTACTTGGGAAGAAATCCCTTAGCCGAACTTGGGAGTTGATGTAAGAAATCGGAGGAAAGAACAATTAAGAAGATGTGAATGAAATGAAGTCCAAGAAGTCCAGGAAAGTAAACAAAAACGGAGGATGTTTCTTTCTGGTCAGGTGTTAATAAAATTATTGATAGTGTTGGGTGACGAAAGAAGTTGGAAATTAAGTTCTCGAAACTGCAAGTTGTTTTCTCGGTTGGTGGTGAGATGTTGCGTTGATTGAGTTGACTGAAATGAATACAGAGTTTCTTTCAGGATTTAGCACAATCACGATCTCCTATATAGACGACAATTCAATGCAGTATTTACTATGACACTGTCGACTGTTGTGCTTCTGTCGATACTTTAAGAGTTCCAAGTTTTACGAACCGAATATCGGAAGAAACTCTCCCGACCGAATCTACCAAATGTTTCTTATGTTATCTATAGGAAATCTACAAACACAAATACTCACACAAAATACAACGTGTAGCTAATGCATAATGCATCTACAAATATATCTTGTATTTTCTTTGTGGCTTCTCTCCAGTTTTTCTCAAGAACGATATTATTGCTTGACTTCTCGTCTTAGTCTTGGTTACAGTTACGTAACTTAACGGAGGAAAACAGCAGGAGAAACGGAGAGAGTGGAGAATATTGAGCAAGATTCGGGGGGCGGGCTTTATTCTCTCCATTTGCTTCCTACTGGGCCGAGAGGATGGAAATCAGAGATCAGTCGGACCCTCTGGGCGGAGTTACAAATCTTTAACAAATTCGAACGCTCAGAAATGTGCACAAGAGTCTTATGGGATTTTGCTAAGGATCCAGATGCCTGGCCAGATATTCTGCTCTCTACTCATTTTGACTGCACTACATTTCCACAACTTGTACCTACTAACAGATATATCTGTGCGTTTTATTATTGGAGATGTCTAAGACTGTGTCTTTTAAATACTCTCTCACTCCGCTACATTATGCAGAAAGGAAATGGTAACCCTTTTTACTCCCAACCAATTCTTTCCTGTATTTATGATCTTTACTTTGCTCGTGTTTTTGCTCCGATTGAATTTATTGCATTTTATTTGCCCACATGCTGACATTAAATTAGCTTGGGAGTTCATGCCATAGTAATGTTGTTTCAGTTGACAGCAATAGTGTTAGTGATATGTTCATGTAACCGAAATGCATCGTTTCGTTTTCTTTTAGTCTCCTTCGAAATACTAGCGATAAGTCTGTTTCTTAACTAAAATTATCTACATAGATAATGCTACTTACTTACCTATACAGAATCACTTATTTCAATAAAATTACGTACAGGCCAACAAACATCTGCTCTATAAAACTTTTATGCATTTCAGAAGATCGCCATTCTCCCACCAAATCCACACATTTCACGCTATTTTTGCTAACGAATCCCCGTTTTATTTCCATTTTAATGGTTTTCAATTTTTCATAGACAACATTAATTTGATAAATGCTCTTCCTATCTAACCATTCATCTACGTATGTTTCTAATTTATGTTTCTAAAAAGAAACACCTTGTATGTATTCCAAAATATATTCAAACTACAAATTCCAATTACTTCATGTAAGAACTTCAATATTCACCCATGCTTACGTGTACAAATGTGTGCAAACACCATTTTTGTTAATAAGTAACTTATATCAGACACGAAGTTGGTGATATTAAATTGCACATTCAAACTACAAGTCTTGAAAAGTAAATTAAACACAGTTCAACTTGTCCCTTGTTTGTCACCCCACTAGTTCTAATACTAACTGTGAACAATCATATTGCTATTTATAGATATGTCTATTACTACAAATTAAGTACTGAAATCATAGTTGCTTGTAGCAACAACTTGCAGTCGTTGCTTTAAGTCTGTTGATTTATTCTATTTTAATTTTTCTTTTCCAAGTTCTATTTCTTAAGTAGATGCAAATATACAAAAAAAATTATTTGTAAATTAAGTAAGGGCATCATTGTAAACATTTCATCTTTATAAGTAGTACTAGTTTTCTGCCTGCTATTTACAGAAAACAAGTGGTAATTGTGAGCAAATGCAATAAGATATTTATCGCAAGATCATGAGAAATTTATACCGTACATAGAATTTCCAGGAAGAAATCGACATCCTTGCTTAGCTGAGAGGGTCTTTAATTTATGCAAATAGAAGTTTTGTCTGCAAATTAGCAGGTAGATAATGTATAGGAACTTAGTCTAGCGGCTGAGGTAGATTGATTTTAAAATACCCGCAAAGTAATCCCATAGAATAATGTCCAATACTTAAGTACCTTGTAAGAAGGGAAAGATAGGTGTGATTCACCCTATGTACTTTACTCTAAGGTGCTCTTCTCTGAATAAACAAAGTATGATGTTACACTAGGGTGCTTGTTCTGTGGGATTGTCCGTGAGATTTGTCCCCTGCTTAAAAGAGTAGGCCCACACTTTTAAGCAGGGGACAAATCTCACGGACAGAAGCTCCGCGTTCTAACTCTCATTCAACTGTCTTACAGCGTAAGACGTCCAGTTCGAATGAGATTAGATTTTCTAACTAATAGGAACTAAGAACTAATCATCTTTCCCAATCTAAAGAATTATTTTAGTAATATTACTATCAGTGCTTGTACAATGCATGTTCACCATGTACATCCATATTGTCAAAGGAGGTAGCTAAAACAATCCAGTATTGAAATTCAAATTATTCATATTCTCCGATAAGCTTGAAACGTAATACTCGGTCTCTACACCTCAAGGAAGACTAGCGTCAGTCAGAGGATATTATACTCAGCAGACGAAATGACTTGCCTGTAGATATATGATATGTTTGACAATAGACATTGACAAAACAACCAAATAAGTTTGGGATGATATCTGATCTAGCTTTTCAACTACTGACAATTCTTATCATAATTACTCATCTATTTCTGTGTATAAGGCTGACCTAAGTTTTACAGGTAAGAAGCGATAGAGTATCTGACCCACATGAAATAGAGACTGGGCAAGTGCTTGCATAGTGAGACATATAATATTACAAGCGAACCACCAAACTGTTAGTCCACCAAACTAGTGAACTGTTGCCTGAGTTTTCAACTGAGTAGTAAGTAGTATCATGTAAATGTAATACAATTACTCAATGAGTCAATCAGTGGATAATGAGAAGCATTTTAGTACTTCTTTAGTCCCTTTACCAATTCCAAATGGAGTCAAATGCGACAGTTAACTGTAAAACTACATACCAAGTTCATTTTTATTTTAGCTTTTGCGCTATTGTAATGAATATTATGAGTATACATTTATTAAATGCATCCAGTCTAATGATGCGCAATATAATACTGCATATCTGTCGCAATTAAAGATGACATACCGGAGAATGTGTACACAACCTAGTCAATGATAACATCCAAAATAGTTAAAGGTTTTTAAAACTCAAAAATTATTCAATATGGTCAAATAGGGCACAGATTCGATAGTTCCAAATCCTTGGAAAATATTTTCAACTGACTACTGTAATGCAATTTCAAAAGAAATCAATTTTAGACCCTTATCTGTATGTTAAATGCTTTAGTTTTTTAAAATTTAGATTAGTAATTTAGTACAATAGGATTTTATTTTTGAAATTGATAGCCTTAAAATACATCAAAAAATGCCATAGTTGACCATATGAAGTAATTTTTGACAGTTGTAAATACATTTAAAAATTTTGGATGCAACCGTTGACTAGATTGTGTACGTATTCTTCAACATGTCATCTTTAACTGCGACAAATACAATATTGCACATCATTAGATTATGTATATCATTATTAGATTATCATTTGCAATGCTCAGAGGTATATATGACATTAACCTTTAATATTCCAATGTTGATATTCATTTCGAATCTGGTCCTCCTCATCGTCGGCGGACGGCGTCGAAACTAGGGATTAAAAACTTTTTGACATTTCACTCATAATTTTTTACACCTACCCGAAAACAATAATTTATTTAAAAAGTAAGAACACAATAGATCAATTAGATACGTTACTATTTTACAAACAGATACCTATATTCTTTTTATGTTGATCTCATTGCCCCCTTGCATACGTACAGGTTAGATTACCAATAACTGTCAGTTATTTTTAAGCTTTACTTACCATTGGGTTGGATCTTAAACGGATATAAACGGTTTTGTTGTTGTTGTGTGTAAGGATAATAATTGGCCATTTGGAAAAAACAATTACAGTCCTCCAAGTTACGGCAATTATCAAATTTTAAGTATAGTTTTGATACCTGCTTAAAACTGATTGACAATCAAAGGATCAATGATCGGATTAAAAGACAATTTACAGAAATTAGTGAACTTCCGGGTTCATCGAAAATATTGTGTCACTAAACAATTAAAGTTAAAAAATAGTAGGTCAGTATTCAATATCGTTCATCGTACTACTTACAATGAAAAGTTTAAAGTACAAAGGAATGTGAATTATTTTATTAGTGTATTATATAGAGCAGTCCAACTAAAATAAAATAAATTAGCCAGAAAAGTTTTGAGTTGACTGTGTCGCTTATGATACTATGTTTATGGTTAGGGGATATGTGCTTATGTTATGCGATTATGTTTACTTCCCATTATGAGTCCCCATATTATTGAATCTTATCTACTTTGACATCGCAGTTAATGTCATTTTAGCAACTAATGAAGCACGACCATTGTTGTCGAAACCATTTCCCAAAAATAATACCGCATTGACTAAATTAGCATTTAATCATCAAATATGCGAACCAACAGCATTTTTGAAAGTAAAAGTTTTAAAGAGAGAAACAAAAATTTAAGCAATAAGAAAAGTTTGAAAGCTTTGAACTACGGATAAGAAAAAGAGAATGAGTGGAATGAGCTCTGCCTGCTCATTATTTACATGATCACTTCTTTAGACAACGCATAACACTACGAAATGCAAATGCTATGCAGAATTTA
This sequence comes from Tomocerus qinae, assembly GCA_020055645.1. Classification (NCBI taxonomy): domain Eukaryota; kingdom Metazoa; phylum Arthropoda; class Collembola; order Entomobryomorpha; family Tomoceridae; genus Tomocerus; species Tomocerus qinae. The sequence goes on from CM034548.1 coordinate 28,225,747, forward strand.
ATTACATAGCATCGTCATCAAATTGTTGAATCAGAATTAACAAATGAATCATGATAAATTTGAATGTTTTCTAATTTTGACTATAACTAACCAATCTATTTTACACTAAATAAAAAATTTGTGAATCAACTGGACAGTGTAAATACCCACAACCTAAGGGAATTTGTCTAGAGTAGGAATCTTACATTGATAAGGAATAATAGATATCACATTTTCGGTTGACCACATATAAAGGATTTTGTCTGGATTATGCCAAAGGTCGTAAATTTCGTCTATCTGGTAAAATCTAATGTGATGGAAAGGCATTATAGGCCAGGTATTATTGCCAACCCTGAAATATTGTAGTCAGCCAAACATTTATTGCTATTAAGGCTACCAATTCAATATTTTCTATGTATAACAAACGTTTACGTGGCTACCTTTCTCTTTAATATGCATATCACTCCAAACGTTAAACTATGCATATTGCGCCTTTGATACATTAAGGGACCATTAAGAATCACCGAATCATTTGTTTAGAGGCATAACTTATATTACTCTGAGAATTTGGCAATTCTAATCGCAGTCAGTAAAGCCAGCTTTAAAAAAGTAATATTTGGTGGATGTAAGTACAGTAACATTGAAAATTAAGGTGTGTAACGAAGCTAATGAACCTTGCTGGTATTCACTAAAATATATTTATTTGTATACAGCCACAGAAAAGTATGACCATACTCATTTATTAGTTTCTCAACTGACATATTCGTCATAGGTTATTACCATTAACTCACCGAATATGAATATATTGTAATTATCTTTCCTATCAGTTGAAAGCAATGGGAAAAAGAAAAGATTACTTGCTGTACATGAAGAAACACGCATACATGATTTTAATATTGTTCAACGTCTGAACTTTAGTAGATTAAAATATCAGTACACAACATACTGAAGATTTTGCTGACTATGCTGACATGGGACATACACATCATTTGAATGTTTGTAGTGAATTAAGGTCGTTGTACATACTGCTTACTATCGTGCAGTTTAATTTGTACATTTCATATGAGACGACAAAAGCATAGTCAGCAATAATCTGTTAAAAATACATTTATATTAAAGACTTAAACTCTGACAATTACTATTAGACCAGCCATTGCCATACAAAGAATTAAATAAACTGAAAAAATAACATTGTAATTTGAAAAGTAAATGAGCCCAAGTCTGTTTAAGAATAGAATGCTTTTCATGCGCCGATCTATATTCGAAAAATAGATAGTGAATGCCTGCATCACTTCAAGCAGACATATTCTAAATCCCAGTTAACAACTTCTTATTAGTAAATGATGGATTCTTAGAAAATTATTTCTTAATGCGAAAATTAAGTGAATTAGAAATTCAAAACTGCATAGCTAATTTAATCACTTCTACATAGCAATTGTGCATTCAATTATGAAAAAACTTAATTATCATAGCTTAAATCGACATACTTTATACTCAGGCTATTTAGAATGTATGTCCAGCATGAATTTGTAATTATGTGACTCAGTTATGATACATATTAATTCATCATCATGTCTACAAATGAAATTGATATTATAAGTGTTGTAAATGCATTATAATATTGCATGCTACTCTTTATTTAACATTCCATCATTGTTTACACGTCTCTCGAGCACGCTAAAAGTAACTTGATATCTTTATTGCATTTAGCTCTAAAATTCCAACACCCTTGTGCAAGAATGTTGGCATTGATAATTATATTTCTTAGTAGTCAGATTTTACGATTATATATAGCAGCCTAATTAGTAATAAAGTATTTTAATCCTACGCTGAAGTTTATCTGTTTGCTATAAAAGTTTATGTATGCAGCCCTTGCTTGGAAGCCCTAAAAATAAAATGGTGTGTACATGTGTGCGAACGCGTGCTAAGAATAAGTAGTTAGGGTGAGGAATATCCGCTGAAGGAACTCGCTGTTCTTGAGTAATTAGTCATTTTTGATATATTAAATAACACATTAGCCAGGATTGTAGGTAAAGACTCGAGATTTGGTTTTAGAGATGAGATAAAGAACTTCCTGCTTTGATAAAAGAGCTACTCAGTTTTGGCAGTCAATAAAATGTTTATTACAGGATATTGTAGTTTGGTTGGACTTGTTTCATTTTGAGGCGTGAATGTGAAATGTGGGTATGAAATGTATATGGACAGAGAGTAACTAATAGGTAACATAATAACTATTTCCAGTTTCCGTCAAGCAATTCTTTGCTCATGTGTCTTCTTGTTTTGACTGCAGGACACACACAGGCCAAGGCAGGATTCGGGGTTTTCATGTCTCACTGCACAACTAAATAAACAGAGGAGAATGAGACAAATGCTAGAATATAATATAAATATATTGCATTATATAGAGGAACACTTTCATTATCTTAACAGCTTTGTATAGAGCTAAAAGCTAAGTAAGCACAGCAATAAATTACTTTCTGTCAACAGTAAGACAAACTAATAACTTTTTACAAACGAAACATTTGACCAAGCTAGCTAGCCATGTCATGGTTTAGTTTAAAGTTAGTTTTAGCCATATCGCTTTCAGTTTCAGATGAAAGCTAGAAGGGGAGAGTTGCAAGTTGCAGCTGGGATTTGGTTCACTCACACAAAACTCCAAATCGTTACATTTTCTCTCTTCTGAATTCACTAGCTCCAAATGTAATGTACTTCCCATACAATATAACTCCAGTCAACCACATAACTTTACTTATTGTAAATATATTAATGTACAACAGAAACAGCAGCTCGATATCTGTGTAATATGTACTTCGATGCGTACCACTTACTTACATTAGTATGCATTAGTAAACAACATTCATCAGTTTACATTTGCTACTTTACATAAACCACACTACATAAAGACAAGTAAGTTCCACTCAAGACCATCATGAACCATCAAAATTATCATCACCATCAGTAAAATGCCCTTTCAGATCTAGTCCATATCAGAAATCCCTACCAACACATGTATCGGGCTAATTAACGTAACCCTAACACAAATTAAATGGATTAAACTAATCTACTGTAACTAACTACAACACTATATGACACTAAAACTAATGCATAAAGTACGTGTGTGTGTTCCAGACACTTCTTACTTACACGCAGTAAAATATATCTAAACGTTTCTACTGAGACACGATTTAAAATTTCTGATATACATTTATACATAGGGATGGAAGCATTAGAGTTTGACTTTCAGGACCTGTAAGCATTTACTACGACTCGTCCCTAAGATTCCTGACTAACGACAGACTTGCTGATAGTTCAAAAACTGATAGTCTCCACGCACAGCAAAAAATTACCATACGCTGCAAATAATGCCTTTAGGAATTCTAACACAATGACATTTGTTCGTGTGCTGCCAAAACATTACATGTATTTCTAGCTTAACTTAGTAACAGTAAGTTTGTCACATCTAATCAATTCCCATTTTATACAAACATATAATGTTTGATATATTATAGAGTTCATGTTATTGGTACGCACAATTTTTCATAACCATTCTAGATTTATTAAAGCCAATTGCCTACTTTTCAGTTCAGTTCATATGGGTCTTAAAGGTCTTAAGTGTCGCATGTTTCACGTTGAAAAGATAAATTCAAACAAATATTGTTAGTCGACACTACAATTCAATAGCATTCAACTTCTCACTCTTCTCGTCCTGTTTTTATGTATTTTAGCTTTGATGTAAGAAATGGAAACTAATACGAATTGAACCAAGCGTCTCATACATATTTAGGTAGCAATCTTCTGCTTGGAACTCAAATGCAGTTATTTTTATCCAATTCAATTTAAAATCTTTGAAACAATAGAAATCAATGATACGGATATAAAAATCAATATCTCCCGATTTAATATGGAAAATGCCATCACTTAAAGCATAACGTATTATGAGACTAATTATAATCGACATTCAATGAAATATAATATGAATGACTTGTAGGTGGATACGAAGATATCGAAAGGCATCAATATGTTAAAATCCTAATGATTTGATTATCTGGACAGTAGCCATTCATAATGTTATTATCTTCAAAATTCACAGAATTAGACCAAATCCTTTTAGTACAAAGCATAGATAAGAATGTAATACTACAGATAGTACTAATATGACTGTATGTAATAATATGTAATAATAATTGTACAGTAAATATATGGCACTATTTTTAGTGAAGGGTCTTTCTAAAAAATTGAAACATGGACTTTTACCAATCCAGGTGTCCAAATATGTCTAATTAGTTACATGGAAATATTAATGTCATTGTTATGCCATACCCCATACTACATAAATCTCAAGGAAGAAAGAAACAAATGTTTAGCTTGTTTGTGTGAAACTGCTACTTAGAGACTTGGGTGGGCTACAGGGTAAGGCGAGCGAGAAAGAACCAGACGTGCTGTCGTCTGCCTAGGCCTGGACTGTGCGTAGGCGTAGGGTTGGAAAGAGCACTGAATGTGCGACACAAATAATTATTGAGACTTGGTGTAGGAAATTCTCTGCATAACTGCATAAGTTACATTTCAACCCGTATAGTATACTTATTAGTATATAGCCCACACTATATCTTTGTGAAGATAGTGATGCGATTATGTGATGCATCAGCATCTTTGGTACACCGCATTCAAGGGATAAGTACATTTGACGCCCCCTACAATGGTTAGAGCAAGAGATATGCGTTTGCTTCTACCGCAACTGGCCTCTAGCGCCAGATTTGAAAAGGGTACAGGAAGAGAGGGCGGCGATTGACAAAAACATTCCGTAGTCAGTGTACTTTTGCTTTCTAATTTACTCTGTTCTGCTCGACACGGCTATCTCTGCCTGGGCATATCTTTCTAGAAAAAAAAGTTAGTTGCATTATTAAGCATTAATTATTTCGACACCTGTAATGTCAATTGGAGTTTGATCATCTTTCATTTTTCAGCTCCTTTGAAAGATTCAAGGTTATACTGGTCCGACATTCTGTTATAATATACGACTCAGCCCATTCCCCCTCTTGTTACTAAGTCAGCTCTAAATACCAAGACTGGTATTAGTTGTTCATTCATTTTGTCATTTCATTATGGCTGAACCGCAATCCGCTCTTTTGTTACGAAAGCAACTTGCTGGTAAGTACTGATTATTTTTGTCAACAATGTTTTATGTCCCATTTTGTTAATGCCGTATCCTGTTAGGACAAGCACCATAACTGATTCTTGTCTTGTATTTGATTTTCTAAGAAGTATGTGTTGATGTTGTATTTTCTAATTTAATTGTTTATTTTTTTTCAATTCACACATATTTTAATGTACAACTAATCCAACTTGCAACAAAGTTGTTTAAGGTACTCAATTATACATGGAAATTTATTTTCAGTTTCAAATTCATTTTTATTTTTTTGGTGTCGTCATCTGTTTCGTATTGTATACCGTTCAATATTTAATTCATTTATTACAGAGGTAAATAAAAAGTGTGTGTTGGGTTGGACTAAAATGGTCTTGGATTTCAATAGTTTACTTATGATTATCATTTGAAAATTTTTGGTATACATAATATTGATTTAGACGCCATCATTGGAAAAGTTGTACTAAGTCATTAAAGAATCATTGGTACCTTAATTAATTGTTATTAGTCTACAGTCTAGAGTCCTTTCAAACTTGTTGTGCTTTTTATGCCAAAAAATTGAAAGATTTTTGACAATTCCTTCAATAACACAATTTTGAATGAGGCCATCTTATTTTGCAGAACTCAATAAAAATCCTGTCGAAGGATTTTCCGCTGGTCTCATTGATGATAATGATATCTATAAGTGGGAAGTGTTGATTATTGGACCCCCAGACACTTTATAGTAAGTTAAAATAATTAAATACTTTATAGTAAGTAGAATAAGTACATACTTTATAGTAAGTTAAAATAATCAAGTACTCTACAGTCTATAGTAAGTTAAAATAATCAAATACTCTTCAGTCTATAGTAAGTTAAAATAATCAAATACTCTACAGTCAATAGTAAGTTAAAATAATGAAATACTCTATAGTCTATAGTAAGTTAAAATAATCAAATACTCTACAGTCTATAGTAAGTTAAAATAATCAAATACTCTATTATAGTCTATAGTAAGTTAAACTTAGTAAATACTCTGCAGTAAGTTAAAATAAATAAACATAGTAAGTATAAATAATTAAATAGTCTATAGTAAGTATAAATAATTAAATAGTCTAGTCTATAGTAAGTATAAATAATTAAATAGTCTATAGTAAGTTAAAATAATAAATAGTATATGGTTAGTTGAATTTGTTAAATTCTCTACAGTAAGTTAAATTATTAACTACTCTATAGGAAGCTAAAATTATTAAATACTCTATAGTAAGCTGAAATTACGAAACTCTTAGTAAGTTAAATTAATAAATACTTTACAAAGAATTAAAATTATTAAATACTTTAGAACGAATTAAAGTATCAAATACTTTAGGAAAAATTAAGATATGAAATATTTTAGAAATAATTAAAATAATTAAATACTTTAAAAATTAAAATTATTTAATCTCTATATTATAATGGTCTATAATAATTTAAAAATGATTAAAAATGGTCTATAGCGAAGTTATAAATTATTAAAGCTTCTATATTAAATTATAAATGTTCTATTATAGTAAGTTAAAAATTATCTCATACTCTATTAAGTTAAAAGTATTTATTACAAGGTCACAACGGTACTGAATGTCAAGATTTGATTTGATTTCGAAATACGCTAATATTAACCAGGAGTTTAATTAATTAGTTAGTTGAGTAAAATTTAGTATAATTACCTATAATGTAGGCTTGAATGTTTTATGTAATATGCGTCGCATACGCGCGTGCGCATTGCAGCAAAAAGGCATGGCATAGAACATAAATAGATACATACATACATACATACATACATGCGACATACACAGGTGTAAACGCCTTTATATACAGAAAATTAGTAGCTCAGTAATAAATAACTTGTGTTGCTCTTACAATACTCTTGTGATAAGTGCTAGCAGTGTCGTCATCCAACATTTGGAACAATGGTAATAACTTTGCTTTTCTGTTTGACAATAGTGAGGGTGGATTCTTCAAGGCTCATCTGTACTTTCCAAGGGAGTATCCTCTTCGTCCACCAAAAATGAAATTTATTACTGAAATATGGCACCCCAACAGTAAGAATTTCGAATTACCATTTTTTATGCCTAAAAACGAATTTATACATAATGATGAAAATATAAACTGTATATTCAATAATATATCAATCTTTCGAGTGCTAGAAGTGTAAACTGTGTTTAATAGCAGCTCTATATTTTTAGTCGATAAAAGCGGAGATGTTTGTATCTCCATTTTACACGAACCTGGAGATGATAAATGGGGTTACGAAAAGGCTTCTGAGAGATGGTTACCGGTCCACACAGTGGAAACGATCCTTATATCAGTAATATCAATGTTAGCTGATCCTAATGATGAAAGTCCTGCAAATGTTGATGCAGCGGTAAACAAATCCATTCTGTCAAAAACTGAATTAATTGTATATTAATTGTGTCGTGCCTAATATTTAAAAAGATAATAATTATTTATTTAATGTTTTGATATTACAGAAAGAGTGGCGTGAGAATTACCCAGAATTCAAACGTAAAGTTGCCCGTTGCGTTCGAAGAAGTCAGGAAGAGTGTTAGTAACAAATGTTCAACTCTAAACTATTCATATAATATACAATAATTAAAATCTCATCTAAGTTAATAATTTCAATCGCTTTCCGCTTTGCGTTCTCTTGTCGTATTCTATATTGTACTAAGCTTGTTACGATTTTGTCGTTCTTTTTTTGTGCGTTAGTACATTATCCGTCTATTTGACGATGAGAAAATATGGAATACTTTGACGTGCGATTTTTCTCATACTTCGTAAAATATTTCCGTTGTACTTTCTTTTTCTGAGTTACAAAGTTGAGTAATTCTTAACCTGTAATCATACTATACTGGTCCCACAAAGTAAAGCTATTTATAGTCAATGTGAGTTCCCATTTCGTGAAAATGCGTTAATATGGTAAAAAAAATGTAATTCTTTGTACGGATAATTTGAGTTTGTGTGTTTCTACTTCATTCACTAATTGTACTGCAATAAATACTTCAATACTGATTTGCATGATTGATAAATTTTAAATATGGGCGTATATAAATTTGCTTTATTTTTTAAAGTGTGGCATTTTATCTGTAAGCGGCTTTATGTTCTGGCATTACCTAGTTTATTTGGATGTGTGAAAAAAATTGTGTGTGCCATTCTACTTATATACATACTGATTATGAATATAACTTGATTTCAGAGCGACACAATATTTTACAAGCAGCCACTTAAGTCATGAATGAACCAGCCGAAATTATTGATTGACTTGACAAACAAGACAAATATTCATTTTATCATCCTCAAACGATTACCTACTTAAATAAATCTACTTGCAAAGCGCTCGACCCGATTTTGGTTATTTGAAAACAATTCTTCAACTACACCTCCGTTTTGGAGCCTACCAAATTCACTAATTTTCCTAAATTCTCCTTGGAGGAAAAGTTTGAGCCTGATAATCTTCATTAAGTGTGCTCGTTAAATTTTGCCTGCTACATAAAGTGTCCATGCAGTTTTTCTATACAGTTATTTTAGTTCTGAATTTCTACATTCTTCAGTTACAAGTGAAATGCATTTCAAACGTAAAGTACGCAATGAACTCCTTACTATAATATCGTACTTTGTTTCGCATGGATTGCGTCAGTCTAAAAATTGAAGTAAGAATTATATATAAAAGTGATTCAATAATACTATACTGCTAACTTACACATCTGATATTACCGCTGACGAATTTAATCCAGTCAAAAGTGTACAGACTTTAGAGAAGGAAACCGACATTTTAGTGTCGGATGTAAAAGAAATAGAATATGTGTGTAATCCTTTCCCCGAAAAAGTCTGTTATCTTCCCCAACTCAACGTCTTCATTTTGCTACTAATTATAAAATGCACTACAAACCCTACACACAAATGAGGAGTGTTTTGTGTCAGTGCGGAATTTGTCAAGTCTAGCAGTGGTTTGAGTATTCTATCAATGTGTATTGGTGGACAAATATGTTTTGTTTATCTTCGTACGTAATCTAAATAAGAACATATTATGCCTCGTGGTCGGGATTTGCATTATCGTATCGCGCACGTAAAGAATGAATTCGTCGTTAAACTAACTTTGACACGATACTGAATTGAACTGAATTAACTTCTCTAATTAAGCACTAATTACATGATAACTATTACATATAGCAATTAAGAACTTGTATTAATCCTAGTTGCTATAAAATTGGTTTCTATTGGCAGACCAATATTACACACACAAAAGAAACTGTTGTTATCTGTAACTATGCACGTACTGGCTGTAGAAATTGTTGTAAGAGACATAAATACATAAAATTGCTTAGGTAGACAGGTTAAATTTTGCACAAAGATAGAGTAACGTTATTCTTTTTCGCTGATGTCTTTGTATAAAGAAAATTTGGACAGAAGGTTTGAGGATGATAATGAAGTGATCAAGTAATAAGTTTACAATGAAATTGTGGATTGGAATATATAATAAGCTACTTGGATTATTAATCAGTAATCGAATATACAAAAGCAAGTGAATGTGTCTGTCACGAAAACGACCTAAAACTATATAAGAAAGACTAATCTAAAGCCGATAAAAATTTTAGAATAGCAACGAAATTGACTGATTATTCGCGTCATGTCATGTAAATAAGGTATTATTATAAAAAATGTCCCTTCATTTCATGACTTAGTAATTAGTGTCGCATAATATATATTATGCTAAGTATGCTGGATAACACGTATTTAGCTTACCTATTATAGCATCGGAATACAATATTATACTATTAAGACTCTTCTAAAAATTCTAATTCGAATCGTTAACTTAATCAGGAACGATACCATATTTTATTGCTATTTGTATGTATATAAATTTAGAAATGTTGAAATTTGCAGGTTAAATTGCTGATGATTGTAATTTTTACAACTTATCTACTCTTATTGTACGTCCAACTGTGTTGGTGTCTTATCTAATGTATCCGCAACTTCTACAAGTTATTTATATTTATTTCCAGATTTTCGCAATGCAGTCCAAAGGTAATAATATACAGATTACATCACATTTTTTATTCACAAAGCGCATAACTAATTATAGACTTATAATTATATATACGCTACATAATATTGTTGAGACATTTTTATCTTATTGTCAAACAATGCTATAAAATTGCAACCAGTCTTGTCTTACGTTCGTTTATAAACTGTGCAATTAAGGACATAGGAAATGTGTTTGAAATACGCCCCTGTAGTTGTTGGACGAAAAGCAATATTTATTACCAACACAGTGGTTGCCACATTTTAGAAAAAAACTTTCTACGTTTAAATAAAACCAATGATTTTCTTATCCGCATAATCCTAATTGTTACATTTTTGGAGAACTTCTTACCGTCTTCCGAATCCGAAAATCAAACCTTTCTTAAATTTAAAGTGCTACCAAGAATTAATTTTCTATGTTCGTTGGAAAGAAGGTTTTAATTGAGCAATTGTTAAAAAAGTAAAAATATAGTTTTCTTGATTATTCTAATATTTTAAAAACTATTTTTGAAAAAATTATGCGAGTAGCAGGAGCGTGCTATGTAAAACACTGACTCCAAATTTTTATATGGAGTAGTTCCGCTCGAGTGCCAATAAAAGTTTTGTTTTAGTATAATATAAACATTATGATATCTAACGCAGAAAATAATATCGTTTTGTAAGAAATTTTAACACTTCAGGGGCATTTTCTCAACACAACTTCCTAGTTTATATCTTCCGTTCTCCTCGGGTTCTACTCTTCGGAATTAACTGCTGCTTTAATGAGTTAGCACATCATATGCTTTCTAAGAATGTATATTATTACTCTAAATGTGAAAGAAATTAGAAATTTGAGATATATATTTCATTATCATTATTAAGCTTGGTTTTCAATTCAGTTTGTAGGGAAATCTGTAGCAAAAATGTTAAGTACTTCAGTTTTGGACCCTAAGACAATATCGTCATCGATATATTTTAATGGCCAAAATGAAAGAATGATTGATCTTTCTTGTTTAGGAAATAATGGAAAGGGTTACCTACAAACCTGTAGAAATTCTTTCCAATTATCCGTAGTAAGTATAACATGTTCAAAATGGTTAATTATTAGTACTTGAGTTTAAGAATGTGTTGTTATACAGATTGAGATACACAGATAGAGAAACAAATATTCAGTAAATACTACAAATCACCCTCAGATCGGGTAAGGGCTGGCCACTGATTCAGTGGTCGAGGGGGCGCAATAAATAATAATGACAAAACTTAACATATTCGCGAGAAGCGCAAAACCTTTTGAGGTTTATGGCCTTTTTTGAAAAAAAAATCTCTTTTTAGATTTATGGGGTGATGCCCCCCTCTGAATATGTGCCTGGGTAAGGGTAGGATGCCGCCTTAGTAATTATTTATATTTCAACCAGACTTTTGAATAAATCCTGTATGCTAGTATATTTTTTGGTATTTGGAAATGATTCTTGCCTTGACATTACTTCCACTTTAAATTTTGTATCTAGTATCAAAATAATGTTTGGAATTGGATTTTCTCATTTATTTTAGATTTGAATAACAACCCTTTATATAGGCTATATTTATAACTATATAGCCGATTTTCAAGATTGGCTTCAAATGGGTTTTGTGTTACATTTCGAAGAGTCAAGGGAATCATTTTAATAGTTTAGATCAGCCGTCTCAAGTAGTCGAATTGCAATATTGTAACCCGGTCAGGCACTGGGAGTATTAAACCTCTGGTGCCTTTCTTGCTCTAAGCTGTTGTGTGTTTGCGTGATTTCACGTTTCTAAATATTAGGATGACTAAAGGTAATAAATTTGTTCCTTGCTTGCTGTCGGTCATTTTGGCCCTTGATAGTTCTTGGAAAAATGATTTAAAGCGCAGATTAGTGCGATTACCCTTCTTTGATCTGTGATTCAGCAATAATTATATGTAGTGAACATCATGAGCAGAGCCCGGAAAGGCAGGCTATTGCCTATTTTTACCGCTTTGTCCAATGCAGGAAATAATTAGAATATTTACGTTTCACATACTGGAGGGAGACCTTATATTTTGTGTCCCATAGTGCCTTTACTGCCTTTATATTGTTGTTTTCAGCTCAAAATAGCATAAAATTTCTAAACTTAACCGACTCAAGTCTGCAATTTTAAAATTAAAATTTTTGTGCCTGAGAAATTTGTTATTGCGGTCGTTTTTGGTGCCTATTATTAGTGCCTATTTGTCAGTTTTTAGTGCCTATTTGCAGATTTTAGTGCCTAAATGCCTGCCTGTTTTGGAATTTAAAGTGCCTACCTTTCCGGGTATGGTCATGAGGATGAGAGCCTTAATCTTTATTCGCTAGACAGTTTGGTGAAAATGACTTCAGACAATATACAAATCGCGGAAAATTAACCTCTGTAGGTATTAAAATAATCTCAGTGTGAAATCTCATTTGCTAATGAGCAAATGTTTTCACAATTGAGTTTTTAAAGGACAGGAAGGTGTTAAACTCTGAAATAGGACATGTCAATTACAAATACTCATCATTGCCCTTTTAATTTTATCAAATATTTAGTAGGTAGTTAAAGCCTTTGCGGACTTCAAATAATTTTCGTTAAATTTGTCTTGCACTTTATATACTGATTACATTGAAGTTTGAGTGTTATATTGCACCTTGTTTTATCAATTTCTGTAGACCGTTTGGTGATATTATACAAGATGATAATTTCTTCTATTTTGTAAACTGTAGCTCATTGTTCTTAAGTAACGCTAACTATTGACATGTTTATTATTGACGTAAATTTTACAACCGTTGCTTTTGCTGAGAAATTTAGTTACGAATAAGTATACGAGATATCTGCGAAAAGACGATTTAATGAAATTTTCTTGCTACTGCAATTCAATACTTTTATTTAAAGGGTGTATCGATTGGGATCCGATTACAAAGTAATTTGTCATGATGTAGGAAATGGGATAAATATTAGATTTTCCGAAGACGGTAAACATCTTAAATAATTTCTTCACTTCTATATTAAATTATTTGTTTGACTACCAATGTTTGCTGTCATAATATTCCTTCCGAACTGAATTGAAACGATTTACTAATATTAACATATAAACAGCAAAATATTATATCAACAAATATCCCACAAACTTCTATTCTAAACTACACTACACATCCATAACATACCTAACCTTCTACATAAGATGTGCAGACTCGGGCAGGTCATGCATATTTATTTTTACTTTTTCATTTTCGACTAGAAATAATTTGTGTTCACAGCTAAAATGAATATTCAAATGTAGTTTGTATTTATCATATCATTTTAAGCGGGTTAAATGCTAGGCTAAATAATACTTTGAAGGTTAAGCAATATTATTACACAATTGAAAATACATAGTAACAGGTACCTACTAAAAGTTAAACTACCGTAGGATTATTATTTACAACTAGGCAGATTAAAACTATACACCTTTTCAGTTTTCTAATGTGAATGTAGTTGCAGGTATGTTTTGCGGTTTGGCTGACAGTTTTATCTCCTAATTCATATGAGAGGAAAAATAATGTCATGCCTGAGTGTTTTTTTAATTTTGTGTTGTTTTAGTCTTTTTGGTTTTTTAATTAGTATAGAATAGATATCGGAAATGAAATCAGGGTTGAACTTCACACCAAAATGAACTACAGATGATGGTATATTAATTGGAAATATAGAATTTCTGAGTACCTACCTGGAAAAGCAGCGATGAGGTGATTTAAGACGTTGTATATTGAAGCATCAAAGATGCGGATATTTCTGGCTTTTAAGAAAGTTTTATTTCCACATTTTTGCGGGGTGTCTAAACATTTTCATATGAAGATATGAAAGTATATTAGACATATTCCATATTTGCTACAATTCCTTACGACCTCGGGTGAAATGAAAACTAACTGATGTGCTCTTCCGCGATATAACACTTTTTGCGAATTTGTTGGTATGCATGCAGCAAGATGTGTCAATGTGTCCTGTCTTTATCATGTACATTAGGTCAGCAGCGGTACTTACCTTTTTACAACAGTACTAATAGTAATCTATCTTTGACAGTCAACTGAACTGAACTGATACACTGACTGGACATTTTATAGTACAGAACACTAGAATGATGTTTGTTGTTTACAAAACTTATGGATGATTTAAGTGACATTTGTAATTACATGAATGGTTTGAACCTATAATGTTATGTTGTATATCAATATTAGTCAAACAAATGATGTTAAATGTTATTGCATGGGAAATATATATATAATTTTTGCCACATTTGCTGGTGAACGTACATTATACAAATGAGGTTTTCGAACATTGTTATTCACTCTGTTATTATCTAGCATACAAAACATTGTCCAGATTTATTCGTTGTACTTTCTAGACATGTGTTTAATTTATGTTGTAGAGTTAATTCAGTTTAAGTTAAGCTTACTCCAATTAACATTAGAATGTATTAATCCATCTGCCCACAAGCCACAACCTGACGGACCTCTTTTTGATTTTACTCACAACTAGCCTATTAATTAGCTACCTGAAATAATATTTGTTTGTCGGAAGTCATTAATGTTCATAAGCACTTAAGGAATTCCTCAATTTAGATATTACACAATGAAGGCAGGTGAATATTTAACAGAATCCAACAATCTGACTGAGTACACCAATTGTCAAAACGAAGATTTGGTTGCACTCAACTGTTGTGATGTGCTGTGAGTGTTCTTATTGAACACATCAATTAGTTATTAATAATATTTACGTAATGAATAAAACATTATATAACTGATACTACACAACCAGTCAACATTGTCTTATTGCTACAAAAAGTTAAAAAATGAGTGCTGTAATAATATGAGTTATGGTATGGTTTCGTAGTGAGTTGAGTTTATTGATTTTCCCAAGTTACTACCATGTAAATAAGATGATAAGGATGTACAGATTCAATTTCATTTAATGTAGTTTGTTTGTATTTCACAAATCAATGTCTTTAATGTTCGTTTATAAGATGTAATACCTAAAGATTTTGATTTGCTATATTGTATTTATCATTCTCAAATTGAAAAATTCGAAATGGAAAAGAATCGTTCGTAATGAAATGAACATTACTTCATCAAATTATCAACAAAGGTTCACAACATGCCAACATTACATAAATTGTATGCAACTTGCATGCGTACGCATTACTACTTATATTATTGTCAATAAAATCAATCCTATAATAATAATGAGATAATGTATGTACATAATCAAGAGTCGTTGTACTGTATCGTCAAAAACAGACAAATGTTGTGTAAAGAAATTGCGAAGATCTCAGGGTAAAAATAAATAAAAAATAAATAAACGTCAACACAAACTGCTACTCTATAACATTTGCTCATATAATCAAAAACAATTTTCGGTCTACAGTTTTCGTCGAGTAATTACTATTTGCTTTACAGGAGACCTCACAGATTTCGGTACTAACACAGTCTAAAATATTTTATAGCCTTTTCAGAGAGGATATATATCCATAATATAACTAAAGCTAAAGTAGAACGGTTTGACGCAGATTTGTGACACAGGCAGGGTATACTTTGGTCCACACAATCTCAGAATATGTTTATCGTATATTTTGTAACAGAGCTATAATTATTTTCAGACCCTGTTTTAACATTTTACTGGCTCCCCCAGAAAAACACAACGGCTAAGATTCTTGTTAAGATTTCCTGTCCGTTGTGGCTCATATTACTAATATTGTTGAGAGCATTAAGACAAACAACTTCGATTATGGTATAAAAAATTCACTATGTAGTTTGCCCTGGAGAGACCATTAAAGATTATTACCCTGTACCCAGTTTTTTGGTATCTTTGGTTCGATAATAATTTTCTAAACGGACATATTCACTTCGTGGAAAATAATTTTTTTGATATAAGCTAACGTTTCGTGTTTTCGCCTGCCCAAACTGCCCATAATGAATTGGAGCATGAATTAAAAATACTAGACCATCGGCGCATCCTTAAACTACAGTTATGAGATATCATATGTTAAAAACTTTGAACAATTAATGCCAAAAATGCAGCTGGAAAGAACCGTGATTGTATATTATATGATTGTATGGGCTTTATTAGTAACAAAGATATCTAATTGAATATTAAAGAAAGCAATACCAACTCAAAAACGAACTATCAACTTATCAAATCATCTCAAATCAGCATCCTTTAATCAGAGTTCTTTAGCCGGCTATTTTACATTTTCCTCTCCCACCCAGGTAAATCTATACATCGTAGTTCCGTAAACTTTGCAATCGTTGTCAACGGATTAGGGAATTTCCATAGCGCTGCTACAAAACGCTGTTCTCATCTCCTAATTTTGCTATAAAGCAAAAATCAGTCGTAAACTTACTGCAAACTAAGAGCTACCACTACTTTGCGATCCAATTGTTGAAAGCAGTTAAGAATGTAGACAATTTTGATCCCTTGGGTTACTTCGACAAGATCATTTTGATCATCTCCAACTTCCGACTCGAATTCTCCGGCTAGCGGCTCCAAGCAAAGGGCAAGCGCCTTGCTTAAAGTAAATGGCAATTAATGTTTTCAATAATGTACCCCAACGCATTTCATGTGCTAAATTTAGTACATGAAGGTATGCTTTGGGGTACATTATTGAAAACATTAATAGGCAACTGTAATTGCCATAACAACTAAAGTCACTGGTAAAATGGTAGCCAATGCCGAACACTGTAATCCGTATCTTCAGTATCTTGGAACATCAATCATCAATACCGATAAGTGTTGACAATTGATATACAACAAAGCAAACTTGCTAGGACACTGCTTACTGACAGGAGAATATGGGTTTATTTTGAAATCGCAAGTGGACCGCAGCAACTGATACCAGGGACCATAAAACCCACGGGCGGGTGTGCATCATTTCACTGAAACATGGTAGCACTGGGTACCAAGATGGTTCCAAGTCATACTGGCGAACAAAGAACCGACAAAGTCAATTAATTAGCAAAAGAAGCGGCAGGGCAGCGACTGCATCCTGTGTGTTTCTGGCGCTCTCAGCTAGAAACAACAAAATTAATTATTGGGAGTAGCATACCAAGATGTGGAAAATTAGGAATGACTGTCGGCATAAAGTAACTTTACTTTTCTTCCCGCTCCTAGAGGGATTAGTAAATACTATCGAAGCCAGAAAAGAGGCTTTGGGGGCTCTCGTACATTATGGTTAAATGTCATTATTACCTAGCAAAGCCTGTAAAAAGTATCAACGGTGGGGGGTCTGCTCTTTGTCTACACTGTGGCTTAGAGGATGAGATACCTGTTCACCTGGTGGTGTTTTACTCGCGATACGCAATTGTCAGTAACCTCAATATGGGTTACTGTGTGATTCGACATCTTCCTTGGATTCGACTAACACTGACTGATACTCTTTTCTTCGATGATAATGTTTTTACATGGCTAGTTCCTACAATAACCTGCACTGAGGATATGGCAAAGGGCTCGTTTCTGTGGCCTGCGCCCTTGAGGTCATACCTTATCCTTATCTATAGTCCTCCATATGACAGAATAGAACATTATTATTAATCAGTGTTCCATTTTAGCCGGCTGAAAATGATTTTGACCAGTCAGCCGGCTAAAATGGCTAGTGGCCAAAAAACATGATTTTTAAATTTCGCGCCAAACCAAGGATGACTTGTTCAGTTTACATAGCCCTATTTTGCTATTTTTGGCCAATTTAGCCACTGGCTAACAAAGAAATTCAGCCAGCCATTTTAGCCAACCAACCGGCTGTTCACTGAATACTGTATATAATCATTATTAAACATGACACTACAGGTAACATTTATTCTTTTCCGCTTACTTTTCTTTGTTGGTTTCTGATAAAATATGTTATCATCAATAAATTGTCAATTCCTTTACAAGCCAATTTCATTTATTTTAATATTAATTCTTTAATTTAATGCTAAAATTCCTTTAGGACTTAACTGCCAATTCTATAGGAGTTTTATGGACCATGTCTTCTGCCATGGGGTTTTAAGCGTAGCAGTTACCATTTATTTTTGGGGCTCTACTCGAAACACGGATTTTCGAGTAGAATACTTACCGAGGATGAGGATTTAAAAACTACCCGTGAGAATTTGGAAGAATAGGTCCCAATTCCCAAATGTGCGAAAAGAGGATTATCTATGCGAAACGAGTAGAAGTGGCAAACCTGCTCGATAGCTGGCAAATTAACTCGATTTCAAAATAACCTCCAACTGAGGTAGTCGGATTTGTGGCAGCGAGTAAAGCCACGCTGAGGCCCGGCCGAGATTTCTACTTAATGCTATACATATAATAATAATAATATATATAATATAGCAATACAATGTTAAAAGAGTTGGGAGAACACCTCATCTAGGAGTTTGGTGTTCTCCTAGTGCATAAATTCAAGTTCAACCGCCGACTAAAGCTACGGCTATGGAACGTGAATGGACCCAGTCTAAGCCAGGCTCCCGCCATACATACCTTCTTCAGGCTATACATATAATAATAACAGTATATATATAGCAATACAATGTTAAAAGAGTAGGGAGTACACTTCCTCCTTGGAGGAAATGTACTCCCCACTCTAATACATTGGTACCATGTGACTCATCGACCATACACTAGTGTTCTCCGTACTCTTTTACATAGGGACCATGTGACCATCGCTCCTCGAGAGCTAAAGACACCATCATTCATCTTACCCAACCTGAGCTTGCCGACTCTTTTGTACCGGTTTTTAGCGCCAGATATGAACACTGTAGCAGACAGGATTTGACAAAGTCATTTTATTGTAGTCTGTAATTTTACTGATTATTTTTATCGGCTGAATTTAGGCAGCGGGATCTCGTTTCCTCCAATCCCGTTTCCTCCAAGGTGCCACACAATCTATTATTCGAACATTGCCTCCCGTCACTGTTTCTCCTCTTTTCTGATCTATGATCTAACTTATGAACTGTTTTTGTTGAAGCCTAACAAGTAACATACATATTATGTTTATTTGTTATTAGGTTAGGTCAAGGTCAGAAAAGAAGCAAAAATAGTGACTGGAGGCAATGGATATTAGGGTATTTTATTAAGTTTGGAGGAAACGGATAATAGGTTATGTGGCATCTTGGACGAAACGTGATTGGAGGAAAAGGAGGAGGAAACGTGATCCCGTTGCCTAAATTCAGCTTTTTATCTTTCTTCAACATTCAAAAGTAGGTAGCTACGTTACTTGAATTTGACATTACATTACAGCCTGTCATCTATCATCACTGTTAGTTGTTGTTCATATTGTTACTTAATCAGCTGTAATACCAAGACCGGTATATACTAGTTGTCAGTTCTGTTATTTCATTATGGCGGAATCCCAATCCTCTCTTTTGTTACGGAGGCAACTCTGTGGTAAGTACTGATTACATTTTGTGAACAGTGTGAGGGTACCATTGTCTTTTAACCGCTTATAATTTTTATTACCCAAGTTGAAGTAATAATTCTGTATTTGCCAATCTTCATGATGTATTTTTTTCAGAACTCAACAAACATCCTGTTGAAGGGTTTTCCGCTGGACTCATCAATGACAATGATATTTATGAGTGGGAAGTGCTCATCATCGGACCTCAAGACACTCTTTAGTAAAATAAATAATTATTGATTTTTAATGTAGATTTTGATGATATATAATGTCATGAAAAACATTATTTGTTTGATGTTCTACTAGTGATGATTTTTCATTTTCTGCTTTAACAGTGAAGGAGGTTTCTTCAAGGCTCACTTATCCTTCCCTGAGGACTATCCACAACGTCCACCCACAATGAGATTCATAACGGAAATATGGCATCCGAATAGTAACAGAACAAATTATTTTTTTTTTAAATAACTTTTTAAATTTCTGTCCTTAAACCGTAGCAAATGAAACCCTTATTAAATTAACGAATTACATGATATTATGTATCCAATCTTTGAGCGCTTACTTTATTTGAAACTTCTAACTTTTACCTACGTTTCTAGTCGACATTAATGGAGATGTGTGCATCTCCATTCTACACGAGCCTGGAGAAGATATTTGGGGTTACGAAGATGCCACTGAGCGTTGGTTGCCAATCCACACAGTGGAAACGATCCTTATTTCAGTGATTTCTATGATTGCTGAACCGAATGATGAAAGTCCAGCGAATGTGGATGCAGCGGTAAGCCAAGCCATGCTATTCAACATTGAATTTTGGAATTATTGTTTGTTTGGATTTTGTATTAAATTCAAGCTTAATTCTATTTCAATAATTTAATTTTTCTATATTTCAGAAAATGTTTCGTGAGAATTACTCAGAATTCAAACGTAAAGTTCAAGTATGCGTTCGAAAAAGTCTTGAAGAGTAATTACTAACAACGATGCTCAACTCTGAATAACTCACTCTTATAAAAATATCAGAATCAATAGTCAATCAATAGTAGTCAATCAGAATTCCAGGCCCCCCTTCATAATATTGCAATAACCATAGCAAATTTCCAGTTCTTTGTAAGCCTAAGTTGAGTAACTTTGTTTCCACTTCATGCAAGTATAGTTGTGTTGTAATAAAGACTGCACGTCAATTACAATTCGCCTTTTTATATTATGAATTGCATTTAACCTGTTAACGTCATTTACCATAGTTTTAGTTGGGATTTTGAGACATTGCATGGTACTTCTACATAATATTGTATTAATTGTATGGGCAATGACATTTTTGTATTTTAGCACACCCTTCTTCCGCACTCCGCACATATATAGATACATAGATAGGTAGAGAACTAGCTACTAAATTTTTGTTAGGACTTTCAAATATACTTTGTTCCCAATATGATTTTATATGACACGCAAAAAATTTTCTGACTCAGTATGTTGATATTTATTGTCTTGTTTTTCGAATTTTTCGTTGACTTTCTATCAACTTTCAGTACCCTGGTTTCAGTCTTGCAGTATTAGGGTTATGGTTATCGACCTATGGGTTTTTACATGGCTGTTATGAGTGTGACTCCTAGCGGAGGAAGGAAGTCGGTATAGAATACCATTAAATGATTGTGGTGAAAGAGTGCATCAAATTTTGAAATTGAATTAGACTCAATATTATTACGTTTACCAACTCATGATGCCATTGTATTTGATACTAGTAGACAACCTACAAAATTGAATATTTGTTAGCTGTGAGTACACAAGTTTAGTTTTCCATTGAAATATAATATTGTACCAATAGATAATTTTATTCAACATCAAAACAGATATACACAAATATATTATAACATTTATCCTTACACACGTTGTTGTAAGTCAACATGGATAAATATTAACATACTATTGGGTGCATTTTTGCACTTCTGTAAAACTACCAAATATTATTTACTACTATCAATTTTCTGCTACGCATTAATTGACGTGTAACTACATTACTGTATATAATTTTTCACGACCTATTGTATTGTTTTTCCCGTTAACATTTGCAAAGAAGTACTACACCAGTATTAAGTATGTACTGCTATAATATAATACTTCCTTTTACTTATTTTTATAGCTTGGTATTTGTATTCTACCATTGACAAATAAAACTGAATTGTCTCACTAGATATATGACAAGAGTATTTTAATTTATCAAAAAATAAAGAAACTGTGAACTAAATGGTTGTTGTATTGCAGCCTGGTTGTTGGGATTGTAACTAAATAAAACTACAATTAGCTACTTTTTCCACAAAACATTAATTAATTTGCATGATAGTATAAAATCAATTCATTCCAGCTTGATTCATTGGCTGTTTTCTGTATAGTGTATATTATCAAATACTTAGTTCATACTGTTCAGTTATCTCAATTGTGAAAAATGGAAATGTTTGTAGTAAGAAATGACAGTAATAACGTTGTTTCATTTAGGATAATCTTAGAATAATTGCTAATAATAAATTTCAGTAGGGATACCTCCATAAACGATTCTTTGTGATTTTAAATAACAATAGGATATAATCTTATGCAATCTACGTAATTATCCTATTAGGTAATATGTTGTGTGTTGCTTATTCAAATAGCGACTATTAATATCCACCAAATTTCTATATTACTACAATAATACATTAATATTTACTTATGCTTAGATTTAATTTAGTAATTAATTTATAAAATTCGCATTAACCATAGATCTACTGTGATGTAACTTTGATAGTACTTATGGCTACAGATTCTTTACCATTTGGACACTAAAGGATGCATTCTTGAATACATCTAACAGTATTTTGGGTAATTATTTTACATAATACAATTATAATATTAATCATATTTAAATAAATGATAGGGCATTAACATTTTGTAAATTTTCACTTAGAAAATGTTTTTTTAGAATAACATTTATGACATCGTCATCAGCACATCATCAAGGTCGTCATCACAGGGTTGTTACGTTCATGGCAATTTCACTTCTTTAAAAGTATTCATGATTAAGGGCACAGTAGAGCTTTCACTGAAATACATTTCGTAGTTGGTTGGTACATATTGTACTTTCACAAAAAGTACAAGTAAGCTTAAATTACTGTAGAGTACCTAATGACACAGACACGAGTGACACGACAATTTTCAAATCAACATTATTATTATTATATCTTGTTATTAGTTTGGTTCGTCGTTACTTAATTTACATATTTAAATGTGTTTCTATAAATAAGATCACCTTTGGTGGGTATTTTACCATAATTTACTCTTTTCATAAAATTCTGATCGAACAAAAACACGCACTTTGATAATTGGGGCGAATCTTGATTACCATCATATAGTACTCATTATTACAGTTCAAACACTACTTAATACAGTGCATGTTAATTTGTTAATATAGATAGTAGGTACATAAACTACTGCCACAACGATTAGGCTATTCTTTTCTAAAATATAATTGTCACAAAACATGTTGCACAATTTCATGATGAGGACTATTAATTCATGTCCTCTTTAATAACAATTTAAAGCCAGAGACTTTCCAAGATATACGCCTTTCAATGGTTTGCAAAAAACTGAAATACAATACAATAATGGAACATCTAGGTACTTAGTAAATTGACTAGAATCATTTAGTCGATAATTAAATTCAAAACTGTCTAATTACATTTCTTCTTGTTCTGACATAAATAAATTTTTGATAATTATTTTCAATAGCTGGTTAAATATATACGTACTAAACTCAAAACATTAACTCAATAATTAATTTATAAATTTATTAGTCACATCGAGTTACATTGACAAAGAACTTTGTGAATTATTCATTTAATAAATCATGTACCTTATGTACAATTTATCTGATTTATAATCACATCATTAAATTAGCACCCGAGGATATCAACCCATCTCTCTGTACAATAATAGCTTTATTTTATTTTAATTAATTATGCAGTATTCGTCAAGCAGTATTATTTTTATCTAAGAGTAATTTTCATTTACATATTGCGTTATGCAATATTTACGCAATTCTTTTTCATAGCGTTAGTAGTGATATTTATTTGACATGCCACTAAGGAGGTATAATTTTACTCTATCATTAATTTGTATTAATGCTTAGATAAAATTACTTCCTTGTTTACAAGCGTACATATTACAAAAGCTGCTCATCAATATTGCATTTTACATAACATCCAATAGAGTTTTGACTAGTGAAGCAAGAACAAGCTGAGTAGCATTTTAACTTATTCTTATAATAGGAATTTAATTTACTTATTACTTTTATCTAAATGTACCAAATTTGTATCATATTTAAATATAATATTATATGTATTTATTTATTTGATTGTTAGAATTAATATAATTTGTGCATTTCAATTTGGACTTTTTCGCCAATACATTATTTTAGATAGATGTACTTAACATTTTCAAACAAAGAAGGATTTGTTAAGGAAATGAAAAGAACCTGCTGAATAAAGAATTTATCACTGATAAGCTGAGATTTCTGTACCCAAATTTCCGTTATGTATCTATCCCCTACGCTGTGGTCATAAACTTTGGGTCAAAATGAGAAATATCTAATTAATAATACAAATCCAATTAACTATTGAAGTAGTTAATGGCATTTCATATTTGAAATGTTGATTATCTCTTCAATTCGAATTATGATCCAAAATGTTGGAAAGTACACTCAGAATGTTTTTGTTGAGGGTTGAGAGTTTTTGAGATATCTATCAGAGCTTACTACAATGTTCATATAATAAGCAATAATAATAATAACAATAATGACGAGGGAAAAATTAGTTCTGTCTAATTAATTAGGTATGTTTACGAAGTTATAATATTTTGACTTACAACTTAGAAGTTATAAGGTAAATAGGTACCTTTTTATCATGTGTATTGGTAGTTAAGTATGCACCACTTTGACATTGCATCACGGCGAGTAACTAATTATGTACCTGTAATATATGTATAGTTAATATTATATACTTATATTTATAGATGCCATTTCATCAAATTCTACATATATATTACAATATTAAGATACATTTATATCTATAATATACGTAGATGCTTCCTTCCGTGGCTGTTAACTTATTTTGAGTAGACAATAGGAAAGATAGGTCATTCTACATTTTCCTATCCTCAATTTTGTATTGGACAATTACTACAGTAAGGTAACAAGTGTATAAAAAGGTGTACAAGAGGTCTACTGCAAATATTATTTTTGTCTATCTAATTATCGGCACCTGTGTACATGAAGTAACACACTTGTGTAATCTACCGCTACTACTGCTACAAACTCATCTTAAATATTGATCCTGTCGATATGCAAAATGCAATGTTAAATGTCGAAAAGAAATAAATTAGCTGTGGAAGTATTTTAAGTATCATCACGAATCATCAGTAGGTAATCCTTACGAAATTAGAACGATGGGTTTGATGTGACAAATAGCAAAGGAAGGGACTAAAGGAGATTATTTCTTGAGAAGAGGTTGACTCTCTCCACTTTTTTGTTCAGAGGCGGATGTGGAGGCTGTGCCAGCGGAGGTGGAGGGTGTTGAGAATGAAGTGGTGGCCATCGTTGCGGAGGTAGATGTTTCTATGAGGGCGGAGGAGGAAAGTGGGAGGAGGGGAAGGAGACCAGGGGAGGAACTCTTCCTGGAAGAATTGGACGGGCTGCTTTTAGTTCCTTTGGTACCGCTCCCTCCCGCACTACCCGCGCTGTCCCGCCGCTCCTTCCCTTTCCCATCTTTGTCTGATGTGGAGGGCGAGGACTGTTGATCGGGAGGCGGGGGCGGTTCGCTCACAGTTCTACTGGCGGTGAACTGCCGTACAAAACTAAATTTTGAGAAAAAGGACTTGGATTCGGTGGAAATGGCGCCCGCACTTTCCCTCCTCAACTCCCGGTGACCGAGGAATCCAGAGGTGGAGGCAGTAGACGTACTGGCCGCAGCAGACTCCCGCCGGGTCTCGCACAAACTCCCTTGGCGCCTCATTGATGTCTTCTTCCTGGAGAAAACCAATTTCTGTAAGTCCCTTCGCTCACCCGGACTGAGCCGATTGGTACCAGAGCCAGATGAGGTTGAGGGTTGCTGGGAGTCACGTGAGTATTCGTTAAGTCCGGACAAACTAAGTCTTGAGCGAGAAGCAGAGCCAATGCCCATGGAGAGCATCCTTTGTAGCTGATGAGTTCCGTAAGAAGTCGTCGGAGGGGTGGACAGAGGTGCTGAGCTCCGTCGGAAATCGTCGTAACTCCTTCCCATGTGCGACTGGCCTGGAAGAAACCGTTGACTGGTTGACGGCTGTTGGTAGGAAGAACGACGCGGAGATTCGGCCTCAATACTGCAAGCTTTGTACAGAGCTCGTACCCGTTTAGTTTTACTCACCAGCACAGACTCAAGCATGTCCAACTCCGACGGAGAGAGAGCGCCTCCTGCAAAACAATCTTTCATTTGTCTGATTTCGTCCTCCAATTTCCGCATTTCTCCAACCGTTGCTTTTGTTTTCTCCTGTTTCTCCTCTTCTTTCTTTTTCATCTCCTTTGCCAGCATTTTGGCTTCCCAATTAAGATTATTGAAATCGTCAGAGTCTTCATCAGTTTCCTCGTAGACTTCTCCGTCATCGTCGTCCTCCTCCTCTTCTTCCTCCTCCATCCCAGCAGCACTCCGTCCTTCTTCAATATCCGCAGGGGAGGAGCGAGGGGTCTTTTCTCTGCAAGTGATCTCTGTGATCCCTTTCTTTCTAGGCTCTTCTTCCGAAGAGGATGAGTTTTCATAATCAGTCAGTTCTAGATTGCCCACGTTGACAGCGACAGATTCTCTGGGGATGCTGGTGCCACTCGTGGACGGCTGAGCAGAGTCGCTTTGTGAAGGGTGCAGGTGCTTATTGAATTGGAAACTATCACGGTCACGATGAAACTCGTGTTCCCACGGGGCACGCCCACTAATTGCAGACGGATCCACTTTCGGGGAGGGACACAACTCGCTCATCTCTATTGTTTCCTCCTCTGCAATTTGTGCCCACGTAGTCAAGTGATCCTGCTCTTCTTCTAACAAATCTCCAGCGATGTCCGCCCTCTCGAACACTTCGTCTTCAAAGTCCTGATTACTTATCACCGTATCAATGGAATCTCCCCGTGAGAACAAATACGAGGATTCCACCTGTATGGGAAACGACCTCGCAGCTCGGAGACGTGGGTGTTCGTGCAGAATTACGTCTTCTTCCTCATCGTCGTCCAAATTGTCGTCGAAATCGTCGAGCAGTAAATCAGTCTCTTCCAATTGCTCAGTGAGTCGGGAGCGAATGTTTCCGCTGCGTGAGGAGCTCGGACTGTCTTTATCTTCAGTCTGGATATCATCTTCCCCTTCGTCACTATCCATTTGGCCAGCCGAGCCATTGGCTGTCAGCGCTGCTCCGTTTTTATGCTTCAACCGACATGTCACCAGTTGCTGGGCTTGGTTTAAAGTCTTGTCTTCAAGCTCTTGAATACGAAGTTGAAGGACAGTGATTATCTCGTCCCGCCTCTTCACCTCTGTCTCTAGGACTTGGAACCGATCTTGGAACTTGTGGTGGATCTCTTCCATTTTGATACGGATGATATTCCGAATTCCCAGAAATACTCCACCGATGCATTCTTCTTGAGCTGTGACTATTCCAAGACTGCTCAGACTTGAACTATCTGACGGATCCACCTCTCTCTCTCGTTTCATCATTGCAGAAGATCCTTGACGACTTCGTGGATTCTACAAGATGAAATAACCCAATTAGGATTTCCTTTAATGTTTTTATTAATTTATATATACTTCTTTTTCTCAGTCCTCTTTCCCTAATATCCGTCTCAAACAAGCACCATATCTTAACTATAGAAAATTTATTCTAAAAACTACTATAATAAATCATAAAAGTAGCAATTGAATATTTTCTCACTCTTATTAAATAGTACTTTATAGAAATGAAGCGTCGCTAGATAAATTCTCGTCAAAAGAAATCATTTCAAACTATCTAGATCAAAACAGATGAGGTGCTTCTAGCGGATTCCACTTTTAAATTGAACTCTTGATTATTTCCCTTCCTGTTTAAAATCGACGGCTTAAGGTATGTAATTTAGCATTTGGAAATATAGAACATTTTCGAGGTTTCTCTAACTCTATAAATGCACGTGTTCCATTTCATCTTGTCACCTTCGCACGTCTTGGGGACTAACCAAAATATAAGGTTGAGGCAGTGCACTGATCTAGAATTTATCTCTAGTGAATCACTCTTCCCTCCACGGTCTTGACAGTCAAGTCCGATGGGATGAAGCCATGATGCATTCACAAAACGTAAGCTCGTCCATTAATCCTTATTGCCTCTCCCACATTGCTCCATCTTCCCATCCTAGGCCCCAAATACACTTTTCTAACCCATCCTTAATGCTTAAATTCTGAGCTTCATCTGATATCCTTGTCTTACGTCTGTCACCACATTGCATGGAGACTGCTATATTACTATATCCTACCATTTAGTATGGTAGAAAAGAAGATTTTCGCAGAAATATCTTTTTTTGCTATAGAGGTACTCAAACAGAGGATGATGAGGAAAGGGCCAAATCAGCCCAGTCATTTTCGAAGATCCTACATACGATTTCAATTTTAAAATCCATTCCTTTCCCCTAAATGGACATTAGAGTCACGCAAGCAAACTTTGCTCACTGTGTTCCTGCTGATTTCAACCTTAACGACCCTTTTTCTGTCTGCCGTCGTCGTGTCACTTTTCCCGCTTATAAAAGACATTCTCAGAACTTTTATGTTGTTGGTATTAAATTGGAAAGGCATGGTTTATACTCAAAACCTTGTCGGTAGTTAATTGTGACCAATTAACTACCGACAAGGTTTTGTAATTGATCACAATTAACTATTTGGTAAAGCGTAAGATATCTCATTTTTGGATATCTATGACTTTCTTCGAGGAATCAACAAATCGAAACTCTTAATCCTAGAGCGAGAGATTTCCTCATAATTAACATTACGTGCATTGACTTCTAAAGTGATTTCTGTTCATATTCTCCCATTACTGCAACGACCATTTTAGTGGAGAAGTGCACTTTTTCCTCCCAGAAAAAAAGAGGTGATTTAAAGTCACATTTCGAGTTTCAAATCTTCGCTTTCCTTTTGGGTCTACTAAAAGAGAAGGATATGTAGGATCCGAAAAAATCAAGAAACTACATTTAGAAGCTATTATTGTATATCCTTCAGAGATATTACCATAAGTACTGTAAAGTTATATTGCCTATATTGTACTTCACCAGTTTAACACAACCCTCGACGACGTTCTGTATTCTATAAAACGGGATGTTATGGCATAGCATATTTTATAGCTGCATATACAAGATTTTTATAGATGCTCTAGTTTATAAGTAGATACAGATAGTTGAGGAGTTACGTTTACGTTTATCTTTATAACTCCTCAGCTCCTTCCTATCCCAAGTTCCCAGGAGACGAAAAGCTGAGAAAGTGAGAAAGTGGTAACAATTTATTCCAATCGAAGCAACGTCGTTAGCCTGCACTTTGCACTCCTTTTACTAGACAAAGTGCAAAATACCAACTCAACTTCATGTTACATTCCCCACTCATCATCTCATTAAATTAACCTATAAGACCTTCCATATAAAGATTTCTCTTCTCCTGTCCACCCATAACTGTCCTCTCACTACTCGCTTTCTATGCACCTCTACTGCCTACACAGGTATATTTATTCAGTCTGGCTCCCACCAGCCTCCTCTCAGCATATGACACAAGAATTCGTCAAAATCCAGATGCACACGCATCTGTATGTGCAAGGATGATGGTGTGCATTAGCATTTTCCAGGTGCACAGCCTCGCCTAGTCTAATTTGCATCATTATAGAATCCTCTTGAATTTACTTGTGAGCGAATCCTCCGGAAAAGTTTAAATTGCACCAGCGGAGACGTATATCTTTATCCTTTCAATTCCAGTCACATTCTGTCTAGCATAAAAACGAAACCAAGATATCTGCACTCCCAGTGGCAGAGCCTATTTGTATATCTACAGTTGACAGTACTGGTCAGGTTTCTTTATTTCATTCTATTTTAAGAATGCGTTAAAAATTCTAGGAAGAAGGGAGAACATCTTCCTTTCAAACCTTATGCAGTTTTCCATGCAACCCGAAAGTCGTAACCTGAAGTTAGCTAACTTCAGGTTACGGCTTTCGGGTCGCATAGAAAACTGCCTTGGGTTTGAAAAGAATCCTTTTCTTCATCCATTCTCAACCGTTGATAGTGCATTTTTAAAATAGAGGAATAAAGAATCCTGACCATGACTAGCACTATAATACTCCCCTACTTTGATACGTCTCGCTTCCAGTAAATTGAGATTCTTGAGCTACACAAAAGTGTACCTTCTACCTCTGAGTACACTATGCTGTTGATAGATAAAGTAAAAAACCTTACTTCAGTTGTCAATGGGTGTCTTCGTGTTGGAGGTGGTGAGTTAAGCAAAGGGACGACAGGCCACCCTCTCTGGCTAGAACCATTGACACTCCCATTACTATTACTATTTCCATTGCTACGGTCATAAAAGTCGCATCTCATGTCAAAAAAGCCGGAAGACGGATCTTCTGCGAGTCTTGTCATTTGGACGAGATTAGGAGAGTGTATTTGTGGGGGTTGATTTTGCCAATGATTTAGTTGTGGCTCCGGTGGTGCATCAGGTGACGTAATATTGACCGCTTGTCTTTGAAACGTGACGTTTTTAGAAAATTTTCTATGTCGTGCAGCAAAACCCTCGAGCGTAGGCGCTCGAAGGAGTCTTTGATATTCCCTTATTTCTTGATCCGGATCAATCTCTCTTTCCCTGGCCTCGTCTTCAGCAGCCGACTCAGCGAGCCTCTTGAGAATACTCTTCAGATTTCTCCGTTCTGGAGTTTCATTACTTTCCGGGGACAACGGCGGGCTTAATGATTCGTTATCGTCATCAAGGTTCTCATCCTCCATATCCCAGTCTCCTTCGTTTTCTCCGTCCGCGTCTCTTTCCTCACTTTGCTCAGCCCGATAAAACGGTTCGATCTTCTTCTTTTTTCTTCTAGGCATCGGTGTGCTGTGTTTCCCTCCTTGAGTTGGATAATCAACATTTCTTCTCCGAAGACCATTAGTAGCGTTCAAGTAAGGACTTGTCTCTTCCCGAATCTGTTGACTATCACTAGGGCCCTCAACAGCCACGGCTTGTAATGACTGGACAGGAGGAGTTTTTGCTTCACCTGTTTTTGTATCCGTTTCTTCATCTCCTTCCATTTCTTCCATAGCATCATCTCCTAGTCTCTCGCCAGCAGCAGCATTAGCGTCTTCTCTATCCTCCTCTTTTTCTTCTGTAGCTCCTCTCACGATCACAAGAGTTGTGGCAACTGCTGCTGTTTCATCTGTCAGTTCTCCTAGTGGAGGGACAGGAACACCAGGAAGCACTTGTTCACGATTCGATTGTGTCCTTCTTCCTTTCGTGAGTGAGTGGAGTTGCTCATCAAACACTTCTCCAATCTGAGTGCCGGGAACTGCACTTGTTTCACTTGAGCCTTCACTTGTACTCCGAGTCAGCACAGTGTTCCCAGTTTTACTCCTTAGAATCTCCGCAATTTTTTGTCTCTCGTTCAGAATTTGAAGTTTCCTGATAAAAGGAAGACGGGAGAATTCAGGAGACAAGTCGTCAACAGATCCGTAGGTTTTGGCATTTTTCTGTTTGAATGGAAGAGCAGATGGACGCCCGATTATTGTTGAGCCGGGAGCGGAGGAAGCCCCAGAAGATGTCGACAACAGTGGCGAATCTATTGACACTCTTTGAGAAGAACTGGGCTCTGGCATTGGCTCTATCGTGTATTCCGGCGGAGGTTCATCAGTCTGTGACGAACAAGGCGGAGCAGACGAGCCCCGGCCTCTGTCCTCACTAAGCGGGTGACTTTTAGGGGAGACGACGGTTTTGGGCTGCGGAGTGCCAGACCCTCCTGGAGCAGGACACGGTACTGGGGTAGATGGGGTGGGCATAATTGGCGGAGACAGTGGACCTACGGAGGAGGAGGGAGGAGAGCCGATCTTCCCAA
This sequence comes from Tomocerus qinae, assembly GCA_020055645.1. NCBI lineage: Eukaryota > Metazoa > Arthropoda > Collembola > Entomobryomorpha > Tomoceridae > Tomocerus > Tomocerus qinae. The sequence continues at coordinate 28,257,411 of CM034548.1, forward strand.
CGGCCGAGTCCATAGAAGATACGCTGTCTGCGCGCTCTTTTTCTTTTTTGTCCTTCCGTATTTTAAGCTTACTCCATCTTCCGGGCTTTGACTTCTCCTGTGGCTTTGGCAATGGCTCTACTGTGGCTTTCGTGGAAATTATCGGGGAGCCAGTAGACGGAAGCTCGGGTTGTTGGCGCGTTTTACTGGACTGGAGTACTTCAGGGGGAGGAATGAGACTTTTGAGCATATTCTCCCGCTCCTCTTGCTGCCGTCTCTCCCGCTCTTCCTTTTGCCGAAGAAGACGAAGTCGCTGGATAAGCGGAAGACCAGCCCCTATCACCTCGGGCTCGAGATCTGGACTCGTAGCTGTGGTATTCGCTTGCGCACTTGCTTTACCTAGGGGAAGTTGTACTTTTCGACCTGTAAGAGGGATCAGGGACATAGACGGCGAGGAGGACGTCGACGTTGACGGTTCTTTGTCTTTCTCGTCACTCTGAACCACGTTATGCATTCGTTTCAGCATTCCGCGAGGAGGCGGGAAAGATTTGTTTGAGTCTCGAAGACTCGCTACACTTTCCTTTCTACCGTTTCGATTCCTCAGTCCGTCGTCCGCTTTTCCCGACTCTGGTTCGCTGGAATCTTCCTTACTGCAAAAACCCCAATTCGTAATAGTATTATACTTACCATATATACACAATGAATCAATAAAGTAGATTTCCAGAAAAAATTGAATATTATTGAAACAACTTTTTAGTTCAAAACCTCTGATAATGGTAAGAAAAATAGAAACCATTCATATTTGGAAATTATATTGCTTTAATCCATAGCATCTGTTTCGAAAATATTTTGCGCGAAATTAAATGATTAGATCAGGAAAATTCAGAGTACATGAATATTTACACTTCCAATTAGTTTACCTTGAATTGCTTTTCCGACTACGTCGAATGGCATTTCTCAGTCCTTTGACATCACTGCGAAGTTTCTCAACAATTCTCTTTCCGGTATTGAGGTCGGCAAGTGGAACTTCGTCTCCGGAAAGAGTATCTGGACCCTTATTGATATTGTGGCTACTTAGACTAATGGCAAGAGGTGAGGAAATTTTCTTCGGCTCCACCTTCTTCGGGACTGCGGGACCTGATGCTTTTCTTGCTTCCATCAGACGTTTCCGACCCAATGTTTGTAAAATCTCCTAAGAATTACAAATGCAAAAACATTATACTCTTGAGCAATTAAAAGCGAATTAATATTTAAAATTATGTTATAAATCTTGTAGATATAAAATAATACAAAAGACTTTATTGACATGGGTTAATGAATTTAGAGGAATTTGTTCGATGTACTTAAGATGTGTACTTAAAAGAAGGATACGGATTAAAGATTTGATTTACTTGAGCTTCAGGGTAATCTTTCATGGCGGCCAAGACATCCTCTCTAGAGAGGCTGAAAAGCTCCGAATAACCGACAGAACGGACATCAGCTGTGCGTCTATTGTCATCAAAATAACACAATAGAAAATAAATTGACAAAACTGTCGACAACATTTAAAGAAGACTCTGGTTGGCCACTCATCGATACTAATACACTCACCACTCTCCTAGCCTCAATCTCAAACACAAACCTCCGTCCATCTGTCCTGTCTTTGTTGTCATTGTCAGTCTATCCGTCACACCGCCGCGGCAATTCACTTACGTGACACTCCATTCCACTCTCTAAGATTCTTTATAGCAAATGTCTATGTCTGAATGGTAGACGTAAATAATAGGAGCTAATATATACTTATCAGAGGGAGTGTGATATTATATAGGTACATCTTCCCTCTTTAGATCCTGCAAATCTCATCTTACTACTTCTTTCTCCTCTAGTTTAATACTAAACTGGAATGCTTTACGATTTATCCTTGTCATCGGCCATTATTTTCCACCACACATACCACAAAGTCTATTGACATATTTTTTACTTATCTGTACACATTAAGGAGAACTCGACATTACAGTCTTTCCACACCAAACTCTGTTGATGCATTTCTATCGAACAAAAACTTTTATTCTGCTAGTATAAAATTGCTACTGAGATCGACAATCTTATATATTATAGTCTCATGGTACTGTATTTCCAGAGATCTCAGAGTTAATTACTTTCTTATGATGAGCACTTTAAATCACCCTAGAGAATTCATCTCACAAACCTAATGTAAGTAGTCAAAGAAAATTGATTTCTTTACAGCTTTATATAAAGTGTGGGGATTTGTCTCCCATGTGTTACTTAACTATATAAAGGTAATAATTTGTTATACGCCGATATAATGTAATGCAATCTCTTCATGAATACTAAATCTGCTCTTTTCCTGGCAAAATACTAAGATGTTAAATATCTTTATGGCACTCAATTAAAAATATCTTTACGAGTGGGACGTGAATCATTATTTATGTCATTAGCAAGAAAGTGTAAGAAAACTCACTTGTTGAGTCCATCTAGGTTGAGAATTCCAATTTCACCAAAAAAGTCTCCTGCTTGCATTGTAGTGAGCACTTTCCCCAGTTCACTAAAAATAGAAGATTAGTTGAGTGTGGGTGGACATATTTGATTTTTACTTACACAATAAGCTTAATTGAAATTCTAGTAAATAGAAACGAATACATTTAATGACAAAGTGATCCCAGTGAATGAATTTGTTCACGATTCTTTGAATGGAATGGAATTTATCAAAAGGAGATTTGAATGAGAATTTGATATACAAGTTGAAAATATACAAAGTAAATGTCAAATATTCTGACTCATTCACTCCGACGATACATTTATGTTTAGTTAGAACTCTGAATTAAACTAAATTGTGTCATTTGCGTTCAACGACTTCGTCTTGTATTGTGTATGTAATATACACATGAAATTGAACATTTTCCCCGGGCTTCAATACTTCTATTCATGTAAAGAAATACAGAAAAATATACTCTCTGATTTCACTAGAAAAGGATTCATTTTCCTGTAGTTCTGATTTCAGCTCTTCAAATATTTTCTATTTTGGTACACCTCCTCCGCACAAAATTCAGGAGCTAGAAAATATTTTTCATTTGGCATTTGCTGCGATGAAAATGGATTGAGGAATATAAAAAGATGTATAAATCATCCGTTTGATAATACTTAGTCAATAGTAACAATAACGTATTGTTCTGCAACATGAATAAGTACATAGCTATTATGTACAAGCGTTATTGGATGTTATATTGGTGAATAATGACTACAGATATGCTTTAAGGTTTAATAAGGTGTAATAAATCAAAACAATTGCAACAGCAATGATAACTAAAGTTCTCTACTAGTAAATTGCAATATGCATGACAAATTGCCTAGCAATTTGTAGTACTCTCTGCCTACCACTAATTCTTTGTATACTATATGGATATTTTGCGTAGTAGTTATAGAGTTTTATTTATTTATAATTCTATAAAGTATAGCCTCTAATGCACATGATGAAGATTCACTGAAGTCGTAAAGAGTAATTAGTCTTGAGACGAGAGTTTCTGCAAATCACAAGAGGTATAAAGTACACTGGCCAAAAACGTGTTATATAACAGCTTGGGAAATAGTTTCATTACGTGTTTAAACATTTTGAAAATTAATGAGTGTTCTGTGGAGCACTCTTCGTTAAAGAACTCAGTAATTTGACAATGCAATTTATCTATTCTGTTTGTGAGGAGTAGCGTGGACTCCGACTCTTGACGACGGCTGTGCATTTCCCCCAATGAACATATAAACACGACTGCAAGCCTCTCCAATCTTCAATTCAACTTCCAAGTATGGAATTAACTACTTCAGCACGAACACAATGTCAGAAGCGATTAAGCGATGGTGGAATTAAAAGTCAAACTAAATACAACGCTTTGAATCAAACCTACAAAATGCAAAACCTTAAATTCTCTAAATGACATGCTGAAATGATTACAAATTGCTATGTGTGCAACCACAAATAGCTGCCATTATTCAATCATGACCTATTTCCAAATCCCAACAATCCTAATGCGATGAAATGCAACGGCATTTTATGGTGATTGATAAATATATCAAGTGGCTTTAATTAAATTCCCACAAAATATTACCGAAAATAATTTTATAAATAAAGTTATTTTCAGTAGTATTACTTAGCTAGCATTATGCAACAATTATCTCATATAGCATATTATAATACTAACATAATATATTTATAACATCATAAAAATCAATAGTATCAGTAGAAAAAGAGATATTACCTTATAACTTCTAAAATTCCATCTGCAATGATAAACATTTCTCTAGCGACTTCGCCTTTACGACAAATTAGATCACCGGGTGTGAATATATATGCTTTCATCTTAAGGACGAGATCGTGTAGAAACTCTGGCTGACATTCTTGAAATATCGTCACCTAAAAACATTAGAACGCTTATTTTTGTAACTTGAGTTGTCATTTGTAATATGACTGGAACATATTTCAAATTAATATGCTGCCACTTTTCAACAGAGCAGTTGCACTAGATATCAATACTTTTATTATATAGGAAACATAATCACTAATGGTTAATTGGTAAATCATCAAAAAAATAATTGACTAAAAATGGTTTGATAAAACTACAAGTTGAAATATAAAAAATGGTGTTTGTAACATGTTATAGTTACGCAGGGTTACATTTGAATATCAGTTAGAAAAATCCGATGAGTTAGGCACGACGACAGGAATGACAAAACTTTAGGATAAGTTAACCCTGGATGTGAGAAATGGGGAAAGTAGGACAAACGGGAATTCTTATTCAAGTTGACTTCCACACCTTAAAAGATATGGTAAAGCGTTTTAGAGTCGAAAGTGGCACATTAATCAAGGAAAGGTTAAGCACTCCCACGCAGAAAATAATTTGGACATAAATTAAAATGGCACAATGAAGTTATAAGAATAGTCTATTTGGAGATATGTAATATTGATCTTATGGAAGTGAATAGTGCAGGATCGTTAGAGAATAGCAAAGGTATACCTACATAGTGTTCTAAAAGTACAGTAACATAACGAGGGAGTATATGGAGTGGAGCAAAGGTTAAAAAGGAATAACGTTCCTAATAAAACCCCAAAACTGTAACGCTTTGATAAAGTGAAAGTGAGTTTACCTTCTTTAAAACGCTGAGATTGACATGAAGAGCAAGTTCTGTTTTGAGCTTGTCAGGTAGCAAACCTAAGGCCGTGTTTATATCTCCACCTCCCTGTATCCGTCCTCTGAAATCAAGAAAATGTGAACTACGTGTTCTGTAAACGTGCATGATTCACAATAGGACAACATCCACACAACATCCAGCAAAGGGACAAATAATGTACAGAAACCTCAAACCAAAAGTCCTGCCTTCGTGCTACCGTTTTTGCATTTTCATGCTCCACTGTCGGCTGTTTCATTAATTAACTCGCTCATTACTTCATTAATTGATGAAACAGGGAATCCAACACAGTTTTGTGTTAGCTCAATAAAAACATCTACAGAAATGGATTAATTAGCAAACAAGCAACGGCTCTGTGGCCGCTTTTTGCAATGTGCTGCATGGCGTGCATCCTATCAATGGCCAATTTGCACAGCGTTGCATTGCAAGTTAACATAAAAAGATGATTATTAATTCACCTGGACCAAGAGTAGTCATACCAGCGGAGAACTCTGCGTTGCATATCACGAGGTACTTTGTGGTGTCGCATATAAGTCTTCGCCCCGTCCTGAAAAACAATTCAACTCTCTCTGTCAATTCCTCCCTCACACTACATCCGTTAATGTATCTGCAGCTTACACAAATTCAAACAACAACATTCGAAACGATTTCTCTCAATATACAATCCGCATGTATGAAACAAATTCAAAATCATTCTAGCGAATGGTAACGTAATAAGCACGTAGTAAGGCTTAAAGTATATACACCCACGTAATCATGTTATACTTCTTACTCCATAGTTCCTTATACAGATATTACAATCACAATGTACTTCCCTTCCAGTAGAAATGTAGTTTTTATGTCTTAAACGAAGAAACTCTTTTATCAATTCTTCTCTGATAATGGCCTAGATAATCTAAGCTTGTTGCACTAAACGACAATTTTCATTCAAAATTTTGACCAAAATTGATCCATGTTTACATCGTATGATTACATTTACAATGTACATTTTTAATTTGATCACGTATAAAAATTAGTAGAACAAATTGCATAAGACATCTCCTAATGTCTCAGCCCAACGTACGTGATAAAATTCGTAATTTCTGTACTCAGATTTTGGCACATGAGTGTAATTTACATAAGCTTTATTTATAACATTGACATCAGGTTTGCAGAGCGGAAATATGTCTGATCTCATCTGACACTGCATGATGCTTCTATTCTTATTTTAAATATGTGAAAATACACATGTGACCTTAACCAAAGATCAGGGTTGCGATGAATCTGAATGAAATGAAAACACTGTGGAGCTGATAGGTTAAAATTGGACAAAATTAGTTAACTTTTTTCACCTAATGGCAGTAGGTTGATAAAATTGTTAAAAAATAACTATAACAAAAAGTTATTGTATTTCATGTAAATATTTGCCCAAGTATATGGAGAGAATATTAGAGAAATATTTTGTAGTGGAAAATGTGAAAATAAATACCTTGCCAACAATAGATTTCTAGGCATCTAGGTAAACAATAGATCTATATAACCTATTGATCTATAAATTTGTAATGTGACTGTGGGTGACAACTCAACTTGATAATCTATGTAGGTATACGTACAGTAATGCGCAAACATCATCACGGTATGTCACAGATGATCTTGGTGTGGAAATGTCGCTTGTCATACTATAGGGCAAAGACAATCTTGTATGTCAGTAATGTCAGTCCTTAATATTAACATTCACCAAATTCGACGGCATCTAACTGTAGGCGTAAATTCTCATTGAGAGTGTTTTAATACTTGGAGGAAAACAGATCCTTCCACTCAAATGTACCCAGCTCAATTTGGAGCGTGAGGCGATAGTACTTTTTTTCTCCAAGTATTTTATTACGATAGAGATAGAATAATTATTATTTCATTGGCATGTATTTGTATCTCCGTGAATAACTGCTTGCATTTTCATTCCAAAATATTTTTTCTTAAATAATGTACTATTATGTAGCTGTCTAACAACGACTGCAATCTGTGCCAAAATGGCGTTTCATTATTTCATTATCTTTTAGAGTCATGGCAGATTTCTAATGGAACAATATGACAGTATAATAAAGACAGGTAAGTACAGCGTTATGTATGCCCGTAACAATGAGTGACATGTATATTGCCTTAAATAAATACATTACATTGCTTAAAATGGAAATGTTGCTACTGTATCTACGCCTACGCTGGGAATTATTATCTCAAACAATTGGAATCTCTATTCGTATTAAAACTACTTAGCGTTACGTGACACTAATTAAAATGACACAGTTAGCTCGACTGGTCTTTAGATCCTGATATGAAAAATAATCCTCCTAAATTTGTACATAATATCATTGTTATCTACTTCTTCTACTTCTATTCTACTTCTGACTGATTATATGAGTTGCTTTGTAGCTTGAGATGCGAAAAATTAAGAATATAAACTTACCAAAAGTCTCTCAAATTCCAGTCGGTTGGCATTACGATTGGTGATGACATTACCAACTTGTCCTGTAACAGAATGATGAATTGCATTATCAACTTTTCAGACAAGGCAGCATTTATAGAATCTTATTCAATTATGCCAGCATTTATCATTCATTCGTAGCCATTTCCCTTTAATCGACCTTCCAGAACCTTTTCCTTGAACTTTTTCACTTTTCAAACAACAATCGTAAATCAGAGCAACTTTCATGTGGACCTTGCTTGGTTGGCCTGCTTTAGTTATTCCTCCTCCCTTTGATCTTTACTTCTCAACATAAATACTTGCAGATTTATTGGATACTCCGTTGTTAACTTTCTACATATATAAATTATACTAAAAGTCGTTATATAGGTGAGACAGTTGATGTAAGAGCAGAATTTAATTGTAAACATTGAATTGTTATCCATTACGCATGAATGAACATGTAGTGTGTGTTTGATAAATTCGTAATGAGCAACTTTTGGTGAAAGATCAAAGAAAACGCATACACGGATAATTTATGAGGCATACAGAATTTCGTACTTGATACAAGTTTACAATGGAATTTTCAACCTCCACGAAACTTAAAAGGAAATAAGAGTCCAAAACTTAATTTACATAATGCCATTGGTTTAACAATAGATATTAATACTAACCTACTTACAAATACAAACCTAAAACAAACTTTAAGTATTATTAATCACGTTTTACATCTACTGATAAGTCTTAGTGGTTCTGACTCTCGCTGTATTATTTTACCATGTAAAACTATTTATATAATAATTTTCCAAAAGTTTCACGTTTTCAATCTCAAGATTTACTTGTGCCACTTTCATATAGGAGCCTTGAACACTATTATTTAAATTTAAAAATATTAAGTGCATCTGCCCTTAAGTTATTTGTCAAAACTTTTGGTTTCGTAATATTTTACGTTATTTATTTCAATTTACCAAACTTCTCTAACAGCCCTTTGAAAAGTTTTCACAATTGAATTTTTCTGTTTATATTATAACTGCGTAAAACAATCTTGGTATAACTTTAATATCTCTAGTTAAGTAAGCCTTTGGAAAATCATAAAATTGTAAACAATATATTGTTTATATGAATGCTAGACTGTAGATACACGAATCTGCATATCTGGTATCTATATATTCCTATTTTCTAAGATTCAATATTCAAATGCATTAATAGAATACATGGAACCAACATCCAACATTTATAGTAGAAGAAACGTGCTTAGTTGAAATTCTATCGTTACAGACCCCCAAAGGCGTAAAACAGAAGAAATGGTGACAGAACCGTAGAAATGAATTTACATTATGGCGTTCACACGCTCACTCTGCATTCATGTTCTAAAAAGCCCTCAAGTTCATATCCATTCTTTCTTCTAACTAATTCCAAGTAAATAAGGTTTGCACGTGCAAATTACTCTCTTTTGTTCAAGAGACAACAGAAAAAATTCATATACATTACGCAGCTCGACTTCGTTTTTCCTCAACTGACAATGAATTAGGAGAAAACTTTTAAAGATTTATTCAATACGTGACATCTGTAAAGAAGACATTCCTTTGAAAGCATACTTACAATTAGAGATTTTATTAAACGAACAAAGCATTTTGTTTTTAATAAGCAGACCTACCTAAATACTACGAAGCATCACATCCCCTTTTGGTTTTAATATAAAATCTCCAAAGTAATGTCTTGCTTCAATTTAAGAAGATTCCAAGTTATTTAAAATTAGCATTGTTTTATGGTCGGCCTATGTCAAAAATACTGCCAAGAGATATTTTCATCTTGAAATTATCATACAATCTGCCAATTATTGTAATTTACTTAAGATACTTGAATACGGTATGACATTTATGCCATTTACATTCACGCGCTTCTATTTATTTGAAATTATATTTATTAACATTTACACAGCAATCCTAATTTTCTTAAACTTGAAATTTACATAGCCCTGGCTTGACTTGAAAATATTGGTTTCTGTAAAGTTTAAATAATATTATGTTAAATGTAATGAAAATAGGCATTATATTGCATGCTGACCTGACAGGTCATGAGAAATTGACTGTAAGCTGTATTACAGCAAACAATAAGTAGGTCAATAAGTTGTCATATAAGTCGGTGTAAACATTCATATGTGTACAACATAATTAGATTAAGCTAAAAGTACATCTAATAATAAGTCAGTTTGTAATGATCTTTGTACAAGAGAAGTACACTACACTACTAAATAAATTAACTCAGCATCTCAAAACCCGTGAACCTTATTCTTATTAGAACACGTTATCAGCACGATACTAAACCTTACTCTGTGAAGAAACTTTTGACTTCTCTTTTGTGAATTATCAAAAAGGGGACAAATGAGACTTTCAATAATTCGGAAGCGAATTTATTAAAAGTGGAGAACAGGAGTACAGGGGACATGTGAGTTAATTTTAACGATTCTAAAAAGATTGTTAAAGGAGGAAAATTTAGTGTGTAGTGCTTAACAAAGTGATTAGAATCTTTTGATTGATTATTCGGAAAACGATTATTAATCAAAATGACAACAACCGGTCCAGGTACTTCGACTACTACGACAATTGTACAAACCAAAAAGTTTGATACAGCATCGATAACCAAATTGAATGGTGAAAATTATCGAGTCTGGAGAATGAGGATGTCAAGCCTCTTTCTCACGCATGAAATCATGCATGTAGTCAACGGGTCTGTTGCTCGTCCGGCAATAGCAGGCCTTGACCAAGATAAGTGGGATCAGTCAAACAATGAAGCTCTAACGTCAATGTTAATGAGCATGTGCGACACCCAGGTAGAGACAATTACTGGATGTAAAACTGCGTTCCAAATTTGGGATAAACTAGCAACTATGTACCAAAGTGTTAGTGGGGAAAGTAGACAAGCTCTTCTACAAAAGTTTTACTCAGTTATGGCCAGTCACAACGGCTCGCCAGTGAAAACTATGTGCGAAATCCAGAATTTGGCTGCTCAATTAGCAGCACTGGGAAAACCAGTGGACGACGAAGCTCTAATTGCTAGAGTTGTTTCCAGTCTGATGGAAGACAAATATCGTCAGTTTAGGGAGGCATGGAGATCTGTGGATCTGACAATTCAAACTCCAGCTTTACTCCTCTCTCGTTTAAAAACATGGGAGTTGGAAGATGAGCAAACAAATGCAGCCAGTGAGTCAAAGTCGACTAATAAAGTTTTTGTTGCCAAGAAAACTGGCAATAAAAAGAGGACAAAAGAGGAGCTCGCAGAGCTTAAGAAGAAAACTACCTGCCATAAATGTAAAAAGAAAGGGCATTGGAAATCCGAGTGTCCAGATGACATAAAGGACAAGGTGGAAACAAAGATAACCCAACCGGAAGAAGTTAAAAAATTGAATAATGCAGCTTACGTGGTTGGTGATCTAAATGACCAATGGATTAATGATTCCGGTGCGACTACACATTATTGCGGTAGACTAGAGTGGTTTTCTGAATATGAAAAATATGACAGACCACAACCAGTAACAATTGCTGACAATTCAGTAATGATGATTGAAGGCAAAGGAACGGTGAAAGTGAAAGCTCTCATCAGGAGTCAATGGAAGGTAATAGAACTCCTAAATGTAGAGTATATTCCAGGAGGAGCTAACCTCCTGTCTGAGAATGTACTTTTAGATAAAGGTTTGGAAGTACGCAAACAAGGCAGTGGAGATATCATTTACTACCGGAATAACGTAAAAGATATTCAGGCGGTACGGCTAAATGGTCTCCAGATTATGCTATTCAAACCAATAGTAAACATGGCATTGGTTAGTGTAAAACAAACCAAATGGCACGACAGACTTGGACACATTAACTCTCAGTACTTAAAGTTAACTGCAGAGAAAGGAGCAGTTCATGGACTTGAAACAATGGGATCAGAAAACTTTAACTGCGAAGTGTGTCTCAAAGCGAAATCAAAGAAAAAGTCATATAAGACAGTGGAAAAAACTGGTCTTTATAAAGTAGGTGAGTGTCTACACTCAGACCTGGCATATGCGACGCATATATCACACAGTGGAAAGAAGTATTTCCTTTTAATTAAGGATGAAATGTCTTCCTTCCGGCAAATCTATTTCCAGAAAAGGAAAGATGAGACTGCTGAAAATGTCATTGAAGCTATCAATTTTATAAGCACTCAGACAGGAAACAGCGTTAAAATGTTTCGCTGTGACAACGGGACGGAGTATGTTAATAAAACTCTAAAAGACTTTTTCTCGACTAAAGGCATTCAATTTGGATTAAATGCCCCATACACTCCAGCCAGTAATGGCTTTGTAGAGCGTGAAGTGAGAACTCAGTTAGAAGCTGCCCGTGCGATGTTAATAAAAAGCAATCTCAATGAGAAACATTGGGACGATGCAATCTCAACCGCATGTTACATTTTGAACAGGACTCTCAGTTCAAAAAATAAGGAGAAAACGCCTTATGAGTTGGTGTTTAACAAGAAGCCATCATTACAACACATGAAAGTTTTCGGATGTAAAGCTTTTGCACATATAATGGACGGTAAAACAAGTGACAAGCTTAAATCGAGAGCAAAGGTGTGCAAACTGGTTGGCTACAATTCCCACAGTCATAACTATGTATTATATGCACTTGAAGAAGGTGTATATATCGAACAAGCAAAACACGTAGATTTTGTTGAAGATAGCCTTGACAATGAGGAGGGAACGACACTATTAGATGAAACTTTTACTTTAGTTGCCGATGAAAACGAAACTGTTACCATCTCTGAAGTGGATAACGGTGGAGGGGGAGATCACCGAAGATCTTCTCCTAATAAAGTAGATAATAGTGGAGGAGGAGATCACCGAAGATCTTCTCCTAATAGTGGAGGGGGGGATCACCGAAGATCTTCTCCTGTTAAAGTGGAAGAGATGGAGGAGGAGATCACGGAAGAATTAATAGACGAACTCTTGGAAGCCACAGAAAATATCAGCGGCGACACGCGCGCTGATATGGGGACAACTGAGATTCCGGAACCTGAACCTCGTCCACAAAGAGTTAGAAAGCAAGTTAAGCCTTACCAGGCCGGTCTCAAGGCAAAGAAGTTTGGTGAAAATACGTTGGAGCCACAATGCCATGCAGAAGCTATTTCATGCAGATACCAAGAAGATTGGTTAGAGGCAATGGATTCTGAAATGCGAAGCCAAAAAGAAAACGGGACATGGGTTCTTGTAAAAAGGCCACCCAATGTGACCCCTTTGAAAAATCGATGGGTTTATAAGACTAAACCGACACCTGATCCGAATCAAGTCAAGTATAAAGCTAGACTTGTTGTCAAAGGATTCAGTCAGAAGGAGGGATACGATTTTTCGGAGACTTTCTCGCCAACACTAAGATACGAAACTCTTAGAATGTTGTGGGCTTATGCTGCTGCTCATGGACTAGCTCACCTCCCGATTGATGTACGTACTGCCTTTTTAAACAGTCCTTTAGAAGAAATTATCTACATGGAGCAACCCGAAGGGTATGAAGTAGGACAGGATCTTGTCTGCAGACTTGTAAAAAGTCTGTACGGCCTAAAACAAGCTCCGAGAAATTGGCATTATCATCTAGCAGGAACACTAGCAAAACTAGGGTTCTTTCCAGCGGAAAATGATCCATGTCTATTTATCAATAGAGAAGAAGATGAGCCAATATTTATTGCTTTGTACGTAGATGACGGGCTAATGGTTGGAAGGCAAATGATTAATTTAAGAGAGGTCTTAAAATCTCTTATGAAATACTACGATGTCGAAGAAACACCCCCAGGACGGTTTCTTGGAATAGAAATAAATAGTGACGTAAATGGAATCTTTATCAATCAGGAATCCTATATCAAAGATCTACTTAAAAAGTACGGCATGTCTGAATGTAAAATTCTAGACATACCTATGACACCTAATCTTCAACTTGAAGAATTTAAAGTTGCTGACACTAGTTATGCATACCAAGAATTAATAGGAGCACTTCTATTTCTGGCACGATGCACTCGTCCAGATATAGCTTTATCCCGTACACTACTTGTCAAGATTTTTTTGCCAAGTACGGTAAGCAGCATTGGGACGAAGCAAAGAAAATACTTGCATACCTACGCGGAACAATGGGACTTGGAATCCTGTTTTCCAAAAGTAATGGGGATGGAGAAGTAATTAGATGCTACGTGGATGCAGACTATGGTGCGGATATTTCAACTAGAAAGTCAACTACAGGTATTGTATTTACTTTCAATAACGCTCCAATTAATTGGCTGAGTAAGAGACAGACATGCAAATCTCTCTTCAACGGAGTCCGAGTATATTGCTTTGGCACATGCGGGAAAAGAAGCAAGTTTGGATATCTCGTCTGTACAATGAATTGTGCGACAAAGATGAAACTGAAGAACCAATCTGTATAAGAACAGATAGTCAAAGCGCAATGAAACTTGCTAAAAACCCGGAGTTTCATAGCCGTACCAAGCATATCGATATAAGACATCATTATATCCGACACTTGTCCGAGACTAAGCAAATTACTCTCGAACATCTCCCTGACAAAGCTCAACCAGCGGACATTCTAACAAAGGCAGTACCTAAAGATGTCTTTGTTCGAAAACGAACATTAATGGGTTTATGTGAAAAACCAACAAATGAGCCTGTAAAGCGAAAAGCTTTATTAAGTGTCATTAAAGATCCTAAAAGACCAAATCTGATGTGGAGTGTTGTTCTTTTTATGTTCTTGCTATGTAAAATAGTTGGAGGAGCAGAAAAACACAACCAAGACAATTCAATTCTTTGGAGAAAGAGTGAATTACCGGCAACAATTGGATTTTACTCGTTCACAATGAAAATTAAGCTAGTTTCACCGTGTGTACTATTGCCTATGGAGGGAGTCGATCCAACAATAGGAAAATCAGTGAAGGAACATTGTGAAAAATCTTACGAGGAACTATTTCTGAGAAAATTAGAAATAATGTGCCCCCAACAACAACTCGTTTTTGGTAGAAAAACGGTTTATTATGTTAGTCTTAGGCGTCATACTTATTGCAAGTATAGCAAGTGCGGGACTTGGACTTGCTGCAGTTGCAGTTTCAAAGACATATAAACTTGAAACTAGACAAGATGAGCTTAAAAATGCGTTGGACGAACTGGAGAAAGACGTGTATGCTGGGAACAAGCGTTTAAAAGTTCTGCAACTTGAACTACATAAAATTACTGAAAGACTTGACCAATTGGGTACTGATTACTACTCATTCAAAAAGGATGTTGTAAGACTACAGTACATAATATCCCACCTAACAGGAAAACTGTCAGATGGTAAAAGAATCTTGGCAGACACAAAGAAACTTTGGAACAGAGGGAAGATGTCTGCTGACTTCTTTGAATTTCTCAATTACGCACTGCCCTGTAATGAGACATGCCCTGTTGAGAACGGAAAATTTCATGGATGCGTAATGAACGAACATCGTGACGTTATAAAAATGGAATTCTCTGTACCAGTTATAACTCAAGATTTAGTACGAGTCGAAGCTGATCCTTTTGATCTGATGATTGAAAAGGAAAAACTGACATGCAGACTTAAGTATTCTGGACCAAGTACTGCTATTTTATCTATACCAGAGGACTGCGTATACGATACTTATGCAAACAATCCCAAAGACTTACTTGGATTGGCTACGTCCCTTAAGTGCAAGAACAGTTCTTTAGCAGCTGACGAAAAACTACAAAATTGGGAGATGTAAAATCTCTCAGTTAGGCGACGAAAAGGACTTTGTCCAAGTTAAAGTCCTGGACAACAAGTTTTTTGTGTATTGTCCTAAAAGTCAGTACATAATCGGCAAAAGGAGCATTGACTGCCCTATTAAGGTGTTCAATCTACCTATTTCTACCACCTTCACACTCAATGATGTGGAATATAGAGGTGCTGTCCTAAAGATAGTTTACCGGGAATCGGAAGACCCAGAGCTAACTGAGATGATCAATTGGCATTTGAATCCGAGTTTAAATTGGAATAATTTAACATCACAGTTCGATGAAACCTGGAAAGAAAATGAAGAGGACATTAAGCAACATGTGAAAAACATGTCTGTTTTTGAATTCACGGATGGTTGGAGTACATTCCAAGTTACCTGCATATTAATTGGAACATTAATTGCATTAGCAGCTATTATTTGTGTCATCAAATATCGCAAACGAATATGCAAGAAGAAATCGACCGATCGCCGAGTGGGAATATGCAACGAAACCAGAGCTGGTGCAAATAATGGATCTGAAGAGATTCCATTAGACCAGATCACGTCACCAGTGACACATAGAGTAATTATAGAAAATTAACTCCCTATATTGTTTGAGGAGGGTGTAAAGTTTAAATAATATTATGTTAAATGTAATGAAAATAGGCATTATATTGCATGCTGACCTGACAGGTCATGAGAAATTGACTGTAAGCTGTATAACAGCAAACAATAAGTAGGTCAATAAGTTGTCATATAAGTCGGTGTAAACATTCATATGTGTACAACATAATTAGATTAAGCTAAAAGTACATCTAATAATAAGTCAGTTTGTAATGATCTTTGTACAAGAGAAGTACACTACACTACTAAATAAATTAACTCAGCATCTCAAAACCCGTGAACCTTATTCTTATTAGAACAGTTTCACAAGTACATTGGTATTGAAATAGACTCTCACAATGCCCATTCTAAAGTAACAAGTTAAGATAGGCCAATATGACGTTAAAACGACAATAGTCATATAGAATTTGTTAACTGAATGACAAAGACATTAACCCAAGATCAAATAGAAAATATCTTAATCAATATGAGTATTATTTTATTACTTTCCAATATTTTTACCTTTACCATGCATGATGCAACTAAAATAATTTAATTGAAATAG
The DNA here is from genome assembly GCA_020055645.1 of Tomocerus qinae. NCBI lineage: Eukaryota > Metazoa > Arthropoda > Collembola > Entomobryomorpha > Tomoceridae > Tomocerus > Tomocerus qinae. Next base: position 28,273,916 of record CM034548.1, read on the forward strand.
AGTACTTACCTACAATAGTGGCAAAAATGAAGACGCCAATGAGGTAACTCACGATGGTAAACAGGTACCTAGGAATCAAAAAATAAGCAAACATGATTATTTTTTGTTGATACAAATACATTCAATAGGTTAGTGCAAAGATTTCAGGAAACTTTAATTTCATTTTCTATAAAACATATTAACGGACTGTTTACACTGAGACTTAAAAATGCAACTTGCATAATATTATCATGACATATTACTAGAGTCTTTCGGTACAATTCAATGTATTCAATTGTGTCTCCACAACCATGAGTACAGAAATACTCTACTTTTCAGGGTAAAATGGTCCTAAATTCGTGGAGTAAAACCTCTTTAGTATTTTATAGCTCAACTAATTTGGCTTATCGTTTACAATTTTTTACCTATTTCAAGGTTCATTAGCCTTAATTTATTGTTAAATGTCCAGAATGAAGTTTAGGACGTAGATAATATTTTATCAATAGCAAATAGGGTTCATTTATAATATGTATAGGAATATCTTTACAAAAATGATACCCCTGAGAGGCTTAATATGATATATGCGTATGCACACTCAAAAAATGGACTATACTGTTAGTAGTACATGTTTGTTGTATGTTTTATCATGAACTTGGCATGTCTTTCATTTAATAAATTCAACGTCAAAAAATTGTCAGAAGACGAATTCTCGTTTGCATTGGAATTGGTAGGCTAAATATTGAGCAGGTCCTCAGTAAATGGCGCACTTTGTATTTTGGTTATATCGTAAGTAGCTTAGCTGTATATATAAGGGGTAGAATTCATTGAAAATTAATCAAGTGTTAAATTGCCGAATTCTTGTGTATAAACGCATGTAACTTCATGCCCAATTGGCTTAACTCAATGTGACTCACGGTAGACTCAGTCAATTGGAATGAATTCGCAAAATCTTCTGTTCTCCAAGAACATTAAATATAGAAACGGCTCCATTCTCGTATCATGCTTTTTTATTTCACTTGCAGTACTATTCACTACCTATTGTGTCTTTCGCCATAATATGCCCGGAAAAGAGCAGCCAAACTAAGAATTAAATGCCCACTCATGTTTTATTATTGAAGAAATGAGGCTACATAGAAAGAAAATTCGTCTAAAACATTTTCTAGGATACTACAGACAAAATTGTAAATGCCTACTTGAATGAACGCTGTGCGTGAATTTTTGGTATACATGAATTAGTGTATTCAGCCAGTACTAGTGACTCAATAATACGGAGAAAGTTGTAATTTTAGTTTCTGTATTAGGTACAATGGAAGATCAAATTTATCCAGAGCTTTGATCTCTGGATTTTGAGTAGGCAGGTTTCTTAGCCGATGAAGATAAAATCCTTCAGGAAGTTTTTACATGTTATGAATATTCATGAGTTTTCTTAGAGAATGTAATTAAACTATTCAGTTTTAGAAATAAAAGAACTAACGATGAAATCTAACTTTTGCATATATTTCTGTACATAAAAGATTTAAATAGTAATTAGTACAGTAGCTATTTATTACTATCATGACAGATATAAAATGTTTTTTAATTCTGATTGATATTTGGCCGAAAGATCGTTTTTACGCATACAACTACACCATTTCATTTATAATATGTATTTGTACAGAGTAGGAAGTAATAGTAAATAATATTTTAGCAAGTTGCATATTGTAGTCTTGGTACAGGTAGATGACAAACTTACCTGTTATTAATATGCAGTAACAATGATTTATGTTTATAGTTACCTACTATACAAGACTGGAATTTATACTAAATTAGTTATAATTGGCAATTAGTACTACTTTTAAGTAACTTGATCCATAAAAATTAAACCCCACGTAGTATGAGATTTGTATAGCTATAGAAAGGGATGTAGATAGGTAACGTGAATGCTAATTTTATACAATTAGAAACTATTGAATATGCATCTGGAGTAAAAGTAATTTAAGTGATGAGAGTGAGACCCTCAAAGCTTTCGAACAGACGCAAACAGCTTTCCTTTGGTCATGCTGGTGGCACGACATTGTAATTTGAAAGAGTAATCAGTTGTCATCGAAATGATTAAAGGTAGAAGACTGCTTTTGGAAGATGAATCGTGAAATTAGCTATAAAGATTTAATGACTAAGTGTTGATGAGTGCATAGAGGAATGGAAGTATTGAAGGCTGTTCGAAAACCTTTAAAGGGTCCCCTCAGAAATACTTAGCTATGTAGATATTCATTCTTACTCTTGCATTTAATTTAGTCACTTTGACTCTATTTAGTTCTCTTTTCCTCCTCTGGCTCCTCATTGGAATTCTCTGCAAGCTATTTTAATCTTTTTATTTTGACTAATTTAATGCCACCCAACAGTTTTCTCGATCTATATCTGCGGATGTCTACAAGAAACAATCTGCTCCTACATTAAGTAACGAAGAAGAGATTTTATTGAAGAGAAAGAAGGCGAGAGGGTTTGTTCAGTTCCAGTTTGGTCTTTATTAAAGCAGAGAACAAATTCTATTGAGTCGAGAAGAGAGATGCAATATACTAGTAATAATATCATGCGATGACTAGTTAGTATAAGTAGCAGAGTAGATGCATAATATTCAATGAAGGGGCATTCATTATCTTAAAAAGAATGCAAGGCTTGAGAAAGAAAGTAAAAAAACTTAATTTACATAATATTCTCTGATAATCAAAAGGAACGAACAGCCTCCAAGACTCGTATACAATGTAATAGTGTAATGTGTCCTTCCTAAACTGTTTTATTTAATAGCTCTGACAATTTCATGTTATGTACCTACAAAGTGGTGCTGCTTAAATAAATGTTGCACTTACCTACAATCTATAAATCTTAGAGAATTACCTCCATTAGTTAAAATTTCCTGATAATATTACCCATTAATTTCATTTATGAGCCAAAGACGCGAGTAAAATATTAATTTTTATCACTCAGCATCCAAAATACGCGTGTATGCAATAACCCCATATTTTGGGCGATTAGTTGTCTAGGTATTTTGTTTTCAATGCCAGGAACATGTATTTATGTATCTACATGATATTAGAGACACGAGACATTATGTGTATAGTAAAAGTAAATAAATGCGTGTCCATTCCAACACACTCACGTCTATTGAAATTTATGAAGTGATTTGTTTATATCTAGAGCTACTACTTACAATGTATGTGAGTAGTATAGTAGCATTAAAATCCATTTGAACTTGCATTGGTTTTTTGTCGAATTTAATGGAATTAGGCTGTTTTATTGAGGAAGCTAATGCTTAATGCTAACAAACAGGAAGAACTCAGAGCACGTCTCACATTAAAACGAAAAATATCAAACAGACTCAACTATCGAATGTAATAAAAAGGGATAAGAAATAAAAGAGAGTTGTTCGGGTCAACAATCTTCCTCTGAACAAACTACTCGGGTCGACTTACGAATGTGTAACACCCCAACACACTTACTTAGTGACTCAGACTCAGACAAAACAGATCAGAGCAGACAGACCGGGCATCGCAGTGGCACTGGAGAAAGTGCAAACGTGTTTCTACGTGAACAACGATATAGTTCATGCTTTCTCTCCAGCCAAAGTATCTTCTGACTGATATTGTCTTTTGGGAGCATGCAAATACTGCATCATATCTTTAGGCTCTATAGATATTTCAGAATCTACTAGAATGTAGTATACACAAGGGCAGAATTGAGTGTTACATAATATTTGCACGCTCCCCCTGTTTCCTGGGCAATGCTATGTTATGGCCCCTGGTTATACATATTCAGTTGGTCTGTCTCGCCTCCACTTACGCTACTTTATGTGATATGATGAGATGTGCTCTGTGCCTTCACTACCTCTCCTAAAATGACTTGACTCCTTTAGTTTAGTTGGTAATTCATTCAGATCGATCAAGAGATCATTGGTTTAGTTTCGTTTGGTTTTCTTATACTCTGGCTCTCATCGATCCATTGGGGAATCGATAGTCTAACTTTCAGTCCCTATACATTCAATATTGCATTATTTCCTCTTTGTCTGTCCTGACCTCTTTTCCTGCATTACATGTATGTAGACAAAGTACACACACATGCACAGTTATTACTCTGTCTATCTTTCAATCCTCCAGTCAAGCTAATTTCAACATATTTTCTTTCTTTTACGTTGACGGTCTGTCGATCTAAAGTGATCGTTCGTGGGAGCAGGAACTCTTTCCTTGATTGACTGATTGACTCATTTAGAAATCATTCACTGATTACGTCATCTCATATTAACATGCGTACACATGCACAAAATTTATGTGAATTGAAGATTGTGTAAAGCGCTGTTTGAAAACTTTGAGGACGTTTCACTCTCCTTCTCTTTTAGGAACTAACCCATTGTTGCTGGAAATGTGAAGTAAACGGGATTTATGTTTCTGAGTCCGGAAACCGTCGTTTTCGTCTGGATTAAATGGAGTTGACCGGTCTCCTAACCTTTAGGTTACATTCAAAATGATACTTTAAACCCTCTGCCTTCTTTTCTCATCAGGCACGTTGCATACAACTTTATCACAATTAAAAATACTTAAAATTACATAAAAATACATAATCATAATACATACACGTGTATAATATACTGCTAATTAATGTATTTACTTCCATGCCAAGGATATATTGTACCGGAATGTGGCCTGATAGTTATTACTGTTATAACTAGTTCTACCTGTAAATCGTAGTTCATTATGTGTATTTCCGGTTTAAGATTTTATTTGCTAATAAGTTATTATATTTCAGATGGAAGGATTTTCTATCCATGTAGAATGTTGATACATATAAAAGATAAATCCTCTTTGTTGCTAATGACAAAACGAGCAATAGGTAATTGTTGAGTTATTTTAGTGCTTATTAGATCCCAATTGTCCTAAGTAGCTTTATAGCTAACAATAAGTAGGATTAGTAAATACTGGAGTGTATGATGTTCTCCATAGAAAGGTCTTAACGCATTAGGTTTTCATAGTGCTTACATCAGAATGACCATCAGCAGGATAGAACAGATAGACTAGGATATGAGATAGTTTTAATACATAAAACATGATGTCGGAGCAAAAGTTACAGCCAGAGTGTGTACAATGGTGTACATGTATAATAAATGGCCGTTGTAACATCAACCACAACTCACTCTGGTTTTTGACTTCCTTTCCCTATGGTTTACTTTTCTATACTCGTGCAAAAGCCATGTTTCTTTCTCTAAACTTGGCCAATCCTGGGACGAAGACAGATACATTACATACCTAACCTAAACGCGTGTGTCTGTAATTGTGAAGTATGTCACCAACTCACATTCAGCGAGAGAAAGAGAAATAGGGGATGAGAAGCCAAAGGGAAACCAAGCCAAACTTGAAATACTTCAACCAGAAAATGTATGACGCCGCTTTCTGTCTCCTGTGACAAGGACTTGCTACGTGACACGGGTTGCCCCATCCCATCAAAACTATCACGTCACACATTCCTAATTTATCTTATTTACTTTACCACTACTAAACTTACCGCTATAATATTATCATATCATACCTATAAGTAAACAAAATGCACCAGGCCCTACTTTGACCTTCTGCGTTCACTCCATAAAAAGTAATGATTGTCAGTGAGTGCACTTAGGGGACAACCTGGGTCGGGTATCACTACTTCAGACATACCTGCTTATTTACACTCTCATTCATCCCAAACACGATACAGCTGCACTGCACCACACTTAAGTTGACACTAAGAAATACGGGGCGTGAGAATTTCAACTTTTTGCATTTCAAATGGAGCGGGAGAGCTTTTAAGAATATTTCGATTTTCTAAATTGTTTTAAGTAATTCTGTAATTTTAATACATTGACTTTCAAAGTTTCGAAAATTTTCAAATGTTCTGTTAATAAAATTTTATATATTTGCCCGCTTGCTATTACCCTGTTTACAATGTTAATTTTTTTTAGACATTTAAAAACTCATCATGCCTAAGTTAAGTTATATTGAATACTAATTTATTATAAAGAAGAAATATTTGCGTACTCCTGTATTCATTTACTATGCCAGTATAAAAGAATTAGACAAAATGAATTTTATGCTCCGCCTATATCACCACATAGCTCGCGTTCTTATAGTGATAAAACAAACAATGATAGTGGTACATGTAGATGTAGTAAAGGTGGAGCATGAAATTCATTTTGTCTAATTTTATTATACCCGCACAATAGGTATATTATCTTCTCCATTAGGAATTTTGTGATCTATCAGAAATAGTAATTGGAAATGGAGTATTAATGAATACAAGTGGACGTTTGTGTAGTGAGTTAGAGTTTGCTGATCCCATATTTGAAGCCAAAATGGTCTAAGTTTCCAAGAGAAAATGTACCAAGTTTCAGCCCTTTAACTTTGACAGTGCAAAAGTTATAGCTCAGAGATATCAGAAGGCATAGACAGACAGACGGAAATAACAAACCCGGAAAGAAGGTAACGTCCTTAATCTTGAGTTAAATGTCGAATTTTGTAACAGTAAGCAATATTATACGTAACTTCTTGCTCAACATGCAAATTAGCTCAAGGAAATCCTTGGGCGTAATAATTTAGAAAGGATAGCCTTATGTAATCAATGTACTATAAAAGGTAGTACTAGTATTTAGTAATATTAGTATTTACAAAAAAATATTTGCGCTACACGTTACGAAAAAGCATTCATTGTAATAATCAACGAGCGTTCCTCCATTACATCTTCCGAGAAGTTACATCATTAGGTGCTTTGTATGTATTTAGAAATCAGAATAATGATAATGAGAGCTAAGAAGATTTGAGCAAGTTCTTTAGTTCTAATAAACAACAAGAAATAAGGATTTTGTTAGATCTTCCGTTAGTGTATTTTTGTGTCATAGACGTCGTTAATTATTGGATACATTGTGCCAACTCTACGTTTCATTTGAGAGCATTATGGTAAAACAGTGGGCGTAAAAGAGTTTAAGTTATTAATGTTTAGAAAAGACGATCATTGAAAACAAAGGACGCCACAAATGTTTCTCTTTCTAGTATGATTAGCAGTTAAGTTGCTTTTCCCGAAAGTTGACTTCCATTAAAAGGACTTTGAAATAATCTGGAGCAGAGGACATAACATAATCCTTTCATATAGTCCAAAAATAATAAAATGTACAAACCGTGCGTACTAGCGTGATACATATGTTGAGTCATTTGGACTTTGAGAAACTAAGTAGCTTAAAGAGGTATAAATACATCTTCCAGGTAACGGATGAAAGATACCTCGACAAAGGGGCATGATCCTCTTCTAGGTTTAAGAATGCTAAAGATCCTTATTAAATTGGGTTCAAAACTATCATGCTTCAAAGTTAATTTAGGGAATTCATTAATTTTGCACTAGGGGAGACAGATGAGTTTTGCCTTTTGCAATATGTAATCACAAAAAAGTTGCAAAATATTCTCTGACGTAGTACATTTGCAATTAGTTGAAAAAAATAGCGTGTATATGGGGTACTTTATTAGGGAATTACTGTGGTGCAAGGGAATACACGGTGGAATGGTTGTAATCCGGATGTTATCATCACATCCTTAGTTACAACCTAGAAGACTATATACATTACAAGGAGACAACATGTAGCTCTTTTTGGGCTTAGAATCTGGGAGAGTAAGTAACGCAGCAATCTGTTGTTTTTTCATTTAGTATCATATTTCAAGAGGAGAACATGATACTCGACTTCAATGGCTAACTTGGCTTTGGATTTTCTTTGTTGGCTTAGGTTGTCTCGCTTTGACTTGATGTTAAAGTGGATAGTTATAAGGGAAGGAGATTAGTAGGCCTATCTACGAGATACCCACACGTGGTAGGCCGGGAAGCCACGTAGGAGTATGTATTCTACTTATTTGAGATATCTCAAGAGTAAACTCATGTTCTCCTCTAAATTACATGCTGTGGCTTGACTTGGCTAAAGATCTGTGATTCAAAAGATTAGTGTCTCTCCTACGTTCTCCTTTCTCTCCTCGATATAATATGTATAACATAATCTTCATAGAACACTCACTTAATGCTCATAATTTAATATATATTGTGCTTTCCTCCAAAAATATCGCTATTCTTACCCACAGTAATTGAGTTATATTCTAAAACATGTATGTGAATCACTGTTGTACTCCAAATTGTAGTGTACATGGGTAATGAAAGACGTTTGGATAACAAAGAGTCTGCCAACCAGCCCATCAAATATCCTGGTAAATGGAGAATGTTATGTACAAACATAATTCAGCCAGATCATGATATTTTTGGCTCCTGTAGTATCTTTAGTACGCATACTTGATTTTAATATAATACATGAGCACAAGGGAGATTACATTTCCTTCATAAATCATTCACATATCATCATCCGTCATTTATCCCTGCTACATTCTCCAAAAACATTCATTTATATATATTCTACTCCATACCTGCTTTCTCCACTATCCGTATATCATATCATCACAATATCTGTCGTGTTCCGTTCTTTTCAATGGAAGCAAACCTTGTTCACTCGCACTTCTCATTCGCTACATTTTTTGATGAGCACCTTATTTCCCTTTAGGATACTATTCAACTCAAATTCTATGATTGCATCATTGCGAAATTATTTTCTTAAATCAAGTACAATTCAACATACGCCTTCAGACAACTTCTTTCTTGCTTAGGAAACCCAATAGATGAATCTCCAATTAGATTCTATTGTCAACTTGACTGACTAATTTTAGAAATGTTCAAAATTGTCTGTAGAAATCATAAATCTCTGATTTTTTGGCCCCAAAAACTAGGAAAACCTTAATTTACTAAAGGCATCCAGATTTTTGTACCTTATTTTATTTCCTAGTCATTGGTCATTAGGGGCATTATTTTGTTCATCCATTTTGACGCTCATTTTGGAATCTATTGAAGTTTTACTTGTAACATTTCAAAATTTAAGCTTCAAATAGAATATAGTACGTAGGTTTGCATATACCTAATAGTTCATGGAAATAGAATTTGAATAGCCGTATTCAAGGTATCAGATAGCATGTCATTACTATGACAATACTATCATAATGGGTAACCAAAATAATATCCGAAATGTACAAAGGATTTATAGAAAAGTATATTGTTGGTGTCAAAATGTCAACCGGTATCTGACTGGTAGCGTTTCCGTGTTAGTAAAAGGCTGTGGAATAGAGATTCAAAAGTCTATTCGTTAAAATCGAAATAATCCTTAGTTTTACTTGAGCTAGGGGTAAAAATTGCAAGTCAGGAAAAAGCAAATATTTCATCACGGATATTCATTTAGCACTGAAACGTTTAAGTAAATGCAAAAGACTAAATATTTGTGACTTTAATTGCTCAAGTTTAAAAACCAAACAAAAATGAGATGGTTTCTGAAAACACGGTTTCTTTGCGCTCAGTTCCCATTTAGCTATTCAATGCAGTTGATGTAGCTATTCCCAGGAATTATCTCAGAAATTATGCAAATAAACGGATTATGAGAAAACATTTAGCGTATAATAGAATCATAGAGGTGGTTTACCTATTCAGCTTTCTTAGCTACTGGTTTGTGAATGTACGCACGTTGAAAGTAAACTTGGGTGATCATGTAAACGGAAGAACGTAAAAGGAATAAGCAGAAAGAGATAATAAAAACAGGAAGAGATAAAATTACGTTTACTAATAGAGCCTGCTAGTTCATTTGGTTTGGAGGATGTAATAACATAATTTCCACAGCGTGAGATTACTCCTTGATCGTTTCTACTTACCTTACATTAGAGTTAGAGCCACATTATTATTATTATTTGGTGTTGGTAGGAAGGCAGGGCAAGGAAGGGAATTGCCACGGTTCTTCTGGCACGTCTATTCTGTTGGAATGATTGGATTACCTATTTTGAGTCTTGCTAACAAACTGTTTGCCAGAGTTTGTCTCCGTTTGCCTGATGACATCCTGATCTGATCGTCTCTTTGTCTCCTCATAATTTCAATGGGATTTCTCCCCGATTCTCACTCGGGAAACTAACTCATTTCCCTATCTCCTTCCCCTCTATACCCTAACAAATATTCTCCCATTTATTTACAGCTGAATAAATGGCCGTGTAGATGCACAAAGGCTTTCCTCAAACCTAGATATACATCTGGTGATATATTGCGGTAAGGCTAATTCAAAGTTCTAGTCATTATTTATCCTCCTCCACATAGTCATTATCTTGTCTTGTTGCTACTCTTATGTTATAATCATGTAAAGGAACTATTCATCCAGGGTTCTACTCAATAAAAACCACTAAAACCAGGTCAGGAAACTTTACCTAATTTAAACTTGACAATAAACTCCTTTTTTTAAATAATGGAAAAGTTAAAAATTGGCTTTTATGTAAATTTCACAAGAAGTGAGAATAATTAATAATTTTGCCAATTACTCAATCTACTATTTCAATTTCGACAACAGAAAGCTTATTTAGTGTCACAGCCGGAAACAAATTACAGAGGGTGGAGGGCTTGCCAATATATATCATTATTATTTCATTTTGAGACAAAAATATCTTATTTTTCGATTCGAGGAGGGTTCGAGCTCGTGTTTGTGGCCCTGAGGCTAACAGAAGTAGATTGGCCATATCCGTACGCTTGACAAAACTTCATGGCGTCCTATTCTTCGATTTTGAGGAGGGTTCGAGCCCCTGTTTGTGGCCCTGAGGCAAACAGAAGTAGATTGGTCATATCCGTAAAGCTTAGCAAAACTTCATGATAAATAATTACAATTTGTTCAATTGGTTCAATCAGCCAGCGTTTATGTAGAAATGTTGTCTCTTAAATCAAAAGACGGTAACTGTTTGCATCCTGTATCTGCGAACTAATTTACATATATAGCTTTTTTCCCTAGTTAAGTTAGAAAACTAATTTACGTAAACATTTTGGTAATTTTAACTTACCGGTCTCGCCTTTGCCTAATTTAATACCGGTTCTTCGACTACCAAATAGTTCAATATTTTCTTCCCGTCTTGTGGATGTTACATACCCCAACTACCTACTACAAATTGTCCTTGCTACTGTTGCCACCATGAGCGTTCACCTCTTCATAACAAGAAAATAAATTCTTAAGGCTCCTCCCATTTATTTACTTATCTTCCAATCGTGTTTGAAATGGCAGACAAAATGTTTTCCATTTGTAAATGCTTTCTCATCGAGCTTGTAATGTAGGGTAGGCTTTTAAAGCAAAATAATGTAGGTATATAATATACCTACATTGATGGATTAAATACAAAATAAACAGTGGCTTAACAGTGTAACACTTTTTAGTCACTGCCACTTTTACATTCCTAGAATATTTAGGATTTTTGATTGATACATTTAAGACAGGAAACTTAGAAGTTGTTGGAAAGATGGAATATATAATTGAGAAAATCATCTAAAAATTATGTAATTCCCAATTATTAGAATTTTGCAATATCTAGCTGCGTAGTAAAAATATTCGAGGAGGGTTTAGCTTGCAAAAAGAGAAAACTGTGCAGGGAAAGTACTGTATAGTTTTTACATGCGCGGCTGTGGGTAAGTTGACAATATTGATAGATATAAATCCAGTAGAGGCATGGGAATAGCACCCGCAAAAGTGCAACCTGAAGAAGTTTTGGACTACAGCAAGCAATTAGTCGTGTGGTAAGAACATGTATACATAATTACCATTCTCTTTCTCTCACTGAAAAGTAGTTATCTTGACTGTTTAGCATTTGTGGAGTATCTCTCCTCGTTCCACTTTGCTGTTGTAATGTAACTAATGATTTCTGTGTTTTTAACGACTCCAGACAACGAGTCATCTAATACCCACACTAATTGCAAATCTTACGTTTAAATAGTGTGGTTACATCTACAGCTCTTAAGTGCCTATACTTAACAAAGAAGACCAAAATATTGCATTCTACGCAGTTGCACAATGTTATGTAAAACTTGCTCGAAACTTGTGTATTCTACTGAAAGGAAATGCCTAAATGATTTCTTTTTGGCCGCTAGTGACAAAAGTAAATGAATACGTCTTCCTTTCTTAACAAACAGCAACAATTTTTACATGGCATAATGTTCTGTATGATGATGAATAAAATTACAATATAATATGTCGCTATTGTATTCTTTTGTGTTTTATCCTTAATGGTAAACTGTTTCTTTATAAATAATGCTTATGGAGTGAAAAGGAAGAAATTTAAGATGCCTTACTGCCAATTGGAATAAGGAGTCGGAAGATCGCCAATAGTTGTTAACGTTAAGGTAGACCAGTACAAAGAGCCAAGGTACTTCCTAGTCAGTGGAGCAAACTCGCTGTTATTTGGATTATTTGGGTTTGGGTATACCCAAGGTCCTCGAAACCCTTCAGCCTCCGACAGCACGTAGTAAAAGCAACCGAACCAATGAGCAAGAAGTAGAAGAATATGTATCAGATTCACCACACGCCAGACATTTGGATAAACTGTTCGCGATTCGACCATATAGTAATAATGATAGATTCGGTATAACTTCAAAAACCGGGGAAATCTGTAAAAAAAGACACAATTTTAGAATCCGCAGACAAAATCATCTTCAATGTTGATATGAAATAATATGTATTTCTTTATCTCTTTTTTTGCAATCTTGTATTCGTGAATTGCATAGCAAACGCATTTTCTCTTATCCAAATATACATTTAAATATTTTTATTCTACATTTTACATTTGCCGAATGTTCTAGTGAAGAATGTAAAAGAAGTTGGTAATATTGGTAGGAGGGAAACTTTTTTAATGTTGACCTTAGTCAGTATTTGACGATATAATAGAATTGTATGTAGGTAAAGTGAAACCAGAGAGATCTGTATAAATAGTTTGTGACTCTGCGTTGAGTATAAAGGAGAGGAGGCGATAGCAGAGTCATGTCGTGATAAAAATTCTGCGAATTCTATAGATAAAAACGAGAAAATGACTAAGAAATAATACTATTTCGGTAGAAAGTTCCTTTTTGATTTGAAGGGGGAGTTTCTACATTTTTTCTCTGTAATGTACATTTCTGCCAACAAGAAGCACACATTGGTCCATCTCTGCGTGTGTTTGGCTGCTATAGTGTATGATAATCATCTCTCTCCACCTGGTACACTGTCTACATACATTACTTGTTAACTGTCATATATAAAAGTTGCCATTGCCATCCTAATAGGATGCTCTAACTGCGTCTACTTAAGCTACGAGTTTTTGTTTAGGACGAGAGTATAAAAAGTCTTGTGTCGGACAGGAAAGGGCGCTCCACTTTACATTGCACATGTGTTTTCTGCACTACTTCTCTCTAGATTCCTCAATATGTCCTTCTACTAGTACACTTTTAATAGTCGTCAGGATAGTCAAATAGAGTCAAACCGAAAGTACATGGTTACTAACCAAAATAATAGCGAAAACTGCTTTTCCTATATACTCTCTAATAGAATTGGCTATACCAATATTATCACTGCTTTCACATTCTTCAGTCACAGACAGAGTAGAAGAGCACATACTAGAAAATATCCTTATCTCCTCTACCCATTTCTCCAAAGAAAAGGAAGTTGAACTCATGTCAAGTTTTTTCGATGAGATGAAATTCATTCTTTCCTTTTCCCGTCCATAGTCGACAGCAGTGCGCTCTATAATTTATACCCCATTTTTCAACACATTTTCAATTGATTTTACTTCTTAACACTTGTCACTTCAAATGAAGGTTTCAATATTTCCAACAAGTTCATAAAACTCAGCAATATGAATTTAAACAATTATTTTCATAAAGTAAACAAGATACACCTACCACAATCTAATAATAACACACAATAAATTAGTCATTCCTATGGCAAGGAAATAAATTGTACTGCATACAATGTTTATTATAAGTCTAAATGGTGTAACGGAAAACAATGGTCAACAAGAAAATAAAGTGTGATATTCTTCCGACAATTTGTATTTGGCAACTCAAACTCTAACCAAAGTAAAACTAGGACAAAACAAATAATTCACCGGATGACTAGAAGATAGGCTTACAAACAGGATAAAAATAGGAAGTATATAGATTCTATATAGAGTTGCTTATACTTTCATTGAAATTCAATTGAGCCTAAGACGAAGAGTAGTACTCGTTAGTTGCTCTAGATTGAGGATGTATATCTACGGATACAGCGGTGAATAAATCGCATCCTCCATAGTTTCCTACATCTTTTTCTTTACTACTTCATTCTGTACTCGACTTTCACTCTTTCACTGTAGCTTTCCTAAAGTTTTGCTATTTGTTTTTGCTTTCTTTTGTCTTTAGAACTGTACCCGGATTCTTGGTTGTTAAGCCTCTGACTACATCGATAAATAATTCAAATTTTCTTGATTGTCTTATCAATGGGGGAAACAATAGTCTTCTTATAAAAATCATTCCGCATTATAACCAATTTCTGAAGACATGCTGATTTTGAAGAAAATAATGTCTAAAATCACTGCAAAAATACTTTATAATGCACTGGTTATGGAATATATTATTGTGTAGTATTAGGAATGCAAATAAGGTAAAATTAGGCTTTGCTAGTATAATGAAGACAATTTATTCATTGCATTATTAAATAAAAATAACGATAGCGGGACGTGAATGTTGGATAAGGAATGCAAATTAGAATGATACCTGGCGTCTTAAAAGGATATTGTTGCAATATGGTGACTAAAGATAACAGGGTATTTAAAGGTGAGGCAGTTGACTAAAGTCAAATCCAGAGGGAAAGCAGGTGAAAGATCTTAAGAAGTTCACCTGAGGACAAATGGAGACTTTCTGCCTTGAAAACGTTATCTATGTATATTATTATGTATAATGTGTGCTTTAGACTGCATTACTATAATAGAGATTCATCCAATTCCTCTATGTCTCCTGAACTGAAACGGCCATATTGTATTAGAGCTCCGGTTGGCCTTTCTAAGTATAAAATTTATCTTCGGCGAGGGCATTACCCGCAAGAGAAAGCTACTTATAGTTTTCACTATTATTGGTGTTATTGTTCGTTATAAGGAACATATATTAATGGGAGCCAAGTATATTAGAAATCTATTTATTATGGTGAAGCTACTTAGATATATCTATAGCAATCCTATAATATAGAAGACTAGATCATTATACCAGACAAATTCACATATATTTTAGCTATCAGATTTTCGTGCCAATTCTCCCCTCTTCTCTACCCGCATACATACTATACTGTATTCTGCATACGTCGTAAAAGTTATAAAACCTATTTTTTCTCGATAAAAGAAGGATCATTATAAAGTAAACTGAACAAGGAGTAGTAGTGCAAAAAGTTCCGCGCAGTGGTTTACTCATTCCCACAAAAAATCTTCCCATTCATAAGATATCTATAATGTGTACCATAAAATACTAACATTATTTTTAGTTACCTTATTATGGGCATCCAAATTATGTAATACATAGGATGAGCTAAATTTTATCTCGACTATTAATCCCTCGTGTAGTTCAGCCAAGCTTGTAAAAGTTTAGAAATCCTATTCTTTTTGATACAATTCAAAGAAGGTATGTTCCATAACATTCAGAAATAAAAATAATAGTACAACACGAGACATTTCAATAATCAACCCTTTGCAACTCGCCAAACTCAGAACTTTTAATATTTTATATCAAAAACAGTCTATCGTGTTATATGCACACACTTCGACAATTAAGAGTTTGTGAAAATCGGCAATTGATCCCCAATCAATGTAAACTTTAGATACCTACTACTTGAATACCATTTTTTGGAATCTTTAAATTACATTGACAAGAAGCGATTATAAACATCAAGAGAAAAAATACAAACCTGAACATGGGATTAGTACCAAACCACAGTTGGAAGAAATCTGTGGGGAGCAGGGAGATGAGATCCAAATAAAATGGCTTGGAACCGATGTAATGTCTAGCCAGCTTTTTAGTCTTGAAAACCATGAGCCCTTGCTCCAAATAGCCCGTACGAAATTGGACGGCCACATCCAGCAAGAATACCAAATCGCAGAATGCATCGGTGAGAATCCAAAAAATTTGCGCGTCCGACTAAATCAGTTTCAAAATTATTATTACTCATTAGGAAGTGAAAACTTTCTCCATGGCCTCTTAAATGTACCAATTACAAGTTGACTAAATGAAGCACATGGGCAATAACTCTACAACACAGTAAGTCTCAACCAAAAGTGTAAAGGGAACTTTCTCTTATATGAAAACTCCATACTAAAACTTCACCCATTTTCATATAATATTTACTTTCTGGTGAATCTATTTATTTTCTTGTTTCTTTCTGGTGAATTGCCTTCTGCAGATAATCACGGAGTATTAAATATGTGATGTAGTTAGCACTTGCAGTGAATTGTCTAATAGTTTTTAGCTAAAACTGTTTAACTAGCAATTTCATGCTAGTAATTTCTGCGTACTTATGAAGTGGAAACAAGAAGTTGGCTAAATATTTACATTAATTGGTTGTATTTGAATGTTGCTACGAATTTGATTACATGATGATTTCATACAACCAAGTAACGTTTAATATTTACATTTTATTGCTATTATATCATGTGAGTGATAGCAAAAAGGTTGGTCTTAAAATATTTTAATATTAAACATTTTTAATCCTCAGAACGAGAATAAAAATGTCAGAATTTTAAGTTTTATAGTAGGTGCGACAATGTCAGAATATTTAATCTGTGCTTCCTAACATAATTTTCCCTACTGGAGTGATGACGCCTTTTTGTTCACGTGCAATAAAGGAATATATCTTTGAGACTTTCGACAGTGTGGAAAGCTGTATAATGTAGTAGGCATTTTGGTTTGGTTGTCGACTTAAAGGTGTGAGTGGTTTTAATACATGCATGCATAGTTATCTTAACAGCGGCAGTGTAGATGTATAAAGAGAGGAATAAAAGAAACAGACCTGGAGTTCTGGAAAACTCTGTCGGACAATAAGAGTCCAAAGATTATAGAGAACACAGACAGTGAGTAGCATGAGCCAGTAAAAGTAAAAACTCCCATCGGGATTCACAACTGATCTGGGAAGACTCCGTCTCTTTTTTCGTGCTAACTTATTATTGCCTCCACCGGATCCTCCCCCTTCTTCATCTTCGCCAAACTCAAACGTCTGAAAACAAATAAAAGGGCAAAACACTGAAAACAATTGCTTTGCACTAAATACATAAACGTCTATAAAATTTAATCATAGCCAAATAATAAGGTTATTCACGCATATACATGTCAGGGACAGTTGGAAGAATAAAATTACGGAGGGACGAAGTAAACTAAATTAAGCAGTCTGCTTTAATATTGCGTCGTACATTTATTGATACATTCCCCTAAGTAAGGGCTCGTGTAATTACATGAAAGATCGTGAAGGAAGCTTTTGTGTGAATGAAGGTTAGGTCATGTTGCAATAACTATATTAAGGTCATTAGAATCTGTGCAGACGAAAGTAGGTTACTAAAGATACAGGAAAGTAAAATACCTCTCTCTTTCTTAACCTAAATCCTTGATAGATTTAAACATCTCTTGCTGCCTCCACTCACTACCCGGGCATTCCACATCCAAGACATAAAACTCACTCAGTCAGTCAGATGCATCGCTCTTTTAGACTCTCCTGCTCATTCAGCTGTGTAATAAAATTTAACGGATGAAGAAAGTAAACCATTAAAGTGTGATTGGCTCATTGAATGCATACGATATAAATGTCCACATACAGCGTGCATCCGAATCTTATTACTTTTCATATTATGCACTCCCTTGCTTCCACTCCAAATCAGAAGAGTACTACACCATTACTACAATGAAATATTTCCAACACAATTTTATGTATATTTATTGATACTACTTTGTGTACTCTGTACTCCTGTGTACATTACTTTCATATCACCACAACGTCCAAGTACTTTCCTCACATCTCAGCTTTCTTAAAGGAATTCGTACTATAAAAAATACTTTTCTTCCGTGAAATAAATTAAGATCTTTTCTTTCCTTTAAGATAGCCTAAATTTTGTAATTGACATTTCAAATACATTACCTGCTATATGTGATTAGAAAATCTAAAGGTTTCTTTTGGCTGTGATATTATAGTCTATGAACATAAATTTAGAGTGAAGTTTTAAATAGGCAAAAAAGTAATTTATATCACACTTCAAATGCTTCCAAGTTTTATCGCCATAAATATCACTAAATACCCGGTTTGACCTACTCGGTTAATTACTATATTTATAGAGATGTTCTCGATTATATTGCTTGATTTACACATACCGCCCGCAGACAAAATGATAATTGTTTAATTTATCCAGGAAAAAAACGTAAAAAAAGGTAAAATGAAAACCAACATGTTGCTTCCCCATTTCCAACAGGAGGTGAATGCTGATTTGGGGTCTGTGAGACCCGAGGGATGCGGTGCTGATTCGCTAATAATGAACTTAAATTTCGACATATTACAGATAGAATAAAATCTGTGCTCTTCCTTATTCTAAACGGATTCTGCTACATTCTTAGACCTTTCGACTTCATTTTTATCGTAGCTTAGAGGAATAAACGGGTCTCATTTAAATGTTGCATCGTTAAAAACATTCGCTGGTCGGTTTTCTTTTCTTACCCCTTTATCTATTTGTACTAAAAATATTCTATGATTCTGAGAGATAAAGCAATAATTTATAACTGCTGATGTAACTGACAGAAAATGTGTAACTATATTTAGTAGAGCATCCACAAAACAGAGATAACACAAGTCGAGTGTACCTAATGTAATGTAGTATAATGGTATTTGCCATAAATAAAGTTTCATTTCCATTTCCGTGTTCATTTTTAAAGCGCAACTTGTGCTCAGTAAATACAGTATACTGTAATAAAATACATCTGCACAAAATCTCACAATGGAAAGCTATTTTCCACAGCTTTTGTTTATTGAATGTTGATACCATTTAGTTGGTTAGTGTAAAACTGACAATAACAAAAGGGGAATGTAAATATATATGGGAAAATGAGCTTATTGCACTATTTTCATTTTTACTGTTCATTTTTCATAATGCAGAAGGTAATTATTTATAAGTTTACTAAAATGTAAACTGAATTAAACCACTTGTATTGTGTGGAATTAGTCATTAAAAATTTACAGTATTATTAGAGTATGTTGAATACATCTTGAATAAAACTATGTGGAGTTTGAATGCATATCATTTGGTTATATAATAATGCGATATGAATAAGTTATAGAAAAGTTACATTGGCATCGTATAGTTTGCACATTATGTAAATTAAATACCATTATTATGCCTACAATGTCTGGTAGATAAATTATAGCAATGGCATATAGCTTTTTGAAGGAGAGACTGCATTTTACATCGTGCTCTTAATTAAGGGATTCTATGTAGCAGTTGGAAATCTGAAGATAAGCCATTTCAAGTCGACAAACGGAAATAAATAACCGAGGAAGAGACAGATGACTTTATGGATGTGAATATAATGCGAGCGACGCCGTCGTTTGAATACAGAAGTCAGTCATTCAAATCAGAAAATCTCAAAAGGTTCTCAACTGCGATAAGATATCACAGGGCACACTGGTCATAAAGTCATAAAAGTTGCACGTTATGCCTATAGAAGTAGGTCGCCGGCTTGAAAAGTTTATGGCGGATATTTGATGATGGAAAGACTAAATGGAAGCGACATTGACTGAGACGAGAGTTTGTTTGATTTGCCTGTGCAACTTGAACTTATACATTGCAGGATTATTTTATCACATGCTCCTTTTTCTTTTACAAGTTTGCATGTGTAAACTTAGGCATAGGTATAAGTACAGCTACAAAGAAGACATGTGCTGACTAACCATCTGACTAATGAACCATTCACAACAAAAACAAAGCTAAACATATAAACCTCTGTAAAGGGAAGACACGCAAGCGACATTTGTGTAGCCATTAATGCATAACACCATTATCTGTATATTCCAGTTACGTAAAATTACCCCACTCTTTGAGCAAATCCATATTTTTGTAACGTCTACAGAAATTAAACATCCAATTTGATGTATAATTTAGCTCCGCTGTAATAATCCCTGTAATAAATCATAAAATTGCAGAGGAAGCTCATTTAGTATTCCACCTACTACTACTATGCCCAAAACATAAATATACGCACTTTAAAGTACACTTTTTATGACCCAGCCGAAATTTTCACCTTTATCAGTAAATTCTGTGTTCCATTTGAGCATAATTGTTTCCACGGGAATATTATTTATTTTCTAGTTTTACATTTAGTTAATTTCTGTGGTAGCAAATTGGTTTCAACCAATAATACTCATTTTAATATTGTCGGCTAAAAATCAGTTATTTAGGGAAAGTTTGACCAAATTATACTTTTAAATCTCAATGGTCGACTAGGTATAAAGATGAAACAAGAGTTTTTTATATCCAGTACTTTTTTTTAGATTTTCATTAATATCACGTATAGTTGTGCAGTGCCTTTAAATAGATTATTCCTTGTATGTACAGTCCATTTCTGCGTGATTCGCATATAAAATCTGTCTATGGAAGAGGTAAAGAAATTACATTCTTTTTTATATAGTACTATTCCAGTGCCATGTAAAATTAGAGGTGAAGCAAGGAAATAGTGAGCATCTAGTAGTTGGTTTTATCTCCTTCCTTAAGCGTACATATTAGGTATGGGTTTACTTGGTTTTCTCCACATTTTCTACATTTCTTACTAAATAGCTAAAGACGTGGATTGACACGATGAGAGTTGACAGGACGCTGCAGTGCCGTCGTCCTTCCCTTTCCAGTCTACTACATATTTGTAAAGCAAGCAAAGCAGTTTTCCTTGTTCTTAGCCCTAGGGACAAGAATACAGACTCTTCGGTTGTTCTGATGTGCTGCGCAAAGTATTTTGTAAGTCAACTAAACTGAAGTAAACCAACTTCTCCTTATTCAATGATCTTAAGGTGACTAACCCACATACATTACATTATGCATAGGAATACATCTCTCCATGTAAATAAGTATACCAAGGAACAAACATTTTCTTTCAGACCCATTACCTTTCTTTTTTATCAATTCTACTTCTCTCTGGAAACTACATACATCCATCCCGACTTGGAATGTTGCTAAATAGATTATCTAAGTAAGTATATGGTGACAAACTTTTCACTAAATTCATCTTGAAGTACAGCTCAACTTTGTAACAGAAACCTCTGTCATTGTTTGTTATACTATTTTACACTGTGATGACAAATGTACCTAAAACTGGTAAGTAGTTACGAAATTTATTTGCCATTTGAAAGAGCTGAAGAAAACAGAATCGAATAAAGTTTCGTTTTCCAACCTATACACAAAGTAATTTAATACAATCTGCGACGACGCTGCATCTAGCTACTAAAAAAGCTTAGGATTTACAAACGTTATACGAAATTAATATTTTATTCAAAATTGTGTCAAAATTCTGACAAATACACTTACGAAGCTCAATTATAAGTTATCTTTGTGTTTATTAGTAGTAACTTACTACGTATGCTTTCTAGCCTTAATTAATTTTAAAGATAAATGACATCAAAAGTAATGCAGTTGGTAATTTTCCATGTGGGTTCCAGTACAAATTTTTTGTTAGGGAATGTATGCATTATGTATGTTTTTGACACCAGAATAC
Source organism: Tomocerus qinae (assembly GCA_020055645.1). Taxonomy (NCBI): domain Eukaryota; kingdom Metazoa; phylum Arthropoda; class Collembola; order Entomobryomorpha; family Tomoceridae; genus Tomocerus; species Tomocerus qinae. The sequence goes on from CM034548.1 coordinate 28,295,537, forward strand.
GGAACTGAACTGATTTGTAAAAAAAATGAGTCAAAAGATTGTGCAATTGTGATATATAAATTTCGGTTTAACGGGGCCAAAAGTTACTTAGTACTAGTATAAACTGTATATTGAAAAGAGGTGGCCATTTGGAATCATAGGATTGCATCATAATTCCATTTATTAGACTGAATACTATAGGTATGTAGGTTTTTGTTGAAAGGGCATTCTTGGAAGAGTACTAATTCAGAATGGTTTTTAGCGAAGCGTTGTAATGTGTGTAGGAAAGTAGCTTAAGAGCCAGAAGGTATTACATTATAGTTTTTATATTAAGAGATGAAGGCGGTAAGTAGTTGGTGGGTATGTACTTACTGATTTGTAAAAGTCTGGGGGAAAATAAATATAGTGGCGGTAGCCTGGAAGGAAAAGTATATAGTAAGATGGCTAAAGGAAACTCTTCCATTTGGTCTCCTTTGGAAAAGTAATACCATAACTGACAAGACAAGAGTGAAAGCTGAAAGAAAAGACTGTTTAAGTGATTGTATTGTGAGTTGGTTGTACTTCACTTCTGCACTGGGATTTGTTGGTGAGATACAAGTCTTTTGCTTTTAGACTATTGTGATCCAGTCATGTATAGTCGTCTTAAGTTAAGTGAAGTCGGAGGCGGAGAGATCAAGGCGAGCATTGTGATAGTGCCTAGCCATGTCTCGTTCAGACGATCCTCATGCATGTCTTCGACATAAACAGTCTCAGATGAAGATTGGACTGCAGAAAAGTTGCTCAACTTTTCCAATATTATGTGACCCGTTTGTTCGCAGAATGCATAGACGAGAGTCATGTCAGTACTAAAAGAATTCATACAGACATATCTCACTACATTCAATTTGATACACTATTTTACCTCCTACCTCGCTCTTTCCCTTAATTCACTGCAACTTTCACACTCTAAATAATACATAACCATTCGTGTCATCCTTTCACTCAATATTGTAATTATTACCAGCGTCATCCTGCAACTTCTCATTCTTGGAACTAAAAACTAATAATAAATTGAACGTTGAATTAACATATTTTCGACGAAAACGGATTGCTATGCAAATATAGATCTATTACGAATTTTATTCAGAACATTCAATAATTTTAATTTCAAAACTAAAAGAAAGTGTTTCAATAATTCCCTAGAATTTTTAATAGTGTACAATACATTTCAGAGATATGTTTACTTTTGTTAAATAAACTTGCATGTTTTCTTACATCGCAAATACACTTGAATAGGTATCAATTTTCTGTTCAGTGTGAAGTCAGAGGATGATTTCAATAAGTTTCTTTGAGTAAGCGTCCAGTGCCGAGAAATTCAGAGCAAAGGGTATTGCAACGCAATTCAATTAACAGAAAAGTAGAACTATTCCAAAGCACTCCCTCATCACCCAGTCGAGCGAAGCGTGTTTTGACTTAGCTGACTGATGTAACTTAGCCCCTCAATAGGATATACTGACACAAAGTTTCTATTATGATATTTGCATGCAGTACAAAATACTAGTCGGGCGGAATCCATTAATTATATGGGAAATGCAGTTTGCGTCTGTCGTGTCTCCCTTTATCTTCAGATTACAGAGTATAAAGTTGATTTTCACGCTTACTCTTGACACTCACTCCGTGAAGTGGAACTATTCAGTCAAATCTCAACTGCCGACAGCTAGACAACCACCAAAATTAACTTTTCCACTGGCAGTTTATTCCACGTAAGAAATTCAATACATGTATTCACTGCCTCTTGGAAGAAGATACTACGAATTTCGAGATGCCACAATTATAATGAGCACATCGTGTTACGCCTTGCTGCATTTCTTCTAAGTAACTTATTGCTTTCACAATTCACGCTTATGTCATGAAACTTATGCTAAAATACTCACCCAAGTGCATGCCTGCTCCAGATTATGCTCGCTAATTTTAGAAAATTATATTCAGAGTGCATACTCTCTAGTATTACCAATAAGTAGGAATAATGCACATAAACTGTGTATGCAAATGGCAATTAATTTTTTGCCATATTGTAGTTAATATCATAATTACAATCTAACACAGCGTTTCCATGTTACTATTTTAAAGTATGCATTGCCATTTATAATGTAATAATACACAAATGAAGAGTATAATTTATGGCAGATAGCTAATTATTAATAATTAAATTATAGTTGCCTAAATGATGATAAAAATAATTAATTATAAGAAGAGTGGTTGGTTATTTGGGCTGTCAGATTCTATTTATTTGTGCTTTAGTACGGCATTTGAAAAATGCCAAAATTACTTGGTTCACTGATCACGGTGATAAATGCATTTCATTGTAGTGCAGTTCTTTCATTTCACACGGTAGTAGTGGAAGGAAGGACGTAAGATTTATAATGGCAATTCTCAGGTCAACAGTAAGGTTATTTACGAGACTATCACTGCAGGCGATTGGTAGGGGTAATATATATTCAATCTGTTTATATGGGCAGTCACCTATTGTTAGCGAAGGTGGAAGGAAAGGAGTCTTGCCATTTAGCGACGGCATTTGGAGAAAACAGAGTAGTTAGAGAGACACTAAGATATGGAAAGTAAGAATATAAATAGAAAGCGGAGAGTAGTAAGGAGCCTATGACATCGTAGAAAGCATTCATATTTTATTTCTTGTTCTTTTCTGTCAACTTTCGAAAGCTAAACTGCCCCAGATAACATAAATATTGTGAAACCTCGGAACACAAAGAAAGTAATATGACTATTCTCTTGATTTGACTCTCCTGCATAAAACAGATAAAAGGCTTTTCTCAGTTGCATTGTTGAAGCGGGAGTCCGCCTAGCCAGGAACATCCTTTATTTCCCTCAACATAAGTACATCCGACAATTTCATATACTGAAGTATTAGCCACATACACTTGTACACAGCCGACGGCCTTCAAGGATTTAGATAAGAGAAAGAAACATGTCTCGTTCTCTCTAAAAGAACGTTTCTACATTTACAGACACGTTTTGAAACAATCTGGCGAAACTCCGTTAGATATTATAATACAAAAGCCCGAAAGGAAAGTTGTTGTAGCCGTAAATAAAATTTGCAATGTTTGATTTTAAATAGCAATGTGTTTTAGCCCAGATTTTGAGCATCGTCTACATTGTCTTGTGCCTAATTGTTTGTAAGTTCCGGAGTAAAATGATAAATGGACATAGGAGTTGCTTTACATATTTAAGTAGGACTAGTCTATGAAGTTGGGAGAGTATACCTACTTTTAGCATAATAATATTACGACGAAGCGAAGGCAATAAATAGATGCCTTAGGAAGGGCTCTCTGTTGTAATCTAAATTCCAAAAGTGAGCTAATGGAAGTCTTGTGGATGTAATTTGATGCTAAGCTGGTTGGCTGGTTGGTTGGAGAGAAAACCAACTTCCTTCAGTTATTTAGGGTTAAGGTTAAAGCCTGAAGTGTCTGTATGGTCCACTTATATGTATTAGATCACTAAATACATACTTAAGAAATGCAGTGCATTTAGATAGGTGTATACGCTAGAAGCAGTGATAAGTACGATGTAGTGGGAGTCTAGAAATATTCTTGGGAAACAAGTTAACTTTGAGTTTGTAGTTAGTTAACTCGAGTGAACTGCATGGAGACTAGCTATATTACATTGCATTAGTCAAAAGTCAATGAGACAGAGCAGCTCATGGAAATGGTAGTAGTTAAGTCAGACTAAGTGAGTCAACCCGAGTTCGTCACGACAAAAAGTTACACACAGAGAATGTCTTTCTTTCTCTTATTCCACATTTATTTCCTAACGCTCCCTCCTGATACTGAAAGGTAGTAACGCTCTACTCCACTTTCTCCTATTTTCGCCTTTCTTACTCATCCCGACTTTTTACTCACGTACTTTACCACAACTCACCGAACAAAACTCTCCTTAATATGGACCATTATAGTACATTAACCACCATTTACAAGATTTGCGATATGGCAATATCTGCAATGTCCATTTATTTCTTTCAAAATATTATACTTCTATCAATATCCTACTGGACAATGCATTTTCTATATACATCCAAATATACAAATATAATTCCGTATCAAAATCTTCAGCCTTATGAAAATCGAAATTGAAAAAGCAAAATTCCAAGACAGTATGCTAATTCTATTTGGAGACACTATTCCATACACGGTCAGAAAACAAAACATTAGCAAGTGTTTTAAATACATATCCGGGAGTGCTAAGGTTAGAAATGAATAGGTATAAATATTTGAATGTACACTTAAGAAATGTACGTATAAGAAGAAGTGAGGACAAAGTGAAGATTGAGAGAGACGAGGAAGGGAGGGCGTAAAAGCAATCGATTAAATAAACCTTGGCTGAATTCTAATAGCCACCTTTATCAGGATTAGAGGAACAAAGCTCAAAGCTTTCTCCATTCACTCGCTTTCGTCGTGCCTCCGTCCAATGATCTTCACTGACTTTGACTTTGACAACCATTACTATAACAAAATCCCTTTTACTACACAAGTAAAATAAATTCACTGGAGATTGACTCAGTATGCTCAGTTAGTCAGGACCAAACGAAACTAAATGTCTAGATAAATTGTTACTTCATACCTTCATTTTTACTTAAGTAGGTGGAAAAAAATCTTGAGACAATTTTTCAGTAATAACATAATAAAGAATAACTCTTAGTTATGTACTTCTAAATAAATATCTGTACTAAGGTACTTTGTAACTAATTTTTAATTTTTGTTGGTGTACATTATATAAAATACTATGGAGCTATTGAGTAAGTAGATGTTTTCCTTCCGTAGATTAGAGATTCCATATTTATATGTAAAATGTATTTCCAGTGAGGGATTTTCTCTTTGGGATTCAAAAATAAAAGAAAATCAAGATCTGATTTAAGAATCTGCAGTTTCCACTAATACTCGGGGCAAAATGTATCATTGGAGGAGGTAAAGAATAGGAAAGTAATAGCATCATTTATGTGGTTATGCAGTGGGAAGCCTTAATGCTGGGGAGTGGAGGATAGAAAAGCATCTGTGAGTAATCTTGGTTTGAAAATTGAGCTGACTACATTAGAATAAAGAAAGTGCGACAGTTCAGGCTAAGTATCTGTCTGCAAAGGATAAGATATTTTACAGTATATTTAACCTGTTTAACCCAAGTCCTAGAGAATCTCGTTGATATGGCATTTCCTCGAGGAATCTTTGCATATAGGACCATTAAGTCTCTGTGAATAGGTAATGTCCTTAAGGAGCGAAGGTCGCTGTCGTGTCGTTCTGAAAACCTTAATGCCTTGGAATCCATCTATCTATCCATCCATTCACCTATCATGTAATTACATCTCTGTTCAAATATTCCTCGCTAGTGAGAACCCTGTGCTGGATGGTAAATACTACAATGACTATTATGTAAATACTTGTCTGCTCTAAGTTTTAAACACAACTGATTTGGTATTCCAAGTCTTGATCGTTTCCTAAGGAGAGTCGTAAGAAACTTAACATCATTCCAAGCTTACACTCAACTCAAGTCAACCAAGTCAGCAAATAAAACGGAAGCATTCGGGTTAAGCCAATGTTTGTCTGAGCTAGATCTACTGTTCTAAGTTATGTACATACTTACTGCATAAATGCTCCGTCGGAAATACCTTCCTCTCCTCCTCTACTCGCCTAGCTACTTTCTTCCCTATTACACACAGAAGAATATTGTTTTTTTATTCCGCAGACAAAAATGATTTCGAAGGGACTCCACATCCTAAACAGCTACACATACACGGACTATTTATATCAAATAACATTTGTTTCCCTTATCTCGCCATTCCTATAAAAATAAGTTACCTAACCTAACAATTTTGCCAACCTCTTATTCTCATAACTCTAGCACAGAATGATTCTGCCCATTTTAAGTCACAGCCAATTCACACACAAAGATTTTCATTGTCTCTACAATAAGACAATGCACTACGTCTCGTTTTTCCATTATTATTGTACATGATACCATCTGAAAAGCAACGCTCAATGCAAAAATTCTCATTTGCCTCCATAATTCCACTCTGTCTGTGGAAATACGAATAACCCCAACTTTGTAATAAAGCTATTTTCTCCCTGCCTACTTAGAAAACTTATATACCACACCAATATTGGATTCTTACCCTATATTATAATAGATTATGGTATTCAATACGTTTTAGGTTGTGTACACATTGACTAGTCATTGTATATAATAATACAGTTTATAAGCTCGTCCTAAACTTGCTGTTGTTAATTATCCGATGCCAATAAAATTGCTTTCTGACGAATTTCAATATATATTTGCTAAGATATGAAATTCTCATTATTTTTTGCAAAATTGATTTTGCAAGACATGAAATTTTTCAAGTTTATCATTTTGCAATTTTGGTCTTAATGAAAAAACGATTAATGATTTATATTAACTGTTTTAATGCCACGTAAAGATTTTTTTTACTGTTCTGTGTCGAAAGATTGCAGGAAAGAGATGCAAAGGTTTTAGTATTGATTTTCTAATTGTAGAAATATTATATTTTGAGCGGTAGGGTATTGTATTTTGCAATTTTCGCCTTAAGGGTCATCACTTAAACAAGTCGCTTTGAATTCATAATGCGAGATATGTTTCGGCTTTTGTACTTCATCGTTTCATTCAGTAGGAGTTCTAAGGGAGCTGGCGTAAGCATAAATGTAACGATTCTGTTCCATTGACTCTGTTGAGTTCGCAAGTCTGATCTATATTCTGCATTTCGTAAGTGAATCCGTAGAGTCAAGTGAAGTTGACGATTCTTGGTGAATGAACTGACTGACTGCGAGACTGTAGTCAAGTGAAGATATGAATTGAGTCGGGAAGTCTCTCCGACTCTAACTAAGTAGTGCAAAGATACTGCATAATATATTACCATTAGTAGTATGAGAATTGTAGCCTGGCAATAGCAATAGGTATATAAAGTAATCATAGCGCCCAACTTATGTACTTTGCAGACTTTACTAACCAATAGCCTAAAGAATTCCTGAGGAACATCAACAAAGTGTAGAATACTTAAGGGAAATTTGAGTGCCAGTGAGAGTGAACTTATGCATAAGTATTTAGCCATGCATCCAGGCAGCTACCAGATAAAATGCATACCTTATCTTGCATATTTGATACTGTACTTTCCAGACTCTAGATATACTTCAGCCTATCTACATGCACAGTCTACAATAAATGTTCAATAGTCTCTAGAGATACTTCAGCCATCCTTTGCTTCTTTGACGAATTTTTCTCTCAAAAGAAAGACTTCCTATTTAAATCATAGTCTACCTAGTACCTATCTCTCCAATTCAATCACCTTAAAATTTCATGCTTCATCCTTGGCGTATGCCATCAAGTACGCTTTTATGATGCACTGAATAGTTAGCGGGCACTGTCGTTGTCAACGAAATTCTTACATTTATAATGTACTAGTCAATCATTTATATCACACCACCAGGTATATAATTTTAACAGTCACTCACTCGACCTAAAGCACCGCAAATCATTAATGCCAGCACAAGACATCACCTTTATTCCTGATTTCATCAAAATATTGATCGACGTCATACTTGGTTAATTGTCTCTGTATTTTCTAATTGACATTCTGTACAAATATTTTGCATAAAATATTTGCAGAGTCAGAAACAACACGTCAGTCATGATTTTTACCATTAATTTGTAGTTATACAACTGAATTTTCGAGTAAAATTTAAAAAAAGGTTTAAACATGAAAAAGTATTGGAAATATAAACACAGCTACATTGTGCGATATTTTTAAACAGTGGTGGAAAGTTAATCTCTTGATAGAATCATTTTATGTGCCGTGTTACTACAATGCATGGATAAGAAAATACTTGAACCAAGTTGTTTATAAGTGTTTTTAAGTACCACCTCAAAAAACTAACTGAGGACTCTAATTCTGAGTACCTACCTACAATTTTTTGAGTAATGTGCATATGAGTATTAAATTTACTATGCCTTCGTTGTCATAAATAAAATTTTCTGAAAACTAATAGCATTATATAGATAAGCATGATGTTGCAAGTTATAATAATGATAAAGTGTGTTAAGGCACTTTGTGCAATATCGTGACGAGGGTATCCTAGTGGATTAATTTGCTTACCTATCTAACTTTGGTTGATCTTGGAAATATATTTTATGAGAATGGATAGAAAGGATCTATTATATAGACGAATGACCTAAATAATTTCCTGCCATAAAATCAACTTTTTCATCTTGGTACTGTCAGTATGACTCTGATAACATTAGTCTGACCTCGATAGGACTTAGTGCAGAAAGACAAGTCCAAGTATCCATCTATTATCTGCATAACTACATTATATAATAGTATCTACTGATAAGATCCTAAATACACACTGACGGCTCCGACTACGCAATTACAAATATACGTAGGCGGAGGGTGGCATAAAACAAGGAGTGGGTGAGCTGTCCAGTAGAATATGGGAAATGCATGGATATAATCAGAGATGTGTCTAAGTGAAAGTAAGTAGTCCAGTGATATAGGGAAGTAACACTTTTTATTCCAAGCACAGAGACGGTCGAAAGGATAACATCAGAAGGAAGGAGAAAGGATGAACAGATTATTACTTAGGTAAGAAAGTCTTAAGTTACGCAGTAACAAAGAATTCATATCCAACTTCTCTAGTTAGTTCCTTGGCCTGAGATATTTTCTGAGTTTGCAGAAAGAAAGTACTTTCTCTACCTCCCCAACCATTTCCTCAACTTCTGTACTGTACAGTGTCCATGTAGTCCACCCAATTCTTTACTTAATGACAGTTATAGCATATAGCAATGTAATCAAGAACGGACTATAGTCTAAGCTTTTGAGCTCTACTCAGGTATATCAAACTCTAATAACATAGATAAGTATTTACAATATTGTCATGTGCATGCATTCACAATTTTCGTCCATTGGGGATTTTCCAACCTAATGCAAACCTTAACCCAATCAATGCAAACAGTAAGTAAGGAGAGACTAGAACTAAATTCCAATGCCCTTGTATAAAAGTCAAAATGGTGAAGTAAGATTGAAATTGGATAAACGTGCTATCTGTACAAACCTACCTATCTTGGAAATATAAAATTGATTCAGACAGTTCATAGAAGTGGTGCATCTGTATACATAATACAAAATAAAATTCCCATGGATTTGAGACATTGTACACGCGGAAGTGTAACTACAGTTGACTCTTTCGTGATGGCACTCTTACAAATCGAGCCATACCATTACACTATCATTATATTTTTACTATTGTCATGAAACTGTTAGAACAATGTGTCTATATTCATTTTTACAGTAACCTACTTATGATATATGATAGGGTATATAGTAAATAGGGTATAATAACACTGCTATAGTATAAGTATATAAATATATTAGTTAGCCTGAGTACAAAGTCGCAAAGGGGAAAGCTATTTCGAATTTTTAATGATTTTTTCACTCACTTGGTTTTGGCTAATAGTAGCCTAGATAGGAGAAATGTTCTCTAGTATAACCGAGTGTGTGTTGGAATGGGGATTTTGAAAGCATTAGGGTTATAAAAGGGCAATCATTATGAACCGTCCCCTACGGATATTACAGACAGTTTTATTCACTATACTGCGACAATACATTAAATATAAGTACAAATATGGTCAAAATGTGATTCCGTACGATGATCTTTGAACGATATGTAACGAAATTTGCCACAGTAGCAGATAGCAGTGCAAAGGACTGAAACAAAGGGAAAAGATGGTTACAATACAGAGCCTTTTTAGAATTCTTTTGTCCATCATCCTTCTTACAATCAGCAAAACAGGACTGGGATTTCCTTTTCCCCAGCTTACACTTGATTTCTAAAGAATGACATAAAACCTAACATGTCTCTATAGTAGAACTGAGCTAGTCTAAATAGCTATATCTATAGAAGTATCAAACAAGTAAAAGGCAGTTTACCATTCGCACATTATAGTAAATTCCTCCACATTTTTGTAAATAGCTTTTGTAGTTCCTTCTTTCTATAGTATTAGTGCATATACAACATTGACTATATTAACTACATTTTACAGTATTTATATGCATTAGAGAATTGGAAATAGAAAGCAATCTTCCTATTCTTGCTGTTGCATCTGATTGTATGTACATGTGTATACGTTTCGTTGTAGTAAACTTTCTCCAAAGAGGTTTTACAGTGTGTATGGCAGATTACATGTTCACTATAGACTATCTATAATGGGTGGGCATTATCCATAGATATCCCAGAAACCTTTATATTTCCTGGCAAGTCTCATCACCCAGTGTTTCTCATAACAACTGTTCTTCGACTATCACTTTCGCCGTTTCATTGTCAAACGATCTTTTGGCTTTCCTACTATTGTCCTCGGCCTACTCAAAGTCAATGAATAAAGAAACTTTTGTTCGATAAACTTCCTCACCAGCAAACCTAAATAAAGTCTCAACGACATACCAAAACCTCTACCCTTTTACCTTATATTTTATGCACTTCACAGCACTATTTTGAATAAAGAAAGGATATTTTAACTATTATCGGGATTTTCAAACAGTCACAAACGACAAAACTTTTAACACCTTTTCCTCAAATTATTACCGAATTTCATCTTTATATATCTAGACAGGGAAGATGACTTCATTGAATCTACCCCCAGTCAAACAGGCAAAAATTGTTTGGTTTGATTGATACCCAAAATATCAATGCTGACTTTTAACTAGAATAATTTCAGATAATTTTCGTCTAAATTTTCACATATTGAAAATGCATGTAGACATAAATTAGTTCTCTAAACACTACAAAAATAATGCGATTAAAAATTTTCCTTTAAAAGTAAAAGTAATGGTAGTCCTTTAATTTAATCTACTTATTACTTACATAATCTGTAGGAAGCTCTGGCATTTTTTAATAAAGAACATTAAATTGAAGACCAATATTGAACGAATTCGACCCCATTGAAACGAATTAGAATTAATTCGAATTAATTAATCTAAGTTCGTCCACATTCGTCTAAATTGGTCTAAGTTCGTCTGAATTCGTCTAAATTGGTCTAAGTTCGCCTACATTTGTCTAAGTTTGTCTAAATTAGTCTAAGTTCATCTAAATTAGTCTAAGTTCATCTAAATTAGTCTAAGTTCGTCTAAATTAGTCTAAGGTGTACTACATTGGTTTAAGTTTAGGTACAATGTGTTAAACTTGAAAATACGGATGTCCTAGAACATGTGCATACCTATATCCGATGTGGAAAAGTCATCTATAACATTATAAGTTATATGTTGACTGATGGAACTGGCTGGCTGATTGATAGTACTTGGGAGAGACTAGCAATAATATTACTATGTATTTGGTTGGTAGTAAGAATTGAAAATGGAGGGTAAGTGTTGGAGGATTGTGCGAGTAAATATTGATAGCTATAAAGCACGGATTGCACGGAAAGACTTTCACAATGCACAAGTAGTTTACTCTTTCTTGAGTCGTATGTTGTCGTCTTGCAAGGTGCAGCTCATGGTAGTACATGATAAGCCATAAAAGTAACACGGTAATCTCATTCTATTAGAGTGTAAGGTGGTTGAATGGATGGAGTCGGAGTTTGTCTATAAGATAGCCCACATTAGGAGTGTGGCCAGCCAGAGAAAGAGGAAAAGTGTAGTAACCATCATGGCCATTAACATAAGATTGGAGCGGGAAAATAAGTGGAGAGAGTCGGGTGGGAGCGTGGGAAGCAGCCGCTGCTACTCACCATCAACAGCTAAAGCAAAAGTTATTGAAATGGAGTCAAGAAATTGGCTGTGCTTTGTCTCAACTCCAACACATCTGTCGTCTTGGCTTCTCACAATCAGAATAAACTTTCTCATGGCTCTTTACCATCACATCACCACAAGGACAGAGAGTTGGCCAAATTAACTACATAAACCCCAGCTGAATTAAATATTGCTACTCACAGCAACTATTACATCCGACAAGTGAAATCAACCATCTAAAATGACATTCGACTTCACCAATATATCCTTCTATATAATTAAATATCAAGCACAACTTCCTCATAAACATTCTTCAAGCATCTAACAACAACAGTTCCTTATTGTCAAACTATTGTGGGCGTTAACATTGCCACGACAACCCAATTTGTGGTAAATGTAAACGACTCGTTCTCACTCCTCCTAACTCATAAACAATCAATTATTCTTTTGCTATAGCAGTTGTTGCAGTTTTATACTTAATCACTTCTTTTATACCTACATTGAGACGCATTACCTGTACTTATTTGATTGTGATAAAATGCTGATATTATTTACTATATTATATTGCAAGTTAATGACATTATCCTTATTTAAATAACCATTTGAACTGGTTGGCCTGTACAACAATGTAAAACTTGGTACACTCCACATTATAGTTATACTCCGTATATGTAATTTTACCCCGAGTTGAAAATTCCGTACCAGACTGTATATTAATTGATATGTTCGGTCAGAGAGAAATCTGTCCGTCATAAATTTTAATTTAGCCATTTCAAGAAAGATAATAACTTACAGGTAGTTTTTACCATTAGATACTATGATAACTTTCACCATTGCAACTTTTCTCTTTTCGATTTAAATCTAGTCAAAAGGTTTACAAAAATCCTTGCAGTTGTTGTATTTTGCGGTTGGGTTTTCAATAATTGAATTAATTGGTTAATTGGAAATGCAAATTTATGAAAAATGAAAAAAGTAAACCAATAAATATAGTAGTTAGAAATGCAGGTAGTATAAGAAGCAATAGATAGTTATCATACTTTTTAGTTCAAAGAATAAATGCATGTCCTGTAATCACATTATTTTGCTAAAAGTAGAGATTAATTATTTGTATTTGGTGATATGGGCAGTGTAGTAGTCATTGATTTTCTGGATTACCACAGTTTACGAAACTTTGCCTTTATCGGGAAATCTTATCCTTACCTATAAGAGTGTGGAGGAAATAGTAATAGGCACCTAGGAAAGAACATGCTCACGTTCTGGCACAGGTACCCTAACTTAAATGTAGCAATATGAGGACGCGGTAGGAAAAGAATATAATGTAATTGGATATAGAAAGGGTAGAACGTGACGCCTAACGAAAAGCAAACTGAAATGAAGCCAAAAAATGTAGTAATTCGTGGAAATAATTCTTACCTGAGATTCTGGGATTTGGCGCGTGGAGAACCGTTTGAGAAAGGAGTCTTCCCTCTTCAGGGGAGCTTTTTTCTGAATTGTCGACGAAATGGCCCCGGATAGTTGCACCGTGGTTCTCAACTTCATCCAACGCTGGTTGCTCTTAGACCTGTAAAATCATTAGTCCACAAAAATTAAAAACTAATACATAGATAAGCTTGTCCCAGGAAGGTAGATTCCAATCCACCTGGAAACTATTGATCAAGATAAATAGTTTTAAAGACGTAAAACAATTTTCGCTATTCTTGATTTACAACAGAAGTAGTTAGGAAATGATTACCAATATACAAAGATTCATCACAGATTGAAAAACACACATGATGAATACAGTACACTCACAACATTGCAAACACAGTTAGATAAAGACATTTAGACCAGCAGGGGCAGGTCAGGTCAGACGAGACGTAGGCAACACTAGACAGTACATATAGGTACACCAAGATATGGGATCATAATTATAAATAGGTAGCTCAAGTTAAACATTTAGATTATTAGCTACAGTTAAATACCTAACTCATATAGAGTAGAAGTTATCTAGATCTTTTATGATAAGAATACTCTTTGTCAGAAAATCTAAACGTACAAAATCCACACTCAAACGTAATTATTTTGTACCAAATCTGAAAACTACTTACTTACATATGTTAATTGATAGTACAAACTTATGACTAATAGGGTTACTGTGCGTCCACATATACATCGATTAACATTGAAACACAAATACAGTTCAGTAACAAGGTAATGCAATGCAGACATCACAAACGCTAAAAGATACCCGCATGTTGATTTATTAGCTTTTCAATTCCGATTTCGCATATCAAATAGAAAGTAGAGGGAGGACATCATAGACAGCGCGCATTGAATACCTTGACTATTTACATACAGATAAAAGAGGTTTACATATTAACATGTAATAGCAACCGCAACCGGCAATCATAGCTTTAGCGGAAGGTAAATATTCTGCTTGTTAACTTTCACCCGACGCGTGACATCACAAAGTGGTTTAACATTACACTCATGCATGTCGCAGAATCACATTTGCATTTGGAAGCAAATATATTGAACATAAGCATAGAAAAGGCTCACAAAACATCTTTCTGTGATGCATTCTAAATGTTTTCGTACCAATGACAACAAACGATACTACCGATGCTGAAAACACCATTATTATACTTTATATACTAGCCTAGTTTTTTGCTTTTTGAAATGCAAAGTACGAACGACTAAAAAGAAAATTATTAATGACATGTACTACTTCTCCCTATAGTTAAATACGTACACAGAATATATTACGTACCTGTACTATTTTGTTTTTAACAATTTCACCATATTTATTATATAGTAGAAACAGAAAAAAGGAGGAAAGAACACAGAGCACAAGAGAAACACTATACAATATATAATTATGCACACGCAGTCGACACTACCCACAAAAGGGAGTAATTTGACAAATTCGGTAAAACAAACAGACGAACGAAAGTAGAGAAACGGGGACACTTTTAATTGTGGAATTGATTAATTACAGCCAGTGTTGTGCAGTGGTTAAAACCACTAGTGGTCATAATGGTCATAATGGTCAAAATGGCCCGGTCAAAAAAAACTAAAAAGTGGTCAAAATGGTCAAAATGGACAAAATGCCTGTTTGGGGTTAATTGAGACCCCAAGGTAGCTTTTACTGCAACAGTAAACAACAAATACAACTTTCTAAAGATTGCAGTTAAAAATGATTAGAGAGTGTCATTCTGTAGTCTGATGTTAGTAGAATAGTGTTTCATTGGTTTTAGGCCATATTTCATTCTCTAAATATTTTAAATTTCATTTGCTAGCCTAAGTAACTGTATACTGATATTTTGACCATTTTAGCCATTTTGACCATTTTGACCATTTTGACCAGTGGCCCGGTCAAAATGCAAAAAAGTGGTCAACAGTACAACACTGATTACAGCAACACGGTGATAAATATGTCACATAGTGTGACAGTACGAATGGCAGAAGGAGACAGAAGGATTTGCGACAGGATACAAACGAAAAAAGGTGAGATAAGTCATGGCAGTCATGTTACTATTTAATCTCCCTGGCTGAAATTAGTATGATATTGTGTTGCCCAGGTCGTCGTAATTACGACAGTGATATGTCTGTGTAATTCTTCCAAAATAATACATGTCTGTATAGTATGACTATATATAAATGAAAGAAATAATATATACTTGGAGGAATTCATTCACGCTAATTCTGCAAAGACACGTTATTGCATAGACGATAGAAATATAAATAAAAACGTACTAGGCAGAAAAATATTAACAACGTTGGTCTATGAATGTTTAATTGAAAGATGACATGCTATATGTAATGAGAGTAGACAATAGTGCGGTTGAGTAGGACCAAAACGCAAGCTTGTTTTAATTTGGCTACGAATATGTGATGAATAATTGTGTTTCAAATACATTTGTGACATGATGCGCCAAGACAGTTTGATAATAAAAAAGGCTTACTGTAATCATGCAGTGCATGGAGTAATTCAAATGGGGAAAAAAGAAATTGAATTTACAAACTGGTGAAACTTACACTTGTAATCCATAATGCAATGTGAGAATTGGAGCACTTAAGGAAATGAAATAAATATGTAGTCACAAGTTAATTGCCTTTAAATGTTGACAATAGAAAAAAGATTTAATTCTCAAAGGTGGAAAACTTGTTTTAGAGAAAAGTCGAAGACGTTCTAGAATTGAGGAGAAATGCGTAAATGCAGAGAGATTGTCTACGTTGGAGATAATAAAGTGTAGTCTGATAGAAAGTGCATGTGTGTATGCACAAGACAAGAAATAAAAGTGGGTGGCTGGCGTAGCGGAGAAAACTCATCTAATGAACATTGACTAATCGTAAGTAGGGAAAGTCTGAACGGTGAAAGCAGAGAAAAAGCAAGCAAGAAATGAGAGTTGGCTATGGCTAATAGGAATGTCTGGATGTAGCTTTGGTTTTTTCGTTGATGGGTTTTATTTTGTAGGAAGCATTTTTCTTGACAACATAGAAGGTTGAGCCGAAAGGTATTAAGAGAAGGTAAACAGAAAATGGTGTGACCAAATATCCCTAGAGGAAAACTGAGTGGACTGCCGACGAGACGACCAGATAGCCGCAAACGACAATCTTCTCCTCACTGCCCAGCCGGAGAGAAGTTTTCATAAAGGATAAGAATTTCAGAAAGACAGAGAGCAAGCAGTCAGAGGAATCAAATCATGAGTGACAATCATTTATTGATTTGCTGGTGACGTGAGCCAAATAAATAAAACCTGGACACTCGTAGGGACTGGACCGAAAACCAAAGTTACTCAGAAAGTATAGCTATAGAGATAAAGTTGAGCTTTTAATACCGACACTCTATCTGTCTATACTTATGAGCTACGGCTATTCACCAGTTTGTTATTTATAAGTCGGAGCAAGGCTCGATTGGATTCAACCAGAGTAGGGCAAACAGATAAGAATTCCTTCCTCAATATCCAGAGAATCCCATACATTTACAAATAACAACGGAGAAAATGGAATGTCCATAACTATCCAGCCAAACCATCACAACTCTTCTTCTCCTCAAAAATCTCTCTTATCAGCTATCCCACACCCATGTTTTTAATTCAGAGATTTACTTCTAATATAAAACTGAAGGGGATTACGCTAATTTCGATTCATAAACCCTTTCCACAAAAACAAATGAAGATTGCCCCACCAAGACAAAACAAAATCCGGTCGTTGTATTCATTCAGGCATCCAAATAATTTAGTCTATTGGATCTTTTCCTTCATGCTCTCTTTCCTTGCCCTATTCCACCATGGACTCTCTACCAATCCAACCAACCAGCCTCCATGACACATTGCATAACCTTCCATTGTCATACAAATGCATCTCTCCCTAAAATTGAATGGCTCTACCAAAAAGTCAATTTCTTCTTCAACAAATCTATCTAGCTAACTATACGTTTATATTATTACTAATAGCACTACTTTCGATTTCCTGAAAGCTCATTTCTTCTACTATAATTATATCTATAATGGAGACACAGGCGCAGTCTACGACATGCAATTTTAATTCTCCGTTTTCTCTGCATAAAAATTTCAACTTCCATTTCAGAGGTTTACACAATTTGACTTCCATAAAATATTATTTTTAAATATAACAGATATTGTTCTGACAACGAAAGAAATAAGAAATGGAGTTGGTATTAAAAAATATTTTGAATCCTTGACCTAGCCAAGTAACAATAACGTGGACTGAATTTATCTGGTCTGGTGGAAATAGCCAGTGTAGGTATTACAATGTTGTATGATTTAATATATCAGAAAGAATGGTTGCCGATTATTTGCAATTTCTACTCACATACGAAGTTGCATAGGTTGTGTAGGTTATTTATGAAAAGATTCCTATCTACTCTAGTCTTCGTAAAATGCCTAGAAGTTGCCTGCTTGTCTTTTAAGGCTGATTGTGAGCTTGTGAGGCGATCTAAAAGAAATCTCCTCTCTCTAGTAATCTCTCTAACTTTTTGCTATTTCTTTCTGATTTTTTTTGTATTAGTTTATCTCCCTTGTCCGGGAAACAACTCCGGCTAAACTCTAGATAAACTAGACTACTACATACACTACACTAATGAAGAAAAATATAGAGCAAAAGAATATTGCTGTTAGTGCTGCCTAAGCTTATTCTACAATAGGCACACAACTCCCCAACTTTCCCAGATGAACAGAGTCTGCAGGTTTTTAAAAATAGTTGTACCCTCCATGCTCCACAGAAACAACCCAACATGGTTCTTCGAATTTTCTTTAAATACTACAGTTGAATATGCATAACTGTAGTTAACAACTTTCCTACACTGCCATTTTCAAAAGTAGTCTCGCAATTACAATTAGGCATATAGATTACTACAAAAATAAATTTTCTACCTGTACCAGGTTCAAACCAGCAAATAATATTGCTTCTGCGTGATGCTAAATGGAATATTCATGTTATAAAAATGCAAGCATTTTAAATAAGAGAATTAGCCACAGAAAGGTCAACTGCACATTTCAAACAATGTGTCTATACACAATGAAGAGCAATTAGCTCAATGTCAAAAGTGCAAATAACGTGGAGCCCACATCATCCTACAACCAGATTCGATTCGAAAATGGAAATTTTCGCTACAGTTTGGCTGTTTGATATATTTATTATAGTCGAATTGAAATTAGAAAATAAATCGTGTCGGCTAATCATCGTCTGACATATTGGGTCGAATGCAATGTTGATGCTAACAGGAGGGAGAAAGTAAATAAAGCCATTCAATAATTAAGCATGCTGCGGATACCAAGTAATACAAGTCCATAATGCAAAACTGGGGAACGAGAACTAGAGCAAGATGGATGGGTGTGAAAGGAAACTTGCTAATTAAAATCGTATTTACATACAAGCTAGAGAGGAGAGACTAGAAGAATTGAAAACCCAAAGAGTCCCTAATAAACATCCAAGTACATGTAACTTTACATCGGGTCCACTCTTCCGCTATGATAGAGCCATGTCGTTTGTTTTTATCATTTACCTCAGTTGGAAGTATATGATGGAAAGTCTGTCTGCATAATCCCAATAGAGTTATAAGTACCTACAATTAAATATTATGAGAAAACAATGTAAAACAGTAATAAAAGCAATCAGAAGATCTAAAACGGAGTGCAATAATTTGTTTGCTCTTCTTTCTCTTAGGTATACTTCAATGCAAAACAATCCATTTAATTGCACACTAAATAGGTTCAAGAAAACACATTCCCTAGATACTGCTCAAAGTACCTAATACATACATTGATTGAACAAAACTTGGCATAGTTAGGTCCCAACAACAAGATTTGTTTCCACTTAACTAAATATATTCAGCAATAATAATTCCACTATCAAGCTCACGCATTCGAAACACAATTTATCTATCATTTTCTGAATTCTTTTATTTTCCTAGAAATTCACTGCAAAAAATTGTATGAAAAAATTGGCACTAATTTTAATTTCCGGATGAGAGTCTAATTTCCTGTTTAATCTCCTTTTTAAATTCTATTATATAGTAATTATCAATTATCGTTCCATAAAGGCCAAATTAGCCTTAACTCGCTTTTCGTTTTGCACATGAAATCCAATATTTAATTTCTGGATGAAAAAACCTCAATCTTTATTCCACAAAATAAGTGGATTGAGTCTGATTCCATCCTTAAGGGATGTAAAATAGAACGAGAATGTGATGAAACAATCTGTAAGGATACTATTGGAAATGTGACTGGAAAGAATCGAAGAAATAAACTTGCTGTTGAATACGGACAAATAATAATATCCCTGGTAGTATTAATAATGATAATGCGAAACAAAAATGAGCATGGAAATGTGGCAAAGCAGATTATTGGGAAAGTAACTTTGCTGCATGATATTTAAAGCACAAGGAAATGATTACATGCAGCAGAAAGCAATTATAGGTGGTTAGGCGTGTAATAAGATTATATAGACAGTTATTAACTGATATTTTCAATCAATAAATACGTAATAGTAATAAAAAGAAAGCTAACATGCTAATTAAGACTTAATTAACAATTTGGTGTAAAAAGGAGGTTCATTCAAATTCACAATGTCGAGTTTCTTCGAACTTGACGAGTCTTAAGCTCGCGAAATTGTGAAAATTCAGTTCCGATGCAGAGCAGAGAATAAAGGAACAACGTTTTCAACTGAAACTTGACAGGTAGGTGAGGTGTGATAAGTATTTCATTGTAGGTGCAGGCACACAGTGTAAAAATGACTACTAAATAGATATGTAAATTATAAACATGTAGAAGTAGTTAGAAAAGTAGTTGAGATTAAATCACTCGGTGTACAATTCCCAATTCTGTTTAAATACAAGATGTCTGAATGATTTTGAGTTTGTATTTTTATATTTCATGTGAAGATCATCTTAGGGCCATCATGTGAGTGGTTTGGTTTGTTTTGGTTTGTAAAAGTGATTCCAGTTATGAAAAAGGTGAGTATATAGTAGCACATAGAGCACAAAATGGACAGGGCTACATGTTACAATTTGAGTTTTATATCGATAAGGTAAAATACTGAAGTGGGCACTGAAGAAAGGGAGTGATTGCTTTCACTTGTTTTGTAGTGTAGGGTTAGAGTCATAGGGCTAAGTTACAAGGCCATACTATACAGGCTCATCCAGTTGTAAGAGAGTGATACACTAATTTCACACAGGGACCACCAGCCTCACTCAGAAATCATAAAAACGTGGGGGTAGCAATATTTAGTAGAGTTTTATGAAAAGTTTCTGGGGCACAAACACAATGAATGTTTTTTGTTGTTGTGTCAGTCAAAAATACATTGACAATCGTTAAGTACAAGGTAACACAAAGGCAAAGGGATAATTTTACAGTGTTACGCACAAACAACTATCATTTTTACTAGAAAACACTTTCGTAACAATTGGCCAAAATAGATATATAGTTAAATCTTTTTTTTCAAATGCATCCACAATTCTACTTAAACTGTAAAAATGTCAAAACTGTTTTTTTCAATTTCACTACAAGCAGTTTGGGCCAATTGTTTCGAATAAAACGCTTTTTAAATACTAATATCAGTGTTAAAACTTTTAAGAATTCTATAAGGGATTCAATGTGATTTAATAATACTTTAAGGAGAACTCTACAAATAAGAAACAGTAACAAAAATATTATTATAGGATAAATAGGGTTGAAAATCTATTTTATTGTAAATTAATTTGGGAGATGGAAATTAAAGATCATGAAAGGATAAGAAGGTGGTTTAGAGTGAAATTGATTAGTTTTTGAGTACCGACCTCTTGATTCTTCTAAGTCGGGCATACCATGCCATTACAGCACGGAGATTTGTCCATTGTTGCTCACCGACACTTTTTGATCTAGATCTGCTCTCAAGTCTGAAATACAACGAACCACCACACACCACACCATCCACAATGGCTGTTGTCAGTCATTTCTCTTTAATTTTAATTAGCAAACACTTCAAAATTATCAGTTATTGTAAATTAAACACGCTCAGCATCTCCATCAGTGCTGTTTAGTTAAAATGCAGCTTAATAGTAAAATCATTATGGACTATGCTAGTTAATACATGATTAAAATTACAGACAACACATTCTACATTATTTATAGGACGCGCTATATTAAATGTCGATTCTAAAATTTATATCTATGTGTACGAATAAGTAGTACTAAAAAGAGTTGTGTTTGCTATTCTGTATCAATCTAATCTACGGAGAAAAATAAACGAAAACTTGAAGACTTTGGTTATTAGTTGAAATGAGATTTACAGTTCTTAGGATACACACCTTTATTTTGTTGGTCGTTTTATATCAATGTGTTACATTAGGTACACTCTACAGCCTATATCCAATTATCACGCTATATTAATAAACGTTATGGTAATCATAATTTTCTTTGTAGCGACTCATTTATATGTAAATGACTGTTTAGCGTAACTACTCAGAGTGAATTCACATTTTAGTTGGATTCTTGATAAGCTTGTACATTATTAGTTTGTGTAATGTAGTGAGATAGGAAGGAGAGGGGAAGAAAAGGAAACGAGGACAGTAGCTAACTAGATAAACTTGATTTACAAAATCTGATTAGCATGGGCAAATAAATATTTATAAATAAACGTGACCTTTTCGAGTTTTCAATTATTAAGTTCCTTGGGAAGTAAATTACAATAATGCAAAGCTACTTCCACGAATCTTACCACCATTCATGCCCCCCGACTACCTTGCTATAATAAATGTTACTTCGAATAGTTGACAGAGAGACATCTGTGTATTTATGTCACTTGCTTCGTTGGAATTAAAACGAAATGGCTTGTATCTAGTATTGTGCAAATACAAATTCTAGATATGCTAATTTTCGAGCAGAATGCGGCCAAAGTAGATAGAGCTATTTAGTTTGTGAACGAAAATTTCTCACCCGTTTACTTTCTTGGCTCGAGGACATTATGTAAAGAATTATTATTTACCAAGCCAAAAAGTCAAGTGACTTCTAGTTTTAAATAACTCAAACCACTTCATATTTCAGATATAATATTCACCATGAAATTATAATGCAGGAATTATGTGGGCGATAATATACTCCGCAGAATGCAGAATTGAAAACATAATAAGCTTAAATATTCTCACCATTTTATGAAATATGAATGCCAAGTCAAGCTACTTATTCATTCCCTCCAGTAGTAATCCACTGAAAGAACATTCAACCAGGGTTTACCTTCTAAAGTAGAAAAATGAGTATCTTGTTATGACATGCATATGGTCCAAAAGCTAAATAGTTTATCTCTTCGAACTGTATAAACACCACACAACTATGTATAATAACGGTGTAAGTTTACTTTCACTATTATTTTCTATTAAAGAAATAGACCATCTGCTCTTTTTTGCAGATATCATAAATACAGTCGAATTCACAAACAAGTATGCCATGTCACCCACCAAAAGTCTCACTCTGCTCTACTTTCCTTTTACCCGTTCTTTGGCATTATCTATCCCACGCCTCGTGCTACACTAAAATAGACACCAACTATGGAAAAGGTAACATCATCCTAACATTGTCATTTTAAAACGTACTCCTCTCTTTAAATATTTAATCTAAGTAAATACAGCAAAAATTCTTCTTAAAACAGGAAAAAAATAAATTCAAAACTTGTACATAACATATGATTTATATAATGGGGATTTAGCTACAGGAAAGTCAGATACATTTCTCCTATCCTTAAATTCCTGTCTCATTTCCACTTAACTTTCAACATAAAAAGTCAATTAATGTTTAGAAATAACAACATCCCTTGTATTTAGACCCGTAAGTGAAAAACCTACAAGATACGTAATGCGCATTCAACTTACTTCACAATAAAAGCAATAAACATGTAAACCTGTGCATTTTATGCATTAGCGTTTTCTACAAATTCCTACAAGGAGAAAAACGCAACTATTCCCTAACATTCAACATTTTATGTGTATGAAAATATTTCAATTTTAGTTTTCACCCTCCCAATTACTCCAAACATTTTCCAAGTACTTAATAAATTTTTCCGTTAATTTTCTTTAAAATGGATGACAAAAATTGACAATGAAAACATTTTTCAAGTACTGGTCGCTGTTATAAGCATAAAATACATAAAATATGTATTACAGGTTATGAATTTAACATGGGCAAGGGTATGCCCGCATTTATTCATATCTCTGCAATGCACAAAGATAAATGATATGACCGCTTGGTAAAAGATTCAGAAAAATGTAATTTTCTTGGATCCGGGGATTTGCAGTCCTACAATTTTATGTCATGTTGAATGCTTCAGATTTAATTTTAGATATCATATCATTAAGGCGTTTTTCATGCCCAGCTATGACAGGTTTAAGTTTAGCATAAGTATTCCTATTCACAATTCATAATGATGTTAATTAAAACATGAATCTACGCCACTGCAGTGGGGAACTTCAATGCTTGAGTGTGCAGTAGTTCCAGTTAAATTACTATAGATACCTACAACTAAAGAGATGGCATTTCAACAAAGAATGGTCACAGTCGTGGATTATTGCATAATATCAGTGGATTCTATTTAATTGACAAAACTGTAGATAAAATGGAATCCGAAAGGTAAAGCCTGGAACAACCGTTCTACTTTCTTACCTAGAGGAGTATTTGTGCCAGAATTTAAATTAATGCACGCTAAGTCATTAACATATCTATAACTCATTTAAAGACGCCACTCCATCATGACTTTAATGGTGGCTAACACCCAGAAATATTGAGGATGTATACTACAGGCAAACCCCTTTCAACTACTATGTAAGAAAAATGTGTCACATCAATTTGTAGTAAACTCATCTTGTTGGTAAAACTAGTAAACAGTATTAAACTGGTCTTATTTGGCAAAGGATAATTAATGGATATGATTTTATGCAAAATCTAATAGTTACCTGGTTGTATCAATAATTGAGTTATATTGAGACAAAGTGAATTAATTTGAGTTAATTTGAGTTAAGTTAAATTGGGTTGAGTTAAATTGAATTGAGTTATTATAGGTTGTAATTAATATCGAGGAAGTAATCTTCAAAAAATGTTAATCGATTTTTAACAATGTATTTTGAAATTACCCTGAATTTTTCCAAAACTAAATACATCACAATTCATAAATAGTTTAGTGTTAATTTAACCACAGGCACAAAGTGTTAGCAGCAGAGATAATATGCGTAAAGCAGGTTTAAATGAAGAGAGATTTAGAACAGCCTTTACCTTTGATACTTATATTTATTATGTTGTATCTTGTCTTTGCTACATTCAAGTTGTAACCATTATAAATTTACAAAACGTGCTTAATGCTTACTTCTCTTCTAAAATAGCCACACTAGGGACTTACTGACTTAGCTCACCACATTTCCGCGATTTCCTCACTTGTAGTCCAAAAGCTTTCCCTTACGTAGCTAATGCTTCGTCTAAACGGAGTCTATATTATTTGTCTTTCCCAACTATACGACTCAGGTTTTCACTGAGCTTTGCTACTTGTATATAGCTAAAATGTATACGGATGCTATAGAAGAAGAGAATAAATGAGGCAAATGTGAAATAAATGCTCGCACTGACATGATTGACTGACTTCCCTGCAGATTTCTATTTTCTTCGAAACCTATTGCAAATAATGTCAGTCAGCACACCAGAATACTGACAGAAACATTTCCTAACCCACCCACACATGATGTTTTCTCTCACATTTTTCCACTGAATTCATACATAAATAAGTAGTATTCCTTGTTCCATGTCATATTGTTACTTTTAGATTGCTTTGATCTTTGATCCTATACATTATCTCAAAAACTTACATAAAAGGAGATCTGAAAGGTTTTTTAAAAGGTTTACTCAAAACTCTATTTTTATAATTTCTAACTAATTGTTCATTTGCAGATGTCATTATTGTTTAATCCTTTCTCGGATGCTGTCCTCCTAAACCATTATAATTTTCCTTTTATGTCACTCAATGAAAACATCTTTTGTCAAGACATGCTACTCAGAAACCGCAATTACCAAGAATATTCAAAGCATTGTATAAGTTCGAGAACAAGAAATGCATTTATCCCACAACTAACCACTACCAACCCGAGAAATAGCAAACACGAAGCAAACTTCGTTTGTAGCAGTGATAAAAATGAACATTTTCTTTGATTAGTCTCATACCAAATTTCCTTCGTGCTTGACATTGTTGATTTTATGCTAATGTTTAGATTATACAACTGAAATAACCTGCCGTAATTTTATTACGATATGTCTATACTATATTGCAATTTCAGGTCAGCCCTTACAACAAATACAACAAAGAGATTTCAACCCATATCTTCGTTTTACAAGAATTTTTGTTCATATTTGACATGAAGATAGGAGTTACGAAACAATAAGGGCATTACCAATAAGGGTATAATATTACACTCAAACTAATCGAGTGATTTGTAACATGAGTGCATTAAGAGGATTTAGGTTTAGATATCCAATGGCAGCAAATGGCAACTGGTAGCTAAATAATTCTGATACTCAATGCTTGCAAATATAGTGGAGCTACTGCAAATATTTTCAAATTTTGTGCAGATATTAATAAACAAAATATGCAAACAAATTAATTTGAATTTCGTTTTAATACTATGTTAATCAATGACTACGTCATATCACCTATTGCATAGCTTCATGAGATGATGCTTAATTATCTCATCCAAAGCAAAGATATAATACCTTAAGTCAGGATTAGAGATTGAAATGCAGATTATAGCTATATGAATTACTGTGTTCTATATTATGTAGAATCTAAATGCTCGCTAATGAACACAAAGAGAATTTAAACGAAAAGGTATAATATGAAGAGGTAGTTTGAGATGAGCAAATTTCAGGTGATTTTAGCTTATTAAAGCTTTTTAATTTAAGTAGCACTATATAAAGTCGATATAGACGAAAAATATGAATGGCGGTTACTGCATAAATTTCTGTCCCTTAATATCTGTTTCCATGTAATTGTCAGATCTTTGTTGAAGGTACTCAGATTTTATGGTAATGCAATTAATCAACTTTTGATTGAGTTGTAACTGGCTACTAAAATTCATCTAGTAACGAGTGCAGCAGTAATGATATTATTGCCACTAGCCGAACAACAGTATTGGAGAGACAAATATTCATGACTCTTTCTCTATTAGCAACAAGCTATCCTTTGATAAAATGACTACTATTGAGTTTTTCCATGGAACTCAATTGCTCGTAATAAAATTGATTCACTCATGGACAATTAAAGTTGTAATTTGCTTATTATTTGCCAAAAAGGTGTGTACTATCTACTGCGGATTCAATTTAGGACAAAATGGTGATATTAATAAGATGATTTAACTTGGACGAATGAAGGGGCTATAATTTTATTATCCTTGCTCATAGATTTCATGTCTAACTGTAAAGACTAAGCTGCTGCATACATTCATTTATTTATACTAGTATCTTATGCGCGTATTGCATGTTGCATGCTCACCATTCTATCTCTTGCTACCAAAATGTTCGAAAGGCATTTGCTATGAATTGTATCATAATTTGAAAACATTTTCTGCCATAGTAATAATAAGGTGCACAATTCACAAAATAGCCCGTACCACTATCTCTGCTAAGGAAGAACTCTCCTAAGGATCAGATTTATCAGACTATCTCTTTGAAAGCCATTTCATTGAATTTATATTTAAGTAACTAAGAGTGCAGAACCTAAACCAATGATGCATATTAAAGACTAAAATTTCCAAATGATCAGACGGCAGAACTCCATTCCATAGCGTAAATAATGTAATTTTGAAAGCTAAAAGTAGTGGCATGCAGGCTGTCCATTGTTCAGGGCGTGGTGGTTGAATCCATAGAGAAAATGCAGCAAAATAATAGACCTATGCCAAATGCTCTAATGACATGAAAAATACTCAACAAATAATTCTGTTAAGATGCCTTCTGAACTGGGCAAGTTCCAAATATCATTTTACCACATGGAACAAACTCTAATAAAGTGGAAATATCATGTAAATAATGTAAAATGAAAATTAAGGGGTGGGCTAAATTTTAGTGCAGTTTATATATACGGAGAGACTTCAAATGAAGATTTTTCGGAATTCACGTGCACAATAAATGATAAAATTGGTTCAAAAACCATAAAATTCGTAATTTTTATGAAAAAATGTAAAAATTTAACTTGCTTTGAAATTTCATAAAAACACGTTATAAATTTTGGAACTAAAACTACTTATGCATATGCGCAGATGCTAGTTATCCTACCATTTATGAGATTAGATTTGAGGCGGGTATTTCAAACCCCTGGTTCTTTAATCATACTTGAACATTGGGACAATTTCATCTACCACGAGCCATTGTATTTGATAAGATTGCTATACTCGGTATCTGTTGTATATTGATCCGAGTTTTCGGAATAATAATAAAATGAAACTGAAGCCGTTGCTTAGATTTTGTGTAGGTTTTTTGTATATAAATGCCGAAGTTGAGTGCATAGTCGATGAAGTTAAGTAAAGGAATCAAGGAATGAACTGAAAAATCCTTGACTTGTATCTATACATGCAATTGTAAGGCTTTTGTGCTCGCATGTCCTCACGTATGAGGAGTTAGTCAAGTACACAGAGACAACATTGTCAATGACAGTGCATTATTTTATAATAGATATTCAAGCGAGGAGGAGGATCGACTATAAGTTCATTGTCAGTTCACTACCGCTGTAAAGAAGGCAATTTATTTCTCCATTCTTTGTTGATTCAAGGAAAACTGAACTGAAGAGACAAATCCAAGTCGAACCACATTAACCAGAGGAATCTAAAGCTAAAAGATCATTGCATCCGTATCAATTCCCTACGTTATGCACAGAGTTAAAAACCAAAGGAAACTAACAATGGCTACAGAGATGAAGAAGTTCATTTATGCAACGACGCGCTTCGCTGCTTTACTATCTCCTCAACGTACTTACTTATTCTATATACTCCCTTTGGTAGAACCAAATAATTCAGGGCTGTTAAACTTTCCCAATTTACTAGACTCAATTACTATGCACTCTGAATAAATGTCCGTTCTGTTTAAAACAGTCTTATTCGATTCCCTCCTCAAAATCAAATGATTCCCCTATTCCACGACGAAAGTGGAATATACTTATACACTATTCCATTTTCATTATTTAAGAATTAAACACGCTTTTTAAAATTACATTGTTAACAGTTGAAGAAATGTTTTGCAAAATTTCAGTACAAAAAAGTGTTTTTTCAATGAATTTATAAAGATTTTCACCCAAGTAGAAACAATTGTAGTTCGACAGGTGAAAATATATATAGCTCCCATTTAAATAATTGATTTATTCCGATTAGTTACAGTTTTGTCTAGTTTACTTCCGTATTTGATGCAGTTTGTTTTTGTTTTTAAATTAAAATTTTTGACTTTTAAACAGAAATTGTAATTATTAGGAAGATAATTTACAAAAACGTATTCAATTTGATAAATTCTTGACTACTGCAGTGGTTTGATATTTATAGATGCGCAAATGCAAGGAAAAAATGCATATAGCCAAAAAATGAGTAAGTTGGATGTGACACGGCTGACTGTTTATGAGATATCTGTAGCTTTTAGTATACGTCGTATTTAGTTAAGTATACCGTTTGTGTAAGCAGTAAATAACGGGAGGTAGTTGAAAGACTAATATACAAGACATTATAGCCATGTAGGTAGCTACTTCATGGTATCTCCTGCAATTACGGAATATAAATGTAATTTTATATGAGATCTGGTTTAGCGCTAAGGATTTGGTTGTTATAAGGGAGAGAATAACGCAGCGTATGTAATATGGTAGCTCGAACGGAAAGAAAAAGTTAATGGGTAATGCGGAAAAGATGAGGGACATAAAAGAAAGAAAAATGAGAAGGTAATAAAGAAAAAGAGTTATATTGTGAGGGTTGTTGAGTGGATATTCTGCATTCTGCACCGTCTCAAGTCCATAGTAATAGAGTTGAGAGGGAGAGAGAGCGACGAGGTGAATGGGATACACTTTCACTCACTATATGCACATATCACACGGCATTTTCTTTGCCAAATAAGAAATCTTGTAAAATAACTAACGGTTTCAAACGTAAGGATAAGTAATCTGAAGGGTCCTGAGAAGAAGGGAGTACAGGAACAATATCTCACAAGTATGGATAAACTGCAAAGTGTATGTTTGAATGTGTGTACTAGTAATAAATGATAATGAAGATGGGTAACTGTCAGTGAAATGTACACAGTAAAAAAAGTTACTCCGTACTTATTTACCACGTATAGGTGAGTAGTAAATGAAAATGTGTAGGACTAGAACAATAAGTGAGTTGACTCGAGTCTATGAATTTTCATGAAAGTCATAGTGGAGTGAGGACAATAAAGTTCGATAGATAGATTATTATGAGATTTAGTAATCGGAATCTCATGTATGGATTAAATTAGTATTTAGTAGTAGGGAGGAATGATTGGTGGTGGGTTAAGAGAGAAAAAGAAGTACGTACCGATGTGCAGGGCTGTCAGATGGAGAGCAGGAGGAAGCGTGAGTCTTGCTGGCGGTGGAGTCACTGTTGTGTCGGTGTGGCGGGTGAGTGACATCGGAGTGACTGTGACTGGAAGACTGGCTGGTGTGTCTTGAGGATTCTTCGAGGCCTCCAGCACCACCGCCACCACTGCCACCCTGGGATTTATGCGCTCCTTGGCTCCCGATCTCCCGGCAACCTCCTTCGTTCGGAGACTCGGCATTCTCATTCGGTGATCCCTTCCCTTCTATTTCCTCCACCTGCAATCCGACCAACAACCAAATCCATTCCATTTCAATCCAAATACATACAGTCACATCACTTCCATTCACCACTCCAATACTTACTCACTTATTACATTGCCTTGGATTACTAACCTATCTCCGACTACACTCTCCCTCCCTGCTTTCGCCTGCCCAACTTGGACCAGCCAATGCCCCTCACACTTTGACTTTAATGCTACAAATACATAGTACACTCACTAATTCTCTTCCCCACTGATACTAGTAGTTAGTTAAGCCATTTATTATTATCCACCTCACTCACTACTATCACTCTACCTTCCAATCCATTATTCCCAAGATGCATAAAACTTTACTGCTCCTACACTATACGAATTAGTATAATTATCTCATATATAATACACACACCTTTCTCTTATCCACCTCAAATGACCACACCAATATCTTTTTATACCTCTTGCATCATGTACCAAATACATACATTATGCATACGTCAACTTCACTCAACTACAAAAATACTAACTCACTACTCTTATTCACTACCTAACCTATTATTACCTACACAATGCTCTCTCTATAAAATACATCTATTCTCTATACTCCACCTTACTCTCTTAAAACACTTTGCACTAATACTACAAATGTCTTTTGTCTACTATGTTTACACATCTGGTTCAAAAACATTCAAGAAAAATCTCATTTTTGTGAAAGCATGTAAACATACAAATGTAATTTTTGGGAGAAACGTGATAACCCTTCATTATCTCCCTTAAAAGTAAGACATTCAAGTAGTTCTAATTTCAAAAAATTTCACGGGTGTTTTTCATGTTTTAAAAACATTTGAAACCGAAATGACGTTTATTGTCTATATCCACCCCATGAACTTCACGAGCGCTTTCACACCGCTTTCTACGCATTTACCCCGGTTGTGGTTCCAATTTACAGGTAAAGTCAATGTATAGTTCAGCATCTGTTACCATCTCAATCAATAATCAGAAGACACTATATGATGATCTTAAAAATGTCACTTGGCCACATTTTTAAAATGAAACCAAAAGTCATAAATAAAAATCATCATTACAAGTATGTACAATGATAATAGAGAAATGTTTAATTTTGACAATGCAATGGCTCTGAAGTATAGAATAGTAGGTAATATGATTATGATAAAACATGGCATAGTGGACTTTTACTTTGGCTTCACTTTGTTCTTGTAAATGTTTATACCATCATTAAAACTAATTTATGGTTAGAATTAAATGGAAAGTGTCTATAATAATAGACCATATTCATTATAAATAGGATTTAGAGCACTTTCCGAAACAGAGGGAGGTTGGCAGATATTTTGCAACTCCATACATGTGGTAAGAGCCTATTGTTATATTCCGAGCATATAAATAGAATTTCCACCCGTCTTCTACTGTATTCTTTTCGATATCTTTAGTTTAGTCGGTAAAGCAAGTGCATTAGTTCACACTATAGACACTTTGCTCTGGTTTTGCCTAAAGTGAGGTTGGTTGGCTTGCTTGGCCTGTAATGACTTGGCCTAGCCTTAGCCTCTCAGCTCTTATGTCATGTTCTATCCATTCTACACGTACAGACACTCTCACGAGCGAACTCATCGTCATCACTTATCTACATTGCTACATCTTTTCTGGTATGTACCTGGATTCGAGCTGGAACTTCTTCTCTCTCTCACCTAACTCTTGTCTATATCTTTCTGCAAAACTGCGACCTGGCACTAAGTACTACCTTAACTTATACTCACAACTAACTACTTAGTCTACAAATGCACTCTATACTTGCCATACTATCAAAACTTGATAAACTTCCTATTCTGCAGATTGGACATATATCATTCCACTAGAAAAAAGCCAGTGTTCCATTTTTCCCGTAAGAAAGAATAAAGAAATTTATAAATATTAGAATGCCAAATAATCATAATATTATATGTAAACGAATTTCTCCCATTTCTGACAGAGATTCCCCTTCCTCCCTCCATTCCTCCGTAAGAGAGAGAGATAGACAGTAAGGGAGGTACTAGAGAGTATTATTTACACAGAGAGATAGGACATAGCAAGAAGAACTGCTTTCATCTGTCTAAGTACGTGCATTATATATTCTGTGCAACACTGCTACTGTTCCTAGCTTTATTATTTAACCAAACCAACGTCAGGATGGATCCAATACCATCCCTGAAAGTTAGTTAGCTCAATCTATTAGGCATGTATCTTTGCCTTGTAAATACATTTCCGAATTACAGACACTTTACTTTTCCTATTATACATTCTCCGCTTTGCTCTCCTGTCCACAATCCCATAGGATGGTACAAAGGGCTCATTCTACTAACCAGTAGGTACACAAAGTAAATATAAGGGTTCCTCTCTTCCAACTGCTCTAGTTACTACCCACCTGCCTACATCGCTACATCCACTATCTATCACATAATATTATACAGGGCCTCAGTTACACCCACACACCTTTCATTGTAACTCAACGTTACTATTTACTTTCTCCATTTTCAATCGTTATAAAAAGGTTTGTGGTTTACACCGAATTAAACATGTAGGGAAAATAAATATTGTGCTAAAACAAATGCAGTTAAAGTGCTCTAATTGTTTATCTTCCCACAATTTAAAAATTCCAGAAACATTGGTAAGTGACAATTTTCATTTCTGTCCTTGCTTTTTTGCTTTTTCTTGTTCAATTTATCATTCCACATTATCTATCAGCCAAGTTTTAAATAGTATTGTGGTAAACTCTACAAATTTTAGGGATTACTTGGTGTCCCTGTAAAAAGTGTAAGTGGTTTATTTATCCTGTACGACTTATAATACAAGCAATTATTTGCCAAGTGAAAGAACCTTCCACTTGAAGAGTATTCGAACCGTAAGTTGATAGAATACTATAATGTCAATTTATATGTCGTTATATTAATCCATTTGAACTTTATAGAGAATCCTTGCCTTTTATCATGAGTTTACCTATAAGTCACAGTAAGGAAAAAATAGAACAGAATTGTGACCCCATCTTATCAAACAATACTTCATTCCACTTCATACTCAACGTTAATGTACGATTCACAAGAATATGATGACAGGACATGCGAAGCTATGACTCCCCACGCGGTTTTCCTAGCCAGTCAGTTGGAAACCAGTCTAAGTAAGTATAGGAAACTTTAAATACTCAAAACCTCCTTCACTTTATTGTAACATAGTATAATCTTCATTTCGCTGTTATCAACTTTCTAAGGGCAATGACTATTTAAAAAAAGATTCACGTGCCTAGTATACCTACATGATATACTATATTGTTTCCCCGATTTTTACTACTGCCGAGTCGAACAACTACTCGAAAAACCTTTCCAACGCAGCATATAAATTGGCCAATTCTTCCAAAGTTATCGCCTTATATGTAGCTAGGGAAAATATTTCCAACAATATTTTAAAAATATTTTTAGATACTTAAAAACGTTAACTGCGTGTTATCTTTATACAATTAATCAGCCATGAGTTCAATTTTTGAATTCATGTTCCGTGACTATAGACGTCTATAACACATTTGTTATCTACCAATTATATTTGTAATTGACATACATAATAACCCGGATGCACCATATAATGTTGAAATAGTGATTAGTTTAAGTGCATCACATAGATTTTCAAAAAATGCAAAATTATTAAAGAGTGATCGCTTTTTATTCACCTGGTGCTTAGAATTTCAATTTTTTATTCTGTATCAGATGTTTCTAGACAATTTATTAATTTGTCTTAAGTACCATATTGATAATGATAGTTATTAGAGAGATTATTTCATGGTTTCTAAGTAGGATTGATGCCAGGAAGAGGATGGCACAAGATTGTGTATATGTGATAAAGGAATGAAAGGAAGAAAAATAGGGGTGATAGATAAGAGAAATAAATAGTGAGGTAATATCATGAATAGATGAAAGTAGGGTTATTGTTAGTGATAACATTAGTCGGTAGTCGTTTGGAAGGTTTAATCCTGTTGTCTGACTAATTCCGTTTGTGTGTGGTTGAATTTTGCAGAAAGGTTCTCCTTGACTTTGTGATGGAAGAGAAAGGTTATTGCTATTGGTGAAAGTGTCTGGCGTCCCTATCTCCGTCTCATGTATTTAGATGGTCAAAGTTTGGCCAATTCCAGTCCACATTTGAATGGTAGTAGAGATGTGTCTTTTGACTACAGCCCAGTAAACTAACCCGGGCAGCACACACTTTTCCTTTCATGTATTGCATTTCCGCGTACTTCCACATACACACATGGGAAATTGGAGCCGTCGGCAGCTCAGCGTCTTCTCTACTCTGCATGTAAAACCGTTTTGAAGTTCTCGTTGTCGACTCATGTGCTCTACTCTATCTATCTGTGTCGGAGCAGAACTGGAAAACTGCCCCTACTCACCCTGTTAACCTCGTCTGTCTCGGTGTATCTGGCGGAAGAGTCTCATCCTTATGCACGAATGTTGCCACTGCATTTGCCACTACACTACACACAAATACACATAGGCAAAGTTGAAGTAGTTTAGTTCAAGATCGCCTCTAGTGGTCTTCCTACCAGCCTTTCGGCTCCATGCACAAGAGCAAAGTTATATTCTCCGGTTTCAAGTACCAGCTTTTTCCTAAAACCTCTTTGACCTAACATTAGTCCTGAGTTATTCGGCTGTTTCAGGCAGCGCTCTACCTCATTTATACCATATTACCCGCTTTTCATATTAATAAATATGGATATACATATTCTTTCATACACATTTCTCTCAGCATTATAAACTTTCAAACTCTAAACCCATTTAACTTCTGTCAACTAAAATATCTAGTGCTCCCTAAAATACGGAACAGACTTACAACTTTTTTGTAAATAGAAACTATTTCCCACAATATTTTACTCAATACTCGTGACAATGGCAGATTGCCAATGATTCTATTCAATCTAATTTCGCACAATTGTATTTTTTACAGTTGCTTCATCTTTGAATTGCCCCATTTGCTCTCTCGTTTAAAAATAGATAAACTATTTTAATGTGTAATTTTGTAATTTGTACAGCAGTAAATACAATGCCTCTTTGTAATACATAAAGAGAATGTGATTGACTGTACTAAATATTTCCGCATGTCTGACTACAGTTTTCGAAGTGAACTGAACGTGTTACACTGATAATGTAGTTACATTCTTATGCACTACAACTTCGTCGCCGTAAATACCCTTTGTAACAATTGGGTACAGATTAATTCTCAAAAGTTACACGGGAAAACTATTCTGAGTTCTTTAACAATAAAGAGGTTGAAATTGTATCATATTTACACCATAAAAGGCATTTGTCACTGGATATTATTTAAATGCTTTGTTATTTAAGCACACTTGTAACAATTTTAAGCCTAGCATTAAACTTCTATTTACGGTATACTGTATGATATGCCTTAAAAGCGAAACATAATATAAAATACGATGGGTTATGTAAACTACATTGTAGAATCCAGGAGAGGACAGATAGAAATAGAAAGTGCTCTTTCACTTTTCCCTTCATCGAGTGAGAAGTACGTCGCCATGATTAATGACCAGCTCCCTATGCTTTATGAGCACAAAATTATTTCTTTGACAGCTCATCCATCAGCCATATAATGGTTTACATACACAAAATACATATTCTAAGAAGTGCTGTTTATTAAGCTGTGTAAACTAGTCAGTGATGTTTCAGCCTTGTAATATACTGCAGAAAATAATTTAATTTATTGTACAACTTGCTAATAAGTCTGTGTATATTATTCAGTTTATCTAATTAAATAAGATTTATACAGCCCCTTTGTTTCTTGTACGTAGAAATTCATAAACGGCTTATTGTCTCTTTAAACTATTTGTTCGAAAACAAATGTTTGAATTAATCTGTGACTCAGTGACCCCATTTGAAACTACAGAATAACTAATTCTATGAAAACATCAAAGGAATGTTAAGAATCTCATAATAATGATGACAAAACTTATTTTCCTAAATACATTGTATTATTTAGGTATTATATCTCATTAACTTCAGCTTAAAAGATGTGGATATTTAGTAAATTAAAAACTATCGTTAGATGATATCACATTTTGAAAAATACACAGTAAGTAAAAAAACTACTGAAGTATTTTTATGGCGAATAAATTTTAGAAAGCAACATCGACAATTGTCAAATGTAGCAATCTGTTCGGATGAATTTTAGATTAAAAAAGTGCCAATACGTAGAGGAGAAAAAATATAAAATTGATTGGTGCCAAAATATAGAACGAAAATTGTGAAAGATAAGTCATCTTTAATACATTTATCTGATTAGTATTTGAGTTGAAGAGTTATAGATATGCGATTGACAGGAGAGAAAGCGAGTGAAACAATGGTATTCGGATAATATTATGCAAGTACCTACGTGAGATGCCGTAACGCCAAACTAAATTCACCTAGGTATGTCAGTAAGCAGTATTCACTCTGCTAAAAGTGAGTAGAATGAAGAGATTCGAGGTGGCAGGGCAGTAAAGAAAGTGAAAATAAAATACTATGCATAATGCATTAGATGCGAATAGGGATGTTGTACTCCTGTGAATGTGGAATTCTGGTTTCCCATAAACTCAAGTATTTTTTATTACTAATTTACATATGAACAAAATAAATGTCCATTCTTGTTGCTATCCCATCACTTTCTCCAAAATATGTAATATGCCATTTTATATGCGAAATCTACTATTATCATACATATGAGACCCGATGAAGGACATCCTATTGATGAGGACAACAGATGGATTCTCCCCCTCCTTATGCACTCACTACATAATAATATTCAGTTTTGGCCGGTGTCTCTCTATGATAATCTTTCTGCCGAACACCAGTCCCTACTTTTCTTATCATACATTTGTCTTTCTGATAACCATATCTAAAATACCATTATTTCTACTGTATTTATCTTTTGCCGCATTATATTTATTGCTCCAAGCCCAAAATGCACAAATATGTACTTTAGGGTTTACACACATCTGGCCAACAGTTCAGTATTCACAATGTGAAAACTTGTAGACAATTAGCCTTGTAATTATGAAGTTGTTAAAGTAGTGTCTATGCAATTAGGTCTACTAACACTAGACTATTAACCATTTATGAATTATTTAACTATGTATATATCGCTATAATAATCCTATTGTTAGGACGTTGAAACTATAAATATCAATTAGTTTACTTGAATATTAGAAGTTTCGAATTAAAAATACTCAGTAGCCAATATTTACCAAGATACTATGGATATTGTGTTCTTGGACATTAAAAATTTAAAGAAAAGTTATGAAATGAGTTATAATTACCGAATATGATAGTTTAAGGAAAGGGAAACGTTAGAGTTGGCCAAATTTCGTAGTCATTTCAAATAGACATAGTCTATTTGAAAGGAAGCAATTATGAAGCTGCATAGTTGCATGTTGTAATAATATCATGAACATGATAGAATCCAGTTTCGGGTTACCATTTACCATATAAATTCCAATTATTTCCAATGATAAAGGAAATGGTTAAGATTTCACTCATGCACACATTGCACATAACCAAAACTCACCACACTATTGTTAACGCTTATACTAAAAATTATGCAGGGAGAAGCCGGAACGCTATCTGAATGGGATGGCAAAGGAAGGTCGTTCATAAATATATGAATATGCATAATATATGACATAAGTATTTATTGCTAATATAATAAGCACATAGTATAATATATTCATATCTTGCATGAATGACTTGAGACTTTACAAAGCGCGATGATGAAGCTTTGCGTTTTGCATGGTTGACTCAACATAGTGGTCTAGTGGAGGATATCTTTAGTAGAATGGATTCTTATTGTTGGCCAACGAGACTTTGAATGCGACCTCTTTTCAGCTCAGTGTGTATATATTCACGGCTCAGAGCTCACAGGTTTAAAATTATTTATGTTCCTCAATTGCATAAGGAGGCATGAGAAGAGAAAATCGACTGGAGAAACTGAAGAATACTTGCTCTGTTTTCCAGAATTTTTTCATTCTCGCCAAAGGTTCTCATGAAAATAGTGCTCTAACTGCCAAGTGTCAAGTTGACTGAGCGCAAAGCCCAGGACACTCAACATATTACATATAAGTTTAACATATTCTACACTTTATTGCATTCAATGCCATAGGTACTTTCTATATGAAATAGACAAGCGAAATGTGGTGAACCTCTAAAATTCCAAAGGACTCAAGTACAAATATTTTTACAACTAATGTACCCAAAAACTCAGAGTTTACAGTTTTATAGTAAAGTGGAGATAAAAAGGCTAAAATCCCAAGGCCCTTTGACTATATTATGAATATAGACTATACTACGACAACATCCAATTATTTATCACCATAGGAGTTTCTTTCATTATTTTCCCTTAGTAGCATTTATTACTATGTGCAAAGCCCAAAGTTTGTGTAATATGCATTAAAAGTAATTGTATTTCCAGAAAGTTGTTAATTGGCCTAAATCTGTTCACATAGATAATTAATGTTCAAAGATCTCTTTAGTTAAGTAGTCAAAGAAATAGATCTGAGAAAGTCGTAGACAATTTTAAAATTTGAATAGGAAATTAGAATCTTTGCTTTTGAAGAAAGTACTAGACTACCCCCAAGGGTGTTGACTGTCATGCTGTGTTACCCTAAATGGAACAGTACACAAAGGCATCGATGCTCTTTAATGTAGAAAATATTTGAATATTGCCTATGTTAGTTAAGATGACTTTGACTGATGGTTAAAGTAAGTTAGTCTGGTTAAATATAGGTACTTACTACTGTGAAACTTTATTAAGGTGTGACCCAGTTTGGTATTCTACATCCATTTACATCATTTATAAAGTTGGAGGAAATTATGTATTCATTGGATACAGCAAATGTGTATCGACAAGTGAATATTAAGTTCCCTGTTTATACATCGATGTAAAAGCAATTGTGTTAAGAAAATTAATTGTGAAGAGAATTGGTGGAACAAATGAGAAGAGAAACATTTCCGAGTGTTTCGGTGAGTGTTTGTGATAACAATCAATAGCCATTAATACCCCACTTACTAAATATATTACTACACGATAGTTTAAGCTGTAGACAGCTAATTTCCAACACGGAACTGAATTGGAGTTGGATTTGAATAAGATTTTCTCTACTACTACTGTTTACAAATATGTACATGGTTAATAAGCCATGAGAACAAATAGCAGATTGGTGTTTAAATTGCCTGGCGTGTACAGAAGTGAGTTGGCTCTCCTGGCATGATAAAGCATGAGTCCCAAATGAATGTATATATCCACCTTGAGTGAATGTTGTGGGTAATAATAATAAGGTGCAGTATGTATGTGTGTGTGTGTGTCGTGGACTGGATGAGATAGCGAGTCTACGTGTGTATGCACTCCGCCAATCTAAAGTGGTCCAGAATAAGTCTCTTCAGTCTCTGGCTTTCATTCCACTTCCTACGAACACTTCCAAAAAGCTCTTTGATGTCATGTCAACATGTTTTCCCCTATCTTGCTCCTGTCTTTGTGAATTAATAAGAGGAAAGGGGAAAGTGGGGAAACCAAAAATTGTGCTATGCTAACGCATTAGCGTACATATTTTAACACGATCATGCGGAACTGTTCTAGACTAAGAACCTGGACACAAATTCCACTGACTACTGGGATTGTGGATTTTCTATACTTTCCACATGTTGATACCTAATGAATGTATTCACAAACAATTTCTGTTCCGACGACTATGATTTCATAAATCACGAAAACTAAAGTGGCGACAGTAACCTGACCTGGAGATGTCCTAATTGTTTCTCTTTTCATTGTTATTGCATGTCTCCCAAATAACACATTCACTCACATATCTTGTCGTTGTCAAAGTTAATCGAATAGGAGAGAGATGGAAAGAAATGAAAATTAAATTCACCAAAATGTCAATTGCTATCTGTGCACTCGGGTGAGGAATAGCGACAGTGAAGGGCATTCCACTGCATGAATAAAGCATGGAATTTTTTATTTAAGGTCTAACCACGGAATGCAGGCCTTATCGAAACTTTTATCATTAAAATATATTTTCTCACTCGCTGACTCTCCCAGCGAAATAAATATTTATATCACACTGTCTCATTAGTTTACAGGAAACCTATCCATACTTAAAATTTTATACTACGCTTCTAATAAATTATTTTGCGTCTGAAAGTTCATCAAATTAGGAAAAAATGTTTCTTAGACTAAAGTACATAAATTAGATACTCGGCAGACTTGATTATCTGTTGGCCAAAACTTTTCACTAGACTCACACATACACTTTCTCTCTCTCTCTTGTGTTAAACATTTCTCAAACTTATGTAAAGTTAGAATTACAACAAAGTTCATACGTATCTTGACAAATACAAAGCACTTTGTATCGCCAGCCACAGTTTCCTTCATTTCGGTTACGTAACCATCAAACAATTCCAACTTGAACCAGAAAGTGACGACAAAACAGTCCAATTCCCATATCCTATCACACTAAGTTTGTGGTTACCCCAACTTAAACTCAGCCATACAACTTAGTAGCTCTAAATTTCAAACTAACTAAAACCGTCATATTATTATCATCTAATGCGTAGTAATTTGACTATTTCAAAATTTTATATTTTCTCCTTTTGCAAACAAAATAATTTAGCCCTATTGCAGATGTTTGTATTTCGCTTCAGAGACATACACTATATAAAATGATGAAAATTGCCCATTGTTTTATTATTGCACAAATCATCAACAATAAATACGACTAGAATTCTCATTTTTTTAAGTGGAGCTAAAGAGAAATCTGAGGATGCGTTGTTTTAAAGATGGTCAAATGAATTAAGGATTGATATGGTTTTGAATTCCCTTTTCTCATGCTTAAGGCCTCACTAGGGGGTTTATATTGGCCAATTTTGAAATATTATTTGCAACTAATAATAATAAATTGTATAGAATAAAAACTTAGAGTGGAAATCGAAAATTTGACATTATGGAGTAGCATGCAATTAACATTTCTATGAATTCTCACAGTGCGATATTTGCAGCATTAGGATAGAGTTATAGATGCAGAGGGATATTAACTGCGGTTGGGTATGTGTGCTCGTGAGTGATGTGCTAAGTACAGCAAACCAGCAATAATAAGTACGTTTATGTAAGCTAAGCTGTGGATATTACATTTCGGGTTGCAGCTGGCGATGAGAGCTCAAACAAAATGTCGATTTATTATTTGCGACACGGCACTTAGCCAATCGTGCTTGTCGAATCTAGTTTCCTTCTAAATGACTAGAAACCATAAAAAGTAACTTGATTGTTTGAATATCAAAAACTATTTTCCATTATACTAACATTGGGATTATAAGATGAGGAAAAATTGTAAATTTATGCTCAAAGTAGGTAAAGGACGATATGCATACCAAATAATATTTGCTTTATAGGAAAGAAAATATTATAATAAACTGACTCAAAGGTTATACGTAAATCCCAATCTTGCATAATAATTAATCCCTTTAAGATCCAAAGTAAATCGAATTTCTGAGAAATATGCATAATGACAAAGAAAATTATTCGTGGTCTATCTTATGAACTCACCATTGTAGGTATTGGCAATTATTGGAAATGATTACATATTCCAATGAGAACCTCCTTTTTGACCACAATTTATGTTGCCTTAAGTAAAGTAGTAAAACATTGAGTTAATTAAGTTTATGCTTTGGTAAAAAAGGCATGATGTGGTAAGATCAATAGGTGCTCTGCAATTAAGGATAATTTTACTTTGTTGTGCATATTTGCTTTGATTCTTTGATTTGAAGAAAAGTAAATTGCATGTGAACCACAAAATAATATATTCAGAATAGAGCTGATTACTTGGAAAGTAGAACAACGCTAAAATTGTCGCATCGGTTTAGTCTGGTTAAAAGCGGCGTAATAGAGTTGTGAGGGATTGACTTGATGTTGAAATCGGGAATAGATTTAGGAGAGATAAGCATAGTAGAGAAAAGGCATTTAGTTAGTAAGTAAATTCTATCGTGCAATATCCAGAAATGTCAGGATTGGGGTTTAATTTTGTGAAGAAAAGGTTATTTAGAGTAAGTTATGTTTACAGAGTGGGTTGAAGCTTCACGTTGTTGAGAAAGACAAATAATATACGTAGTTCAATATTCATGACTGAAGTTGACTTGTATATGACTGAGCTGTAATATGGGAAAGTAATCTAGAGAGTATAAAAGTGGGTTACACCGCTAGATATGCACAAAGAAAAACATGGGGCTACGTAACAACACAATTGTGGTGTGTATAGTAGGAGAGATTGATACGTGACTGTTATATAGAACAAAGGTGAGGCAGAAAAGTTAAATGGTAGTTTCTCCTTGTTTGTAAGATATATGGAAAGAAATAGTTGTGAAGAAGTTTGTAGAGCAGGATACGTTTGAAGACGTGGAATTGCCATGGGATGTCAAAGGAGACCGTAACTCATTTCAAGATTTAAAAGTAAATGCGCTGTCTCTATTCCTTTTTGTTTCTTTCTCTTAGCGAGTCAATTTGTTAAAGAGATTCAAAGACAATAATATTTAAAGAAGGGTTGCTTACTCAGGCATGCATGATTTGAATATAGTTTGTCCATGTGTATGTTCAGAAAAACTGGGCTAACCGTCGACTTCTTTTTTTTGAGGATGGAATTGAGTTAAGTGGAGTTGACTGAATCCGTGAGGGAATTGAAAGGAGAGCATAAACTGTGAGGAGTATGATTGGAGCTGCGGAAAGGGTTGTTAGGGAACATGAGGGTTGAGCTCACTCGAGGCTTAGAAGGGAAATGACAAGAAAAAATAAGTTGCACGTTGGAATTGGAGAGAGAGCTGTTTGGAGGAAGGCATATTATTATTAGCCAAGTGCCGAGTCCGTGGAAGACGTGACTTGTCCTCCAGTTCCAAAAATCCGCGGTGAGCAAAGGAACTATTTACCGATACAAATGCAACTGTACTGTTTGTATGTGCTTTCTCCTAGAGTGAAAGCTTTCGTGTGGTTAGGAGTGAGAGTCGGAGGGATATTGTAGTGGCGGAGGAGACAAAAGCCATAAATACGTCAAGAAAGACTTTGCTGTGTCTCTTGGCTCGCTCTGCATCCACTTACTACTCAACTCAACTGATACTTACATTCTTGTAGCCATGCCTCTACCCACAGCCATGTCTATTTACATGCGAATATATTTACTGCACAGACAGACCCTACCAACAATAATAAGGCTTTCTTCCCAAGTGGTTGCTTTCGCCTCGCTTCCTCGCACACTTCCTTACGTTTAACTTTATATTATTTCCCCACCACATACACCCATATGGCTATTTAACTACAGATACACTACATAATATTTACATGTCCATGGCTCTGCCGCACGTGTACTTACATATTATATGTCATCTCTCCTATCCTACTACTATACACAG
Organism: Tomocerus qinae; assembly: GCA_020055645.1. Classification (NCBI taxonomy): domain Eukaryota; kingdom Metazoa; phylum Arthropoda; class Collembola; order Entomobryomorpha; family Tomoceridae; genus Tomocerus; species Tomocerus qinae. Next base: position 28,339,036 of record CM034548.1, read on the forward strand.
TATCAGAAATGTTTTCTAATGTCACTATACTGTTACTGCTTTCTTCTGCAGAGTCTTGTCTTGATTTGACTGTGCTTTCACTCTTTGCTTTCACTACGACCTCCCCGAAACGAAAGAGATAGTTCTACTTTCACTTTAAATTTGCGGCTTTAACATTTGTGCCGTGCATACTTACTTACATTACCGTGTCGTTCGGCTCAACTGTGCTCCTCTCTCCTGCCCTGTCCTCACATTCTCATACTTTCTTTTCTCCCTCCTCTATACACTCAACCCAATAGGCCAACTCTGCAAATGTTTCCAACAGTCCCACTACTCCTGTCGTTACAAACAACTACTTTCACTAAAAAACTACACATCCGTATTTTCCTTTCATCCTATCCACTACACTTACTAACCCTACTACTACTTTTACCAACTGTCTTTTCAGACACAAATGCTTCCTACTAACAAAACTCTATATATATACCTATATAATCGTGTAAATCTAGTACAACCGTTGTCAGCCTCATATAAATGCTTACATATGCGACACAAGTTCCTGGCTAGAACTCAAAATATTTAACATACCTGACACAGATATAAAAAGTTACGGATTTCCTCCTCCATATACAAAGACATTCTATCTACATATATTTTCACAACTTTCTTCTATATAACTATACCAAACCTTAAGATTCCCAGAAAATACAGTTATTTTTACTGCACTTTTCCCAATTAGATGGGAACAAACTCAATTGCTTTTAACAAATTTTACTACATGAATAATAAAATAATAAACATATACGTATTTCTACTGAAGTGCACTTTGTAAATGCTGGTTTTTTAAATAAAACTAAAAGTTTTCAAAGTAATGCATTAGTAATTGCACTTTACAGATTACAAGAGCACTAATGGCTTTGTAGTTGCAGTTTAGTACAACTAAAACATTTCCACATGGAGTGAAGCTAAAAGTTCATTAAATTTTTTAAATTCTGTAACATTGCAATGGAAAAGTCAAATTTTATTCCAAATAAAGAGCTAGGTATTCATAAACAAGTATTTTAATTTGGAGGTTTTTGATGTTTGAACTAAATAACAGAATTGCTGCTAGTAATGAAAAATTGGCAGCAATGTGCTACAGTAATTTGGGCAAATTTCAAATAAAGTAATGTACATTAGTAGTAATACCAACAAGGACTACATTTTAAGTATAAAGCGCTAATTGGTACGTAACAGCTGCAAGTAACAAATATCTACCTTAACATTTACATTTCCGTACTGTTTTAAAGGTAAGAATAAACTGTCACAGTGTCTTGCTCATTATATAAATTCCAGGCTATATTCCAGGCAGGATTATTAACATGTTATTATTATTATTTATACCCAACACTTGAACATTTTGCCATAATTTCTTTAGATAATGACTTTTAGCGCATGCTGAGATACTCTTCATTAACTTTATTCAAGAGACCTGTCTCCTGTTTTAAAGGACATATAAGCTTTATACAACTTAATTGGAATGACGAGAGCTTTGAAATGAGCAGCATGTCACTAACGAGTATATTATATAGCTACTAAGTAATTTAAAATATTACTTTCACAAATTGTGCATGTGCTTCAAGTAAAAGTAGTTCAGGTACTAGGGTTAAAATACTGAGAATGGTATTTTATTTATTCATGAATAGGACAAGACTGGAGCATGTAAAACTATCTTTAAAAATTGACATATCCACTTAGTTAATGTAAGTAGGTTGAATATTTAATGAGAAGCTCACGTTAACGTTCCATAAGAACTTTGGAGGTTAGCCTCAATTTCGTAAGAACATGGTCTCTTTAATGTTAGTAAGAACAATATTATTATTCTTAGTTATGTTAGCCACAAAATGGATGAAGATTGTTTGATCTCATTCTGTAGTTGACATTTGGTTTAGTTGCATCATCCTGAAAAACGTAAATAGTAATGTCTGAGCAATTTTGATCAGTAAGAAACTATTGTTCTGACCTATTTAGTAGAAGTCGCATTAAAATTGAGTTTATGGGAACTCATTTATCCCCATACTTAACAGTTAGAAGCTAATACATAGACTGGGGATTTAATTGTAACTGTATCTGTATTACTAATCTGTGTCGTCATGAATAATTGTATACCTATTAGAGTCACACAGAAGTGTTTCTGACGCAGTTCCAATCTCAGCTATAAATAAGTAGCTACAAAACCACATCCAAGCAGATAGTACAGAGATAGTTCATGCAGTTATGAAGGGAAACTTTGTGTGTAATATTTGTTCATATATCTGACGATTATACACATAGCTTTCAATCCTGTATTAAATCCAAATAGTAGGGCAAGTGCAATTTAAGATCTATAAACATTTATAATGGCTCTATTGTTTGCAGAGAAGAGGATCAAAATGGCAATAATATCCATTTTATTGCACAGTACGGAGTACTGAAATCTTTGAATTAATACTCAACTCGATGTCGCTACTAGCACAATTCTCGCTTCAGATTTCTCATCATGCAAAAAATCAAATCAAAAAGACTAGCGAATTGACTATTCTTTGCATCATTCAAAATATTTACAATTACTCTGCCATCTTCAATATCACTGCATTTACTACACCATTAAATATTGCAGGTCGTATCTAAAATTAAAGGTGTGTATATTCCTATTTCTATTTAATCAAGTTGCAAACGTGTCCTACAGAGAATAAATAGCCGCTTTTGTTATGCAGAGTGGCAATTGTATGAAAATAAGTATGAAACTTTCTTTTAAAAATACATAAGATGTGAGACATTGACAATATTTCACTTGCACTGAATTGCAATTTAAATAAAAGGACAAAAAGCAATCGGATTATGCAATGCAGTTTCCTTGTGAATTTTATACACATATCTGCATAAATTGCTCCCTTTCTGCCGACAAAGAGAAAACTTTTGGAATGTTTCCATTCCATTGTCTGTAGTGTCACGTAGATTAGTTACACAAAGGATAGTGCTATAAAAGGCATCAAGTGTAGTGTGCAAAAATGTATAAAATCTTGACAAGAATCTTCATATTGTGTGGCTTTTAGGCTAACTTTGTATGGTCAACTTTATTGTCTTGATCATAGCTTAATAGGAAGGATGCCTCTACTACAAAGCACGTTAGTGCCATCCTCCGTCTACATCGTGTCTCTGATATTCCTCGTTCCCACCCTCATAATACCCTATCTGCCACAATCAAAAAACAGTTTACGGCTCTATTGTGTGCTAAAAATGAACGTATGGAAAAGATAGAACGTATCCTCTCTAATACTATACGTTGACTCAAACGGAAATGAATTCGACTAGCATTATATCTTGGGTCATTCCCCCCTTTGACTTATCTTTACGGCACAGTTTTCGCAGAATAATACCTGCCATTAACAACTTTTCTATCACACAGTTTTAGTTATTTTTAACGATTTCAATTAGTTACATTTTCCACGTTACTGGATACCATTACAGTTTTTCCATTTTTCCACCTACACAAAATCATGGTTCAAAGGATTTCTGATTTTCATTATGCTAACGGATGTACAAAATAATAAGACCGTAGTGCTTGTTCCAATATTTCATAAATCATGTGCATACATTATTTAATTATTTGGCAAGTGAACTAACGCCAATGGGCATTGCTTTTATAATTATGTTACGTTCAATAAATTACGATGTAAAGTCTATACATTAATTTGTGTTAAATCTATTTAGCAACGCCATTTAGCACATATTATTCTGACTAATAGTTTATGAATTCCATGCCTAAACATTACGAGAACTAGTAATTGTACAATTTGTATGCACCTATGTACGCTTAATGCTTTCTATAGCAGCAATTCTACTTTTCCCTTATTGAGCAGATAGTTTGTTGTATACGTTTCAAGTATTGAATGTAAAAGACGTTTTCGCTATGAAGTGAACGTGGATTTGGGAAATTAAGTTCACTCGGTCACACACGGAATACTATTAGTGCCTACCTAACTGTAACTACACGTGCATAGAAGCTTTAGCTGGCTTTGTCTGCTAATTCCGAGTATATTTAATATTGCACATGCCATTATCAGTTGGAGTAAAGTAGACCAGGCAATGATACACAATCGATCGAGTATGTGTTACGATAGGACAGTAAGTATCTCATCGGAAGCTATTTCATTTCCAAAGTCTACGCAATAATACATATCATGAGAATTTACCTTTTTCGTTACGGCGGAAATTTTTTTCTTATCTGCATCATTAATAGGGAGCAATATACAATAATGTGCAGTATAGAAACATTGTTTATCTGTTGATTTTGTGAAAATAGTTAACAACTTATATGGCAATACCACAAAGATAAATAGAGAGAAGTATAGTCAATAAAAATGTAGCAAATTCGCCATTTCCGTGACACAGTTGCATCTGCTGCTGTGCTCTCCATTAGAAGAATGTAGAAAACCTGATAGCATTGGATTGTGCATTTTAGATTCTCATCGTCGTGCTGCACTGCTTAAGTATTATTTCTGCGATTTATACTATCGCGTAACATTTCAACAGTTTGAGTAGCGTTTTTAGTAGTTTCAGCACTATAATGTTAATGTTGTGTATGAAATAAAAAAGTCTGTAATATACCTTCAGAATGATACATCTTTTGGCAAAATAAAAATTGCTAACCTAAATATCTGATGTAATTTTTGCAAAAAAAAGTGTCTATATATCATCTGAAGTGAGAATTGTCCCAGCGGTGTAAGCGAGTCTACACTCTCAATTTAATAATCGTCATATATACATCGACGCCGTTGTGCTGCAGAAAAGTATTATGACAACATTGTACACACTGGCAGAATTTTTGTATTTGATCAGTATTTATTACATGGAGGGAGGGATATAACTATAAAAAGATATCAAAAAAGTAGCACAGTGGTAATATGTCAAAGTCATATAAATCTGTAGCACTTATATTCAGGAATATTTTCCGGTGCTACCTATCTACGTCGTTTCATTTAGTTTGTCGTGATACTGAGTTTATTCACAGAAAATTGTGAATGGTTTGATAGGGAGATACATATGGATTTGTATTGTATTTGAATTGGGTTCATATAGTACTGCAAAGCCGTTTAGGATATGGGAGTGTTCCATTCAGTGTATCATTGCACACCTACATGACTACAACTGCAAACATACATTTTGTTCGTTGAGCTCAGTCTGTGTGTAATAAGTGAGGAGGAGTAGTGTGCAGTTAGATTATAGTCACATTACATGACATTACATTAGATTGCATATCCACGAAATAACCAGTAGAAAATGACTACGTCCATAAATGACGAGAAAAAACTAGAAGCATTCTCCGGAAATTGCAGTAAGAACAGCAAAATGGCTACGGAGAGCTCATGCAGGGGAAAATTAGTCCGGGCTTATAGTACACAAGACGCACTTACTTGGAGACAACATTTTCATTGCAAATGTTTGCCTTGTTACTCAAATGCTACTAATTCCACTAGAACACACATGTCCTGACTACACTAATGTCCAACACATATTATGTTAGACATTCTCTATTATTCCGAAAGGATCATTCTACTCTACGTAGGACATCATGGAAATAAACCTAATAGGGTCAACCTCAACCCGGACGCACAACACAGATCTCCGTTGTCTCCACTAAAATGTTTTGTCTCTATGTCAGATAATATTATGAGCATGCTCATATACTCCCAATGACACAAATCCGCTAAATTTATGTTATGCTTCGGTAGACAAAGACTTGGAGTGCTATCCCTTGTTTACCCACTCAATTACTAATGTAGATGGAGAAAAACGACAAATTTCAATTAAATAGATAAAGTAGATTTTACTTTTAAAAACTACTTACACCTAATTGTTAAAAGAAAATAGTATACTTGATGTAGTATGCTATTCGAATACATGATTATAGTACATAGCCAGCGGTGCATAATGCAATTGTTGAAAGAATATTAAATAGGTGCTGATGTGTCTGGTCTCCTATAATTAGCTGCATGAAGTTGTATGTCCGTTTCTATAAATATGTAACTAGACAGAAAAACTGCATCCGACAAATACCATTGGGCACAAATGTTACAAAAATTCACAATGTAGTTAATAAGTAAAGTTAGAAAAGGTCATTACTATCTAGAGCAGACAGGATTTCCAATTAAGAGTAAATTATTAGTGGGGTAATTTTGTATGTGTATATTGTGTAGAATGTCTATGAGCATAATTCGTATATCTAAATATTGGGTAAAAGAAATATTCACGTAGATTTAACATGTAATTGAAGGATATGTAAGAGGTAGTTATTGCATGTGTAATGTATCCTTATCACTGGTGGGCTAGATGTTTACGGTAAATTGCTAATGAAATGAATTCTGCATGGGTTTGTAGAAGAAAATCAATAGGAAATGGTGAGGATTCTTACATTTAGAAGAATAGTAGTGGAATCATTATAAAGTTTTTAGTAGTAATGAAACAATGAAATGGAATTTCATTTAACGAGCACTAATCCGGAAGTAAGATGGAGACCGTGACCACAGGATAGAGTTTGCTACTCTCACCGACTATAAAATAGAAACGGCGTCCATTTCCAGTCCACTGACAAAAGTAGAATTTTAGTGCTTGGGCGAGAGGAGGAAGGTAGGTATTTATGAAATGAATCTTCGTAGAGGGAATAAAGGACTGTAGTGCACTTTACTGAAAGTAGGAGAATGATACTGTGAAATGAAATAAAGTAGACGAGAACAAACATTTGAAACTGAGAAGGAAGTTCCAACTGTGCATAAATACAACTTTCAAGAAATAAATAAATTCGATATCCTCCTCGTAAAGTGCACTGTACTGCAATGGATCCATATTATTGAGTAAGTATTCTAAATTTCAACCTCACACACACACAGTATTATGCAAATAGGAATATGAAGAGGTACTCTATTCCGTAGTTATGCATTATAGTGTACTATAATAAAAGTAAACGTATCTAGCTAGAGAGACACATACTACAAAGAACGTAATCATGTAAAAATATCCATCAAAGAAAGTCACATAGAGCGTCGCAATCAAATGAAAATAAAATACAAACATCCAATCCAATCAAGTGAATCAGTATTTTTTTTTATTTCTTTTAGAACTTCCTGTCATCTGAAAACGTCTGTGATGATTGTAAAGGTTCTAGTAGTTGAACAGTGCTAGTGACTGACTTTCTATTGCCTTATAAATTAGGAAAACTGAACAGATTTTTTCTTGTGCAAATAAAACTTATTCATACATTAAATTCCCGTCTTTAAATTAGGAACTGGGAAATGTAGTTAGGACTTTTGCAATGCAGTAAAAATTCAGCTTTTTTTGTTAGAGAGGCATTTCAGATTTTCAATTATACAGCAAGTCAAACTCAAACTAACCAAAGATCATTATTTAAATGGATGTAGTCACAGCATAGGATGTTTGTGAGCAAACTTTGTCGTCGATTTCTTCGCTTTTTCTTCCTTTTTAAAGGACTGGACGGGGATGCCTTATGTCTTGTCTCTTATCATCATTCTGTTCATGTTGATGCATAATATGATCTCGTATCTCCTCCTAAATATGGTGGATGGTGTGGAGAAGGCAGAGAACTTTGATTCGTTCATACTTAATTTTAGTTGCGCATTTGGCTTTTATGAAATGAAAGAGCTGCTTTTGAGTCAAGTGGAAGATCTGATCAGTCATTAGTGTGAAAGATAAAAATCCTTACATTTGCAGAACACAGAGACAGACTGATGGAACAGATGCCTACTGCAACAAGGCGGAACAAATAGAGCTTCAAACGAAATCTTCCTCTTTTGACACTGCCTTACAGCGTGTTTCTATGCCAAGGCATTCGTAAGTAAACGTACCTTATGGGTACGTACTCTGAACAAAGTTTGTCATATTATTATGCATAAAATTCACCGTCCATGTTATATCTCCTTTAAGCAAATCATCTTTCACTGTTGTATCCAGAAAACCAACAACCAACTGAAAATGAATGGCCTTCTGAAATTATCGAAATCCCAGAAATTAGTGCTTTAGTCACTTGAACATGAACTGGCACAGATAAAATTAGTGTAGTTACTTAATTAACCTAGATGAACTTACAGTAATAAGTAAACAACAAGAATGAAGCAATAAGCAGAGCAGTAATGAACTGAGTTAAATACAATTAAGATCAGATCTAAATCAAGTACGAGTGTGTACTGAGATTTTATCACCATACTTTCATCTTTTCAGGTGTATTTGAAGGGTTTCTATCTACTGTGCTGATTTGGGAAGAGAATGGCGTCCAATTAAATTGGTACTTGGTTTACTACAGTTAGGAAGTCGATAAAATGGAAGCGAGATCATGAGAGGCTTCCTCTTTGACGCTTCTGGCCACAAGTGTGCAATTCTCTTTCACTTTCTCCAAGCCGCTGTAGAAAACTGCAGACTGTGAATGCTGAGGCAATGTGATGCCCTACAATAATGTTGACTTGTAAGTTCGGAATTATATTCTATACCTAAATAATTACTGTATAATAACAAGTCAGTTACGTAAGCATATTCTATATATAGGAAGCCTAGAAATCAAAACCAGACGTTAGTAGTACTAAGGCCAAAAATAATTTAGTGGTCCTCTTATCTATTGTACAGTTATAAGTAGAGCACTAAGAGTTAGTGAAACCTTTGTGCAGTTACTAAATTTGAACTTGTAGTACTATTACCATATTTTACTAGGAAGCTCACCGGAAAATTTTGTGAAGTTATTTAGAGATGTCAAGGATTATATATTCCCATTTGTACATTAATTTCAAATTCAACATCCTTAACTCAACTAACTTTCTGTACAGACTCATTCTTACTATTATTCCCACACTTTATACAGAGACTTAGCCTTTGGAATAGAACTAGTATCCACAAAATTGCATAATTGCATTAGAAACAAACTCCCGGGAAACTTTTAAAATATTTTAATTCTACTCTTACTACGGAAGCCATGTAAATTTCTGGGTTTCTAAATTTGTTAATCTTTAAAAGTTGCTCTGTGGTTGTAAAGGAGAGAAACCTTATTGTATCTGTAAATGGGTATTCCCAATTTTAGCAGCAATGCGGCACCACCAAGACAAAATGTTTCCGCAATTTGCTAACCAATTTCAAGAGTAGAAAAATGTGTAGCTTTCTTTCCAAAAAGGAATTGTTTCCGTTGAAAGAAGCCAAGAATAAAGTGTCCTGTTATTTTTTCCGGTATACTTTTCCAATTACTTGACAAGGGGAAGACAACTGACTGTAGTGACTTGACTATTCTGACTGTGAATACAGAAAAGCAACTGACTCTGCTTAGTTGTCTCATGGAAATTTCTGCATTGAGATTTTCTCTAGGGATGAGCTGCTGCAAAACCCCAAAACATTAGACAGGACCATTCGCCATTACGTGACAGAGGAATAGAAAGTAACTCATCAAGGACAATATTTGCTTCACTCATACAGATAGCCAGTTTCTGTTTCAAGGAAGGAAACTGTCAGGTCTCCTATTCATTTTCCCCAAGACTCATCCTGGCTTCCGCTCCCTTTTTTTACACACACACCAAAGAAAGTTGACAAAGGCAAATGGTCTGCTTCATGACCACAAGAAAGAAATGGAGAAAGTTCTGACGCTCAAGATTTAGTAGTCTTGTGCATTTACTGTCCTTATGCCTCGGGGATTGTTTGCTCTGCTAGAAACCAACAATATCCTTTAACACAGGAATTGTGCAACAAAAAATGCAATTCATCCCCAATCCTCTCTAATTGCTCATTGTTCCATTTTCACCAGACATCCATTACAAAACAACCACCATTTAGAAAATAAATATCTTCTGCAATACTAATTCCAAGACAGCTAAATTTACCTTTTATTGTCCACGATTGAAATTTAGAGTCCACTTCCCTTCTTAAACAAATATATTGCGGAAGCAGTCATTATACCTATATTACTCTGATTTATTTCTCTAGATGGAATAAATTTTATTCCGTTTATTTTCCTAAGCCATGCTGACAGTGACAATAAAGATGTTAAAGCAAGTTTACGTTAAAAAAATACTAAATAGATAATAATTTAGACCCAGTGGGAACGATGTGTTTTAGTGAGTAAAGTAATAAAATAATGTAAGCAATGTAAAAGGATAAAATAGGCCAAATCCCAGGCAATGATCCAATAATGTGAAAAGTGGTAGATAATTGCAGAGAAAGGGACACCTGCGAGCAAGTTTCCTGCATCTGCTTCTCTGAGAGTCAGAATATGGTTTCTAAAAGCACAAGTACCTACTCTACATAATTAGAGAAGTAATTTATATCTCTGTGAATAATCATGATTATAGTATATGAAATATTCTGGGTCTATTCATCTCCATTTCCCAAGAATTTGCAAAAAAGTCAAAGTTAATAGAACAAAGAAATAATAGAAAATAAAGTTTATTGAAACAAAAGGATGCGTAAATTAATTTGGACAAGGGGAGTTAATTTTCTTAATAGGAAAACAAGACACGGCGTAAAAAGTTTGTAATTAATTAGTTTTAATCACAAACTTTTGAAAGTAGTAATTTTGAGAATTGTCATTAATTTTGATAATTCACAACAAGTGAAAATATTCTTAATTAATAGGATTTGCGCATCAGAACTTTTGTTGTCTCTTTCAGTTACAGGAACTGTTTGGGATGTAAATTGGTATTATTTGTGTGAGATAGTTTTCCAACGAGCATAGTCATGTCTATAGAGAAGAGTTGAACAATTATATTGATCTACTACTCGTACGTATTATATAGTAGCTAGCTACCCACTCGTAAGTCCAAAGAATTTAGTCTTAGAAAAGCGCATTTAACAACTGTCTATGTAAATAAGTGCTAGAGCATCACATCGCTTGAATATTTGTATTAAATACTTCATAGTGTGGGTATCAACCTGTGATACGGACCTTCTGGCAACCTTTATTTAAGAATTGAATGAGCAATAGGAAACGGTGTAGGAAATGGCAAGGCAAGTCAAAGCAATTGGATTTTGGAGGAAAGAATGGAAAGTGAAAACAAGGGAAGCCAAGCAAAACAGCAAGATAGTGAAAGAATAGCGCATGAAATAGATAGAGTCGTATTTAGTGATATAATATTGTGAATTAGAAAGGCTGTATAAACGGGAAGAGTAAGTAATAAATGTAGACAGCTATGTGTAGTCGACCTAAACAGTGTAAATATACAAAGACATTATAGAGCCTTATTTTTCTGTATGGGAGAAAAGGTAATGCTAGTAATAAAATGGCAATACCTTTCAGTACAGAGAGAGAGAGAGCAGATGGTATATGAATGAATGTTTAATTTAATATTAGACGGAAGAAAGACACACAGCTTGCCTGGAATCGACTGAATCAGTTCCCTTAAGATCTGTTCAGTCAGGCCAGATAAACTGTAATACTCCTTCTGCACTCTCATCCACTCCCTGCACAGACATCTCTATACCTTGTCTTCACTTTGAATATTCTTTACTCCATTCAATTAAAGATAGGGTGAGAATTTCAAAGATTCTCTCCTCTGACTCAACAAACTCTCTGTCAAACTCCCACTCACTCCAATAAATAGGTACTACTATTAGATACACAACGCACTTACTACGACGCGCTTATGCACAAGTATATTATTTCGGTGGAAATTTGCACATCTAATTTTTCTTTCCTATTCTTCCTTTGTCTCTTAAAAAGCTGACAATGTTCTACTATTTCACTACCAATATGTAAACTTTAATATGCTAATCCTACAAAATACTCAGAATTTGCTATGCTTATTGCTTACTATGCATTTGTAATAAATGAATGCTATAGTGCTTAGAAGACTTAGTTGGTCGCTTGTATATAGAGCACTTGTACAACTGTAACCGAGTTGGAAATTAATTCAACAAAGAAATTCCATTTCCATCGTGCTCTTTTTAATTTTTCTAATAAAGTGTTGGTGTCTGCATTGTTACAGATGCCTATGTATTCATTAGATCCTCGAGGGTGCCTTGTCAAAACCAGGACATACATAAATTCTTATCGGCGAGTAGTTTGTCATATATCTATTCTGCAGATATAATATGCGGCATATTATCATTTTCCTTACGGAATGTAATAAACTGTTCTGATTGGTAAACGTAGTAACTGGAATTTCTGGTGCCGAGATGACAAATTCAATAAATGTAAAAACCAGGTCTTATAAACCAGGGAAATTTTACTTTCAGCCTATGTCTACTGCATCATTCACCTCCGAAGGAAAACATGTGTCATCTGCTTTTCTGCAAACTGTAGTAATTTATAAAAGTTTTTTTATTTTACAAACTGCAGATGTGGGCTTGTGTAATATAAATAATTGGTTAATTTCAAGCATCGAATAATTTCCTTTCTTAGCAAGAAAACTGTCTGCATAGAAGTACTGTAGTTTACCTTAGTAATTGGGTAATAAGGCGCTGGAGCAAGTGGAGGACAAAAATAGTATGTCTACAGTCAGGTATCTCGGAAAAGTTTCAATCGCTCACTATTTACTTCACGTGCAGAAAATATGCCCTCGCGTTAGCAGAAAAAGGTATTATAATAAAAAATTAGGTATAGTGAGTCTTACATATTGCAAACCCAGATATTCGATATCGTCAGCCACCGTCCATACTTTGCTCGTTTGCTGTGGTGGCAGCCTGCAGGATCTTTTCGGTCGCTTTCGGGCCAATGAGGCTGTAGTTGCGAAATCCAGTGTTGCTCACAGGAAAAACACCTCCAAGCCACAGAAACTTAACTCTAATCACAATTTTCAGAGAACTTAACCCAATCTGTGCTGCGGATCTTCGTATTCTGTGCGTGTGTGAAACTGAGCCGTAGCCGAACACAGTCGGAACTCTTTACTACTCTCTGTGTCATTTAGTAAGATGTGAATACTAATTATTTAGATTAAATTTTGCATAATTAGTATTTGAGATAGGTATCAGTTTGGAGAGAGTAGACAATTGAGAGAAAGGATCTTCAACTCAAAGAACATCTCCTTTTCACTAAATGAGTAAATAAACAGTTCTTACTATGCCCCCAGAGTAAATATTCCATTTGTTGCCACACTCTATACCATCAAAGATGTAAAACTGAAACACACACATGCATTTTCCCTCTTAGCGACTATAGTGCTACCACTTAAATAAATAATATTTGCATTACTTTGCATATTAATTGCATGTATGTATCTCTAAATAATATTTACATTAGGCTCGACTATATTAGAATGTTAGATGCTATATCTATATCAGTATTTATTACCGAGAGGAGTAGCTATATATATAGTATGTACTCAGAGAGAATCCACTTCACTCTTCATTACCACACAACACACAAATTATTGTATCTGAATATTAAATTGTAGAACATGGTTGAGCATGTAATGCAGATTTGAAAACTACAGAACAGCGTCCCATTCTGGAGTCTCCAGTCTTGGGAAATCAAAACATTCACTCACAGTTGAATGGTGTAGGTTATGGCCAATGAACAGTCCTATTCTACAGAATAATATACACATGTCAAATGCTGTACAACCACATACCTGTACCATTACTTAATGACCCAGTTTATTATTTATGATTCACTTTGTTTGATGATAAAGATAACGTTTTGACACGGACTTGTGAATTTGTATAATATAATATTTATAACACTTATTATTATTATTATTATAAAGTCGTATTATATATTTCTAAGGGAAGTCTAGAGTGTCGTTAGAAAGAATTTCGACAGATAGACCTAGGTTGATAAATGATTTGGCTGGAGATTAGAATAGTATTTGAAAGGGTGCATACTGTACTTATGTAGGATCCGAAGAAGGATTGTGTGAAGTATTAAGATAAAGTGTGAGAGAAGTCCTCGGATTATAGGAATAGGAAGAGAGAGATAGAGCAAGCGCCAATGAAAACTGAAAAAGAGAGATTATAAGGAAGGAATCACTTTGAGTTGGTATTGTTTGGCACTAGTTTGCTAATACATTGACAGATATATTTATGTGACTGTCAGGCAGGGGATAGAATTGAAGGGGTAACATAAGAAAAGTTGTATCTTGTATCTGTCGGGTGTGACATGTGTATGTGGCCTTTTTATTTCTTCAACACTAGTAGTTTGTTTAGTTTTGGGAGAACTTGCACTACACATTAGTCCTCGAGGAGATGACTACAGAAGAAGCACAAGTCAACTAAAGTTACGAAAAAACAGCGCTGATCATCGTTGGACGAATTTTCTTGGCTTTGGCTTGGCTCCTACCAGATTGGATATACCTATGCACTAATCTCGTTTAGTCTCATGTTACGAACGAGCGAATTGCTCTATAGAAATAGATTTTCCTTGAGGAATTAGTGGGCAGAGAGTAGGAAAGAGTCTTTTCTCTGTTTCCTCTGCTCCTGATGCACTTATCCGAATCAGAACGTGGATTACTTATACTTATACCTACTTAGTATATATTATAGAAGTAGTATCAGGTATACAGTTTATATAAGGAGTTTATGATTGCTTGTAAATTGTTATAGGGTAGTTATACATTTATAACAGTTTCATACACACGCTCTTGTGCCTACCTATTGTATGCGAGAAAATTACATATTGGTTTAGTCAGAGTTGACTTGGGGCACTGCTACTGCTCTATGAATGACAAACAAGAACAGGTATACATACTATTATTATTATTATTATTATTATGTAAGTACTAGTATATCTCGGAGGGTAGTGACAGTGGCTCTCCACCACTTGCTCACAATTTTAAATATTAAATTCTTGTGTGCGCTTCATAGATAAGTGGAGATACTCGTGGATTATGAGTAAGTACTCTAGGAGAGTGTCTGAGTAGTGCTACTATGGTAGGATATGATGTTGACTTAAGACAGTATAAGAATTGACTGGAGGCGAGGCTTTTCTAGTGTGGATAAACTAATGTAAGTGAAGGCAGAGTAAAGAGCCGGAGGAGTTGAATTTGAGTCATCTCAAGTGAACAAGGGCAGTCAACAGAGCACAACTGATGTGATCAAACCTTCACTGAACACTCTTTCCTTTTTCATGTTGTCAGTCTCGAGTTTCAGTTAAGTTTTGTTGAGTGGAGTGGCCGAGATAGAGTCTTACTCAAATGATATTCTTTCTGTTGCAGCAATCATAAATAGATTAATAACTTGTGCAAATGTTCACTTTGGATGAACTGACTGACAATGTCACAATGTCCCAACATATGCACTCTGACGGAATTGGGTTAGGAAGGAGAAAGACTGCTTTCTCCCGTTCTGCTCGTGGGCTACTGTTTAAGTGAGTGAGTGAGACGATTAGGAGGAACACAATCTACTAGCGAGTGCATGGCGGTGACTGAGACTAAACAAACGACGTCTTCTTCTTACTTATGCCAAGTACTTTCTCCAGTTTGCAATGCAATGCCAGTAAATACATGCACAGATCTCTCTCTACCTACATATATCTCATTGTTCGTGGAGGAGGATGTTTGTGAGCCACACACGGAGAGATATCCGAGCTGTATGTGTGTGTTTGACGTGAACAAGTGATGTGATGCTGCCCGAGTCTCTCATGTCAGTCCCTCCGCCCGCACTCCCAACACAAACCTAACTAAATACTATCACCCACTACTACGAATACTCTGTGCGTTATCGAGCAGTTAGCTCCTGATTCAAGTCAAAGTAGCAGCACCCAATATGTACAAGTAATGTATCGTGAGTAATCCTTTCTGTCTTTCGTCAGACTTTTACTCCACTTCTTTTTCATTCACTATCTCTCTTGCTAGTTACTGTATTAGTTGTAGGAGTAGAGTTTGGATTGTGAGACATGCCAGACAAAAACGTTTGTGCAGACATGTCTAAGTACGTACACAAAGTCCTTCCTCCCTCTCCCTTTTGTCCTCTGATCTGAACTCTGGACGAGTTACACAAGAGAAACAGAGCTAACTAAGCGAAACCAGTCAGGCCAGGGAGTAGAAGGCAGCCGACGGATTTCTAGATCTCTCTGTGCTACTCACTATATAAGCATGTTTAGCTTTCACCGACCTTTAAGCTATTAGCTAGCTCTGTTATGTTAGCTTTTCCCGTTGTCCCATGCTCAGAGTGAGAGAGCATGAAGAGAGCAATGCATGCTTTGCTATGTCACGTGTAATTCTACGCCTTAGCCTCACTTATGTTAACTCGACTCACATTCACATCAACGAGCATCTCTCTCCAGCCTCACTTTCTCCACAGTTGGAAATCGCTGCCTGCTTTTACCATGTCCTCTCCTGCCAACAAAACGGCTCAAAAAAGCCAGGGAAATTGAGACGAGGCGAGAAGCTGACGCAAGCGTCTCCATCCACAGCCAGCCTCTCTCTCTCTAGTTCTGTCTCCGACTCTGGACACATCTATCCAGACTAGACCACTCTTTTCTCTCGACATTACTCTTCTTTCTTCGTCTACTCAACTTTCCCTTTGTTCGTTCGCCTCTAATCTTCGTACGTATCATCACTCGCCTTTCCCTTTCCGTCCCACCAGAAATCAAACCAAAAGCACACAAAAGTCACGACATACCATCCAAAGAGATCCGCTTAATGTAATGGATAGCGACGCACAAAAGACGCTCATCTTAACCTGACTACCTACATATAGGCTGCCCGATGAATCTATCGCTCTGTAATGCGATAGCCCAATGCACTACTCATACCAACTCAATTTACACAAATACTAACAGTTGCCACCCGCTAGAAAATCTCTTTACCTCCCTATCCCCCAGAATTATTTCTTACAAAAAATTTCATGTGTGAACACCTCCTATATAACTATTTCCTAGAAAATCCATTCTGACGCAATAATTCAGTCCTTTCTAGTCACCTTGAAGAACAGACCTTTTGCAATTACTCAATTAGATTAGCCTCGTTTATTTTCGAGAACACAGCATTCCGAGTTTCTAGGGATTGTTGAATAAGTTTTATTCGATTTATACAAATAGAAATGATGGAGCAGAGTCTATTGCGTACGTAGTAGTAGAAGAGGAAACATCAACGCATCGACGAATCAAATATCATAGGATTATGCATAGATACTTTACTCTGTGTAGCGTGAAGTACTGTTACCAAGGACTCAGTACATTGTGATATGTATTTTATTGTAAAGAGTGCCGCAATAAAGTAAATAAATCGATGCCATTGTCTGCTGTAGAAAAATGTATGTTGCACCTAAGCCTCTGTGTGACTGAGTACAGACATGTCTCTATTGGTTATGGTTTGGCTCAACAACACGCTTTGTTAGAACTAATTTTGGTGCTTGAACTGTTAACCACTCCAGAGGATTGAAAATAACCTCACACAATACAACTTTCTAACCACATATAACTATATGGTCGCATAACATTTCAAAATGTACCCGACGTTAGTTAAAGTTTGCAAATATTCGCATCAGCTTTCACAATAATAAGAAAGTTATTCTTGCGATATTGATGAATTCTTCATACATACGATATTAATTCACTTTATGTACACATACGTGTGTATGATAATATATAACGGTAATGGAATATGGAAATCATTCACAAGAAAGGAGTCAATTTGCAGATGGTAAATAATACAATGGAAGAAAACGGGCTGAGTTTGAAATAGTATGTAAGTTTTGTTTTAGAAACCGAATTTAAGCACGCACTATGTACTTATGTATGGTTTCGAAAGTTAGCAAAAGCGGGAAAATTTCCACTTTCAAGTAGGAAACAAAAATGCCAAAATGGGTGAGAAAATGGGAGACATAAAAACTTAGTGTGAAATTCTTAAGATGAGTGAACTTCTCACTTTTCATGCACGAAGCATTTATGTATCCGAATGTCCAACAAATTGGGTGGGAAATGGGAATGTCCGAAACTATATTATACATATACGGATATTATACATAATAAACAAATTTTGGTTTGATACAGAGAGTTTTTGTGTTTGCCGAGAGCAGATGGAGGAATACTAATTATTGTGATAAGTTGGATGTGCCCTACTTGGACAGATGTTGCATAGGATATGAATATGATGTGAGTTTAAGGGATGGATTTTATGTAATCTTACTTGGATTACTTTATTCTTTCTTGGCATTTCGCATCACCCCAAAATCTAGTTTACCAAATAAAAAGTATGCATAAATCGCTCTTCTCTTGATATCCAATCCATGTAAGGAAACAGTTTATGCATTAGTGAATTTGATAGCTTCGCAAAATACGCAGCTACATGAATTGAATATAAATCTACGTGTTAGTATTTCGAGAGTGAATGTTAGTAGCCAGTATATGTCCATATCTATAACAATATTATTTATTTATTTATTCAGCATGGAATTTTACTGTGTGTAAGCAAAACGTGTGAGTTTCCTTTGTTAGTGAAATGAAGAAAAAGTTTACAAATCAAAACACCATATGTGTGAGTTACATATAGTATTGAATATTATCTAACAAGCATACCTGATGTAAGCCACCTTTTAGATATTTGTTACCGTAAGAAGGAAAATTGTAGACCCCTGCCATATGCCTTTCATGGGTTTGTTGTAAACTTTTGATCATAGACATGTAATAAAACACAAAGCTCAATCTTACATAACCTATTTACTAGAACGAATTTGAACTAATGGAACTAATTTACTTTCTTAAACTATTTATCAAGCAACTCTAAAACATCGAGTATAACACACCATGAAGAACTTTCACTTTGTAGAAAACGAGTAACTATTGATACAATTGCTACTACTTTCGTAGTACGTATTGAGTAAACTATTGAGTTAAAAGGGAAATATGAGATTTTTTATCTCTAATGTAATTCTGTCATTACTCTTAGGATTTCACTGGATTTTTTATTATTTATTAGCTGAAATCG
Source organism: Tomocerus qinae (assembly GCA_020055645.1). NCBI lineage: Eukaryota > Metazoa > Arthropoda > Collembola > Entomobryomorpha > Tomoceridae > Tomocerus > Tomocerus qinae. The sequence goes on from CM034548.1 coordinate 28,357,881, forward strand.
ATTTAATAATGTGATTTCGATTATAATATGCACGTTTATTAAGAAAATGCGGAGATTGATTATACTCGAGGAATTATATTTCCAAGAATTTAAAGAAGTTGGCCATTGAAGAAAAAAGACAAAGAAAAATGAAAGTAAATAGTGTTGACTGTGAATGAAGCCTAGCGCGAAACTGTTTACGAAGTTTTTGGCACCTGGTTGTGCTAATTAAGTGACTAGATCAAAAGAACATGAAATACAACTGCTACACGTCTTGATTATGAATTAATGTGTCTAGGGAAATCCACTTAACGGAAGGACAGCAAATTCCCCCAGAGTATTTTTCAGTGACAGCATTAATATTTTTTATTACGCAGTTAGCGTTCGCACCATCCTAAAGCTAGGTTTACGGCAGATATATGGAATAGATATATAATGTATCAAAGTAAGATATAGGTAATGCTTGTGAGTTTTGATTGTACATAGTGCAGACACTTTGGGAAAAAAAGTTGGTGTTTGAAGGGAAGTGGCTGTATATCAAAGTGGAAAAGAGAGAAAGTTGTACATTTGGTATTTATATAAAGGGAGTAGGCCTTGGGTGTGTATTTAGTCGAACTGAGATATCTTATCTCACGTAATTCTAAGCAAGAAAAGGAGCGAGTCATCTCATTCCCATCACTATCGCAAATAAGAATCAAAGTCAAGTCAGAAAGCTTACATTTCGAACTCTAACTTTCACTTAACATTACATGTAGTAGACTTGAATTCAACGGTGTGTAAATGTAAAGTTACCGTCTTCCCCTTCATTCGATATTCAGTCTGATTTGATTCTAAAATTAAATGGTACTGCACTACACTACACTCCCATGTAGTTAGCCATAAATGTTTCCGAGTACCAATCTATATATGTCTGTCGTGGGATGTTGTGCTATTTGCAAACCAGCAAGACACTTTCCAGAATTAAATAGTAAATACAAGAAAATTCCCTTTCACCATAATATATACATTAATTTGTAAAAAGTTATAGGAAGGAAAAATCGATTTTGGATCGGGATCGTGAACAAGAATACAATCAACCTCATTTAATTCGGTTACAGAGAGAGAGAGAGAATAGGGAATATTATAAAAGTGCATAATACCTTTTCAACTCCTGTTTAGAATTGTAACCAGTGGGATGAAATGAAATTGTAAACACTCAAAAAGGATTCAGAATACGTCTGCACTTATCATTGGGAGCGTATGTATGTTTCCCCTGCATGCATCTTGTTTACGTGGGCTATAAGTACATTTTTAGTGCACGACTAAATACAAACGCAACGGTAGTTCCTTTCTCTGATCTATGAATTGGAGGGATGGACGTTTTACTGATTTCTTTCATACCTTCAATGTAGCTCTTTAGAACTTTGAAGGAAGTAGAGATTGAGGCAAAGCCTGAAAGACTGCCACGTTTTGGATCTCCAGCGTTATGTGTCAACATATTGTTTGGCTATCTCTGTTTTGGGAAAGTTCCAGAATTCTTCCTTTGAAAGAAGAGTGATTCAACCCGTATTTCAACTCATGAAGCTTCAATATCCTAGATATCTCTTTCGCCCAAAAAATTGTCTTGTACAGCAAACATTCGTGTTTTTCTACGGGCTTCCTCTCCTTATACGTTTCTGCCCAACCATTTTTAAATTACAGATAAACAGTTTTACTTCCCACCAACATGACACCATCCTCCGTGAATATCCACCACATATACATAATCTATTACCAAAAAATCGCCCTATTTATATCGATCCACGTGTGTCGTTTATAAACATTTATTCACACGTACTGTCTACCTCGAATCCATATGGTATCACTATTTCAATAATATACCAATGAATCACATCTGATACCTATTTATACAACATTATTGTAATCGATGATCCTATAACCATAATCTTTTACACAGTATCATGCGTCATGTGTTCAATCTCTAATTCTATCTATTAGATAGAATACATTCAACCATTTTAATAGTAAGTATTTAGGAGTTTTCTATGCTGCTTTAGGATCCGGAGCTTTTAAACCCTACCAATGATAAAAATATTAATAAGTAATAAAATAATGAATTTTGAATTGAAAACAATTGCTTCTAGTAATAAATAATGTTAAAATTATTAAGTTTAACGTTATTATTGTATACCTTTAATTTATACAGGGTTCAATTGATATAATTTTAGATACTTAGAATTAAATAAGTACAAGTAGAAGAATACATTAGGGATTGTAGACAATTAATTTCAACGTTGTAAAACCAATACTGGGACAAAAAATACTCATGCCTCATGACCTCAGAAGTTTTGACTTGCCATGAAAATATGGAGTGTTTTATCTGTATTAACCAACTGAGAAGTAGATTGCCTTTGAAATGACAAAATTGCCTTTGTCAAAGTGTCACTAGACATTCAACGTGGACAATGGAGAATTCCAAACAAAAAAGACCCGAATTGTCCTTTGAGCTGGAATAACGCATTCATGCATTATTGACGAAATCAAAATTCCAGATGATAGAAATATAATAAGTATGACACTCGATTGGCTTCTGAGTGCGACAGGCCTGAGTCTTGTAATTGCCTTGTGTATTTTTATTGAGAAAGTTATTATAGCGAGCCAGTAGAAGTGAGGTATCCGGAAACGCTTTTGAAAGACGGATACAATTCCACAATTGACACATCATTACTATAGTACAGCTATTGAATGTAACAGCATTTTCCCCTCCAACAAAGAAACATTATGGATTCCGACAAAACATATCCAGAGTTTTAGGGTGAAGCCTTTCACCAACCAGTAGTAAGCTGGAGAATCGATCCTATACATTTCACAGCAAATAGCTCGCTTTTACCACCAGAAAATGCTTACACTTACACAACATTGTTTGTACTATGATTTTGTTTTCCCTATCTGTATACCAAATATTAACTTCAATATTATTCAATTGTGTACAGAGAAAAAGATCTTACTCGTAAAGGTAAAGGCTTTATTGCTTGTTACTCCATTACACTGCACCTAGTGAAAGAAAATAAACTTATCTTTGTTGCAAATCCACAAGTACACAAAGAAGTACTCATACCTGTATAATGTTTGCTTACGCAAAGCAAAAGGTTCTATAGTACTGCCACATATTTTGCCATGAATAAATCAAATAATGTCTATGTATTTCTTATTTATAAAAAAGACGAAAAAATGAAAAATCAAATCATAAGTTTAAATAGGAGGGATTTTCTATAATAAATGTAGTTTAAAACGTGAATGGATAGAAAGGGACCACTGCCTATTTTAGTATGTTTTTATATCCCCTGTCCTCGGTTTGGAAATCATTTCTTCCAGGAAGGCCTATTGTAGTGTTATAGCTTTATTATCAAATCTTTGCAAAACAGATTGGACTGTTGGTTTCCAATAAGGGACAACTGAATACCACCGTTACCTGAATTAGATTCTTGAAAGTACTTTCATAGAGGTAAACGTTTATTTATTATTTATAGAATATTTATTTTGTCAGTAAAAATCTTATAGACTTTAGTTTGTAGGACAGTAAACGTTTACTTTAAAGGTTTTAAAAACTAGTGTAGATTATAGACTGTAGGATTTTAAGTATTAAAGTACTAAGCCAATCAAATCAAATTAAATCCTACCAAACAAGAATACCAATTTAATCGGACCCTATACTTTAACTACTTATACCCATTTGGATATCCTTGAATCTTATTTTCGTTAAATGATCTAAAATGTATGACGTTTAATGTATTCTTCCTAGACCATCTAAAAACCCTTTATTATCGTTCATATTATTTTGAATTATTAAAATATTCATAATATTCAATTCAATAGCAGTACTAGACATCTAATAATGGTAGTGGAAGTCTTTAATGTAATATAAAATAATATTAAAACTAATTCACAATTTGTAAATTCGAAATTAATAAATTTCTGATTTTGGTTACAAAAAACGCTACTATTTTACTGATGGGTTCAGAGTTTACAATATTGTGGTTAGATTTGTATACAAATAGTCCTTTTCGAATGACTTACTTCATGGACCTACAAGGCAAGTATTTATTTTAAAGTTCGAAGGTTGAGGGGTCCGATCATCACAAATGAAACTATATTTGACAAATTGTGGCAGTTTGAACAAAGTGATGGTGATATAGACATATGGGTCATCTGGGACCACAGTACGGATTTTTTTCCAAGGCTACATATCTTAGTCTATAGGTAAACGATATAAACGGAGCCTATATAAAATAATATTAGACTGAAATAACATTTTGTAATTTATAATTTCAAAATGAATCAACTTAAGACTTGTGTCACAAGAAATGTTGTCATTTTAGTTGTCGGTTGAAAATGACATATTTTATGATGTCAATTGATTGTCCTTGAAACGAGTTTTCGAACGGTATATGACTTGTTAATAATATCTGCATGGAAAGTATTTATTTTAGGATTTGAAAGTTGAGGGCCATACCATCATAAGCGACACTTTTTAAAATTAATTGGGGCCATTTTATCATAAGAGACAAAGGCCATTTCGTCATAAGCGACAATTTTGATTTTAAAGTATTTTCCTTATTTCTTCCATACTGTGTTGAAAGTTTAGACTTTAAATATTGCAGTATGTAGGTATCTGGCGTAATTATTTTTGGTACAACCCATATTGATATAGGTTGCTGTTTGACTAAATTATAGACGTAATTGTAATTAAAGGTCTACTTGCACATATGATGTACTACGCTTTTAACATGTATATAAATCTGAAAGTCATTTTTATAGTAATCCATTGTACTTGGAAAATTAAAAGGCATCTCTAGCAATTGAAATTTTATCATTTGAAATATTTATGCAACGTTTTAAGGATATCTTTTATGAAAAATAAAAACATTGTCGCTTATGATTATATGGTCGGAAGCCACTTATTATGCCACTAAGTGTCGCTTATGATGGTTACTATGCTGTCTCACCCATAAATAAATACTTCCTGTGAATTAGCAAGGCTTGTACCGATCGAAAGATATGCCAAGGTCTATTTAATAAAAATTTTACCAGTAAATTGGTGGTTTTTCTTTTACCCCAATAATATTAAGTTCATTAAAGATGAATGAAAAATGTAATTTTAATCGAATAATATTTTACTAGACCACCAGTACTGCTTCTATATTTCAAAAGATTTTCGTGTTAACAAAATTTGTTGGTTGAGTTTTGAAATATGCTAATAGTAACCCCGAGTTGACTTCATTGCTTTATGTAATAATAATTTGCATTGCATAAAGAGCATTTTGCATTTCGGCTCACCCTATCACACATACAGACGTCTCACAATAATAAAGCTATGTATTGTGAGATGTCTACATGCTATCTATTTATCTGTTATCTGTCTATGGCATGGATCTTGCGATTTTCACTCCAATGCACAAGCGGGTGTGTCATCAAGTCATCATATGGACTATGGGATTACATTAGCGTATTTCGAAATTAGTGAATGCCTGAAAGTTTCAATTCTGCTATTAACTCAATCTCAATTCGACATTTGAAATGAGAAATTTCTTTAAACTTGCCAGGTAAAAAATGAAATATATGTTTAATGAAGAAAAGCTTGAAATTACAGTGGAATTGAATCTGAAAAATAACCCCCTAGTTACTGTATTGAACAAAATGGACGTTTAAGTTGAAGAGCCACTATTCTTCTAAAATATTTCGCCGTGAACAATTGTAATTTATTTAATCAAAAGTTTCTTATGGAATCCCGATTCCTCTAGAGAACTAATTCAACAGATGCAGTAATCTGCTCGTCAGAATTGATCCATAGGACGAGAAAATGATTAGACAGAGGAAGCAAGGTGAATGGTTTCATTTCAGTCTCCATTGAATTGTGCTGTATTATTTCTTGAAAATCCTGAAGAAAGGTGAATTCGTCTGTTGAATGTACGATTGATGGAAAGTGAGTAGACAATTCTATACTCTCTACAGAATTTTCTGAATTTTTATAAGTAAAACAGAGTGAGGGAGAAATACTCGTCCACACTATAGAAGTTGTTAAGAATAGTGAACAAAAGATCGTATCAAATTCGAATAAATTCTGTGAAACTTGAAAAAGATCGATGAGAGCTGGCTACCTTTCATCTTTTAAGATCGTATATTGTTTGTCGAAATTGTTTTGTAGTGTTGCTGTTTTGATTTGATATTTACAATTGAAAAGCTTCCTTCCGAAACTACTCAGAGTCAGAAAAAATTTGTATTCATGAATACAACGACCTTTTTTGTCATTTTTGTAATGTGAGAATGATCATCCTATCAAAGAAAAAAGTTCCACCTTAACTTAACACTAAAGCAACCGTAGAAATAACACGTTTACAGAACCTATACACAAAACATACCCACGCATTAATCACATGAAAAGCAATTTATGACTAGGTAAATAAAGTCGCTACTAGGAATCAAAAGCAATCACATTTTTCAGACTATTCATAACGACTATGTCAACACCCACATTTCTGATTGATAATATTCCACATAGTTGCAAAGTTACAAACTTTCTACATCAACAACCCAAGGGATCACTCAGTCGCATACGATAACAAGTAAATTAATGCTTTTCAAACTATGTAACCCAATCTTATTTCAGGTACTGACTTTCTCTACCAATTCCATGAAATCACATTTATATACTATTACAGTTTTTGTTCATAGCTGAGAGGGAAGTCAGTAAAAGTTTAATTGTAATGGCTACAATATCAACATTTACTACTAAAGACGTGCAATGAAAGTTTCAGTTCAGTTTTCAATTAAATTCAATATACATGATTTTACAACAATGAGAAATGTTAAGAACACCAAAGAAACTAATAAAAGAGTTTGTATGTAATTATTTTTAAACGATAAAGTTTATTCGACTTTAATGTGATATTATTCAAATAAAAGCTAAAAAATAACTTTAAAAAATACTTTTATTATTCTGTACATTGAATATTTCATCAGAATTGTTTTCATTGAATTTTACTGTTTTCAAAAGTACAATAAAAGTTTATATAAATGAAAATAACTATATAGTTTTTTAAAGCCGAGTTTCAATAGAAAGTTCAATATACCCCAATGACATTAGTGACTAAGTATGATGAACAAAAAACATCTAACTTTCTCCAATTTTATGTAAGATCATTTCATGTAACTTTCGTGATATGAGAATTCTACAGAGTATGCTTACCTATTAAGAAATATCGTACACAGTAAGACAGACAAAATCAGATTAATAAAAATAGTCTTAAGAGTGAAATAAGGCAATAAATTTGCCTAATGTTCGATGTAGTATATATAAGTAGGTATGTTTGGAACTTCGAAAGATACTGCCAAAAGCAATATTTCGTAATGTGCGTTTCAACGTCAGACATCTGGCATCTTATAAGTGTTTTGCTTTGTGCTATTGTGGTAGCATTTGTATGAAAGTGAAACAACAAATTTTATAACAAATGACATAAAAATTGAATAACTATGTTTTGATACTTTCAGGCCATCTAAAAAGAACATTCAACTGTTTGCGAAGAAATGCTGAAGACTTACTGTAAAAAAATTGTTGCTCGACGATTAGAAAGGCATGAAGCCCTAAATTGCCCATTGCATAAATTTCTATTACAAAGTTGAATCGATGCAAAAGTCACAATGAATTCATAATGGTGGACAGAATATTGTATTTTATACTACTTCCCTTTGAAATCTATTCCAGACAAAGAGTTAACTTTTATTTTCACAAGAAATACCAAAAGAAACATGAAATGTGCTTTTACGTACTGCGTTGTATGTAAGTGAATCAAGTTAACATTTCGTAAACCTACAGACGTAATTAAATGCAAAAACTATTAATTTCAGTAAAGCTGTTTGTTAATCATAATCGTACTCAAAGAAATGCTTTCACCAGGCAGTTTTACAGCGCAATATATTTGCCGTTTATTTCTACGAGGAGTGAAAGACTTTCTCCGTAGTTGTAGTGAGAAAGCACTTCCTATCCTTCCATAATAACTCCTTGCTTTTCTTGAGAGGAAAAAGAAAGTCGTCGCATGGTCTTCTTGACTTGAAACAGTGAAGTTGAATGTATAGAGCAGGGAGCCGAGACGTTATAGAAAGTACTAAAGAAAAATTGAGTGTAAATTCAAGAAAAGCGACGGGGATGCCCTCTCGGTGGCCAAATGGGCACTAATGAGAATAGAAGTGGAAGCTGAATGCAGAACTTTCACAGATCATCTCCAACTTTCACTCGTAAATGTGCCTCTAGCTGGAACCATGAGTTACCTCAGTTGTACTTCATCTTGGTGAAAGTTAGTTCACCCCAATCTGAGTTTAAGTGATGGCACTACAATGTTATAAAGTGCTCTACGGATTTCTTTTTTATTGTGTATAACCATGATTTCCCCAAATAATGTATAGTAACACCGTTTGCAACAAAAGGCTTATTTATTTACCCATCAATCACAAGGTGCAATTAACTATCAAGTGACTACTGGAAATGTAATAGTAAATAGTGCGCAAAAGACTGGCCGATTATAAGAACAAATAAAAACACTCAGGCAGTGAAAATTACTGAGTTGTGTAAGGAAGGATTACACGTAATATGCAAACAAAGTAATACAGAGTTTGCTTTGGTCGAAAATGCTTACATTTATCCCACGTACGGTTTGTAGGTAGCACAAGGCGTTTCATAATATATCATTTTAGGCTGGTTGGCAAGAGTGAATTGCAAATTGCAACTTCTAAAAGTCTCTCTTTCCATACTACCTACCTATGTAGTAATATGCTCGTGTATTACAAAGCAACTATCTAAGCCTTATTTTTATTAGCTGCGTATTACGTAATATCTTTGGCTTGACTTTCCTTTGCTAGTGTTACCTTTAGTTGGCGTTTACCCGTCAAAATAGAAAATTGTAAATTTTTTATTGTGCTACATTCAGTCCGTTGCCTTCAGTAAAAGTCCCATGATGGAAAATAACTTCTCCTGTCGCTCTTTTCCATTTTCTATAATTCATGCAAGTGTGATTCTCTCTCATGTCGTTTTAACGTGTAACCAAAATGCGTTTTATGTTTTTACTGGCTATTCACCACTTCACATGTAAATTCTACTCCATGTAAAACAATCACCAGAACCTTGTAATTGAAAGAAAGTTCAATAACTTCTACAAATATTGTAATAACTTTCCTTAAGGACGTCAGAATACAAACTTTCAGAGAATTTTCTTCTTTACAACGAAATCTTTCCCTGATTAAATGCTATAAATAGTTTAGTAGCAACCGCTGTTGTCTTGTACACGGAATAATAATTTGCTAGAAACTAGTTTAAGGTACCCAAACATAAAATTTTAGGAATTATTTTTAGTCTTCTAAGAATAAAGTATTAAATATTAAAGTTCAAAATGCTCTTTTCTGGTCCCAAGTTGCATTAAAGCAATTATAATATTTGAAATGTCGTGTTTACCCTAAACTATTTCATAAAAGATTTATCTACCTTAGACCAAAACTTCTGGACAGAAAACATAACTAATTATGGTCTGAGAAATATAAATACTAACTAACATTTACGACCTCGGATGTTTGGTATTTTCACCTCTTATTTTGAAGTATAAAGGCTTCAGACTAAAATTTTCAACAAGATCTTTTCACCTTGTCTTTCAACAGTTTTGTCGACTAGTTTCACCCAAAGCTTAAACACGCTCTTTAAACTAAATTTTATTTGTGTCCTAAGAGGAATACTCTATGGCTTATTGTCTATATTCTTATTCCTTGTTAATTCGTTTCTAATAGTTCGATTAAATAGCTCACAAGTTGTCCATATCGAGAGTTTAGGTGATAAAATTTGCTTTTTCTACTCTGAATGCAAATTTTACGATTTTGGGTCGAAATCAACATTTTTGACTCTAAGAATGTAAATGATATGCATTTGCATTTAGTAAAATAACAGAATTTAGAATTATGTGTACTAAAATCTGTAATAATGAAACAAGGAGTAACTCACGCTTACAAGCACATGGTAAACTCTCAGTACCAAGAATCGACGTTTGCAAACTGAAGACTATCTGTGAAATCAGTCCACAAATTAGCTTCACGTTCCAGCCATACTTAAAGATTTTATGGAAACTTTTGTTTAGCTTTATTACTGTTGAAGTTATTAATCGATACTCTGATTTGTTAGTAAATGGAACAATAGTCATAAATTCAACACTGCGTGCATTGATTAAAATGATTTTTAGTACACGTAGCCAAATTTACTATCAAGTAGCCCCAAATACATCAAAATTCTGAGTATATGCTGTCAATCTGAATTTTAATTTAAATTAAATATACTTGAGCGTTAACACACAATTTATGCATTATTTTTTTACATAATATGGATATTACTCAGTTGTTTAATATTTGGTTAACAATATTCATTATTGGCAACGGCTGTCATTTGCAATTTTTGACTTTAGTTATCAACACAACAGAATGTATTTTATACAAATACTAACCCAAGATCCAATACTGAATCGATATCAGGCGGAATTCAGCTTCAAATATTTTATGTAGTGGTTCGATTTTTCATGCGAGGAATAGTGTAGATTTGTGTCCAGACGTAGGCATACAATTAGCGATGGTGAATGTACTGGACGTAAATATGCACCCTATCAAATGCACGTACAAATGCATAAAATATTCGATGCCTAAGTAGTTAATAAGCTTGATATAGTAGTTACGGTGCATGCATGTCGGAAATCGGGAAACCTATCAACGTTAGTGACATAATACAAAACTGAGTATCTGACACATTTAACCAAATCCTATGCTATTATAGGCGGAAGTTATTTATCTTAAGAAACTTTTCTAGAAATACACTGACCAGTATACTGGCTATGGTACACTTACTGTAGTAACACGATTGCATCACATTGTACAATGATGTGGTGACAAATGGCACCTCCAATTACATTCTACGGTACAGTTCTTCGATTGAGTTAATTTCTTGAAAGGTTTCTATTCTAATGTTATCCATTTTTATGAATGAGAACAAGGTAATAGAATTAACTGATTCTTATTAATATTCAGCAATTAACGCCAGTAAACCAGACAAACTGTAATAGACTATTAGCCATTTTATTTTGAATGTTTAATGATTCATTAATAATGACTCAAACCACTGTTACTACGTTATTAGTTTTTAAATAATTAATCCATTGAAAAGCTTAAAATCAAATCAGAATCAAAATGCATCATACTTAAGAGGTTAAAATAATTACTCGAAATTTCTCGATCTAACAACGGTCAAAACCAGTATAAATATTTTCACTGTTTGAGTTGTTACAATAGAATAATGGAGTGAAAGGTGAAAGTCTAAATATGAAATTAGTACAAAAAAGATAATTTGTGAGATTGTTGTAAATATTTTTAGAAGTGTACATGAGTACATTGTATGCGTAAGGAGTACATTTAGAGTGGTTTATGACATGAAAGCAAAGCAAAGAAAAGAGCGTAAAAAGACTTGCCGGCTTGAGAGTGACGGGAAGATACCGGTATCTGGTCCGCTGGCGTCCACCTTGAAAGTGTCTTGACATGATAATCGTAACAAGGAATTGTAGTGACAGGTTAAATAAGATAGTCGATTTCAATTGGAGAAGGGGACATTGTGTAATGTGACAATCATCCTAAAGGCAGATAAAATTGGGTATTGAATGGGCAGTAGTATGACTAGTGAAGTAGTAGTTGGCATTAAAGTGTCCGTGCTTTAAGGCTGCAACAACCCAGCCACGCGTGGCAAAGGTAAGTGAGTAAATAAAAGAGTCTCAAACTCTCATTGTCATAGTTGTCCTAGCCAACGTTAAGTAAATTGTGTTTTGCATGAGTGAATTAAGTTTTTGAGGTCTTAGTCTAGCACAGTACAGAGATTTTGAATGAAAGTGCTTTCTCCGAAGACGTATAGAGTAGTATTTGGTATCTGTAGTAACGGGGGAAAGGTGTACAGTGTTTGTTTAGCCGCAAAGGTCCAGGACAATGTATGGACAGGCTGCAAATGGGTAGAATACGTGTCACTCACTTTGATTCAATTTTTCAGAGCAACTTTCCCTTCAAATATTTATATTTGATGTGAACGATGCGTAGACAACTCAGGACAGAATAAAACTGTCACATTTGTGTTCTTTTCAATTGACATGCAATTTTTCCTATTGTCATTTCGCATGTGGCTAGGATATAAAATAGTCTCCGAATCCAGTTGTAACCAAATGTAGTGTCTTCTGATATATCCCCAGTGCTTAATACTTAATGTATGATGTTTGTGTTAGGTACCCTGTTCTTTCGATAAAACGACGAAGCACTTTCAGTCGCTGCATATTTCAATTCGGTAAAAAAAATCTCCGTGTGAACACTGATGCTGTTGGATTTGGCAGACAGAGCAGAGACTAAAATAGTATCTTGTACGACAGACAGCCAAATCAAATTCAATTACATTTCACTTTCAATAGCTCAATCAGATGAAAACGAAATGAATTCCCTTTGTCATTTGTCCATTTGGTAGTTGATACGAAGACATATTTCTGAATCACATATCATAGTGGAATCGAAATTGAAGAAGAAGGAACTGATTTGAAGGAATAAAAATGAATTTTGTGTTGTGAGTGTGCATTGCTCAAATTGATATTTATTTATTAATGTTATGTTGTGCATCTTGTTGTAGATTCCAAGAAATTTCTCCTTCTGCTGAATTACCTCCTTTCATCTCATTCAATTTACAAATACTACTTCCATGTAGTCCTTAAAGTATCGTTTCAATGTTCATTTTTCTATCACGAAATTCAATGCACAACTTTGAAAGACGGCAAAATTGGAAGAAGGCAACTTTATCGTCTCATTTACAATGTACTTACTTTTGCATTTAACTTGTCACAATGTAAGTCTCATCCTAACGATAACCTTTCACCTTATTTTCTACTCACTGAATAAAGTGTCATTGCAAACAGTTTCTCAACATGTTCCAGTGTCACATTCCCACGCCAGGCACGCTACCAATTATTCTCAATTGGCCTCCACAAACAAACTCATTTCATTTTACTATCGTTTAGAAATCTGCTTGTCCCTTTGAAATTCATTGAATGTTTCCATTCAGACATTACTTGGCATGTGAAACGTGGATATCTGTTTAGCTTTAACAGTCGCACATCCCCAATTCAATCCGATTCCTCCATCACACTGCTCCCTCACAACAATTGCTATCATAATGTAAATACATAAGGTCTAGAAACTTTGAGACGTCCTGCTTTTCTTTCGCGTAAATATTTAACCAAAAATCTCAACTATGACTCTGGAATGTATTTTTATATAATCTGCATGGTCTACTTTAGTAGTCATATAAATTATTGAAATATCATCTTACATATGTAATATAAAAAATATTCAAGAAATTTCATTGATATTTTTCTTTGTGCCACTTATTACAGAATTCTTAAGCATTCTCTAAAACTTCAAAAGCACAATCTCAAGTGTATTAGTCTTAGCAATGCTTTGAACGTTTTATGATAGATAAGATAGGTTAATGTAATCATAATTAGAATTTATACTTTCTCTAATCTGTTGCAATAAAATTCACCAGGTACCTAAATGGAAATCGAAATTCGGATCCAATAGCATAGAATTCATTATGGTGGTAACAGGTCGTGAGAAAGCGCTTAATAATACCTTTTCAAGTGGCTTTTCACAGAAAATGCACGAGTAAGTGAGTCATTGTTAAGGAAGTTAATTGGCGAAGAAAGGAACTGAATGAAAGGAGGAAGGGGACAATTAGATAGACGACAACATGGAGATAATTACACTTATTGTTGAAGGGGGCAAATAAGTCTCGAGAAGAAAAGGAAAACTCCTTGTTTTTATTTGATTGAAGAAAATAGTAGGCATTCATTTAACTTGTCTGAAGAGGAAAGAGCTAACCTTTAGAAGTTGCTATAAAACAAAGTTTTGTAGTTGTGCGATGCAATGAGCAGCGGAAGTGGGGCAATAAAGAAAAAGGACTCCTAGCTAGAAACCTAAAGCTATCTAGAGGTGGGAATTACACCCGAGATAAACCAAATGGATTCGACAAGGTACTGGAATACGGGCTAAAACGGAATTTCTTTTTTTAATCTTGAGTAGATTTAGCTGTTGATTATATCAAATTAGTCCATATTACATTTAAAAATGAATTATAAACGTTTTTCTTACAAAATTTGGCTACTTAATAAGTATTTTGTCGATTTTTTGTATTCTAATCCGGTTAAGTCCGGTTTCTAAGGGAACTTTCCCTGACTCTCTCTCTCTCAACTAAGCGCAGTACCTACTCCGTCATAGTAAAAGTGAAAAGAAAGAAGATCCACCACCTCCATTGGTTTCACTATATGGCACTCATCTCTTTCGAAGTAATACGTAGGAACAGACAGACAAGTAGACAGATAGAAATAAGATAAGTGGGAATGGGATGAGAGAAGAGCTGTCGTCACCCTGCACCTCAAACTGTTAATTAGTTTCTTTTTGAGTAATAGACACGAATCAGGACTTATAGAAATGACAACTTACTGCTATAGACTCCTGTTATATCACCTAATAAAACTAAAAAATTGTTATTGATACTCAGCCAAAACCTCTACTTGTGTTCTACAACATATAAAAAGTTTTCTTTCGCACTTTGTTGATTTTCACGTGTTCAAGTCTTGAACTACATATTTTTTTGAGTAGGGTCATTTATTTACCAACATTCACTACAAGAGCACTCAAGTCTTTCGTTTCTTTTATGTATACTGCACTACATTTATTACTACTATGCTGTGGTAGACACAACATTCTGTATCAAATCAACGATGTACTACAAAACAAAAACATAATGGCACTACAGTGGCCTACTAATATAGTACAAACATGGATTCTGTGCCTAATGGTAGGAAAAATTTTATTGGCCAACAGTTTTCCAACAATATCACTCCATAACATTCAAATTAGGTAGTTTCTGTATTATAATGCAAGAAATGTACAGTCTATACTTGTAATGCTTCCCAAGAAAGACTATTCTTTTTACCATTACTACGACTTTTAATTATTTTTTCATGAGCATTAAATTGCACTTAGAAACTCTGTTCTTGTGTTTTTGATGACTTTCTTTCATGGAAAATAAATAGCAATCGCCTGCAAAAAATAGTTCTTGAGTGACGGCAAGTACTAAAAGAAACTCTTAAACTTGCATTAATAATCATTAATAACGTTTCAAACTATCTGAGACTTTAATGCTTTTCGGATAATACGTTTCTGTATGTATTTTTTAGTTTTCAAAATTGATTCTAAATTCAGATGTAGCAAAGAATGACTAACGACACAAACCTCTTCCAATGATACTTTTATTAGCACTTACACAACCACATATTTCTGCTGTGCTATTTATGGCAGGCCAATTTTTCAATTTCACGGTAAACGTAATTTAGAAGATTGAAATGAAATAAAGTTAATTTAAAATAGGAAGTTCTTTGAGGGATGTAATAATGTTTTGTGAGCAATGGAAAGGTAGCAAATGTATTGGGGAAGTGGAAGCACTAAAGTAAAATGGTTTTGAGGAGCGGAGGTCAGAAATGCATCAAGAACCAACCAACCGCAAAACCATCAGTTAAGACTTACGACTCTCACAGTATACCTACCTACTGTACCTAAGGGCAATAAATGTTGAACTACTGAATTCCGCCTAACATTCGTAGCGAAAATTGACTACTCCAGTTCGATGTACAAGACAACCCTTTACTCACTCCAGAGATACTAAAATATTAAAAGGCATTTTAACCGCAACAGTCAAACATTGAACTTTCAAGTCTATTGTTGAAGTTCGAGCGTGGTTTAAAATTTTAAAGGATGAGTCAATATCTGGTCACCAGATTTTGCTACATGCATAATTTCTGGTGTTTTACCAAGCGGATCTAAGTCTACTTGCTTTCATTGATGCACTTGGGGCTGCCTCGGCTAGAATGCGTTACCAATTTTAGACTCATTCCAAAAGATAGTTTAATTTTCCCTCCTCGATTCATGAAATTAATACCGAGAGCGTGTAAGGCTCCGTTTTTTAAAATTGTCAATATTTAAATGCAGAAAAATGGACCAACATTTTGAATCGGGAATGAAAATTTGCACGTCTTACGTTGTGCTGCTCAGTTTTTAATATTACGATAAAGAATTCCAAAAAATGCCCTACACGCCCAGCCAAATTATTTCTTCTTATCACCCACGATGCCGAATTCGGATTTTGGAAATCCTGCTACTTCGTTACATGAAATTACAAGAGTTGATGTGCAATATATGGTTCCATGTTTAAATCGCCAGCACTAGAAAATAGTATTCACATGTACATACATATTTTTCTAGTCAGCTTGATTAGAATGATTTCTAGTCGACCACCTTTCCCTTTGGACACTATTTGAACCCTGCCATAAATAGTCCGGACACTTTGCATGAAAAATGAGGAAAATACCGCAAATACGAAGAGTAATAAAGTTTTTAGAGTCCGACCATTTCATTTAACGACCGAAGTGTAGATTGCAAATTTTTAGAAAGTTCGACATTATTATATTTATAGCATTTAAAATACAGAAACGAATGCTTGGATAAATAATATATACTATAGAGGCTTGGAATATTCTATAGTGACAATGGACGATTTTAGCACTAAGCAATTTCAATTTAATGTCTCTTAAACGGAATTGCTAGATGACATAAATAATTCTTCCATGTTAAATTACATTTCTCATGAATCTTGACACCGAATTTTTGTTAGGAAATTTATTTCATTTTTCTCAAGTACGTTACTGGTGAACTTTATAAACTATCCACTTACAGTTTATACTGGAAATGGGAGGGAACGCCATAATCACAAAAAACTACATGAAATTAACTCTAAAAATTGGATGCCCCTTTTAAGACTTTTTAAAACTTCTTTGATGGCATAAGCAATCAATACCGAAAGGGACCTCAAGCCCTTACAAACATTTCTAAACAAATTCATTTTAATGCAATTAATTTTCGCTTTTTCATTGGTGTAACCAAAGGCCTAGCTACTACTCATTATGGAGCTCTACTGCGTTTCACTTCTAGATTAATGGCCGATTTGCATCAAGGATTGATCTGCTTCGGAGGATTCTGTTGTTTTTATTTGATATATGCATACTGCCTGAAGGGTATGAGATCAAGGCAGGATTGAGTACGTTGTAAGCCTGTAACTGACAAATCTTTTGATCTCCAATAATCCTCTTGGGAACTCATTTATCTATTTATTCTTTGATTTAATGATAGCTAACTCGGATCTATCACACTGTGGTTCCATGAAATGTTAGTTAAATCTGTGCATTATCTTGGTATTTCAAACGCCGTTCAATAGTGTTAAGTCGTGTAATTCAAAGGTCTTTTCTATAGGACTCAAATATCAGAAACTGCAAATATGCCGCTTTGTAATATCTAGCTATAGTTCACTCACAGACCCTGAAGTTGTTTGCACTTTGTGTTTAGCTCATCTCAACACCAATAAATGCTTGAACAGTGCACACAGCGAATTGCCAAATTAGCATTGCCTTGTCTGACTCACTCGTTTTATTGAACCAAATTTCAATCTAGTCTTCGATTGTGCTGAATTTCCCAGAGGAAAACCAAGATCTATTGTTTTTGGATAACAAAGAGTTGGAAAATAAGCTCTAATTCTTTTCCTTACACTCAAATAAATTCTTTTACAAGGCTCTATATAATAAGCATAGAACACAAAAGAATCCCACAATAAATAAAGCTGTTTATACATATGTCGCATGTATGTAGCTCAGTACTGGGGGCCTAGTTACGGATAAGTGATAAAAGACCAAATTTTAATGATTTCAAAATCAAAAAGTATAACAGCAAAAATTTGATGCAGTGCGCGGGAAATGTCAGTGAGTGTTGATTCATATAGTTTACGTTCACACAGTGCAGTGGCGCGCGGTTGAATTTAAGCTAGAACTGTATTCTCAGAGATACGAAGATACATGTGATTGTACTGTAAGTAACTCTAAAAAACAAACTCAGCAAGGCATTAACTAAGTGTGAAATTCAAAAGTGAAGACTAAGTGATACCAAATCGGTTTTTAGATCAGAAGAACTGAAGATTACTGCATTCGTCGCTGGTGTAACTTTAAGCTTCATTTGTGTTCTGCTCGGGGTGAATATAATATGTTCCTAATTATTTTAAAACCATATTACAATGTTCTGTATTCTGTATTGACATTAGAATCTTCAATTTTACCTAATGTTGAAATTGTGTCTATTGTTTGCTGTGGGACATTGCATTAGTTTGGTTTTGTTAATGGTATACGTCACCTATGGTACGGAAAAACTTTTAATTATAATTTCTTTTGCACAGGATGATAATATTATATCTTGTACTTTGTAGTAACTGAACCTTTAAAGCATTTAATTCGGATTTTTAACAAAGAGTAAATGTTTGTAGGTAAAGTGGTGTGGCTGGATAGCCATATATTTCCAATGTATAGGTTTATCACTTTCAAAGGATTGCAACAAAGATCGCCGTAGAGTCATCTGTGGATTTGTGAGTTAATTTTAGCACAATTGATTGTTTTTATGTATTGATAATTGTAATCTAATTCCGACAAAATATAATTGTAATTATTGTATTTTTTAAAGGCTGGGAGTGTTCTGTCTCATTCTGGCGTATGCATGCGACCCTTCGCCAATGAAATTGCCGTTTTTTGGTTAAGCGATCACTATGTAACCAATCAAGTAATTAGCCTTTAGTCATCTGATGCTAATATTTCTACTTGTTAATTGTGAAATCTATCATAATTAATTTTTTTTATATATAGTAGCTCAACACGGTTTATAACTGTAAAATTCCATCGAGTTTTCTGGCCCAGTTTCACTAACTGAATAAAGAGCATGACTACTGTACTATACTACATGTTAGTCCTAGTTTCCATTACTGTCTTTCTGACTGCTATAGAAACGTAACTGCTGCAAAATTGTAATGGAAACGCATGTAACAAAAGTTACAGCTGTAGAAAGTTACAGCTACTGGCTTACGCGTGTATGATGGTTGACTGCTATTATTCAGGGCGCGAAACTTCATTTTCCATTGTGCATATCTGATTGGAATAATACTTTTGCATTATATAGTGAACAAATTCTTTTTAATCTTGATCCGGAAGTGATAATATATGACCCAGTAATATATTAAGTTTAACCGAAAATAACAAATCAGTATATAAATTGAAAAAGTCACAATGCCTTTCAGTACTCTCACATTGAAACACATTCATTCTGTTGGCGAACTGTAAGCATTTTATTTGGTCTTCCAAATCAGTAAAATCAGGTGTTAATACTTTTCTGGTATCTATTTTGTATTTAAGTAGCAAAATTGAAAAATTAAAAACTGACGAAAAATGTTTGAGCGAAAAACCAATTATTTATTTTCAACTTATGAATGTAGATATTTGAATCCCCGCCGAATGTAACCAGTATTCGTAGCGCACAATAAGACACATAAGAAACGCAGTAGCAGTAACTTTTCTACCACAGGAACTTTTCAACTGTAGTAATGGGTACTAGGTCTTAGTGGAAACAAATTCTATCTTTCCATGCCTAGCATCGATGGTACAGACTACAGAGTACAGGGTAGAACATTAAGTCCAGGAAAAAATAAAATATCCTACTGTAGGTATCTCTATTTTACTATTTTGTTCTTCCTCACTATGTTTATATAAAATATTAAAGTTATAACTAGCACTACCAGCAGCAATATGAAATCTGTCCTCTCTCCTAAACTCGGGTTTGTAAATGTACTATATACCACATTGTTTATGGCGTAATTTGATAAAAGAAGAGAATCAAGCAAACACTGACTATAGCGAATAATCGGTATTTTATTTTTTTCAATTTTTGCCAGTAGCTATTAGGAGAAAAAACATTCAGGACAGATTGTAACTAGAGAAACTGTTTCTATTACTTGCCAGTCAGAAAATTTTTGACTTCAATCCCGTAACAAGTAAAAAGATCATACAGCAAAGTTGTTCTGAATTTGATACATGCGAACTTGTCTTCGATCTAATAGTAAGGAATCCTAAATCAATACTCCACAATAGCCAATAGTCTGGGAGTACGACATGATTTCACAAATTGTGACAAATTACTTACTGCGCAAGAGATTTGACATTTTTAAATTGCTTATCAATGTTATAGATATTATTTTTGTAAAAAAGTCATCAACTCATTTAAAGAAGATTACTGTAGTTAAAATTACTATATTCAAAAAGGTACTAATAGTCAGTTTGTAAAATTATTTTTTAATTGACAGCAATTTTTAAAGTTAAGGGAGAAATATTTCTTAAAATAGGCATTAAATTGAAATAAATTGTAGCTTATTAGAGCCTTTAAGGAGAGAAACCTTTTTGGGCTATAGCAAAAGTCGCAATTGTTATCAGACAACTAAAATTGGAAAAAGAGGAAGTCAATTGGTGACCCTGTACATAAAAGGATCGCACGGAATTGGTGAAACTTTTAGTGCCAGTCCAGAACAATCCAGTCCGGTGGATGAAATCAAAAGAAAGTAGATCTGATGATCGTAAATATTCCGTCTCTTATAGTAAATGTATAGGTTGTCGAAGAGTCGCTTTATAGTCATGAAGAGCAGGAGTTACAACAAAGAGTGAACATGTACATAAAGAACAACACTTTTGCTCTAGTTTTGATCACAACTACTTACTTCATGTTCAATGCCATTTACCAGGTAAAATTTTATTGCCAAAAGTTGTGGAAATCTTTTCACGTCAAGTAAAATTACGGTAAGGCACTTACAAGAACTTTCTTTGATGCACTTGCCATTTCCATCGTAATTTACCAAAGTAAAGTATCAATGGAAAATTTAGAGTGGAGTAAGCAAAATATCTTTAGCTGACTACATGCAGGTTAAGATAATAAAGAGACTACATATAAGACGTGATATGTTAGGCACTTAATATTAGTATGCATGGAGCATTATTGTTCCCAGCTCACTCCTGGAGCCAAACTAGAAATATTTCTTTCAACAAATACTACTTTTGCTCTCTTCCGAAAAATGTAAATTGGAACTCAAACTTTTTCTATTAATTAGCAGTATAAAAGAACATCTTCTTTTATATAGATACTATTACCCTCATTTCTATCATATAAATAGTAGGAAGCTGTATGGTGAAATCATATTTACTCTTTGTAGATATAGATGGGTTGCTTACTTAATACTACGAAACACATTTCTTAATCCCTTCTTTCATCAACGTTGTGGAAATAATTTACTTTCGCGAAAGTTTTCTTTATTAAATACGGCGATCGTCTCTTTCCCGTCCACAAAGGGTTTCATGTTCTCTTATTGTTACTATATGGAGAGCATGTAAATGGTATTTACTACTCACTCCTACTAACTTTACTCATGAAATAGATAATAGTAAGCACAACTTTAGAAAAAAGCTTAATTCTAACTAGATAACTTGGTAAACACTCGCCATTCATTCAACATCCATAATTATAATTAACCAAAAGGATTATGTAAAAGTTGCACCCGGCTCCAAGACAGTCCAATTACTCCCATTCTGTCTGTACGACTTCCAAGGCACAATGAAGATTGATTAGATCAATCCAATGAAGAATTGTACAATATTCTTATACGCATAATAAGGACATTCTATTAAACAGAACTGGGGCATTGCAATATTTAGATTCTTTACAGACTTCCAAAATGACTAAATCGTGACTATTTACGCAATGTACATTTTAAGGTTCGATGCAGACTTTAAAAAAGTTTCTAACAATAACTTTTTTATGCTAAGGTAACTTTTTTCTTTTAGGATCTTTAAAGTTTATAAATCTCCATCGTGTTGTAGTGCATGTTTAAATATTCTACCTATTTCAAAAAGCGTTGCCTGTGGAGAGAGACTGCGCGGTGTAATTACATTGAGACAGGTTGCTTTTTGAACAATGTTTGTGTGGGTGGGTTGAACAACTTTCATGTGAAATACTCTTGAATTAGATAGTTAGGGATATAGTAATGGTTACTCCTGTTTACAACGAATTCCAATATACCATAACAAATAAAACATTAAAATATCAAATAAACTACATTGCATTCTCAGCAAGTGTTCCTTTATTTGCAATAACGTCTTCTAAAGAAAGCGTAAGCAAATATTTTTAGAACCTGTCGTACTTGCATTACTCTCAGAATATATTTACTTTAAAGCTAAGTAAATACATGGCTATCGTTTGTCTCCTACTTTCCCATTATTTTACAAGCTTTGCAAATATATTTGTTGCAAGTACCATGTGAGACTAGTGAATCCATGTGTTACGTATTACACATTCACAAAAAGGATAAATTGCTATTGATTTTGCTTTTCTATGCTATGATTATTCCTCTAACCTAGTGATTCTTTGTATTGAATTTCTCTTTACTCTTTCCCTACTTAGTATGGAACATGTGAGTGTGAATTTGCTCTGCTGAATCTTGAGGTTGCTATTTTTGCAATTGTCGACCCTTCCTGAATACAGATAAGAATGGATACGAACTTGGTAGTACTTTAACACTTCTCTCACTGAGAATCATCATTATTCAAACACAAATACAAATAAATTCTTAAATATTGAACTTATTATAGTACAAAGTAGAAATTAATTTATCCATCTGCTCCAAAATTGTATCGTTTTGAAAAGGCACATTATATTCTTTATTTATTTATGCACAGCTAGTCCTTACTCCTTATTTCCACAATACCTCTTAACTTACCCTTATAAAATTTCCGTCTCGTATAATAACTGCTAATGCAACTTTCCCCGCCAAAACTTGTTTGCATTTTAAAATTCTAGTGAAAGCTTCGGTGAAAGATCGGTATACGTTTTATACAGTTATAATAAAAAAAGCAACGAGTTTCGTTTGGTTCGACATACTGTACAATATGTGTTCAATTATAGTAAAATAAAATTGAACACATGTTAGTAAATATTACCTTCTATATTGCATAAGAGAACTGTTTGGTCTATATTTCACAGTCGTAACAATATACCTAAAGATGTATAATTCACATTGACAAACAATCCAGCTGCAGCTACCTATTTACTCCACTTAAACCATTTACCTAACTACTTTGAGTAAAAATATTGAAACTACAGTTTGTTATTTCATGTTCTGTTGAAATCTTGTATATAAAGTTTTAAAAAGTTTTTACACATTTGCATGGAAAGTGGAAAATGTTGAGACTGTTGTAATCTATCACACTGTTGTCTTGTGTAGACGGGAAATGACACTTTAATAAAAGCGTTCATCTATCAATCCTAAGGAACGTAGCTTAAGAAGACTTTGGAGTTTGCAAAAAAGTTTGCAAAAATAATAATTACTCTTAAATTTTAAATTTATCAGCGTTGTCAATTTTTCAAAATCTTAAAAACACGATTATCAAGTGTGTTGCTCTGATACTATGAGAAACTAAACTATCTTTGTAGAAATGTTTAAAATGTTAGGTAAACGTAAACATAGTTCTGCATGTAAATATTACATGGCTATCCAAGGCATTGACAGGAGAGATCGTTTAACTTCAAAGTACATGTACTAGGTAGGGGTAAAAGTTATATGCACTTCATAAAGAAGTGTCACTGCAAAAATAACATCCTGGTGGAAATGATTTCCAATTTCACGCTAACAGAAAAAGTTTAAATGGATTCTTTTGAAAGTTTTTATTTTCAGTGACAACTGTTCTGTTGGCCTGCATAATATAAATAAAGTAGCGTTTACACAGGGGAATGTACCTTCAAGAGACTGTCACAAAATCTGTGAAAAGAATTCAATCTATCCTATAGCCAATCAAGTATCTTCTTCTTAGCCTCTATTTATGAATATACAGATACTACTTACGTAGTCTCAATCCCATCTAAAAGTACCTACTAAAACTCATCGCATATAAAAAGTAAAACCTGAAAGGAGTACATACATTTACTCCTTTTTATAGGTTCACTTATTTTAAGTTGACATCACCAGAAACATCAAGAATCTCCTCATTCTCCCTGTAAAATTGAAACTTTTACAATAAATTTTTACGTCCATATAAAACTTGCTCTTGAAAATTTTGGAGAATATGCACACGCATTGTGGTTGGTATCTTTGTGTAAATTACCAAAACTGAATTTGAGTAGGACTGACAAAATACATACAAAAAGATATTTCATTGGATTATGGATATTGGCTCAGTGGGGTATAAAGTATAATGTACTCCGATAAAGCAGAATAAAGGAGAAAGAAGCAAAAGGAAACCGTACTCAATCAATACGTCCGTTGGATCCTACTACTCACAATCAACTGAATAATGTATTTATATAGGAACCACAGAGTACATAAGCTACAAACCTTACATATTACATGCATCCAACTAATGTAATGTACGTAAGGAGGGAATGAATGACCACTCACTGCACAGTGTTTCATTTCAACAGGAAAATACGACAAAATGTAATGTTTTAGCTTTTCAGGTTTTTTGTCTCGTAAAACAGACTCACACAGATTTAACCTTTCCTTTCTTAACACAACTTTTGCAAATATGTATGGGTATTTGACATTTTTGCTATGAGCATGATAATTCTTAATGCCAATAGTAAAAGCTTAGATTCCATCAAAAAGGAATATGATTTAGCAATTAAATTCTACACTGGCATTTCTCTCAAATAAAAATCGTAGTACATTTATAGCAATTTATATCATAATCCATGGACAAATTAATTTTTTATGGGCAGACAAGTATTATTGTGGTCTGACATTTTAGTGACCTTATTTTTTTCGTGCTAGGCTTTGGAAATCAAACATTTATCTGTTCACACCCATATGTTCATAACTTTTGGATAAAATATGCCGTCAATTATTTTCCTGATTTACACGTTCAGTGCATAGTGCATTCAATATTTTGATTGAATTTTTCTAGCAGATTTTATCTTATCCATTATTAATGCACCCTGTTATATGCACCATGTTCTAAATTGGAAAGATAAGTTGCATAGGAGTAACGCGTGGTAAGACAAGAATGAGGCAGAGACACTGACAGATAGTATGGAATTCCTTCCACTTACACAATAGAAAACTCTTGCCTGCCATAAAAGAGCTAATGGTCATTCTCTCTTTTGAGTGAGTAATATTGGAAGAGGACGAGCATCCATCTATATTACTGTGGCCCATCAACAGAAAATGACTAAAGGCCACAGGCAATCCATGCGAATAATGCCGTGCAAGGCTGACTGACAATCTATATTATTAGCGGGCCTATACACTCCACATGGGCGTACAGGTCTGTCTAGTGGTCTAAACAGCCGCTTCTCAGGCTGAGGTCTGGAGTTCGAATCTCTGGAGCGCCTCAGGTCTAAAAGGTAGTAGTCTGGAGCTGGGAGAAGCTGTCATTGCCGTATATTCGTTATTAGCATTGATTTGCCTATCTTAGTGACAATATGATTATCTATCAATGCCCTGTCTGGAGTGTATGGATTGTTCTGTTGGTCTGTATACGTGCTACGAGTTCTACCTAGCACAAGTCTGGACAATGGGATGCACATGAGGTGATAAGGTGGATTGAAGTAGACTGCTATAAGTGATTTGCCAGTGGTCACTGGCGGTCGGCTTACATGTTCCGGTCCCTCTCTGACTGCCCACCAGATCGAGTTGCGGGACAGTGTTGAGTCGTTCCGTCTCATGGTTCAGTACTCTTCACTAAGTCTCTTCGTGTAAGTCTGTACACTTAGTAAAGTTGTTCCGGGAGCCACTGCAAGTAAGCCCTCGCGGCTTGAGCGGTAGCATAGCTCTACTAATCAATAGTAGTAGCTGTGCTCTCCCCCTAACACACATACACTCCACATACTCCAGAATTTGGTTTAATATTACCAGAAGATAATGGGAGTATCGGAATTAACTTACTACTACATACTACATTGGCTAATTCTGAAGGGAGAATTTTCAATGTCCAAAACTATGCCCACCGCTATCATTAAAGTTAATTATTATTTATTTATTTGTACATGCTTCATATCAAAAGTTAATTGTGCTCAAGAATTGTGTAAATATTGATATGCAATAGAATTTCTAATGCTGTACACAATAAATTAAGGTCATTAACAATTATGATTTAGGGATTAAACGCTACAGAATACAACTCATCCATATTTTATATTTTGTAAAACAATCCATGCACTGTTGCTACAGGCACGTTTCAAAGAATTGAATTTAAGTGAATTGGTTAAATGTATGATTTGGAATTTAAGTGAAGTGACAAATGTGGGCAAGTGTGAATATAAATGTAATTTGTCGATATAGTGGTTTTTATTTTCAATGACTTTTGATGCCTTTATTAGTAATAGAGTTGGGTATTATGTCTTGGTAATTCGATTTGAAAAAGATTCTCCTCAACAAAATCAGACGTATATGTTAGTATGTAACTCAGAAGAAGAAAATCTGTAGTCTTATTGGTAACTTCTAAGTGACGACTTCATATACTGTCAAACCATAATCCAAGGACACGACATCATTATTGAATCCTTGGCTTTTGATACTTATGCATTGTCAACTGCGACCTGTCCAGAGTATGAGAGGAGGCAGACGGAGTCCAGTAGTAAATGAATAGGAAAAGTCAAGGATTAGGTAATGACAGTGTCCCTTGAGATAACAGTTCGACAGTATTTAGTAATACTGGGGACCTGGCTTTTATCGAAGAATAAACAGAAGAGACTGCATTGATGTACCATACTATATCAGTTGGCTATAGTTATATTGAACTCGACACATTCGACTGCACCCAATTACCGCTATAACTGGCAAAAGTATATAGGACGATACGAGGAAATAATATAAAGTAGTGTTTGTTGGTCCGCTACATTAGACACATACTAATACATAATAGGTTAGAGTCAAGAAACGGTGCAAATGCACAAGATTGGAAATGAAATGAAAGATCAGAGAGCTCATGATGTCACGATGTCCTGAATGCTCTTTCCTGCTGAAAGATATGTCTACACAGCTATGCACATAATGAAATAATGAATAATTGAAAGCACAAAATGCAGCAAATGAACTAATTTTGTAGTGCTAATAGTATTACTAATACAGAAAAGAGAAGGTAGACTGTCTGTACCATATTGTTATTATTTCTATTGCCATATCACATACCCTTCGTCTTTCATGTGCATTTTGACTATCACTCCTGGCTGAATTTACACAGATAATAGACAGGGATATGAAAACTATATTTAGAAACTTAAACCTCACATTTTGCAAAATTTAGTGTGTACTGAATTCACTAAATCTGAAGTAACAAGCATGAAATTAACAAACAAGGTAAGTTTAAAGGAGCTTTCAAGTACTACGAGAACCACATTTTTCAACTGATTTCTGACCCACTGCTGGATTACAATTTTCCAAAACTTTTAAGCCTTTGTGCATGAACGACATTTAGCCACCCCTTTAGGATAGCTGGTCTTTATATACTTACAGTGCAGCCTCTAATCTTCTGCCATGGTTCTTTCACCAAGTAGAAAAGTTGTCTTGTAGAAATACCGAAAACTTTAACCAGAAAGTTACATGTACTTGTGAAAGTGTTGAAAGTTTTCTCTTGTGCAACGAGACAGAGTACTAAGTAGATAGAAAACAACCCTGTATAATATGGATGGCCCTCAAAAAAGGTAGAAATGTAAGTTATTCCTGTAGTATCATTTTAATGTCGACGAATCTATTTTTTGCTAGTAGGGCTCAAAATGGTGTAGGAGAAAATGGTTAGATTGGAATTAGGAGAGTGGTTTCTTACTTTGCATTAGGTCACAAATGACCGCAACCGCACTCTAGCTTCTGCTTCATATAATTTAATTACTGAATAACTGGAAACATTTCAGCTGTGCCTTTTTCGTCTGTAATCTCAATACATATTAACCTAACCTTTCCATTTGCGCTCTGAAGATAAAATGTAATCTACTTCGGTACTTCAATGACTAAGCATATATAGCAGAGCATTGCATTATGGTAGAATAGCAACATTCGATTAAATTGGCATATCAAATCTGGGAATGAAGGTCTATACTGTTCTACTTAAGAGTCTCACAACGGTTGATTAAACAATTTACAAGTAACGGTGACTTTAAAAAATCATATGCCAAACGACTTACATGCAACGACTACAAAGATTGTGTTGCCTTAAACCCATTCTATCAAGTTTGGAGGCAAAGAGTGCATTTTTTGTGAGTTTTAGCCCTTGAATTATTGATTTGATGATGCATTTAAATCTGCTCAGGTACAACAACTTTCCTAAATCGCTTTGACAACCTCCTATGTGAAATTTTCTTTGAAATCTCATAATTTTAGGGGAAAGTTTGTTATTCCTTAATTAAAACGTCAAAAATTATACAAGTTCGTTAACCTATTGATGATTAAATCAAGAATGGTAAAAAAATTGAAAGGGGGAAGGAGAAATAAAAAATGAACACGTACTTAAAATAGAAAAAAAGAATTGAAGCATTGACCATGCCTTTATGTTTGTAAGAAAATCTTTCGTTAGAGAAGACAAGAGCCTTTAAATGGAATTATTAGAATGTGTGAGGGAAATGGATGTTTAGGGTTTGGATTGATTGAAGAGGTGAGTTGAATGAGAGTGAAAGGGGGTGAAGAGGATGTGGAGCAATTTCACGGG
This sequence comes from Tomocerus qinae, assembly GCA_020055645.1. NCBI lineage: Eukaryota > Metazoa > Arthropoda > Collembola > Entomobryomorpha > Tomoceridae > Tomocerus > Tomocerus qinae. Next base: position 28,386,590 of record CM034548.1, read on the forward strand.
TTTATCTTTTGGAATTCAGTGCAGAAGAAGATGTGACTAGAGAGGAAGTATAGAAATGGTGGGAATAAAAGTTTGAAGACAAAGAAGGAAGGAGATGATAATATGACGTTGGATTGGGAATGTGTATAGTATTTTTTACAAGTGTAACGGTAACCCAGAAAAGCAGATCGTCTCAATTCAGCAGAGCGGAGGTGGTCGGAGCACATGTACTTACCAAGTGTAAGTGTAACTACACAGTACATAATGTACCTACCAAAGTATAGTGTAACTGGAAGCGAGGCGGAATTGATAGTCGACTTTCCCTTTAACGGCCTATAGTTATAATGACACGGTAAATATATAGTATATAGGGGAAAGAAGGATGATGGTATTTCCCCCGAGTGTAAAAAAAGGCTTTCCGCCACGCCTGGTAGGAATTGACGGGTATCCCATGTAATATGCGAGAAAAACCACATTCACATGCCAATGTAAATAGCAGATAACTAGACGAGTGTAGTCAAATAGGAAGCTGGGCCGGAAGGAAGAAACAACGAGCGTATAATAAATATTCACGCACTTAGCAATTTCTGTCATTACTAGTATCTTGTGTTTTGAGAGAGGAAGGTTGTGGATACTTAATAATACACACGTAGTTAAATTATGTAGAGAATAGTTGAGATTTTAGATGAGCTCACCTCGCATTGAGAGCCAAGGAGTTTACAATAAATAAAGAGTGGAGTGACGTGACGTGAGTAATAGAAAGAGAGACACAAAAGACTATTTATATTGGCATGACACTATCAAAGGAGAGAAGAAAGAGGTAAACGTAGCAGCAGCTGCAATAATGCAACCTGAAGGGTGTTAAGCCTCCTGGCAGCTTTCTCTCATAGAAACTCAAAGCGTTTCATTGAAAATGGAACTGAGTCAGTCAGTGTGTTGTCTGTTTGTGGCTACAGATGCAAGTGGAGATAGGAGAGTTCGGATGAGAGTCTATGACCAACTGGAAACTCGACTCAATCTGAGAAATATTTTTGAGGGAAGAAGAAAAAGTGGCAAGAGGACTGGAATTTCCTTTTGCTTTCTCCGCACTTGAAATTGATGCCACTCTGTAGGCAATAATATTGTCTCGAGTATTTCCTTGGGATGTGGGGTTAATACAGTTTTTGGAAGGAAACGAACGGGAGGAAAGAAGCGGTAGTTCTTTTCCCTCGTAACAACAACGTCTAACTTTCACCAGGAAACTTTCAAAAGTCATAGCACACATATCACATTGAAATAGAGCAAGGAGTGAATGTAAAGTCATAGTCAATGTCACAACAGTCCGAGAGCCACTGACACTTTTCTCCAAGGGCTCCCCAACTACTTCAACCGCACAAATAATCCTTTCTCCACCGACTGTACTTTCACTCTCTCCTATGTCCAATTTCTTTGTGGTAAAAACTTTATGGAATCCACATTCTATCATACCCGTACTCAAAATGACTCAACTTCATCTTCATTAAACAACTGAACTTACTTAACCTTCACTCTTACCTCACCAGCAATATTGGATTTCACTGGCAGAAAATACTTTCACTCTTGTTAAATGGAGGTAATTGTAATACTTATGACTTGAGCTCCTTTTTTTCTTTATTTACTCCTTCCTAAAGTACATACACGGTTTTTCATGCCTTGTAGTTTAACTACCTTGTTCTTTGTTTTTGTTTATTAGCGACACTACTTTCTTAACAAAAACGTATGTAGTACTACAACTTGTGTGCACCTTTAATACCCAGCTATAACTTTACAGGTTTGCACTTTTTCAAAAAGCCACAGTATTGTCAGAGTAAAAGATTATGAGTTGGTGGGGATGAGTACGTCCACTATTTCTCTTACTCAGGATGTGCCGAAATGAATACACAAAAGAACGTGTTTGGCACTAAAGAAAAGGCTATAAGCAAGCCGTAGAATTTATTGGGTTTTATTAATAAGCGACTGAACAAATAACGTCAGGGCAGGGACAATAATAGAAATTATGAATTTGATCGAAACGATGATGACAATTCAAAATAATGCCATTGTGGGCGGAAAAGCTGTGTACCAGCCGAAAGACAAAAAGAGAGTCCAGGGCAGAAGAAATGTCTGCCTGTTATCGCATAAGCATAAGCAAATCTCAGGATTTCCTTATGCTTTGCTATAATTGTTGTTGTCAGTGTCATGCATTGCAGGGACACATGCACTCACAGTACCTGACCAATCGTGTGCGGAGGGAAATGAACTCTCGTCCAGCAAGTAATAGATAATGCAAATTAGTCTATTGCTTGCTGGGCATTTTGGGAAGAAACAGAGAAATAGGGAATGCAACAAAGTTGCATTCTCTCATGCCCTCGCGTTCCCCGGATCTTTCATTGGGGGGTTGCACGCTTGATTGCGTTGGTCCCGGGGGAATACACGTATATCGTTGTTTACAAATGGTCAAGTACTGATTATTTTATGGGACAAATAAATATCGACTGTACAAAATTCGACCGAAGGTGGCATGGTACAAACATTGTTGTAAAATTGAAGCGAGTGTAATTGCTTAATGAATACAAAATAATATTTGTGACATAACTTGCTTACAACTACATGGTAATGAATTTAATACAGTGCAAATTGAAATGAAATAATATTTAACTAATGATTAATGTACATGTAATTAGATAGTAATTGATTGACATGCACACTTTAAATCATGGGAATTACTGATTGGGATTGTTGTTGAGATCCAGATGTGAGATCAACGATGAGACAAATCATAAGACATTCCGAGTTGTAAGGAAAGGATCAATGTAGTGGGACTGTGACGTTAGCGGCCGTAGTGATAGCAGTGGGGCAAGTGAACTTTGTCCCCCCAATGATACTAAATTCCCCACATAAATTACAGCGCAACATATACTCGGATGGTGGCTGTGCACGACAATAATCCCTGACGTGACCTTTACTACGACACTTAAAACAAAATGGCGTTCCATCGGGGTCTCGAAAAATGTTCGTGAGGCGAAATCTGGGTGAGAATCTAGCGGTCTTTGTTGCAGGACGTTGGGCAGAAGACTTACGTAGTGGAGGAAGGAACGGATTGTGGGCAGGAACAAACACCTTACGTGCTGAGGGCTGATTGTGAGCAGACTGTAGACGTTTTACTGTAGGGGTTCTAGCAGGGGACCTAACTTGAACGCGACCTACCTCAGAAGTATTAGAGGATCCTTCATGGCCAAGGTTACGGGACATTTGACGTAGCTCTTCCCTATCTTTCGCTACTTGTTGCTTTGATTTGGGAACTATCGGAAGGGCTCTAGTTAGCATTTGCTCTACAGCTTCGCTGAGGGAGACATCACGAACCTTTTTGGTAAGCCAACGATAGTATAAATTCTCAGCCTCAGTACTAGGGGGAACTGGTAGACACCTAATCAAATAATCGTACCAAGATAGGGGAGGTTTGCCAGAGGGCGCTAAAAAGTCCGGAGTTGGAATGTCAATAGCAGAATCAATAACAGAATCATTGGACGTGTCAGTGGGACCATTGCGACCGTAGATAAGTTGCTGCGTTAGGGTTGGAGGAGTAGGATAGAGTTTGATGGGATCATTAGGAGCAGTGACCGTAATGTTGGGAATTTGGAGAATATCCCAAAGTGGTGGACCACGCGTCGATGATGACGGACCAGCCACTACTTCTTGCGAAGCAGTTGAAACAGTTTCACCCAACAACTCAATTTCAGTGTCCATAGGCACTTCCTGAACTTCCTCCTCCGTTAAAGTGAGCATACCGCACTCAGCTTCCAATTCGAGAATGTCTTCCATAATTCTACAAAACGAAAAGCTCATAAGCAAGGACTAAGTGCGAATAAACTGTTTATAGAAGCACGGGAAGTAAGCGGGAAGCAATATGGAAACAAATGGTAAAATATGCGACTGAACTTAATCGGCAGAATCTGAACTATAATTTGCATTGATTGACGGATTTGTTTGAGATAGGTATTTAAAGTTGTTGACTTTGACTTTCTCGTTCTTTGGATTGACAGTAATTTTATAGAAGTCTATGACGTCGGATCCAATAACTAAATCGTACGGTAACCTTTGAACGATTAGAAAGTTTGCTGTGATATTAACATTATCCAAAAGGAATCGCAAAATCAGCTCCTGATTTAACAGTGACTATGTCTTCGGAAGATGGCGTACCCAACCAAGCTAAGCTATATTTCAGAGGCACTGGTTTATCAACTATAGTGTAAGCGTGATTCATTTTCTTAAGTTTATCTAAGAACTTTGGATTTACTGCTGAAAATGTGGCCCGATTCGTGATGTACATTTGGACTTTTCGAAAGGAAACTGAAACAATTGTAAAGAATCGATCAATGGGACTTTTAATTGTTGACACCATAACTTAGTGCAAGCGTCAGGATTTATTTTAGCCACCGTATTAGAGTCTGACTCTGAATCAGAAGAAGCTACAGAGGAGCCTTTACGGGATAGGGCTAGACTATAATTATCTATAGTGGATTCCTTGGTTTTAGAGAGTGGAATGTATTCGCCACCATAACGCAACCACGTAGATTTTGCGTCTACTTCTACTTGGTTGGTCTCGGCGTTGACATGCAAATCGTACCGAGAGATTACATCTACTGACAAAAGCATGTCGCAGGGAAGATTATTAAGAATGAAGTAATCAGCCAAAATTGGTTTGCCATTAATTGGAAAATCGAAACGTGCAAATTCTTTGGCTACCTCATATTTGTGATCAGATGATAGAGCCCATTTCGAAAGGTCAAAAACTTCAGGAATTTTCAAAAGGCAGACCTTTAAGTTGTATTTGTTATTTTTAAGGGACTCAACTAATTTGCTACTAACTGCTGATTTTGTAGCGTCTTTGTCAAACTTGACGTAGATAGGCCCATGAGGGGTTGGTATTACATGAAGTGGAGGTGATGGTATAAAATCAGAATTAGAAGATTTGATTGATCTATCCGAATTACTGCGTTCTTGAGAATGCATGCCAGCTAATTTCTTTGAACCTTTGCTAGATTTTCCTTTAGAGGATGGGGCTTTAGAACTAGATGCTGTGGCAACAGAAGATGGAATTCTAGAACTAGAAGGTGTAGGGACAGAACTAGCGACTGATTTCACTACTGCAGTTCGGGCGGTTGAAGCCTTGGATCCCCTCTTTGAAGAGGAAGATGTACGGACAGTGTGACCAAAGTCAGAGTGATCGAATCTTTTAGGCGCATGCATATCGCGAGCGCTTCTACGAGAAGTATTGGAAGCATCAGAGTCTACTGGATCAGGCTCTATTGGATTGGGTAGTATTGGAATAGGTTCTATCGCATGCTCTTCTTCACTTTCATTATCCTCTTGCTCATGCTCACTTAGAGTTTCTAAATTAATTGGGGGAATTGGAGTAGCATTGCGACTCATTGACTTCCGCCTAGGAGGAGCAGTAGGAGGAGTGTTTGGATCAATAGCCTGATCTGGACTAACCGGAGGGCTAACATTGTCTGGGTTTGAATTCGCAGACTGAAAAGATACTCTGGAATCTACTGACATGACTGACTGAGCTCTAGGGGTATTGTCATTACTTAAAGTCGACTGAGGAGAATCAGCGGATATAGGCAAAGAAACTACCGAATTTTGAGAATCAATCGTACTATCTAAAACAACAGAGGCTTGAGTTGATGGCGCAGCAATTGAAGGAGCGTCACGAGGTTGTACAAACTCAGGATTACCAGAAGTTAAAGTTGTGCCTGTAATGGTAGGAACACGAGACCTGGGTTTAGGGACAGGACCAGTTGCATAAATGGAATCTACAGAACCAGCTTTGGAACTGAAATAAGATTTGTCCGACATAAAAGGACGCATGTTATCTGGAATATCATCATCTTCCCATTCGGTTTCGTAAAATACATCGCTTTCCTCAAACTCGTCATGGTAGAGTTTTAAATGGCGAACGTTCTCGTCACGGAGACGGCCAGCGGAATGGGAACGAAGATCTCTGATAAGATAATTTATGGGACCAGTTTGTTCAATTATTTCAAATGGACCACGCCAGTTGGCTAACCATTTTGCAACGAGACCAGGAGTTCGAGTTAAATTTACTAAAAGTACTTTATCACCAGGTTGATACTGAATTGGAGGGTGATTAGCATCCCATCTAATCTTTCTAAGTTGTTGACACTTAATTGTACGTTCGCGAGCTTCAGCGCGAGCTTTCATTTGCCTAGTAATGCGAGCTTCGGGTTCATCGTCAGACAAGTGAGCGTCAATTTCAGGCAAGATAGTGTCACAGTTTAGACGGGGTTCAAAACCTTTTAATAATCGCGCAGGGCTAAAGCCTGTTTCAGTGTGATAAGTAACGTTGATAAAGAACTTAGCTTTATGCATGTATTGATCCCAATCGTTATGTTTGGCGTTAACGAATTTCTTTATAATGCGCTTGATTGTATCGTTGTGTCGTTCTACAACACCGCAAGTGGTGTGATTGTGGGCAGAAGCAAAAGATATTTCGATGTGATACTTATCACAATAATCTTTAAAAGATTTAGAACTAAAATGTGTGCCCTGATCACAAACGATTTTACTAGGAATTGAATGGTTATAAATTACAGCATGCTCAAGAGCTTTGATTGCGCATTTGGCTTCGCAGGTCTTAGTTGGGACAATTTCGACATAACGGGTCAAATGATCAACAATAATTAAAGCGTATTTGTTTAAAGTTCTTTTAGTAGTAGGAAAAGGACCAATGAAATCGAGACCTATCCTATCAAACGGTTTAAGAGGTGGTGGGTCTGGTTGAAGAGGACCACGAGTAGCTACGGTAGGCCTATTATGAAATTGGCAAAGTTGGCAACCAAGAATGAAACGTTTTGTTTGACGATACATTTTGGGCCAATAGTAGCGTGCTTGTATAATTTTCCATGTTTTAAGAAAACCTAAGTGACCAATGTCATCCTCATGGACAGTAGTCAATATTCGTTTTCGTAGACGTGAAGGAACCACTAAAAGCCAATCGTTAGCTTGTTCATCGAAACTAGATCTGATGAGGATTTGATCGTGAATTGCAAAAGAAGCATAACGTGGGTCGAGTGGAAACTCATCGGGATTATTGTCATGGTTTTCAATAGCTTCAATAATAGGAAGAAGCTTTGGATCTGCTCTTTGGAGAGCTGCAAGTTTAGAAGAATCTATAGCATCCTGATCGATGGATAGAGCTAGAAGATTTTCAGTGAAATCGAGTGGTTCTTTATCATCTTCATTGGGTTTATCGACTGGATTTCGCGACAGGGAATCGACGTTCCTATGCTTAGCTCCAGACTTATACTCGATATCGAATTTGTATGGCATTAAGCGTAAAGCGAAACTTTGAAGTCTACCTGTTGGATCTTTATTCTTCATTAAAGCACAAAGTGAACAGTGATCAGTGACAATTGTGAAGAAGCGGCCATGGATGTAGGGACGGAAAGTTTCTATTGCGTAGACTATTCCTAAACATTCAAGATGAGGTGCAGGATAATTTTCCTCAGCTTTCTTTAAACTTCTAGATGCAAAAGCAACTACCTTCCATGTGCCATCGGTTTGTTTTTGTTCTAATGTAGCACCTAGTCCTAACTTAGATGCATCAGTGTAGACACGTGTTGGAACGTTATCTCTTGGATATGCCATGACCATTGGTGAACATAAAATGTCTTTGAGCTTTTCGAATGCAGTTTGATGCTCTTCTTTCCATTCAAATTTCGCGTTTTTATGAGTTAGCTTGTTTAGAGGCTTACATAAGTTAGAGTACAGGGGAATGAATCTTCGATAATAGCCACATAAATGAACAAATGAGCGAATGTCTCTAACAGTTTTTGGGACTGGGAATTCTTTAACGGCCTTGCATTTATCTGGATCGGGAGATATGCCATCTTTAGAAACTATATGGCCTAAGAATTTAAGTTTATTGCAACCGAAGTTACATTTCTCTGGCTTAAGTTTAAGACCGGCGTTAGCAATAGCGATGAAAACTGCTTCTATATGATCAAGATGGGACTCAAAATCACGGCTATGAATAATAATATCGTCGAGGTACGCAAGTGCTACAGTCCATTTTAAACCACCTAACACGGCGTCCATTAATCTTTGAAAAGTTTGGGAAGCTCCACATAAACCAAATCCCATTCTCGTAAAATGATATAGTCCGTCTCCTGTAATGAAGGCGGTCTTTAAAATAGAACTAGGATCCATTGGAATCTGATTATAAGCATCAGCCATGTCACAGGCAGAAAAATACTCATCCTCAGCGAAACAATCCAATGCATCGTCGTTACGGAGTAATGGATAGCGATCTACAACAGTTTTAGCGTTAAGAGCACGATAATCAATGCAAAAGCGAGTAGTTTTATCTTGTTTTGGGACAAGGACTACTGGACTAGACCATGGAGAATTGGAATGCTCAATGACTCCTTTTTCTAACATTTCGTTGACTTGTTTATTAATTTCAACGCGTTCGGCAAATGAATAGCGATATGGTCTTTGCTTAATGGGAATGTTGTCATGCGTTTCTATTTTATGAGTAATGAGATGAGTGCAACCTATGTCGTTTGGGTGCTGCTTAAAAACTTCAGGATAACTCATAACTAGTTCGTATAGTTTGTAACGTTGTTCGTCGTTGAGATTATTTCCTAATGTGACTTTGTTTGCGAAGGACTGACATTCAGGAGATAAAGATTGAAGCAATTGATCAGCTGTTAAATCGCTTTTGGTTTCAGAGGAAATGGTAGAACGATTTGAAATCATGTGTTCCTCAGCTTTATCTAAGTCTCCTACGATTTGATCTGGAGTGAAACTTTCGCAATTTCCTATACTAGCATCATCAGGTTTTAATTTTACTACACGAGAGGAGAAATTACAAATATAAGTGAATCCTTTGCCATTTTCTAAGTGGACTATGGAGTTTCCTACTGTAACGGATTTATAAAAACGAAGACGTTTGTCAGGAATGACGAGAACATCATTAGTAGGAGGACTCTTTGCATAAACTTCAATTCTAATTGCAGTGTTTGGGGGAAGAACTGCTGAATTGGATAATCTCAATTTACAATGTTGTTGATTGTTGGACTCAGGGATAGCGGCTGACAACTCGGCTGGGAGAGAGCTACTACTAGAAGAAGTTGACTCTGAGTCTGAAGTATCGAATTCTTCGCCTAAAAGAGAATCGGCGGGATTAGTAGATTGAACAGATGAAACTGGAATTGGAATAGGTTTAGTTTCAGCTAACTTCAAATGCTTTCTAGGAGCGTCTAAGTTCATGTTGATGCCATAATAGAATTTGCCATTTTCATAGTCTAAGTGAACTTTGTATGCACGAAGCCAATCTACTCCTAGAACCATACAATTATTAAGTCCAGGGACTATGAAGAATCTCCAAAGAATTTCCTTATTTTCATCAACAGAGATGAACATTTCTACTTGCTGAGTAACGGGAATTGATCTGAATTTACCAACTGACAACTTAACTCTAAATGGTTCGATATTAGAAATTCTATGAAAAGTGTCAGGACGAGCGCATCTTATAAGTTTTTGTAACGTTTGGGGGCTAACGGCTGAAATTGTAGCGCCAGTATCCGTAAGAGTTGGGACTTTAATTGATTCAACAAAAACTTCGCATCCTCTAAGGACGCGCCTTCTACCTCGTGCTCGGTAACGTACAGGATAAATACCACGCTCAGCTTGAGTTACTGGAGTTGCTTCGGAACTAAATGAGTTGGACTCAGAATTGTATGTTGCTCCGCTTTCTGAAGCTGCTTTATTGGGTTTAGAAACGTTACTTTGAAAATTAGCCTTGATGCTGTTAAATGATTGGTCTGCTCTAATGATAGCATGTTTCCAATTATAGTTGGCTAAATGATTGGGTAAAGGTTTCGTTGGTTTTAAAGGTGCAGGCACTGGTACCGATTGCAACTTAATTTTAGCAGTAGTAGCTATGGGGTCATTATTTTTGGATGCTGACATAGTGCTACGCATCATTGAAGAAGAATTCTTAACTACATCAGCATAGGAGCTGGGATTAACAGAAGGAACTAAACTATTGAGAGAAGGAACTAAACTAACTTTATTGGAATTATTATTACTATCTAACTTATTGGAAGAAGGTGATTTATTTGTAGAAACTAAAATATTATTATTTACGGAGGAACTATTTACATTAGATTCACTCATGGGGAGCTTCGTCAGCGCTTGAAGTTTTCCGACTGCGTAACCGGAGTAATTTGCGGCGCGGCAGTAGAAGTCGATGGTTGTTGCTGATTTTGTTGCAATTGGGAATTATTTTGCGCACTTGGTTGGTTTTGATAAGGCTGGTTATAATAAGGCGCTCTGGGGCGATAAGAATTATTGGGACGATAACCTGAATTGCCTTGGCGATACTGAGGACGAAAAACAGGCGAGCCTTGACGCCAATTAGAACTCTGAGGCCCAGAATTGTTTTGGGACTCTGCAGCTAAACGCTGTCTACATTCGGACCAACAATGTCCAGGACGATTGCAAAATGCGCATGGGCGACTATTCTGATCATAGGGAAGCGCGCCTCTAAGTCTTGGATAACACTTTTCCCAAGTGTGGTTAAGCTTATTGCAAAACGTGCATCTAACTGGATTTTCTCCATCGCGCAAATAATTTTCGAATGGCTGAGTTTTGTCCATATGAGTACTAGTGCGATTGGAATTGCCAGAAGGGGCTGCGGCTGAACCTTGTGAACTAACCGAAGGGGTTCGTGCTACTTGCGATGCATAAGTTTCAGACAGTTTGCGCAAGGTGTTCAAAAACTCTAAAGGAGTTGGTACAGTAACCATAGCCATGTTCATTTGTAAATCCGATGGAATGCCTTGGGACAATTGTCTAACTCGTTCTTCGTCTGTCATGTTTGGATTAATGCTTGTTAAGATTTCCAATTTACTAGTGACGTAGGCTTGTGGATCATCACCTAATTTAAATCTAATTGCCTTATTCTTAGCGCGATAGATGGCTTTCTGGCTAGAATGATCGAAAAATAGAATAATGGAAGCTTTAACGTCATCCCAGATTTGATTATGATCAGCGTCTGCAGCAGTGATGCGCGCACTAACACTAGACCAATTAGCTGACCACCATGATTTGGCGTCTTTCTCTAACAAACGATCAAAGTTGGTGAGAATCCATTGTGAGTTAATGCCCATACTGTCTAGATCCATCTGGAGTCTTTGCAAATACTCGGCGACATTAGTTGTGCCATCAAAATGACGAAGCTGATTTAGTGCTTCATGATGCAGCCATCTAACGGCTCCTACAGGATTGCCTGGGTTTAAATTGGCCAATGGTATTGCTACATTAACGTTTGGAACTGGGTTAGCATTTGGTATAGCATTTGCGGCTTGGGCAGGAATAGCGGCTGCTTGGGCGCGTAAGCGCTGTAACTCTACATCATTATCTGCATTCTGTGCTAAAGCGCGAGCTAATTCGGCTTCTAATTCTGCAATGCGTTCAGCCATGGTGAAAAAGAAATGAAAATTATACTATAGGAATTAATGAATTAAAGGAATAGTGAATGACTAAATTTAAACTATAATTAAATGACTCTATCTTTATTGTCAACAGCAAGTTGAGCGTTTGCCACACTAGGATGTAAATTTTCCTTATTCGTGAACACGTATACGATTGCCTTTGCGACTGTAATTGAAGCGTCCAGAGATGGGAAATAAACAACTACAAGTCGATAAACAACATACGACCGTGATACAATAATAGAATAATTGTCAAAAGGACTGATAGTGGACTTGATTATTTGGAATTAATGAAACTGCAGAAATTTATAGGCATTTAAGAAGCATATATTAAAAATTCAAAATCGCTTATAGTGAATATTATTACGCTAGACATAGGAAAAACGATAAAATATTCAAAAACAGCTATGAGGACATAATTGACTAAATGCTGTATAAAAGTTAGCTACATCGTAACTGAAATGTACAAAAGCTCAATAGAAATAATGCTGAATGTAAATTATTAACTTGTAGAAAAACGGCTAAAAATTCTACTACCTACTACTGATATGTATGGCTGGTGTAAGTAAGTTCGTTGCTATAAGCAGGCTAGTATATGGCTAGTACTACGTGTTATAATATAAGGCCAACTATGACATTAGCTTATGCGTATGCATTGGGATCCGATAGTAGTATGCAAGTGGCAGTATATCGGCTGTAATATGCGTCAAGCAGTTGGTGGAGTAAGCCAGGACATGCATAGAATTATTTAATTGCATACATACCGTAGCGTAGTTACTATTTGTAACTAAACTAATTGCAGTTGGCTATAGGATCGTCGGTAGAACCAAACTCGGAGACAGGTAAGCAGAGTACCAAATAGCACGGCAAAATAGCAAGATTACGTAGACAGGTTAAACTATGAGCATAGGTAAACATTCATAATTAGCATTAATTGTATACTTCGACTTTTTACGCTTTCAGTACAGTATTAGCATAAGATACTTGAATTAAGAAGTGAATGTACTGCGACATTGACAAGGACTTGAAAAAAGATAAGACTCTCGAGCCAAAAGTAAACTTGAACAAAGAAAAAGTTACACACAGAAATAATATTTTACTTTGTGAATAAAAATATCTGTTACTTGACTGGATGGGGAAATGAACAAAAATTGTAGCTACGGATGGGTGCACTATACTTGGCCCAGTGTCTTTTTCAATAAGCGGACACTCTTCACAAAACAAAAATCGAATTGGATTAATTTAACTGAGAAAATCAAAATTGAAATGCTTTTCAAAATACAAATTAATTAGTAATTCGACCGTAATGACTTGCTAGGTAGACCTGAAAACATTTGGCATTAAATGATTTGTAGATTTGTTACTTGGCATGAGCAACTGGCAACACATAAAGTCATGCAGAAATTATTTACTACTTGGTGACTTAATTTTCCTAGTAAAATCAAGAATGTGTGTGTGTCGGGCTATATTATTATGATTTTGAATGTCAAAAACGAAATGCATAAACTTTGATTGACTTTTGACTCAAAATACGAACAAAACAGAATGTGTAACGTACACTTTAACGAGCAATCGGAATCAGAATTGTAATACGTACTTTGATTGAAACATAAATGACTGTGCTGATTCAAAAATACACAGCTGAGTTTAATTGCGAATTGTAATTTAGTGTTACGGATCGTATGGTTAAATTGCACAAATCAAATGGAAATGTAAACTTGAAAATATACGATAAATATTTCGACCGTTTCAAATACAAATATGTAGCTGTGACATTCGGTTACTAAATACACCTTACTGTAGTGTAAAACGGAAATGAATCGTGATTAAAACAATAATATTTATATAGCCCATAGAAGTTGACACTTTTGTTTAGCAAAAACACACTCAAATATACGTATAATATGACAATGTGAATGTTTAGACACGTTAGTACCACACACAATTTCATGAATATGATTGGATATAATAATTGAATGAAATTTTTATTATTTGATTTCGATATGTGTTACCAAGTTGAAATTACGGTTGTGAAGAGAATATCCGGGGCACGGGTCCGCTCAGCTCTTGTCAGAGTAAAAGATTATGAGTTGGTGGGGATGAGTACGTCCACTATTTCTCTTACTCAGGATGTGCCGAAATGAATACACAAAAGAACGTGTTTGGCACTAAAGAAAAGGCTATAAGCAAGCCGTAGAATTTATTGGGTTTTATTAATAAGCGACTGAACAAATAACGTCAGGGCAGGGACAATAATAGAAATTATGAATTTGATCGAAACGATGATGACAATTCAAAATAATGCCATTGTGGGCGGAAAAGCTGTGTACCAGCCGAAAGACAAAAAGAGAGTCCAGGGCAGAAGAAATGTCTGCCTGTTATCGCATAAGCATAAGCAAATCTCAGGATTTCCTTATGCTTTGCTATAATTGTTGTTGTCAGTGTCATGCATTGCAGGGACACATGCACTCACAGTACCTGACCAATCGTGTGCGGAGGGAAATGAACTCTCGTCCAGCAAGTAATAGATAATGCAAATTAGTCTATTGCTTGCTGGGCATTTTGGGAAGAAACAGAGAAATAGGGAATGCAACAAAGTTGCATTCTCTCAGTATTATGTTCACATCCTTTAGTTTCCTATCCTTAAGTACACTTATTTATTTTTATTACACTTCTTTGGAGACTATGTACTTACAAATGTACACAGCAGCATAAAGTGGGTTAATTGTCTGATTTTATGTGTGTGTCATCCATTATTAAATGTAATGGTGCTTTTGTACTTTCTTGCATTTCTATCTGTAGCTTATATAGTCAGAAAATCTTGGGATGATTTGCATCCTGCATAATTTTACATGCCGACAAAGAGCACAGCAGGCGGGGACATAAAATAATTAGGAATGGCGAGCACCAAATTCACCGAACAATGTAGACACAGGAATGCCTTCAAATAACGGAGACAATGTGCTTACATGTGTAACAAATCGTAAATATTAAGTGCACAGTTACACCGATAATCGATTAGCATTTGAAATGAGACTGGATTTTATGGCTGTTGAGTTGGTGAAGTGCGCAATGAAGGCGCAAAAATATTTATAAAGTTTGTCATGTCAACGTTGGAGGTTTATACAGCATTTCGCGGAAAACCTTAACCTGGTAGTGCTTGATGCCCAGTTGCTTGCAATTTAAGATGAAATTTTCAGATGAAAGCTGTTAAGATGATGAGAAGACAGTTTGAGTCGATGAACTAATCTTTTGTCGACATTTGTGTTACACTTGAGACTTGATAATACTTGTACTTTGGAAACTTTATCGTAAATGCGTACATCTGTCTCCAAAGTTTTCAGCGACACAATTCTCTTATTTTTGGTTAGATTAGATATGTCAGTTCCACTATACGGGCTATAAGTGCAATGTTTAAGTGTAGACATAAGTTGCGTGTATAAATCCCTATAGAAAAACAAGTTTTAATAGTCAACTCACGTAAATATTGTGATTTAACATTTCTCTTTGGAAGTTATCCGTAAATGGGAAACGTAGACGACAATATTAAATGTATTTATGTAACTGCAGTGCAGTTTCATGGATTTTGCAAGAGCATAGTCCAACTTTTTAATAAAAACCTCTGTCCCCTACAAGTTTAAGTCTAGGTATTTTACTTTTTTTCTTTCAAAAAGTCTTGGTTTAAGCTGAAAGATGACAAGTTGGCCCGCAGGAGGCAACCTTTGCCTTATTCGCATAATATTTTTGCTCTCAGTCAGTTTACTCTCTTGGAATCCTATCCATGCTCCGCTGAACTGAAATGAGAGGGAGCTAAAACTCTTAAAGCTCTCTTCGTCTCTCCATTTACTCATGTAGAGGCATTAGGATTTCCCTCCAGCTCAAGACAAGTACACTCACTATAGGCACAGAGACAGTCGGCAAATACCAGAAGGCAGAGCAATAGACTTTGTTTCTAACTCAATGCATACTGTCAGAGAATTCCTATATTACTTGCTCTTTTCTTTACTTTTACTTTCAGCCACCCGCCACTTTACTAATACTCTATATAACAAGGACATGTTTCCAACAGTATAACCAAGAATATTGTGTTAACAAAATCACGACGTGCGCCAGCTCTCTGGCTATTTCCAATCCGGCTAATTTTTTCAAAACGGAAATTATTTTATCATACCACGGAAATAAATGTGTACATAATAATATAGTAACTATATGCCCTTAATATAATATCCACATTGCATTTATATGCATACAATGTACATCCGTGTACTGCGTTGCATGTATGTTTCACAATCTGTCGTTAAAGTTTCTTCATCTCCGTTAAGTTCACTGCTTTTGTATTCTAAAGTAGTCGCCCACTCAATAGCAAAATGTTTTGCACATTTTAAATGCAAATACAAGTTGTCTATGAAAATTAATTTATAGGAACAACAACTGTTCTAGATCACTGAACAATAACTGTGAATAGCAATCTTATATAGAGCAGTATCGCTAAATGTATTTCTGTAGTCATAATTCAATCAACTGTCAAGAAACTATGAAACTAATTGGTATGGTCTAAGTCTTGTAATTCGATTTAGCTAAATTAATTTACATTGACATCATGTGACACGGCCATAAATGCATTCCCTTCATTGTTTATTGCTCAAGGAGCATTTATCGATTACTTCTGAACTAACTTCCCAATGAAAGTTTAGTTTGGTTTGCGTAATTTATTCAGTTTCTTTCAACTTTATTGAGATTTCCAGGTAGTTCTGAATTGATTGCACAGCACATAGAGTAAACATTACTAATATTTGTATAGTTTATGAAATGTACGGTGGGAATATTTAATTTCACATTTATCTATGTAGATATAAATAGGGAACTGTTTGTTTGGATGGTTGACGGCATAAATGGTGTAGAATGGGTTGAAGTTTAAACTTTAACTATCAAGTTTGAAGGTAATTGAATTAGAGGTTTTAATTGGAGCACTTAAAACTCATTTGGCTTCACCCACAACTGTGAGAAATGTTAGTTAATGGAGAGCACACAGCTTAGTGTTAGAGCAAGGTAAAAGCATGCCTTGAGTTAAATTGGTTGGTAACATGTAACCCTATCCATTGGGTATGTCTCTAAATTCACTAGTGCGTATAATAAGTGTAAATTGATATAGTGTTAGACTTGTATAACAGAGTTGGTTAGATGATAGCTAGTTACAATTCTATTATGGTTTTGTTAGCAATTTTGCATACATCACCAAGTATTGTCAAGAGGATCGACAGACAGCTCAATTGAATTTTACTACTAGTACAGAATGATCCGAGGTAGTTGAAGCGTGTATATAGTAGTACTCGTATAATGAAAAGAGTCACTTCTTCCAATCCTAGCGGGTCGTTTGTCGGTTTTTGTTTGACTGTGTGAAAAAAATTGGAGTTGAATTATCTGGGTGTAGCGACGAGTAGTAGGAACGTCGGGCGAATGAGAAAGATGTGAATATCGGAGAGTGATGAGATGTTAGGTGTGGGTGAAGGATGGAGGAACCGGAGAATGAAGTGAAGAATACAGTTGAAAATTGGAAATGTGTTTTGGGGTCCTTGGCAAACAGCGAAGTGTAGGTAGGATGAAAGGGAGAGAGCAACTCTTGAATGAATGTATTTGTTTCCGCTCTTTACGAATTTTTTCTTGGTGGGTGAGTTGACAATAGTGAGGAGGATTGGAAGGAAAGCGATAGAGTCATGTACAGATAAACGGAGAAAGAGTCTTATCTTGGTGTGTCTCTTACTTATTATTAGTGGTAGGTAGGTAGTCGTTTTGTCTTGAGAGAAAGAGTGCTACTCAGGGTGAGTGAGTCTACTTCTATCTGAGGTGCTCGAAATCGCATAGAGCAGACTTATCTCTGACGGGAAGGAAATCGAATCAGATGGCATGCCCAGTCTTTGCTTTTACTCCTAGTAGATGTTTTTCAATCGAACGGAGCTAATATAAATATATTTCTAGTACATAGGACTCAACTTACAACAATCTCTTGTTTTATGTGTTTAGGAGTCGTGAAAGTAGGATTTTCACCAAGCCTTTCCACTTTCACTCTGTCCACTTACTCTGTCTTACGCGTAGCACTGACGAATTTCAAGTAATTGGTTTCTATTTACTTAGATTAAGTAAGTTTCACTAGAACACACGATTACAAAGACGAATGCGAAAACCCGGTTGATTAAAAACACACAGAAATAAAAAATAAATTGAATGGTCTCACTTTAGATTTCCCACTTGGACACAATTCTACAAGAGTCAGACCAGGTCAGTGTATAATGAATCTTATTGTATCTATAAGTAGATCTGGAGCAGATATTCTATGAACTTTCTCAATGAAAAGGAAATGTTTGGAGGAGAAAGCGAGAGTGTTGGTAGGCATCATTCCTCCTCTCGTTAAATTGAAGCACTCACTACACTGCTCTGTCTCCAGCTTAAAACTCAAGAACTCGTATGTATCTCGTCCCTTCTGGTCTAGCCGTTGAGAGAGAGTGGAATGCGTTTTGTCGACAGCTTTAGTTACTATTACTACAAAGAAGACTCACACTCTCGCACTTGGCTCTCTCCTGCCTACTATACATAGTAGTTGTGTATTCTACCTTCCCTACTTACTCTCCGTATATATTATTAAATAGCAAATGCTAAGAATGCAATTTATGTTATACAGATAAATGTTGGTCTAATCGGGCCAGAGAGCATGGAGGAGCAGAAGACCAGGCCAGAGTCAGCCGAACTGAAGGATAGCTCCGTCTGACTTGTTTGTCTCGAGTACTTCTCTGATGCAATGTGAATGGGAGTCTCTGCTGTGTCAAGCTCTGCTCGATTTATCTCGGTGCAGTTCGGAGTTCCACTTGATTCTCACTCTCCTTTAGTTAACTCACTTTACTACGTATCGTAATAATACAAGTTGCCCGCTCCCGGCTCTGAATTTACTTACACGGGAGGGAAAAACCTTTTTCTCAACACTTTCTGTCCAACTGCCTCTGAATAAACTCAACCTGGCCCACCTTACACACAACACTCGTATAATCTAATAAGTATAGATACCGTTATTACTATTCTTAAGTCGTCACTCACTCCCCTTCCATCAACCCACCTCGCAACTTAGACATGACAATCAGAATAACATACCTTCCGATGGACACGAGGAACACACTCATGTCTCAGGCTAACACAAAATATTTAGGTCCCATTAAATATGACATACCTAGTGCTATCCAACTAAATGCCTACCTATATAGGAAGTAGATAAGATACCCATTTCCCTAAATGCTACACACAAACAAAAACACAGGTAACTTTTAGACTAAGCTTCCTGCTTTACATGCAAACTTACACAAACTTTCCTCTTCCCTAAAAGTGCAGAAACAACTTTGTCTCTTTTAAGAGTTCACTCTCAATATTGAACGAGAATTGAACCCACGTTGTGATTTCCTAAGCCCATTGTGGAAAAAGAGTGTTCGGACTCGGATCCATCCACCAAGACTGTCTCTCTCTCTCTTCCATTATGAACATTAGACTTTTTCTCAACGTAACATGTAGCCCACACAAGCCACACACATGCATGCCAAACCAAAAGTCGGCTTCTCTGAGTCCCACATATTGGATTGCTTTTCCTGTTACATTATGCACATCAGTACCATACAATCCATCTTATAATCACTATATAAAGACAACGAATACAAAATCCAACACCAAATTTCTACTCGGACCTTTTTCTGATTCATACCTTATCGATTGGAATAGAGGCTTCTACAAAATCAAATAAAATGTGCTTCAGAAAGGACATCTGGAGGAAAAAACAATCTACATACAAATACGCTTCTTCCATTAATTTATTCATCCATAAATAAAATTGGAAGTGTTTTTGTTCCATGCTTGCATTCACTTTGATCTTCTATATTAACCCGATGAATACCCTTAACTTTCTTTACGAAAAAATTTCTAAAGCTATTATAAACCAAGACATTCAGCCAATACTGCAATTTTTAGGGTTGCTTGTGCAATGATATTTATTAAACAATTGTGTATGATTCAAAGCTAGATTTCTTTTCAAAATATATTTTAAATGAAATTTTTATAGTAATATGGTTTCCTGTCTGCTCATGAACGTATCTATTTTTGTTACAAAAATCACAAAATTCAAATTTTGGAAAAACGCATTTAATGGAAAAATTTTAAAACTGGGGGAACAATTAACTGTGGAGCGAGCCTTGAATGGTTTTTTAGCTTACTACGTTTAGACGCTACTGAAAAATCTAATAGCATTTTTCCATGCATTTCTTCCAATCCAAAATTTTTAAATCTTGTTTTATAGGTACGCTAGAAAAACAAAGTATACATCGTTTCACTTTGAATTGTAAAAGATTGGAAGGATTTAGTAGATCAACTACGCTTGGCTAAAAATCTGATGTAGTATTAAGGAAAAGTTTATAAACGATATTTTAGAAAGGAGTTGTGGAGTTGTAATTAAAGTAAATGTTTACAAGAATAATAAATCTGTGGGAGTTTTGTCGTTTGCTAACAAGGGTGAGTGAATGGGTATAAGAAAGTATGAGAGTAATGTTGTAAAAGAGTATTTGTGGAATTGGGGACTGTAAAATGCAAGTTGGGTGTAGTAGGAGAGGAAAGCGTTGAGTTAGGGATATTGTGAGTTGGGAGAGTCAGTCAGTTGAATTCAGTTGACACAGTGATATTCATTGTGTTGCGGTCTCTGCTGGAGCGGGTTAACCCGAGAAGTCTGGTATAGGTAGTAATAGTAAGGATTAGGTAGTGACGAGTATTAGACACCTTGCCTTAGCGTTGCATTAGTGCGGCTGTATGTCAGGTCAGAGTGTGTGGAGTGGATACAGTATTCGTTACGTAGCTGAAGGCATGTATTAAATATAACCATTAAGTAGTAGGAAGGATCCTCCGAAATTCCAGAAATCGGGTAGCATGTGCTACAGCTCGGTCTATTGTCGTATAGTAGAGTGGACGGTGTAGGGAGATAAGAAGGCTTCGTCGGCGCAGTCAAGAACAAAGTTGAGTATCCCGAGACGGCGAACAAGAGGCGAAGCGAGAAAGTAGTTCTTTCTCAACGGACGGGTAACTTATAGTGGAACAGACATTTAAGCGACTCTTTCCTCAACACAACTCCGACAGACTCCAATGCAGCCCCAAAGTCAACGAATTATATAACTACGTAACTAAGCTACCCTTTCTCCCAAAACTTTCCCTCATTCCTTCTCCAATTTCAATGAAACCCAAATTCACACTTTTAGGCAGAAACAATACTCTGACAGATGTGCTTCCTCAATCCATCGTCATTAATATCTGTGCATGTAATTGCAGGACTAGACTCTTTTTTTTCACATTCCCTTCTGCTATTTGTCAGTCGACTGAATTGTCGCTTGAAACGTTCTGGGACTATCGAGCCATAGAGTTTTATGTGTCTGCTTTCTATCTCTTCCCGTCTTATGTGAATACTTATATGTAAGTAATGTTTGTTCCGTCGAACATATTATTATTACATGGAGTTAAGCTAACATGCGATGCCAATGAAACCTTCCCATCTACATGCACAGACTTAGTTAGTTGCATTCACTAAAAGGAGACATGACATAGTACTCCACTGGACTGACTGCAAATGGCTATCCAATCCTATCCAATTTACTCAAATTATGCTGTTAGACGACAAAAGTAGGTATTCTTACAAAACCTACTTCAACCCAAGAGCATGGCTATTAGCATACGACTGATTGTGTAAGCTAATCTATTACTGTGCCATACAAAGGAGGCGTACTCTCATCTGATCTCATTATGCGTATTATGTCCTTACTTCACTGGAGAATGACACGATATGTAACATCCCTAAAGAAAAATACATATTCACTTCCCATCATTATATGGGGTCATTGTAATTCACCGTATCTCAGGGGGGTTCATTGTTAAACATACATGAAAAGGTATACTAAATACCGAGAATGGCCAGTAGCAACTGACAATGCACAAATTGGACATATTTTTATCTTAGTAGCCTACTATTTATAATACTAATTACTATTCTGAGAATTCTAACAATTTGTATATGTCTGTTAATTACAATTTAATTGAAAATATAGTTGAATGCTGTGAAGAAATTTTTACGAACGGTTTTATTAGCTATTTAACCCACATTGTAAAATTCTCATTCCTCCAATTCTTATTTTAAGATTCGCTTAAGTACCAAAATCGATACTAAGTCCTATGGAAATGATGTACCTTAAAGATGGTACTAATACTCCAGTTTGATTAAACGCCGTCTCTATTGCTATTACATTAGTTAGGAGCTTGGGGGCATTGAGGATATAATTTATCAAAGTTGATCCGTTTCTCAGTGCAGATTACTGTCCAATTTCGGTGCAATAGACATCTGACAATAAATATCTTTTCTAAAAACAGAATTTTGACTATTAGAGATAAATGGAGATTTATTAGTAATGGCCTTATAACTTCATATAGATTTAAACGAATAGAGTAAATAAAATTCCCAATAAAATTTTTAGACTCTTTAATGCGTGTTTATACTCCAGTGAATAAGGTTGACCTAAAATTCATAACTTTGCATGTCTAAATACTTTATAAAATAATATGATTGGCGAAGAAAGTAGTTTGGTGAGTAAATAAGATTATAATTATATAAATAGGATTAAAGGAAGACCTCGGTTCTGTTTTGACATTTCAAGTTTTAAAACTTTGTCTGGGGAAAATTAGTGTTAAGTCAAGAGAACAAGCTAAGTTCAAACTAATACAAGGTTATTTGATCTGTGTAATATAAATGGGACTCCTAAGTTCCAAAAATAACTAGTTCCAGACAATTTAGTAGTCACTGCAATGGAAACAAGTATAAGATGAAGGGATCCGGTTAGTTCAAAGAAATTTCCTAAGGGTAAGCATTAGAAGGGGAAAATTCCAAAGTAAGAAATAAATAAGGAGATGAATAGATGGTAAGATGAGAAAGTCTTTGAGATAGTGAGACTAAGACGTCGACAATTAGGGGCACCTTCTACCTAATAGAATTTCACTGTAGAACTAATGTGCTGATTAAGTTTAATATCACTTGGGTCTTTCATTGTCACTCGGCGCTCTTAATTCTCTATTCCATCTGCAGGTGAACGGGAAAGAGTCATTTGTACTGGAAGTAAGATGCTGGAAATAGCTTGTGTGTGATTAGTTTGTTGTCTTGCTCAGATAAATGGAAAAGGGCTGTTCGGATAAACTAGTAGAAGACGTCTTAATGAGGAGGTTGGAAGTCAGAGTCAGAGTAAAGAACAATACTGGAGATTTATGTTGTGTTCCTTAATATTATGTACGTACCTATGCTGATGTCCTTCGTCTGACGACTATAACATAATATTTTATTGTAGTCAACAAGGAATGAGAGCAACTGAGCCGTCTCAACGTGACTTGATTTCAGAAGACGTGACACTAAAGCAAATGGCAAAAAACATCTTGCACATAGATTTGGCAGATTCTTCCTTTTATATCGCCATTTTTATCTTGTCTATTTTATGCTCTTTTCTATTATTAGTATCTATACCTAAATTAGCCATTGACCATAAGAAATCCTATTTTATCAAGTTGCATTTGCAAATAATAGTTACTTTTATGGCTGAGAAACTATGAGCTTTAGTACATTTAGTATACTATATTCAAGTGCCCAACTAAATCTTAGTGTCTTATTTTTTGTGCTGATTTCTGCCATGTCATTTATTTGATACACAAAATGGCTTTTATAAAACATTTGTGGTCCTCCGAAGGATGCCAATGGAATATATTTACTACATTACATACATTATGTATATTATCCTACGTACTATTACACAAAGTATCTGTAAATGTATAAAGTTACGTCTCCAGAGAATACAGAATCCTATCATAACTGACACCGTATTATTCAAAATAAACAACCTGCAAAATAATTTATGGAGGGAGTATATTTTGTACTCTCTATTGTATAATTTAAAAATCAGATCAAATATTCTTCCACTGATTGACCCTATAAACAAAATTATTTAGTATAAACTTCCTACAGATATAAGTTTCATTATAGCAAACGTTTTTATTTAATTTTATTTTGGATTCCCACAATTCCGTTAATTTGTTTTTTGGTTTCTATAAGCTATTTTAGTGATATCCTTACGTTTCATGGAAAATGGTATAGGTAAATGGGCGTGGATCATAGGACCAGTGCCGTTCAAAAGACTACGGTAAGTATGTGCTTAAGTTGGGATACTTTAGTGAATAGGTTGGAGTAAGTTTCCCTCTGCTTCAGAATGCTGACAATATAGAAAAGTTCAATTCCCGTTATCTCCATATTTATGAAGCGTTTTCGTCGTATTTTTATTTGCCAGCCATTACGATAGTGCTTAAATGCCCTAACAATATTATGTATGAACGATTATAACTCCATTGACTTTTATGTCATCAAAATGTATCAGTAATACTAGTTCCACTCTACAGATACTTCAAAGTGCATACTACGGGACGAGTACTTCCCACACTTACTTCGCAGTAGTCTGTTATAGATCAAGTCATTATATTTTATCTGTCTGGTAAAGTATTTTGGAACAGACATTTTCTTTTGAAAGGTTGCGATATTAAAAACTCGTAGGATTATATTTCAGAAAAATAATTAGAAACTCGGATATGGAATCCAAACTAGGAGAAAACTTGCCCGTTTACCTATAACTGTAGTTAAGTACAACAAATGTGATGAAATTCTACTATTACACCTTGTCATAAGTTATAAATACAGAACTTTGATCTGTAAATGTCTAGTTTACTTCATGTGAATGCTAAATTCGCTTTCATACCTAAATAAATACAATATACATATCTACGTGTATATTTTAATTTTATTCATTGTTGTTTTACAAAAGTTAATGCATATGAATTTCTATATACAATATAAACATTCTACAACTCTATATCTATAACTATATTATTTCCACAAATTTGTAAAGACAATAGCATATGTCAAATAATGCCCCAAACAAAACCGTAAACTATAAAATAAAGAGGAAGTATATAAAGCGGTATAAGATGACGCAGGTTTGTGATGCCATGAGAGTGCGTATCTTATACTAATGGGCTAACCATGTAGTTATGATCCACTTATAAGGTTTCACACAAGAGGGATAATTGCACATCTCCGCCCTATGCATTTAATTGTTATTGTTACGATGCAATATGAATTTTAGAAGGCAAATAATAATAACAGTAAAATGTTATTATTAGGGTTATAGGGCTCACTCGTGTTAGGCAATTGGTACAGCGTAAATTCCAATAGCAATGACTCGTGGTTGTCACTGGTATTTACAGGTTTCCTTAATCCTTAATTACACTTTAAGAATTTCATCCCACAATTTAAATTGGACTATGGCATTAAGTTATGCAGTTGAAGCTGGTAGATACAGCAATGAAAATAAATACTAATCACTGATTGTAAACTCGTGCACTCACCCATAATTGTTGTGAATATCAAACCATAACATAGTAACCCTATATTATGTATATGTCGTAGACTGGGAGGGAAAGGTGACTGGGAGGGATATAATGTCCCTCTCCGACTAGACTGGGAGAGATAGCTCTGTACCGCTAGCGGTACCGAACCATGAGGTTTCCGACTGGGAGGGATAGGTTGTAAAGGATTGATATGAATGATCCTATGTGTATAAGTGCCACAACTATCGCAGATTTTAGGTTACTTTTACATGTTTTATTCATTGTAATCATTATTTTCTATAATATTCATAAATGTTAAGTATATTGCACATTTTGCATCAGTCATAATTAAATCATAAATTATTATTATCGCAGATTTTAGGTTACTCAACAACAAGGTAATCGGTATAAAAAAAGCTTAGTGAGAGGGCAGTTACCGTTGGCAGTATTATTTCTTTACCCATTTCCAGGATCGACAGATCAAATACTGATCCAACAAACTTACCATGTAAAGTTTTCCAAAGACTAGAAAATGGTAATCTTAAACTACAATGTGCCAAGGGGATCATTGAATGCATGGTAAGTGAAGTAAATGTCGGTCGATGGACCGCTGAAATCGACACAACTGGATGGCCGGAGGCACCTATAAAGTACATAACTGCATTGCGATCTGTAACATCATACACCTCTCAATCCATTTGCAAGTGCAAGGGTAACTGTCAAACTAAAAAATGTTCCTGTAAAAGGAATGATATTCACTGTTGTACTAAATGCCACAACGGCAGGAGCAGTTCCTGCAAAAATTTAGATAATTGAACTCCTAGCTTTGGAAAAAAATATCCATTAATAAGTATAATAGCAGCGTAACCTACTTAACCATTTGACTGTCAATATTGACTTAATAATTTATGATTTAATTATGACTGATGCAAAATGTGCAATATACTTAACATTTATGAATATTATAGAAAATAATGATTACAATGAATAAAACATGTAAAAGTAACCTAAAATCTGCGATAGTTGTGGCACTTATACACATAGGATCATTCATATCAATCCTTTACAACCTATCCCTCCCAGTCGGAAACCTCATGGTTCGGTACCGCTAGCGGTACAGAGCTATCTCTCCCAGTCTAGTCGGAGAGGGACATTATATCCCTCCCAGTCACCTTTCCCTCCCAGTCTACGACATATATATTAAAATTTATACAAGTAACAGCTATTATGTAAGGAAAATTATTTAAGACAAATTCAATTGCAAGGTCAGCATTTTAAGTTCATAAGGCATGATAAAATTCTAACATACTTATAATTTAAGTTGTCTTCGCCAACAAATAAAAGTGCAATGTTAATAATTATGCAACTACACATAATAAATGAGGGATTTCCATATTTGTCAGAAGAGTTGACTCCCAAACTATATTTAATTCAGCAGATACAATTGGTACATTGTGCAGTGCAATTTTAGGTTGGACTTTCTTATGTAAAATAACAGCCAACTTTATTGGCTGGAATAATATAGCTATTTATGTATTATATTTAATGATAATATTATACTATATAAATTCACAAAAGACACGCATTTGTGAGTAACCACTTTTATAATTGTAGATAGATAGACATTGCTCCTATTCATAAAGAGGCTTCATAATTTACTTTCATCCTTTTGTTTTATAATTAATTCTATTGTATACTTTCTTTGCAAGGAATAGAGAATTATAAAGGAAGGAAGTGAGACCACAAAAGCATAAAGCGATGCCATAATTTATTTTCCATGCTATAATTTCATATAAACGAAGATTCACTACAATATAGTAGTAATTACTTGCAAAAGTACATTTTTTGATATTTTTTTGCAGATTAAACCTCTTAATTTAGATATATAATCGTTATACCTGATTATTCTACAGTATATAGAAATCTGTTTACTCTAAATAAATAAATTACGATTTGGGGCATCGAGTCATTGTAATTCGTTGATTCGTTGCCGCCTTGGTAAGGTAGTGCAACCCAGCTATAAAGGCACTGGCACACTAGACTCAGACTTTCTATGGTATTCTACAATGGTCTTCTTAAATAGCCGTTTATTAAGTGTATACAGACTTTCATTCTGAAGAAAGGAATTACAAGCATACCTTTTACATCTATAATTAAAACGCTTAATCAGAGCATTTAAGAAAACTGAAATCGTAAAAAGAATCCTATACATTCACCCCTTGTATGTAAGTAGCTAGGTTTATAGTATAATAATCAGTCTAGTCGGTATAGTAACTCGACTATTTGGCAAACTTATACAATGAAAGAAAGATAAATATTTACATAGGACATGCTGTAATAGCATGACTGGAGGAAATCATTTTTATGAATAATCAAGTACAGGAAATTTCTAAATTGGCTGCAATTTACATGAACACGTAACTGTTTAAGCAGTTTTTAGGGTTTTGTATTGTCTCGGTTGCCTTCTGAATTCAGGGATGTTTATTAAAAATAAACAAAATTATTCAAAATGCATATGGATGGTCGGAGTCTAAACAAGTAGGAAATAAAAATAGTGTACACAAAGAAGAGGTCTGAAATTAAGCAAAGTGGGTGTTCTTACTCCTCGCACGTCACATAATAATAGCATTCATATCACAACAACAAACCTGACTTCATGCATAATTTTATGTATTTATGCACTAATGTGATACATACCACCCGGGAGATTCCTCTCCTTGCCTGCTGACCTGTTCCTCTTCCTTTATCCTTTCCAAGATATTATCACCGCTAATATATGCACGGTGTGCAGAACGCGGAAACGGCAGAAGAAACAATAGTGAACTCTGCTCTCGACTCTTCAACCGTTACCTTCATGCACCTCTGATAACGTATCCTTCTTTTATGCATAAGTATTTCTACTTACCGTCATGCACTAAATTGCTTTCCTGGTATGTGTAGTAATACATAAGACTCTGATAAGGAAGAATGAGTTTCTGTATCGCTACTGACTCTTCTCTGCTTTCTATGCATGCTCATTAATTTCCATCTAAAATTCAGAATGGATGAAGACATCTCTTCTATAAAATGCTCTTGGCATTTATTGACTAAATGAAACATATCTACTATTTAGGATAAGAATCTATTGCCTATAACTATAAAATTTACCTAATACTTTAGCATTCATATAAACAGTGTTACGTACACAAACCAAATAAATTGGAATAAAAATAGTGATGGAAAAGAAATATCTAACTAATAAAATGTTTTGAACATCAAGAAGCAGAGGGCAATGGGCATAGTATTCAGATATAACATTTAGGAGCTTCATATTATATTTTTATTTACGCTATGGAATCTACAATTTAATAAATAATAAAAGTAGATAATATAGCAATTTTTGTCAGAATTGGGATAAGTATCGCCCAAAGGTACTAGTACTCCCTATCAGACTTGGAAGACTAAAAGCAAAGACATTTATTTCAAGCGTTGTCGATGAACAGGAAAAATGTCCGTCGTACGCGGCAGCATTTATCCCTTTGACTGTCCTGCAAATCTCGCCATAAATAACAGTCACATCGGTCGTCCGAATGAAGGCGTTTAGAAAGCGAGAAAACCATCCTCCTATTACGTTTCGTCTCTAATGTCACCTATGCTTTTAAATCGCGAGAATAAATTGGTGACTTTCAGGTAAGACAATTACATTACACTGGCTCAACATAACATCTTCACCTGCTTAATACAGTCCAACTGACAAATTCTGATACATGCTATTCCCATCACATAATTTATTTACTGCGCATAAGCCACTTCCTGTTTGTGTAATAAATAAGCAAGGGCGTATTTAAGGGAGT
Organism: Tomocerus qinae; assembly: GCA_020055645.1. Taxonomy (NCBI): domain Eukaryota; kingdom Metazoa; phylum Arthropoda; class Collembola; order Entomobryomorpha; family Tomoceridae; genus Tomocerus; species Tomocerus qinae. The sequence continues at coordinate 28,415,403 of CM034548.1, forward strand.
GTTAAGCAAGTACTATTCAGGATTTTGACCGGGGGGGCACAGCAAAATATATTGGATGAAATCATCTTTTTTGACAAAATAATCTGCTTTTCTTGGGATTACAGGTGTGCGCATGCCCCTTGGTCTCCTCTAAATTCGTGCTTGTTAAGTACCCGCAAAATATCCAAAAACGACCTAGATATTTTACCACAATTTAATATAATGTATTTTTGAGAAATGTTTTAGGAAGCTTCTTGGAAACCTTCTTCCCCCCGTTTGTATTTGTGTCTACATTATTTATTTTAGGTAAGAGTAAAGACGGGTCAGGGTCTGACAAGAATTCGCGACTTCTGGATGTCACCGTCCGCCGTAACCTAAACACTAAAGGGCGAATTGAATCTGCATAAGAACATAACACGGAGAGACGGAGAATTAGGTTTTATCAGTTATCGGCACACATGCATGCAAGTAGGCGTAGTTTCGTGCCTTTTGAGATATACTTATAGGAAGCTTCACATTACATGCATCGTCTCACCTAAGCCATTCAGTAAGGAATGCTCAAGGAAATACTTAAGTTAGAAGGCTTCCCTAAAATCATTTCAAGTCCTGCTACAGCTTTTAAGATAATACTTTCACTCACTATAGAATTTTATGAGGCTTACTACTTACTACTACCGAACTTGAGTGATATGACGTGGCTTCCGTCACGTCATAGACACAATGTCCTGAATTCACCTCATGTTTTTTCCCTTACGCTTACTGAATAAATTCAAGAAATAATAATAAAAATATGCATATCTACCAAATTCACTACCTTCCCCACCAAAATCAGATTTAAGAAGCTATGCATGTGCAAACATAGCTAACTGTATTTATACGTGAAGGAAATATAATACTGTATTACGTTATATAGCCTATTAAAACTTTATAACTGTTTTAAATTTTATATGATGCCTATGACGGGTGGAGATAATAAACATTTCCTACATATTAACGCAAACTGTCGATGCATTTTCTGAAAAATGCTTCACCCTATCACTATCACTACTAGCTCTAGACATATTACAACTCTGAATTGAGACAATGTATTATAAGCACTGTCAATCTACTTTATGGAAACTGCTTTCACTCAATCCTGTAAACATGACAAGTAGTAAAACTCTGAGTAGTATACAATTTTAGGTATGCATACAAAACTTTATAAGTAATATTATATCATGATGAACAATGAAAGCATGTGAATGACAATTCAACGTAAATTAATAAATTATTATTCACCGTAAGCTGAACATGGTTTTGCAGAATTTTAAATAAAGAAATCCTATAAATTGTAATCAGTCTGACAAATGCGAAGATTAAATGTCCAAAAAATAATAGGAGAAATATGTCGCTACTATTTTCATTGCAGGGAAGGGAAAAGTAATTCGCATGCCAAAATGCATTGTGTGTAAAATAAAAGCTTTGTATTAAGCTTGGTGGCTGTAATAATTTGCCTAAGGGACTCTTTAGAAGATTTGCATGATTTGGGAAAGTGTTTAATAAAAAAGCGACAAAGAAAAGTTGGTAGAAAGAAAAACAAACAAGTTATAAATGGGTAAGAACTGGTCCTTGGTGTCAGAGTCTGACATCTGGCAAAATACAGAAGAGATAAATGTAGAGATTCTATTTGGTTTGGAGTCGTGGTGTATAAATGTATAGAAATAATATTCAGAGCTCAGCGTCTGTTATCTTTATTCAGTGAGAAAAGAAAGTGTTTTCGTTGTCTCCCAACAGATTCGAAAGCGAGAGTGATGTTAATGTCGATGTGAATGGAAGATCCCATGTGAGAAACTCACACACAATTCAAAAGCAGACTGGGAGGGAGACATTGCTAAAGCTACAAACATTCAGCCGGCCTCTTGTCGGTTGTTAACGTTCAACTCAGTGCAATACTCACGGCGGAGAAGACTGCAATGGATGGCCTAAGTATTGCATTGCAACAATAGCTGCGAACACTACTGGCAATACTCTTTAATCTTAAATAGTTGAATAGAATCTGACTGAGCCCCCAGGACACTCAATATAAGAAACTCTCTTTCTTTCAACTTAGTTTATTTATACTTACATCTATAGTTTTTGGTACATTGATATTCGTATAGCTACCTAAAATAGATTCTTAGGAAAGATTTCCCGAACTACAATAGTAGAGCCACATAAGCTTAAATTCAGTTTTAGTTGACTCATCTAATCGTGAGTTCTGTTGGCCTATTTCCCCAAACACGACTATATAGAACCACTACACCAATACCTGATAGGCGTCTCTTTGAGTCCAAAGGTATAAATAAACTTTCTCCGTAAAGAAAGACTTCTCTCCTGTAATAAATACTGTTAATACAACATCCCCAACACAAAGAACTAACATGGTTATAATACAATATACCAATCCTAAGGAAATCATGGCGTGGATAAGCAAGCCATGTGAATTGGAACTAATCACATCCATCAATTATATACCTTTTATGATTACCTATTTTGTACGGCAATGGAATAACGTTTTACAAAATATTTTCATGGGTAGTATTTTAAACTATGCCAAGAGAAAGTAAATTCCGTAAATAGAGCGAAAACTATTTAAATAAGTTTTCAGTGTTTGATAAATAAATGTAAATACCTTAGGAGATGTAGAATGTGGTAATAGGATTTTCTGTGTTTATACGATGTCAAAGTGCTTTTTTGCATGTGTTAAGTGTGCTAAGCAAAGGTAGAATAACAAAAGTAAATTCTAGAGCAGGTCTTCTATCCACTCGACTATCTCCTTTGAATAGTAGACAAAGACAACAATTCTTAGCATGACTTTATATGTAGCTACGACTTTTCTGGTAAATTCAGCTTTGGCAAACGCTACTTATTAAGTATACGTTACTGTGCACACGTGCATTAACATTGCAATAAGTAGTTCGTTCTGACTTAGCAGAGCAATAACATGCGAGTGTGAGCTCCTCAAATAAATAAAGCAAAAACGAAAGAAAGCCGATATACGACAGCCAGAATGTATTATATCTCTGTATGTGTATTTCACTCGTATGTACAAATAGCGGAACCGAAAGTTTTTCTTGTTAGATATTCCTTGCAAGACATAAAGTCGTCTAATAAGTGGTATACTTAGTAGAACAGTATAATACAGCCACGTTGAATGCATCGTGCCTCTATCTGTTAGCTTAACTTATTCTTTCGAAAGACAAAAGCCCCACTTTAGTCAGTCCACTAGAAAGTAGAAAGGAAAGCTTAGTTCTCATTGAATCAGCAGACTTTCAAAAATTCCTGCTTTCTTCAGATGAATTTATCTATATGATACCTATATGTACCTTCCCTCCTGTCTCTTCTTACTACGGCCCATAGACCTACTTATTATACTTATACGGATAAAAAATTCAGGCTGCAGTATCGTGTTGAATGCACAACTTGTGTTTTATACAGATAGTTAATATAACGTTTGTCTAACTACCTCTATAGCCACTAGACATCTAGTACATATGTATTCCTCAAGTATTTCAGACACATGCTGAATAAAATGAAGAAATGCACCAGAACTCCTTCTACAATCCCCCAAAATACTCTTTGGTAATTTTATAGCAAAATCGTGTGAATATAAGTCCATGTATCAATACCATCCTGGAAATTTTCTGTTCAGTAACAAACAACTGTGACCGAGCACGAGGGGCAGATTGGCACTAACATCTTCAGCACAGAATATAGAACACTTTGGTATTTGGTGGTAAAACGTAGTCTCCAGGGAGCGAAAAAACCACCTTTATTGCATTTCTCTGCTTTTTTGTAAAAATGTGGCAAAACTAATTTGAAAAATGTACTCTTTTCCTTTTGCATTCTTTTGGGAAAGCAAAAAAAGACTACTTAAATTACTTGTGCCAATTTTTTGCCCAGAATGCAAAGATTTCTGTAATTTTTGCTATAAAAGTTTAAAATACGATCTCTAAAAGCTGCTTTCTACGTTTACTTTCACTTGGTCTGTGTGGGTATGTAAAAAATATAATCAATACTTTTTAAAGTAGACTAATCATTATTTTTTTCTGCTTTTGTCTGATTTATGTGTAAACGTAAAAGTGCAGCTAGTAAGGAAGACCACTTCACCTTGCCTTAGTTTCCTTATAAGATTCATTCAATTCTGTCATTTCTCTGCCTTTTTCTGCTTTCTCTTTAAGTATCTGTGCTCGCCAAATCAATAAAAGGTGGAATAACACGTGAATTATGAAGAGTGTACGTACAGGTCTTTAGACCTAACTTACACCGTTAAATGTACTGGTTGTACGTGTGATTCAAAGGAAGTCTAGCGAAGGATAGGATAGTAGTAAGCATCCAGTATTTATTGGAATATTCTGTTAAGGATAGTACAATTACTTTGGCCGGTCAAGATTCGCAAAATGGCAAAGAATGTCTATGCAGGACTTATATGCTGAACTATAATTTGTAGGATTATGTTCACACGCAATACATATACTGACCTACATGTAAGAACCCTATAGACATTGCTATTTTTATTCCAGCTATTGTTGTGCGTCCAATTAAGATAAATAGTTCTGTCTGAAAGAAATTCCATTAATAGAGCCTAAATGGAGTTATTTCACACATTCCTGGTAGACATTGCAATCTCACGGTGGAAACTAATAACTTCTTTACAATTCCCCCATTTTCTGCGTTTATTGCACATCGTTCCACTTTCCGGACTTGATCTCCTTCCTCATTATGACACATTGTTCATGGGTGGCCAACGGTAACTGTCAAATTCTCGTTTAAACCTTACTACTAACTCTCAGCTATAATTATACTTCAGCAAATTGGTTTCACTCTGATATTAGTAAAAGCTTTATTAGAAAACTAACGGCTACATTGCCTTCTACTTGCTTTTATTAAATACTACTATACCCATCTATCTACTTATAAATAATGTCTCCTTTTTGCAGCTACTAATAAAACGCCTACTGCCCAGCTAATTCGTGTCTTCCCATCTACGGTTACTGACTATGAACTATTTTCATTCTTACTTATTGGCCTTACGTTTTTGTTTGTTAACTAAAATACAATTAGTGTGCTAAAGTTTTGTTCCTTTTACCTGCATAACCACGAACGCTTTACTTTACACTTTACTTTGTCCCAATTTCTCTTTACAGAAAAATATTTCAAAATCATGGAATGCTAATTCTACAAAGACTAATTAAAAATATCAGAAATTTCAGAAATTTCAGATGTCATTCAACTAGATAGTATAATATAGATTTATTTTAGCCATTTACAGAAAACGCACTTGCATATTAAGGATATATTTGTAGGGAATATAATTCTGTTGGGATTAATATAGCATTCAATGTTACCAAAAGACATGGGCAGGTATATACAGCAAATTTTTAATTGTGCATCATCTTCTACGTTAATATCAACAACTATAGATGCACTGCTAATTTTTTTAGCAATATGAACATTAATAATAGTTAAAAATGGCTACGACTAAATAAGGTCATGTGAGGTATAACAAATTCGAGGTTGACCAAGAGTAAGCAATATTTTTAGTAGTTAACCTTAAGTCACCAGTACTTTATAACTGTCCGTTTACATCCACATAAATTTCCTTTTAATAGCTTGTTATTTTTAGACAGGATATTAGATCAATGAAAGACTTTGAAAGTGAATTATGGCGCATGAAAAAAACGCCAATGCGAGGGCGTCCAGATTCCTCCAGTTCTAAGAAAATAAAGTAAATGATGGTGACTATCCGTATAGGAGAATATCAAAGGTGATGCATGTGCCATTTTAAACAAAGTCTTTTCCATGTTATTCTCCAAACCATGAAATTACTATAGAAGTATCTGCACTTGGCCTTTATCTTTAGATTCTATTGAATTAGCGTTGGAGTTGGATTCAGAAAACAGATAGTGATGCTCTTGGACAACTACTTCAGACATCAGTTCATCTGTTATAGTATCTAAATAACTCTAGTGTTTGTTTAGTACATGTCTATTAAATGTGTACCTTATCGGCAGTATTATCTGAATCTGTATGCTTTGCCTGTTTCTGGATTGTATTTGATTGGATTAGCAAAGATTAACGATACAATACTTGAGGCTTTTTTGTTTGAAGTGCAAGTAGCAGCACATATACTGAATAAAAAACATACTTCAATTTATGGGGAACTGACGAATTTTATTGTTATAGTGATCTATCTCCTGGTATAGTAACTTTGGATAGAAGCCAAGGTAAAATAAATAAGACGCCCTATGATTATAAAGATCCTGGTACCTAATTCAAAAGCCTCACAACTATGATTTGGCGAATGTTGTAACACTGCCACCTAAAGATAATACAAATAAAGAGAAGTTTGTTTTGTATCAATTTTATCCTTAAGCTATTACACAAACCCTAACTATACTCTTTTATACTTAATGAGTCAATGCAATAAATGTCCAATGCAACAGTAGGTATAACAAGAAAGGAATAGAATTACTTTTAATGAAATATTTTAAAGGTGTTTAACTGTAAAAGCGTTTTCCTGTTATAAGGTCTGCAAAATAAAATATTTGTCGAAAATTTATGCCAGACGGTACCCGAAATTCAGTTTTATGTTTAATCTAAAGTGCATGCATTTCTATTATTAGTCAAAAAGTAAATGGTAACATTAGCCTAGAATTTCCGCAAGGGATGATAATAAATCCGAATAAAAAGATTGTCAGATGTCTAAGTGTGCCCCAATGTTGAGTTTACAAAAGTTGGTAATACAGAGTAACTATTATGTTTGTGTAAGTAAGTGTGAATGTTATGGGATGTAGGCAATAGCTTATGCATGTTAAAATGATGCATGCATTTCCCCAGTTGCAATTTTAATAGTGATAAATTCCTAGTTACGTCAGAAGAAGAGTTGAAATATTTATCTGAATGATATGGAGCTAATGCAGAGAAGTTGAAAGTTTTCATTGATTGAGGGAGTTTCCTGGGAGTCTGAAAATAAATTCCGGATCTTTCTCCTCGGGTATAATGTTCTGTGCAGGATGCTATGTATATGTTATGGGAATCAGCTATTTACTTGCTATTACTCAGTCTCTGGTCCATATACAAACAGTAAAAATTAAACTGATATATCACTGTTGTCATTTTTCAACCCAAAGCAATTTACAATAGGAATTGAATACATGCGATGTCAAGAGGAGTATCTGTGAAGAAGAAGTACCTAATCAGGAATCTCCTCCACAGCGAAATTCTGAAATGAAAAATAAATGGAAGGAAAAGATGGAGTGAGGAGGGAGTATTATGTGACTCTACTATCTTTCAGTAAGATGCCAGTTGATGAAAGTAGGTAAGTTGTAAGTAGTTTAGTAGGTAAGGCACTCGACAATTTTTCTTGACTAGCACTAGTACTTGAGTATATAGGGCAACATTATACAGAGTGAGTACGTGCGCACTTTCACTGTTTTACTCCACCGAACTGGACAGAGCCTAATAAAATATGAGTCAAAGAAGTGATGGGCTAAATATTGTGCTCGATCTGTAACATTTTTGTCCATCCACTGACAGTTGCGTTCCTACTCTTGAAAAACAACCCAGAGCTGTCAAAATTATGTACTTAAACCCCGTTTCCTAAGAAAGGCTATAAATCTTTATTATCTAAGAAACTTCTTAGTAAATGGAAAAGGCCAGCAAACTGTGCCTACTGCTTAGATGTAATTAATCGATACATACTAAAATAGGGCATCAGAAAAAGTACTTTCTCTTCGTTTTCCTATACATGGCATGTCTCCATGTAAATTATTCCAAATGACCTATTCATCCTCTTTTACTTATAATTCCTTTGCAAATCCATAAAAATAATGAGACTAAAAGCTTTCCATGACCATCCATGGTGCGACATTATATTACAGAAATTTAATTGCCAATTTATTTAGACACCAATATCTCTCTCAGTTTCGCAAATAAAACAAGTTGATTGGTTCTACTATGGTATCAAGAGTAGAATTCCATTCTTTAAACGCTTATTTCATTTCACTCTTTTATCATCGTAATCGTGCCCTGTCTGGTAAGCATCTGAACCATTATTCGATCTATTATGTATTGTTAAGTTATAAATAGGACAATTGGTTATTACGGAAGTATCAATAGCAGATTTGTATCATATATGTTCTCCCCTCAAGCAATTAAGTCAAGTCAAACAAAAGCAACACTATATCCAACAGACGTAATAGTTGTGCAATGCTAACCTGAGTATACCTTCATGTGGTATCATTTATGTCATCTATCCAGTCTAAAAATACTACAATTATTTACAAAAGTTATCTACTGGTTTCGTTAATATCATTGTCGCTTCTGTTTACGGGTACTAAGAAACTACAAAATTATATTATTAATTATAATGCAAGAAGGTCCTAAGGATATTAACTGCAAAGAGCTTATAATACAAGGCATGAAAAATTACCTAACCTTTTAGTTAACCATGCAGATTTGGATTTAAGGTCCAAGTTTTAAAAATCAAATGAAAGTAACGTATGCAACTAGTAAAATGCAATTACATTTAGTGTATAAAGAGTGAATGATGTGTAATAATTTAAAATTCGAGATCTTTGTTGTAGGAGACTTCGTCTCACTGTTACAAAAGCAGCATCGTAAATACTATAATAAACGCCCCTGGCGTTTAAAGTTTCCAAGATAAATTTTGACCCTGCGTTTATTAGGGACTCGGCTATTTCTTATAATTCATGTTTTTCAATCTTTCATTTTATCTTTCAATGCGTTTATTAACCGGCGTTTAGCGTAGAAAGCTAAAGGATTGATCCGTCGTTTAT